>OX381688.1:5002500-10002500 GCA_947462355.1 Caradrina kadenii | reverse complement strand
TGGTGAGGTTCTTCAGAAAGGTCGCGTGCGCAGTACTCGTAACCGGCGTGCTTGTATGGCCAGATGTACGAACGTGGTCGAGGCGAAAGAAGTATGAAAGGATCGTAGCAGGTGGCGTTCGGTGGTATCTGTCTACCCCCATAGGAAAAAGGCGTGAGTTTAAATATGTATGTTTCTTAGATATGAAGTTTAAAAGTGCCTTTTAATGATCTAATTAAAATAAATAGTTTGACTTTGTCTTTGGTTTAGTAATCGTAAATCCATAATTTTGTAATCCTTCTTTCAGTTCTCTTTAAGTTTTTTTTTGTATAAGTGCATAAATTGTTCTGTGATTTCTGCCTACGCCCATGGAAAATAGGCGTGAGTTTAGGTCTGTCTGTATGTATATTGTATAGCGCATGTTATGTTTTTAACGGTTCAATGGGGTTGACGTAGCCTTGTGAATAAAAACGCCAGAATACATAAACACAAAACACACCATCACGCCTGTATTCCCCGACGGGTGAGGCAGAGATGTAACCAATGCGCACCCACAGTTCGCTGGTATGTCTTTTAGTCCCATGTAATACGGGGCGAGAATAATAACAATGAAAAAAAAATGTCATGGGGACTGCCGACAGAAGCAAAAATAACTACCATAGCTAACAAACGAACTGACAACTTTGAAACCGCTGATCCGATTTCTATCAAACATGCCTAGAACACTCCTGACTAATCAATCAACCTTTCAAACACAAAAAACAAAATCAAAATCGGTTTATGCGTTCGGGAGCTACGATGCCACAGACATACACACACACACAGACACTTCAAACTTATAACACCCCGTCGTTTTTGCGTTGGGGTTTAAAAACTAAAATCTTTGTAACAACTATCGTGAGGCTGACGCAACATGTCACATTAGCATGTCGGTGATTCTAACTCATAAGTTTAGCTTCTACCAAAAACCGCTCAACGCGGCTTAAGAACATTGTCACTTCAAAAATTGCTAGCACTGTCAAAGTTACGAATTTTTTTCATTATCATTCACAATGACTGTCCGTCCGCCCGTAATAAGCCATCTAAATATGTTATGGAAATGTGCTATGGCTGTACCTACAAATACAACTCCCCTAACCGCCGGTACGTTTCTCGAATTCCAAAACTTATTATTGAATTTGATGTCAACAATTTTACCTTATTACTAGGTTATCATTTTTCCTCGAAAACTCAATATTCTGTAGGCATAGCGAGGGGACGGATTACCTCGCATCAATGAAAGTTCAAGCCCCATGAAGTATCAACAGCTTTTTAGGTTAGATTTGATTAGATACACTGCATAAGCAGTTTAATTCCCAAACATGTAAACAAATGGAAAACTATTTTTTAAGACTTTATACATGGTCGTTGTGAAACTTATTTTTTACGACTGTATTCCTGCAAATATTTCCTACTTATTATAAACCAGCAACCCGCCCCGGCTTCGCACTTGTGCAATGCTGATGTTATTATACATATAAACTTTCCCCTTCAATCACTCTATTTATAAAAAAAACCGCATCAAAATCCGTTGCGTAGTTTTAAAGATTTAAGCATACATAGGGATATAGAGACAGAGAAAGCGACTTTGTTTTACACTATGTAGTGATGCGAAAGTTGGTGAGGATGGATGGATGGATGATTGTTACTCTTTTACGCTTAAACTGCTAAACGGATCTGGATAAAATTAGGCACAAAGGTAAATTGTAGTGTGGAATAACACATAGAAAAAAGGTACGGATCCCTGGGGATGATAATATATCAAATTTGACGCGGACGAATTCGCGGGCAAAAGCTAGTAGATGATATTCATTTAAATGGAAATATTGTCGTTGGAACTGCCTCGGAAGCCCAGTGGTTCTAAGCGCGACTGTTACACTAGAGGTCTTAGGTTCGAATCCCAGGTCGAGCAAAAAGTGTTTATTGCGATTTTTTATGAAATTCTCAGTAGTAGCTCGGAGTGTACGTTTGACGTATCTGTGTGTGTGTGTGTGTGTGTGTGTGTGTGTGTGTGTCTGTGGCGTCGTAGCTCCCGAACGCATGAACCGATTTTGATTTTGTTTTTTTTTTGTTTGAAAGGTGAATTGGTCGGGAGTGTTCTTAGCTATGTTTGATGGAAATGTTAACAGCTCTTTTGTTTAGCTGCAGTAGGGATTTTTAATTTTCTTCGGTCGGGGGTTATTAAAAAAAAACATTTTGTATTTTTATTATACAGTTTTTTAACAAAACATTTATTTATAAAAACTTTGTTCTGACAATAACGAACACAACAATAGAAAAATTATTTACAAACAATTTATTTTCGAGCTTTTGCGAGAATAACGCACGGCAATTGATTTTTATTATACGCATATACAATTCTTCTTTATTGCTCACTAGTGAGTCGTGGGACGGCGTTTGTAACGCGTAAGCATTTTATGGTTACACTATAGCTACATAACGCCCTTGTCGGCTCGAACTACAATCTAGCCACGACCGTAATGTCAAACTTACCTTACTAGAAACATAACACAACATTATTAGATAATAAAAACCCCGCGCTGTCACCCACGTTCAGTTACGTCTTTGGTAACTGCTTCGCTCCCGTTGATTGTAGCGCTTAAATTACTGTATCTATTGATGAAAACCGCTTTAAAAGCGGTCGAGTAGTTTAAATGATCTAAGTGTACAGACACCGGGAAGCGATTTTGTTTTATACTACTCGTGTGTAGATATGTAAATCTACATCAACATAATTATATTTCAAGTGTCACTTACAAATGGTGAAAGCATAAAGCCCTTTAAAACATTTTCAGTGGTAATGTAGGTGTGACGTCACTATGAATACGGTTAAGTAAAGATTCCCCATACATTTAGACTGCGCACACTACTTTAGTGAGTAAATAGGTTAGTGAGGTGCACGCTGGCGGAATAAGGGAGGGAGGGCAGGGCCCGCCTCGGGCCCCTGGTCCTGGGGGCCCCAAAATTACGAGAAGTTCCCTTAATCAAGTCCTAATCAAGGGTCGGGGCTGTTTGGAGTTGATTAGAGGCCTCAAAGATACAAACTAAAAAATGGCCTGAACTAAGTAATTTTTAAATTTTTAACTGAAAATACAAATATCCTTATGGTATCTACTAGCTTCTGCCCGCGACTTTGACCGCGTCAAAGTTGATATATTATCCCACGAGAACCGTAAATTTTTCTGGGATAAAATTTATTCTATGTGTTATTTAACATTACAATCTACCTCAGTGCCAAATTTTGTGAAAGCCTGAAATAGTAACCAACGACCATCCATCCAATCGTTCTCACAAACTTTCGTATTTATAATATTAGTAGGATTCAAACAATATAATTTAGTTTTTGCGCCCCGGGCCCCTCGCAGCGTTAGTCCGCCCCTGAGGTGCATAGTCGCAGAGCTGACAACCAACGTGTCCTATTTGTCAAACTACACGATCAATGAGGAATGACGTCACTCTTGCAAATTGCTTTTTATACATATAGGGTGTAGCACTAGTGTTGATTATTTTGTACAAAATGGCGTATGCTTTTCTGAGACAATAATAGTGGAATACGATTTATATCGATGACTAGGTAATCTACCTCGTTAGCCTGGTGGTCCAAAGCACGACTGTTACGCTAGAGGTCTTGGCTTCAATTCCCAGGACGAGCAAAGTGTTATTGGGTTTTTCTATGAAATTCTCAGTAGCACCTCGGAGTTAGGATTTGTGCCCGGTTAATAACAATAGGCTCGCCCCCTATTACATGGGAGCAAAACATTCCGGCGAACTGTGGGTGTACGTGGGCACACCTCTGCCTAACCCTTCGGGGAATACAGGTCTTATGGTATGTAGTGTGTATGTCAATTAGGTAATATTCGGAACTATCTACTCTATTTGTATTATTTTATTTGTTTTCTTGTTTAAACGCGCTGTAAAAATATTCATCAACATCCTCTAAAGATAGCCACAATGACCGGTCCTGCGCTGCCCGCATCCAGCGATTAACTCAAGTGGCAACGGGTGGAGCACATAACTTGTGGAGTGGACGGCCGTTAGGGTCTCTCAAGTAAAAATAATTCTTAAAGAAATCTTTTTAACAAATAAATTGAACTGCCAAAATCACTGAAAAGCAAAAAATAGTTTTGACTTCCCATGTTATATTGAACCAACTTTGGGACCCTTTCCAATAAAAAAAAAATATCAAAACCGGACTACTTTGTAAAAAGCTATGCGTGATCATACATAAAAAGAAATATATACGCGTCGACTTGAGTACCTCATGTTTTTTCGCCGGTTTAAAAAGAATACTAATAAGGTAAGTAAATGTTGTACACATACGTTTTTTTGTGCAAAAAACACAAAATTAAAACTTTTAAATAACCCCCGATAGAAGAATTGGAATCCCTGCCGCAGTTAACAAAAGAGTTGATAACTTTGAAACCGCTGAATCGATTTCCATGAAACATAGCTAAGACCACACTAATTCACCTTTCAAACAAAAAAATCTAAATCGGTTCATGCGTTCGGGAGCTACGATGCCACAGACACACACAGACACGTCAAACTTATAACACCGTTTTTGCGTCAGGGTTAAAAATTAAAGCATCAAATTTGATATTTTCGGAAAACACGACAAAACTATAATTATAGTAGTCGCCGCGAGTCGTGAGCACAAATGTCAAGTTAATTCTTCAATGTTTGTGGTTCTAACTGACGGACCAATCGAGTGCAGCGTCGGCGGCCCAAAATAGCCAGAAAGGAACCCGAAAACCCGAAAATTATCTTGACACTTGTGCTCACAACTCGTGGCGACTAATATACCCCCTCAAAACTAATAACATTACCCCAACTATTATCACATCAGAACACGCTGTATACATCTAATGAATATTGTATAGGAAACAGGAAACTAAGTTGACGATTTCCGTTCGAGTTGGGGACAATTTGTCAAAGTTACCTCAAGTTTTAGTATTAATGTATACTGTGTGCAGCTTGATAAGCTGCACTGTATACACAGGTACAGAAGGTCTCGTGGCTGCAAGTTCGATTCCCAGGGCGAGCAATGTGTTATTGGATTTCTCATTGAGAATATTTAAGTACCAGACCGGTGCTTGGAAGATGGTAGTGTGACACCCCCGTGCCGCCTCATAGGCTTGATTTCTCCCCGATCGTGTCGGATTGCCGTCCTATCGGACTATAAGAGTCAGAGAAGAAGGAGGGTACCTGTGTTTGCGCACACACTTGTGCACTATCCCTTACGTACTTTGCTAGTGTTCATTGAAATGCCCTATATACATATACGACATGACATGATCATAGACTCCAAGGCGATAAAATCTTCCGTCGGTTATTAAAAAAAATCTGATGTTTGACAATTTGATTTTATAGTACTTTAGTAAGGAGGAGTGGATTTTTAAGTGATCTTTAGCCGCGATGTCACGGGCAAAATTTTATGACGTGACGTTAAGTTACATAACATACTAACACGCCTGTATTCCCCGAAGGGTTAGGCAGAGGTGTACCAGTGTACACCCACCGTTCGCCGGTATGTTTAGGTCCTATGTAATAGGGGGCGAGCCTATTGCCATTAACTGGGCACAAATCCCAACTCCGAGCTGCTACTGAGAATTTCATAGAAAAACCCAATAACACTTTTTGCTCGAACTGGGAATCAAACTCTAGACCTCTAGCGTAGCAGTTGCGCTTAGGACCACTAGGCTAACGAGGCAGTTATCACGTTTAGTTATCACTTCTATCTGCAGTCCCCATGATTGCTTATTAATTTAATTTTTCAATAACAGACGTAAATTTTAATCGCTGAACGTCCTAGTATCGCTCCCACCCCTTTTATATTCCAGGTAGTTATGTATCTACATTTAGTCATGCCGATCGAGTGATAGATGTATGCGCTTGATTTATAGGGAAATAAGCCTTCCTATCGACATGCAAGGAAACTGTTCTCTGCATCAATCAGTAGTGACGACATATACATATACAAGACGTAGTTTTATATCCGCGTCAAATTTCAGAAGGTGGTCATAAAAGACAAAAAAGAATTACCTGGTCAATATTTACTAAGATTATAAAGAGGAAAGGTTTTTTGTTTGTTTGTACCGAATAGGCTCCGAAACTACTGGACCGATTTTAACCATTCATTTACCGTCTTCAAAAAGAAGAAGGTTATCAATTCGTCTGTATGTTTTTTTTTTGTATGTGTGTTACGCGGTTATTTCGCCAATTATGAATCGACTTTGATGATTATTTTTTGTTTGAAAAAAAATTTATATGGAACCACCTATGAAGACCTCCTCAAGCCACCTAAGAAGAGGTCCTTTAAAGACCTGTGTCTTTAAAGGTGGTTCCATATAAATTTTATAGAAATTGGTTCAGCTGTTTAGTAAAAAAAAATTACTGAAAAAAATATGTCTTCCAAGTAAACGAATTAGCGTATTTTGCTTTCTTGTGACTTTTAAGTGGTGTCTTGTTAATTTACATAGTATAACTGATCCTTCATGGATTTGGATGACAGGAAATTAAAACTAAAAAGTGAAAAATAATAATTAATATAATTTTATAATAATTTTTCGCCAATAGATAGCTAAATAATTTCTGAGTAACATACACTATATGACATTAAGCTACAACACACGGGAGCGGAGCAGTAACCAAAGACGTAACTTAATCCGAGTGAAATAAGTCACGCGAACGAAGTCGCGGGTAGTAATTAACAAATATTTGATTTTTAATAGTTTATTTTTACAGTATTTCAGAATACACCTCTTTCAATTAAAAAAAGTATACATTTTCCGTATAACGATCTCGTATTGTATTATAGGTTTACAGTACCGTGGGTTGTCCGTAGAGGACAGCGTTAACTAGAAGCGCATACGCTGCTTCTACAGCGGGTTACGGAAAGGGTATATACATTTCAAATACACGGATTCTTTTGATATTAACAAACCACATAGTAACACTTTTTAATACCTATACTTACAAATTTATAAAGTTAATAAACAAGTAATAAAATTAAAAATTTTAAGTAACTTCCGCCAGAAGAATAAAGATCCTCACCGCAGCTAACAAAAGAGCCGATAACCTTGAAACAGCTAAAACGATTTTGATAAAACATATCTAAACCCCATCGCCAGAAAACCTGCTTTCAAGTACAAGAAACCGCATTCAAATCGGTTCACCCGTTTAAGAGCTTCAATGCCACAGACAGACACACAGACATGTCAAACTTATAACACCCCTCTTTTGTAGTCAGGGGTTAAAAATCAAATGCTTCAAATTGAATTCTACACAACACTACACCAAGTCAGCTTATCGGTGTCAATAAACTACACACAAAGAAACCACTCCGTAAAAAATTGTTTCTTCTGACACGTTTGTTATGATTTAAACTTAATAAAAAACGGAAATAAAAATAAATATTATGCCTGATATATATATATATATATATATATATATACATATATATATATATATATATACATATATATATATATATATATATATATACATATATATATATATATATACAGAAATATATTATTGCTTTTGAGCTGAAATTTTGTATAGAGATTCAGTACCGGATACTCTATTCTCCTCGTTTGTATACATATACCCTTACCGTAACACGCTGTACAAGCGTCGCCGGGGTTAGCTAGTTGAATATAAATATTTATTTATTTATTAAAACTTTTTGCACATAATGTAAATAATACACTGTACAAAGGCGGACTTAATGCCTTTGGCATTTTCTACCAGTCTACCTTAGGGTGATGCAGAGACAAAACATAGTAGGTGCAAGAAACAGAAAGTTTCCAGGAATAAAATATAATAAATACATACATACAAACAAAATGTACAGAGTAGAGAAAGCCAAAAAATACATAGGTGGAGAAATATAAGAAACTAATTGTGAGACGAGTCTGCCAACTTCATAAGCAAGTGTTCACGAGCTTTTACTTTGAATATGAAACGACTGGTAGCCATCCTGATATTCTGAGGAAGCGCATTCCAAAGGAAAACCGCCGAAAATATGCATACATACATTTAAGTAGTTGAACAAATATACGGCGACGGTCCGCTGCAGCTGACGGATAAAAAAAATATAAAAATGCAATGACACAAACATACGGAAGCTGATTTTTTATATATTACTAGCTTTTACTTTTAACGGGATAAAAAGTAGCGTGAGTGCTTTTCCGGACTAAAGTCCGTCATTATGCCAAACATCCACATCCGTTCAGCCATTCTGACGTGATTAAATAACAAACATCCATCCAACCAAACTTTTTCCATTTATATCCATAGTTACAATATTATAAATGTGGTAGTCCGTCTGTCTGTTACGCTTAAACCGCTGAACCGATTTTGATGAAATTTGGTACAGAGATAGATTAAACCTTGGAGAAGGACATGAGTTACATAGCTTGGAGAGAAAAAAGCTTAAAGGAGTTGAAATTGGGAAAGAAAGTTTGTATAGAAGTCTGTCATTATTGAAGATAACCAAGAAATTTTGTATTTTGGCACTTGATAAAAAATAAATACTGCCTCTGTAGCCTAGTGGTCCTAAGTGCAACTGCTACGCTAGAGGTCTTAGTTTCGATTCCCAGGTCAAGCAAAAAGTGTTATTGGGTTTTTCTATAAAATTCTCAGTAGCAGCTCGTAGTTAGGATTTCTGCCCGGTTAATGGCAATAGGCTCGCCCCCTATTACATGGGACCTAAACATACCGGCGAACTGTGGGTGTACATTGGTACACCTCTGCCTTCGGGGAATACAGGCGTGATGGGATGTTATGTAAAAAATAAATAAACGATTTGTAGAAGCGCTTCAAAAAAAAATTATATTTAAAAAATAAAAATGGCTGCCCAAAGTAACTACGCCACGCGTACGAACTTGCGAGCAAAAGCTAGTATATCATGTATAAGTAAAAGTAAAATAAAAAATGAAAGGAATGAACACGCAATTCTCTTTCAGTTAACCCAATATTTATAAATCAATACCCTTGTTGATAAGATGGGAAATAACAAAACGAAAAAAGTTTCTAATAAACGCTACGATGTATGGACAATGATATTGGCGTAATCTGAGCGCGTGGCAGGCGGATTAGTGGTCGCAGATTTTATTATTATCTATTATGAAGGACGAGCCGGCTCTGAGGATAATTCTATCATTCGCCCCTTATTAGGAACATTTATTTTGACGATAAACTACGATTAAGAATCTATACTAATGTAATAAAGCTGAAGAGATTTTTTTAACGCGGTAATCAATAATCTAATTCTCTTCCTGTCTCTCTGGAACTAATACCATCGTCATCATCTGCTTAGCCTTTTCCCAACTATGTTGGGGTCGGCTTTCAGTCTAACCGGATGCAGCTGAGTACTATTATAGTGTTTTACATGGAGCGACTGCCTATCTGACCTCCACAACCCAGTTACTGGGCGAAACGATACCTCTTGGTTAGACTGGTTACCAGACTTCCAGGCTTCTGACTATCCGTAACGACTGTCAAAGAACTATGAATGACATCCGGGACCAACGGCTTTACGTGCTTTCCGAGGCACGGGGGTGTCACACCACCAACTTCCAAACTCCGGGCTGCTACTGAGCTAATCCTAATGGAAAACCACAATAACACTTTTGCCCGACCTGGGAATCGAACCCGGGACCCCACGCTCATCAGTCGCGCTTGCGACCACTAGACCAACGGGGCAGTCTCTCTAGAACTAATATAGCGGTTTTTTTTTTTCTCAAAAAGGTACAATTCGGTACATTGAATGTAGGTTACAAGCAGATTGAAATACCAGTACCACCAGGAGGATTAAAAAAAATATGTTTGTATTTTACAGCCAGATTCATGAGGAATAATATAGGCTATATACCATTACGCTATTGGCTCACAAGAGCGGATCAGTAACCAAAGACGTAATTGAACGAGAATAAAAGCAGGGAATAGCTAGTATTCGATAAAACGAGTATTAATTAACCTTTAAACTAATTAATCGGTGGTTAATTACGTTTTTCTGTAGACTAGCTTGTGCGGCGACGTGTAATATTCTTTTTCGTATTTCCTATCAAATTCACTCAAGATTGCTCATTTTGTATCATCATTTTCACTAGGACATTTTCATTCATACAAGAAAAAAAAAAAAAGTTTAACAAACTCTTCAGTTTTATAAAGCTGAAGAGTTTGTTTGTTTGGTTGAACGCGCTAATCTCAGGAACTACTGGTTTGAATTGAAATAATCTTTTGGTGTTGGATAGTTCATTTATAGAGGAAGGTTTTAAACTATATAACGTCACGCTACGACTATTAGGTGCGGAGCAGTAACCAAAGACGTAACCTAATGCGAGTGAAAAAACTACGCGGACGAAGTCGCGAGCAGAAACTTGTAACTTTATAAATATTGTGTATGTATAAATAAAGGCGTAACGTTTAAACGTAATCGTTTACAATACATTTCTTTTAACTAGTTCCATCGCGTGACGCCGCCCATAAAATAAAAATGGCTTCTGATTGCCTCTATTTACGGCAAGCGGGGCTAGTTAGGTTCTATAACATTTCCACACAATGCACAGTTGCTTATCGTTACATCTAGTATCTACATTATAATGACTGTCGGGAAGTACCTACTTTACTATTTTTTTAAAGTTGAAGTTTGTTTGTTTGTTTGGTTGAACGCGTTAATCTCGGGAACTACTGGTTTGAATTGGAAAAATATTTTTGTGTTGGATAATCCATTTATCAAGGAACGCTATAGGCAGACCAAGAGGTGCTCAACAATAACCAAAAACTTAACCTAACGCGGGTGAAAAAACAACGCGGACGAAGTCGCGAGCAGAACCTAGCATTATTATAAAGTGAAGAGTTCGTTTGTTTAAAGTTTTTAATCTCCAAAACTACTGACCGGATCCTGAAAATTATTTTACTGATAGAAATCTACGCTGCCCTAAGAACTATAGCCTTGCTATGCAAATCAATTATTAAAAGAAATTGGAATGCGTAAGAGTCTTTCATGAGGACAAAGTCGCGAGCAAAAGCTAGTATTAAATATTTGCCATATATTGAATTATTTGACATTAATTAATTTAATTGTTGAGAAACTGTGCGCCTTCACCCAATTAAGCTCAGTACTGTCAAATCGCGCCAAACCACAATAATCAGAGTAATTGCGTCATACTACATATTTAATGTACCAAATGTGTAACTAATATTCAGTACTTACAGCTTAATGTTCACCCCAAACTAATTAATAGAATTACAATTAATTGGCATTAAATATCCAAAATCAATAAGTTTGAAATATGGAAGACGATTAATTTTGACGTAGATTGATTTGTTTTGGCAGAAATAAATACAATCCATACTATATATTGTAAATTTGAAAGTATCTGTCAGTCTGTTAGGTGTTTATTACTAAACTAATGAACCCATTTTGATGGAATTAGGTGCAAGAAAGGATAAAAGTCATTTTTTATTCCGTGACTTCGTCTGCTTCCACTATATTTATTTTTTAAACGTTGCCCTACACTAGGAATTTCTCCTGTATCGTGGGTGCGTTTACAAACATATAAACTCACATACACAAACAGCCAGACCCGAAACAACTATCTGTAGGCCATACAAATATTTGATCCGCAGCGCAGCAGCCAATCGCTCAGCCACTGCGCCAACCGTGCCGTCAAAATCTGATATTTTCGCGGGGAAAGTCGCAGGCATAATCTAGTTTTGAATAATACCGAACTTCTAAAAATAAATTTCAATAAAAGAGAAAATCGTACAATTTTTTCTTACCCAAGTAACATTCTTTGCAAATAGGAATTAAATGATGTGAGTATGAACAAATCCTATTTCATGAAAAAAAAAATTAAAGAGAAAATAATCCTTTTTTATGAAACGTAATATACGTATTAGGGAAAATAAATATAAAGGGTTTAGGAATAAAATTGAGTAGGTATTTTTTATCATCAGTATAAAATTTCTACGCAGCATTTTTATCCTAAACTTCGTTCAGCTTACCTAAAGAAGGGCAATTTTACTAATATTTAGGAATGATCACAATCTGACATAAATATCTTTAATTTTTAACGCCAGACGCAAAAACGACGGGGTGTTATAAGTTTGACGTGTCTGTGTGTGTGTCTGTCTGTGGCATCGTAGATCCCGAACGCATGAACCGATTTTGATTTAGTTTTTTTTTGTTTGAAAGGTATAGTAGTCAAGAGTGTTCTTAGATATGTTTGATGGAAATCGGTTCAGCGGTTTTAAAGTTATCAGCTATTTTGTTAGCTACAGCAGGGATTTTATTTTTCTGTCGCGGGGTTACTTAAAATTTTAATTTTTGTATGGAGAGGAATGGGAAACAAACTCCACACATACTATTTTTGTTTATAATCAACCCAGTTATATCAATTCATTAATTATAAGTATGATGAAGAGAGATAAAGAAGTCTCAACTTTGAACCTAAATGACTCAAGTTTTTAATATTAATCACAACATAATTGGTTGTAGGTATACGAGTATTATCCAAAAGGTAAAGTTATCAATTACCAAACGATAACAAAATGACATAAAGATAATTGAAATTGGAATCTAAACAAGGGTTTAAGAGGCCACATAGATATTGTAAATGTTTTGCAGACGTTTCACGCAAAAACAATAAACATTTGTTTTGTCAAATCTTTATAAATAATTAAAATGACAAGTTTTGCTAACATTTTTGACCTATGACACCAAAAACAAATTTTTCGATAGCACTTCGCATTTTCATAAAACCTAAGCCGCGAATAGCAGTGGGCCGTCGGCTTGTTTGCCATCCAATAACATAAAAAAAAACCGTGAGCATTCAGAAGTCTGATTTACTAAAATCATGAAATCATCCGATTTCAGTAATTCAAAATAATCACCGCCACATTACTGCTCGGCAGACCAGCTAGTCATTTCATATTAACCGCGTTTACAAACCATCCCCTAACTTCGGAAAGACATTGCAATTGAATTAATTAAATGGTTATTACGGTCAACTGACCACTAAAACAAACATTAGATTATACGGCTTTACTATCGGCTCTCATCAGAAAGAGGGAAGAGATTTGGAGATATTTTATTATAATTATTAAACTAGGTATTAAGCTTATGCCGCCTCGTTAGCCTAGTGGTCCTAAGCGCGACTGCTATGCTAAAGGTCTTAGGTTTAATTCCCAAAAAGTGTTATTGGGTTTGAATTGAAGTGGAATTTCTCAGTAGCAGCTCGGAGTTAGGATTTGTGCCCGGTTAATAGCAATAGGCTCGCCCCCTATTACATGGGACCTAAACATATCGGCAAACCGTGGGTGTACATTGATACATTTCTGTCTCACCCTTCGGGGAATACAGGTTAAGGGGCAATAGGCTAACGAGGCAGTTTCCTATTTCTTTTGTTTTATTTTATTTCTTTTGATATTTTTAATAAGCTGTTTTTTTAGATTACTTTTTTTTATGTGCCTCAAGTTGTGTCAATAAATGGTTTTTCTTTCTTTCTTATTGTATCTAATTCATGGTTTTTTTTTTTTTTTGTTACAGGGTAAGCTTTCTATGAACTGGGATAAAGCGAAAAAGAGGTACCTGCTTAAGAAATTTAGGGAAAATTCCTGCTTATTCAGCTTAACTAAACTGGAAAAAGGTAAAATAGATTTAGAAAGCCGTAGTAGAGCTCTTTGTGAATGAGGTTGTCCAGGAAAGTGCTACCACCGTACATATTCCTGCCGTAAAGGCTAACAAAGCAGTCAACGCTTTTAGGCTAGGCAATAACTTTCAAGTGAGTTATGACCCCCTAGTACAATAGATAGATGAGGAGATCGTGGTTACTCTGTTAGATTTGAACCTCTATGGATCAATTCCCAAGAGATTGATTGATGACTCTTCACATTGGAGGACTTTGCGACAGCGCTCTTTATACGATAGTAGTCTATTCATATTTTGGTCGATAAGTAATTAGATTCCAAGAGATGATGTAGATAGGATAAAGGTACTTAGTCTTGTGGTTCACTCAAAATGTCGGACGAGTTTTTTTGGTTACGTAAGCTAACCAAAAAACTTACATACATAAACTCACGTCTTTTTTTCTCTTTTGGAGGTAGGCAGAAACCGCAGAACGCCTCCTGCTACGATCCTCACATACTCCTATCGCCTCGTCCACGTTCATACATCTGGTCATACAGGCACGCCGGTTATCCGGCCTTGCTGAAGAACCTCACCAATAAGGTCAGAATAGGTCTTTCTAGGGCAAAAACTTGTACGAAATTGTAAAAAATGTACCATCACGCCTGTATTCCCCGAAGGGTTAGGCAGAGGTGTAACAATGTACACCCACAGATCGCCGGTATATTTGAGTCCCATGTAATAGGGGGCGAGCCTATTGCCATTAACCGGGCACAAATCCTAACTCCGAGCTGCTACTGAGAATTTCATAGAAAAACCCAATAACACTTTTTGCTCGACCTGGGAATCGAACCCAAGACCTCTAGCGTAGCAGTCGCGCTTAGGACCACTAGGCTAATTAAGGGAATTGTAATTCTTTCTTATCTTTTTTTTTTCTTCTGGGTAAGCTCACTCCATCATCGACTTTGTCTTTGTCTAGACTAGAGTCAAGAGCTGACCCAACTTAATTTATTACTCGAAATTAGTTTATTCGATTATCAAAACACAAATTATTAGGTTTATTCTTAATTTTGATAATTAATCATCATAATTATTTCAGCTGAATGACGTCCACTGCTGGACATAGGCCTCCCCTAGAGATAGCCATTTGATGTTTATGATTAACTTAACAAAACATACCATCACGCCTGTATACCCCGAAGGGTTAGGCAGAGTTGTACCAATGTACACCCAGAGTTCGCCGGTATGTTTTTAGGTCCCATGTAATAGGGACTGAGCCTATTGCTGATTACCGGGCACAAATCCTAATTCCGAGCTGCTACTGAGACATAGAAAAACCCAATAACACTTTTTGCTCGACCTGGGAATCGAACCCGAGACCTCTAGCGTAGCAGTCGCACTTAGGACCACTAGGCTACCGAGGCAGTTTATGAGGCGAAGCGAATGTTTATGATTAGGTTATGAAACTAACTAACCATATCTAAGTCTAGATTAATTAACTCATCATTAGAGCTCACGTTTTTTTTTCTTAGCCTTTTCTGTCCCATTCCTCATTAGCCTCCCTCCCTCCACTGCTTCTATCTTTCACGACTCCGTGCTTCATCCCTCCACTTTTCGAGGAATCGAGTTTAATTAGTTATTGAAAAAAATATGGCTCATTTTTATGGAGCACGCTGTTTTTATAGTCTTCCTAGAGGAAAGAACTACATATATGACATAATATGCAAGAGGATCCATCAAAACTGATACCAAAGAGTAAATTAAAAATTCATATAACCGCTACACTCGTCTCAACAATACACCGATCGATTAAATTGAAAATAGTTTAAAACTGATCAAATATTTATAGCGGTTAGGGTTGTTACATACATTTGTGGGTCGGCACAATCGGTTCGGCATTCTTAATAATGACCTATGATGACGTTTTATAAGAATGCCGAACCGAAAATGCAGAACAGCTTAATTAAATAGGTTAGCTTGACAAACGCTCTCGGATAATAATCTGAATTTCAATCACATAAAGCCGTCGTCAGTTCCGGCTGTCATTCGTAGATCTTTAACGATTGCAACGGGTAGTCATAAGCCCGGAAGTCTGACAACCAGTCTCACCATGGAGTATCGTGTTGTTTAGTAACTGGGTTATGGAAGTCAGAAAGACAGTCAGCTGAATTTGGTGAGATAACCCAATAAAAAGTTGCGTCACACTAGGAAATTCTCCCGTATCGTGGGTGCGTTTACAAACATATTAATTAATATAAACTCACCTAACCAGAACTGTAGGCTAAACAAATATTTGATCCATACGGTACTGGAACCCGCGACACACAACGCAGCAGCCAATCTCTCAGCCACTGCGCTAACCGTGCCGACAGTTGAGAAAAGGCTTGGCAAATGATGAAAAATTTCGATAAAAGTTTGAAGAACGCGATTCGAAGGTTATAGATACAAGTAACAAAGTGTCATCATTTACTTAGCCTTTTCCCAACTATGTTGGGGTCGGCTTCAGTCTAACCGGATGCAGCTAAATATCAGTGTTTTACATGGAGCTACTGCCAATCTGACCTCCACAACCCAGTTACTGGGCAACACAATACCTCTTGGTAAGACTGGTTGTCAGACTATCTGGCTTCCGACTATTCGTAACGACTGTCAAATATCTACGAATGGCAGCCGGGACCAACGGCTTTACGTGCTATTGAGAAATTCGTAATGGAAAAACCCATTAACGCTTTTTGCCCAGGACCCCGTGCTCATCAGTCGCGCTTGCGGCCACATGACCAATGGGGCAGTCAATAATACGAGTAACAAAGTATAGCTACCGTATTCCAAAGTCAACACATTTTTATTGTTATTGCTTGGTCTTGTAGACACAACAATAGCAAACACTTATTACAATTCAAATGACAATCAAAACGTCAATCATTTTTCCTATAACATTATTGACAAAGACTATGACGCGCAATGATTGCTGGCGTCTGCGCTATGTTGGTTTTAGAGACCAATTATACTCTGTCTTGAAAGGTCAGCGCATGGTTTTGATTTTGGTTTGATGTTTTCGCGTAGCGAGATTTACGACGCAATGCCGCATAATCTTTATTGCATAATTATGTATTTGGAATTCGTCTGTACGTGTGTTTGTGTATGTCACTGAACTCTTCCTAAACGGCTGGACTAATTTTATTGTTTGTTTTTGTGTCTGTTTGAGAGGGTCCCTAGATGGTTTCGATTTACAATAGGACTTGGTAGGTGGCGTTGCAAGCCAATGTTCGGGCAGTACAATATCTGGCGGGCCTGCTCGTAATATTCCACCTATTATGTTCCCTTGTTCTAAACTTGGACTTCTCTGGAGATGTCGTGGGATAGAGGTCTCTTTCATTAAGAGGACCACGATATTGAGTTAGCTTGGTCAGCTGCCGTAACCGTATCCATAATTTTCTGGAATACTTTCCACGAACTTAATTAGAATTCTCTCTCTTAAATTAGAATTATATATATTCATGATACGTACATCCATATTATCACACCTGTATTCCCCGAAGGGTCAGGCAGAGGTGTACCAACGTACACCCACAGTAAGCCGATATGTTTTAGGTCCCATGTAATAGGGGGCGAGCCTATTGCCATTAACCGGGCACAAATGCTAACTCCGAGCTGCTACTGACAATTTCATAGAAAAACGGAATAACACTTTGCTCGACCTGGGAATCGAACCCAAGACCTTTAGCGTACAGACACACAGCAAACAAATTGTGTTAAAAAGAAGTCTCAAACATAATTTTCATTACCAGTCATTTGATATACACGTACGTTCCTACACCACACACACAGCCGGTTAGTGAGAGCAATTTCATCGAATAAATTATAACCGGAATCGATTTGACGTTACTCGTAAAACTCGATGTGCTATGTAAACATTTAGCTCGCTGAACATTGATTGACAATCAAATAAATCTTCGATATCTTTAGGCATTCTTGTTATTTGTAGGCAGTCAATTTTGCATAAGTAACAACGGGATTTTTCAGTACTGCAGCTACTTTTATCATTGTAATGCATAGTAATATTGTAGCCGAAATTTCAGAGAGAAATTTCTTGTTTTTTTAGGGTGAAGACGCTGCACGCGATAGGCCCAACTGGCGGATTAATCGCGTGCAGCGTCCGCTGACGCTAAATTTTTGGGTATTTGGGTCGTCACCCAAATACCCAAAATTTAACTTAATGTTTGTGCTCAGGACTCGTGGTGGCTATCTTACCAGCCTATTACTGTCCTACTGTAAGACAAAGGCCTCCTTTTAGTGGAAAAGACATTGATAACTTGCTACAGACGGACTGACGATTTCAGAGTTATTGTCAGACATACCATCACACCTGTATTCCACAGATGGTTAGGCAGAGGTGTACCAATGTACACCCACAGTTCGCCGGTATGTTTTAGGTCCCATGTAATAGGGGACGAGCCTATTGCCATTAACCGGGCACACATCCTAACTCCGAGCTGCTACTGAGAAATTCATAGAAAAAACCAATAACACTTTTTGCTTGACCTGGGAAGCGAACCCAAGACCTCTAGCGTAGCAGTCGCGCTTAGGACCACTAGGCCAACGAGGCAGTTATATTCATTGTAAGTACTGGTTTCCTCACGATGTTTTCATTTACTGATTATGATGCATACCCATTCCTCAAGCGGCGCAAATATAATAACCTTCTTGGAAGCGATATGTTTTTTTCATATAAACTGTACATAGTTTGTATTCTAATTATTATTTAAGTAAGTTTTATGTTCAATCATAAAAAATACTTTGGAAGTCGGCGGCTTCGGTTTTGTTTGTTGTTTTGTGTTGCCACCGACTTCCAATGCTTTTTTTTGTACCGGTTGATAAATCATCAAATGACTTCTCCCCTGAGCTAAAGTTAAAGTTATTTAATTTTTACTTTTTAGTTTTTGAAGGAGGCTGTCTTTATTGTAACAATTTCCTGTCATCCAAGCCTATGAAGGAACAGTAATACTACGTAAATTAACAAGACACCACTTAAAAGTCACAAGAAAGCAGAATACGCTACGTATTCGTTTACTTGGATGACATATTTTCTTTTTCCAATTTTGATAAATTTAGATTGGAACCTATCAAACAAAAAAGAATCATCAAAATCAATTCATAACTGGCGGAGTTATCGCGTAACACACATACAAAGAATAAAAAAAAAACTTACAGACGAATTGATAACCTCCTTTTCGAAGTCGGTTAAAAAAATTCATAACTATTGTATATTGACACAGAATAGAATTTAGAAGAAATAGATAAGAAAAAAAAATGTAAATTGGTTGATAGATAAGCTGAAGTAATCCATAAGAAAAATGTTTATAAGATTAAGTATAAATACATCACAATCAATTTGAAAGATCACCTTGTAGTTGACTTTTGAAAACTTTGGCAATTTATATTCTTGTCAAGTAATATATGATTCCGAACATCAATCATTTCAGTTTAAGATTCTTTATAATCAATTGTTCGTTCAAATTTATTTATGAACTACCTACAAAAATGTCTTTTCCTATCATTGCAGATATTACTCCAAATACCTATGTATATACTAGCTTCTGCCAGCGACTTCGTTCGCGTGTTTTTTTTTTACCCGGGTTTAGTTACGTCTTTGGTTACTACTTCTCACCCGTGTGTCCTAGCGTGATGTTTTATACAGCCTATATATAGCCTTCCTCGATAAATGGACTATTCAACACAAAAATATTTTATCATTTCAAACCAGTAGTTCCTGAGATTAGCGCATTTAACCAAACTAACAAACTCTTCATCTTTATTATATTAGTATAGATGATTTATTGCTTTTTCATTTTCAATATAGCCTACAAACTTTTGGTATTGTTACACTGCGGTTTTGTACAAGACCGTTAGTCTAGGACCAATATTTGGAAGGTTTTCAATTTTTATGTGGGCCGATCCCGACGGCACTGCAATGCCGGGCCGACCCGTGACGGGAGTGGAGCGAGCCCCGAACATCCCGTCAGCTTACAAAAATCAGTTTAATATACTGGTCCCTCAGTGAGGGAACTTTCAGATATTAAGCTGAAAAGAACAGATACTACACTTTGATCTTAGCCAAAAGGCCGAGAAGCGATACCGTCAAAACGGAACACTGGGGTAGTCATTCACTCGTGGAGAATCTTAACACCGCGATTCAGAAACATGACGTCAGCGCACAGCGCCATCTATTGAAAAGTGGCGGGACTAAGTATCAAGTAGGTCACCCACTGTTTGCCAATGTGCGAAATAATATGGGACTCTATAGTAAAACCTATTTTAATTGTTGGTATTAAAACGAATGCTCAGAAGACTATTCTGTTCCTTATTATTATTAGAAGTAGAGGAAGATATCAAATTAAATAAGTGTGAAATAGACATAGTCAATTTGATTTTAAGATTAGGAAAAAATAATAAAGCTGAAATGTTTAAGTCAAAGTCAAAACATTTATTTCAATTAGACCATTTACAGGCACTTTTGAATTGTCAAGAAGTTACCCATACAAAAAGTTGAAGCTAGTTGCTCGTTCCAAAACGTAGGTCTCTATGGAGAAGAACGAGCAAGAAACTCCATGGACACTCTTTTCAAATTGGTTTTTACAAAATCTTGGTTACAATATTCTTGTTGCTTCTATATGTGAAATCAATGAAGTTGAATATAAAACAATAAAAAAATAATGATAATAATAGTACTAAAGATGTAAGCTATAGCAGTTAAGAGATAACCAATCCCAACTGACAGCGCCCGTTCACGAACCTGACGCGAGGATCAGCACCACTTAGCTCAACCATCATGAAGGGAGCCAAATGATGCAACCCACGCGCCACCATTAGCGAGACATTTAAGTGAGCATGACAAAGCCCTCAACTACCATGCTCGTTGTGTCCAACACATAATAATAAAATAAATAAATGGCTCCATGGCACTCACATTTACAAAATTGAAATAAATGATGATAGATTATATAATACTAAGGTTTTAAGTAAACCTATTTGACAGATGACCTGTAGTATGTAAGAAAATAGAAATAATAGTAATGGTACACCTTATTAAGGTCAATGAGAATACAAATAAAAAGGTGGCAAGAAACATCCCCCTGTATTAATATACATTATGTAAGTATTAATTTGTGAACCCGAGTATCTGTGGAGCAGGACCAGCATTAAGCCAAGCATTCTTGTCATTAATATAATCTTCTAACTTATATTATGCTTGACTACATAGTGTGCGTTTGGTGCAAGTTTTAAATTTTCTCTCATTTAGTTTGAGAATATCGAGCGGTATTTTATTATAACATTTTACAGAGTACCCCATAAAAGAAGTGTGTACTTTAGACAATCTGAAACTTAGTTGATCTAATTTGTTCCTATTTCTAGTATTAAAATAATGTCTATCTCCAACTTTTTTGAAAAGATGAAGATTTTTTTTAAAACGTGCTAATCGCTGGATGTATCAGCCGGATTGAATAAGATTATTCAATATAAGATAGCCAGGATTCAAGACGAATATTATAGAATAGGCTAAACAAACATCACGCTACAAGGGAGCGGAGCAGTAACCACAGACGTAAGTAACTTGAAGCGGGTGAAAAAAACCACGCGGACAAAGTCAGTTAAGACATTTAATAAAACCGTCTAGACTTTTTTTTTTTTTTTTGGTGGGTGGGAAATCATCAAATAACTTCTCCCGCCCTGGGCGGGGCGGGAGGGAGTGTCAGACTTTTACTGACTAAAACCCACCCATGTTCCTTCTTGTGCCCTTTGCGTTCCGGGGGCGCGGTATCTCTTGCGAATAACCCGCAGCCCCGGCAAGCAACCGTCTAGACTTGGAAACGTAATATAATTAATCTTTGATTCGCTAACGCAATTGCACCACAAGTATTTTATGTACCAGATTTACCGTTTTATGATCGATAAATTAAGCTCTATTTATGGCTAGATCGTTTACAAATGCTTTCAATTTTATTACTCATTGTGTTTTCGTCCTACCACATTTAATAAAGTCGTTAAAATAAAAACCGATATCAGGAATGGAGGTAACGGCCATGTTTAATGTCATTATAAGTCTGATAAGTTGTTCGCGTAGAATAACAATAATTGTTTTTTTTAATGTGGCGATGGGACAGTAGTTAAGGCCGCCGACGCTGCACGCGATTGATCCGTCAGTCGGACCGATCGCATACAGCGTCGACGCCTCAAGAACCCAGAAAGGAATCCAAAAATTAACTTGACGCTTGTGCTCACGACTCGTGGCGGCTGCTATATTAAAGTAACAATTAAGTTTCAATTCATATGTTCTTTCTAAGTTTATCTTGGAAATTGGTGTAGGAAAACATAATGAGGAAACCTAGGCTTTAATTCTGAAATTGCCAACCTGTCTTGAGTAAGAGTGGTGATCAATGCTCGTGCCTTCTCTGTATGAGAAGAGGCTTTTGCCCTTACAGTGGGTCAATAATAGGCTAGTATTATTATTGATTGTTTGTAACAGAATTAATATCTTGATGATTTATGCTGGGTTCAATATATTCTAGATGAAAACTTTAATCTTTCAATCGTCCCCGCAATCAATCCTTTTTATCTTCCTTCCCTTTCTAACTCCCTTTGTCTGTCACTCACCCCTTTACGTTCCATTTCACACACCATTCAAACGTTCGTTTTGCTCCAATTCTACATTTATCTCATTCTTGTCATTTGCGCTATGATAGCTTTCTTTTACGTCTTCTGTTTCTCACAGAAAAATTAAGTGAACTCTATTTCTTCATAAACAAAGGTTAAGTTTGAATAGATACCAGCTTTCGTATGCCAACAATCGTGTTTTTTTTATTATTTCCGGTGTCGGTATCGATTGTTGTGTCAGTCTATTCAATTTTCGCAGAGCAATCAAGCAGGGCTGAGTAAATCACTATGGTAGGCGCTTTTTAATTTTAAAAGCAATTATATTTGATAATTAATAAATGATTATAATATGCAACGTGTAACTGTTTTATGTCTCAATAAAGCCCCCGTGGTTGAGCGTGGGGTCCTGGGTTCGATTCCCAGGTCGGGCAAAAAGTATTATTGGATTTTTCAATTAGGAATTTCTCAGTAACAGCCCGGAGTGTGGAAGTTAGTGGTGTGATACCCCCGTGCCTCTTAACGCACGTAAAGCTGTTGGTCCTGCGCCTGATTTCTCCCCGGTTGTGTCGGATTGCCGTCCCGTCGGACTATAAGAGTTACCGAAGAGGGAGTGCACCTGTGTTGGCGTACACACTTGTGTAGTGTGTGCGCAAACACAGGTAAATAAAGATTAGCACTCGTGGCCAAAATCGGTCTGGAGATACATACATACAAAATCATCATCTACTTAGCCTTTTCCCAACTATGTTGGGGTCGGCTTCCAGTCTAATCAGATGCAGCTGAATACCAGTGTTTTACATGGAGCGACTGCCTATCTGACCTCCACAACCCAGTTACTGGGCAACACGATACCTCTTGGTAAGACTGGTTGTCAGACTTTCTGGCTTCTGACTATCCGTAACGAATGTCAAAGATCTACGAATGACAGCCGGGACCACCGGCTTTATGTGCTTTACGAGGCACGGGGAAAAACCCAATAACACTTTTTGCCCGACCTGGGAATCGAACCCGGGACCCCTTGCTCACTAGTCGGGCTGGGGACCACGAGACCAACGGGGCAGGATACACACATACAAACAACAACTAGATTCAATAGTTTTAATTTAACATGTAATTGACGTTCAAAAGTGCCTTTTAATGGTCTAATTGAAATAAATGATTTGACTTTTTTGACTTTTTGACAAAGTAAAATAAAATAAATCAAAAAACCCTAAGTATGTACATCACGAAAAAATCTTCGGAGTCTATCTCTTTGTTTGATACAAAGAATATCTGGTGTCCCAATGTTGACTTTCAACTTAACGTTAAAAGTCTTTCACGTTCTGTGAGAGACTCAACGTTATTAAGTCCAAGCTTTATTTATTTAGTTCCCATACACTTTTTTACTGATGGAAGTCAGTTTCATTACTTTTGTATCGGTTGACTGATGTAAAGCATCTATGATTTAGTTGAAATTTGTAATCGATTATTTTTACTCTGTGGTAATTTATTTAGTTGTTTATTTTTTTAACTGCCTCGGTAGCCTAGTGGTCCTAAGCGCGACTGCTACGCTAGAGGTCTTGGGTTCGATTCCCAGGTCGAGCAAAAAGTGTTATTGGGTTTTTCTATGAAATTCTCAGTAGCAGCTCGGAGTTAGGATTTGTGCCCGGTTAATGGCAATAGGCTCGCCCCCTATTACATGGGACCTAAATATACCGGCGAACTGTGGGTGTACATTGTTACACCTCTGCCTAACCCTTCGGGGAATACAGACGTGATGGTATATTTTTTTTTTTATTTTTGTTTATTTCTAATTTAGAACGGGTAACACCGAATGAGGTTGTAAATGTCATTGCGGCGGAGGCGATCACTCAGTTTTGATTTGGTCGTCGCGCGGTGCACACGCTTAAATTCATTGGCTCTTTATTTAAGTTAAGCAATTATTGTGATTTGATTTAAATTAATCATTACTCTTAATATTATTATGTGAAGTTTTGTTACAACATATTTTAATAAGTAAACTAGTTGCTTTACTTTACGAGTTTTATTTGCCAAATACCTGCACGTACACGCGCGCGATTGAAGACCAAGAGATAACAGATCAGCAGCGATACGTGGTGTCTCAGCCGTTCGAGCATTCGTATTATATATATCTCGTACTAGCGAACTGCCTTCGACTGTCCGATTTTAACGTATTTTTGTTGCCTAGAATCAAATGGAATAATTTAACACAATAACTGGGTGACAATGTTCTTGATCTATCTAAGCAGTTTCTTTAAGAAATGGCGTTTGTTCTTAAAATATTTATCACAATCATTTACATTTTCTCAGAGCAGAAAAGCCATCAATATTCCTTGAACATTTAAATATTTTCATCTCATTAATATTCACAATGTATCATTAATTTCGTCCGTTGTTTATTATTTTCACTAAGTAAGATAATTATACAAATTATATGATGATAACTTAAACAAATTTACGCAAATCTTTTTGAGTTTTCCACAAATTAATATTGTAATTTGGTCATTTATTAGCTTTTTATATTAAGATAGTGGAGGCGAATCTTTATATTCTGATGTATTTATACTTATTTATTTATTAGTAAATATATTTTATTCTTATTATTGTTTGTGTGGTCTAAAGTGCGACTGCTACGCTAGAGGTGTTGGGTTCGATTCCGAGGGCGAGCAAAAAGTGCTATTGGGTTTTTCTATGAAATTCTTAGTAGCAGCTCGAAGTTAGGATTTGTGCTCGGTTCAGTAGGCTCGCCCCTAATTACATGGGACCAAAAACATACCGGTAAAATGTGGGTGTATATTGGTACACCTCTGCCCAACAATTTGGGGAATACAGGCGTGATGGTATGTGTAAATGTATAAAAATCTCGAGTACAATGTTTGTCCGGGATAAACTCGGGAACTACTTAACCAATTTTTATAAAATTTTGCTTGCTATGTGAATTTTTGTCAAACTTAAAAGACTGATAGTTTTTATCTCGATTATTGACTTCTTTTTTTTTCTGCAAATAAAAACAAAAAATAATCTATTTTCGAGCAACGCGTAGCGGGACAGCTAGTTATATAAAAAAACTTAAGAGTTTGTTTGTTTTAAAGGGCTGATCTCCGAAACTCGTGGCCCGATTCTGAAAATTATTTTGCTAATAGGAAGCGCCGTAGTGCTAAGACTATATATCATTATCAAAATTTACGGATACGTCAGGACCAGCCGCAGGCAAAAGTAAGTCTTTTATATCAAAAGGTTATTGAAACAATAAAGTCGAATTTACAATAGCTTTTTGTCATGTTGACGAAATGTCAGAAGTTTTCCTCTATAGGTGACACTTTCCAATCTGTTAGCCTTGATATCGTCACCATTAATACCGTGAATCTTTAAATAAATCATACTTTGCATCATATTTCATAAGCGATGCGAATTTATGGTGTTTTCCCGCGATATATCCTTCGATACAATGCTTGCAATCTATCAATATGCTTACATTGAGAATGTTGTACTTATTCTGCACCTTTGATGTTGCGGTCGAAAGCGTGGAATCTTGGGTTTGATTCCTAAGTCGGGCAAAGTGTTATTGAGTTTTTTCAATGAGAATTTCTTACCAGCACATAAAGTCGTTGGTCGTGGCTGTCATTCGTAGATTTTTGATAGCCGCATCCAGTTAGACTGGAAGTCCACCTCAACATGATTGTTGGAATGCCGTGTCGACGGCGCGTTCGTGTTCCACGCGCGCCTCAAAGAGATGTCAGCAAAAGGAAGGGGCCACTGACAGCTGATGCCTGCCGGGGCTGCGGGTTATTCGCAAGAGATACCGCGCCCCCGGAACGCAAAGGGCACAAGAAGGAACATGGGTGGGTTTTAGTCAGTAAAAGTCTGACACTCCCTCCCGCCCCGTCCAGGGCGGGAGAAGTTATTTGATGATTTCCCACCCACCAAAAAAAAAAAAAACATTGTTGGAAAAAGACTGGACACGTTTGGTTGTTCTTATTCAAATTGGTTCCTGTTTTACATAAACAACATGTCACTCGATCTAACAAAATCACTTGTGACATGGAATAAATAAGCTAACGTTTTTCTTACCATTATACATTTCATCGTCAGGATCCGATTTCTGTTTGCTCTCCGATTTTTTTGTAGGCACACTGTTCGTTTTCAGGGTTCCGTACCCGAAAGGTGCCAACGGGACCCATATTACTAAACCTCAGCCGCTGTCCGTCCGTCTGTCTGTCAGCGGGCGTACCTACCGTATCTCATGAACCGTAATAAGTAGACAGTTAAAGTTGTCACATTGTCAGTGTCTCTTATTGCCGCTTTAACAACGAATAATAAAATAACTGCCTCGGTAGCCTAATGATCCTAAGTGCGACTGCTCCGCTAGAGGTCTTGAGTCGATACCCAGGTCGAGCAAAAAGTGTAATTGGGTTTTTCTATGAAATTCTCAGTAGCAGCTCGGAGTTAGGATTTGTGCCCGGTTAATGGCAATAGGTTCGCCCCCTATGACATGGGACCTAAACGTACCTGCGAACTGTGGGTATTCATTGGTACATCTCTGCTTAACGCTTCGGGGAATACAGGTGTAATGGTATGTGTGTCATAAAATCTAAGATGGCGAATTCCAAAATGGCCGCCGTGAAAATGTTTAAAGTTATTTAAAAAGTGCATAGTCTAATATCTGGTATGATGGTACGGGACCTTGATGAGGTTTTATCATCTCTGTTAGTTAAGTTGTTGACTCTCATAATAATATCAGCTTTCACATCTAGCTGACGTTTATCGGCCTTCTTTGAAGGTCCGACATGGAACTCCATTAGCCCAATATAACCTTGTATACCTACTTTTATCTATGTCTACTTATAATACGCACACAATTTACAAATCTTTTGCGAAATTTCCTAAAGAATCATCATCTTATAAGGTTAGAGACTGATTTGACAGCTTTATGTGTGCAACTTGAATAATATGCTTTATGTCTATGTATTGAAAGTACATTATATTTATAAGTGACCTTTTTTTTTTGGTGGGTGGGAAATCATCAAATAACTTCTCCCGCCCTGGGCGGGGCGGAAGGGAGTGTCAGACTTTTACTGACTAAAACCCACCCATGTTCCTTCTTGTACCCTTTGCGTTTCGGGGGCGCGGTATCTCTTGCGAACAACCCGCAGCCTCGGCAGGCATCGGCCCTCAGTGGCCCCTTCCATTTGCTGACATCTCTTTGAGGCGCGCGTGGAACACAAACGCGCCGTCGACACGGCCTGTCGTTATGCAACGTAAGGACGGTGAGCTACATGGGTAGCTCACCGTCCACAGGCCCAGGCATGTCTTATTTATAACTGTACTACATCTATACTGAAACTGTCAATTTACTCTATGAGTTATATAAAATACATTTTAGTGTATTATATTTCGAATTAACAATAGATAAATGTACGTGGAATGGCCCTGTAGTTGAGGTACCCGCCACTAATGGACACGGTGTGTTCCCAACCGAACGAGCAAGTACCCATAAGACGTTTTCCATTTCATATATACTTTCTAAGTTTACTGCCTCGTTAGCCTAGTGGTCCTTAGCGCGACTGCTATACTAAAGGTCTAAAGTGTTATTGGGTTTTACTATGAAATTCTAAGTAGCAGCTCGGAGTTAGGATTTGTGCCCGGTTATTGGCAATAGGCTCGTCCCCTATTACATGGGACCTAAACATACCGGCGAACTATGGGTGGACATTGTTACACCTCTGCCTAACCCTTCGGGGAATACAGGTGTGATGGTATGTGTGTGTGTTTCTAAGTTTATCTTGGACATCACTGACATCGGTGATAGAAAAAATCGTGTGGAGACTAGGACATATAGTTTATGTAAATCTGAAATCGGCAACCCGTCTTAAGCAAAGGTAGTGATCAATGCTCGTGCCTTCTTTGTTTGAGAAGTCCTGAGTGGGATAATATTAGACTAGTGTTATTATAATATGTATTTCTAAATATCGCTGTCATAACTATAAAGTTATCGATAAAACATTCCTCGTTTTGGATGGCTTCTTAGTAGAAGCCAATTTTTTAAATAGTTTAAAAGTTTTCGTTACGCTATTTGGTTGCAGACATCAAAATATATTTACAAAATACACCACAATTTTTAATTAGTACAGAAAGAAATTGGGCTCTATCTGTACCCGTTACTGATCACATTTGTATAGTCAAAAGTAAAAAAAATAAAAACCCAAAATTGTCCATGAAATTTTGTCATAATTGGTAAATTCATAATTGAATCAATCATTCATAACCATTGCTACTACAAAATACTACGCGCAGTGCTAATTTATAAACGAAAGTGCGAGCATGTTTTTTAAAAAATATTTCCATTAATTGGGTGACATTTTGGGATATAAACAAACGCTGAACAAACTTTGCTGTTTATGAATATTATTATATGACAACAAGACCTTCTATAATAAGCCCTTTAAGTATTTGTACTAATTAAAAATGAGTGTTGTAAATCGTGATTCTAAAAATTCTACTCTTGATTACGATAAATTGAAATAAATTTAACCAGTCCCATTTTATTACACGATATAATGCGTGCGTATACGTATAAAATATCATAAAAATAATTGAGGAAATAAATTGTCAAAAACATTTTCCGAAAGGTGCGTATGTAACTTTTCAGGCCGGGGTAATAAACAAAAAGAATTGGAGTACAGGAGATGTGAACATTTTTGTACTCTTAACGAATAGCGGATACAAAGTAAATTTCGCAATTTGAACCTAATTTTCTCGGTAAATTGACCGAAGATTACAGAAAAATTGGTCTTAATATCCCTCATATTAAGAACGAATTTCCGTTACATTCGTACAATCGAAATTTTGCGATATAAGATTAGACTCTATCCTTCTGAATATTGCTCAAAGGAGTATTATTCAAATTTCCTCATTTTTGTTAGTATCCGACACACATAATCATGTAGCGTCAATAGCAGGTTTAATTTTCAGACCATATTTATATAATTATCGTTGTTTATTGAGGAAAGCGGTAATATTTATTATTTTAGGTAAAATTTTGAGAAAATAGGTAATAAATATATAAAATGTATTAACAAATAGTTTATTGAAATAAAATTAGATTTATTATTTACAGCCTTAAAATTAGATAAAAAACCCTTATTAATAACAAAATAGAAACCAAAACTAAATGGCATCAAAAATCTCCTCCGCATCGTCGTCAACCGGAAAAGTGCCCAAAAGACTGGCGGCATTGCCACGATGGATGGCAATGCTTAACCTCTGGCCAAGGTAAATATATTAATATAGATCTGCTCTAATCTGTCATTTCAATAAAAGACCTAAAATAAATTATGCCTCTGCCTCATTAGCCTAGTGGTCCTAAGCGCGCCTGCTACGCTACAGGTCTTGGGTTAGATTCCCAGGACGAGCAAAGTGTCATTGGATTTTTCTATGAAATTCTCAGTAGTAGGTCGGAGTTAGGGTTTGTGCCTGGTTAATGGCAATAGGCTCGCCTCCTATTACATGGGCCTAAAAACATACCGGCAAAATGTGGGCGTACATTGGTACAGCTCTGCCCAACCCTTCGAGGAATACAGGCGTGATGATGACGTGTAAATATATAAAAAAATCGAGTCCAATGTTTGTCCGGGATAAATTCGGGATCTATTTAACCAACAACATACCATCATGCCTATTTAACCAATTAATTATTTTATTTTTATGAAATTTAGCTTGCTGTGTATATTTTTGTCATACTGGCGAACTGTTAGGTGACCATTGACACCTCTGCCTTACCCTTCAAGAAATACATGCGTGATAGTATGGTATAAATTATGGTGAAAATGGTAGCACGATAACTTGGGTTAGGTTACATGAACACTTTATTTTTACTTTTTATCAAGTTGAGATAAATTAAATTAAAATGATTAAACGTCTAGAACTTAATTAATTTTAATTCGGTTCGGTTCGGGCTGTAATTTGACAAAGTCTAATGAGGAAGGAACATTTAATTACTAAGTGGTAAATTGTATTATCCAAATGGTTACTGTAATTAGCAGTCAAAATATGACGAGTGCTTGGTATTGTTATGAATATTATGATGCTGTTGATTTTGAAGATTACCTCATATTTAGTAGGTAATAGAAAATGAAAAAACGTACATACCATCACGCCTGTATTCCCCGAAAGGATAGGCAGAGGTGTACCAATGTACACCCAAAGTTCGCTGGTATGTTTAGGTCCCATATAATAGGAGGCAAGCCTATTGCCATTAACCGGGCACAAATACTAACACGGAGCTGCTACGGAGAATTTCATAGAAGAACCCAACAACACTTTTTGCTCGACATGGGATTCGAAGCAAAGACCTCTAGCGTAACTGTCGCGCTTAGGCTAAAACCGCTTCCGAATTTACTTGCATTGTGAATTGTAAAAATCGAAATACCTTAATTCCTATATTATTTTTAAGATTGTATTGTATCGTATTGTTATTTTAACTTTTAAACAAATATTTTGGCTATTTATTTTTATTGTTTTAAGAATACCAACAAAGCAATACCTATGTAAAAAGAAACTTGACCATAAACAAAAATATCTATGTGCTATAAAATAGTTTTTTTAAACTTGGTACCTATAGTTTTAAGAGAACAACTAACAAAAATGTTACTAAAACTTAACAGTTTGACGGACACTAAACGCCCATAGGCGTAATAACAATAAAACTTCTATTGTGTCTCGTTTAGTGTCCTTCAAAGTGTTAAGATTTACAACTTAAATACTAGTTTTTCTCAGTAAAACTAAAAAAAAATCTACCAAACCATCTTACCATATATTTCTGTGCACTGTCTGGAAAAGGGTGAAAATTCAGAGAAAAAACAAAGATTTGGCAAGAAGCTTAGCATTAAATTACAATAAAGATTTAAGCGCAGACGCTGTAAGCAAAAAGAGGTAATTAGGGCCGAACTCGATAGAAAACGAATCGAAACTAACAGAGTCGAAAAATGGTGGATGTCACCTTACTTATGAGACCGTTATTGATTGTTCTCGAAAGGAGATGGACTAAATGTGCCCTATGTGTACAGAAATTAAAGTACTACAATTCAGTTTATAAAAGAAAAAAAAGCATACAATTTGAAAAAATAATCATAATTAAAAGTTTAAATGACACTGATTTTATTGACTGCCCCGTTGGTCTCGTGGTCGCAAGCACGACCGATGAGCATGGGGTCCCGGGTTCGATTCCCACGTCATTCGTAGATATTTGACATTCGTTAGGATAGACAGAAGCCAGGAAGTCTGACAACCAGTTTAACCAGGAGGTATCGTGTTGCCCAGTAACTGTGTTGTGGAGGTCAGATAGGCAGTCGCTCCATGTAAAACACTGGTATTCAGTTGCATTGGGTTGGACTGGAAGCCGACCCCAACACAGTTGGGAAAAGGCTAAGCAGATGAATGACACTAATTTTATTCTGCACAATCTGGCCCTGGGATCTGCCCGTGTATTTTTGTCCATCTCCTTTATAATCTACTATCTTTATTCTAATCTAGACCCTTATCTATGTCTGTAACTAATCAATGCCCGACTTGTAATATATGTAACCTTGAAATTAATCGCAAGTAACCGAAAAGGACCACGGATCAAGATTAGGGATTAAGATGATTATTAATTTTGGGTATTAGACAAAAGAAAGAATTTGGTGTTCTGGCAAAACTTGAGAAATCCTAAATCTAAGCGAAATCATTTATTTCTATTAAAACAGTAAAAGATACTTTTGAACGTAATTTACAAGTAAATAGACAAACTCTAGTTGGCATTTCCAAATGGCAGTTTCGTATAGAGTATAATGGGCGAGAAATTCCAATGATTTGATACTCTTTTAAAACAAAAATGTTTACAACACTAACTGGATGGCTAAACCATTTTACCAAAGTGCAGATGTTATAGGAGCCATCATAATAACAGAAACATGAAATTGCTAACGCTGCTATCGATTTAATGGAATTTATATCGACTACTTTAGCAATATTCCGTTTTGACGTCATGGCAATGTTGGAAACCCAAGGTCAAGTTTGGTCATAAAAGATTATTTTGCTACAGAAAAAAGACTCCTCCAAATAGTAGTTTCAAGACAATGGTTTATTAGAGGGAATTTCTTTATCAAGAATGTTCTACATACGATCAAAATCAAATGTCAGTTTTAATATGACAACAATGACTTTTATTTAATTATCTTTATTTTATGACATTGATTGAGATTTTTTTTATTTTGGTAGTTGGGAAATCATCAAATAACCCCTGGGCGGGACGGGAGGGAGTGTCAGACTTTTACTGAATAAAACCCACCCATGTTCCTTCTTGTACCCTTTGCGTTCCGGGGGCGCGGTATCTCTTACGAACAACCCGCAGCCCCGGCAGGCATCGGCCCTCAATGACCCCTTCCTTTTGCTGACATCTCTTTGAGGCGCGTGTGGAACACGAACGCGCCGTCGACACGGCCTGTCGTTATGCAACGTAAGGACGGTGAGCTACCCATTGCTCACCGTCCACAGGCCCGTATCTGCGGTGGCCGGGAGTCGTCTCGCGGCTCCCGACGTCCGGAGCGTCTACCGCGGCGGCTGGGACGGGAGAACCGCTGTCTTAACCGTCCCGCCGCCTCCTTCTATAGCATTACTGCCTCACAGAAGGAGACGACTGCATCCCATTCCCTCTCGCTCCGGACCATGGCTTATAGATATTTTTGATAGACTGAGAATAAGATTAGAATGTAAACGTTCTCACAAATACGGGAATTTAAGTTTAATGCCAATTTCGAGAGAACCTTTTATATTTCAACTATTAATTTATTTGTCGATTTGTTTGTGTTGGTGGCGCCAAGCATAAATTGACTGGAAAAGTTTTGCTCGCGACTTTGTCTGCGTGAATTTTCATACCGTTCCTTTTTTTTAATAAAATGTAGCTTAATAGGCATATTAGCTACATTTGCTTCGCTGAAAATGAAGCTTACACGGGTAACAGAAATTTAAAAGTCGATTAAGCTGTTTTTGAGTTTATCCATTACAAACAATGCTGTCATATTTCCAGTTGACGGCAATGTGGAGGAATTTTTTGATGCCAGTTACTTTTATGTTTCTTATTTATTTTATTCTATTTATCTGTAAATATTATACATTTAGATTATTTGACATATTTATTAACCTAATTTTAATTGTATTACAAACAGAAATAAAAATCTTAACTGCCTCGGTAGCCTAGTGGTCCTAAGCGCGACTGCTACGCTAGAGGTCTTGGGTTCGATTCCCAGGTCGAACAAAAAGTGTTATTGGGTTTTTCTATAAAGTTCTCAGTAGCAGCTCGGCGTAAGGATTTCTGCCCGGTTAATGGCAGTAGGATCGCCCCCTATTACATAGGACCTAAATATACCGGCGAACTGTGGGTGTACATTTTTACACCTCTGCCTAACCCTTCGGGGAAAACAGGCGTGATGGAATGTTTAAATGAAAATCTTTTCTCTTTTCAATATTAGTTCTGAAGAGCAAAACGTTTTCAAATAGAAACATCAAATCGCAAATTGTTGATTGTATACCTTATTTATCTTTATGCTCATAATATGTATGGAAATTTTCGCCATTTGCAATGAAAAACGAAATGGAATTATTACCATTACGATGAATTTGTATCGGGCTGTCGCTCGCTGGCTCCATCTGTGGGCAAGTCCTAAATAATATTAGTCATACTTTTTCTTACTTACGATGTCAGCAGAATGATTTACGACCATAAATACATGACTTTTTGTATTGAATTCGCAAGTTTTATGATGATCCATTACTTGGTTTTGCTCGTTATCTTTTGTTGGGCAAGATGTACTCTTAAGTATCAGTGTCTGGGAAAGTTAGCACTTAACCTATCTTCTATGCTAGCATGATAAAGCTGAAGAGTTTTTGTTTGTCTGTTTATACGCACTAATCTCTGGAATTTCCACTTGGATTGGAAAAAATCTTTTTGTATATGATAACCAGATTCATAAGAAATAGTATAGGCTATGTAATATCACGCTACCATCCATGGACGCGGAGCAGTAACCAAAGAAATAACTTAACGCGGGTGAAAAAAGCACGCGGAAGAAGATTATTCGAGTATATCGTTAAAGTTATCACTATTTCGTGGAGGATTTATTACGTCCAGCTGGTTTATTCTGTAAAAATCTCCGTCGACGAATTTTGAGTGAAATGAGCTTAAGGTGCGTTGTCAATCCTGAGGTAGGATGATAGCTCACTTCAGCTTAAACTGAGGTAGTTTTTTTTTCATTAAAGCATTGTCTACGGCCCTCCACCACCAGCGACTCTAATCAATATAATTATGTTTATAGAGACCACTTTGTTTGTTTAATTATGTATATATCTTCGGGGAATACAGGCGTGATGGTATGTGTGTTTATAGATAAACATTTTTTGAAAAAATACAAACATTAATTTACAAACAACAAATAAATCAATCTCATGTTACAAGGCCTTTTCATTTGTTTTATCGAATATAAAGTCCACTAAACAATGTGATCTCCTAAGTTTTCGTACCAAAACACGGCTTAGAACTTACCCTTTTATAAGATTTTACGAGCAAAGCAAAAGATTCAACAAGAAAGGAAAAGACTGCTGGTATTGTATCACGGTCTGCATCTGGGTACTGAAGAAGCGTCATATTTTATTACTAGCTCAGCCATCTTGCTATCGGATGAATAATACAATAAAATGCGGCTTTTGTTTGTACAATAGCTTTATTGTCAGAGAATACAATAAAGATTATATAAAACTGATTTTATGACTTTGTCTCAAGGAATTTTACAAACTCACTTATGCTACGGCTTCGCTAGGACGTGAGGATTCAAGTTCGCGTTGTCGCAATAAATCTTTGTGTTCTATCTAAGAAGAAGTGTTTGGCCACATTTAAAAAAAAGTCCCTCGCTAGCTTAGTGTTCCTAAGCGCGACTGCTACGCCAGAGGCTTTGGGTTCGATTCCCAGGTCGAGCAAAAAGTGTTATTGGGTTTTTCTATGAAATTCTCAGTAGCAGCTTGGAGTTTGGATTTGTGCCCGGTTAATGGCAATAGGCTGGCCTCCTATTACATAGGACCTTAACATACCGGTGAACTGTGGGTGTACACTGGTACATCTCTGCTTAACCCTTCAGGGAATACTGGCGTGATGGTACGTAATTACAAAAAAATCGTAACGCCGCTATAATTATTTTTTTAGAAAAATGGAAGAAACGATTGTGCTATATTGCATATCGGCAAATAATGATATATTGCATCATAATTATTTGAATAGTGTTAAGTAATGTTATTCGTACACATTCATAGTTTTGTATTAATTTGAATATTATTTAATTACTCCAATCAATTAGAATAAATCGGAACTATTGATGCAGCACACAACATTTTTTTGAGATACAATGACAAAGAATGATTAACTCGTGCGTCAGTCACTACAATATGTACTATAATAGACTTGAGAAGCTGTACAACATTTATCAACATCCATACATCAATTTTAAACTTCCTGATGAAAAGGAAACCTTAAAACTGATTTAAATAAAGGTCAGTGTATAATTAATTTGTAGTCATTTACTGTTCATTGTTTGTCTATGATTAGATATATACCCCTCGGTGTCATCAGCGCTCAGTTGCGTCTTTGATTAGTGCTCCGCTCTCACTGCTTGTAGCGTGATGTTCTATACTTATAAACTTTTCACTTGAAGTTTAAAAGATCGTCTGAAGTCACTACCTCTTCCATAAAATCGTCAGAAATGCAGTAATTACAACATGATACTCGTAAACACAGATACTACAAAAACAGACAGAGAGAGAGAGAGGGCGAGAGCGAAAGCGATGGAGTTGGTAAAAATTCAATTCGAAAAAATTCGACATCAAATTCGAAATTTGATATCGTACAGATTTACCATTATATTGTGTAATCAAAATAAAGTACATTTTTAATCGAAAATACAGCAGTCCCGTTTTATTTCGGCTTAATTTTATGCAACATTACAATTTGTATCGTACAGAGATAGGAAAAAGGATTATTTTTGTATCAATGTTTCTGAGTTTTCGATTTAAAATTCGAATACCAAAAACGGACGCGCTATTTTGCCGAGCTTACCATAAATAATAAGTGTAGAGTTCTGAAAAGGTGGATGTAAATAAAGGGTTTAACACTTAACAAAGCCAAAGATTACAATCATATTTTTATCATAACTGAGATATTTATTTCGTTCCTTTTACTCACCGAGATATCAGAGGTCTACTGGATTTTTTTTCAACGGAAACAGGTTTGAAATTTTTTAGCTAATCTTGAAATACTGCACTGTTGGAAGTGCCCGTAAACATAATATTTGACGTGCGAAACTTTGCTTAAAAACAAACCGATAATTTTTGCTTGGTTTGATAGGCAGTATATTTAGCTAATGGGTATGTGATATGTGCTTTAACAATCCGTATTTTAAAACATACATACATAAACTCACGCCTTTTTCCAATGGGGCTGGAAACCAGAGATTGCCACCTGCTGTGATGCTTGCGTACTCCTTTCGCCTCGCCCACGTTAATACATCTAGTCATACAAGCACGCCGGTTACGAGTACTGCTCACTTGACCTTTCTGAAGAACCCAATTAGGTCCTATGGAATAGGGGGAGAGCCTATTGCCATTAACCGGGCACAACAATACACCGGCAAAAATACCGGCGAACTGTGGGTGTACATTGTTACACCACTGCCTAACCCTTCGGGGAATACCGGCTCAACAATTTGGTCAGGATAGGTTTCCCTAGGGCGCCCCCTCCTGGCGTTGCCACTCACATCAGAAACATGAATACCTTTTGTCAGTCGCCTTTCACTAATCCTTTCTACATGACTGAACGATTTGAGCATTCTATGCGGATTTTAAAACGTAAATTAAAAGTTACCCCTAAATGTCATTTATAAAGCAATTTCACACCAAAAATGCCGTGTCACAAATCGACTGATTACCACGGCGGTAGCGTGACATTTCAAAATACGAAATGGATGGTTAGAAAACTTTTAATCGAAAAACCATTTTATAAAAGCCAAAACTTTTATCATACGAAACACGTAACAAATCACGCTGTATCCGTGTGCCAATTCAAAATGTCAGACTGAAATGGAGCAGTTTCTGTATGGTTAGTAGTAGAGCTCTTTGTGTAGGTGCTCGTCCGGGGAAGTACTATCACCATGCCTATTTCTGCCTTAAAGCAGCGTTGATGTGTTCCGGTTTAAAGGGTATGGGCGCCGATGTTTACAGGCACATGAGACATTTAAACTTAAGTTTCTGGGATGGCTACGCATCTGCAAGGCCTCTTGTATTGCAGATGTCTATATGCAGCGGTGACTACTTAACATCGGGCGGGCCGTCGACGGCTTATTTGCCCCCAATAAAATAAATTAAAAATGGCTCGAGCTTTTTAACTTTGTGTATTGACAGTAAGCTGTTTGGTTCCTCTATTATCTAGTATCAGTCGCGCTTAGGACCACTAGGCTAACGACGCTGTCAACCTCCCTCCTTTTCATCCTCGAGTCTCCTTCATACGACAAGCATAAATATAGTAATCCATTCATAAGAATACAATTTTCGAAGTATAATGTGCAAAACAGGTGTTGAAAATTTAAAAATCCATCGAATTTGACGTTACTTTTATTTTGCGCGCTTGTACAATGGCTTCTGCTGCCAACAAAATGTACTTACTTGATTGCACCACCGAGCGGATAAGTGTCATTGTACCCTCCCTAGAGCTGTATAGTTTCGCTGCCATGGTGGCGTCTCGGTGCAATATACATAAAATTGAGATAATGTGCACTGCAACAGACATAAAAACATTAAAAAAAACAATCTCCCGACCAAATATTGGTCATGACCGCTAGTCTCTGTGGAGGCTACTAATCAGGAGATTTTGATGCACGAGTCATCATCATCATCTGCTTAGCCTTTTCAAAACTATGTTGGGGTGTTCCAGTCTAACCGGATGCAGCTGAATACCAGTGTTTTGCATAGAGCGACGGCTTATCTAACCTCCACAACCCAGTTACTGGGCAACACGATACCTCTTGGTTAGACTGGTCACACTTGATGCACAAGTATATTCGCAATAACTGACCCGTTGGTCTCGTGGTGGCAAGCGCAACTGTAGAGCGCGGGGTCCTGGGTTCGATTCCCAGGTCATTCATAAAGTGATAATGGGTTTTCCCATCAGGTATTTTTCAGTAACAGCCCGGAGTTTGTAAATTGGTGGTGTGACACCCCCGTGCCTCGGAAAACACGTAAAGCCGTTGGTCCTACGCCTGATCTCTTCCCGATTGTCTTGGATTGCCGTCCCATCGGACTATGAGAGTTAGGAAAAGGGGAGTGTACCTGTGTTTGTGCACTATAATATCTCCTGCGTACTTGGCTAGTCTGCATTAAGATTAGCCGCCGAGACCGGAATCGGTCTGGAGACATACATGTGCGCAAACGCAGGTGTATTCTACCTGCGTTTTACCTCACTCTCAAAGTCCGATGGGACAGCAATCCGAAACGGCATGCTTTAAGAGGCAGGAAAGTGTTACACCAAAAACTTTCAAACTTCAACCTGCTACCAACCAATTCGTCGTAGAAAATCCTTATAGCTCTTTGGCCGACCCGGCAAAAAACCAAGTCCCCTCCACTCTCAGAACTCGCTCTTGCGACCACGCGACCAATGGAGGAATAACATTTACAGATAGATATTTTAATGAAATTCCAAACAAGGTAGTTCCATTTTCATTCCCAGATTGGCGCGCAGATTTAAATTTAATTGTTCCGCCACGGGGGTTTTATTAATACATTGAAAGCTCAAAGAATTTAGAAAAGCGATTGTGCTAAAGATGATGGTAGCCTCCATAGCAACGTTAATGGAATTTCCTAAGAACGTTATTACCATCACATACCATCACGCCTATATTCCCCGAAGGGTTAGGCAGAGGTGTAACAATGTACGCCCACAGTTCGCCGGTATGTTTCTAGTGGTACTAAGCACGACTGCTATGCTAGAGGTCTAGGGTTCGATTCCCTGGTCGAGCAAAAAGTTTTATTGGGTTTTTCTATGAAAATCTCAGTAGCAGCTCGGAGTTAGGATATGTGCCCGGTTAATGGCAATAGGCTCGCCCCAATTACATGGGACCTCAACATACCGGCGAACTGTGGGTGTACATTGTTACACCTCTGCCTAACCCTTCGGGGAATAGAGACGTGATGGTATGTATGTATTCTTTGCAAAGAACAATGCTTTAAAGTGTTTTGTATTTAAACTGTTAGTTCGTTTAAAATCTTTACTTAATCGTTACACAATCAAATCGCAAGCAGATTCCTCTTACGTCTCTATAACAAAGTTTGTAGACTTGTATTCGAAAATGTTTCGTAGCTGTCTATTATTTTAGACAGACAAAAGAAAATTCCTGAAAGCCCTTTGTCTTATTATTCAAACATCCATTCAAGGACCGACCTGTTTGTATTATGGAAAGTATTATATGTTTTTAGCTTAGGTACAGTTCATATTACAGTATGGTATATAAATAGAGGCATTATTTTATATTATTACATGTATATTATTACATCTCGCCCCTTATTACATGGGACCTAAATATAACGGCGAACTGTGGGTGTACATTGCTACACCTCTGCCTAACCTTTCGGGGAATACAGGCGTGATGGTATATATTTTATATTAATATAGCCCAGCAATAGCTACGTATTTTTGTAATATTTTTTTTTAACTTTTCGATTTTTAATTTGTTTGCCTTCAAATGCAAATCTCTACATAGTATAAAACAATGACCCGTTAGACCGTCTGTATGCTCAGAGCTTTTAAAATACTCAACGGATTTTAATGCGGTTTTTATTAATAGTTAGAGTGATTCAAGAGGAAGGTTTACGCGTATAGAATATCACGCTACGACTGAACGCGTGTGACACCGCGGGGTATGTAGTTTGTAGAAATACAGAGTGTTGTATATGAAGGTGAAAAGACTCGTCGGGTTGTAGCTCCCCAATCGCTGACTTACAGTAATAGAATATGTTATTACCTACGTTTATATTTAGAATACTGAGAAAAAATAAATACATCATCTACTTGGCCTTTCCCCAACTATGTTGGGGTCGGCTTCTAGTCTAACCGAATGCAGCTGAGTACCAGTGTTTTACATGGAGCGACTGCCTATCTGACCTCCACAACCCAGTTACTAGGCAACACGATACCTCTTGGTAAGACTGGTTGTTAGACTTTCTGGCTTCTGACTATCCGTAACGACTGTCAAAGATCTACGAATAACAGCCGGGACCAACGGCTTTACGTGCTTTCCGAGGCACGGGGGTGTGACACCACCGACTTCCAAACTCCGGGCTGCTACTGAGAAATTCGCAATGGAAAAACCCAATAACACTTTTTGCACGACCCGGGAATCGAACCCTGGACCCAGGAAGAGGACATTTTTTTTTTTTTTTGAGAAAAATTAAATACGCCGGCCGGACCAAAAAGATTTCAAATGACATTAGTAACCGGCACGAGTCGTGAGCACAAACATCAAGTTCAGTTTTTGGGTCTCTTTGGCGGAATGAAGGAGGCGGGGGGCGCCGACGCTGCACGCGAATGGTTCGTCAGCGGGAGCGATCGTATACAGAACAATAAAAAAAATCATTCATTCCGCCAAAAGGAGGAAGTGGAATTAGGGAGTGCACCTGTATTTGCGCACACACTTGTGCACTATAATATCTCTTGCATACTTGGCTAATCTGAATACAGAATCTGGAGAATAAATACATAATACCTTTCTTGTCACAGGTACCTACAAAATTCATTTAGGTAAACGTAAGATTGAGATGCTATATCTATCTTTCCGAACGGACAAAAGGTATCATTGGTCTCGTTAAAAGATATCGTCGAGTCAGACGGTTGCCGGTTGGACCGGGTGAAGCGTAAAACGTGGAGAATATCTCACGAACACCTTCGTATCGTTAACGCTTTTACAATTGCTAGAGATTTGCAGAATATTATTCTAGTCACGATTTCACTTTTGTTATGTCAGGTGATCTAGGAAATGTAAAGCTGTTTAGGGTCACGTACCCAAAGGGTAAAACGGGACCCTATTCCTCAGACTCCACTGTCTGTCCGTCTATCACCAGGCTGTATCCCATAAACCGTGATAGTTAGACAGTTGAAATTTTCAGCGATGATGTATTTCTGTTGCCGCTATAACAACAAATACAAAAAAAAAAACAGAAAAAAAATATATTTAAGGGGGCTCCCAAACAGGAAACGTGGTATTTTAACTCGTTTTTTATAGATAGGGGGCGAGCCTATTGCCATTAACCGGGTACAAATCCAAACTCCGAGCTGCTACTGAGAATTTCATAGAAAAACCCAATAACACTTTTTGCTCGACCTGGGAATCGAACCCAAGACCTCTAGCGTAGCAGTCGCGCTTGGAACCACTAGGCTACCGAAGCAGTTCTTATGAACTTATAACTTACATTTCGATTTTAACAATCATTTCACCAATAGATAGCAACATTATTCCTGAGTAATATAGGCTATATAACATCATGCTATCACCCATGGGAGCAGAGCAGTAACTAAAGACGTAAATTAACGTGGGTGTTGTCGCGGGCAGTTCGCTAGTACCTTTCTTATGAACTTACACACACATACCATCACGCCTGTATTCCCCGAATTTATTGTATGTTCAGTATACATAACAAAATAAAATTAATCATATTGAATAACAAAATACAAGGAATAAAAATAAAAAAAATTAAGTGACCCCTGATAGAAGAATAAATATCCCTACCGCAGCTAACAGAAGAGCTGATAGCGTCGAAACGACTGAACTGATTTTGATAAAACATGTATCTAAGAACCATCGCCAAAAAACCTGCTTTCAAATAAAAAAAAACGCATTCAGATCTGTTCACCAGTTTAAGAGCTACGGTGCTACACACAGACACGTCAAACTTATAACACCAGTCTTTTTAAAACGGGGGTTTATGAACAGCTTACTTTTTAACCCCCGACGCAAAAACAACGGGGTGTTATAAGTTTGACGTGTCTGTGTGTGTGTGTGTGTGTGTCTGTCATCGTAAGTCCCGAACGCATGAACTGATTTTAATTTTGTTTGAAAAGTTAATTAGTCGTGAGTGTTCTTAGCTTTATTTGATGGAAAACGGTTCAGCGGTTCTAAAGTTATCAGCTCTTTTGTAAGCTACGATAGTGATTATTTTTTATTGTCGGGGGTTACTTAAATTTTTTAATTTTGTGTGTTAAACAATGTGATGAGTATTCTGAGTAACTTTGATAGGCAATTATCACACACTCACACACACATCACTCACATTACATCACTCTTAAATATGTGAGAATAACGTTGAGGAACATTTTGGCCTGCATACTAAATATCTTGTTCGAGTGTACCTATCTCCGTTGAGAGCACCAAGGGAAATCAGCCTTGATACTAGCGTACCTGGTTAGGTACTCTCTTAACAACGGTAGTGTGCCTAGAGATATTCTTATAACTGGTGCCTGAAAGACACGTATAAACATATTGTTTAATAATATCCTTTCAAACTGTAATTTTATTCTGAAGAAGCCCTATGTGCCTCTGGCTTAGGTACGGTCAACAAAAGAGATAAGCAACCAGATTGCCTATTATAGTTAAATTTTTCTGTCGTTTTTAAATAAAATTAAATTTAATTAATAAACTGAAAAGTTTCTATAAATAAATATCCCTACCGCAGCTAACAAAAGAGCTGATAACTTTTAAACCGCCGAAACGATTTCCATCAAACATAGCTAAAAACACTCCCGGCTAATACACCTTTCAAACAAAACAAAACAAAATCAAAATTGGTTCATGCGTTCGGGAGCTACGATGCCATAGACAGATACACACACACACACACACACCGACACGTCAAACATATAACACGTTTTTGCGTCGGGGGTTAAAAATAAATATAATTCTAAAACATCTATCAGTTTTTAAAAAACTTTGAATTTATCAAGTGACCCTGGTTACTAATCTCTTTTGCTGACTGTACTTATACGTCTTGTATCTCTAGGGGCGTAACCTATTGATAAAATAAACATACGTCAATGTTATGTATCAATTTATGATTTTAGGCAATAAAATTACAAATATAAACATAACATACCATCACGCCTGTATTCCCCGAAGGGTTGGGCAGAGGTGCACCAATGTACACCCACAGTTCGCCGGTATGATTAGGTCCCATGAAATAGGGGGCGAGCCTATTGCCATTAACCGGGCACAAATCCGAACTCCGAGCTGCTACTGAGAATCTAATAGAAAAACCCAATAATACTTTTTGATTGACCTGGGAATCGAAACCAAAACCTCTAGCGTAGCAGTCGCGCTTAGTACCACTAGGCTACCGAGGCAGTTGAACAACCAAACATACACAATTACAATAAAAATATGAACAATTTATACAAAAGAAAGGTGGTAGCTTATAGGACATCAAAAAATGCGTTCGCATCACTGTCAATGGGGCATATGCCCAAAAGGCTGGCAGCATTGCCACGTAGTAGGGTAATACTGATTCTATGTCCTAAACACAAAATTAAAAATTTTAAGTAACCTGCGACAGAAAAAAAGCCACTACCGTAGCTAACAAAAGGTCTGATACTTTTGAAACCGCTGGACCGATGTTAACCAAACAAAGCTGAAAACAGTCCCGACTAATTAACCTTTCAAACACAAAAAAACAAAATCAAAATCGGTTTATGCGTTCGAGACTTACGATGCCACAGACAGACACACACACAGATACGTCAAACTTATAACACCCCGTCGTTTTTGCGTCGGGGGTTAAAAAAAGGCCATGAGAAGAACCGTTTTCAGTACAGTAATAAATATACATTTTGATAAAGTTTACGTTTGTCATATCTTTACTTCGGGCTTAATACTATTGGAGTTTAGAGAGTTTTAGTGGTAGTAGACCTCTTTGTGAAGGAGCTCGACTGGGGAAGTACTACTACCTATTTCTGCCGCATAGCAGCGTTGCTGTGTTCCATTTTGTAAGGGTGCCGGTGTAATTACAGGCACATGAGACATTTCAACTTGGTCTCTGGGATAACAACTCATTTGCAAGGTCTCTTGTATTGGAGATGTACAAAGGTAGCGGTGACCACTTAATATCAGGTCGGCTTGTTTGCCATCCTATGACATAAAAAATTCTGTTAGAAACGAAATCAATCTGGAATCTGGGTTTGTACGTTGACACTTAATTGGACTGGCGTAACCAAGTCGCGATTGTAAGCAAAAAAGTCACGAGGACGTTGCGGTCGCTTTACACACTTAAAAATATTCTTCCGTCACATATAAAGGCAATGCTGGTTTAGTCCCTTATCCTCCCCATACTTGATTATGGTGATATGAGACCTGAATGCAGATCTTCTCAATAAACTTGACCGACTTCTTAATAACTGCATTCGATTCGTATTTAATCTCCGTAAATATAATCATGTGTCCGCACATCGGTCGCTCTTAAAATGGATACCCATCAGACAGCGCAGGGCATTAAGGGCTTTGACTACTTTGTCCTCTCTTCTAGACAAACCTAGTTCATTTTCCTATCTTACTTCTCACTTTCAATACTTGTGCTCTGCGCACAGTAAGAATCTTCGCTCCTCCAATAATCGTCTTCTACGGTGTCCTTCTCACCGCTTTGGTTGTCTTAAATCTTCTTTTCTTGTCCAGGCGGTTTTCCTTTCTCAGAATATCAGGATGGCTACCAGTCGTTTTACATTCAAAGTAAAAGCTCGCGAACACTTGCTTATGATGTTGGCAGACTCGTCTCACAATAAATTTGTTATATTTCTCCACCTATGTATTTTTATGTTTCTCTACTCTGTATATATTTTGTTTTATTTGTTATATTTTATTCCTGGAAACTTTCTGTTCCTTGCACCTACTATGTTTTGTCTCTGCATCACCCTAAGGTTGACTGCTAGAAAATGCCTAAGCCATTAAGTCCGCCTTTGTACAGTGTATTATTTACATTATGTGCAAAAAGTTTTAATAAATAATAAATCAAGCTTCAATACTTTGGAAAAATTGCATTTTCTTGTTCTTTAACCAGAGTCCGAGCTAGTTATTTAATTTGTAAGAATGAGTTCAATCTCGAAGAACTTTATCCTAACTATCTATAAGTTCTAAATCAATGAAGTTAGTTGAAGTATCTCCGCTATTGCATTTAACTTTTGTTACAAGTATAAACTAAGTACTTATCTACTCGGATAGTGTCGGTTTGTACCAGAAGCTTATCGAAACGCAATTCTAAGGATTGTTGCTTTAAGTCCATTTTTAACCCTTGACGCAAAAACGACGGGGTGTTATAAGTTTGACGTGGCTGTGTCTGTATGTGTGTGTGTGTCTGTCTGCGGCATCATAGCTTCCGAATGTATGAACCGATTTTGATTTAGTTTTTTTGTTTTAAAAGTGTATTAGTCGGGAGTGTTCTTAGCTATATTTGACGGAAATCGGTTCAGCAGTTTCAAAGTTATCAGCTCTTTTGTTAGCTGCGGTAGGGTTTGCTGTCGGGGGTTAGTTAAATTTTTTTAACGTGGCGGTCAAAAGGTTAACTGTTCATGTCATTTAGAATCGGAACTCTAGAAGTGGCTACTTCGATATGACCCTTAAATTTTAAGTTTAGAATCGCAGAGGATGCAAGTGTTGTGAACTCCCTCCGAGATCAATAGAATAGGTAGGTAGGTTCTATGAGCCCAGGACTATTAATTTTTTTTTAATTTAATTTAAAATTCCTATTATGTAACCAGCAACCTCCTAGATTGATCAGCAAAATGACGTATCCAAAAACAAAGGGCACAAAGCACAGTTGGTGCACAATCGTAGGGGATACCAAGCTTAACATCAGTCTGTACCGGAGTGATCCGATCTATGCGGGTATTACTGACCCACACCGTATACTTTTAGCATAATGATGTACCTAGTTGCATAATAGTCCCGCAGTCGGGATAAAGTAGTATTTAATTTTTCATTGAGAAATTCTTCGGAGATTGAATTGGTATTGCCCCGGTAACCTAATGATAATAGACTGACTCTTTACTACATGATAAAGACAATGTGTAATCTTTGTCTAAATTATAAATGGTTGTAACGTGAAGAGAGCCTGACTTAAAAGAAAGTCGCAAGCAAATCCTCACGAATTCCCTCTTCCTCTCGGGAGAACGGAGGGTTATGCTTCCTGCTACCATGAGTCAGGAACCTGGTATTCACCTGATGCATTATCCGAGTCTTCGACTGGAAGTGAAGTGTACCCACGGAGATTTTTTTCTTTAACATTCTAAAAACATCCCAATTTATGTAAAATTGGTTGAAAAGTAGACCCTAATTTTCCTAGAAAAATACTAAGTTAAGTTTCTTGTACTTATTTTATATTTTTTGGGCTGTACAATTTCAAGGTGACAAGGTCACAACTACAAAACAAGTACCTACCTAACAAAATAATACCTAAGAAATGGCTTTCTATAAAATGCTCTAAAAAGTAATAGTGCTTTTTTACGTGTGCCTTTACGGCAAACGACTGGACATTTATTCAAATATGGAACTTAAAGCGAACAACATTACAGTAATTTCAGAGAAAAAACCTGAAGATTTGTTAGAACGTTTTGTTTGATGTTAACTGCGTTGTATTTTTAACCCCCGACGCAAAAACGATGGGTTGTTATAAGTTTGACGTGTCTGTGTGTGTGTATGTATGTATGTGTGTGTGTGTGTGTGTCTGTCTGTCTGTGATGTCGTAGTTCCCGAACGCATGAACCGATTCTGATTTTGTTTGTTTCGTGTTTGAAAAGTTGATTAGTCAGAAGTGTTTTTAGCTTTGTTTGATGGAAATCGGTTCAGCGGTTTCAAAGTTATCAGCTCTTTTGTTAGCTACGGTAGTGATCTTTTTCTTCTGTCGAGGGTTACCTAAAATTATTAATTATGTGTTTTTCTTTAACAAAACGTTGCCCTAGGTTGCCCGAGGAATTTCTCCAATATCGTGGGTGCGTTTACCCGAAACAACATTCTGCAGGCCATAGAAATATTTGTTCCGTTATGCACCAGTCATATAATAGGGGTTATTAAAACACGAGTGTGGGTTTATCAGTCGAGGCGAAGCCGAGTATAATACCACACTCGTGTTTTACCTAATTATATGCTGTATATAAATTTATTATCTTTCTTCATTATATGCTGTTGCATATACTAATTAATTTTTACTCATGCAGTTGAAATAAAACAAAAGTCGAGAAAGCTGTTGTCATACGGCGGGAAATTAAGATTGTCATTGCGCATGACTGCACTATTTTTCAGTGAGCCCATCATACGCGCCATGATTTGAAAAATGAAAGTATGCTATAAAAATTAAAAAGTATTAAATAATATTTTATGATGCAGTTGTTTGAAAATCGAAGGAGAATGTTGAACTGTTTTAATTTAACTTATCCAAGAACAAAATGTACGTGTTTATAGACTATGCTTAGAATTCATAATTGGAATATTACTTTGTGAATGTAGATAAATAATTTTGCTGACAGAAAACCATTTTATTGACGAGTGTCTTAAGTTAAAATAAAATGATTTAGTCACCTCCGTTTTCCTTCATAATAATAATATGTACGTAAATTAAGATTTCCAAACACGGGGACGAAACCGCGGGTAGTAACTAAATGAGAACTTTGTCTTAATACTTAGGTCAAAGGTAATTAATCATGAAACTCAATTCTTAATTAGGTCTGAGCTATACATCCATAAGTAAAGTAATCACAAATTATACTTAGGTAATCGTAAAAAATATAGGTACATTTCTAAATGTATAGAAGAACTAACTTTTGCTGGCGATTTTGTCTGCATGGAACAGTTACTTTAGATAACCGTTTTTCTGGGTTCTAATTTTTTAAAACCTTTGAAGAAATGTCAATTTATTTTTTATCAAGTGTCTACATACAAAAATTCGTAGTTTTATCTTAAATAGTAACGGACTTTCTTTCAAAATTTATCAAATTTTTACCCCTTTCAACCCTTTGTTTACGACATAAGGTAGCCTATGTCCTTCTCCAAGGTCTAACCTATCTCAGTACCAGATTTCATCAAAATCAGTTCAGCGGTTTAGGCGTGAAAGCGTAACAAACAGACAGAGTTAGATTCGCATTTAATATGAAGTATGAATTTCCACAGTAACAAGAAAATTGGCAAGATAATATACGAACAAGCCGTATGGCAACGTTAAGAGAAAATGAGGTGAAAGATGAAGATAAATCGTCTAATCTACTTACAATTCATTGAGTTCCAATTATTGACACTTCATTTAATTTGCTTCGTAAGCTTGGACCCTTGGGAAGAATAAATCGTCGATTTTCTTTCGACAGTAAAATATGGGAATAAAGGATTATTTGTATGCGACTATGGTGAAGGCAAAGGAGGGCAATAATTTTTTATATTATGAAGAACTAGCTTACACACACGACTTCGTCCGCGTCGCAATTACTGTATTATTCCACTATGTAAAGTATTCAATGTGTTATTCCGCACTACAATCTATCTCAGTGCCAAATTTTATCCAGAACTAGTTACATACCCCGCGGTGTCACCCGAGTGCAGTTACGCCTTTGGTTACTGCTACGCTTCCGTTGCTCGTAGCGTTATGTTCTATACGTATAAACCTTCCTTGGACTTCTATAAATATTTCAAAACCAAAATTAGGCAAATCGGTTCAGCCGTTCTCGAGTTTTAGCGAGAGCCACGAACAGCAATTGATTTTTATATATATAGATTTTAGCCTATATACTTTCTTGGGGTTTGAACTTACCCCGTAGGTACTTGTCATCAAAATCGGTTTAGTGGTTTAGTCGTAAAAACGAAACATACAGACAGACACAGTTTATTAGTGCAAGAGAAAGCTTAGAGCAAAACCCATGCCCCGGCCAATGGTAGTTGGAGGAACACTGTAGGGTTTTAGTCGGTAGGAGTGAGACACAACCCTCCGCCCTCCCCGAATTGGAGATAGTCTGTGAGAATTTGCCCATGAAATAAAAGATATACTTTTATTAAATATAAAAAAATAAAGATTAAAGATATTTTATTACCTACTTTTAAAGTTTTAATCAGAATCCTCGTAAATGTAGAAACAAAAAAAAACCGCATAGCGTTCTGCGGTATCTGCCTACCCGTATGGGAAAAAGGCGTGAGTTTATGCATGTACTCGTATGTATGTAAAAAAAAACAAATGACAATCGAATAAGCTGACAAAGTGCCAACAGTAGGTAATAATGCGACGTCTTCCAATGTCATTACATAACAACGTGTGTTCAATAAGCCGTATTTTTATCGCCTATCCTTCGTAATGAAAAGTAACAAAATTGACAAGGATGGAAGATCTGTAAAATATTGCCTACTGAAGCTGTAAAAAATAACAAATGAATTGAAAATTACGGGTAATTGTATTTTTTGAACGTATGTACCCACGTTTTTTTATTTACATCACAACAACATACCATCACGCCTGTGTTCCCCAAAGGGTTAGGCAGAGATGAACCAATGTACACCCACAGTTCACCGGTATGTTTAAGTCTCATGTAATAGCGTGTGTGTAATAGCGCGTGTGTAGCGGCGTGTGTAATGTCTCATGTGTATGTGATGTGTGTGTTGTGTATGTGTGTGTGTGTATGTTGTGTCGCGGGTTCGATTCCCGCACGGAACAAATATTTGTATGTCCTACAGGTTGCTGTTCCGGGTATGGCTGTTTGTGTATGTGAGTTTATATGTTTGTAAACGCACCCACGACACAGGAGACATTCCTAGTGTGGGGCAACGTTTTTTTTTAAAATGAAAGAAAGAAAGAATAGGGGGCGAGCCTATTGCCATTAACCGGGCACAAATCCTAACTCCGAGCTGCTACTGAGAATTTCATAGAACAACCCAATGACACTTTTTGCTCGACCTGGGAATTGAACCCAAGACCTCTAGCGTAGCAGTCGCGCTTAGGGCCACTAGGCTAACAAGGGTTTTTTTTTATTTCTGGAGTATAAAGTGTGATATCAATTGTTTTTTTTGATAAAACGTGAGCAGCTTCATTATTTAGAACTCTATACTAATATTATAAAGCTGAAGAGTTTGTTTGTTTGGTTGAACGCGCTTATCTCAGGAACAACTGGTGTGATTTAAAAAAAAGTGTTGAGTAGTTTATTTATCGACAAAGACTTCAAGCTTTATTACATCACGCTACGACACACGGGAGCGGAGCAGTAACCAAAGTCGTAACTTAACGCGGGTTAAAAATAAAACACGCAAACGAAGTCGCTGGCGGAAGCTAGTAAAGATATATGTGTTTTGACCTCTAACTATTTTGTATATATTGTTTGTATGTATGTATATATGTATTTATTAATATATTTTATTCTTGGAAATTTTTACTTCGTCTTCCTTGCACCTACTATATTTTGTCTCTGCATCACCCTAAGGTAGGCTGGTAGAAAATGCCTAAGGCATTAAGTCCGCCTTTGTACGATGTATTTTGTTTTACAATTGTGCATAAAGCTTTAATAAATAAATAAATATATTTTTGAGAAAGAAAATAATGTTCTCATGAGTTAAATCAGAAAGTGAGGGATTTGTAAAAGATTTTTTGGTTGTGGATTTCTGATGTTTAATGTCTTTGATATTTGAAGATGTTTTACTTTGCAATTTTAAAAATACTTTGGCCTTTTTTTGGGCATTGCCATTCTAAACTTTATTTTTAAAAACACGTCGCCCCATACTAGGATTTTGTTCGTGTATCGTCGGTGCTTTTACAAACATATAAACTCACATACGCAAACAGCTAACCCGGAACAACGCGTTTGTGTTCCACGCGCGCCTCAAAGAGATGTCAGCAAAAGGAAGGGGCCACTGAGGGCCGATGCCTGCCGGGGCTGCGGGTTGTTCGCAAGAGATACCGCGCCCCCGGAACGCAAAGGGCAGAAGGAACATGGGTGGGTTTTAGTCAGTAAAAGTCTGACACTCCCTCCCGCCCCGCCCAGGGCGGGAGAAGTTATTTGATGATTTCCCACCCACCAAAAAAAAAAAAAAAAAAAACCTAAAAAAACTAAATTTGTTCCGTGCGGGAATCCAACCCGCGACATGTAGCTTAGCAGCCAATTTCTTAGCCAAAAAACGATTAGAATATTCATCATTTACTTAGCCTTTTCCCAACTATGTTGGGGTCGGCTTCCAGTCTAACCGGATACAGGTGAATACCAGTGTTTTACATGGAGCGACTGCCTATCTGACCTCCACAACCCAGTTCTTGGGCAACACAATACCTTTTGGTAAGACTGGTTGTCAGATTTTCTGACTTCTTATTATCCGTAACGACTGTCAAAGATCTACGAATGACAGCCGAGACCAATTTCCGAGGCACGGGGGTGTCACACTACCAACTTCCAAACTCCGGGCGGCTACTGAGAAATTATTCTACGGATAGATATTACAATATCGTCCTGTGATAATATTGTACCAGTATGAAGAGGCGTTTACGGAGCAACATCTTTCAAAGAAAAGCGGTTTTAATTCCAAATTTAAAACTTCAGCAATGTAGTTTAATATATCAAATTAGGGAAGTTTTTCGTTTTTTTTTTTTTGTAAACCGTTACAAAGACTTTGCAAGTTGTTGTTAGCATACCGTTTCATATTAATTGCTAAACTTTTTTAATACGGCAAAGTGTAGACGGTAATTTTGATTGTTAAATAATTTTGGCACAGACAAAAACCTTTATAAGGACCTACTCTTGTTTATTTAACATACCATCACGCCTGTATTCCCCAGAGGGTTAGGCAGCGGTGTACCAATGTACACCCACTGTTCGCATCGTTAGCATCTCGAAGTTAGGATTTGTGCTCGGTTAATAGCAATAGGCTCGCCCCCAATAGGGGGCCGGTATATTTTAGATCCCATGTAATAACATGGGATCTAAAATATACCGGCGAACTATGGGTGAACATTGGTACACCTCTGCCTAACCCTTCGGGGAATACAGGCGTGATGGTATATGATGTAAAATAAACAAAATTAATGGCACAAAATTAAGATACAAGAGTCTATTAGCAGTAGTTGTACTCATTAAGTTGGCAAACAAAATTAAATAATAGTGAAGAAACATAATTAATTATCTACACAAATACTTTTATAAACTATGAAACTACAAAAGTTACTGACAAACCGCATTCAAATGACTAAAACAAAGAATTTTCAACCATATTACTGCGGACTAAGGTCTAAAGTTATACATTTTCATAAACTTATTTATTGTCCCTAAATAGTTTTTCCTTAATGGAGTCACAACAGGAATAGCATAAATTAGTGTTTAGTTAATATGCTCGGGTTTACACGTTTTACAAGAAAATGGAGTTTAAATATCTTATATTTATTGTAATAAGTGTTCTCACTAGTGCTACATCAAAGGCTTTTACTATTATTTCAAAAAATGCAACAAAGGAAATTCCAGAAAGTAAGTACTGCTATATTTATTTATGGAAAAGAATTTTGTTAATACTATTTCTCAATACTGGTTTACGCCCTTTGTAGTTTGATCGTCCGTTCGTCGATGGCAAATATAAATATTAAACAATAAACTCGTAATATTTTTTTTTTATTTGGCCTATAATTATTCAGCTATGACAACACCATTCTCTGATGATTTCAATACTTAAATCAAAGATTTTTTTCTTAAATCTAAAATATTTGGTTTAATTTTGATTCTACCCCAATTCTGATAAAAAATTCTATGTTCATGTAGTCATACAATGTCATCATGAATATTGATAATATTTAACTCACTTAAGAGAAGAAAAAACCAGCACTGATTTTAATATGCCATTCTTGTGTTATCGGTTTTAAATTACGTAGCAATATTAGACAGAACAATTATGTATTTTTCTAACGTCTTCATTATTTTAATGAAGTATGTAATTGAGAAAAATTACCTACCAAAACTTGTGAACAATTTTATTCCTAATTTCAGGTTTAGCCCGTGACAGACGACATAAGGACAGTGCTAAGTTACACGATTTTGTCCAATTGCCGACCTACTCACTCTATCTTATTGGATTCACAATATTGGTACTGGTTTTAGCCGTAATTGTTCTGTCGGTGACATTGTATTTGGTTGTGAAAAAGAAATCAATATTTAGATTTAATGTCAATGATAAACAGTACATCAGACAGGAGTCAACAGGAGTGACACCACTGTGTAAAACCCAGTATGATGAAGATAATAAAAACAATGGTAGCACACTGTCTTTGAACAGTGGTATCATAGAAATAAGTGAACCCAGAGCTAGTGACCCATTGACACCAACGCGCCTTGAAAACTCCAAAATTATTTTTGCGAAGAAGCCTGTAAGGCCCATACTACCGGTAATGCAACGCGGACAAATGGACGCAATATGTAAAGAAGTACTAAGAAAGGTGCAAAAAAGTGATTCTGCAAGTTTCAGAGACCTGAATGATCTCTTAAAGTTTGAAAAAAAAGAAGAAAGTATTGGAACGAAAGAAGAGACAGTAAAAGAATTTGAGAAGGAAAATAAAAATAAAGAAAATACTGAAGTGAAGGTTAAACAACAATTGTTTAAACTAAACAAAAAACCAGAAGAAAAAACGGAAGCCTCAAGCGAAATTAAAACGGAAACAAACGAGGAAACCAAACAAGAAGCTGTAAATAAAATAACTAACAAGAGCGAAAGTAAACTAAAACCTGATGAAAGCAAAGATGTACGAATCGAAGTAAATAATGTGGAAACTGACAAAGCTGACGGTGACGACAGTGACGAGACTGAATATGATACAGTCCCTACTCCAATCAGATTTAGACATTCACACCCTGAACCTGACCAGGGCCTATACGATACTGTTCCAAATCCAACGCAATACAGGCATTCAGGTCCAGAGCCTGACCAAACCTTATACGATACTGTTCCAAATTCAACGCAATATAGGCATTCTGGCCTCGAACCCGACGGTGACCAAGCTGAATATGATACGGTGCCTCGTCCAAAATCATTTAGGCTCCAAAAACCTAACCACAGTGAACTCGTCGACATTCCTCTTTACGACCTTCCACCAAGTCAAAGTAATAATGAATCTTCAAGGAATGTCATACATATGGACCTGGAAACCCATTATTTAATGCCCATTTCGTCAGATAAAACTGACTCCTGTTATATTAATGCAAAGAGGCAGTCATTTCAAGCGCCTTAGTCATATTGTATTTACAAGTTAAGTAGAAGTTGGTTATCTTTTAGGGGTATATTTCACCCCCTGAACCTGAAAAAATCTTGCTTGGATCTACATTGGAGCCGCAATAGAAAAAACCAGTCAAGTGCACGTCGGACCATCGTCTAATTTTTAATAGTGCATTTGAGAAAAAACAGCTTTCTTGTATAGAGACCCGCCTTTAATTTTTAACTTTGACGTAATTTTATTATTTGTGATAGTGGCCATAGTAATTTCAACTCTCTGTCTATTACGGTTCTTGAGATACAAGCCCGCTGACAGATAGACGGACGGATAACGGAGGCTTAGTAAATAGGGTCCCGTTGAAACTCTTCGGGTACGGAACCCTAGAAAGCATCTGTTTATGTATTTAAATTGGGTGAGTACCTTATGTACACTTTAGGTAGTCGGTTAAATTTTTTAATTTGTCTTGAATTTTTTTCATCTTTTTGTATTACACACTAAATAAGGTTTTTTTTGGGGTTTTCAGAATTGATACTTTTTCAATAGACCCATGTATTGCCCCCTAAAGAGACTGCCATTAAATTCAGTCAGACTGCATCAGATATACCGACTAAACGATAAACTGAACTTCTCCCAATTGTAAACGTCTCTTTGTGCCTATTAGTCTAGTTCTGTTTTGTCTCCTGCTTGAAGGGAAGTAGAAATTATGATTTTTCTTACCTGTCCGCTGTTCTTTTTAATTTGATTGCGCGGTCCCAGACAGTTAAATCGTTTTTCCACGACTCGTTGAGCTTCATTGCCTCTGCGCTCTTCTGGTAGTCACCACAGTTAAACATCAAAGTTTATAAACAATAGTTGTATCAATTATTGTTAATAACTTGTATATTTACCAGGAAATTTACTAATAATATTGATTTTATCAGATTAACGCCATATGTAACGATTTTGATGACTCTTTAAATAACTCAAACCGCTTGGTGGTATTTGTAAATATTTTTTTTTTCTATGTAATGTTGTTAATATTGTAGATAGGTAGTAGATGTAATAAAATTTGGGTAAACTTTAAACAGTGTTAAAATAAATGTACAAAATAGCTTAGTTTTGTAAGAACGAACCAATCCACAATGTCTCAAAAATTATAAGAATTAAGTACGTCAAATTATCTAATTCAATATACTATGTTACATTACTATTCAGCAATAGCAATTCAAAATACGTCCAAAACTTAAAATTTTTAATGTAAGTTTTTAAATTAATAGTCGTTAAGTATATATTTTATTGTGTTAATTAAATGTAAATATGAAAAAAAAACAATGATTCGTTTTAACAGAACTATCATGAATTATCATTATCTCTACATAGTTTAAAATAAAGTCGCTTCCCGCCATCTGTACGCTTAGATATTTTTAACTTCTCAACGGATTTTAATGCAAATTTCATCACTAGATAAAATGATTCAAGAGAAAGGTTTATACGTATAGAACATCACGCTACATCTAACAAGAGCGGAGCAGTAACTAAAGATATTATACACTTTTTTAAATGTTTTTGCTCGTGATTGTACACTTAGTACAAAGAAATTATGCAAATAATTTGGTCTTTCCTGTAAACATTGTATATTTATAATAACGTAGTTATTTATCTGCCTTGTTAGCCTAGTGGTCCTAAGCGCGACTGCTACGCTAGAGGTCTTGGGTTCGATTCCCAGGTCGAGCAAAAAGTGTTATTGTGTTTTTCTATGAAATTCTCAGTAGCAGCGCGACGTTTGGATTTGTGCCCGGTTAATGGAAATAGGCTCGCCCCTCATTACATGGGACCTAAACATACAGCCGAACTGTGGGTGGACATTGGTACACCTCTGCCTAACCCTTCGGGGAATACAGGCGTGATGGTATATTATGTTATTTATCTAGGTACCTATACACATTGCAAACAATATTATTATTTAGTTATCCTTGTTATAATTGTAAACTATGTGAATAGTAATCATTTATGAAATAATTTGTGTTCTGTTACTGAAATGTGTAGTTATAATAAATATTGTAACGCTGAAGAGTTTGTTTGTTTGTTTGTTTGAACGTGCTAATTTCAGAAACTACTGGTCCTTTATTGAGTGAGGTTATGGGCTATATAACATCACGCTACGACTCACGAGAGCAGAGCAATAATCGAAGAGGAATCTTTTGTCCAAATTCTAATAGGATAATCTCCTACATGTCTTACGTTTTTGACATTTTGAATATTATTTACTATGTCCTAAGAGTAGTAGAGTAGTAAGAGTAGTTTTTTATATTAGTAACTTTATGGACTATTTTTGCATCAATAGATGGGGCAAAATGATTTTTCAAGATGTTTTATCCTAAAATAAAATATAAAATAAGTAATACCAGCCTATTACTGTCCCACTGGAGGGCACAGACCTCTTTCATACATAAAATTCAAGAGCATTGCTCACCACGCTTGCTCAACGGAGATTAGTGATTTCAGACTCATTTTAATTTTAAGTCCAGATTTCCTCACGGTATTTTCCTTAAACCCGATGTCAATGATAAGTCACATTGGTACTTCCCAACGGATTTTAGTGCGGTTTTCATCAATTAATAGAGTAATTCAAAAGGAAGTTCATACTAATTAATAGAACATCACGCTACAACTAACGGGAGCGGAGCAGTAACCAAAGACATAACGTGAACGCGGGTGACACCGCGGGGTAAATCACTAGTTAAGTAACAAACAGGAATATCGCAAAAATGTTACGTAATTTCAGTCTTGCTTTTTATAGTAAACATTAATTAACACGCTTCGAAAAATCTGTAGAAGATGAGAAACTTTAAACTTATTTGTTTTGTTTGTCGGTTAAGAAGTATAGAGTAGCGTTATTAATTAAAAATGTTTTAGCGTACAACTTTTTTTTTTTTTTATGCGGTGGGAAATCGTCAAATAACTTCTCCCGCCCTGGGCTGGGCGGAAGGGAGTGTCAGACTTTTACTGACTACAACCCACCCATGTTCCTTCTTGTGCCCTTTGCGTTCCGGGGGCGCGGTATCTCTTACGAACAACCCGCAGCCCCGGCAGCGTACAACTTACAAGTAAACTTTTTTATCTTTTTGGAATTTGTGTTTCACGTTTATTTTATGCCATTGGATGAAAAGTAGCTCACGGCCCTCCTGATGTTAAGTAGTCACCGCTACCTATAGACATCTGCAATACCAGAGGCCTTACAAATGCGTTGCCATCCCAGAGATAAAGTTGAAATGTCTCATGTGCCCGCAATTACACCGCAATCCAAACCCTTCAAACCGGAATACAGCAACGCTGCTTTGCAGCAGAAATTGGCATGGTGGTAGTACTTCCCCGGACGAGCTTCTCACAAAGAGCTCAACTACTACTCAAACCGGCGAACTGCGAGTGTACATTGGTACACCTCTGCCTAACCACATGGGGAATACAGGCGTGATAGTATGTTATTCAAATACAAAAAGTATTTTTTTTTTAAACTTTGCTCCTGCTTTTGATTCTCTCCGGTACGTAGGTGACTTTACTATTGTTTATTATATTTACATATACAATCAGCCAGACCCGGAACATCTATCTATAGACCATACAAATACAAGGTGTAGTTCGGCAAGTGATTATCAACACGAATCAATAATTGTTAAGTGAGTGATTTTCGAACTCGAATCTTGCTGCTGGGCTTAGGAAGGCGAAGCGATGAACCGGCACGCACATAGTGATATTGTTGCGCGCATATTGCCTGTCACATGCGCAACGGGGCGATTCTGTTCTCTGAAAGAGGTCCTGTCAAACATAAACAACTAGAAAAATCCAAGTATTTATTAGTTACTCGTATTGAGCAAAATCAGCAAGTTAAAGTGGCATTGGGCAAGGCACATGCCACGCAGAACTGATAGCCGACGGGCCCGCCAAGTTCTTGAATGGAGACCACATACCGTCAGGCGCAGTGTAGGACGTCCACCCACAAAATGGACGGACGACCTGATTAAGATCGCAGGAAGACGCTGGATGCTGGCCGCTTCCAACCTATGCTTTTGGAAATCTATGGGGGATGCTTATGGTTAGTGATGGACGTCCTGCGGCTAATATGATGATGATGATGACAAATCGACACGCTGAAATGCGGTTCGATTTCCGCACGAAACAAATAGCCTGTAGCTCAGCCATTGCACCAACCGTGTAGTGTGATCGTTGGACTTTGTTACTCTGATTTTATGTACATCTCGAAACTGCTACCATTTCAGTAAAAACTAAAAGTTCTATTCGACTGACAGTCAAAATTCATTTCGCATTATGGATTAAATTCCGCAGTCGTGTTAAGAGGATTCCTCTAAAACTCTATTAAGTACTTAAAATTCCTTGTTGGGTAGGTACATCACGTTCTTCTCATCTTACTAGATTTACGATTTTAATAACATAAGACTCATGTGAAATGAAAGTTTAAATTGGAAAAAAAAATGCAGGCTTTTTTTTTTTTTTGGTGGGTGGGAAATCATCAAATAACTTCTCCCGCCCTGGGCGGGGCGGGAGGGAGTGTCAGACTTTTACTGACTAAAACCCACCCATGTTCCTTCTTGTGCCCTTTGCGTTCCGGGGGCGCGGTATGTCTTACGAACAACCCGCAGCCCCGGCAGGCATCGGCCCTCAGTGGCCCCTTCCTTTTGCTGACATCTCTTTGAGGCGCGCGTGGAACACGAACCCGCCGTCGACACGGCCTATCGTTATGCAACGTAAGGACGGTGAGCTACCCATTGCTCACCGTCCACAGGCCCGTATCTACAGTGGCCGGGAGTCGTCTCGCGGACGAGGTTGACTTGTATGAGCTTAAAATATTATTTGTACCATCAAAGACAACTAGGATTAAAATAACTCAGCTTGAATAACAAACATACCATCACGCCTGTATTCCTCAAAGGATTTGACAGATGTGTACCAACCAATGTACTAAACCCACAGTCCACCGGTATGTTTAGGTTCCATGTAATAGGGGGCTACATGTTGCTTTAAACAAGGAAAATGGCAGGTAGAGAGAATGCTTTATTCATTTTTATTTATTTAGTTTGAGAGGTAAGAAGAACTGCCCTGTTGGTCCTGCGGTCGCAACCGCGACTAATGAGCGTGGGGTCCCGGGGTTGTTTCGCAGGTCGAGCAAAAAGTGTTATTGGGTTTTTCCATTAGGATTTGCTCAGTAGCAGTCCGAAGTTTGGAAATTAGTGGTGTGACACTCCCGTGTCTCGGAAAGCACGTAAAGTCGTTGGTCTCGGCTGTCATTTATAGATCTTTGACAGTCGTTACGGATACAATATTTTTTCCTACTCCTCCGCTAATCTTTTCTGATTAATTTCGTTGCGGGATCCAAGACAGTTATATCGTTTCTCCGGGACTCGTCGAGCTTCATTGCCTCGGCGCTCTTCAGGCGGTCTCCACTGTTGATTCTGGCTTACAGAAGTTGCAGTGGTTGGGAATAGTGTGGCGGGCTTGTCCCAACAAAAAAAAAGTCGTTACGGATAGTCAGAAGCCAGAAAGTCTGATAAACAGTCTAACCAAGAGGTATCGTGTTCCCCAGTAACTGGGTTATGGAGGTCAGATAGGCAGTCGCACCATGTAAAACACTGGTACTCAGCTGTTTCCGGTTAGACTGGAAGCCGACCCCAACATAGATTGGAAAAGGCTAAGTAGATGATATAGACGATGAGAGATGAGAAGAATCTGGCGTCTCAAACTAACGAATGAAAATAAATGAATCATCTAAAGTTTAATTTACTTTTATTCCAAAGACTTTCCTTTTAAATTTATCTACTCTAGGAAAACTATGTTATTTGAATTATTTATTGTTGAATGCTTTGTTGTTCCTTTAAGATCAACTTCTCTACATAGTTTATAGCAACGCTAATCTTTTAAGCACCGCAATTTTAATGCGGTTTTCATCTACAGATTGAGTGCATCAAGAAAAAGGCTTAGACGTAGTAAACATCATTTGTGAATCATCCTCGTTATTTGTAAGTTCCACACATACCATGACGCCTGGATTCCCCGAAGGGTTAGGCAGAGGTGTACCAATGTACCCCCACAGTTCGCCGGCATGTTTAGGTCCCATGTAATAGGGGGCGAGCCTATTGCCATTAACCGAGCACAAATCCTAACTCCGAGCTGCTACTGAGTATTTCATAGGAAAACCCAATAACACTTTTTGCTCGACCTGGGAATCGAACCCACGTCTTGGGTTTTTTGAGTTCGCGCTACGAACAACGGGGGGCAATAACCAAAGACGTAACTAAACGCGAGTGACACCGCGTTGCATATTACTCTTTTTTAATAAAATAACTAAGCCAGTCAAGATATCGGTTTTTTGAACCAAACTAAATTTTATTCGTTATTACAATTGTATACATATAAATAAAATTCTTGTAAAATTTCCGAAATCCGCTTTTAAATCTAGGTCGATTCATTTCTTTAGTCATTTGTTTGTTTATATTCCGTCTTTTTCACACTTTAGTCATGATTTAATACAAATGGGATATAGAATGGTGTTGGTGAAATGTTAGTTGATTTAAACCCACGTAAAAACTTACTTGGGATAACAATTCATCACAAACGAATCAACACGTTTCTATCTCGTTGAGAGATGAGACACATAGATGAATTATATAAGTTTTAAGATTGCCAACAATAGTACTGGAGGTACAGCCAAGCGCAGTTTGTCGGTAACAATAGTAACTTTTTAGGTGTCGTGCAGACAGAGGCGGTCGCGGTGGCTATCAGTTGCCAGAGTAATAATCTATACTAATATTATAAAGCTGCAGAATTTGTTTGAACGCGCTAATCTCAAGAACTACTGGTATGGATTGTAAAATTATTTTTGTGTAAGATAGTTAATTTATCGAAGAAGACTTTAGGCTATTTAACGTCACGCTACGACCAATAGGTGTGAAGCAGTAACAAAAGACGTAACCGAATGCGGGTGAAAAGACTACGCGGACGAAGTCGCGAGCAGAAGCTTGTAATCAATAATAGTTACTCTTTTTTGCTAATACTTTGTTATGCCACAGCTGGGAAAGTCCTCCCCCATTCCTTCAGACAGTGTCAGAGTCTTACTGACCAACCCATCCGTGTTCTTCCAGATGCCCTTTGCGTTCCATGGCCGCGGTAACTCTTTCGAACAAATTCCGCAACCCTGGCAGAAATCTGACTACCCTGCATCCCTGCATACATATTTCTTATGTTGACTGTACATTATATTCGACAAAATATATTTTTACCTCTTCATAATGTGTGTGTGTGTAGTACAAAAATGTTATTCGTTCTGTATAATTACCAACTAGCATCACGTCTGAAATATGACACGTCGCATTGTACTTCGCATTCTTTTGTTTTTCCCTCATCCCGGCTCATGAGTAAACAAACTCTATTTTTAAACTTCCCTAGATAAGCTCTTTAGAATACGTTGTGCTTTTATTAAAAACCGTTATGACGTCACGTAGTATTGTGTCAATTTGAGTCAGTATTGAAACAAAGTAGAGCGCAGCTGGTCACAGTTTTGTTCTGCTTATACGAATCTAAATATACATACCATCACGCCTGTATTTCCCGAGGGGTTAGGCAGAGGTGTAACCAATGTACAACCATAGTTTGCTGGTACGTTTTTAAGTCCCAAGTAATAGGGGACAAGCCCATTAACCGTGCATAAATCCAACTGTGAGCTGCTACTGTAAATTTCATAGTAAAACCCAATAACACTTTGGTCGACCTAGGAATCGAACCCAAGACTTCTAATGTAGCAATCGCGCAGAGGCTACGAACATATTTGCAACATATTTTCGCCCTAAAAAAAACCTGACCTTATTGGTGAGGTCCTCCAGGATGGTCGGGTACACAACACTCGTAATCGATGTGCTTGTATGAACACATGTTAGAACGAGGACGAGGTGAAAGGAGTATGTAAAAATCGCTGTGGTTTCTGCATACCCTTATGGGAATAAGGTGTGAGTTTATGCATGTATTTGTTCTTTTTTAAGTAAACTTAGTCGGTAACATGTTTTTTGGGTGCCTTTTTAGCACTTCGTCATAAAGTGCATCACGTTTGCTTGAGAAACGACATAAAAAAAAACAATTTTTACAAAAATAAATCTGTATGCCTGTTCGATCCGGCTAAACTCCGAAACGGCTGGACCGATTTTAGACGTCTTTCAGTAGCAGAGAGCTGATATTTATTTTGGAAAAATAATCATTGTTCCAAGGTTTTAATAATCACAAAATAAAATTACATAAACTTACCATCACGCCTGTATTCCCCGAAGCGTTAGGAAGAGGTGTACCAATGTACACCCACAGTTCGCCGTCCTATGTTTAGGTCCCATGTAATAGGGGGCGAGCCTACTGACATTAACCGGGCACAAATCCTAACTCCGAGCTGCTAGTGAGATTTCCATAGAAAAACCCAATAACACTTTTTGCTCGACCTGGGAATTGAACCCAAGACCTCTAGCGTAGCAGTCGCGCTTAAGACCACTAGGCTACCGAGGCAGTTAATACATAATTTTACATACAAAATATATATTTAAAAATAAAATTAAACCTGAAATTGTGAACCAAATTCGGTTCAATGGTCAATTTCATTAGCAAGTGTCGTCTGTGTCCGCGATACCAAAATTCACGCGGACGAAGTTGCGGGCATAAACTAGTCTTTTATATTTTTGACAAGACATTTTTATCGTTCTTTGTACGGTCAACTCAGAAAAATTGGTGACTCGATGTGAATGAAATATGACGCAAGATTTTTGATTCTGTCAAGTTCATTTCTTACAATTGAAAAGGTTTTTTGAAAGAAAATGTGTCATGTTTGACTACAATGTATTTATAGAAAGAAAATTATTTACTTTTCAGTAAAATCGGAAAGCAAGTGATTTGCAAAAGATTTTTTTGGTCTAGTTGATTTTCCTTTTTAATGTCGATTTCTGATGTGTTATGTTGTTGATGTGTGAAAGCTTTTTACTTTGGCTTTTCTTGGGCCAAGAAATCTGCATTGCCAGATAACGTGGCAATCCTGCCAGCCTGTAGGGCACTTTTTAATAAATGCAGAAATATTTTTTGATGCCCTACGAATTTTTCTCCTCCTATTTATAAATTGTACATACCTTATAACTTTAACTTTTGCAAACAGGCTAACTTTTGATTCGTTATCGATCTTTGATGGATGAAAAGAATAAGGTAATGTCATAATATCGGCTTAGTTCAGGCACAAATAAACATTGTAATAATTATTGTTTTTCTGTGTTAAAGTTTTCGTTGATGGAAAAAAAGTAAGAAATAAAAACCATTTATTCCCGCGAAGGTGACATTTATAACATAACAATTTTGATAGACAAAAAAAAGTTTTAAGTGACTCCCGAAAGAAAAATGAAAATCCCTACCGCAGCTAACAAAAAAGCTAATAACTTTGAAACCGCTGAACCGATTTCCATCAAACATTGCTAAGAACACTCCCGACTAATATACCTTTAAAACAAAAAAAACTGAATCAAAATCGGTGCATGCGTTCAGGAGCTACACACACAAACACACATATACACACACACACACACAGACATGACAAACTTATAACACCCTGTCGTTTTTGCGTCGAGGGGTTAAAAATAGAAAAATAACAATTAATAAATATTGTCCATGACAGCATTATTTATGCGCCACTACCGCGCAGATTGACGTTATTTATGGAAGAAAATAATCATCTTTTTTTTTTATCTCGCCACGTTTCACAGGAGCAAAGCAGTAACCACAGACGTAACTAAAAGCCACAAGGAAGAAGCCGCAGGCAGTAGGTAGTGCAAGTACTTATAAAAGCAATGACATTAACACAACAATATAAGTTTACACATCTTCCGGACGTTCAGTTCTCTTCATTGAACAAATACAAAAGACCAACCAGGAATTATTTCGCGAAAACTGTCTGCAAATGACAACTCAAAGAGATGTGTTTATGTAGAGAGAATCGAAGCTACGTACAACATATATAGTGTTAGATATTGCACTCCCATCGTGCCTTCTTTGTCTTCATTTTCTTTCGGTCAAGGAATGCAGTTCAACGGAAAGTTTCTGAAATCTTTGTATGGGGTATTTGTTAGACTGCGACTGTTAATTGAATAGAATGGACGAGTGAATAAGAGTGGAGCTTGAACAGAAAATAGTTGTCGTAATAAATTATAAAACAGCATACCATCACGACTGTATTCCCCGAAGGGTTAGGCAGAGGTGTACCAATATACACCAATAGTCCGCCGGTTTGTTTTAGGACCCATGTAATAGAGGGCGAGCCTTTTGCTATTAACCGGGAATAAATCCTAACTTTGAGCTGCTACTGAGAATTTCACAGAAAAACCCAATAACACTTTTTGCTCGACCTGGGAATCGAACCCAAGACCTCTAGCGTAGCAGTCGCGCTTAGGACCACTAGGCTAGGCTAGATTTCCGAGTAAACTTAGAAAGGACATGTGGACTGAAAAGTCACATTGGTACTTGAATGGTACCTAACCTGCAATCTCAGACTGGAGATGCTGTGGGATATCTGGGTAAGGTTAAGTCGACGCCCATTCAAATCGCACGGTACTGGTTATGTCGGATTGGCTTCCGATTGGCGGACTATGCAAGTGAGGGAAGAAAGCGCACCTGTATTTGCGCACACACTTGTGCACTACAATATCTCCTATTCACTTGTATAGTCTCCATTGAAGATTGGAGAATATTCAGTTTAGTATTTTGCTATCAGCCTTAGTCCATATTATATTAAGTACCTATTCTCATAATGCTTTCTAAGCCATATGTAGTAACCGATAAGGTTCTAGTTCCTTTGTCATTAATCAAAGCAAAGTCTCGAATATCTTATGACGTCGTTAAAGCTTGTGTCGAACATAGTAATTTATGCATAATCATTTATTTTAACTAGTGGCCTAATACTTAGGCGGTTCACCCACTGGCGAAGCGTCCCGCCGCGAGGCGCCTTACGCGGTGCAAAAATCCCGTAGACGCGTCGACAGTGTGTGGGCCTAGGCGTGTTTTCTATTCAAATTGAAACTCTTGTATACGATGGTAAAATCTGCCGCCCCGCGCTACGCGTCGGGGCGCGGTGCAGTGGGCTACCCGCCTTAGGCTTCTCTCGTGTCGGCTCAAGTAACACAAGTACCACTCGTAATTTATTATAATAATATCAGTCTATTATTGTCCCACTGCAAGCTAAAGGTTTCTGCTACAGAGACGCCTGGAGAAGCACCACACTTGCTCATTGCAAACAAGCAATTTTAGACTTATTCAATTGTGAGTAAACTTCGTTTTCCTTCACCGATGTCAGTGATGTTCAAGAAAAACTTAGAAAGTACATACGCAATACGTAACTGCCCCGTTGGTCTCGTGGTCGCAAGCGCGACTGATGAGCATGGGGTCCTGGGTTCGATTCCCAGGTCGAACAAAGTGTTATTGGGTTTCAATCGCAATCGATCCATCTTTTCTTTGGCCTATTTCTTCTCCCTCTCCATCCACCCACATTCATATTAATAACTCTTTTGGTCACATGCGTCTCATCCCTCCTCTTCACATGCCCATACCAAGACAAACGGTTCCCTTTCAATTTCTTAAGGCAGATCTCAATATACGCACCACAAACGAAAGAATGACTGCCGTTGCCGCGTCGGGACTGTGATACTGTAATAAACGATGGCTGTAAATTTTTACAATATTTAATACTTATCTAGAAGTTATTCGATCTACCTTTCCTATGAAAAATCAACATATTGCCAACAACTCAATATTCTAATGCGATATTTTATGAAAATATTATACCGAAGGTACCAAAAGCGAGGCAGCATTAGGAAATCGATTACTTCTCCGGACATTTCTTTAAATTGGAAAAAGTATCTGCAATTTTTGATGCGGATTTTATTTCAAATTCGTTTTAAGGATTGAAGAGGAATTTTTCGTGACTTCCACATAGGTGTTTAGGGTAACTAGCTTATTGAAAAACTGAATCCTTATAGGATTTAGGGATACTTACTGTGTTGTTTGTCTGTCTGTCCATCTATCACAGTCAATTCGCTCCGACTCTAAAAAACCGATTTAATTCTTTGTAACTGCCTCGGTAGCCTAATGGTCCTAAGCGCGACTGCTACGCTAGAGGTCTTGGGTCCGATTCCCAGGTCGAGCAAAACGTGTTATTGGAATTTTCGATGAAATTCTCAGTAGCAGCTCGGAGTTAGGATTTGTGCCCGGTTAATGGCAATAGGCTCGCCCCCTATTACATGGGACCTAAACATACCGGCGATTTGTGAGTGTATATTGTTACACCTCTGCCTAACCCTTCGGGGAATACAGGCGTGATGGTATGTATGTAAATTCTTTGTTTCACATATGTTTTTGTGATCTTAAGCCCCGCTTTCTCAAGTCAGAGTTATCATTTAATTTGGATTTAGTTGCTGATATCTTTGACTTATGATTCTGGCGCAACTGGGCCCCTATATTCTTCTTAGTGGCCTGTCATCAGCGTTATATAAAACTCCGTTTAAACTAAATTTTAGAACTAACAATCTTCTAGGGATGTTTAAGAGCAAGCAAGCGAATTGTTGAAACATTCAATTGGTTTATCATGAATAAAACAAAACTAACTACAATATAAACAAATAGTAAAGCTTATCTATACTAATATTATAAAGCGGAAAGATTTTTTTGTTTGTTTGTACCGAATAGGCTCCGAAACTACTGGACCGATTTCAACCATTTTTTAACCAATAGATAGCTACATTATTCTTGAGTAACATAGTCTGTATATAATCACACTACGACACACGAGAGCAAAGCAGTAACTAAAAACATAACTTAACGCCGGTGATATAAGCCACGCGGATGAAGTCGTGGGCAGCTAGCTAGTACAACACAAACTGACTGTATCATCCACCCACTTAATCTCATCCAACAACAACGGTACCAGATATACAAATTATTTGCACAAGTCCCAGCTAAATTAATGAAACAGAATCCTATTCACAACTCCAGTTACGTAACACGAACCGCGTTGTTAAGCTGCCAAAAGAATGCATTGTGACTCTTCATTACGCTGCATTTGTAATGGTCGCTCTTAGGCTGTAATTATAGTGTCTGCGGGAGTCGTGTGCTCTGTGCCTGTAAATTCTCTTTAAGGCGCATTCTCACGAGCGCTATCTATTTTGGCGCGACAGCGACTGAGAGTCGTGCGCTTGCCGCTCTCTCCTCAGAGACTTTAGAATTTATACTTAAAGCCTCTCGTTTATCATATAAGCTTATAGTCGTCCACTGCTGAACGTAGGCCTTCCCCATAGAGCGACAATCATCCCGGTCTAGCTCAAAGTAAAAGCATTTATTTCAATTAGACCATTTACAGGCACTTTTGAATTGTCAAGAAGCTACAGTTAGAAGTTGAGGCTAGTTGTTCGTTCCAGTACGTAGGTATCTATGGAGAAGAAGAAGCAAGAAACTCATGGACATTCTAAGGACAGCCAGAATCCATCTGCAAAAATCACCGTGCAGAAAGACATCTCGCGTTTGTCTAAACAAGGTCTCGTCTCCTCCCACGTATCTTCATTATCGAATGCCGCTTGCTATATTGTACCTACATAGACTTAATGATCAGGCGACGCGAGCTCTGATTCATTTGCTATACGATCAAAGCAAAAATTCGCACTAGTGTAACATTAACCTAATTTCTCTTCTTTCTGTACTCGTTTTGCTTCTAATAACTGGTATTTAGTGTCGTTATTTTGGATAATTTTGCAGTTTTTAGGTTAATTAAACTGTAGTTATTTTATGATTAGAGAGAGGTTAAGTGCAATTGGACAGCTAGATAGTTGTTAACATGGCCATACAAATATTTGTTCAGTGCGGGAATCGAAACCGCGACATGTAGCGCAGGAGCGAATCGCTCAGCCACTGCGCCAACCTTGTGTATTTTTATTTATTTTTTAATTCACCTTTATAACCGTTGGAGTTTTGAAGATCTAAGTACCTTTTTTATTTTATTGTTTTCGGGGTCTTCCCTTGAAAAGGCGCCCCGTCTTTGGGGGTAAGACTGGGTAAACGGGTCTTCTCTAAGCCTTTTTTTTTTTTTTGGTGGGTGGGAAATCATCAAATAACTTCTCCCGCCCTAGGCGGAGCGGGAGGGAGTGTCAGACTTTTACTGACTAAAACCCACCCATGTTCCTTCTTGTGCCCTTTGCATTCCGGGGGCGCGGTATGTCTTACGAACAACCCGCAGCCCCGGCTGGCATCGGCCCTCAGTGGCCCCTTCCTTTTGCTGACATCTCTTTGAGGCGCGCGTGGAACGCGTCGTCGACACGGCCTGTCGTTATGCAACGTAAGGACGGTGAGCTACCCATTGCACACCGTCCACAGGCCCGTATCTACGGTGTTCTCTAAGCCTTGCTGTTCATGATAGCCGCGAAAAAATGACTGCCCACCGACGTTTTTTTTAATGATGGGAAAATGGGCCGTCGATCAAATTCCGCAACCCTAGCAGAAGTACCAACCTACCTACAAACTTTCTATAAACCATAAATCCACGGCCACCTGTGGTAGACATATCAGAATTTATTCGGGTACCCGGATAAAAATAAAATATTGTACATGGAATCCATTCGAGGGAGGAATGGAACCATGTAAATGAAATGGACCGAATCAAAACAATGTTTTATTACCAAAAAAAGATTTCATATTACTTTTTCACGGCTCTCAGAATTTTACGAGCGCGTAAAGTTCGTTGTTACATTATTAATTTTAAGACCTATTATTGTAATATAAGTCTTTATGTCAAAGAAGAATGCTTTGAGATCTTTCTCAACAAGATATGGATGTAGCAAATTTATCATTGTTTTGTTTGTCTCGGGATTTGGACTAAAACATGTTTTGTGTACGTTTTGAAATATTCGTAACTAGCTTCTGTCCGCAACTTCGTCTGCGTCATATTTAATTAATAAATCCACGGAACCGTACACTATTCTAACATCACTACAATCTATCTCAGTTTCAAATTTCATCCAGATCCATACAGCTGCCCATCCATTTATCTTCACAAACTTTTGGAATTATTATTTATATTTTATTTATTATTTTAATAGTATAGGATAGTAGGAAAAGTGGGAAATATTAATAGGATTTATACTAATACTAGCTTTAGCCTGAAATTTGGGCCGCTTGGATTTTTTTCAACTGCGTTAAGGCCCTTATCACACCGGCCCTTTTCGAGGCCGCAGTGGGCGCGCAATGTTTTCGCCGCCTGGGTGAGGCGGAGCGAACTGTAAGTTAAGTCTTTGGCCAACTACTGCTCTAATCCCGGGAGATGTAGCGTGAAGTTTTATAGCTCTATTCCTCATAATTCTGAATATTATTTGCAAACGTAATTTTTATTTTCAATCGATTAGCGCGTTAAAACAAACATACAAAAAATCTCTTTGCTTTAAATATAGAAGTATGTAATACGAAAGGTAAAAGTGTTTGTTTTTTAACAACTGACGATCGCTGTCATCTCTCGGAGTGTCTAAAATTATATACCGAAACAATGGTTAAAGCTGTCCCTCCAACATCCCTTCCACGAAAGTTATCCCACCGAATAACACTAACAATCCCGAAGTATTAAACTATAAATAAGCACAGAGAATCTCCAGAAACAGTAATAAGGTCATTCTACCGAACAACTTGTAGGATACCTACAAACTAAGAATAACGGTCGCAATTACACAACTTTGAGAGAGTTCTCATTCAAATATACTAGTACAATTAAATCGTTAATGCCTTTAGACATTGTCTGTACCTAGTAATTTGAGAGATTAGAACTAAATTAGGTTATAACGGCTTGGAATACTAATAGGGTGAACTTTGGTTAGAGCAATTTAATTGGCAATTTATCTACTTAATGTGGTGAGATTTGAAGTCTGTTTCTGTCTAATTCCAAATGTTCTTCAAATAATTTGTGGTATTACAAACTGGCTCTTGAAAGCAGCTTGGAATGAGAAAAGGGAGATTAAGATAAAGATCAATTTATTTGTTTGACGTGGCAATGCTGCCAGTCTTTTGGGCAGTTTACCGGTTGACGGTGATGCGGATTTTTTTTTTAACGCCGTTTAGTTTTAGTTTCTGTTTTGTTATTATTAAGCATAACATATCATTACGGTTCTATTCTCCAATGGGTTAGGCAGAGGTGTAGCAATGTACACCCACAGTTCGCCGTTATGTAAAGGTCCCATGTAATAGGTGGCGAGCCTATTGCCCTATAATTGGGCACAAATCCTAACTCCGAGCTGCTACTGAGAATTTCATTTAAAAACCCAATAACACTTTTTGTTCGACCTGGGAAACCAACCAAAGACCTCTAGCGTAGCAGTCGCACTTAGGACCACTAGGCTAATGAGGTAGTCAAAGGTAAAAGTTAAAGTTTATTTAAATAAACTTTAACTTTTACCTTTTACCAAAATACACTTTTGAACGTCCTATACAAGAAAAAAAATCTAGTTCCTCTTCCAAAAGGTTATTTCGTATGATTCTTTCGATTTCAAAATGAGACACTTCTGTGTCTTCTTTATAAACAAGTAGAGAGAGCCACGAAACCAGTGATAGTTCGTCGACTTTCAATTTTTCCTTTTTTTAACCCCTGACGCACAAACGACGGAGTGTTATAAGTTTGACGTGTCTGTGTGTGTGTGTGTATGTATGGGTTTGTGTGTCTTTCTGTGGCATCGTAGCTCCCGAACGCATGAATCGATTTTAATTTTGTTTGAAAGATGAATTAGTCGGAAGTGTTCTTAGCTATGTTTGATGGAAATCGGTTCAGTCGTTTAAAAGTTATAAGCTCTTTTGTTAGCTGCGGTAGGGATTTTTATTACGAGTATTCTTCAGTCGGGGGTTAGTTACAATTTTTTTATTTTGTGTTTTTACAACATATAGCGTATCGTTGCCGCCATAATGAATTTTGATTACTGTCATGTGTTTAGTGCCACTCAGACTAATTGATTGACGTAAGATACCTCATAATCGGCCCACGCGGTTTGGTCTCTTGAGCGCCACAAAGGAACAGAAAATCCATTTTTTTTTAAGTTATTTGGACGGCAAACAAGCTGGCGGCCCACCTGATCTTAAGTGGCCACCTCTGGCTATAGACATCAGCAATACCAGAGGCCTTTCAAATGCTTTGCCATCCCAGAGACAAGGTTGAAATGTCTCACCGGCATCCATACCCTTCAAACCGGAATACAGCAACACTGCTTTGCGGCATGAATAGGTATGATGGTAGCACAGCCCCGGACAAGCTACTACACCAAAAGCTCTACTATTACTACAAACAGAAAACGTACGTACCTCCTGCGTGTCACGCAGTCGGATAAAAAACGCCCAACTCTTACATAAAACATGATCCTTTCCAGCATAAAGTGAACGACCTAATAATTATGACAAATGTACAAAGCGTACCATCCGCGTATCAGTTTCCCCCAGACTGTCATAATACTTTGGGTATGACCACTCGTCCATAGCGCGTATCTACTTCAGCACAATGAACAATGTACGTAATATTTCTGTTTTTGACATCGGCCTGTTTACGTGAGTGAATAAATCTATTGTGAATCGAATTGACAGTCTGTGGTTTTACATTTACGACTATTTTATAAACAATTTCCATGTTGGAAATAGGTACAAATGTTGGCGTATCTATTTTTTTAGATGCTATGCAGTAAGGTCCTTTCTGTTACTGTGAGGACTAAAGAAACATACATACCATCACGCCTGTAGTCCCCGAAGGGTTAGGCAGAAGTGTACCAATGTACACCCACAGTTCGCCGGTATGTTTTAGGTCCCATGTAATAGGGGGCGAACCTATTGCCATCAACCGGTCACAAATCCTAACTCCAAGCTGCTACTGAGAATTTCATAGAAAAACCCAATAACACTTGGCTCGACCTGGGAATCGAACCCAAGACGTCTAGCGTAGCAGTCGTGCTTAGGACTACTAGGCCAACGAGGCAGTTCACTCAGGCTAAAGGAAGTCTGGACTTTAAATAACTTGCCTTGAAAACTGCTTGTAAACTTTTAGAAGCAGTAGAGCTTTTTGTGAAGGAGCTCGTCCAGGGAAGTATTACCACCATACCTATTTCTGCCGCGAAGCAGCTTTTCTGTGTTCCTGTTTGAAGGGTCTGGGTGCCGGTGTAATTACAGGCACATGAGACAGTTCAACTTTGTTTCTGTGAGGGCAACGCATTTGCAAAGCCTCTGGTATTGCAGATGCCTATAAATAGCGGTGACCACTTAATATCAGGTAATATTAGCTTGTTTCCCATAGAATGAAAAAAAAACGGTTTGATGATAATGACGATACGAAATCTTTGGAAAGGTGGTTTGCACTTACTGTGCAGTGTTTTTGCATAAATCCAGCCTATGACTGTCCCACTGCAGGGCAAAGGCCTCTTCTCATACAGAGAAGGCACGAGCATCGATCAGACACTCGCTTAACGCGGATTGGCGATTTCATGCTTACCTAGGTATATTCATTCCGGTCCAGGTTACCTCACGATGTTATCCTTCATCGATGACAGAGGTGACGAAGATAAACTTAGAAAGTACACAAGGTTTGGTAAAAGGACACGTATGCTTTAGACCATACGACTGATGTAGAACAGTCGTGTCACTTGAGGAAGAGAGAAAAAAAATGAACTCGCGCACTGCTCTCTCTTACTCCTACAGTAATATTCGAAACGTAACTCTCTCTCTTTCTATCTTCACTAACTTATATGGCCGTCTCAACTTCCGTTTGCCCGATCACACTCATTTCCGTAACGGTCTTGTCAAGGATTCACCAGTTTACACCCCAAAAAGTTTTACTTCACAAATCACATTGGTATTATTTTGAACCTATAAACTCATATTTGAGAGAAGCCTCTGGGCCATCACGAAGTTAATTACTGACTTGACTATGCTATGCATGGAGCTCACTGTTGCTAATATCCTGTTTGATTCTGCTAATACACGAACTGTTACAAGCATGATCATTCAGTTGAAGCGCGGAAATTAATATTCATCGAACTCGAAAGGAGTTGAAGTTCCACGATCCCAATTTTAGACAACTCGGTTGCTTGCAAAACACGGGACAAATATTTGTATGGCCTACAGATAGTTGTTCCTGGACTGGGTGTTAGATGTAACAATGTGCACCCATAGTTTGCCGATATGTTTTAGGTCCCATGCAATAGGGGGCGAGCCTATTGCTATTAACCGGGCACAAATTCTAACTCCGGCCTGCTACTGAAAATTTCATAGAAAAGCTCAATAAAATTTTTTGCTCGACCTGGGAATCGAACCCAAGACTTCTAGCGTAGCAGTCACGCTTAGGACCACTAGACTAACGAGGCAGTATCATTATCATCATTATCTTATCAACCGAATGACGTCGACTACTGGTCATACTGCCGGCCTCCACAAGAGATACCCACAATTACTGATCCGGCGCTACCCGCGTCCACCGTTTCTCCGCACCCATTACCATGTCTTCGCTGTATTTATATATGAGTTTATTATAAACGTATTAAGAATACAAGAAAAATTCCAACTATATACATGTTTCTATAAAAAAACAATCATCACTCAATCAATTAGCTTCCCCTTTCACGGAACACCAACCCAAAAACTTCGCCTTCAATTATCCAATGGATTAAGTCAAAGGTTTCTCTGATATCATCGGCTCCCATAACAAACGAATCGTGAAAAAATCCAACCCAATTCCAATGTGAAATTATCAGCTTTTCACAACGCAACGTTTAATACAATTTACACAAAGGAACAGGCTTTCAATAAAGGGTGACATTGGATTCAATTCAATTTGTCACCACCCGACATATCCGATTGTGGAACGATTGGCCTGATTTATTTATTAAGGGGAGCGACGGTTACCCCTTAAAACTAAGCCTGGTAGTCGTACAGTTTACATAATTATACAATAGGACTTGTATTTAGTTATACATATATTAGGGTTTTTTTTTTTAGAGATGGGAAATCGTCAGATGACTTCTCCCGCCCTGGGCGGGGCGGAAGGGACTGTCAGACTTTTACTGACTTAAACTCATCCATGTTCCTGCTTGTGCCCTTTGCGTTCTGGGGGCGCGGTAACTCTAACAAACAACCCACAGCCCCAGCAGGCATCGGCCCTGTGTGGCCACTTCAAAATTTGCTGACATCTCTTTGAGGTGCGCGTGAAATACGAACGCGCCGTCGACACGGCCTGTCGTTATTCAATGTACTGACGGTGAGCTACCCGTTGCTCACCGTCCACAGGCCCGCGTCTACGGTGGCCGGGTGTCGTTTCGCGATATTTAGGGGGTAAAAGTATTCAATTAATATGAACAACTTTTATTACGGAACTTGCTAATAAATATGAAAAAAAAAATCAGCTGTTCCCATAGCGAGTTTCTTGCTCGTTCTTCTCCATAAGTTCTTTTACCCCCAAAACGATGTATAACGAATTAAAAGTGATGCCGTATTTAGAAAAATATTAGTCGCGACAACAATCACGCCTATATTCCCCGAAGGGTTAGGGCAGTGGTGTAAAAATGTACACCCACAGTTCGCCGGTATGTTTTAGGTCCCAGGAAATAGGGGGCGAGCCTATCACCATTAATCCTAACTCCGACCTGCTAATGAGAATTTCATAGAAAAGCCCAAAACCCAAAACCTCTAGCGTACCAGTCGCGCTTATTAGCACTAGGCGAACGAGGCAATTAACATATTACATGCATCCATTCTTTATGGCTAAAGATCTGTTGAAGAAACAGCCATAACCATCTCTGGCAACAGTTTCCATTATGCTGACAATTTGAATCTTGTGAATGTAATGCAACGTATTAAAATTCTGTACTAAGTAATGTTGTTGCGAAGGGTTACAATTGGATTTTATCACATCCCCAATCGTAAGCGATAAAGGAAAACACAACAGCCTGAAACAATAACAATTTTAAGTCCTTTTACATGCTCTGTAAAGCTGCATTTTGATCGGAGCTGAATAGTGCGAGGAGACGTAGCGAAGCGAGGGATGTGGGCTAAATTAACAAATAACAACGTGAGCTTAAAAAAAATGGTTTTATTGCCGGCAAAAATACCCATACACAAGAATAATACAAGAAATCATTAATAATCGTAAAAATATTCATTTACAACAATTTTTAAAATTGCTTAGCTCTAGTTATGACAATGACGCGATGTCATTGGTCATTTTCACACACAGCTCACGTCACAAATCTCTGCACGTCTCTAGTGTACATATTGTACATGTAAATATTGTCTATTTAAATTAATATCCCTTGGCTACCCAATACGTAGATAATTATCACAAGCTTCTGCGACCATTATAATGAACGATTAAGGAGAGATTTGGCCAAAGCCCTGCTTATCTAGGGGAATAATGATCCCTGTATTACCTACGTCATTAGTGACTAGGTATATAATGGCTTTGGCTCATCTTCCTGGAGCCGTGTTTTACGACAGCTACATAAAATAATCTAAGGGGATGATCCTTTTTAGATACGTTTTTATTAGTTTGTTTTGATATGAGATCAAGGTAAATAGGTGATAAAATTATCTTAACGGCCTCGTTAGCCTAGTGGTTCTAAGCGCGACTGCTACGCTAGAGGATTTGAGTTCGATTCGCACAGCAAAGGAGTGGAACTCCCTACCCGCGTCTGTAGTTCCGAACGCATTCAACCCTAATCTCTTCAAAGTTAGACTGAACAGACTTCCCCTGGGTGAGCTCACTGCATCGTCGACTTTATCTTTGTCACCTCTGACATAGACTAGAGTAAAGAGCTTACCCATCTCGAATAAAAAAAAATAAAACATTTTCAGACTAAAAACAATTTATTATAAGACTATTTTTAGTCTTAAAGACTTTATTAAACTGCTAGATTTTGTTACTAAAACAAATAAACTAATTAGTATGCTTAGCGAGTGGATGTACGTAAACTAATTTCATTACATTTCTACAGCATGTTTCAACTACATAGTTTCAAGTAATTTCATGTGACGGCAGCTGTAATGAGTCACATGACGTCACTACTACGAGACATCTTTTCATTTTGAATAGATTTCAATAAAAATAAATAGATGCAAAAAAATAAACCTATTATCGTCCTACTGCTGGTTAAAGGCCTCTTCTCATACAGAAAAGGGGCTAGCATTAAAATTACCATGCTCAAGACGGATTGGCGATTTCAGATTTAATAAAATTACAAGTCCAGGTTTCCTTACGATGTTTCCCTTCACCGATGTCAGTGATGTCCAAGATAACCTTAGCAAGTACAATATGAATTGAAAAAGTCACAAAGATAAGAGATGGGTGCCATAACCATCACGCCACATATAAAATGACCCAATTTATTTTATCTAGCTTTCAATTACCCACTATCGGAACAAGGCCTCTTCTAACTCCTTCCAAGTAGTGTTTTCCCGTGCCACCTTGAACTTTATCCCAATTTATTTAGGGTAGGCTTCGTAAATCTTTTATTAATTAAGGTAACAATGGTCTCCGTCTAAAGGTCCGGCCACTCCGAAGCGGACTACTTGTATGATCCTGTGTACCCTTACCCATTCTTCTCCAAACGAAACTACCTTTGGAAGGGGCAATTAGAAAAAAAATATTTTTTATTGTATACTAGCGAACTGCCCGCGACTCCGTCAGCGTTGGTATTTTCTCCCGTGTTAAGTAACATCTTTGGTTACAGCTCCGCTCCCGTGTGTTGTTGCGTGATGTAAAATACTTACAAATACAGTGGCTTTCTATGGGTATAAGAATTTTTCAAATCGGTTTAGCAGACCCAGAGATTACCTCCTACAACCTCACAAACTTTACCTCTTTCAAATATTAGCATAGATGACGTTCAAAAGTACCTTTTAATGGTCTAATTGAAATAAAAGATTGAACTTTTGACTTTTGTCAGAAACCGCAGTACTATTTATCCACACCAAAGAAGGCAGTGGTATTACTGTAGTATGTGACCTCGTTCCAATCATGACAGCAAGCAGTACGTTCTGGTATAGCCAGGCCTTTAGTGCTTTTTCTTTATTCTACGACCATAATTACTAAGGAAAAAGAATGAGGCGCAATATTTGTCACGATTTCAAGCATCAAGGCTTTATGCTTATACCACCACGCCTGTATTCCCCGAAGGGTTAAGCAGAGGTGTACCAATGTACAGCCACAGTTCGCTGGTATGTGTACGTCTCATGTAATAGAGGGCAAGCCTATTCCCATTAACCGGGAACACATTCGGACTCCAAGTTGCTAGTGAGAATTTCATAGAAAAACCCAATAACATTTTTTGCTCGACCTGGGAATCCAACCAAACACCTCTAGCGTGGCAGTCGCGCTTAGGAGTTAGGATCACTAGGCTAACGAAGCAGACACGTAGTAAATTAGCAGCTGGATATATATAGATAGACAAGGCAATATGATTTTATAAAAATAATTTTATTTTATAAAAATAATTACGATCCATGAATCATTGGTGCCGAATTACGGAATTTGTTTAAAAGAGTCACCGCGGCCCTGGAACGCAAAGGGCATTAGGAGGAACACGGACTGGTTTTAGTCTCTAAGAGTCAGACACTCCCTTTCGGACCGCTCAGAGCTTATGAAGACATTTGATTTTCCATTCTTAAAAAATAAATAATAATCAGCGGAGTTGTTCATAAAAAAAACCGGACAGGGTTCAGAGTACGATTATTATAATTTACAGAACTAAATAAATAGTTTATTGAAATAAATAAATAATAAATTAAATAAAAAAAATCGTTTCAGAGACTTCGGAGACAGAGGGGGACGGTATTTTTTTTTTTTAATATTTTTCATTATAATGTGTGTGCACATCAAGCCTTTTTAAATGATACCCCATTTACTACTAAGTACTTGTGGTATATAACGATGCTACTTGTCAAATTTCATAGTTCTAGGTCAACGGGAACTACGCAATGAGTTCTTTTTTTAAATTTACTATTTATTTATTTCGGGGTTTCGTTTTTTCCTTTTGAGATACGGAACCCTAAAAATAGTTTTGGTAAGAATGGCTGTAATACAAACAGACAGATACAAATTATCGAATACTAATTACCTATCCTTTTATTGAAGTCAGTTAATCTGTTATACCAAAACAAAATTCCGAGGATCAAACCCCACTTCCTACTAATATTACAAATGCGACAGTTAGTTACGTGGACGAAGTGAAGGGTAGAAGTTAGTAATAAATGCTCTTTGGTATACTACAGTTCTACCAATTACCCACACATCTCTAACTAAACTAATTAAGGACTATTACACATTAATAATATCGTTATGAACGAAGCTAGTAATTTGGCCTGTGTTATGCTAATTTCAATCGTACTGCATAAGTATATTGGCGTCAGATTGCAACCAGCAAAACATAGGCAAAATTATTAGCTCCCACGTTTTTCCAAGTTGTGAAGGCCAGGGAAGCTTCGATCCAAACTGGTAGGAATACTCTTATGACGTCATTCATACGTGTCAAAATGAGATAGCCAATCATTTTGACAGGGTGGTAATATCCATTGCGTTTACACCCCTAAGCTGTCCAAGTCAAAGTCAAAGCATTTATTTCAATTAAAACGTATACAGGCACTTTTGAATTGTCAAGGATTCGGTTAGTTAGCCGGCAAATTGAAGGTCTCGATCCAAAACGTAGGTAGGTCTCTATGGAAAAGAACGACCAAGAAACTCCAGTGACTCTCATTCAATTTAGTTTTTTCAAAATCCTGGTTACATTATTCTTGTTGATTCTATTGTACGAGTATCTATAGATAAGCTCTAACTAGGTCAAAGAGCTGCTAATGTGAACACAAAATAGCTGCTTTATGCGAAGACAAATATTATATATAACGAACTAATACATAAAATGGCGGACAAGACACGTTCTGGCAGGAATTTTCATAATACATTAATAGAAGTTATGAGCATCTCCATGTTATTTTGCTGTAGATTTTCTTCTATTGTCCAATTGAAAAGTATCCTGGGCGTCAGTTATCACAAGTCTCAATGCTATTCCAAAAAAAAAAGCAATTCTGCTCTAAAATCAACTATATGTTCCGACCTCAATCTATACTAATAAAATAAATCTGAAGATATTTTTGTTTGTTTAAACTCACTAATATCTAAAACTCCTAGTCAGATTGAAGAAAGTCTTTGTGTATATGACAGCCAGATTTATGAGAAATAATATATGTTACATAACATCACGCTACGACCCACAGGAGCGGAGTAGTAATCAAAAGACACAACTGAACATGGGTAGAAAAAAACCACGCACGTGGGTACTAGAACTACATACAGATATGTCAAAAATGTGATCGCAGAACTTTACGTTTTCATATTTTTTGACGATATTTATTATTCCTTTGATATTAGGATCGTGGGTGTTAAAGCGTGGGCTTGGGTTAGGCTCATGTTTGATAGATGAGCAAGCACCGTTATGTGCGGTTATGTATTTACACTTGGACCTAGTAATTAGTGATTTTCGGAACAGAGTATAGAAATTGTGGCTATAGTTGGAATAATTGGTCCGCTTTGTTACAATAGATACTTGTTACTTGAACAATAATAACTGCCTCGGTAGCCTAGTGGTCCTAAGCGCGACTGCTACGCTAGAGGTCTTGGGTTCGATTCCCAGGTCGAGCAAAAAGTGTTATTGGGTTTTTCTATGAAATTCTCAGTAGCAGCTCGGAGTTAGGATTTGTGCCCGGTTAATGACAATAGGCTCGCCCCTTATTACATGGGACCTAAATATACCGGCGAACTGTGGGTGTACATTGTTACACCTCTGCCTAACCCTTCGGGGAATACAGGCGTGATGGTATGTGTACTTGAACAATATTTGGTAGGTATTTGAAGGTCGAAATAGTATTATTGTATGGCGTACTTTGGTTGATAAAATGTACGAGCATATTATGTTCTTCGAGTAATTTTGTGTACATACCTCAATAAACCAACACCTTGGCATAAGCTCAAAATATGTAGTTCTTTAATCATCATCTACTTAGCCTTTTCCCAACTATGTCGGGGTCGGCTTCCAGTCTAACCGGATGCAGCTGAATACCAGTGTTTTACATGGAGCGACTGCCTATCTGACCTCCACAACCCATTTACTGGGCAACACGATACCTCTTGGTTAGACTGGTTGTCAGACTTTCAGACGGACAGACGGCTGTCAAAGATCTACGAATGACAGCCAGGACCAACGGCTTTATGTGCTGTCCGAGACACAGAGGTGCCACACCACCAACTTCCAAACTCCGGGCTGCTACTGAGCAAATCCTAATGGAAAAACCCAATAATACTTTTTGCCCGACCTGGGAATCGAACCTGGGACCCCACGCTCATCAGACCCGCTTGCGACCGCGAGACCAACGGGGCAGTGTCATGTGTAGTTTTTTTATAAACAGACAAATAATTTTTTTGCATTGACCATCACAAACTTTTTTTAAAGAGTATGTATTGAGTTTCTTGCCCGTTTTTCTTCATACGAAAGTACCTTTTGAAATAAGCAACTGAATTAAATATTATTAATTATGACACCGTAATTGACGTTCACAAGTGCCTTTTAATGGTCTAATTGAAATAAATTATTTGACTTGTAAACGTCAATTTTCTCCAACTCAACTTAAAAAGTTAAAGTAAGAATCTCCGTCGTCTTAAAGAAAACTTCACAACTACCCTTTTTCACTTATTTTTCTATAAAACCAACCCGTTCAGTCCGCTTGCGTTACCTGCAAACCTTTTTCCTGGAGTTCAGTTACTTACTCTCATTAAAAACTTTCCACTGGCGTTTGAATAGGTCCGCTTTCACAAACTTTTTTTATTTAAACGAAATCCCACGTTTTTGCTTCGAGAATGTTCCTATATTCAGTCGAGAACACACTGTAGGTGCTCGTATAATGAATCCACAGCGTTTTGTTAAACTGATTTACGTAAACAATAGTACAACGCCACGGCAAACGTTAGGTGTGCCACAAGCCTCGTACCTCGGCCCCTATGTGCGGTGCCGCATAACAAGCTCCGCGGCTCAATTTATATGCAAAATGATATTTTGTCTAGACACTTAATATTTTGTCGTTGGTATTTTTAGTTTAATTAAAATTTCAGCTTTTGCGGTTTGCAGTCCAGTTCTCTTAATTATTATGATTTCGTGCTTGCAATTTGGTACGGAGAACAAATGTTATAGAGATGGATCTGTCTGAATATTGCATAGCATAGTTTAACATCTTATTCTAAGTTCACGTACGATTAGTACGTACTGGAATACAGAAGAATGTCTCCTGAGCCCAGGCCAATGGTAGTTAAAGGAAAACCGTGTGGTTTTAGTCGATAAGAAGAGGTGGAGGGAATCGATGAAGATTTCCCCATGAAATAAAGGCTCTTTGTGAAGGAGCTCGTCCGGGAAAGTACTACCACAGTACCTATTCCTGCCGCAAAGCAGCGTACCTGTGTTCCGATTTGAAAAGTATGAGTGCTGGTCTAATTACAAGCACAAGAAAGTTCAACTTTGTCTCTGGGTTGGCAACGTATTTGCAAGGCCTCTAGTAGGTGTCTAAGCAGCGGTGACCTTTTACCATCAGGGGAGCCGTCAGCTTGTTTGCAATGATGTTAAAAAAAAGTAAATAATCAAAGTGGTTATTAATATCCAGTCTAAAGGACTTAAACTTTATTAGGTAAAGTACCAAGAGTATTCATGTTTTATCGCGGTTGGAAAAACCATAATTGATAGAAATAAGCAATATAACAATGCTATATAACGATACGTAGTTAAACAAATTATGATTCATAATTAAACATATCTATCCTTTGCATTTACAATTATTATGGCATAAGGATAATTTTATATGGTAGACACCCATGTCAAAAGGCTCACTTAGCTATATCAGTTTTGTAGTGTGGTTCGATAAATATAGATGAAGCACCCTTTTCAGCACTTTATGCTATGGTTTTATTTGCCTATTCAATATGTTATCTTATAACGCTGAAACGGCTTAATGAAATTAACTGCAATTTCACACACATACATTTATTATTCACACATTTTATCCCCATTTGGTGTTCTCGTTAGATAATTTAGGACTTTTGCTCTAAAGTCTATACAGACGACGTCCTGAGCGGAAGCTAGACTATATTGAAATTACATGGGACCTAAATATACCGGCGAGCTGTGGGTGTACATTGTTACACCTCTGCCTAATCCTTTGGGGAATACAGGCGTATGGTATGTTATTGAAATTAAATATATTTTCATCTTCTTCCCCAGATCGACAATGTTCACCTCGCAGCCAAACGCGTCGGTCCTGATATACACTCCCGGCGATAACCAGACGGAGAGCGACTACACCCCGTACGAGGAACGTCTTGAGACGTACCTTGTACCAGTTCTCTTTGCCATCATCTTCATAGTGGGGGTGCTTGGCAATGGGACCCTGGTCATTGTGTATGTCAGGCATAGGGGCATGAGAAACGCGCCGAATACGTAAGTATTATCTTTTTTTTTTCTTAATAAAACGTTACTGCTACCTAACGTGCTACGTTGCATTAAACGTGACTGCCTCGTCGGCCTAGTGGTCTTAAGCGCGACTGTTACGCTAGAGGTGTGCCTGGTTAATGACAAAAGGCTCGCTCCCCATTACATGAGTACCTAGGTAGATATAGATAGATAGGTAGCTTTGATCAAAATCATTAAAAGTAATACAATTCAAAATTTCATCTAACCCCCGACAGAAGAATAAAGATCCCTATTGCAGCTAACAAAAGAACTGATAATCTTGAAACGGCTCAACCGATTTTGATATGTTTATCTAAGAACCATCGCTAAGAAACCTGCTTTCAAATAAAAAACCGCATTCAAATCCGTTCCCCCGTTTGATAGCTACAGTACCACAGACAGATACACAAACACGTCAAACTTATAACAGCCCTTTTTGTGAGTCGGGGGTTAAAAATAAACGAATAATATTGCCTTTGAGAGTTTTTTCTTTATTCGCTCCATGTTCAAAATTTTATCCGACTTTTTGTACCCGGCGAGCTGGTTTGATAACAAGTCAACTTACTCCCGTCTCTTATTAGTCTCATTCGTTATAATATTTCCTCTATCGAATGTAAAATTAGCGAACATAACTCTTACCCAATCATGTGTAACTTTCCAGTAAAACTTTTCCCTGTGTCGGTGTATTTTCTTCAAAGAAAATTGGCTTTTAATCACGTCGGTATAAGATCGCTATTGTACCCACATAATTGTTGAGGTCGTGTGGAGCTGGGTTTAAATTTTAGGGTGTAATTAATTATAGGTATTATTATCTATGTACGACTAGTCACCTTTTTGATTTGATTCTGTAAATAGAGTTAAAATGTAAGGGGAAATTGTCATTACGGTTGAGGCTCGATTGCAGTAAAAGCCAAAGTTGAGGGCGTAATGTATACGAGAGTATAATGATAAATCGTGAAATAAAAATGTGTCATTTTTCAACACTCTAGTGAGAAATACACATTATTATAAATTTAACAAGAAAAAAAAACTGTAAAAGCATTTTGTATCCAATTTCGATTAATTTAAGGTTCAGTATGCAACGTGTTACTTTACAGCGTCCCTGATATCAATTATGCTACCATGTCGTTTACATATTTCATGCGACGTAACAAGCGAGCGTCGGATTTCTGATACCATGCAATAATGGTCTATAAGTCTTCCTTTTTTCCTATACATTGTGGTTAACTATCAGAATACCATATTTCACAAACATGTTTCCTGTTTGATGAATCATAGTCATTATATTGCCTAATTATAGTACAACTATTGTTACTGATTTGTAGACAGTAAAGTTGTAATTAGGGTTGAAAGTCGAATTCTAAATTGTACATATAGGAGAAAACAAAGAAACAAAAAAGATTTTTCTGTCATTTAAAACTTATGTTACCTTGGTTTATGGCTTGAATTTTTTATTATTTTTTTAATAATTTTAAGGATCTTTATACTCCACACTAAATATAAGTCGTGAATCGTGGCCGTGAGACCACGACTAACCCTAATTTCAGAAGATCCGACTTAGTAGATGGTTTTTCCACACGACTAATCGTTCGATCAGTCGTGGCCAAGACCGCATGGTGCATAAGATTTCTAAAATATAGTAAGAAAAAAGTACAGCTTTGCCTCAGTCAATTAAAATAAACTCCCGCACACACATGTGAACTTCCCACAGGGGAGGTAGTAATAATATCGCACTAGTGAGAAAAAGCTTAAATGCATAAATAATTTGTCCCCAGGTACATATTCTCGCTGGCATTAGCAGATCTCCTGGTGATCCTGATATGCGTGCCATTCGTATCAATAATATACACGCTAGAATCTTGGCCGTGGGGGGAGGCGATATGCCGCATCTCCGAAGCCGGCAAGGATGTGAGCATCGGAGTATCAGTCTTCACGCTGACAGCTTTATCAGCTGAACGATACTGCGCTATTGTAAACCCTTTCAGAAGGCTTCAGGTGAGTCGAATTGGATATTAAAAATTTTATTTTAAAATTGGAAAATGATCTTAAGATGGATGGTAACTGGTTTGAAAGATTATTTTTCTAGAAAACGGGTGTCCTTCTTTTTGTAATGTTCCTTAAGATTTAAAATTATTTTTTGTGCTGGGTTGCAATTTTTAATGGATTTACGCAAAAGCCTATACTGGGTGGTAAAAGAAGAACTTATGAATATGAACAACTATTACTACGGGACCTTTTAAAAGATGCATTTTGATTATGTCATATAAAGGTGTAAGAAGAAACCGCAGAATAGCATTTAGCCCTACATAGTAAAGTGAAAATCACATTCATGATACTTTCAAATGTCACCATATCATAAAGTATTACTGGTTTTTAAGCGGACAAAGTCGCGGGCAAAAGCTAGTACTAGATATTCACTCAAACTAACAACCATTTATTTATTTTCATGTCGTTTCTGTCGAGAAGATAGGAAACAGTAAAGTAAGTCTTCTGAGACATCTTGCCTAGCATTTAAGATGACCAGTCTACAATCATCTCTAAAAACAGTATTATTTAATTAATACTTTGCTTTGCACATTGTTGGATTGCCCGGTCGGTCTTGTAGTCACAAGCGCGGCGGGTGAGCGTGGGGTCCTGGGTTCGATTTCCAGGTCGGGCAAAAAGTGTAATTGGGTTTTTCCAATAGGAAGTTCTCAGTAGCAGCCCGGAGTTTGGAAGTTGATGGTGTGACCCCCGTGCCTCGGAAAGCATGTAATGCTGTTGGTCCAAGCTGTCATTCGTATATCCTTGACAGTTGTTACGGATAGTCAGAAGCCAGGAAGTCTGACAACCAGTCTTACTAAGAGGTATCGTGTTGCTCGGTAACTGAGTTGTGGAGGTCAGATAGGCAGTCGCTCCATGTAAAACACTGATATTCAGCTGCATCCGGTTAGGCTGGAAGCCGACCCTAACATAGTCGGGAAAAGGCTAAGCAGATGATGATGCGTTGTGCACTGTTGGGTTTTCAACGTTCGGCTCGGCGCCGAGGGTTGAAAATCCATGAACTGCAATTGCAAAGTAATATTAAAATGGTACTGCTTTAAGAGACTGTTGTAGGTCCCAGGATTGATTAATTGGACATACAATAGACACCATACAAATCACGTGGTCTTTTCGTTGTTTTAAAAATCCAATTTGTTTTTATTCACATTTATTTGACTGTTATTACAGTAAATTAATATCTTAGCTTATTAGCTAAGATATTAATTTATAATTATGTTAAGTCTATAATTTGATGGCCCAGTGGTTTTAGGTTCAAGGCCATGCAAGTACTATTGAGATTGTTTGAATTGGGTAGATGACACCATTACACAATAATTCCAAGGCACAACTTCACAAAAAAACAGTTTAATTTAGCCCTGAAACTTCAAAAATAAATAAATGATTGTAAAATTAGATTTTTAGTTGCTTTCAAGTTGCTCTAAAGTTTCATAAATAATTACGCCACATATGACCTATGACATACACACATACGACGACACACACTTATAACGATATTACATATGACGCCACTTGTTTTGACTTCTAAATTCACTTAACTTACTTCTCAAATAACTGTTTAAGTATTGTCATACAAAATCTATGAGGTAATCGAGTATTGACAGCTCATAAAAAGTACGTCAGTTGATTAGTGGTGTCATCTAACCAATTCTACGTACTTTATAAGTTTACCTTAGACATTATAGACAGCGGTGAAGGAGAACATTGTGTGGAAACCTGGACTTATATAATATTTATAAGATATTGTAATATTGATCACCACGCTTGCTCAAGGTGGATTGGCGATTTCAGATTTATAATCATTTGAGTCTAGGTTTCCTGACGATGTTTTACTTTACCAAAGTCCAAGATAAACTTAGAAAGTACATACACATTGAAAAAATAACATTGGTACTTGATCGGTAACCTGCAACCTCATGCATGAGAGGCTTAACCATAGGGCCATCAAGGCAAATAGGACAATAATAGGTGTGGTCTTTTTGATATTGTTGCTTTTAATTTTCTTTGACGGGTAGGTAGGATGTTGCAATTTAAAATTGTACTCCTGTCCAAATTCTACAAACACACATAACATCACGCCTGTATTCCCCGAAGGGTTAGGCAGAGGTGTACCAATTCTAATTTATTCGAGGTGCCCAAATTCTCTAATAAACAATTTTATAAAATTATAATTATGACAATCAGTGTAAACATGGTTTTACACCGTCGAGGCAAAGAGTGCATTGATTACGCGAGAATTAAAATTTGTTTAAGTAATAAATACTCTATGTAAGTAGCAATATAGTTTAAAGTTGTACAAACCAATATTTGCAATTCACGTCTCGCCAAACTTTGGTGTGAAAAGTCTAGCTCTATACACGTGAATGTGCGAAGCGAGGATTGAAATATTGGTTCGTACAACATTGAACTATATTGCTGCATAAATAGAGTGTTTTATGTCTTTTTAAAATGGAAACACATATCTCGCCCAAGCGGTGTGTCAGCCCTGGTTGGCGTGGTTCATCTTTCGGTGTGGCCTGGTTCAATCCACACCTACTATATTAGTCGCCATGAATCGTGAGCACAAATGTCAAGTTAATTTCTCGGTTTTTGGGTTCCTTTCGGGGTTTTTTGGGCCACCGACGCTGCATGCGATCGGTCCGACTAACGGACCAATCGCGTGTAGCGTCGGCGGCCCAAAATACCCAGAAAAGGAACCCGAAATCCCCAAAACTCACTGAACATTTGTGCTCACGACTCGTGGCGACTACTATACCTACATTAAGGGAGCGCAATTTTAAAATAAAACATCTCTACTTACACCGCAGAACGTAGTCAAATAATCTTAACTCTAATTAAACACCACGACTCAAGTTCCTCACAAACTTATCTACAAAGTGTGAACCAACCCACGTGTAACTACTAGCTGGTTTACATTTAATAGCTTATAGTTTACTGAAGTTTGTCTGACTCAGAACTTTGTTACAGCTTCGCAAACTACCCCTGGTTTGTGCGACGTTCATATGGGCCGCAGCTCTTATCTTTGCTGCGCCGGCGGCACTCTTCTCAAGTACGGTGACGGCACAGCTTCGGCCTAATGTCACCATAGTTTATTGTACGCCTTTCCCGCCTGGATGGGAAAACTATCCGAAGTAAATTGAACTTAATTTTTTATGTTGTAAGACTTTATTTCAGCTGTGGTAAAATCTAGTTTCAGTTACAGCCGAATGTCACCACAGTTTATTGTACGTTTATCCCGCCTGGATGGGAAAACTATCCGAAGTAAATTGAACTTAATTTTTATGTTGTAAGACTTTTTTTCAGCCGTGGAAAAATCTAGTTACAGCCTAATGTCACCATTGTTTACCTTACCCACCAGGATGGGAAAATTATCCGAAGTAAATTGAACTTAATTTTTTATATAATAAGACTTTATTTTAGCTGTGGATAAATCTAGTTTCAGGTACGGCCTAACGTCACCTGTCCCGCTCGAATGGGAAAACTATCCGATGTAAATTGAACTTCATTTTTTAGAGAATAAGACTTTTTTTTCAGCTATAAAAAATACAACTTTGGACTTTGGACTGGCACACAAAGGGTTCCGTGCCACTGTAGGTACAATATGTAACACTAGACACAATAAAAACATGTTTCTAGAATGAAAAATACTTAAAACTAAAATGCTTTCCATTAATTTTTAATTTCCTTTTTTTATTTCATTATTAGTTGTTTTAAAGGCTTTTAGTAATACTGACTCTATAAAAATTTAAAACATCTCCCTATTACAGTTCACGAGATACAGTTCGCTGTCTGACACACGGACAGATAGACAGTGAGCGCTAGTAATAGGACACCTAGCGCACCCATCCATTCTATATTTTATGCAGTGTCTATTTAATAGGTCAAAGTAATTCAAACGCCTGACACAATTGTTCAAGCAATTTTTATTTGTCACGCGAGTTTTATGCTAATGTGAACATTTTTTTTTTATTTTCACATAAAATATTATTTTAGATGATAATTTAATTTTAAAAATTTTTTAATTTAAATAATCTCTCTAAGGCTCTTCAAAACGTAAATGTTCTTTTGAACTTTTTGATCGTGAATTACAAAAAAAAATTGACTTGGATGAAATTTATATAGTACCACTAGCTTTCCCCTGCGGCTTCGTCAGCGTCAAAGATAATGTATTATCCCACGAAAACCAAACAGACAGATCTAAATCTGTGCCAAATTTCACCCAAATCAGTTCAGCCGTTCTGGCGTGATTGAGCAACAAACATCCATCTAAACGTTCGGATTTTTTAATATAGTAAAATAACACAGTGCTTCGTACACGCGATACATTGATTTACAGATATCATCGCCTTAACATTTTTTTATAGTGAAAACTACTTAAGCCGCTTTGAGCTATTTTTTGTAGGAGCAAAGTTATGGGTTCACGTAGCCGACATGCTTATGTGACTGCGTTACCGACATGCTAATGTGGACCCACTTATGTTCCTTTTGCCCCTATGCTTCACCTATGTGGGCACGGTATCTCTTTTAAACAACCCGTAGCCCCGTTGTAGGAGGTGTGCGTTGGTATATTAGAATTTATATGTTCCATTCTCTCCGACAAAAAATCGGTCACCTATTGTCTGACGTGGGCGGACAACCTAATCCGCAGCCCCGACTAATAATCGCCTTACAAGGAATTGGTCTAAGCACGAGCCGCTATAAAATAAACACGAGTTTCGTACCATTCAGTACAGTCTACCATTTAGATATTCTATTATCATCTTTGGCTTAGATTTTCTCTTGATTTGTAGCTTTTAATAGTTTTATCAGTTTCGAAATTGGGATTGACGTGCAAACTTTTGCGGTTAGTAGACTGAATTTCAAACTATTATACATAATTTATTAAGGCTTTAAATTTTAAAATTTCAATTTCAAATCCCAATCGTGGACAAATAATTAACCTAATTAATATTAGAAATGCAAAAGTAAGTTTGTTACCTTTACACTCCTGAACCACTGAAGCGATCATCTTGAAATTTTGCATATACAGTGTACAGAAACAGACATAGGGTACCTTTCATCCCGAAAAAAAGTACTGTTCCCGCGGAAAACAACAATAACGTCTTTCGAATCATGATTGAATTTTAAATATTTTATAACCGACATTAACGTGGACAAAGACGCGAGCAGATGCTAATCGTTAATATAACAAAGGTTTTATATTATCCTGCTAATATTATAAAAGCGAAAGTTTGTGAAGATGGATGGATGTTCGTTACTCTTTTACGCTTAAACGGCTGAACGGATCTGGATGAAATTTCGCACACAAATAGAGTGTGGTGTGATATAACACATGATACTATTTGTCTCGGAAAAATGTACGGTTCCTGTGGGTTTTTTTTTTGGGGTGTGGGAAATCATCAAATAACTTCTCCCGCCCTGGGCGGGGCGGGAGGGAGTATAAGACTTTTACTGACTAAAACCCACCCATGTTCCTTCTTGTGCCCTTTGCGTTCCGGGGGCGCGGTATCTCTTACGAACAACCCGCAGCCCCGGCAGGCTGTGGGATAATATATCAAATTTGACGAGGACGAACTCGCGGGCAGAAGCTAGTTTTTGATAAATGGAGTGTCCATAGAGTTTCTTGCTCATTCTTCTCCATAGGAACCTACGTCTTTGAACGAGTAACTAACTTCAACTTTCCGACTGACCAACTCCTTGACAAAATTCAAAACTGGCAGATTTTTTTTAGAATTGATTTCTTTAAGTGGAGTTTTAGTTCATAATGTGTTTGAAATATCTAGCTTACAGCCTTTTCTGCATTATCATAATATATTTATCAGCTAAAGGGTGTAAAAAGACACTTAACGAAGAACGGAAGACATTTGTAAAAGAATAATTATGTAGTAACTGCCTCGGTAGCCTAGTGGTCCTAAGCGCGACTGCTACGCTAGAGGTCTTGGGTTCGATTCCCAGGTCGAGCAAAAAGTGTTATTGGGTTTTTCTATGAAATTCTCAGTAGCAGCTCGGAGTTAGGATTTGTGCCCGGTTAATGGCAATACGCTCGCCCCTTATTACATGGGACCTAAATATACCGGCGAACTGTGGGTGTACATTGTTACACCTCTGCCTAACCCTTCGGGGAATACAGGCGTGTTGGTATATATATTTGATGGTAATTATGTAGTTTCTTGCCCATTCTTCTCCATACGAAACTACTTTTTGAAAGCAACTAGATTGCATTCCTTTTTTTGCATACTATGAACAAAAGCACGTTATAAAAGCCTAATTGAAATGAATAACTGTGACTTTGTGGCTATCAAGCATTTTGTTATTTCATATTTACTCGTATTTATAAGCCTCGAATTCAAACCCCTACTAGGGAGAGCGAACAATGAGATATATTAAATTAATATTTCCCGTTTTGTTACTCTGTGTATCCGTGCCAGAAAACCCTTTCGTAAAATCATATTACTTTGAATAAAACAATTTGGAACAGCTTTTACAAAAGCATTCGGTTCTTAGGGAATACGCAATGAATATTAAATAAATAATGTTGTATACTTACTGCTTTATTTGAGGGAAGATTACCTTTTATATGGAAAAATATTATTTGAGGCACATACTTTCTAATATGACAAACTGTCGCTGTTCTGTAAAAATCTGCCTCGATGAAGAGACCTGTAACCAAATTCTCTCTCAAAAATTAACTCTCGGTTAATTTAAGTGAAGTGAGTTTAAGGTGAACTGTGACCATAATACACACATACCACGCCTGTTTTCCTCGAAGGGTTAGGCAGAGGTGTACCAATGTACACCCACGGTTCGCCTGTATGTTTAAGTCCCATGTAATAGGGAGCGAACCTCAGCTAATCCTAACTCCGAGCTGCTACTGAGAAGATCATAGAAAATACCAGTAACACTTTTTGCTTGACCTCAATCGAACCCAAGACCTCTAGCGTAGCAGTCGCGCTTAGGACCACTAGGCACCAAGTCACATAAAAATGCTCGCTTGCTCGATTAATCTAGGGGACTTAAATATGAGCTTGAGGTGGGCTATTAATCCGTAGCATCGTAGAATTACAGTGAGATTTTTTCCTGAATCGAATCGTAAAATAACGACTGTTTATTTTTGAGCGAATTTATGTGTCTTTTAGTAGGTAGGCTTATAATTGGGTTGTGATATAATAATAATAAGAATATACATAACGTTAATAGATTTATTTTATGATTATTTACGTAAAAAAATATCACAAAGCTGTTAACTATACATTGTCATATTGCCGAACAAGTTAAGTATAGTAACCGGCACGAGTAATAAGCACAAATTTCAAGTTTAATTTTGGGTCTCTTTGGCGGAATGAAGGAGGCGGGGGCCGCAGACGCTGCACGCGATTTTTCCGTCTGACGCCAATCGCATTTGGAAATTGCTTTAATTTTTTGTGTGAAATATTACCATTTATAATTTGCGCGCAATATTACGCATACAACAAAAAATAGTTCAAAATGACAGCAAAAAAATTCGGCTTCGATAATTGTCTTCTTACACATGTCATTTGAGATCGTATTTAAGACTTTATACGCCTTGAAAGATAGGTGATTGTTGTATGTGCCTAAAATAAATTAATCATCAAAATATACAGAGTATTATAACTAATAAATTAATAGGTAGATACTGCTAATCCGAACACTCGCTTATTATTCTAATGATGCCAATTTACTATGGATTTCCCGACCGCAATGTCTACCGAGTCACCGCATTATTAATGGCAATTACAAGTAGGTACCTATGTTCTTGATACATTATGATGTATGTATATTGGTAACAAGAAATTACACACACATACAACAGCAACAAGCATTGGAAAACTTTGAAGGGTGAATGTACTAAGTTCCAAGAAACCAGAGTCACCATTTTGGAATGACTATTTTCAGAATCAAGGGAAAAAGTACTTACTTATGTTAAAGTTTAACGGCTAGTTTTTTGATTATGTTTTTGAGGATATTGTTTTTTTTTTTTTGTCAAGCCAGACAGTCATAGTTGATACGGCATTAGCAGCACTATTTGTGAAAGAGCTCGTTCGAGGTAGTATTACCACCATACCTATTTCTGCCACTACGGTAACACTGGTACATAACATTGATGTTCAGCTGCAACCGGTTAGAATGGAATCAACAACGCGTAAACAAGGGACATACTTACAGGGAGTGTAGTGCTTATGAAAATAAACCACTTTCACTATGAAATCAAACTTAAAATTGCAAAAAAATACAGCTGTTCCTTACATGTTGTCGAGTTATGCGAACATGAATGTATGGAGCAGTTGATTTCCTTTTCGATTTTACGTTTCGTACTATCGTAAAAGTTGTTCATTTTCATGAGTACTGCACTCCCTTGAGAAAATTTAACCCCCGACAGAAGAATAAAAATAAACTGCTGAATCGATTTCAATCAAACAAAACTAAGAACACTTCCGACTAATTTACCTTTCAGACACAAAAAACAAAATAAAAATCGATTCATGCGTTCGGGAGCTACGATTCCACAGACAGACACACACACACACACACACACATACACACACAGACACATCAAACTTATAACACCCCGTCGTTTTTGCGTCGGGGGTTAAAAAACTCCCTCGTTTACCCTAACACCCTGTATATACCCAAAATAACGTAGGGAGGCAACCCTACAGAATGTCCTGAGCACACACATTTGTTTCAGGTGGATGACCCTAGCAAAAGCACTGGTGTACTACGGTCTACCTCTTCTCGTGATCGCTTTTTTCTACTCGCTTATGGCTCAGCGATTACTGGCCAGTACCAGAGAGATGCCCGGAGCGCTGCACGGGGGGCAAGGTGAAGCGCAGGCGCAGGCCAGAAAGTCTGTCGCTTGTATGGTGCTGGTGTTTGTTATTGGTAAGTGTACCTTAAGTAGTGGACTAATGGTCGAAAATGGAACATTAGGTTTACTGCCATCGCTTAAAACCATATTACTTTTTATAATATTTTTTTGCTTTGCTCAGTGTGAGAATTTGAACGCTCGGCTTAGTGTTGAGAGTTGAAAATCCAAAATTGAAAAACCATCACGCCTGTATTCCCCGAAGGGTTAGGCAGAGGTGTAACAAAGTACACCCACAGTTCGCCGGTATATTTAGGTCCCATGTAATAGGGGGCGAGCCTATTGCCATTAACCGGGCACAAATCCTAACTCCGAGCTGCTACTGAGAATTTCATAGAAAAACCCAATAACACTTTTTGCTCGACCTGGGAATCGAACCCAAGACCTCTAGCGTAGCAGTCGCGCTTAGGACCACTAGGCTACCGAGGCAGTAAAATTGAATTACAATGTAATATTAAAATAATACTGTTTGTGGTAGTGGCGGGCCATCTGTACTATACATACTAATATTATTAAGCTGAAGAGTTTCTATGTTCGATTGAACGCGCTTTTGTCAAAAACTACGAGTCCAATGCTGAAAATTCTTTCTCTAATAGGAAGCTACGTTATTCCTGAGTGCTATAAAAATAATCATTATTAAAAAAAATATAGGTCCGTAATAAAACTCACGCAGACGCAATCGCGGGACAAAGCTAGTCGGTTTTCTATAGCTCCGTCTCTGTCTCTCACAATAGAAACATGTCACATGTCCACTTAGCTATTTCTGCGGTCATGCTGTGTTGTGGTCAACAGGGTTAGGTTGAAAATATGGGCACATTTTGAACTATGTCTCTTAGATAAGGTAGTAACTATGACGTAAAGGCACCCGTATTCCCCCAAGGATTAGGCAGAAGCGTACCAAAGTACACCCATAGTTCGCCGGTATGTTTAGGTCCCATGTAATAGGGGCGAGCCTATTGCCATTAACGGGGCACAAATCCTAACTCCAAGCTGCCACTGAGAATTTTATAGAAAATCCCAATAACACTTTGCTCGACCTAGGAATTGCACCCAAGACCACCAGGCTAACGAGGCAGTGACTGAATTTTGGAAAAAACTCAATATTAAAATTAATGATAATCTGTCAAGGTCATGGAAGGTCAATATGTAGCTTCTCTTCTTTATTAAATACTAACGACCCGCCCTGTCTTCGCAAGGGATTATTTTCTTACAAAAACACCCATTCAATTTTTTGGTTTTCCAAAAAAATCTTTCACCCAAACCTTATTCAAGAAATTCGTAATGGAAAAACCCAATAACACTCTTTGCCCGACCCGGTAATCGAACCCAGAACCCCGTGCTCGTCAGCCGCGCTGATAAGCACGGGGTTCTGGGTTCGGTTTCGATTCTGGGCAAGAGTTACATTAATAAGAAGTAACTTAAAAAAAAGCCACACGTGTCATCATCATCTGCTTAGCCTTTTCCCAACTATTATGGGGTCGGCTTCCAGTCTAACCAGACCCAGCTGAGTACCAGTGTTTTACATAGAGCGACTGCCTATCTGACCGCCACAACCCACTTACTAGGCAACATGATACCTCTTGGTTAGACTGATTGTCAGGCTTCCTGGCTTCTGACTATCCGTAACGACTGTCAAAGATCTACGAATGACAGCCGGGACCAACGGCTTCACACAAATAAAAAGCCACACGTGTAAATTTGTAATTTACATGTGTAGACAAAAGATTCATTACTAATCACAATAATGTTTCATTAGCGTAAGTATATATTATATTTATTAATGTATTGTTCTAACCTAACCTTCAAATAAATATCAGACATTATGATGAGATGTTCTGTTTAATACTACCACATTAAACGACCCAGCAAACACAAACAAACAGTTGTAAATGATGAGGTTAAACTACACACTCATGTTAATGAAATTATGTTCTAAGATTTCAAAATTACACTGAATTAATGTAAATACTATTCTGCTGCCCCGTTTGTCTCGTGATAGCAAGAACGCCTGTTGAGCGTGGGGTCTTGGGTTCGATTCCCAGGGCGGCCAAAAAATGTTATTGGGTTTTTCCGTTACGAATTTCTCAGTAACAACTCGTAATTTAGAAGTTGGTGGTGTAACACCCTTGTGCCTCGGAAAGCACGTAAAGCCGTTGGTTCTGATCTCTCCCCGGTTGTGTCGGATTGCCGTCCCATAAGATGGAGTGTGAGAGTTAGGAAAGAGGGAGTGAACCTGTGTTTGCGCAGACACTTGTGCACTATAATATCTCCTGCGTATTTGGCTAGTCTGCATTAAGATTACTTTTAACATTAGTTATTTTATTCCGCCGGGGCCGGAATCGGTCTGAAGAGTACATTCATTTTTTTTTTACATTCTGCGAATACTACTTATTGGCTTAAGTTCTTAATATTTTTAAACAATTGGTTGTTAATTATTTAAAAACAGGTTCATTTATTTAAGGCAGCTCCATACACCAGTGATTGTATCACCAGGGAGAATATTTTTTTTTCTACGGGTAGATATCTCCTTTGTGGTAATATCTGAAGTATGTAGGGATGCCCTAAGAGTGTGGAGATGTATGTGTAAGCATCTAAAAGTAAATTAAGATTAGATTGTAAAGAAAGATTGGATACCTTTAATTTTATATATTATAACTTTTTGTGTAATTTAAATAAAATAATTCGTACATGATTTTATTTTAGTCATTATTTCGAAACTTTCAAAGTTCCAGCGTAATTGGTTTTCACTTTATAATCAATTCCCAATTATTGAAAACCACTTGCCACTTATTTTAACTGAATATTTAATCGTTCATTTGATTTCTAATAATCTTTGCAGCAGCTGATCTGGGGAGGTTTCATTTATAATTTCATAAAATACTTCGACTACTATTAAATGGAATGAATTTCCAATGATCAAATCAAGTTGTCTAGAAATATGCCTCAGACATACCCAAAACTCTAATAAGAAGTGATTGTGATCAGCAAAATGATTTTCATTTAACAGCCATTGGCTTCAGAGTTTTATGAATAGACTTAATTCTATGAAATATTTATTTAACTAAATAAAAATCTACAGATGATTAAAATCTAACACTAAGATGAGGCCCTGTCGTAAGCAAATGTTTAGGTAATTGACAATAACGCATCGCGGCAACAAATAAGGTTCAAAATAGATGAGTTACGTTCTATACGTTTGATGTTAGTTGAATCGTATAACCACAAAAATAACAGTAATTTTGGAGTTTTCTTTAAATTGTGAAAAGAAATACACGGCTCAGTGGAATAATTTATACGTATGTCTTTAGTTCATGAAATTTTCATTTAAAGTTTACATTCAAAATTCTGAGATCTACGAAAAAAATTGTTTATGCTCTCCTTTACGATTTTTTTACTGAGATACTGTTATACTTTCATGAAATATTTACAGGTAAATCTTTTCTTTGAACCCTTGACAATGCGCAAAATTTTTTTCAGACTTGTAATATGTACCAAAACGCCAGACTTTGCGACAAAAAATGTGAGTTTTGAGGTGTCCTGTGTTCGGATAGCCCCTTAAGTAGGTACTCTCTCTCTCTCTCTCTCTCTCTCTCTCTCTCTCTCTCTCTCTCTCTCTCTCTCTCTCTCTCTCTCTCTCTCTCTCTCTCTCTCTCTCTCTCTCTCTCTCTCTCTCTCTCTCTTACTAAGTTTATTTTCGACATCACTGACATCGGTGAAGGAAAACATAGCCAGAAAACCTGGACTGGTACTTAATATAATTCTAAAATCGACGATTCGCCTCGAGCAAGCATGGTGATTAATACTCATTCCTTTTCTTGGTTATCAAAATTAAACCGTACTAAATCGATGCAGTAGTTTAGTCGTGAAAGCGTAGCAGACCGACAGTTTACATTCAAGCCTTTTTTTTTTAAAGATGGGCAATCAACAAATGATCTCTTCCGCCCTGTGTGGGTCTTAATGCCCTTTGCGTTCCAGGACCGCAGTAACTCTTTCGAACAAATTTCGCAAACCTGGTTGAATTCAAGCCTACCAAAGTCTACATGTAACATATAGAATTAGTACAAAGAGAACACCGGCCATTTATCCAGAATAGCAGTCTTAAAGCTGACGTAGAATTGACTGTACAGAATCCAGAATGTATGCGATTAGGGAAATCGGAAGGGGCTTTACCGGTTTATAAAACTTGGCGATGGGCCAAAATTGTCGATGAGAATGAATTTATGGGCTTGGTATGAATACCACGTTTGTTTAACATAGAGATTATTGAATATTTTAACTAATATTATAGAAATGAACTCAAATCAAAAAAAAATTTTTTAAATATTTTTTTAGGATGAGAAATCATCAAATGACTCCTTGCGCTCTGGACGGAGCGGAAGGGAATTACAGACTCTTACTAACTAAAAACCATCCGTGTTCCTCCTAATGCCTTTTGCGATCCTGTGCCGCTGTGACTCTTTCCAACAAATCATATAAGAATTGAATTTGTTATCTTTAACTATCTATCATTTCGCTGTATGAGAAGAGGCCGGTGCCCTACAGCAAGACTATAATAGGCTGGCATCATTTTTATTATTAACTAGTGACCTGCCCGCGACTTCGCCCGCGTGGCATATTTCACCCGCCTTAAGTTACATCTTTCGTTACTGCTCCTCTCCCGTGGGCCTTACCGTGATGGTATATAGCCTATATTACTCAGGAATAATGTAGCTATCCATTGGTTAAAAAATGTTTAAATCGGTTCAGTAGATTCGGAGCCTATTCGGTACAAAGAAACAAAAAATATTTCCTCTTTATAATATTACTAGCTTCTGCCAGCTACATCATTCGCGTGGTTTTTTTTACGGGCATCAAGTTACGTCTTAGGTAACTGTTCCTCTCCCATGTGTCTTAGCGTGATGTTATAAAGCCTTCCTCAATAAATGAACTATCCGACACAAAAATATTTTTTCCATTCATAACACTACTTCCTAAGGTTAATGCGTTCAACCTAGCAAACAAACAAACAAACTCTTCAGCTTTATGATATTAGTATTGATGATGAAACGCGATATAAGCTTCTACCATGGATTCCAAACATGGTTCTAGATTCCATGGAGGCCTATGTCCAGCAGTGGACGTCCTGCGGCTGATAATAGATGATGATGATATAATGAAGGATTCGTACTTAGACGCTTTTTTTTTTTTTTGGTGGGTGGAAAATCATCAAATAACTTCTCCCGCCCTGGGCGAGGCGGGAGGGAGTGTCAGACTTTTACTGACTAAAACCCACCCATGTTCCTTCTTGTGCCCTTTGCGTTCCGGGGGCGCGGTATCTCTTTTGCGAACAACCCGCAGCCCCGGCAGGCATTGGCCCTCAGTGGCCCCTTCCTCTTGCTGACATCTCTTTGAGGCGCGCGTGGAATACGAACGCGCCGTCGACACGGCCTGTCGTTATGCAACGTAAGGACGGTGAGCTACCCATTGCTCACCGTCACAGGCCCGTATCTACGGTGGCCGGGAGTCGTCTCGCGGTACTTTGACGCTGAGAGCACGTTTTTGCTGTTTTGACGTGACGGTCAAGAGGTTAAGCAACCATAATATGCTTCTACTCTAAATCGACTCGGTCATTCAAAGATTTAAGCTAACGACTTCCAAAGCTTTTTGGTTTTTTTTTTTGTCGCATGAGAAATCATTGAGAAATCATCAACTAGATTAAATATTTTTAATTTAACATGTAATTGACGTGCCTTTTAATGGTCTAATTGAAATAAATGATTTGACTTTGACTTTGAAATTAAATGACTTCTCCCCTGAGCTCGTTGACTTCCAAAGCTAAAGTAATTTTTCACTTTTTAGTTTTAGAAGGAGGTTGTGTGTTTTGTTAAAAAGTTTTTAATTTTTGCTTTCTAGTAAGTATTAATTTTCTGTCATCTCAATCCATGAAGGTACAGTTATACTACGTAAATTAACAATACACCACTTAAAACTCCCAAGTAAGCAAAATACGCTAATTCGTTTACTTGGATGACATATTTCTTTCAGTTTTTTTTACCAAACTACTGAATCAATTTCTATAAAATTTATATGGGACTGCCTCGGTAGCCTAGTGGTCCTAAACGCGACTGCTATGCTAGAGGTCTTGGGTTCAATTCCCAGGTCGAGCAAAAAGTGTTATTGGGTTTTTCCATTAGGATTTGCTCAGTAGCAGCTCTGAGTTAGGATTTGTGCCCGGTTAATGGCAATAGGCTCGCCCCCTATTACATGGGACCTAAATATACCGGCGAACTGTACATTACACTGTACATTACGGTGTACATTGTTACACCTCTGCTTAACCCTGCGGGGAATACAGGCGTGATAGTATGTTATGTTATATGGGACCACCTTTACAGTATGACCTATCAAAGAAAAAATAATAGTCAAAAGCGATTCATAATTGGCGGTGTTATCGCTTTAGACACCAATAAAAACATACAGACGAATTGCTAACTTCCTTCTTCTTGAAGTCGATTAAAAAACAAATTAAAAAGAAAACTGCCTCGGTAGCCTAGTGGTGCTAAGTGCGACTGCCACGCTAGAGGTCTTGGATTCGATTCCCAGGTCGAGCAAAAAGTGTTAATGGGTTTTTCTATGAAATTCTCAGTAGCAGCTCGGAGTTAGGATTAGTGCCCGGTTAATGGCAATAGGCTCGACCCCTATTACATGGGACCTAAACATACCGGCGAACTGTGGGTGTACATTGTTACACCTCTGCCTAACCCTCCGGGGAATACAGGCGTGATGATGGTATGTGTTAAAAAAAACATACAGACGAATTGACAACTTCCTTCTTTTTGAAGTCGGTTAAAAAATACTGGTTCTTACATCGCCTGTTCTTGACAACAGAAAAGATTCCACCCAGACTTCGCCAACGCCTTCACGTAGATTGAACTTAAGAATTTAATTTCTCCGTCGAGAGAAACGATTAAGCAATGAATATTTTAGCCGTTCAACATCGACAATAGTGATTAAATATGAATTAGTATTAATCTCAAAGATATTGACCATTTATCTTCAAATTTTGGGTTACTAGAGAACAGGGGTAGGCAACTGGTCGATTGTGGCTTTAAGTCAAGTCAAACCCAGACACAATGCTCACCTATATTAATACTAGCTTCTGCTCGCGACTTCGTCCGCGTAGTTTTTTCACTCGCATTAGGTTACGTCTTTGGTTACTACCTTTTGGTTGTAGCGTGATGTTATATAGCCTATATCCTTCCTCGATAAATGAACTATCCAACACAAAAATAATTTTTCAATTTAAACCAGCAGTTCCTGAGATTAGCGCGTTCAACCAAACAAACAAACTCTTCAGCTTTATAATATTAGTATAGATAATAAAACTGAAGATATTTTCGTGGGGATTTCTTTTCGGCTCGTTCGTTTTTAGTGTTGGCAAACAGGCGTACAACTCGCCTGATGGTACGCTTACCGTAGCCTAAGGACGCCTGCAAGACCAGGGGCATTACATGCGTGTTGTCGACCCTCAAAGACCCTATTCCCACCCATCTTGGAGAACCATATGCTGTAGTCCTTAACAAAAAAATAACTTATTTATTTCATTATGTTTTTTTCTTTTATAAACTTCCTCGGTAGCCTAGTGGTCCTAAGCGCGACTGCTACGCTAGAGGTTTTGGGTTCGATTCCCATGCCGACCAAAGTAATATTCTCTAAATGATTCCTCTATGACATTCTCAGAGTGGCAGCAGTAGTAGCAAAGTAGCTAGGATGTACGTTGGTACACCTTTACCTAACACTTCGGGGAATACAGGCGTGATTGTATGTATGCGAATCACTAACATGGTTTACTTCCTTGAATTTGGCGAGGATGCAAAACTGCACCACGTAAATATATATATACTTTGGTGTTAAGAAAAGATTATCTACCTGCTCCTCCAAACTTGAAAATTTAAACTCACTCGCTTCAAACTTGCCACCGAGTTTTAGCTCGGTTACTATGTAAATTGGGAACCAACCATTTAGAAGTTTCATGCAGTTAATATGAAAATGGATTGCTTTGTCATCAGTGTCTATAGCAAGGCAACTTGATTAGACTCTAGGTCTACTGTTTACTTGAATGGAGTGACTAGACAAGCCCGTCACACTATTCCCAACCACTGCCACTCTTGAAAGCCAGAATCAACAGTGGAGACCGCCAGAAAAGCGCCGAAGCAATGAAGCTCGCCGAGTCAAAGAGAAACAACTATCTTGGATCAAGCAACAAAATTAATCAGAAAAGATTAGCAGAGGAGTAAGAAAAAATATAATTTCCCTTCCCTACATACAAGGAGGAGGCAGAACAGAACTAGGCCAATAGGGACAAAGGAATGGTTACAACTGAGAGAAGCCCAGATTGTCAAGCACTACGGATTGCAATTATTTGACTACCATGTCAAAAGGTTGCCCCCAGCGCCAAGCAACGAATTCGTCCTTTAATATCTACAAAATAGTACTTTTTTTTTTTTTTTTGGTGGGTGGGATATCATCAAATAACTTCTCCTGTCCTGGGCGGGGCGTGTTGTTTTACGAGTTTTATTTACATATAAAAGTCTGTCATGGGATCGTGACCGTGGCGTGCTGGACACATTTTGGTTTGTCATCTATACATGACTGTAGCGGTCAAAAGGTAAACTTAACATCGAATTGCATTTCACATAATAACCATATACTGAGGATACAAGTAGTATTTTTAATTTTCGAAAAAGGAGGTCATAATCATTTATAGCCCTGCCTTTAAATGATCTATTTGAAATAAAAATGATTTGTGTTTGACTTTGAGATTAGTATGCGAACGTTCTTGTAGAAACGGTAATAGGTCCTCTAATTAAAGGTGTTTGCACATATTCTCTATGTGAAAATTATGATCGCCCATTGTTTTGTATAAATGATCGTTGGACTAGATAAGGAATCCATGCTGCGGGTTGTTCGCAAGAGATACCGCGCCCCCGGAACGCAAAGGGCACAAGAAGGAACATGGGTGGGTTTTAGTCAGTAAAAGTCTGACACTCCCTCCCGCCCCGCCCAGGGCGGGATAAGTTATTTGATGATTTCCCACCCACCAAAAAAAAAAAAGAATACAAGTAGTATTTTTAATTTTCGAAAAAGGAGGTCATAATCATTTATAGCTCTAGCTTCTGACCGCGACTTCGTCTATGGGATTTTTTTCACCCGCGTTAAGTAACGTCTTTGGTTTTCTCCAGAAGAAGAAATTTATCAATCCGTACTTCAAAGTTTAGCGCATTTAAACAAATTAACGATTCGGCTTTATTATAGTTATCTATACTAATATTTTAAAGCCGAGTTTGTTTGGTTTAACGCGCTAATCTCAGAAACTACTGGTTTGAATTGAAAAATTCATTTTGTGTTGGATAGTTCATTTATTGAGGAAGGCTTTAGGCTTTATAACATCACGCTACGACACACCAGAGAGGAGCAGTAACTTAATCCGGGGGAAAAATCACGCGAACGAAGTCGCTGGCAGAAGCTAGTAATACATAAAGTACCCATAAGTAGAAAGGTTATTTATAAGATCATTATTTTCAATATAATGTTTTTGCTGATTGATCGAGGGAAACATCCATCCCAATTTATTTGGGAAAATTTCAATTTGTTACAATAACATTGTTTGTTCCAGTTTTTTTCATCTGCTTCTTGCCGTACCACGCATTCGAGATGTGGTTTCACCTGTCACCGACGGCGCAGACTGATTACAACGATTGGATACATGCGCTAAGAATAATGGGATTCTGTCTCAGGTATAGAACCTAATCTGGCGGCAATTTTAACTAAAATGTATGGATAATTTTAGTTACTTTGTACTTTTGTGCAATTTATTTTATGTATACAGGGTTATTTGTAAAACAATGACAACCTCTCAGGACTATGTTACTAACATCATAATCAACAACTTTTGTTCTATGACATTTAAAAATTTATCATATTTTTTTTCATCAGATTTTCATACAAAAATAAAAACATTTAAATTGAACGCTCTAAATGTTACGAAGTCTATGCGAAGCAAACGAAAGCGATAGTAAAACCGCGAAGGGAGCGGGGTTAGGGCGGCGGGGATATTTGTACTTGACCTATTTACAATTTTACGGAAATCCTTCAGTCGGTCATTCACTTCAATGCGCTTGCGTTGCTTGATTCTGTAAAAAATTATAGAACAAAAGTTGTTGTTTATGATGATAGTAATACAGTCCTGCGAGGTTGTCATTGTTTTACAAATAACCCTGTATAATTGCATTGAATTCTTTATTTTTTTTAAGCTTCAAATTTTGTTTAACATTTGATTTTATAATGTGCTCCTGGCATGTTATCTCTTCACCTTCTTTGGTTAACTAGTAGAGAATGTCTAAGGCATTAAGTCCGCATTTGTCTTTTTTATTGCATAATGTTTAAACAAATAGATAACCAAAACATACATACACTCACGCCTCTAAACTACAGAACGCCACCAGCTACAATCCTTACATACTCCTTTTGCCTTGTCCACGTTCATACATCTGGTCATACAAGCACGCCGGTTACAAGTACTGCGCACCCGACCTTTCTGAAGAACCTCACCAATAAGGTGTGTTTTTGCGTCTTTCTAGGGAGTCCCCTCCCGATGTTGCCACTCACATCTGCTATATAAATTCCTTTTGTTAGTCGCCTTTCACTTATTCTCCCAACAAACACGAAATTTATAAAAAAAAAATTAAATTACAAGGTATGCACAGTTCATAAAAGAGAAAGGAAAGAGCTCATGGTGCATTTAAAAACTCATCTACATAACTGTCAATGAGGCAAGTGCTCAAAATCCTGGCAGCACTGCTACACTGGAAGTCCTGATTTTTTGCTCCAAAAAAAAGCCATCCCTCTGGTTACGTAAGAGTCAACTAATACATTGTTATTAACAATACTACACTAGGAAGACTTCTCCTGATTTATAAAGATCTATGTCTGCTAATTAAAAATGTTCAAACTCAAGTCACTATCTCATATCTGTGACAATCGATGTCAAAAAATATATTGAGACTAAGATTAGATTGCGACTGATACTAATCCATCATCCATCACGCCTGTATTTCCCGAAGGTTTAGGCAGAGTTGAACCAGTGTACACCCACAGTTCGCCGGTATGTTAAGGTTCCATGTAATAGGGGGCGAACCTATTGCCACTAACCGGGCTCAAATCCTAACTCCGAGCTAGAAAAACCCAATAACACTTTTTGCTCCACCTGGGAATCTAACCCAAGACCTCTAGCGTAGCAGTCGCGCTTAGAACCACTAGGCTAACGGGGCAGTTAATAAATACTGATAATAAAATTTGTAAAATTGCTCAATGATTTCGGATACTGAAGGAAATTGGGTAAAATACCGAAACATAATCCAAATTACTTCAGCTAGTTTCTATTAAAAACGCAATTTCTGTTCCCTATTCAGTAGGGAAATAATTGATTTTTAAAACTGTTCCTTAATATTTTGACAAAAAGATGATTGGATAACTAGGTTCAGTTTTTATTGTTGACTAGCTGTTGCCCGCAACTTCGTCCGCGTTTCCGTCGTTTCTCGTAAAAAAAAGTAGCCTATGTCCTACCTCACGGTTCAGTGGTTTTGATGTAACAGACAGATTATCTTTCATATTTTAGTAGGGAAATATAATATGTCAATCTACAATACTGTTGAAAAATATCGCAATACGGAACCGCACAATATTATTGTTGATAGCTGTGCCCGCGACTCCGTCAGCTTGTAGTAAGAGTAGACAAATATAATCAGAAAGCTTCGAACTGCTAAGCTATCGGGACTTACACGTGATATTGTGAGTCAACCATAAAAGATATACATATGCTGTCGTGGGATATTTTTTATATAATTTTAAGGAGAACATTTCCGTCATACATGATTTCTGTGTAGCTTTAACCATTAAGGTTGCACACGCGACGGAAACTTAAAAAATGGTGTAACTTCTCCCGTTTTCCCAACATTTCCCTTTACTGCTCTGCTCCTATTGATTGTAGCGTGATGAAAAGTATACTATAACCACCTCAGGAGTATGAAAAATAATTGTACCAAGTTTCGTTAAAATCCGTCGAGTAGTTTTTGTTTCTATAGCGGTTATACAGACAGACAGACAGACAAAAATTACTCATTGCATTTTTGGCATCAGTATCCATCCCTAATCACCCCCTAATAGTTATTTTGGAAATATATTTCATGTACAGAATTGACCTCTCTACAGATTTATTATAAGTATAGATGAAAGTTTAAAATAATTGACGACGATCTTAAGAAGTTCGGAAAGTATTTCCAAAGTAAATTAAGTCAAATAAGAAGTTCAGTTTTTTTCAAGTTAAAGATTTGTTTTCCTGAAATAAATTGATTTTTAATGGGACTTTACAGATAGTGAGCTCAACAGAATAGAATCTAGTCGTATTGTAGACAAAAAAAATCCCTATTTATTTTTTTAGATAAGATAAGGACACTAATATCTAGGCTTGTGGTTTGTCAGTTTCCCGTTCCAGCAATTTTTAGTTACGTATCGATTACTTGTCATAATGTCTTACTGGTTAAGGCGCTCATCTCCCATGCATGAGGTTGCGGGTTCGATACCAGGCAAGTACTAATGTGCTTCTTTCATTTCATGTGTACTTTCTAAGAATATCTCAGACGTCACTGACGTGGGTATACAAAAAACATCGTGAAGAAACTAGACTAACAATTAAATCTGATGAGTCTTGAGCAAGCGTGGTGGCGAATGCTCGTGGCTTCTCTTTACGAGAGGAGGCATTTGCTCTGCAGCTTAGACAGTAATAGGCTAGTAATACTTATTATGATTTAGGTAATCGAGTTTAATAACTTATTGCGAAAAATATAACTTAAATACTTTTACGTGGAGAGCACTGTCGACAAAGTCCTCCAAATGAAAATTAAATTGTAACAACAAAACAAAGACAACGCTATCTCAAGCACATAAGAGCTAATTTCTAAACATACCTCCCATATTTTATGCTTCCACAAATTTATACAAAAGACTAGGAAGGTTATGTCAACAACAGTTTGCAAACTAGAATGTTTACTGTGTCTTCACTCGAGTACAGTCGAGGAGACAAAGCTGTTCCTGACCCAGCCCCTTGACTTTGTCGCTCTTTGAACAGATTAGGTACAATCGTACGCAGAGATCCTTGATATATATGAAGTCATTTACGAAACAGGTTCAACAATCTGTCTGAATTAACATCACATTTCGCCTACCCTACGCTAATGTCATGAAGGGTGAAAACTAACACAACGGGATGGTCACTAAGCCGACATACCACCTGATGTAAAGTGGTCTGCCTATAGACATCTGCAATACTAGAGGTGTTTCAAATGCGTTGCCATCCCAGTGACAAAGTTGAAATGTCTCATGTGCCTGTAATTACACCGGCACCCATACCCTTCAAACCGGAACACAGCGACGCTGCTTTGCGGCAGAAATGGTAGGTAAATATAAGCTCACATTTAGGTAATGTACCTGCCCCGTTGGTCACGGTCGGGAAAAAGCGTTATTCGGTTTTTCAATTAGGAATTTCTCAGTCCTCAGCCCGGAATTTGGAAGTTGATGGTGTTACCCCCGCGCCTCGGAAAGCACGTAAAGCCGTTGGTCATGTGCCTAATGTCTCTCCGGTTATGTCGGATTGCCGTTCCATCGGCCTATGAGAGTTAGGGAAAAGGGAGTGGCACTCCCGGAGTGCACCTGTGATTAGCGACCGTGGCCGAAATCGGTCTAGATAATACACACATAATGTATATTTCAATTTATGTACACATATTATAATTGTTTTAATTTTTATCACAATAATTTGCACCTGCCAATAATGTTCCGTTTCCTTTTATTGACTTGTAAAAAATGCGTAAGACATTAAATCCGCCCTTGTACTTTCTTGTTGCATATAGTTTTAATAAATAAATGATATTCTGTCCAGTTTCCTGAACTCCTGCGTGAATCCAGTCGCTTTGTACTGCGTGAGTGGAGTCTTCAGGTCACACTTCAACCGGTACCTGTGCTGCCGCCGGGGGACCCTGCACCCGACCTGCAGCTCTCGACTGTCGAGGACAGCAGTCTGTGAGACTTCGTTCAGGAGTACACATCGCCACCGTTGCAACAGGTTGGGTTAACAAGGGTTTTTATTATTTTGGAAGTAGGTAGGAAGTAGATTGTGGAAATAGCAGTAGTTAGTTCAAAAAGTAGACTTTTTATTGCTTGAATTTTTCGTGTAGCTATATAACTGGCATAAATTACGCGGCGAAAATTCGGCGTATTTTTGCATACAATACCAGGCTGACATTACGTGGCGTAATAGTAAGATTTGAAAAAAAAACAAATAAATATGACAACATCAATTTTTTTTAAGTACCCAGTTAAATTATTTTTAAATCTCTAAGCAGAAGTTTGGAACGTATGTTATTCCTGGAGTGTAATATAACGCCATATTAAATTAATTTGGCGAAATTAATATAATTATTGAAAGTCAAGCTAAGCGTAATTTTTTTCGGCGTAATTTTGCCCTGGTATTGTCGGTGTATTTTAAAAGCATCGGCCTGAGGACGATGAGCAATGGGTAGCTCACTGTCCGTAACTTGCATAACGATAGGCCAGGAGATGTCAGCAAATTTTGAAGGGGCCACTCAGGGCCGATGCCTGCCGGGGCTACGGGTTGTTCGTAAGAGATACCGCACTCCCAAAACGCAAAGGGCACAAGAAGGAACATGGATGGGTTTTAGTCAGTAAAAGTCTGACACTCCCTCCCGCCCCGCCCAGGGCGAGGGAAGTCATTTGATGATTTCAAATGCCTAAAAAAAAAGGCGTAAACTCTTCTTGTCGTCGAATTATTTTTGGTGGGAATATTACTGCATTCATTGATCATAAAGTGCTTTTTTTGTTATGTTTATGAAACTTTTGAACAACATACTGTAGATGCAACTTGATTAGAATTATTTTCTACTACAAGAGCTATTAACACAAGTAATTTATTTCAACGTCTTCTACATTTTTCAAAGAAAACTATTTAGCTTTGCTCTTTCATGACTCCTTTTTTCACGAAACGAATCTCTTTTTACACATACTCATTTACATCAATCATTCAATTTAAAATTCTTTATTACTATGTTTTAAGAAAAATAAAGAACGTCGTATTCTTAAGAGACTTCTCAATTTTGACTCTTGAACTAGTACTCGTAAAACATGATTTGCTTTTTTTTACTCGAAAAAGATTTATTCTTAAAATAGTATCTGCTTACCTAGTACCGCTGTTTATTTAAGGCGACAACGTTCGAAACTTGAGTTTTAGATTGAATTTTAGAAAGTCATTACTGCATAGGCATTTATTTAATTATGTTAATAGGTAGTTAATTACGCTTAGAAAAGGTTGTATACCTACTCTTATCTTTAATGGTCTAGCAAGTCAATAAGGTAAAGTGTAATATACGTATTTAAATAAATTTCTTAACAGTATTTTTATCAAAAGGTTTTATTACGTATTTATTTATTTTTTTAGTGGGTGGGAAATCATCAAATAACTTCTCCCGCCAAGGGCGGGGCGGGAGGGAGTGTCAAACTTTTACTGACTAAAACCCACCCATGTTCCTTCTTGTGCCCTTTGCGTTCCGGGGGCGCGGTATCTCTTGCGAACAACCCGCAGCCCCGGCAGGCATCGGCCCTCAGTGGCCCCTTCCTTTTGCTGACATCTCTTTGAGGTGCGCCTGGAACACGAAAGCGCCGTCGACACGGCCTGTCGTTATGCAACGTAAGGACGGTGAGCTACCCATTGCTCACCGTCCACAGGCCCGTATTTATTAGGTATTTCTTTAAACAAATTTCGTAAAAAAATGTCTTGAAATTGAAAACACATCATGTTTACGCCGTCGTGACACCAATTTTACGTCGCTTTACTTCTTGATGCTAAACAGTTGCATGACGTTTGTTTCATTAAAAAATCACCCGTGTCGCAAACTGATTTAGTGTCATCAAAATGCATGCATTGTTTCCTTTTTTTAAAGTTACCCAATTTCTTCTGTATCGTGGGTGCGTTTACGAACATTAGATTTACAAACAGCTAGAATTACAGCATGGTAGCAATGTAAACTATAATGTTTACACATTAAATTATTGACAAAATTAAAGTCAGTTAAACTAGTTATAAAACGCCACTAATCATAATGTAATATAGGCTGAACCACGAAACGTTGATATTGTGAAATTTATGTATTAATTCCACATAATTATTTAACTATACAGGGTGGATTTTTGAGACGGGTCACTAAGAGCAGGTACCTTAACCGTTATAGTTACTTTTGAGACATTCTGAACTGCATTCACAGATTTTGGAAAAAAGGTACAGTCATCGACAAAAATGCTAAAATAACAAAATATTTTTTTTGGCTGACTGTAATTTTTTACCAAAATCTGTGAATGCAGTTTAGAATGCCTCAAAAAGTTATGGACGGTCTCCTTAGAACATTTTCCTGTAACAATAACGGTTAAGGTACCTGCCCTTAGTGACCCGTCCCAAAAATCGGAACTGTATAGATATTATTTGCACGTTAAATTAACAGAGAAACAGATTTAATTAGAATAATTACGCCTAACTAACTAATTCAATTTCTCTACATAGTATATCACAGAGACGCTTCCCGCCGTCTGTCTCTCTGTACGCTTAGATCTTTTAAACTACGCAAGGATTTTAATGCGGTTTTCATGAATAGTGATTTCAGAGCATTATTCAAGAGATTTATATGCATAGACCGGAAGCGTCGATCTCCTTAAAACTCTCGTAGTCCCAGGTATGGCGCTAGCCAATTACAAACCAGGCACTAATCCAGACTCCAGGCGACTTTAGACGGCCTGTGGACCGTGAGTAATGGGTAGCTCAGCGTCCATACGTTACATAACGACAGGCTGTGTCGACGGCGCGTTCGTAATCCACGCGCGCCTCAAAGAGATGTCAGCATGTGGAGGGGCCACTCAGGGCCGATGCCTGCTTGGGCTGCGGGTTGCTCGTAAGAGATACCGCTTCCCCGGAATGCAAAGGGCACAAGAAGGACCATGGATGGGTCTTAGTCAGTAAATGTCTGACACTCCCACCTGCCCCGCCCAGAAAAGGGGAAGTCATTCGATGATTTCCCTACCAAAGGGTAGCGCACAGTCTCCTTAAAAATGTTTTAGTCCATGTGTTGTATGGCGCAATCTGATAACCAATCGGACACAAATCCAGACTGCTAGGCAAGTTCCTTATGAAAAAAGCAGTTATCACAACTTTCAGTACTCACACTTGCAACGATTAGGCAAGCTTGGAGGTTTATGATTACATAGCATTCAATTCTTATTTCCTTAAGTTACATTTAGATCCACGTGAGCGAAGCCGCGGGTACAGCTAGTTAACTATAAAGAGAAACATGATCGCCTTAATAAGAACACGTATTTACTAATATTGTATTCAAATTGCGTTGTTCAAGTATATTGTTGTTAGAAACGGTAACGAAATGGCTCTTTATATTACGTTTTAGGTAATTATCTTATGTTTATTTCGTCACTCGCTTCTGCCAGCGACTTCGTTCGCGTAGTTTTTTCTCCCGCATTAAGTTACGTTTTTGGTTACTGCTCAGCACCTTTTGGTCGTAGCGTGTTGTTATATAGCCTATAGCCTTCCTCGATAAATGAACTATCCAACTCAATTTTTTTTTTCAATTCTAACCAGTAGTTCCTGAGATTAGCGCGTTCAACCAAACAAACAAACTCTTCAGCTTATAATATTAGTACAGATAAAACGTAGGGTACTTCTAATTTCCTTATTTTAATTTCATTCTGTTATTTGTTTCGACTTAGGCAATTTTATTTGTTTCAAATCGGCGGGGCGGGAGGGAGTGTCAAACTTTTACTGACTAAAACCCACCCATGTTCCTTCTTGTGCCCTTTGCGTTCCGGGGGCGCGGTATCTCTTACGAACAACCCGCAGCCCCGGCAGGCATCGGCCCTCAGTGGCCCCAACCCTTTGCTGACATCTCTTTGAGGCGCGCGTGGAACACGAACGCGCCGTCGACACGGCATCTTAATAGCATTAGCTTTTGCATTGATCTTTTTGGGTTATATATATGACTATTGAGAATATTCGCGAATTTTAATTTTAATTATTTTTAGTATTTTATAGAAGGAGTAACTTAGGATAGTTCTATTTTAGGAAAAAAAATTAGTTCCGTGCAAAGAAGATAAATCCCCATGATAACCGATGATAACTGTCTCGTTAGCCTAGTGATCCTAAGCACGACTGGGTCTTGGGTTCGATTCCCAGGTCGAGCAAAGTGTTATTGGGTTTTTTCTATGAAATTCTCAGTAGCAGCTTGGAGTTACGGTTTGTGTCCGGATAATGGCTATAGGCTCGCCCCCTATTACATGGGACTTTAACATACCGGCGAACTGTGGGTGTTCACTGGTACACCTCTGCCTAACCCTTCAGGGAATACAGGCGTAATGGAATGTGTGTGTATTTGCCATGATATTCTGGTACACCTATATCACAATCAGAATCAGAATGCTTTATTTGTAAACATAGGTCAAATTACAACAGAGTGTGATATATTACAGATAGGTAGATCCTCTATGTTTTTCCCGGGGGCGTACAAATATATTAAATAAATACTGTAATTTTTATTTAACTGTAACATTCACTTCAGTAATAAAGTCAATATTAATAGGCACATGCACATCAATATAAATTTAAAGTGCAATCAATTTCAACGAATGTCAAATAGATTAAGTAACATGTCAGATTAATATAAATGTCAAACAAAATTCGAGATCGTCAGAATAGGTGAGGTGATGTAGAAACACCAATTGCCTAACCATGGTATTCAATACGATATACAATGAAAATAGCCACAATACAAAAAATGGTAGGAATCTGTTTGACTATCCGAATAAAACGGAATGATGACCATTGCAGCAAACCGCATGAATATTCCCTTTATGTGTTTCAAATGCTTCGGTTCCTGGTATTTAGAGAGGTCCAATTAAATGGAAATAGATACAAAATCTACGTTCAACTGTACCTACATATGATCGTTTATCGTTTGGTTGTAATAATAGGTAGATATTTCTCATTTACTTTTTTATTTAACTGCCTCCGTAGCCTAAGCGCGGTCGGGTCCTAAGCGCGACAGCTACGCTAGAAGGTTCGATTCCCAGGTCGAGCAAAAAGTGTTATTGGTTTTTTTTATGAAATTGTCAGTAGCAGCTCGGAGTTAGGATTTGGGCCCGGGTAATGGCAATAGGCTCGCCTTTTATTACATGGGACCTAAACATACCGGCGAACTGTGGGTGTACATTGGTACACCTCTGCCTAACCCTTCGGGGAATACAGTCGTGATGGTATGTGTTTTTTATTTCTTTAAAAAAAACGTTGCCTCTCACTAGGAATTTTTCATGTTTCGTGGGTGCGTTAATAAACATATTAGTTCACGTACACAGACAGCCAGACCCTTAGCAGCTATCTGTAGATCATGCAAATATTTGCCCTGTGCAAGAATCGACCCCGCGACATGTAGCGCGGTAGCTAATCGCTCAGCCATTACGCCAACCATGGTGTCAATTGCGGTCGTCCTTAGTCCACACCTGTTCTTTTCTGATTAATTTGGTTGCGGGATTTAAGACCGTTGAATCGATTTTCCGGGATTCATCAAGCTTCATTGCTTCGACGCTTTTCAGGTGGTCGCTACAGTAGGTGCAGGTCGTATTCGCTGACTGATATTTTCGTACCATGCTCCAACTAAAAGCTAAACATGACTACCTACCTAATTTGATTTCCTAGCGCCATCTATCGACATTTCTATGGAGTTGTTCGTAATTTTCGGGTCAAACAGAATTGGTCGACTATTACTTGTAAACTTGTAAAGTCTACTTAAGTGTAATAGTTTTCCTTTAAACTTCGCTAATATAGGAACTACTGCCGTGACATTTGAATTTCTAACTACAACCGTTTAGTTGGTAAGGGGGAGGACACTTGACTCTAACAAAAATTGATACTTTAAAGCTTGATAAGTCACGAATGGTTTACTAAATCACAAAACGGTCTTCCCAAACCCCTAATGTTTATGAAAGACCTATTCAACGGTATCCCACACTATGGGATGGAAGAAAAATTAAATATAATCCCCATTTTACATGTAGGGGAGGTACCCTAAATAATTGATTTTTTCTAAATTTTATTTTACCACTTTTTCGGCGTCATTATCGTGTATACTCATGCCGAATTACAACTTTCTAGTACCAATTGTTTTTGAGCTAAACCGCGGACAGACAGACAGACGGACATGGCGAAACTATAAGGGTTCCTTGTTGACTACGGAATCTTAAATAATGGTAGGTCGTAAATAATATTAGCGTTGATCTCACAGTTAAAATTGTTAATTTATTGTCATCAATATGAACCACTTTTTGTGAGCCCAACCTGATATTAACTACTTACCTACGTGAGTGCAATGACCTCTTTATACGTTAGGCCCGTAGCAAAGTTTGGTCGTGAAAAAATGACTACTTTTTTTCGTGTTGATCATTTATTTTTGTTATCATTATGTACATTTTGCTTTGAGCCTAAAAAGTGGTACGTGTGTACAATGACCCTTGTTCAGGTTAGGGGTAGGTAAATAAGATATTATAAAACCACGAAGCGCGTACACGAAGGGTTCCGTATCAATATTTTACACTACATATGATTTTTTTTTTTATTTGTTGTTACAACAGCTACAGTACTACGCACTATGTGAAAATTTTAAATGTCTACCTATTACGGTTCATGAGAAACAGCTCGCTGACAGACAGGTTAACGACGGACAGCGGTCTGTCCGTCGTCCGTCCGTCAGACGGACGAATAGTCAGACGGACGGACAGTCAGACGGACGGACAAGCAGACGGACAAACCATGTAATTTTATTTCCAGTGCTAATGGTAGTACAACGAAATGTAGGTGAATGTAAAATAATGAGAATTAGTGGCCTGAAATTGACGAGGCTTATGAAATAAATCACAATGGCAGACAATGCATTACGGTATCTTCAAATGGAAATTTATTACCATGCTGCGTTTATAGTTGCAACCCTTTTCAGTTTAATGGGGATTTTTATAGCCATAAACATCGATACTTTGCCAATTTATTATGTTTATGATTGTTTATAGTAACAGTGGTGTTGATAGCGACATTAAGTTTTATCAAAACTGACGGGAGTTGATGTAATTCATAGTAGTAAATTATACAAAATTAGGTACAAATATATAAAAAACTAACTTAACTACCTTATTGTCCTAGTAGTACTAATTGCGATTGCTACGCTAGAGGTCTTGGGTTCGATTCCCAGGTCGAGCAAAAAGTGTTATTGGGTTTTTCTGTGAAATTCTCAGTAGCAGCTCGGAGTTAGGATTTGTGCCCGGTTAATGGCAATAGGCTCGCCCCCTTTTAATAGGATATATATAAGACACGCAGCGCAGCTGCCAGTCGCTCACCCACTGCACCAACCGCAAAAATAGCAGAATTAAAAAAAAAATAAAAAAATTGCATAAATGGCACGGAGTTACGACGTCACATACAAAAAATAACAAAACAGTTTCCAATTCTTGCAAACAAGTCTTGCAACTTCAACGGTGATTGTTCTATCAACTTTCGCAGGAACCCGACAGAGAGCGTGGTGATATCGAACTACGACTACGGAAGTACTAAGAAGAAGAGCAACATTATATCCAGGAACAGCGCTGATGGGGTCACCATCATGACCATTCGAGACACCAACGATTTCTTGACCGGCGAATTGGATGAAAAGTGCATTTCTAGATAGGGACACGGAGATACAAGGCCGCGGCACAAAAGACATTGATTATTTTTTTCACTGTGAGCATTGTAAGCGCTTTGTTTAGTTTCGTCTTTTGCTGTTTGAAAAAAGATTTAATTGTTATACAAATATGATACTTTTCTCTTTATTTTATTCTTTGTAAGCTAATGCAAGGTGTAGTTTCGCATCCTTGTCAAATTCAAATTTGGAAGCTAGTGATTCTGCCTCAAAGTGATGTCAGCATAATAGACGGAGCCTGCTAAGGCCAGTGGCTGCCAAAGTAGCAGGATTTGTTCGAAAGAGTTACCGCGGCGCTGGAAGCATTAGGAGGAACACGGATGGGTTTTAGTCAGTAAGAATCTGATACTCCCTTCCGCTCCGCCCAGGGCGGAAGAAATCATTAGAAGATTTCTTATCCTTAAAAAAAAAGCTAGTAATTCTGCACAAACCATTAACAAAATAAATTGGCTTTTATTTGATCAATTATAGTTTTTACAACAACCACATATATTTTGATAATTGAGTACAATGATGCAAAACTACATTTTGTATGTTAAGAAACATAAATTGCATTTTAATGAATGTCTTCAAGAAATTAGGGTATAGATATTAATGCGTTTAAAATACACAGCATAGTATATGTCACAAAAACAGATGATATTTTCCATGCAGGAAACACATAAGTGTCAAAAAACAAACCTACCTATTATACACCGCAGTACAGGTCCATTGCTCCTTCACTTAATTCCTTAATGGACCATTTGTATACGATTAGAGCAATGGATGTGGTTCCCTTATTAGTTCACGGTTTGCGGTCAATGTATTTATGTATAAGGCAAGCTAAATGTTTACGGATATAATGACAAGTACATAATATTATGTTTTACGTACATTTGTGTATAGATGTGAATATCGTTATTTAAGTATTTGTTAGAGATAAAAACGTGTATTAAATATAAGCTGACTAGTCTTGACTAGTCCTGAAACCCAAGAACCTATTTTTTTTGTTACATTTTCTATACTTACTGTAACGTAAAGTATTACGGGGCGGATCAAAACAAAATCTGAAAAGGGATTCCAATGTCAAAATAATAATAGTGTGTAGCTAAAAAAAAAAAGTTATATTTCAGACAGAGTCCATTGATTGGTTAGTATACAAACAAAAAAGAAACTTAAAAAAACTAGTGTAGGTACTTATAGCTTTTACCAGTAAAATATAATTATTTAATTAGGTACCTACGCCACTGGCATGTAGGCTTATCCAATGTCCCAGTATGGGGCTATCCCACCTGCCCGCTATGGTTTTCAGGATGCTGTTGGGGCTGGCGCGTACCTGGTGCATGATGGACGCGCATTATCGCGTAAAAGGCATCAATTGCCGTCTCAGCGATCATGTTGGAAGCACTACAGTAGCGCGGCAACCCCATCAACACCCTGAACGCATTATTATATTGGACGCGCAGAGCGCTGTATGCCCTCCGCGTATAGTTGACCCACAGACTGCACGTGTAAAACGACTGACAATACGCTCTAGCAGCTTTCACGTCAGTCGAGCATGTCGCAAATCTGCGAGCCAACATATTGCAGCGGACAGCCAACACTCTGCGCTCACGCTCAATGTCCAGGTTGACTTTAAGGTCTTCGGGAACCCAGTGGCCCAGATACTTGAAATATGAGACTTTAAAACACATAATTTATCTACTAAATTATAATTAGATAACGATTTATTGTTCTTGTTGACAACAAACTATAATTACCTATTCCAATTTCAAAATCCGTTTTAAAATCTTTTTCTAATTCGCCCCTATGTTGCCATTTATCTCTATTGACAGTTGAGCTATATTTTTTTAAAACAGTCTTATGGCTACGAAAAAGTTTATATTATGAATAGAAGAATGTTAATAGTTATGTACCATTTAATTATTTAGCTTTCGCAACAATTTAAGTTTTGTAATGGATTTTAAAAATCCGTGTGTAGTATGTAGGTAAATAATATATCTTTCACTAATGGAAACCATGTGTCATAGGATATTTTTTTGGTATTCAAAGTCAAAGTCATAGTCAAAGCATCTATGACATCATTTATGGCATTATTGACTTCTACGTGAACGGAATCGCGGGTTACCTTTTTTGTCAATAATTGAAATATGTATTTCAATTTTATAAATTCTATTGCTTAAAGCACTTAGAACCGTTAGTAATTCAATGCTAAGCTCCAATAATACTGGACTTCAGCTTATAGCTAACTGCGCTCTCAATTGTACCTACTGAATGGTGGTTAAGCCATCTACAGTATAAAGCAATTAACAGCATAAAACCCTTGAATAGTCACTGCATCTTTTTCAATAGACTATTGGCTTAAAGATTTGTATCGCGAAATATTATTAGTAATTATAATAAGTACATAATTAATTTAAAAATCGAATGATGCACGAAAAGACAGCAATGACCACCACTCATTTTAACAGCAATGTTCGCCTCGGAAAATGTATCTGTTCGTTGCCAGCGCGCCGCTCGCGAGCCGTCGCCTTTCTATCTTGTATTATAAAAAGTATTCTAACGCACGCGATTTAAAGCTTTAATTTGAGTGGCAAGTTATGCCCCGTTCTCTTTTTTAACGCCATTTATTTAACAGGTTTGATTTGATTTGCTTTTTTTCCATTATGGGTTAAATAAGATAATGTTTATGACAAGTATAAAATTTTTGTTATATTCTCTAAAAAAAAAACTATAATTTTAATTTTTGTGTAGTCACATAAATCACGCAAAAGCGTAAATTAATGTTTAAAAATGTAGTATATGGTAAATGTTTTAAGAAAAAAAACACATTTCAATTGTAATTTATACATTATTAGGTTTACGACCAAAGATCATAATTCTTTATTATTTATATTTATTAATGATATAAGAATGTTCTAGAATAAATCGTAATAGAATAAATGTGAAATGTAAATAATATTAATGTTAGATCGCTTTTGTATAATATAAGATTATATTCCAAAGATTTGTACCAATTTTAAGATGTAAGTGATAAAAGATGATCAAATAAATATCCCAATATCTAATATTCATACTGTGTATAATATTTTTTTGAAATAAAATAGACGTCTATACATTTTTTTCTGTTTTATTTGCTGACCCCTAAAAATATACTTTCTGACAATTTATATCACAAGGCCCGTTCTCGTAATTAAAAATGTCAAAAATTTTGTCGTAATATTAACTCAGCGACTACTAATCTCAAAATCTTAACAAAAATGAAGGTAAAATAAGGGCATTTCTCACAGATTGAGACTAAGATGAAAATGGGAAGATTCGTAGAAATTACTAGAACTGCCCTTCTGGTTGATGTAGAGTATTACCATATTACAGACAATAGCGTAGACGGAGCACTTAATAATAATGAAAAAAAACAAAAGAAATAGAATTAAAAATTGAATAATTGCGTGCTAGATACAAACGCCATGCGAAATTATTCAGTCAATTTACAACTCTAAGCATATACGATTTAAGTTAGTTTTCAATTAATCAACAAAATTGGCTCGAACATTATTGCAATTCTTCCTACGCCGAGGGTTAACATGGATAACTGGGAAATTGTGCGTATGTAGAATTACAGTAGGCTATAGGTCTGCCTACCAACATTGATATCAGCCGAGGCGATCCGAACTGTAATCGAAAAAGAAACTATTTTTGTTTTACTGATGTATTTCCTACTATTTTGAGTTTTTTAACAGCCCCGGTAGCCTAGTGGTCCTAAACGCGACTGCTACGCTAGAGGTCTTGGGTCCGATTCCCAGGTCGAGCAAAAAGTGTTATAGTGTTATTCTAAAAGTTAGGATATGTGCCCGATAGATGGCAATAGGCTCACCCCCGATTACATGGGACCTAAACGTACATTAGCACACCTATGACTAACCCTTCGGGGAATACAGGTGTGATGGTATGTTATGTGTGTTGTAAATTAAGAGATAAAATAAACAATAAATCATGATTTGCTTTCATTTTGAAATCGGAATACATAAGTTTTTTCTGAGAAGCAATTTGAACAAAGATTAAAATATTCACGTCATTATAATAAGATTTCAAATTAAAATCGAACATATTTTCTACGTCAGACGATTTCAATTTCATTACCTATATTTGCGCACCTGATGCCACTAATTAATGTCTGAGTGCGTGAAAATTTTGCGGTAATCGGTTTTCAATAATGAGTATTTTGTCTAATTGTAACAAAAACAATGCTTGTTTATTTAGAAAAGTATCCAAAGACGAAATTACAGAAAAATGACGAGAACTGAAAACTTAGATATTTATGATGAATGAAAATTAGTTTCTAAATTAATGTTGGTACAATAACTAAATAATAATAATTGCATGATAAATATAATAGCAATCAATTGCATCAGAATACAGTGTAATTATACTGTCAGGTTGTAAGATCTATCTTTTATAAACTACTAGCTAAAGCCCGCGACTTCGTCCACGTCAAATTTGATATATTATCCCACAAGAACCGTACAATTTTTCGGGATAAAAAGCATCCCATGTGTTATTTTATAGGCACTCCAATCTATTTTAGTGCCAAATTTCATCCAGATCCGTTCAGCCGTTTATGCGTTAAAGAGTAACAAACGTCCATCCATCTATCCATACATTTATCCTCACAAACTTTAGCATTTATAATATTAGTAGGAATTATGATTTTTTTAGTTTAAAAGAGTACCTATAGTCCTGAGGTAGTCCCAAATCAATTTCGTAAAAAGTACTTTTCGAAGGCGACTGTCTTTACAGCCAAAAAGGCTTTTTTATTTCATCGTCATAAGGTATCGATATCGATATTCGATACCCATCACTTATGTAAAGTTTTTCCAGCTAATTTAATTAAACTTTGTGTAACTTAATACCTTTACGGTAGATTTCACTTTGGCATAGTTGTTTTTAGGATGTTTCCATGGAGGTGAGTCCAGTCGATCGGAGCGGACCGGAGCGGAGCGGAGCCATAAAGTCGATCTCAGTTAATGAGACTGGTGGAAAATAAGTATTTTTTAATTGTAAGATTTCGATCACCAAATCGAGAAAAGAATTTTGTAAAATATGTGGTCTTTTTTTATACCTAACCAAAAACTAATATCATGTTTTTTATTTCTTCAATGTTGGATTGTTTACCACAAAGCGACCATGGCTTTCGATAAATAAATTAAAAAAATAGTTATAGTCACTTTAAATATTTATTTAATCAAAGAACAAGAAATCATACCATCACGCCTATATTCCCCGAAGGGTTAGGCAGAGGTGTAACAATGTACACCCACAGTTCGCCGGTATGTTTAGGTCCCATGTAATAGGAGGTGAGCCTATTGCCATTAACCGGGCACAAATCCAAACTTCGAGCTGCTACTGAGAATTTCATAGAAAAACCCAATAACACTTTTTGCTCGACCTGGGAATCGAACCAAAGACCTCTAGCGTAGCAGTCGCGCTTAGGACCACTAGGCTATCGAGGCAGTTGAACAAACGATTCACAAAGCTGCTTTGGGAGACAACTAATATTAATTTCTTCTGATAAACAGTAGAATATTCAGTTTCTGCAAAACAAACAGACTTCAATGAATTCAGGCATTCAGAACTAAGCGAAGTAGCGCTCAGACGTAATTTAGTTTCAGTATTGAAGATGCGATGATACAATACAGTTCCTATTTGACTCAGAATAATTGTATTACAAGAAACTTGGTACTGCCTCGGGGCCTAGTGGTCCTACACGCGACTGATACGCTAGAAATCTTGGGTTCGATTCCCAGGTCGAGCAAAAATGTTATTGGGTTTTTCTATGAAATTCTCAATAGCAGCTCGGAGTTAGGATTTGTGCCCGGTTAATGGCAATAGGCTCGCCCCCTATTACATGGGATCTAAACATACCGGCGAACTGTGGGTGTACATTTTTACACTTCTGCCTAACCCTTCGGGGAATACAGTCGAGATGGTATGTATGTAGTGTTTAAATATCCAAAACCATTACAGTTACTTCGAAAATGGGACGAAAATTTGGACGTGGCGTCTGTCGTTTTGTAGAATCTAAACCCAATTATGAATGAGATTCGAAGTAAACTTTACAGAATGAGGCTGTCTATCATTCCACCGAACTCAAACTTAAATCATTTAACTATTGCAAATAAACCATTTACAGGCGGTTTTGAATTGTCAAAGAGTCAGCCAGTCAGAAAGTTGAAGTTAGTTGCTTGTTTCAAACCGTACATTTTGTTCTATGAAGCAGAACGAGAAAGAAACTCCATTGACACTCTTCTTAAATTAAAAACAAATTGGATACATGACACCACTAATCGATTGACATACTTTTTATGAGCTGTTAAAACGCGATTCCCCCATAGATTTTGTATGACAATACTAAACTATGACGTTACTTTATTGACATCTCATTCGCTAACCATTTATTGATAAAAAAAAAAAAAATCTAAAAATCTAATTGGCCTCGTTGGCCTAGTGGTCCTAAGCGCGACTGCTACGCTAGAGGTCTTGGGTTCGATTCCCAGGTCGAGCAAAGTGTTATTGGGTTTTTCTATGAAATCCTCAGTGGCAGCTCGGAGTTAGGATTTGTGCCCGGTTAATGGCAATAGGCTTGCCTACTTACATGGGACCAAAACATACTGGCGAACTGTAGGTGTACATCGTTACATCTCTGCCTAACCTTTCGGGGAATTTTTTGTTATTAATAAGTTATAAATAATATTAATTGTATGTGTTATGTGTTAAAAATCTAATAGTATAGTTATTTAAAAATAAACAGGCTTTCGGGGGTAAAATAAAGTGTTTTTTAGAGAATTAATGTCTTGGAATTATTGTTTAATGGTGTCATCTTCCCAATTGAGATGAAATTATAGCGTCATCTATACACACACATACTATCACGCCTGTAATCCCCGAAGGGTTAGGCAGATTTGTACCAATGTACACCCACAGTTCGCCAGTATGTTTTGGTCCCATGTAAGTAGGCAAGCCTATTGCCATTAACCGGGCACAATTCCTAACTCCGAACTGCTACTGAGATTTGCATAGGAACACCCAACAGCACTTTTTGCTCGACCTGGGAATCGAACCTAAGACCTCTAGCGTAGCCTCCAGTCGCGCTTAGGACCACAAGGCCAACAAAAAGAAGTACAAAGGCGGACTTAATGCTTTTGGCATATATAAGTCAGCCAAAGGTAGTGAAAAGATGGCAGATGCAAACTATTGTACGAGAGTATAACAACACAATTCAGTAAAGATAAAAAAAAAATTGTTTATGGTAGTCAGATTCATGAGGAATATTTTAGGCTTTATAATATCACGCTACGACCTATGGGACTAGAGCAGTAACCAAAGTTTTAACTTAACGTTGATGGAAAATCACGCGAACGAAGTTGCGGGCAGAAGCCAGGCTTACTTTATGCATATTTTATTGTAATGTGATCAGTGACACTGAAAACTGTACTGTCTAAAAATATACGCAGAATCTTGTAATAATTCATTTCAAAGTCAATCGTTTGTAACATTCAACTGTTCGAAGTTGAAATCGGGTAGACCAGAGGTACTCAAACTTTGCGTCGCGGTGCCCTGGGGCGTCTTAGAGCTACCCTGAGGGCGTCGTGCGACAGTAAGCGCAGGTCACGCGATGTCCTTCTCATTGGTCGGAGTACCTACAATCATTGTAATAAAATAACAAAGAATATATTTATATATATATATACACACATATATATCTTTAAAGAGTTCTTCAGTTAAATACATAATATGTAATTATAGGCACATAAAAGATTTCAACTTTGTCTCTGACATGTCAACGCATTGCAAGGCTTTTGGTATTGCAGATGTCTATAGGCAGCGGTGACCACTAAACATCATGTGCGCTGTCAGATTGTTTGCCATCCAAAGCTATAAAAAAAATGGATAGTCTGCTGCACACAAAATAAAGTATTAGAAGGACGTTGCAAAAAAAACAGAACCTATAAATGGGTCACAGTACAAAAAAGATTGGGAACCACTGGGTAGAGAACTTACTAGTGATATTACAGATCAAGATTAGTTCCAATTCAAATCCGTACCACGTAGAATTTAATTCAATGTTACTTTGGATGGGGCAGTTCAATTTCTAGTTGAACTGGCTAGATTAGTAGGACTGTTCAATTCGTGTCAATGTTTTTTTTTGTAGAGGTGTACATATGTACGCCCACAGTTCGCGCGTATGTTTAGGTCCCATGTAATAGGGGGCGAGCCTATTGCTATTAACCGGGCACAGATCCAAACTCCGAGCAGCTACTGAAAATTTCATAAAAAACCGGAAAACACTTTGCTCGGCCTGGGAATCGAATCCAAAACATCTAGCGCAGCAATCGCGCTTAGGACCATTAGGCTAACGAGGCAAATGTGAACAAAATAATGATTAAAGTCGTGCCCTAAAATTTTAAAATTCAAAAACTTTGTTAAATCATGTCGTTTGTTGTGAATTTTAATATGTACTTGTCACATGGATCACAACCCTGCAGGCCCAAAGTAATTAATGTCTCTTAACGAAGCCCGCATTATTAATTAACCTAATGAAACTTGGTAAAATCGGTTAAAATTATAATATCGTGTGTATTGTCTCGTCATGACAGTGATTTATAACGGGTAAAACACCCTTAATGAACTAATAGTTTTACATACATTTTCCGTCTTTACGATATTTTTGTTTGTGTCGGATTTTTTTTTCCTTCTTGGTGCACGGTGGAAGTCCTCATGGACTTCTTCTGTCATGGGGGTGACGAAGGTGCATGCCGAACTCTTACCGCCCAAAACCACCTCAGTGTTCCACCTCTGCCCATGGCCGGGGGTGCGGGATTCGCATGAGCATTCACCACTCCCCCACTGTCGAGTGGCGCGCGTGGAACACTGCGCCGCTCACTTGGGCCTTTCTGGTCAGACGACAGACGCCTCTCGTCCGCCGCCTGGAGGCCACCTCACATGGAGGCTGTAGATCGTTCGTGCCCTTCTCGGGCCCTCGGTGCGTATCCTGCGGAATGGGAGAGAGGATGCGGCTTCTCTGTTCCGCTCGGCCGCCTCCTTTGCAGACATTAAATCCTCGCAAAAAGAGGAAACCCCATCCCATGCGCTCCCGCCTCTCATGCACGAGGCATTGAGTTCGCAACCGGGCACGAGCAAGTACCAATGTGACTTTTTCTGTTTCATATGTACTTTCTATGTTTACCTTGGACCTCACTGACATCGGTGAAGGAAAACATCGTGAGGAAACCTTGACTTAACTGACTTGACTTGATTTAATTAATTTACGTCTGAAATCGCCAATCCGCCTTGAGCAAGCATGGTGATTGATGCTCGTGCCTTCTCTGTATGAGAAGAGGCCTTTGCCTTGCAGAGGGACAGTAATAAGCTGCTGTTATTTTATATTAAAACTAGCAAGATGCCCGCGACTTCGTTCGCGTAGCTTAATTCACCCGCGTTAAGATACGTCTTTCGTTACTGCTCCGCTCCTGTGGGCCGTAGCGTGATGTTATATAGCCTATGTTACTCAAGAATAATGTAGCTATCTATTGCTGAAAATATTGTTAAAATCGGTCCAGTAGTTTCGGAGCCTGTTCGTTACAAACAAACAAACAAAAAAAATCTTTCCTCTTTACAATATTAGTATAGATGTTTATTATAGATTCAAAAGGTTTGCAATAAGGTTGTAATTTCCGTAACGCATCGGTAACTAGAATCGGCACTACTACATCAAAATGATATTTCCCATCAAAGGCCTTTCAGTTTCTGAACAAATAACGTGTATTTACAACATCGTTTGAAATAAGATTTACAACGTGGATATAATAGAGTAACTGAACTTTATTAGTCAGGTTAGATATATTTTACGATTACACCAAAGGATTTGAGCGTAATCGTTGCTGTAAATTTTCATGGGCACTAAATTTCAAAACATGAAGGATATTAGGACAATAATAATTTCAAACCTAACAAGTAAAAATTATAAACAATTGCTAAGTAATCTGAACAAAGAAATAAAAGGGCAGTGTAATGTCAAAATAACAGGTTTTTACTTAATGCGTTATGAAAGATTTGTTGAACAAAAAAAAATTATTGTCTGTCTGTTTGTTCCGGCTTATCTCCTAAACGGCTAGACCGATTTTGACGAAACTTTCATGGAAAAATAGCTGATTTTACGAGGAGTAATGGAGGGTGTAACGTAGGTAACCTACTTTTATTTTAAAAGAATTAGAGATCCGCGCAATATAAACAAAATGTCACGCGAATGAAGTCGGGGGCATAAGCTAGTGCTTCAAATATATTCTAATGGTCAAAGATCTCAGACCCACATCAGACCTAGATTATTTTAGCATGACTGAACTTTTGAGAATAGTCAGAGGACTAAGTCGTTATCTATGTCTGATGATAATAATACAGGGTGTTAGGGTAAACGAGAGACTTGCTTTAAGGGAGTGCAGTTCTCATGGAAATGAACAATAACTGCTCCATACATTTATGTTCGCATAACTCAACAACATTTATTTATTTATTTATGTATTTATATATTTAATTATTTATTTATTTCCTTATTACTTTCTTTCTTTCCTTCTTTCTTTCTTTCCTTTCTTTCTTTCCTTCCTTTTTTTTTTTCTTTTTTTCTTTATTTATTTATTTCTTTATTTATCCACTTACATTTACCATTACAGGCTAACCTAATGCGTTAAACAATCCATATGCAATCCAAATTCAACATGGGACCTAAACATACCGGCGAACTGTGGGTGTACATTGGTACACTTCTGCCTAACCCTTCGACGATTAGAGGCGTGATGGTATGTTTATGTAAATAAATTCCAGAATTTATTTATTATTCTATAGAGTACATTACACGTGAACAACACACACGTCAGTTCGATAATTAAACTTAACCAATAATTTCGCTGTCCATCGTTATGTTTGCATAAAACCACAAATAGGCATGGCTTGCACAGTCAGCCACGGAGTGATCCAGCGCAATAAGTCACGTTTGTGGTCCATAGTCGGATTCGAATGCAGTAACCGCATGCAATATCCGCTTAATATCGGGAACTGTCTGTCACAATGGAGCTTTTAAATATACAGAGAACGGAGGTCCTTCTAAATTCTTTTGCATTTTTGGATGATATTTTTAAGTAAAAACCGGCCAAGTGCGAGGCGGACTGGCAGGAAGACTTCCGTACTACAATCGATAAAAACGGAAAAAAAATGACGTAAGTTCTATGGGAGCCGTTAAAATATTTGTTTTCTTTTAATTTAGATATTTATTTTTAAAGCGAATATATAACTAAATATTCTGTGAATATAATTATGATTTGTAGAATCTGAAAAACTTGACTGCCCCGTTGGTCTCGTAGTCGCATGCGTGACTGACGAGCACGGGGTCCTGGGTTCGATTCTCGGGTCGGGCATTTCGAATTTCTCAGTAGCAGCCCGCAGTTTGGAAGTTGGTGGCGTGGTATCCCATGTCTCGGAAAGCACGTAAAGCCGTTGGTCCCGACTGTCATTCGTAAATCTTTGACAGTCGTTACGGATAGACAGAAGCCAGAAAGTCTGACAACCAGTCTTATCAAGAGGTATCATGTTGCCCAGTGACTGGGTTGTGGAGGTCAGAGAGGCAGTCGCTTCATGTAAAACACTGGTATTCAGCTGCATCCGGTTAGACTGGAAGCCGACCCCAATATAATTGGGGAAAGGCTAAGTAGATGATGATGAGAATCTGAAAAAACATCTCAAATCTTCATTGGAATCATAATGTGAATAAATCTTCTTAATTAATACCTAATAATCGTATATAATAATTATAAACTTTAATATTAAAGTTTAATACTACCACAACAACTTTAGATATTCTACAAACAACTTTTTAATAAATCCGATGTCGAGTATCTCAGAACATTAATAAGTTGAACTGCTCACAAACTTTTAATTGCAATTCGATATGACTGCAATAGTTCAAAACCAGAACTTTAAGTAATCTTATAGGACTGCAATATTATTTATTAAACAACTTTACTACACCGTGAAAACAAGATCGTTTTTCTTCGGAAAGTTTATATCCTAACCTAATCCTAAGAAAATATTATACTTAACATACCATACAAACATACATACATACCATCACGCCTGTATTCCCCGAAGGGTTAGGCAGAGGTGTACCAATGTACCTACACCCACAGTTCGCCGGTATGTTTAGCTCCCATGTAATAGGGGGCGAGCCTATTGCCATTAACCGGACACAAATACTAACTCCGAGCAGCTACTGAGAAATTCATAGAGAAACTCAATAACACTTTTTGCTCGACCTAGGAATCGAACCCAAGACCTCTAGCGTAGCAGTTGCGCTTGGGACTAATAGGCTACCGAGGCAGTTTAAAAAAAATTGATAATAGTTAGGGTTAAAGCTAAAGCAATTAAAGAAAAAAGATGGAAGCTGTGGCAGTCAAGTGATGACCAACCCCAACTGACAGACCTGCATCACCTACGGTTAGTTATTCCGGTTCTGCTAGTTTGTGTATATGAGTTTATTATATCTGTAAACAAACGAATAACCAAATCCTAGTGTTTTACAACGTTTTTTTTTTAATAAAAAATAACATTTTCCCTGTACAGTCATAAAATTAAATATTAGTATGCAGTACAAGTACACTAAATCCGTAGTTTGAAGGAGGAACAAGGAATCCCCTTTGCCAATAACACAGCACATATATTACTGCAGTTATCATGAATTGGAACCGTATCGAAACGTGACACGAAGATTATGTAGATGTTTTCAAAACTCGGTTTTTCCCATCACCAATAATGATTTTTGGGTTCCGTGTATTGTTTATAATATGTCCATTATCCTGTACCTATTTCTTTTTAGTTTTCCTTTAGCTAATGAATGAATAATTTTATAGACCTGTCTATACTTGTAAATTTTTGGTACAACTCAAAGGCATATTCTGTAAATAAATAGTCTATTTTGATTTAGTACCTACTATAGCAATATAACCCCGCGGTGTCACCCGCATTTAGTTACGTCTTTAGTTACTGCTCCGCTCCCATTGGTCGCAGCGTAATGTTATATACGTTTAACCCTTCCTCTTGAATAACTCTGTCTATTGATAAAAACTATACGTTGCGCAGTTTAAAAAATCTAAGCGTAAATAGGGACAAACGGCGGGTAGGGACAAATATCATGGATAAAATATTAATATTGAACTTTAGTTAAATTGTTATCTGAGGGATCTAGTATTATAATAATTATATTCTACGTATGACCTATCAATAATTTTTCTAGAAACTTACAACATTTTACAAATTTGACAACAGAATATTACATACATACCAGCACGCCTACATACCCCGAAGGGTTAGGCAGAGGTGTACCAATGTACACCTACAGTTCGCCGTTATTTTTTAGGCCTCATGTAAAAGGGGCGAGCCTATTGCCATTGATCGGGCACAAATCCTAACTCCGAGCTGCTACTGAGAATTTCATAGAAAAACCCAATAATACTTTTTGCTCGACCTGGGAATCGAGTTTTGTTTTTTGCATATATTCCAAATTTTCGACTTGTAATAATAATTTAAGTCTGAAACCGCCAATCCGCTTTGACTATGTGAAGTGACAAATGCTTGTGCTATCTCTGTGATAAGAGGCCTTTGGTTTTTGCAGAAAACATTTTGTAGTAATAGAGCTCTTTGTGAAGGAGCTCGTACGGGGAAATAATACCACCATACCTATTTCTGCCGCAAAGCAGCGTCGCTGTGTTCCGGTTTGAACAGGACGCCGGTGTAATTACAGGCACAGGAGATATTTCAACTTTGTCTCTGGGACGGCAACGCATTTGCAAGGTCTCTGGTATGGGCTGCGGGTTTTTCGTAAGAAATACCGCGCCCCCAGAACGCAAAGGGCACAAAAAGGAACATGGATGGGTTTTAGTCATTAAAAGTCTGACACTCCCTCCCGCCCCGCCGAGGGCGGGGGAAGTAATTTGATCATTTGATTTGGTATTGCAAGATGTCTATGTCCTTAAGTAGTGGTAAGTGGCTTAACATTAGGTGGGCTGGTTTGCCATTCAACGACGCTATGTTTTGTCTCTGCATCACCCTAAGGTAGACTGGTAGAAAATGCCAAAGGCATTAAGTCCGCCTTTGTACAGTGTATTATTTACATTATGTGCAAAAAGTTTTAATAAATAAATAAATAAATAAAAAAAGGCCAGTATTATTATTTTCTTTGACACTAAACAGTTTCTGTGAATCAGGCAAAGATTCACAGAATTCACAATTAATCACAGAAAAAGAAAAAAAAGAAAGAAAGATTTACAGTTTTTGTGTATGCAAATAGCAAGCACAAAATAAAAGGCCTTTTACATACGTCGATCCTTCACACCCACTTTATTTGAGTACCTTGGGGGCAAAACAATTTGACGTGCCCTTAAACCTACATCGTTATGGCGACGTATTTCTTCAGACCTTTGTTGATTTTCTGTCAAAGAAAGACTTTGGCTATGTGTTCAGCATCGTCGCTTACTTTGTGTTATTGTTCTTCGGTGGCTTGGTAGTAGGGTTGGCACGGTTTTGTTTAAGAAAATAAAGCTGTGGTTCTTCGGGCTTCCGACACGTCTGACTTTTTGTTGGACCGATTGTCGGACCGTTCAATAGATCCATAGTTTCGTGGCACTGACTTTTTGTAGAGCGTTTGTGTTGGTATATTAGATTTTATATGTTCCATTCTCTCGGACAAAAATCGGTCACCGATTGTCTGACGTGGGCGGACAGCCTAAAGCTTAGAGTTGAGGGACTATTTGACAAAATGTTGTCTTGCTATGGGCCATCAATTATTTGGCGATAATGTTTATACTAATATAATTAAGCTGATGCGGCTTTTTGTTGGTTTAAATGCGATAATATCTGGAATTGTTTACCAACCGAATTAGAAAAATACTATTTGATATTTATGACAACCAGATTCATAAGGTATAGACTATATAACATCACGCTACAACAGACGGGAGCGGAGCAGTAATCAAGAAAGTAACTTAAAACGGGTGAAAAAACCACGAAGCTAGTGAATTATAAATAAAACACTTAAAAATAAAATTATTTAAAACCAAAAATTTTACTTTATTATAAGGTACGGGTGGCAACCCTAGTAGGAAAGTAAATAGGTACAGTCACGAGTAAAAATATATATACACTTGGCAAAATTTAAAAGCGATTTTCTTGTGAATTACCGATTGCAACGTTGAGATAAGACCGATTTCATAGTAGTATTGAATCCAGAATATGATATTCGTAACACCATTACATTTTAGTCAATCCTTTGGGAGGAAATTACTTTAGAATGTTGCTAAGTGTATACATGTTTAAACTTGTGACTGTACATACTAAAATAAACTATTTTTGAGATGTTGATGAAGGAAAATGAGTTTTCAAATTACACCTTTTTGATCTAGGTTTGACTTCAGATGGAAAGATGTGTGTTTATTTAAATGTCAAACAAGCGACTTAGGGAGTTTTTTTTGTTTGTCAAAACCTGGGAATCGAACCCAAGACCTCACGCTTGGCAGTCGCGCTTAGGACCACTAGGCTACCGAGGCAGTTAATTTTATCTTTCTGAATAAATTTATTAAAGCAGGCAAATGATTAAACATTTCTAATGATGACAATTTATTCTACCTACCGTGACCACATTGGTTTTAAGAACCTGTACAAGGTAATAAATAAATTATGTTCACGTAAAAAAAATTAAGCAATGTACTTTTGATGAAGGTAAATGACGATTCTTTTGGCATTGAAATTATCCTATGTAACCATAGTTAATCTTGTTAATTCATAAAAATCCCTACCGCAGCTAACAAAAGAGCTGATTGCTTTAAAACCGCTAAGCCGATTTCCACTAAATATAGCTAAAAACACTCCCTATTAATATACCTTTCAAACAAAAAAAACTAAATCAAAATCGGTGCATGCATTCGGGAGCTACGATGCTACAGACAGACACACACACACACAGACATGTCAAACTTATAACAACCTGTCGTTTTGGCGTCGGGAGTTGAAAATAAAACTGGTCTTGTGAATACATACATTTTTTATTAAAAATACTTAAATGCACGACTATCAATTTCACATCCATTCAAAAATGGCAAATATCTCCACCATAATTCAACGTTTAGAATTCCAGTAACACCTAATGCGAGTTCGAAATACAAAAAATAAACAGCCGTTACAACAGCTTCTAAATTCAAAATAATAAAACAAGATAGTCGATAAATTCAATAGGTGTCAAAATGAAGACAAATAGTGAACAATGTAACAGGCGTAGTTGTAAACTGGGGCCTGGCAGATCGCCAGGTGGGTTTAACAGGAAATTTATGATGTATCTACGGAAAAAGTTGTTTAGTAGAAGGAAAAGGCCGTGTGTTATTTATATTTTTAGTCACGCATCGAAAGATTTATATACCAGAGTTATATACATATTTATATCTAAACAGAGGAACTGCCTCGGTAGCCTAATGGTCCCAAGCGCGACTGCTACGCTAGAGGTCTTGGGTTCAATTCCCGGGTCGAGCAAAAAGTGTTATTGGGTTTTTCTATGAAATTCTCAGTAGCAGCTCGAAGTTAGGATCTGTGTCCGGTTAATGGCAATAGGCTCGCCCTCTATTACATGGGACCAAAACATACCGGCGAACTGTGGGTGTATATTGTTACATCTCTGCCTAACCCTTCGGGGAATACAGGCATGATGGTATGTGATGGTGATGGTACAGAGGAATCTAAAAGATTGAGTTTCTACTGTGAAATCTTCCACGCACAAGATATTGTCTCTATACAGCGTGTAACGGACGGCTATAATTATCATACATATCAAAGGCACGGATTCTATAGGTGTTGGTCAAACCACATAGTAATTTTTTTTTAATTAACTATACTAACAAAATTATAAAATTAAGAAACACTTAAGTAAAAAATCAAATGTTTCCAATTAAATTATACACATCACTACACCAAGTCAGCTGATCGGTGTCAATAAACTACACGCAAAGAACTAACTCCGTAAAGCAATTGTTTCTCCTGATACGTTTGTTATGATTTAAAGTTAATACTGCCAAAATAAAAAAAAAATATTATGCATTTTCAAAGTTATTGCTTTTGAGCTGAAATTTTGTATAGAGATTCAGTAAAGGATACACTTTTCACCCCGTTTGTATGGGTATACCCTTTCTGTAACATGCTGTAGAATATTACGTTGGTGTATTTGAAAAAAAATATTTGGACTTTGACTCAAAGCTAAAAGACGAAATTAAAAATAATTACTTACTTAAAAAAAATATCTGTGGGCTGATGCTAAAAGGGCCAAAGTACGTTTTTGTATGAAACGAGATTGTAATGCCAGTTTATGGTAAAAGTATAATATTTTTTTGTGCTAAATGGGCGTTAGTGTATTAACAATCTTTCTTAAGTTACTATGTAAAAAAGGTCAATGTAGTGTGCGCTTCATACAGTTAATAAATAAACTGGCATTACAATCTTGTTTCATACAAAAACGTACTTTGGCTCTTTTAGCACTAGGCCACAGTTATAATTCCACAGATACAAGATGAAAGAAACCGGTTTTTCCAAAATGATTATTATAATGTTGCTTCCTCGTAAAATGGATACTTATGCAATTAAAAGTTTGGATATGCGTAAAAAAAAAAACAATCAATAGATTCGAAAGTCCAAATTTCAACCTTTTGGGTTATCCATTGGTCTCTATGACGTATCATCATCTGCTTAGCCTTTTCCCAACTATGTTGGGGTCGGCTTCCAGTCTAACCGGATACAGCTGAATACCAATGTTTTACACGGAGCGACTGCCTATCTGACCTCCACAACCCAGTAACTGAGCAACACGATACCACTTGATTAGACTGGTTGTCAGGTTGAATCTGAACCTTATGGGTTATTCATTAGTCTCTATGACGTATGCATTAATATAATAATATTGTAATAAACAGAACTTTGAACGGCTGGCGTCTGTTGCAGATAACAGATGACCTTCCACGATCTTCATTCGTGTTCGGATTTTGAATCGATAAAATCTTTTTTTTAATAGTTTGGAATAATGTTGCAGTGTCTACTTTTTTCTTGGACTTTTTTAATTCAACTAAAACTCGGTCATCATCAATAAATGGTTAAAATAATGTGTTGTTAGCAACAAAACTAGAAAGCGGCTGTGCCGATTTGCCTGATTATTCTTTCGGGGTTCATAATTTCCCGAACAACACATAACATACCATCACGCCTGTATTCCCCAGAGGGTTAGGCAGGTGTACCAATGTACACTTACATTTCGCCGGTATGTTTTTAGATCCCATGTAATAGGGGGCGAGCCTATTGCCATTAACCGGGCACAAATCCTAACTCCGAGCTGCTATTGAGAAACTCATAGAAAAACTCAATAACACTTTTTGCTCGACCTGGGAATCGAACCCAAGACCTCCAGCGTAGCAGTCGCGCTCAGGACCACTAGGCCAACGAGGCAGTTCCCCGAACAAGGTTTGTATAAAAGATTATCTTTGGAAAATCCACCGGAAAAGTCGGAAATTTGCATCCATGCGGAGCCGGGACGGTTGGCTTGTTGTAAACAGCATGCAACATGCAAGTGATAACCAGTAGGTAGGAAATAAGCCTTGTTAATTTATACAAGATTACACGCAAATAATTACGCGTTAATGAAGCATTGGTGTTTATATTGTTTTATTAATTATCGTAATTTATTATAATCGTAACGAGTGATATCCTGTTTGCTCTTGGACTGGTATAATTTATATTCCAATAATTGCGTTGTTTATAAACGGCCTATTTATACTAGTTTCTGCTTGCGACTTCGTCTGTAAAGAAGTCTGTAGAGAAGTTAAAGTCAAGAGGATTTACTTGTCTTTTTAATTGTAATTAAACTCAACCTCAACCCAATATCAATATCAACTGCCTCGGTTGCCTAGTGGTCCTAAGCGCGACTGCTACGCTAGAGGTCTTGGGTTCGATTCCCAGGTCGAGCAAACGGTGTTATAGAGTTTTTCTATGAAATTCTCAGTAGCAGCTCGGAGTTAGGATTTGTGCCCGGTTAATGGCAATAGGTTCGCCCCCTATTACATGGGACCTAAACATATTGGCGAACTGTGGGTGTACATTGGTACACCTCTGCCTAGCCCTTCGGGGAATACAGGCGTGATGGTATGTATGTGTTAATTAAATTCAATTTTATTACTGTGCCGGGTGATTCGATTTTTTTTTAATTTACTTTTTTTCCAGTCCAGTAGGAAATAGTTAGTCCATTAGAAAACAATAATTCATCAGCATAAAGGAAATTACAAATCATATTTTCTAAACTAACTAAACGACAAAAACATAACAATAGATGAGTCATACAAACATGAGATGCAATCTTTTTTATATCCACAATTCTATTGTGGGATGAGTCGATTGACCTTATTACTAACCTTGGAAAAACCCCATACAAATGTATGAATTGAAATCTATAAGTTATTGATGCGTATGGGGTTTTTAATTGGATTTTCTTCAGCTAAGTCACGGTCGCATTACAATCGATTACACTTTTTGGAAACTAGTATTTTTTGGCCTTTTTTTCTTGGGGAAATTTTCATCATTACCCTTCGGCTCGGGAGAACGGAGGGTTATGTGGTATGGTGGTACTGAACCTCCTTACAGTTCTGCTACCTTCCTACTGATAAAAATCTACAAGTATTCTAAATGATAACCAGTTGTCAGTTGTCCAAATTTATATACTGGATAAGGTTCAAAAATTGGGAATCACACTACACTAAAAAAGTCCCTTCACTTTAGACATAAAATAAAAATTAAATTCTCTTTTTAAATTTTACGCAACTCTTGCATCATTCAGTTCACTATTTGGGTTTTTCCGAAATCTCATTATCCTACTAGGTTAGAAAATTGGGTCAGTAGGTAACCGCAAATTACCTAAACAAATGTAGGTATAAACATAAAATAAAATGTCCACACCACTTAGGTGACTGAACTAACGGCTTCTGTATTATATAACACCGAAAAAACCCACTCACTATCATGGGGGTGTGTTAAAGAAAATGATGACTGGCAAAAAAATATATATTACCTCACGAATGACTCAAAACCCAATGAATAAAACTAATTTAAGTCGACCTACCGCTCCCCCCTCGTTACTTCTGTAAATGGACGTTAGCGCAGTGATTGAGTGAATCACTCGGGGTCAAACTTTATTGGTCGCTCATTGACTTGGACAAACTTGAAATGTGACGTCATGGGCCGGCGAGACGAGTATTCCCGCGTATCGCGTTGAATGGGGTTTTTACGCGCACTTCAAAATGTTTAGAGGCGTTCTGTGTAAATATTTTTATTTTTATGTAAATTTAATTGAATGTTGCGTTTATTTATACGCACTTTGTTGAATCTATTTTTAGTTGTGATATAGTAATATAACATTTATATTAATAAAATTAAAATTAATGCGATGTTCCTTAAAAATAAAAGAGGTGACTAAAAACAATTCTTGATATAATAGTAGGTACTTATAATAACCGGCAAACTTCTGTAACAATCATGGAGCTCATGACTGTGTAAAATTAATAATTTAACTATCGTTTTTCATGCATGTTCTAGTTAATTCCAGTTATACCTAATTGCTTGAATTATGTTTTATCTTTTTCTATTCTATAAAATGAAAGTAAAATACAACTTGAAAAATTATCAAGCGAATCTAAAAAACAGCCTATTTTAACCAACATACAAAGTCAGTTCATTGACCTTCATAAGAAAACAATACATTGCAAATTCCTTCTAAAATTAAACTGATGTACCCGTCACTTCTGCTTCCAATTTCAAAATGTGTCACCGGCCGGTCTATTATTTGTGAAGTCTGTGGCCAGTGATAATCTCGATACTCGCGAGTTCATATTTATACAGTGTTCAGTTGTATCGAGTCACAGTTCGAATTGTGAACAGAGAGAGAACGCGACAATAATTGGTGCATTCACCTTGCTTTTGTTATTTGTTGTGCTTGAAAATTATATCAAAGGTAAATATTTTGTTCATTTGTTTCTATTAACTGTTTCGAACTTTTTTAAATTTAAATAAATATAAATATATTTTATTTTTTATAGTTCCCTTTTACGATTTTTTTTTTTTGGTCGATTTAATTTAATCAATTCTATTATTCAAACATAATTATTATTTTGATTGAAATCTAAAATAATTAAACAATTTTTTACCAGTAATTAAAGTGACGATAATTATTAAGAAAATATATTATTATCCACTAATTAGGTTTGTAAGAATTTGTTTAAATTTAAAAAAACAATGTTTTCCTTAAAGAGCAGGCAGTAAAAACTAAACAATAGATTATTATAATTAATACCTACAGAATCTTTTTTATTCTCATTGTTATGAAAACGTGAGTGTTTTTATCATACTACATTCCATTCTAAACAAGAATCACCGAGGAAGCTTGCATTCTTATGTCTACAATTTGCATCATTATATGTAGATATCTTGCAGCAACCGGTTTGAAAAAAAAAAACAAACCCACTTATAGGCTAACAATCCTGCCAGATGATACATCTATACAAACAAATAAAAAAAAATAAGTATCTGTGCCATTTAAAAAAAATGTCTGTCTGTTTGTTCCAACTAATGTCCGAAACGGCTGGATCGATATTGACAGGACTCTCTGATGGATTTCACTAGCAGATTTTATAATAGAAAAATAATTATCGTGTCCCGCAATAAAACATACACATACCATCACGCTTGTATTCCCCGAACGGCTAGACAGAGGTGTACCAAGGTACACCCACAGTCCGCCGGTATGATTTGGTCCCATGGGACAGGGGGCGAACCTATTGCCATTACCCGGGCACTATTCCTCGCTCCAAGCTGCTACTGAGAATTTCATAGAAAATCCCAATTACACTATTTGCTCGACCTGGGAATCGATCACAAAAATCCTGCGATAACCGAAATTGACGCAAACGAAGTCGTGGGCATAAGCATAACCTTTTATATACAAAGCAATTTTATTAACTCTTGATTTCTTTGTTCACAGAAAATGTTTGCCTACAAAACCATTCTTGCGCTCACTGTCTTAATTACTATTGTGAAAGCTCAAAGGCCATTCTACGCTGGACTGAGCCCTATTGGATACCCGGCAGTGGAAACAGACTTAATATCGAATAGGTTCGGTGAAGATGAAGAATACCCCATTGAAGCTAGGGGTGACAGGAATCTCATAAACCGATTGGACGCACTCCCCGTGAACAACCAACCGTTCTGGTACCTGAACTGGAAACAGTATGAGGATTTCAGACGCAACCCACAGAACTATCCCCAGAGACCAAACAGTTTCATCGGTACCAAATAAATGGACACAATTTAATTGTAAGAAATAAAAGTGTGAATCGATTTGGAATCTCGATTTTAATATTCGATTCTTGACTGACGAATGAATGTGAATCGAAATTAGAATTCGGCTCTGGTTTCGTGTAAGATTCTAAATTTAAACAGTATTATAAAAATTTTATGTGATTTGAATTTGGAGTGATTTTTTTTAATTTGGAACAATGTGTTACTATTCGAGTCATTTGATTATTTACAAAATAAAATGCTAGACATTTATTTTTTGTTATAATAATTTGTTATATGCTAGTGTCACAATTATTGCAGTTTTGCCATTTTATTGCATTTACTAGCTTATTTTTGTAAAATAAATTATGTTTTCTTTATAAAAGTCAACCATTTTTATTTGTTCTATAAATCTTATTACTCCCAGTAATAAAAGTTTAACATTTTATTGTACAGTTCCTGATAAAGGCAAAGGTTACAATGTCATTATATTATTTTATGTCGGCACGAGCAACAAGCAAAAGAAACGGCTTTTGAAAATAAATTAGTTCTCCACGAGTGGCTTAACTAGACTTTTACTAGAAGCATTTATTGTAAAAATACATACTTAGGTAAGTACATAGTTTTGCTTGAATTAGATTTTCTTCGTCTCTTTGTATTTCGTTGTAAATAAAAATACTTAAAAGAAAATCTAGCGAACTGCGTCAAGCGATCTAGCGAATTCCGATCTAGACGCGAGGCTTATTTCACCCGCATTAAGTTACGTCTTTGGCCACTGCTCGACCCCAGTGTGTTATTGCGTGATGTTATACAACCTATGTCACTCAGGAATAATATAGCTATTCATTGGTGACAAAATTGTTAAAATCGGTCCAGTAGTTTCGGAGCCTATTCGGTACAAACAAACAAACAAAAATCTTACCTCTTTTAATATAGATTACTACTTAAATCTATTATATTTATCTGTCAATAGATACATTAGACCAGGGGTTCTCAACTTTAACCAAACAACAATAAGTTTCCACGTAAATATGCCAAGTTTGGAAAAATAGTGTACGAAAGGACTTTAAGATTCTTATCTCGAGAATTAATTCAGTCGTAGGATCTGGTGGTACGAGTAAAACTGCGGTTAATAGCTAGTAATAACAATATATTACAAAAGAACAGTCTCGTTCTAGTTCCAAAGTAGGTTTTCTTGTACTTGCCAAGGGGTATAAATGCATGGATAGATGGAAGTTTCGCAAAACTTACATTGCATGGACAACGCTTTCGGGGCTTGTTACCGATAAAAATGCCACTGCTCTATTAAAGTCCCCCCACATAGCCTGCCACCCTTCCCTATACTGTCTACACCCTTCCCTAAACTGTCTACCTGTTTGTCGGTCTGTATGTTCCGGCTAATCTCCGAAGCGGCTGGACGAAGTCACGGGCATAAGTTAGTCTCTAATGAAGTAAGTCATCACGCCAACGTTTCCTAGGCCAATGTTGGTGTTGACAGACGCCCGTCTTGTATACGGGATTTATTTGTTGAGCGGAACCCTAAATCTCTATCAAAACTAAAAACCTTAGTTAGGAATTCTTTCATTGATAGAAAGCTGACAGTCATAGGTTATGTTTTACGATATACTTGACTTCTAAGCAGAGGAAATTGCGGGTCCTACTATATTTATTTATTCTACTTCCTATCCGACCATTCTACTTCCTACCATCACGCCTGTATTCCCCGAAGGGTTAGGCAGAGGTTTACCAATGTATACCCACAGTTTGCCGGTATGTTTAGGTCCCATGTAATAGGGGGCGAGCCTATTGCCATTAACCGGGCACAAATCCAAACTCCGAGCTGCTACTGAGAATTTCATAGAAAAACCCAATAACACTTCTGCTCGACCTGGGAATCAAACCCAAGACCTGTAGCGTAGCAGTCGCGCTTAGGACCACTAGGCTAACGAGGCAGTTTCTATTATCTAATATTATAAATGTAAAAGTTTGTGAGGATGGATGGATGGATGTTTGTTACTCTTTCACGCTTGAACAGCTAAACGGATCTGGCACTTGACAAAATTGACACTGAGATCGATTGTAGTGTGGAATAACACTTAAGATACTTATTACTTATTAACTGCCTCGGTAGCCTAGCGGTCCTAAGCGCGACTGCTACGCTAGAGGTCTTGGGTTCGATTCCCAGGTCGAGCAAAAAGTGTTATTGTGTTTTTCTATGAAATTCTCAGTAGTAGCTCGGAGTTAGGATTTGTGCCCGGTTAATGGCAATAGGCTCGCCCCTTATTACATGGGACCTAAATATACCGGCGAACTGTGGGTGTACATTGTTACACCTCTGCCTAACCCTTCGGGGAATACAGGCGTGATGATGGTATACTTATTCCGAAAAATATACGGTTCCCATAGGATAGTACCACACACAGAACACAGTTACACAACACACACAGTCAACACACACATTCACACACACACAGTCACACACACAACACACACACACACAAACACAGTCAGTCAGATCACTAGTAACTTTGACGCGGACAAAGTCACGGGCAAACACTAGTTCTACATAAAAGATCAAAGTTAGAATTATTTTAAGGCTGTTCGCCCACGTCAGACAATAGATGACCGATTTCTTTGTCGGTGAGAATGGAACATATGAATTCTATTATACCAAAACACACGTCCTACAAAAATTAGGCCATCGAAACTTTGGATTTATTAAACGGTCCGATAATCGGTCTTACAAAAGCAATTACTTAAAACGGTCCCATACATCATAAAATATTAGCCAACAACACAACAAACAAATTTCTAGCTCAACAACAGCTGTTTGCCTCAGCAACTCAATATAAACATTTATAAACAAACACAAATACACATCAATAAGTATATTTAATTATAACATACCATCACGCCTGTATTCCCCGAAGGGTTAGGCAGAGGTGTACCAATGTACACCCACAGTTCGCCGGTATGTTCACCGCTCACCGCTTTCTATATTTATTTATACTCTTGGTATTATTACTCCTGTAGGTAATTAGAAAGTAAATACTTTTACTTTGATTCTGACGTCACGTGACCTAGTTTCTGAATGTAACACATGTCCTTTTCAGGGTCCAAAGTCAAAGTCAAATCATTTATTTCAATTAGGTCATTAAAATGCACTTTTGGACGTCATGTAAAAAAAATAAGGAATTGAATCAATTTGCCTCTTCACAAAGGTTTTGTAAGGAGAAAAATGGACAAGAAACTTAGTGCTTTTAAAATCAATGTTTTACAATACTTGTGTATGGGTGGCAAACAAGCCGACAGCCCACCTGATGTTAAGTGGTCACCGCTGCCTATAGATATCCGCAATACCAGAGACTTTGCAAATGCGTTGCCATCCCAGAGACGAAAGATGAAATGCCTCATGTGCCTGTAATTACACTCACACCCATACCCTTCAAACCGGAACGCAGCGACGTTGCTTTGCGGCAGAAATAGGTATGGTGGTAGTACTTCCACGGACGCGCTCCTTCACAAAGAGCTCTACTACTATTAAAAAAAAGAAGTAGCTTAGAACCTGAATATAGGATATAGACTACTTTTTGATATTTGACATTTTACGCGGATGAAGTCTTGCGCTAAGCTAGTACGTAATAATGCACACCATCAAGCTCGATTACCTCTATTAAGGAAAAAACAAAATCTGAAAAGTTTGTAACCCTAATAAAAAAAGTTAACGGCCCGTCTTAATTAAAAAACCAGCTAAGTACGAGTCTGACTGGCACACAATGGGTTTCGTAGCATTAAACAATATTTAACAGAACATACAAATATTAATAACATAACATACCATCACGCCCGTATTCCTCGAAGAGTTAGGCAGAGGTGTACTTATATACACACCTACAGTTCGCCGGTATCTTTAGGTCCCACATAATAGGGGACGAGCCTATTGCCGTTAACCGGGCTCAAATCCTAACTCCGAAATGCTACTGAGAATTTAATAGAAAAAACTCAATAACACTGCTCGACCTGGGAATCGAACCCAAGACAGCCTAGCATAGCAGTTGCGCTTAGGACGACTAGGCTATCGAGGCAGTCAAAAAAAAATGTATTAAATAAATGAAGGCCTATGTCCAGCAGTGTAGACGTCGTTCAGCTAATATGATAATAATGAAGAAAAAAGAACCTTGCTTTTGGGCCTCTTTTTAATTTACATACATACATAAACTCACCCCTTTTTCCCATGGGGGTAGGCAGAAACCACAGAACGTCACCTGCTACGATCCTTACATACTTCCTTCGCCTCGTCCACGTTCATGCATCTGTTCATACAAGCACGCCGGCTACGAGTACTGCGCACCCGACCTTTCTGAAGAATCTCACCAATTAGGTCATGGTAGGTCTTTCTAGGGCGTCCTCTCCCGGCGTTGCCACTCACATCTGCCATATAAATCCCTTTTGTTAGTCGCCTTTCACTTTTTAATTTATTTTTATTATTTCTTGTTACAGCTGTAAAACTTATATAAACTTTGTGAAATGTTCAAGTGGTTATCTATTACAATTCACAAGATACAGCCCTGTGACAGACAGCGAAGTTTTAGTAAGAAGGTCACGTATGGCAAGGAACCCTAAAAATGAACTCGTTTGTGAGGCGAAAAGCTCTTGGTCCTAGAGATGACTGTCCAATTACTTTCCCCACTTAAAAAATAAACTGTTCCATTTCCCGAATTTCTGTTAGGCTTAAATTAAATCGTTGGTAAATATATCCGTTTTATCAGTCAGTGCCGAATTTTTTTAACAAAATGTTTGGCTAGGAAAACTGACCTTATTATTAATCATAAAAAGTTCAAACTGCTTTAACACATTTTTGTTACTTAGTAGGATAGATAACCGAGAATAAGACATAATCACACTATAAAATAAAATATCTGTAAGATTTTGTGTGTCACTGAACTCTTAAAAAACTGGTCCGATTTTAATGAATTTTTTTGTGTGTGTTTTTTTGTCTGGATGGCATACATTTATAATTGGACCCAGTGGGTGGCACTTCAAGCCAACGTTCGGGTAGGACAATGTCTGTCGGGCCCGCTAGTCTATAATATGAAAGTCTATAATAATATGTCTAAGTGTAATGTGTAGTGTGTGTGTCTAAGTGTATATGTTTATACTTATATTATAAAGAGGATAGATTTTTAGTTTGTTATTTACATAATAATATTTACAGCCTTATAATTAGAAATCCTTAATAAAAACAAAAAGAAACTAAAACTAAATGGCATCAAAAAACTCCTCCGCTAAGTGCCCAAAAGACTGGCGGCATTGCCACGTTGGATGGCAATGCTTAACCTCTGGCCAAGGTAAAAGCCAGCCTTTGGGTCGCGGGAAGTGTCAACCAACCGTTTAGATAAATTAGTTTGTTTGTTTGTACCAATAGCTAGATTATTCTTGAGTAACATAGGCTATCTATCTATACATCACGCTACAACGCACGGGAGCGGAGCAGTAATAGAAAAAGGTTTCATTACATAAATATTATATATTAGCGACCTGCCCGCGACTTCGTCCGCGTGGCTTATTTCACCCACGTTAAGTTACGTCTTTCGTTACTGCTCCGCTCACGTGTGTCGTAGCGTGATGTTATATAGCCTATGTTACTCAGGAATAATGTAGCAATCTATTGGTGAAAAAATGGTTAAAATCAGTCCAGTAGTTTTTGAAGGCTATTCGTTACAAACAAACAAAAAAGTCTTTCCTCTTTTTAATACCTATTAGTATAGATAAATAATATTTTTTCAATAAAATATACGTTCATCCACCACAATTGAAATTTTAATGCCACAAAACAATATGAATCGGCCATATTGGCCCGCAATCGTCCATGAACGGACTCAAGCTTAAAATGTAAATTCAACATCAAAGGTTTTTATCCCTTTTTAGCTCATATTTTAATTGGGTTTTCAGACTATTGAAGTATTTGATTGAATTTTAATACAACATATTCAGTGGTTTGGGATTCTTGACATTTGGATCAACCACAGCCAAAACCGCTGGATACATAATAAAGTCACGCCTTTTCCCACGGTGGTAGGCAGAAACCACAGAACGCCACCTGGAACGATCCAAATCTGTTCTTGCATTTCTGAAATTTAATGTAGTTAAGAAGGTATGTGTACTTACTAGATTAAATCATCGCACTTTGAGAGTGAGAGAAGAGGGAGCACCTGTGTTTGCGCACACACTTGTGCACTATGAAACCTGCCCCGTTGGCCGTGTGGTCGCAACCGCGACTGATGAGCGGTGGGGTCTTGGGTTCGCTTCACCGGTCGAGCGAGCAAAAAGTTTTATTAGGTTTTCCCATTATGAATTTCTCAGTAACAGCCCGGAGTTTGGAAGTCGGCGGTGGAACACCCCCTTGTCTCGGAAAGCACGAAAAGTCGTTGGTCCCAACGGTCATACGTAGATTTTTGACAGTCGTTACTGATAGTCAGAAGCCAGGAAATCTGACAACGAATCTTACCAAGAGGTATCGTGTTGCCCACTTACTACTGGGTTGTGGAGGTCAGATAGGCAGTCACTCCATGTAAAACGCTTGTATTTTGCTCCATCCAGTTAGACTCGAAGCCGACCCCAACATAGTTGGGAAAAGGCGAAGCAGAATATTGTGCCCTACGAGTATAATCTTTGGTGTATGTGGCTAGTCTTCGTGAGATTGGACGCCGTGATCGAGATTTAAACAGGAGGATTAAATTTTTTTGTATAGCGTATACCTTGAAGTTTATCCCATATAAATTTGGATATAAAATCCCATATAAAATCCTACCCTAAGGGTATGAAAATAAGGGTAATTTATTATATACTCACAGATTTTAGTGCTGATTTGTGTATTACAATAGATATAATAAAAAAATATAAAATAAAAAAAAATCAATAAAAAAAAAATTCCCGTCTAAAAGTGAAAAATTACTTTTTACACCCAAATTTATACGAGATAAACTTCAAGGTACACCCTATCCAATAAAAAAAATATCAAAATCTGACTACTCTGTAAAAAGTAATGCGTGATCATACATTAAAAAAAATAACATAGAAGAAGATATCGTTGGTAAAGTTATTTCTATTCTACAAAATAATTAACTTAATTCGTAGTAAACAAGGAAAGTCGTAAACTTAATAGGTAGGTACCTACTTAATTGGGTAAAACCCATCATGCTGCAAGTCACGGTTGACTTCCCGAACAGAGACAGGCCCGAGAGTATGGCGCGCGTGGTGTTCCCCGTGCGCCTTTTCTGGAGTCAGTGCGGCCGGTGGATGACGGCCGCACCGGGTGAAACGTGGCCTTGTAGTGGTGGGCCAGTACCTGCCGAGGTTCGAAAGAATGCTCAGAGCGATACCCGTGCCCCGGCCAATGGTAGTTGGAGGAACACCGTGGGGTTTCATTCGGTAGGAGTCCGACACACCTCTCCGCCTTCCCCGAGGCGGAGGCAGACCACGAGGATTTCCCCACGACAAAAAAAAAAAGTAACGGTTGATTTATTAATTCATTATAAGTTATTTGTAATACCCTACTAGGATAGCGTACTAGGGTTTTCTATGAACTTCTCAGTAGCAGCTCGGAGTTAGGATTTGTGCTCGGTTAATGGCAATATGCCGACCCCTATTACATGGGACCTAAACATACCGACGAACTGTGGGTGTACATTGGTACACTTCTGTCTAACCCTTCAGGGAGTACGGGCGTGATGATGATGTAAACTAGGTACGATTATCCAATTTGGGACAGAGACCATAGTACTGTTTACCCTCATTGAGTGATCAAATTAATAATGTGGTAGTCAAAAGCCACAAGATTCACACGGATTGTTAGAGTAGCAGTTACAAAATAATTAACAGCTTGTAATCTATGCAAACCTGATCACAAATAGCAACTAGTGTTGTACTTTTGTCGATAGTTTAGTAATCGATGTTTTATTTTAAAAAGGTGTACAATATCGATACCTTCTGTAGTCATACAACATCGATATTCGATAAATTGGTTTAAAGGATTTGGATGCCGGTAAAATTACAGACACACATTTCAACCTTGTTTCTGGGATGGCAACGCATTTACAAGGCCTCTGTCACTGCAGATGTCAATAGGCAGACGTGACCACTTAACATCAGGTGACGGCGGCTTGTCTGCTTGTACGTTAAAAAACCTAAACAAATATAATTTAGTACATAAATCTTGAATTTCATCAGTCCAACTAATACGTGCTTTTATTTTTTATTATATTTATTTTATTATTTAGGACTTTTGCCTAATTTTGATAATTTTATAGATCTATGCAGACGAAGAGTTGGGCGCCTATAATAGTAAGACTATCGATATTTAATTTTCGAAAATTTTAATATTGATAATAATATTAATATATCGATTTTGTTCGATTTTAATATCGATAGTTTTACAATTACAGGCGTCCAACACTACTATTTACAATACTACAGCGATGGATAGCGTGAGTTATAGTTGCTTTCATGTGTACCTTTGTGACAAATTGCGAACTGGAGATAGTGGCTTGTAGTATCAATCTTGAATGTATCTATGTAAATGTGGATATACATATACGTGTAGAACTGTAGGTATATTGTAGGTAGGTAATGTTATTTACAAACTGTGTATATATATATGTAGATAAAGTTTTTATTAAGATATTTTAGTTTTGTTATGTCTCCACTTTTCTCATTCTCTGTCTTACTTTTAAAAAAATATTCACATTTTTTTTATCATTTCGCACCTGTCGTGATTAACTGCCCCTTTGGTCTCGTGGTCGCAAGCACGACTGATAAGCATGGGTTCCAGGGTTCGATTCACACGTCGAGCAAAAAGTGTTACTGGGTTTTTCCATTAGGATTTGCTCAGTAGCAGCCCGGAGTTTGGAAGTTGGTGGTGTGATACCCCCGTGCCTCGGAAAGCACGTAAAGCCGTTGGTCCCGGCTGTTATTCGTAGATCTTTGACAGTCGTTACGGATAGTCAGAAGTCAGGAAGTCTGACCACTAGTCTAACCAAGAGGTATCGTGTTACCCAGTAACTGGGTTGTGGAGGTCAGATAGGCAGCCGCTCCATGTAAAACACTGGTATTCAGCTGCATCCGGTTAGGCTAGAATCCGACCCCAACACAGTTGGGAAAAGGCTAAGCAGATGATGCACCTGTCGTGAATACTCATAATTATATAAATGTAAAAAAAAAATCTACATAAGGATATTTTTTGCGGCAAATTAGAAACTGCTATTTTTTCATTATATTCAAAAACGTGTCATTAATTTAAGGCAATAGCATACAAGTCGGATTGAGAACCTCTTGAAAAAATTTTATAAAATGTAGGTATGATTATCTCACACTTGTACAAAAACGACACATAAAAATGCATTCAACGTACGTCTACAAACATATAAACTCACATACACAAACAGCCAAACCAGAAACAACTATCTTAGGCGGTTATCCAACTGCGCCGCGCTGCGACGCGTGGCGCGGGGCGACAGATTTTAACATCGTATACAAGAGTTTCAATTTATATAGAAAACACGCCTAGGACCACACACTGCCGACGCGTTTACGCGCGGGATTTATGTACCGCGCAAGGCGCCCCGCGGCTGGACGCTTCGCCAGTGGGTGAAGCGCCTTAAAGACCATACGAATATTTGTTCCATGCGGGAATCAAACCCGCCTCACGCAGCACAGCAGCCAATCCCTTAGCAACTCCGCCAACCAAGCCATCAAATACGTATTACTCGTAAATTACGTCCGTATTTATTTACTAGCTATTCCCCGCGGTTTTACCCGCGTTTAGTTACGGCTTTTGGTACTACTCCGTTCCCGTGGGTCGTAACGCAATGTTTTATAGCCTATAACCTTCCTCAATAAATGGCCTATATACCTAATGCAAAATGGATATTTTCAAATCGGTTCCGGAGATTATCGCGTTCAATAAAAAAAACAAAAAGCTAATTTAATTTAATATCTAATTATACATACATAATACGCCTTTATTCCCCGAAGGGTTAGGCAGAGGTGTACCAATGTACATCGACACAGTTCGCCGGTATGTTTAGGTCCCATGTACCTAATAGGCAATAGGCTTGTCCCCGAGTCTATTGCCATTAACCGGGCACAAATCCTAACTCCGAACTGCTACTGAGAATCTATTTATATTTATTTATTTGTTTTAAAGTTGTTTATTATGCAACACAAAGGGTCCAATGGGGGTTCAATTTGAAAGGGATAATTAATTCAATAAAGTTATATAATAGTCGCCACGAGTCGTGAGCACAAATATCAAGTTAATTTTTGGGTTCTTAGGTTCCTTTCGGGGTTTTTTGGGGCGCCGACGACGCTGTACGCGATCGGTCCGACAGACGGACGAATCGCGAATTTTGTTCAATGGTTTTTTTTTTTTTTTAATAAACCGTTGCCCCACACTAGGAATTTCTCCTGTATCGTGGGTGCGTTTACAAACATGTAAACTCACATACACAAACAGCCAGACCCGGAACAACTATCTGTAGGTCATACAAATATTTGTTCCGTGCGGGAATCGAACCCGCGACACGCAGCGCAGCAGTCGATCGCTCGGTCACTGCGCCAACCGTGTCGTCAATTTACCCAATAGTGCAGAGTAATTTTTTGTAAGGATGGGAAATCATACACTGTCTTCTTACTTTTTGGGCGGAGCGGAAAAGAGTATTAGACTCAAAGCCATCGCTGTCCCTCATAATGCTATTTGCATTCCAGGGCCGTGGTGACCTCCTTCGAACATATTCCAGAGCTCTGGAGGGTCTAGTATCATGTTCTGAATCCTGGGCTGAAGTTTGCGCGTCGATGTATTCCACCAAAATTCTCAACAAAATTCGTAGGTATAAGTAGCAAGTTCTAATGAGAAAGCAAAAAACATCTCGAAACTTTGTAACTTAGTCACGCTACCGACCAACTTTACTTGTACTAAGTTCTGCGAGCGACATCGTCCGCGTGGATTTCTGTCGCCTACGTCTTTGGTGACTGCTCCACTCCCATGTGTCGTAGCATGATGTTATATAGCTTATATTATTCCTCGTGAATCTGGCTATAATATAGTAAAAGAATTTTTCCAATCCAACTTTTTGCTTCAGAGATTAAACGTTAGAGCGTTTAAACAAAAAGCAAAAAACTCATCAGCTTTATTATATTGTGTAGATAAATGAGATGAAAATAATCTATTCCCTTTATAAAACTACTCCAATCTTGGTCAGATTAAGAACTGTTACAGTAACATTAGTGAAATTAAAAATGTTACACATTACGAGTAGGTACAGGTCAACAAAAGAGATAAGTAATTAGGGTGGGCAAATAAAAAAATAAAAATTTCGATTAATTTTTTTACCTAACGATTTTTGTCGTGATCTAAATTTAAATTTCATGATCTTATTTAGTAAAAACATTATATTTATCGGTGTAATGTCTATTTGTCTATATGAAAATATGATGAACTGTTTTCTTTTCTATTTATTAAATCAAATTATATTCGAATTAATTATCAAGCGTCTAAAAAAGATTCTATTATATGTGATGGCATGGTTACTTATCTCTTTTGTTAACTGTACCCACATAAATGATAAATTTTACTAAAATGAATGAACACTTAAGAAGATTAATCTCAAAACAAGCGACACAAGATGTCAGCAATCAGAAACTCTAGTAACAGAATAATTAAATCCTAACGAATATTTTATACATTTAGGGTTACCAGAAAAAAAAAGCCGTCAGATAAATACCTCTTAAAAAGAACATCTGAGCCGAGTATGACGTGGGCTTAAGTCTAACCTTTTTAGAATTTCTTTGAAAAGTAAATGGTCATTATTTTTGTTTTTATGTTGAACTCAAACTAAGTTAAAATAATTATGTTAAAAATATTTTCTTGAACATATTTTAATATCAACAACAATATGTTGGAGTGTATGTAATAGTAAATAAATCTATTTAAATAAAAATTATATAGACATAATGACTGCGTCTGTGGTTGGTATTATTGTAGCTGAATACTGGGCCAAAAAAAATATTATTATTACATACATACACACCATCACGCCTGTATTCTCCGAAGGGTTAGGCAGAGGTGTAAAAATGTACAACACTCACAGTTCGCCGGTATGTTTAGGTCCCAAGTAATAGGGGGCGAGCCTATTACCATTAACCGAGCACAAATCCTAACTTCGAGCTGCTACTGAGAATTTCATAGAAAAACCCAATAACACTTTCTGCTCGACCTGGGAATCGAACCCAAGACCTCTAGCGTAGCAGGCGCGCTTAGTACCACTACGCTACCGAGGCAAATAAAATAAATAATTATTATTATTTGAATATTTATTTATTATTTGCCACCGATATGCTAAGAAGAAAAAGACGTAAAATTGGTCAAAAGATTTTGAAGAACGCATGTTTATGGTATAAGTCAAAGTCAAAGCATTTATTTCAATGAGACCATTTACAGGCGCTTTTGAATTGTCAAGAAGTATACAACTTAACTTCTCTTTCTTCTTTACTCTCTCTAGCTGATAATCTACATTATTGTCTTAAGCAATGTTGCCATAGTTACAACACAATTCAAAATCTAATAAAGTTCTAATGAGCAACGTGTACCTACTGGTGGTACACGTAAGGCAACCCTGTAATATAGATAGGTACAATTCCTAAGTACAATATGGGTCGCGTAAAATTTATAACGCGTAATTACATCCCTAGACAGGTCGTTAGCAGGGTTGTGTTACGTATGCGAGTCACGATCTCAATTTAAAAAAGTTTTGGTTTTTTTTTAATATTCGTGGCGTCATGAAGATTGTGATTACTCAGTGGTGAAGAGCAAGTACCAATGAGACTGTTTTAATTCATATGTACTTTCTCAGTTTATCTCGGACAGCATTAACATCAATGAAGGAAAACGTTGTTGGGAGGAAACTTGAACTTATCTATCTAAACATACAAATAAATGAAATTGAGGAGTCTGTTTGCAATTTCAAATTACAAGCTTTTCACTAAATGCATGTGAAAGTATATACGGTATTAACATAAAAAAAAACAATTTTTAAAATTTTTGTCTGTCTGTTTGTTCCGGCTCATCTCAGAAACGGCTGAACTGATTTTGGCGGGACTTTCACTCGCAGATAGCTGATGTTATAAAGAGTAACATAGACTATTTTTATTTTTTTTATTTACTTAAATATAAAAAAGAGGTTTATATGCGAAAACAAAATTGAAACCAATTAAATAGTGAACGCGAACGAAGTCGCGTGCAACAGCTATACTTAAAATTATAAAGAAGAAAGATTTTTTTGTTTCTTTGTTTGTACCGAATAGACTACGAAACTACTGGATCGATTTTAATTATTTTTTCACAAATAGATAGCCACATTATTCCTGAGTAATATAGACTATATGGCATCACGTTACGAACTACGAGAGCGGAACAGTAATCAAAGACGTAACTTAAGACGTGTGGAATAAGCCACGCGGACGAAGTCGCGGGCAGTTCGCTAGTAATTAATATAAGTCTGAAATCGCCAGTTTGCCTTGAGCAAGCTTGAGCAAGCAGGAATCAATACTCGTGCGGCTTTGAATTAGAAGAGATCTTTTCTCAGCAGTGGAACAAAATAGTATTTTTTTATAAGGATAGGAAATCATCAAATGACTTCTTTCACTCTGAGCGGAGCGAAAGAGAGTGTCAGGCTCTTACTGACTAAAACCCACCCATGCTCCTCCTAATGCCCTTTGCGCTCCAGTACCGCGGTGAGTCTTTCGAACAAATTCCCCAATTCTGGAAGAATAATAACAGGCTGGTATTATTATTTCTTAGTGACGTCAAAATAGAGGTTCTGTTACATAAAAAAAAAGTTTAAATCAAGAACTGCTTGGTTGAGTCGTGACTGTCAATTACACCCAAAGTGACAGTTGAGTGGGCCGTGTCTGCGTTTGAAAGCTTGTCCTGGCAAACAAAAGACGACAGGGAAACATGAATAAAATAAAAGAACATTATTATGGAACTGCCTCGTTGGCCTAGTGGTCCTAAGCGCGACTGCTACGCTAGAGGTCTTGGGTTCGATTCCCAGGTCGAGCGAAAAGTGTTATTGGATTTTTCTATGAAATTCTCAGTAGCAGCTCGGAGTTAGGGTTCGTGCCCGGTTAATGGCAATAGGTTCGCCCCCTATTAAATAGGACCTAAACATACCTGCGAACTGTGGGTGTAAACTGGTACACCTCTGCCTAACCGTTCGGGGAATACAGGCGTGATGGTGTTGGTATGTTTGATAAAAAAAAAGATCGTGGTCGCATAGAAAGCAGGCAGAAGCCAGGCAGCACAAGACGCGTGTGCAGATTTGCCAGCACAAACATTTAAGAATCGGGCGAATCTTCCTACCCTCGGGCGTGACGTCACTCTATAATGTACATTGTAATGTACATTGTTACACCTCTGTATAACCCTTCGGGGAATACAGGCGTGATGGTACGTTATGTTAGGATATTATATGAAAATGCAACGAATAAAAATAACAACAGTATCGTTTTATAAATAACAAATGCGTCAAGCTTGGCGTGCGAAAAAAAAAGTCAAGACAGTAACCATGAATATTTTGAAAACTATTCTAAAGTTCGAATAATTTAATGAAACCGGTTCAGATGACGTTGACGCCTACCTGGGTATTACCAAAGCTTTAGGTAACAATGTAAAAAAAAATTGCATCCTTATAATTATTTATTAGAGTTTAACCGTGAAACTTTTTCCCATGGGGGTAGGCAGCAACCACAGAACGCCAACTGCTACGATCCTTACATACTTATTTCGCCTCGTCCACGTGCATACATCTGTTCATACAAGCACGCCGGTTACGAGTACTGCGCACGCGACCTTTCTGAAGAACCCCACCAATAAGGACAGGGTAACCGATTATTAACGACCCTGCTCAAGGCAGGGAGTGGGCAATAGATATACAAATTTAAAAAAAAAAAAAAAAAAAAAAAAAAATAAGGACAGGGTAGGTCTTTCTAGGGCGTCCTCTCCCGGCGTTGCCACTCACATCCGCTATATAAATCCCTTTTGTTAGGTGCCTTTCACTTACATAATATGTAGGTATTGTTATCAGGCGCTTCCTTACTGAGAAGTGAGAGAAGGTATTCGCTTGTAATGTAGCCGTTCAGATTAGATCAGGTAGATTTCGTATCTGTCACATCTACACTAATACTAGCTGTTGCCAGCGACTTCGTTCGCGTGGTTTTTGCCACCCGCTTTAAGTCATGTCTTTGGTTACTGCTCCTCTCCCGTGTGTCGTAGCGTGATGTTATTAGCCTATAGCCTTCCTCAATAAATGGACTATCCAATACAAAAATAATTTTCCAATTCAAACCAGTAGTTCCTGAGATTAGCGCGTTCAACCAAACAAATAAACTCTTCAGCTTTACAATATAAGTATAAATAACTTTAAACTTATTACAAATTTTAATAATCTTACTAGGTACTATTAAAAATTCGAAAGTTCGGATGGATGAATGTTTGTTACCCAATCATTAACAATCGTCAGAACGGCTGAACGGGAATGGATGAAATTGAGCACTGTTCTATAAATAGATTATATATTGGAATACAGCTTATAAGCTAATTTTTATTTCGAATAAATTCTGTGTGATAATATATCAACTTTGTCGCTGAAGAAGCCGCAGGCAGAAGCTAGTCTTTTTTATAAGATTATGTAGACAGAAATGTAGTGTGAAAAGGATACTTCTACGCGAGATACCCACATCCGAAAGCCGCCATTGTGCATTGTGGCGTGTGTAGCATGAGAATACATAGAACGGAATCTGGCAAGATACGGACTGCATTTTTGAGAATAAAATTTTGACCTAGTATCGACGGCAAATATATTACTGTAGAGACTGGCTAAATGAGTTGAATACAAACTCATTTTTGGATGTTCATGCTATGAGGTAGATGCTAGATTTAATATTAGGAAGAGAGTGCCAGACTGTGAGTAGGGCTGTCAGTAAATAATAAAACTAGATAAAAAATAATAAAATAATCCTACTACAATAACTGCCTAGTGGTCCTAAGCGCGACTGCTACGCCAGAGGTCTTGGGTTCGATTCCCAGGTGAAGCAAAATGTGTTTTTGGGTTTTTCTATGTAATTCTCAGTAGCAGCTCGGAGTTAGGATTTGTGCCCGGTTAATGGCGGGACCTAAACATCCCGGCGACGTACACCTCTGCCTAACCCTTCGGGGAATACAGGCGTGATGGTATAAGTTAAGTGCTATTAGTTTCTGTTATTTAAAAGAGCTTATGGCTTTCAGTTCCAGAACGATACAAAATTAAGCGTGTATATACCAATACTGATATACTTATTCTACTAATATCCTACTAGTATTATAAATGCGAAGCTTTGCGAGTATAGGTTTTTTTTTTTTTTTTTTGGTGGGTGGGAAATCATCAAATAACTTCTCCCGCCCTGGGCGGGGCGGGAGGGAGTGTCAGACTTTTACTGACTAAAACCCACCCATGTTCCTTCTTGTGCCCTTTGCGTTCCGGGGGCGCGGTATCTCTTGCGAACAACCCGCAGCCCCGGCAGGCATCGGCCCTCAGTGGCCCCTTCCTTTTGCTGACATCTCTTTGATGCGCGCGTGGAACACGAACGCGCCGTCGACACGGCCTGTCGTTATGCAACGTAAGGACGGTGAGCTACCCATTGCTCACCGTCCACAGGCCAGTATCTACGGTGGCCGGGAGTCGTCTCGCGGCTCCCGACGTCCGGAGCGTCTACCGCGGCGGCTGGGACGGGAGAACCGCTGTCTCAACCATCCCGCCGCCTCCTTCCCAAGCATTACTGCCTCGCAGAAGGAGGCGACTGCATCCCATTCCCTCTCGCTCCGGACCATGGCTTGCACCAGGGCCGGACGCGAGAGTTCGCCGCCGCCGAGTATAGGTAGGATGGATGTTTGTTACCCTTTCTCGGCTTTTTCGGCTGAACGGATCTGGCTGAAATTGGGCACTTAGATAGATGGTAGTGTGGAATAAACACATAGGGATACTTCTTATCCCGGAAAAATCTACTTATTGTACTAATCAGAAGATTTTGTTTGTCTGTTTGAATACATTAATCTCAGAGACTACTAATCCGATTAAAAAGAAAAGCGCTTGTATTTTAGAACCTATTTATGGAAGGCTATATAACATCACAGGACGATTAACAGGAGTGGAGTAATATACAAAGACGTAACTAAACGCGAGTGGCACCGCGAGGTTTATAACACATTAACACATACCATCACGCCTTTTTTTTTTGGTGGGTGGACCATCACGCCTGTATTCCCCGAAGGGTTAGGCAGAGGTGTGCCAATGTACACCCACAGTTCGCCGGTACGTTTTTAGGTCTCATGTAATAGGGGGCGAGCCTATTGCCATTAACCGGTCACAAATCCTAACTCCGAGCTGCTACCGAGAAATTCAAAGAAAAACCTAATAACACTTTTTGCTCGACCTGGGAATCGAACCCAAGACCTCTAGCGTAGCAGTCGGGCTTAGGACCACTAGGCCAACGAGGCAGTTATAACTAGATAAGGTTTATAACTAGTAATAAAATAAAATCCACTATCAGAAAAAGTATACTTAAGAAAAGATTTCCTCAAAGTTCGATTTCATATAAGAATATTTATTACTAGCACCTGCCAGCGACTTCGTTCGCGTAGTTTCTTCACCCGCGTTAGGCTACGTCTTCGGTTACTGCTTCGCACCTATTGGTCGTAGTGTGATGTTATATAGCCTTCGCGTCATGTTCGTGAACGGGCGCTGTCAGTTGGGATTGGTCATCTCTTAACTGCTATGGCTTACATCTTTAGTAGGTACTATTTTTTTTTTTTTTGTTGTATTGTTTTATATACATTTTCATTGTTTTCACATATAGAAGCAACAAGAATATTGTAACCAAGATTTTGTAAAAACCAAATTGAAAGAAAAGAGTGTCCATGGAGTTTCATGCTCGTTCTTCTCCATAGAGACCTACGCTTTGGAGCGAGCAACTAGCTCCAACTTTTAAATGTAACTTCTTGACAATTCAAAAGTGCCTGTAAATGGTCTCATTGAAATAAATGCTTTGACTTTGACCTTAAACCTTCCTCAATAAATGAACTATCCAACACATTATTTTTTTTAATTCAAACCAGTAGTTCCTGAGATTAGCAAACAAACAAACAAACAATTTCGTCAGCTTTATATTATTAGTACAGTTAAAACGATTAAAAGCGTTCGGTTTTTAAAATAAATAAAGTTATTGTTATGTTGCTAAGGGAAAAAAATATAAGTGGCATAATTTGTTTGTGGTTTAGCAAAAAGCCTTTATTTTAAAATTAACCGTTATCTAGGGAGTAACTAATTGTCAAATACAAAACAGAGTATTTACATAATATATTAAACGGTAAATACACATATTTGGCATGACTGAACGTGAGGTCCCGGTTTCGATTCCCAGGCGGAGCACAGTATAATACTGTTTTTCCATCAGGAAATTTCTCAGTAGCACGGAGTCTGAACACATACCATCACGCCTGTATTCCCCGAAGGGTTAGGCAGAGGTGTACCAATGTACACCCTCAGTTCGCCGGTATGTTTAAGTCTCATGTAACAGGGGGCGAGCCTATTGCTATTAACCGGGCACAAATCCTAATTCCGAGCTGCTAGTGAGAATTCCATAGAAAAACCCAATAACACTTTTTGCTCGACCTGGGAATCGAACTCAAGAACGAACTCAAGCGTAGCAGTCGCGCTTAATACCACTAGGCTACCGAGTCACGGAGTTTGAAAGTTGTCGGGTGGTCAGAAGCTCGAACGACTAACAACCAGTCTTACCAATCATGGTAAAACGCCCGGGAGGAGTTATTTGATGATTTCCAACCCCTCAAAAAAAAAAAACCCTGTATCTTGATCACACCCAGAAAGTGGCTACAGTAAACTCATCTACTGCAACATTTATCTGCTTAACTGAGAGTGCGACTACATAAATAAATAAAATTCTATCAAGTGCTTCTCTGACGTGTATAAAGTGTGTTTGTATTTACCAGTTTGCCACCGTAGGAAATACATTTTACATTCAAGCATTTCCCACTAATTAAAAAAACCGCTCGTCGGACCGTGTTCCGTGAAGCACCTTCGTTATTACTTTATTAGACGGGATTTAAAATTTTGCAGTTCACGTAATATTGTGGTGAGGAGAAATTGTTTTAATTTTTAAACAGCTGTTTATCGAGGTGGGATCATTCTCATTACTAGGGTATCCGGAGAGATAGACGTGCTTGTTCTATTTTTAAAATCTACACAGATAAGATAAAAAGATCTTGTTTTTATGATTAAAATAAAATTCATATTTTCTGAGAATTTAAGAAAATAGATTGCTTTTTTTTTGATAAAACATTGCCTCACTCTAGGAATTTCTGCTGTATCGTGGGTGCGTTTACAAACTTACATATATAATCAAGCAAACCCGGTACAACCTGCAGATATACAAATATTAGTTTTAATAATAAACTTCATAATTACTGTTATTTTGGTGCTCATTCAATTCAACTAACATCAAACGCATCGCTATTTCGAACCTCATTTGTTACCACGTTGCGCGTTACCTAAGTACCTAAATATTTTCTTCTAACAGCGCCTTAAGAAGCCAAACATCTATTCTGAATAATATTCATAAAATCCAAACAAAAGAATAAACGCCACAAAACAGTCTCATTTTATCAGATCGCGCCAACATTTGAAGAAACATCCTAACCTACTTTCAGAGCAATCGTCAAACTTATGACAACAGCAGATTGCCAAGTTAAAGGCGTCAGCTCTCAAGACAATCGTTTGAAATGAACGGAATAATTAGCATGTAAATTAGATGCAGTATAAACTTTGTTAGATTTTGTGTGCATTTGTAGGAGATGCAGACATTTCATGGGCAATGTTTAAGTGTACCGCAGAGACTCTGACTGGTTAAGCCATACAGAAACTTTCTTTGTATTTAAGAAAATACAATTATTTTGTTATATATATACAAATTATTTTGTTTTTACTTACTTCAGGACAAACAGAAAAGGTACAAGCATTGAAAACCATGTTTGCTTAAGACGGATTTGCGATATTGGGACTTATATCAATTATAAGTCCGGTTTCCTCACGATGTGTTCCTTTAACGATTTTGATTAATTTTGTATATGATACTTTAATTTTATTTTCTGATTACGTGTTTTATGTCCGCCATTTTCGCGGGACGACTCCCGGCCACCGTAGATACGGGCCTGTGGACGGTGAGCAATGGGTAGCTCACCGTCCTTACGTTGCATAATGACAAGCCGTGTCGACGGCGCGTTCGTGTTCCACGCGCGCCTCAAAGAGATGTCAGCAAAAGGAAGGGGCCACTGAGGGCCGATGCCTGCCGGGGCTGCGGGTTGTTCGCAAGAGATACCGCGCCCCGGGAATGCAAAGGGCACAAGAAGGAACATGGGTGGGTTTTAGTCAGTAAAAGTCTGACACTCCCTCCCGCCCCGCCCAGGGCGGGAGAAGTTATTTGATGAGTTCCCACACTCCAAAAAAAAAAAAATGTCCGCCATTTTGTATTTAATGTGACATCACATAGACTATTACCAGCGGCCGATTAAGACTCTTTTAACAGTACCTTAATTGTCAAATTATGATTAGTTTGAGGGATTATATAAGCATACATACAGACATACCAATAATCACTACAGGACATAGGCCTCCCCTAAAAACAGTCACAATGGCCTACGGTGCCCGTATCCAGCGATTTCCATTATTTCATATTTTATATTTCTAAAAACATACAGATACCTACTGATACATACCGGTTAAAATCATAACCTTCCTTTTTGCTTCGCCATAGTCGGGTAATAAGATTAGATAAGCTAAACAAACCAGACCCTAAAGTACTTAGGCTGGCTAATACCACAAGTAACTAACACAGAATACAAACAGTAGTCAACTCAAAGCGTATTCGAAACATCTATGTATATATTTCTCTCTCAATCGTTTGAAGTTGACAGAGACAGAACGAAGATATAGGGCACGTCAAGCAGTTATAATTTCCTTTCCTTATCACACATACTATCACGCCTGTATACCCCGAAGGGTTAGGCGGAGGTGTACCCGTTTACACCCACAGTTCGCCGGTATGTTTAAGTCCCATGTTATAGGGGGCGAGCCTATTGGCAATAACTGGGTACAAATCCTAACTTCGAGCTGCTATTGAGAATTTTATAGAAAAACCGAATAACGCTTTGCTTGACCTGTGAATCGGACCCAAGACCTCTAACGAGGCGTAATTTCCTTTTCTACCATCAAAACATTCATCATTCATTTTCTACCATGCCACTCCGCTTCTGTGTAAAGTATTAGTTGTCGGCTCCACGCACGCCAGTGCTTGTATGATAGTGCTCAGAAACCACTTAACCCCGTCAGTTTGTCGGTCGCTTTGCTGAAGAGCAGTGTGTAAATGTATAATACAGCCTTTATATACATAATTAGTTCTTATTGAAGTAAGGGAAGTGGAACTTTAATGGAGCTTATGGGTTATAAAGTGGTTCTTGCCAGTACTGAGTTATATTTTAAGTACTTTTCAAAACTATGGTTATCTATGTAATGTGTTTTTCAGACTGATTCCGGCCACAGCGGCTACTCTTTATTCAGACTAGCCAAGTACGCAGGAGATATTATAGTGCACAAGTGTGTGCGCAAACACAGGTGCACTCCCTCTTCCCTAACTCTCATAGTCCGATGGGACGGCAATCCAACACAACCGGGGAGAGATCAGGCGCAGGACCAACGGCTTTACGTGCTTTCCGAGCACGGGACACGGGGGTGTCACACCACTAACTTCCGAACTCCGGGCTGTTACTGAGAAAATCCGAATGGAAAAATCCAACAACACTTTTTGCCCGACCTGGAAATCGATCCCAAGACCTCTAGCGTAGCAGACGCGCTTAGGATTACTAGGCTACCGAGGCAGTTTATTTTTTACGGATGGGAAATTATTAAAAAAAAGCTTTGGAAGTCGGTGGCAATACAAAACAACAAACAGAACGAAAGCCACCGACTTCCAAAGTTTTTTTTTCCAGAAGGGAAATCATCAAATGACTTCTCCCCTGAGCTCGTTGACTTCCAATGCTAAAGTTATTTTTCACTTTTTAGTTATTGAAGGAGGTTGTGTTTTTTGTATGTTTTTCATTACGATCAGTTGAGTGGTTTTAGTGATAACAAATAAACAGACAGAATTACTTACTCTTAACAATATTAGTTTAAATTAATTATGTAGTATCGAAATAGTGCCTGACATTTAAATGTGATTAAATCATCCTATATATAACCTTTTTAAACTTAACCTTTGAGAATAATTCCCATTGTAATACAAAACAGCTGAAATATAAAACTTTAAAGGTGAAACCATTTACAACTGGACATAACTATTTGTACAGTACTTTATGATCTCCCGCCAACGTAATTTAGCTCCTACGCTCTGAAGCGATTTAAATATACACAAACTATTTACATTTTGATTACAGTTGGCTAACTTTGTATTTAATACTACTATTATTAATCTTTAGCAAATATTATAAATGTGAAAGTTACTCTGTCTGTTTGTGTTATAATTTTCAACTCTAAATCACTAATAATATTAAAAAAATTAAGTAATCTCCTACAGAAAAATAAAAATCCCTACCGCAGCTAACAAAAGAGGTGAAAACTTTGAAACCGCCGAACCGATTTTTACCACACATAGCTAAGAACACTCCCGACTAATATACCTTTCAAACAAAAATAAACTAAATCAAAATCGGTTCATGCGTTCGGGAGCTATGATGCCACAGACACGTCAAACTTATAACACCCCGTCGTTTTTGCGTCGGGAGTTAAATAGAGCAAATTAGTTGTGAATGTGGACAAATTCTGCTTTAGGGATTCTGTTTTTCGATACCATCTACACTCATGGTTCCTGTGGTTCACGGGGCGACTGTGAAGAAGGCTTTAAGTTTGACAGATTCAAACTATCTACCTCTAAGTGTTCCGACTTGATGAGTATGGGTTTTTTTTTTTTGGTGGGTGGGAAATCATCAAATAACTTCTCCCGCCCTGGGCGGGGCGGGAGGGAGTGTCAAACTTTTACTGACTAAAACCCACCCATGTTTCTTCTTGTGCCCTTTGCGTTCCGGGGGCGCGGTATCTCTTGCGAACAACCCGCAGATGAGTATGGGTGCCGGTGTAATTACAGGCACATGAGAAATTTCAACTTTGTCCCTAGGATAACGACGCATTTGCAAGGGCTCTGGTATTGCAGATGTCTATAGGTGACCACTTAACTTCAGGTTGGACGTCGGCTTAGCGTGATGGTGATGGTATGTTAGATATAAAAAAAAGATCGTAGAACGCAGGCAGAAGGCAGTCAGCATAGGACGCGTGTGCAGATTTGCCAGCACAAACCTTTATGAATCGGGCGAATCTTCCTGCCCTCGGGCGTGACGTCACTCTATAAAATACAATCAAACGATCCCCCAAACTCAAACTGGTGCCTCGGGATAGTTCTTAATTGAATTCGGGTTATCAAAACGAGATGGTATTATATTTTATTTTACTTTTTTCTTATTGTACCATTAAATAAATGGACTTACCAACGAGTCCATTTCAGACAACGGATTGGGTCAATTTGAAACTCTCTTTTGAATTAACCCTCAACCTTCTAACTGAACGAGTTCCGATTAAATAATTTGACAGATTTTAATACAAATTCTCATTCTTATTAATTATTTGACAGATTTAAATACAAATTCTTATTCTTATTAATTATTTGACAGATTTAAATACAAATTCTTATTCTTATTTTTTATTTTACTGATTTTTGTTGAACTCCTTTTTTTATCAAACTCTAGGCTACACTTTACTTAGTGTTACACAATTGAAATAGAAGCTTTCGTCCATCTTCGAAAGCTTTTTTGTATATGATAGCTAGATTCATGAGAGATCATATAAGATCACGCTACAACCCACGTGTGCGGAGCAGTAACCAAAGACGTGAAGTAAACGCGAGTAAAACCGCGAGGTATATATAGCTTGTTAATTAATAAAGCTTCAGGCAAAACTAAAATACTCACCTATTTCAGGGGAAACAAAACAAAATCGAGGCAAGCGCGATGTTGCCATATTTATGTTGGCTAACCCTTAATCATAATAGTTCATACAAGCACGCCAGTTACAATTCAATTCAATTTAATATATTTATTTCAGATTTTCGGTCCATATGGTGTTTTAAATACATGTAAGATAATAACTTAAGAACTATGTTAGTAATATTACGTCTACTTAAAAAGTAAATGGCGGGAAGAACAAAACACCGCCTACCCTACGTGCAGACCTACCCAATGCCTCCAAATCCAGTTCAAATTCAGTTACGAGTAGATACTGCGCGTCCAACTTCCCATCCTTGTTATTGGTTTTAACATAGTCGGGTAGTACATCCATGGAAAACGTGAGTGACGATGGGAATCCTTATCTTTATCCCCTTATCTTTATCCCCCATAAGCTTTCTCTAACCTTTCCCAACCCCTATAATGAGGTTTTTATGTTTCTACTGGCTCCTATTTCATTAGACAAAAGCCTGGTCGATCCTTCCAAATATAGGCTTCAATTAATAATAATTTTACCAGAAAAAATATTTTTCATGATATTGTTTATATTCGTCATATACTAATAGGTACGAGCAACAAAAGAAATAAGTAACCAGGGTTGTCAGATGAGCATCTGTTGTCGGACCAGAAAGGACCAATGTAGCGGCGCAGTGTTCCACGCTCGTCATTCGAGAGTGGGTGGGTCCATTATGGAAATTGCTGCACGGAGAGGAAGGACCTGCAGATGAACAGCGGGTCGAGGTCCGCCGGGGAGGCGGTGAATGCTTATGCGAATCCTGCAACCCCGGCCACAGGCAAAGGTGAAACACCGCGGTGGCTTAAGCCGGTAAGAGTCCGGCATGTCCCTTCATCACCCCCACGACGGAGTAAGGCCATGACGCTTTCTACCGCGCACCAAAAAAAAAGGCTTGTCAGATGTAGTTGACATTTCCTTTCAAACTGATGTCTGCAAATTTAATTTAATTTAAATTAATAAACTGTTTGTTTTCAAACCATTCAATCAAATTTTTTCGAAACCACTTGATCAGCTTCAAAAAAAATGTTTATATATGGCATGTTACTTATCTCTTTTGTTGACTGTACATAATAATTATTGTAAATAGGATCGTTCGTCGCGATCAATCACGTCGTTATGGTTGATAGATACCTAGGATTTAGTGAACAGATTTATCAAGAGGTTCCTTTTCTATATTTAGGTGAAAAAGGAAAATTCCACGAAGGCAGAGACCACGTGTAACTTACAGTAGTAAATTTATTTTTCTTTTATTTACTAGCATTTTGACTGCGACTTTGTCTGTGTACATTTTTGATACCTTCCCTAAAAACTCAGCACCCCTGAGGCCATCTTTTATAGATGGTCAAAAAAAATTAAATGCTTAAATTTTTATTTTTTTTAAAGCAATGTTACCTAAGTCTGCTCTAGGTTCCAATCGTGTGTACTAACTAATCCAGTGAAAATCGTCTCATTACTATTTTTCGTAATTGATTTTAAAAAGAGAATACTTTATTTTGTAATTCGGTTGCAAGTTGCTGTAGAGTTCTTTTTTGGCGCGTTCGTGTCAAAGAGATGTCAGCATAGGGAAGGGGCCACTGAGGGCCGATGCCTGCCGGGGTTGCGGGTTGTTCATAAGAGATACCGCGCCCACGGAACGCAAAGGGCATAAGAAGAAACAGTTTTAGTCAGTAAAAGCCTGACACGGGAGAAGTTATTTGATGATTACCCACCCCCCTCAAAAAAAAAAAAAACCCCCGGCGCAAAAAGGACGGGGTGTTATAAATTTGACGTGTCTGTGTGTATGTGTATCTGTCTGTAGCATCGTAGCTCCCGAAGGCATCTACCGATTTTGATTTGATTTCTTTTGTTTGATAGGTGAATTAGTCAGGAGTGTTCTTAGCTATGTTTGATGGAAATCGGTTTAGCGGTTTCAAAGTTATCAGCTCTTTTGTTGGCTTCGGTAGGGATTTTTATTCTTCTGTCGGGGGTTACTTACATTTTTTTTTTTTTGTAATGCCAGTAATTCGAATGTCTTACTAGGTTGGGTAGTATTATCACGGCTTTGTTACATTATAATGTTCCTTTTTCTTGTATTACGATAATGAACTGTCTTGCTCATATAAATAGGGTACAACATGGTAAAATGATCTATGTAATGTGGAAAAAACATGCGAACTAGAATGAGAAAATGATATTATTTACCATACTTACTTGTTAGTTATGGTAACGTTAACTTTCTTTACCATAATGTTTGGTAGTACACTAACCATAATTATCCCAATTTATCCTAATATTATAAAGGTGAAGAGTTTTTTTGTTTGTTTGGTTGAACGCGCTAATCTCAAGAACTACTGTTTGGAATCGAAAAAATCTTTTTGTGTTGGATAGTACATTTATCGAGAAAGGCTATAGGTAAAATAACATCACGCTACGATGCACGGGAGAGGAGCAGTAACCAAAGACCTAACTTAATGTGGGTGGAAAAAAACACGCGAACGAAGTCACTGGCAGCAACTAGTAATTTATATTATTACACAATTTTTATACAAGCCCCTTTTCGAAAAAACGCTGCTGTCTCACTTGATTAGATGAAAGTGGAATATTGCAAAAGTCAATAATTATACGGATTGTAAAGACAATACTGGGAAGTAATGTGGGTTTACCAAACTAAGTAAACATTGAGTTTTCGATTGATTGTACAGTGTACACATACATACCATCACGCCTATATTCCCCGAAGGGTTTAAGCAGAGGTGTACCAATGTACACCCACAGTTCGCCGTTATCTTTTAGGCCCTATGTAATAGGGGCAAGCCTATTGCCATTAACCGGGCACAAATCTTAAGTCCGAGGTGCTACTGAGAATTTCATAGAGAAACAAAATGTCGCTTCGCTCAACCTGGGAATCGGACCCAACACCTCTAGCGTATCAGTCGCGCTTAAGCCTCCATCCTAAAAAAGGCAGTCTGTCTGTTCTAGCTAATGACCGAAACGGCTGGACTGACTTTGACCGGACTTTTTACGAGGAGTAACTTAACTGACTTTTCTTAAAAAAAAATAATTAGGGTTCCATGCAAAACAATAAAATCCGGACGAAACGGCGGGCATAAGCTAGTCAATACTTTTAATATTCAGTCTTATAATCGATAAGAAACATCAGTACCAACACTAATATTGATATCTAATTAAGCGTTACACGTTTAAGCACTGCCTTTGGCAATTTAGAAGCTGACCCAAAATAATTAAGCCATATCGCCAAACAGAGAATGGTATTCGGTCCATATATCATAACTTGTTGACTTTGTTCTGAACTATTTGCGCCAAGTTTACACTTGGCTAAGATTTGGCAAGCTTAAGATTTAGCTTATGATATGGTAAGTGTTATTAATGTGTTGCTATTGAGATATTTTCTTTTAAAAACTTATGCCTACCTTCTGGAAAGTATAAACATAATTTTTATATTGTTGGATTGCGCACTATGTTTCTTACAGCCTCGTCGAAGAAAACAAGGATTATTTTAAGTAAATGTTTAATTCTTCTATTATTTTAAAATAACTGCCTCGTTAGCTCAGTGGTCCTAAGCGCGACTGCTACGCTAGAGGTCTTGCGTTCGATTCCCAGGTCGAGCAAAGTGGTATTGGGTTGTCTATGACATTCTCAGTAGCAGTTCGGAGTTAGGATTTGTGCCCGGTTAATGGCAATAGGCTCGCCCCCTACATACCGGCGAACTGTGGGTGTACACTGGTACACCTCTGCCTAACCCTTCAGGGAATACAGGCGTCATGGTACGTATTTTAAAATAAATAATACCAGTCTAATAATGTCTCACTGCAAGACAAAGGCCTCCAGGGTTACGTTATTTGTTCGATAGAGTCACCCTGACCCTGGAACGCAAAGAGCATTAAGAGGAACACGAATGGGACTTAGTCAGTAAGAGTCTGAGACTCCGTTCTGCTCCGCCAAGAGCGGAAGTGAGCAGCCACCGACCGCACAGTTTATGCCTACCTACCGCGCCACTGTAGCTCACTGATGGCGGCGAGTGCCCATGAAATAAGTTTCAAAGTAGATATCTTTCTTAAAATAACTGAACTATGATAACTTTATTTTTCATTACTAAACTATACAAAAAAAAAAACGTATTTATTAGAATTCCTTTATTTAACAAAACATAACATAACATCACGTCCGTATTCCTCGAAGGGTTAGGCAGAGGTGTGCCAATGTACACCGACAGTTCGCCGGTACGTTTAGGTTCAATGTAATAGGGGGCGAGCCTATTGCCGTTGATCGGGCACAAATCCTAACTCCGAACTGCTACTGAGAATTTCATAGACAAACCCAATTATACTTTTTGCTCGACTTGAGAATCGGACCCAAGACCTTTAGCGTAGCAATCGCGCTTGGGACCACTAGGCTAACGAGACAGTTAATAAAAAAACTTTTCCTCTATACACAGTTACAGTCTAAACTCCAGTAGTCTCCTGAGTAATACTTACGGCAACTACTGAGGGCCTATTTGTAAACACAACGGCTTTTTTTATACGTTGCGCAGGAAACTGTTGGTATATGAATATTGTATGAGATTAAGTCCGGGTGTCAACAAGGGTCCTGTGGGGTGTGGTCCCATTGATAGCGGGTAGGATAAAATAAATAAGGTGGGGATTAAGGGATGAAAGGGGGCGAAACATAGACTTAAACTGAATAAGCCATGACCTAAGAAGGATATCAAATTAAATTAAGTCATAAACAAAAAAGACGCCTGAAGAATAGCTATCGCACGTAGTTGCATTGCTGCAAAAATACTGTCAAAGATTTTTGTGGAGCAAATTGTAAAATAATGGGTCCCCCGACCCAATTACACGGTGGCAATCCTAATGGAGACTAGCTAAGTACGCTGTGTTTATACACAAAAGTGTGTCCGCAAACACAGGTGTACTCCTCCTTCCCTTATTTACGAAGTTTGAGGGTTTTTGTATGAGATTTTATCTTAAGAGCTTTTGAATTTGACTATAGTGATTAAGATTTAATATCTATTTAAAATGGGATTGGAACTGCCTCGTTAGCCTAGTGGTTCTAAGTGCGACTGCTACGCTAGAGGTCTTGGGTTCGACTCCCAGGTCGAGCAGTGTTATTGGGTTTTTCTATGAAATTCTCGGTAGCAGGTCGCAGTTAGGGTTTTTGCCCTGTTAATGGAAATAGGTTCGCCCTCTATTACATGGGACCTAAACATACTGGCGAACTGTTGGTGTACGTTGGTACACCTCTGCCTTACCTTTCGGGGAATACAGGCGTGATGATATGTTTGTTAAAATTGGATCTCACTTGGCTTAGACCCCAGGTTAAATGGTGTTAAAGTTAAGGTGATTATAATAAAATATGGATTTCTTCTTAGCGTTTCGATGGCAAATATAGATATTAAATAATATAGGCTAACGAAAAAAATATTAATATTATTTTTTTTTTGTCAGTGGACTGTTTGGGCCTGAGGCGGGCCGCTAAGAGTTGCCATCGTGGTAAAAATAATAGCCAATCGACAGGAGTCGATTGCCCAAAGTGTGCCAGCCATAACGTAGGTCGAAGAGTACGTCACTCGGAAGGCTCCTTTTGGTGGGATAATATTATGGCTCGATGGGGCGCCAAATGCTCCAAAGGAAAATATACAAAGAACTCTACTACTAGGTACTTAAAATCGCTTATTGTGTGACCGCCTCTCATTCCTATTCCACATGCATGTTTCAAATTTGTAAAGATTGGACAGACACAGAGCAATGGCGATCCTGGGATCTCATAAATGAATTTAATAGTTGCCCTTTGCGCTAAAATTTAAAATGCTTTGAAGGTTATTATATTTTTGTATGAAAAGGGGTCAAAAGTTTTTCACGTACCTAGTGTAACATTAGGTATCTGTTTCATCAACCACTCTTTGATATTGCATTAGGAGAAGGGAAACCAATCTTATTATGTTTTGTGTAGGTTTAAATTACGAGGGAAATTGCTTTTATGTTTATTTATCGAGCAAAAATCACGTCTGTTGTATGAGAGCCCCCTTCAATATTTATCTTCGTCTGTTTTTTTTTGTATTTGTTGTTATAGCGGCAACAGAAATACATGATCTGTGAAAATTTCAACTGTCTAACTATCACGGTTCATGATATACAGCCTGGTGACCGACGGATAGACGGACGGACAGTGGAGTCTTAGTAATAGGGATAGGGTCCCGATTAACCCTTTAGGTACGAAACCCTAACAATTTTAAGTATTTGTTTGTGTTTGTAATATTGATCAATGTTTAAAATATAATGCTTAACACCAAATTACATAAATATTTATTATAGAATTTCAGTACATACCTATTTATTTTCTTTTTTTTTTTCTTTTTTAAAAACGTTGCCCCACACTAGGAATTTCTCCTGTATGGTGGGTGCGTTTACAACCATATAAACTCACATACACAAACAGCCAGACCCGGAACAACTATCTGTAGGTCATACAAATATTTGTTCCGTGCGGGAATCGCACCCGCGACACGCAGCGCAGCAGACGATCGCTCGGCCACTGCGCCAACCGTGTCGTCAAATTATTATATTTTCACAGACCGCTTACAAAAGACTTTATTTTGTTTCTTTTTTTAGGATTTAACTCGAACTAAGATATAGCTCAAAAATAAAGGTTTCTTTTGTATTCAAATACCGCCAATTTGTTGTACTTATTTAAGGCGGTTGGCGCCAAATAGTCTGCGTCCGCCATTACTGGCAGTGTTGCCAACTTATCGTAAAATATTGCCACTACATAAAAATACAAGTGTGAAAATGTACTGAGAGCTGATCATTACTGTTTCTAGTTGAAATATTTTAGTATCTATAAAAATAATATTACTGGCTCATATTATTGTCCCACTTCAAGGTAAAGGTCTCTTCTCATGCAGAGAAGCACGAGTAATGATCACCACCCTTGTTCAGGGTAGATTAGCGGTTTGAGACTTATATTGGCTACTGGCTTTATACCCCGCGGCGATTGACAAACATATTTTTTTTTTTGTTCGCGTTGCTATCTACCTCTTAAAAAAACAATCAATTGTCAGTAGCAGCTCGGAGTTAGGATTTTGTGCCCGGTTAATGGCAATAGGCTCGCCCCCTATCGCATGGGACCTAGCCGGCGAACTGTGGGTGGACATTGGTTTACATTACACCTCTGCCTATTCCTTCGGGGAATACAGGCGTGATGGTATGTTATGTGTGTAGTAAAAATTATAATAAAATTGTTGTACAAATTTCGAGTCTCAAAACATAAAGTGACTATCATCTATCTTTATTTTTCTCTAATATATCACTAAGGATTATCTGATGACACATTATAGTCAGATAATTTTTTTCTTAAAAAATGGCACGTTTTCCAATAAAGATTTGCCATCCCTGGCTTACTAAATACATAAAGGCCCATTTTACTCCTACACGTCCATTATTATATGAAACTCAACAACAACTCAATTCACATTATTTTTAAATGGGTACAGTAAAAGCCCCATGATTTTCCATTTCGAAAAAAAAATCTCTACAATGCCTGTTTATCATTGAATTCGTTCAAAGGCCTTCCATTACGGACCATTTATAAGTATTACAATCTTTTCGGGCTTTGTTACATTGACAAAACAAATGAAGAGCAGTAGTCTCACTTGTTATTTTTTTTAAAAGCTTAACTTGGACTTTTTTGTGGTGCCTTAAAAATGAAGGCCTCCAGACAGTCCTACAGCGATTACTCGAACTTTTTATGATGATTTATTTTCTTGCTCGCTTGGACTACCTCGTTAGCGTAGTGGTCCTAAGCGCGACTGCTACGCTAGAGGTCTTGAGCTCGATTCCCAGGTCGAGCAAAGTGTTATCGGGTTTTTCTATGAAATTCTAAGTCTAAGCAGCCGGAGTTAGGATTTGTGCCCGGTTAATGGCAATAGGCTTGCCCCCTATTACACGGAATCTAAAAAATATACCGGCGAACTGTGGGTGTACATTGGTACACCTCTGCTTTACCCTTCGGAGAATATAGGCGTGCTGGTATGTTATTGTTGTATTTTCTTGCCTAGTCAAGTATCAGAACATAGGGCTCCCCAACACGGATAGGCATGACATACCATATGATTCGAACCTATCGAATCATATGGTATGTCATGCCATTCATGTTAGGTACCTTTAAACCCTGCGGACAGAAATAGGAACCCCGCGCAGCTGGGTTCCTATTTCGATTCCTATTATCGAGGCTCCTATAACAAAAACTCGATGCCAGTTTAAATTAAAACAAAGCTAACGTCTGATTATTAGGCTCAAATTCAGAGGCATTTGTCATGCCACATGCCTTTGGCTTATTAGCCCAGCGAATCAGCAAGCTGAAGTGGCAGTGGCCAAGGCACATGACACGCAGAACTGATGGCCGATGGGGCCACATAGGACACACGACACTGGCAAGCGCAGCGTAGGACGTCCACCAACAAGGTGGACAGACAACCAGATTAAGGCCACAGGAAAAAGCTGGATGCAGGCCGCTTCCAACCGGTCCTTTTGGAAATCTATGGGGAGGCCTATGTCCAGCAGTGGTCGTCCTACGGCTGATATGATAATGAGGATTATGATGCCTTTTGGGAAGCCCATGGTAAGAGGCTTTCAATAATCTGTCAGACTCTTACTGACTAAATACCATTCCATTGGTGTGTTCTTTACCCATTAAAAATTGTTATAGGACTCTTGTAGTCAATTTAAAATGATGGGATGTTTCGAAAACAATTAAATCGCTTTATAGCGTGGTACTTCTTTATTTATTTGTTTAATGGCTCCAAAGGATGGTCTATTGTCAAATTAATGATCTCAAAATATTTTAGGATTGCTCGCTCGGGTACTCACAGGGTCAATCAATCAAAATACAATGTTCCTGCAATAGAAAAGGTACCTTTTGTGAGCGTTGACTTAAAATATTTTGTTTTAAATATACTGGTTGCAACTTTGCCCACTTTAGACAAATTATTGTGTCTATTTCTAACGTCAAACTAGAAAGTTTTTTCTAAAGGCAATATGCACGATTACACGATAAATACTAATATTAAAATACAAAAACATTTTGTATTTATTTGGTCTATCTATGTCACGTGGGTGTCACACCACCAACTTTCAAACTCCGGGCTGCTACTGAGAAATTCCTAACGGAAAACCAAATAACAGTCTACGTCCGACCTGAGAATTGAACCCAGGATCTGACGGTCTGCAATCGACCCTGATTTGCTGCTCGACAGTAGGTACTACGAACAAATTATTTTTATTTCAATAATCGTGTACCTACGTATTGTTAAAATCCGATGAGACAAAAGCATTTTCATTTGTTTGTCTCTGCTAAAACTAGCCTCTCGAAATAACTGAATACAAGTGTTTTACATGAAACGACTGCCTGACTGCCCTCCACAATCCAGTTACTGGGCAACACGATACCTCTTTGTAAGACTGGTTGGCCGACTCCCCGGCTTCTGACCATCCGTAACAACTGTCAAATATCTATGTTACGAATGACAGCCGGGACCAACGGCTTTATGTGCTTTCCAAGACATGGGAGTGTCATATCATAACATAACATACCATCACGCCTGTATTCCGTGAAGGGTTAGGCATACGTTCCAATGTACACCCACAGTTCGCCGGTAAGTTTCGGTCCCATGTAACAGGGGGAGAGTCTATTCCCATTAACCGGGCACAAATCCAAACTCTGAGCTGCTACTGAGAATTTCATAGAAAAATCCAATAACACTTTTGCTCGACCTGGGAATCGAATCTAAGAACTCTAGCGTAGCGGTCGCGCTTAGGACCACTAGGCTAACGAGGCAGTCCCGAGGTGTCATATCACCAACTTCCAAACTCCGGGCTGCTACTGAGAAATTCCTAATGAAATCCCATTAACACTTTTTGCCCGACCTGAGAAATGAACCCAGGACCCCAAGGTCTATAGTCGACCCTGATCTGCTGCTCGATAGTACTACGCGAACAAATTAAAATGTCTGTGTAGTTTTTATTTCAATAACCGCGTACGTATTGTTGGAATCCGTTGAGATAAGAACACTTTTATTTGTTTGTCTTTGTTAGAGCTAGCCTCTTGAGAGATCCAACAATCTATTGAGAGAAGAATTGTATGTTTGTTTGGCTTACCTGCTTACCGTTGTCAATTGTTACATTTCATGTAACACTTCGCGCTTGTCGTATTTTCTCTCGGGACGTCCAAAGGTTTCGTTTTGTATTTGTGAGACCAAAATATTTTTTTGGTATTATTATTTTTTAAATGTCGTTGGATGGCAAACACGCCGACGATCTACCTGGGTGGTCTCATCTGTCTATAGACATCTATAATATCGTTCTCTACCGAGCCTGAGGACGTTACACCTTTCGCTTCCTTGAAGATTCGCGGTCTCAAGAACACGTCACTATCGACATATATTCCTTGGTCTTATTTTAATTGGAATGCTATTAAAATCTCTAGTTTTAACAACAAAGGCTTTTTTTTTTTTGATGGGTGGGAAATCATCAAATAACTTCTCCCGCCCTGGGCGGGGCGGGAGGGAGTGTCAGACTTTTACTGACTAAAACCCACCCATGTTCCTTCTTGTGCCCTTTGCGTTCCGGGGGCGCGGTATCTCTTGCGAACAACAAGCACCCCCGGCAGGCATTGGCCCTCAGTGGCCCCTTCCTTTTGCTGACATCTCTTTGAGGCGCGCGTGGAACACGAACGCGCCGTCGACACGGCCTGTCGTTATGCAACGTAAGGACGGTGAGCTACCCATTGCTCACCGTCCACAGGCCCGTAAACAACAAAGCCCTAAGATAAGGGTTAAGATGAATCAACTGACCTTTTTTATTGCAAAAGCAACATTTTAAGAACACTGGAATAATAAAAAATCATTTTAAAAATGGAAAAAAAAAAACAATTTTGAAATAAATATTCATCATAATTTTCTTTTCCTAAGCAATTTTCCAAACACTGCCCCGACCTCCCAGTTGTCTCGTGATCACAAGAACTGCTGAGCTTAGGGTCCTGGGTTCGATTCCCAAGTCGGGCTAAAAGTATTATAGGGTTTTACCAATGAAAATTTCTCAGAAGCAGCCGTCGTTGTTTCATTAATAAGTATTACATAACAATATTGTATGAAGTTTCGCCAGTTTTTTTTTGCGGAAGTCCTCATGGACTGCCTCCGGTGTAGAGAAGGCGGAGGGGTGTGTCGGAGGACTCATACCGACTAAAACCCCACTGTGTTCTTCCAACTGCCATTGACCTGAGCACAGGTATCGCTTAGAGAATTCTCCCGAACCCCGGCAGATGTATCGCCTGCTATTTTAACCTTGTCTAACTCGTGAAAAAGAAAACTGTAGACTAGAAACAATCTCAGTGTACAGTCAACAAAAGAGAAAAGTAGCCAGTGTCTTAAATATTATTCAAGGTTTCTTAGGAAGTGTGGATGTTTTCAAATAAAATTGAATTTAAATTATTATTAATTAATTATTATTGTTAATTCATTAGATTAAATTTAATTACAATATATTCATCGGTTTCTAAAAAACTTCGACTAAATCTAGCGAACCTGAAAAAAAAAGGTAAAAAAAAAAGGTTTTTAAAAAAACGGTAGAGGTTTGTAAATAAAATTTCTTTTATTAATAGGAAATGAACAATTTATTAATTAAATTAAATTTCATTTTAAAATGACCACCGGTTTTAAAGAAAACTTCAACTATATTAGACGATCCTGGTTACTTATCTCTTTTGTTGACTGTACATATAGCTTGACATTAAAATATCCGGTATTTGAAGCGAACGTATATGAAAAGTAATATTCTTGATCGTAATTGAATTTTGATTGAAATTAGTTACTCGGCGTAAGATTGCGAGTCAAGCCGTTTCAGTTTATGTGTTGTTCGTCAGAAATGGATTATCTGCTACTTGCACTCGTCGCGTTGCATTGTAAGGAGTGTATTTTTTTTTTTGGGGTGTGGGATATCATCAAATAACTTCTCCCGCTCTGGGCGGGGCGGGAGGGAGTGTCAGACTTTTACTGACTAAAACCCACCCATGTTCTTTCTTGTGCCCTTTGCGTTCCGGGGGCGCGGTATCTCTTACGAACAACCCGCAGCCCCGGCAGGAAGGCGTGTATTGGATTGTAATTTTATTTATCTACCCTCTAACACATAACTTTATCGTTATGTTTTAATTATTAATTCAAAATATAGTCTATAAACACGTGCTTTTTGTTCTTGGATAGGTAAAATTTTAAAAAAATAACCCTTACAGTTCCGCATTCTCCTTTGATTTTCAAACAACTGCATCATAAAATAACTTTTTAATTTTTTATATCAAACTTTTACGTCTAAAATCATTGGTGCGTATGATGGGGTCATTGAAAAATCGTGTCATTGTGTATGGATGCGCGAGCTGCGCAGTCATGCACAATGACAATCTGAATTTCCCGCCGTTTGACAATTATTTTTCAACTTTTGTTTTATTTCAACTGCATGAGTGAAGATAAATTACTTAGTGTTTGCAACAGCATAATAATATAATTAGGTATTAAAACATGGCTGGTGCATAAACTACTATTATTTTATTCATTTTTTGTTAGCAGTGCTACAGTATGGGGTCTTATAATTTTTTTATTATTTTTTATTTAGCAATAAGTTTCCATACTAATACAGTTTATCTTTCTGTATCTTAGAGGCGTGGTTTGAGTTTTTCTTTTGTTGTTATAAATATTTTGAAGGGCACCACGAGGGTGTGCCTCTCAGTAGAAAAAAATAGTGTTACAAGGATCACATATATCTGTCTGTTACATCTAGACTAATATTATAAAGCTGAAGAGTTTGTTTGGTTGAACGCGTTTTTCTCAGGAACCGCTGGTTAAAATTGTTTTCTTTTTGTGTTGGATAGTTCATTTATCTAGGAAGGCTTTAGGCTTTATAACATCACGCTACGATACACGGGAGAGGAGTAGAAACAAATATGTAACTTAACGCGGGTGAAAAAAACCACGCGAACGAAGTCGCTGGCAGGAACTAGTGTAGATATAAAAGTGCCTTTGAGGAAAATTATTTAAAGTATTACTTAGTTATGAGGAAAATGGAATCTTATTTTGCATCAGATGATAGTTGATAATGAAGTCAAGTTATTAAAACTTGAATTTAAGACAAATTTTCTGAGCATAGATCTGCATGTACAAACGGTTAGAGAAAAATATGCTTTCATGCGCAAATAGACGTAAAGAACAACCGTTTGCAAACTTTACAGCGGCTCTGAACACAGGATGAACTGAGGCAAATCGCTGCGCAGTAAAAATAATCATGTGACAGCGGGGGTAAGGGGCGGGGTACAGCACAGCGAGTACGCAATTCAAAACCGCCATAAACTTAGATGCTTACTATATTTACATAAATGCTCATAAAAATAGCAACAAGACGAGGCGCGCTTTAAAATATAATAATATCTATACAATTTAGAACTTTATTAACTACGCAAAAAGGTACACAATTCAGTGTAAAAATTAGAAGAGGCCGCCCGGCGTCGCGCAGCTTCCGAGTCTTTTTAGCGTCCATGCGTAGACGTGTGGCGTGTCAGAATTCAGCGCTGTATGGTGCGGCGTATTCTGAAATGTGTATCTTTTTGTGTAGCTCCACGCCCAGTGTCGCGTCGGTGGCGTCTTGGCGTGAACTGACCCTAATATTAATATCAGTTTCATGATGCGCTTCACAGCCTAACGATACATTTGCCGAAGCAAACCGGCGCCATGCTATGAGTCGCAAGACCACTAGTCTCTTCCAGAATCGACGCATCCCTCGCGAGTTGATTATGAACTGACTCAAAACATATGACAGACATTAATAAAATCCGTATTGCGAAAGTAACTCTGTCTGTCTGTACGTTTTTACGACTAAACCACTGAACCGATTATGATAAAATTTAAGACAAGGTGAATTTGAACCCCAAGAAAGGATATTATGCTACTTTTTATTCCGCGACTTTTGCTAACCGACATTTACGCGCGCGAAGTCGCGGGCCAAACCTAGTAAAATAGACAAGTAAACACAGAAATAATGAAGACAATGCGACGGCTAGTGTCTCTCATTGTCCTTACCGTTGAGACATTTTACAATGTCTCGCACAAACTCTGTGGCCGAAGTAAATAATGTGAAGCGATGAATCTCGAGCTTTCTCATTTAAAACTAAACAGTATTCATTGCTACTATCTTTATATCTCTCTCTTTTAACAACTTTGGTTAGCGTATCTTAAAATGTGAATGGTTGTGAATAGATCAGCCACCTTTAAGTTTAGTTATTACTAGTTTATGCCCGCGGCTTCGTTCGTGTGAATGTCGGTTATCAAAGTTTTTTTGGTTAATATTTCTCCGTTTCTCCGTTAAGCAGCCTCACTCCGCTTCTGTGGACAGGCAGCCTAATTCTTTTAAGTTACTACTTATAATACATAGATTGCTTATGTTACAAAAAAAATGTCCGTCTGTCCGTTGGTTCCGGTTAATCTCGGAAATGTCTAGGCCGATTTTGACGGGGCTTTTAGTGACAGATAGCAATTTTTAAAAGGAGCAATTAAGCCCCCTTTTATTTTAGAAAAAGAATTATGGTTCAATCCCGTGATAAGCAATGTTAATGGGAACGAACTTGCAGGCACAAGCTAGTACTTAGTATAACATATAAACGAAAGCCGTAAACGAATTAGGTTACCCTTTTATCTCCATAAGCTAGTCTAAGCCTTCACATTCAGATCATGTAACCGGATGGACCCTGTCATACCCTGTCATACCTTGTCATAATTCAAGAGTTGAGACCACGCTGATGTAGGGTTAACTACCGCGGTTGGCGCTTACGCTTCTAGGACACCGGGGTAAAGATACATTGGGGTAGATTTTAGTCAGTAAGAGTCTGACAGACCCCTCAACCCTCACAGGACGAGAGGCATCCATGAGGATTTTCAAACTCAAAACCAAAATAAAACTGTTAATGTAACTAGTTAACTGTCTAAAGTGTATAGATATAATGAGTTTTCTATAAATTGACACAAGATGGCGTTATTTTAAAACTTGGGTAATGGTAGCCATTTTGGGTAGTATAGTAACCACCAGTTTTTAAATGGTGTGGAACGAATTTAATAACAAAAACATCTCAAATATTAACATTTATCCGTTTTATTTAAGCAATATTCAGTGTAGCAAAGTGCGACATGTGCAAAGATGATTGCCCGAAAGAGGGAAATATGACGTGCGTTTTAAATGAAAAAGACAGAAAATATATAATGTTTCCCAGCAAATGTTCGTTCATGTCTTACAGTGATTGTCATAATGTTGGTAAGTTATTCTCTTTTATTCTTTTTAATGATACTCAGTTACAGTAGTAGCCCGGAGTTCGGAAGCTAGTGGTGAGACACCCCTGTGCCTCGGAAAGCACGTAAAGCCGTTGGTCCCGGCTGTCATTCGTAGATTTTTGACAGCAGTTACGGATAGTCAGAAGCCTGGAAGTCTTACAACCAGTATTATCAAGTGTCGTGTTGGCCATTAACTGGGTTGTAGAGGTCAGATAGGCGGCCGCTCCTCATGTAAATCAATGGTATTCAGCTGCATCTGGTTAGACTGGAAGCCGATCCCAATATAGTTGGGAAAAAGCTAGGTAGCTATGTATACTTTTAATTATTTTTCGTAACCAAAACTTTGCATTCGATACGATGATTTGAGATGCCCCCAGAAAAGAATTTTGTTATTTATTAAAAAAAGTTAAAATCATGCACTGAATCCATTTAAAGAGTTTTCTCTAGAATCGTCATTTACTTTAATTAATCTTCACATAATAAAATTGGCCCTCAATGATCAAACCGATACACTTTATTCCATCTCTTCATCTTAAAATGCATCTCTTTCCCTTCAGAACTCGTGCAAACGCCTTTAAAATTCTGCATAAAAAGTTTGAAAACCAGTCTCAGGAGATTGTACGGAGATTCCTGCCCGCTGTTCTGCCCGAACCACTACAGGCCAGTCTGCGGAATGTCCAACATTAGGGCATACATCTATAAGACTTTTACCAATGGCTGCTACTTTGATATGCTCAACTGCAGAGGTGACGAGATGAGTGGTAAGTAATGTTTTCAAACATATTTAATAATGCGCACTCAAAGGAGTGGAACTCTCTACCTGCGTCTGTATTTCCGAACGCATTCAGCCCTAATCTCTTGAACGTTAAAGTGAACAAGCTTCTTTTTGGTAAGGTCGCTCTATCGTTGACTTTGTCTTTGTCACCTCTGACCCAGACTAAAATCAAGAGCTTACTCATCTCGAAAATAAATGTTAACTTCTCTACATATTATTAAACTTGCTTATTATTAAAGCTTTGATCTCTCTCACTCCGAATCAGATTTTAATGCGGTTTACATCAATAGATAGTGTGATTTAAGAGGACGGTTTATAAGTATAGAAGAGCAGTAACCAAAGACGTAACTGAACGCGGCTGACACCGCGAAGTTAGCTAGTTATTTATACGGGATGTAACAAGACAAACTGCCCCGTTGGTCTCATGGTCGCAAGCGCAACTGGTGAGCATAGGGTCATTAGTCTTTTCCATAAGAAATTTCTCGTGTCTCGGATAAGTACCTAAAACCGTAGTTCTTGTGCCTGATTTCTGGATGAATCTGAATGTCTTCTGTTTGGTGAGAGTATTTACAAACATATACACACAAATATAGAAATAACCAAACCCGAAATGGAATCTATCTGCTGCAGACCTTACAAATATTTGTTATGTGCTGGAACCGAACCCGAGACACGCAGCGTAGCGATATCAACATACGCCTCGGGCGTCGGGAGTTGCAGAGTGATTCCTGGCCACCCGTAAGCACGGGTCTGTGGACATCATTTGATGATTTCTCATCCATAAAAAAAAAGCATTATCAACATAACAAGATTATGACTTTCCGAAAAGATATGATTGGTGATTTTAGAAGCGTGACTGTTCTTGAGGATCCCCAAAATGATAGACTGGATGCAAACTAAGTTGATGAATAAATACTTTGTTATATTTCAGAATATACTGAGGTTCCCTTGAGTTTCTGCCAGAGGCATACCATGAAGAACATATTTAAAGAACAAGTTGTCATCACCGGTTTGGACGACTACAGAGATTATCATGAATATTAATGTGAAAAATATTTTTTTCTTATTATTTCAATATTATCTTGCCTTGCGCGCTGTTGGATTTTCAACGCTCGGCTCAGCGTCGAAAGTTTTTTTTTTTTGGGGGTGGGAAAAAAAAAAAGCTTCGAAAGTAGAAAATCCAACAACTGAAATTACGAAGTTATATTAAAACTAGCTGACCCAGCAAGCGTTGTTTTGCCATATTTTTTTTAGGGTTATGAAAAATAGATTTTGGACGATTTTCAGACCTACCCGATATGCACTCAAAATTTCATAAAAATCGGTTCAGCCGTTTCGGAGGAGTATGGTAACTAACATTGTGACACGAGAATTTTATATATAAGAGTATATGGTATAATCTCAGCAACAGTTCATAAAAACAATAATATGTATTTTAAAAACAAAGTCAAAGCATTTATTTCAATTATACCATTTACAGACATTTTTGAATTGTCAAGGATTCGGTTAGTTAATCCGAAAGTTAAAGCTAGTTCCGTAGCAAGACCATTTAAAACGTGTTTTTGTAAAAAAAAACGACTTTGACCTTCAATACCACATTTCCCAAGTATGGTCCCGAATGAAAAAACTTCGCAGTGATGGGAAGAGTTTGTATGTACTTTTAGTATATTTTTTATGACATTAAATGGCGAACAAGCCGACGGCCCACCTGATAGTAAGTGGTCACCGTCGCCTACAGACATCTGCAATACCAGAAGCCTAAGAGACGCGTTGCCATCGCAGGAAAAAAATCTAAATGTCTCATGTGCCTGTAATTACAGCGGCACCCATACCCTTCAAACCGAAACACAGCAAAGCTCCTTAGCGGCAGAAATAAGTATGGTGGTAGTTTTTCTCCTGACGAGCTCCTTCACAAACAGCTGTACAACTACTTACGCCCTAGTAATAGGACTAAATCTTTTGACAAACATTATTTAAGTCTACGCCTGTACTTACATATCCCAATTTAAAATAAGGCAAATTTAAGTTTTGACCTTCAATTGTCACTTCCTAAACTCCAGACCCAATAAACCACACTATCTGAATTTTCCATCAAACCCTCTTTGGACACTTTTGTACTTAATCCGTTTGCCCTCAGGGATAAAACTAAGTGTTTAAATTTTCCCTTCCCAGTCCTCTCTTGTTTGAAGTCAATTTAATTTCGAAATTGGGACGTCACTAATCCAATATTTGGTAAAGCAGTGTTGAAAAGCACGTAAGGGATGAAAGGGGACTTTTACCATGGACTCTAGACCAGGGGTCAGCATGATTGCAAAGTGGGGGGCGCACCGAAATCAGCAAAGTGTGGCAAGCGTAGGCCAGTAAATATAAATCGGTTTCTGGCCTCGATCCAGACGGAAAAGCAATCACTTTTGTTTGTCAGTGGAACGAAAATAAAAGGGAAAAATAATAATTATACAGCAACTGCAGGAATTTTCCATAGGATAGGAACATAGTTGATCAAGACTCATAATTAGGGATAATGAAACTGTTGGATGATATTTAATGAAAAATCTATGCTAACATAATAACACAAAAGAGTTAGTTTGTTTAGTAATAATAATATTAGCAGCCTATGACAGTTCCACTGCAGGCTAAGGGCCTCTCATACAGAGAAACCACGAGCATTGATCACAACACGCTTGCTTGCTCGCTCGCTCGCTTGTGATTTCAGACTTACCTATACCAATAAAGTCTTTTTTTCGCATTGTGTATATGGGTCAGATTCAAGACTAATAGGTTATACATATAACATCATGCTACGACCTACGGGAGCGAAGCAGTAACGAAGAAGTAACTTGAGGCGGGTGAAAAAAACCACGCGGTCCTCCACGTGGTTTCCTTCACACACAGTTTCAGTCACAGGCTGAAGCTAATTTTAAACAATTTATTAATATTAATTGAGGTCTCCTCAAGAACTGCTTAGTTAGCCTAGTGGTCCTAAGCGCGACTGCTACGCTAGAGGACGTTGGTTCGAATTCCAGGTCGAGCAAAGTGTTAATGGGTTTTACTTGGAGTCAAGATTTGTGCCCGGTTAATGGCTAAAAGCTGGCCTTCTATTACATGGGACCTAAACATACCGGCGAACTGTGGGTGTACATTGGTACACACCTCACCCTTTGGGAAATACAGACGTGATGGTATGTTTCCTCAAAATGTTTCCCTTTACCAATGTCAGTGATGTCCAAGATATGGAACCCACAACCTCATGGACGCTTTAGCCATTACGATATTACAAAAAGCACTAAGTGTTCGACCAAATCGTTTACAGACGCTAAAAGCTGCTATAAGGCACAATACAAGATGAACAATACGCTAAGCTGTGTTTAAACGAACACCGTACAATATACCCTTTGTTATGTTTCTAGAAACTTCCAGGGGGCCTACCACGATATCTAGAATCAAAGCCAAAGCATTTATTTAAATTAGACCATTTAGATAGCTCTCTATGGACAAGAATGAGCAAGAAACTCTACGGTCACTCTTTTTTTTAATTTGGTTTTTACAAATCTTGGTTACAATATTCTTGTTGCTTCTTTAAGTGAAAACAATGAAGGTGAATATGAAACAAAAAAATAATAGTAATAAAGATGTAAGCAGTTAAGAGACGATCAATCCCAACTGACGGTGCCCGTTCACGAACATGATGCGTGGCTCTTACCAGTACCAAATTAGTATTGGTTTGTAATTTTAGTAGTTGGATTTTCAACTCTCGGCGCTAAGTCGAGCATTGAAAATCTAGTGCACAAGGCAAAGTAATATTAAAATAATACTGTTTTAAAAGATGGTGGTTGGGCCTCATTTCTCAAAAGGTTTGAAGGATATTCAGCGATATTGTTATTGTTAGATGAGATTGCTATACCCTATTGATTAAATAAAATTTAATTTAATTTTAGGTTTTAAATTATTTTGCGTCTTAGATTGTTAAAGTTTGCTTTAAATGTTTTACAACAGGTTTTACAAAGCTGAGAAATTCATGCATTTACTTGTGCTAGCCTAGGTCTAGATTGGTTCACTCGTGATCCAAAAATTAGTAAAATTCGAGTCTAGAAATATTATAGTCTGGAATAACACATACAATATTCACATACATAACAATATTCATTTTTACTTGATATAGATGAATGATATATATGAAGTAGCCTACTTAATATCAAGTAAAAATGAATATTCCCATGGACGAAGTCGCGGACTGAAGCTAGTGAACATATATTTAAGGCAGAGGTGACCCACATTTTGGCCAAAACCTGAAAGCATTTCCTTTCCACAATAATGCATTTGCTTACCATTATAATACACGTTGATGTACAACACGCACTTCCTTTCACATCTCTCGGGTCGGGTAACAAAGACCTGTGTTATAATCCAAATTCCTTTTATACTTAATCTGAATATAATCCGGAAGGTTTTCTGTAACATAAAGTATAAATAAGTACAGTTGAATAAGCTTTTCATAGGAATACACGCAAAATACGAACTAAAGAACAGCCTCGTAAGCCTAGTGGTCCAAAGCGCGACTTCTACGCCAGGGGTCTTGTGTTCGAATCCCAGAGTTATTGGGTTTTCCTGTGAAATTCTCAGTAGCAGCTCAGAGTTAAGATTTGTGCCCAGTTAATTGCATTAGGCTCGCCCCCTATTACATGGAACTTAAAAACATACCGGTGAACTGTGGGTGTACATTGTTACACCTCTGCCTAACCCTTCGGGAAATACAGGCGTGATGGTATGTGTCAATTTTATAGAAAACTTCATTTGACGCAGACCATGTGAACACAATAGTACCCTAAGGTAGATTGGTTGCCGGGGCTGCGGGTTGTTCGCAAGAGATACCGCGCCCCCGGAACGCAAAGGGCACAAGAAGGAACATGGGTGGGTTTTAGTCAGTAAAAGTCTGACACTCCCTCCCGCCCCGCCCAGGGCGGGAGAAGTTATTTGATGATTTTCGACCCACCAAAAAAAAAAAAAAAAAAAAAAGGTAGACTGGTAGAAAATACCTAAGGCATTAAGTCCGCCTTTGTACAGTGTATTATTTACATTATGTGCAAAAAGTTTTAATAAATAAATAAATAATAAAAAATAAAATGTTGTTTGAATAAAAAAAAACCGTCAAAACCTTATCACACTGACAATTAATGTCAAAACGTTGTAAAAAAAAAAACAGTACCTTAAATGCATTTTTGTCAAATTAATACCGAAACGTAAATCGCGGAATTGTTCTCAAAATTACGAGAATTGCCCCCCAGTATTAGAATGCCTGTATTCTATACCACTGAACAACATCAGTCAACTGATAGACAGATGTTAAGGATTGCCATCCATCTTAGCTTCTCGTATCCAGGCCATTAAAGTAATGGTGTTACCGTAGTAACCAAAGTAAGAAAAAACAAGTCAATTTGAAAAATTAAAAAACCCGGCTGCGTCAAACAGGAACTTTGAATAAAAACTGAAAAAACAAGTCCAGCAGTCTAGGATTCTGTTAAGTAACAGTCGGGTCCTATTATTAGGAACATTTGAGCTGGTCTAGATTTTTAGTGGGTCTCGACTGCATTCAAAACTACTGTTTATCCATGTAAACTGACAGCTTTCTAGTACTAAAAGTCTCTAAGCTAAGCTGCGTACATAATATACGGACAGACGTGTGAACATGGTGAAACTGTAAGGGTTCCTTATTGATTATGTAACCCTAAAAATTATAATTAGGCAGGATGTAGGTCGATGGCTTTGACTTAAATTACTAAAAAACTTCTTCCCCTCTAGGCAGAGCGGTAGGGAGTGTCAGACTCTTACTGATTAAAAACCCATCCGTGTTCCTTCTAATGCCCTTTGCATTTCAGGGTCGCGGTAACTCTTTCGAACAAATTCCGCAACCCTGGGCAGGAGATGGCTAACAATAATAATATTGATACAGTTTTTTAAACATTAACAGCTCGATGGGACTATAACCTAATAATAAATGAATTCGAATAAGAAATAAAAACACATTTTCAGCTATTGTCAACATGAAAGCACTTTGCATGAGGGTAAAGACAAAAATATTTAGTGCAAAGACTTTCAACATTTTCGGCCTTCGTCTTTCAGAGAGCACATCCAATAATTCACTTTGCTGGGAGAGGACATCGAGTAAAGTACAAAAGAATATCGGATGACTGTACTACTTCGACAGAATTTTAAAATCGATGGAGTTTAACAGACTATTATGTATGGATGGAGATATATGGGAAGGCCAAAGAAAAGATGGATCGACTGGCGAGACTATCGCTGCCATTCTGTCGCCCATAGAGATGGCTTCTAAGCACTAATCCGCTTTTATTTTCGTCGAGAAATAGTGCCTCCACCTCGGGGAAGGCGGAGGGGTATGTCAGACTTCGACTGAGTAAAAGTCTTTGACTGGGGCACGGGCGTCGCGTCGCTCCGATCATTCTTTCAGACCCCGGCAGGTGACGCGCTACCACCACAAGGAGGGTCCTACTGTCCGCACTGTCTTCAGAAAGGCACGCTTTAAACACCTCCCTCGCCTCTCGGGTTTTTGTTAGGGTTACGGACTGACCGCAAATCCGCCACCCGGCACTGGCCTGAAACCTACGTCTTCTCCCATGTATTTATTTGTAGCAGTTATAGACCTTGATTCATATTATGATGTTAGTAAAATACAGTAGGTACCTAAAAAACTATGTTAGTAACAAATATAGTAGAAATGGAAAATTTTAATTCATATTTCTGTAACACACCAGTCACTAATGATGTATGGAGTTTCTCACCCGTTCTTCTCCATACAAAACAACCTTTTGGAATTAGCGACTAGATTCAATATTTTTTTACCTTTTAATTGACGTCCAAAAATGCCTTTTAATGGTCTAATTGAAATAAATGATTTGACTTTTGACTTTGAAGTTCAGAATGGCATTGGCGCTCCCACGAACTCTGCACATCATCATCTTCTTAGCCTTTTGCCAACTATGTTGGGGTCGGCTTCCAGTCTAGCCGGATACAGCTGAGTACCAGTGTTTTACATGGAGCGACTGCCTATTTGACCTCCACAACCCAGTTACTAGGCAACACGACACCTCTTGGTTAGAATGGTTGTCAGACTTCCTGGCTTCTGACTATCCGTATCGACTGTCAAAAATCTACGAATGGCAGCCGGGACCAACGGCTTTACGTGCTTTCCGAGGCACGGGGGTGCCACACCACCAACTTCCAAACTCCGGGCTGCTACTGAGCAAATCTTAATGGAAAAACCCAATAACACTTTGCCCGACCTGGTAATCGAACCCGGTACCCCACGCTCATCAGTCGCGCTTGCGACCACGAGATCAACGGGGCACGAACTCTGCACATCATGCGTTATATTCTCCTGAACAAATTTTATTGTTATAATATACGTTTTCTAACTGAATTATTCAGCTGAACGAGTGTTTGACATTCGTTTTAATGTGACAATAGAATTTAAACATGAAGTTTTGACGGCCAATTTGCATATAAAATGCCAGACTTCCAGGACTGGTTGGGTTTTGTCAGCCATTTTATTATTAAATCTCTCACTTCAGTGTAGCTATGTTTTGATTTTTCTATTGTCAAATGTGTTTCGATTACTGACTTCAATTCTCAGATCGATTGTAATGAATACGCGGCTAAACTTATGTTCAAAACCGAATAAATCGAGTCTTAAATAAAAGATTATTATTTCTGAATAGATTTCGTTAAACCAAAAGTTTTTCTTAGAAGAATACTGCTTTACATAATATTATTTGTTAGAACGAAGCTGCTTGCGGTGTGCCAATGCATTTTAATGTCAAGGTTATCTTGCTAGGAAGAGTTTAGAAAAATAGCGGGGTTTAGGTTTTTTCTCTGCATACATACATAACCTCACGCCGTTTTCCCATAGGGATATGCGGAAATCACATAACGCCACCTGCTACGATCCTAACATACTCCTTTTGCCTCATCCATGTTCATATACATCTGGTCAGATAACCCGACCATTCTGAAGAACCTCACCAATAAGGTCAGAGTAAGTCTTTCTAGGGCGTCTCCTTGCGTGGCCACTCACATCTGCCATATAAATTCCTCTTATTACTCATCCTCTCAACATGACCGAACCATCTTACCATTATTCTCAACTAGTAGTAAAAATTTACTCCAGATCGATTCCGGTCGCAGCGGTTAATCTCGCAAGATAATTATATTTTAGTGCACAAGTGTGTGCGCAAACACAAGCGCACTCTCTCTTCCCTAATTATCATGGTCTGACGGGACGACAATCCGACGCGGGAGAGATCAAGCTCACGACCATCAGTACGAGGGTGTCACAACGTACTGAGAAATTGGCAATGAAAAAATCCAATAACACTTTTTGCCCGACTTGCGAATTGAACCCAGGACCTCTTACACAACAATCGCGCTAGCGACCATGAGACTAACGGGACATTTATGTCGAGGTTATGGTGCTAGGAAAAGTTAAGATATAATATTGGAGTCTCGGGTTTTCCCAAATAAAAGTAGGTACCAACTGTTTTGTTGACAACGGTTGAGTTAACGTACAATTTTCCTGTATTTAAGCTTTATTACCGTAGTGGAATAATACAAGGCAATTCCAAAAACACAGATTGTAGCTTTTGTCCGGCAATAGGACAATAATTGGCTGGTATTGTTATTTCTTTTTTGTTAAAACATATTCCATGGGACCATCCATTCCATCCACCAACCAACGAACTGTGGTACACCTCTACCTAACCTTTCGGGGAATACGGGCGTGATGGTATGATGGATTACCATCAATCATCTGTTCTTTTTTCTGAAAACATGCATGGAATATTAATTCCAGTGACGTTTTCAAAAAAAATAACAGAAATTATTTACCAACTAATTTTATTGGAACTTACAAAAAGGCGTGAATTAAGCTCTAATTCTAACGTGTTTCGTTTTACGCATATACCATAAAGATACGAAGTTTAAAGGTGTCAACAGCAGTACGAAGGAGTTGCAAGTAGGGTTGCTACTAGAGTATGTTCGTGAAAATAATATAACCTATATTTTTATAGATTTTATTTATTTGTTTAATAAGAAAGAAAAATTAAAACATAAATGTGTAAGTAATTTTAATTACTTACTTCAAAGAAATAAATCTCTTTTGTTTTGGCTTTACGAAAATTGTCTCTCCCCGGTTGTGTCGGATTGCCGTCACATTGGACTATGATAGTTAGGGAAGAGGCAGTGCACCCAGTTTACGCACACACTTGAGCACTATGTCCTGCTTCATTCATAATAGCCGCCATAACCGAAATCGGCTATTATTTTTATTATCTGCTTCTGTATATTCTGAATAAGTATATTTAAACCTTTTCCCTGTTTTCACATCATTTTCTCTTTTTCCTAAATAATTTTGCGTAATCATCCCCTTTGGAGCAATTTTCGAACCTTTGAACAATATTTTGTTTAAATAAAGAGCTTTAATAAAATCCTGTTCTCAAGAGGAAATTATAATTTAAACGCCCACCGATAGCAGAAATAAATAATGAATTATTAATTAACCCTTTAAAACCTAACCCTGCTAGTCCAAGGGGATTACTCAAATTGACATACCATCATGCCATCACGCCTGTGTTCCCCGAAGGTTTAGGCAGAGGTGTACCAATGTACACCCACAGTTCGCCTGTATGGTTAGGTCCCATGTAATAGGGGGCGAGCCTATTGCCATTAACCGGGCACAAAATCTAACTCCAAGCTGCTACAGAGATTTTCATAGAAAAACCCAATAGCACTTTTTGCTCGACCTGGGAATCGAACCCAAAACCTCTAGCGTAGCAGTCGCGCTTAGGACCACTAGGCCAACGAGGCAGTTACATAATGCTTTTAAAAAACCCACTTTTTTTTTTTTTTTTGCTGGGTGGGAAATCATCAAATAACTACGACGAAACCGAGGGGAATCTAGTATAGTAGTCGCCATGAGTCGTGAGCACAAATGTTAAGTTAATTTTCGGGATTTCGGATTCCTTTTTGGGTAATTTAGGCCGGCGACGGTGCACGCGATTGGTCCGTCAGTCGGACCGACCGTGTGAAACGTCGGCGCCCCAAAAAACCCCGAGAGGAACCCAAAAACCGGAAAATTAACTTGTCATTTATGCTCATGACTCGTGAAGACTAATCTAACTAAGTTAATCAATTAGTTTATTAATCTTAATTGGTTTCCCAACCATATTAATAAACGAGCCTATTGCCATTAACCGGGCACAAATCCTAACTCCGAGCTGCTACTGAGAATTTCATAGAAAAACCCAATAGCACTTTTTGCTCGACCTGGGAATCGAACCCAAAACCTCTAGCGTAGCAGTCGCGCTTAGGACCACTAGGCCAACGAGGCAGTTACATAATGCTTTTAAAAAACCAACTTTTTTTTTTTTTTGGTGGTTGGGAAATCATCAAATAACTACGACGAAACCGAGGGGAATCTAGTATAGTAGTCGCCATGAGTCGTGAGCACAAATGTTAAGTTAATTTTCGGGATTTCGGATTCCTTTTTAGGTAATTTAGGCCGGCGACGGTGCACGCGATTGGTCCGTCAGTCGGACCGACCGTGTGAAACGTCGGCGCCCCAAAAAACCCCGAGAGGAACCCAAAAACCGGAAAATTAACTTGTCATTTATGCTCATGACTCGTGGAGACTAATCTAACTAAGTTAATCAATTAGTTTATTAATCTTAATTGGTTTCCCAACCATATTAATAAACGAGCCTATTGCCATTAACCGGGCACAAATACTAACTCCGAGCTGCTACTGAGAATTTCATAGAAAAACCCAATAACACTTTTTGCTCGACCTGGGAATCAAACCCAAGACCTCTAGCGTAGCAGTCGCGCTTAGGACCACTAGGCTACCGAGGCAGTTATTACATGGGACCTAAATATACTGGCGAACTGTGGGTGTACATTGTTACACCTCTGCCTAACCCTTCGGGGAATACAGGCGTGATGGTATTAATAAACGCTAACTCATAAAGTCTATTTCTAGAGATCTAAAGAAAATACCCTTCTGTATAAGAAATTTAAAACATTTATACGTCAATGACTGATTTCCATTTAACAAAATTATTCATAAAACTGTCCTAAGTTGTAAAAACCCGAACCGACGATGCACTGCTATGCGTCATTACGTCTACAGCAGTTGTAAAACATCGCCGTCCTTGTCACACACTCACAAATCTCTATATCACCTGTCTCGCTTACTCGGTAAAACTATTAATTTATGAACATTGAACATTATAATATAAAATGTTTACGGCTATCATATTCATTAGTTTATTTACCTTCGTAGTGTGAACACGGAAATATTAACAATATATTCATATTTCTAAAAGATTTGTTTAAAAACAATTAGAATTTGCTCGTGTGATTAAGTGTTTTAAGTTAGAAAATAATTATTAAAAAGGTAATAATTTTTTTTATATATATAATCGGCAATCTCTATCTTGTCATGACTTTTAATGACACAGATATTATCCAATAATAAATTAGTTTATGTCACATTTTTGTACAACGCTCCTAGTACAATCTATTTCCTTGGCTTTTAAAACTAATAGGAGAATATAAAAGTAACCAATTAAATAAGTACTTTTACCAAGTACCTTTTAGAAATCATCTAAGAATCCAGATTTTTGGTGAAAGAAAGTTGCAATAAAATTCAAATATTTTTTTTCTTTTGGCAGATTAATAAAAAAATTAAAAAAAAAAACAGTTTCTTTGATCACACTTACCTAATCAAATGTTTGCTGTAATCTAGATCAAATAAACTAAAATAATTACGGACAAAGAAGAAGCTTTTAGGCCGAGATAGATAAACATTACTAAGCACGGACTTTGAATATTTATCCGTCTCTATCTTTCTCTTATAATTTGATAGCTGTGTAACAGAGACAGGCATTATGCTTAGCCATTATTTGCACGTGTTACAGAAAAAAATTATATACTCGGCCTGTTTTCCGAGAACTATGTTAACAGAATTATAAACAAATTTATTTTTAATTAGTATATTTGAACTGCCTTGTTAGCCTAGTGGTCTTAAGCGCGACTGCTACGCTAGAGGTCTTGGGTTCGATTCCCAGGTCGAGCAAAAAGTGTTATTGGGTTTATCTATGAAATTCTCAGTAGCAGCTCGGAGTTAGGATTTTTGTGCCCGGTTAATGGCAATAGGCTCGCCCCCTATTACAGGGGACCTAAACTTACCGGCGAAGTGTGGGTGTACATTGTTACACCTGTGCCTAACCCTTCGGGGAATACAGGCGTGATGGTGTGTATGTGTTGAACAAGAATCACTTTTAAACAAATAATGTTGTGATGAATTAATGTAGGTACTCGTTCAACAAGTTTTCGTTTCAACTTACACTAGTAATATAAAGAGGTAAAGTTTGTGAGGTTGTGGGGGGTAATCTCTGAATCAAATGAATCGATTTTGAAAATTCTTTTACCCATAGAAAGCCACGTTATTTGTGAGTGTCATAGCCTATAATATTACGCGGGTGAAATAAGCCACTCAGACGAAGTCGCGGGTAACTCGGGTTTTGTAACCATAACGCGAGCGAAGTCGGTTGACAGCACCTAGTTAGGTATATTTGAAGCTAGCTTAAAATCGGTTATCGGGGTAAAGTTGTGTATTTTTTTTGGCGCTAAACCGTAATTATTTTGTTAAAATAAAAGTAGCCTCGGTTACTCGTTATATCATCAGTTACCTGCCAGTGAAAGTCCCGTTAAAACCGGTCCAGCCGTTTCGGAGATCAGCCGGAACAAAATTGCCAGAGGCAATATTTTTTTTGTTTACTTAGGTACATAATATTATTATCAATAATTTCTACCATTTCTTATCATTGTGTTAATGGGTGACGTAGAGGTCAGGTTTGTTATCGTTTTGTGGTCAACAGACCCTGCGATAAATAAAATAACAGGAAATACAGTTTATTTAGATCTTTATAACAAATTATAATTAGGTATATTTTTGGTGGGAATTACCAGACATACCAAACAGGTTGTGTTATTACGTGTTTGTTTTTCGTAACAATTTTTTAATATAGATAGTGATGGTTTAATATAGTGTTCTTAATTTAAATATATTAAAAAAGAAATATAAACACTGAAATAGTTTTACCTTATTTAGAATAATTATTTTGTCATAATCTGTTGCGTTACTTACATACTCCTTTCGCCTCGTCCACGTTAATTCGTTCGGCTCATAATTAATTAATTTTAGTACTTTGTACAAGCTATCATAGCGGTGAAATTATTCATTTTTTTTGTTCCTTTTTTTGTTATCTTACTACCTTTAAGATTTTCCAAAAAAAAAAACACACACAGAAATATTAAAACAATTTTTTTTCTCCTTCCAGTAATCAACAATGAAGACCATCGTAGTATTCTCAGCCATCCTTATCAGCTGCCTAGCCCAAAGATCACCATATGCAGGCAGGCTACCCATAGGATTCCCCTATGTCGAGCCTAGCACTGCAGCAGCAGCACCAGCCTCTTCAGCACTGGGAGACAGGTAATTATCTACTAAATAAATATTTAACTATATGATTCTTCTATTTGAATTTAAAAAATTAAAATTAATTCTTTAAAATCCTAAAAAATTAAATTTTAAAAACTAAAATTAATACTTTAAAATTCCAGGTTCGGAGATGAAGTTGGTACCACAACTACAATCAGATTGCCTCTTGAAGCCCTTGGTGATGCCGACCTAGTACAGAGGCTGAGTAAGCTGCCAGTCGACCAGCAACCCTTCTGGCTTCTCAACTGGAAAGCTCTGGAACAAAACAGGAATAGTCCACAGAGTTACCCACAAAGAGGAAACAGTTTTGTCGATGAAAACTCTAATTCTTTTTTTTAATAAATAGAAAAGTCACTTTTAAATTTAGAACTAAAAAAAAACTCAAGACTGCTTCGAAATTTAAACAGAACATGACAACAAGAGAATCGTTAAAATGAATGCTAATGAGCCAAATGTTGAAATGCATTTGAATATTTGGCTCATTATTAAACAATACATAAATGGATTTAAAATTATAGTTATAAGTACACTTTTAATGAAGTCATTATAATAGTACCTACCTGTTACCTGTACCTTTAATTAGAAAAAATAATCACCAAGGTAATTTGAACTAAGACTGGCTATGATAATAAGAACATATAAAATACATTAGTTGCAAATTGTTATTGTTTTTTAAGTCGATAATATTAGTCATGAACTGTAATATCAAACTTACAATAAAATATAATATAAATTACATACATAGAACATACAAACATGTGTTTTATTTTTCAACATTTTTTTTTTTTTACTAAATAAAAAAATAATGCACAATATAAATAGTATTATTCGTGTCGTGTATTCTTTTTAATTTACTTTAATTATTGTATTGTAAAAGGGGTACGAACCTTATTTTATGGAAGCTGGCATATCCGACCCGCCGCCATTTTAATTTACATGGGGGTACCATGTTACTAGACATTTTTTGTTCGTCTATGTGAGGACACACATACACACAACTTACATCGTGAGTCGCGATTTCGAAAAAAAAAATGGCGGCGGGTCGGATATTCCAGATAGGTTCTATACCCTTTGCATGCAGTAAAATTATAAATTCATTCAAACATATGGCATGTATTTAGACAAATTGAATTCTACCCATCATTTGCTTAGCCTTTTCCTAACTGTGTTGAGGTCGGCTTCCAGTCCAACCGGATGCAGCTGAATACTAGTGTTTTACATGAAGTGACTGCCTATCTGGCCTCCACAACCCAGTTACTGGGCAACGTGATACCTCTTGGTTAGACTGGTTGTCAGACGTCCTAGCTTCTGACTGTCCGTAACGACTGTCAAAGATCTACGAATGACAGCTGGGACCGACGGCTTAACGTGCTGTCCGAGTCACGGGGGTGTCACACTACCAACTTCCAAACTCCGGGCAAATCGTAATGGAAAACCCCAATAACACTTTTTGCCCAACCTGGGAATCGAACCCGAGACCGCACGCTTATCAGTCACGCTTATCGTCAAATTGAATTCTACTATCCTATAAATAATATAAATGCGAAAGTTTGGGAGGATTATCAAAGTTATCAACGTTCGCGGGAGAAGCTAGCATTAAATAAACAATTGAATAAAACAACATAATTCTATTTAACATACCATCATGCCAGTATTCCCCGAAGGGTTAGGCAGAGGTGTAACAATGTACACCCACAGTTCGCCGGTATGTTTAGGTCCCATGTAATAGGGGGCGAGCCTATTGCCATTAACCGGGCACAAATTCTAACTCCGAGCAGCTACTGAGAATGTCATAGAAAAACCCAATACCACTTTTTGCCCGAGCTGGGAATCGAACCTAAGACCTCTAGCGTAGCAGTCGCGCTTAGGACCACTAGGCCAATGAGGCAGTTCTAACATTTAAATTCTATTTGTTTTATGAAATTATTCACCCTAACAAGAACAACATTTGTCATTGAATCAAGCCTATTATTTACCAAAGAACTCTCGAGTCTCACACTTCATAATGATCTCATTACCGCATTGTCCCAAATACAGTCTGATAAAGTAATACCGGTTTCACAACAAAACCCTCTATTGCCAGTGCAATTGATTTAATAAATTATTCGCCTTATTCGTTTTAATGGTCGTTAACAATTTGTATTCAGGCAATATTTCCTGAACTTCAGCGTTTAAGTGCCCTAATTGTTTGACAAAACAAAATTATTTTAAATTAATTAATGGGTTTAATTAATTCTGCTCGGCGTTTTTGTTAAGTGTTTGTTACTGTTGACAGTTTGTTTTATTACTTAAGTATGTACTTTCAGGTTTTTAAATAGACTGTGTCTACTAGTAGCTACTTTTTTTTTAATGGGACAAGCCCGCCACACTATTCCCAACCACTGCAACTTCTGTAAGCCAGAATCAACAGTGGAGACCGCCAGAAGAGCGCCGAGGCAATGAAGCTCGACGAGTCCCGGAGAAACGATATAACTGTCTTGGATTCCGCAACGAAATTAATCAGAGAAGATTAGCGGAGGAATAAGAAAAAAATAGTACCTACTTACCGATATACAGGGTTATTTGTAAAACAATGACAACCTCTCAGGACTATGTTACTAACATCATAATCAACAACTTTTGTTCTATGACATTTAAAAAAATTTCATATTTTAGTTCATCAGATTTTCATACAAAAATAAAAACATTTAAATTGAACGCTCTAAATGTTACGAAGTCTATGCGAAGCAAACGAAAGCGATAGTAAAATAGCGAGGGGAGCGGGGTTAGGGCGGCGGGGGTGTTTGTACTTGACCTATTTACAATTTTACGGAAATCCTTCAGTCGGTCATTCACTTCAATGCGCTTGCGTTGCTTGATTCTGTAAAAATTTATAGAACAAAAGATGTTGTTTATGATGATAGTAATACAGTCCTGCAAGGTTGTCTATGTTTTACAAATAACCCTGTATATATTTTGTGCGTTCCAATGCAATTAAAAAGTTAGGTATTTCTCGTAACTTAACTTTCTCTCAATAAGCTCGCCCCCTATTACATAGGACCTAAACGTACCGGCGAACTGTGGGTGTACAATTGTTACACCTCTGCCTAACCCTTCCGGGAATACAGGCGTGATAGTAAGTATGTATGTTCAACTTTTATTTAGTCATTTTTAATTACTATGTCAAATCATTTATTTTAATTAAGGTAATTTCGTATCTAGAATAATGGACAACAAACTTCGAAATATAATGTTTTACCATATTTGTATGGGTACATTAATTTATATATTATATTTTATGAATGTGATGACGATGTATAGTAACCCACACGACTCGTGAGCACAAACTTCAAGTTAATTTTTAAGTTAATTCTTGGGTTTTTTTGGATTCAGGGTGGTTACGCGCGATTGGTCTGTCTGTCTAACCAATAGCATGCAGCATCGGCGCCACCAGCCTCCTTCATTCCGCCTAATAGACCCAAAAATGAACTTGTAATTTGTACTGACATACCTATTTACAAAATTGTGGCAAACATACCTAACATTTCCAAAGACAACTAATCAATGTGCAAGCCGTAGTAATTACTGAATGTAGTATTAATCTCAAAGAAAAATAAAACAAAATAATTTATATACCCAATTACATTAGTAACCAATTAATTTTGTCTGGACTTTTTCTCGCTGACGATACCTAAATCAACGCAACTTATTACTTACACCAATACGATTATTCCACGTTATAAATCACCTTTTTCATACCATACTAGCGACCTGCCCGCAACTTTATTCGCGTGGCTTACCTCAATCGAGTTAAGTCTTTCCTTACTGCTCCGCTCCCGTAGGTCGTAGCATGATATTATATAGCCTATGTTACTCAGGAATAATGTAGCTATCTATTGATAAAAAATGGTTAAAATCGGTCCTGTAGTTTTGGAGCCTATTCGTTACAAACAAACAAAAAAATCCTTCATCTTCATAGTATTATTATTAGTATAAATATACCAGCTGACCTAGCAAACGTTGTTTTGCCATATTTTTTTTATACCCCTAGGTATAAAAAATACAAGTTGGCTGATTCTCAAACCTACCCGATATGCACACAAAATTTCATAAAAATCGGTCCAGCCGTTTCGGAAGAGTATGGTAACTAACATTGTGACACGAGAATTTTATATATAAAAAATATAGACAAACAACCTTACTCATATCAGAAAGTCGTTCATATCAATTCACATGACATAAGGACCAATAAATATTGTCAATTTGTGACAAATATTATGTGTATCGTTCGACTTAAGGGGAGAATTTCTCGAAGTGACATTTACGTAAGGCAATGGCTGCGTAAAAAACCCGGCGAAGTGCGAATCTGACGCTCCAACGAAGGGTTCCTATATTTAATACTGTATACAAATAAACCCGTTTCTTGAACAATGAAATAAAATGAGTTTTAATTTATTTTAATTTTAACTTATTTTATTTTTATTATTTGTTGCCTACCTCGTTAGCCTAGTGGTCCAAGTGCGACGGCTACGCTAGTGGTCGGTTCGATTCCCAGGTCGAGCAAGTGTTATTGGGTTTTTCTATGAAATTCTCAGTAGCAGCTCGGAGTTAGGATTTGTGCCCGGTTAATAGCACTAGGCTCGCGTATTATATGGGACTTAAAAAAACATACCGGCGAACTATGGGTGGTACCTTGGTTATACCTCTGTCTCACCCCTCGGGGAATACATGCATGATGGTATGTATGTATTTATTGTGATAACAGCCATGCACTTTGTGACAAGTACTGCTCATGAGCTACAGCCTGCTGACAGACTCACAGACGGGTAGATATATGGATGAATAGCGGAGGCTTAGTAACAGGGTCCCATTGGCACCCTTCGGATACGGAACCCTAAAAACTAGAAAAGTGACGTAAAGTAGTCTTGACTCTTTTTATTGCAACATCCTGTTCCGTAATGAAAATTTTGCGAGCAATGGTTATTCGTGGGATTAGATGGGCATATTTTTCATTTTAGTATGAAATATTGGAATATTTTATTCGAGGCGTAGAAAAAGTGTGCCCTTTATTAAATAAAATGGTATTATAAATATTGGTAATATAAATATTTATAAACTATTTTGACGGAAATTTTTATTGAGTAGTCCGATTTTAATAAATATAACATTATATAAGGTAATCCCATGTAAATTTGGAAAAGACAGTCCTACCCTAAGGGTGGGAAAATAGGGGTGATTTATTGTTTACTCATTGATTTCAATGCTGAGTTTTGTACTACAAAAAAAGTAATCAAGAAGTAAGCGTGTAGTATTAAGTGGATTATAGCCACAAAAACACTTTTTTATCAAAAAAATTACCCACTGAAAAAACTGAAAAGCTAAAAAAAAACTGTGATAACCAATATTCACACGAACGAATCCGAGGGTATAAGCTAGTCAACAATACAAACAAAGACCTTTTATTTCTATTCATCATTCTTAATGAGATATCGATAGTTCCACAAATTATTCTCTCATTATCACTTGTGAGCTGAAAATTCTGCAACATCAGTTTCGCGTTCCAACAATATTCTGAGTGCATTAATTAATTATTTTGTCATTAATTGATTAACGATCAACTCTACTTTATAGATATTCGATCAATTATATTTTGGCGTTTGTTTTTAACGAAAATAATAAAATTTGTATTTCATATTAATTTCGCTTCTTACAAAACGTGGTCTAGGCATGTTTTGATTAATTAATTACATTTTTAATTCTATATATGTCTTTCGTTACTGCTCCGCTCCCGTGGATCGTAGCGTGATGTTATATAGCCTTCGTATATGTTATTCGGGAATAATGTAGCTATCTATTGGTGAAAAAAAAAATGGTTAAAATCGGTCCAGTAGTTTCGGAGCTTATTCGGTACAAACAAACAAAAAATCCTTCCTCTGTAATATTAAGTACCTATACAAGTATAAATTAATTTACTAAGTTTAATTTTGTTGATTAGATACCCTTATCTAGTGCCCTCACTAAAATGTAGGGTTGTCCTTAGTTCTCTATATAATAACCTAATTTCAATATGATACACGGCATTTTGCATTACAATTGTTTAAGCTATGTTCTATTTCTACCCGGACGTGTCAGATTGCCGTCCCATCGGACTACGAGAGGGAGTGCACCCGTGTCTACGCATACAGTTGTAAATCATAATATCCCCTGCGTACTTGGGTAGTCTGTATTGTCAATGGCCGCTGTGGCCGAATTACGTTTAAGATAGAAAATCATCTATATATATGGGTTTAGTGTTATAAAAATATGAAACCGCTTTCACATTAGGACGTTAGCAGCACCACAGTAGCGCGGCACAAGCACATGCCTTCACATATTTAAAAAATGGATTCCGATGGGTAAACAGTTGCTCAGTCCTGTTTTTGGTAGTACACATTCGGAGCCATCGATGTCGCGTAAAAACACCGTTAAAACGATAAGGCATGTGCTTCTGCTGCGCTACTGTGAAGCTGCTGACGTCCTAATATGAAAGCAGCCTAAACATGCATACAGCTTGATCTACGATTCCTAATTTCGGCTCAAATCTGCCTCGGTAGCCTAGTGGTGCTAAATGCAACTGCTACGCTAGAGGTCTTGGGTTCGATTTTAGATGGGACCTAAAGCATACCGGCGTACTGTGGGTGAACATTGGTACACCTCTGCCTAACCCTCCGGGGAATACAGGTGTGATGGTATGTTATGTTATGTTATCACCACCATCACTGGAGAATGGAAGCCTACAATTTAGGCCTCCTTTCTTTTCTCACATACTTCTCGGTTCCGTACCTTCCTTGACCTAACGTCCCTATGGATGTCTCCGGTTTTTTTAGTATACTCTTGGTTACTATTCAGTCAGAGCCTTTCTCCGGTGGCCATCTTCACATTTACAGGACCTAGGTTTCCTGCCTACTCCTCTTGAGACCTTTTGCCTTGTCTCCAACGTCATAGATTTTCCTGCGATCAAAATTATCTTCATTTTCAATATAATATGATTAGAATATAATTAAGATATAAGATTACAGCAAAGTTTTTAATAAAGAATAAAAAGAAAAAATGTTTTTCTCGAAAGAAATTTCCTTCAGATTTATTTCATGAATTGTTTTTCTGTATTTTTCAATCAAAGCTACTACTGATTGAAGATTTTTGACAGACAGTATAGAAGTTCAACTGGAATATATTATCGACCTTAATATCAATCAACTTCTATACTCAACAACCTTTGAAATTCCACAATATAACTTAATACTTAATGATCTTTTGAAGTGCCTGTTAAAGATTTAACAACGCATTTAAAATTCTAACTCTCAATTCTCAAACACGGGTAGGCGTAAGCGTTACCCATAAATTATTCCTACATACGTTACTAAGGGCACTAACTGTTTAATATAGAAAGATATAGGTACTACTAGAAGTAGGAAGATACAGTCTAGAGATAATAGTCCATAAATAATCAAGATCCGATCTAGTCTGTCCTTTTGCTGTCCTCCCCCAACGACGCCGTAATCCGAGGACCTTACCTCACAGGAGGTGTTCAAGGTGTGCTTGCTTAGAATCCTCTATTTAGCTTTTATATTGTATTGTCATGCAATGTGTAAATGTATTCAAAATTACAGCTCAATCGACACCGGGAAGTAGGTCCAAATTTAACTTGATAGATTTGATTAAGTTCCTGTGGCCACATTCCAGCGCCAACATCAGTACGCCTCTGCCTAAGCTGCGGGGAATGCAGGCGTGATGGTATGTGTATGTGTGTGTAGTAATAACGTGTTCTTTATGATTTTGGAGTAAATATTAGTACTAAAATTCACACTTTGTGAAAAACTTCTTACCTTGCCATATATCATGAAAGTGTAATAAGGTAAATAAGGTAAGGTAAGGTAAGGTAGGTGTAAGGTGTAACTGCCTCGGTAGCCTAGTGGTCCTAATCGCGACTGCTACGCTAGAGGTCTTGGGTTCGATTCCCACGTCGAGCAAAAAGTGTTATTGGGTTTTTCTATGAAATTTTCAGTAGCAACTTGGAGTTAGGATTTGTGCCCAGTTAATGGCAATAGGCTCGCCCCCTATTAAATGAGACCTAAACATACCGGCGAACTGTGGGTGTACATTGGTACACCTCTGCCTAACCCTTCGGGGAATACAGGCGTAATGGTATGTTATGTAATAAGGTAAAAAAAAATTCAACAGAAAGGACGCCACACTCAATTAACCATACCAATTATTAAGAGACCCAAGCAGACTTCCGACTAAAATTCTTTACAATAAATATTTTAATGAATTCTATATTATTTTGTCTAGGTTTTGGTCCCATGTTCTTATCTTTTAAAGAAGTCTGACACTGAATGTAATTTTCAATCTAGTTTTTTTTTTACCAATTGATGACAGCAGTACAATAATTACTTGCAATACCTATGAAAAAATGTGACCGTCTACAACTTTCTTCTATCTATGTAATTACTATAGCATTTGTAAAAATATTATGACGTCCATACATTTCTAGAGAGTGATTAAACACCCACATGTTACCTCAGCCGATGGGAAAATCTATACCACCCGCTTTAGACATTCCTCGCTCTATGGATATTCCGTAGGTACGATTTTTCTACTGTGAGAGAGAACTATAGTACTATATATTGAAGTGCGTTTTATGCTCAAACATTCCAGTTGAGATAGCCCAGCCATTCACTTGTGCCATTCAGTTTAAAGATCTACAGGTAAATGTGTGTTTTTTACGATCATTCTTAAATACAGTCGGTATATATTTAGAACGGACTATGTATAGTTAAATTTATGTGAAAAAAAAAGTGTTTTGTAAAATATTATCAAGAAAACAAGTTCGACATTTGAAAGTGGAAGTGACAATTTTTGTAAATAAAATATAATTTTTGTTTTTAAATGATCAATCTTTTAGATGGCTTTAAGAACTTAGGGATTGTTTGCTGGTGCGGAAAAATACTGTACTCAAGTGATATAATAATTTTAATTTGTGTCTCAAAGAAAGTGTGGAAATTACTAAGGGACTTCAATTTATTATTTTCATTTAGGACCTTTTTGCCTATTTTAACGAATGACATTTGTAACGCCATAAAATTACTCGTAAAAAAAATGAAAATAAAATTCAAACATCGAAGATTCGCACGTCAAAACAGTTCGTATTTCGAATGATTTAATATTTAAATAATAATACTGCAGTTATAGTTGCCGCCACGAGACGTGAGCACAAATATCAAGTAAATTTTTGGGTTTTTGGGTACCTTTCTAGGTTTTTTGGAGTGCGACGTTCCACTCGATTGGTCCGTCTGTCGTACCGATTGCGTGCAATGTCGACGCCCCAAAAAACCCAGGAAGTAATCCAAAAACTCAAGTATTAACTTGACGTTTGTGCTCACGACTCGTGGCGGCTGATATACCCGTCTAAAGTAAGACCAGAGAGGGATAAGTAGGAGCGCGCGGCATCGTAACGTAAATTTGTTTGATAAACCGGAGGATAGTACATCATTAGGATATCGAGCAGATTTTTCTTAAGATAAATTTTAAAGTTTGGTTTTTTCTGGCTCGGTCAGTGGCTAAGTGTGTTATTTCAATCATAAGTTCAAGTTTTTCATAGAATAAATATTTGTTTATTAATCATTCCCGGTTTTAATGGAGCGTATCTATAGTAAATAAATCGAAAATAAAAGAATGATTGCTTTATATGAAGCCGTATTTTAAAAAAAAGGGAAAATTAATCGTTATCATCATCATCTTAATAAACAAATAAAAAATAAAAATAAATTTGTTTACTTTTAAAAAAAAACTTGTTCACAAACAATTTTTTATTGTTTTTATTTTATGATTACATATATTTCCACTACTGTTCCACTCCTAGGCAAAAGCCTACCCCCTATTCCTTACACTTCTCTCTTTATTGTGTATCCTCCCTCCAGTTCTCGAGAAAGCTATCCAAGGCGTCACAAAGTAACTAATCTAATATTTTTCTTAAATTTTCAGATCACTATGTCTACCACTGCTCTCATTCTCATCCTAGCCGTCGTGCCATGCTTCTGCCAGCGCCCATTTTACGCTGGAATTCGACCAATCGGATTCCCGAATATCCCAGTAGCTTCTGGAATATTCGACCGTTTCCAGAATGAACCAATACCTGCCCAGTTGAACGGTGACAGAAACATCGCGAACCAGCTAATTGCGTTGCCAGTAGAAAATCAACCTTTCTTCTTTGTGAACAGAGAACAAATTGCTGCAAACTTGGCTAACCCACAAACTTATCCACTAAGACCAAGTGCGTTTAATGAGAATCAGAATCGAATCTAAAGGTTCCTTTTCTTTTTAAGTTTGTTACTTTATGACTTTTATTATATTTTTAAATAAGGAATCGCTCTATGTTCTATTTATAAAATTAAAACAATATTTTAAAATAAATTTCATGATAGTTTTAGTTTTGAAATTTGTTATTATCTAAATCAACGAGTCTGGTAAGATTTATATATTTTTTTATTTTCAAATTTCTTTGGGTCTCATACAAGTCGACGGTGCACCTAATGTTTAGTGATCACTCCTGCCTAGATATCTGCATTACCAGTGGCTTGTATTAGGCGAGCCTATTGCCATTAACCAAAAATCCAATAACACTTTTTTGCTGGACCTTGGAATCGAACCCAACGTCTCTAGCGTAGCAGTCGCGCTTAGGACCACTAGGCAAACGAGGTAGTAGTAGTGGTATCTTCTACTAATCAGCGTTAAATATCCAAAGTACTTCGTAAAATGGTAGAAATTTGGGTTGGTTCATTTTGATAAAATTAAACCCATTACATTTTGACTGAGCATGCTATGTATGTGATGAAAACATTTATATAAGTATTACTCTGAATATTAAAAATGTATCGTATATTAAATACAAAAACCTGATAATGAATAAATATTTGTAAGAGACTAGTTCCATACCCCACGGTGTCACCCGCGTGCAGTTACGCCTTTGGTTACTGCCCCGCTCCCGTTGCTCGTAGCATTATGTTCTATACGTATAAACCTTCCTTGGACTTCTATAAATATTTCAAAACCAAAATTAGGCAAATCGGTTCAGCTGTGCTCGAGTTTTAGCGAGACTAACGAACAGCAATTGATTTATATATATATATAGATTACGTTGACGACTGTACTGGTATAAACTGTGTCACAGTCGCCAGCGCCTTCCACACTGATTAATTAAAAACGCAAGTCATTGTTTTTAGACTATCTGCAATGATGGTAATTTGTGGTTCTCAATACATAAACAAACATTATATTTTAACTAGCTTCTGCTCGCGACTTCGTCCGCGTAGCCTTTTCACTCGCATTAGGTTACGTCTTTGGTTACTGCTCCGCGCCTATTAGTCGTAGCGTGATGTTGTATAGCCTATAGTCTTCCTTGATAAATGAACTATCCAACACAAAGAGATTTTTTCAATTCAAACTAGACGTTCAACCAAACAAACAAACTCTTCATTTACAATAATTTTTGAAACTTCTTTAAGTTTATTAGGTGATAAAATGCTTTTCCTTAGTTTTTCCTGACTATTGTACTGTTACATGCAACCATAATCATGCTTGCATTACAATCTAGCATACACTGATTTTTAACCCCCGACGCAAAAACGACGGGGTGTTATAAGTTTGACGTGTCTGTGTGTGTGTGTCTCTCTGTAGCATCGTAGCTCCCGAACGCATGAATTAATTTTGATTTAGTTTTTTTTGTTTGAAAGGTATATTAGTCGGGAGTGTTCTTAGTTATGTTTGATGAAAATCGGTTCAGCGGTTTCAAAGTTATCAACTCTTTTGTTAGCTGCGGTAGGGATCTTTATTCTACAGTCGGGAGTTACATAAAAATTTAAATTTTTTATACCACAAATAGCAGTCACCTCCTAGTTATAAGCTTTGCTCCATGTTACTAAGTTAGATGGGCCGTCATAGTTAACAGCTATGCGATACGTGTTTTTACACCCTGTATACTGCACCACTACCTACTATGAATAGGAACGTTGATTTGTAAGTGACTGACAAAATGATAACAACCTTGAATTTTGCATGTCAGTGGTGTAGCAATTCTGAGGTTACACAACAATAGGTCACGCTAAAATACACGTAGCTAGGTATTTCTGTAGTCGAATTTGAACGACGTGAACTACTGCAGTGGATCATTTGGTAGGCACTGGATCGACCTAATTTGGTGAAACTGTAAAATAAATAGAACAAGTAACCAAATTACAATTGCAATAGCTGCCTCGTTAGCCTAGTGGTCCTAAAGGCGACTGCTACGCTAGAGGTCTTGGGTTCGATTCCCAGGTCGAGCAAAAATATTATTGGGTTTTTCTATGACATTCTCAGTAGCAGCTCGGAGTTAGGATTCGTGCCCGTTTAATGGTAATAGGCTCGCCCGCTATTACATGGGACCTAAACATACCGGCGAACTGGGAGTGTATTTTAGTACACCTCTGCCTAATCCTTCGGGGAATACAGGCGTGATGGTGTGTATGTTTGGTATGTAACCAAATTGTGTATACTGTCGAATAAATGCTGTCCAGTTTCCACTATACAATTTCACCAGTTGCATAAATCAACTTGCTTGGAACGAGATTTCCCAGAAACAACTGACGAGTGATCATTAATATTTGTGAACAAACAAACAAGAATTACAAGTAGCTAAACTAAGCGTAGTAGGCAAAGGTAGCCAAAATAATTATCACTGTTTAATGTACCCAGAAATCCACAAATATTGGATTTGTATCAATTTATAGTGTGCTCGCGTTGTCGAGAGCAAACAAGTGTGGCCTGGTAATTTACATTAAACTCATGTTTTGTAGCAACAATGCTTCAAGTGTGACATGGATAGTCATGAACAAAAATTAGATTATCCTTTCCTAATGCGAAAGTTTGTGAGGATGAATTGTTAAATGTTTGTATACTCTTTCACGCTTAAATGGCTGAACAGATCCGGATGAAATTTAGCACTAACATCGACTGCAGTGTGGAATAACACTTAAGGTAGTAAAAGATATAAACCCACGGGTTTAGGATGTGCTATTTCACCAAATTCAGTCGATTCAGTGCTTATCAAATAAACAACTGCAGTAGTTCACGTCGTTCAAATTCAACTATAGAAATATATTAGCCGCCACGAGTCGTGAGCACAAATGTCAAGTTAATTTCTCGGTTTTTGGATTCCATTTTGGGGCGCCGACGCTGCAAGCGATTGGTCCAACTGACGGACCAATCGCGTGCAGCGTCGGCGGCCCAAAATCCCCAGAAAGGAACCTGAAAATTCGAAAATTAACTTGACATTTCTGCTCACGACTCGTGGGGACTTCTATACCCACCTACGTGTTTTTTAGCGAGACCTACTGTTGTATAACCTCAGAATTGCTATACCACGGACATGCAAAACTCAAGGTTATTACCATTTTGTCAGTCAGTTACAAATCAAAAAAATCATCATTAAATCTATATCCATGATAATGTTATGAATTACATATTTTATTACATGGAAATTATGTCAATAACAATGTTAACAATGTTAGGAATTTCTTTTAATCTTTAATCATTATTAAATTTTTAATCATTATGTTCCAATTATCTGTCTGGAACCATATTTTGTCAACATTATTTTATTAATAGAAACTTAATTATTTAATTTTTATTCTACTGTGAATGTTGTGGTCTCCTATAAGTGAAACAGTACACCTACACGATACCTTATATTTATCGTAAATCTATACTAATATTATAAAGCTGAAGAGTTTGTTTGTTTGTTTGGTTAAACTGCTGGTTTGAATTGAAAAAATATTTGTGTTGGATAGTTCATTTATCAAGGAAGGCTATAGGCTATAAAACATCACGCTACGACTAATAGGCGCGGAGCAGAAGCTAGTTAAAATATAATTAATGGTTACAGTTAATGGCAATAGGCTCGCCTCCTATTACATGGGACCTAAACATATCGGCGAACTGTGGGTGTATATTGTTACACCTCTGCTTAACTCCCCGAAGGGAATACAGGCGTGATGCGATGTTATGTTATGTGAACCACAAAACATAACTAATGACTTGCGTTTTTAATTAATCAGTGTGGAAGGCGCTGGCGACTGTGACACAGTTTATACTAGTATAGTTGTCAACGTAATCTCTTATAAATATTTATTCATTGTCAAGTTTTTGTATTTAGTATAAGAGAATTTTTTAAGATTAAGAGTGAATAATAAACTAGTAGACTAGTTTATAAATTGAGAATTAGTTAATTTAATTAATTAATTAAATTGGTGATGTGATACCCTCGTGCCTCGGAAAGCACGTAATGCTGTTGGTTCTGCACCTGATCTCTCCCCGGTTTTGTCGGATTGGCGTCCCATCGGACTATAAGAGTTAGTGAAGAGGGAGTGCACTTATGTTTGCGCACACACTTGTGCACTATAATATCTCCTGCGTACTTGGCTAGTCTGAATAAAGATTAGCCGCCGTCGCCGGAATAGGTCTTTGGAATATATTTACAGTCAAAAGATTCACAAATGAGGTCCAGGATTAAAAAAAAAAATATCGCGATAAGGGGAAGAGTCTTTTCGGCTTTAATAACTATCTTTCCGCACCACACCCGTTATAATTTACATATAGTTTACATTTCATTATGCACACTTCATTATTTTTTAATTGCAAATGCCAATCTCAGCCTCGCCCAGGCCCTTCACTTCTTTGCCTTCCGTATCGTTAACACAAAAGTATTGTGGCTCAAGACTCTTTAGTATTAAAAAAGCTGCCTACTTCTCTACACACGAGTAGTATAAAATAATGTTACTTCCCGCCGTCTGTCCCTTTGTACGCTTAGATCTTCTTAGCTACTCAACAGATTTAAATGCGTTCATCAGTAGATAGAGTGATTTAAAAGGAAGGTTTATTCATAAAGAGCATCATGCTACGTCCAACGGGAGCAGAGCAATAACCAAAGACGTAACTGAACGCGTGAGACGTCTGCCGCGGGATACTTGTATGTAGCTAGTGTATAAGATGAACACAGACAAAGATCAAAACTAGAAATTTTCATACTCATATAAATGTTTTTATCACATACATAGCATGTTCAGTCAATATTTATATATTTAATTGGGTTTAATTCTATCAAAATGAACCAACCCCAATTTTCTACCATTTTACAAAGTACTAGTAGATGATACCACTACTACTATCTCGTTTGCCTAAGCGCGACTGCTACGCTAGAGGTGTTGGGTTGGATTCCCAGGTCGAGCAAAAAGTGGTACAATTGGATTTGTCTGTGAAATTTTCACTAGCTGCTCGGAATTAGGATTTGTGCTCGATAAATGGCAATAGGCTCGCCGCCTATTACATGGGACCTAAATATACCGGCGAACTGTGGGTATACCGATGTACACCTCTGCCTAACCCTTCGGGGAATATAGGCGTGATGGTATGTTATGTGTATGTTTCGTAGACGAGTACTACCACCATACCTATTCCTGCCGTAAAGCAGCGTTGCTGTGTTCCGGTTTGAAGGGGTTGAGTGACGGTGTAATTACAGGCAAATGAGACATTTTCAACTTTTCCTTTCGAATGTCAACGGATTTACAAGCCACTGGTATTGCAGATGTCTAGGCAGGGGTGATAACTAAACATTAGGTGGACCGTCGACTTGCATGAGACCTAAAGTAATTTTAAAATTAAAAATAAATATATCTTACCAGTCAAGATGATCTAGATAATAAAAAATTCAAAAATAAAACTGTCATGATTTTTTTTATAAATATTGGTTTTCATTTTATAAATAGAACATAGAACAATTCCTTATTTAAAAATCTCATTAAATAACAAACTTAAAAAGAAAAAGAACCTTTAGATTCGATTCTGATTTTCATTAAAAGGACTTGGTCTTAGTGGATAAGTTTGTGGGTTAGCCAAGTTTGCTGCAATTTGATCTCTGTTCACAAAGAAGAAAGGTTGATTTTCTACTGGCAACGCAATTAGCTGGTTCGCGATGTTTCTGTCACCGTTCAACTGGGCAGGTATTGGTTCATTCTGGAAACGGTCGAATATTCCAGAAGCTACTGGGGTATTCGGGAATCCGATTGGTCGAATTCCAGCGTAAAATGGGCGCTGGCAGAAGCATGGCACGACGGCTAGGATGAGAATGAGGGCTGTGGTAGACATGGTGATCTGAAAATTAACGAATATATTCGATTAGTCAATTTGTGACGCTTTGGATGGCTTTCTCAAGAACTAGTGGTTAATAAGGAGGAAAATGGAACTAATAGGGGGTAGGCCTTTGCCTAGGAGAGGCACAGTAATAGAAATATGTATAATAATAAAATAAAAAACTGTTCCAGAACAAGTTTTGTTTCTTTTTAGGACTAAACAAAATTATTATTATTTGTTTATTAAGATGATAATGATAACGATTAACTTAGTTTTTTTTTAAATACGGCTTCATATAAGGCATTCATTATTTTATTTTCGATTTATTTACTATAGATAAGCTACATAAAAACCGGGAATAATAAATAAAAAAACATTTATTCTACGCAGAACTTGAACCTCTGTATGATTCAAGTAACACACTTAGCCACTGACCAAGCCAAAAAAAAACAAACTTTAAGATTTCTCTTGAGGACAATCTGCTCGATAATATAATTATGTACTATCCTCCGGTTTATCCAAACTTTCACTCTCAGTACCAATCTCTTGCACTCAAATTGACAGCTTGCTGCATCACTGTAGGCCTAACACGAGTGCTACTACGTAAAAGGATTCTATTCCAGTCGGCGGTTAGACACGATTGGCGCAGTGACTAAGCGATGAGTTGCTGCTCTACGTGTCGCGGGTTAGACTCCCGCACGGATCAAATATTTTTATGAACTACAAATAGTTGTACGGCGTGGTATGTGTATATGTTTGTATACGTTATCACAATGCAGGAGAAATTCATAGTGTGGACCAAAGTTATTAAAAAAAAAACACTTTCAAATACTACCATCCTATAGCATTTTGATTTTATTTAATACGAAAATTAAAAATACGCGCGTTAAGTCCGTCTTTGCACCTTTTGTTGCCTAAAGTTCTAACACAAATATATTCATCTATTGATAAAGCTTTTAATTTAAATATCTTTTATATGTAAAACGTTTATTTCAAATTTCAAAATCAATCGAATTTACGTTACGTTGATTGCGCGCTTGTACTTGGCCGTATCTGTTCCTACTTTAGACGGGTAACTGCATTAACATATAAATATTAAATCATTTGAAATACGAACTGTGTTGACATACGAATCCTCGATGTTTGAATTTTATTTTGTTTTTTTTTTAAGAGTGATTTTATGGCGTTACCAATGACGTTCGTTTAAATAGGCAAAAAGGTCCTGAATGGAAATAATAAATTGAAATCCCTTAGTAATATTCACACTTGCTTTGAGACACTAATTAAAATTATTATATCACTTGAGTACAGTATTTTTCCGCACAAGCAAACAATCCCTCAGTTCCTAAAGGTTTCCAAAGTTATGATTATTTAAAAACAAAAAATATATTTTATTTACTAAAATTGACACTTCCACTTTCAAATGTCGAACTTGTTTTTCACTTCAATTTTTTGTTTTTGTTAAAACACTTTTTTTCATATTAATCTAAATCAAACTCCGTTCTAAATATTTACGGACTGTATTTAAGAATGATCGTAAAAAACACACATTTACCTGTAGATCTTTAAACTGAATGGCACAAGTGAATGGCTGGGCTATCTCAACTGGAATGTTTGAGCATAAAACGCACTTCAATATATAGTACTATAGTTCTCTCTCACAGTAGAAAAATCGTACCTACGGAATATCCATAGAGCGAGGAATGTCTAAAGCGGGTGGTATAGATTTTCCCATCGGCTGAGGTAACATGTGGGTGTTTAATCACTCTCTAGAAATGTATGGACGTCATTATCTTTTTACAAATGCTATAGTAATTACATAGATGGAAGAAAGTTGTAGAAGGTCAAATTTTTCATAGGTATTGCAAGTAATTATTGTACTGCTGTCATCAATTGGTAAAAAAAAAACTAAATTGAAAATTACATTCAGTGTCAGACTTCTTTAAAAGATAAGCACATGGGACAAAAACCTAGACAAAATAATATAAAATTCATTAAAATATTTATGGTAAAGAATTTTAGTCGGAAGTCTGACTGGGTCATTTATATTTGATATAGTTAATTGATTGTGCCCACATTTCTGTTGACATTAGTTGTGAATTTGCTGCGGCTGTTATTACATTGTTATCCTATTACAACGACAACATACCATCATGCCTGTAATCCCTGGAACTTAAATGGGATACCAAGTCAACTTAGTACTTTAATGGGCCAACAAGCCTTGAAACAGCAAGCATTAGATCAACCAAAATGGTGTTTATTGAAAGTCATCGGTACAACTTTAATAGGATTACTAGTTTTTACATACATACATACCATCACGCCTGTATTCCCCGAAGGGTTAGGCAGAGGTGTACCAATGTACACCCACAGTTCGCCGGTATGTTTAGGTCCCATGTAATGCGGAGCGAGCCTATTGTCATTAACCGGGCACAAATCCTAACTCCGAGCTGATACTGAGAATTTTATAGAAAAACCCAATAACACTTTGATCGACCTGGAAATCGCACCCAAGACCTCTAGCGTAGCAGTCGCGCTTAGGGCCACTAGGCCAACGAGGCAGTTATAACTAATTTGGAAAAAACTAGCAATATTATATGCGAGTCGATCCCTCATGCTTAGGGTTCCTTATCCCTACACAACGAAAGTACATTTATTTTTGGGGCTACAAAAACTATAGTAACACGTATTCTGTGAAAATTCCAATTGACAATCTATTATGGTTAAAAAGAAATAGCCTAGTGACAGACAGACAAACGGAAAAGCGTTTCGAGTATGGTTTTCTGTGAAACAGATTTTTTATACCAACATAATAGGGTTGACATACCAGACGCAGCTATCTCACCTCTACCCTCGTCACGAGCTGGACAACATCCTCTTTGTTGTATTATATTAGTTACTAGCTTCTTCCCTCGATTTCGCCTACGTTGATGTCGAATTTTACATAAAATATAATGTCGTACGACGCTTGGCAATAGTGCAGCTTTCTATGAGTGAAAGAATCCCATCAGTCCTTCCAGAGATTCCTTGTTATAAAGAAACAAATTGTACCTCTTTGTAATGTTAATAGAGACTAGAACTTGCCTGTGACTTCGGCCACGATTCTTGAATTATTTTTGGTGCCAAAAGAAACCTTTGAAACTTACCATTACATCAAATTTTATTTACAATTTCAGGTTTTTTTAGGGTTTCGTATCTCAAAAGGAAAAACGGAACCGTTATTAGATCACTTTGTTGTGCGTCTGTCTGTCTGCCTGTCTGTCAAGACCCTTTATTATATTATAATAGAATTTCGGATTGAAGCAACTAGTACAAATGGGGTATCTTATAAAAGGGCTTGATGTGCACATTGCAAATTATATTTCACTAGCGACCTGCCCGCGACTTTGTCCGCGTAGCTTATTTTAACCGCGATAAATTACGTCTTTCATTACTGCTCCTTTCCCGTGGATCATAGCGTGATGTTCTATAGCCTATGTTCGTCAGTAACGATGTAGCTATCTATTGGTGAAAATGTTAAAATCGGTCCAGCAGTTACAAGCCTATTCGGTACAAACAAACAAACAAAAAAGTCTTTCCTCTTTTTAATATTACATAACTCCAAAACTAAACTTCCAATTTTAATCATTCAAAGATCTAATATTATCTTCATAAGCTGTACTTAGTGATGAAATAATTTATTTTGATAAGAATTATTAGCATGAATAAAATAAACGCGTTTAAATGTAGTCCAAAAAAAAATCAAGATTTTTAAATAAAAAAACGGTTGTTGTGCCTCACTCGACATAGATAGGTATAGTGTGTCGCGGACTTTTTGGTAGATATTTATAAGATCTACTATTAATTAGAACATTTTATGGTTCTATCTTTTATAGTTTAGGCAGCGTACGCAAAATAAGTAACTTTTCTGGTTGACTTTTTACACCTTGTGTCCGAAAAACTCAAATATCTTACGAAACCCTATATTTTTCCAAAATAAAATATAACCCGAAAGCTACATTATTCACGAGTAACATTACTCGTGAATAATGTAGCTTTCGAATGGTGAAAGAATTTTTAAAAACGGTCCAGTAGTTTTTGAGCCTATTCATTACAAACAAACAAACAAAGTTTTCCTATTTATAATATTAGTGTAGATTTATTTTTTCCGACGCATTATTTCTTATTTATAATGAAAAATATAAAAAAATATCGTTTCCCTCTTTGTCTCCGAAGTCTGTGAAACGAAAAATTTAAAATTACGAAATACCTGTATATCTTAGCAAATTTTAGTAGATAAATACTATTTATTTATTTAATTTTCTTTTTGTTTCTTTTAATAAACTATTTATTCAATTCTGTAATTTATAATGATCCTACATACGAAACCCTCGGTGGCCGAGTCCGACTCGCACTTGTCCGGCTTGTTATTTGGGCGAAGTACTCATTATTTAAAGCTTAAGTTACTCCCTATAACAACAGCTATATACCAGTGAAAGTCCCGTCAAAATTGGTTCAGTTGTTTCGGAGATAAACTAGAACAAACAAACAGACATAAGAACAAAATTTCAAAAATAAAGTTTATAAATATCTCGTGAACCACACATTACATACATACACGTTAATATTTTTTTTTTTTGTATAACTAGTCGTCACCTCTACTACACATTTATGTCTGTTTACTTAAGGTACAGATGGCTTCATATTAAGCTATACATTCAAGTTTATGCTGATCTCTCATTGTATATTATTTCCATATAATGAGAGCTCAGCTTCTACTGGAAATGTATAGTATGTTATGTAGCCGTATGTGCTGGACTAGGGGGTTACTGACCGTTGCACTTATCCTCATGCACTGGTTTGTACGCTACATGTCGCACAGCAGGCTTTGTTAGACAAAAAAAATGTGTATAAACAAGGACAGAAACTAGTTGCCTCGTTAGCCTAGTGTACCTAAGCGCGACTGCTACGCTAGAGGTCTTCGCTTCGATTCCCAGGTCGAGCAAAAAGTGTAACTGGATTCCGAACATCCTGAAATTTTGCATTTACGTTGTTATGTGTGCAGAAACGGACGTAGGGTACCTTTATTCCGAAAAAAAGTACAATTTCCGGAAAAATCAACAATAACGTTCTCATGATAACAGATGGCGCCACGTGTCTTTCGAATCATGATTGAATTTTAGTTAAGACCGATATTTACGCGAACTAAGTCGCGGGCAAAAGCTAGTGAGAATATATAACAGTATCCCTAAGAAAAAGAAACGAGTGAAATCGCGGGTAAAACCTAGTTATGATACATTTTTATTTTTATTGTCCTATCTAAATCCTTCTATAGTGCACAAAAAGCTTCTGCTCACGACTGATGCATTACTTGATACCGCGAATCCACACATCCTCGCCCTTTATTTGCATGAACACTGACTCATACAGGATTCATACAAGTCAAACATTTTTTATCAGATCGGCAGATGTCACGATATTTTATAATAATGACCATGATTGATCTGAAATTCGTGGTAACTTGTGGTATCGGATGTGTAGGGAATTGTATTCTTGTAATTGTGACTTTTCCAATTACGTCATTTGTTATTATAAGTAGCCCTTTTAGTACTTAGGTAAGTATTTCGATAACCATTCATCTATTTCATACTTATCGTCTAGACTATGAAAATCTCCCTTGATGAATTTAGGAGAAGTGGGCCCGCCTATGGCGGTCCAATACCAGTCGGATGCGCGGATCATGCATACACACATATCATCACGCCTGTTTTCCCCGAAGGGTTAGACAGAGGTATAACAATGTACACCCAAAGTTCGCCAGTATGTTTTAGGTCCCATATAATAGGCGGCGAGCCTAGTGCCATTAACCGGACACAAATCCTAACTCCGAGCTGCTACTGAGAATTTCATAAAAAAACCCAATAACACTTTTTGCTCGACCTGGGAATCGAACCCAAGACCTCTAACGTAGTAGTCGCGCTTAGGACCACTAGGATAACGAGGCAGTTCATGCGTTCATCATCAGATCATGCGTTAAGCGAATACCGGGCTTCTGACTTGGTACAAGTGGAAACCGTGAGGTTTTAGTGAGTAAAAGTCATACATAACTATCCGTTTACTCCAAACTGAGGGCATAGATGAGGATTTCCCCATGAAAAAAATAAAGGAAAGTGCGATCGAGGCGAGTTGTCATCCCATCTAAAGGCTCATTCTAGTAATAAAAAACATTTGAAATGTCGTCGCAATCTCAACGCAGCAACAATAAAATGAAAAAATTGGCAAAATAGGATAGTTATTGATCTAAAATTTTTTCATTTCGGTTATTCCTTCAAAGATTAGTAACAAGAAGATGGGCAGGGCTTTTGTTTTTAGCAATTCAATTTTGAAGAGAAATAGGTTGCGTTCAGCAGTTTGCCTACATAAGAAGTCAATGGTAAGACTTTCTTTTCGAGGGGGAATGGGAAGCAGTCGCCTCCTTCTGCGAGGCAGTTATGCTAGAGAAGGAGGCGGCAATCGGGGCGTCGGGAGCCGCGAGATGATTCCCGGCCACAGTAGACGCGGGCCTGAGGACGATGAGCAATGGGTAGCTCACCGTCCGTACGTTGTATAACGACAGGCCGTGTCGACGGCGCGTTCGTGTTCCATGCGCGCCTCAAAGAGATGTCAGCAAATTTGAAGGGGCCACTCAGGGCCGATGCCTGCCGGAGCTGCGGGTTGTTCATAAGAGATACCGCGCCCCCGGAACGCAAAGGGCACAAGAAGGAACATGAATAGGTTTTAGTCGGCAAAAGTCTGACACTCCCTCCCGCCTCGCCCAGGGCGGGGAAAGTCACGTGATGATTTCCCATCCCTAAAAAAAAATTACTTTCTTCTAACCATATGGTTTAACGATATGTGCAATAGACGAAGCGCAAACGGAGCAATTCCTGTATTTTCAAAAACAATCCTATCCTAATCTCAGTCTGAAACTTTATTTTGAACGTTTACAATTACAGGAGAAGCCTTCAGTTCAGTTTGGATTGACATAAGATATCGAGGCTAGTACCCTAAAGTGGGTCGATACGGGCTGAATGTGATGATAATATTATCGTAAAAAAAAAAACAAAAATATGTTTGCTTCGCTAAGTAGATAGTCGTATTGTCGTGATGGCCCGGTGGTTAAGACGCTCACCTCTTACCCATGAGATTACAGCTTCGATGCCGGGCAAGTACTTACCAATGCGTCTTTTTCAATTCATATGTACTTTCAAAGTTTGTCCTGGACATCACTAACATCCAGTGAAGAAAAACATACGTAAATAGAAAACATACCATACCATCACGCCTGTATTCCCCGAAGGGTTAGACAGAGGTGTACCTATGTACACCCACAGTTCGCCGGTATGTTTAGGTCCCATGTAATAGTGGGCGAACCTATTGCCATTAACTGGGAACAAATCTTAAATCCGAGCTGCTACTGAAAAAAAAAAAAAAAAAATATGCCATCACGCCTGTATTCCCCGAAGGGTTAGGCAGAGGTGTAACAATGTACACCCACAGTTCGCCGGTATATTTAGGTCCCATGTAATAAGGGGCGAGCCTATTGCCATTAACCGGGCACAAATCCTAACTCCGAGCTGCTACTGAGAATTACATAGAAAAACCCAATAACACTTTTTGCTCGACCTGGGAATCGAACCCAAGACCTCTAGCGTAGCAGTCGCGCTTAGGACCACTAGGCTACCGAGGCAGTTGAAATAAATAGAAACTGAAATAAAAACTATATTTTCCTTCGTAGAAAAGTTTTACCCCTTTTAACAGCACATTGAGTGATCGAATGGAGGTAATGTTTTACATCTATAGTACGAGTACATACTACATTTGTATCATTATACAATGACATTTCAGTATAGCTACTTAGTCAGAGGGAAAAACCGAAGGATCATTACTAATAACAAACAAATACATACGGATTACAATAAAAAGTAGGTTACAGAATCTTGATTTACTACATTATAAAAGCAAAAGTAATTCAGTCCATCTGTTCATCCGTTCTTCTATTATTCTTGGAATTTTTCTGTTCCTCTTCCTTGCACCTACTATGTTGTCTCTGCATCACCATAAGGTAGACTGGTAGAAAATACCCAAGGCATTAAGTCCGCTTTTGTACGATGTATTTTTTTTACATTTATGCATAAAGTTTTAATAAATAATAAATAAGTACACTTTCACGGTTAAACCACTTAACAGATTTTGATGAAATTTGGTAAAGGGAAAGCTTGAACCCAAGAAAGGACATGGACTACTTATTAATCCGTGACTTTTTCTTCAATAACCGACAGTCACGCGGAAAAACGTAATAAAATAACTACTCTTTCTATCTGTATGTTTATTACCTCGTTACAACAAAATCACTGCCCCGTTGGTCTCGTGGTCGCAAGCGCGACTGATGAGCAAGAGGCTTCTGGTTCGATTCCCAGGTCGGGCAAAAAGTGTTATTGAGTTTTTCCATTAGGATTTGCTCAGTAGCAGCCTGGAATTTGGAAGTTGGTGGTGTGACACCCCCGTGCGTCGGAAAGAACGTAAAGCGGTTGTTCGCGGTTGTCATTCATAGATCTTTGACAATCGTTACGGATAGTCAGAAGCCAGGAAGTCTGACAACCAGTCTAACTAAGAGGTATCGAGTTCCACTAACTGTATCCACTAACTGGGTTGTGGAGGTCAGATAGACAGTCGCTCCTTGTAAAACACTGTTATTCACCTGAATCCGGTTAGAATGGAAGCCGACCCCAACATAGTTGGGAAAGGGCTAAACAGATGATGATACAACAACATCAGTAAACCGATCGTAATGAAAGACATGGTAGCTTAGGATCTGAATAAGGATATCGGTTAGTTTATATCCGTTACTTCATCTAAGTCTCCGATAGCCAATATTAGGCAGAGGTGTACCAATGTACACCCACAGTTCGCCGGTATGTTTAGGTCCCATGTAATAGGGGGCGAGCCTATTGCCATTAACCGGGCACAAATCCTAACTCCGAGCTGCTACTGAGAATTTCATAGAAAACCCCAATAACACTGTTTGCACGACTTGGGAATCGAACCCAAGACCTCTAGCGTAGCAGTCGCGCTTAATACCACTAGGCTAACGAGGCAGTTAAGTTTAGTAAGGAGTTTGTTATTTAGCAATAACAATTAAGAAATTAAAAAAAACCGTAAACCTTAACCAACGAGATAACTAATGAGGTTATCTTAACTCTCAGTTAAGGTTATTCATTGTTTTAATTTCACAATCACAAACACTTCATTGAGTCACACTGTTTACAGATAAGAGCCCTTTTGTCCTAGATTTGCAAGACGTGCGATACGATGAGACGCGAAATGACACGAAACGACTCGAACGTTACTGAATCGAATTACAAGGCAAAATACTTAACATACTTTGTTCTGAATCTTAGTAGTAGCCACCTTCACAGAATAGATAGGGTCACAGAGGGTCCGCTTCCTAAAATAACCGAAAGCGCCCTTACACATACATGTCGTGGCCTTTCACTTTGTAATTTCAGTTGTTGGATTTTCAACGTTCGGCTCAGCGCCGAAAGTTGCAAACAGTGCGCAAGGCGAAGTAATCTATACTTACAATAAATCTGTAGTGAAGTCAATTCTGTACATGAAATATATTTCCAAAATAACTATAAGGGGGTGATTAGGGATCGATACTGATGCCAAAAATGCAATCAGTAAAATTTTTGTCTGTCTGTCTGTCTGTCTGTATAACCGTTATAGAAACAAAAACTACTCGACGGAATTTAACGAAACTTAGTACAATTATTTTTCATACTCCTGAGTTGGTTATAGTATACTTTTCATCACGCTACAATCAATAGGAGCAGAGTAGTGAAGGGAAATATTGAGAAAACGGAAGAAGTTACTCTATTTTTTAAGCTTCCGTCGCGTGTGCAACCTTAATGGTTAAAGCTACACAGAAATCATGTATGACGGAAATGTTCTCCTTAAAATTATATAAAAAATATCCCACGGCAGCATATGTCTATCATTTATGGTTGACTCACAATATCACGTATAAGTCCCGATAGCTTAGCAGTTCGAAGCTTTCTGATTATATTTGTCTACTCTTACGTTTATAACACTCTCAGTTATCCCTAATTAAAAAAGTTAACATTATTAACTATTCCATAAAAAAGAATCATGAAATAGATTGACATATTATATTTCCCTACTAAAACATGAAAGTTAATCTGTCTGTTACATCAAAACCACTGAACCGTGAGGAAGGACATAGGCTACTTTTTTTTACGAAAAACGACGGAAACGCGGACGAAGTCGAGCGCAACCGCTAGTGTTAAAATATTACTGTTTTTTAGATATTGGGCTCGGCCCCCACATCTTAAAATTAATCATTTCATGAAGTGTTCAACCATTTCATGAAATATTTGTGTTTCATGTCATGTAAACGTTTTAAAGAGCAAAAAGTGTTATTGGGTTTTTCTATGAATTTCTCAGTATCAACTCGGAGTTAGGATTAGTGCCCGGTTAATGGCAATAGGCTCGCCCCCTATTACATGGGACCTAAACATACCGGCGAACTGTGGGTGTACATTATTACACCTCTGCCTAACCCTTCGGGGAATACAGGCGTGATGGTATGTGGTGTTTAATGATATATCAGTCGACGTTTGGTCATATCACTAAAAGCATTGGCCATTTCATGAACTTACCTGGAACTACTACTTGGTGTGGTAGTTTGTGTATTTCTACCAATATTTATTCCAAACGGAATTCAAGCCCGCGACCTGCACTTCAGCAGCCAATCGGCTGAGCCTCGTCTGATGAAATTAAGCATATTTGGGGAAAACAATAGGTAAAGGGTAACTATAATTATTTTGTATAAGGCTGACCCCCGGGGGTACGGGTCGCATGATAATATTTACTTATTCATAGGAAGGGTCTCGGAAAAATTATACTGTTTTCAAAGAATATTGTTGGCCTTTCAAATATTGGATAGAATTGTTGACGCTATTTTATTTTCTGTTTGTTTTCCTGTATGCTGCGTGATAACTTTAGAGGTAGCCAAATGAATAGGTACCTATATGTTTTATACACATATTTTATCAGAACAAATAGCAAGAGTTATCTCATGATCCTCCATTTTATTCTATTATATGGTAAATACATATAATGTTTATATAGTCAATCTATACTATGTATTAGGAACCTTAGTTATTTCATGCATTTAACTTTATTTATGTAAGTACTAGCTTCTGCTCCCGACTTCGTCCGCGTCAAATTTGATATATTATCCATGTTTTTTTCAGGGATAAAAGGTATGCTACGTGTTATTCCACACTTTCTGTTTCAATGCTGAAAATTTGCTCTGTGATAGGTTGTATCCAGACCCGTTCAGCCGTTTAAGCGTGAAAGAGCAACAAACATCCATCCATCCTTACGAACTTTCGTATTTTTAATATTAGTAGGTTAATATAAACCAGTAGGACTAGTAGGTTTTTTCATTTTTTGGGAGGTGCGAAATCATCAAATAACTTCTCCCGCCCTGGGCAGGGCGGGAGGGGATGTCAGACTTTTACTGACTAAAACCCACCCATGTTCCTTCTTGTGCCCTTTGCGTTCCGGGAGCGCGGGATCTCTCACGAATAACCCGCAGCCCCGGCAGGATTAAAACAAGAAATTATTACAACTGTTGTAATACGCAATCCATAAACTCGACTTCACCAAAAAAACAAAAGATATCAACGCCACCATTTCTTTTTTTGAACAGTACAACATACCCAAACATTTCTCACCGCTGCCAATGAACTTCCTAAAAGTGTCAAATCTCGTTTTCATTCAATTAATCATTTGTTTTTCCACCTCACAGGCTATCAAACTTTGTTCGAAGAAAATTGTGATACAACGTAAAAAGTAATTGAAGATTTCCATCCCAATTTAGCTTCTGAATGAAAATTTAACAACTTCTGACGGACTCTTGGTCTAACTTTTGGGGAACTGTTATACATAAAATGTTTTACTATAGTTTGGAACTTCGTCGGCAAGAAGATTTAATTTGTTTGCTGATGTTTGAGAATTGTTAAAAGAAATGTAACAAATGGCGTTGTTTCTGATTCGTTTCGATGACAAACTATTAAAGAAATATAAAATAATAGCTTCCGCCTTCAACTTCTTCCGCACGGCTTATTTCAACCGCGTCAAGTTACGTCTTTGGTTACTGTTCCGCTCCTATCGGTTGTAGCGTGATGTTATATAGCCTATGTTACTCAGGAATAATGTAGTTATCTATTGGTGAAAAAATGATTAAAATCGGTCTAGAAGCTTCGGAGCTATTTTGGTACAAACAAACTAACAAAAAAATATTTCTTCTTTATAATATTACTGCAGAAATATAGACTTATTGATCGAATGGAGAAAACATGAACTTTAAATAGAAACTAAAAAAAGTCGAGTAGTCTAGGGTCTAGATTTTTGATCTCATTACTCTGATTGGTATTCTTCTTGTGTTTATTTGTAAGAATGTTTCTTTCTTCTTTAATTATTTCGAAGGGACACCGTCAGAAAATGAAACCCTAATAAGAAGGCCTGTGTCAATATGATAGCGTTTATGATATTAGATCTACAAAAAAAGGAATTTCAGTTTTTCCAGGAACGGGCCTAAAACGGACCCAAATATAAAATATGACATTACTTAACCTTGAACCCAAAGTCCAGAAGGGCCGAATGTCTTATCGAATTTTATGGAAACCCTTCTATTGTGTGTGAGTTTATTTTTATATGAATAAGATCGACGGAGAATATTTCATAAAGGGCTGAATTCTTAAGAAATGTTTTTGGTCAGAAGATATAATAGTAAATTGATAGCAGTAGCTCCCTTGTGGGGAACAAGGGGGTTAGCGTGGACTTATGGTGGCGCAAAACGTAGCACCTGAATTAACAGTAGTAGCCACATTTAGTATCCAAAAGTTTCCATGTTTAAATCCACATTATGTTAAATTTTTATTTTTTCAAACATTAAACTTACTTAAATAATAATTAGATTACAAACTATGTACAATTTAAAAATCAAAAAGGAAGCTCATAGGGCATCATAAAACTCATCCGCATCGCTGTCAATAGGACAAGTGCCCAAAAGGCTAGCATACCATCACGCCTATATTCCCCAAAGGGTTAGGCAGAGGAGTAACAATGTACACCCATAGTTCGCCGGTAAGCTTAGGTCCCATGTTATAGGGGGCGAGCCTATTGCCATTAACCGGGCACAAATCCTAACTCCGAGCTGCTATTAAGAAATTCATAGAAAAACTCAATAACACTTTTTGCTCGATTTCGGAATCGAACCCAAGACCTCTAGCGTAGCAGTCGCACTTAGCATCACTAGGCTAACGAGGCAGTTTTTATATATATACAATATATAATATTTATATATTTATAATATTTTTTTTTTATATTACATTCTTTATATAATTCGTTTATTAAGGTGCGTTGGGGTAATACCGGATGTTATACAAAAAAAAAATTCTTGGCTTTGGTATACACCACATTCTTGAGAAATGGCGGAAACTCATCATGATTAAACATGGTATAATTATAATATCAATTTATTCATAACCACTCAACAATTTCTGTAAAATAAAATATATTATTTTTTATACTTCCTAGCCTATGGTAACCAGCACTTCATAATTCGAGTGTGGTTTGCTATCATCACCTTCGTTTATTGTAGGCGATTCTCTACCAGCATACATATTATTGTATATTTGTAGAACCTTGTTTTCTAGAATAAGACGTAGCTAAACATCCCTATTTATATTCCACGACGTTCCTGAGTACTTGATACTCGTAGTACCAACACTAACAATAGATTGGAGCTTCCCGAACTTCTAGCGAGCGCTACCACAGAATGTTACCGCAATCCTAACTTTTCTAATTATTTATCGGCATCACAAAACATTGCTGTCGAGCGATAGATTGTACGAGTATCTTCACAATTGTTTCATTCCTCACGAGGAGATGAATAAAATCTTTTTTGCGTGTATTAGAAATTTTTTCATAGATGATAGAAAAAGGGTAATAATAAATAAGGAACATCACCATCTGCTTAGCCTTTTCCCTACTATGTTGGGGTCGGCTTCCAGTCTAACCGGATGCAGCTGAATACTAGTGTTTTACATGGAGTGACTGGCTATTCGACCTCCACAACCTAGTTACTAGACAACACGATAACTCTTGGTTAGACTGGTTGTCAGACTTCCTGGCTTCTGACTATCCGTGACGACTGTCAAAGATCTACGAATGACAGTCGGGACCAACGGTTTTACGTGCTTTCCGAAGCACGGGGATGTCACACCACCCTCTTCCAAACTCGTGCCTAACTCTGAAATGCTACTGAGAAATCCCAAAAAGCAAAACACCATGCCTAGAAATCGAACACATTATGATTGGTAGGAAAGGTAATGAATTATGTAAATAACTTTTCAGTAGCTAAAAGCTATCAAGACGGTCATAAAAACCCAGAGCTATGCGCGCATCTACAGGGTGTTAGAGTAAACGAAGGGCTTACTTTAAGAGAGTGCAGTACTCACTAAAATAAACAACTTTTACGACTAACTTATAGTACGAACAGTAAAATTTATATGAAAATAATCAACCTCTCCATACATTTTTGTTCGTATAACTCGGCGACATGTAAGGAACAGCCGTTTTTTTTGCAATTTTAAGTTAAATTTCATAGTGAAAGTGGTTTATTTTCATAAGCAGTACACTCCCTCAAAGGATGTCCCTTGTTTAAACTAACACCTTGTATAATGACGTAAATAGGATAATTATAAATAAACTTTTCATTATTTTATTGAACTGCCTCGTTAGCCTAGTGGTCCTAAACGCGACTGCTACGCGATCTCGGGTTCGATTCCCAGGTCGAGCAAAAAGTGTTATTGAGTTTTTCTATGAAATTATTAGCAGCAATTCGGAGTTAGGATTTGTGCCCGGTTAATGGCAAGCGGCTCGCCCCCTATTATATGGGACCTAAATATACCAGCGAAATGTGGGTGTACATTGGTACACCTCTGCCTAACCCTTCAGGGAATACTGGCATGATGGTAGGTATGTGCCGTGTTGACGGCGCGTTCGTGTTCCACGCGCTCCTGAAAGAGATGTCAGCAATTATTGGAGGGGCCACTCAGGGCCGATGCCTACCGGGGCTGCGAGTTGTTTGAAAGAGATACCGCGGCCCTTGAACACAGAGGGCACAAGAAAGAACATGGGTGAATTTTGACAGTAAAAGTCTGACACTCCCTCCCGTTCCGCCCAGGGCGGGGGAAGTCATTTGAAGATTTCTAATCCGGAATATAAAAAATTGGTATGTATATATATATATATATATCATTATTTTGGTCTTTACATAACCAGAGGGATGGGTTTTTCTAGGGCCAAAGAATCAGCATTATTTAGCAGAATAACCATAATTCGAAAACTTTGGTCATTTAATTCTGATTTTAAGTTGCAAAATAAATGTTTAGGATAAACTCAATAGTTTATCCTAAACATTTATTCTGCTACATTTATTTTTGTTCAGCTGCTGAAGTTAGGTAAGGTTAAGAAAGAAAATGATAAAATATTGATTTTATCATTTCCTTTCTTAACCTTACCTAACTTCAGCAGCTTCCGACGAACCAATAAAGTGATCAACTCTCGCCTCAAAGCGTTGTGGCCTCTCCCTAATACATATTCTACCTTAGGCCCATAAATTTTATTTCGGCACAAACAAGTTAGTTGGAATAACAAAGATTTATCATACTATACTTACTGGCTGTTAATTTTTTTTTTATAAGTTTATCAAAGAAAATGTGTTGCCAAGTTTTTCTGGAGAAGAAACTTAGCCAGGTAAATTTGTTACTTTTTATTTGTGCTTATTTTTTATTCGCTTCAAAATATTATTAAGGTAATAAATGTTATTTTTCGACTTGGCAAAGAATTAGAGTAGTGTTTTTCACATTTACTTAGTTGCTGGTAGTTTTTTTTGTAGTACGATATTAAATATCGCGTATGAATAAATATCATTTGTCGCATTCATATTCTAACATTATAAGGACAAAAGATTTCTTAATATGTTAGTACAGAATAAATTCCGGAACTACCGGTCCGATTTTAACCTTTAAATTTTTCACTAATGGTTAGCTAAATTATCAGGAAGTAACGTAGGCTATGTAAAATCACGCTACGACACACGGGAGCGGAGCAGTAACCAAAGACGTAACTTAACGCGGGTGAAATGCCATGTTAAATATAAACTGCATTATTGAAGAAAAGTTTATTTGGTATTGCTCTCCAAGTCTGTAACAAATTATCCAATGTAATCAAATATATGCCAGTACAAAAGATGAGAAATGCTTTACATTAGCTGCCACTTAAAAAAATGTTATTACGTTGAGTTTCTGAATGACAAATTTAATTAACCACACATAACATCACGCCTGTATGCGCCGAAGGGTTAGGCAGAGGTGTAACAATGTACGTACATCCACAGTTCGCCGGTATGTTTAGATCCCATGTAATAGGGGGCGAGCCTATTGCCATTAACTGGGCACAAATCCTAACTCCGAGCTGCTACTTAGAATTTCATAGAAAAACCTAATAACACTTTTTGTTCGACCTGTGAATCGAACCCAAGTCCTCTAGAGTACCAGTCGCGCTTAGGACCACTAGGCTAACGAGGCAGGCATTTAATGTACGTACGTGTATGTTTCTTCTTCTTCTTCTGAAATAAGCTACGCGAACGAAGTCGCGGGCAGTTCGCTGGTCTATTATAAAAACAGACACACGTTCAGAATAAAAACACAGTGTGCACTTGCGATTAGTTGTACATAAAAAATCTCACTATCAACGTATTTGTGCACATAGCAGATAATACGAAAAGCGATTCACTTTAAACAAAATCAACGAAATGATCACCGGATTAATCTTAAAAGATTTCAGTATCCACCCTTATTTTCGTTCAATACCAATTAGATAATAACGAAAGATGGCGGCGACCGAACAATGACGAAAAAATTCTCGGAAAATCTTCCGAATATAATAATACCTTCTTCTCAAGCTTCAGCAATAAAGCTCTGCAAAGTCAAGGGATTTTAAACGAATAATAGAGGATTTGAGAAGGTCATGACTCTTACTCTTAAGGTGGTTTCACATCGGTGAGGCATGGAGTGGATTGGGTATGGGTGGACCATTTTACGCCAAAAGATGTATCGCGCCGACCAGCGCTGGCACACGCCGTCTTACCCCAGATTGATGTATCCACTATCCATATTCATCATCATCATCATCTACTTAGCCTTTTCCCAACTATGTTGGGGTCGGCTTCCAGTCTAACCGGATGCAGCTGAGTAGCAGTGTTTTACATGGAGCGCCTGCCTATCTGACCTCCACAACCCAGTTACTGGGCAACACGATACTCCTTGGTTAGACTGATTGTCAGACTTCCAGGCTTCTGACTTACCGTAACGACTGTCAAAGATCTACGAATGACAGCCGGGACCAACGGCTTAACGTGCTTTCCCAGACACAGGTGTGTCACACCACCAACTTCCAAACTCCGGGCTGCTACTGAGCAAATCCTAATGGAAAAACTCAATAACACTTTTTGCCAGACCTGGGAATCGAACCCGAGACCCCACGCTCATCAGTCGCGCTTGAGACCATGAGACCATCGAGGCAGTCATATTGCAAAGTAATAAACACTATCTATGCAGATATATTCAAAATGTACGTCAAAGTCAAATTATTTATTCCAATTAGATCATAAAAAGGCATTTTTGAACGTCATTTACAAGAAAGAATAAAATAGCAATATTGATTCTAGTTGCCTATTTATTTTGCCCGTTCTTCTCCATACGAAACTACCTTTTCGAATGGGCAACTAGATTCAATATTTTTAATTTAACATGTAATTGACGTTCAAAAGTGCCTTTTAATGGTCTAATTGAAATAAATGATTTGACTTTGACTTTGACTTTATTTGTCAAAGTCAAAGTCAAAACATTTATTTCAATTAGATCATTAAAAGGCACTTTTGAATTGTCAAGAAGTTACTCATACAAAAAGTTGAAGCTAGTTCCTCGTTCCAAAACGTAGGTCTCTATGGAGAAGAACGAGCAAGAAACTCTATGGACACTGTTTTCAAATTGTTTTTTACAAAATCTTGGTTACAATATTCTTGTTGCTTCTACATGTGAAAACAATGAAGTTGAATATAAAACAATTAAAAAAAATATATGATAATAATAGTAGGTACTAACAACATTTAATTATATTGGAATATTAATTCTAGCCCATCCAATCCAATTCTAGCCTCTCCAGTGTAAAACTACCTTTATAAAGGGATTATCGTACAAAACTTTGTGAATTTTAATGCATCTGAGTACAAGCTTAGTGTAACGCGACTTTTAGCTTTCTTGCAATCTGATTCTTGAATGGGTGTTGTTTGAGTTCCAAAGTTGATGGCGTTTGAATTTTTGTTCCATTTTTTGTATCTATTTATTTATTTTAAGCCTTAATACATAATTAATTAGCCGAAACATAAAACTTATAAATAATAACATTACAAAGTATGTACAAATTATAAAAGAAAAAGGGATAAACTCAAAGGGAATCCAAAACTTGTTGGGATACGGGTTGTTCGTAAGAAGTACCGCGCCCCCGGAACGCAAAGACCACAAGAAAGAACATATGTAGGTTTTAGTCAGTAAAAGTCTGACACTCCCTCCCGCCACGCCCAGGGTGGGAGAAATCATTTGATAATTTCCCATCTAGAAAAAAAAATACAAAACTCGTTCGTATCGCTGTCAATAAAACAATATGGTGCCCAAACGGTTGGCAGGATTGCCACGTTGTATGGAAATAACTGTTAACTTGAATATACATGGTGGAAATTATGTCATTACGCAAAATATTACAATTCAAGTAATTGTAGGTCTTTCTGTTCCATTCAAAATTTTCCCGTTTTGTTTTTCAATATGCGGCACAAATTTCAATTTTCTATTTTCGTTGGTTACGTATAAGGAAACCTCACATAGTCAAGTGACGATCACTACCTAGTCTGACGTCATCAATAACGTTATACTTCCCGATGATGCCAAACTTTAGATTTCATGTGTTTTCCATTATACGAATAATGAGGGTAATGCCAAATTTTTGTAAAGCTGTTTGCCAAATACACCATAGTATACCATGACTTTTATTAACTATTGTTTTATGTCACGATTTAAAAAAAAAAAAGTGACCATACTTTTTTTAAAGAATGACTAACTCTCAGAGACTTCTTCTGCTCTAGGCGGAGTGGAAGGGAGCGAGGGAAACCTATCCGTGTTCCTCTTTAAGCCCTTAGCGTTCCATGGCAATCGCAATCGCCCCAGACTGATTCTGAGTACTACATTAAATAATGACATTGCAAAACAAATGAATGAGTAGGTACTTAGTACAGACAGCGTCATCAACTGATAACCCTCTTTTCGGACAAATTTTGATGCAATTGATGACGCTGTCTGTACAATAGGGGCCTTATCTGCCAATTTTTTAGTATCAATCATAATCGTTTTACCCGACTGCGCCAGAAGGAGGGTTATTCCCATATTGTTCAACAATACAATAGTCAGGTAATACGGGTCATATTTATGTAAATCGATTAAACTCGTGACAATGTTATCTGTACGCCTTTATTTGCGGTACAATTTGTTTCACGACTTTGTTATTAATATTAATTTCTAAGTTCTTAAGTTGTTGGTAAATAAGGTCAGAGTCTCACACGAACTTGCTGACGTTGAAGTATTTGATTCATATTTATGTATCCTGCACACCGATTCCGGTCACGGCGGTTAATCCTAATGCAGACAAGCCAAGCTCACAAGTGTGTGCGCAAGAACAGGTGCACTTCTTCTTCCCTAACTGTCATTGTTCAATGGGGCGGCAATCCGACACAACCGGGGAAAGATCAGGCGCAGAACCAACGATTTTACGTGCTTTCCGTGTCACACCACCAACTTTTGGAAGTTGGGTTACAACTCCTTGGAGGTTAGGCGAGGTCTGAATCAGATTGCGGTAGCCTGCAAAACCCTCAGAGGGCTTATTGACTGTCCTGAGCTACATAATCTATATTGTCAATTATATGTGCCTGGCAACTATATAGGTCACCGCTATAATAAGAGGCACAAATTGTTTGCTCGGCCAGCATGTCGTACGGTCGCTAGAGTAGAGTCGCCGGTGTGTCGGACTCTGGAAGCCCTCAATGCCCTCCTGGCAGTCAATCCTGATTGTGATCTGTTTGCCGATGAATGGAGAGAGATAATGCGAGTGTGTTTGAAGTTTCTCGAGAGAAAGTATGAGAGAATATCCACTGTTATTTATTAAGTGTGTAGTAGATTTTATGATAATATTAGTATTGTTCTAGGTTAATTATTGTAATTGGTGTGTAACCGTTTTAATTAACTATAAATAAATAATAATAATAATCTCTTGGAACATATAACTTCTTTCTTTACAAAATGCTGATATTAAGTGGTGAATGCTTCTACATCGACCATAACTTCCGTGTTTACAAAGAATACGGTCACCTCTTCCGTACCCGTTCGTCAAAATGGCTACCTGCTTCCTACTGCAGACAAAATAAGGATGTACCTACATCAAATTTTGTAAGGATTAGATGGAAAAATAAACCGTAACAGTATGTATGTTACGGTTTCTTTTTGAAACCATGGAAAAAGAAAATTTCGAAATTTAGTCCTAATCTCTTCTCAAAGTTAAATAATGTCAAATATGTAGGTAAAATACACGTAAGTCAAAGTTATTTCAGTTAAACCATTTGTACACACTTTTCAATCGTCAAGGAGTCGGTCAGTTAGTAAGGAAGTCCATAGAGGCCTACACACGTTTTCGCACGAGCAACCTAGTAGGTAGGCCTCTACGGAGAAAAACGATCAAGAAACTTTACGTATTTTTTTTATATTGAGACTTAGATCAGAAAGCCAATTCTACTAATCAAAATCGTCCCAGAGATAACCAAGGTTAAAAATGTAGGTCTATTAGACTTTTTTTTTTTTTTTTTTTGGTGGGTGGGAAATCATCAAATAACTTCTCCCGCCCTGGGCGGGGCGGGAGGGAGTGTCAGACTTTTACTGACTAAAACCCACCCATGTTCCTTCTTGTGCCCTTTGCGTTCCGGGGGCGCGGTATCTCTTGCGAACAACCCGCAGCCCCGGCAGGCATCGGCCCTCAGTGGCCCCTTCCCTTTGCTGACATCTCTTTGAGGCGCGCGTGGAACACGAACGCGCCGTCGACACGGCCTGTCGTTATGCAACGTAAGGACGGTGAGCTACCCATTGCTCACCGTCCACAGGCCAGTATCTACGGTGGCCGGGAGTCGTCTCGCGGCTCCCGACGTCCGGAGCGTCTACCGCGGCGGCTGGGACGGGAGAACCGCTGTCTCAACCGTCCCGCCGCCTCCTTCTCAAGCATTACTGCCTCGCAGAAGGAGGCGACAGGTCAATTAGACTGAGGTCGCTCTTGAAAGTTTAGTAAAACTTGCTCCATGATGGACAACTAGATTCAATATTATTTATTGATGGTCTAATTGAAATAAATTACTGGCTCGGTAGCTTAGTGATCCTAAGCGCGACTGCTACGCTAGAGGTCTGGGGTTCAATTTCCAGGTTGAGCAAAAAGTGCTACTTATTGGGTTTTTCTATGAAATTCTCAGTAGCAGTTTGGAGTTAGGATTTGTGCCCGGTTAATGGCAATAGGCGCGCCCCCTATTACATGGGAACTAAAACATACCAGCGAACTGTGGGTGTACATTGGTATACCTCTGCCTAACCTTTCAGGGAATACAGGCGTGATGGTATGTATGAAATTAACGATTTGACTTTGACTCTCAAAATTACTAGAAATGACCCCCTGAACTCGACGAAACGCGAATAGATGTAGGGGGAATCAACATAATGGGGAATCGAGGTTTAGGGAATATTTTAACTGAAACAGTTATCGTATCGGTATTGCGTTGCTAAACGAGCCAATACCCGTTGCCTGCATTTGCTGTCTGCAATTTACATATCAATCGGTTAGTCACAGACTATCTGACTTCGCAGCGACATAATACTATCATGGGTGCAGAAATGTCCATATTCTGTCATTTAAGGATACCCCGACAGTTAATGTAATATTTGTTTTGTACAAAGAAGTACATACATAAAATCACGCCAGTATTCCCCGAAGGGTTAGGCAGACGTGTACCAATGTATCCACGGTTCGCCGGTATGTTTTAGGTCCCATGTAATGTAACACATATCCTAACTCCGAGCTGCTACTGAGAATTTCATAGAAAAACTCAACAACTATTCGCTCGACAATCCGTTGCGTAGGTTATAAGATGGAAGCCTACACTCAGCGGGAGCGACTTTGTTTTATACTATGTAAAGATACATAATATAGTAGATTTTTTGGGTTTTTGGATTCCTTTCGAGGTTTTATGGGGCGCCGACGCTGCGCGCGATCGGTCCGACTAACGAACTAATCGCGTGCAACGTCGGCGCCCCAAAAAACCCAGGATGAAACCCAAAAATGAACTTGACTTGGTGTGCTCACGACTCGTGGCGACTACTATACATTATTATAAGTATGTACTTATATGTTGTTCTAGTCCTAATGATCAGTCGTGCTTGAGACCTTCAGAGCAACAGGAATAAAACCACAGAAAATTAATCTCTGCAGTAGAAACTGTTTTGAATTGAGTATTAAGTGATGTACTTATATGATTCACTATATTACTAACTGCCTCGTTAGCCTTGTGGTACTAAGCGTCATTGCTACGTTAGAGATCTTGGGTTCGATTCCTAGATAGAGCAAAAATTGTTATTGGGTTTTTCTATGAAATTCTCAGTAGCAGCTCGGAGTTAGGATTTGTGCCCGGTTAATGGCAATAGGCTCGCCCCCTATTAGATGGAACCTACACATACCGGCGAACTGTGGGTGTACATTGGTACGCCTCTGCCTAACTTATCAGGGATTACAGGCGTGATGGTGTGTCATGTATATGTTACAATACTAATTATAATATTATCACAGCAATATAGGTACAGGTGTGACTAAGCTTGTTGGAACAGCAATTATTTAATTAAACGTCAGTTTATTTACTTGTAATCCTGTCGTGTGTGGCAGGTTTCCTTACAGATGGCCTTGAACGTGCACAGTAATTGGATCGATTTTAAATTGGAAATACCCATCTTGTTTGAAAGCTTTATTTGTAATGTGAGATGCGAGTTGTGCTTGTTGTATACAAGTAAACAAAACTCATGATTTCAATTTGAACATCTTAAGTTCTAAACGAATAGGATACCTTCACGTCAGCGCAATGGAAAGTGTCGTGTTGGTCCGGCTGATGCGCTCTCTTAAATATATGACGTTATAGGTTCAAATCCGGGCAAGTAAGTACCAATTCATATGTAATATTCTAAGTGACGTCACTAACATCGGTGAAGGAAGAACATTGACGAAGGTAACCTGGACGTATAATTAATGCAAGGCTGAAATTGCCAATCCTTGAGCAAGTATAGTGATCAATGTTCGTGCCTGATCTTTATATGAGAAGAGGCATTTGCACTGCAGTGAGACATTGGCTTTTTTATTTTTATTTTTTAACTTTATGCAACAAAAAGTACAAAGGTGGACTTAATGCCTCAGGCATTCGCTACCAGTCAACCAAAGGAGGTGAAGAGATAACATGGCAGGGGCAAATTATAAAATCAATATATAACAAAATTTGATTCTTAAAAAAAAGAAAGAATTCAATGCAATAATATAAATAAAATAACTGCCTCGGTAGCCTAGTGGTCCTAAGCGCGACTGCTACGCTAGAGGTCTTGGGTTCGATTCCCAGGTCGAGCAAAAAGTGTTATTGGGTTTTTCTATGAATTTCTCAGTAGCAGCTCGGAGTTTGGATTTGTGCCCGGTTAACGGCAATAGGCTCGCCCCCTATTCCATGGGACCTAAACATACCGGCGAACTGTAGGTGTACATTGTTACACCTCTGCCTAACCCTTCGGGGAATACAGGCGTGATGGTGATGTTGTAAATAAAATGAATTGCAGAAAAGTACAAAATAACTAAAATTATCCATACTAATAAGTATATTGCTACAATTAATAATATACATATAACAAACCTACTTATATACATACATACATACTTATAATAAACAAAAAAAATACAAACAAAAATCAAACAAAATCAAGAATGATTCCTTATTCTATTTTCATAACAAGTATGACGTTTTAAAAAATTAAATGAACAACCTTCACGGCTTCATTATCAAGTTTTAATTAATGACTCACTTAAGGAAAAAGGCTCACACACACAACCCAACGACATTTACCCACATACCTACTCACAGCTAGCTTATCAGGATAAAATAAATCGGCTTTTCTCCGACCGCCACTACACTCAAGGGAAATCAAATGAGTCCACACGGAAATTCATTCATTTGAAAGTATTCATCCATTGTTGATTTTACTTAAAGTGTAATTGAAATAGCTGAAAACCTCAGACACCCCAACATTTTTATTGTAAGAAATTGATATTGAATGTTTTTATTCATTTTCTTACAGTAATGTGTTTTTTTTTTTCCTTCATGACTTAAAAGTTTAGGGACACTGACTAAACACAAAGCTTTGAAAACTACCTACTTGACTTACAAAGCTGAAATTCGACTTATATGTCGGAGACGTCAGTCCAGAATGACTTTGACTTTGACTTTCACGGAGGCGAAGTTACAAGCAAAAACTAGTAATTCATAAAATTATAAAAAAAAAAATATCTATACTTGTATCATAAAGCTGAAGATTTTGTTTGTTTGAACACGTTAATCTCAGGAGCTACTGGTTAAAATTAAAAAAATATTTTGTGCTGTATAGTCCATTTATCGAGGAAGGCTTTAGGGTTTATAGCATCACGCTCCGACATACGGGAGAGGATCAGTAACCAGAGATGTAAATAACCGCGGCTGAAAAACACAACTCAAAAGAAGTCGCTGGCAGAAGCAAGTACAAAATAAATTGAAAGGTCTCCGGTACAGCCAGTTAACCTGAGAGTGTCCTAAAGAAGAAAAAATGCCCCTAGTACACCCATATTAAATATACAGGGTAGCCTTTGGGGGTGTTTCGAGAAGCCCAAGAAGATTGGCTTCTAAAATTTTCTTTTGGACATCCTGAACTGTGCCATCCTATAGATATCGCACTCGCGTACTTATTTTTCTGCCTCGTCAACTGACTGCTGTGCTTTTTTTTCTTTATATTACTTTGTTGGTTGCAAAACTTGTAATTGGCCATTATGTTTTGTATTCTTGTTGAATATAATATTGTTTGGCTGTAAGTATTCCAAATCGCGAGACGACTCCCGTCCACCGTAGATACGGGCTTGTGGGTAGCAATGGGTAGCTCACCGTCCTTACGTTGCATAACGACAGGCCGTGTCGACGGCGCGTTCGTGTTCCACGCGCGCCTCAAAGAGATGTCAGCATATGGAAAGGGCCACTGAGGCCCGATGCCTGCCGGGGCTGCGGGTTGTTCGCAAGAGATACCGCGCCCCCGGAACACAAAGGGCACAAGAAGGAACATGGGTGGGTTTTAGTCAGTAAAAGTCTGACACTCCCTCCCGCCCCGCCCAGGGCAGGAGAAGTTATTTGATGATTTCCCACCCTCAAAAAAAAATATATAGATAAGCCACGGACAGAGAAAGTGAATTTACCAATATTCATTAAAAAACTTGATTTAGAATTAACTAGATTCAGGTTATTAATTAGTTAAATTACTTAGTCATACCCCTGTTGTGCTTCAGTTTAATTATTGACACTTGACCCTCGAAAGGGTTTCAGTCCCTACATTTGATTGATTAACTCTTTCATTTGAGAAGTCGACCCTAATCTAGAAATTTGTGAGCAATACAGTCGAGGATCGTTACAGTTCTTTGGTAATTAACACCATCAACCAATAACTCTAAGGCACAACTTTTCTAAAAAAGCCAATATAAAAAATCGAAAAACTGTGTAAAACATAAATCTGTCTTCCCCGAAGTCTTTGCCTGTATTCCCCGAAGGGTTAGGCAGAGGTGTAACAATGTACACCCACAGTTCGCCTGTATGTTTAGGTCCCATGAAATAGGGGGCGCGCCTATTGCCATTAACCGGGCACAAATCCTAACTCCGAGCTGCTACTGAGAATATCATAGATAAATCCAATAACGCTTTTTGCTCGCCCTGGGAATCGAACCCAAGCCCTCTAACGCAGCAGTCGCGCTAAGGACCACTTGGACTCTAAGGAACATTTAGTGTTGGCTGAGTATGAAATGGAGTTCTGTACCAAAAGATCCCGCAAATCCGAAATTTTCGTAAATATATTTCTCCAAATTAATTATTTCGTAAAAGTCATATCTGTACTTTTTTAACAAAAATTTACTTTCGGTAAATATGAATCCGATGCCTACCTATAACCTATTTCTATTCCTATCACATCTGATAATTTAGCAAAAACAAATGTAGATATTGAGCGAAATGTACAACATTTATTTAAAATTCAATTACACGGGCAAGTGCGAGCAATTAATGCGTATCCCGACTCTGCCCGACTTTCAATCTCAGTTAAATTATGCGGGACCATGCAGCATCATATTTACGCAAATTATGGACGGTGTTAAGCTGTAATGGCCAGTAAAATAGAAATAAATAAAAAAGTTCGGTAAGTTTTAATCTATTGTTGTATTTTTATACTATTATTTCATAAGAGTTTGTCTGTGTGTGGAGTCAAGGAATTTATATGTAAGATGTGAGTGGCAACGCACTGAGGACGCCCTAGAAAAACCTACACAGACCTTATTGCTCAGGTTCTTCAGAAAGGTCGGGTGCGCAGTACTTGTCACCGGTGTGCTAGTATGACCAGATGTATGAACGTGGACGAGGCGAAAGGACTAGTAAGGGCAGGTGGCGTTCTGTGGTTTCTGCCTACCCCCATGGGAAAACGGCGTGAGTTGATGAGACCTATTTCTGCCTACTAGGAAAAACGCTTAATTTGTATGTATATATGTAGTTTTTTTGTGTCTATTGAGAACATAACTACCACTAATTGTCATCACTACATGTCAGGCAACCGAGGGGAAAGCGGCAGCAGCAGTTGTGAAGGAGTCGCTAGTTTCTAGGGTGTGTTGGTTGACTTTTAAAACCATACCAGGGTAGATAATTTTATATTACTTGAACTAAATGTGCCTTGATATATAGATCTTTACATAAGGTTTGGTTCTGGGAAATAGAAAATTCTGCTAAGTACTTTTATGAACACGAAAGTTTGTGAAGATGGATGGATGAATGGCTGGATATTTGTTACTCTTTCACATTTAAACACATAATTATGTATACAATTTATCTATACTAATATTATAAAGAGGAAATATTTGCTTGTATGTTTGTTTGCATTGAATAGACTCCGAAACTAATAGACCGAATTGAAAAATTCTTTCACCAATAGATAGCTAAATTATTCCTGAGTAACATAGGCTATATAACATCATGCTACGACACACGGGAGCGCAGCAGTAACGAAAGACGTCACTTAACGCGGCTGAAATAAGTCGCGGGCGGTTCGCTAGTATTTCATATTTTCGTAGGACCGATTTCTTGTGTTATAATGGAATACGTTTCAATTTTCTCCGAACGAAAATCGGTCACCGATTGTTGACGTGGGTGGAGGCCTTTATTGTGTTCTTGGTTCTCTCTCGTATAACACCACGATTACTTGAGGCGTTGGGCGAGCATTATCAAACTTGGTAGAAGTAGGAACAAAGTAGAAGTGACATAATCATTTTGACACTTAACGTTTGTATGTCAGGAAACAGACTGTTAGGTTTTTCACGAAGTACTCGAAGGGCCACTGGTAATTATTATAGAGACTCCTTTTCACTCTAAAAATTTAGATAAGGTCCAAACTTGTACTCATGATTTATGAACAAATTTATCAAAGAGAAAGGTAGAAAATCATACGGCATCAACAAACTCATCCGCATCGCTGTCAATGGCTCAAGTGTCCAAAAGTCTGGCAACATTGCCACGTTGTATGGCATTGATGATTCTTTAGCCCAAGAAAATGCCAGCTAAAGGTCACGTGAGAAGTCCAATAAAAATGGTAAAGATGGTTTATTTTTATGTTTGTAAAAGATCTTTAGAGGTTCTCTTCTGATTACAAAAATATTTCACTGCTACATACTCTCGGGCACAAACTAGTCATTAAATAAAACAAATTACAAAAAAACAATACCAAGAAAATGTATAAAAATAATCACACGAAAATCAGTCAGCGAAATTGAAACCAAACATAATTTTCACCAAAACGAAACTGAATGCCAAATGGTTTTTCCAATATGAAAGGTCAGACCCTGAATAAGGCAGGTAATGTAATGAAACAGCGTTTTCCATTCAAATTATATATATCAGAAAAATGGACGAATTATGATGTGATCAAAGGACATGTCGTGGCCAAAAACGCAACGGGTCTTGAATTCTATTAACATACCGTCAAAATGTCATTATTCATAGTTAGATTTTGGTCGCTATGGCTGAAAAAAGTGATGTGTGTAAATGTGTGCTATTTTCCCCGCGATTTGCGGCTGAAACATTGCCAATTTTTTGAGTGGGCAGTTCGCCGCTTGACCACACATATGACGGAGGCGCGTTGTGTTCTGTGCGCGTCTTTCTAGTGGAATATGGATCGGAGGACAGGCCGGATTTGGTAAAGACGCCCACCGATGGAGTTCCAATACCAGACGGCTCCCGGCCACCGTAGACGCGGGCCTGTGGACGGTGAGCAACGGGTAGTTCACCGTCCGCGCATTGCATAACGACAGGCCGTGCCGAGGGGGCCACTCAGGGCCCATGCCTGCCGGGGTTGCGGGTTGTTTGTAAGAGATACCGCGCCCCTAGAACGCTTAGGGCACAAGAAGGAACATGGATGGGTTTTAGTCAGTAAAAGTCTGACACTCCCTCCGGCCCCGGCCAGGGCGGGGAAGTCATTAGATAATTTCCCAAACCAAAAAATAAAATGTGGGTGCTCGGATTATGCGTCGAGCGATCGAGTCGACTCAATGATGCTGAAATACTCAGCAATATTTTCAATGTGAACTAACAACTCCAACATATGCTGCTGTTGCAGCTGCAATATTTTTAATATGACCATTCCACTTGATTCCAAGTTCCTAGGGATGGTCCAGAACAAATAAAACATTTTAATTATGGGATGAACATGCAACCTTTATCTCCTTCGCCGTGTCTTTTAACACCAGTGAGTTAAAGATTTCGGACAAATTAATGTTTTCTAATAATTAATGAACTGTTTTTTTTTTATAATATTTGTCATTCGACTAGAATTTTTATTATCTGACAACCCTAGTTATTTATATCTTTTGACTGTATATTATCTGTATTTACCTAAACATGTAGTATATTTAATTTTATTTAATAAAACACCAACCAAAGATAAATAAGAAATAATTTGATAGGATGCCTCATAAAATTTTTCTAACCAAAATTCCTAACTTAGTATAAGCTTTTAAAATGTGTATTTTATTAAGGTACAACCCACTTAACACGTTAGAGGGCGACCGAAATATTTTAATAAAGCTATCCAAGGCCTTGTATTTTGAGCAAGGAATAGAGACAATAGCTGAATGAGAGTCTTTGAAATTCTTTATATTGTGAAGTTAAAAGTTTGACTTGTCGTTCATTCTAGTTAGTCAACTTTGACAGTCGTATTTTTTATCTGTAAGTAATTTTGAACTTTAATTAAATAAAACATGCAGTCCAAGATCCCAAAGTCACCAAACTTAAGTCATTAAGTATAGGTAAAATTTTATTAAATAATGGCAGTTAGCTTCAAATCCAGAGCGATAATTGTGTTTTGGTACATTTTCGTATATTTGTCTTAAAGTTTATTTCCTTTTGAATAAATTAAGAAATCTATATTATAACGAATACACATTTTTATTTAAAAACCATGTTGTTTTCTTTTTAACTCACCAAAGCACCGTTTTTGCGCTGGATTTAAAGTTAGCTGTCATAGAATGAAATGCAGTACTACTTAAGAGCTTTCACATGACATGTTTCACTCACTGTTGAGCAATATTGAAAAGTGGGTCCTAACTGCCTCATTAGCCTACTGGTACTAAGCGCGACTGCTACGCTACTGGTCTTCGGTTCGATTCCCAGGTCGAGCAAAAACTGTATATTGGGTTATTCTATGAAATTCTCAATAGCAGCTCGGAGTTCGGATTTTTGCCCGGTTAATGGCAATAGGCTCGCCCCCTACTACATGGGACCAAAAACATACCGGTGAACTGTAGGTAAACATTGTTTCACCTCTGCCTAACCCCTCTGGGAATACAGGCGTGATGGTATGTGTGTGTGTGGGTCCAAATTGTCGCATGCTCCTTTATGGGGGTAAAATCAAATGTTACGTTATGCGTTACAAGCTCCATTTTGCCCATTCCCTACCACCTACTTTGCACGACTGCGTGGACTAAATATATTAATATATATACTAAGGAGTAAACTCCAGCCGTGTCTCGGATCACACACATTTTTTTTGACGACAAGTATAACAGTATTACCTATTAATATGGATAAAGCTTTTAAACTAAATAAATATTACGTGTGTTTAAAATTGATCGAAATTACGTCACCTTTACTTCTCGCAAAGCTCTCTGCGAGCAATCCAATCCAGTCTATTCAATCCCGCAAATAAGCTTCGCGGTCACTTAATGAAATCCCGAAATAGAACTTGAACCAAAGGTCCTGGCATTGAACTTTAATATCAGATATTTTGGTCATGTTGGGAGGAACAATGAAATACGATTTAGAAGATGAATGATAGCAGAATTGCTAAGACAGGACGCCCTAGCCACAGAGGTGTTCAATGTCTTAAAAGGTCACGTACATGACTTGCCGGTGTATTGTATAAAAGTATCCCTTTAGTACATTAGGTAAGGTGAGCTTAAAATAGGTCGTCAGCCCACAGTACTATAATAATAATACTAGCCTATTATTGTCCCACAGCCTCTGGTGTCATTCATAAATCTTTGACAGTCATTACGGGAACTCAGAAGCCCGAAAGTTCAACCATCAGTTCCTAACTCTAGTGTAACTGCCTCGTTAGCCTAGTAGATCTGAGCGCGACTACGCTAGAGGTCGTAGGTCGATTCCCAGGTCAAGCAAAAATTGTTATTGGGTTTTTCTGTAAAATTCTCAGTAGCAGCTCGGAGTTAGGATATGTACCCGGTTAATGACAATAGGCTCACCCCATAAATGAGACCTAAACATACCGGCGAACTGTGGATGTACATTGGCATTCCTCCACCTAACCCTTCGGAGAATACAGATATGTGTATGTTCGTGTGTGTGCCTCGGATGTCAGATCTTTGACAGTCATTACAGGCAGTCAGAAGCGTGAAAGTCTGACAACCAGTATTACCAAGGAGGATCGTGTTGCTCAGTTAGAGGGTTGTGAAGGTCAGATAGACAGTCGTTCTATGTAAAATACTGGACGCCGATCCCAACATAGTTGGGATAAGAGACTTTCCAAATATGTTGGATTTCGGCTAGGTGATGAGGTAGAAATATTATTCCAGAATATTAGTATTCAAACATTACTTACTTATAAGACTGAAATAAATCCTTTTATGTAAAACCAATAATGATGAAAGCGTGTTATTTAATTTTAAGCCTTTACAATCTTATTTGGAAACTCGCGATCTTATTAAAAAGTCTTTATAACAAAAGTGCCTGGCTAGGTACAAGATCGAAATAATAATACTTTGACAAAGTAATGCTAAGTTGGAGTTCTCTTTTTTAAAATACCAACGTACCGATAATTGGATTGTAGACACCACCAATATGTTGAGATGCTTTTTATGAGCTGCCGTTGGTCTCGTGGTGGCAAGCGCGACTGCTGAGCGTGGGGTCCTACGTTCGATTCCCGGGTCGGGCGAAAAAGTGTCATTGGGTTCTTCCATCAGGAATTTCTCAGTAACAGCCCGGAGTTTGGAAGTTGGTGGCGTGACACCCCCGTGTTTCAGAGAGCACGTAAAGCCGTTGGTCCTGCGTCTGATCTCTACCCGGTCGTGTCGGATTGCCGTCCCATCGGACTGTGAGAGTTAGGGAAAAGGGAGTGAACCTGTGTTTACGCACACACTTGTGCACTATAATATATCACGCGTACATAGCTAATCTGCGTTAAGATAAGCCGCTGTGGGCGGAATCTGTCTGGAGAATACATACATACATGAGCTGAACAATATGTTAGGATAAACGAGGGACTTATTGAGGGAGGCTATTCAGTATTCGGTTCTCGTCCCAATTATATTAAAAACCTATAACCCTAATTTGTGACGTAATTGTCCAATAAAATACATTATTCATGAACACTGAGCGCGCAAGAAGTGAACTTGTACTGGGTGAAAGGAAAATGGATATAATCCTAAAAGTCATTGACGAAAGAAAAAATAAATTCTCACTGAAAAAGCTTTTTTAATTAGTACTAAGTGCAAACTACAACATTCCTGATCATAAAAGAGAATTTATTATTGCAACAACTTGGTTGTAGTTGAATTTACATAGCGTTTCAAGCAACTACCGTCTTCAAGTATTTTATACATAATATTCATTATGCGATCCTGGGAACTTTGAAACATTTAACAGAACTATACTGTTAGCCATTTTGTAATAAAAAATAAGTAGATATGTTTAAGTATCATATCAAAGCATTTATTTCAATTAAACCATAAAAAGGAGTTTTTGAATTGTTAAGGAGTCAGTCAGTTAGTTGATGCTAACTGCTTGTTCAAAACGTAGGCAGTTCTGTACGGAGAGGAACGAGTAAGACACAACACAGACACTCTTTTCAGTAAACAAAATCCTGGTTCCATTACTCTTGTTGTTTCTATTATATGGAAACAATGTAACCTACCATCACGCCTGTATTCCCCGAAGGGTTAAGCAGAGGTGTACCAATGTACACCCACAGTTCGCCGGTATGTTTCAGTCCTATGTAATAAGGGCGAGCCTATTGCAATTAACCGAGCACTAATTTCTAACTCCGAGCGGCTACTGAAAATTTCATAGAAAAACCCAATAACACTTTTTGCTCGACCTGGGAATCGAACCCAAGATCTCTAGCGTAGTAGTCGCGCTTAGGACCACTAGGCAAACGAGGCGAGTGAAAACAATATAGGTTAAGAGTAATACAAAATAATTAAGAAAATAATAAATTTATAAGAGATGAACAAATGTACCATGTGTAAAATTAAGTCTTATTTGACGAAAAACTGACTAACTACAAGCCTAGATATTAGTGTCCTTATCATTATCCTGTTGTATTAAATTTCGGCCTAACTAAGTAATTAATTTCGAGTTTAATTCCTTAATAACCAAGAATAGGCCAGAATACATTTACATGAAGCGCGTAGCAGTGCCCTGTCGAGTTAATTTTATCGTGTTACAAAGGAAAAGTTTCCAAAGTAAATACCGCTACTCTTGATCAAAAACTTTTCTCATTCATTCTTTACTATTCTCAATTCAATACTGAAAGAATCGATTGACTGAAAATGGGACCAGCGGCGCAGAAATTTGTGGTAGGTATTGGAGAAATCGTAATTTTTTGATGCTTTTTTTTCCTTTTGTTTAAGGAACGTAGCCACACACTAGGAATTGCTCCTGTATCGTGGGTGTGTCTACAAACATAAACATAAACTCACATACACAAACAACTAGACCTGAAGCAACTATCTGTAGGCCATACAAATATTTGTTCCGGACGGGAAGCGAACCCGTGGCACGCAGCGTAGCAGTCAACCGTGTCGTCAAAGCTCGAAGCTCAACGATTCTTGCAGATTTTTTCCAATGTTTGCTGAAGTTTTTCGAAGTAAGTATTTATTTTTTAACACTCATACATACATAAACTCACGCCTTTTTCTCATGGGCGTAAGCAGAAACCTCAGAACGCCACCTGCTACGACCCTTACATATTTAATTAGGCATATTTTAAGACCCTGGCACACCGTTGCGTACAACTTGCGGGTGCGATCACCGTGGTGAGCGCAGTCAAATGCACAAGTATGAACATACAAATATTTGTATGAACGGGTTCACATTAATGATGGTAACCGCTCTTCTCTTCACTGCACTATTTAAACTTAATGCAACAAAAAGGGTAAAATAAGCAATCGTTGCAGTTGAGAACACGAATAACAACATACCATCACGCCTGTATTCCCCGAAGGATTAGGCAGAGGTGTACCAATGTACACCCACAGTTCGCCGGTATGTTTAGGTCCCAAGTAATAGGGGGCGAGCCTATTGCCATTAACCGGGCACAAATCCTAACTCCGAGCTGCTACTGAGATTTTCATAGAAAAACCCAATAACACTTTGCTCGACCTGGGAATCGAACCCAAGACCTCTAGCGTAGCAGTCGCACCTAGGACCACTAGGCTACCGAGGCAGACGAATAACAAGATATTTGTATTACCAATTCTAAAATCGACTAGGGCTATTGACCTTCTGTACCTTCGCTGTGGTAGTTCAATCAGGGTCCTATATAAATTGGGATCCTGATCGCACTAGCACATCCGCCTTCCACACCGGCGAGAGAATCTAAATGGCTCTGTAATTGCGGTCTTTGATGTCCTCTCTCTCAAAGATGACTAACATGTCCTAATTTTAATGTAAATGTCTGAACGTGTATATAATACGTGAAGTCTCATTAATTTAGAGGATCTACAAGCTTTCTGTTTTGTTAGTAAGAATTATGTTTACTTTATGTGCCTCCTTAGCCTAGTGGTCCCAAGCGCGACTGCTATGCTAGAGGTCTTGGGTTCAATTCCCAGGCCGAGCTAAAAGTGGTATTGTTTTTTTTTATGAATTTTTCAGTAGCAGCTCGGAGTTAGGATTTGTGCCCGGTTAAGTGCAAAAAGCTCGCTTGTTCGCAAAATAACCAAATTTAAAAGGCTGACTTAATGCATGGTAGTATATCCCCGGACGAGCTCCTCATAAAGCTACAACTTAAAAATTAGATTATTATTAACCTTACGAGTACTGCCTCTTTGATTTCCTTGAAATCTAGAAATCTGTAAGGTACAAAGGATGCCTAAGGATATTCCCACTTCTCCGTCGCATCCATCTTCCGGTAGCCAAACCTTTAGTAAAAATTTTAGCTTTTGCAATTCAAGCATAAATTTCTCCCATATTGCGCGGTACATCTTGGCTGAGTTGCCAAATTCTGCTTTCAAGTTTCGAGAAAGAATATGGCCAATATGGTTTATATTCAACTTTTCACTGGTAAAATAAAATATCAAAACTTAGCTTGTATAGAGAGTCAGATAGTTACTTTATTATCTTCTTCGTTAGAACACATTGAAGGCAACGAGTGGGCTGCATGTTGTGGTTGAGAATAAGATAAAGCCTTGAACGAATTTTGTTTTGCATTGATTAAATAATTTGCACCTGCCATGTTATCTCTTCACCTCCTTTGGTTGACTGGTAGAGAATGCCTAAGGCATTAAGTCCGCCTTTGTACTTTTTGATGCATAAGTTTATATAAATAAACGAAAAAACACAATTTAATAGGTAAATGAAAATATTACATGAGAATTACTGCGATGGAAAAGGTATGACAATGAATGCAACAAGAAAAAACTTTTTTACGAAAAAGATAACCTCAAGATAACCTCAAAACTAAAACGTGAAAAATAACGTTAGCTTTGGAAGTCAACGAGCTCAGGGAAGAAGTCATTTGATGATTTTCCGACAAAAGAATAAAACTTTAAAGATTTTAAAATAAAAAAATAATTACAATATGAGAGCGTAATGTTCAACTGCCTCGTTGGCCTAGTGGTCCTAAGCGTGACTGCTACGTTAGAGGTCTTGGGTTCGATACCCAGGTCGAGCAAAAAATGTTATTGGGTTTTTCTATGAAATTCTCAGTAACAGCTCGGAGTTAGGATTTGTGCCCGGTAAATGGCAATAGGCTCGCCCCCTATTACATGGGACCTTAACATACCGGCGAACTGTAGAATATAGGCGTGATGGATGGTAGTGTAATGTTAAAGAGTTTGTAATACGCGTACTAAGATATTTAAACCTACATACAAAAAGGAATGATGGAAGCTAAAGCTGGTCTTTTTTGAATTAAAAAAAAAGTTCAGATTCGAATTTTAAACGCATTCGCAGCAGTATAGTAACCGCCACGAGTCGTGAGCACAGACGTCAAGTTGATTTTTGGGATTTTGGGTTCGTTTCTGGGTTAATTGGGTCCGATGACCGATTTCGTGAAGCGTCGGTGCCCCAAAAAGACAAGAAAGGTACCCAAAAATGAACTTCACGTTTGTGCTCACGACTCGTGGGGGCTACTTTATCTTGTTTTACAACTTGTCTCGGCCCAAAACCTTTTTTATCATGTAGGCATCGTGTTTATCATAATGTAATCTTGTAAAACTTAAGTCATAATAATTATTAACTTTACCTAATAAAAAGTTTTCAGTGATGTTATCCAACATCTAAGTTTTGACCTCGGCTTGAGTTAAGTCCACGTTAAAACGAGATGAAATTTATTTTCTTCTCTATATTTTGAACTTAGTTGGACTTTGGTCGCTGGCTCGGTTTCGTGCATTTGGTCCGTGGTGGCACAGTAGGCTTTTGGCGATTTTAAAAGAGTAAGTATGGAGTTTCTAGATCATTCTTTTCCGTACGAAACTACCTTATGGAATGAGCAACTAGATTCAATATTATTATGATTTTTCTTTCTTTTACATGACGTTCAAAAGTGCCTTTCAATGGTCTAATGATTTCACTTTGAATTTGTTTTACATGTCGGACCCAATAAATTCGGAACTATTTTCTCTAACCGAGGATTCGAGGTATATTTTTCTGACAAAGGAAAATTCCATTCCGGACTTCGTCATTCTCATATACTAATAAATAAAATTGTAGTGTCTGTTTGTCAAAACAACAATTTTTTTTCAAAATACAGGGTAAAAATACATTATTCATAAATTGTCCATTTGTTGTCTGTTTGTTCAGGCTGACCTCCAAAACGGCTCGACCGATTTAAACAAGACTAAAGTTCCGCGCAAAAAAACGAAACCAACAATCACGCAAATGAAATCGCGAGCATAGACTAGTTGTAAATAAAGATCATTCTCGCTTACAATATGACAAAGGCCGATGAAAATTAGTTCTTTTCGTGTACATTTAGTCACTCCAAGTATATATTTAACTTGAATACTGTTCCTGGCGCTTCAACGGTATATATTATAACTTCCCTCCGTTTCAACAGTGAAGAGAAGCCTGTTTTCCTAAAAGTCACGTATTTTGTCTTACGTATTAAGTTCATACGTGCTTGTCAGTACAGAGGATTAATAGGTTTTAACTGCTCCGTTGGTCTCGTGGTAGCGAGCACGACTGTTGAGCGTGAGGTCCTGGGTTCGATTCCCAGATCGGGCAAAAACTGTTATTGGATTTTTCCATTACGAATTTCTCAGTAACAGCCCGGAGTTTGGAGGTTGGTGGTGTGATAGCCTCGTGCTTCAGAAAGCATGTAAAGCCGTTGGTCCTGCGCCTGATCTCTCCCCGGTTGTCGGACCATGAGAGTTAGGGAAGAGGGCGTGCAGCTGTGTTTGCGCACACACTTGTGCACTATAACATCTCCTGCGTACTCGCCGTGGCCGGCATCGGTCTGGAGAATACATACGTCGGTTATAACGTTGTATTTAAAGTTCTTTCTGTAGAAACTCTTTAATGTATACTTTCACGCTAATTTATACAAATAAATTAAAGTTAAACCTCGCAAAGTAGGGGTAGGGGGGGCCGTGACGGATCAACTCCAGGGTGTGGAGGTGGAGCCAAGTCACAGACGATGCTCCACTTCCTATCTTGCTCTCTGTGCCCCAAAACATGCAGCCAAAGTGACTGATGTGCTGCCACCAACGATGCCATGGAAGTGGCATGGCAGTAGTGAATTTTTTTGGCCACCCAAATTTAAAAAACTGTCATGTTAAGGACACGAAGAAGAATAAAAGCGTATGTTTATGTGTATGTCAAAATAAATATAATAAATAATAATAATAAATAGATAAGGCTGTTAAACAGCCTTATCTATTTATTTTACTTTAATTACCACGGGTTCCAGTTACTAATTACAGTAAATACAAATTACACTTAAAAAAAGATAAAAGAAAAATATGAAAAAAAAAAACACAAATATAAATTTAAAACAAAACAATACAAAGTCATCCCTTTCATACATTCTTCTCACAGTACTTCTGACATACCAATAAAATCTTCGTCCATTTATCCGCAAACAGATCGTTTGTTGGATTAGAATCCAAGAGATCATTAAGTGCAGACAGAGTGCGAGGTACTGGGGACTTAGCGCGCGCAATGGTGCGACAATAAGGCACAGCAAATAGCCTGTGCTTTCTATACTAATACATATTCAGAAAGGTAAAGTTTGTGAGTTTGTTAGGTTGTAGGGGGTAATCTCTGGACCTACTACTAAGCCACGTAAATTATGAGTATGATAGGCTATATAATATCACGCTACGACACACATGAGCGGAGCAGTAACAGAACACGAGTTGAAAAAAACAACGCAAACGGAGTTGCGGTTAGGAGCTATAGAACTACCTACTTACACGAAAAAAACTTTATTTTGTTTTTTTGTCTGTTCCGGCTAATCTCCGATACTGCTGGACTGATTTTGAGAAGCCTTATCAGAAACAATAAATCCCGTAAACTATACTCAGTGGTAAAGAATTGTACCCTGCGACTGCATAACTAATATTAACCGAAAACTTTAAACTTGAGCATGCTACTGCCATCTACTTTTAATAGAGCGCAACTTTCTTTATTTCCACAATCTCTAATAGATGTCGCTATTGACTGTCTGGGTAAAAAACAACTGAATATATGCTTCCGAGAGTTGATATTTTTTAAATATGTTTGAAGATTTACTGCAAAGTTGGATTCACTGGTTCGCTTTCTAGAAATGTCAAACACGATATACCTTTTTGAATTTACCCTGAAGATAGGTACTTTTTTTTTTTTTTTTGGTGGGTGGGAAATCATCAAATAACTTCTCCCGCCCTGGGCGGGGCGGGAGGGAGTGTCAGACTTTTACTGACTAAAACCCACCCATGTTCCTTCTTGTGCCCTTTGCGTTCCGGGGGCGCGGTATCTCTTGCGAACAACCCGCAGCCCCGGCAGGCATCGGCCCTCAGTGGCCCCTTCCTTTTGCTGACATCTCTTTGAGGCGCGCGTGGAACACGAACGCGCCGTCGACACGGCCTGTCGTTATGCAACGTAAGGACGGTGAGCTACCCATTGCTCACCGTCCACAAGCCAGTATCTACGGTGGCCGGGAGTCGTCTCGCGGCTCCCGACGTCCGGAGCGTCTACCGCGGCGGCTGGGACGGGAGAACCGCTGTCTCAACCGTCCCGCCGCCTCCTTCTCAAGCATTACTGCCTCGCAGAAGGAGGCGACTGCATCCCATTCCCTCTCGCTCCGGACCATGGCTTGCACCAGGGCCGGACGCGAGAGTTCGCCGCCGCCGATGGCCGCCACGAGGACTCGGCGATGCTCCGCCCAAGCGGGGCATACCGCCACGGTGTGCTCCACCGTATCCTCGGGGCGATCCACACAATGGTGACACCCGGACGTTTCCTCCCGCCCGATGAGGTGCAGGAACCTCCCGAAACACCCGTGTCCGGTGAGAACCTGCGTCAGGCAGTAGGTGAGGGCGCCGTGGCGCCTCTCCAACCACTCCTCAAAGAGGGGACTTACCGCCTCTATTAAGGCGTGCCCAGCACGAGGTTGCGGCAGTCGCTGTCTCCATGTCGCCATGAGATCGAGCCGGAGGTCGGCCCGCCGAGCGGCAATTTGCCGCGGTGGCGGACTCTCCCCCTGGCCTAGTACCTCCACGCGCCACTCGTACAGGCGAAGATAGGTGCTGGAATCGGCTTTTTCATTTCATCTCACGCTCAAATTGGTCATGATAGTGAGGATTAACTAGTAAATTAAGTACACTATAGTATTATTAATAATTAATATATAGATTAATTATTTACAGCCTTAAAATAAAGTATATTTTATAATAAAAAAAAAATTAATGAAGCTTTATTAATTAATTTTTTCATTATAAAATTTGGCGGCATTGCCACCTCTGCCCAAGGTAAAAGTCAGCCTTCGGGGCACGGGGAGTGTCAACCGACCGTTTGGAAAAATTATATTCATACCATCACGCCTGCATTCCTCGAAGGGTTATGGAGAGGTGTAACAATGTACACCCACAGTTCGCCGGTATGTTTAGGTCCCATGTAATAGGGGGCGAGCCTATTACCATTAACCTATTACGAATCCTAACTCCGATCTCCTACTGAGAATTTCATAGAAAAACCCAATAACACTTTGCTCGACCTGGGAATCGAACCCAAAACCTCTTCTACCGTAGCATTCGCGACTAGGCTACCGAGGCAGTTAAAAATTATATTATAATACGATATTTAGGTAATGTTACATTTTTATGCCTGCTCACTGGATGAACAATTCAAATGGTGATTGAACTTTCTTGTAATAAAATTAGCAACAGAAGGGCGGCCCTCCTTCTTGTCTGCTCACAAAAACATGTTACTGAAACAATGTTCTTCAACTTTGTTTCGGAGCTTAATTCGAATTTGTAAGAATTGTTTCTTCATTAGCCGTTCACACTCAGAGCCTAATTAGGTACAGTTGAGACTGGCTGGTTTATAAATTACTAGGTATACAACCTCATTTTATTAGTTAAAATTAGGAACGCGATTGCTCCATGGATTTTGTATAGCAAAAAATGTCACGTTACTTATTTGTCAACTCAATTGGTATCATAGCAACTAACAATTTAATTGTACTGTCATAAAGTACTGGTATTATCATATCACCCACAATGGTTACAGTACCAGTAATACCCCGCGTGTTGTTCATAAAAGATACCCCCGAAACGCAAAGGGCACAAGAAAGAACATGAATGTTTTAGTCAGTAAAAGTCTGACACTCCCTCCCGCCCCGCCCAGGGCGGGGAACATCATTTGATGATTTCCCATCCCTAAAAAAAACCAGTAATGGTACCTATTTAATTTTTAACATCACAAAGAAAATAAAAACAAAATATATTTCAGAATCATTAAAATCATCAAAACATTTCAGAAACGGCACGTCACAACATTTAACGTCACGATTAGCGCAGTAGCTGAGCGGTTGACTGCTGCACTGGGTATCTCGGGTTCGATTCCTGAAAGAAGAAGCACACAAGATACATAAATCTACATAAGAAGACTCGTCCCACAATTAGTTTGTTATATTTCTCCACCTATGTATTTTTATCTCTGTCTACTTTGTATATTTTGTTTGTATGTATGTATTTATTATTATATTTTATTCTTGAAAATTTTCTGTTCCTCTTCCTTGCACCTACTATATTTTGTCTCTGCATCATCCTAAGGTAGACTGGTAGAAAATGCCCAAGGCATTAAGTCCGCCTTTGTTTTTTTTTCCATTTGTGCATAGTTTTAATAAAAATATAAATTAAATAAAAGAAGACGGTAAACGCACACACGATACAGGAGAAATTCCTAGTATGAGGCAAGTTTTCTTAAAAAGCAAGAAAGAAAGAAAGAAACAAGAAATTAGTTTAAAGTATAAAAGTAACAGAATTTTCTTTAAGAAAATGAAAAGGGCCATTAATATCAATACCTTTGTCTACCTGCCAACATGGCGGCTTTATCTGCCAGATAAAATTTATTTGAATCATTCGATTCATTCAGCTGTGGCAAAGCCATTTGAGCCAGGAAGTATCTAAAATCCTAATATCCACGTAAAGGGTTTTTTATGAACGTAAAAAGAATAGATAGGTAATCTATTATCAATTTCCTATCAATAGATCTTTGGGATGTTTTTTGAGGATTCTTCAAGTAAAAACTTAATTGGTAATGTTGCGCGATTTTTGTGGGAATCTTTTGGGTTCACATTACCGATATGCAAATGTGACCGCGTCACCGACATGTTGGTTAGACCAGGCCACCGACATGCTAATATGACTGCGACACCGACATGCTAATGTGAACGCGCCACCGACATGCTGATTTGGCGACGTCGCCGACATGCTTATGTGATTACATCACTGACGTGTTGATTTGATTACGTCACCGACATGTTGTGCTAAACTGGTGACAGTAATCAGTTGTGATTACTGTCACCAGTTTAGCACAACATTTTGGAGACGGTTGCATCTCCACGCGACTTTCTCCGCGTTTCGTACATTTCTATTAGCGAAAGAATTTTCAAAATCGGATCCGACATACCTAAACACAAGTTCTCCTTACCACCTTTACCACTATGTGTAATAGTAATAGCGTAGAAGGTTACGCAGAATAAACTATTTTCTATGTATACTTGTTAATTTAACAGCAATAGGCTTGCCCCCTCGCTTGCGACCACTAGACCAACGGGGCAGTCACAAAATAAAATAAAGTCGTAGTGTCCTCCTTAGAAGAACAATACACTATAGGGCTTTATACGGAATGTACTTAATATATAAGTACATTCTGTTACTAACTCACTGACAACGTTATGGACACTTTGGGTCTGAAATAAAGATTTTTTTTTTATAGTTTTAGTTAGCTATCGTAAAACCGAACTGCCCCGTTGGTCTCGTGGTTGCAAGCGCGACTGATGAGCGTGGGGTCCCGGGTTCGATTCCCTGGTCGGGCAAAAAGTGTTATTGGGTTTTTCCATTAGGATTTGCTCAGTAGCACCCCGGAGTTTGGAAGTTGGTGGTGTGACACCCCCGTGCCTCGGAAAGCACGTAAAGCCGTTGGTCCCGGCTGTCATTCGTAGATCTTTGACAGTCGTTAAGGATAGTCAGAAGCCAGGTGTTGCCTAGTAACTGGGTTGTGGAGGTCAGATAGGCAGTCGCTCCATGTAAAACATTGGTACTCAGCTGCATCCGGTTAGACTGGAAGCCGACCCCAACAAAGTTGGGAAAAAGACTAAGTAGATGATGAGTTAGCTATCGTAAAAAATACGTTATGCCTACCATGTCACCATCTTTGTCTTTTTTAACAGCAACTATATATTTACGAAAACGTTTATTTCTTTCACCTTTATATTTCTTTAATGTGAAAATACGTTAATCTTGATTCCGTCTAGATAAATGACCATAAAACGTCTAAACAAAAATATGAAAGGGCTAAATTGTGAATAATGTTTCCCAAAGCCGCTTTTAAATTGCGTTCCTGACTAAACAGAATATAATTCAATTACATTCTGTTATCCTTGGAGGAAGTTCGATAAGATTTTCTGTGTAGCTATACTCTGTTCTAAAACAATTTGATAAAAATATAAACAAACGAGTTACCTTATCTCTTTGGTTACTGCTCCGCTCCCGTGGGTCTTAGTGTGATGTTATGTAGCCTATTACCTTCCTCAATAAACAGGCTATACAACTCAAAAAGGACTTTTTTTCAAATTGGACTAGCAGTTACTGAGATTAACGCGTTCAAACAAACTAACTGTTTAGCTTCATAATATTACTAGCTTCTGCTCGCGATTTCGTCCTCGTAGTCCTATCACCCGCATTAAGTTACGTCTTTGGTTACTGCTCCGCACCTATTAGTAGTAGCGTGATATTATATAGCCTATAGCCTTCCTCGATAAATTGACTATTCAACACAAAAATATGTTTTCCACTCAAACCAGTAATTTATGAGATTAGCGCGTTCAACCAAAGAAACAAACAACTTCTTCAAATATTAGCACAGATAGACAGGTCAGAGAAACTTTCCGTGGATGGCTCATTGAAGCGTTTATTTACAAAATTAGTGATTTGTTTTGAACACTTCAACTTTGAATTCTAATTTCAAATCACCTTGAGTTTCTCGCCGGTTCATCTCCATAAACAGTAAGTAGCAAGTGATGTCCTACACGTCGGAATGAGTAGCTTTTTTAAAATTTCTTACTGGCCAGCTACTCCTTTGCAAATCAAAAAGTGCCAGTTAATGATTAATTTGAAAAAAGAATCATATTTTCAATTTAAAAAGTGTTCCATCTTTGAGAGAGAAAACTGTTTTATGTTAAGTGAGTAATATGACTAAGTAATAAAGTTTCTTGAGAAAGGAGTTCAAAGCAAAAATGAGTAAATAAATTTACTTATTTTAAAAAGTAAAGCGTAAAATAGACCTTTTTTCCTCTTTATTAAGGTTCTAGGTTAACGTAAATTACTTCCGGTGGAGTTTAAAAAGGTTTTTTTGTGGAAAGATAACAAGGCAAAAAAGGGCCAATTTGTTTAGAGAGCAATAGCACCTGCTCTATTCAGCTCCTAAAGGATAGCGTAAAAAGACTTTTATTTGGAAAAATCACTCTATATCGCACGCATAACATTGTGCTTACGGGTATAGTAGGCGGCATGAGTCATGGGCTCAAACTACAAGTTCCTAATTGGGACCAATCGCGTGCAGCGTCGGCGCCACCCGCCCCCTTCATTCCCCCAAAGTGACCCAAAAGTTAACTTGAAGTTTTTGCTTAAGAGATGTCTAGTTAACAAACAACAGTATACTGTATTGTGTTGAAGCTAAGGTGTAAAATGTGAAATAAGGCAAGCCGAATGGTTGTAGGAGACATGTCTCATTTCCGCTTTGTTGGAGACTGGGTCTTAACCGATCACTGCATCGAAAGACGGTAATACAAACCGCCCTAACTTCGGACAATTTTAACGAAATAATACCAAACAAACAAACAAAACATACATACCATCACGCCTGTATTCCCCGAAGGGTTAGGCAGAGGTGTAACAATGTACACCCACAGTTCGCTGGTATGTTTTTTTAGGTCCCATGTAATAGGGGGCGAGTCTATTGCCATTAACCGGGCACAAATGCTAACTCTGAGCTGCTACTGAGAATTTCATAGAAAAACCCAATAACACTTTTGCTCGACCTAGGAATCGAACCCAAGACCTCTAGCGTAGTAGTTGCGCGAAATAGTATCTTAGAATAAGCGCGGCTTCTAACTTTTCATGCCTGTACACATTTACCGGATAAAATATTTGGTCAAATACCAAACAAATAAAGGTTAAAAGTTCGTTACCCTAATGAAAAGAAAGTACCAACTGTTAACTGAAAAAATTAGCATGTACCATAAGGGTTAGCTCAAACAAAGAAGCAATATGGTCGAGCAGATTTTATTGATTATGAACTTAATGTCATGAAAAATAGAGTTGAGAATTGCGTGCGATATACAAAGGGGAAGGAACATTGTAAAGAACACTTTTGCCATTGATTCTAGACTAAAATCCATAAAACTAAGACTAAAAAGATAAAACTAAAAAATTAAAAATTTTAAGTAACCCCGGACAGAAAAATAGAAATCCCTACCGCAGCTAACAAAAGAGCTGATAACTAAGAAACCGCTGAATCGATTTTCATCAAACATAGCTTAGAACACTCCCGACTAATTCACCTTTCAAACAAAAAAAATAAAATCGAAATCGGTTCATGCGTTCAGGAGCTACGATGTCACAGAGACACACACACACACACGTTTTTACGTCGGGTTTAAAAAAACTACTCCATTTAAAGATGCAACACATACACAGTCAAAATGTCATCATCTCTCTGTCCTAAGACCATGTTACTTGGGGTCGGCGCAACACGTTTTCTTCTTCCATACCGTCCTGTCAACTGTCATGCTATCACTGACTCCCTTCTCTTTTTTCTCCACACTATCCATCCATCTTTTCCTTGGCCTCTCTTTTTCTCTCCATCCATCTGCATCTGCCGGGGCTGCGGGTTGTTCGTAAGAGATACCGCGCCCCCGGAACGCAAAGGCTTCCACGCTTCTGTAGCGCATCAGCAATGTTTGCTAATGCATGCACAGATGGCTTTGCAGCTATATCGCGCAAAAAGACCGCGTCTTTTATTAGTCGGTTGCGTGGAAGTCGCCACAGCATCTTGAGTGCCATTGCGGCTAGGCATGACTGTCCCCTGACATTGATGTTAGTGCAGCGGACCAAGTCCCTGCTTACTATTTTGTACTAGTTTTCTTTTTCTATCTCATGTATGGATCAAAGTTATCTGAATAAATAGATTTTATTATTATTAAAGGGCACAAGAAGGAACATGGGTGGGTTTTAGTCAGTAAAAGTCTGACACTCCCTCCCGCCCCGCCCAGGGCGGGAGAAGTTATTTGATGATTTCCCACCCCCAAAAAAAAAAAAAATTCGTCCCTCCTCTTCACAGTCAAAATGTATAGACGAAAAAATTTCATCACTGGGAGGTCTAGAATTATGTTCTGGATCCTTGGAAAAAGTTCTCGTCACGATGATCCCCTTCACCCCGTATAACTCCGCGTGACATTTATTATCTATCATGCGATTACACAATTTTGAACCCTATCTCTGTTGATATCGGTTCATTTTCAAATAACTAAAGGAAAATGCTCGAGTATGCTCGGCTGTTGCCTGTCTGCGTTGACCATAATATGTATGTACGCAGTCGACTCAGCTTTGTGCGTGTTCGCATTGCGTGATCGTAGATAATCTTTATATAGTATATTGTATTTTTATTCAAAATGTTGAAAAACCCGTGAAACGAATTTTTGACTAGCGCCTACTGAAAGGGAATTAGTTTATGGTCTACCTCAGTGGTTCATTGTTAAATGAGAAATGATACGAGAACATAACATATTATCACGCCTGTATTCCCCGCAGGGTTAGACAGAGGTGTAACATTGTACACCCACAGTTCGCCGGTATGTTTAGGTCCCATGTAATAGGGAGCGAGCCTATTGCCATTAACCGGGCACAAATCCTAACTCCGAGCTGCTACTGAGCAAATCCTAATGGAAAAACCCAATAACACTTTTTGCTCGACCTGGAAATTGAACCCAAGACCTCTAGCATAGCAGTCGCGCTTAGGACCACTAGGCTACCGAGGCAGTTAACGATACGATGGATGATACGAGAACTTTTTTTTTTTATATCTAATTTGATTTTGTTTAATTAATTTAGTTTTTTACCTTTTAATTTCAAATTGTCTGTATAGTACCTTTACACATTTCTTGGGGACTCATCGAGCTTTATTCCCTCGGCGATTTTATGGTGGGCGCCACTGTTGATTCTGTCTTTCAGGATTTTCAGTGATTTGGTACAGTATGGTAGGCTTGTTTTCATCCCTTTGTACCACGTAGCTTACTGGCTGTATACTCTGGACATGGTTGTAATAAATCTGTGGTATAATAAATCAGCTTAGATACAATAAGTGCGTGCAAATGAAGAAGAAAAATTCGAAAAACATTCCTAAGGTAGCCAGTGGAAAACTTTCTGCCAAAGGCCAAAAAGAACGCCATTTTAACGAGTGTCCGACTAAGTATACGTTCCAAACAATCAGATAAAGTCTTATTGGAGCTCATGAATAACTAAATTTACCCTTGAACCATTCCTATCGTTACCCGGTTGCTGCCGGTCACTCGCTGCCCCAAAACGAAGGTTAGATTTTGCATGTTTTAATAATACACCGAAAAAAAATATTATAGACACGTTAATCATGTAAATCCTAGCTAATTTGCTTATAGTAGACGGGGCCCGACACGGTCAGTGCCTGACAGGGTTTCGGAATTTGTTCGAATGAGTCATTGCAGCCCCAGAACGCAACGGGCATTTGGAGGAACACGGATGGGTATTAGTCAGTAAAAATCGGACACTCCGTACCGCTTCGCCTAGAGTGAAAGAAGTCATTTGATGGTGTCCCATCCTTAAAAAAAACTGATTTGCTGAAAATACGTTTGCGATAGACCTTTTTAACCCCGGACGCAAAAACGACGGGGTGTTATAAGTTTAACGTGTCTCTGTGTGTTTGTTTTTGTGTTTGAAAGGTTAATAATTAGTCGGGAGTGTTCTTAGCTTTGTTTGATGGAAATCGGTTCAGCGGTTTCAAAGTTATCAGCTCTTTTGTTAGGTACGGAAGTGATTTTATTCTTCTGTCGGGGGTTACTTACATTTTTAATTTTGTGTTTTTAAATGAGACAAGCCCGCCACACTATTCCCTACCACTGAAACTCCTGAAAGCCAGAATAAAAGAAAACATAATTTCCACTTCCCATCGCGATGGCCTGTTACATAGCAACGATTATAAACCAATCAGTCTGTGTAAAAGCCTTTCGCATTGGAAATAATAGGCCTGTTGGAAAGTGGTTATTAGCCACTAAATATCTTGGTTAGAAAAGCGATTTGTGGGCAGAACAAAAAGGAAGATATAATGGTTTTTTGACACAGGCCATGAGCCATGATCTTACACAAATAATATAAAGCTGAAGAGTTTGTTTGTTTGAACGCGCTAATCTCAGGAACTACTGGTTTGAATTGAAAAAAATATTGTTGTGGTGGAAAGTTTATTTATCGAGGAAGGCTGTATAACATCACGCTACGACACACGGGAGAGGAGCAGTAATTAAAGACGTAACTTAGCGCGGGTGAAAAAAACCACGTACACGAAGTCGCTGGCAGAAGCAAAAATAAAAAAAAAGTCATAATAAAAAATAATTCGATTAAAAAACAAAAAAATAACATTATTGTGTACCCACAGGGGGATTAGTACCTGCAGTTATACACACATACATAAACTCACGCCTTTTTCCTAAGGGCGTAGGCAGAAACCACAGATAGCTACCTGCTACAATCCTTACATACTCCTTTCGCCTCGTCCACGTTCATACAAGCACGCCGTTTAAGAGGTAAGTGGCTTGCAGTGATATTTTGAGGAATTGAATTTAAATGAATTGACCTTGACCTCTGTCAATCTCTACTGTAGTGAAATGAAAAAAGACGTTGTCGTGAAGATAAGGGTTTGCATTTACATAAGAAGTTGGCAGACTCGTCCCACAATTAGTTTGTTATATTTCTCCACCTATGTATTTTTATCTCTCTCTCCTTTTATATTTTGTTTGTATATATGTATTTATTATTATATTTTATTCTTGGAAATTGTCTATTCCTCTTCCTTACACCTACTATGTTTTGTCTCTGCATCACCCTAAGGTAGACTGGTAGAAAATGCCTAAGGCATTAAGTCCGCCTTTGTACGATGTATTGTTTTGCATTTGTGCATAAAGTTTTAATAAATAAATAAATGACAGCTCATGTCAAGCTTGACGACCGCTAAATGACCGCCATACCTAGTTAAGTAGATTTCAATAAACCAGACTAAGTGCGATTCAGACTCGTACACGCGGGGTTTCGTAAAATATTTATTTATTTAGGTTAGCCAACAATTGTTTTTTTTTTTGGGGGTGGGAAATCATCAAATAACTTCTGCCGCTCTGGGCGGGGCGGGAGGGAGTGTCAGACTTTTACTGACTAAAACCACCCATGTTCCTTCTTGTGACCTTTGCGTTCCGGGGGCGCGGTATCTCTTACGAACAACCCGCAGCAGCCAACAATTGTTTACACAAAACATTATAAATAATTTCTTAATATTGCATTTATAAATGCAACAATCACTTATAGGCTAACACAACATGCACCATTTACGGTTTACATAATACTTATAACAACCTTAAACAATAATTAATAATATATGGATATTAAGTAATGTGTGCAGTAAAGGCTGTAATCAGAAGGTAATTATTAATTAATAATAACAATAACTACACATTATATACTAATATACAGGGTTATTTGTAAAACAATGACAACCTTGCAGGACTGTATTACTATCATCATAAACAACAACTTTTGGTCTATAAATTTTTACAGAATCAAGCAACGCAAGCGCATTGAACTGAATGACCGACTGAAGGATTTCCGTAAAATTGTAAATAGGTCAAGTACAAACACCCCCGCCGCCCTAACCCCGGTCCCCTCGCTATTTTACTATCGCTTTCGTTTGCTTCGCATAGACTTCGTAACATTTAGAGCGTTCAATTTAAATGTTTTTATTTTTATATGAAAATCTGATGAAATAAAATATGATAAATTTTTAAATGTCATAGAACAAAAGTTGTTGGTTATGATGTTAGTAACATAGTCCTGAGAGGTTGTCATTGTTTTACAAATAACCCTGTATTTCAGACTACAAAGAACAGGTTTCTTATTCAAAAAATGAAGAGCCTTAGAACAGACGGATGGACAGACATCAGAGTCTTAGGATAGTAGGCGCCACAAAATGTCAAGTTCATTTTTAGGTTTTTGGCTTACTTTCTGGGTTTTTTGAGTTAACCCAAACACTCAAAAATGAAATTAACGTTCCTGCTCAACACTCGTGGTGGCTACTATAATATTATGATTTCATTTGGTATCGTCAGCAGTGATGTAGGCGGGGATATTTTTAGTTATCTACAATTCTGCCAACTATTTGTTTGCAGTTCGAATATTTCAATATTATATATCAAATATCGTAGGCGTATGATTTGCTCTAAGCATTGCTAATTGGGCACAGAAACACGATACCAAATTACCAAGTAACCTTTCACTTATAATTACTTACTCTATACGAATATTATAAAGCTGAAGAGTTTGTTTGTTTGTTTGGTTGGTTAAACGCGCTAATCTCAGGAACTACTGGTTTTAATTGAAAAAAATTGTTTGTGTTAGATAGTTCATTTATCAAAGAAGGCTATATAAGAATATCAGAATGGTCACCAGTCGGGTCACATTCAAAGTAAAAGCTCGTGAACACTTGCTTATGAGGTTGGCAGACTCGTCTCACAATTAATTTGTTTATTATTTCTCCTACTAAGTTTGTTTTGTTTGTATGTATGTATATATGTATTTATTATAAAAATATATTCTATTCTTGAATATTTTCTGTTCTTTGCACATACTATGTTTGGTCTCTGCATCGCCCTAAAGTAGACTGGTAGAAAATGTCTAAGGCATTAAGTCCGCCTTTGTATAGTGTACTTTTTTACATTATGTGAATAAAGTTTAATAAATAAATATATAAATCACGCTACGCCCCATAGGTGCTGAGCAGTAACCAAAGACGTAACTTAACGCGGGTGATTTGCTTTACGCGGACGAATTCGCGAACCGAAGCTAGTCATACAATAATAATTGATGAAAACCTGCGTATACCCTTTGGATGGATGTTAGTCTACCTACGGTTTCATTGAACCAGCCCTTTCAATGTTTGAGGGGCAATTTTAAATAAGCCAGTTAATACATTCTTGAACTTTAAAGGTTAATTTATAAACTTTTTCTTACTCCTGTTTCTCTTTTAATTTAGATTTTGTGGGTGTTTACAAAAATACATATAGGCTTAATTCTACATACATACCATTACGCCTGTATTCCCCAAAGGGTTAGGCAGAAGTGTACATTGGTACACCCACAGTTCGACGTAATGTTTAGGTCCCATGTAATAGGGGGCGAGCCTATTGCCATTTACCGGGCACAAATCCTAACTCCGAGCTGCTACTGAAAATTTCACAGAAAAACCCAATAGCACTTTTTGCTCGACCTGGGAATCGAACCCAAGACCTATAGCTTAGGACCACTAGGCTAACGAGGCAGTTCTAGGCTTAATTTTATTTAATAATACCAGCCTATTATTATCCCATTGCAGGACAAAGTCGTATTCTAATACCGAGAACATGCTGGCTTTTCAATATATCAACTTGACTATCATAGACCACTTTAAAAATAATAATAATACAAGGTAAAAACCTCTTCTCATACAGAGAAGGTACAAGTATTGATCACCACGCTTGCTGAAGTCGGATTGGAAAATTCAGACTTATATACTTCGAACATAGGCTTCTCCAAAAACAGTATACCTACTAAATTCATGATAATTAAGGCAACTACTTCAAATCGTCAAGGTCTTCCGGCCTTTTCCCCAAAACTGTGGCTATATCGTAAAACTTAGCTATTACTTTCAACTTTATCACGATTCGCGATCGCGTGGAATTGCCACCACTTAAAATATTTTAATCAATACTAATATAATTCTCAAGCTGTCAGAACACAAGGTCGTTTGGACCATAGCCGAAGCGGTTTAGTGTTAAAACGGCAACGTAATCGGTGATAATAATAGGGGGAGAATGCGGGTTGTGTGATTGCAGGGAGTGTCGTCATAGAATAAAAAAATGAGATATAGAACAGACACGCTTGTAGGTACTTGAAATTGCTATGACCATCAACCCTGCTACAACAGGCGTTCGCTTAAAGCAGCCGAAAATTGTTACCATGGTAGATGATCACGGTATATACCTAAAGCAAGACGAAGCGTCTCCGCACCCAACCGCTTTTTTTACGACCGATAATGGGGTCGATTTTTATTACCGATTTTGTGACCTGTCATTTTTCGAAAGTTCCACTGTTCACCGATAATCGGTTTGGCCGGGAGGCGCCGATTTTGTTTTTGATTGACTTATTCTCGGCCGTGTGCGCTGGTATACTAAAATTCATATGTTCGATTCTCATCGACAAACAATCGGCAGCCGATTATCGGTCGTAGGGAGAGACCCGAATGGAGTGCCGTCTGTGAGTGACTTCATATATCTACACCACACATGACTACTCATTCAAGGTCAAAGTCTAAGCATTTATTTCAATAATACCATTTACAGACACTTTTGAATTATCAAGGAGTCTGTCAGATAGTCAGAAAGTTGAAGTTAGTTCCTCGTTGCAAAACGCAGGCAGGTCTTAATGAAGAAGAAGGTGCAAGAAACTCTTGTAAGACGCTCTTTTCAGTCAAGTTTTTCCAAAATCCTGGTCAAATAATTCTTGTTGCTTCTATCTATACGTGAAATCAATGTAGGTAAAGAGCAATATAAAACATTTAAAATTAAGATATAGGTACTGGTGACCTTTAAGACATAACCAATGTCAATTGACATGACGCCCATTTCTGACAGACGTGACTGACTGAATGTACTGAACGTTTCTTAAGTCTCGAATCTATAGGCATTCAAAATGCGGTCGGGGCGAGATTCGGTTCTGCATAATATACTCTATGGTATTGCCCAGTAAATTATTTCGTTATTGGAGAATTTCCAAGTTGTTTTAGTTCGATATAATTCCGGGGTTCGAAATTTAAATTATGAATACCTATTGCTTGGGTACCTAAGTGAACCTTCAAGGGCGAACCATTAACATATTTTCAGAAAGCACAATCAACATCTACCTACTACAACTACCTACTTCCAACTATTTTAGGGCAGTCTTCCAATCTAACCAGATGCAACTGTATACCAGCGTTTTACATAAAACAACTGGGTAACACTTTCGCGGGCCTGTGGACAGTGAGCAATGGGTAGCTCACTGTCCGTACGTTGCATAACGACAGGCCGTGTCAACGGCGCGGTCGCGTTCCAAGCGGGTCTTAAAGAGATGTCAGCAAGTGGAGGGGCCACTGAGGGCCAATGCCTGTCAGAGCTTTCCCAGACATTTGATGATTTCCCATCCTGAACAAAAAAATGCGATCAGCAGTCATGCTTGCGACCATGTAACTAACGGGCAGACTTCAGAAAGCTTAATTATTCCTATAAATTCATCATTAATCATATTCGCACATACTTGTTTTTGCAAGATTGATACTGATGTTTTTTGATCTATTTTATATTTATTAACTATGGCATTAAGTCTCGATATTTTGCAATAGAAAATGCTATAAAAAAGAGACCCACATTTTTATTTGTATGTTGTTTTAAATAAGGTGGTACAGAACCCTTAATGCACAGCTCCGGCTCGCACTACGCCGGTTTTTCATTTGTATTGGCGTCTTGGCGACCTTACGTACGACCATGGTTTAAAAATCACATCAACCAGCTACTTAATGAAAATGCGAGATTGCAATCCGCTTATCGCTGGGACAAATGTTTTGTTCAACATTTCTTATATTCCCCATGTTTCAGCATACATAATACTGGTATAAAAATGCTGAAATAATCGCTGGTACAATGTCGCGAACCCATGTTCTACGTACGATAGTGGTCACGTGACCGCTCGCAGTAAAATTGAACAATATTGAAAGCACACCCTTCTCGCCACGCTGTGCGTTATTTGTAGGATGACCATGCTTGTAGCCTGAGCTAAAATAGGCTTAAATATTAAAGTAAAAGCTGTTTCTTTTCCTATATATGATGATGATGATGCCACGCCATGACATGGTGCCACGATTAATATTTTTGCTACTGAGTATTTCATAGAAAAACCCATTATCACTTTACTCGACCTGGGAATCGCACCCAAGACCTATCTAGCGTAGCAGTCGTGCTTAGGACCACTAGGCTAACGAGGCGATGCACAACACAACATTAAATTCACGAGTAATCACAGACTGCAATGTACATTTAATACAACATTCTTGGCAACCCTAAACCCATGTGTTCGTACGAATATATTTTAAGCTAATAGCAGTATAAGTACCCGAATTTGCGATAATAATACTGTTCTTTTTTATGATTGGTGACTGGGACTTTGGGTGCAGTTACCAAAAGACGAAGTGTAAGGAGCGGACATTGCTCAGCATTATTTTATACTAATTATTACATAACATAACATACATACCATCACGCCTGTATTCCCCGAAGGGTTAGGCAGAGGTGTAACAATGTACACCCACAGTTCACCGGTATGTTTAGGTCCCATGTAATAGGGGACGAGCCTATTGCCATTAACCGGGCACAAATCCTAACTCCGAGCAGCTACTGAGAATTTCATAGAAATACCCAATAACACTTTTTGCTCGACCTGGGAATCGAACCCAAGACCTCTAGTGTAGCAGTCGCTCTTAAGACCACTAGGCTACCGAAGCAGTCTAATTATTATAAAGAAGTAATTATGTTTTTATCACATCCTTTACTCTTGGAATAAATTTATAATTAAAATAAAATAAAAAATAATAATAATAATAAATTATTATATAAAATAAATAAATTAATTTTTTTTTTTTTTCCCAGGTCGAGCAAAAAAGGTGTTATTGGGTTTTTCTATGAAATTCTCAGTAGCAGCTCGGAGTTAGGACTTGTGCCCGATTAATGGCAATAGGCTCGCCCCCTATTACATGGGACCTAAACATACCGGCGAACTGTGGGTGTACATTGGTACACCTCTGCCTAACCCTTCGGGGAATACAGACGTGATGGTATGTTTGTTTGTGTGTGTAAATTTATAATTCATTTTAAAAAAAAAATACCAGTCATTTTGTTTCAATGTTGGTGATGTGTAAAGCTGACAGTGACAATAGTTTTTTATTGCTAACCTTACAAGGTCATTGAAGGTATATAAGCGTCTACAGGTCTTAAAAAATAATAGACGTGAAACAAGACCAAGCAAAAACAATGCGATCCATAATTATTTTCCTTCATCATATTTTTAACCCCCGGCTCAAAAAGAGTCTGTGTGTGTCTGTGTCTATGTGTCTGTCCGTGGCATCGTAGCTCTTAAACGGGGGAAAAGATTTGAAAGCAGGTTTCCTAGCGATGGTTCTTAGATATGTTTTATCAAAATCGGTTGAGCCGTTTCAAGTTTTTTTGCTCTTTTGTTAGCTACAGTATCCATCTTTATTCTTCTGACGGGGTTACTTAATTTTATTTATTTTATGACTTGTTTTAAATATACAGTGTGACGAAAAATGGAATGTCCTATAAATTCAACAATGTTGGTAACCCTTCATCCATGTGGGACGCGCACGATAGTGATCTATGCAAATTTGAGTTTAGATGCAAATGGAGCCACTATAACATCACACGTTTCAAACTCTATTTTTGTTTGTTTTCTATAAACACAGCCAGTTTATTTTTATATATATATATATATACTATCACGCCTGTATTCCCCGAAGGGTTACGCAGAGGTGTAACGATGTACACCCACAGTTTGCCGGTATATTTAGGTCCCATGTAATAATGGGCGAGCCTATTGCTATTAACCGGGCACAAATCCTAACTCCGAGCTGCTACTGAGAATTTCATAGAAAAACCCAATAACACTTTTTGCTCGACCTGGGAATCGAACCCAAGACCTTTAGCGTAGCAGTCGCGCTTAGGACCACTAGGCTACCGAGGCAGTTAATAGTTTATTTTTAACTTTCTTCATATCTATCTTTTTGCATTTATTTTAATGAAACAGGGCGGACTTGCTGAAATTCATAATTTCATTGTTAGGCATCTTCATCATAGTCATCACATATATATTTTACAAAAGCGAAGCATCATCTCGTTTAATAATCGTGAAATCTCGAAAATTACTTGAGCTATGAAGCTAAAATTTGACAGGACTTCATAGGTAGAAGACATCAGCTAAGAACAGATTATCTTTGACTTTCAAGAGGACGAAGTCGCGCGTAAGACCTGGTATTCAATGAACATCATCTGTCTAGTCCTTCCGAACTATGTTGGAATCATACAGTACATGAAGTGACTCTCTCTGACCTCCACAAGCCAGCTACTGGGTAACACAATACCTAGGGGTATGGTGTTACCCAGTTGTACCCGGTAAGACGAGTTGTCACATTTAATCTTCTGACAACCCGTAAGGACTGTCAAAAATCTTCGAATAACAGCCGGAGCTAATGTGCTTTCCGAAGCCCGGAAGCATCTTAATATGTTTCAAACATTATATATTTGAAAACTATGTTTAATCGATACTATCTCTTACATCATTTTAAATAAATAAATATTCTTTATTTCGGATAATTAGAAACATTAGCGACATTAGACAAAAATTTAAAACTTAAATATTAAATTATTCTGCCAACTAAAAACGTTTACACAGGGTATGATGAGATTTTAGTATCAATTCAATCATAAAAAGAAACAAATTATTTCCATTTAATAGAAAAAAATATTAACGATTCCTTGACGTGAAGGTAATTAACAAAAAATTATTGATTGCCAATTATTGCAATTTTCGTTCATAATGAATAATTTTCCCGTGTTATTAAAAACTTAAGTTAATTGGTGTTTATTGTGTCGTGTGAAGTAATGTTAATTGTAAAATGTATTATAGCATTGATTAGCTGACTTCAAAAAAGAAGGTGGTTCTCAATTCGTTTGTATTTCTTTTTATATTTGTCAATCATCAATGAATCGATTTGGAAAAGTATTTTTTTTTCAGAAATATTACTAAAATCGGGTTATTTATTGATTATGCATAATGTAAAAAATACATTGTACAAAGGCGGACTTAATGCCTTAGGCATTTTCTACCAGAGACAAAACATAGTAGGTGCAAAGAACAGAAAATATTCAGGAATATAATATATTTTAATAATAAATACATATATACATACATACAAACAAAACATACAACGTAGAGTGAGATAAAAATACATAGTTGGAGAAATAATAAACAAATGAATTGTGAGACGAGTCTGCCAACCTCATGAGCAAGTACTACTTAGTACTTTGGTTTATAATCAAAATATTATGTCATCTAAGTAAACGAAATACCATCACGCCTGTATTCCCCGAAGGGTTAGGCAGAGGTGTAACAATGTACACCCACAGTTCGCCGGTATATTTAGGTCCCATGTAATAAGGGGCGAGCCTATTGCCATTAACCGGGCACAAATCCTAACTCCGAGCTGCTACTGAGAATTTCATAGAAAAACCCAATAACACTTTTTGCTCGACCTGGGAATCGAACACAAGACCTCTAGCGTAGCAGTCGCGCTTAGGGCCACTAGGCTACCGAGGCAGTTAATTAGTTAGTTAAGTAAACGAAATTGCGTATTTTACATTCTTGTGACTTTTTAATAATGTTTCAAAAAAATCAACTCAATCTACTTCCAAAAGTTGAAGTTGAAATCTTACCTGTGGTAGAATTTAATATAACGTGGTAGTTGAAAGGAACAAATGGAACCCTTTTAGGGTCACTTTGCTGTCCGTCTGTCGAACCCTTTTTCTCGGGTAGAAATCTACCCGTTTCTTTTCTAAGGAGAATAACAAAAGACTACAGTTTATGGTTTTTTCGATTCAAGTGAATACAACAATTTAATTTTTTAAACTGCTTCGTTAGCCTAGTGGTCCTAGAGGTCTTGGGTACAATTCCCAGGTCAAGCAAAGTCTCATTGACTTTTTCTATGAAATTCTCAGTAGCAGCTCAGTTAGGATTTGTGCCCGGTTAATGGTAATAAGCTCGCCCCCTATTGGGACCTAAACATACTGGCGACCTGTGGGTGCCCATTGGTACACCTCTGCCTAACCCTTCTGGGAATACAGGCCTGATGATATGATGGTGATGGTATATTGATCAAACGAGCGCGATTTCACTTTGCACTCTAGCCTACACTGTATTTCATTGCTGGGTAGAGGTCTCCCCCTAATACATTCCAGGTATTTTTTTCCGAGCTATCTCGAACCAGATCCGCGGTTCAGCTGAATACACACTGACTGAGTCGGCGAAAAATATTTAGCCCTCCTATTATCCTCTATCTCCCCAAATCACTGTCAGATTCATCCAAATTATAAAAATGATAGAATAGAAAGAGATAGAGAAAGAACAAAATAAAGGTCCCCTGGGCTTAACGCATTTTCCTTATGTGACGATTTCTTCCTGATAACTCCTAGCTCAACCCGCGTTAAGGAGCTTAATTTAAAAAAAAGAACATATTTATTACCTCCAAAAAAACATTTTTTTATTTGACACTTCAACAAAGGAAAAAAAGAGTATTTTCGATGAACGCAACGTAAGATTATTTAGCGTGAAAAACCTTCATATTCATTTATTTGCATACCATAATGTGTATAAAAGATACTAAAGCGAAAGCTAAAGAACAATTATGGACCCTGTTAGGTCAACATAGTATTGTCTTAAAATTAAAATTCAACAATAAAATATACCTTAGCAATCCCTAGAGCAGGACAGCATATTTCTTTAAAAACTTCATAAGCCCGAAAAGAACACAATATATCGATCAATATTTAAGTCACAATGACCCACATAGGGGGAGATGAGGCGAAAACAAGCCGTCGGTGGCCAAATGCAATGACTCCTGCCTTTGGTCGTCACGCGATCCGTCGCGTCGCAAGCTTACCGACGGTTATTTGTTGCCTTATGAAATATTTAGACGTGGCAATGGCTGAAATGAAAGAAAATTTATGCTTCTAGAAGGTTCGACTGCTTTTTGTCGGTACCATTGACGTCTATGAGAATTCTTGTCTATTGAGCTCGTGGTTTGCTGAGATACCTTTTAGGGATACGTACTCTTATTATTAAAAAAAACTTTTTAGTTTTTTGTCGATTTCTACATCCAAGTGCTTTAAATAGGTGACCAAAAAAAAATACTTTTTCTACAATAAAGATTATTAGTCTTTGTCTGTATTATAAAACGGATTGTCAACAAAATGACGATTAAGAACAGATTATTAATTAATTCGAACGCAAATTTGCCCACTTAAAATCAACTACTCAAAACCAAATACTCTAGAAGCCAATTCTAAAACAAACAAAGTTCACAATAGCAGTTCCTTCGTCGCTATAACGACGGACAACCCCACTGTTTACGAGCCGAAGTCTGCACGAGAAACAGTAACGCACCACCTTCGAACACGAACACCCACCGATACCGGTACAATACACCACCAGTAATAAAACCAAAACAAAACTAAACGAAACTAATCAAAAACAAACAGAAAACGTGATAAAAATAATTGTAAATTGTAAAAAATTCAAATATCGAAATGAACGTCCATTTTAACGAATTCGAGCACCGGTTTCGTTTTTCAAAATAAAATGCAATTCAAATTTATAAATTCTGTGCTGCCAGTTTGCGTGAAATAAATTGTAGATAATTAAATTAAAAAAAATGATTCTATTGTTAGTGTTGCTAGTGCAAATGACATTAGTTTTATCGGCGAGGGAACCGCGCCAAATAACTTTAGCGAATCAAGGGACTATTTCGGGAATGTATATTACGAGATTCCGAACTAAAAGAATAGCGGCATACGTCGGAATACCATACGCTCAGCCACCAATTGAGTTCAGAAGGTTTTTGCCCCCTGAGTACACGGACTTGCCACAGTGGGAAGGAGTGAAGAATGCGACGATATATGCTCCAGACTGTATGCAAAGTGACTCTAAGAAGGAAGATGTGCAAAGCCCGTTGAAGAAACATGACGATTTGTTCATGAAGCTGTTGGAATCACAAATGGAGGACAAGAAGAAAAAAGAATATTCAGAGGATTGCCTCTTTTTGAACGTGTATGTGCCTGATGGTAAGTAGTGTAGCCTGGCTAGTACATCTTACTACTATTTATTGTAAATGCGGAAGGATGGATGGATGTTTGTTAGTCAATCATGCCAAAACAGCTGGATGAAATTAGGAATAGATTAGCAGATACAGGCTACTTTTTATTCCGGAAAAATGTACAGTACTACAAAAAGTCAAGTAGTCGTAACAGAATTTGAATAGGTACAATATTTGCTTTCCGGCCCAAGTTTACTTATCGTGAATTGCATGTATGCCATGAATGTTTGGGCCAAAATTTAGAAGGTATGCAACCCTACTGCCAAGGTATTTCGTACGTTTCAGTTAGTTACCTACCTATTTGTTTTTATTTTAGACATTTTCATTATTATGGAATATACTTAGCTGTGACATTGTCCTTAAAATCAGACGATATTAAAGTCAAGTTTAAAAATTAAACATGGCGATTTTATACTGCCTCTAATCCAGCATTTACCAAACTAAGAGTCGCGACCCACTGGTAGGCCACATGCGAATATTGGATGGACTCCGATAGAAATAACATGATAGTGACATAAAATAGAAATCAATCAACACTCCTTTTATTTAATGAAGCATTCAAATTTAGAATTGTGTAATATTTTTCTTTATGACCGCCAAGAGATGAGTTCTGAATTTGATATTCTTTGTTGGTTGGGTCGCTGTCCAGTAGACTTCGAAAACCACTGCTCTTATTCTACAAAATTATAAATTACGATCATTTAAATAATTCCCTCCGAAAATAAAGCATTCCATTAAAATTTCAGTGTTGCCATCAATAAAAATAAAAAGTTCTCTCGACAAATTCGCATCTTCAATCCCCTCTTTAGACAAGAAGATAAGCTGTGACAAATTATATTTCATCGATCATTTTGACGTTTGCGTTCTTGCGATACGTTGATCTCAGAAATCATTTTCTTACTAGGAAATGGTCTCTCCAGCTTTACTCATTTGAAATATCCTTGGCGTCGGCAAGACTAAGCTGTTTCATTTATTTTGTCGCGATATATTCGAAGCGTTGCTTCAAAATGTCACGATAGCTTGAAGGTTTATTGACCTCTTTGCCAGAACAAATACTGGCGAGCAATATAAAAGGAAAATTGGAATTGAAATAAAAAAGGATTTTTAAAAGTATCAAGTTAATGTTACTTTTAATATAAATGCTGAGCAGCTGGATTTACTGTTCCATGACTTAATGGAAAAACTCAATTACTGATTTGGATTCGGGTCCACTTGTATCAAAAACATGACGCGAAAGTTAATCATTAACACGAGGTTAAATTACTAGTTATACGTAGGATATGACATATTGTAATTTAACTTATTGTAAATTGACTGCCTCGTTAGCCTAGTGGTCCTGAACGCGACTGCTACGCTAGAGGTCTTGAGTTCGATTCCCAGGTCGAGCAAAAAGTGGGGGGTGGGTTTTTCTATGAAATTTTCAGTAGCAGCTCGGAGTTTTGATTTGTGCCCGGTTAATGGCATTAGGCTCGCCCCCCATTACATGGGACCTAAACATATCGGCGAACTGTGGGTGTACATTGATACACCTCTGCTTAACCCTTCGAGGAATACAGGCGTGATGGTATGTGTAATTTAATCTAATGTTAACTTAGATCGATTTTTGTTCAACGGAATAAATCGTATCGTTTTATAGTTTATTCGAACCCTCATAGTGGAAAGGCGTAAATCGTACTGTTTTTCTCATTTTTATTGTGTTTAGCTTAAAGAAATCATTATAATGTTTCTAGCCCTTTTTTTCCATACGAAACTACCTCTTGGAAAGGACAACTAAATTGACAATTATTTCTTCTTGAAAATGACATTTAAAATGTCTAATTGACGTTGACTTTGACATCTATTGTAGAATGTCTTCATCACAAAAGAAACTGACATTGTGAATTCAATAGGCCTATCGATTTTCTGAAAGCCAGGAGCAGCTCGCCGTCTATAATTATTGTACTCTATAATCAAATACTACGTATTCTTAGTTGGCGTTGCAACTTCTATGTAATTAGATCGATTTCAGAATAAACCTTATGTTGTTTACGCAAGACACATTTTATGTTTAATCTTTTGGTAGTTTTACAATATTAGGTAAGTTACTGGTAATAAAATAGTAGGTACTATTCATTGAAAAAATAACAAAGTTTTCTATAAAAAACACAATGTTAAAAAATTTAAGTAACCCCGGACAGAAGAATAATAGACCCTACCGTAGCCAACAAAAAAGCTGACAACCTTAAAATCGCTGAACCGATATCCATCAAACATAGCTAAGAACACTCCCTAATTCACCTAAAACAAAATCAAAATCGGTTCATGCGTTCGGGAGCTACAATGCCACAGACAGACACACAGACACGTCAAACTTATAACACCCCGTCGTTCTTGCGTCGGGAGTTAGAAAGAAATAATTATCAAAGTACAAATTTTAAAGACAAGATTTAATTTTGTTAGTTAAATAGGGTCAACGGCAATTATTGGTACCCATTCTTCAAAAATAATATCCAGATTCAATCAACATTTTCTATTTCCCAAAAACATTTTTCAGTCAGGTAAAGCTTCCTACACTACATCCATTGACAATATTGATTGACTGATTGATTGGACATTGGTACACCTCTGCCTAACCTTCCTGGGAATACAGTCGTGATGGTATGTGTGTGTAAAACTTTGTGGTTCACTACCAAAAATGTCGTATATGACCCGCTTCCATCTAAAACGGGAAAGAAAAGCATAAAAAGACCTTCATTAACCCAGTTTGGAGATCCGCAAGTTCCCCCTACGATCTGATAAGGGGTCGTTCGAACCCACGTGTGGTAGCCGCCATTCTGCCCTACAATTGGCTGGAATGCGATTTATTTTTTGATTTTTCCGGTTGTAAATCATGGGAGGATGTCAGTAAAGAAAGTTTTCTTGCTAGTTTATTTTCATGAAAATATATGAGTATGTAGGTAACTCCCCTTTAAAACAACATAACATCGAATTATTGCATCAGAAACCATCTAGGAAAATATTTAAAGGGATTTTTCATTACTATAAGTTGTCTGATAATTGAAAATATCAGCAGTAGGTCCCGGCTGTCATTCGTAGATCTTTGGTAGTCGTTACAGACAGTCCGAAAGCCTGGAAGTCTGACAACCAGTCTAACCAAGAGGTATTGTGTTGCCTAGTAACTGGGTTGTGGAGGTCAGATAGGCAGTCGCTCCATGTAAAACATTGGTATTCAGCTGTATCCGATTAGACTGGAAGCCGACCCAAACATAGTTGGGAAAAGGCTAAGTAGATGATGATGATATTCTTCATGAATAATTATTATGTCTAAACTAACTGAATATAATATTAAATTAAAAGACATGTCCTTTGTAAGTTCTTACCTAAGTACCTATCAGGTAAAATAAAGCAAATACAAGTAAGAGTCGTATTTCCTACCAACATAAGAAATAATTTATGCGAGAATTATTCAAATATGTAATACAAATTTGACAGCCCTACGCCACAATTAAAATATATTCCAACGAAAGTCTTAATATATTCTGTGACATAATTAAACACGCATATTTTGGTGTACAGGTAATTTTATGTCATAATGTCAAAATATTAAAGTTTAAATTGACAGGCTCATAATTATAATACAAGAAAACGGTGTAGTTCCTGCACCTTAACTATCTAGAGATTATAACATAACATACCATCACGCCTGTATTCCCCGAAAGGTTAGGCAGAGGTGTAACAATGAACACCCACAGTTTGCTGGTATGTTTAAGTCCCATGTAATAGGGTGCGAGCCTATTGCTATTAACCGGGCACAAATCCTAACTCCGAGCTGCTACTGAGAATTTCATAGAAAAACCCAATAACACTTTTTGCTCGACCTGGAAATCGAACCCAAGACCTGTAGCGTAGCAGTCGCGCTTAAGGCCACTAGGCTACCGAGGCAGTTAGACCTAGTTTCCAACTTAACTTTCATCAAATCAGTACTTGCAGAAATTACATCTTACAAACATTCCTCTACGTATTGTTAGTTTAGAGATCCTTTTGCCATACTTAAATCTATCATTTGATTGATCCATAAAAGTTCGATAACACTTTCACATCGACTTTATACTCTAATATTTTCTGAAGAAAGCTTAGTTTCGCAAGCCTGCCTAGAATATATTTAATGATTTCTTCGTAAAAGATATACAACCCATACTCTAGCTAAAACCAAAATTATGTGTAAATTTCTTGCGAACCTCTCATCAAATTGGTAAAACCTTCTGTAATGAGGGTCCAAAAGTATTCTATGAGCCAAAGGCCTTTGTATTAAACCAACGATATTCTGTTTGTAAAGGTTTTATTTGAACTAGATTTTAGGATCAAATGTCTATGATATCTATTAAGTACTTCATGGAAACTAAATTAAATTATTAAAAAATAAAATTTCAAATAAGGAATTTCTTAAACCACATTATGTATTTTTCTTTAACCACTGCTATCTTGGTGAGGGTTGGGTGTAAAACTCAATTAAATATACGTATGTGTAGTATTTTGAAAATAGAATTATAAACTTCAATTTACTGCGCATTTCAGGGAGTGGAAAAAAGGTTGAAAGTACTCCATGAATACGAACAACTGTCTACGATTCTACGGAATCAACCATGAAATATAAAAAATGGCTGATCCATTTTTGGTGCATTTTTGTTAAAAACAGATGCTTTTTATTGTTAGTCCTATAGTCACATTAGTTCATGTAAATGAATACCTTCATATCCTGGACGATGCGCAATAGTTTAAAATCGTCCTGTACAAACAATCATTATGTTGGCCATGCATAAAACAAAAGTCACTTATAGCATCGAAAATCCAAGTATATTTAGACCAACTTTACCTTATAGCCATCAAGCCAACATTGGCTTCTCTGTATAACCAACAAGCCAACACCGACCAGTTGTTGTTTCAGTCATTAAATAAAATTACCTTCACTTTGTCTCGATTGTATTCCAGCCAGTTACAAAGAATTTTTACAGCAACATGCCAACATGCTTCAAACATTTCTTGTTACTACGACCACACTGTCTTGATACTTGACACTTTAAGTAGCTAGTCAAGTTTTTACTATTACACTATTCTCCTAAAATTATTATACACTCCTAAGTATATTTGTTCAAAGAAAAAGCCTACTTATGTAGATATATTTTTGTTAAGTAAAAGCTCGTGAACACTTGCTCATGAGGTTGGCAGACTCGTCTCACAATTAATTTGTTTATTGTTTCTCCAACTATGCATTTTTATCTCTCTCTCTACTTTGTTTGTTTTGTTTGTATATATGTATTTATTATAAAAATATATTCAATTCCTGAATATTTTCTGTTCTTTGCACCTACTATGTTTTGTTTCTGCATCGCCCTAAGGTAGACTGGTAGAAAATGCCTAAGGCATTAAGTTCGCCTTTGTACAGTGTATTTTTTTACATTATGTGCATAAGGTTTAATAAATAAATATATTTTTGTTCCTATTTATATATTTTGCCTTCGTGTTTTGTGTAATGTATGTGTGTCCTTTTTACCGCGTTGTCTTGTCTATTTACACGCCTAAGCTGCCAATAAAATACTGCAATCAATTTTTATACTGTTACTTGGATTTTTGTGGAAAAGGTGTGAGAAAAGTAATTTTTGACGGTCGGCTGATCAACTCTTTACGTGATCAAAGGGCTGGCCTTTACTTGGGCCATAGCATCAGAATTCATTTATACAACGAGGCTATGCTGACAACCTTTTTTGATACTTGTACTATTGACAGCGATGCGTGCAATGTTTGATGCCAAATGACTCTCTACACTCTTTTTTGTAAATTGAACATACTGTTTAATGAAATATTCTGTAAAAAAATTGTTAATATTTAATTAGGGATTTAGATACAAGTTGATTACAGATTATTATTATTTTTTAATTGAAACCCATTATTCAACTTCAATTTTTCAAAAAAGAAAATACATTGATCGATCTATCAAGAATGTATAATTTCATATCGTGTAGGCAAGCTTTACACTACATTATAAGTGGAACATGCATCATGGGTGTCAATATAAAATGGACACGCGAGCATGCAATGGAAGGCAAACAATTACTGTAGAAAGCTGACTATTTGAGCTCAGCAATGCAAGTTACGTGACTTCAAGACTTTACTTTTAAATGAGGAAAAAAGAAAAAATATTTATTCTTTAATTTATTCCATGCTGATATGGCAGCGTATTGAATTAATCATTGTTAAGCAGGTCAAAAGCCAAGTATAGAAAAATTTAATACTTAATATTATTATTTCTTTCTTTCTGTTTTTTGTCTAACCTACTACTAGGCAAAGGCCTCCCCTAAGTCCTTCCAAGACCTTTTTGCCTTGCCGCCTCGGACCAGGCCTCTTGGAACGCGTCCAGGACATCTCACCGCCTCGTTCTGAGCCAGCTTTCGAGACACCGTCCTTGTTCAAGCACCCGTTACATGGAGACTGCCCCGTTGGTCTTGTGGTGACGAGCACGACTGTTGAGCGTGGGGTCTTGGGTTCGATTCCCAAGTCGGGCAAAAAGTGTTATTGGATTTTTCCATTAGGAATCGGTCTGGAGAATACATACTTACACATGGAGAACTTTACCAACGGTCACTGTGCATGCGGCTGACGTGACCCGCCCAATCCTATTTCACCCTGCCCTTGTACCCAAAGAAAGTGCGATTGATCATTGAATATTTTGTTTGTCTGTTTGTTACGCTTTTACTCCGAAACTACTCAACCGATCATCATGAAATTTTGCATAAAAGTGGTCAAGAATACAGAAAAGGACATAAGGTACCTGTTATCCAAAGAAAACTGTTCTTTAGCAGCGTAAGCGAGCGAAGTCACGGAGAAAAGCTAATAAAAAATACGTAAACAAACATAAAATAGTTTACAACTGTTATAGTAGTCTCCTAGAGTCGTGAGCACAAACGTCAACTAAATTCTTGGGTTTTTGGGTCGCTGACGCTGCACGCGATCGATCCGACCCAAAAACCCCCAGTAAGGAACCCGAAAACCCAAAAATTAACTTGACGTTTGTATTCACGGCTCGCGACGGCTACTATTTCCCTATTCAACTTTTTTTTTTTTTACCGATGGGAAATCATCCAATGACTTCTCCCGCCCTGGGTGGGGCGGGAGGGAGTGTCAGACTTTTACTGACTAAAACCCATCCATGTTCCTTCCTGTGCCCTTTGCATTCCGGGGTCGCGGTATCTCTTTCGAACAACCCGCAGCCCCGGCACCCCTTTTCAACTTGATTCAAATATTTACTTGCACTTAGTCGATCATGGGAAAAGCCACGTGCCGAGTTGTTGACATCATGGCAGCACCTTCGACTTTCTGGTCGATAGAATTCATTAAACTTCGTAAATCGATGCATTATTCTGTCTGTCAATGTTAATGGCGTTCAAGGAAATCTAAAAATAGTTAAAGTGTGGCAGTAAGTGGAATTAATAACGACTTTCAGTTCCTAGAGATTCGAATTAAAATTGTATTGTTATTGATTGGGGTTGGTTACCGTTCTATAATACTATAAATTACATTGTTGAAGAACTGTACGTATATCTTGAACGAACCTTCACAGAACAAGGGTCCACAGTACAAATCCTAGGCTGAGAAGAGTGTTATTGGGTTTTTCCAACATTACCACCCTTGCTCAGAAGGATTTGCGGTTTCAGACTTATCTATGTTAATTATAACTGCCTCGTTAGCCTAGTGGTCCTAAGCACGACTGCTACGCTCGAGGTCTTGGGTTCGATTCCCAGGTCGAGCAAAAAGTGTTATTGAGTTTTTCTATGAAATTCTCAGTAGCAGCTCGGAGTTAGGATTTGTGCCCGGTTAATGGCAATAGGCTCGCCCCCTATTACATGGGAGCTAAACATACCGGCGAACTGTGGGTGTACATTGTTACACCTCTGCCTAACCCTTTGGCGAATACAGGCGTGATGGTACTATGTTAATTATAAGTTTGAGTTTCCTCACGATGTTTTCGTTCACCACTGTCAGTGATGCCTAAGATAAACTTAGAAAGTAGGTACATAATTATAAAATAGAAAAAGTCACATAGGTATCTGCCAGTACCCAGTAGGCCAACAGCTTCGTGTATGCCAGACACGAGATCACCTAAATGTAATAATTTATATATAAGTAAGACTAGCAATAAACCCACGGTGTCACCCGAGTTTAGTTACGTCTTTAGTTACTGCTCTGCTCACGTTTGTTGTAGCGTGATGTTCTATACGTATGAACTTTCCCCTTGAATTATTCTATTTATTAATGAAAACCGCATTAAAATCCGTTGCGGAGTTTAGAAGATCTAAGTATATAGAGGGACAGACGGCGGGAAGCGACTTTTATACTGGTTAGATGTATTGTTAGTTCAATCATCGGTCTATAAGTAACTAGCTCCCGCCCGCGACTTCGTCTGTGTGGCTTATTTTACCCGTGTTTTTTACATCTTTGGTTACTGCTCCGCTGCTGTGATTCGTAGCGTGATGTTATATAGCCTTTCATCTATGTTACTCAATAAAAATCTAGCCGTTTATTAATGAAAAAATGGTTAAAATCGGTTCAGTTGTTTTGGAGCTTATCGGGTACAAACAAACAAAAAAATCTATCTTTTTTATAATATTAGTATAGACTTTTATCTATACAATTAGTTCATTCATCATTGTATAAGTAATTAATCATTTTCATTATTGACTTTTAATTTCAATAACGTACATGGGAAATGGAACATCTGACATATTTCATTACTATTGTAATTGACTTTTCTAAGCCATTTAATTAAAACTGATTCTGTGTGTGAACAGATTTTGTGTCAACAAAGCAGTTATTACGTAACATTTGAAGTTAGTTTTATTGGTTTTGTTAATTACAAATTGTTCTGAAGGACCGCTTCGAATGTAATGATAACTCAGTGGTTATGACGCTCGACTGTCGACTCGAGCTTGTGACTTCGAAAACAAGCACGAGCTTATATAGTAGCGCCAACGCTGCACGCGATGTGTCCGACTGACTGACCAATCGCATGGCCCACAAAACCTAGAAAGAAATCCATAAATTCGAAAAATTTACTTGACGCGTGTGCTCACGTCTCGTGGCGACTACTTCATATGTACTTTCTAAGTTTATTTTGGACATCTCTGACATCAGTGAAGGAAAATATCGTGAGGAAACCTGGGCTAATAACTAATATAGTATGAAAACGCCAATCTGCCTTGAGCAAACGTGGTAATGTTAGAACAACAAAATAACACTTTACTTAACCTGAGAATCGAACTTAAGACCCCGCACGCGGCAGTCGTACATGCGTCAACAAGGTTAACAGGGTAGTTCCCGCCCTGCCTTTTACCAAAAGTCCGTAATCGCTAAACGTAATAATCATCATTCTATTACTGTCTAATTAAAACAATTTTCAGAAATAGAACGATGTTTTGAATTGGTTTAACGCTAAATGTATTTGCTACCTCGTTAGCCTAGTGGTCCAAAGCGCGACTGCTACGCTTGAGGTCTTGGGTTCGATTCCCAGGTCGAGAAAAAATTGTTTCTACGAAATTCTCAGTAGCAGCTCGGAGTTAGGATTTGTGCCCGGTTAATGGCAATAGGATCGCCCCCTGTTACATGGGACCTTAACATACCGGCGAACTGTGGGTGTACTTTGGTACACCTCTGCCTTACCCTTCGGGGAATACAGGCGTGATGGTTTGTGGTATGTGTGTAAATGTATTTAGTGACTTGCGTTGCAAGCAGACACGACAAACGGCTAGCAATGATATATAATTAACTCAACTGAAATGTAAAATCGTCCTGCCAAGTCTGAAAAATGGCGTTTCATTTATTTAAACTTGTGAACTGTTTGTCGCCCGTCGTAACCAGACATATTAAGTTATTTAAGTTGGCAGCAAGTTCTCTTAACACCTGAACTTAATCCTTTTAGTTTTTGATTGATTGTATTCAATCATTGAAGAAATTCTTAGGTATACCTGCTTGAGTTATACGTTTCTCTTTTAACATATAAAAATAAATTTAGCTTTTCTCCAAAAAAAGTGTCTGTAGCTTGCACAATAATGTTAACAAGTAATCAAATTAAAAGAAGAATAAATATTCCTACCGCAGCTAACAAAAGAGCTGATAACCTTGAAACGGCTGAACGGATTTTAATAAAACATATCTAGAAACTATCGCTAGGACACCGGCTTACAAATAAAAAAAAAACGCCTTCAAATCGGTTCACCCGTTTAAGAGCTACGGTGCCACAGACACGTTAAACTTATAAGATCCCTCTTTTTTTAGTCTGGGGTTAAAAATGTTGCGATGAGATAAACTATGTTTAAAACAAGAAAGGCAACTCATATTTTGCTAGATTAAATTGTATGAATAATTATCCCCTAGATAATTCATACAATTTCCGAAATAATAATTAAGGAGGCCTTTCAACCATGTGGATTGATTATCTCGGTACAGTAATCCACCTCCAAATTCTTATATGTAACTAGATATTGCCCGCGACTTCGTTCGTGTTCTAAATTAAACGTCGCCTAAGTTACTTCTTATAAACATCAGCTACCGGCGACAGAAAATTCCACCAAAATCGGTCCAGCCGTTTTTGAGATTAGCCAGAACAGACAGTCAGAAGAACCGACAAAAAAAATTAAAATTGTTTTTTTTGACGCAGGTACCGTATATATTTTCAAATGCGTTTAGTGAAAAGCTGTTAATTAGAAATTACAAACAGACACTCCAATTTTATTTATTTGTATAGATTTGCACGAACATTCGTCACCAGACTTTGCTGATCGCAAGTCTCCTCACGATGTTTTCTTTCACCGATGTCAATGATGTCCATGATAAACTTAGAAAGTAACATAAAATAGAAAAAGTCATATTTATAAAGATTTTTGATTTTTTTGAATGACGCCAAATGTCGTGATGACTCAGTAGTCATCACGCCTTTTGGCGTCATTCATAAATCTCTTCAAACATCAGGAATCAATTATTTCTAAAGATTATAAATACTGTTGAATACAAGTCGATTTATAATTAAATTCCACATTCAAACAGCCATTACCGTCGTTAATTTCTAAGATAAAGTAGGTCATTAGTATTTCTATTTCCAATTGAGATTAATTGCTTCTGCATATTTTAATCTGAAGCCTGGCTTCAAAAGCCAGACTTCAACTCTTAATTAATTTTCTTTGATTATTTGACTTTGGAATTGATTTCGCACACTTGTATGTAATTGATTTTGCAAATAATTTGTGTATTAATTGATTACAATTATTGGTTCTTGAATCAAGAAGTATTTATGCGTAAGTTATTAAATAAATCTATATAAAAATGAAATTTCTGTTTGTAATGTCAAACCAAACAAATTAGCTTATAATTAATATATGAACATTTACACGGTGTACATAAATACCAAAAACAAATTAAAAAAATATTTTTGCCTGTCTGGCTTTTTATTATCTCCAAAACGGCTGGACCGATTTTAATGGAACTTTGAGTAACTTTGGTTAATATTATGTAAGAAAATTATTTATGTGTTTATGGTTATGCACAAAAAAAAACAAAACAATAACCGCCAATCACGCGAACGAAGTCGCGAGCACACATACATACCTTCACGCCCGTAGTCCCCGAACGGTTAGGTAGAGGTGTACCAATGTACACCCACAATACGTATGTTTTAGGTCCCATATAATAGGGGGCGAGCCTATTGCCATCAACCAGGCACAAATCCTAACTCCGAGTTGCTACCGAGAATTTCATAGAAAAATCCAATAACACTGCTCGATCTGGGGATCGAACACAAGACCTTCTACCGTAGCAGTCGCGCTTAAGACCACTAGGCCAACGAGGCAGTTATAATAGTAACCACCATAAAACTCAACTCATTCTTACAAGCATATTTATTTAAATAGGCTACCGTTTTATTAACTCCATATATTCCACGCGTTTATTGATAATAATCACTTAAGGAAAAAAGACATAAAAATTGCTAGAGTGCATGCAATAACGCAACTAGAATAGCACACAACATGAATCTTTAATCGAAATATGCGCCATTAAAAATAATAATTTATTTTTAAATCACTACTTTCCATGCTCGTTTACATTATGTTTTTGTATTTATGTTTGTTAGTTAGTTAGTTGAACTCGGATATTTCATAAGGATGCTGTTATTCTGGTACTATGATCATATAGGACAATTTTATCGTTATTGCGCACAGGCGAAGCCGCAAACAAAGGTAGGCACTTATTTAAACCATGCTTACATGAAAAAAACTGCAGTTTTATCGTTTTAACGGCTTTATGGGTTATAAATGTTGGTAAATTGGAGATATTGAATTTTCTTTTGATTTAATCTTAAAGGTAATCGCAAATTTTAAGAGCATACATTCAGCATTCAACAAATATTTTGCTATTCGTAATCTTTAAATAGTATGCGATATTCATTTAATTGACAAGATAAAAAACGTGACGGCTTGCGTGCGGCCATCTGGCAGCTAACGGATGGGGTGGCAAAGTAGCGACTTAAACTTGATAAAAGATAACCATTTGGCGAATTTAAACCAAAGACATTACATTATAATTAATCTCTTTGATTTAAACAAAGTTCTGCGAATAAAATTTCACATCTTTGATAGTTCTTACAAACAACAACTGTCAAACGTCAATTTTATTCAACAGATAAAAAATATTCGAAGTTGGATATCACACTTTTAACCTAATTTATACCGAGCAAAAAGGTTGGTTTCGCCCTTAAAGTGATCCAAGTCAAGAAAAAGCCAAAAGTAACTTTTAACAACCTATTTCAACAAACAACAACCAACACCCTTACAAATTAGTAGGTAAGCAAAGTCATTACGACTTGTAAGTAGGTAAAGTAGCCATTAATGCAAGTTTGCCGTGCCAATCGGCCGCCGTAAGACCCCCTACGAGGGTGACCTAACCCTAATCTCACTGTTGACCCGAATAACAGTAAACCAACAGTTCTTAGAAAGCTTGTTGTTTATTAGTTTTTGAATCAACAATTCTATTGTTCTATCGAAGGATAGAGGAAATTGGTTATGGAAATTTCTGTTGATTGCTTGTTTAAACTTTTTTAATTCCTTGTAAGATGATATGGTATGTCAATTTTGATTGGAAGATCAATATTAAAATTGAAAACGTGCCAAATCTGAAGGCCAATTTTCGTAACTACAATCATTCAAAATGTAATCGCAATCTTATCTCAGCGACAATCAATGTCTAAATTGTGTCGTGTCGACGGCACATTCGTGTTCCACGCGTGCCTCAAAGAGATGTCAGCATAGGGAAGGGGCCACTGAGGGCCGATGCCTGCCGGGGCTGCGGGTTGTTCGTAAGAGATACCGCGCCCCCGGAACGCAAAGGGCACAAGAAGGAACATGGGTGGGTTTTAGTCAGTAAAAGTCTGACACTCCCTCCCGCCCCGCCCAGGGCGGGAGAAGTTATATGATGACTTCCCACCCCCAAAAAAAAAAATCAATGTCTAAAATATAGGTGCATATAGTGGCCGCCACGAGTCGTGAGCACAAATGTCAAGTTCTTTTTATTTATTATTGTGTTCTTTTCTGAGTTTTTTGGTCGCCGACGCTGCACGCGATTAGTCTATCAGTCCGACCGATAACGCACAGCATCGACGACCCAAAACGACTCGTGGCGACTATATAAATTACAGGTATTTTTGAAAAATTATGAGTGGGATTAGAATGTCCTTGTTGTTAAGCCAACACCCCCCTCGGGGAAATAGCCCTCTAGACGTAATCTTATCTCAGCGATATGCTATGTCAAAAAAATTACAGAAATAAAGAAGATAGAGAATATACTAGAGTGCTAACGATCTTAAAAAATAAAAATCCATTTAGGACTTTAGCTTTATTGAGAAGACTAACTGCCTCGTTGGTCTAGTGGTCCTAATCGCGGCTGCTATGCTAGAGGTCTTGGGTTCGATTCCCAGGTCGAGCAAAAAGTGTTATTGGGTTTTTCTATGAAATTCTCAGTAGCAGCTCGGAGTTAGGATTTGTTCCCGGTTAATGGTAATAGGCTCGTCGTCTATTACATGGGACCTAAACATACCGGCGAACTGTGGGTGTACATTGTTACACCTCTACCTAACCCTTCGGGGAATACAGGCGTGATGATGATGATATGTACGCAGATGAAGTCACGGGCATTAGCTTGTCCTACATAATATCATTTTCTTCTCGCTTATTTATGTTGAAAATTCATATATCTTTCACAGATTTTAAAGTGGAAGGTTACCCAGTACTCGTCTGGTTCCATGGCGGTGACTTCGTGAGAGGCAGCCCTAACAGCGTCAATCCATTCCAATTGGTGCTCAAACAACGGGTAATGAAAGTTTTCATGTAATTTATTATTTAATTTCAACTTTAAATGAGATTGGCCTAGTTATAGAAGTTCGGGCTAGCGTGAATTAGATGCAAAGTTTGATGTGAAAAGGTGACATTCATACATTTGGAATTTAATCAACTTGAATAGAAATCCCAAAGTCGTTCTAGTTGTTTCAATGTCTGATGGCCTCTCACTGGGGGGCTATGGAGATAACGATCCGTAAAATTATTTTTATGATATCTCTCTCAAACCCTCACACATAGACAAAACCTGGAATACTACCTGCCCTGTAATAATTAAAAAATAATAATAATAATACACATTTATTATATTTTGTAAATTTGCACGCTTGCATGCAGGCAGAGTACTATAAGTTTTTAGGTTTTAAGAACTTACTTTTATACAATTAATATATCTCTAGCAAATAAACGTTTGATTTGATTTTGATTTTTTACGTGTCAGGAGAGGCCTTGAAACGAACAATTTTGAACAATTAAGCCTTACTTTATTTAAGTTAGTAATCATATTATTATCATGCTAGAAATAATGTACCTACCAAATAAAAATGCATATTTTGGGATCCTTAGATGGCGAAGTAGTTTTAGTAGTTTTTCCTTAACTTGTTCACAAGTTTTGGAAAAATATTAATTTCTGCCAAGCATTTATAACAGTGCCCAGTTTGCATGTAAACCATATCAAGCATAATTCTAAATTACTTGATAAACAAGTCAACGAGCTTGTCAAGCTTTTCCTGACTTCAACCGATACTACAAAAACATCTCATATCAGGGATAGCAAATTGGCCAAATATAGTTCGATCCTCTATATACTTACCTTTAATTTTCGATTTCCAGGTAATATTCGTGTCAGTCGCCTACCGGCTGAACATATTCGGATTCTTCTCAACCCTCGACAACGAAGCTTCGGGCAACTTCGGTCTACTCGACCAGGTGGCTTCTTTGAACTGGGTGAAGAACAACATCGAGAGCTTCGGAGGAGACCCCGACAATGTCTGCATCATAGGCCACGACGCCGGAGCAGTCAGCGTCACCCTTCACCTAATATCCTCATACTCTGCCGGGCTATTTCAGAAAGCTATAGCCATGAGTGGAAATGCTCTATCATCAGAATCAGTAAACATAGCAAGGAAAGAAATCGTTACAGTCGATAAAGTCGCAGTTGCCTTTAGCTGTTTTCGAAAACCAACATACCAATTACTTGATTGTCTCAGAAGAGTCCCTGATCAAGCACTCTTAGACATCGCTGGTCCAGTAGCCGAGTGGAAACCTATCGTAGACGGTGGCTTCAGCAACATAACAAGCCCGTTCTTACCAGAACTTCCAGCCAAGTTGTTTAAAGACGAGATTTTCTCACCAGTTCCACTCCTAGCTGGATACACTAACATGGAAGATGGGCTGCTGTTAGAAAAAGATGAAAGTGGAGACTCAGGTATAAGTCAAAGAGAATTTGATTCTATGAGAGAAGAAATCATCCTTTCTGATATCACTGTAGATAACAGTTCTTGTTTTACCAATCAGCATCACATACAAGATGCTGTCGCGTTCTTCTACAAACCTATTCCTCATACTACAAATGAAACCGTTTTGAGAAAGCTTTTCGTTGATTTTTACACTGATAAAACACATGGCGCCACTACCTATCAGCTCGCTAGACATATTTGTCCGCACGCTCCAGTTTTCCTCTACAGATTTGATCTAAAACCTTTTTCAGACATAGCTAATGAAGGTCTCCCGGAGTGGATAGGCGTCCCTCACAATTTCGACTTGATCTACACTTTCGGAATGCCCTATTTAGCATTGCCAGAAGACCTGAGTAAGTGGGACTATAGAGATAAAAGCATTTCAGAAATCATAATGAGGATGTGGTCAAATTTCGCCTGGTATTCAAATCCTACAAATTCTGGTGTTATTATTGATTGGAAATCTTACGAGTTAGAGAGGCCCGGATATTTGATTATAGACAGGGCCAATTTTACAATGAGTACCCCAGCGACAGTTAATTACAAAGCCTTCGAATTTTGGACAGACTTTTATCCAAAAGTTGTTGAAATTGGAACAAAGTGTTGTAAAGAAATCTTAGATGATTCCGGAGCAAAATCAATTTTCTCATACAAAATTATACACAGTATAATATTATTGTATTCTAGTTTAATTCTACTCTCGTAACGAAGGAAGCAATATCAAATCACGGTTATTTTTGTAAAGTCTATTGAAAAATGTATTTTAAGTAAAACAGTATTTCTTCAATACCAAATGAAATATTTACCTTCCGCAAATAAAATTCTTTAAAATGTTAGTTTGTTTTTTTTATTACATTTAAGTCAAAGTAAAGGCATTTATTTCAATTAGACCATTTACAGGAGCTTTTGAATTGTTAAGAAGTTAGATAGTAAGTTGAAGCTAATTGCTCGTTCCAAAACGTAGGTCTCTATGGAGAAGAAATAGCAAGAAACTCCACGGATTACTCCATTAAAATCATGATTACTTGTTCAATGTCTGAAATTATCATTGTAATTATGTTAAACTTGAAGGTCGAAGGGTCATGCTTAACATAGTGGATTTGTCATAGCCATGATGGCATTTGTGATCTATAAGCATAAACACGCGAGATTTCAAGAAACTTATTTTGTTGAAGTACCAACGTCAATGTTAATGCAATAATAAAACTTATACGTCATCGCTTTATCGTCTGGTGACGCAGGATTCTTGAAAACCAGCTGTAATTATTTTCTTTGGATTTTTTTCCACAAATAACTAGTAGGTACTTACCTGAGTAATATATTTGAAGGATGATTCATTTTTTAGATTCGTTTGTCAAAATAAAAATGTACAATCGATAAAACTGTAGTTTTTATGTTATCTCATGATTTACTAAAATGAAAACGGCTATCATAGTGTAAAGACAAGTGAATAAAAACACAAAACCTCTCGACTAATTCACCTTTCAAACAAAAACAAACAAAATCTAAATTAGTTCATGCGTTCGGGAGCTACGATGCCACAGACAAACACACACACACAGACACGTCATAATTATAACACCCCGTAATTTTTGCGTCCGGGATTAAAAAGGAGGCAATGCTATTGGCCTCCAAATCAAAGTAGGTAGGTATTAATAAAAGCACCAGAGCTAAACATTTCATATTTACGTGCACACGAAAATAACATCCACATTTATTCCCCATGCATTTCATGGCATTCTTCCAGTAGATACAATTGCAAAATATGCGAGCTAAAATTTTATTGGAAAAATAAATTCCACTAACATAACCTATTTCTAAACAATCGTTTTCGTGCTTAGTAACCATTAGTCACTTAACTTACGAACCCTCGTAACGTTCAACCGTCAACCGTTGCGATAAAACTGTGAACCAGCATTTGACTAATATTTCTGCACTTCATAAGTCTTGAATATAACCTAGAAATAATATATTGTGGTGAAATAAAATATGCCTACTCAAAGGCAATAAAACTGGGCGAAACAGACTTTTTTTTTGGAATGACAGCTCCCATATAACCTTTTCTGGGATATCTTAAAAAATAAGGCCTCCAGTCAGGGCGTAAAACTTATAAACTAAGCGACCACACGTTAAGAACATCACCTTTAGGGTACGAACCTCGGTTTATGGCGTTACTAGGAGAGGACAGCAAGGTGACAGGCGGGATCGGATCTAGAGTGAATGGCGAATGGATCACTAAATACACGGAGCGTTAAAGGAATTTAGAACAAACTGCATCCCTGTCAAATTGAAGGAAATTGACAGAGACAAAAATGTGTTTAGTGTTAAGATAGTGCCGTGGTACAAATTGATCTAAGTATGCTTCTTTGTAAGCCGCTTTTCAGCTGTAAGGCGCAAAATATAAATCCTAAATGAGGCAATAACATAAATTAATAGGTCACTATTTTGTAATGAAGTGTAATACCCAAAAGGTCGATTCTGGATTCTGGAGAAATCTCTGTAAAAATAATCTATAATAAAGATAGATTCCTTAATAATGAAGCGAATGAAACCTTATGAAGAATAATATTAGGTTGGCATCCGCTATTTATTTTCATCAGGATTTAATTAAAATAGTCAATGTCTCATCACGAGCTGTTTGAGTATTTAGGATGATTAATGATATGAGAAGACGTTATATTGGATTGAAAAGTCCGATAATAATTTTATTAAATATTAGATGCTAGGCTCTGCCTTGACTTCGCCCGCGTGATTTTTTCATCATCATTAGTTATATCTCTGGATGCGAACAGCGCAGAACCGATTAATTGTAGCTATCTTTAGTGTTTGGAGGTATGCGAGACAGGGTGTAAAGTCTCTCATCCCCCATAGAAAAGGGAGGATCCTCCGACCAGACGGGTGTTGTGTCTGGTAGGCTACTGCCCGACGGTTGTTGTCGGGATTCTTGTATATGTGCTAATTGTAGCGTCGAACTTTAATATCGCGATCTAGGCAACGTTAGTTTGCATGCTGAGCGATAGATGTCGCTACATCACTCCCCTCCGAGACCGGAGGTCGATAGTCGGAGCACGATGAGACGTCCATACATCTTGTGATGCGTGCCGGGCCAGTAGAGGGTTCCAGTGAGTCGGAACCGGGTGCCGCAAAGTTCACGGTGAGTCGGAACTGTCTGCGGATGAGGCTGAGGGTGATGACCAGGAATGCGCGTCCGCTGCATGCTGGTGGTCAGGAAACCCGTTGAAGCCGTGGGTGCTGGCTGGCGGTGTGACTCGGTGCTCGAGAGCTTGAGGAAGTGATGGCGATGACGTCTGCACGAAGTAGCACGAAGGCTGCACTGTTGTTCATGCTCGGGGTCACCAATTTGGAGGTAAGCGAGACAGGGTGTAAAGTCTCTCATCCCCCATAGAAAAGGGAGGATCCTCCGACCAGACGGGTGTTGTGTCTGGTAGGCTACTGCCCGACGGTTGTTGTCGGGATTCTTGTATATGTGCTAATTGTAGCGTCGAACTTTAATATCGCGATCTAGGCAACGTTAGTTTGCATGCTGAGCGATAGATGTCGCTACAAGTGAAAGCCTATATGTAACACTAGCTGATGCCCGCGACTTCGTTCGCGTTCACTATTTTATTGGTTTCGATTTTGTTTTGCATAACCCTCTTTTTTTAAATTAAAGTAAAAAAAAGCCTAAGTTACTTTTTATAACATTAACTATCTGCGAATGAAAGTCCCGTCAAAATCCGTCAGTTCAATCAGTCGAAAATCTAAGAAGATTTATTCAAACTTTCATCCCCTATTTTATCCCCTTAGGGGTGGAATTTATTAAAATCCTTTCTTAGGGGATGCCTGTATCATAGTAGCTTTATGCATGCAAAGTCTCAGCCCGATCGGCTTAAAATTGACAAAGTTTCATACAAACTTGCATCCCCTATTTTATCTCCTTGGGGGTAGAATTGATCAAAATCCCTTCTTAGCGGATGCCTACGTCATAACATCTACCTGTATGCCAAATTTTAGCCAGATCCGTCCAGTGGTTTGGGCTGTGCGTTGATAGATCACTATGTCAGTCAGTCAGTCACATTATATATATTTAGATTGGACGTCGCATCGTTGTGCTGATATGATGCTAATAAAGTTATGTCCTTTTACTGTATCGATCCGGTCAGTTGTAGCGTGATATACAGCATGTACTGTTTTTCATGAATCTGGCTAACATATCCAAAAAGAATGTATCCAATCCGACTGCTGCATGCTGGTAGTTCCGGAGATTACCGCATCCAAACAAATAAAAATGTCTCTTTAGCTTTTTAATATTATATAAAAAATTCTCGTGTCACAATGTTAGCTACCATGCTCCTCCGAAACGGCTGGACCGATTTTTATGAAATTTTCTGTGCATATCGGGTACGTTTAAGAATCCGCTAACATTTATTTTTTATAACCCTAAAAAATAAATGGCAAAACAACGTTACTTTTTGTATCGCAACTCGGCCAGACTTACGAATTTAATGTGCTCAATCTACACATCAATATTATACATCCGAAAGTCAAAGTCAAAGCATGTTATCTTTTGTCAGCCTGTTCTTTTCCACTCCTGGGCAGAGGCCTCCCTCCACACATTAATCCTTCACGTTTCCGTGACTCATACCTCCAGTTTTGGAAGAATTCGTCTAGTTCGTCCCCATCTCGTTCGTGGTCTGCCGTGGCCCCGACTCACTGTCTCAGAGCACCAGCTTTGTGCTACTTGGGCCCTCAGTTTATCCGGTATGCGGCAGACATGTCCTGCCCAGTCCCATTTAAGTTAAGCAACCTTTTAAACCACGTCAGCCATCCCGTTTTTTGAGCGCCTGTATTACCCGAAGGGTTGGGCCGAGGTGTATCAATACACCCACAGTCCACCGGTATGTTGTTAGGTGCCATTTAACAGGGTGCGAGCCTATTGCCATTAATCAGGCACAAATCCTAACTCCGAGCAGCTATTGAGAATTTCATAGAAAAACCCAGTAACACTTTGCTCGACCTGGGAATCGAACCAAAGAACTCTAGCGTAGCAGTTGTGCTTAAGACCACTAGGCTATCGAGCTCGAACTCGATCCGTTAATTTAACATCTAGTACAAAGCATGTATTTAAATTAAAGAATTTACAAATACTTTGAATTGTACATAAAAAAAAGATATACTTGGCCTTTTTTTTTTTGGTGGGTGGGAAATCATCAAATAACTTCTCCCGCCCGGGGCGGGCGGGAGGGAGTGTCAGACTTTTACTGACTAAAACCCACCCATGTTCCTTCTTGTGCCCTTTGCGTTCCGGGGGCGCGGTATCTCTTGCGAACAACCCGCAGTGTGACATTAACACGTTAAGTTAAAAAGAACAATATTTTACTTGTTTCATGTCAAGATTATGGTCACTTTATGACCATTTCCACTCTCGAAGATAAAAATGAAGATTTCCTTGTACATATGGTAATAAGCATGGACGATAGTACATTGAATACAACGCTTGTTAAAAAGCTACAACATAACAGACTCTTTTACGTAAACTAGAACGTTTGGCTGTTTTTTTACAAATCACGATAAATGATCTTCACTGTCCATTCAAATGATAAACGACCTGGTAAAGGTCGTGAGAAATTGCAGGATCGGCCATTATGGATATATTTAGAGGAGGTCTGTATCCAGCATAACTGCACTCAATCCTGCTACCAAGTTTTTCAATTCACCTAAAAATTATTATCTTTAATTTAAGTACAATTCATATATTGTCCACTCAGATGGGTACAGCACAGTGCAGCTTTGTTATGGATCTCTCTCTTTCTCCCTCACTCTCTACAGGTAGTTCATCGTACGATGAATTCTTGAACCACCCTAAGTTTGAATAAAACATTCACTAGATAAATATCCTATCCTTCCTACTATCCTACTAGAATTAGTAGGATAGTAGGAAGGATAGGATATTTATATATATTAGTAGGATAGTAGAATTACTATCCTACTAATATTATAAACTAGCTTCTGTTCGCGACTTTGTCCGCGTAGTTTGATCACTCGCATTAGGTTATGTCTTTTGTTATTGCTCCGCATACATATCCTATAGCCTTCTTACATACCATCACGCTTGTATTCCCCGAAGGGTTAGGTAGAGATGTACCAATGTACACCCACAGTTCACCGGTATGTTTAGGTCCCATGTAATAGGGGGGCGAGCCTATTGCCATTAACCGGACACAAATCCTAACTCCGAGCTGCTACTGTGAATTTCATAGAAAAACCCAATAACACTTTTTGCTCGACCTGGGAATCGAACCCAAGACCTCTAGCGTAGCAGTCGGACTTAGGACCACTAGGCTAACGAGGCAGTCAATATATATAAGCCTATAGCCTTCCTCGACAAATAAACTATCCAACACAAGGAGAATTTTTAAATTCGAACCAGTAGTTTCTGAGATTAGCGCGTTCAACCAAACAAACAAACTCTTCAGCTTTATAATATTAGTATAGATGTGAAAGTTTGTGAGGATGGATGGATGTTTGTTACTCTTTCACGCTTAAACGGCTGAACGAATCTAGATGAAATTTGGCAATGGAATAGATTGTAGTGTTGAATAACACATAGGATACATTTTATCCCGGAAAAATGTACGGTTCCCATGGGATAATATATCAAATTTGATGCGGACGAAGTCGCGGGAAGAAGCTAGTACATAGATAATTAAATACTAGCTTTAGCCAACGACGTCGTCCGCGTAAATGCGAGATGGGAGATCTTGTGATGAATTATCATGTTTTCTTAAATTGATTTTGACGCCTTGTGCAATATTGTCAGCAGATTTTAATGTTAACACATTTTTGCTGTAATGGTTTGGTTCATTTAGTTCAAAACTTTTTTAGGAATTCACCTTTATAAGAAACCAGCCTATTATTGTCCCAGTCAGAGCCAAAGCCTCTTCTCATACAGGGCACGAGAATTAATCACCACGCTTAGTCAAGGCGTTTTGGCGATTTCAGACTTACATTAATTACAAGACTAGGTTTCCTCACGATGTTCCTTCACCGATGTCCAACTTAGGAAGTATAGTCTTTTCGGAATATTTCCAGTTGTCGGTGACGATTTTTTTAAGCCATTTAGCATTTAACCATTTTTTTTTATCTAATATTAAGTCTGTAAAATATTCATCATCATCTGCTTAGACTTTTCCCAACTATGTTGAAGTCGGCGTCCACTTTAACCGGATGCAGCTGAATATCAGTGTTAACATGAAGCGATTGCCTATCTCACCTCCACAACCCAGTTACTGGGCAACACGATACCTCTTGGTTAGACTGGTTCTCAGACTTCCTGACTTCTGACTATCCGTAACGACTGTCAAAGATCTACGAATGACAGCAAGGACTAACGGCTTTACGTGTTTTCCGAGGCACGGGGGTGTCACACCACCGATTTCCAAACTCCGGGCTGTTACTAATCAAATCCTAATGGAAAACCCAATAACACTTTTTGCCTTACCTGGAAATCGATCCCAGGGCTCCACCCTCATTAGTCGCGCTTGCGACCACGTGACCAACGGGACAGTTTTAGTTTTTAGCAGTCTGTAAAATATTGTAGGTACATATAAATATTAATTAAATAAATTTCTTCCTAGAAAGTATATACATAGTTAGTTCGGTTACCAAGTAAGATGTCCGACCTGAGTACGAGAAAACACAGGCCACTTGCATTGTTTTTATGAATAGAATAGTTATTTTTATAGACCATAAACTCTAAACCATAAAGCAATGCCATTATGCTACGGAGTTTCAAATCTACAAATTAGTTTTACTAAACGAAATATAAATATCAACTGATAGCATTGTACTGTCTCAGTTCTAAATATCTTGAGTTGGTATAATAAGAGTTACCTACGATAAGTCGTATTTATAGTTTAAAAATAATGAAACTGGTACTATTGCTATGGTTTGTGCTTGCAGCGAGAGGGATAAATGCTTTTGTAAGTATTCAATACAATCAAGATATTTTAATTGATAGACTTAGTTAGCCCTAGTTCAAAATTGTTCAATCTAATAAAAATATTAAGTCACCCCCTACAGAAAAATAAAAAGCCGTTGAACCGATTTCCATCAAACATAGCTGAGAACACTTACGATTAATTCACTTTTCAAATTATTCTAGATTATCGATTGAAAGTATTTTGTTATTTTTTAAATATTGATTCTAAAAGTGAAATTCCATCTATTTTACCAGGAAGGACCATATAAGTACACATACATTTGTATTTCCGCATTTCCTCTTTTTAACCCCCGACGCATAAACGACGCGAGCTTTGTTTAATGGAAATCGGTTCCGCGGTTTCAAAGTTATCAGCTCTTTTGTTAGCTACGGTAGTGATTTTTTTCTACTATCGAGGGTTACATAAAAAATTTAATTTTGTATTTTTTATGTTTATTAGCTTAAAAGTAAAAAAAAAAAATTGGTTATTGCTGATCCTGAGCAAAATCACCCAGAACCGTTCTGTTTACAACAAGACATAAAAATTAAAACTTAATCATATGTCCAGGTAGCCGGAAGAACCGACATATTATCACTAACAGGACAAATGAGCGTTTACGTGTCAGAATGCATTGTAGAAAACGCTGAAGAAACCCAAACAAATATAGATTCAATCCAGGGTTTGCTCACCGGAAATGCACACAAAGATAAACTAATGATGGAAAAAGTAACCCGTTGTTTCTTCCATAAAGCTGGCATTCTGGAACCAGATGGAAAATTGAACATAGACGCTGCAATGACAATACTAACATTAGTAGGAGTTAAAAGGGATGATGCAGAGGAACTTCTTCAAAAATGTACTAGTATTACTGGGTTTGATGCCAGAGATACAGCCTATGCGGTCATCAAATGTTTCAATAAAGCTGTCAAAACATGATAGGTGCTTAAGCCTGTTTACACACGTCCAGACGGCTACTGGGTACCTGGTAGCGTATGTATCTATGGCCTATCATCATATCAGCGGTAGGACGTCCACCCACAAGGTATTAAAATAAATGTCAATTTAATGCATTGTCAAAACACGATGTCTTTTTCGACCCCTTTAAAGTTTGCAAACTAAATGTTTAATGATCGCTGTCACACGCACCATCACGCCTGAATTCCCCGAAGGGTTGGGCAGAGGTGTAACCAAACACAAGCCCACAATAATTAACCCACAGTTCGCCGGTAGGTTTTTAAGTCCCATGTAATAGGGGGCGAGCCTATTGCCATTAACCGGGTTACCGGGCCAAATCCTAACTCCGAGCTGCTGCTGATAATTTCATATAAAAACCCAATAACTTTGCTCAACCTGGGAACCAAACGCAAGACAAAAGGTCATAATTCCATTCCTCAAGATGTGGATCTTAATCTTCGCTATGAGAAACAGCCGATTTTGGAATCTTGCCATAATTACCAAGCTTGGCAAACAGATTGCTGACCGCAGTACGTTGTTTAATACCCAAGGATGCTATGTTACTTACATAGTGTAACATCACGCTCGTGTCGCCAAAGAGGTATACAGAGATGAACAACGCATCCAGATTTCTTCAGATTCGGTATGATCCCTATGTAACGGAAAGACCATATTTAATCATATTCTCTAGATCGGTCCCTTCGGTCACAGCAGCTAATCGCAATGGTGAGTTGGAGACTAGACAAGTAAACAGGAAATATTAGTGTCCAAGTGTGTACGCAAGCAGAGGTGCACTCCTTCTTCCCTAAATAGGTACATGACACCACTAATCAATTGACATACTTTTTATGTACCTACTGTCAAATTCCCCCATACATTTGGTATGACCATACTAAACTATGACGTCACTTTTTTGTCATCTCAATTCACTAACTATTTATTGATTTCAAAGCAAGTAAAATTATAGTTATTTAAACATTCATCTAGTTTTCAGGGCTAAATAAACTGTTTTGGAATTATTTTGTAATGGTGTCATCTGCCCAATTCTCATATTCCTATGAAACGGCAATCCGACACAACCGAGGAGAGATCACGCGCAGGACCAACGGCTTTATGTGTTCATTACCAACTCACTCGACGGCGCGTTCGTGTTCCACGCGCGCCTCAAAGAGATGTCAGCAAAGGAAGGGGCCACTGAGGGCCGATGTCTGCCGGGGCTGCGGGTTGTTCGTAAGAGATACCGCGCCCCCGGAACGCAAAGGGCACAAGAAGGAACATGGGTGGGTTTTAGTCAGTAAAAGTCTGCCACTCCCTCCCGCCCCGCCCAGGGCGGGAGAAGTTATTTGATGATTTCCCACCCCCCCAAAAAAAAAAAAACCAACTCACGGCTACGTCATAGCAAAAAAATTGCCACTCAAATTAGTACTTTAAGTCGTATGTGTTAAAATACTTTTTACAACGACAAGAAAAAAAAGGTGACAGCTTGCGGGCGGCGGGCCTAACTAGGTACGGGCATAATTAGGTATAATCATTAGGCTGTGGGTCAGTTATTCGCAGCGGGCAATACAGCGACCTGCGTGTCCAATAATATAATGCACTTAGGGTACTGTTGGGGCTGCCATGGCGTTGCAGTGCGTCCGGGATGTTTGCTGAGGCGTGGGTTGATGGCTTTGCCGCTATCATTAGGAAAAGATGTACCTCCCTACTTGCTCGCGTACGTGGCAGTACCAACAATATACTGGATGTTTTTACTGATCGGTGGATGTCCCCCATGATGCAAAGATGGGTGCGGCTTCATGTCCTAATTTAATTTGGTTGCCAATACTAACCTTAGTTTTTAAGTACATTGTTACTAACAAAATTTGGACCTGGTCTGAATTAAATGTTTATTATTATAATTATTACGTTCCTACTTAGAATTTCCTAATGGAAAAACCCGATAGCTGTTTGCCTGACGCAGGGATCGAACCTAACTAGGTACACATGTAAGCGGTAAAGTGCTATCGTAATCCTGTCTTACAGATGGATTATTCGAAGGCTTTCGAGTAAAAAATATCGTCAGACGCGCGTAACAGGTTAAACACGTTACCCTTAGGGTCAGTTCACACCAAGACGCGACGCGACGCGACGCTACGCGCACGTCGCCTCAGAATATCATTTTATTTACTGCACAAAAAAAAATGAGGATTTAAAATTGAGCGGTGCTGCGTAGTATGAATCACAATTAAATGTGTATATTTTCATGTAGTAAATAAAGTTATATTTCGAGTTATGTGCGCGCAGCGTCGCGTCGCATCGCATCTCGGTGTGCACTAACCTTTAGTGATCACAATTAGCATATTTGGAACCATAATAACTTAAAAATTTTCCTCGTAGATGGCATAGCTACGCTTACTGTGCATTCTTAAGTTTAAGATCAAGTTTAAATACACGAACACGCGGTTTTGCAAAATAAACAAAACAAGACAGCAGCCGAGCGCCTACTGACATTCCATTAATGTTTTTGCTATAAATCCATACAGTGATCAGTGACCAAATAAAATAACCCTTAATGCCACTCATTAAGGTTCATGTGTATCAGCAAAATATGTGAAAACTGCGACGGAACGTTTTATTTTTTTCTGAGACTATCTTGTGATATTGTCAAAAATATTAATAACCCAAACTTGGGTATTGAAAAAAAAAAACTAAATTATGTACTCAATAGTACAAAAGTTATTCTTAACTCAGCCCCTCGTAGAATAGGCAAAGGAAAATCGTATATACAATTTAAAGAAATATTATAACAATATTAGCGATTTGGATAAAGTCAAAGTCAAAATATTTATTTCAATTAGACCATTTCCAGACTTACTTATACAAAAAGTTGAAGCTAGTTGCTCGTTCCAAAACGTAGGTCTCTATGGAGAAGAACGAGCAAGAAACACCATGGACATAAAGAAGTAATCTATGTGTGGCTAATGATAGGCTTTCTTTAATTTTATTTTATCGCAAAATGAATCGAAAAGATGCTTATTTTTTTGGCAGGTATGCAAACGGCTAGCAATGATATTGGGATGGGATCTAAACATACGTACGAACTGTGGGTATACACTGGTACAACTGATTACACCTCTGCCTAACCCTTCTGGGAATACAGGCGTGAGGCTTGTTACTAATATCATACCAGGTCATTTAGTGTGGAGCATGACTAGACAGAAAAACAATTGGCAATGACGAAATGGGAGTATGAGGTCTACCATTTTTCCTCGAGGCATAATGCCTATAGTACACGTTGTAGGTACCTACAGAAGGTGCAGTTTTGCATCCTCGACAAATTTCAGGAAATAACTACACTAGTGATTCTCAAAACAAATCAATAATAAAATAAATAGAATTTAAAAAAAAGTTCGTGAATTCGAACTAGCCATCTGCCATCATCATTATTTAAGTCTTATTAGACAACCTCCCGAAAGGAGCATGAGACAATTTGGACCCACTTGTCTTAACGTTGAGCAATGTTAAAAAGTGGGCCCAAGAATCATGCAACGTTGCCTATGGTCCTTTGACGAAAATGCAAAACACACACACACACATATACTGGCGAACTGTGGGTGTACATTGGTACATCTCTGCCTAACCCTTCGGGGAATACTAGCGTGTTTGTATGTTATATATAACTGCAAATTGCAGTACGTAGTATTCATTTATATAAATATAGTACTTAGCAGGTACATACTTATGTAGAGGTAGGTAAGCATTTCGACTTACGAGTATTCGAATGACTGGGCCGACGAGTCATCAGAGGAAAAATACCTGCATTGATTGATTGAAGGTGTCACCTCAGACAATGTGCATAGCGTCCTAAGTACATAGTGACGAATTTAAGAACTTTGAACCGTTCAAGTTGGAATCCCCTAAGGAAAGGGTTAGCCTTTAGTAAATCAGGAAATGATTGCAAGAAAAACAGTTTTTCAAATTGGTATGACATTAGTAGAATTCAAGTATTCTATTGCCTATAACTGTCACACTAGGAGACAAAGGCTTCTTTCATACAGAGAAGGCACGAGCACATATCACCGGATTGGCGACTTCAGACTTATATTAATTAAAAGTAACTGCCTCGGTAGCCTAGTGGTCCTAAGCGCGACTACTACGCTAGAAGTCTTGGGTTAGATTCCCAGGTCGAGCAAAAGAGTGTTACTGGGTTTTTCTGTGGAATTCTCACTAGCAGCTCGGAGTTAGGATTCGTGCCCGGTTAATGGCAATAGGCTCGTCCCCTATAACATGAGACCTAAACATACCGGCGAACTGTGGGTGTACATTGGTACACCTCTGCCTATCCCTTCGGGGAATACAGGCGTGATGGTATGTTATGTGTGGTACATAGTAGTCGCCACGAGTCGTGAGCACACATGTCAAGTTAATTTTTGGGTTTTTTGGTTCCTTTCGGGGTTTTTCGGGGCGCGGACGCTGCACGCGATCAGTCCAACTGACCAATCAATTGCGAGCACCGTCGGCGGTCTGATATACCTACCTACAATCCTACATAAACGAGTTCATGTCAATACAGAAGATATTAATTTACAGTTACTTTTAAGTAGGTCAAATGCATTGATTTGCATATCACAGTTTTCATACTCGACTGGCCCCTTTACATATTTCTTTATCTCTGATAGGAACTTTTGTATTGCAACTGCTTGGAGTACCTACAAAGCTATACATGTCTAGTTTCAACTGACCTCGCATTGTGAAGACTTCCTATTGTCCTGTTCCTGTTGTGAGGTCAGCTTTTAGTGGGATAAAGTAATTCGGTCTGTTTCTTAAGCTTACATGTCTAAACCTCAGAACCAATTTTAATGAAATTTGGTACAATGTATGTTTGAAACCCTAGAAAGTACAAAGGCTATTTTTAACCCCAGACGCAAAAACGACGGGGTGTTATAAGTTTGACGTGTCTGTGTGTATGTGTCAGTCTGTAGCATTGTAGCTCCTGAACGCATGAACCGATTTTGATTTAGTTTATTTTGTTTAAAAGGTATATTTGTCTTGAAATTGGTTCAGCGGTTTCAAAGTTATCAGCTTTTTTGTTAGCTGCGGTAGGGATTTTTACATTTCGGTGTGGGGTTACTTAAAAAAAAATATTTCGCGTAATCGTCTGTGTCCGCCATACCTGACATTTTTACGCTGACATAAAGCTAGTAACAATAATTATAATCAAGTCTACATCTACACTAATAATATAAAGAGGAAACATTTTCTGTTTGTTTTTATGTTTGTAAAGAATAGAACGAAAATATAAAACCGATTTAAAAAATTCTTTCACCAGTAGATAGTTACATTATTCCTGAGTAACATAGGCTATATAACATCACGCTACGACACACGGGGGCGGAGCAGTAACGAAAGACGTAACTTAACGCGGGTGATATGCGCCACGCGGACGAAGTTTTGAATATAGTCAAGTATGATAAATGTTGATAATCGCATTTTACACAACCAAAAGAGCACAGAACCTGTTTAGAAAAATACTATTTTTTTATTAGGAAGTAAATATTTCATATTACTGGACAAAAATATGCTTGGTATTATTACTTTCTACATCGAAAAACTATCTGCCTAGACTTGTATGGTAGAATACCAGTGTTTTACATGGAGGGACTGCCTATCTGACCTCGACAGCCCAGTTACTGGGCAACCTACCTCTTGGTTAGACTAGTTGTCAAACGTCCAGACTTCTGACTATCAGTAATTACCGTCAAAGCTCACAAATGACAGCCGGGACCAACCAACGGCTTTACGTGCTTTCCGAAGCACGGGGGTGTCACACCTCCAACTTCCAAATTCCAGGCTGCTACTGAGAAATTCATAATGGTAAAACCCAATTTAATTATAGAGGGTCATAACAACAAAGATTATTAATCAATTAAGAGAGTGCGCAAGAGCACTAACGTAAACACATACCAACCTAAAAAGTGGGTAAACATTTGCAAGAACGGTAAATCTAATAAATATAAACAATATGTATAACAACAAACCGGTGCGGACTTACCTACCACAGATACTCCTATAGGCAGACTGAGTTTTCCTTATTCAAGTTTTTGTTTTTTTTTTGTATGCGAATTGACGGTATTTTAACCAGTCGCTTTTTAAACGTGGAACAGAGTGCTCGTTGTTCGAATTTTAAACAGAATTGCAAGCTATTTACAATAATGAAGACGCTGGTGAGTAAGTTTAAATTATTCTAAAGATTTGAAATTCGAATTGTTATTTAGGGTGTGATTCCAAGGTAAGTTATGGCTGTGTTATTTTTAGGTTAATTTAAAAAGTTGTGCTGTTCATTAAAATAATGATAGGTTGTCATTCATTAAGTAAGATGTTTAATTAAAGATAATGTTATGACTAAAAATATACCGATCTTAGTCACTGATTGTTATGAAGATGGAATAATGGGCAATATAATTTTCATAGCTAACATGCATGTGTGTAGAATTTTATGTCAAATAATTGGGTACTATTTATGACCAAAAAACGTTTGCTAATAAAATTTAACAAAATCTGTAGGTTACCTTTCTACAGGTAAGTATCTACTTATCAGTAACAATAATATCCATAAGTCTAGAAATGTAAAAAAAAAACTAAAATAAAAACATTTTTTTAATAAGAATAACTAAATTAGCTCTTAATAAAAACGGTTTTTATTACTTCAATAATAATAATTATTTACAAATTATCAAGTCGCGTCTCGGTAGGGAGTATTTATAAAGGTCAACTAGTTGAGATAAGCACTGTTTATAAACATTTATATGTAGTAAAATGCATTAAAGTGATTAATTTAAGGTCAAGCGCATCTTAGGACATTGATTGCAACCTACAAGTCGTAGCACAGGGTGGGGGGAATCCTAACGCAAACTTTTACCTTGGGTTCAGTCTAAATACCGTAATAATAAGATTTGTAGCCGGTTATTAAAAAAATATCTGCTGTTTAAGCGAATCCCGCACGCCCGGCCATGGGCAGAGGTTGAACACCACGGTGGTTTTGGCCGGTAAGAGGGGGCAAGCCCCTCCGTCACCCCCACGACAGAGGAAGTCCGTAAGGATTATACCGCGCACCAAAAAAAAAAAGGTGTTGCACTTTTTTGCCGTGTTTCTGGAATATTCTAGAAGGAGTCACCGCGGTCCTGGAATGCAAAGGGCATTAGGAGAAACACGTGGGGGTCTTAGTCGGTCAGAGTCTGACACGCCCTTCTGCTCCGCCCGGAGTGTAAGAGGCCATTTAATGATGAAGAAGCAGCTTTTTAAAAATAAGGAATTTAATTTTAAAAAATAATGCTAGGTGTATATAATCATGAAATAGATATTTCCAATAATAGGAGCATAAGATCACATGACTTTTTTCCTGATAATATTATCGTAAATTTTTAACCGACTTCTTTTTTATATATACCATCACGCCTGTATTCCCCGAAGGGTTAGGCAGAGGTGTAACAATGTACACCCACAGTTCGCCGGTATATTTAGGTCCCATGTAATAAGGGGCGAGCCTATTGCCATTAACCGGGCACAAATCCTAACTCCGAGCTGCTACTGAGAATTTCATAGAAAAACCCAATAACACTTTTTGCTCGACCTGGGAATCGAACCCAAGACCTCTAGCGTAGCAGTCGCGCTTAGGACCACTAGGCTACCGAGGCAGTTCTTTTTTATACTTAGCAATTGGAGTAAGTAACTAAAACAAAAAGTTAAGTTCTGAATTACTGAACTTATCAAATCAAGAAGATCCATAATCATCTCATCATCATTGATCATTATCATTTAAACTACCTTATTCTGATACAGGCTGTCAGTAACTAAAATTCAACCTTCGACAAAAATCAATGTAAAAATTTTAATATTTACCTAATAAATTCTATGATTAATGATTAGGTAGATGACACCACTAATCAATTGACTTACTTTTTATGAGCTGTCAAAACGCGATTCCCCCATAGATTTTGTATGAAAATACTAAACTATGACGTCACTTTTTTGACACCTCAATTCACTATTTATTGATTTCAAGCAAATAAAAATCAAATTTTATAGTTATTTAAAAATTTATCCGGTTTTCAGGGGTAAAATAAAGAGTTTTTCAGAGAAGTTGTGTCCTGGAATTATTGTTTAACAGTGTCATCTACCTAATTACAACACTACATAACCAACAAACTATATTTATAAATTTACAGATAGCAGCCCTGGTTTTGGTGACGTCATCACTCGTGGCAGGTCAACGACCTTCCTTCGCAGGCTCCCGGCCCATTGGTTTTCCTGAAACGCCAAACAGAACTACCACGACCACAGATCCTCTATCAGACCGGTAATAATCATTTATAATAATATTTTGAATATTCTTTAACTGCCTCGGTAGCCTAGTGGTCCTAAACGCGACTGCTCTGCTAGAGGTCTTGGGTTCAATTCCCAGGTCGAGCAAAAAGTGTTATTGGGTTTTTCCATTAGGATTTGCTCAGTAGCAGCTCGGAGTTAGGATTTGTGCCCGGTTAATGGCAATAGGCTCGCCCCCTATTACATGGGACCTAAATATACCGGCGAACTGTGGGTGTACATTGTTACACCTCTGCCTAACCCTGCGGGGAATACAGGCGTGATAGTATGATAGTATGTCTATAATTAATAGTCTCTTAATATTTTTCTGTCTTTTCCTTATTAAAACGTAACAACATTTAAAATCTTAATCTATTGCAAAATAGGTACAAAAGTTTTTGTATAGTTTTGAAACTTTAACTCGTTGATTAGTAGTTATCTGATCTGGAAATCTTCAAACCAATTACGGACCCAGGTTGGCTGCTGTAAAAGTAATCTGGCCAAATGGGGCATTCTTTACCCATCCCAAACGCAGTGCCAGTGTGGAGCATCATCGCAGGACATGCGTCACTTCCTTAGTTGCCCGTCGTGCACAACAACCTGCACCATCCAAGATCTAAACGAGGCCAATGATAAAGTTGTACACTTGTACAGATTGCTCAATACTGGTCGGAGAAAATTTTCAACGCGTCAATGGACACGAAAAGAGAATATTATCTAACCAGTAATATACAAAAAACAAAGAATAACGAAGCGCACCCTGGAAAGTCCTGGGCCCTATTATACCATCTCTTAACACAGTACTATTTTGATAATATTTTGTAGTTTTTGTTGTTGTATTTTCAACTCTCGGTTCACCGCCATAAGTTAAAATTCCAACATTGGGAATCGAACCCAAGACCAACGCTCTAACGTAGCTATCGCGCTTAGGACCACTAGGCTAACGAGGCAGTTAATAGACCTACCTAAAAAAGAGTACCTAATTCTGGTCAAACATGCACGTAATTCAATTTATGTCGTTATTTATTTTACAAATAGACAAAGGAAGCATATAAAACCTGTTCATGAAATCTATTTTAGTAGTCAGGTATACAAATGAGCAAAAACTTTTGAATCTGTTGCAGACGTAGATTGCATTAAACGCTGTATTAAAAATAAACCATTCAATATTTTCTGAAAAAAACTTTTTTACAAACATCATCTACTCAGCCTTTTCCCAACTATGTTGGGTTCGGCTTTCAGCCTAATCGGATGCAGCTGAATACCAGTGTTTTACATGGAGCGACTGCCTATTTTACCTCCACAACCCAGTTACTGGGCAACACGGTACCTCTTGGTAAGACTTGTTGTCAGACTTTCTGGCTTCTGACTATCCGTAACGACTTTCAAAGATCTACGAATGATAGGCGGGACCAATGGCTTTACGTGCTTTCCTATGCACGAGGGTGTCACACCAGAAACTTCCAAAGTCCGGGCTGCTATTGAGAAATTCGTAATGGAAAAACCCAATACCCGTTGCCCGTATTGGCAATAGGCTCGCCCCCTATTACATGGAATATAGGCGTGATGGTATGTGATGGTATGGAAAAACCCAATAACACTTTTTGTCCGACCCGGGAATCGAACCCAGGACCCGTGCTCATCAGTCGCGCTTGCGACCACGAGACCAACGGGGCAGTCACAAATAAGACTACCCCTTTCAAAAACTAAAAAGTGAAATACATATAACTTTAGCTTTGAAAGTCAACGCACTCAGGGGAGAAGTCATTTGATGATTTCCCATCCGGAACAAAAAAAAGAGCTTTGGAAGTCGGCGGTTTTGGTTCTGTTTGTTGTTTTGTATTGCCACCAACAGCCAAAGCTTATTTTTTAAGCGTGGTGTTATATGCTCGTGCCTTCTCTGTATGAGAAGAAGTCTTTGCCCTGCAGTGGAACAATATTAAAATGGTATTATTATCATCATAAGCTTCAGGTGAACTCTAGTATCAACAGCTTTCTTTTTTCACCGAGGGAGATTTTTACGGATAAAACAGCTGATCCCAGTAATTTATTTGGGATCAGCACAATAATATGACTTCTACTTTTAAATTGTCGTCTTATTAGCCGCAGTGTTGGACACCGTTCTAGCCATAACTATCTACCACACAGTCCATTATCACACACATTCACACATCAAGTCATCGTGGCTTTCTTGTCCCCACAATTTGTAAAATACTGATACTTATTCATGATCTGCCTAGACATTTCCCAACCAACTATTGAAACAGAACACATTTGAAGAATGAAAACACTAATGTTGCTATTAGATAAAGATGAGAAAATTAATTATTGCCAGTTTTAAAATTTATATTTTATTTTTTATCGTTGATTTTATCTTTTGCAGTTTCGGCGAAGGTACAACAGAGAGGCTGCCAATCGAAGCAAATGGCGACAGGGATCTCATCGATCGGCTGAGCAAACTCCCCATAGACAAGCAACCTTTCTGGTTAATAAACTGGAGGGAATTAGAAAAACATAGGCAGCAACCACAGACTTACCCACAGAGACCGAATGCCTTCGTGGACAATATCGCCACTAATGCTAATAGTGGACAAAGTAACATAGGGGTCTCCACACCTAACCCTGGATTTATTGGTACAGAACCCAATGCAATTTTAAACAGGTTCGCTACTACAACTGCTTCGAGCCAAAGCGGTAATGTTAGTTCCAGTAGTAATTTCCAGTACAATGCTAGTTTTAATTCCGGTGGTAATGTTTATCCCAATTCTAATGTGTATCCCAATTCTAATGTGTATCCCAATTCTAATGTGTATCCCAATTCTAATGTTTATCCCAATCCTAATGCTTATCCCAATTCTAATCCTTATCCGAATTCTAATGGTTATCCCATTCCTAATGCCTATCCTAATTCTAATCCTTATCCGAATTCTAATGGTTTTCCCATTCCTAATACTTATCCCAATTCTAACGTTTATCCCAATACAAATGTTTATCCCAACACAAATGTTTATCCCAACACAAATGTTTATCCCAACACAAATGTTTATCCCAATACTAATGTTTATCCCAATTCAAATGTTTATCCTAATGCTAATCCTAATTCCAATATTTATCCAAATAATAATGGTAATCCAAGTACTAATGCTTATCCAAATGAATTTCACACTGCCAATTTTAATACCCAAAAAAATACTGAAACAGTCACAAACAAAACTGGTACGTTTTTCCAAACGACACAAAAATATCAGTGGAACACATCTTATGTGACGTCTAATATTAAAAACATAACTAATAAAAAATATCCAGAAAATTAAGAAGCGATCTGAACTCTTTTAGTTATTATTTAAATAAGTATGTAAAAAAAAACGAAAATTTAATTTAATAAAACATTTTTATTTGACTTTTTTAAATAAATAAAACTTAATTACTAAGCGTATTCTTACAACTAAAACCTCATTAGAGTGAATATAAATAAAAAAATAATTGTAAAATGCAATCAATTGTTCATTTTATTTGACTCGAAAACCTTACCTTCACAAGATGTTGTTTTAATAAAAATATTTTTATAAAAGTATAAAATTATTGTACAAAAATATCATAATTCAAATATCGAATGATATTTTTTGATAGTGTTGCATATTTAATTATTTCACTTTTGTATAAAATAATGACGTCACGCTAGTGACGTGAATTAAGTTCTAGTTTATATTAATTAAAGGCTTTGACTGTATAGACATCAAGGCACTACGGAGCTAAGTAAGCACAGCCCTTAAAGTTACCTAACGGTGTTACCACGCCAATCGGTCGATCTTCAATCGATGCCATTGATCGACATTAGTCGACGTTGATCGATTAGTGTAGTAGCTTTAGCTGATCGTCGGATACCGGGCGATAGTCATTTGATTGATCGGTGATCGACCGATTGGTGTGGTAACACCCTACGTTTTGGAAGCTTAACCAAATTATACAGGAATTAATAAAAGTGTTGCCAATAAAATGAAAAAAGAATACTTAATTTAGATTAATTGAAAATTAAATAATTGCTAAAACAACAACTTTTATTAAGTTCTCATCTTAAGTCTAAAACAAATGAAGAAATTAAAAAATGAAGAAATGAAGAATTATACAAAGCAAGCACATTTTACAGCAATATTAACTGTTTTGAAATCAGAAATGCGTTCCAAACAGTACATTGACTCACCCAAATGATAATATTTCCAATATTAACTCTACACTCGAGTATATAATAGGAATAACATAGAATATAAATATGTAAATGATTATTGGCGAGCCTTCCAGTATACTGGCATAGTCCTTGCTATAGAAAACCAATATGATAGAGAGAGATAGACATATAGAAAGCGATAAAAGTTGTCAACATTCCAGCGCACGACATCTCTATTGGATTTTTTGAAGAGTTTATATAGTTGGCGTTTATAAGAAGTGTATCTGGCCTGCATTGACGCCGTTTCAAGGCACCACAGTCCGGAGGTCCTACAATGTCACCATCGGTACGATTTTGGAAGTTTTATCATGCGAATAAGATTTGAATATTTGACAGTTTGACCATACCAAAATTGACAGGTGTCAATTCTATTTCACAGATAAAAAATCCTACAATAGGTATAAACGTTTGATTAAAGACGCTATAAGGGAAGTTTCTGAGCATACGTTATAATTAAAAAAACCGTACCTACTTACCTAGGTACTCAGACAGTCCAAATGTGACGCAATAAAATGCCTTCTATTAGAAAAGATTTAGAACAAAATATTATCACTGGAATCGCTTTACTGGGACAACAGAAAGTTTCATAATATTACCAATAAAAAAAAATATACCAACTTGGTACACACGCCCGCAACACTCATAAGTACAATAATCACAAAAAACATCCACGCGAAGTCTCAAAGTACCAAAATTATAAAATAAAAACCGTTAAACAGTTCAACGCCCTAACGATACATAGGTACATAAAAATAACTGTACATATATTCGCAAATTATGATACATAATTTGGTTGAATAATACTATTTTATTTGTCGGTCGAAAACATATTAAAAGTAAAAAAAAAAAACGAAAAACAACGAAATCATTGGCTCAGACTGATTTATGGGTCTTGATGTGTGAGAAAAGGACAGCGCGCGTGAGAACAGGATAGCATATGTCTTTGACGGTTTTTGGTGAACATAATTTAACTGTTAATTGTACATATTTGGAAGGATTTGTTTCGAATACAATACAATTCTCAGAAGTGAGTTAATTAATATTCAAAATATACTTTGAAGTAAATTAACAGTTTAAATTAACCTGTTTTTTCATTGATAACAGTTAATTCATAAATTAAAAAAATATTCTTGTCTCGTAACGTTGCCGCAGATAAAAAACAAGTCGGTAGTTTAAAAGCTAGCATCGGACACTATACTTAAATAAATCGTTAAACTGATTACCCTTCTTTTCTAGCAGTTGGGTTAAAAGGAAGAATTATGATTTTCCTTCAGTCTTGGTCGACGCTCGCACATTTTTTATTATGAAATACGTCACTACTTCCACATTAAAATGGGTGCAATAGTTACCGTAAAGGCACACGTGAAATTTAAGGCACTTTCATTGTTGCCAGTAATAAAAAAATTCTAAGGAAGCATTTCAAAGATTTAGTCGAGAATATATAGTTTAATATTCAAGGTGTAACAAATCGAAAATAATTTGGATTAAATGGAAAATAATAGTAACAGAAGACTACTTCTGTCTAACTGCTTGGTAGTTCAAAAGTGCCTGTAAATGGTCCAATTGAAATAAATGTTTTGACTGTGAAATCGTCGTCATCGGAATATCAATCTTCAAAAAAACTTAGTCAAACAATTTCTCACACATCCTTACCCAACATTTTAAACTTGATCTTTATTACCGGGTAACAACCAATATTATACACAGCGCGACCATGGTCGTCCAACTGAATGTCCTGGCCGCTGAACCAGAGGTTTTGGTTACTGACGGCAATCTGACGCTTTTGTAATGGCAGGACTTCTCGGCAGCTTCGTTGCTCACTACCTCCGTATAATTAGGGTAGCTCTGGATTTGAATAGGCTGGAAAAAAATAAAAACTTCTATTATAGATATAGTGTTTTTGCTTGTTTAAACACGCTAATCTCTGTAACTCTCATCGGATTTCTGAGAATGGTTATATTGTCAGTCTAGACTCCAATCTTTATCTCTAACCAATCAATGGCCGCGTTTGCTATCCGTAATCTTGAGCGGGTACATCATAAGTAGACTTACGCCCGAAATTTTCGATGTATTTCAACGTCCAATCTTGACATGCGATCCTTGACTATTGTTTGCGATTTTTTTTTTCGCATTAGCATTTCTTGTGTCAACCTAAGAGGTTGCCATAAAAAATTAAGGCCTCCAGATAAGGGATAAAACTCATAAACTTTGCTCGTGCTCTCAGGCAATCCAATTTAATAATAATTGTAGTGTTAACATAACACTTAGTCGTGCGACTAACTATACGAACAAAAAAAAACTCACAACTCCCAGGGTATCGTTCCTCTTTTTACAGAAGGTCATGTGCATCCCCTTGTACAGCGTCTTCTCAATTTGTTCGGTGAGCAACGGTTCGGCCCATGGCATCTCATTCAGATGTGCTATGAACGATTTGTTGCGGAATTCTGGAGGCTCCCAGATCACCAGTTCCTCTGAAAAAGTGAAAAACTTTGGTCATGAAGCTGGAGGTTATAAGGAACACTAGCTTGCCCGCTTGACTTTGCCCGCGTCTGACTCAAAGTCAAACACATTCTTAGCTGGCATCTCCTAACTATAAATTACCTATCAGCCAAATGTAAGCTTCATACTATGCAAAAATAATAATTACTAACATGATATTTTGACACTCTTAACTCCGCACTGAGTCGGCTTCTAAAGTGATTTTGCTAATTTATTTTCTGTACTATAAATATTATTTTATACTAAAAGTTGTTAAAAAAGTATAAACATTTGTATGTAGACACCGATTCCTCTGTTTGCTTATGTCGGATAAATATTCGATAACATGGACTTTTTTACAACTTTAGGTACCCCTAAAGTTGTAAGAGTCCATGTTATCGAATAAATGAACCTATTTTTTTTTAATCATTTTTTCAAACAAGCCGACGGCTCACTTGCCTAATGTTAATTGGTCACCGCTGCCTATAAATATCTGCAATACCAGAGACAAAGTTAAAATGTCTTATGTGCCTGTAATTACACCTACACACATAAATATGGTTGTCCACGCGCGCCTCAAAGAGATGTCAGCAAAGGAAGGGGCCACTGAGGGCCGATGCCTGCCGGGGCTGCGGGTTGTTCGTGAGAGATACCGTGCCCCCGGAACGCGAAGGGCACAAGAAGGAACATGGGTGGATTCTTTTTTTAGGACTTTCCCGGACAAGGTCCTTCACAAAAAGCTCTACTACTGCTAAAAATATTATGATAAATACTTACGCATCAAGCCAACACCCTGGTCATCTCCTTGCATACCCTGCTCCCCACCGGATTCGTTTATCATATGCTTCTGAGCTTCCAGATCTGACAGCGGTAGCGGTGGCATGTTCTCCAAACTCCTGAAATGTTAGGAAGAGATTTGTAAGTTTACATTTTATTACGTAGCCGAAACAAGTAGGTAATTCGAGGGCAGCGCGGTTGACGCAGTAGTAGAGAGTTGACTGCTGCGCTCCGTGTCTCGGTTTCGATTCTCGCACGGAACAAATATCTATATGGCTCACTGATAAGTTGTCTGGTTGTTCGTGGATGTGAGTTCAAATGTTTGTATTTAAACGCACTCATGATACGTTTTCCATACAAAAGATAATGAAAATCGATGACCAAAAATTTTATTTGTGGTGGGGGTCTAGTATTATTTAGATAGATATGGAATCCACCTTAAAGTTTTTGGCACGATATCCCTTCTATCCCTTAAAAGTATCCTCGCTATATTTCATACATAATATCCGATAGAGGGCGCCTGCAACTCCAACATACAACATACAATATCAATAACTGCTACTAACCCAGACGATAGGAAAATATTCTCAACTTCCATAAAGTTCAGTCCGTAGAACTCTTTGACACCAAACGTTTCGAAGAACTCTTTTACAGGCGTCATGGAGTAGCAACCAGCGAGCTCGGTTCTCGGGTAATATAAAATAAAAGATAGGCACATTTCCTGTAAGAAAAAAAAAGGAATTAAAACAAGAAAACACACAAAGAATTTTGAAGAACGGACATTTTGATTACATCTGCAAGTGTGTTATTTTTATTATTCGATTTTCTATTGGGGTGACTGAATGATGCACTTTTCAAATTAGAAAAAATTATGCAATTTTCTTTGGGAAAGCTGATTGTTATTGTTATCATGAATACGATCATATATTTAATAACTAAGTATTAATATAGTGTGAGTACAATTAAACTAACAGTTGACTAAATGAACAAATAGCAAGAAAAAGAAAACTGAGAATTCTGAATTTGGATTTATTACCTGTTTAGCAGAGTAGCCTCCCAAAATAGGTTTATCCTTTGAAGTACTGTCATATGTACATTCTGTGATCAAGGAATCTCCTCTCATGAATTTTCTTCCCCGGGGAACAATGCGGGATTGCTGGTAGCGTGAATCATAAAAGTTTTCCTGAAAACGTAACAATAACTTAATAGAGCGCCATCTATTGTTGCGGATTAAAACTGTTGATAAGTCTTGTTGAAAAAGCAATACAACGCCATCTAGTATCGTTTTAACAAACTAGAAACGTCTATAGTCATTGCAAAAGTTTTCAATTTCAATAATAGATGGCGTTTACCTCAATTACAATATTATAGATGTTAAAATAAAGTATTTTTTTACCTCCGATATTCTGGGTAGTTCCTGTGTGCCTCTGATATGTTTTAGAGAAATCTTTCTCGCTGTTCCATGAGCGTGTAGGAGAACTGACACAATATTGACGCCGTTTTCTGGTAAAGTCTGTAATCAAAAATGTTATTGTGATAAAAATACTTGAACGTGAATAAGAGAATAGGGTAATAGACACAACCGACTGTTAATGAATTATATTTATTATGGCAACCAAACAGTGACGTTACTTATTTCAAAACAATTTTTTTTATTTCAAAGCAACTAAAATTTAATTTTAGTTCCAAGTTTTGAGGGCAAAAATAAATTGATATTTTTTTACAGAAGTTGGGTCATGGAGGTATTGGATAATGGTGTCAAGTACATAATGTTAAAGACTTGATGAATACTAACGGCTTGAGTACATTCAGTACTGCAGATTCCCACAGTTCTATACTGCTTCTGTTTGGGCGGGATCACGTGTAACGCTGATACTCCAATACCTGAGCCTAAGAGGGCAGCGTCATGTTGTCTTAGTGAAGATGTGTAGTGGACGCGGATCCCTGAACTGTCGAGTACTGGAAATTTAAGCAATGGTTATAGCAAGGTAAAATGGTTGTATGTATTCTCTTGACTGATTCCGGCCACGGCGGCGAATCTTCATTTAGACTAGCCAAGTACGCAGGAGATATTATAGTGCACAAGTGTGTGCGCAAACACAGTTGCACTCCCTCTTCCTTAACTCTCATAGTCCGATGGGACGGCAATCCGACACAACCGGGGAGAGATCACAGCGCAGGCTTTTCGTCCCGTTTTACCCTTCGGGTACGGAACCCTAAAAAACAAACAAATAAAATCTGCAGCTATATAACCTATACTAATATTATAAAGCTGAAGAATTTGTTTGTTTGTTTGGTTGAACGCGCTAATCTCAGGAATTGGTTTGAATTGCAAAATTATTTTTGTGTTGGATAGTTCATTTATAGAGGAAGGCTTTTAGGCTTTATATTTTCACGCTACGACACATGGAAGAGAAGCAGTAATCAAAGACGTAACCTAACGCAGGTGAAAAAAAACACGCGAACGAAGTCGCTGGTAGAAGCTAGTATTAGTATAAATGAATACCACTTAATTCTCAAGAATAGCGTTTTAAAAAGGTAAGGTTCTGTCATCAGAATTTAGTAGATATTTTATCAACTTTCTGGTTTTCATTAAATAAAAGACTTATCCAAACGAAACATTTTATGACAAACTGATTAATTAATTACCGGAACTTAAGACACCTTTACGAAAGGGGTAACCTTTGAAACCACACAGAAATGTGGTCGCGTTTCTCCATTTCATCTTAATTAAGGAAGCAACGTCTTCACCTAGCACTTTGCTAAGGTATAATCAACTTCATTGCAATGAAAATAAGGCATAATTTGTATTACACTAGGATGTGGATATTTTGACTAAACTACGCCAGTAAAGTCTCGCTTTACGTTACTAAAACTAAAACGCATCACAAATAGAGTTGAAAATTGTTTGTAAGATATAAATTCCGCGAGGCATTATTTTAACGTCATCTCGTTCGCGTGAATGTCGGTTATCACGGGATTTTATTTATTTTGAACCTAATTCTTTTTCTGAAATAAAAGTAGCCTAAGTAATCCCTTATAACATCGGCTATCTGCTAGTATAAGCCTCGTCAAAATTGGTACAGCCATTTCGGACATTAGCCGAGACAAACAGAAAGACATATGCATTTTCTTTTTGTAAATGGTTTTGTTTTTCGTGTAAATGCCGTGTAAACATTCACATTATTTTTGTAAAAAAACAAAAAACTGTTATTTAGACATTACAAACAGACATATCCATTTCATTTATTATGTAAGAAACATGGTCACGAAATTTTAAACTCTGCTCATATTGTTTTTTGGTTCATTATCAATTGATCGAAGAAAACTGATAATACAAAGACCAAACTCACCGTTATGCAGCTCTTGGTTGTCATAATGAACTTCAAGCATGTAGTAAGAAACTCCTCCTCTCTCGCCCAGAGGTATTCCGACGTTTTCAGGAAGGAATTCACCTGAAATTATTAAGCTAATTAATTTACTTCCAAATTAGGTGATTATGAAGATTATAGGGTTAATTATTGTAAAGGATTTTGAAGTAGACAAGGTGTTAATTACAAACTTGAGATGAAACGAAAAGATCTGACAGCTTGTAAATTATGGCATGTTTCGAATTTTGATAACATTTTTCTGGAATTTATGATTTTCCATCTCATATTATTTATTTTTTTTCATTTTAATTATAATGCCGTCGGTTTAGCATTGTGGAGATTCGGGTTTACTCATTTTCAACCTTATTTTAATAGTTGATAGTTTGCCGGGGCTGCGGGTTGTTTGCCGGGACTGCGGGTTGTTTGCCGGGGCTGTGGGTTGTAGCCGAGGTTGCGGGATATTCGTAAGAGATACCGCGCCCCCAGAACGCAAAGGGCACAAAAAGGGACATGTGTAGGTTTTAGTCAGTAAAAGTCTGACACACCCTCCCGCCCCGCCCGTGGCGGGGGAAGTCATTTGATGATTTCCCATAGCTAAAAAAAAATTGTTTATACTTGATATGAGGTAAACACGGTTCAAATATAGAATTATAAATACTTGTCAGTCAGTTCGTATCATTGACAGGCGGTTTTTTTTTTAATTAAGAAGGTGCAAAATAATCACAAAGCAATAAGTCAGTCGACCAGTCAGCTAAGAGATGCCGGCCGTTCACGAACATGACGAAAACTTCCAACCATTCCTTCCCTTCTTCTAATTCGTTTGTTATTTTATCGTCTATTGTCTTTTACTAACTTTCGTTTATAAGTATTTTTGTATTATTAACAACAATATGGATGTATGACAAATAAATATTAATACTATATTTCCTTTTTGCTTTATGTAACTCGGCGTCCCAGACCTTTGAAAGGCGTATGAGGAGCCGAAACCAATTCGCAGAGGCCCCTGACAACATTAGAATGAAATGGAACACCAACCGACAATTATCTCTGTACTTATATACATCCAAGGACAACTCCCGGTTGGCACAGGACTATTACAGGATATGGAAATAAATAAATGGACTATGGGTTTGGATAGCTTAGGTGGACTGGTTACCTGACACTATGGAAAGACTATGGCCCCTGCTTGACAATGTTTATAAGACACGATAAAATGGCAGGGGTTGACATATTATTACAAACCTTGAGAGCCAATAGCCCAGGCCGCCATAGGAGTAGCACAGGTTGCGAATGCACTTGGCCGGTTCGGTCCAAAGTACCCTTCTCCCTCCGCCCACTCATTCCACAAATGCTTGTCATTATCCTCAGCGCATTCAAACAACACCATATGATGGACAGGAGACCTGCTGTTGGGTTCTTGGACAGGCACGTTGTTCCTGATTGGTCTGCTGTCTATGAGAGGCTCGTATCCTACAATGTGGTGCTTTTTCGGTAGGTCGGGAGCTTTAAAGATCTTGCACCAGAATAATGTTGCCATTACGTAGGGGATTGTGATCTGGAAGAGAGAGAATATTTTTAGATTTGTTTCTTCATTAAGATTATTTTTTTGTATTGACTTGATGAGGTAACTATCATACACAGTTACTTTTGAATTTGTAATATTATGGACTAGCTTTTACATGCGAATGCGTCTGCGTAAAAATTACGGTTTTTTTTTTTTGGGAAATTAAATATAACCAATAACGTTGGAAGATAATGCAGCTGCTTATGTACGGGATAGTTTTTCAGAATCGGACCAGTATTTTCGGACTTAAGCGCGTTCATACAAACAAATTAATCGAGTTTTCCGGGCTAAAATAAAGTGCCTCATCACGCCTGTATTCCCTGAAGGGTTAAGCAGATGTGTACCAATGTCCACTTACAGTTCGCCGATATGTTTAGGTCCTATGTAATAGGGGGCGAGCCTATTGCCATTACCTAACCGGGCACGAATCCTAACTCCGAGCTGCTACTGAGAATTTCATAGAAAAACCCAATAACACTTTTTGCTCGACCTGGGAATCGAACCCAAGACTTCTAGCATAGCAGTCGCGCTTAGGAGTACTAGGCTAACGAGACAGTTAAGTAAAAGTCTTACAGTATACAATTTACAGTTACAGTTATTTACAGTTTACAATTATTTTTTTTAATTATAAAGAAAATACTCACATTAGTCAATTTGACATCCCAATGGTTCAGCGGTATAGACTCGGGTTTGGATACAGGCTGAAGAAGCCTCAATGGTCTGGCTCCACTCTTCACGTGTCTTGGCAGCTGACCATCAGAGCCATCCGGTCCTAACGCCCAGAGAATTTGGGTGGTGTCGTCCTGTAAAGAATAATGTACTTCAATTAATTGTTGAATTTTTCTCAATATTGATTCAGTATATGTCTACGCTAGGTAAAACAAGTAGCAATTGACGAAACTCATCAAATTCTAGTCTCTATGTCGCTCTGTACAAGGTGCATTTTTGCATTCTTGCATCTTTGTCAAATTTAAAGAATCACTAGCATTGTTACCACTATGTTAGTGATTCTCAACACAAAGTCAACAAAAAAATATAAGCTATAAGTGTATGTAATTTTCGAATCCGAATAAGCCATCTTGCCGCTGCGTTCAGGCAGGCAACCGAAGTACCCGCACTCCCACAAAATTAAAGTTTAGGCTCTTCGACTTCTTAGCGTATCGATGGCAAATAAAAGAATATAAATAAATAAATGAAATATGTTTTAAATATTATGTTTGGTCCAAAATTCAGCAACGGAAACACCATCCGCCGACGCAGTCATTAGGTCCTCACGAGTGCAGGTGGCAGGGCATGCAGCACAAGATATAAGGTGGGCCATGGTCTGCGGAGAGACGCCGCACAGGCACCGAAGGTCGGTGCCATCTGCGAAACCCTACCGTTGAAGATTCTCTGTGTTACGGCCGACTTGGGTGCGGAGGCCGTTTATTTATTAAACTTTATGCACATAATGTAAAAAAAATACACTGTACAAAGGCGGACTTAATTGCCTTAGGCATTTTCTACTAGTCTACCTTAGGGCGATGCAGAGACAAAACATAGTAGGTGCAAAGAACAGAAAATATTCAGGAATAGAATATATTTTTATAATAAATACATACCTACATACAAACAAAACAAACAAAGTAGAGAGAGATAAAAATACATAGTAGGAGAAATAATAAACAAATTAACTGTGAGACGAGTCTGCCAAGCTCATAAGCAAGTGTTCACGAGCTTTTACTTTGAATGTGAACCGACTGTTGACCATCCTGATATTCTGAGGAAGCGCTTTCCAAAGGAAAACCGCCTGGACAAGAAAAGAAGATTTAAGAAAACCGGAGTAGTGAGAAGGAAATCATAAAAGGCGATTATTGGAGGAACGAAGATTCTTCGAAAGTTTAGCTGTTACGGAAGCATGAATAGTAACCAAAAACAGCTGCAGTTACATCATTTGTACTTACCCCAATAACAAAGTCCTGTTTGTCACAGGTATCCAGTTGCCTCCTAAACTCTATTGTAGTGTGCGTATCGTTCTGATAACCAGATATCAGCTCGTAGTTCTTCACATCATCTGCTATCGCACGGTCTTCGTATTCCGAGCCGTAACAGTCCTGAAACAAAGTAAAAAAAAAATTAAATTAAGTAGTAGTGGTCCTAAGCACGACTGCTACGCTAGAGGTCTTAGGTTCGATTCCTAGGTCGAGCAAAAAGTGTTATTGGGTTTTTCTTTGAAATTCTCAGTAGCAGCTTGGAATTAGGATTTGTGCCCGGTTAATGGCAATAGGCTCGCCCCCTATTACATGGGACCTAAACATACCGGCGAACTGTGGGTGTACAATGGTACACCTCTGCCTAACCCTTCGGGGAACACAGGCGTGATGATGGTATGTAGTTCTAAAATAAGTTCAACATTCAAGGTTTTATTACACAGTAAAAAAAGTAGTTTGGCTAAACCACTTTCAAAGTTTTCATTAGTTTTATGTTAAAAGTTAAAGTAATTTGGTTGCTTTAACAGACAAGTTTTACCCAAAAAGGTTCTATTGTTTATTTAATTAAAGTAAAATAGCTAATAAGGGTAATGAAAATCTAAATGTGTATACTTAACTCCTTTTTCGTCTATAATCGAGGGCTATTAAATGGTACAAGATCACGACGTTTTGTAATGGAAAAAATTGGGCTGATTTTAAACTACAAAAAAAAAAAAAACAGTTGGTATGGCTACCGGATAACTTCTTTATTATTTATCTTTTTAATTAATAATTAGTCAAAGTATTTGACTTTGACTGACCAAATTGACCATACCAAAAAGCATTTGCCATACTCCAACGCAAAAATAAGACAAAATCTGTCGTATTTTTTTCTATTTTCAAAAATGGCCGTTATTCCTTTATGGAAGCGAAGGTGGGAGAGCAATTTGTTCGAGTCTATTAATAACTACGGCGCATGCCAGATTTAATGGCCCTTTTCGTGTAGCATGGTTTTGCCACATCTGGCATGTTTTTGAACTATAAAAGGGAACAAAATTGACGAATGTTATTGATTCAAAAAGTCTTATTGGTCTCTTGTTCTTACTTGGATGGATGCAGAAGAGGGAACCCAAAGAAAAGACGGATGGATTGTGTGAAGAATGATATGAAAGAGAAGGGAGTCCGTTGTGCATGACGGTTGACAGGACAGCATGGAAGAAGAAAACGTGTTGCGCCGACCCCAAGTATGTATGTATGTATACTTCAGACCGATTCCAGGCACGGCGTCTAATCTTAATGCAGACTAGCCAAGTACGCAGGAGATATTAAAGTGCACATGTGTGTGCGCAAACACAGTTGTAGTTGCACTCCCTCTTCCCTAACTCTCATAATTGGATAGGACGGCAATTCGACACAACCGGGGAGAGATCAGGCGCAGGACCAACGGCTTTACGTGCTTTCCGAGGTACGGGGGTGTGACACCACCAACTTCCAAACTCCAAGCTGTTGCTGAGAAATTCCTAATGGAAAAACCCAATAACACTTTTTGCCCGACCTGGAAATCGAACCCAGGACCCCACGTTCAACAGTTGTGCTCACCATCACGAGACCAACGGAGCACTCCCCCGCCCTCAGACCCCAATTTACATGGGATAAGAGCAGGAAGATGATGATGCTCGCAGTACGTCCTGAGCGTTCGATATCCTGGTCGGGCTAAGTGTCACTAGATTTGTCAAGAAATTTCTCAGTAGCAGCCCTGTATTTGGAAATTGGTGGTATGACACCCCCGTGCCTTGGAAAACAAGTAAAGACGTTGGTCTGGCCTATTCTTTTCCCGATCTTGTCGAATTGCCGCCCTACTAGACTATTACAGAGAGGGAAGAGGAAGTGCACGAGTGATTGCACACTCAGTTGCGCACTTTATCTTCTGTGTACTTGGCTAATCTCCATCGGTAATCAAAATTCGGACAGGAGTTTGTTTTGTATATATTTTTATTTTATTTCTCAAATGCAGAATAATTTGCTAGTGGTGAATGCTAATAAAAGCTGCCACCTGTCTTCCGTCGTAAGTAATTCTTTTAATTAATATTACGACTGCGCAAGTCTTAAGTCTTAAAATTGAAAAACAGCTGATCGTAACGACCTTAGCACCTTATCTTATGGGCAAATAAATATAATAGAAGTGTTCGTTTGTAATGTCAAAATGACACCTTTCACAAAATAAATATGAATGTTTACACGGTACTGATAGCAATACACCATTTTATAAAAAATTTGGATGTCTGTCTGTCTGTTTGTTCCGGCCAATCTTCGAAACGGCTGGACCGAATTTGATGGACCTTTCAATGGCAGATAGCTGATGTTATAAGAAGTAACTTTTACACTTTTTTACAATTAGGGTTCCGCGCAAAAAAGCCCCGTGATAACCAACATTCCAGCAAACGAAGGACTCATGGGCATAACTTATTTCCTTATAAAAAAGCTACCCCAACACTATCAGCTGGCAAACCCGATTCAAAGCCGCATCCCTAATCTCAAGACATCCTTTCTATTGCACATACTATAGAAAACAGATGTTCCAAATATAAAAGTAAGTAAATATAATAATATACTATTATTAAATTCTTTTTTTGCCCGGCAGATGTCGCGTGCACGTGCCATGCCTGATGTTCAAGCACCTGGCTTCGTTCGTAATGATAGGGGGACTGTACACATGCCAAATGTCAGGAATTTATCTATACTTTTTGTTCCATTTTTGAACGATCGGTTTGACCTTTTGTAGAAGGTTGCCTCTGTGGATTTTGATGCAGTAAAATATTTTGTTTTGGTGTGATAGATAAGTATTGTAGGTAGATGGTATATGGATAGGTATCGATGCTATTATTCTATTTTCTTATTCTATTGATATTTCTTCTGCTAAAGCAGCAATATGCTCGAGAAATTTCCATCTATTTTAATTAAAAATGAACTAAAATAATTAATATATGTATAGTGTTATTTGTGTGCAAGTTAAACTTTTCCGAGGTATTTGTTATGTACGCACTTACACAATTTTCAACATTATATACGTTAAGTTTTAGTTCAATATTAATTATTAAAAAATACTAGTGTTTTAAGGATTTTCGTTCCTAGACTACAATATTTAATATTCGCAAAATGCCAATATTTTTCGCCATCGTGTGTGCACATATGTAACACGCATTCTTATTGGTTAAATGACGAAAAGTAGCATCATGAGATGAAATGTGGCTAATGAGCTCCATCAACTGATGTGGTGTTGCTTGGCGTGTTGTAAGTCTGTTTTCGCCTTTATAAATATCTCATATGGTGGTGAGATAATAATCCAGTCAGCATTTCAGTACGTATGGCAACTATTTACTATGTACTGGGCAAGTATTTAGTCCCAAAATTCAGTCACCATCGAGGGATTAAAATAATCTGTATTCGCGGTCTAATAACCATAGAGCCAAAGGAAACATTCCGAAACAAATACGCAATTCAATTCGCAGAATATTTGGATACTTCGCTTAAGAATTCGCGTCGGCCAAGGATCGCATAAATAATTGTAAGTCTAGAAACTCCCAGTACTAACTATAAGATATACACACATATACACATGGTGCACAACATCACACACACTCCAACACACATAAAATATCACACGCAACAGATTTTAATGCAGTTTTCATTAGTAGATAGAGTGATTTAGGGGAGGAAGATCTGATACGTTAGAACAACACGTTACGACCAACGGGAGCGGAGCAGTAACCAAAGACATAACTGAACGCGTGTCACACCGCGGGGTGTATGTATAGCTAGTGTGGAATAGATAATGGTATAAACTACGATAAAAAAATATGTCTGAATATTCTGTGTCGTAACGTCCGAAGCCTTGGTGAAACAGTGAAAGTAATTTTAAGCTTTAATTAATTTAAAATAACTGCCCCGGTAGCCTAGTGGCCCTAAGCGCGACTGCTACGCTAGAGGTCTTGGGTCCGATTCCCAGGTCGAGCAATGTGTCATTGGGTTTTTCTTTGTAATTCTCAGTAGCAGCTCGGAGTTAGGATTTGTGTCCGGTTAATGGTAATAGGCACGCCCCCTATTACATGGGACCTAAACATACCGGCGAACTGTGGGTGTGCATTGGTACACCTCTGCCTAACCCTTCGGGGGATACAGGCGTGATGGTATGTTATATGATTTAAGATTTAAGAGGAATAGTATAGCTTATATAAGATCACGCTACGACTTTTAGGAGCGGAGCAGTAACCAAAGACGTAACTTAAAACGGGTGCAAAAAACACGCGGTATAATCGCCGGCAGAAGCTTAGCTTCTTTTTTTTTTAATAATCGTGTATCAACATAATATGTGCCATGGGATCTCAGTTCGCATTCTGCAGTCGTGAACTTTACTATGACTCAGTGCACAATGCAACTGTATTGCATTATTGCATAGCTTTACATGAATATTAGTAGAAGGCATTGTGTCATAAGTACCTACAACTTGCTTGGGTTACATTGAACCTATTTCAAATTTAGTGTTGACATAAATTGCATTGGTATACAAAGGTGTATTAGCTTCCAGATATACAATAAGCTTAAGGCCCGAACTTCACCAAAGCCGCGAGAAAATAGGATACAAAGAGAAGCTAAAGGGTGAGATGTGAAATAACCCAAGCCGATTGGTTGTAGGCAACATCTCTCCTCTCCGCTTTGGTGGCGACTAGACCTATATGCTGCAATTCTAGGTATTATGATTTCACTGGATTTTATATCTCTATAAATGATTACACAACCAAACATACCAGCGAACTGAGGGTGTACGTTGGTACACTTTTGCCTAACCCTTTGAGGAATACAGGCGTGATGGTATGTGTGTGTGGTATCTGTACTAATATTATAAAGCTGAAGAGTTTGTTTGTTTGTTTAAACGCAATAATTTTAGGAACTCCAAAAACAGCAATTGAAAATTATTTTTGTGTTGGATAGTCCATTTATGAAGCAAGGCTTTAGGCTTTATAACATTACGCTACGACACACGGGAGAGGAGCAGCAACCAAATATGTAAATAACGCGGGTGTATAAAACCAAGCGAACAAAGTCGCTAGCAGAAGCAAGTGTGTGTATAAAATGATTTTACCAATCCAACTAGTTGTTCCAGAGATTAGCTTAGAAAACAAAGTATGCAATAACAGCACGCTACGTTCCACGAGAGCCCAGCAGTAACTGAAGACATACCGCGGGTGAAAAATATCGGACGAAGTCGCGTCCAGAAGTTAGTTACACATACCCAGTAGACACGTTGAAGTACTTAGACCGCAAAAATAAAACTTTAATAGCTATAAAAGACAACATAGAATGTACTATCCCATTTTACAACAGGTAGTGAACGGAGCAAAACAGGATTTTGCATGGATTCGTCGATTCAACTCCGGCGCACGTTCCCACGGTCCGCCAAACGTACATACACAAAACGTGTTTAATTGTAGAGATTTTTATAAATCGCCGTTGGATTGTCGCTTTTAATCGAGCCAGTGAAGTGGGAGCAGTAGTCATGGTTATGGAATTTCGGATCCGGATGTGGATTCGGATTTATGAATAATACCGCCTGCGGTTTCCTTACGTCGTTGGTTACTGCTCCGCTCCCATTGGTCGTAGCGTGTACTTATATAGCCTAAACGATTCCTCATTAATCTAACTATCATATACAAAAAGATTTTTTCTAATCCGACTGGAAGTTCTGGAGATTAGGGTCTTTAAAAAAACAAACAAGATAATTATTTTAATGTAGATTCGGTTACGGTTTCGGATACATTTTTATTTCGGATATATCCGATAATTAATTAAATCCGTGAGAACCTGTAAATTGGCTTAATGTAACTGACTCAACTTTTGTATTCACTATATGTAAAGCTGTTAGTTTTCCGTCTGATAAATAAATAATTTCGGTTACAGCGCTCCATAACTTCCCTGGTAGTAATAACAAGATCGAGGAATTTGAAGTCATGTCATTGTAAAGGTGCAGTTTCCAATGCGGCAGGTGCAGTCTGACGTCTGTTTGTAATAGATTGTAACCTACTGCCTTAGGCGTTTGCGTAACCTGTTTTCGCCAGATGATATTCAAATAGGGTTCAATTTTACATGCGCTTTGTTTTGTAACATTTAACTGAAATTGTGTGAGTACTTATAGACAGTGAAATGGAATGCTAAGAAGATTTTTGGTATGGGATATTTAAACTTGAGATGAAATACGTCGATTAAAGAAATCAGCTGTTGTAAGTGCAACACCTACAAGGTTAAAATGTAAGGATTTTTGTTTAAATTTATTTAGGGTTCCTTCGGTACGCGAAGGGTGTCAACGAGACCCTATTGCTTTGGTACTGGCTTGTATCTCATGAACCGTAAAAATAGCCGCAAAAATATCACCAAATAAAAACATAATAAAATTAACAAGATTAAGACGAATCGATTGACGTAAGAATCATCAAAATCGACCCATGCGTTTGGACTTCTAGAGGTTCACAAAGGAACATACATACATAGACTGATAAACACATTACACTTTGCGTCGTGCAGTCGGGTAAAAAGAATCTAAGAGGGTCCCAATAGAAAACACATGCTTTTTTTATGTAGTGTTAATTATTGTGCCGTGGTAACCCCTCTTGTCCGTCATGAACTTGGCTGGTTTTATTACAATAGCTGTTTTTTATAAAGCACAACGCACACCGCACTTCCCAGAATCGTGCTTTTACCAAACAGTAAATGTGACATATGACACGACTCGATTCCTGATGCAATTCGAACAACACAAGTTACATGAACAGAAAGCTAAATGAGCCAAGAAAATGATCGTCGACTATCAAATGGGTCGGCATTACGCAATAAAGTGCTATTCTATTGTGAGATTTTGTACCAAGTTCAAACGGAAGCATTAAAATTCTTTCTACGTTCACACAAAAGAATAAGTTTTGAGAAGCGGCTTGATGTTCGCGCATGAGAATCGAAACACAATAGGAGCAGCGCAGGGCTGCCAGTTATCTGTACACATGTAATCATTCACTTTGATCCAGCTGTCGTGCGTTAACGACATTTCATTTTTGACATCTTTGGTTCACAAAACATAAGTTAAAAAACACTGGCCAAGCGCGTATTGGACTAGTACACGAAGGGTTCAGTACCACTGTATAATATTCAACAGTACGTAAGTCCAATGAAAAACACGTTATCTTTTTGTGTCTTCATTATTTTTTGTTGTTAAAGCTGTCCGCCCACGACCGATTTGTTAACCGATTTTTTGTCGGCTGTGTGCGTTGGTATGTTGGAATCAGTATGTTCCATTCTCGCCGACGAAAAATCGGTCAAAAAATATGGTCGTGGGCGGTGAGGCTAAACCATCAATCAAAATACACACTGAAAATTTCAACTCTATGTATATACCTATTATGGCTCAGGAAATGCAGCTCCCTGGCAGACAGACAGATGGACAGCGGAGGCTTATTATAGTAATTGGGTCCAGTTGGCACGCTTTGCGTCCTACAGTATCCTAAAAACATAATTTTTCCATGAAAAACAGTACCTATTCCGCTTACTCTGTTACGTTCTTACGATATGTCATAACTTATGTCCGTCCCGTATTATCACGGATGATTCAACACATATATTCTCAGACTCTCCGAAGTTTATCAATACAGAAAGCTTCAGTAGAGACATCTTTGTGTAATAACCTAAGCTAATCATAAGCTAGTTACTGCGGTAATGTCGCTTTTCTGCAGGATTTGTTTTTTTTTTGCGCAAAACCCTACTTATTTTTCTACTTAATACTGAATTATTTATTCCATAATGTACATGAATGGTTTTAAAAATATAAAGGTACAGAATCATTATGGACCCTGTCGGGTACAGCAGAAACTTAGAAGAGAAGAAGAAGGCTTCATATCAAAAATATTATTAATTATAGTACACAATTTCAAAATAGAAATAGCCTAAATTACTCCTTATAACACCAGTTATCTGCTAGTGAAAGTCCCGTCCAGTGTCGGTGTAGCCATTTGGAAGATTAGCCGGAGAGAGATGAAAGAAAAATTGAAAAATTGTTTTTTTTGTAAATACTGTGTAAATATTTACATTTATTTAGTAAAAAGCTGTTATTTTGACATACAAACAGACACTGCAATTCGTATGTAAGTATAGATGTATAGATTCACTTAATCCCACATCCCTATTTAACATTCAAATGACAACCTTATTTAAAATGTCAACGTAGAATTGAACATTCGTAAATCTCATTGTAAATCGACACGCCACTCGATTCTCGCCTTTCGTAATAAGCAATAGAGGTTAAATAGTGCATCAGTTAGCTAACTACCTGTTTGGAATGCGATTTTGGCGTGCCGTGTTTTGCGCAATACGATAGAATTGCATCTGTGACTAGTTAAGATTAGATCCTTGTGGGAAGAATTTGCAGTACCTACCTGTGACTGTTTTGATTTGAATGCTTGTTCATCGGTTTGGAAATTCAATATACCTGATATCGGCTTGTTCAAAGTGTAGGAATTACACGGTTGGAAAGGTTCTCAATCTTTTATCTTTTCCAGCTGATCTATGTTCGCCAACTAAACTGGCTATAGTATTTATATCTGACTGGCTTCGCGTTTAGTTTTTTACTCCCTCGTTAAGTTACATCTTTGGTTACTGCTCCGCTCCCGTGCGTCGTAGCGTGATGTTTTAAAGCCTATACATACAGATTTTTTTCCAATCCGACTGGTAGTTATAGAGATTAGCGCATTCAAACAAACCAACAATAAAAAAAAACGTAAGAATTATTTGGAACTTAGAGCATCTCTATAATAACCAGAAGAACCCTCGGAATGTTTCAGAACAAAATAAAAATGACCGCAATGCTGAAAAGATCGTGTAACTTTCAGCTTTCTGAAGTTTTTTTTTAACTGTTATTACCATAGGAGTTATTGCCCCACAAGGTAAAGGCCTCTTCACATACAGAGAAGGTACAAATTAAATAAATTATTAATAATTAATTACCTAGAAATAAAAAAAAATATATTAATTGCTTTTGATTAAGCTTGCCTAAACTGGATTTGCGGTACGAAGATAATATTTTCTTATCGACCATTTTATCCCATTCCATTCTGCATTCATCATCATGACATTACTCCATAACAGGTAACCAGTCTGACATAAAACATATAGATCCAAAGTTCGTATTACTAAGGCTATTATCGGACTGCTAGTTAGTATTCTTAAAAGCAGCATTAATTCCTCGCTAGTACGTAAACATTATATGCAGCTGGACGTTTGCACCTTGCGCTTGCATGTGTGCCCATAACTTACGCTTCAAAAGTAATTGCGCCTGCGCAGTTAAAGGATTTAATGTTTAGGGTTCTTGAAGTGAATGGAAGAGGCTTATTAACGGTGTTTCAATGTTCTGCCTTATTACAAACGTAGGTACGATTTTGAATATAATGCTACTGTTTTATCTAGTCAACGTTCAATAGTATATTGGGTTTCTATTAAATTTTGTACATGTCAATTTTGAGATTCTATCTCAGAATAAAAGCAAAACCGGCCAAGTGTGAGTTGGACTCACACACCACGGGTTCCATACCATTGTACACTTACTTTTAACTACATACAAAAGCACATTTCTTGTATTTTTTTTATGGGGTGGGAAATCATCAAATAACTTCTCCCGCCCTGGGCGGGGCGAGATGGAGTGTCAGACTTTTAATGACTAAAACCCACCCATGTTCCTTCTTGTGCCCTTTGCGTTCCGGGGGCGCGGTATCTCTTACGAACAACCCGCAGACATTTCTTGTATAGGGACCCCTTTTAATACATTTTATTACTTGGGGGAATTTAGGACCAGAGACAATGTGTTAAATCGGAAATTATTATTATACCATTGATCCCAGAAACTGTATTATATTCTACTGAATCAAATATATTTTAGTAAGCATGGATGAAACGGTGAGTTGGTTGTGGTGAGGGGTAAGGGTTGAACCTCCTCTCTACCAACGGCCTAGCTCCCATCGGGCCCAAAAGTATTTCATTCCTCGATTCAAGCCATCTGCCTTTTCATGCGCTCACACATCGGTCACGAATTTCATCTTCAACTGTTTCAGTAATGTCGTCGTAAAGCTTAGCTCATGTTTAAACACTATCAAATGCTTTGACGCAATGAATATTGAGAAAACGCTAGTCTTCATTGAATTTCATGCCAGGTACCTGATTATATTAGCATTACTCAATGCACTTTCAAATAATTAATGGTCATCTGTCCAATAATTTATAGGTTCTAAATGTCAGGCAGTTAATAAGGAATACAACATGCATTTTCTCTGCAGATGGCGAGTGGGATGATATTAAATGATTTGTACATCTTATTACTTATTTTGTAGTTGTACAGTTATAGGATTATATCGACAAAAGTACAAGTACTTTGGCTAGTAGTAACGTAGTATCACGCCTGTATTCCACGAAGAGTTAGGGAGAGGTGTACCAATGTACACCCACAGTTCGCCGGTATGTTAAGGTCCTATGTAATAGGGGGCAAGCCTATTGCTATTAACCGGACACAGATCCTAACTCCGAGCAGCTACTACGATTTTTTATAGAAAAACCTAATAACAGTTTTTGCTCGACCTGGTAATCGCACCCAAGATCTCTAGGGTAGCAGTCGAAATCTAGAATCTTATCTAAAATAATACGGAAAAAATTGTGGAATACATGCTTTTGTGAAGGCAAAGAACTAGGATCATATTGTTATTGAAGAACGAATACCAGGACACTTGATAGTGCACAAGCGTGTGCACAAACACAGGTGTACTTCCTTTGCCTTTACTCTTATAATCCGATGGAGCTACAATTTAACAAGACTGGGGAGGGATCAGGCTCAGGGCTTTATGTGCTTTCCGAGACACGGGAGTATTTATCACACCGCCAACTCTCAAACTTCGGTTAGCTGATCAAACCCAGGACCCCACGCTCACCATGAAGTTAGATAGATATGAAATTTCTGTACATATGGTTGCTGAAGACACAAGTCAGTTTAGATTAGAAATACCTGATCAAGTGAAAAGAGTATTAAAGAAAGTTAGTAAGAAGAAAGTTCATATCGTGTAAAGCAGAAAAGTTGGTGTCATCGAGTTAGCTTAGTATTCTTACTGAGATATGATAATTTTAATTAATTCTTAGTAATATTTCCCTTTACGACTTGTTTTAATTAAACAAGACGCGTTGAAGTCGTAACAATAATTCCTAATTGCGTAAAGGAACCATGTATCTGATATGTTTAGTACAACTTATGATATTAAACTTTGGTACCCACTTACCTGTTCTACAAGTCCGTAATAAGACCTGTCGTATTATATGGATCGGAAAGATGGGCCGTGAAGAAGAAGGATGAAAAAAAATTGCATGTAGCGGAGATGAGAATGTTGAGGTGGATGTGTGGTGTGACCAGAATGGATAAGGTAAGGAATGAGTATATTAGAGGAAGTTTGAAAGTAGCGCCAGTGACAGAAAAGTTGAAAAGGGAACCGTTTGTCTTGGTATGGGCATGTGAAGAGGAGGGATGAGACGCATGTGACCAAAAGAGTTATGAATATGAATGTGGATGGATGGAGGGGAAGAGGGAGGCCAAAGAAAAGATGGATGGATTGCGTGAAGAATGATATGAAAGAGAAGGGAGTCAGCGATAGCATGACGGTTGACAGGACAGCATGGAAGAAGAAAACGTGTTGCGCCGACCCCAAGTAACATGGGATAAGGGCAGGAAGAGATGATGATGACCCACTTACGTGTTATGTATATTTAGAAAGAAAGAATGTTTGTTGGATACCGTCACGTGAACACAAAAATAATAAAAAGGTAAAATAGGCTAGGCTAGGCTTATAAATAACACACATACAAAAAAAAACATTCCGACGAAATGGTTACCTTCTTCTCTTTGAAGCCGGTAAAAACTGTATAAAACAGTGAGTCGGCTATAGCATTTTGGAGGGATTTAAAGTATTCTGTTAGTAGTTCTTTTACACTTTTTTTTTTAAGAAGGATGGCAAACCATCAAGTGACGGGGCTGCGGGTTGTTCGCAAGAGATACCGCGCCCCCGGAACGCAAAGGGCACAAGAAGGAACATGGGTGGGTTTTAGTCAGTAAAAGTCTGACACTCCCTCCCGCCCCGCTCAGGGCGGGAGAAGTTATTTGATGATTTCCCACCCACCAAAAAAAAAAAAAAAGAAAAAAAAATACCATCAAGTGGCTGCTTCCGCTCTGGGCTCAGCGGAAGAAAGTGTGAGACTTACTGACTAAAACCTATCCCTATTCCTCCTAATGCCCTTTGTGATCCAGGGACGCAGTGACTCTGTCGAATTCCCCAACCCTGGCAGATGTTCCTTTTCACCTGCGTTTGACTTGCGCACGCGCCTCTAAAATATTATATCTTATAGCGTAAAAACCTTCCTCGATAATCGAGCTACTTAACCCAAAACAATTTGACCAATCGGACCAGTGCGAGTAGTTCCTAAGATCAGCACATTCAAACAAACTATTAAAATTTTGAATGTTAAAAAGTATATATTATTTTCGATTAGTTAAGTAAGTGTCAACGATTCAATAACCATCAACTCACCACATCGTGGGTGTGAGACTTTGAAACATAAAAATCTCTGTAATCAAACACCTCGGATCAATTTACCTAATTACTAATTAATTTCTAAGAAAGTGTGAAGCTTACGTTAGTTTAAAAAACACTTGAAAAGCATTTCTATAAGTACCTTATTTAAAAGTCGATCGACTTAATAATCACTTAGAAATGGAAGTTTGGGAGCTTCAAAGATATAGCTTAAAGTACACCGATCGTCTGAAAAAGATTAAGGGACAATTTCGTCAAAACCTCTTTCTAAATCGACATGTTTAAATACAATTTTGATAATTATCGTAACGTCTCAAATTATAAGGAAAGTGTTAGCTTTATAGTTTACATTAATTTTTATTCGTTTATATTCTGGGTGGGTTCTATTCATTACTTTTTTAATGATTAGTTGGTTTTGATTACAGTAGATTGAATTTTTAAGGCAACTGTTTCGTAATTTTAGAATTATTAACCGTTATACTAACAAATAGCTCTCGCAATAGCTCTCTAAGCGACTTTGAGCTTATTTATGATGCTAATAATGCTGTAAGCTAAACAGGTTTTTTTTGCGAGATTGGATTGGAAACGAGGAAGAACTAATGTAACCGGTATGGTTCTCAAAATTGTGAAACTCAAGTGGCAATGGGCAGGGAACATAGTTCTCAGAGCTGTTGGAGTCGTAAAGTTCAAAGGCGACCACGCACCGACAGGCGCAGTATGGGAGGGCCCTTCACGTGATGGACCGACGACCTGGTAAAGGTCGCGGGTAATCGTTGGACGCGGACAAAATAAGACCGGTCAATGTGGCTATCTTTAGGGAAGGGTTATGTCCAGCAGTGGACGTCATTCGGTCTGATATGATAATGATACTAATAAATAAAACTCAAGTACTTTACAAAAATCGGTCAAACCATCTTGTCTCGAGGAAAATGTGCTACAAATTAGTTTTAACGAGAGAACAATGTCAACGGCAGTGACCCCGTATCACCTCCAACGAATTACAAATGCATCAACACGAGTACGATGACTCTTTAAAAAAAAATAAACATAAAACAAAAAGAAATGCACAAACAATTAGTGCCCATAACATATTCTAAACACATTCAAGCATGTGTGACATTCTATATTCAAAGTATTCGAAGGTGTAACATGCCTTCATTTAGAATGCTGTGTCTGTAAGGGAATTTTAAGTATCCCAACCGTAGCGAACGTGATTTGGATGAGGAGTATCTTCAAATGTCAGTTCGGTGTTTGGGTCACCTTAGGGACGTCTTATAGGTTCGGGGTGATACATGTGTCGGCCATTTATATTTTATGGTGTAGTACTGGCAGGTTTTATTGGTTCACTGCGATTGTGCTGACGTGTCGTAAAGAAGCCACTGGCATTATAGATTTACTAGCTTATACCCGCCACATCGTTCGCGTGGAAGTCAAAAACGATGTGCTACTGGCCAGTCAAATTTCCTCTTCATAGGTCCAGTAGTTTTCGAGGTTTTAGTGAGCAAATGTGATGAAATTGATGGCTATATCATGTATCTTTAAAATCCCCGTATAGATTCACACCTGTTACTATTGATTGATATACTTTACTGCCTTGTTAGCGTGTAGTGGTCCTAAGCACGACTGCTACGCTAGAGGTCTTGGGTTCGATTCCCAGGTCGAGCAAAGGTGTTATTCGGTTCTTCTATGAAATTCTCAGTAGCAGCTCGGAGTTAGGATTTGTGCCCGGTTAATGGCAATAGGCTCGCCCCCTGTTACATGGGACCTAGAACATACCGGCGAACTGTGGGTGTACACTGGTACACCTCTGCCCAACCCTTCGGGGAATACAGGCGTGATGGGATGTATGATAGAGTTTACCTACAACTACTAAGTAGTAGCTTAAGTAGTACCTTTAAAGGTACTACTGAAACCAAAATTCTCAGCAGTTCTTTCAGAAGCTGTTTCCTTGAACTTGGTACTGGGACTATTAAGTTCCTTCTTGGTACCTACTGGGACTATTAAGTTCTTTCTTTTCTGTGTCGAGTACCTACAGAAAAGAGAATTTATGCGGTTAATTAATACATATTATGAAACACTCATTTGAAGAACTAAGCGGTCATAGAAAAAGGACTTTAAATTAATTGTCGCGCATTCGCACGCGCGAATGTCGGTGTTTTTTTTCGCGCGGAACCCTAATTCTTCATCATCATCTGCTTAGCCCTTTCCCAACTATGTTGGGGTCGGTTTGCAGTCTAACCGGATGCAGCTGAATACCAGTGTTTTACATGGAGCAACTGCCTATCTGACCTCCACAGTTAAGTAGTGGGCAACACGATACCTCTTGGTTAGACAGACTACCAATTAACCCTAATTAGTGAATGTCCCGTCAAAATCGGTTCAGCCGTTTCAGAGAATAGCCGAAACAGATACACAGACATTTTTATTTTATAAAAAGCTGTTATTTTGATACCACAAACAGACACTTTGATTTTATTTATTTAGTTTATTTATAGATAGAACATGCATTGCATTTGAATATTATGAGTTATTATTTTCATCACGTGTCTTCACGTGTATGTTACATGATTGGATAACATCTCAAGAACATAACGTTTGCAGACAGAAGTAATCGGGGTGTGAATAATACGAATATTATGTTCAAACAAAGATAATAAGATTATTGAATTAACACTGATGGGTATTACAAAACATCTATACAAACGTTATAAAGCTGGAGTCTTTGTCTGTTTGTATACGCTAATCTCGAGAACTGCTGGTTCAATTTCAAAAAAATCTTTTGTACGATTGTTTTTGCTAGAGGTCTCGGGTTCGATTCCTAGGTTGAGCAAAAAGTTGTTATTGGGTTTTTCTATGAAATTTTCAGTAGCAGCTCGGAGTTACGATTTGTGCCCGGTTAATGGCAATAGGCTCGCCCCCTATCACATGGGACCTAAACATAACGGCGAACTGTGGGTGTACATTGATACACCTCTGTCTAACCCTTCGGGGAATACAGGCGTGATGGTATGCTAAATTTAAGTAGTAGAGTGCCATCTCATCCATTGGAAACGTATCTGTAATCACTTAATGCCATCCTAAAGAAACGTTAAAACAAAGTTACTTTTCTTTTAAGTAAACTTTTACGAAAGAGCATTCATTATGGAGTAAGTACTGCCTCCAAGGTTTGTTTGAATTCTTTACGATTACACAAGTACCTACCTGCTTTGATTTCCCAAATGTATTTGCTTTTTGTGAGAAAACTTAACTTTTTCAATCATCGTGAATGAAGACACTACTTAGGGTTGTCAATTCTCTTTTTTTCATAATCAATAAATAATCATCTGGCAACAAGCCCACGGCCCACCTGATGTTAAGAGGCCACCGCTGCCTATAGACATCTGCAATACCAGAGACCTTGCAAATGCGTTGCATTCCCAGAGACAAAGTTGAAATGTCTCATCTGCCTGTAATTACCGGAACAAAGCAACGTTGCTTTCGCGCAGAAATAGGTATGGTGTTAGTACTTTCCAGGACGAGCTCGTTCACTAAGAGCCCTACATACTACTATTTACTTTACCGTCAGGATTTGTTCAGCCTGTTTTCCAATATGGGAGTAATACATGGATGATTGGCTGAAACTTTTACGCCACGTGATACAGCGATAGCAGTAAGCAGGCTACGCATATTAGGAAAGTTGAAACGAGATTTTGTAAGTAGGTATAAGATCTAGTTCAATTTCCGTACTTCGGGACTCAGGTAAAGTTTAACTAACCTTGTGGAGAAGTTTACTGTGTACGATATTTAAATAGAAATCTACAGAATTTTAATGTGGGATTGGTGGAGGTCTCTGCTAGATGTATAGTTTTTAGACTATGTCCTTTTATTTATTTAAATTTATAATTCATAACAAGATTTCTTTTTAATTATTAAGCATACCATCACACCTATATTTCCCAAAGGGTTAGGCAGAGGTGTAACAATGTACACCCACAGTTCGCCGGTATATTTAGGGTCCCACGTAATAGGGGGCGATCCTATTGCCATTAACCGAGCACAAATCCTAACTCCGAGCTGCTACTGAGAATTTCATAGAAAAACCCAATATCACTTTTTGCTCGACCTAGGAATCGAACCCAAGACCTCTAGCGTAGCAGTCGCGCTTAGGGCCACTAAGCCAACGAGGCAGTTAATTAATAAGCCTTAGTAATTATTAAGCCTTACTTCAAAAACCAGTCAAGTGGAGTCGGGCTCGCAAATGATGGGTTCCATACCACCGTACAGATAGCGTCATCAATTGGTAACTCTTGCATTAAAATTCGCTGTCTGTACGATAATAAGATCGAACAAAAAAAATACGATTTATTATTTGTTACTATGTAACCGGCCATAGAAATACACAGTGAAAATTTTAACTTTCTTCGGTTCATGAGATACTACCCGCTGACAGACAGACGGACGAACAGTAAGGGGTTAGTACTAATAGCATCCCGTTGGCACCATTCGGGTACTGATCCCAAAAACGAATCATCTCCAAGACCTCAAGCTCATGCACACTCAAAACAGACAAAAAAACAATACTCAAGGGCCAACCCTATCCTTAACAACGCCATAAAACAAGCTCCTTATATTTAAAAAGAGTAATAAATCTGATTTCTATGACGAATAGCAATAAAAAATTTCGGTAACCCATTAAATTGGATGGCCGATGGCTTATGATTACACCCGGAGGGTTTTAACGAAATTAAATAGATCACCAGGTATACGTAATCACCTTAAGAGGGGTTCGATTACCAATTAGATACACTTCCTGCGTAATGGGCAGTCGATAAGGTAATGCGATTAGACCATGCTTGACATTAATGTAGGTTTGAAGGCAGGAAGGTCGCTTTTAGGACTTGCATACACAAAATAGTATTACAAGTGTCAAGCGATTTTTTTTTTGTGTCTGACGTCAATACTCTTTGTAGCACGATCGGGTTAAAAATACACCAACCAGTCAGTCAACTGCCCCGTTGGTCTCGTGCGACTGCGAACCGTGGAGTTCTGGTTTCAATTCCCAGGTAAAAATATTATAAGGTTTTCATGAGGCAATTTTTCAGTAGAAGCCTGGAGATTGGAAAAATTTGTGTTTTTTTTTTCTTTTTTACTCCTGTGCCGCGGAAAGCACGTAATGCCTTTGGTCCCGCCTGTCATTCGCAGATCTTCGACAGTCGTTACGGATAGTCAGAAGCCTGAAAGTCGAAGCAAGTAAGTATGCGTAGCTGTAAGTGAATTAAAACATAATTTAAATTGCAAATGAACGAATAAAATTGAATTACAATTTTATTAATTAACAATTTAAATTGCGCTTGGAATAGTAAAAAAGAATACTGCGTTCTGACGTGCCTGTGATAATAACATCATAATAATTATGTGACCTTATAAATTGCATCATAATAACAAAGATTGTGGAAATTATAATGATTCATTCACAAGTAGGTACGTAAGCTGTCATTCTGTATGTGAGGGATCGCCTATTAATTACGGGAGCCACGAAAGGAGGGGTTCACGAAAAAATCACGAAATATCGTAAGTGAGAAATCATGTTGTGTATTTTTTCGTGAATTCTAAGGCGAAAAAATATTTTTCCAGACTTTAATTGCATTATAGGTACGTACCTGCATTTAATGATTTTCTAAATAAATTTTGATACTTTCGTTCGGCTGATATGATGATATTAAAAAAATACATATGATGGGCGGTAGTCTAAAATATCACCACATATCACCAGAGGGAACCGGAGTGTTAAAAAGTGGCTAAAAACATTACGTAATAAACGGATGACCCCTAAGCTGCCATTCCACCATTTAAAAATACCACATTTGACGGTATAATTGTGCAAAGTACACTGATTCATCAATTATAAGCCTTTGATTCAATTAGGGTCCATTTCTGGATCTCAAATTGGTACTTAACATTTTTTGGGGTGCGAGTGGGCTTAAGATAAACGGGTTATATTGGTGCTGATTAACTTAAATTAGCTGTTTTGGAGTCATTGTTCAGGTCTTGTACTTATACACAAAGAGGTTTATATACTACATAACATAGCATCACGCCTGTATTCCCCGAAGGGTCAGGCGTACCAATGTACACCCACAGTTCGCCGGTATGTTTAGGTCCCATGTAATAAGGGGCGAGCCTATTGCCATTAACCGGGCACAAATCCTAACTCCGAGCTGCTACTAAGAATTTCATAGAAAAACTCAATAACACTTCGCTCGACTTGGGAGTCGAGCATTAATAAGAAAACAATTTAGTTCAGTAATAATTCATCATAATAAAAGGTATTAATTGGATAAAGTTAATTAAAAACAAGATTTGTTTACTTCAACATTCTAGTCAACATTTATTTGCTTTTCCGTTGAAATAGGTTTTGATCGTAATGATTAATTATGTAGATATCTAACATTGAATTAAATCACCATGATGTAATATCCAATAATCTTCTTGACGGCTCATTTAATATTTAGGGCAGGGGGAAACATCTCAGGTGTTGATAACCCGGGATTTAGGGCAAGAACTTTTATTGAAATTAAATTTAATTCTTTCTGATTATGTCTATTATAGCAGTCAATTTTCAAATAGCTAATATTAGTAGGTATAGCAGGTATAATAATTAAGGCATCGTTAGCCGAGGTCTTGGGCTCGACTCCCAGGTCGAGCGAAGTGTTATTGAGTTTTTCTATGAAATTCTTAGTAGCAGCTCGGAGTTAGGATCTGTGCCCGGTTAATGGCAATAGGCTCGCCCCCTATTACATGGGACCTAAAACATACCGGCGAACTGTGGGTGTACGTTGGTACACCTCTGCCTTTTTTTTTTTTTTGGTGGGTGGGAAATCATCAAATAACTTCTCCCGCCCTGGGCGGGGCGGGAGGGAGTGTCAGACTTTTACTGACTAAAACCCACCCATGTTCCTTCTTGTGCCCTTTGCGTTCCGGGGGCGCGGTATCTCTTGCGAACAACCCGCAGCCCCGGCAGGCATCGGCCCTCAGTGGCCCCTTCCTTTTGCTGACATCTCTTTGAGGCGCGCGTGGAACACGAACGCGCCGTCGACACGGCCTGTCGTTATGCAACGTAAGGACGGTGAGCTACCCATTGCTCACCGTCCACAGGCCAGTAACACCTCTGCCTAACCCTTCGGGGAATACAGGCGTGATGGTATGTTATAATTAGGGCATAGTTTTTGGTAGTGTAGTCCTAATGAACTTGAACAACTTATGAAATGGGACCAACTTTGAAATATGCTTTATTGCTGGCTCAGACATTTTGATTACGAATTACATATAAATTATGTTTTTGTATGGACAGAACGATCTAGTGGTTTTAGGGACCGTGGCATGATTCTTTTCGTGTCTGATACGTTCATAGTACGGTCATGGTATGAGACGGTGTAATGGGCGAATTCTTTTAACTCTTAATTAATTACTAACATGGGCCCATATTATTATTTAACCTAGTGTTAGCATTATTAACTCAGAGTTAAGTTTTTAGCGGAAGTAGAACTTAATTACAGCGAGACTAACCGCACAGAGTGAGCCGGACAGTAGACTTAAGTGTCTCAATGTGTGGAGGTTATCATAATGCACCCCAAAGACAGACATTGATATGACAACGGTGCACTTAACACCGAAGATCATTATCAATCATTTCAGGAAACAAAGGGCGACACCACGCGCTCATATCAATCAGGTGAGTCACTGTACGTGACTGTACTTCGTTTAAAACAGCTAATCTGTGATGCGTGCGACAATATCCTTGTGTACATTCGCGCACGGAATCGATTTAGTATGGAATTCCCAAAATTACGATAACCAAGTTGCCTTTTATGGAATACAATTTTTTTTTCTTTACTTATTTTTAATTTACGTTGATGACAGATCGGGCGTAGTAAAGTGACCGAAACGTATGAGTTTTGAATTGTAATAAGTCAGTCAATTTGACTCCGCCCCGTTGGTTTCGTGGTCGCAAACGCGACTATTGAGAGTCCTGGGCTCGATTTTCCATGACGAATTTCTCAGTAGCAACCTGATGGTACAAACAAGCAAGTTGGTGATGTGACACCATCGTGTTTTGGAAAATACTTAAAGCCGTAGGTCCTCTCAGACCTCTCTCCGGTTGTGTCAGATTCGGATTGCCGTCTCATCGGCCTATGAGAGTTAGGGAAGAGGGAGTGTGCCTTTGTTTGCGCACACCCATGTGCACTATATATATCTCCTGCGTACTCGGCTAGTCTCTATTGAGATTACCGCTGCAGTGACCGAAATGGGTCTGGAAAATATTATTATTGTAATAAGTACTTATAAGTAGTAAAGTACCTTCAAAGTAGGTACCTATCGTTTCGCTTGATTGGATAAGTAGGGAATATTTTATGTGAGTTGGACGCTTTGTCAAGAAATTCAATATTTTATTAACATGATACGTATTAAATATTCAACATTGTTCCTAGTACATCGAGTGATCACAGAATTCTTTTGCGTAAGACATAAAAGGTACTATTTTTAAGGTATTTTTATGTTTCATTTCATACTAGCAATGCTTGCCCATGGTTTCACCCGCGTTCAGTTACGTCTTAGGCTACTGACCGCTCCTGTATGACGTAGCGTGATGTTATATAGCCTATACTATTCCTCATGAACCTGGCTATCATATATAAAAAGGTTTTTTTAAATCCTACTGGTAGTTCCAAAGATTAGCGCGTTTAAACAAACAAACAATCAAACACATAAAATTCTTCAGCTTTAATTTTGCGAAGTCATTTCTAACAAGACTACAAGACTTATCGAAAAAAAAAACTTATTAATACAATAGGAACCAGGTTTTGCTTGAATTTGTACACGAACTAATTAATTAGAAATTAGTTTTGTTAAATGGAAATTAGTTCTAAGCACATTTAGCGCATTTTAACGTTCACATTCAAATGTCAGTCTCAATCTGTCAAAAACGTAAGTTTTTGACATTGAATGTTGCCGAGATGAAAAGTTACATCAAAATTTTCGTACAAAATAATTAGTGAATATTTTTTATCTACAGTTACCTACCGTTTGCCCTCTGTAGTCGACTGTACCGCGCTTACCTAAGCAGGGAGTTCCACCCAGGAGCGGTTAGCCATTTGTAACGTTACCCTAAGACCCAAGGGGAAGCCTTAGCTTGATACGAACCCCTAAAAAAAAATGTGCATATTAAAAAGACCAGTGTTGTTTTGGGGAAAATCTATACAAAAATAAATAAAAATGGAAGTGACCGTTTCTAATTCTACAATAACAGCTTTTTACTAAATGCATAATATATGAATTTACACAGTACATAAAAAAACTAATTTTATTTTTTGTCTGTTTGTTCCGGCTAATATCTGCAACGGCTGAACCGATTTTGACGGGACTTTCATTGACAGATGACATAGGCTTATTTTATAGGAAGTAAGTTGTGCTTCATTTTAGAAAAATAAAAAAGGTATCGATCGCCCATACAACATACCATCACGCCTGTATTCCCCGTAGGGTTAGGCAGAGGTGTACCAATGTACACCCACAGTTCGCCGATATGTTTTGGCCCCATGTTATAGGGGGCGAGCCTATTGCCATTAACCGTGTACAAATCCTAACTCCGAGCTGCTACTGAGAATTTCATAGAAAAACCCAATAGCACTTTTTGCTCGACCTGGAAATCGAACCCAAGACCTCTAGCGTAGCAGTCGCGCTTAGGACCACTGGGCCAACGAGGCACTCAACCCGGTATACGTTAGTTCTGAAAAAAAAATCCACAGAAGGTAAGTACCTATTTTTCGTTCGCAAATAACGTCCGAGAGGAATGTCAACATTTTTCATTCTAATGATCATCTTTTATAATGATTTCTTAACATGAAGATATTTTATTTTATTCTGTTAATATTATTTTTCTTAACAAGGTAGGTACAGGCGAGTGGAGAGGTCAAACAAAAAATACTTTTCAACAAAAACATTTTTGTTATTATAATTGAGCTGAGATCGGCTAGAATGTTTTAAATCCTTAAATGAATAACGAAAAATGCATTTAATATAATAATTGAAACATTTGTAGTTAAATTACTATCCAACAAAACAGTCCAATACGTCCCAAACTTATGCTACGAATATATTTTAAATTAATCTGTGTTAAATTTTTAAACTGATTACTATTACCTACCTTTCGAAAAGTTTTGACGTTGGTTAGATAGTTTTGGCAGTTGTAACACTAATTGTAAATGACTTCTAATTACTAAGAATGTTAATAGAACAATTGATAGACAAACCCACATCGTTATCATTGTGGTGACAAATTCCTGTAAATTAATAATTAAAAACACGCCTCGTTTGGATCAGCGCGAACAAAACAACAGTACGCTAAAGAAGTGATCATCCCTCAACTGATAATGAACTTAAATGAAAAATTAATTGAGTTGAAATTTCTCTGTAAGATAAAATTCCGCGCTGCATTTATTTGTTTTACTTTTAAAAACGGCCATTGGCCAATTACATTAGTTAAAAGTCAAAGTCAAATCATTTATTTCAATTAGACCATTAAAAGGCACTTTTGAACGTCAATTACATGTTAAAATTGAAAATATTTAATCTAGTTGCCCATTCCAAAGGTAGTTTCGTATGGACAAGAACGGGCAAGAACATTATGAATTACACGACATTCACAATCTCATCTCACAAACGTGCAAAAATACTGCGACTTTTGACATCGCACAAGCGACATCGATTTTCAAAATCGAATCGTTTCGGAGCGACTGCCACTTGTCTAGACACTAGACCCCCTGATCGCCTTCCATTCATCCGCAAACACATCACGGTAAAACTTGGTGTCCAAGGGAGCGTTAAGCGCAGATAGAATACGCGGCAAGGGAGGCAGGTGTCTGCAATTAGTTAACTTTTAACTTTATTCCAGTTGCTTTTAAGTTGATAATCAATTGACTAATGAATGACAAATCTCGAGCATTTTCCACACCCGAACATGCAGTGAACAAAACAATTTACAACGATTCGAATATAAAATATCAAAATACATATAATATAGGTACCTATTATACTTACATGTCAAAACAATAGGCATTAAGCGTAACAAAGCGTACATTTATGAAATTAATACAGATATTCCATATAAATGCTGTCCTTTCCAAAACAAAGGTGAAGAGGGGAAACGATTGTTCTTCCCGTATACAAAGAACAATGGACCTTATGGCGGTACACTGCGGTTAACTGTTGGGTGAGATATGTGAAAACCTCAATTGTTTTTGCTGGTGAAGGAATTATTGTTAGCGGAGTTGTTAGGGGTGAACTTAAACGGCAAGAGTGCTATTCTGGCTGCGGGTTGTTCGCAAGAGATACCGCGCCCCCGGAACGCAAAGGGCACAAGAAGGAACATGGGTGGGTTTTAGTCAGTAAAAGTCTGACACTCCCTCCCGCCCCGCCCAGGGCGGGAGAAGTTATTTGATGATTTCCCACCCACCAAAAAAAAAAAAAAAGAGTGCTATTGTATAAAAATCTTTTTCGGTGAAGTGAGCTTGAGATGAGAATTCTTAGTATCATGTGGGATGACAGGTCACTTGAACAAAATCCAATGAGGAAGATTTTTACAGAATAGGCTCGTTACGTGTCATATTATTGATGACTGACTGATTAGATTGTCGTGTTGTGCTGTCTGTGGGTGTACATTGTTACACCTCTGCCTAACCCTTCGGGGAATACAGGCGTGATGGTATGTTGTGTTCTGTTTTATAACCGTTGATTGTAAATTAGATACTAAGACTATTACTTCTGGAGATAACCCCTTATTAACAAAAAAGCATAAAAAAGAAACAAATTCATAAAAAAAAGCATAAAAAAAAACAAAGCATTATAATATGTACTAGTACACATAGAAAGAATAATAAAAGCTATATTTAACGAAAAGATTGAACGAATACTAAGTAAGGATCAAGAAATATTAAAATTATTTATACCTTAACAATAAGATAAGAAGAAACAATCTCATCTCTCTCCCTGCATACGAAAGTAGGTATTAGTGTGATTGATTGACGAAGACATTTCAAAAAAGATTTTGATACAAAATGCTAAAGAACAATAAGTAGAACTGTAGAAGTAGATAAGCCTTTTTTTTTTTTATAGTGGGTGGGAAATCTTCAAATAACTTCTCCCGCCCTGGGCGGGACGGGAGGGAGTGTCAGACTTTTACTGACTTCACCCATGTTCCTTCTTTCCCGGGACTTTCACCAGGTCGTTGGTTTCACCTCGTGTGGAGGGCCTTCCTACACTTTGATTAAGTACTTTTAATTTTATACATTAAACTAGTTTCAAGACATATTGATTGACTCAGAAAATGCACCCACGATGAAGGAGAAATTTCAAGTGTGTGGGACTAAGGTTTTTTAGGAAGATAGGAGGTTGGATGGAAAGGATTTTGTAAAAATCTTGCAAATTGAAGGAAAAGGGTGTCCATGGAGTTTCTTGCTCGTTCTTTTCCAGAGACCTACGTATTGGAACGAGCAACTAGCTTCAACTTTAAACTGTACCTTCTTGACAGTTCAAAAGTGCCTGTGAGTACTCGTTATTGAAATAAATGCTGTGATTTTAGAAGAAAGCAAGAAAAATAATTGCAATAGGTACTCTTTCGAATCGTCATCTGTATGTACGAAGAAAATTGCAGCCACGTGTAAAGCTGGCCACAACGACATTTGAACCAAACGTCCAACGTAAACTAAACTAAGAATGTATGTATACATGTTTGCGGTTTAGAGAGCGCATTGTCGCCACAAAATATTGTATGGTAGGTATTGAATGCAAAGAACATGGAACCATGAAAAATTCATCACACGTCTATGGCCGATTGTATGGGAAAGGAGACAGAATTGTTCCAAAGAACTTGGTAGTAGTGCTAGTTTCCTAGAAAAGCTTCTGAAAAGAACATTAAATAAGAATAAACGATACGTAAAAATATTTTCAGTGACACCCCCGTGACTCGGAAAGCCCGTAAAGCCGTTGGCCCTGCGACTGATCTCTCCCCGATTGTGTCGGATTTCTGTCCCATCGGACTATGAGAGTTAGGAAAAAAGGAGTGCACCTGTGTTTGCTTAGACACTTATGCACTAGAATATCTTCCGTGTACTCGGCTAGTCTGCAATAAGATTAGCCGCCATGGCCGTAGTCGGTGCGGAGAACACACTTAGTTGAAAATAAGAATGTGGTATCTTTTTACACCCCGTACGTATGTTCCTTATTTTGTGGACTTAAACAAAATAGAGATTTCTAAGAATCAGAACTATAATTCTGGGAACGTAATTTAGGTATCATAAATATCAAATTACGCGACTTAAGTACCCAATTATATTTGAAACCGTAATTATTTACGATGTCACCCCATAATGGTTACAACCTTAATCAGATCAGTAACGAAATTAATATTTCAAACATCGGAACCAATTCTCAAACTTGGGATGTCACTCTTAATTTTATAAAATAAGTATCGCATTAATTATTTAAATTTAACCTCAAATCTGAGTCCCAAGGCTAACAACGTTAAGTGACAATGCTTATAAGCCGGCTGCTCAGAAGCTTTAACGTAACGTAAACGTTCAATTTTAAGTTAAGGCAAACATGGTGAGGCAGCTCGCATAATATGGGATTACAGAATAATAATTATAATCATTGAAGCCGTCTAAGTTATGTTTGGTTAGAAACGTCATCTACACTAATATTATAAAGCTGAAAAGTTTGTTTGTTTGGTTGAACGCGCTAATCTCAGGAACTACTGGTTTGAATTGAAAATTTTTTTAACTCTTAAAAGTTACAAACCGCGATTGCTGCTATCGCATAAATATGCATTGTTGTTAGATGGGTCATACTTCCGAGGTAGTCCCATATAAATTTAACCAAAATGGTTCAGTAGTTTGGTAAAAAAAAAATTGTTATCCAAGTAAAAGAATTAGCGTATTCCGCTTTCTTGCGACTTTTAAGTGGTCTCTTGTTAATTTACGTAGTACCTTCATGGGCTAGGATGACAGGAAGGAGACACTAAAAAACGAAAAAAAAGAGACTTTTTTACAAATAAGACAACCGCCTTCAGAGTGAATAATAACCTTAGCTTTGGAAATCGGTGGCAATACATAACCACAAACAGAACCAAAGTCGCCGACTTCCAAAGCTAAGGTTATTTTACTCTTGAGTTTTTGAAGGCGATAGTCTTTTTTGAAAAAAAAATTTTAATAACAGTTACTCAAATAGCAGAGTTAAAACGTATATAGTTAACATAGTTTTAACGTACATCAATGTTAAGTTTAATCAAGAAGACAGCCTTCATTCTTGGCTATTGGATTAGCGAATCATCTCACGTTTGGTCGGAATGAGGAGATGGTAGCCGTCATGGTCTGGTAGACAGGACGATGACACGTCTATCGAAAACCGCAAACCATTGTCTCTACAGAAAACGTTTCTAGTTTGCCTTGTGGTAACTGTTATGGGTTTTGTGAGTGTTTTGATAGTAATAAAAATGGTTTCTGTTTTTATTCCCATCTTGTAATCTTTTCCTAATCGTTTATTTGTTTAAAAACGTGAACATACCATCATGCCTGTATTCCCCGAAGGGTTAGGCAGAGGTGTAACAATGTACACCCACAGTTCGCCGGTATGTTTAGGTCCCATGTAAATTGAGCGAGCGTATTGCCATTAACCGGGCACAAATCCTAACTCCGAGCTGCTAATGAGAATTTCACAAAAAAATCCAATAACACTTTTTGCTCGACCTGGCGATAGAGTCCAAGACCTCTAGCGTAGCAGTCGTGCTTAGGACCACTAGGCTTACGAGGCAGTTTGTAAAGATACCGTGCAGCATAAACGCTCTTAATCCTTTATTCGCGTGTAGATATGATGACAGATGACGATCGCAAACCGTTTTGCTTTGTTTAAAACCGCGACAATACGATACCACCAACCGCTTAAGAATCGTTCTAAAGACACCGTTAAACACTAAATGGAAATCGGAGTAAAACGCTTCTCCTGAAGCATGTAACCGCTCTACAGTTACATAATATAAAAAGTCAGTAATATAGTAATAAGTATCGTCTTCCGTAGTAGCATATTGAGTGAAATTGTCATAATGCAAAAGTAATGACAGTTATTGCTGGCGAAGCACTGCATGGTCTAGTTTTTTCAAGTCAATATATCTCAGAAAGTAGAATTTGGATTATAATTGACATTCACGTATTTATTTCAATAAAATGTTTGTAATTTATAATTTATTTTGTGATATCTGACCTTCACAACCCAGTTACTGAGCAACACGATACCTCTTGGTTAGACTGGTAGTCAGACTTCCTGGCTTCTGACTATCAGTAACGACTGTCAAAGATCTACGAATGACAGCCGGGACCAACGGCTTTACGTGCTTTCCAAGACTACATTCTATACTATTCCTCATGAATCTGGCTATTATTCATTTCATTTTTTTTCTGATCGGACTCTTGGTTCTAGAAATGAGCGTTTAAAAAAAAAAAGCAGCTGTATTAAATTAGAATACATTTCAAACAATGCTGATATTTAAAGCAGGCAACAAGACTGTAAAAGCAATAGGAAGCGAAATTCCTCACACTGATATCCTACAACTTGAAAAACGAATGGTAATCCATCGAACATGGCGTACGCCTGAAAACGTGTTACAAATATGTACGGTGAAGTTGGACTGAAACTTATTTGAGTTTCCGCCAGTTTCCAATATTACACCCCAACTCATTTCTAAACTGACACAAATGCCTCAAATTTCTGGTAGTTTTAAAACAGATCAGGCTACATATCTATGTAGCCTTCAATCTGTTTGAAGTTGTTCTGAATTGAGTTTTTTTTTACGTAGCAGTTATCCTAAAGATATAGGATAACTGCTACGTAAAAAAGAACTCAATCATCAGCTCAATTATTGGCCCCAGCAGTAGGCCTAGCAGTTCAGACGTAGTGTGATTGGCTCAGCCTATCCACTTGTTATGTCAATGATTGTTACTCACACACGTAGGGTCGTAATGTAGGCAATTATAATTATAACTTCGTTTGTGTGAGTGTCAGGGGTTCGCACACAGATGAACAACTTTACTTAAAGCCATTAATATATTCTTAAATATTTCAGCCATGTTTAAAATTCAAGTACTTATTCGTAAAGTTTTCAGACGCATACTAAGTAGGTACAACATTAATCAGACGGAGGTCATGTTTCAGTCAAATTACACAGTTCAAAGCGCACCTTCAAAATTTTAAGAAAATGAAATATGGGTTAATTAATAAAAATCTCATATTTACAAAAAGTTAAGCGAAGAAAATGAACACTGTACTTGATGGTCGTGTAAAATTGAAGACATTATCATGTTACGTACCTACCAATCTATATCTATGTTATAAAACTGAAGAGTTTGTTTGTTTGGCTGATCGCGCTAATCTCAGGAACTACTGGTTTTAATTAAAAAGAAATGTGTTGGATAGTCAATTTATTAAGGAAGGCTATAGGGTATAATTATAACATCAAGCTGCGACTAATGGGCTGCGGGTTGTTCGAAAGAGATACCGCGCCCCCGGAACGCAAAGGGCACAGGAAGGAACATGGATGGGTTTTAGTCAGTAAAAGTCTGACACTCGCTCCCGCCCCGCCCAGGGCGGAAGAAGTCATTGGATGATTTCCCATCGGTAACAAAAAAAAAGCTGCGATATTAGTCGCAGCTTTTTTTTTTGTTGTTTGTGCAGAGTAGTAACCAAAGACGTAACCTTAATGCGAGTGAAAAAACTACGTGGAAGAAGTCGTGAAGTAAAATTATAAAGGGGAAAGATTTTTTCGTTTGTTTATACCGAATAGGCTCTGAAACTTCTAGATCGATTTTAACCATTTTTTCACCAATTGATAGCTACATTATTCCTGAGTAACATAGGCTATATAACATCCCGCTACGGCCAACGGGAGCGGAGCAGCAACCAAAGACGTAACTTAACGCGGGTGACATAAGCCACGGGGACGAAGACGCGGGCAGTTCGCTAGTTAAAAATACTTTTTTGTGCTTGAGTAGGTATATGATGTGTAGGTGGATTTTAATTAGGTACCTAGTTATAATATACATTATATTCAAGCTAAAATGGAAGTTTATTGGTAAACCATTTTAGAAATACAGTTGGCAATTATTCGGCGCCCGAATTGTTATCCCAAGTCGTATCATTATTATTTATTTGTTTATTAGCGTCAAAGTCTATATATCCAACGGGAACTTTCCATTTTTCCGGGATATAAAGTAGCCTATGTGCTATTCCACATTGTACTCTATCTCTGTGCCAAATTCAATCCAGATCCTTTCAGCTTTGCTAGCCTGGTTGAGTAACAATTTGATTGGCGCTTTCAGACTTCTTTTTATGAAGTTTCTTGCCCATTCCTCTTTATAGACAATATACCTTTGGAAGGGGCAAGTAGATTCATTTCTTCCTAAGTGCCTTTTAATAGTCTTATTGAAATAAATTATTTGACTTTGACTTTATTAATTATAAATTCAGGTTTTCTAACGATGTTTTCTCTAACGAGCTTTGATTTCACGGATGTTACCGTATTAGCATTTAATGATCTAGTAAGTAAAGCATTTATCCGGCAGTGAAGGCTTAATACCAAACGGGTATATCCGTCCTCACACAAAATCCTTATCAAGTTTAATCTCAATCGTATAATAAATTACAAATCATTAATTTTCGAACACAAAATGCCACAATCTTGACTTGTCATCAAATTCTTCCGATTTAATTCATTCACACGCAACCGTGATATAATTTCCATGTTTTACAAACAAGACCACCCTGTACCGTGAGAAAGACGCGACAGCTGTTAATAATCTTGATAAAACTCACCAGAACTTGTGCGTTGCCGTTCCTGTCATCCACCCAGCCGACTACCAAATCCGCTCCTCTCATATTCCTTGCAGAATTGAAACCTAAACCGACGTAACCACGAGTCTTCGCCTCCAATCTGAACGTAATACTCGAGTCTGTATTCACCCATCGGAGAATCACATCTCCATTCTCGTCTAGTCTCTCGGAATGAGCCCATGTCAAACTCGATTCGTACGATTTTGAATCGAATATCTCTCTTCGATGCCTCACTCGGTATTGGTCAACTATTCGACTAGTCTTTTCTGTTTTCGATTGAGCTTGTAGTTGTCCTAGAGCTTGTGAGTGTAAGGGGTTGGCTGGTAACTCATTAGGCTGTGCTTGCGGTTTAAACCTTGGCAGTTTAGCATCACAGAGTAAAATAGCACTTAAAGCTACGACTATTTGGAGATGCATTTTGTTCAATGTCAATAGTTCATAACTTTGTCAAATCTGAAACCAAAGAAAACAACGAGATTAATAATAGGTAATAATATCTTTCCCACCAAGTTTTGGTCACAGCGGCCTATCTCAATGTAGACTAACCAAGTACGCAGGAGATATTATAGTGCACAAGTGTGTGAGCAAACACAGACGTACACTCCCTCTGTCTCATAGTTCGAAGGGATGGCAATTCGTCACAATCATGGAGAGATGAGGCGCAAGACCAACTGCTTTACGTATTTTCCGAAGTTGGTGTGACCACCACCGTGGTGTCACACCAACTTCCAAACGTTTGTTACCAACGGGAACCACAATAAAATTTCTATTTCATCCAATAACCTACACAGTACAATGTTAAATAAAATATAAATGAACAAAAATCAATATATATATAATGTAACAGAAATAAAAACAAAGATGTCGTAACAAGGATGCGGCCAATAAACAGGTACGATTTCCGGTGTTACAACCACTACCACTGACGTAACAAAAACAGGCCCACATAACGAGGTGGACGTCATAACTCGTTCCGGTGTTTCGGAAAGTCGCCGCGAACAAATAGTAGTGGTATTCACCTTATTAACATACCCACTAGTAGGGTTGCCACGCGGCCGGGTGAAGCAGGACATCCGTCAGGCTTTTTGGATGAGTGGCTACTTATTCTAGCTATTAATTCTTTTTTATTTAAGATTGGTTTGCTCTTGAGTCTAGTCTAGGTCAGAGGTGACAGAGACCAAGTCGAAGATGCAGTGAGCTTACCAAGAAGAAGCCTGTTCACTCTTATGTTTAAGAGATTAAGGTTGAATGCGTTTAATTCATTAGATGTTGATTTCATCATTTTAAAATTCAGATCCGGCCTTTTTTACCCAAAAGGCTATAGGTTCGGCTTTCCGAATTTAGGATTTGGCAACCCTACCTACTAGTCACAGTTTGGCGCCGCTGAATGAGTCAACAGTTCCATAAAATCGGGTTATTAATAAAATTGCCCTATTAGGTGGTATTCACAAACACCTAGATTATTAGACTTTTTGTTTAATTTTTTCCCGGTTGCCGATCTAGATTTGATCGATATCTAGAATCGGTTTTTCAGTAATCGATTTCACGGTTAAGGCGATTTAGTAGCACGATCAGTGAAGGCTTAGTGAAGCGTATACCCATTGCGATAATTAAGGTAATTATATTGATAACCGGAGTTGCATTAGGTTGTTAATGAACGATAGGGTTACCTAGTTAACAAATTGTTAAGCACCTGTTTGTTCACGAATTTAAACTTCGACCCAAAAATCGTGCGAGGGGCCATTACATAAGCAGATATAAATTCAGAAATAGCTCCTGTCTATACATCTACAGTCTATACCTTATTATAAAAAAGCTGACTTTTGTTTGTTTGTTTAAACGCGCATATCTCTGAAACTACAAGTTAAGATTGACAATTCTATTTTGTATATGGTAACCCGATCCATAAGGAATGGTAGAGGCTATATAACTTCAAGTTAGGACACACAAGAGCGGAGCAGTAATCAGTATAATTTAACGCGGGTGAACAAAACCAAGCGCGGGCAAGAAGCTATAGTGACTTTCTAAATAAAAAAACATTAAGTAATTATTATGTATTAAATAAGCCTCTCCCCCTCCCTCTCCCTCCTCTCCAGGTCGCAAGCACGACTGATAAGCGTGGCGTCCCGGGTTCGATTCCCAGGTCGGGCGAAAAAAGTGTTATTGGGTTTTTCCATAAGGATTTGCTCAGTAGCAGCCCGGAGTTTGGAAATTGGTGGTGTGACACCCCCGTGCCTCGGAAAGCACGTAAAGCCGTTGGTCCCGGCTGTCATTCGTAGATCTTTGACAGTCGTTACGGATAGTCAGAATCCAGGAAGTCTGACAACCAGTCCAACCAAAAGGTATCGTGTTGCCCAATAACTGGGTTGAGGAAGTCAGATAGGCAGTCGCTCCATGTAAAACACTGGAACTCAGCTGCATCCGGTTAGACTGGAAGCCGACCCCATAATAGCTAGGAAAAGGCTAAGTAAATGATGAAATAACCCTCTGAGAAATTAATCAAAATTCCACAATAAAAGTGCCGGAGAATTCTTCTCACGTGTCTAAAGAAATGTAATTAGACAACGGTCATAGAACTCAGCACTCGAGTAATGTGGGCGTTAAGTGTTCAGATTTAGATATTAGCAAAAGTTCTTTGATTATTTAAACACTCAGGGAGTGTTTGATGATGGTTTAACATACATCTAGTAGTCAGTAGTAGTAGAGCTCTTTGTGAAGGAGCCCTTTCGGGGAAGTACTACCACTATACCTATTTCTGTGGCAAAGCAACGTTGCTGTGATCCGGTTTCAAGGGAATGGGTGCCGGTGAAATTACAGGCACATGAGAAAGTTCAACTTTGTCTCTGGGATGGAAACGCATTTGCCACCACTTTGGTGACCACTTAACATCAGGTGGGCCGACGGCGTGTTTGCCATCCAACGAAATAAAATAAAAATAATAATAATAATCTCAGCATTATTAGGCTTTACAAAACCTCCAGTCATGTTTTTACAACTTCTTTTTACAACTTCTTAACTTCCATTACCAACAAGAACAGGTTATTCTACTAAAAATAAACTAATAAAATACCAGTCTATTAGTGTTCCACTGCATGAGCAAAGGCTTCTTCTTATACACAGAAGACACGAGCATTGATCACCACGCTTGCTCTAGACGTATTGGCGATTTGAGACTTATATTAATTACTAGCGACCTGCCCGCGACTTCGTCCGCATAGCTTATTTCACCCGCGTTAAATTACGTCTTTTGTTACTGCAGGCTCCGCTCCCGTGGATCGTAGCGTGATGTTATATAACCAGGAATAATGTAGCTATCTATTGGTAAAAGAATGGTTAAAATCAGTCCTGTAGTTTTGGAGCCTATTCGTTACAAACAAACAAACAAATCTTTCCTCTTTATAATATTAGTATAGATAAGTCCAGGTTTCCTCATGAAGTTTTCTGTTCCGATGTCAGTAATGTCCAAGATAAACTTAGAAAGTAAAAATTAAATAGAAAAAGTCACATTGGTACTTGCTCGTACCCGTTTGCGTGCCAACAGCCTAGTGCATGAGCTCCCTAACCACTTGGCCATCACGATATTCTACCCACTACGGGTTATTCTTCTGCAAAAGGAAAAAAAGAAAGATCCAATAGAACAATAAATAAAAGATAAAGAGGCCAATAACATAGGGGCAGACTAAAGAAACAATGATAAAAACAATTTCTATGCAAATCCGTCAATTAATTACGGAATATTTTAATGAAACAGCGACATTGTAATCAGTTTAGTCATTATGCAAAGACTTGGGGCCAAGGTCAAGTATTTAAATAACGTATTTGGTAATTCCATTTGTGTGCACGCATAAGTTAAGAACTAACTTATGTTCTCGACTTCGTTCGTCCTAATGTCAGTTATTGGCGATTTTTTTATTTTTACCGATGGGAAATCATCAAATGACTTCCCCCGCCCTAGGCGGGGCGGAAGGGAGTGTCAGACTTTTACTAACTGACTAAAACCCATCCGTGTTCCTTCTTGTGCCCTTTGCGTTCCGGGGGCCCGGTATCTCTTACGAACAACGCGCAGCACCGACAGTTATCGGCGATGGTCTTCTTTTTTGCGCGGAACCTCAATTCTTTTTCTAAAATAAAAGTAGCCTTGGTGACTCCTTATGGCATCAGGTATCGGTTAGTGAAATTCTTGTCAAAAGCAGTCCAGCCTTTTCGATAATCAGCCAGAACAAACAGACGCAGAGACCAAAAAATTACAAATACCGTATAAACACTCATATTGATTTTATAAAAAGCTGTATCTTTGACATTATAAACAGATACTTCAAATTTATTTATTTGTATTTCTTTAAAGGTTTGGGAGTCAAAATAGACGAAAGAACGAAACAAAACCTCTCTTGACAACTCAAACATGAACAAAGAGTAAAGAAGAAAGACTAATAAATGCCCCTTTGACTCTAATTAACGATACAATCAGAATACAAAGCTACTTCCTCGCAAAAAAGTAAGAGCCGCAAGAAACGTACGAAAAAAAAATATCGTGAGAAATCCACTTGCAAGCAAAAACTCGGATATGCCATCTGTTACCCGAGGTGTCCCGAATCGCTTACGAGCAAATCTGTGAATAAATAATGGGAACACACAATGTACATATGACGTATCCTAAATTGAGGATAATAAGGAGCCTTGATATAATCAGTGCAAAGTGGCTGATACTCGTCGTTCCTTAAAACGGTTCGTAGCGAAAAATGATATGCCTTCAGGCTGAGACAAAGGAAAGGGTTTGACGGAATTGATATAATATGGCAATAGCAGATTGTTTTATTTGGTTAATTTTAAGATGGCTTACAGCTAGTACATGTGAGTAAGAACACATTACGTAGAAGGTTTAATTGCCAATAACTAATTTCCACTCATAAACATATTTGAACTAATATTACATATAAAGAGAACAGATTTGTGTTTCTGTTTGTACCTATTGGATTAACTCAAAAACTACTAAACCGATAAAAAAAATTGTTTTAACTAAGTATGGAAAGCTACATTATCAGCGAGTAATATAGGCGAGTTTTTTTTTTTTTTTCAAAAACTTTAAAGAGCTGTAAGATCCGTTCTATAATTTGAACAGATTCGCATAGACAGCGTGAGAATCTGCCAAAAACATATTTCTAGTCGTAGATACATTAGAGTTTAAAATCCAGATTAAAACTTAACGCATCCGTTAAGAAACTTACATAAAACCAAAGCAAAGGATCACAATTTAAATAATATTCAAATTAACAAGATTATTTAACCATACATGGTACCACATCTATATACAAACTAATGTCATCCGCAAACTCAGACAGCGTTAATTGCAAACGTGACTGGAAGCTCCGGGACTCCTCATTTACTAAGAAATTCCTAATAGGAACGCAGTCACGTTGGCTCCAAATCTTCCTGATTAAAGTCCTGATAATAAAAGTCGCATGGACGAGGTCAACATTGTTCGAGGACCTAAAGACAAAATAGTTGAGTACTTACAAGGTTTAAGGTCAAAACAATGGCCGAATTATGCCAGAAAACTCTGAAATTATTTCGGTTGGAGCGTTTAAGTACTTACAAGGGACTCGTCGTTAGGCCCCTTTCGACAAGATGGAAAACACAAGGAAATTAACTAGAATTAGTAATGACTGAAAGAGAAATGAAAAAGGGGGCGGTATTTCGAATCTCATTAAAGACCGACCGTAGGCAAAAAATTACTCTGAAAATCTTTGGTTTGCTAAAAAGCTTTCTTTCTTTTTTTTTCTTATTATGTTAGGTTTTTTTTAACAACATTTGATTACAAACAAGCCGACGGCCCACCTGATATTAAGTGGTCACCGCTGCATATAGACATCTGCAATACCAGAGGCCTTGCAAATTCGGTGCCATCCCCAAGTTGAAATGTCTTATGTGCCTGTAATTACACCAGCAACCATATACTTAAACCGGAACACAGCAACACTGCTTTGCGGCAGATATAGGTAATGGTGGTAGTACTTCTCCGGACGAGCTTCTTCACAAAGAGCTGTATTACTACTGAAAGCTAGTAAGAGTTTGATCTTGAATAATTTTGAAGGTTAAGAAAAAGCGAATAAAGCCAATAAAAACTTAAAATGTAATAAAAAGGCTAATGCAAACATTTCTCCATTACGAAGAGATAACATTGAACGCATTTGAAATATTCAAACAATCACCGGTCAACGAACTAACAGATTTAAATGTCTCGACGCCTTTGAGATTTTATCGTAACACGAGTCATTGGCTTAATGTAATTATATCAAATATTATTATAGATAATTTAATAGAACTGATCGAATTAAAATTAAGATCAATCGTGTATAACAGTGATTTTATAATTACAGGAAGCAATAAATCTACAAATAGACATGATGTAGCTTGCAATGTACAAATTAAAACTGTCAATTCTATTTCTAAAATCAATCAGTTCCACAATATCAATGGAAACAGCTACACCCGATTAAAAACTGGAACACCAGTTATAGAAATCAAATTTTCTATTTTACTTGAACTCTTTTACTATGAAACAGAACGGAAAGGCTAGCTACAAAAACTACCAATTGCGGCGTTCGAGCAAAACGAGATAACAGATCATTATCCACTTATTGAGAGGAAGTCGAAACCACTTTGTCCATAGTCGTTATAAACAAATGGAGCGATATTTTCGTCGGTAATACTAGTAATACTTAAGAAACCGCAGCACAAGAAGCCAGTTTGATACTTTTATCTAATCTACTTAGATGTATCCTGTTTGGAAGGAAGAAGAAGAATCTTTGTTTGAAGACTCAAGAAGTCCATTCACATATTGATTGGTATCGTCTATTTTAGGAATTCATTGGTCATTTACGTATCCGGGATCTTGTACTGCATATCCGGGAATCCGATGATCGACATTCTCAAGTGCATCAGTGTAAACCAACGATTTTAAAATTGACCTCTTAAGAATTATTGGAATCTCAATTATTAAAATATTGCATGCGAATATAAGTAACTCACCGGAACTTTGAATCGTTGAACCGGTATTTTATCGCGTCAATGCCTTTTTGCATGCAGAATGGGTATAAAAGAATATTACAGTAAGGAAAAGATAGGTTATACATTTTGATCGCCATATTAAACGGTGTATTTCTGCTGTGGTATAGATTTTTGACTCAATGTCTGTCTGGCAATAAAGACGATAATGGTAATGCGGTAAAAAAAAGCCACGATTCTTAAAATACTTTCAACGAAGCGGCGCCAGTTTTTACCATAAAATCAGGTAACTTTATACATCAACAGAATACTGCATCGAAATCAGTGATCTCAAAATATATTAAGAGCAAAAAATCTCGATATTCGCACTATTAAAGACCAGTTTAAAACCACGGAGGTAATCCTGAGAAACTCGCCCCTTCACTTAATGGAGACGATAGAAAAAAGTTCTGGTATAATGAATGAAAAGGTCTGACTTTGAAGTGCTTAGAGTATGAATCAGACAAGCTTGCAAGCAAAGTGAACAATGAACAAAAGTACATAAAGATAAATGTTAACGCTCTAGGTAAAATATAACGTATAAAAGCATGTATTTGTTGACACAAGGAGTACAATATAGGGAAAGTCAAACATTGAGATATTTAGATCTTAACAAATATGTATCTAGCTAGGAATTATCTGAATGAGGACAAATAATAATAAAGAGTCCGTTTGTAATATAAAAATAATAGCTGTTTACCAAATGCATATGAATATTTACACGATTCTTATACCAAAAAGACAAATCTTTTTTACCTGTCTGTCTATTTATCTATTTGTTCCGGCTAATCTCGAAGACCGCTGAATCGATTTTGACGAAACTGTAACTGGCATAATATATATATGGCACTAAGTAGCTGCTGTTATAAAGAGTAATTTAATATATTTACGCACAAAAATAAACCCATGATAACAGACATTTACGCAAATAAAGTCGCAGGCATTAGTTTCTGCGGGTTGTTCGTAAGAGATACCGCGCCCCCGGAACGCAAAGGGCACAAGAAGGAACATGGGTGGGTTTTAGTCAGTAAAAGTCTGACACTCTCTCCCGCCCCGCCCAGGGCGGGAGAAGTTATTTGATTATTTCCCACCCACCAAAAAAAAAAAGGCATTATTTTGTTATATAGCTCATTCCATTCATACCCAAAGGTTCGCAGTTTATAACAAGCAAGAGTTGTAGCGTGTACCGGCAATGAACTATTTTGTTGCACTTCCACATTCACATGTGAGCAGAAATTTATTGTTCCAACTTGTCCTGGAAGTGTCGTGCAGATGAAAAGCTGTTGTTCTACAAAGCGTGAAGTATTTTTAATATCCGCCTTGTTTTATACTGGCAGTAATATTAAAGAGGCAAAGTTTGTGAGGATGTAGGAGGTAATCTCTGGATCTACTGAACCGATTACGAAATTTCTTTTATCCATAGAAAGCCTCGTTAATTGGGAGTGTTATAGGCTACATAACATCACGCTATATCACAGGGGAGCGGAGCAGTAACCAAATACGTAAAATAAGCCGGGTGAAATAAGCCACGCTTCAAAGTCGCAGGCAGAATAAAATATAAACAACTTTGTACCAGTACGGCTTACATAACATTACTATTGTCATTAAATAAAAAACATTTTTGCCCGAATATTACTGACATAAGTTGTAAATTGTTCCCTCAGCGCACATTACTACGCCCTCAAGAGTATTTCGCTGATTTATGTCATCCGGAACTGCTGTGAAATTTTATTGAAGTTGGTGAAAATTCTAGGGACTAGCAGAACTGTTTATCGTAAGTTATTTTCTAACCTAACTTAACTACCTTTATGCAAGACGTTGTTTTTCACATTCTCGACAAATTCTAAAAAAATATTTTTTTATAATTGTCTTGGTGTCGCAATATTATCTGTTTTTTTTTTGTATTTTATGACCACCTCCGGAAATTGGTCGAGGATGGAAAACTGTACCTTGTGTTGATCTTGGATTTCCCAGCTTTAAACATTAAGGCTGTCCGCATACGTCAGACAATTGGTGACCGATTTTCTTGTCGGAGAGAGTGGAACACATGAAGCCTAAACGCACAACGCAGATGTCCCACTAAAAGTCGTTCCCATAAACTATGGATCTATTTGAAGGGTTCGAGAATAGGTCCTACAAAAAGTCGGACGTGAGCAGAGGCCCTAAACTAAGTAATCATCATTGATAATTTGGTACCCATTAAGGACCACAACATCACGTCATTCAAACCTATGTTTACTGTGTAATAAAAACCAACATTAAATCAAGTTAATGCAGACATCCAGATAACTGACTTTCATTTATCGTCGATACCCATTTCCGTTACTATTTGTAGCTTTGATAAGAAACTCAGTGGCTATGCCACTATTTTCATTGAAAAACTTGTAGATTAATTCATGGCGAAGCTTGAAAGGGGACTTCAAGTGATCTAGAAATCTATTTCTACAACTTTTTCCGACGTAATTGGAGCAGTAATATCCCTATCGTTGGATTTATAATGTGATCTAACTTGTTACTCTTCGTGTTCATTCATGTTACGAATAAAGACACGCAGAAAACGTATAAAAAGAGAGGTGTAGCTTTCGGCTACAAGAATGCTGAATTTTATCTCTTTTCTACATCTTATCGCATCAACTTGGAACTACTGAGACCCTTTTTATCAACTTCTTTGTTCTAGATTTTAAAACCTACATAAGGTCTTTCGTATTTTTTCATAATTCTATGCCAGTGCACAAAGAACCACATTTTGTCGACGTATGTAATTTTGGTCCTTGGAGCTTAAGTAAAACATATGTACATAGACTGAGCTCTAAATATGAAACAATACTTCTTAAATAAACAAAAACCAACACAAAGTGTACCACATTAATCTTGTAATAATGAACGATACAAGCGTGTACTTAATTAGTCTAATTATTAGCATCCGTGTAATGAGCAGTTATCTGAGCTAATAACCTTCTGATTAACGATAACAAATGAAATGTATTAGTTCCGGTTAAATGGAGAAAAAGTTGCATCTGTTTCTAAAAAGAATATATATGAAAATATGTAACTAATTACGCATTGTTACAGAATGTTGAATTCCTATTAAGAATAAACGTAATATATTGGCTCTATTGTAAGCTAATAAAGTATTTTACTTAATATAGTCATTTGGTCTCCTTCTATTCATATGGCCTTATTCCATCTTTATTTGAGGTCGGTTCTTCGGTCTTTTCTGGGTCGCAATTGGGTAAGCATGGATATTTGGTCCTTCTTCTAAAGTAAAGTAAAAAGAATTTGTTTTGCCAGAACGTTTCAATGCTATCAAGAACTTAAACAAATTCAAACAAAAGTAAAGACAATCAGAGATATACTCTTAGTTAATAGCAGATTAAACACAATAGCATAAGGTTGTTTATGTAAAGCAATCATTGAATCACGCTTGGACAAATAGAACCAGGAATCTGGATTATATAGTGTTTAATCAATATTGGAGAATGTAAATGGCTAGCTAGCAGATTGCCGGGCATAAATTCACTGCGTACTGTAACTAGCACAGAATGTAATTCGAAACGGATTGTCGGCCACAATTTGAATTAAAAGGCTAGTAGATGGTGTTGTGAAACCCGGACTAAAGGACCAATAAAATAGAGTAAAAGAAGCTGAAGTAATATTGTGTTTTAAGCAGCCCCGACAATAGATTCAACACTCGTTGTAAAGTAAAAGCTTATTAGCAAGCGTACGCGAACTTTATTATTCCAATTTCTTTATCCCTTAATCCGTCAAAAAAGAAAGCTTTGTTTTTAATGGATGGATGAATGCACATAAATAAATAAAATTAAAGTGTCTGTTTGTAGTGTCAAAATAACAGCTTTTTACAAAATAGTCATCAATTTTTACACGACAAAGTCCGGTTTTTGTCTATCTGTTTGTTCCGGTCAATCTCCGCAACGGCTGTATCGATTTTGACGGGTCTTCCACTGGCAGATAACTGATGTTATAAGTATAAATTCAGATTACCTTTATTTTAGAAAAAAAATTAGGAAACTGTAAAAAAAAAACATTTACACAAACGAAGTCGTGGGCCCAAATTAGTTTCAAGATAAAACAACAGAATTTTAAAGGCCATTAGGGCTTCGGAGACCTGGAGATATTGTAAGCAAAATACGGCTCTTTGCCTCAAAAGCCAAAGTCAATGCTTAAGTGTCGGAATGAAATTAACTTTGACCTTTTAAAGCAGAATTTAGTTTACTGTTTTTTGCAAAAAAAAAATTAAGTACATTGCTTTTGCTTTTCTTCTTGTCAAATAAAAATGTGATTTTCGTTAATGTTACTTCCCTTAATCTTATATCCATTAACCAGAGTATTTCCCGGTACTACGGTTGGGTCTTGTTGCCATCATATAACTATGTATGTAAACATAATAAAAATGATGTGGAAAGCTATGAAAAATAAATGAAGTACGATTTTAAAGACGAATGAAGAGAAAGATGTTTATAAATGGGGCTACGAGGGGGTCAATACTGGAATGGAGATGTATAGAACAAAACATACCATGCTGATCCCGTCATAAATTGGCATAAGGGCAGAAAAATGGATTTCAAGTACAGCAGATTTACAGTTACTTTTGTGCAGGTCTATTGTTTGACAATCACCCTCAGTGATGTAAAGTACAGTGAGCTTAAAATGCATAGTCGCTCAACCTTTCTTTGTTCCGAGGATTTTGAGGGGAGAGTTCTTTCAGACTCTTACACAGGGGATCCCCGGCGTGTACTCATCTTCCGCATTTCCCGACTGGACTTTGGTAGACAACTGGTGCCATGGTATCCGACTATTGCCTCTTCAGACTGTCATACCACCTTTTTTTTGTTTTATTTTTGTGAGCGGAAAAAATGCCTAACCCATGTCACGCCATCCGGGAAGACGACGTGGTTTTGGTGCTTGCACCTACTAAAAATTTCGCCTGTGCGCCTACTTTCACCTTGATGGATGGGCCGCAAGCACTGCCACGCATGTCGTTCGCGACACATCAATTGTGGCCCACTTTTGGGCTCCTTCTTCTATGCCTGCCTTCCGGGCTTTCCCCACCTTCAGCGATAACCAGGTTCACTGAGACACCATCACGACTCCAAGGACCAGACTGTCATCCTATCTGAGCTAGGGTTTGACACCTCACTACACCTAAATTCAAAGAGATTTTTTACAGAATAGAACTACCGGATGTAGTCGCACACTCGTGTATCATATTTTTGTTGATAAAAGGGGGAATGCACGTCATACTATGACCTTATTATGAGACGAAGATGCCATTAGCATATTTGTTGACGCAATATTAATAATTCAAAGGTTAATCAGAACAATTACCATGATAAACAAACGGTTTATTACATCTATTACAGTAATTGGATTACTATTGTTTGTATTAACTGTAAATGTTGGTGGTGTTGAAAGCAATAATAGGATTGCGTATTATTAGATATTCTTTCGTTCGTTGTCTGGTTAGTTTGCGTTTGTTTTCTTTGTTAACTTTTGGGTTCTGCTGTACTTATGTCGAAAGTATAGCAGTAAGTTGTGCATATAGTCGAAAATCGTGTAAGATAACACTTCAACTTGAAGTACAAAAACTTGATGTAGTATAAAGTCCTGAATTTTAAGTTGTGAATGTTTTACAGCTTAATCTAAATTAATAATCAAAACTAACTTAATTAATAATCATAACTGCCTTATTGTCCCAGTGATGCGACTGCTACGCTAGAGGTCTCGGGTTGAGCAAAAAGTGTTATTGGGATTTTCTGTAAAATTCTCAGTAGCAGCTCGGAGTTAGGATTTGTGCCCGGTTAATGGCAATGGGCTCGCCCCCTATTACACGGGACCTAAACATACCGGCGAACTGTGGGTGTACATTGGTACATCTCTGCCTAACCCTTAGAAGAATACAGGCGTTGGTATGTAATGTAATAATCAAAATATATATACAAAACTTATAAATAATAATAACATCATAGGTTATGTACAATTTTTAAAAGACTTGAGGGAAGATCAAAGAACATCAAGTATAAATTGTTTCCATGACTACATTTTTTTTAAATTACTAGGTATATAGTTCCAACGTTTCAGAAAATTCCTCATGTCTAACCTGTTGCTGTGCCCGACAGGGGCCATAATGATTTTTATTTTAAGTACCTACGAACTAAGCATATACTTAAGGAAAAGCAATAAAGATATCTAGTATTGAGTATTTCCATTTTAAGTAATTTACGCTCTAGTCCATCTAGAAACGGTTAAAAGTAACCGTATTTCTCGTTCATACGTTTCTTTATCCTTCGGACCCTATTAAAGCTAAGCGAAAAAACACGTATGCTTTTTCTTGACGCAAAACACAATTTACGTTATGCCCAGCCGTCCGTGGCTTGCATTTCATGCAAACGGCAAACAGTCGCCGGGAAGATTAATAGCGGTAATGTTTTTCCCTATCTTTGTAGCTCGCAACTTGCAATGTACAACGAGGGTTACATATTAAGTATGGAAACATTATAACGATGTTTTAAAAAAAAATGTACTTGTAACTGCCTCGTTAGCCTGGTGGTCCTAAGCTTACCAGGTCGAGCAAAAAGTGTTATTGGGTTTTTTGATGAAATTCTCAGTAGCAGCCCGGAGTAATGATTTGTGCCCGGTTAATGGCAATAGGCTCGCCCACATGAGACCTAAACATACCGGCGAACTGTGGGTGTACATTGTGACACTCTGCCTAACCCTTTGGGGAATACAGGCGTATGTGTGCGTGAGTATGTACTTCTCAAAAGGGGTCATAGTGATACTGATTTTTTTTTATCGCACATCTTTCAGTAGGTTAACGTACTGATGTATATGAACAATTTGTATCATAGGACCAACTGAAATGAAAAAAGTTTTTTAGGCTTTCGATTTTTATTACCGGTACCCTAAAACTGAGATTGTTCATTATAAAAATGTGCCATTCTGTGCAAATTTAAATCATTTTTATATCTTAAAAAAAAATTGTTCTGTGAACATTCAGCTAACTACCATCATTGTCTTTTTATTCCAAGTTTTTGATCTCGAAGTTTTGTGTTGTAATGTTACTTAATTGCCAACCTAACGGGTTATTCAAGTTACAATACATAATTAAGATTCAAGTTCACAGGCTGTACATAATCGTTAAGTTATTACATACAATTGACATCAAGTTATGATGTCATGGTAGGTTGTAAGCAAGGGTAACTCCCCTGTGGATAGGAACCATTATTGAAGTAGTTATAAAGGCGAAAGGGCAGGCACAACATCGTAATCTATATAGGTACTAATATTATAAAACTAACTGAATCTTTGGCTACTAGAGGTCTTGGGTTCGATTCCCAGGTCGAGCAGTGTTATTGGGTTTTTCTATGAACTTCTCAGTAGCAGCTCGGAGTTTGGATTTGTGTCCGGTTAATGGCAACATGCTCGCCCCCTATTACATGGGACCTAAACATACCGGCGAACTTGGGTGTACATTGTTACACCTCTGCCTAACCCTTCGGGGAATACAGGCGTGATGGTATGTTATGTTATCTATACTAATATTATAAAGCTGAAGAGTTTGTTTGTTTGGTTGCTTGAACGCGCTAATCTCAGGAACTACTGACTGGAATTGAAAAATTATTTTTGTGTTGAATAGTCAATTTAGTTTATTTAGTTAGGCGAGCCTATTGCCATTAACCGGGCACAAATCCTAACTCCGAACTGCTACTGAGAGTTTCATAGAAAAACCCAATAACACTTTGCCCGACCTGGGAATCGGACCCAAGACCTCTAGCGTAGCAGTTGCGCCTAGCACCACCAGGCTATCAACACAGTCTTATTATTTCTTCCTTATTTATATTCCAGTCTCTCTCTTTCTCTATATTATTGTAGCGTCCACTACACAACACGTCGATATGTAATTAATACCCGCTATTGATTTCACATCATGGTCATAAAGCTTAGCATTCACAAGACGGATCGCGTATACTCGTATAGTCTTAATATCGAATATCACAGACTGTTTTTGTACAAAAACATCGATATGTTTTCACAAGTCCCCGTCGTTTATTTTCTTTGTGTTACCAATGTAAACACTCCGCGGTTAGACTAGTTATTCCGCTGTTCGTGTTTTTGTTTCGTTAATCGTTTCTTGTTCGTTTTTCTTTGTGTTATTTTTAAAGATAATAATGGAGGTTGCTCCGTTTTTTTTTTTTTTTTTTGGTGGGTGGGAAATCGTCAAATAACTTCTCCCGCCCTGGGCGGGGCGGGAGGGAGTGTCAGACTTTTACTGACTAAAACCCACCCATGTTCCTTCTTGTGCCCTTTGCGTTCCGGGGGCGCGGTATCTCTTGCGAACAACCCGCAGCCCCGGCAGGAATCGGCCCTCGGTGGCCCCTTCCATGTGCTGACGTGAGTTGTATGGATGAGCTATAGTTATAAAGGGTTAAGTGACTATGTGTTTTAGATGAAAGAATTAGGGAACGAATTTTAGCATGCCATCACCGTTTGTCTTGTGGTCAAAAGCGCGATTGCTGAGCGTGGCGTCCTGGGTTCAATTTCTAGGTCGAGCAAAAAGTTTTACATTACAAATTTCTCAGTAGCAGCTCGGAGTATGGAAGTTGGTGGTGTGACACCAGCGTGCTTCAGAAAGTACGTAAAGCCGTTAGTCCCTATCTCTCCCCGGTCGTGGCAGATTGTTATCCCATCGGACCATGACAGTGAGGGAAGCGAGAGTGCATCCGTGTTTGCAAACACGTTTGTATACTGTAATATCTTCTGCTAGACTCCACTGAGATTGGTTGTCACGTCAGAAATCGGTCTGCAGAATACTTATTGTTATTAAAATGGAGGTTAATTTTAGATCATCTTGCATATAGTACAGGTTTAGTAAAATGTCACCAATGATGATATCGGAAGAAATAGTTTGATATTTATCGGTGTGGGTATTTCCAACTGAGCGAGGTTTTTTCATTATTCATATTTGTATTATTATCCAATAGCCGACCAAAAACTAGGCTGTTATTGGTAACCAGGCAGAAGCAAGTACCAATGGGACTTTTTCTATTTCATATTATGTACATTCTAAGTTTATCTTGGACATCACAGACATCGGTGAAGGAAAATATCGAGAGGAACCCTGGACGTATAATTAATTTAAGTCTGAATTCGCTAATAATTGCCGCCTTAAGCATGCATAGTGATTAATGCTCGTGCCTTCTCTGTATGAGAAGTGGACTTAGTCCTACAGTGGGATATTAATAGGCTGGTATTATTATTAAGTATAAGTTCTGTTGTAACCTCTACGATGTGATTATGGTGCCAGTTGTTCCATCTATTTGATTTTTTTAAACTATTATTATTTTGTAAATTGCTCCAATTATTATATTTTAAACTAAACTGTTTTTTCAACTATCTTGGTCTATCAAGTCTATTTAAAAATTATAAGCAGTTTGCTTTCAGTATACATACCTATAGTCCATTCTATTGACAATATTATGTTGATAGAAGCAAAACAGATTAGTTAAAAAAAAAGTTTGTTGTTGGCTTAATCGAGTAGTTACGCACTGTCCGGAAATTAAAATGTGTGACGTCATTATGTTTATAGCAACCTATACTGTTGCAACAAAGAATAGTAATGATAACAAATGACTCATTGTCAAAGATATTATCTTAAGGCTCAAGGTATTCCCAAGATTGATGCCGTTTACACAATTCAAGTTATAGACTTAGACTGGCTATACCTGTTACGTCTTTGATTACTGATCCGCTACCGTGTGGCGTAGCGTGATATTATAAAGCCTATACCTACTACTCCTCATGCATCTAACCATCGTAGAAAACAATAAATTTTCCAGTCCAACTGGAAGTTTTTGAAATTAGCGACTTTAAACAAAGAAACACGCAAACTCTTCAGGTACTTTTGGTAGGTCCGATATTAAAAGGTTCAAAAGGAATCCCATGCGATGACATAAGGTCAAGATAATACTTATAATACATAAAGGATATACAACAAACGAAAATAACACTTATCTCAAAGGCATAGATACTATAAGTCAAGAAACAAATAAGCACAGGAGCTAAATGCTAAGTACCTCATTCCGTCAGATTGGGACCAAGGCTAGGCCATCTAGAGAAAACGAGAATGGATTTATATAAAGAACGATTGGCAAGGGAATACAAGACTATTATCCACAGAACAGATTATACAGAAAGTCGAGAAGAGACTAGTCATTTTGAAATACTATTTAGTGTAACTATACTAACATAGTAAAGTTGTAGTGTTTGTTTGTTCGTTTAAACATGCTTATTACTTGAACTACCAGTCGGATTACAAAAAAATCTTTGGTCAAAACAGCGCCATCTAGCGACAGACGGTCAATCTAAGATCAATACTCATGAAAGGCGCTATCTAGTGTTAATCGGAAGAAGGCGGCGCGGACGCGACGCGTTCTGGAAACATCCGCCCGCCGCCACTAAAACCAGGGTACTAAAACCAGCAAGACTGAACGTACGCAAATAATTTGTGTAAAAACACAAAATTAAAAATTTTAGGTAATCCCCGACAGAAGAATAAAAATCCCTTCCGCAGCTAACAAAAGAGCTGATAACTTTGAAACCGCTGAACCAATTTCCATCAATCATAGCTAAGAACACTTCCGTCTAATTTACCTTTCAAACAAAAAAAATAAAATCAAAATCAGTTCATGCGTTCGGGAGCTACGATGCCACAAACAGACATACACACACACACACACACAGACACGTCAAACTTATAACAACCGGTCGTTTTTGCGTCGGGGGTTGAAAATAATTATAGAAATATACAATATCCTTGTAAAATCTAAAAGTATCCTCATTGAAGAAGCCTCCCTGCCAGTCCCCTGTCTTTATTGCCAAAATAAACTTTTTGTAGCCTATTTATGATAGACAGATTCATAAGGAATAGTATAGGCTATATAACATCACGCACGAGAGCGGAGCAGTAAACAAAGAAATAATTAAACGCAGGTGGAAAAAAATACTAGGACAGAGGCTAATTTACAATAAGAGCAACCAACTCTGTCACTGAAAACTTCAAGCAAAACTCTACCTTACAATTGCGCGCCAAGATAAAGTTTCAAATGTTTAGCTTCTTCTTAGCAAATTACAAACAAAACAAGAATTTTTGGAACACCATATCCTGTAACATTAACCCTTTTCTAAACCATATAGATAATCGATATACAATGAACATTACGGAGATGATAGAATGTGGTATATCCTCGGTAATAGTGTAATACTACGTAAATTGCTACCGTAATGGCTTTGCTAAAATCGTTTGCTGTTACCGCAGGAAATTAGTTTGTTATACCGACAGAATATAATACAGCAGTGTTTTAGTTGGAAATACGACTGGAGTGTAGTATTTTAGAGGTGAAATTACAGCTTGTATGTTATATTGTGAACTTCTAATTACCAACTAATAATAATACCAGCCTATTATTGTCTCACTGCAGATCAAAGGCCTCTTCTCATAAAAAGAAGGCACGAGCATTAATCAACACGCCAGCTTGAGGTGGATTGGCGATTTCTGACTTCATTTATTTCAACTACCTCGGTAGCCTAGAGGTCCTAAGCGCGACTGCTACGCTAGAGGTTTTGGGTTCGATTCCCAAGTCGAGCAAAACGTGTTCTTGGGTTTTTCCATTACAAATTTCTCAGTAGCAGCCCGGAGTTTGGATTTGTGCCCGGTTAATCGCAATAGGCTCGCTCCCTATTTCATGGGACCTAAAACATATCGGCGAACTGTGGGTGTACATTGTTACAGCTCTGCCTAACCCTTCAGGGAATACAGGCGTGATGGTATGTTATGGTTATAAGTCCTGGTTTCCTCACGATGTTTTTCATTCATCTATTTTAATGATGTCCAAGATGAACTTAGACAGTAGGTCTGAATTGGGTAGATGACACCACTAATCAATTGACATACTTTTTATGAGCTGTCAAAACGCGATTCCCCCAAAGATTTTGTATGACAATACTAAACTGTGACGTAATTTTTTTGACATCTCAATTCACTAACTATTTATTGACTTCAAAAATCTGGTTTTCAGAGGGGGTGTAATAGTGTTTTTTTAGAGAAATTGTGTCTTGGAATTATTGTTTAATAGGGTCATCTACCCTCATGTGTAAAATAAGAATGCCCTTATTTTACACATGAGAGGCGACGCCTCCACTACTGGATCATCACGACACTAACTAATGCTCCTATGAATTATGCTTGCGTAGGGTTACATTGACATCATAATTCATTGAATGCATTAGCAGTATTGCATAATGTTGTTGTACCTACTTTTGTAACACAATGTGCAGAGCGTGCACATGTCACAAAGTTCTACAAGCCTTGACTTGAATAAAAATGTTCTTGGCAAGTACGAATGATGGCTATATTCGAAAAGGAAATATTAGGAATAGCAGGAGATTTATCTGGCACCTGCCTGAATTGAAAACAGTTGATGAAGGTAGCAAGATAGACTGAGAAAAAGGTCCAAGTTCTCCTTCCTATCTGAGTTCTCATTTTCAATACTTGTGCTCTGTGCATAGTAAGAATCTTCGTTCCCCCAATAACCGTCTTCTACGATGCCCTTCTCACCGCCCTGGTTTTCTTAAATGTTCTTTTCTTGTTCAGGCGGTTTTCCTTTGGAATGCGCTTCTTCAGAGTATCAGGATGGCCTCCAGTCGGTTCACATTCAAGGTAAAAGTACGCGAACACTTACATAAGAAGTTGGTAGACTCGTCCCACAATTAGTTTGTTATATTTCTCCACCTATGTATTTTTATCTCTCTCTACTTTGTATATTTTGTTTGTATATATGTATTTATTATTATATTTTATTCTTGGAAATTTTCTGTTCCTTTTCCTTGCACCTACTATGTTTTATCTCTGCATCACCCTAAGGTAGACTGGTGGAAAATGTCCAAGGCATTAAGTCCGCCAGTTTTAATAAGTAAATAAAAAGATAGTTCGTCAAAATAAGACACTCCAACCAAATACCTTTTTTTAAAACACAACAGATAAATTCATTATGTATGCTCTTGTATGCATTATGGATCCCGCAATGATCCAAGACAGTTTCAAATCGTTTATCCGTTCTTTTTTTCATATATTATCTGTGAAAATTGTTGATAAACCAATAAATAAATAAATGTACGGTTTACTAAAGTTTGCGACATGTCCCCTGCAAATGATCAACCAATCAATTTGCGCTTCACGCTAGAGCCCTCGGGAGCACGGTAAGCTTTCTTGATTAATGTTGCGTGGGTTTCAAATGGAACGAGAGCACTTTAATGTCTTAACTTGTTTATGTACTCTTAGTTAATTAAATGTGGGTGGAGGCAACACTACCAGATAAACTAGAAAGCATTTTCCATATTATAAACTTCGTGGAAATGTACCTTTGTCAAACAAATTACTGTTAAACTAATGGAAATCTGTTCAGCTTTACAAAGAAAGAAATAAAGAAGAAAGAAAAAAGAAAAATTAAGAACAAGAAATTATACATACATACCATCACGCCTGTATTTCCCGAAGGGTTAGGCAGAGATGCACCAATGTACACCCACAGTTCGCCGGTATGTTTTTAGGTCCCATGTAATAGGGGGCGTACATTGGTGTACATTGTTACACCTCTGCCTAACCCTTCGGGGAATACAGGCGTGATGGTATGTTATATTATTATTTACAAGTCCTAGGTTTACTTACAACGTTTTCCTTTACCGACGTAGCCTTTTTCAACTTAAATGTATGTAAACAAAATATAAACACGACTTTAATGAGCGTGTTTAAAGCATCTCAAGGGAATTCTTCAAGATACGGACTGGCAGAGTTGTTAGTATCTTTCTTTGAAGTCTTCTGTGCGAGGTTCTCATTACCCGTGCTTGTATCTAAAATACCTCATACTTATGCATTTCAGATGCTTAAGCCCCAACTTTATGCTAGATTGGCTCCGTTCCATTGTTGCAAGAACTTATTTTCTTCAAAGGTAAAATGCAAAATTCTGCACAACGTTTATTTGCTTTTATCTGGGAAGTACATCCTTGCTCATGCTTTAAGTTGGAGCTTCTGTGTTTGAGACTTAGTAGAGAGAATAACGCTTATCGTTAGCCTAGTGGTCCTAAGCGCGACTGCTACATTAGAGGTCTTGGGTTCGACTCCCAGGCCGAGCAAAAAGTGTTATTGGGGTTTTCTATCAAATTCTCAGTAGCTGCTCGGAGTTGGCATCTGTGCCCGGTTAATGGCAATAAGCTCGCCCGTATTACATGGGACCTAAACATACCGGCGAACTGTGGGCGTACATTGGTACACCTTTGTTTAACCCTTCGGGAAATACAGGCGTGATGATATGTTAATTACGCTTGTTAAAATCCCTACTATATACTATCCATATTCCATACTAAGTACTACTAGTCTCTTACTCTGTCTGTTACGGCTTTCCCGCCTAAACCGCTGAACCAATTTTGATGAATTTGGTTCAGAGATAGATGAGACTTTGGAGAAGGACATAGGATTCCTTTTGTCGCGAGAAAAGGGGTTGAAGGGGTTGAAATAGGGTATGGAAGTTTGTATGGCAGTCCGTCATTTAGTCCTACTATCCTACTAATATAATAAATGCAAAGGTCAGTAAGGACGGATGGAAGTTTATTACTCTTTTACGCTTAAACGGCTCACGAAATCTGAATAAAATTTGGCACGAAGATAGATTGTAGTGTGGAATAACACACATAGTACTTTTTATCCCGGAATATTTACGGTTCCCGTGGGATAATATAACAAGTTTGACGCGGACGAAGTCGCGGCCAGAAGCTAGTTTTCCATACATATAACTGTCTAGTTTATTGGGAACTATAATAGTATGATATAACAAATCAGACCATTTATCACTTAAGAAGTTTGTCTAAAGCCCAATTCTCTATACTTGTATAGCCAAACTTAATCCATGGCGGAAATCAAACGGAAATTAACTAACAACTTTGAGGCTTACAATAGCTTCAAGGAATTCATATTTCACAACCAACTTTGCCCGACCTTCGGTAATAACGACGTTTGCTTTATTTTGTGCCCCCTCACATATCCTAACACTCGCATATACCATCACGCCTGTATTCCCCGAAAGGTTAGGCAGAGGTGTACTAATGTACACCCACAGTCCGCCGGTAATTTTTAGTTTGGCGGGGTCGAGCCTATTGCCTTTAGCCGGGCATAAATCCTAACACTGAGCTGCTACAGACAATTTCATAGAAAAACAAAATAATACTTTGCTCGACCAGGGCATCGAACCCAAGGCCTTCAGCGTAGCGGTTGCGCTTAGGACCACTAGGCTACCGACACCGCTCATACACACATATACATAAACTAGCTTCTGTTCGCGACTTCGCACGCGTACTTAGTATCACTCGCATTAGGTTACGTTTTTCGTTATTGCTTCGCACATATCGGTCGTAGCGTGATGTTATATAGCCTTATATAGCCTGTTATATAACCTTCCTCGATAAATGAACTATCCAACACAAAAATATTTTTTCAATTCAAAGCAGTAGTTTCTGAGATTAGCGCGTTCAACCAAACAAACGAACTCTTCAGCTTTATAATATTTGTATAGATACGTACATATCCTAATTGTCACAAAAAACCAAACAATTATCAACAGCTCTATGAGTCTATGGTCTTATCAAATGGAAGTTTATGAGTTTGTATAACCATAACCAATTTACAATCGGTTTGTGTCTATTAAATAAATCTGCAGCTCAAATTAAAAATTAGCTCCGTTTATCATATCCGTGAGAGCGTGGTGTTGTATCAGTTTTTTTTTTTAATATTGATATTGATTGCATTTGATGTAACGGTGTGTTGTTTGTTCTCTCACGGGTTTGTCGGACTTTGGAACAATGGGTCTTCCTTGTAAAAGATTTTAAGCTAACTTATGACCATTCAAAAGCATTTTAAATATTTTTAGCTAAATTCAAGAAGAATAGATAGGCTATATAACATCACACTACGACACCCGGGAGCGGAACAGTAACCAAAGATGTAACTTAACGCGCTAGTAATAATAATATATGGGTGTGTATTGGTACACCTCTGCCTATGGCTTCGGGGAATACCAACAACGCGTGATGGTATGATGGTAATATTAATATTTCAAAACCTAGAATATTATATCCAAGCCGAAACTAAACCTGGCGACGTTATCTGAAATCTTTGCGAAATTTTAATAAAAAGTAAATAAGTATCAACAAATTATCTTAAAAGACTTTTCCACACAAATGTTAGGTATCAACTAACTAAAACAACTACTCTCGATAGCTTGAAAATACCTAAAAAGTTACCAAATTTGATGTCTAGAATATTATTAGCAAGTTCCAGTCCGCGACTTCGTGCGTGTGAAAGTGGTTATATTATTCCAAGGCAACCGTAAATTTTTAGCCTTAGTGCTGTTCCAGATTATAATCGATCTCTATGCCAAATTTCATCCAGATCCGTTCAGCCGTTCCGTCGTGCATGAGTAACAAACATCCATCCAAACTTTCATTAAGATTTTATAATTTTAGCTATAAACTCGACCTAGTTGGATAATGTCAATGTAACATAAAAGTATTAATTACATAACATACCATCACACCTGCATTCCCCGAGGGGTTAAGCAGAAGTGTACCAATGTGCACCCACAGGTCACCGGTATGTTTAGGTCCCATGTAATAGGGGGCGAGCCTATTGCCATTAACCGGACACAAATCCAAACTCCGAGCTGCTACTGAGAATTTCATAGAAAACCCAATAACACTTTTTGCTCGACCAGGGAATCGAACCCAAGACCTCTAGCGTAGCAGTCGCGCTTAGGACCACTAGGCTACCGAGGCAGAGGTATTAGAAGTTCAAGTAATTTAAAGTTATTAGATTAAATCTGTCTGACGTCGGGTTTAGATCCAAAATAAGATTGGAATCTTTTGGATTATCGTCTCTTACTGGGTATGGCAGAACCACAAACGGAGTAACATTTTCTATCTTCGCATCAAAGTCAAAATCAAAGTCAAAACATTTATTTCAATTAGACCATTTACAGGCACTTTTGAATTGTAAAGAAGTTACGCATACAAAAAGTTAAAGCTAGTTGCTATATCTTACCATTATTAACTATACGAATTTAAATCTATATAATAAATTGAAGTGTCTGTTTGTAATGTGACAATAATGCGGTACTTAAAAGAAATTTTAAAAATGTTGTCTGTCTGCCTGTTTTTTTCCGGATTATCTTCGAAACAGCTGGACTGATTTTGACGAGGCTTTCACTGACAGATAGCTAAGGTTAATTTTATTTTAGACAACAAATTAAAATTTCGCGTCAAATATAAACATAAACGAAGTCGCGAGCATAAGCTAGTTAACAATATAACATACTATTGGTTTTATTTATAAGAAATTAGAGCTTCAAGTCATGCATTGTTTAAATATGACAAAGCTACTAATGAATCGCCAGAACTGGACGATAAAATACTAAATTACATCACATCTGCTGCTGACACTGCAGAAACATAGAACACAATGTGAATTCGCTTAAAAGCTCAAGTAACAGAAGCGTAATTATTCACGAGAATAATGAGACGGTGAGAAAACGACGAACAATGGAAATTGCAATAGATTAACCTTCAAAACCATTACAGTAAGGTTCAACTTTGATTGTGAATTGTAAACCACTTCATTTTCCAATTAAATAGTTAAAGCACTTGCAAGCCGGCTTAGAGATTCTGGCATATCATTCATAATTGATGGATAAAATAATGCTAAACTGCACTTGAGACTGACGGTTCACTATCCAGGATTATACAGTTTGGAGTTACGATAATGCTTGTTGAAGATTCCTGTCATCCCGGATACAATATACTAGCTACGGCCCGCAACATCGACCGCGTGGTTTTTATCACTCGCGTTAAGTTACGTCTTTTGTTACTGCTCCGCCCCCGTCAATCGTAGCGTGATGTTATAATAAGTTGTACTATTCCTCATGAATCTAACTATCATTTACATTTTTTTCAAACCCGGCTGTTAGTTGCAAAGATTAGCGCTTTTAAGCAAACACACAAACAAACAGAAAACTCAGCATTATTATATTAAAATATTAGTATAGATAATCCAAAAATGTACGTAAGAACATAAATATGAATCTCTGTAGTGAACTTTTCCTCTGGCCTCAACCACGGAAGATTTATAAATACACGCTTCATTCAAAATCTTGTGTAAAGCTCCCAATTATATTGAATGAATCGTCTATAATGACAACCAATCGCGAGCTCATTCAAGAATCGAGAGTTACGGGTACGACCGAATGCCCCCGAAGTGAGCACGAGCACCGTGAAGGGATCAACGGCCCTACACCTGCACTATCACGACTTGACATTCCTGAAGACAGGACTAACAGATAAAGATAATGTTAAGGATTGCGAAATCTTTTAAGTTGAGAACTGTTCGATAGAATCGCGATGAACAAAATGACGATATAAAGAATTACAAATATTTATTTTACTTAACCATAAAAGGGCATAAGCCAGATTTTTTAAAGCACACTCGGAATCACAAGCGTACACAAACAGCCAGACCCGAAACAACTATCTGTAGGAGATACAAATATGCGTTGTGTGCGGGAATCGAAGCCGCGGCACACAGCGCAGCAGCCAATCGCTCAACCACTGCACCAACCGTGCCGACAAAATTACATTCGTTCAAGACATATTATTTATAATTTAATGACATTCACACGCTCACCTCATAATGCTCCAAACATACTGTACAATATTGTCCATCAGACTTTGAACACAACAGTAATTTGAAACGGTTTTAAAAGAAGCCATCTTGACTCATATTGTGCACACGTGCTAATCACATACAAGTTGTATATTCACACTTTCGCTCTCAATTTGTACGAAGAAACTAAACATACAGAAACAGGTGCTCCACTTTCTTCACCAAACATTTGTGAGAAAAAGGTGCGGATCTAAAAAAGGCTGTAAGCAAAATTGGATCGGCATCAGACGATCAAACACGTCGACGCCGGCACAAATCCATTTAACCATATCCATATAAAAAACATTTGCACTAGCACGCCCAAGACTGTTTCGAAAGAAGCCACGGACCGTGAACATTCCACCGGCCACTGAGCATAAGCAAACTGGCACAGACAAAAACATCAACGCCATACTTTTGTCCGAGTAACAGGAATTTAAAACATGAGGGATTGACGAGAAAGTTGGACTATGAGAGTTCAGGATAAAAGCATCGTTGATACAGGAGCAATGTAGATAGATACTGTAAAGGATTCATTAGAATTGACGTTATCTCAAACCGTTCAGTAGATTCGATTCTTTCACTATTGGACTTCCTAATGTTATTATCTTAAGTCACTCATGATAATTGAAAATGTTGAATTTAGTTCTTTCAAGAAATCAAATCAATGGGGACTGTTCAGTCAAGGCCTATGTCAATAACCGTTCTCCTAAAAACATCAACAAAAAGTGAGGCTAAATTGCAACGAATTCTAATGCCACAATCATACAAACTAATTTCGAATGCACGTTAAGTTTCTTTAACAAAAAACTGTACCAAACACTGACTTCCGAATGCGCAAAAGATTAATTTGCTAAGCAATGGTCACGAGCACATTGTCAAGAGCCAAGTTCTGAAGGCGATGACACTTGTAAAAAGAGGTTTTATTGGTCGATTTTACGAAGTAAGTAGTCCGTGCGTGCGGCAGCTGCGGGCGCATGCTTCTAATCCCTCTCCTCGTTCACGCCGGAACCGTTAACGGCCGGCACGGAGGTTCCGTAGCAAAATGGCCACAATGATTCCGTAATTAATACTATTCAGAACACGCCACTCTTCCAAGACGGCCTTGTTTTCAATTCGGCATGCTACGCTATCGTAAATCGTTTAGCGCATCACAGAAATTATTCAAAGGGTTAATAGGCAGGTGCGACTGAATGTTGTACAGACTTCTCAGATGTTTCTACGTTTTGAACGGCTCGAGATGTTTATTTTGTAGGAATAGCAAGTCTTATTAACAGTTAGGAGTATAAAATGGCTTATGAACTCGATTAAATTAACCTCTGGAAAAATCTGCTAATTGTAATGGTGATGGGAATTTAAAACAAAGACTAATTATTATTTTGTTACTATCTCTACAACAAGTCATAGAAAAAGTAGAACTGAAAAGGCACTGTTTAGTAGTTCTGCTGTTCTATTTGAATTACAAATTATTATTTTTTTCTTTTTTGAACTGCCTCGTTAGCCTAGTGGTCAAAAGCGCGACTGCTACGCTAGAGGTCTTGGGTTCGATTCTCAGGTCGAGCAAAACATTTTATTGGGTTTTTCTATGAAATTCTCAGTAGCAGCTCGGAGTTTGGATTTGTGCCCGGTTGATGGCAATAGGCTCGCCCCCTATTACATGGGACCTAAACATACCGGCGAACTGTGGGTGTACAGCTACACCTCTGCCTAACCCTTCGTGGAATACAGGCGTGATGGTATGTTTGTTTGTAGTTATTTTTTGTGATGCGTTTAAAGCCATTGTAACAGCTGTTGGACACTCGCCCGTATTTCTTTATACAAGTAGTACAAAGGGTAGCTATAAATAATGATGTAACCACTCTTCAGACTACAATGACGGTTATATTTTATAACAAATACACTCGACCCTTTCAAGTACAATAATAGCGGAAGTAGCACCATCAAGAGTTACCGGGCACACATCCAAAGGCATTATTTATGACGGTGTGATTTTGTTTCAACTCTATAGGGAATTTCCTCGAAAGGAGCCGAATTGTCAATGTACGGAACACTTATTTGCTTAATCTAAAATTCTTATCCTAACTCCTTCCGTTCAGCCGAAGGTCCCAACAGAGCCGAGATAAATCAAAAACAAAATTCTGATCAAAGAATATCCTACTCGTATTTTAGCGTGCATTTTTAATTAAAATATACGTCAGTAACATTTATATACATTTGAATATAATTGGTCGTCTATCATGGACTACACTTAATTTTAAACAGTCAGACACACAAAAAATTCATGACTTTTTGCTACGAAGGATAACTAATTATCTGCCTAGGTACAGAAAATATAAATGTGGAGCAGCGATGTAAGTACGCAGAGATCGTCAATCTCTTGACGAGACCGTAAACACTGAATTGGCTGCGAGATTGTTTACACACTTCATAATAGGAAGTGCAGAAAATTTATACATTCCCAGTCCATCTACATTCCCAGTGGGTGTCATAACATCAGTTATTTTTTATTATCTTAAAGCAGTTACTTTTTATTTCACGGATCGATGACTGGTTTTTATTTGAGTCATGCGAGATTCATCTTTATCGGCCACAGGCTTCATATCCTTTCTTTTTTGTTGGCATAACAAATGCAAATGCCGAATGCTCATCCCACGTTATTGATAGTTTCATAATTCAATGCTCTCTGCAATTTGTATTTGATACTTAAGTTGGAGCTCTAAAATGAATTATAAAGAGATGAATATTTTAAAAACTTGTTCGTCACTAACATAGTTTAACCAGTAGTTAATGAAGTAGCCTTGTCTGTCTCCGGCAGGTGATTGCCTCAATATTTTATAATTAGAAAATTTCTTAAGAAAGCCTAATTAACTTTTACATCCGGGCCATCATTAAAGGTTTCATCTTATCCAAATATTGAAGACGAAAATATACCAGAGGTTATGTTATAGCTGTATGCATGTTTCTTCATTATATAGGACTATGGGTGTTCCAAATTCAAATTTTAAAAAGGTATTGTGTGGAGCAGTATTATCAATCCGCCAGCACACCTGCCGCACGTCGAACGAATCATGGGCTAAGTCAACCACAATGTGGGTCCCGGTCTTCGACAGTCGTTACGGATAGTCAGAAGTCAGGAAGTCTGACAACCAGTCTAACCAAGAGGTATCGTGTTACCCAGTAACTGGGTTGTGGAGGTCAGATAGGCGGTCGCTCCATGTAAAAGACCGGTATACAGCTACATCTGGTTAAACTGGAAGCCGACCCCAACATAGTTGGGAACCGGGGCTGCGGGTTGTTCGCAAGAGATACCGCGCCCCCGGAACGCAAAGGGCACAAGAAGGAACATGGGTGGGTTTTAGTCTGTAAAAGTCTGACACTCCCTCCCGCCCCGCCCAGGGCGGGAGAAGTTAATTGATGATTTCCCACCCACCAAAAAAAAAAAAAAAAACATAGTTGGGAAAAGGCTAAGCAGACGATGAATGTGAGTCCCAGAAAACGTCCAGAGACAACGCGGTAGATCCAGACGAAGCTGGCAAGATGGGAGGATGAACTGGACGCTAACATGTGGGATTGGTCCACACTGGCTCAGGATAGAGAGGGTTAGAAAGAAGAAAGGAAGCCATTGCCCTGCAATGAAACAACACAAGCTAAAAGTAAATAAATACATGTAATATAATTATAGTTTCATCATCATTATCTTCTTCTTCTGTATCTAAGTTTCAAGTATCAAGATAAATTAATATGTTAAGTACTGGATCTAACAAAGCGGCTTTTACCTTGAATCGTGAGAATTTTCCAATCACGCGGAAGATAGTAATTAATTACCGTGTGTGAAGCATAGAAATTGATATCGTTAACGGATTTCGCCGTAAAAGACATGTATCGGTAGAAATCTTGAGATTGCTGTGCTGTTGATCATTTTATTTCTTTTGTTACTGTTATTATTCACACTATTGCATACAGTGCAGTGGTTTTAGATGACACGCTTTCTAATGCAGTCTATTCTAGATTCAAAGTTATTCGTTCGTCAAGTCTTGAAGGAAACATTTCACTAACCTCAATTTTACTACCATTTTTTTTTATGCCAAGGTTCGACGACCCTGAATTTTAAAATAATAATGGTAGCCTAACAGGGGCATTTTATACAAATTTGATTAACCTCTTAAATAACAATAACCGAAATAAGGGCCCTGATTTGGAGAATCCCAAAATAAATTAAAAATAACACAATTATGGAGGATACGCGATACTCTTATCTAATCAACTCATTTTAAATCTTACTACGTTCACATAAGACAGATTTTACGTTGACCAAGAAATTTTAACCGTTGCAGCACATTGTAAGGGAAACGATCCATTCATTGTAACTCTTGTACAGCTTCATGGTTGGCTTCAGACGAAATTCAACTTTAAAGCTTGTGAAATAAGATATAAGTTCCACTGTTTTTTCTGATGGTGGTAACGTCTTTGTTTGAAAAGTTTCGTACGGGAACGGACGTTGAAAAAAAAAAGGGGCACGACGGGAACACACCTGTCTGCGGTGTTGCCAGTTTTTGATGAGAACCAGTGAATGGCAGCTATAGGACAATGGAAGCGGATTTTTGAATTTGGATAACTTTTTTGAGTTTCGCCCGTATTTATTCACCCGCGAATCTTTTTGACAGATACTAAGCGGTTTTGCATTTTGACCATACTAGCTCGTCAGTATTTTTTTCTCTTTAAAAATACCAAAATAAATTCAGCAAATTAGATTCCGGAATAAATTTAGTCCGACTTGTTGGCGCTGCCTTTTATATAAATAGGCTTTAGGCTTCATAAACGGAGAAATGAGTCAAGCAATCCCTATTATGGGGATTATAGTTTTCGGTCCAAAATTGTAACAATGTAAAACAAGAGCTCGTTTTTTATATTTAAGGTTTAATATGTGCTAGCTTGTATGACCAGATGTATGAACGTGGACGACGCGAAAGAAGGATGTACGGATCGGCTTGTACAGTGTATTATCTACATTATGTGCAAAAAGTTTAAAAAAATAAATACTGTTTCGCAAAATTACATACCTTTAACACTGCATTGCAATAAATCAGTCGAAATGCCACACATAACCTATCTAGTTCCCAACACAGAGTTACATCATAACTCGTCTAGTAACAGATCAGTCAACAAACTCCTGCGCACCATTCATTCGCCCACGGCCGCGTTCCTAACTCGAAATGTGATTTAATACTTTTTGGATTTATAAATTATGGGTTTTAAGAACTGAGTGAACACTATTAGTTTTATAGTCCTATTTAACATGGGTCGTTAGAATTGAAACAAGGGGACTTTTTGTCATTTGATAGTGACACGTTTTCCACAGCGTATGAGTTTACGAAATGTCTCGTAATAAAACCATCCTATTGTACCAGTGTTAAATAATGGACACACACATACACATACCATCACGCCTGTATTCCCCGAAGGGTTAGGCAGAGGTGTAACAATGTACGTACACCCACAGTTCGCCGGTATGTTTAGGTCCCATGTAATAGGGGGCGAGCATATTGCCATTAACCGGGCACAAATCCTAACTCCGAGCTGCTACTGACAATTTCATAGAATAACCCAATAACACTTTGCTCGACCTGGGAATCGAACCCAAGACCTCTAGCGTAGCAGTCGCGCTTAGGGCCACTAGGCTACCGAGGCAGTAAATAATGGAACATAATGTATTTAAATTTGTAAAGCAATATATTCTTTACAAAGATAATTATTATTTAGGCAGAATTGAAAACATCGTAAGGAAACCTGGACTTATTTATAAGAGTGGAATTGTCATACTGCAGGGCAAAGGCCTCTTCTCATACAGACAAACCACGACCAATGAGTATTGATCGCCGCGCTTGCTCAAAGTGCATTAGCGATTTCAGTCCAGATTTCCTCACAATGTTTTCCTTCACCGATGTCATTGACATCCAAGATAAACTAAGAAACTACATATGAAATAGAACAAATTACTTCAGTACTTGTCCGTGCCCGGTTACGAACCCAAAGCCTCATGCATTAAAGCCAACTGCTAAAGCTTTTTAAACAATACATAGCATATGAATACACGAACAACACAGACAATGCGGCAATTAAATCAAGTCTAGTCAACTTACATCTAAATAAAAATCTAAATAGAAACTAACGACCTGTTTCTAGTTAACGTGAGAATAAGGAATGTCTTCTTTTATGGTAGTACAATGACGTCTTGCATAATTATTCTTATACACAATCCACAATGTATATAAATATATACAGTTGAAAAAATTGCAGGGTCTGTTTTGAAATTTCAAATTACAAGCTTTTTACTAAATGCATATGAAAGTATACAACGGTACTAACATAAAAAAAAACAATTTTTAAAATGTTTGTCTGTCTGTCTGTTTGTGCCCGCGAGTTCGTTCGCGTTCACTATTTTATTGGTTTCAATTTTGTTTTCGCATAACCCTCTTTTTTTTTATTTAAGTAAATAAAAAAAAATAAAAAATAAATAGCCTAAGTTACTTCTTATAACATTAGCTATCTGCGAGTGAAAGTCCAGTCAAAATCGGTCCAGCCGTTTCGGAGATAAGCCAAAAGAAACAGACAGACAAAAATTTAAAAAATAGTTTTTCTATGTTAGTACCATATATACTTTCATACGCATTTAGTGAAAAGCTTGTAATTTGAAATTACAAACAGACCCTTCAATTTTATTTGTTTGTATAAATGTATATATAAATAAAGGGGGTTTGCGCAAAACCACAGCAAAAAACCGACATTTACGCGGACGACATCGCAAGCAAAAGCCGTGTTCTAAATAAGAACCTACGTGCGTAAGCGACCCGACCTTTCCCAAGGACATCACGACCAAAGTCAGTGTCCTTCCAGACGCACCTTCATCCAACATCCGCTGAATAAATCACAATGATGACCCACTAATCAAACTTACAACAAACAGGCAAACATGTCATCATACAGTGTTGAAATAACCCCTATTGTTTTTTCATCAGTCACGCATAATCAAAATTGATGGAACAATACAGTTTACTATTGAACAATGAGTCCTAATCATATACGTACCTACCTACATTCTAAGTCGGCATGTGTGTTTGGGTCCACCTTCCTGATCGAGAATTGTTGCATTATCATAAGTTATGCTGTATTTACATAATGTAAACGATGTATGGGGGAAAATGCTGTATTACATACATACATAGCATCACGCCTGTATTCCCCGAAGGGTTAGGCAGAGATGTATCAATGGACACCCACAGTTCGCCGGTATGTTTAGGTCCCATGTAATAGGGGGCGAGCCTATTGCCATTAACCGGACACAAATCCTAACTCTGAGCTGCTTACTGAGAATTTCATAGAAAAACCCAATACCACTTTTTGCTCGACCTGGGAATCGAACCCATGACCTCTAGCGTAGCAGTCGCGCTTAGGACCACTAGGCTAACGAGGCAGTTATAAAAAATGCTGTATTGTTTAATAATATTCTGTGTTTAAAAACAATATGTGTTACCCTACCTACACATGTTGATTTTCAAGTAGAAATCACAGCTTTTTGTAAAATAAATATACGTATATTTACAAGGTATCGCCTCTGACGCGGCAATAAATATGACCACCTACTGAGTAGTGTAAATAATTAGGAATGTATCATCGATACGAAAAGAAAAGATTACTTACGACGTATTAATACCTGCCCCGTTGATGACTGATGAGCATAGGGTTTTTCCATTAGGAATTTCTCAGTAGCAGCTCGGAGTTAGGATTTGTGCCCGGTTAATGGCAATAGGCTCGCCCCCTATCACATGGGACGTAAAACATACCGGCGAACTGTGGGTGTACATTGGTACACCTCTGCTTAACCCTTTGGGGAATACAGGCGTTATGTTATGAAATATTAAAACCTTAACTTTGACAAGGATGCAAACCTACATCGAAGATTTCGCTGGCGACACAATTCTTTTAAACACGTGTAAAACGAACCCAAACCAAAATTGAAAATGGCGTACAAGATTCTCAATTACTACCAGCCCGAAGTTCACACAGCTCAATACCTGACAAGACTGCATAATAAAAATTGAACCACAAACAGCCTTTAATATTGGCAAACATATTCTGAATACACCTCCAAGTACCATATTATTTGCATAAGGCTTACCTTAGGAGATAAGGAAGGAATCTATAATCAGTTTTCTACATTACTAGCTTCTGCCAGCGACTTCGGCTGTATGGTTTTCTTTCAGCGGTTACTGCTCCGCTCCCGAGTGTCGTAGCGTGATGTTATATAGCTCATATTATTCCTCATGAATCTGGCTATCATTTACTATAAGATTTTGTTGGTAGTTCCAAAGTTTAGCGCATTTAAACAAACAAACAAAAAACTCTTCAGCTTAATTATATCAGTATAGATTACGAGTTTAGGATTACCTATGACTCGCCTTGAATATGAATTTCATGTAGTCACAATTAGGTTCACGTAGAAGATAAAGTTACTAAATTACTTATTAAGTAAAGGGCTTTGGATGGAACTGGTTTGGTTTGCACTGAAATATATTTTTGGTATCAGGAGCGGATAAAGGGAGCAAAGCTGATTCAGATATTTTTATTGATTTCAAAGAAAATATGGAGGGAAGAAACAGGTCAATTATTATTTATTTTTTTCGCATATGGCATCTCGCAGTTCAACCTAGGAGGTTGTTTACTGCTTAACCGACTACACGCTAAGGCCACCCCCTGCGACGTAGGGGCCTCGGCTTAGGGCGTCGCTGGGGGAGGGCAACAAAGGGACAGGATGGATCGATTTATTATTAGGGGCTATTTTAAAGCTAACTAGGACGTCGCGACGGCCCTCAGCGGCAAGGGCGGAATGACGGTGGTCTGTGTTTGCGCATAATGCTGGTGGGTTTGTTAATCTCCGGGAGAAGGGTAATAGTGTCGTCGGGGATTGTTAGAGCGTGCCTCGGACGGCGAATCCCACTGATTCGGGAAGAAACGTATCGTGCGGCCGATACGAATAAAGGATTCCGGTGTCTTTCAGCAAAGAAACGCTTGGATATGCATTTCATGAACTGCTGGATTATGAGGTCGAGATGAAGGTTCTCGTTGCGAACATAGTACAGGGTTCCTGTAGCTTTGCGCAAGAAACGGCTCTGAAGGGCGTGCATCCTATGGATGTGGTATGGCTTAGTGCGCGCGAAAACGGCGCACGCGTAAGTTTCTTTGAACGCGATAATCTCCGTAACTACTGGTTAAATTCTTTCACTAATAGGGAGGTACGTTATCCCTGAGCGCTTTAGGCTATTTTTTATTATCAAAAAAATAGAAATCCGTAAGAACACACGCGGGCAAAAGTATAATTATATATTTTGATACAACTTTTCCTTACGTCGACAAGACCCTAAAAATCAATCAATCTAGTAGCATCTATTTACTAAATTGAACCGATCAAAACTAAAGCGTACCGTCAATATATTGTAATAAGATCATCCATCATTCGTCTACAAAGAGAGATTACACATTTCATTACAGAGTACAAAGTGCACAAAAAACTGTTCGGACAATTTGAGGCTGTCTTTTTATGCTGTCAGTTGGAAGCCGGTATTTGAGTCCATCATTAAACGAAATCTCAGTAATCATTCATCATCAACGGTGATTTGACCAGTGGTTAACCCGCCAGAGGCTGAGCTCCTAAGGTAGTCATTGAGAATAAAAAACGGGCTTCAAATTCTGATGCCTTTAATAACGAGGCCTGCTTTGTTTGTTGAATATTGATTTTGTAAGTGTGTGTGTGTTTTAAAATCGTGATGGCCCAGTGGTGTTGTCGTAGAATTCTGGACCAAACACAAAATATATTATTTCGTATTTACATATCTTGCTAATGATACGTATTGGTTATTGGATAGAACCATCACGCCTGTATTCCCCGAAGGGTTAGGCAGATGTGTACCAATGTACACCCACAGTTCGCCGGTATGTTTAGGTCCCAGGTAAAAGGTGGCGAGCCTATTGCCATCAACCGGGGAAAATCCTAACTCCGAGCTGTTGCTGAGAATTTCATAGATAATCTCGATAACAGTTTTAGCTCGACCTGGAAATGGAACCTAAGACCTCCAGCGCATCAGTCGCGCTTAGGACCACTAGGTTGAAGAAGTTAGAAGTTTTTCAATATTCGTAAATTGAATATCAGCCTCCCTTTTAGTTAAAGTGTTAAAAATTCCACAATAAAAACCTAGCAATGACGAGGAAGTGATACCAGTAACTATTCAAGTATTTAAACTTCTTTTGTTTCCTACGCTTTGGGACTCATGCAGACTTCAGATTCTTTTCGACAGAGCACACCAAGCCTTTCACCGGCTTCTTCCAATCCACTGTTTTGACTATACCTAAAGCGAAGCAAGGCTTAATTTACAAACAAATCGTCTTATTATTATGAAAATTTGACTCGTATCTTAATATTTCTTCAAACAATTTTCGGCACGCGAACACCTTTGGGGCATAAAACGAAGAGAGGAACACGTAAACGGTAGCTGATATTACCATGAATAGCCTTTTTGTTTCCTCTAAAACACTTGAACATGTGTAAAGGATATCCGTTGAAGACTCCGCAAGGGGTCATTACGAGTAAGCAATCCATATTTTTTGTTCTCTTTATGAACATAAAGTCGTTTACTCGTTCTAAAATTATCAGGTGTGTCGGAACAAGAAACTGTTGGAAATACGGATGCAGCAAATTATAGTTCAATATCAATAACATACCATCACGCCTGTATTCCCCGAAGGGTTAGGCAGAGATGTAACAGTGCACACCCACAGTTCGCCGGTATGTTAAGGTCCCATGTAATAGGGGGCGAGCCTATTGCCATTAACCGGGTACAAATCCTAACTCCGAGCTGCTACTGAGAATTTCATAGAAAAACTCAATATCACTTTTTGCTCGACCTGGGAGTCGCACCCAAGACCTCTAACTTAGCAGTGGCGCTTAGGACCACATGGCTAACGACGCAGTTCAATACAATTCGAGTAATTCAATACAGTAGTAGTAGTACGGGTAGGCAGAAACCACGGAACGCCACCTGCTACGATCCTTCAATATTCTTTTCAATTTGAAATTTCGACCCCTATAATAAAATGTAGACACCGTATTTTTTAAGATTTAATTAAAAAAGTATAGTTTTTAGACTTTTTCTTGTACTTGTGGTCTATAACGATGCTACATGTGAAATTTCATAGTTTTAGGTCAACGGGAACTACCTTATGAGTTTTGATTCCCTTGATAGTGTCGATGTATGCATTTTTTGCTGAATAAACGGCTGTATCTTTTTTTCACGTAAACTTAGAAGTATGATTTTTTCACAACTTCTTGGGACCGTCGACCTGAATATACGGTTTAAATTTCAACTTGATACCTCCAAGCATTCCGGACGAACAACAAAGTGATGTTATAAGGGTTCCGTTTTTTCCTTTTGAGATACGGAACCCTAAAAATTATTGCAGTGATTAGAAGAACATGTAAATTTCGGTAAAACATTTTTTTTACACCCGATATAACTCTTAGATGAAACTGTTCAATTAACAGACATTCTGTTGAACGAGTGAAGTCTGATAAAGACAATGTTTAACGTACCGAAAAATAATGGCGGAATGTGTCAGTGACGAATAAGGCTAAAATATTTCCTTTTACAAAGGGGTCATCCATTAATCACGTCAAGTTTTTAGCAAGTTGCTGGACTAACAGCGCCCCCTACCCAAAACTACGGGTATTTTTTTTACTAAAAAGTATCTTACATCACTATAGAATAACATTATCTTTAAATACAGTTACAATTTAAGAAAATTGATACACGTGATGTCTCACTATAACCCCTTGAGATATTTCGTGATTTTTCCCCTCGCCCTCCATTTTAGCTTTACGTGATTAATGGACGATCCTTAAAGATAAAGGAGAATCTCGTTGTCGATGCCCTTGCGTGGTAACCAGAAATAAATCGATGTCAATCTACGTGGTGATTGGAGTTGCGTCTGTTATTTATGTATAACATAACAGATGGTGTTCTAATTCCCACGGAATTTCGCGTTTTGAATGTAACTAACGAGTCTAGTAGAGTTTACACGCGATTCCCTTACGTTTACAGGTGATAAATCTGACTCTAATTTATGTACATTATGTTTGTGAAAACAAGCTAAAGACTAGATTCGAACTGAGTGCAATTACAGAATTCTCTGATAACACGCAGTTAAATTCAAATGATTTATTGCAATGAGACCATGAACAGGCACTTTTGGTAGTCATATTAAAGAAAAGATATATATTAATACAATTCGATATTGGAATATATATATATATATTATTTATAATAATATATAATAAATAATATATATATATATAATATATATATATATATATATATATATATATATATAAATATATATTATTATAGATATATTTTTTAATCTAAATGCTTCTTCTATAGGTAATGAGTAAGAATCTCCATACTTACTCATTTCATCTATACTAATATTATAAAGCTGAAAATTTTGTTTGTTTGGTTGAACGCGCTAATCTCAGGAACTTCTGGTTTGAATTGAAAAAATATTTTAGTGTTGGATAGTTCATTTGTCGAGGAAGGCTTTATTTAGGCTTTGCAACATCACGCTATGACCAACAGGTGCGGAGCAGTAACCTAATGCGGGTAAAAAAATGCGCGAGCAGATTGAAGCTAGTTTAAAATAAATGTTTTAGAATATATTGTATACAGGATCACACTATTTGTAGTCTGTAACTCTGTACCCACAAGTAGTGCAAGTAGTACAGGTTGATCATTGCGAGATTACGTTATAATGATGTGCTGATTTTCGCTTATAGTCGCTCTAAATCAAAATTGATGAGTCTTCACAATGACAACTATGAAAACAACAACAGAAAGAAATTCCACTAACATTCTCAGTCATAACCAATTTTGCTAAGAGAAAATAAGTTTCCAAATAACAAAATAATTTTCCGAGGCATTTGACGTCTCGTGACAAACAAGTTCAAGGCCTCACATTATCTGAGAAGAAAGTTAAATTTATCCAAGCAAAATAAATATACTGAACCAGTTAGGACTATACACTGGTACCAGTAAGCCTAAAATCTAAAAACAAACAGAGTCAAAATTAGTTACTTCAAGTTCAGTTCGTAAAGTGTAGGGTTACCATTCGTCCGAAAACCCCGGATTTGTCCTAGTGTGGAGTCGTCTGGAGGTCTTAAAAAAGCGTCCAAATGAAACGCGGACACTGTCTATGTCAAGGAAATCCCAAATAATTAAAATAAATATAATAACTAAACCTAGTCCTAGATTATACAAAATTAAAATTTTAACGATGTAGGTACCTACGTATTACATTTACTAAATTATTTTTTTCTCATCCACATCTGTGCTAATATCTCAATTTCAACTAAATGTCCGGCGCTGGCAATTTAGGTGATGGCAGCCCTTTCATTTAAGGCTCGTAAATCATCAGATGACTTCTTCCCGTTTAGATAGAGATGAAGGGCGATTCAGATTTACTAACTAAAACCCATCTGTGTTCCTCCTAATGCCCTTTGCGTTTAAGACCCGCAGTAACTCTTTCGAACAAATTCCGCAACCCTGGCAGGCACTGGCCCTAGCGGGCCCCCAAGTTATGGCAGCCCTAGTAAAGTGATTTAGAGATGGCCACTCATAAAGATTAAAAACCTGTTAATCAGCGACTTCCTCGGAATAAGATTAAACACGTACAAAACAAGTAATTGGTTCGAATAATTCCAAAACTGGATTAAAGAAACGAGATTTTTGGCTGTCAACGACTTCTGTCCTTAAATCAATGTAAGTAATATTTCCATGGTTTTATGAGAACGATTAAACTATAGAATGAGACAAGCGATTATCTTAACTTGGGAGCGGTTTGTTAGAGCTGGGAAATGGGTCGTTTAATGTCCACACTTTGAAAGATGGTAACATAGATAAAGTAAATAAAAACAATAACTATGACACTATGTAAATGTCTTGATGGCCCAGTAAGTTCTAAGGTGATGTTTTCAAATCATACGTATGTAAGTATTTTCTAATTTTATCTTGGACATCTATTATATTGGTGAAGGCAACACAACATGAAGAAACCAGGACTTGTATTATTATGTTTGAAATCGCCAATCCGCCTTAAGAAAAAGCATGGTGAGCAATGCTCTTGCCTTCTCTGTATGAGAATGGACTGGTATAAGTTTACCTGTATGAACAATGTCCTAGATATTGGTGAACAGATTTTGTTTGTATGAAGAAAATTCCTAAATGATTAGCTAAGTATATCACATAGTCTTGCTTGGTCTTGATGGTAGAACAACTCTGCTGTCTCTTCCAAAACTTCATGAACCCTGGCTTTATCAACTGCAGAATCTAATATTTTATGTAATCTTTAAACATTAGCTGTAACTCAAGTAGAAGAATGAACAACGGATACAGATTTAGGAGCAGATTTGGACCTGCAAGACCTCAAAGGAATTTGACCACTATTTGTTGTTACTACTGTAACAATTGAAGGGCTTACGTAATTCTACATTCATTAAACGAAACTTTAGCCATTCAATTAAAATTAACAACAAACAATATTAAACATCACAACTTCACATTCCATATTCACACGCTCCATCATCTTGCATCATTAATATCACTTCACACTTTTGTCAACGGCTAATTAAAGTAATTACTTCAATCTATACAATCTAATAGAGGGGACAAGTGTTTAAGATAAGTCAAGACTCAAGTTCACGACATGTCTCGACAAGTCACGACATGTCATGTCATGTACCAGACACGATGTTATGAAATAACCATGACTCATTGACGGTAATGATGGGACGTTATAACTGAATTTATGAATTGCGTTTGGGTGTTTACAAGTGATGTATGGGTCAGCATATGCTTGGTCTGCTAAAATGTGAAGTGGTTGTTTATTTTAAAAGTGCTGAATCGTATGTCATTGAAGTAAGGTCAGAAAAGGTGACCTGGATGACTGAAAAGCTAATACATTTACATACAAATAAAAAAAATTGAATTGGCTGTTTGTAATGTTTCACTAAATTAATAAGAATGATTACACACACGGTTCATATACGAAAAAAAAAATGTCTGCTGTTTGTTCCGTTCTGTTTGACGAGACTTCCACTGGCCGATAGCTGATGTTACAAGGATTATCCTAGGGTACTGTTATTTTAGAAAAAGATTTAGGGTTCCGTGCAAAAAAATAAAACCCTCTGATAACCGACATTCGTGCGAACGAAATCGCTAGCATTGACTATAACTAATAAAGATGAACCCAGCTTACTGTCATTTCAAATATTCAGTAGTGATTAAGAATACTGCCTCGGTAGCCTAATGGTCCTAAGCGCGACTGCTACGCTAGAGGTCTTGGGTTCGATTCCCAGGTCGAGCAAAGTGTTATTGGGTTTTTCTTTAAAATTCTCAGTAGCAGCTCGGAGTTAGGACTTGTGCCCGGTTAATGGCAATAGGCTCGCCCCCTTTTACGTGGGACCTTAACATACCGGCGAACTGTGGGTGTACATTGTTACACCTCTGCCTAACCCTTCGGGGAATACAGGCGTGATGGTATGTTATTAAGAATACTGCAAACAGAAACATTTTTAAAACGAGAGTCGAACAGTACATAGGTAGATAATTAATTAAGGTAATTTGAATAGCTAAGAGGTAATTATGTCAAAAAATTAACCAGTTATTGCCACAGGTTTTTCTACCGGATAAGCCAAACATAAATGTTGTCAATGAATGCAGCTTACAATAAAAACGTGTCGGAGTTTGGACTTGAAACTTTGCAATAAGCGGTGACAGGTTATTAACTCGACACCTACTTAATGGCCAGTTTCCTCAATAAAGTCTTTAAAGATGCCGAAATGATAGTCCACGAGTCTACTCTATATTTTTTTAATATTTCCTCAGGAAATAATTAAGAATATTTTTGAATGAATCTCACCAGATTTTAATCCAAAGAGATTTATCTCTCGAAAAGTAATTAGAAACCTCTCCTTTTATTTCTATCCCACAGATTATAAGAATACAGAGTAGTTAATTACAATTACAAAGATCTGAGATTTTGGTAACTGAGTGGCTAAGTAACTCTCAAGTTCTGAATTTAGACAAATATTTTAACATGAAAGAAATAAATGGAAAATTTAAAGCGAATGGACGAGCAAAAACAAAAGTTGCGAAACAAAAGCCATTAACGAAAAATACAAAATAAAACTGAATAAACCTCATTATAAAACCAGCGTTTAATTTTCGAATTCTAATTACAAAAACGGACGTGCTGGCCATAAAAAAAACTGACCAAACATATCAGAGTAGTTAGTTACCTGTAGAACGTACCTATTATTAGGGCTCATGTCAGCATTTACCGAAATAAGTAGGTACCTACCAACCCCAAGTCCCGAAGCATTAAAGGGCTCTCTAAACCCCTCATTTCTGACATTAACGTCTGGCTTTTTCTAAGCTTCCAATTTAGGGAGCCGCACTCAACGGAGGCCAACGCAACGCTACGAGGGGCAACGCTAGAGGTCTTGGGTTCGATTCCCAGGTCGAGCAGTGTTATTGGGTTTTTCTATGAAATTCTCAATAGCAGCTCGGAGTTAGGATTTGTGCCCGGTTAGTGGCAATAGGCTCGCCCCCTATTACATGGGACCTAAACATACCGGCGAACTGTGGGTGTACATTGTTACACCTCTGCCTAACCCTTCGGGGAATATAGGCGTGATGGTATGTTTGTCAACGGAGGGAGAACGGTTGCAATTTCACCGTTTTGACCTCGTCTGGTGCGGTATTAACTTTGTAATTTATGTATATCATACCGAAATGACAGTATATTAGACGCCACGTGAGCACAAATGTCAAGTTAATTTTCGGGTTTTTGGGTCCCTTTCGGGGTTTTTTGGGGCGCGGACGCTGCACGCGATCGGTCCGACTGAACAGATCAATCGCGTGCAGCGTCGGCGACCCAAAAACCCAAAAGTTAACTTGACACCTGTGCTCACGACTCGTGGCGACTACTATGTATACCTATAGGTATTATTTAATTAAATCTCCATAAAAATTCTGGCTGTCTTCTAAGGTACCTGTGTAGTTACAAAGTAGGTACCTACGATAGAGGAATGCTGACAATGCTGTTTCGACTTGTTGTCTCTGTTAATGGTAGGTACTTCTTTCATCTCGGGCTCTATAATATTACCCTTGACTGAATATTATGAAAATAAAAATAAAGAAAAAAACTGTCATTGGCCGAATTCGAATTTCAAAATTAATGATGGTTTAATAGGAGTGAATAATTTACTTTTATTAATGTGAACGGTAATGTACCTAAGTCTGTATAGTAAAAAACAATTCTTAGTAAAGTGCCTACCAGCGGTTTTACAGCGAAATGTAATAAAAAGGTACCTTCTCATGTAGTTTTCATTGCTTTGTTTTATAGCTATGACTACTTTTGTCTTCAGATAGATACTCAATCGATGAGATAAAATGAAAATAAAATCTTTTACACTCAAAGCTGACGTACTATTTCTTTACGTTTACAATGGAATTTGTAATAGAAATGTTTCTTGGATAAAGAATTTTATTCTCTCAAGTCAAAGATTCTTTGTGAATTTCTTGATCATCTAATTTGAAATGTCACTCTGAAATCTAAAGAAAAGTGGCTATTCTTTGACACACACCATCACGCCTATATTCCCCGAAGGGTTGGGCAGAGGTGTAACAATGTACACCTACAGTTCGCCGGTATGTTTAAGTCCCATGTAGAAAGGGGAGCCTATTGCCATTAACGAGGTACAAATCCTAACTCCAAGCTGCTACTGAGAATTTCATAGAAAAACCCAATAACACTTTTTGTTCGACCTGGGAATCGAATCCAAGACCTCTAGCGTAGCAGTCACGCTAAGGACCACTAGGTCAATGAGGCAGTTACATAAAAATGAGGTAAAATTAAATTCAAGTGGCATTTTAGTATAGTGATCGCCAGGATAAGCAAAAAAAAAAGTGTCTAAGTAGGATTATGGTTCAAAAGATAATCCTTGTGACAGACGCACGGATACACCCCTCAGGCACTCAACCCTACAAAATATAGATACATACACACATAAATTCACGCCTTTTTCCAATGGGGTTAGGCAGAAACTTCAGAACGCCACCTGCTACGAATGCTACGATCCTTACATACTCCAAGCACACCGGTTACGAGTACTGCGCACCCGACTATTCTAAAGAACCTCACCAATAAAGTCGGGATATGTCAATAAAAATACAGTATAAATTAATGCAAAAATTATGGTGCTCTCCAAGTATGTACCCACATCATTCAACAGTTAAATCTCAACGTATCCATTTAAAAATCCGGTGTGTCCTTCAAACATTCTCTAAACTGGTCCTTCCTCGCCCATTCATTACTTTGAGCGTAGTAAAAGGTTTAGTACGAACCTCATCCTTGTTATCATTAGCACCTCGCCACTCCCACGTTACCAAATATGTATGGGAAACGTCATGTTTGATCTACTTCGTGTTTCTCATGCCATGTGTTACTAAAGTCAAAGTCAAGGTCAAAGTCAAATTATTTATTTTAAATTAAACAAAATATTAAAAGGCAATACTAAACTCCATTACTATGAAAAAAAAAAATGAATCCTAGTTTCCCCTTCCAAAATGTAGTATTAATTTTAGTATGGAAAAGAATGGCAAAGGAACTCCAAACAGTCCAATATAATTATGTTGTACAATTATTTGCACAGGTACATTAATTTAAATATTCAAATGTGAAGACGATGTACATACCTAAAATAAAAATAATTTTAGGTACGTAGGTGCCAAATGCTACAAATAAAAAAATGAGGGCAAAATTAATTAATGTTGAATAAAAAAAAAGTTGTGGAGTAAACTAAAAAGATAAACATTTTTTTATTATCTAGGTGTTAGGCATTACATTTTACCCAAATAAATGCCTGCCTAATTACTAAAAAAAAGTTCGAATTTCAATTTTTTTTTGTAATTAAGTGTACGACTAAAATTAATGATCCATTAACACAATACATTACACCAAATAAAAAGTTAATGCGAGTTTTTAACATATTCACTGTAAGCAAATGAAGTAGGTACTTACTCCTTATGTAGGTAGGTACACATGTGTAGGCAAATTACTAATTTATGAGTCAGAATTTACAAAAAAAAGGCAAAACAATAAAATTCTTTGAGTTAGAAACTCAAAGAATTTTATTTTTATGCCTTTGGTCTACTTATTTTACTTTGTTGCATCGTTCAAAAACTGACTGCCGTTGGTCTCGCAGTCGCAAGCACGACTACTGAGCCTTGGGTCCTGGGTTTGATTCCTAGATCGGGCAAAATGTTATTGGATTATCCATTAGGAATTTCTAAGTTGATAGTACAGAGTTTGGATGTTGGGTGGTGTAACATCCCCGTGTCTTGGAAAGCATGTTAAGCCGTTGGTCCCGGCCATTTTTTTAGATCTTTGACAGTCATTACGGGTAGTCAGAAGCCTGAAAGTCTGACTACCAGTCGTACCGAGGGGTAACGTGTTACCCAGTAACTGGATTTGGAAGGTCACATAAGTAGGCAGTCACTCCATGTAAAAATTTTAAGTAACTCCCGACAGAAGAATAAAAATCCCTACCGCAGCTAACACAAGAGCTAGTAACTCTGAAACCGTTGAACCGATGTAGACCAAACATTGCTAAGAGCACTCCCTACTAATTTACCTAAATTAAAATCGGTTCATGCATTCGGGAGCTAAGATGCTACAGGCAGACACCCACATACACACAGACACGTCAAACTTATAACACCCCATCGTTTTTGCGTCTGGGGTTAAAAGTGCCTCGGTAGCCTAGTGGTCCTAAGCGCGACTGCTACGCTAGAGGTCTTGGGTTCGATTCCCAGGTCGAGCAAAAAGTGTTATTGAGTTTTTCTATGAAATTCTCAGTAGCAGCTCGGAGTTAGGATTTGTGCCCGGTTAATGGCAATAGGCTCGCCCTCTATTACATGGGACTTAAAACATACCGGCGAACTGTGGGTGTACATTGTTACACCTCTGCCTATCCCTTTGGGGAATACAGACGTGATGGTATGTTATGTGTTATGTAATTAAGTTAGTACCTAAGTATCTTTATGACAACCATAATTTTAATACAAAAAAAATTTACATAAAATCATTTCAATTCAAAATGGAAGTCGAAAAACGACATTATAAATCTACAAAAATACTTAGTTTTAATGTTTTCATTTTAATTCTGTGCCTGTACTACCCAAAAAAGGTCTTAACTCCTTTAACACAAGGACTAACTAAGGATAATTAATAAAACAATTATTATTTTTGACAAAATTCGGCAGACAAAATCAATCAATTAGGGTCACCATATTGAATAACCATAAAAACAGGACACCGTTGCGAGTGCGACAAAACTGAATACTGTCCAAACATGGTTGTATCAATACAAAAACCACTTAATTTTGATAGATATGATGACTCAAGCTAATAAAATTAATGTTTCCGACCGACCTACTAGCCAAATACTAGACGGACTAAGCTGTAATCACAAACAAAATTAAACCTTACAAGCCTGATTTGAAAGTTGATTTTTAAATGTCAGTTTTCAGTTATTTTAAGAACTTTTAAATTACAATTTAGTTAGTTTAAACAACGGAAACGGTGCTGTCGGAGGGCAACCCTTGCGCAGGCGCAGCTGACCGCTACGCTAGGGTTAATTTAAAAATAAACCTGTTTATTTCTTTTTTTAAGCCGTATTTAGTGACTGAGGAGTAAGTTTACCTTTTTTGTTTATAAAGGTTAAATAAGGAAGTTGATGTATGTGTGTATCGAATTTTTTTTTTGTGTAACTTGAGCTCTGAACATTATAAATTCGATGTTTTTTTAGGGGGCAAGCGCTTTAAGTGTAGGTCTTCACCATTTTACTGCATGACTGGGTAGGTAGACCTTTAAGAATAAGGCAAAAAACTTGATACATGAATAGGAAATCTTCACTAATTAAATCACTGAAGTGAGACGACAAGAAATTCATTATCACTGGCCTTTAACATCACTACCTATAGCTAGGTTTTAGGTACAACATGAAGTCTCAAGTCCAATACTAATTAAAACTAAATTGCATCTAATCTTTATTGCTATCTATTTAATAATAACTGTACGTACCCAGCAGATCATAGTGAATTAATAACCTATGGATATTAATTTACTACTTGGAAAATCTATACTTGTTAAAATGTAAAAAAAAATCTCCGAATCTACTATACTTAGGTAGACTATCTATACTCAGGTATATTATAAACCTAAAACGTTTGTTTGATTGAACGAGTTGATCTCCGAAACTACTGGTCTCATTCTGAAAACTATTTCGCTAATACGAAGCTAGTGTAGCTTCGTATTAGCGAGATAATTAGTCTTTTATTTTACAATAAAAAAATTCAAGACCCGTAGAAAAATTGACGCGGACAAAGTTGTGGGCAAGAACTAGTCTTAAATAAAATATTTTTCTATGGGCAATAATTCAAAATATTAGAATAGGTACGTAACAGTCGATATAGCCATTCTAAGAAATACAATTTATGCATCCTAACAGGAACAACGCCCATTTGTAATTGATTCACAGATCACTGATAGAGCATAATGCATTTGTAAGTACCTCAGTACATATATTTAATATTTATGGTTTCATCGCTTCCTGTGGGTGTCGTAAGAAACAATTTTATCTTGAGGACAGCATCTACCAGTGTAACAAACTAACTTCTACTCGCGACTTCGTTAGCGTAATATTTTTCACCCACGTTAAGTTACGCCTTTGGTTACTGCTCCGTTCCCGTGTGTCATAGCGTGATGTTATCTAGCCTATACTATTCCTCATGAATCTGGCTTTCATATAGAGACAGAATTTTTCGAATCCGACTGGTGGTTTTAGAGATACGTGCGTTTAAACAAACAAAACTTTAGCTTTATTATATGTATGGACATAGTTTTGCTTTGAAATCAATTTTCTGTATTAAAAGAGTTCATTGCCCAGCAATTAAATAATTATGAGTTAATATCATTATTGTTAATCCAATTATTTTTTATCGACGAGAAGTTTGCAACATTGATACAAGACCAGTCTCCGTATCGATCTGTTTGTTATACATTTCCGTGGTCTAATGTGGCCACTTCCTGGCGATAAAATGAGAAGACACCTCCAGATTATTGATTTTTGTTTGTGAAACGAACGGGAAAATACAACGACTCATATGTTTATCAAGTTAATGTTGCAAAGGTCAAGCGATGAAAGGGTCAGTATGACGTTCGCTCCACATTCGATAAGGATTGACCATTAAACGTTTGAAAAGTAGGTATGCACTTATACAATGCTAACTACACTATTATTACAAAAATAAAGAGTTCTCTTTTTAACCCCCGACGCAAAAACGACGGGGTGTCAAGTTTGACGTGTCCGTCTGTGGCATCGTAGCTCCCAAACGCATGAACCGATTTTGATTTTGTTGTTTGTGTTTAAAAGGTTAATTAGTCGGGAGTGTTCTTAGCTATGTTTGATGGAAATCGGTTCAGCGGTTTTAAAGTTATCAGCTGTTTTGTTGGCTACGGTAGCGATTTTTTTATTCAATCGGGGGTTACTTAAAATTTTTAATTTTGTGTTTTGTTTAAATGCGTTAATATCCAGGATTAATGCCATTTAATAAATATAAGCCCATTTAATAAATATAAGATGTAGAAGACGGAAGTGTACACACGGCTACATATCGAGCTATACTTTTCCAGTATAAGCTGAACTCTCATTGTATCCAAATCCTATACAATAAGGGGTTTAGCATAAACTGTGAGTACTATATACATTTTTTTGTCTAAAAATATGCTTTAAACACTAATCAAGACATAACTACACAACTTAAAGCTAATAAAGAATTTCGTATTCGTATAGGCTATGTTCTTTTTTACCATTTGTCCGTAAGGGAATACCTACATGTGGAAGAAGTCATGATGATTGTAAAAACAAAATAGTAATAGAACAGGTTGTTCAAAAAAACATCCTATTCTTACAGCAATGAGAAATGAAACGGTAAATTCAATTTTCAGAATTCATTAGTAACTAAAACAAAATCAGGCAAACTTGTTTCCTTCAACACATTCCGCCAATAAATAAGCAAGGAACTAAGGACCGTTGCAAACGAAACAAATGACATACATACGAACTACAAACGATCCGAGAATGTTTTCTGTTAGCACTCAAGTTCTTTGATCCACCGTTTTACAGCGGAAATATGTTTTAGTAAGTACAAAATGAAAACAATACAAATCGAGTCTTTATATTATGCGAGTTCATAAGTCTGTTCTTGTGGTATTTCGTATATGTTACTGACTTGCTTTCACCGTAATTTTAATGTAACGAAAGAGTTACCTGTATGACGTTCTTTTTTTTTTCAATTACCGTTTATTATTTATATAATGTTGAAAGAACTTAAATAAATAAGATATAAAATTTCAGCTTTTAATAACCAGTAAAACCTTCATAACATACCATCACGCCTGTATTCCCCGAAGGGTTAGGCAGACGTGTAACAATGTACACCCAGTTCGCCGGTATGTTTGGATCCCATGTAATAGGGGGCGAGCCTAGTGCCGTGAACCGGGCACAAATCCTAACTCTGAGCTGCTACTGAGAGTTTCAAAGAAAAACCCAATAACACTTTTTGTTCGACCTAGGAATCGAACCCGAGACCTCTAGCATAGCAGTCGCGCTTAGAACCACTAGGCTACCGAGGCAGTTACAGTTAATCATAAACAGGTAATAACATTTATATTTAATTATTACTTGTCTGCAGCCCAATTTTATACACTCACTTTGGTAGAACAAATTCCAGTCTTTTATTATGCACAATATATCATACTCCTCATCGTCATCTACTTAACTCTAGGCCGTTAACACGTAAATTTTCCGCACACAATAAAACAAATGCCTACTGAGTCACGACTCACGTTTTGTTGGGTATGCAATGAAAACTAAAAATACTGCGTTTGTGAGTCGCAGCCCGCAGGGTCGAGGCCGAGACTCGAGTCAACGCCATCGCCACTACGCTATTAACACCAGATTAACCCACGAACTTGGGATTAGTTCGGAAATCAAATCAATTGTCAGTCAAAGTCAAAGTCAAATATTTTTCAATTAGACCAATAAAAGGCACCTCTGAACGTCACATACGAGAAAAATTAATTGAATCTATGGGGGGCAACTTCCAAAAGGTAGTTTCACAAACGTATTTTTTTTATGACTAGTGATAAGTTTAACAGTAGTCAGAAAAAATACACAAACTGGAATAAAAGTTGCCATAGGCAAATTTGGCTCGTCATACTGATTGTTACAAGCCATCGTCTCTATAAGTCGTAAGCCAGTCATGTGAGGTGAATCGGCAAATTGCAGAGTTGACGATAAGACTATCAAACATCTATATTTCTTTAGGAGAGTTCATAGTCGACCTCACGGATGCACATAATGTCAAACACGAGCAATAACTTACTATCTCCATTAGGTAAATTAAATAGTAAGTACACTAGTAAAACTACATAAAAACGAGTGTGTCAAAGTTCAATGACAGGAACTCTGAGTTTAAAATTGCAATTATTTAGTTATTTAAATATAATTTAATATTTTTAGCACATTATAAAAGTAAGCAGGGACTTAACTACTAAATAAAAGAAATTACCTAATAGTTTTATTTACTACTCTTAAAAAAAAAACGTTAAAGTTCCATAATTTATTTCCAGAGCTCTTTAATAATCATAAAAATACTTAAAAACAACAAAAGATGGGATCCCTAATTTTTACTCGCGACATCGTCATAAAAAGTAATGTTAGACAGTCCCGCATAATTAGTACGTATGGCCTCTCTAGCATACAGGAAGTCGCTGTTTAGCTTATCTGGATGGCTCGTCGAGTACCAAGCCTCGTTTACCTGCTTTAACAGTTTTGTTAGGCGCAAACTTTAATTATTATCATATCGCGTGGTCACCCTACGGTTGGTTTTTACCTCATAAGGAAGGATATTACGTTACGATTTAATTAATTTTGTGGTATTCATGTTGAAAATATGGTAAAACTCCTGTTGTTACCACAATTAAAAACATTGCTTGTATGTATGTTTATAGGAGAATAAAATGTATTAAATTTTTGTAGGTTTTTATTACTTACATAAGTGTTTATTATCAATATTATGTAAATTGACACTAAAGGAACTAAGTACATATTTCGGAAATGTATTGTACCTTTTTTGTAATGATGGGAAACCATCAAATGTCTTCGTCCGCTCTGGATGGAGCGGAAGGAAGTGTCAGACTCTTACTGACCAAAAATCCATCTGTGTTCACTCTAATGCCCTTTGCGTTCCAGGGCTTTTTTTTTATTTTTTATTATTATTTTTTTTTTTTGGGGTGGGAGATCATCAAATAACTTCTCCCGCCCTGGGCGGGGCGGGAGGGAGTGTCAGACTTTTACTGACTAAAACCCACCCATGTTCCTTCTTGTGCCCTTTGCGTTCCGGAGGCGCGGTGTCTCTTACGAACAACCCGCAGCCCCGGCAACAACCCGCAGGCCCGGCAGCGTTCCAGGGCTGCGGTAACGCTTTCGAACAAATTCTGCAACTCAAAAATGTACCTAAGATTCATGAAAGCTTAAAGATCATAATAGGTCATCTCAGTAACTATTTACCGGCCTCATGTAATCCGAAACAAGGCCAACAGAAAAAAAAATCTATTGTTATTTAGTTTGGCCAGTTATATACGAAAATAAAACACAAGAAAGTCGAATAAATTAAAATTTGGAACTAGAAAATTCAAACCTTAATGAATAGATATAGGGTATGATTTTCTCTACACATGTCTACAATGACGTCAGTTCACTAGTCACCCTAACCTACCTACTTAGTATCTACCTATTTCTACATCACTTTATTTATAATAATCTATACTCCTATAGATAAAATTATAAAGAGTTTGTTTGTTTGTTGAATGGGCTAATCTCTGAAACGACTCTAAAAATTAAAAAAAAGAAACAATTAAAAAAGGCTTTGGAAGTCGGTGGCAACACAAAACGACAAACAGAACCAAAGCCGCCGACTTCCAAAGTTTTTTTTTCGTTCCGGATAGGAATTCAAATGACTTCTTGACTTCCCCTGAGCTCGTTGACTTCCAAAGCTAAAGTTATTTTTCACTGTTTAGTTTCTGAAGGTTATCTTTTTTGTAAAAAAGTTTTATTTTTCGATTTTTAGTATCAATTTCCTGTCATCCAAATCCATGAAAGAACAGTTATACTACGTAATTAACAAGACACCACTTAAAAGTCACAAGAAATCAGAATACGCTAATTCGTTTACTGGATGACATATTTTTTTCAGTTATTTTCTTAAAACATTGCTCCACACACATAAACCCATACACCAACAGCAAAACCCGGAACAACCAGATGGTTGTTGGTTTACAGATGTAGACCATACTAACATTAGTTACACGCGGGAATCAAACCCACGATACGCAGCGCAGCAGCCAATCACTAAGCTATTGCGCCAACCATGCCGACAAAAATAGTCCTCTTATCAACTGTGGTCTATCTTTGGCACCGGTTCAATAAACTAACGCGATCTTAGTAATGAGCTGAGGCGGGGCAAATACTTACCTAGAAGTCTGGGACAGGAATGATTAGGACTGTTTGCCTAGCTCGTAATAAAGATGGCTGAATAAGGTTGAAAGAAAATTTGGTCTTTAGTTCTACGTGACTGCTACGCTAGAGGTCGCGGCTTCAATTCCCAGGTCGAGCAAAAAGTGTTATTTGGTTTTTCTATGAAATTCTCAGTAGCAGCTCGGAGTTAGGATTTGTGCCCGGTCAATGGCAATAGGCTCGCCCCCTATTACGTGGGACCTAAACATACCGGCGAACTGTGGGTGTACATTGTTACGCCTCTGCCTAACCCTTCGGGGAATACAGGCGTGATGGTATACATTTGCAGTTCTAGGTGGATTGTGTAGACTTAGTGCCTATAGTAGCTATGTACACTTCTTTCATAATTATTTACTCGTAATATAGGTAATCAGTTACCGTGGTATACTTTTTTTTTTAATGATAGATAATCATCAAATGAGTTCTTCCGCTTTGGGAGTGTCAGACTCTTACTGACTAAAACCTATAGGTGTTCCTCCTAATGCCCTTTGTGTTCTAGCGCCGCGGTAACTATTTCGAACTAATTCCGCAACCCTGGCAGGCACTGGCATCTGATGGAATCTGGATTATGAATCTACATGATTGAAATACTTTTTAATTATTATTCACATACGTTGATTGATTGATTATTAAGTATATTTCTAGCTTTTGCTTTTGCTCGTTCGCGTAGAAAAGTTACTTTGGGCAACCTTTTTTATTTTTCAGTTACAAATTTTTCAAAAACACTTGATTTTTAAATTTTTTTTTTGCCTAAGTACAAAAATTTATCGTTTTTCTTCAATAATGCGGACTCCAGTGTGTCCAGTACAAATTTTCTTCCCTTATTTCAACCCCTTCAATCTCATCTCATTTTCGCGAAAGAAGGTAACCGATGTCCTGCTCCAAGGCCTAATCTATCTAATATAGTAACTAACAACTAATATTAATGGTAACTAATATTGGCTGCGGGTTCTTCGCAAGTGATACCGCGCCCCCGGAACGCAAAGGGCACAAGAAGGAACATGGATGGGTTTTAGTCAGTAAAAGTCTGACACTCCCTCCCGCCCCGCCCAGGGCGGGAGAAGTTATTTGATGATTTCCCACCCACCAAAAAAAAAAAATGGTAGCTAATATTAGAGAATAATCAAAAGCATTAAGGTACTTTACGACCACATTTCATAAAAAGACTTCGAAAATTAAAGAAGTCGATTATTCGGATTCCTATGAAAAATAAAGTATTTTTTTTAAATAGTTAGCTATCTGGGCACCTATGATTTACCACTGGCAGTTCGTAAAATTAAAATGATTCACGATAAGAAATATCTAGGAAGGAGGTGTCTACCTGGCGATTCCATTTTCAAATAAATATTGAGGAACATGCAATGACTCAACACGTCACTTATTCAGTTACGTACTAGGTGTCCATGAAGCTAATTTTTACACCTGTAAACGTAAGGTGAAACGTGTACAGTCACACTTATTTACTTCACGTTAATTCCTTTATAAACAGGATTGAATCAGCTAAGATAAGCGGAAGATGAACGTGACTACTTGCAGGTGAATCACGTACGTAAGTAGGTAGGTACTTAGGTACCTACTTAATTAGGTGTCAATCAAAAATAAGTATGTATAATACCTAGGCCTAAAGTCATGTACATTTTTGGATTTTTAAGTTCCTTTTTGGGTCACTAACGCTGTGCTCACGACTCGTGGCGGTTACTATACCTATCTATACCAACCTAGGTTGGTACTTATTAGCAAGACAGGTGTAAGTAAGTACCTATAAGCATTCAATTGTCATGCGGTTGGTAATGAAAGGAATGATACCTAACCGAGATATTATATTTCTTATGAAAATATTGGGCATCGGTGGAGTTGCCAATGCAGCTGTTCAACTTAAAAACTATTCACTCGAAATTTAAAACTAAAATTGGAACGTTTAACATTTTTAAATTTGGATTGTTCAAAAATTTTCAATTTATCGTCAGGTTATCAGAGTAATAAAATTGCTACCAATAACCGAATAATATTTAAAATAAGAAGTCCTTATGTGCATACATTTAATTGTACCTATGTAATGAGGGACTTACTTGTACATTAGGTATTTTTACATGAAGAACGTAAAGTAGGTTAGGTATCCCATTCATTCATAGGATAGTTCAATGACCTTTGTGATTATGTCACAGTTTACTCATCATAGAATAACTAGAAGCACACGTGAAGGTCAAGATACAGATCTAGGTACCTACTAATCATTTGAAAGTAGGTTTTATTTCAATTAAATGTTACCCTAGAGGCGACCCTCTGACCACAGCAGCACCGCGACTCTTAATTTAATGACAAAACAAACAATAACATCTAACAATCATCATCCCTGCAGACCTATCTACTGCATTGTTGCAGATCTTAATCAACAGTAAGAATTTATAAAATTCCTACTGGATAAAATCAGTGCCGGTTGCCGGCCCAACGGGCATGCAAAAAATAACAAAAAGAAATACTCACTCGCAAATTCGTTGCACAATATCTCACAACAAAATATCACTTTCAATAAGTCTGTGTAAATATCTTATTACAATAACGTACAGTTTTGGCACAAATTATAATATTTTCACTTGTTTATTTACGTTCGTTCGAATTTTGACAATCGTCGAGGTTATCACGCATGCGCAGTGCGACACTCCCTCCTTCGGCTGCCGGCACTGACAAACTGACTGATGGACGAATGAGAACGAACGAAAACCGAACGTTTTCTCGGGTCGAAAAGACAAAGAGGCAAATATTACAAAGAATGAGTGTGCAAGCGAGAGACCGTCATTGACTAGACAGACGAAAGCTTAATACGGATAAGGTGGCTGGGGTAGATTGAGACTGTGTGTTTGGAAAGATTGTCTCGGAAGATTGTATGAGATTAGATTGGTGAATATACCTACCTATGGTGCGGTTGTTCTGATTCGGACGAAAAAATCAATTGCGCAACGTTAAAATATTAGTTTCATTTTAATTAAACTTTTTTATTTTATTTAACATTAAACTAGCTAAGTATTTACCTACTGTCTACATTTTTGAGTATGAAATAGTTTATTGAATTTATGTAAGTACCATTATTTTTAAAAGTGATTGTATAACCATTGTTTTGTTAATAATTATGCTAGTTGGTACCTAACTTAATCTACAAAACTAAATAACTTTACTTCAACACTTTATATACTAAAACGTTTACAAAATTGTAAAATAGAAACTATGTAAATTAGGTGTTACTGTTTAAGTCAAAACCCAAACGAAACAAAAAAACTCAAATAAAAATCCCAAATGAAGCCAGCAAATAGAAATTACTCAAAGAATACTTCTCATTAAAAATATTAACTTAAAAATATACCAAATAATAACTAAAAGTTGTAGTAGATATAATATAACTTCAAAAACCCATAGTTGGCACCAAGCGATGGCAATTTGAGAACGGCTGCTCACATACACACACACTCAGACAATTTGCTTGGCATTAAACCCTTTATATGATATATATGGCTTAATTCTATTTTAAACCTTACTCCTTTCTGATAATCGTCAAAGTCGTCTTATCTTTTAGACTCATATGCTATTGCATTGCAAAGGTGTGAGGGTAGCTCTTTTATTTTTTAAACAGGATATCCTGGCTAGGGCGTCCTGGCGGCCGTTTCCGAGCATACGGTTCATTAAGGAGTGACGGCTCTATAAAAAAGCCAGTAGCACGTGTAGCCAGACAAGTGGGGTTGAAAAACAAAAACAGCTGTGAGTATGATGCGGCATGAGCATACGTCCTCTATGAATTGAGCGGAGTTTTTGAAGTTTAGTAACTTTTTGTGTTTTCGCCTGCGAGTGGTTGGCCCTTGTTCTTTTGCGGAAATCTGTCTTCCATTGCGCTTTTGTTTTCTTTGTTTACGAATACTAAAGAGTACTTTGTTATTTGTTTTTGTATAGTCCTTAAAAATCATTTTATCACAGAATTAGCTCATCTACAGTAGGTATATACACCATCTCATTTCTTATAAAGCGGTAGATTACTTAATATTTACGGATAAAATATAGAATTATAATTATCACTACATATTTTAAACTTATCATGCCAAAGGCAAAGGTCGTCTAGATTAAAAAAAAAAAATTAAATAAAGTGTAAATAATTTTCTATAGGTAAGTGACAAATCAACACAGAATGCCACTTCAATCACAGAAACGAGTCGTCTCTCTTAGAAAATGGTTCTTATCTGTGAAGTGTGTAAACAAAGAGCTTCTACACCCACTCAAAATTGTTTCACAAAAAAAGGCAACCCTTGGGTTGGTGCACTTGAAACTCAATTATTAGTTCTCTAATGGGATTTACGTGTATATATTTACTTTTGTAGAGCTACTGAGTAAAAAATTAAATAATAAGCTAACATTTAGAACAAACGCAGACGGATAGAGATTAATAAGTAAAATTTTATAAAAAGTAACTTGTTTCCTATAAAAGACCGTTAATTAATTAAACTGAAGACCTTGTTATATAAAATAAATTATGCGTAGGTATCGAATAATTTTAAAGTGATCTAATTAATTTTAATTGATTAACTGTCCAAAAAGCCTTTTTGAAATGTCTAGATTTCTCGATTTAAACGTGATTTTAGTTAAATATAAAGCCGTTAAGAAATGAGGTCCTAACTAGTGCTACATGTAAAACCAATTAGCTAGAATTATAAAGGTTGTAAGCTTTTACGGGTGTCTGATTTACATTATGTAGTCGAGTCTTGCGACACACACCAGGTGCAAGATCACGCAAGCAGCTGATCTTCTTTATACGGATACCTCGTTTTTCTGTGCACACATATATTTGGGTGTATTGTGCTAAAATGTTTACAAGTTATTGTAATGATTTTGGATTTCTAACTCATTATGATTAATAACTGTAATTAATGTATTGTAATACCTACAACACATTTGGCTATTGATTCAGTGTAATGTTATTAATTTAATTATTAAGAGATATTTTTACTACCTTCTAACTAGAGAAACGTGTCACACTGTCTTAAATTATAAGAGAATATTTGCCGTTAAAACGAAGTAATCGTTAAACTTTTCCACTTTATCTCTCTATTATGAGTTCCGTGGGTGCTGCTGTAAAAGTTCACCCCTTAAAGAGAGAAATGGTAACATTATCTCATTAGTCCTGTCATCGGTCGACCCGTGCTGTAAGTAAATGAACTTGTCAAGGCTACGCGAATTACTGTACCGCATTGTGGTCGCGAATTATGTAAATTGAAATAGACAATTAGGCTTACGGGTGAATGGCATTTTACACTTATGGCGACTACTAGTATACACTAACGAGTTAAAATTAATGTTTCATTGGTTTACGTGTCGCATACCATAATTATTTTAAATGCTGTACTGCATAAAACAATATGATTTCTCACCAAAATACTCAATTTTTTCTGAGGTCTCGCTATATTCTTTTGATTTGGAATAACCATAATTGAAATTCTTTATGTTGTGGTAAAAAGCTCTGTTTAGTTAAATATTCTAATATTTTCATAATTATTTGCTCACCGTCCACAGGCCCGTATCTAAGGTGGCCGGGAGTCGTCTCGCTTGCAGCTCGGAGTTAGGATCTGTGCCCGGTTAATGTAATAGGGTCGCCCCCTATTACATCGGACCTAAACATACCGGCGAACTGTTGTGAACATTGGTATACCTCTGCCTAACCCTTCGGGGAATACAGGCGTCATGTTATTAATTTAAAGTCAATGCCACATTAGGTGCCTAAATCATGAGAAAATGAAACACTTCCCACTTTTTTACTTTTTGAAAAAGGCACATCCTCTCTACTCTTTAAAATTATTTTAGGATTTATCAAAACTTTCGTTTCGCTATCGTCTTTGTATTATTAAAATGTAGACTTGTGGAGAAAGACATTCAATTTTTTTTTGCCGGCAAAATATTCGTATCACTGAGTAACAAAGATCACGTTAAAAAAATACTCATTGCGCGATGCTATTCGTACTATTGTAAAAGTATTTACCTACCTGGCCCGTCGCCGGCGGCCATCTTGATTCGCACCCTTCATTCACAAATTCCTTGACGGGAGGTCAGGCGAGAATTTCTTGGAAGTTTCCCTTCATATTCTCTCGATTGAAATTGTTGGGTGTATTTGTGTAATGGTGATCTATCATTGTACACCTACGCAAGTAATTCATTACTTTTTCTGAACTTAAAAGGTAGGAATATAATAATATTATGCTTACGGAGACCGTTATGCGATAGGTAGGAGTACTACTTACGTAAATAGGTAGAAAAAAAATTATATAGGCAACTATATCATTTTTTTAAATAAACTTAACGTTTGTGCTCACGACTCATGGCGTTGCCGCCATGAGTCGTATTATTTTTGGGATTTTCGGTCCCTTTTTGGGTTTTTTGGGTCATCGACGCTGCACGCGATTGGTCCGTCTGGGATCGATTTGCGTGATTTGTGCTCACGACTGGACGTGGCGGCTATCATATATATATATCGTTTATGATTCGGGCAATATAGTACTAAGCAGATATATACATACTTACCTAAAAAAATGGAATAATAAATAAAATAATAATAACATAACATAACATAACATACCAACACGCCTATATTCCCCGAAGGGTTAGGCAGAGGTGGAACAATGTACACTCACAGTTCGCCGGTATGTTTAGGCCCCATGTAATAGGGGGCGAGCCTATTGCCATTAACCGGGCACAAATCCTAACTCCGAGCTGTTACTGACAATTTCATAGAAAAACCCAATAACACTTTGCTCGACCTGGGAATCGAACCCAAGACCTCTAGCGTAGCAGTCGCGCTTAGGACCACTAGGCCAACGAGGCAGTTAAAATAATAATAATTTATAAATAAAATAGAAGTGTCTGTTTGCAATGCCAAAATGACAGCTTTTTCTTAAATGAATACGATTAATGTTTACACGGTAACTATATTTAGCTACATCAAAAAAACATTTTTTTTTGTCTGTCTTTTTGATTGTTCCCGCTCATCGTTGAAACGGCTGGACCGATTTATATGTTTTTAGAGTATCGCGCCAAAAGTATTCAAACCCCTTAGATAACCGACATTTACGTGGATGAAGTCAAGTGCATAAGCTAGTTTAAAATAGTACACTGTCCATTGCCAAAGAACTAGGAACTAGACAGTCAGTTTGTATCTTGGGATTTGATTCTTATTCAATATCTATGTATAAGTTTTATTTGAGATAGCTGTTGCCCGCGACTGCGTTCGCGTTCACTATTTTATTGGTTTCAATTTTTGCCTCTTTTTTCTAAATTTAAGTAAATAAAAATTTATAATACAAATAGCGTAAGTTACTTCTAATAACATCAGCTATCTGCGAGTGAAAGTCCCGTTAAAATCGGTCCAGCCGTTTCGGAGATAAGCCAGAACAAACAGACAGATAGACAAAATTTTTAAAAATTCTTTTTGTTTATGTTAGTGCCGTATATACTTTCATATGCATTTAGTGAAAAACTTGTAATTTGAAATTACAAACGACCCTTCAATTTTATTTATTTGCATAGATTTTTGGCATGATTTGGGCGCCCCTACGATCATAAGTACATAATATATCTGGACACTAAACAAACTAGTTAAGGAATCTCACGAAGTTATAAGTAAATAAGAACCGTTGGTAGGTATTTTTGCCCAGGGATCCCAACTCGTCACCTACCTTTAATCTAGGTAAGAAGGTACATACAAGTACAACACAATAGGTGGCGCATATCTGCGCAGAAATTAACAGAAACTCCCAAAGAGATTTGTATCGTGGTGGCAGAGGTGTGGCCAGAAAGTTAGCGGCTTAACCAAAAGAAGGGTTAAGCCTTTAGTAGGGTATGTGCCAAAGTAATAAATAAATGATTGTAAATTATATTAGGTAGACATTTTGTGTTTTGACTAAGTTGTGTAGACAATGTGATTAGTTTATACATATAATACGATCCTACACGCTTCCGAAGGGTCGGGGAGGATAATATCAAAATCTAAGATGGCGGCAATAACAAATTTAAAAAAATATTAGTCCGTGTGTCATTTTTACGGTTTTCAAGGGTTCTGATACTGTTAATAAGGTCGAAATCAAAATCATTCTCATTTTTATAAACGTAACAATTTTTGCTTTTCTATCGTGTCCTGCTTTTAAAGTAAATGTATGGTCACCTTAATATCACAGGTGTATTATCGTGTCGTAATAAAATAAAATAGTTCAGATACAGTCAAAATGTCAAGTAGGTTCATACGATGGTACAGACGAGAGCAAATTTTAGCAATTACTACGAATAATCAAGATAAAAATCTTAACGCACTATTACCCTTATAGGTGAGCTTTCTAATGATTTCTGTCTTTATTTTTGGGCACATAGGTACTCATAGAATTAATCACAACAAAAGCTATTAATTAATGTGATGTTTGAATTATAATGGGATAGAAAAGGTGGCACGAGAAATGCCAATTAATAACGCTTCTGAAGTAGTGGCGAAATTTGTGTGGAGTTTTTATATGAATAGATTTTAATTGTAAATTAGCGAACCCAAAAGACGTTGCCCTTCTCGAACGTTGGTTATTGGGTCCAAATGTAAATCTAAACCATCCAGGGGGACTGGAACATACAAAAATAATCACTTGAACCTGTCCAGCCGTTTTGGAGGTAAGCTAGACTAAATACACAGACATTTTTTTTGTGTCTTTCATTATTTTTTTAAAGCTGTTATTTTGTCAGTACCAACAGGTTCACACACAATGACACAAATGCGCAATCATTAATGAGCAGTTTTAAATGAATGAATTCGTAAAACCATTATCCAATTGTGGTTTTCCGTAAACGTTACGCATTGAGATCCTGGTAAGTTCATTCATGTTTACATGACGTTTACGTAAGTGACGTTGCAGACATTGTTGTTTTACTCCGAAATTGTCTTGCCATTAGTAACAGAGTTTTGTATTTGTGGAGTTATGCGTATGTACTATACAGAGGAAAGGAAAAATCTACAGGTAATCAACAAAACGTCCACGTCAAATGTAAATCCAAGATGGCGGCTACATTTGACAGATTATTTGTCATGTATGTCATTTCTATGGTTTTAGGGATTTTGCTAAGCAAATTCATTGTAGCCGCCGTCTTGGGCCATAAAGTAAGATGCCAATTTTGAACTAAACGAGACCAAAGTTCAAATAAAGTTTCGGAAACAGTACTTGAATGTTAGTGTGCCGTTTTTGTAAAAGTATACCAAATGTTATAGTTAATAGGGTTATAAGCTGATCCTGTATCACAGTTATATAGGTACTTATATAACTTATGATGTTCACCGCATTGCGTGGCCTTGAGCTGTTAAGCGACATTTATTGCATAAAGTATTAACGTCAATGGGAAACGCTGTCATACGGAGCGCCTTTTATCGCCAACTGTACTTATAAGGCAGTTGGTTAGTGACGTCGATCTCTCCGGACAACGAAATAGGGAGGTTATTAATAATGAATTTGAACTGAAAAGCTCATGTCTAACTATATTGGTGTAACGTTTTAATCTCCGACGCAAAAACGACGGGGTGTTGCAAGTTTGACGTATCTGTGTGTGTGTCTGTCTGTAGCGTCGTAGCTGCCGAATGCATGAACTTATTTTGATTTTGTTTTGTTTGAAAGGTGAATTTGGCGGGAGTGTTCCTAGCTATGTTTAATGGAAATCGGTTTAGCGGTTTCAAAGTTATCAGCTCTTTTGTTGGCTGCGGAAGGGATCCTTATTTTTCTGTCGGGGGATACTTAAAATTTTTAATTTTGTGTTTTGTTTTTTATAACACTAATTAGGTACCAGTAGGTGGCTATGTTTATTACCGCGTCAGAGGAGCGATTCAGAACGTCAAGGGTGCATTTTGAGAATTGGGACACAGCATATGGGACATTGTCTGATCAGGAGCTCCGCAATCGCACTATTACCAGACGAGTCAATGATGCCCCATTACACCAAATTATATTAGCATCGGCCTACTTGGGTGCGCAGTCGATGCAAGGACTTCCAGATAGATCAGTGCAGTTCACGACTCACGGTCGTGTTCTTGGGGCTTCAGGTAGTAGTGAGGCGAAGGATGTTTTTCTTTCCACAATCTGTTTCACTCTTTAAGTAGACATACATACCATTACGCCGGTATTCCACGAAGGGTTAGGCAGAGGTGTACCAATGTATACCCAGAGATCGCCAGTGTTTTGGTCCCATGTGATAGGGGGCGAGCCTATTGCCATTAACCGGGCACAAATCGTTACACCGAGCTGCTACTGGAAATTTCATAGAAAAACCCAATAGCACTTTTTGCTCGATCTGGGAATCGAACCCAAGACCTCTAGGGACCTCTATCGCTTAGGATCACTAGGCTAACGAGGCAGTCTTTAAGTAGACTGTCTTGAAATATATTACCAACTATATACTTATACATTATAAGCTAGGTACTTAACGACATTTCTAAATGAACGTTGTAGTGTAACCCTATTTTTAGTATTGACGATGTTATTCTTCTCTATTCCCTATACCTACAAAGTACACGCGTAATTCATGGCCCAACTCCAAGGATTACAGGCCGAATAGTAACTATAACATTCGCAAAGTGCTTTAAGCTTCACGTAAACTATTCACGAACTGAAAATGTATTCGCTAAAGGATATTATAGTGACAGATACACTAAAGTAGGATACACGATGATGGTAATTGTAATCTCTGTCTGTTTTGTCGTGCATTAACCCCGTTGTGTGTACACTTTGCTTTAAGAGGTGCGCATCACGTTCTGTGGGCCTGCCATCATCATCCTCATCATCAGCTTCCTGCCCTTATCGCATGTTACTTGGGGTCGGCGAAACACGTTTTCTTCTTCCATGCCTTCTTGTCAACCGTCATGCTATATGATGCTGTCTGTACCACGATCACTGACCTTTGCTAGATATGGCCCGGTTGTACTCCTAATTTTTGGAAAATCCCTAACACGTCTTGTCACCAGAACTTTATGAGATATCATACATTTATTACAGTCCGTTACCCATATTTACTTTAGTACATTTTATTATCTTATATTTATCTTTAGTTCGTCCCTGAACGTATGAACATTGGGCCGTCATCGCCGCCATCTTTACTTAGGTCCCTGGGGCGAACCCTGCTCTACTCTTACAGAGGTATATATGTTATATACAACGTCTTATTTAAAACAAAAAAAAATATTAGTTGCCTCGTTAGCCTAGTGGTCCTAAGCGCGACTGTTACGCTAGAGGTCTTGGGTTCAATTCCCAGGTCGAGCAAAGTGTTATTAGGTTTTTCTATGAAATTCTCAGTAGCAGCTCCGAGTTAGGATTTGTGCCCGGTTAATGTAATAAGCTCGCCCCCTATTACGTGGGACCTAAACATACCGGCGAACTGTGGATGTACATTGGTACACCTCTGCCTAACCCTTCGGAGAATACAGGCGTGATGGTATGTATGAGACTATATTGATATCTAACACAACAGAGGCAATTTTGGATTACCAAAAGGATACAGTAACTGACGACATTAAGAATAATTGCCTTGTCCACTGGATAACCGACTATCCAACTTAACTAGCTTTTAACGACGGCAGCTGTAACGTTTCTATTCTACTTATATATTAATATAATAAATCTGAACAGATTTTTTGTTTGTTTGTTTTTAAGTCCGGCTATATAACATCACGCTGCTACCGACGAGGGTGGAGCAGTACTTGATCAAACACGTAACACCGGTGAAAATGCGCGGTATTTCTACTAATGTAATAAAACTGAAGAGTTTGTTTGTGTAAACGCGCTTATTTCTAGAACTACCACTTGGATTGAAAAATATTTTTGTATTACGATAGCCAGATTCATGATGAATAGTATAGGCTTATAACATCACGTTACGACCCACGGGAGCAGAGCAGTAACCAAAGACGTAACTCGGGTCGGGGCGAGTGTTACTGCTAGTAATATAATAAAGTGGAAGAGTTGTTTATTTGTTCGTTTGTTTGTTTAAGCGCTAATCTTTGGAACTACTATCCTTTTGCATTAAATCGTCCGTTTATCGAGGGAGGTTAAAGGCTATTTAACATCACGCTACAACACACTGGAGCGGAGCAGTGATCATAGACGTAACGCAGGTGAAAAAAGCCACGCAGACGAAGTCCTGGGCACAGCTCTTGTCTTTATATTCCTAATCAGATCAAGTTAGTCTTAAGACCTCATGAATGTGATCTCGTTAAACCCATTAATGAAGATGGTCAAAATTCTAATGACCCTAAGGAGTTACGTAAGAGATATCCTTGAAGGATAATACCAATTTAATATTTCATAGGCATTAGACTCTAGATTGATATTGAGTTGATGATGGTTGGGGAGTATTTTTACGACCTGCTTGCTATGTGTTTCTATAGAATAGTTGTGGCTAGTAACTATTAATGGAACTATAATACTGTGGATAGATAAAACATATACCATCACGCTTGTAATATTTGGCAGAGGTGTACTAAAAGTACACCTACAGCTCGTCGTTATGTTTAATTAACATGTAATAGGGGGCGAGCTTAAAAAAAAAAGATAGATGAAAAATATCTGTTTTTACTTATTTAGACAAAATACTGAGATACAATTTAAGTAAATTTTGTAGTTTTATTATACAAGTTCTTAACGTTGATTTGCGCTGAGATGAAATTGCGACTAGATTTTGAACATTTTTAGTTACAGGAATTCGCCTTTAATGATGCTGACAATGATGACACATTGTTTCCTAGGAGTAGGTAATATTACATGCCATTTCAACCTTCAATCGAAAAACGTTAAGTAAAGGGCCACAGCATACATTTTCTGTGGAAAATCTGAAAGAACGCGCTAATTTCAGGAAGTACAAAATTCGATTGTGAATATAATTTTTCTAATAGGAAGCTACAAATACAGCCTATGTTATATGTACTTGACTTTCAAGCGGACAAAGTAGCGGGCAGAAGCTGGTTTGAAATAAATGATTTAGATTTTAGTTCGTGAGTGATTTGATTCAACATTCACTGCCCGCCTCTCGTTTCCCTGAGAAGTGTAATTTTGGGTATCTTCAAGCCACGAGTGAACCAGTTCATCCTAGGCAAGCGTTTTCCACCTTAGGCCGCATCATCACTTAACATCCGGTAAGTTGCGGTCAAACGCAAGCCAATAAAAATATCAAATACTTAAATAACACCCAGAAAATGTCCATAACACCCTTATGCCAAAGCGACATAAAATCAATATGTCAAACGTGACATTTTGATAGAAGCCCTGGGTTTCACCTAAAACTATTTTTAGTACTTACACCTACACGTATTCCCAATCCCAAGTAAATTGGCTACTAGTAAATTGGAAAATTCCTTTCAAACTCAGTAATGTCTTTACCTATAATACCTACTCAGACTCACACAGCTATAGATTGGTAAACCAAAATATGGCTGCCATTTTCTGATCTCTAGACACGTAGGGAGGATTTCAGGAATTTCTTAGTAATTATGGAATTCCGAGGTTCATAATTAGGTATTCAGTAAACTTCGCACGTGTCTCATTCATTAAAACTCGTAGAAGTGGGTTGAGTATCGTAATTAAACGATATTCTGTACTAACTTTGATAAAGCTGACGAGTTTGTTTGTTTCTATGTTTGAACGTGATAATCTCAAGAACTACTGGTCCGATTCTTATAACTAAATTGCTTTTTTGTGTCGGTACTTGCTGTGTGGTCACCACTTTAAAGAAATTTTACAGTTAACTGTCAAATTTTAATTAGAGAATGAAATTTGAATTTTATCCCAATGCAGGGCAAAGGTCTCCTCTCATACAGAGAAGGCACGAGCATTAATCACCACGCTTGCTCAAGGGGGATTGGCAATTTTAGACTAATATTCACTTTAAGTTTGGGTTTGTCTTCCTTCACCGATGTCAGTAACGTCAAAAATAAATTCAGCCCGGTATTGAACCTGCAATGCAATCCCTTGCATGAAAAGAGGGCGCCGTAACCACTGCACGCGACTAAGCTGAAAGCTATAATTTCACAAAATGGCGCCAAGAGAGATCAGTCTAGAGGGTCCAGTCTAGCGCGAGAATATACATTTGACAACAATATCACAATTATCACCTAATTCGTATAATTTACACAACACACTTTTAAGCAACTGAGTCAGTCATCAAAATGATTCATATCACGAGTGATGTAGCACACGTACGCAATTTGAGTCATTAGGGTACTGAAGTAGATGAGAATAGAATTGGTATTTTTTTATAATACTATTATTAGGTTACATTTGTAGTTTTGTTTGTAATTGATAAACTCAAAAACTATTAACCTTCATCTTCCTGCCATTATCCCTTGGTTAGGTACACGTTTTCTTCTTCCATTCCGTCTTCATATCACTGACTCCCTTCTCTTTCATATCATTCTTCACACAGTCCGTCCATTTTTTCTTTAGCCTCCCTCTTACTCTCCATCCGTCTACATTTTTATCTGGCTGCGGGTTGTTCGTAAGAGAAACCGCGCCCCCGGAACGCAAAGGGCACAAGAAGGAACATGGATGGGTTTTAGTCAGTAAAAGTCTGACACTCCCTCCCGCCCCGCCCAAGGCGGGAGAAGTTATTTGATGATTTCCCACCCCCCCAAAAAAAAAAAAATCTACATTTTTATTCATATCTCTTTTGGTTACATGCATTTCATCCCTCCTCTTCAAATGCTCATACTAAGATCGACGGTTCCCTTTCAACTTTTCTGTCACTGGCGCTACTTTTAAATTCCTCCAATCTTAATCAAATGTACCTTATCTTGTCCATTCTCGTCACACTACACATTTATCGCAACATTTTCAAACCGATTTAAATAATCTTGTGCCTATGTAAAGCCAGCGAGCCAGCGAGTAACATAGGCTATATTTTATTTAAAAAAATTGGAAACTGTAAGAAAACTTATACAAACGCAGTGGCGGGCAAAAGCTAGTCTACGATAAATTATTTGATTTGATAAACAATAGCTACAGACACCACCACTCCAGAAACTACAAAGTCACGATTTCAACCTCTTATCTCTCCAAAGACGTCTCAAATAAATTTAAGAAAAGAAACAAGTACTTGTGTGTTTATTGTTATACTTATAATGAGTATCTTTGACTCTTTGTGCACTCAGAGTCTCGGACAATACACCGCAGAGGCGCAAAGAAATCGGCCATCCGCCACCCCGCTGTGTGTTTCCGCATTATTTTTGTTCGAAGAAGATTTTGTACGTAAAAAAAGTATAGAGAAATGCTTGAGGATCATTCTGAGGTGCCGAGTTGTGTAAGTACCTTTGTAAGTTGATTTTTGTTTGTGCCTTTTAATTTGGCAGGATATAAGGTGAATTTAGAAGACTGTGAGGTGACCTTGAGATTTTACACGGTATGATTCTTAACTGCCTTGTTAGCCTAGTGGTCCTAAGTGCGACTGCTACGCTAGAGGTCTTGGGTTCGATTCCCAGATCGATATATTATATTATTGGGTTTTTCTATGAAATTCTCAGTAGCAGCTCGGAATTAGGATCTGTGCCCGGTTAATGGCAATGTGCTCGCCCCCTATTCATGGGGCCTAAACATTCCGGCGAACTGTGGGAGTACATTAGTACACCTCTGCCTAATCCTTCAGGAAATATAGGCGTGATGGTATGTATATTATGTCTATTCTTACAGATACACGACAGACGTCACGGTTGGCGCAGTGGCTGAGCGGTTGGCTTCTGCGGTTCGATTCCCGTACGGAACAAAAAATTGTATGGCCCACATATAGTTGTTCCGGGTGTGTCGGTTCTGTATAAGTGAATTTATATGTTCGTAAACGTTATGGAAGAAATTCCAAGTGTGGGGCAACATTTTTTTTAATGATAGACGTATTGGCAAATGAAATACAAGTTACAATTTCATGTTAAAGGTAGTTAAAGGCAATACGTAGATGATGTAGTCACTCTTTGTACGATGTGTGACGCTAGATAAATGATATTGGATTGAAAAAAAAAAAATTCGCGGCAGCACCAATTTATTGTGTTACTGTCTCTGTAAAATATTTTATTTACACCACTAAGCATTCACATTCATGTTTTAAATAAAACTTGTCTTTTATTAAATACTATATGACAATCATCACTATCACCATCATCATATCAGCTTTGGGACGTTCACTGTAAGTTTTGTGGCGCCTACCAAAATTGTTATAGCAAAAGTATTTTAAACACTTTTGCTCATTATAAACTGCAGGCCCCTTGCCGCTAGTATACTTCGGTTACCCTAAGCATTAATTAGATATTTAAACCTACAGTAACTATTACTGTTATTGTAACCGTTGCTAAAATTAAGCCAATGTTTTCTACCATTTGAATAAATGTAAACACATAATAATATTTTAGAACTGCTACGTATTTCATTCGTTATCACCAATACGAAGTTCATTAAGCCTACAGTTCCATGTCTGTGGCCTTTTTGCGGCCGAAGCGCTGAGTAAGGCGCACGTTTTTTGAATACTGACGACCCTAGGCAGGCCAGGGTAGATCGATACGCTCAATTACATTGAACGTTCGGAGGCTGTGCGTTTAGCAATGTCTTTGTGCTCAGAAAGATTGTCAAAGTGTCCGCTTACCTACTTGTCTTGCTGTTTAAAATAGTATTGACATACGTCAAGTTCTTGTTGAAGAAACTAGGAAACTCTTCTAATTAAACTAGCTTATGTTTATATAGTTGTGTGATCTTTGTCGCCTTGACTGCCCCGCTGGTCTCGTGGCCGCAAGCGTGACTGATGAGTGTGGGGTCCCGGGTTCGGTTCTCAGGTCGGGCAAAAAGTGTTATTGTGTTTTTCCATTAGGATTAGCTCAGTAGCAGCCTGGAGTTTGGAAGTTGGTGGTGTAACACCCCCGTGCCTCGGAAAGCACGTAAAGCCGTTGATCCCGGCTGTCATTCGTAGATCTTTGACAGTCGTTACGGATAGTCAGAAGCCAGGAAGTCTGACAACCAATCTAACAAAGAGGTATCGTGTTGCCCAGTAACTGGGTTGTGGAGGTCAGATAGGCAGTCGCTCCATGTAAAACACTGATATTCAGCTGAATCCGTTTGGACTGGAAGCCAACCCCAACATAGTTGGGAAAAGACTTTTAATATTATCCTACGGGAACAACTTGATACCTCCACGTGTTCCTGAGAAAAAAGATGTTGACTGACAGACTGACAAAAAGACGAGCAACGAAGTGATCCTAAAAGGACTCCTGTTTCAATTTTATATACGCAACTCTAAAAACTAAGTTCTGCTTGCTGTGGATTGTACGTCATCTACTTTACGAAACCCGCCAGTGCAATGCAATTTTATTAGCGGAGCTTGTGTGCGGCCATCGTTTATTTGGACTGAAGTTAGTTGGGGACTGCAGTGTACCGCACCGCCATTTTTAGTTAAACAGCCAAGTCATTTTCGTATTTAAAAAGCCTTTTTTGGTAAAAGTTGAGACTCATTTTCGTTTAATAAATTAATATAATTTCGGAAAGGACCTTACGTCTTTTTGGGCCCACTTTTAAGCATTGTCCAACAGTGATGAGACCCATATCACAATAAAAGCTCTTGGGGTATATTTCATTTAATTTTATGGCAGCTAAGTTCAAATCCAGCGAAAAAATTTCTCGTAATGCAATTTTTTTGTAAAATGAACTTAAAGTGAGTGGAATTCACTCAGATCCAGTTATTGGTTTCCAACAGAATATTCTTATCTAAATGAATTGATTGAGATTACAAAATAACAAGAAAGCTATGTATAGACACCAGCACATCAAGCTACCCTAATCTGTCAAATGTTTTTGATGGTTTTTCAACTTTTTTAGAAAAGAATATGGTTTATGTTCAATTGGGAGACGTATGTACAAAGGTCAGTCTGATAAATTACGATTCATTCTCTTCTAAACCTCTCGGAGGAAAAAAGGTGTGTGCATGCTGTGTTCTCCTATAGGTAAAGGAGTACACCTACGTAATACCTTTTGTTGACTATGGTTTGTATGTCATGATTTGTGTATATCTTTTTTTGGAGATCCTAAATAAATAAATAAAATGCTCATCAAAAACTCTTCATTTTGAGCAGCCTTTTTTTATAGGACATGCCCGCCACACTATTCCTATCCACTGCAACTCCTAAAAGCCAGAATCAATCGTGGAGACCGACAGAAAACCGCCGAGGCAATGAAGCTCGACGCGTCCCGGAGAAACGATCTAACTGTCTTGTATCCCGCAATCAAATTAATCAGAAAAGGTTAGCGGAGGAGTGAGAAACATAATTCCACGTTTGAGCAGCGCGCTCTTCATTTGTAGAAGATAAAGCGTCGCACTTGTGTTGTAATATCGGTATTCTATAGGACACATTAGATGGCAAATCCACTCGGGGCACTGATCTATAGTGAATTCTAGTTAACAGGGTGAAAAAAGACACATGACATAGTCCCTAACTACGCAAACAGTCCATAAAAATGATTAAGCACATTAAGCAAAAATGATTACTCGGACGACTTTTATTTTTGACTGTCCACTTGAGTGTCGGTTGCCTGCGTTTGTGTTTCTTTTTGCGGGGCTCCATAATTCTTTTTGTTCTAAAATAAAGGTTTCTCCCCCTCCTTTTAACATTGTCTACCTGTCTGTGAAAGTTGCGTCAAAATCGGTCTAGCCGTTTAGGTGATTAGCCAAATTCGTTTTTGGGATAAATACCGTGTAAACATTCATTTTTAACCCCCGACGCAAAAACGACTGGGTGTTATAAGTTTGACGTGTCCGTGTGAGTGTGTGTGTGTCTGTCTGTGGCATCGTATCTCCCGAAAGCATGAACCGATTTTGATTTTGTTTTTTGTGTTTGAAAGGTTAATTAGTCGGGAGTGCTCTTAGCCTTGTTTGATTGAAATCGGTTCAGCGGTTTTAAAGTTATCAGCTCTTTTGTTAGCTACGGTAGTGATTTTTTTCTTCTGTCGGTCGATACTTACAATTTTTAATTCGAAAAGCCACTGTTACAGTACTGAAGCGCAAAAAGTACCGCTCGCAAATTATATGACCGTTTTAGCAGCTCAATAGAAACTAAAACATTGTCCGCTAAAATTGAATGTGTCATAAACCCCTTCTTATACGTCACTACAAACGTTTCCGATAGCTGACGTGTCTTGAAGGCTACCCCAATACATTTTATTACGAGTTTCGTACACCCGTCGTGTTTGCTAAATTGTCACGTGACAATCACCAAGAGGGTTTAATAGGCAAGTATCGGAAGGTGTCACCGCAATTTTGACATTACACAGGTGATGTATTGAGTGATCGGAAACAATTACTGGTTCTAAGAACGTTTGTGGTGGATTTTCGATTTTGGAATCTATTAGAATCAATCGACTAACTGCCTCGGTAGCCTAGTGGTCCTAAGTGCGACTGCTACGCTAGAGGTCTTGAGTTTGATTCCCAGGTCGAGCAAAAAGTGTTATTGGGTTTTTCTATGAAATACTCAGTAGCAGCTCGGAGTTAGGATTTGTGCCGGTTAATGGCAATAGGTTCGCCCTCTATTACATGGGACCTAAGCATACCGGCGAACTGTGGGTGTACATTGGTAGGTACACCTCTGCCTAACCCTTAGGGGAATACAGGCGTGTTGGTAGAATTAATCAACCTGTTTATGAAGTCTGGGGTCTTAAAGAGATATAGAACGGGCTTTCAGAAATGGGTCAAAATGGAATTTATACCTCTTTTATTGTGACATCTTCATGTGTTCTCCGTCAGGAGAGAAAGGAGGCTTATATCGGACTCTTACCATCTCAAACCCCACGGGTCTTCATTCTACGCCATGATCCGCGCCCCTGACTAGTAGTAGACCGCCATTGGCGGACTCCATTATTATTAGCGGTCTATTTGAGACCGCACATTCCCCTTGAGGGACGCACACGGAACACTGCGCGCCGTCATGGAATTTCTACCGACGTTCATTTGTTTATTCAAAACCAAACAATACCAAACCAAAACTCGAACACATCTTTGATTATCAACATATTCACAATGCAAAACCCTTAGCTGTATAGAAGGAGGGTCTAATTAATAAAGTTGAAAACTTCTAAGTAATTTCGGAGTTCCGCAGAAAACGGCTCCATAGAAGACTGGTGAAACTTCACAACATTGTTTACAAGACAAACGAACATTTCTATATTAATATTAAAGTTGATTGTGATGAGTAGGTACTGGATAAATGGTTCTGTGCTCCTGATTAACTCCGAAAGGAATCGGGAATCGTTTTCTGATGTTTATTTGGAGTTCGGATATATTATTTGAGATTGTGTACCGATTTGGTGAATGAGGATTGAAAGTAAGAAATTTTTTGGATTGAATTGGGATTTGGAAGGGATCAGGAAGACTTGAAAACTTGGAATACGTGACGATGCATACATGATGCAGTGGCGCTTCGGTGTAGGTACAGTTCGGTCTATCTAAGTTGAACTTTAAATCGCTTGCTTTAGATTTCTATTTTCAATCGGTTGCAAAATGTGGATGTTTGAAAATGGAATAAGAAATTTTCGGTTTTATACCCTTTATTTATTTATTAAAACTTTTTGCACATAATGTAAATAATACACTGTACAAAGGCGGACTTAATGCCTTCGGCATTTGCTACCAGTCAACCTTAGGGTGATGCAGAGACAAAACATAGTAGGTGCAAGGAACAGAAAGTTTCCAGGAATGAAGTATAATAAATACATATACACATACATACAAACAAAATATACAGAGTAGAGAAAGCCAAAAAAAAAATAATACATATGTGCGAAATATAAGAAACGAATTGTGAGACGAGTCTGCCAACTTCATAAGCAAGTGTTCACGAGCTTTATGTGTAGAGTTATTAAAAATATTTTTTTTTTAAATTTTGGCAGTGCAGTTTCTAACAAAGATATGAATATTCAACTGCTTTCTTATTACAAATGTGTTTTTGAATAAGACTATAATTTTATATAAGACTATAATTTTAAATGATCAATTCGCAGATTAACTTATTTCCTTATGAATAATAAAATCCGTCCGTTGAGCGATAAAATTTAGAACAAAAATAGGTTGTCTAGGTATAATATCCGCGAACTGCGAACTGGGGATGTACATTGGTTGCACCTCTGCCTATTTTGTGTCACTGTATGTCAAATGCCTCTTCTCGTACATCGAAGGTACGAGCATTGATCATCACCCTTGCTCAAGGAGGATTGGAATTTACAGAAAAAAGTTCAGGCTTCCTTAACGGACGTCAGTGCTTTTCAATATAAACTAAGAAGTACATATGAACGGAAAAAGTCACTTACAGGTACATGGAAACAAAATAAAGCAAATTTAATTTTTAATTTAAGTGCCTCGGTAGCCTAGTGGTCCTAAGCGCGACTGCTACGCTAGAGGTCTTGGGTTCGATTCCCAGGTCGAGCAAAAAGTGTTATTGGGTTTTTCTATGAAATTCTCAGTAGCAGCTCGGAGTTAGGATTTGTGCCCGGTTAAAGGCAATAGGCTCGCCCCCTATTACATGGGACCTAAACATACCGGCGAACTGTGGGTGTACATTGTTACACCTCTGCCTAACACTTCGGGAAATACAGGCGTGATGGTATGTTATGTTAATTTTTCATTATCAACATTTTACACGTATTTCGGCGTTTCATTGTCCAACATTTTGCATATACGTATCCCATGAGGCTTTAGTTATCACAGTACACAGCCGATCCATAAAAGAGGCAACAATAGCAGACTAACACCCTAAATATTATCTTCATTATATGCATTATAAAAGGTTAGGTAGGTTGTTGGTACTTTTGGCCAGATGTGTATCTAGAATAACTGCCTCGTTAGCTTAGTGGTCCTAAGCGCGACTGCTACGCTAGAGGTCTTGGGTTCAATTCCCAGGTCAAGTAAAAAGTGTTATTGGGTTTTTCTATGAAATTCTCAGTAGCTGCTCGGAGTTAGTATTTGTGTCCGGTTAATGGCAATAGGCTCGTCCCCTATTATATGGGACTACTACTACCATAACTCCGACCTGCTTCTGAGAATTTAATAGAAAAACCCATTAATAGTTTTTGCTCGACCTGGGAATCGAACCCAAGACCTCTAGTGTAGCAGTCCTGCTTAGGACTACAAGGCTAACGAGGCAGTTAACAAAAAATTGTGGGTAGTATATTTATTAAGTTATATTTTAAGTCACCTTGTATATTAGTTACTGTTTGTTCTCCTTAAAAAATAAACAAATCAAGAGACAATTCTTGACTTGACCGATGTCCACTAGACCGTCTTCCCTTTTTCCGTCTCCCGTCACGGACCAACATCTGTGTCGGAACGATCTACTGGGCTGGGCATAGTCTCATACTTTTCAATACAAAGAATATTTGATTGCCTGAGACGTTCCTAGGACGGTCACGGTATGGTTCGGTGTAGTGGGCAGGCTCTTCGGGCGGGTCATTGAATAAGTGATGTGAAAATCGTCTGGATTTTCTTAAGTGGGCGATAGACCTATGAGTTAGTACGCGTACTAAAAGCTTGACGACCTTCGTCGCCATGTTCCACTCTAAAAGTTCACGTACTTCAATGACACATGAGCGAAAAAGGTCGTCGAGCCATAAGTACGCTCGCTCGTGTATTACCCACTTAAAATATAAATACACTCCTTTTTTTTCAGACAGTCGTGTAAAAATACTTAGGTACCACGCCCTTTTTCACTGAAAAAGATGGTCGAGAAACAGAAACAAAGAAGGAAAACAAGAAAAAATTTCCATTGTTACAGATCACGTGCACACAAAAATAATAATAAAAAGCCTAATAGAAGAAAAATACAAGATATAGAAAAAAAATGACATATATACATACATAAACTACCATGGAGCTAGTCAAGAACCACAGAATGCCACCTGCTACGATCCTTACAAACTCCTTTCGCCTCGTCCACGTTCATACATCTGGGCGTACAAGCACGCCGGTTACGAGTACTGTGCACCAAACCTTTCTGAAGAACCTCACCAATAATGCCAAGGTAGGTACTTCTAGGGTGTCACCTCCCTGCGTTGCCACTCACATCTGCCATATAGATTCCTTTTGTTAGTCGCCTTTCACTCATCCTCTCAACATGACCGAATCATCTAAACATACTCTTTTCAACCTTTGTCACTACATCTTCTTTTATTCCGCAATGTTCTCGTATTCTCCTCCTTCCTCACTTTATCGTTCAAAGTTACAAAACACACACGTGTCCGCGAAACAGGCCCAGTTCAGTATAAGTGCCAGACCACTCGAGCCTGACGCTAGTTTTCAACTAGACCATTACGACAACGTAAATAATATATGATATTAATGCGTAAATTAGATGACAATGTAAAGTACATTGTCACTGCAGGATATCTTTACGTAATCTTTGTAAGGTTTTGATACTACGACTCTGCAGCACTGCTCAGCCAGAACTACAATATTGAACAATTTCGATACGAGCCGCTTCGCCCCGAGCACTCACTTAGGGCCTGTGCACACCACGTTTTTAAACGCGCCGTTGACGCGCGTTTTTAGCGATACAGACGCGATACGCTCGCAAGCCAGACATGAACAAACTGCAATGCAGAAAGAAAAACGTGGTGTGTACAGATCCTTAGTCCGCGTCACGGCACGCCTGGACTTGCAGGGTCGAAGCAAGCGGCTCACGGTTGCCTGTAATGGAGTCTAATAGATGCCAATTATGCTCAAATTTTTGGTAAATCTGCCCCCTCTCCGTGTTCTAACAATGACTTCATTTTGAAGATGGACAAGTTGTCGACAATGTTACCTTATCTACATACATACATACATAAACTCACGCCTTTTTCCCATGGGGGTAGGCAGAAACCACAGAACGCCACCAGCTACGATCCTTACATACTTCTTTCGCCTCGACCACGTTCATACATCTGTTCATACAAGCACGCCGGTTACGAGTACTGCGCACACGTCCTTTCTGAAGAACCCCACCAATAAGGTTACCTTATCTATTTTCTAAATACCTTTCCTTTCAGTTCTAAACAAGCAATCTACTCTAAGCAAACAGTTTAAGGCTTCTTTGACTGCCCCGTTGGTCTCGGGGTGGCAAGAGCGACATGTCGGGCAAAAAGTGTTATTGGGATTTTCCAACAAGAATTTCTCAGTTAAGTAGCAGCCCAGATTTTGGAAGTTGGTGGTGTGACCTCCGTGGCTCGGAAAGCACGTAAAGCCGTTGGTCCTGCGCTTGATCTGTCCCCGGTTGCGTCGGATTGCCGTTCCTTCGGACTATGAGAGTGAGGGAAGAAGGAGTGCACCTATGTTTCCGCACACACTCGTGCACTATAATATTTCCTACGTACTTGGTTAGTCTCCATTGAGATTGGCTGCCGTGAACGAAATTGTTCTGAATAATATTATTATAAGGCTTCTAGGTATCTAATAAATACCAAAATGTCAAGCCTTAGGTATTTCAACGGTCTATTAAAGACGAAATGGGCTGAAGATATTTAAAGGGTCGCGTCATATAGCTTATACAGTCCGTTTTCTATTGTATTTTAGGGTCCATTTTTCATTTGGCCCGAAGCTTGAATATCTCGGAATCCAATAGAATCCATTTTGATGAAAATATCATAGGGAAGAATGCTTTCAGTGAGGTTGAATGTGAAGAAAAAGTCATTGGATTCATGTCTGAAGTGCTATTTGATATACTTTTTTGTTTGTTGGCTTTTGTTGTAGGATTAAATGGTTTCGAGGATCTATCCGAATAGGTACTGTTTACTAGATAAATAAAATTTCTAACAGATTTCCAATATGATATCTGCTGGGTAAATGGACTACCCCATAATTGCTACATCTGGTAAAAAAAATGTTAATGGTATCTACGTATAAATTTACATACGATCACGCTTGCATTCCCCGAAGGGTTAGACAGAGGTGTAACAATGTACACCCACACTTCGCCGGTATGTTTAGATCCAATGTAATAGGGGGCCAGCCTAGTGCCATTAACCGGGCACAAATCCTAACTCCGAGCTGCTATTGAGGACTTCATAGAAAAACCCGATATCACTTTTTGCTCTACCTGGGAATCGAACCCAAGACCTCTAGCGTAGCAGTTGTGCTTAGGACCACTATGCTACCGAGGCAGTTAAAAGAAAAAAAATCAATTATATAAATTTATTTTTGGTTAATACTTTATTGTCATCAAATCAGCTGAACGACGTCCACTGCTGGACATATGCGTCCCTTAAAGATAGCCACAATGACCGGTCCTGCGCTGCCCGCATCCAGCAACTTCCCGCAACGTTTACCAGGTTAATACTTGTCAGAATACAAAATCTAGCTACTGTACAAAGCATACATATTTTTATTAAAAAGAATTACTATTATTGTAACAAGCTGATCCGCCTCCCAAAAGTTTCATGCACAACCGTGTTCGTACATAAAAGGCAAAGAGCTTTAGGGGCTTACTTCAGCAAGAATCGTAAAAGATGCTTTACGTTGGTACTTTTCAGAGTACAAGGCAAATTCAATACAATGCCGTTATAAAATGAAATAAAAAAAGAATAAAATCGCTCCAGTAAGAATGTACTATTGATATAAAAAAAGGAAAATTGTTTTTCACTCGATATACATAGGTTCAAGCGATAAGAATACAATAAAAGCTATCAGAAAAATCGTTTGCGAAACCCATTCTATTTGGCAAAGAAATGAATTTTGGTCACACACCAATTTATCCGGTTCTAGCACAGTGAATTGTCCCAATCGCTGCGTCCCAATTACATAATTTTTCACCAAGTTATCTCAATACTTTTGACAATTTTGCTGCTGTAAGTAACGCATCCTATTCAAGGTAATAATGACGTAGAATTTTATTTTAACCGCTGGAATTCATTTCGACAATAATGAGTTTTAGAACATGTAGGTAGGCATTTTCATAAAAGTCACAATCTAATTTTGTTGTCCAAAATGACCTCTAAAAGGTGAACCGAGAGTAAAACAGAGCACATACCTCGTCATGGGTGATCACCAGCTTCCATATTTAACTTGTACCCCTTTGATGTACTAATTAACCTTAGCAAAAATGTTCACGGCACACGATTACGCAATTAATTTGCTATTTTTGTTTTTGTTCGCAAAAGAGGACCAGGGCAGATATCGCCCGGGACTGTAGTCATGGTAACGGGGGGTGCTGTCGGCGCGCGCCGCGGTAAAGCGGCAGAAGTGACCTCGCGTTTGCCGCGTTCGCCGCGTCGCGTCACCCGTCCGATAAACGTTTTTTCACGAAACGGGAGTATATCGTACGCAATGATATACACATTTGACGACTAACCAACGTTGTTGTGCTGTTTACAACGAAACTAGTGGTGCACGTGTGTTGAGAGTGTGTGAGTGTGTGTGCGATGCAATAGTTGGCGTGCAATGTCGAGGGGTGGTGGGTCGAGTCTGTGACCGGGGCAGCTGCACGGGAGGGGCGATTTTCACGCTTGATCATGCCTTTCGAAATGAGATCAGGTGAGCTTTTCAGGAATTTCGAGCGCAAACGACACTTCCTTAAGGGTGATTTTCGATTGTGCGTTATGCAAGGGGTACAGCTTTTAGGCATGTGCAGTGTCTGCGGAACGTTCGATGCAAGTGAAAATGAAAGTTATGGACAATGGTTTGACTTGATTAAAGTATTTTAGCCTTGAATGTGGTTGAAATTTATACAGAGTAACCGTAAGAACACGTGGTAATCGATAACTGCAGTTTTTGTTACTGATAAGCGCTTTGACAATCGCGCAGCGATCAGACAAACCAGTCTTAAATGCTGCGAGATGAAATCTTCACCATTTATCATAGCAAATTGTTTATTCACAACACAATGACGTATTCAAAACAAAACTCGTTCCTTATTCACACGTTATCAAATTAACAATCATCTAATCAGGGATGACCTAGTTTGGCAAAACCAACTGTTTTCATTATTAAACTACCTAAATAACGTTATGTAATTCTCTGGTGGGTTGCAACCTTGAATGTGTATGGTAGAGGGTTTTTTCAAACATGTCCACAGGGATTTAAAGGGTTTCAGTGCTCTTGTACCCTTTTTATATTCAGAACAGCTTTATTGTTGGATTTAAAGGGAAACTATACCTCGTATTTGTCAAGTTACCAATGTAAATCCTTTGGTACAATAGGTTTGTGTTATATTTAGGTGGTTTGAATTTTTTGTCTGAAATATTACCTAATTATGGGTGTTGATAGGATACTATTAGACCGTTGTAAATTATGTCATATGTAGACATAAATGAGGTCTATTTTTGAAGTCGTTTAAGAATAGTCTTAAGCTTATTATTTTTTAAAAGGGGGTTTTGTATTTCAACGGTACGTATTTTGAATGTTTGTATGTGAGAAAAACGCGTTTTCTCAAAAACTAATTAGGTTTTATGTGTGTTGGTCGTTTTGGTGTGTATTTATGATTAGCAATGATTATTATTTTATTATTTATATATAGTTTTGGTTACACCAGAGCAGCATAATGAAATGACGGAATGCACTGTCTCTCATATATGTACCTATCGATACGAAAAGAAGCAGTACAATTTACCTCAAAAGACTTTTTCTTTTTTTTCCTTAGTCTGACATATATGTAGTAATTACCAATCGTTAAAACCAGCTTTATCTTTACTTAAATACAATATCAATGTACTCAACCGACACATACCTTTCTATCGTGGGAAAATCCTCATGTATATGAAGAAGTACTTTGGATATTTTGTAGGTATACCCGATCATACATAATTAGAAAATGTATAGGTAAGAGATGTCAGCTAAGAACCGATTTGACTTTGTCTTCCCCGTGAACAAGGTCGCAAGAAAAAGCTAGTTAAAATACGTCCTATTGCAGTATTAGTAAATTTTGATCAAATTCCAAGACGAATAATGGTACTGCTGGAAAATCAATCATTCTTTTACATTGCAAATTTAATAAGATGCAGAGCGAGATCCTAGTTTTAAAACTAGGTTAAAAGACGGCGTGGGACGCGATCATTACTTGCGTTAATGCATTTTTAAATTTCTGGTATTAGTGATGGTGCAGCTTTATTTCTTTAGCGAGAAGTAATGGATTGTCAAAACAGGGTTTATAGAATTGTGACGGATTATAAATTGATTACAACATGGACGGAAATATTCATTCTAAGTCTTTTCTCGAGTAATGGTAGGTAGGGAGTAGTAGTATGTATGTGTAGGGAAATTATTAGATAATTTACATAAACATATATACTTTTTTTATTAACATTAAGCATACCGCCACGCCTGTATTCCCCAAAGGGATAGACAGAGATGTAACCAAAGTACACCTACAGTTTTGCCGGTACGTTTACGTCGTATGTAATACGCCCTGTAAACGAGCCTATTGCCATTAACCGGGCACAAATCCTAACTCCAAGCTGCTAATGAGAATTTTATAGAAAAACCCAATAACACTGTGTTCGTCTGAAAATCAAACCCAAGACCTCAAGCGTAGCAATCGCGGTTAGGACCACTAGGCTAACGAAGCAGTTTATTTAAAAATGACTGCTTATTATTATCCCACTGCAAGGCAAACGCCTCTCATGTTCGTGCCTTCTCTCATATAGAGAAAGCACGAACATTGAATATTACACTTGCTCCAGGCGGATTGGCGATTTTAGACTTATATTTTATGGGCCAGGATTCCTCACGATGGTTTCCTTCACCGATGTTAGTGCTGCGAATGTTAATAGTCACATTGGTGTTCGCCCGGTTTTGAACCTACGTCACGATCGATGGAAGGAATAAAGGCATCTATTCCTTCCATCGATCGTGGAGTCTTGGGCAAAGGTCTCCCGGGAGCCTCAGTACAGCAGTAAAGAAAGGGTAAATTAAAGGTAACTACGCCACTTAAGCCATCCAAACCCAGAAACCCATTCTTTATTTCCGTATCCTGCAATAGTCTTGCGCCAAACGGGGGTTATCCTTGGATGCACTTGCGTAGTGCATACAGGGATAATTGTCGGTTGGTATCCAATTTCATCTTAAAGCTGTCTAAGGGACCTCTGCGAGTTAGCTTTGGCTCCTCGTACGTCTTTCAAAGGCCCGGGACCCTACGATCCCGAGTTACGTAAACTAATTATAATATTACCAGCTTCAGCCCGCGACTTCGTCTGCGTCAAAGTTAATATATTATCCCAGGGGAACCGTTTATTATACCGGGATAAAATGTAGACTATGTGTTATTCCAGATTTTAGTCTATCTCTACGCCAAATTTCATCCAAATCCGTTCAGCCGTTTAAGCGTAAAATAGTAACAAACATCCAGACATCCTCACAAACTTTCGCATTTATATTATTAGTAGGATAGGCTATAGTAGGATACAATTTTGATGCTTGATTAAAAAATAAATAAACTTATTGATGATGATAATTATGATTATAATGACATAAATCGTAAAGACATTTCGTTCGAAGATTCGATCCCTGGTATTACAAACTTGTAATGTTTGAAAAGCGATTAAGCTCCCTTACAGGCAAAGTTTGCAGGATCCAACTTTGTACTTACCTTGTTTGAAGACATATGCAAATGTCGATGGCTTGAGTTTGTGGGAATATTTGCGAATGCATAATGCAGCCAGCGACACGGTCGAACGGAGTGACTACGTAGCATTATGTTCCTTGTCGGCGTTTGGCAAGATGGGGATTCGGTTAAGTAATTAAGTGAACACTAAGTTATATAAGCGATAAATCTAGACTCGACGCTTTAGGCTGAGACACAACCAGTCATTTTTGCCATTCTAATTAGTGCTATAAATCTGGTGGTTTAAGATAATTTTTGTAACGGCAAGACAAAATACGCGACGCGTGGCGACGGCGTGCTGACAGCTAACGGTACATAGATTTCTATAGACATTTGTTTGTGCAACATAGTGAGTGCAGACAAATTTTCTCTGCATTGGAAATGTAAAAATGTGAAAACCAACATGAAAAGAATGTCCATGGAGTTTCTTGCTCGTTCTTCTCCGCAGAGACCTACGTTTTGGAACGAGCAACTTGCTTCAACTTTTTGTATGAGTAACTTCTTGACAATTCAAAAGTGCCTGTAAATGGTCTAATTAAAATAAATGCTTTGACTTTGACTTTGAAATGTCGGAGGTATGCATGAATATTGAAAGTATGCATATTATCTGCGCATTAAAGTTTGTATCTTGTCGACGGTCCATCAGTCTTTTGCAGAGAAAAGACCAAAGGTAATAGAAGCCAAAACAGGTAGCTTAACATTTATGTAGCTGGCATACGGAATAATTAAAGCAAGATATTTATGTGTATCAAAGAGTTTTTAAATTGCATAGTAGGAATGGCCACCTACTAGGTCCAAATAGATAAAGTATCATCAATCCGAAAATAAGAAGAAAAGTGGGTATAGCGGCCTTTTGACAGCTGCAAATTAGTGACTTTTTTTAAAGATAGAACATCATCAAATAACTTCTTCCGTTCTGGGCGGAGCGGGAGGGAATGCCAGACTCTTACTGACTAACACCCATCCGTGTTCCTCCTAATGCCCTTTGCGTTCCAGGGCTGCGGTGATTCTTTCGAATTAATTTCGCAACCCGGGCAACGATATATGGCTGCATGGATGGTTAGCTGTACCAATATATATTTGTATTTTGTGTGCATCATTTCTTCTTTCAATTCTTCTACTCTTACATCAGCACGAGCTTAGAACTTAATTGCCTTCAGCCAATACTAACATTTAAACAATTGAAAGTAGAACACTTTCCACTGATCCTTCTCAAAGCACTAAAAGCTTGCACTGCTATATTATTCAGTACACATCCAGCAATCTATTACATTCCTGGAATTTGTATACAATTCCGTACGTAGCTTTGCACAAATCTGCACACGCCTGAGTCTTACTGTGTACACAATGCGCTGAATAGATCTCAAATCTATTTATATTGTAGTAGGCTTTATGTTTGCTTGTGTACCTAGTAGGCTAGTATGTAGGTATGAAATTGACTTACTAATCATTTAGATAATTGAGGGGATTCAAGTTTTGTAGTACTAGAGATTGGTGATTTCATAGAATTGTATAATAAAAAAATATTTTTTTATTTTTTGTATCGTTGCCTGATACTAGAAATTTTTCCTGAATCGTGGGTGCTTTTACAAAAACATAAACTCATATACACAAACAATAATAAATTGTTTGTCTCATGTAGCTGCAATTATTACAGATATTTCAGCTTCGTCTCTGGGATGGCAACGCATCTGCGAGGCTTCTGGTATTTCAGATGCCTATATGCCTATTTCATTGGATGGCAAACAAGTTCCTCGTTAGCCTAATGGTCCTAAGCGCGACTGCTACGCTAGAGGTCTTGGGTTCGATACCCAGGTCGAGTAAAAAGTGTTATTGGGTTTTTCTATAAAATTCTCAATAGCAGTTCGGAGTTAGGATTTGTGCCCGGTTAATGGCAATAGGCTCGCCCCCTATTACATGGGACTTTAACATGCCGGCGAACCGTGGGTGTACACTGGTATACCTCTGCGTAACCCTTCGGGGAACACAGGCGTGATCGTATGTTATGTGTTATTGTTTTTATCTCATAATATGCAAAGTATATACATGAGCCTTTAGTCTCATGTCCTTAACGAAGGTCAACCCCTAGCCTGACCTCAAACAAGGACACAAACCATAGCGCAATAGAATGTTACAGTTTACATTATACTAACCTCATTGAACTTTATTACAATGCTTCCGGTCAATGATTTCAGGCTTGGCCAAGTGTTAATCTGTTTTTTTTTTAAGCAATTAAGTAATAAAATTTACAAAGGGGTACTTGGTTGACTTCCAAGTAAGTTCTTCAATAATGTAAGGACTTTTCCTTCACAGTCAAGGAACCTTTTGTATTTATTTGTGTGAAAATATATTTATTTATTAAACTTTATGCACATAATGTAAAAAATACACTGTACAAAGGCGGACTTAACGCCTTAGGCATTTTCTACTAGTCAACCTTAGGGCGATGCAGAGACAAAACATAGTAGGTGCAAGGAACAGAAAATATCCAGGAATAAAATATATTATAATAATAAATACATATATACATACATACAAACAAAATATACAAAGTAGAGAGAGATAAAAATACATAGTTGGAGAAATAATAAACAAATCAATTGTGAGACAAGTCTGCCAACCTCATAAGCCAGTATTCGTGAGCTTTTACTTTGAATGTGAACCGACTGGTGGCCATCTTCATATTCTGAGGAAGCGCATTACAAAGGAAAACCGCGTAGACAAGAAAATAAGATTTAGATTTTTTATGCCAATTTTAGACTTGTGATTTATGTTGGTCCAAAATCCCAGATTCGGTAGACCTATATCGTTTTAGTATAGTTGAAATTTTCAGAATATAATGTACTAGCTTAAGCTACACAATAACTGCCTCGGTACTCTAGTGATCCTAAGCACGACTGCTACGCTAGAGGTCTTGGGTTCGATTCCCAGGTCGAGCAAAAAGTGTTATTGGGTTTTTCTATAAAATTCTCAGTAGCAGCTCGGAGTTAGGATATGTGCCCGGTTAATGGCAATAGGCTCGCCCCCTATTACATGGGACCTAAACATACCTGAGAACTGTGGGTGTACATTGTTACACCTCTGTCTAACCCTTCGGGGAATATAGGCGTGATGGTATGTTATTACGCTTCAGTTAGAATTAAAGCCATATTCAGCAAATGACATCAAAAAAGCGCTTTCTCAAAATTGCGAGGCGCTGCAGAAAGCGCGCTTATTTTCTTCTTCCCCTATCTCCGTTGTAATAGCTTTTTCTAAATGGTACGTCAGAATTATGACGACTGAGTTCACGCAACGATGACGTCACAAAAGATGTTTGTATCTAAATGGTGACCTTATCTCTTGGGATGGTAACTGTAAGTGCGTTTCGTAGTTTATTTGCCTGGTTATGCTTGAAGGCAACTGCCTCTTTGGCCTCGTACTGATGAACGTGGGGTCTTGGGTTCGATTCCCAGATCGGGCAAAAAGTGTTAACATTTTTTTCATTTGGAATTTCTTAGTAGCAGCCCGGAGTTTGATAGTGTAACAACCTCGTGTCTGGGAAAGTACACAAAGCCGTTGGTCCCGGCTGTCATTCATAGATCTTTCACAGTCGTTACGGATAGTCAGAAGCCGGGAAGTCTGACAACCAGTCTTACCAGGAGGTATCGTGTTGCCCAGTAACTGGGTCGTGGAGGTCAGATAGGCAGTTGCTCTATGTAAAACACTGATATTCAGCCGACTAGACTGAAAGCCGATCCCAACATAATTGGAAAAAGGCTAGGGAGCATTATATGCTTGAAGGCTTCGGGTTTCTACAACATAATTAACAACAACAACAACCTTTCAGAATACGATATTATGTACAAATATTCTATTTGTGTGCCTTGTTTCTATGGCATAATATATTCTACTCCCAAGAGAGGTAGATAGATGCTGTGTTGTTTTGATATGGAAATGATAGTAGGCATTTTTGTTAGGATAATGTTTTTAATGGTATAGTTTTTCATTATTTATTTTTTAACCCCCGACGCAAAAACGACGGGGTGTTATGAGTTTGACGTGTCTGTGTGTCTGTCTGTGGCATTGTAGCTCCCGAACGCATGAACCGATTTTGATTTTGTTTTTTATTTATTTTATTTATTTATTAAAACTTTTTGCACATAATGTAAATAATACATTGTACAAATGCGGACTTAATGCCTTTGGCATTTTCTACCAGTCAACCTTATGGTGATGCAGAGACAAAACATAGTAGGTGCAAGAAACTGAAAGTTTCCAGGAATAAAATATAATAAATACATGTATACATACATACAAACAAAATATACAGAGTAGAGAAAGCCAAAAAAATACATAGGTGGAGAAATATAAGAAACTAGTTGTGAGACGAGTCTGCCAACTTCATAAGCAAGTGTTCACGAGCTTAAAAGTAAAAACTTTGAATATGAAACGACTGGTAGCCATCCTGATATTCTGAGGAAGCGCATTCCAAAGGAAAACCGCCTGGACAAGAAAAGAAGATTTAAGAAAACCAGAGCGGTGAGAAGGACATCGTAGAAGACGATTATTGGAGGAGCGAAGATGCTTACTGTGCGCAGAGCACAAGTATTGGAAGTGAGAAGTCAGATAGGAAGGAGAACTAGGTTTGTCTAGAAGAGAGAACAAAGTAGTCAAGGCCCTTAACGCCCTGCGCTGTCTGATGGGCAACCATTTTGCGACTGATGTGCGGACACATGGTCATATTTACGGAGATTAAATACGAATCGAATGCACTTATTAAGAAGTCGGTGCAGTTTATTGAGAAGATCTGCATACAGGTCATAGTAACACACATCGCCATAATCAATTATGGGGAGGATAAGGGACTGAACCAGCATTCCCTTTATGTGTGACGGGAGAATATTTTTAAATCGGTAAAGCGACCGCAACTTCCCCGTGACTTTTTTGCTCACAATCGCGACCTGCTTACGCCAGTCCAAGCAAGAGTCAACGTACAAACCCAGATCCTTGACGTCAGAGCTAAACGGAATGACTGTGCCATCAAAGGTAAGCTGCGGCACCGCTAAACCATCAAGCTTGCGCAGGCTGTGAGTACTCCCTATAATGATTGCCTGACACTTGGTTGGGTTAACCGCTACCCCGAAACGATCAGACCAATCCTTCTACTTTTTCTTCTTTCTTTTTCTGTGTTTGAAAGGTTAATTAGTCGAGAGTGTTCTTAGCTTTGTTTGTTGGAAATCGGTTCAGCAGTTAAGCTCACTTTTTTCTTCTGTCGGGGGTTTTTCTGAAGAAATAATGTTTTTGGATATTTCATCAACATCATATCAGCGGCAGGACGTCCACTGCTGGACATAAGCCTCCCAAAAAGATTGATATATTTGGATATTTAATGCTGATTCATTCTAAATCCATTCCGGGCATACAATTAAAAACTACACACACACACACACATTATACTTTATTTAAGATTGTGATGTAAAATGAATTGTTACAGCTGTATTGTAGATACATTTGCCAAATTGAAATAGTCCCACGTAATTAACTTAGTTATTAGAATATTTTGTGGATTAACTCGTTTTGGCCGAATTAAAATCAATTGACTCTTAGAAGAATTTAATGTACCTTGACTGGAGCCAGGCTCTGTACAGTGGGCCTAGAATTACTTTTCTCAATAAACCTTAAATTCAAAGTTATATTAATGAAAATAAGCATACCCACTTAGCTCTAATTATTCCATCCACACTTAATATGGTTATAATATAGTTCAAGTCTACATTAAATAATAATTTACAGACATAGTCGAGTAATATGATTGTAAAATAACATTTAGAAATGTTTTAATGAAGACTACATACCTAAATTACAAATGGAACCCATTTTCTGTTGCTTTTTATATCTCTCATTAAACATGTTTTTATGTTCTTCTATAAGTACGTCTTCTATAGTGTTGTATTTTATATCAATTGATTTTACAATTGCAGGATTATTTTATAAAAATACCCCTCGATGATTTTAGGTAGAGTTGAGGAGAGCTATCATGGCGTTACAGCTAATTTCAAAAGCAGTCAACAAAATATAAGGAGATCCTACAGTAACATTGCAGATTGTCGTGGTGGCCCAGTGGTTAACGCGTCCGCTTCTCATGTAAGAGGCTGTGGGTTCGCATCCGAACACGGGCAAATAATAGTGTTACACTTTCTATGTTAATATTCTATTTTATACGTTGTAAAGGAAATTATCGTGAGGAAAACTGAACTTATAAATATTAGTTTTATAAAGTGGTATGATTTGTTTCTTTGTTTGTATCGAATAAGCTCCGAAAGTACTGGACCGATTTTAACAATGCTTTCGCCAATAGATAGCTACATTATTCTTAATTGACAAAGGTTATATAACATTACGCTACGACTCACGGGAGCGGAGCACTAACCAAATACGTAACTTAATGTAACGAAGAAAATAAAGAATTTGATTTGATTTGAAGTCGCGGGCGGGTTTCTATTAATTAATGTAAGTCTGAAATCGTCAATCCGCCTTGAAGAAGCGTAGTGATCAACGCTGGTGCCGGCTCTGTGTAGAAAGAGGCCATTGCCCTATAGTGGGACAACAATAGCGTGGTATTATTATAAATTTTACAGCTGATTAATGGATTTAACGCAATTGCGTCACATAACCGACGCAAATAGCTGAAATACAATATGTTTTCACAATGTTACCTCTCTTCAATATACATCTAACACAAAACAAAGAACTATCACATAACTCAGACTTCATATCCTTCGAAACCTAATATAAAACAGAATTACGAACAAAAATTCCTTTAGCGCACACCACGCCAGAAATCCAAAGGAAAAAATGCCGTAGAATCATAATACTCTTGCCATCTAAACGATACCCGTTTGCGAACTTCGCGTTGGTAGATGGCAAATATAAATTGAAAGATTCGACATTTTATCAAATCTTTCCCACGGAATATGACCTTTTGGGAGCCCCCAATAGCAGCACCCATTGGGGGAATGTAATGGGATATCGAGGGGTGATTTTTCTTGAGATAGTTTAATGGAACATGGCGAACTATCTCGTTAGCCTAGTGGTCCTAAGCGAAACTGCTACGCTAGAGGCCTTGGGTTGGATTCCCAGGTCGAGCAAAGTCTTATTGGGTTTTTCTATGAAATTCTCAGTAGCAGCTCGGGGTTAGGATTTGTGTCCGGTTAATGGCAATAGGCTCGGCCGCTATTACATGGGACGTAAACGTACCGGCGAACTGTGGGTGTACACGTGCTGGTTAATTTTACCAGGCTAGGGCAAACTAAAAAGGAGGGTTATGACTTTGACCAGTATATATGTGGGTATGTATGGTCATCTGTTCCGTCACAACTTCTGAACTACTTATCATAATTCGACAAAATAATAAAGTATCGTTTTTTTTAGGAACGAATATCGTCAAATGACTTTCCCCACCCTTATTGTCAGACTTTTACTGACTAAAACCCACCCATGATTCTTCTTGTGTCCTTGGCGTTCCCGGGTCGCGGTATCTTTTACTAACAACCCACAGCCCCGACAGGCATCGGCAATGAGTGGCCTTTTCAAAAATTGCTAACATCTCTTTGAGGCGCGCGTGGGCTACGTGACGTCACATTAAATTCATAATGGCGGCTAACAGCGGACAGAAAATACGTACGCATAAAAAAAATGACTTCTATTCTATTTCAGTCTATCTACCTTTGGGATAAACTTAGGTGACAATGAAATCCGTTAAAATGTAGACTATATTTCAAAAATATTTAATGAGACCGTCCCTTGTAATTCACAAAAATAACAGAGTCCTTTTGGTACCTTAGGTTAATATTTAGGTAGTACCTAACCATTATTATCTCAAAAGAAAATCTAGTTCGTATTTCTTGCTGATATCTATTCTTATAATAAATCCCACGACAGCATATGTCCATCTTTTATGGTTGACTCACAATATCACGTGTAACTCCCGATAACTTAGCAGTTCGAAGCTCTCTGATTATATTTGACTACTCTTACTACACGCTGACGGAGTCCCGGGCACGGCTAATAACAATAATATTGTGCGGTTCCGTATTGCGATATTTTTCAACAGTATTGTAGATTGACATATTATATTTCCCTACTAAAATATGAAAGTTAATCTGTCTGTTACATCAAAACCACTGAACCGTGAGGAAGGACATAGGCTACTTTTTTTTTACGAGAAACGACGGAAACGCGGACGAAGTCGCGGGCAACAGCTATTATTAAATATAATTTTTGTATGTTTTCCTTTTTTCATCTTAATATTAAAAAATATATTTATTATCTTGCATGTAACTGCCCCGGTTTTAGGTTCGATCCCCAGGTCGAGCAAAAAGTGTTATTAGGTTTTTCTATGAAATACTCAGTAGCAGCTCGGAGTTAGGATTTGTGCTCGGTTAATGGCAATAGACTCGCCCCCTATTACATGGGGCCTAACCATACCGGCGAACTGTGGGTGTACATTGATAAACAACTGCCTAACCCTTCGGGGAATACAGGCGTGATATTATGTTATCTTGCATGTATACATATGTTTTAACCTAAACTTATAATGAATACTATTAGCAGTCACCTTAGCAACCATTCAACCTGCTTGAAAGATTAAGATGACGTAGTATTCAATTATACTTAATTTAGTTAAGTAACACTTAGGTCGACGTGAGCGGAGCCGCAGGCACAACTAGTTTCAAATAATTTGCTGAAATATCTAGGTATACTTTTTTTGGTGGGTGGGAAATCATCAAATAACTTCTCCCGCCCTGGGCGGGGCGGGAGGGAGTGTCAGACTTTTACTGACTAAAACCCACCCATGTTCCTTCTTGTGCCCTTTGCGTTCCGGGGGCGCGGTATCTCTTGCGAACAACCCGCAGCCCCGGATCTAGGTATACTTAAGGACTAGGTACTGTGGAGACTCTAGTTAGCTGAGCCATATACAATCGTTTTTTTTTTTTATTATTATAATCCTAAGAGATACATTCTGTTTAAAATAAGCAAGGCTTGATAGTCCGTCACGAGGGAATGTATTGTAATGAGTCAATCTACTTATATAAAATTCTCGTGTCACAGTATTTGTAACCAAACTCCTCCGAAACGGCTGGACCGATTTTTATGAAATTTTGTGTGCATATCGGGCAGGTCTGAGAATCAGCAAACATCTATTTTTTAAACCTCTAAAACAAACACAAGATATAATTTTTATGACAAAACAACGTTTGCCGGGTCTGCTGGTAATATTAAAAAATATACATACCATCACGCCTATATTCCCCGAAGGGTTAGGCAGAGGTGTAACAATGTACACCCACATTTCGCCGGTATGTTTAGATCCCATGTTATACGGGGCGACCCATTAATCAGGCACAAGTCCTCAATAATTGATCCAATATACAAAGTGACAATATGAAAGTTTTAGAATTACGTACATTGATAATCTCGGTCCAGTACACCTGCGTCAAGGGATTACGTGTCGTACCTTCTACATGAAATTTACCGTTTCGTAAAAAAACATCATAAATACATACATACCATCACGCCTGTATTTTCAGAAGGGTTAGGCAGAGGTGTATGTACACCCACAGTTCGCCGGTATGTTTCGGTCCCATGTAATAGGGGACGAGCCTATTGCCATTAACCGGGCACAAATTCTTACTCCGAGCTGCTACTGAGAATTTCATAGAAAAACCCAATAACACTTTGCTCGACCCGAGAATCGAACCCAAGACTATTTGTATTTATTAATTTATTTAAATTTCATTCAAAAAAGTACAAAGGTAGACTTAATGCCTTAGATATTCTCTAGCAGTCGACCAAAGGTGGTGAAGAGGTAATATGGTAGGTACAAATTTTCGTACGTAAGTGAACACAAGTATATAATAGTACCTATTTATATAGGTACATACATATTCTTATATGTATGAAGTGCACTGTCGGTAAAGTCCATAATAATATTGGTTAGCTATTGAAAATGTTTTTGTAGTAAAAGCTTCTTAGTTTTAATATTCTTTTAGAAGCATTAAAAGCGCGTTCGACTGAAAATGGCAGCTGGCCAGAGCAGCGGGGTGGCGGAGCGAAGCTGCGTTTTTCCCTTTGACCCCAATTACCCCATAGACTTTTATGAAATAATGTGTGAGAGTTTTTTTTAGAACTTAAACAATAAACGAATATTTCACTTCGTCTATTGTTGTTGAAATATTTTAAAATTATTGTCACGCAAAAATAAATGAAAACAAGGATAAAACGTGTCTGACATCAAATTCTTCTTTTTTATGGTATTTTCAATGCTTTTTCCTTATTTCATCCTATATTTACTTACATCAAACCCCATTACTTTAAACATTGTCCTTTTACAAATATTTAAATAATATTAATTTATTTCAAAAATATTGAAAACCTTGATGCCAATTTAAATACAAATAAAATAATCTAAATAAAGTAATAAAATAAAAATTATATTAAATTCATGAAATCAGTCAAATTCAATCACGAGCCAGAAGTGTTATTGGGGTTTTCTATAAAATTCTCAGTAGCAGCTCGGAGTTAGGATTTGTGCCCAGTTAATGGCAATAAGCTCACCCCCTATTACATCGGACCTAAACATACCGGCGAACTGTGGGTGTACATTGGTACACCTCTGCCTAACCATTCGGGGAATACAGGCGTGATGGTATGTTGTAAACTATACAAAATTACGTATCCAACTTTACTTTGATCGTTAGCTATTCCTTTTAAATCGCGAAAGACTCCCATTTTTGTGACGTAACCACGCCTGTTACAGACGACTCACAGTTTATTGATAAAACTAGCTAGAGGATTTGTGTTCGGCATTTGTTTTTCACATGTCTCACTAAATCTCTTTGATCTTAAATAGGAGTGATTTATGGAGGTAGCTAAATGGTTGGACGATGTAAGCATTTGTAGGAACCTTATTTTTGCAAAGCCGATTAAGACTGTGATTAAGAAATCAGTTGCCAAATCTCGTGGCAGGTCTGCGCATGCCAGACAAGGTTATCTTAAAATTTTGTGGTTGATTGTCAACATAGGCTTATTATGTGTGACATAATATTATTTGCTGGGTTTTAAAATTTTTTGCGGAATCCTAATTATTTTTCTAAATTAAAAGTAGCCTAATTCAATATAGCCTTATAAAATCATCTATCTACCAGTGAAAGTGCCCCCAAACTCGGTCTAGCCGTTTCGGAGATAAGCCGCGCAACAAACAAACAGCCAAAAATTTTAAAAATAGTTTTTTTCTTGTAAGTATCAAATTCAAATTCATTTATTGCGAATACAGGTATAAATATAGAATAATTAATAAACAGAGAGATATAGTAATTAATTATAGAATATAATGTATTTCGCGTAAACACTTAGTTATTTTGTAAAACGCTGTAAAGATTTATCCTGTGCATCATCTCTCTCACTTACACTTTAACATCTGTCTCTTGGACGGTGAGCAATGGGTAGCTCACCGTCCTTACGTTGCATAACGACAGGCCGTGTCGACGGCGCGTTCGTGTTCCACGCGCGCCTCAAAGAGATGTCAGCAAAGGGAAGGGGCCACTGAGGGCCGATGCCTGCCGGGGCTGCGGGTTGTTCGTAAGAGATACCGCGCCACCGGAACGCAAAGGGCACAAGAAAGAACATGGGTGGGTTTTAGTCAGTAAAAGTTGGACACTCCCTCCCGCCCCGCCCAGGGCGGGAGAAGCTATTTGATGATTTCCCACCCCCCCAAAAAAAAAAAATACATCTGTCTCTTTTTCCACAGTCATGCATCATCAAGCGTTTCATTCCTACATGTATGTAGTTAATGAAACAAAAGAAGCTCTAAGCTTTAAGATTTAAAGCCGGATCTCGTTACAGACTTACGTTAAACTTGATACTTATGCCAAAGAATAAAACCTAATATTCTTGGGACTCGAAATAGAATCGTTATTTTCAAAAGATCATTTCCAAATTCAAAGGTTGTTGAGATGTGAATCTGAGATGAGTAGGTAGTATGTGTATCTTAAAGGAGTTTGCCTACTACACCGTATCATACCATGACCGTACTATGAACGTATCGGGCACGGAAATCAACAAGATACTGAGTGCAGGTAACTGTTGTCGCTCCGTGCATGGCACGCACGCGATGATGTTGGTCGGTGACGGAACGGTCTATCGGGCAGACTCTCACACTTTTCAATACAAGACATATTTTTTTGCCTGACGCGTTCCTAGGGCAGATTTCATGACGGATGCGCGCCGTGTTCTATTCGCGTTATTCCGGTAGAATGTGCAGTCGCAGAACAGAGGCGGGATATGGTGAAGGAGCCTCTCGATGGCGGTCCAATACCGCGGAAGAGGAACCTTAGTTGGTAAAAGTTAGATATAATCCTCCGTTCTCCCCAAGACGGAGGGTACCCATGAGGATTCACCCACGAAAAAAAAGACACGTGTGTTTAAGACCACACGACTGAAGTAAATCTTCAGTCAATCTTCAGTTGAGGAAGAAAGAAAGAAAATGAGCGTGCGCACTGCTGTCTCTTGCTCCTACAGTAATATATAAAACGTAACTCTCTCTCTTTATCACACATCACATACTATCACGCCTGTATTCCCCGAAGGGTTAGGCAAAGGTGTACCAATGTACACCCACAGTTCGCCGGTTTGTTTAGGTCCCATGTAATAGGGGGCGAGCCTATTGCCCCCCCCCGGGCACAAATCCAAACTCCGAGCTGCTACTGAGAAATTCATAGAAAAACCCAATTACACTTTTGCTCGACCTGGGAATCGAACCCAAGACCTGTAGCGTAGCAGTCGCGTTTAGGACCACTAGGATAACGAGGCAGATCTCTCTCTTTCTATCTTCACTAACTTACATCTCCCTCTTAACTTGCGTTCGCCCGATCACACTCATTTTCGTAACGTCCTCGTCAAGCATTCTCCAGTTTACTCCCCAAGTCAAGCGTGCGTAAAGAAGTTTACTTCAAAAAAGAGCAGCTTTGTTAATAATGAAAACATTACACTTTTTTTTTGAGGTGTAAAAACAAATGAGTAACGTTTGTATATGTAATCACTTGAGTGAAGTTCAGAGTGAACTATACAGAATTACGCTACGAATGTTTCGTTCATCCCTCATTTTTGTAAATAAGGTTTTTATTTACTGCCTCTTTTTACGTAGGTACTTTATATTGAGCGTGGAGTGAATACTGATTCAAGGGGGTAGTAATACAATATTCGTTGATAAGTCGGTACCTATATGAGAAGTTTAGCCAAACCCGAAGATACCCTTGGGGTTGAGGGAAAATGTCTGATTGGGTTTAGGATGTTATTTTTCAAACATTTCGTGAAGCTTGTTTTTTTTTGTAAAATAGAAATTCCAAATCACGATTTTCACTTTAAATTACAAGGCGAAAAGGTCTTTTATTGTTTAACTCTAAATAAGTCTGTGTTGGCTCAGTAGTTAAGGCTAATGTCTTTTTATTTTCAACTAGCTGTTGTTTTATCGGTTTCAATTTTGTTTTTGCATATAAACCTCTTTTTTTAAATTTAAGTAAATAAAAAAAAATATTAAAAATAGCCTAAGTTACTTCTTATGACATCAGCTATCTGCGAGTGAAAGTCCCGTCAAAATCGGTCCAACCGTTTCGGAGATAAGCCGGAACAAACAGACAGACAAAAATTTAAAAATTTACTTATAATTTTTATTTACCTATATTTTTTTACATGATGACATTGCTGCTAGATTTTTAAACCTTTTAATTTAACATACCATCACGCCTGTATTTCCCGAAAGGTTAGGCAGAAGTATAACAATGTACACCCACAGTTCGCCGTTATGTTTAAGGTCCCGGGGCGAGCCTATTGCCATTAACCGGGCACAAATCCTAACTCCGGGCTGCTACTGAGAATTTCATAGAAAAATCCAATAACACTTTTTGCTCGACCTGGGAATCGATCCCAAGACCTCTAGCGTAGCAGTCGCGCTTAGGACCACTAGGACAACGAGGCAGTTACTGTAATTATTATAAGTCTTTAATGACATTCCTAATTCAAAAACATTTAAAAACGTGAATTGTCCCCATTTCCCATTTTAAATAAGGAATATTTTACTTAATTTAAAAGTAACAAGTTCCATATTCGAATTACTCCCACATGCGACTCAGTAAGATTGCGCGACTAAATTTGCATGTTGCAAACGAAAAGTGGAATATACGTCATAACGGAGGATGCGGCAGTTGTGTGTGGCCTACTAAACTTGGCGAGGTTATACTATTAGGTAAGTAGGATAACAACGTCACGCCTACGTAGCCTAAAGCGTGAGTTTCGAGTTCAGTTTCAGAATAATTTTCATGAAATTATTTTTTAAATTTTCTATTATGTATCCCAGCAACATTCCATCTCAATAGAGCGGACTTAGCAAAATTTGCTATCTGTAATGGATATTAATTATCATTAATGTAGCATAGAATAATAACAATTCAACAACTACTGCATACATTCTCCAATATTAATAAAAATATTTATATAAATATAATTTATTTATTCAGTAAAACTGGTCGATCCATCATGTTTAAACATATGGTATTTTAAATTCCAATAAATATTGATGTACTTACAATTAAGTTTTTCAGTACTTACCAAACTTTTCTGGTATCGTGTATTGTCTCTTCTTTGAACCATTACGGGCTGCTGGTTCTTCGAATGAGATACAGCGCCCCCGGAACGCAAAGGGTACAAGATGGAAAATGGGTGGGTTTTAGTTAGTAAAAGTCTGTCACTCCCAGCCCCGCCCAGACTGGGGGAAGTCATATGATGATTTTCTATCCAAAACAAAAAAAGAACCACTATTATTAATTTAATGTGACGTCACAAAGCCAGCAGGCGATCAATACGTTTCCAACGAAACATCATTTGTCAAATTATAATAAGTAGTTTAGAAGTTTTGTGGGATCAGATGAACATACATACCTACCCACACACATTATTTATATACCGATCAAAATCATAACCCTCCTTCTTTCGTCGCCGTAGTCGGGTAAACATGACCTATACAATAACGGACGTTCATTATTTTCACAACGTAGAAAATGGATTTTAATAAACAGCACTAAATGTTTTATTTCAATAGATCCAAGATCTATTTGACATAGGACAATAAACTGCGAACTTATCACAAATAATTGACAGTTTAAAAAAAAACGTCTATCGTTCTAAACTTTAATGGCCATCAACAAAAAAGATAAGGAAAAACGATTCGCGACGTGCCGTTTTTAAAAAGAGAAAAGGCTAAAGTAAGTTTGTTTAGAATAGAATTAAATATATATTTATTTTCTTACTACAAATTATATCGTAATGTTTAAACAGTCTACGGAACAATTTTCATATTAATTTGTGGAAGACTGGTGCCTAAACTAAGTTTTATAAAAACCTGTAAGTCAGGTCACCAGGCCCCCTGGACAATGAACTTATATAATATTGTGCTGGAGACGTATCGTATACAAAATGTTTGTTTGTTTGTTACTTTTCGCGTCTAAACACTGAACCAATCATCCTGAAATTTTGCATATACGTTATCAAGTGCAGAGAAACGGACATAGTCACCTTTCAACCCCAAAAAAAACTACTGTTCCCGAGGAAAATAACAATAACGTTTTTATGATAATAAATGGCGTCACGTGTGTTTCGAATCACTATTCAAATTTAAATATTCGCCATTTACACGGACAAAGTCGCGCGCAAAAGCGACATAACATAACATACCATCACGCCTGTATTCCCCGAAGGGTTAGGCAGAGGTGTAACAATGAACACCCACAGTTCGCCGGTATGTTAATGTCCCATGTAGTAGGGGGCGAGCCTATTGCCATTCACCGGGCAGAAATCCTAACTCCGAGCTGCAAATTTCTTAGGGAACTCGACTTGGGAATTGAAACCTAGACCTCTAGCGTAGCAGTCGCGCTTAGGGCCACTAGGCCAATGAGGCAGTTAAAAAGCAAAAGCTAGTTTTAAATAAAGAACAGAACGTTAGAATAACGTTCCAAACGAGTCCATTAGTTGCTTTATTGGCTGTCTAGAATCTGGAATAATAAAGTAAATTACAAACTTGGATAACGGTCAGGCTGCACCAATTTATTCCAGCCAAGTTCCTAATTAATGGGACATTCGTTGGTCGTAACCACAAAGAAAGTCCATGACTGGTGTCTATAGAAACCGTGGAAGGATATAGGGGATAGCTGGTAACGAACCTTATTGTCTCAGTTTTTTATTAGCTAGGTTGATTACATCATCGTTGGCGTCGTGGCTGAGCGTGGCGTCCTGGGTTAGCGTCCCAAGTCAGGCAAAATATTATTAGAGAATTTCTCAGAACTTACAGCAACCCAGAGTTTGGAAGTCGATGGTGTGATAACCCTCGTGTTTTGGAAATCACGTAAAGCCTGATCTCTTCCCGGTCTTGTTGGATTGCCATCTCATCGGAGAGTGAGAGAAGAGGCAGTGCTCCTGTTTGCGCATACATTTGTGCATTATAATATCAAAGTCAGTGTCCATTGAGATTGGCTGCCGTGGCCGAAATTCATCCAGGAGTACATTATTATTAGCTAAGTATATCTCCTATGTACTCAATCTAGGCCGCCATGACAGAAATTCAGCCCGGAGTATTTTATTAATAGTTCTCATTTTGGTTAGTGTAAATATTAATAAGTCTTATTTACTTGCAAACATCTTGTTTTCCTATACTTTCGTGATAAATGTTTTTTTTCCTCCAATTAAGAAAATTTGTCACAAAGTTGGGGCCGAAGATGTTATTATAAATATGTACGTTAACGACAGACAAAGAGAGAAATTCTAAATTAAGGCATGAAGTGTGCCTAAAGTAAGCATCCCGTAAATATTATATTCAATTTTCTTAAACGTAGATCAAATATGTACGGAACGAGAATTAATTTCGTTCGCCTGCATATCAATATAAATTGCTTTATGTCAATTTGATGTAAATGTAATCTATATGTAGGCTGTGTTACATCTTGCTCATTTCACTTAATTGCGCTGTTATCATTTTTATTTTTAATTTCACAATGTTTTTAGATTAATAATAGGAATATCTGTTTACAATGTGCGTATTTCTAACTAGCGACCTGCCCGCGATTTCGTCCGCGCGGCTTATTTCACCCGCGTCAAGTTACGTCTTTCGTTACTGCTCCGCTCCCGTGGGTCGTAGTGTGATGTTGTATAGCCAATGTTACTCAAGAATAACGTAACTGATGAAAGATTTTTTTAATCGGTCCAGTAGTTTCGGAGCTTATTACAAATAAAAAGAAAACATTCCTCTTTATAATATTATTAAGTGAAGATTGACTGATTTTCTTTTATTTCATAAATTAGAAAGTTTCAAACATTGGATGCTGTTCTCTGAAAAACTCCCTCAGTCGATGTTGCTGCAGTAAGTTTTAACCCTATTCTTTGTAGGATTTCTCGTTTAACTTGATTTATTAAAGAAAATAATATCTTTATTAATTAGCGTAGCTATAATATAATAAATACACAGAAACTCTTGGGTTCGATTCCCAGGTCGAGCAAAAAGTGTTATTGGGTTTTTCTATGGTATTCTCACTAGCAACTCGGAGTTAGGATTTGTGACCGGTTAATGGCAATAGGCTCGCCCCCTATTACATGGGACTTAAACATACCGGCGAACTGTCGGTGTTGGTACACCTCTGACTGACCCTTCGGGGAATACAAGCGTGATGGTATGATGGATGGGTACAAACACTCAGTAAGAGAGCCAGTTTCTTCAATTCCTATATAGTATACTATGTACTGTATTAAAAGTTCATTGCACCTGAAGTTACCGTGGGTAACATTTGCAGAATAATACTGCTGGTTTTAGTACGAGTACGTATTCTGCCATCATAAGAAAAAAGGACATAATTACACGACAAACGAAGTAATCCATTTCCGACAGTAAGTTATTACTTTTTAAGGTCGGATATCGGTTACTTTATGTTGTGTAATTACGTCCTTTTTTCTTATGACGGCAGTATTATGACGTAAGCATCAGTGCCACTCACACTGTTTTCAGCAGCATTTTTATTCAAAACAACCTCTCTACCTACAGACATTGCCAACACCCTGCCCCCCCAGGTCATAAAACCTTTCGAAATGACCTCGCTGGTGAGTGCTCAGGCCGAATATTTTGCCCTACGGTTACCTTACCGGGCTCCAAGTACATTCTGATGTAGAATGGGCAACAAGCCAACACAACATTGGGGTTGTCATCTGAACCTGTTTGAGAGATTAAGTTTAATTCAATTTGCCGGTCTAATTCTGTTTCTGCTTTTTCTTATTTTTGCTGGACATAAAATGCCGGCCAATTGCGAGTCGGGTTCGTTAACGAACGGTTCCGTATCAACCGGAAATATTAAACACTACATATAAATGTAAGTACACGCTGAATTTTTTTTTTTTTTTTTTGTTGGGTGGGAAATCATCAAATAACTTCTCCCGCCCTGGGCGGGGCGGGAGGGAGTGTCAGACTTTTACTGACTAAAACCCACCCATGTTCCTTCTTGTGCCCTTTGCGTTCCGGGGGCGCGGTATCTCTTGCGAACAACCCGCAGCCCCGGCAGGCATCGGCCCTCAGTGGCCCCTTCTTTTTGCTGACATCTCTTTGAGGCGCGCGTGGAACACGAACGCGCCGTCGGCACGGCAAGTACACGCTGACTAATATAAGCATAATCGATTTTCATAATTGTCTCAAATGAATTCTGTTTTTTTTTTTGCAAAAATACATGTGCATATAATTCAATATCTTTTATTATATTTGACATCGGTGAGGGAAAACATAATGAGGCAACCTGAACTTATAATGATTATAAGTCTTAAATCGAAAATCCGTTTTTAGCAAGAGTGGCGGTCAATGCTCGCCTTCTCTGTTTGAGAAGAGGCCGTCGCCCTGCAGAGGGACAATAATTGACTGGTAATATTATTTTTATTTTTTCGTCTACATTTGCCATAGATACGTTAAGTAGGAAATTTAATATTGAAAATTTAAGTAATCCAAAGTAAAACAACACTAGACCTAACAATTTAGAAATTTAATTAGCCAAGACGCGTGTTTCCCCTTATTATCGCGCGTTATACCGCTTCTTCGCGCGGTATACCGCTTAACCGCGCGTTTAATGCAAGCCTTTGTTCGTATCCATACTGCGATAATGACAGTTAGCAGATTGCTGTTCAAGGCATTACAGGCGCAGAATTAATTATAAAGCTGCGGTTCCGTGCGGTTTCGGTTCAATAAGGCTGACCGTGAAGTAAAATTGGGTTTGAAAATAAATTGCAATAACGTACCTATTTATCTTACTTTATTCTTGCCTGGTTGTTAGGCAGTGGGGTTCAATTGAAAATAATAGTATAAAAAAATAATAGTACAACCAACTGGTTGTTTTCTGATCGATTTATTTTATTTTATTTTTTAGTTTTAATCTGACTTTCAAAGTCAAAGCCAAAGCTTTGACTTTGACAGTCAATTAGAAAATTAAAAATGAAGTTTTAAATGAAGACTTAAAATTTAAAAAGAAACAGGCAAAAAGTGATCAGAGTCTAGTTCCTTTTTCCAAAAGGTAGCTTCGTTTAGCCTACTTGAATATATAAATTACAATAATGTTCTCCTGAAAAACAAAAAAATATTATGTAAATAATTACAGGACAAACCATCACGCCTGTATTCCCTGAAGGCTTAGGCAGAGGTGTAACAATGTACACCTACAGTTCGCCGGTATGTTTAGGTCCCATGTAATAGGGGGCGAGCCTATTGCCATTAATCGGGCACAAATCTTAACTCTGAGCTGCTACTGAGAATTTCATAGAAAAACCTAATAACACTTTTTGCTCGACCTGGGAATCTCTAGAGTAGGAGTCGCGTTTAGGACCACTAGGCTACCGAGGCAGTTAAAAGTTGTAAGTATACTTGCGTTTAATGATAATGCGTAAATAACTATGTTTGTATTTTGTTACGGCTAAACTATTAACCCTTTTTTTTTAAATTAGTTACAGACATATCTTGAACCCTAAGAAAACACGTAGACTACTTTTATTCGCGACTTTGTCTGCGTGTGCGGTAACCGTAATTCACGCGTACAGCTGCGAGCAAAAGTTAGTACCATCATAAATAGATGTCATTGAATATAGCTACCATTATTTACAAATCTCAAATAGAATAGCTAAACTGAAAGGAATCATAAAATACATTCAACAAAAAGTCTTAGGATCCGTATTCCTAAGAGAAATATTATTACCATTTTTTTCTAGGTACTGTTGACTTTCTCTTTGTGCCCGGGGCAAAGGTCAAAGCTTCGCAACCATTTGCCATGGACTTTGGCAAACATTTGATGGAGACTATTCTTTCGATCTCTGTTAGTTTCTCTTTGTTACTGCAGATGTCGCTTTGTTGATGTTCATTTGTTTTCAATGTTCGGTACAAGGAAGCGAACCTATTGAATTTGGCTGTTTGTGAGTAGAATCAGTGATTGTTTTTTTTCCTATGTTGTTCATCACTAGATTTTTTTTGTGGATTCAGTACTTGGTTATCGAATCCACCACAATTGTTGTGTTGAATACCATGCAACGAATTTGCCGCCATTTGTGAAATGTGTTGGCAACCAAATTATTTGATTATTGTTCAACAATGAAAACGCGTTGCAAAAGAAGGAGGGGTCAATTCGGTTGTATTTTTTTAAATGTTTGTTACATACATACCATTATGCCCGCATTCCCCGAAGGGTTCGGCAGAGGTTATAGGGGGCGAGCCTGTTGCCATTAACTGGGCACAAATCCTAACTCCGCGCTGCTACTTAGAATTTCATAGAAAACCCCAATAGCACGTTGCTCGACCTGGGAATCGAACTCAAGACCTCTAGCTTAGCAGTCGCGCTTAGGACTACTAGGCCAACGTGGCAGTTAAAATTTAAATAAAAGAAAAATAAGAACGTTGTGTATTGTTTTTTTTTGGCTGCAAACACTAACTGCACAAATGGCGGCAAATTCAAATCTTGCGTGAATCGTGGGACTCCCTTTACAGCCGGTACTTCGATCACAAGTAAAATGACCAGTACGTACATGAATTTGTTGTCCCACGAACATAGTGATACGATTTATTCTATGTATGTAAATGGTAACGTAAATGTCATGTCTGTTTGTGTTTGAAAATCTAATGCAATTCGGTCCGAGAGTGCAGTCACGCTTTGTTTTCAGAACTGTGTATTTGCTTCGTAGAAATACTTTACAGTTTTAAATTAGAATTCTCTTTGTTTAAGTATTCGTGGCTTAGAAACCCTAACTGGCCGAATAATTGGTTTTATTTAACCTGTATTTTTTTCTACGGAGGCAATTCCATCGCGATCTTATCTTTGTCTCAATTGTGATCCGATTAGATTTTGATAGTTTTCAATTAGCAGAATTGGCCTTCAGATCTAGTTCATCTGGCCTGTGGACGGTGAGCAATGGGTAGCTCACCGTCCTTACGTTGCATAACGACAGGCCGTGTCGACGGCGCGTTCGTGTTCCACGCGCGCCTCAAAGAGATGTCAGCAAAAGGAAGGGGCCACAGGGGGCCGATGCCTGCCGGGGCTGCGGGTTGTTCGCAAGAGATACCGCGCCCCCGGAACGCAAAGGGCACAAGAAGGAACATGGGTGGGTTTTAGTCAGTAAAAGTCTGACACTCCCTCCCGCCCCGCCCAGGGTGGGAGAAGTTATTTGATGATTTCCCACCCACCAAAAAAAAAAAAAGATCTAGTTCATGACACGATTTGTCAATTATTTTTGAAAGTCAAATTTGGTCTTAGCTGACTACCTACCCGACATAATTCACAGGTAGTTTTCGAAATTTCGTGTTGACACTAAGTGAATGGGCCTGTCGATTTTATTTCCATATAATCACTTTTCAACGAAACACTATCAAAAAACGCCATCTTGTTTTTTCAGCACAAATACGTAACCTCACCCAACTTTAGAATTATTTTCCCTCTCCTAAGTACACGGAAAAACAATTTCAGAGTTAGTTTACCCAACTATGCATACAAGGCGGGTTCTCACAATTCAAGTGCCACGTGTATTCACCCTTGAAAAGGTTTGAAGAGAGCTTTGCCGTAAGAGTTTTTACTTCGCTTGCAGGTTTTGATACAAAAAGGTATTTGTAGACTGGGTGTCGATTATGTTAATTTTCAATTTTTTTCGGTTTTTTTAAAGTATAATTTTCTGTGATAAAGTGTGAGTGAATTTACAAATTAACAATAACATAACACACATACCAACACATGGTAAAATAATATGTAGTAACGGCGCAAATGTAATAACCTTCTTGGAAGCTATACGTTTGAGTCGTTTGGGGTTAAAACACTAGGGCCATGGGGTCCAAGCGCTCATATAGTTTTTCGTGACATCGCCAAGCGCCTGGTCGAGTCTTCCGTGACCAGAGAGCTGGTTTTTTTTGAGCCAAAGAATCAGCATTGCCATACAACGTGGCAACGCTGTCAGCTTTTGGGGCACTTGTCCCATTGACAGTGATGCGGATGAGTTTTTTGATGGGTTATGAGTTTCCTTTTTTTTTATAAACTGTACGTATTTTTTAATTTAATTATTATTTAGAAGTGATTTGATTCGATTTTTGAATTTGTAATACGACTATCGTATAGCTAGGTTAAATATGAAAGCCTTCAAACTTATGTGTGACAAGTATTTAAAATTTTAAAAATGCATCCAATTTACCTTATCGGGGCTATCGGAACACAGGACACCGTAATACACACATTCTTTGTCGCATAATCTGGCGTATCGGTACATATTACAAGCCTTAATTTTTTTGTGTATTGCCAAGGGTTCAAAGAAAAGACTTACCTATAAATATTTCATGAAAGTGCAATAGTATCATGGTAAAAAAATCGTAAAGGCGAGCATAAAAAAATTTTTTCGTCGCATACTTCATACCTATATCTCAGAATTTTGAGCGTAAACTATATAATTTTATGCGATGATATTATAGGGAATTTTATGAACTAAAGACATACCTATACATTATTCCACTGAGCCGTGTATTTTTTCACAATTTAAAGAAAACTTCAAAATTACTATTATGTTTGTGGCTATCCGATTTAACTAACATTAAACGTATTGCCATTTTGAACCTTATTTGTTGCCTCGATGCGTTATTGTCAAGTACCTAAACATTTGCTTATGACAGGGCCTTAATCCGCGCGCTTGTGCATAAAGTCTTTGTGATTTCGTCAGGCGCATGTTCCTGGATTGATTTGGAGTGAAAGTCACAAACTACGCCCAAGCTAAGTCTAACTACGTTCATTGAGTCCGTGGTTTTTTTTAGGCAACTTGGCATGCTCTAATTCGTGAGCAAATCAGTGCAAGACAAAAGCCTATTCCAATGTGAAGCAATAATCGGGATTTGTTGCAAAAATTCCAGTAAGAAATACATCAATTGGGATTTGGAATCGTGCCCGATAAAACGATAGGCCCTTACAGATTCAGATCTAACACCGTCAGCTACAGAGCTATACTTTGGATTTACGATAATATATCAATGCTTGCCCCCTCGGGCAGTAACAGGGGCATAAATATATTTTATGTTTTATTAGAAAGACTAGAATCTGCTTATTCTTTGAGAGTTGTGAGATAAAACATTTCTTATGACTTTGTCAAATCCCCCAAATAGGGACACACGACGTTTTTTGTCCGCGCTTTGGTAGATGATGATCAGATGTTGTGATAATTTTTTTTTCTAATGGGAAATTCTCAAATGACTTCACCCGCCCTGGGCGGGGCGGGAGGGAGTGTCAGACTTTTACTGACTAAAACCCATCCAAGTTTCATCTTGTGCCCTTTGCGTTCCGGGGGCGCGGTATCTCTTTCGAACAACCTGCGGCCAGATGTTGTGATTACTACTTCGATAATGGGCAAGTATCAATGTGCCTTTTTCAATTCATATGCACTTTTTAACTACATCTTGGACATCCCTCACTTCGATGAAGGAAACCATCGTATAAAAACCTGGGCTCATTTTAAAATAAGTTTGAAATGGCTAATCCGTCTGGAGCAACCGTGATAACCAATATTTATTCTTTCTCTGTATGAAAAGAGGCTTTTTTTTGGGGAATCTTCAAGGACTTCGATTTGGGGGCAAAAAATATAACCCTCCATAAGAGTCTTTACCGACTAAAACCTTTCCTTCTACCACCATGACTCGGAAGCACGGTATACACTTCATTTATGATCTGCACCCTAAAGGCTTTAGATCCTGATATGGGACAAAAATAGCCTGGTAATTATTATTTATCAGTCCACGAGTGTTTCGCGCGACTTTCTTATCGCTATGAAGTTGATATTATAATCTTGTGTAAAGCAACAAACTTCCTTCAACATTATTTTAAGACAATCGATTAACATAGTTCGCTATTATCACTCCACAAGCCACCACAACTGTGCCCACACCTGAGATAATCCCTTATCACCTAACGAAAACCTCTCAAGGTTTATCCCACATAAATAGCCTATTTACTTGCAGCAAAGATCTCGTTTAGATTGTGGTCTCCGATACCAAATAGCCTTCTTCCCTGTTTTCTTACAATACGATGTTTTGTCTCTTTTCCTCCGCGATTAATATTATTTGCCACCTTTTTCTTTACTGTTCTTATTTCATTAGTGAAGGAAAATTTACTTTTGTTCCTTCTAAGACGTTTCGTAATGGCCTTAAGATATTGGCATAGAATCCTTGACATTGAAATAGGGCAGTCACAAACTAAAGAGTTATTGTCATTGAATGTTTGATTCAATTTACATATAATTAAGACTGTTTTTACTATGGGGGTAAAAAAAAGACATTTCTACAGTTATTTTTAAATCTCATGTTAACCGTTTCTGTTTCTAGAAATTCCTAATACAAAAGCCCTGTAACATTGCCAGACCTGGAAATCGAACCCAGGATCTACGCTTGGCAGTCGTACTTGTGGCCGCAAGACTAAACTTGCTATCGATTTTACAATACGGCACCAATGTAAATAATTGAATTTTATTAATAAACGTTGGACCCCGGTGATGAGCAATAATAGAAAATTGAGTCTTATTAGTAAAGGAATGGTAGGTTAATAATACAAGCTTATTATGATCCTATTGCGAGGGAAAGGCCTCTTCTTATTCAAAGGATGTACGAGCATTGATTACCACGTTTGCTCTTGGCGATTTCAAAGTTTTAAAAAAATAATAATAGCATATAATTAGCCTTTTGCAGAGCACAACCTATGCCCTTACAAACAATGCCTACAAAAACACAAAATTATTTTTTTTAACTAACTCCGACAAAAGAATAAAAATCCCTACCGCAGCTAACAAAAGAGTTGAAACTTTGAAGCCACTGAACTGATTTCTTCCAAACATAGCTAAGAACAGTCCCGACTATTCCACCTTTAAAAAAAAAATCGAAATCAAAATCGGTTTACGCGTTCGGGAGCTACGATGCCACAGACAGACACACACACTGAGACGCGTCAAACTTATAATACCCCGTCGTTTTTGCGTCGGGGTTTAAAAATAAGGTCAGTAACCCCCGCCAGTTCAAACACCAACGACCTCTAATTAAGAAAAAGTATCAAAGTTAATTTCATTTCTGAAAAGGTAAGTAACTCGTTTTTATTAGTCTTAAGTCAGAACACGACCTTATTTAAACGTCTGTGTTTAACCTAATTAATTAGTTTTACAAACATTTTTATTTAAGCTTTGTACCTCTAGAGAATAAAAATGGGGACGGACTTAGCGACCCAAAGTTGAAAATGGCCCAACATCAGGCTTCATGACATAAGCTCGCGACCCATTTACAAGATTGTCTGTATTTAGAATTCTATTTTGGGAAAACAAACGTCTTATTATTTTTCCACTTTCAGGATATGGCCAATAATAATATTAGCCTATTATTCTCTCACTGTGGGCCAAAGCTCTCATTCCCTACAGAGAAGGCACGAGCATTGATTTTAAACTTATACTAAGTCCGTATTTCCTCACGATGTTTTCCTTCACTGGGATACATTTTCTGACTAACCGATCCACTCTTTAGCAGTGTCTGTCAAAAGTGTCTGTAAATCTATACAAATATTATAAAAGAATTGAAAAAATTGTGTTGGATAGTTCATTTATCGAGGAAGGCTATTGTTTATATAACATCACGCTACGACCAATAGGTGCGGAGCAGTAACTAAAAACGTAACCTGACGCGGGTGAAAAAACTACGCGGATGAAATCGCGAGCAGAAGCTAGCGTTTTAATAAATGCTTTAAATTCAATAACTTGGAATGAAAAATCAACTTAATGAATTACCATATATTTAAGTATTTTGAAAATTATAGACTTTTTTTTTTGGGGGTGGGAAATCAGCACATAACTTCTCCCGCCCCGGGGGGGCGGGAGGGAGTGTCAGGCTTTTACTGGCTAAAAACTCACCCATGTTCCTTCTTGTGCCCTTTGCGTTCCGGGGGCAAATCCTATCTCTTACGAACAACCCGCAGAATATTAAAGACTACGTGTATGGTTTGGTCTATATATCTCGTCCGTTATCAATACCATACCAATATCAACACATGTACTATCACGCCTGTATTCCCCGAGGGTTATGCAGAAGTGTACCGGTGTGCCGTCGATATGTTTAGGTGTAATAGGGGGCGAGCCTATTGTCATTAACCGGGCACAAATCCTAACTCCGAGCTGGTACTAAGAATTTCACAGAAAAACCCAATAACACTTTTTGCTCGACCTGGGAATTGAATCCAAGACCTCTAGCGTAGCAGTCGCACTTAGGACCACTAGGCTAACGAGGCAGTTAATACCAATATCAACACTATGGATATTCACGAGAATGGCACAATAAGTACTTTCATTGTTGTTTTTTTTTTAACTTAACTAAATCCTTCGACTACAACTTTTGATTGAAATAAAGCTTTTGATTACTGAAACAAATAATTTTATATATATTCTTGATTAAAATAAATTTACTATCTTTGTGAACAAGATCGCAAGATAGGGTGTGCCAACTCATTTTGTTGTTTAGTACCCATTATTAGAGTTTTTTTTAAACCGGCTCACCTGAATAAGAAATTCTCAGTCTCAGCCCGGAGGTTGGTCCTAACATAGTTGAGGAAGAGGCGGTAAGTCCCCTCTTTGAGGAGTGGCTGGAGAGGCGCCACGGTGCCCTTACCTACCGCCTGACGCAGGTCCTCACCGGACACGGGTGTTTCGGGAGGTTCCTGCACCTCATCGGGCGGGAGGAAACGTCCGGGTGTCACCATTGTGTGGATCGCCCCGAGGACACGGTGGAGCACACCGTGGCGGTATGCCCCGCTTGGGCGGAGCATCGCCGAGTCCTCGTGGCGGCCATCGGCGGCGGCGAACTCTCGCGTCCGGCCCTGGTGCAAGCCATGGTCCGGAGCGAGAGGGAATGGAATGCAGTCGCCTCCTTCTGTGAGGCAGTAATGCTGGACAAGGAGGCGGCGGGACGGTTGAGACAGCGGTTCTCACGTCCCAGCCGCCGCGGTAGACGCTCCGGACGTCGGGAGCCACGAGACGACTCCCGGCCACCGTAGATACGGGCCTGTGGACGGTGAGCAATGGGTAGCTCACCGTCCTTATGTTGCATAACGACAGGCCGTGTCGACGGCGCGTTCGTGTTCCACGCGCGCCTCAAAGAGATGTCAGCAAAAGGAAGGGGCCACTGAGGGCCGATGCCTGCCGAGGCTGCGGGTTGTTCGTAAGAGATACCGCGCTCCCGGAACGCAAAGGGCACAAGAAGGAACATGGGTGGGTTTTAGTCAGTAAAAGTCTGACACTCCCTCCAGCCCCGCCCAGGGCGGGAGAAGTTATTTGATGATTTCCCACCCACCAAAAAAAAAAAAAACATAGTTGAGGAAAGGCTAGGCAGATATACCTGTAGTGTAGGTATACGGAACCTTTTCATACTCATATATTTAAAAATAAATAAATTACACTCTGTATAATTTCACTCTTGCATTCTAAAGGTTTTTTTAATCTGTTTTACTCGTAAACCTATGTTAGGTATGAAAAGACGGGAAAAACTTAAAGGGAAGGAAAATAGGAATGTACGTGATTTTCCATTCAGAATCTTTCAATGGGTCCACTTAAACAGACTTTCAACATGTTTGCTGAAAGACCCAAATACATTTATAGTTAGTAGTAAAGGAAGTGTGAAGTGAAATACATTTTATTATTATTATACACGGCACGGTTGGCGCAGTGGCTGAGCGATTGGCTGCTGCGCTGCGTGTCGCGGGTTCGATTCCCGCACGGAACAAATATTTGTATGGCCTTCAGATAGTTGTTCCGGGTCTGGCTGTTTGTGTATGTGAGTTTTATATGTTTGTAAACGCACCCACGATACAGGAGAAATTCCTAGTGTGGGGCTACGTTTAAAAAAAAAATATAAAATAAAAATAAATAAATAAAATTATAGACAGTTTTTCAAATTGTTTTCTTTGTATTGTGGTCCCCCTACGGTTAAACCACGGTACCGGGACGTATTGTACTTGAATATAGGGCTCCAACAATATAAATTAACGCCACGGACGTTTGATAACTTTCTTATATCCTTTTCATTGATATGTCACTGACTCAAAGGTGGCCAAACAAGTGCCTTCACTTATAAAAAAACTGTCTATTGTAATTCCAAAATGGAATACGACTGAGTGTTTGGACGTAAACTGTTTCAGCCAGGTTGATACGGTGAACAACCTTCACAGTACTTAATTGCATATGCCTCACTCTTTTCACACTCCCGGAGTGAGATATGATCAGGCGCAGGACCAACAGCTTTAAGTGCTTTCTGAGGCACTGAGACGTTACACTACCAACTTCCAAACTGTGGGCTGTTACTGACAAATTCCTAATGAAAAAACTCAATAAAACTCAAATGTTATTGAGATTTTCCATTAAGAAATTCCAGGGCCAACCCTGGGAATCAAAACCAGCACACGCTCAGTACAAGCGTTTGAGACTACAACATCAAAGGGACAGTCAAAACCACATAGACGTACAACTAAGAATTATTGCATAGACGCGTCAACTACGGGCACGTTTGGTCAAACGCGCTAATCTCCGTAATTACTGGTCTAATTCATCATCATCATAATTATCAGTCGCAGAACGTCATATAGGCCTCCCCAATAGGTTTCCAAAATGCCCGATTGGAAGCGGTATTAATCAGTTCGTACGTCTACCTTGTGGGTGGACGTCCTACGCTGCGCTTGCCGGTGCGTGCTGGTCTCCATTCGAGATCTTTGTGGCCCCATCGGCCATCAGATCTGCGTGGCATGTGCCCTTCCCACTGCCACTTAAACTTACTGATTCGCTGGGCTATATCGGTAAGTTTGGTTCGTCCTCATTTTTGATTCGCTCTTATAGAGAGACTCCAAGCATAGCTCTCTCGATAGGTCGTTGGGCTACTTTGAGGTCCGATTAAGAAAATTGAAATAAAATTATTTATTTATCATATGAATTTACAAGCAGAAGTTAGGTTCTAATATTTCTACTACCTATTAATTGGTACTATAACTGAGTACCTACATTTAATCCATATCCTGACAACTACCATTTTGTGTCAATGTTAATGTAAACGTTCCATTCCACCCTCGACTATTTATTAGAGTACGGTAGAACCACCATGATTAAGGATTTCTCCGTGTAAATGAACACACTTGACTTGCATTAGGGCTGATGTTTCAGCAAAATTAATGTAAAAAGTCTCTACCAATACATACCTCTGTTCTATTTTCGTGGCGTTCAACAAGGATGTGAAGCAGTGTGGATAAATTCGACGTTTATCTTTTCTTTCTTTTGTTACTGATGGATGTTCCTTGTTTGTTTGGCGGAAGTTAGAGTAAATTGTTGTTTTGATTTTTTAGAGAATGTGTAGTTTGTTAGGCTTTGATGTGAGGGTTTACGCTGTGTGGGTTGTGATTGGTTTTTGGAACCTTTGTGGTGTAAGTTGGTAATTTTGTTTATTCGATTGTAGGTAATCCTCCTTTTTTTTTTTTGGGGTGTGGGAAATCCTCAAATAACTTTTCCCGCCCTGGGCGGGGCGGGAGGGAGTGTCAGACTTTTATTGACTAAAACCCACCCATGTTCCTTCTTGTGCCCTTTGCGTTCCGGGGGCGCGGTATCTCTTACGAACAACCTGCAGCCCCGGCAGGCATCGGCCCTCGGTGGCCCCTTCCCTTTGCTGACATCACTTTGAGGCGCGCGTGGAACACGAACGCGCCGTCGACACGGCCTATCGTTATGTTAAACGTAAGGATGGTGAGCTACCCATTGCTCACCGTCCACAGGCCCGTATCTACGGTGGCCGGGAGTCGTCTCGCGGCTCCCGACGTCCGGAGCGTCTACCGCGGCGGCTGGGACGCGAGAACCTCTGTCTCAGCCGTCCTGCCGCCTCCTTGGGTAATCCTCCTTTAACGTGGAACAAAATTAATTGAAAACCTGGAAAAGGGTATTATGAACAAATAAAAAAAAAGACCAAGCTACAAAAACATTGCTTGGGAACATGCTGGTCCTGCTCCATAGGACAATTTAAAGTCTTGACAAAATCAACTGGTTGCTAATTTAATTATATAAGTACTTTGTTTTGATTAATTATTTTTCTCTCCGACATTAATTCTACATTTGAGTATGCCTCACACACTGATTCCTTGTCTTTGAAATGTATAAATGTATTTAATATTACAATTAACTTAGCTTTCATTTCTAATTTGTGGCATTGAGTACGTATTGCAGTACTTTGAGTGACTTTTTTTAATAGATCGTTTTGACATCAGTATAATTTTTTGGAATTGTACAACTTTTTTAAATTCATTTTTTTTTAAAAGAACATGTATGAAGTTTATTGCCCGTTCTTCTCCATACGAAACTACCTTTTGGAATGGGCATGGGCAACTAGATTCAATGTTTTTAATTTAACATGTAATTGACGTTCAAAAGTGCCTTTTAATGGTCTAATTGAAATAAATGATTTGACTTTGACTTTTACAAACTGAAATTAAAATGTATGGATTAGCTGTTCTTTTTTTCAGATTTTTAATTTCAGGATTAGTTCTAAATTTGAAGTGTCGTCTGCTTTCGGGTTCACAGTTAATTCGATTACTTTTTTTTATAAAGGTCCCATGGCAGCAGGTCAAATAAAACTGAAACAAAAAAAATTACAGCTACTCCATACATCTTGTCTATGTAAGTGTTGTATTTTTGTATGGAACAGGTGACTTCTTTAATAATCGATAGTAAATGTAAACGCTGGGGGATCTAAAATCTCATAGTAAATCCATGGTTCATCCATTTTTTACTTTTTATTTAACTGCCATATTTTTATATTTTTACCCTTAAATATATTTAAAAATCTGCTGTTCCCTACAAAAATGCACTGCAACACGATCAATAAGTACGGAACAGCGGATTGATTTTTCATATTTCTGGGTTGGTCCTTTAGCAAAAGTTGTTAGTATTCATGAGTATTATTACCCCCTGAAATATGGCAGGTAAATGAAAAGTAACCTTGTACTATAACATATAAGGTGTAACTTTGAATAGCATTTTATATCGTTACTACCTTCAGCATAACACCGTCCTTAAGAAAACAAAACCAGGCACTCGCAGAATATGCAAAATAATAATATGTTTTTAATTACACTAATAATATGTGGAAGCGTGTCTCCTCATTATATATAAGGTAAGGTAAGGTCACACATAATGAGGATTATGTACGAGGTACGCGAAAATGCGAACCTGTATGTTTTTGTAATTATCTGTGCAACCTTTTACATAACATAACATACCATCACGCCTGTATTCCTCGAAGGGATAGGCAGAGGTGTAACAATGTACACCCACAGTTCGCCGGTATGTTTTGGTACCATGTAATAGGGGGCGAGCCTATTGCTATTAATCGGGCACAAATCCTAACTAACTGAGAATTTGATAGAAAAACACAATAACTCTTTTTGCTCAACCTGGGAATCGAACCTAATACCTCTAGCATAGCAGTCGCGCTTAGGACCTTTAAATCTCCATAATTAAAAGGTCTCAGGTAAGGTTTAGTCAGCTGGTACAAAGCAGAAGGAAAGAACATGTGACCTTCGGCTTTCTGTGCCTCTTTGGCTTAGTCATTTCTTCTCCAACATCCTCTTTTTAGCCTGTTACCTGGTTGATTTATCTTGACTACAGCATAAACGATTCTTATATACCTACATAATTGCTTCGTTTGAGTCAATATAAGAGAGTAGATGAAAAATTATTCTTATTATTATTACCTGAAAATGTATATGAAATTCATTCTGTTATGTGTGATGAATATGAGATGTTAATTTAATCTACAACCCACCTTCATAGCCCACACTGTCATAGAAGCGTTGATGAATAAATTATTCTTTTTATTAGTGGATTTTTAAAGAAAAACAACGTCGTCTTACAATATTACTAATGTTGTGTAATTTTTAATTCATTGTGTATCTTACAGGGAGTTAAAGTTCTCATAATTACGAACAAACTTTACTGAACCAAATAACACTGAAAAATTAATAAAAACTTAATTGTTTCGATCTGTCACCCTGCTTTGTTCGTTGCTCACAGGCGGACAGTTCAAACTTTTTTCCGATCTGTCCCCATAAGGGGACAAAGCAGGGTCACAGATTGGAATAATTCGAAAAACCGATGTTCTCTATAAAAATGCAGTAAAATACGATCACAATATACGGAACAACTAAAAACGCGGTGAAAAAAAAATGAAACAGCTGTTCTATAGATTTTGATCTGTTCTTTAGATGTAGAATTTTTGAACGGTACAGCTCGTTTTTTTTTTCAAATAAACCATTTAAAATATCCCCACAAAGGTCTCTACAATCCATGGTATATGTTTGCTTCACGATGTCCTTCCCAATTCTTTTTTAATTATGGAAGATTTTAATTATCAAATTACTTCTTCCGCTCTGGGCGGAGCGTAAGGGAGTGTCAGACTCTTACTGACTAAAACCTAACCATGTCCATCATAATGCCGTTTGCCTTCCAGGACCGCGGTAATTCTTTCTAACAAATTTCACAACACTGGCAGACGTCTTCCTCCCTTACCACTGTTGGTAATCTGACCTTTTATTACACGGAAGGCCCGAGGAGGTATGGCTATCTCGATGTTGGGAATCTACAGCGAAAAGCCATTATCACTAAATTGAGAATTCCTCTGTCTTCTTCCAAAACCGTAACACCCTTTGTTTTATTGATTACTAGCTTCTGCCCGGGACTTCGTCCGCGTCAAATTTGATATATGTATAATGCGGCGCGGGAGCTTTTTCCGGGATAAAAATTATCATATTGTGTTATTCCACACTTCCATCTATCTCAGTGCAAAATTTTATCCAGATCCGTTCAGCCGTTTAAGAGTGAAACAAACATCCGTACAACTATCCAATCTTTCAAACTTTCGCATTTATAATATTAGTAGGATTATTATTAAGTAGGAAGTAGGATATCACAAAGAAACAACATACGTTTAATAAAAACAAAAGTGTGATTTTAAAAAGAAAACAATATCGTTCAACAAACATACCACATACCAACACGCCTGTATTCCCCGAAGAGTTAGGCAGAGGTGTACCAAAGCACATACACAGTTCGCCGATATGTTTAGGTCCCATGTAATAGGAGGCGAGCCTATTGCCATTAACCGGGCACAAATCCTAACTCCGAGCTGTTACTGAGAATTTCATAGAAAAACCCCATAACACTTTTTGCTCCACCTGGGTGGGAATCGAATCCAAGACCTCTAGCGTAACGCTTAGGACCACTAGGCTAACAGGCAGTTCGTAAAAATACATAGGTAAATATCCCGAAAGAAGAGGCAGTCAACAAACACCATACCTAATACCAATAAACACTTGTACCTACGTATAATTCCAATACCTTTCTTTCCCAACACATTAAAGGACAAGCCGTCAACCATCTTCACTCAATCCCCTAAAATGAAAAAGGAAATATTTTCGTCCACTATTATTTGATCGGACCAAGATTCAGAAAATTAAAAGGGATGCTGGATTGACAGGTTGAATGAAATACGCTGGGTATCCGGACACTTTCCGACAAGGGTACGATTCCACTGACACGATTCACACGATCCATGTGAAACCAACTGAGTAATTGAAGAATTAGTAGAACAAAGCTTGGAGGCTTTTTGAAGTAAATAGTTTCTGTTCTTTGTGATTGGGATTGGACCTTTATTAATAGGTTACGGACTTTTTTTTTTTTTTTGGTGGGTGGGAAATCATCAACGCCCCCTCCTTTTGCTGACATCTCTTTGAGGCGCGCGTGGAACAAGAACGCGCCGTCGACACGGCGGTTACGGACTTACGACCTTAGTTACCGCTCGGAGTTGACGCCGCATTTTGTTTGCACCCATGCGCAGTTCAATTCCGCAGTTTGTAAAATATATGCAAATTAATCTAATTAAAATGTTTGTTTGTAATGGCAAAATATCATTTTTTTACTAAATGCAAATAACTGTTTTCATAAAACGTGCAACCACGCCTGTATTCCCCGAAGGGTTAGGTAGAGGTGTATAACAGTTCGCCAGTATGTTTAGGGGGCGAGCCTATTGCCATTAACCGGGCACAACACCTTACTCCGAACTGCTACTGAGAATTTCATAGAAAAACCCAATAACGCTTTCCTCTACCAGGGAATCGAGCCCAAGATCTCTAGCGTAGCAGTCGTACTTATACCTAGCAACCAATTTTTTAATGTATTGTCTGTTTGTTCGGGCTAATCTTCGAAACGGCTGGACCAATTTTGATGATATTATAACGAGCAAGTTAGTTTTATAAAATAAATAAAAATTAGGTTTTAGCGCATAGATATTATATACCCTAGTCATTGGTGCAATTCGTTACAAAGACCACATATTTTTGTGGTCTGAATTATGATTTTGTATTTCTTGAAACACAACAGCTGTTGTTAAAAAAGAATTCGGTAATTTTGTCGGTCATTTGAAGAATGACTTTTAACCAAAGCAGACATCAGAGTAATCATCTGAACATGATATATCTACACAAATTCACAAAAATAATATAATGTTACTTAAAACTACTAACAAAAAGCCACCTTCTTTCTTGCCAAATAAAATCACTTGACAGTTGCTTAGCTGTCACTTGAAGACAGATATTACGTTTGCCAATAGCGAACTTGGCACTTGTCAATGTGGGACCACAGCAGAAAATAGTTCAGTGTACTCAAGTTGGTATTGCATGTTTTTTTTTACTGATGGGAAATCATCAAATGTCTTCTCCCGCCCTGGGCGGGGCGGGAGGGAATGTAAGATTTTTACTGACTAATACCCATCCATGTTCCTTCTTGTGCCCTGTGCTTTCCGGGGGCGCGGTATCTCTTACAAACAACCCGTAGCCCAGACAGACAAAATTGCTGACATGTCTAAGAGGCGCTCGTGGAAAACGAACGCGTCGTCGCCACGGCCTGTCGTTGTACAACGTACGGACATGACAGTGAGCTACCTATTGCTCACCGTCCACAGGTCCGCGTCTACGGTGACTGCGAATCGTCTTGCGGCTCCCGACGCCCGGAGCGTTTACCGCTGCGGCTGGGATGGGAGACTCTCTGCCTCAACCGTCCCGCCGCCTCCTTCTCTAGTATAACTGCATACCACTTCATATAATAAATTAATTACAGTTTATGTTCATATTTTACTTACTATAAATCACTAGACTATCATTTATAATGGTTTAGTTTAAGACAAAACATGTTAAGAAGAGATGAGACGCCCCCAAGAACATCTACAAAGGAAAACGAATATCCACGTTTTAATAAACATGAACGGTACGGTAAACTCAAACGAAATAGCCAATCAAATATAGATTTTCTCTGGATTAAAAGATTTGATAAGCTTTTAGTTGGATACTTAATACTAATACTTCCCATTCCCTCTCGCTCCGTACCATGGCTTGCACCAGAGCAGGACGCGAGAGTTCACCGCTGAAGTAGGTATTGCATGGATCTCAGTGTTTTAAGAGTCAGTGTAAACGGAACAAACGTGTTTTTTTTTTTTTTTTTTACAAAAAAACGTTGCCCCACACTAGGATATTCTCCTGTATCGTGGGTGCGTTTACAAACATATAAACTCACATACACAAACAGCCAGACCCGAAACAACTATCTGTAGGCCATACAAATATTTGTTCCGTGCGGGAAGCGAACCCGCGACACGCAGCGCAGTAGCCAATCGCTCAGCCGCTGCGCCAACCGTGCCGTCAAACCGCAATACACTCTTTTGCGGCAGAAATAGGTACGGTGGTAGTACTTCCCCGGACGAACTCCTTCACAAAGATCTCTACTACTACAGCTGTTTGAGCCATTTATTTTTATTTTTACTTTTAACTTTACTTGTCACTAGGAATTGGTAATGAACGCATTGATGAAGCCCTCTCGATCCATGTCTTGACGCAATCCATCTATCCTTTCTTTAGCTTTCCTCTAGGGAGAACAATATGAAAGGAACGGGAGTCAGTGATAGCTTGACGGTTGACAGGACGGAATGAGAAAAGAAAACGTGGTTGTACCGACCCCAAAGAACAAGAGGGAAAGGGCAGGAAGAAGGAAGATAAAAGCATTTTATAATTGCATTTTTCTTTGTATCTAATTCTTTTTTGATTTTGAATAAAATAGAGTTGAAAATTGTGGGAACTAAAGTCCGCGCGTCATTTGTTTTCTTGCACGCAATTACGGAATTTTCAACTTTATTTCGGTAGTATTTTAGTTTATTATCAATAATTTATCTATTTAAATTGCTCGAGCATTTATATCCTTAGTAATCTGCAGTGAATACACGATGGTCACAATTTTTTTTTTGGGGTCACCTATCGCTCTCTCAACCTTCTCTTATAATAGCGTCAGTGACAGCATTTATTTGTATTCCAGTATTAGAATTATAAAGTTTCCAAATAATATTCGCCAACGAGATGCAACTCGTTTATTTATCTCATGACGAACGTCAACAGCGTTGACGTTGAGCGACACACCTCGCCGTGATATGACATCCGCGTTTAAACGTCCCAGGAGACATTGTGTCTCGTTAGCCTAGTGGTCCTAAGCGCAAATGTTACGCTAGAGGTGTTGGGTTCAATTCCCAGGTCGAGCAAAGTGTTATTGGGTTTTTCTATGACATTCTCAGTAGCAGCTCGGAGTTTGGATTTGTGCTCGGTTAATAGCAATAGGCTCTCCCCCTATTACATGGGACTTCCGTGGGTGTACATTGCTACACCTCTGCTTAACCCTTCGGGGAATACATACATATACCATCGGTATGTTACGTTATATACCATATCAAAATGAAAAAAATACGTATTTATCAGAAGTCCTTCAAGTTTATAAAATCAAAATTAACGTATCTACTTGTAAAAAAAAATCCTGCCTATGCTGACTGATAATTGCCGATACAAACATGATTGTGCTCTTAATAACAAAGAAACGATTATTTTTATTAGCAAAGCGCATGACCTTTATCAGTCACATTTTCTCTTCATCCCTTCATCTGACACAGTCATTGAATAAACTCAGACAAGATGTAGAAGCAACAACAGGAATATTTGCATCTGAGTCTGTCACAAATGTTATGAGCTTACCTTTGAAATGTCCCTTTAAATGCACGTGTCGTGTCGTGAAATGTGTCTCTCAACGTCACTGTGGTAGACATCACGTTTATAATTATACTGGCTAAACCGGCCTTGCTACACTGTGGCTTAGTCTCGTCCAAAACGCTTAGAATTTTGCGCTCCTGTTGGAACTTCGGTATAAAAATGTGCTTTTATGACCAGATGCATGAACGTGGACGAGGCAAGAGAAGTATGTAAGGATCGTAGCAGGTGGGGTTATGTTATTTCTGCCTACCTCTATAGGAAATAGGCGTGGGTTCATTTATGTATGTAGCTATAAAAACATGCTTCTATTAAAATGCTAATTCTATAAATTTCAAGTCAGACCATTGACTACTTTTCGAGTTTTGCACACACAAACATACGGAAGATGATTTTTATTTTAATTTATATCTAAAATGATAGATTTTCAAGTTCATTTGTTTCTCTATATTATTTTTACTAGCTACGCGGTTTTCAACCGCGTTCAGTTCTGCTCCGCCCTCGTGTGTCCCAGCGTGATGTTACATACATAGCCTTAACTATTCCTCATGAATCTGGCTACAATATACAAATATATTTTTTCCAATCCGACTGGGAGCTCCAAACATTAGCGAGTTTTATAAACAAACAAAAAAATATCTTCCGGTTTATTATGTTGTATACATTCAGATATATACTTACATACTTATAATATGCTTTACTGCACTAGTAAGTCTTCGCATTATTTGTTTTAATAGCTTGGCGTCACGGCAATGCCATGCGACGGCGCCAACTTGACGGCGAATCTGGCAATGAAAGAATCCCATACATAAGTATGTACAACACTAATCCTTAGACTGATAGCAAAATCTATAGGATGTTGTTCGAATAGTGTTACGGAAAAAGCAGTAGCCTAAAAAAAAATAGCATTTATTTATTTGAAGATGACCAATGAGTGATGCATTAAAATTATCATTTACCAAATATATATAATAATAAGTATATAATCGAATAAAATTGCACCTTTTTCAATATACATACATACTTATCATCACACCAGTATTCCCCGAAGGCCGAAGGGTTAGGCAGACGTGTGCCAATGTACACTAACAGTTTGCTGGTATGTTTTGGTCCCATCTAATAGGGGGCGAGCCTATTGCCAATAAAGAGAAAATCCGTAAAAGACTAACGAAACATCCATATATCCTCACAAACTTCCGCATTTTTAATATTAGTAGGATGAAAGTAGAAAGTAGGATAGCATAAACTGCACGAAATGTCAGCATTTCTGTGGTCTGTGGCACTTGATCAAAGGCGTTGGTTTACCGTCCTGCTGTTTTAATTACTTCGGCCTAGTTGTACTGTTTATATGATAAATTGTTCTGGATAATTGCTGATTATTTTTATTGTACGTAGTAATCGTGTACGTTTTGTTGAATTAAAAAAAAAACATTTACAGCAGTTTTGAATTGTAAAGAAGAGTCTGAAGCTGGCAATTAAAGAGAACGAACCACACAATACATGTACAATAACATTTTAAAATCAATAAAATATTATAATGTACATAATATTTATTTTTAATTAAATTTTCATAAATTTCTACTAACATAATTTTTAAGATAAACTATTACTAACAAAATATGGACATCAGTCTGAAATAAATGAATTTTATTTTATTGCTGAACAACGTTACTAGTCGTGGCACTGAACTCAGAAAAAAAAAAACGATTCCACTGATGATTTCACATTCAGCTTGCATATGAAAAATCTAGCTCAAAAAACTTCATTTCCATTTGTACACGTCACCCTCTTGGACTCGCCCCAATTATCATTTAGATTAGCCAAAAAAATGATACCGAAACCCATTAATACCTTTTTGAAGCAAAAGCTTCTTTAGCCACGTTGAGCCACATTTGAGAGTAGCAAAACTTATCGCGTCACCGAAACGTTAATATGAAAGTGACACCGACATGCTAATGTGACCGCGTCACCGACATGCTAAAGTGACTCATCACCGACATACTTATGTGAAAGTGACAGCGACATGCAAATGTGTCTATTTTTTTTTGCAAAGTATCCACAGTATATTTTTAAGTCCAGACGTCCTTGTATTTTTTTCCCAAAACAACATCAATTTTAGATCCACATATTTCATGAAAATATTTTATTCTGCGTCTGGTTACATGACCTAGATAGTTTGGAAGAGGGTTGGCAGATGATGACATGCAAATGTTTTATACCTCTGCTTTGAGAGCCACGTATCTATTTTACTCGCCTCTGTTGTCTCAATAATGAAGGTTCAGCAGTACTATTCTGTATAAATTTCCCTTGGCGAAGTTAGGTGACGTGAGTTTGTGATGAGTTGCGACTTATGCTAGCCCACCCCAAACTCACCGAGGAAGATTTTTACACAATAGCTCCCCAGGTTGATGTGGTTGACGATGCATTCCTTATTTGTCCCCTGTACTGCGACAGTAGAGCTGTGTTGCTACATTGAAAATAATTTCTAAATATCTGTACATTTTAAAACTGCAATAACCAAAAAAATTACTAGCCGATCAAAATGACTTTAAGCTTTCAATTTAGGGCGGTAAGGTCCATTTATCAAACACTCATAATTATACTCAAAAACCACATGACACCTGCATAATGCAAACCTTTATACAAGTCAAAAAATCATGACCGCTGAAGGTCAAAGTCAAAGCGTTTATTTCAATTATACCATTTACAGGCACTTTTGTGACGTCCCCAAATCACCACATATTTCCCCCCATACGATGTTTTATACCCTTGTCTTGAAAGTCACGTCCCCAGCCAACTTGCTTCAATTGTTCCATAATAATGAAAAACAGAATAGATAGTGATACAGAAGGTTAGACCTGTACAATGAACGAAAACGCACGCACACATATACACATTTCACGTACAGTGAGTTGACATTCTTTTGGTGTTTCGACGTTCTATGTGGGCAATACAGGTGTAGACATCACCTATCAAATGATATTCTTTTTATGAGCTGTCAAAACACGGTTTAGGTAAGCAATAGGGTGTTGTGACGTGACTTGTCAATTCAATTGACTAAGTATTTATTCATTTCTAGCAAGCTAAAAATCTAACTACAGATATTGTGTCTTGATATTATTGGTGAACGGTGTTTCCACTCATATTGCCGTATTTTTAAGAAAATTCGCATTCTAACCTCAGTCTCAATCAAAAATGACCTTTAATTTTACCTACATTTTTAATATAGATTGTTACTAGATTTTGAACGGTTTAAGTGACGGGAATCAGCTTTCATGGTTGCGTGCATTTTTCATTGCTTGGCATATTGAGTTGAGCTTCTGTACCTATCTATTCTGTGAATGAAGGGTCCGTCTGACCTTGTCGGCTACTTGATTTTATTTCTTTCCCCCCTCCCTATAACTTCAAGCCGTTAACTTTTATTACCCGCTAGTTTTTATGGGGATTCCAGAGAATCTTATATTTCTTATAATCGCCTTTTCTTTTCTTAAGAATAACCGTTACTGTTGTTTACTTGCTTGCTTTATTAACTTTTTTGGGTATTTTTATTGACGATCAAGGAAAATCTTTTTTGTATGAAAACCTGCATTATTTATTTATTAGGATCATTCCCACTTTTATTTCTGCTCATAATCTATAATTCTTTATTAATTAAGGGCCGATTTTTCAATCGTCAGGTACCTCTTAACGGAGGAATAAATATGGCGGTTTGACAGCTTTTGTAAAGTCGTTAAGTGAAACTGTCATATTTATTCGTCAGATAAAAGTTATCTAACTATTGAAAATACAACCTTTAATGAAGAAATAAATTTTGTTTATTTTTTATTTTTAATAGGTAATATCTGAAGGCATTGGTCGAATTACTTATACTTTTATTATTAGGAAGCTGCACTATCGCCAGGCTATGTTTTATAATATGCTTGACGTCCACTCGAAATCAGGGGTAGAAGCTAGTCTAGAGTGAGGAATTAGGACCAGAATGTTGGCGCCATTGCTCGCTAATGTGACACTGGCCACGTCATCGTCAAAAAAAGAAAAAGATATTCGTTTTAATGTCAATATTTATTCATTTGTATTTTAATGTCTTAATTTTTCGTTTACAATTTATTTATTTATTCAGTTGTAATTCTAAAAAAAAAAAATTAACAAATTAAAAAAAAACATGTTATAAAAAATCTCAAATCATACTTATTTAAACATTTTAAGAAACTCACGACAGATGAATAGGAACCCCTTCCGCAGCTAACAAAAGAGCTGAAAACTTTGAAACCGCTGAACCGATTTCTAAGAACACTCCCGACTTTACCTTTTAAACAAAATCAAAATCGGTTCATGCGTTTGGGAACTACCATGCCACAGACACGGACACACACACACAGACAGACACGTCAAACTTATAACACCCCTTATTTTTTGCGTCGGGGGTTTAAAGAACATACAGGTAGGTAATTTCCTACTAGATAAAACATCTCATAAGTGTGTCTTATTTGTCTAACTAAATTGAGTCTCCAACATCAAAGACATGATTGACAGCCGATGTGTGCTCTAAGAGACAAGAACAACAAACAAGAACAAGTTCTTCAGCGTAGTGTTATTATTTGTATCAAATTACATCCTAACATTTATGTCGTCTACAACTGAGTTTCGTATTAACTAAGAATAAGAATCATTGCGTCATTTACGTTGTCAAGCAGACCATTTCCTTTTTATATTTATTTATTTATTATTATTTAACTGCCTCGGTGGTCTAGTGGTCCTAAGAGCGACTGCTACGCTAGAGGTCTTGGGTTCGATTCCCAGGTCGAGCAAAAAATGTTATTGGGTTTTTCTATGAAATTCTCAGTAGCAGCTCGGAGTTCGGATTTGTGCCCGGTTCATGGCAATAGGCTCGCCCCCTATTACATGGGACCTAAAAATACCGGCGAACTATGGGTGTACATTGTTACACCTTTGCCTAACCCTTCGGGGAATACAGGCGTGATGGTATGTTATGTTATGTTATTTATTTATTTAATGCACAATGTACACAACCAGTTTTACAGGCTAAGCTTAAAACTAGTTAGTACAAGACCCTGTTAGGGCGCAGCAAGACAACTTAAAACTAACATTGGAAAGTACATAATATCTATTATTTATCTAATCAATTCAAACTATCTATTTCAATTATTAGGAAAACATGTCATATAAAATAAAAATAACTACAAATAGCTTTTAAATAAATTAACACATACATATAATATATTTCTACTCTTTTTTACATTTTATCTTCCATAAATTCTTGTACAGATACTATAGTAACATTTCTCTAAGAGCAATGACTTTAATCTGACTTTAAAAAAAAAAAAAAAATACACATACTATTTTCGTAGATCGTATAGTTTCTGGTAATTTATTGTATATCTGTATGTTTCGATATTCTGGGCTATTTTTGTACATTTGTAGCCTAGGTGCTGGTAGTATTAACTTAGTTTTGCGGCGCTCGTTCTTATCAAAATTAAACGAGTTTATATTTTTTTTAACAATAGTGGCTATTTCTAATATACAAATGGAGGGCAGAGTTAACAGTTTTCTTTTATAAAGTGGGGTTTACAACTATCTCTAGGTTTTTAACCTTTATGCAAGAAAAAAGGAAAATGGTGGACTTAATGCCTTAGACGTCGGCGGGACGGTTGAGGCAGAGAGTCTCCGTTACCAGCCGCCGCGGTAGGCGCTCAGGGAGTCGGGAGCCGCGAGACGACTCCCGGCCACCGTAGACGCGGGCCTGTGGACGGTCAGCAATGGGTAGCTCACCGTCCATACGTTGCATAACCACAGGCCGTGTCGACGTCGCTATCGTGTTCCACGCGCGCCTCAAAGAGTTTTCATCAATTATTGGAGGGGCTACTCTGGGCCGATACTTGCCGGGGCTGCGGGTTGGTCGTAACAGATACCGGGCCCCCGGAACGCAAAGGCCACATGAAGGAACATGGGTGGATTTTAGTCATTAAAAGTTTGACACTCAATCCCGCCCCGCTCAGGGCGGGGGAAGTCATTTAATAATTTTTCATCCTGAGCAAAAATACCTATTTTTTTGAGAAATCGTCTTGTAGGTCAACCTAGACTACTCAACCTGGCTTTCCTGTGGTGCTTTTAAAAATTAGGGCCTCCATAAAGGGCAACTACACGATATGGGCGCCCCCTGTGGGATACGGCCCTCGGCTTCGCTAAGGGAGATCAGTAAGAAGACAGGCTGGATTGGATTACGTAAGCAGTCGGAGATTTTTAACATTTAATCAATCAAAATCCGAAAAACGGGCTGCTAATAACACTTTCTGTAAGCCCAATAGCTGCAGTACCCGACTGGGGCATCAAACCAAAAACCATGCTCTGCAGTCGCGCTTATAACCACTTGACGAGCGAAGCAGTTTTGTGACTGAGAATACAAGATGATAAATTATTATAATATCTACTCCGTAAGAATTATTTTAGAGAAAATAACACCACGATGTATTCCATTGTACGAGTGTGTACTCGTACTAATATTTGGAAACAAGACCGGCCTTGAGTTGCGATTGTAACTACATACTCGTTTTTCATGTTTTAGTTTGTTTGTGTACCAATTTACTAAGTGTACCAGTAGTAAATATGTTTCAGAACCAGGTCCGATATTTTATATTAAACTACGTGTTGTCCGTGACTTTGTTGGCGATGTGGTTATAAAACATGACAATGTTTTTATCAAAGGGACATCCAAAGGATTTATAATATATACTTTCCCTATTTGAATCGGATATTGTTCACTATTTCAAAGTCACGCTAGAGGTCTTGGGTTCGATTCCCAGGTCGGGCAAAAAGTGTTATTAAGTTTTTCTATGAAATTCTCAGTAGCAGCTCGGAGTTAGGATTTGTGCCCGGTTAATGGCAATAGGCTCGCCCCCTATTACATGGGACCTAAATATACCAGCGAACTGTGGGTGTACATTGTTACACCTCTGCCTAACCCTTCGGGGAATACAGGCGTGATGGTATATTCATGGTATTCAAAGTCAAATAATTTATTTCAATTAGACCAATATAAGGCTCTTTTGAACGTCAAAATAACGTCATCACGGTAGTTTTGAACGTCGTTCATTGGTTTCTATGTTGTTTTCGCGTAACGCATTTCTTTAATTAAATAAATACAATTTTAGAAATAAAAGTTGCCTAACTTACTCCTTATAACATTAGCTATCTGCGAGGGGAGCCCCGTCAAAATCGGTCCAGCCGTTTCAGAGATTAGCTGGAACAAATAGACAGACAGACAGAACTACAGACGAAAATTTTAAAAATAGTTTTTTTATGTAAGTTCCTTATACCATCATAATAGTATGCATTTAATGAAAAGCTGTTAATTTGAAATTACAAACAGACACTTCAATTTTATTCCATTATATCACATAGAAGACTAGATGTTGCCCGCGACTTTGTATCCTGTTTTTCATTACCATCGGATCAATGATTAAGGAATTCATTAAAGACGAACATACAAAATATACATTTGTATATACGTATATGAACTTTGAAACCGTATTTAGAAAAAAATGAGAGTCATTTGTTTTGTTGTTTCATACTCATTTTTTTAAATAAAATCTTCTATAGTCGCGTTGAGCATTGTTTTTTGGTTTTTGGTATTATTATTATTAAAATTTATGGCTTCGCGTACCCGACGTGCTAATGTGACTGCTTCACCATCATCATCTGCTTAGCCTTTCCTCAACTATGTTGGGGTCGGCTTCCAGTCCGACCGGATGTAGATGAATACCAGTGTTTTACATGGAGCGACTGCCAATCTGACCTCCGCAACCCAGTTTCTGAGCAACACGATACTTCTTGGTTAGACTGGTTGTCAGACTTCCTGACTTCTGACTATCCGTAACGACTATTAAAGATCCACGAATGACAGCCGGGACCAACGGCTTTACGTGCTTTCCGAGACACGGTTGTGTCACACCACTAACTTCCAAACTCCGAGCTGCTACTGAGCAAATCCTAATATAAGAACCCAATAACACTTTTTGCTCGACTTGGGAATCGAACCCAAGACTTCTAGTGTAGCAATCGGGCTTAGGACCTCTAGGCTAACGAGGCAGTCAGTTTTTGTAAATAATGTGAAATTATAAACTCACGAATTGAAATATGGCAACGTGTTGTAGCAAAACAAACTTGTACAAGTTACGGAAGACAAAATGTCGGCGACGCGACACTCGCAAATAAATCAATCATAATGCCTTCTTACAATTGGAAACGACGAACAATGAACCATTTAATGGAAACCAATTTCAATTTTGATACAAATGTTTTCTCAGGAAGCAATTACGCGCACATAATTTGTATTACATACATTAATTACTTTACGTCTAAAACCATATGAGGTTGTGGGTTTGGCGCACATATTGTAGTAGAGCTCTTTGTGAAGGAGCTCGTCCGGGGAAGTACTACCACCTTACCTATTTCTGCCGCAAAGTAGCGTTGCTGTAATCCAGTATGAAGGGTTTGGGTGCCTGTGTAATTACAGGTACATGAGACATTTCAACTTTGTTGATGGCAACGCATTTGCAAGGCGTCTGGTATTGCAGATGTCTATCGGTAGCGGTGACCACTTAACATCAGGTGGGCCGTTGGTGTGGGCTTGTTTGCCATCCAATGATATTTGAAAAAAAAAAGTTAAATTCGTTTATTAGTCTGTGTTAAGTATCTAATTGCTAGGAATGCTGGTTGGTCTGTTATTGGCGATTGGTTAAGTCCGAGATTGACTGCAACTTGAAAATAGCTGTCGGGAAGACGGGTTTTTTGATTCATACATGTACATTCTAAATTTACCGTGAACATCACTAACATCGCTGAAGGAAAACTTCGTAAGGAAACCTGAAGTTATTATTAATATAAGTAAGAAAGAAGAAAATATTTCATAATCTCAAAAAAATCCTATGTAGCAAGCGTAGTGATCAATGCTCGTGCCTTCTCTGTATAAGAAGAGGCCTTAACCCTGTAGTGAGACAATAATAGTCTAGTATTATTATTTCAAAGTCTAGAAACAATAAAACAGCTCCCGTACAACAAACGTTCCGTCTGATTAATTAACTTACTCAGACATTCTCAACTGTTTTCTTGTTTTGTTTGTGACGTTTGAAATTAGAATTTCTACGAAATATTTGCAGCTTGGTAGTTTGCTCGTGAATTTCTTGAAACGAAATATTTTGTGCCAAAAATAGAGACGTTCTTTCAAAGCGTGTTCTTTGGAAAGTGTAAGGCGTGTTTCATTGAATGAAAGCCCGTTTTAAGTTTCATTCAAGATGTCGGGTGTCGCCTGACTTTGGTCATTTTGAACGTGGGGGATATGCAGGAACATATTGAAGTTTGTGCTTACGACTCGTGCCGGTTACTGAATATAGCTAGTTAGTTTTAAATTCTGACTGTCCTATTGGTCTCGTGGTAGCAAGCGCGTGTGGGGTCTTGGGTCCGATCCTCAGGTCAGGCAAAAAGTGTTATTGGGTTTTTGTATTACAAACTTCTCAGTAGCACCCCAGGGTTTGGAAGCTGGCGGTGTGACACCCTCTTGCCTAAGAAAGTACGTAAAGCCGTTAATCCTGCGCCTGATCTCTCCCCAAACGTGTCGGATTGCCGTCTCATCGTACTATGAGAGTGAGGGCAGAGGGAGTGCACCTGTGTTTGCGCATACACTTGTAGACTGTAATATCGCCTGCATTCTTGACCCATCAAAATTCGGTCAGAACGATATTATTTGTATTAATAAATTAGACTATCTCAGTCTAATAGAATCAGTATACGGGTTTTTTTTCCGGATGGGAAATCATCAAATCACTGCCCCCGCCCTTAGTGTCAGACTTTTACTGACTAAAACCGTGATGCTAAAAGCGTGATGTTATATATCCTATGTTACTCATGGGTGTAACATAGGATATATAACATCGCGCTACGACACACGGGAGCGGAGCAGTAACCAAAGACGTCACTAAACGCGGGTGAAATAAGCCACGCAAACGAAGTCGCGTGCAGAAGCTAGCAAATTATAAACAGCTGATTATATCCTAGATACTTTTAGTTGATGTTTATTTAGAATTGTTATTCCCTCGAGTAAGAAAATCATAAAACGTACCATCTGCTCGTTCTGCGTACGTCGTAAACTCGACTGAGTGAAAGGTTTATTATTCTACCCACTAGCAGAGAAAAATGGGACTCGTATTCTAGCATAACATACTACAGTAATAAAACAATCAGAATAACTTTAACGCCAATATTTTTGGTTCTACTAATTACTGGAGGAAACCTTTACCCTCAGGCTACGGGTTGTTCGAAAGAGATACCGCGCCCCTGGGACTCAAAGGGCATAAGAACATAGATAGGTTTTAGTCAGTAAAAGTCTGAATCTCCCGTCTCCGTTTTCCTTACGAAAAAAAGGAAATATCCCAGTGATAAAGTTAAAATGTCTCATGTGCCTGTAATTTCGCCGGTACCTGAACCCTTCAAGCCGGAACACAGCAAAGTTAATTTGCAGCAGAAATCGGTATGGTGGTAGTACTTTCTCGGATGAACTCCTTAACAAAGAGCTCTACTACTACAAACCTACCTGCTTGATCAAAGTAGGTACCACCACTTTACTTCACCGCTCACGTCTCATTAGTACAGTCAGGGCCTTAATTGCCTGCAGTTCTATTCTATCGGAAAAATCTTTCTCCATGAAATGAGCTTAAGTGAAATGCATCGTTGGAATGATAGCTTATTTTATCTAAATTCACGTAGGATTTTTTTTACAGAATAGATCAGCAGTTACTTCTTAGAAAGAAGAGTAGATTTGGGAAGAGAAAGGGGTCAGGCACTGCAGGGCATCACAACATTGTAACCATATTTTTTTAAAACAAAATAAACTTGCATTGTCAAAAGTCAGTTTTGAAAAAAAGATGGCGGCCATTCAATTAAGATGGCAGTTGAAAAACGCTCCAAATTCGAAAATAACGAGAACAAATCGAGTTTCGAGCGAAATATCTTTGTTTCTTCCATCTGTTTTTGGTTTCCCGAAGTCAACGAAGCATTTGGCGGGAATCGTTAATATTATTTAGAAGCAGTTTAATTCAGTTAGGATATCGTTTTGTATCGTAAATTAATTGTAATTGATAGCAGTTTGAGTGATAGCTGTGGTATTTTTGCCAGAGGTTATGATGTAACTAAGGTATATACACACACTAGCTTCTGCTCGTGACTCCGCCCTCGTAGTTTTTTCACCCGCATTATGTTACGTCTTTGGTTGCTGCTCCGCACCTATTGGTCGTAGCGTAATGTTATGTAGCCTAAAGCCTTTCTCGATAAATGAACTATCCAACACAAGGTCTTGGGTTCGATTCCCAGGTCGAGCAAAAAGTGTTATTGGGATTTTCTATGACATTCTCAGTAGCAGCTCGGAGTTAGGATTTGTGCCCGATTAATGGCAATAGGCTCGCCCACTATTACATGGGACCTGAACATACCGGCGAACTGTGGGTGTACATTGGTACACCTATGCCTAACCCACCGGGGAATACAGGCGTGATGGTATGATGGTAACATTACACTACGACCCACGGGAGCGGAGCAGTAACCAAAGATGTAACTTAACGCAGGTGGAAAAACCGGCTAAGTGTAAGTCGAACTTGCGCACGAAGGGTACCGTATCATTTTCTATAAAACGGCAAAAAAATCAAATCTATTGTATGGGAGCCCCCTAAAATATTTATTTTATTCTGTCTATTAGTATTTGTCGCTATAGCGGCAACATAAATACATCATCTGTGAAAATTTCAACTGTCTAACTATCAGGGTTATGAGTCACAGCCTGGTGAGAGCCAGACGGACGGGCAGTGCAGTCTTCATAATAGGGTCCCGTTTTACCCTTTGGGTACGGAACCCAAAAAGTACGCTGGTAAAGTCGCAGACAGGAGTTTGTTGACGGTTATAAAACAGAACACGACGAACAGACAAGCTATTCCGTGAAGTATTGCAGACATAATAGTTATGTCATCCTGCTCTGCTCATATAATTGCTTCTTCCACTCCGATGTGGGGAGTACTCGCGAGGTTTAATTAATTAAAGGAATACGTTGGTGTATACAAGTTGTAACTAATGTTTAACATCTCGTCTGGCTTTTTGGAAGGTGTTGTGTTATGAGAATAGTGACTTTTATTATTTACATACCATCACGCCTGTATTCCCCGAAGGGTTCCGCAGAGGTGTAGCAAAGTACACCCACCGTTCGCCGGTATGTTTAGGTCCCATGTAATAGGGGGCAAGCCTATTGCCATTAACTGGGCACAAATTCTAAGTCCAAGCTGCTACTGAGAATTTCATAGAAAAATCCATTTACACTTTTTGCTCGATCTGGGAATCAAACCCAAGACCCCTAGCGTAGCAATCGCGCTTAGGACCATTAGGCTAACGAGGCAGTCACTAGGTTATGTTAATACGTTTGTATGAAATGCCGTAGGCAAGGCGTAAACATTCGGAATTTCGGAATCTGTAAATAAAATCAATGATAAGTCAATAATATATTGGAGGCATTTTCGACAGATTAGATTGAGGACGTTCCTAAAAGTTCTTACAATTGCCACACTGGACACAACTCCTAAAAAAAAAAAAAAAACTTGGCTTCCGCTGTTCTGGAAATTTTAACATAATGCCACCACCAGCCCCACTAATAAAATACCCGGTGAAGTTTGCAAACATTACATTCTGGAACTAATTTGTCACCCACGATAGCGTGATGACGGGTACTTGTAATTTGATTATAGAGGCCTCGGCTGCTGTCACACCGTCCCGTAACTTTGTTGTGTTTATAATTAAGTTTGTCAAACAAGAGTGGGGGAACGCATTAAATTTTCAGGTTTGTTTTAAAATTTTGTTTCGAATTTTTTTCGCGTGTGACCTTAGGCGTTATGCTTCAGCATACGCTTATTGGTTTTGGGTGTGATAAGTGTAAAAAGGGTATTTTTCTAATTAAAAGAAATCATACCTACTTGTAGTCTAACACATACACACAATATGCGCACACTAAGTATATACTCATAGTATATTGATATATATTGATTCTTTGTAATTAGCTTTTAATCAGTTAAATAATTAGTAGTAACTGCCTCGTTAGCCTAGTGGTTTTAAGCGCGACTGCTACGCTAGAGTTATTGGGTTCGATTTCCAGGTCGAGCAAAAAGTGTTATTGGGTTTTTCTATGGAATTCTCAGTAGCAGCTCGGAGTTAGGATTTGTACCCGTTTAATGGCAATAGGTTCGCCCCTTATTACATGGGATCTAAACATACCGGCGAACTATGGGTGTACATTGTTACGCCTCTGTCTAACCCTTCGGGGAATACAGGCGTGATGGTATATTTTTTTTATTTTTTGGAGAAGAAGTGTACAAAACAAAAATTAATAAAATCAAAATAATACGGTACAATTTCAACCACTAAAGGCCAATTAATTTAAATAAATGCAGTTACAATAAAATAATTAGTTTTATTTATTTAGAAGTAAGCCCAAAAGTCTAAAAACCAAGTGACGCCTTAAATGAACTAGTTTCTAGTTACGTTCTACATTTTAAAACCATTTTTAACCCCCGACGCAAAAACGAAGGGGTGTTATAAGTTTGACGTGTGTCTGTGTGTGTCTGTGTGTGTCTGTCTGTGGCATCGTAGCTCCCGAACGCATAAACCGATTTTGATTTTGATTTTTGTGTTTGTAATGTTAATTAGTCGGGTGTGTTCTTAGCTTTGTTTGATGGAAATCGGTTCAGCGGTTCCATAGTTATCAGCTCTTTTGTAAGCTATGGTAGTGATTTTTTTCTTCTGTTTTTTTTTGTGTTGTTCTCGGGAAATGCCTGGTTTATATTTTTACTCAATTAGCCTCTTTACAGTGTCAATTTGGTCTAGCTTAAAGAAAAACTTTAGACATTTATTTTGTAACAATTTCTAATTTCATTAATTGTTCATTCAGGGCACAGAAGCCTCAGTTTATTCAATCGAATAACTTCTCAATTTGGAATTCTGAATAAAAACCTTATATAAGTTATTTATAATTGAAAATCAATTGCCGCATGCAGATGAAAGATTATCACTTGAAATCTTGATTTTTCTGTTTTTTCTTGTTGTGTAGGTAAAGTTGTCAGAAAGAGGTTTGTATAAGAAAATAATTTTTGGAAACTGTACCGAAAAAGTCATGAATTCGGATGGTAAATTTGTATGAAAATGCACCTGTAGCATTTTGGGGCCGATCGATAGTACGAGATAAAAATATTTTTTGTTATTTTATTAATCGGTTACGTACTCTAGATTCTAGAATTTGAATAACTTCTAAATCTCCCAGATTTTGAGGTTATTTAGGTATAAAAGATTATGTATCAATTATTATAATTTCGGAATTACTAGTCCAATTTGAATAATTCCTTTTGCGTCATATAACCTTATCGTGAAAAGTTACAGAAAACTTATTTATAAGACTGGATTTTTGGACAGGAAATAGCAACAGAAACACGTCCCTCCCTCATTTCATGGAATACGTACATATAACAAATTACTACACATTTTTGCCTACCCCTTCGGGAAATATAAGCGTGTTATTATGTCATGTTTGTCTCGGGTTGACCCTTATTTGCCCGTCGAGATGTCTTGGTGCCCTCTTGCCGGCGAAGCGTTAAGCTTTGATCAATTATTCCTGAAGACAATTTGTGACAGCTGTTAGGGAGAATTAGTTAGTTACCTTTGGACGTTATTGGCAACGCCATCGCTTATTAAATGGGATAGAAGACAGGTCAGGTGGCCGACGGCCTAATTTTATATCTTTTTTTTTGTGTGTGCGTTGGGAGTCCTCATAGACTTCCTACGTCATGGGGGTGACGGAGAAGCATGCTGAGTTCTTACCGGCTAAAACCATGCGGGATTCGCATAATCTTTCACCGCTCCTTCAACAGGCCTCGATCCGCTGTTCCCCAGCAGGTTCCTAATCCTCGTGCAGCCATTCCCACAATGGCCGCACCCACCCTCAAGTGGGGCGCGTGGTACACTGCGCCGCTCACTCTGAATTAGATCTATCTTAAATCTAGAATAATGATCCTAATTAGCCTACAGAGAGTTTTTCTAGGTCTGGCTATTTGTGTATGTCAGTTAATATGTGTTTTAACGCACCCACGATACAGGAAAAAATCCTGTTTTGGGAAAAAAATATTACCTACTACGCCTGAAGACATGAAATTTCGAATACCTTCAATGAAAAGGGGCGCAAATCATATGCTCAATAATCATAGCAAAATGAATGCAAATTATTCGTGCCGTGTTTCGACGATTTCCGCCGCGCTTTTGCGGTGTTGTGATGTGATTTAATATTTCATCAATGTCTTCCTGTGCAAACAATGTTAGTTTATGTCATTAAACCCAGTAATAAAACGACACGGTAGCCGTAGTAGCTGAGTGATTGGCTGCTGCGCTGCGTGTCGCAGGATAGACTCTTGCGCGGAACAAATATTTGTAAGGCGTAACATAAATGTTTCAGGGCTGGTTGTTTGTGTATGTTAGTTTTTTTTATGTGTGTAAACGCACTTATAAAAGAGGAGATATTTTTAGAGTAGGGCAATGTTTTAAAAAAAAACCGATAGTGAAAAAGGTGAAAAATTCTCAGTTGCAGCTCGGAGTTAGGATTTGTGCCCGGCTAATTGCAAAAGGCTCGTCCCCTATTACATAGGACCTAAAACATACTAGCGAACTGTGGGTGTACATTGGTACACCTCTGCCGAACTCTTTGGGGAATACAGGCGTGATGGTATGCTGGATGTTTAAACAGCTCGGACAGACAACAGATGACAGAAAATATTATTGTTGGTTTTGCGAAACTGACTGAAAGCGTGGGCATTGAAAACCCCAATTTCTTCAGGCAATTGACAGATCAGCACCGCCAACCATTCATTCAATGCTTTTTGATATTCTCTCAAGTTTATTTATCAGCACAAGCTGTAGTCGATCTCACAAAATCGACCAAACGAACACAAACAAAGACGAATGGAAGATAAACGATATATTTATACTCACAAGAAAGCTATGAACGATTGTATTGCGAATCATTTGAGGGGATCACTCCTGTTTTGGTAATGTGTGTGGAATGAACCCTGATTTCGTGAAGATTTCCGAACAATGAGAAGTAGTTTTTTATATTATACTGATGAATTTTTGTAGAGAACTCAATTAAAGATTTTATTTTGAACTTGGAACGTGAGCAAATTTCCGATTTTTCCGGTCTATTTTTGTTTTTTTTCTTTTATTGCTATCTTAAGGAAACAGGCAAATTGGTCCATCCATCCTCGAATTTTGCGCATAGCAACACAAAAAAAGTTGTACTCACTATGATCATGATACGATGACGGAAACATGAATTAATATAAGTCTGAAATCGCTAATCTGTCTTGAGCAAGCTTGGTGATAAATGCTTGTGCCTTCTCTGTATGAGAAGAAGCTTTTGTCTCTGCGGTGAGACAATAATAGGCTGGTATTATTATTTTAATCAATCAAAATACAAAAGAAATTATTGTTTAGGTTAGTTAAGAAAAGCAAGTCCGAAATTTCGATAAGGAATACCTGTATCTTCATTTTCATTTCCCGACAAGGTAAGAACTCTCGCTAGGCCTTTTATTTCAATTTTAAATAAAGCAGTTCACCAAAATTGCTACTTATTAGTTAAACAGTAAGGTTCCTGTTTCTTAAATCAACAGCTGCTGCGTCTGATGAAATTTTGTATTATGAGGAAATTGCTACTTGAAGAACGACTTCAATGTAAACTCATTTCTGTCAAATTAAATAGACAGATCTTGGCATTCTCTTTATGGTATGAAAGTCCCATAATTGTTGATTTACTTAACTAGCTTTTGACCCTGACCTCATTCGCGAGGCTTTTTTCACATTCGTGAAGTTACGTCTTTAGTTGCTGCTCCGCTCCCGTGGATCATAGTGTGATGCTACATAGATTTTTTTTTCTCATTCAACTTAACAAAAAAACCATGAAAAAAATAAAATATGTAAGTAACCCCCGACAGAAAAATAAAAATCCTTAACGCAGGTAACAAAAGAGCTGATAACTTTGAAACCGCTGAACCGATTTCCATCAAACATAGCTTAGAACACTCCCGACTAATACACCTTTCAAACAAAGAAACTAAATTAAAATCGGTTCAAGCGTTCGGGAGCGATGATGCCACAGACACACACATACACACATACAGACACGTCAAACTTATAACACAACGTCGTATTAGAATTGGGGGTTGAAAAAGCTCTTCAGTTTTATTATATCAGTAAAGATAGAAAACCAACTATGTATATTAAAATGAATGTCAAAAATAAGTGTCCTACATTACGGCTAATAAATATTTAAAATTTGTTAAAAAAGAGTATAATTCAAGAAAGTAAGAAATCAAGTTTACACTACATTATGTTTCTTAGTCTTGCTACTTAAAACTCTGAATTACAGTCCTGACTATTTGTCACAGCATGATACAAACTCACATCTAGTGTCGCCTTTTTGTGAAGAACACAATCCTGTTTCTCCCTCATTTCTCTCTCTTCTAAACAATTTTAAAAAGTCCCTTCAGCGGTTATTGTTAGAGAAGTGATATTTACAACGTAGATTATTTTTTAAACGATATATTGCTTTAATTTTAAATGGAATTTGTAATTTTTGACATATTTAAGTTTTGACATTTTAAATTGGAATTATACTTAAATTTTAACATTATCATTTCAATTTTTTTTTTAATTTTTAATTTTGTATTTATTTATTTATTTAAAAAACTCTTAATCTACCATTACAGGTTTAGAAACCTAATGCGATACCTAAGACTACTTATAATAATTAACTATTTTAAATAACACTATTACTAACAACTACACTATATTAACACAAAACTAACGTTAGTATGTTTACATAACAAAAGAAAATTTAAAAATAAAACAACAAAATAAACAATAATCATAAAATAAACAGCAAACATAAAATTAAACGAATTGTTGCTTTCGTAACATATTATATATAAACTTGCTTTTGCAAGTTCACTAAAGTAACACGAAAAATTGTCCAACCTATCCTGAATAACTGAGTAATTTCAATTTTATTTAAATTGCATTTTTTTTCTTCATATTATTTCTCTAGTGCAACTTATTTTGTACACCGTAAATGGCAGAACATGTAGCCAACTCATATTAATTATAAGACCTTCATACTGAACTCATGTTTTGCAAAATAATTAAATTTTATCTTAACTGAAAAATTCAATTTAATTTTAATTAAAACTTAACTTGTCCTGCTATAAAAAGGTCCTGAAACGCACTGAAAAACCCTTAGATTTCTTAAATAAACAATCTAACGAAATGAAACTCCGGGTGACTAAGTAAAAGCATCTTGATTTGGTCTACGTCAGCAATTTTAACTAAGTAAAATGTGATGTACCACAAATGAAAAAGCGTTATCTTTAGAAATAAAGTGGCTTTTTAGAAAACCCACAAAAGGAGATGAAAAAATAAAGGACCTCTTTACACTCATGTATAGGTTTTTATACGAACAGTCGGTCACCCTATAAACGGTACCAGGAGCACAATGACATGAAAATCCGCGTTAAATATTGATGCGGGCAAAAACGTTGCGGATAGATGTGGTTCGGATTTCGTGAGTTGTATGGATTTTTTTTTTTTTTTTTTGGTTGGTGGGAAATCATCAAATAACTTCTCCCGCCCTGGGCGGGGCGGGAGGGAGTGTCAGACTTTTACTGACTAAAACCCACCCATGTTACTTCTTGTGCCCTTTGCGTTCCGGGGGCGCGGTATCTCTTGCGAACAACCCGCAGCCCCGGCAGGAATCGGCCCTCAGTGGCCCCTTCCATGTGCTGACGTGAGTTGTATGGATGAGCTATAGTTATAGAGGGTTAAGTGACTATGTGTTTGAGAGGAAAGAATTAGGGAACGAGTTTTAGCATACCATCACGACTGTAATCCCCGAAGGGTTAGGCAGAGGTGAACAAATGTACACGCACATTTTGCCAGTATGTTTAGGTCCTATGTAATAGGGGGCGAGCCTATTGCCATTAACCGGGCACAAATCATAAAAAACCCAATAACACTGCTCGACCTGGGAATCAAACGCAAGACCTCTAGCTTAGCAGTCGCGCTTAGGACCACTAGGCTAACGAGGCAGTTCGTTCGTTCTTAATTGTCCCCTTGGATGTTAAGTGGACATCGCTGCCTATAAACAAATCTGAGGGAGAAATGTGACAGTTTCGGCATTTCACATGAGACATTTCAACTTTATCTTTATGATGGCAACGCATTTGCAAGGCCTCTGGTACTGCAGATATCTATAGGTAGCGGTGACCACTGTTTGCCATCCAATGACATAAAAAAAGGTTTATTTACGTATTAATCCATGATGTGTACTTTGTTGCATGGCCTGTAGATTGAACTGAAAATCATCACAAAATCACCACAACTCAGAAATACGGAAATGCCGTCAACTTTTTTATATAGGCACAGAGGAATGAAAGTATCTTTATCTTATAACCTCCGCAAAAAAATGTGTTGTTACTTTCTCTCCTCGTACAAAGAACATCACAAGAATTCTTCGTAAATAATGACATCAATTCTGATACAGGAGCGAAGTATATATAAGCATGAGAGTGTATTAAGTATAAAAGAGGATCTCAAATAAATGATCTAAATTATGTGCGAATTATGAGGAAAGACTTTATTATACATACAATTACTTGGCTTGACAGTTATCGTATAGTGTACTTAACATACTTAGATCATTACGCCAGTGTACCAAGACTGTGTAGGCAGCACTATATGTTAGGGAAAACCACAGTGGATATAGAAGCCGCCACGAGTCGTGAGCAGCAACGTCAAGTTCATGTTTGGATTTTTGGGTACCTTTCTGGGTGTTTTGGGTCACCGACGTTGCATCCAATACCCAAAAACCCTAAAATGAACTTGGCGTTTGTGTTCACGACTAGTGGCGGCTACTGTAGTAATAGTAGAGCTTTTTGTTAAGGAGTTCGTTCAGGGAAAATAAAACTACTTACAGTGTTCCAACGTTTATGTTTTTGACAAGAGTTGCGACTAGCATTTACTTATGTCCTAAACTGTGGTATGGCCTTACGGCAAATAAGTTCCGTCCACTTCTCTCCCCAACCCATCGCACAATTCCTCTGCGGCAACGCCCAAGTTGACTAACTGTATAGTTGGTAGACTGTGGTTATCAGTTTGAATTTCGGGAGTGGTTTACAGAAGACAAAGTTTGTTTTCTGAAAAACTTCAAACCTGAGTTTTACAAGTTAAAATTTTGACTTCTTCAGACTTTATAATTTTCACAGCGAGAGTTTTAACAAGCTGTCCTTATTTTGAAAAGTTTAAAATAACCGTAAAAATAACTTTAAAGTAATCTGATGACAGCTGATGTCTTCAAATTTGCGTATTTTCTAAAGAGAAATAATTATGTATTTTTACGATTGAACTTTTATTCAGAAAATGAATTTTTATACGTCAACTCACGCCTTTTTCCCATGGGGGTAGGCAGAAACTATAGAACGCCACCTGCTACGATCCTTACATACTTCTTTCGCCTCGTGCACATTCATACAAGCACGCCGGTTACGAGTACTGCGCACCTGACCTTTCTAAAGAATCATGTATGAATGAATGAATTTTCAGTCCAGTAATTTAAAGAATCGTAATGAATTCGAGACTAAAGATTTGAAAATATAAGTATAACTCGCGCTATTAAATAAACGATTTCAAATGGCGACCAAACAAAGAAACTTAGAATATTCTTTTACGCATATGTACATGCCGAGCGAGTGAGAAAACATGATAACCGCCGCCATTTTAAATTATTCTTCAACGACTCGCGTTATACTGCCAGATTCTTTGAACTTAAACAGCTATAATTATTGATAGCTGTTGCCCGCGACTTCGTTCGCGTTGTGGATATAAAACATAGCGAACTGCCCGCGACTTCGTTCGCGAGGCTTATTTCACCCGATGCTGCTCTACTCCTGTGTGTCGTAGCGTGACGTTATATAGCCTATGACACCCACAAATAACGTGGCTTCCTATGGGTAACATAATTTTCAAAATTGGTTCAGTAGATCCATAGATTACCCGCAACAACCTCACAAACTTTACCTCTTAAAAACATTGGTATGGATCTATAAACGAAATAATTATACAATGTTTTATGCTTTTATTCCGACGACGGGGAAAGATGGAAAATATCGATACGCATATTAAAATCCTATTGTTTAGAGAGCTCGGGAGTACTCATAAAATGATAGCTCAATTTTGATCTTTTGAAAGATAAGTATGTAGGAAGAAGGTGGAATGTTCCATGTTCAGTACAACATGAGCATAGGTCACGCCTGTACTCCCCGAGGGGTTAGGCAGAGGTGAAACAATGTACACCCACAGTTCGCCGGTATGTTTAGGTCCCATGTAATAGGGGGCGAGCCTATTGCCATTAACCGGGCACAAATCCTAACTCCGAGCTGCTACTGAGAATTTCATAGAAAAACCCAATAACACTTTTTGCTCGAACTGTGAATCGAACCCAAGACCTCTAGCGTAGCAGTCGCACCTAGCACCACTGGGCTAATAAGGCACTTTACCTATTTGTTCATTATATCTGAAATGTTTGATTAAAGCTCTCAGTCGGCTTGATTTCTACCGACATCTTGAATAATTTATACAAATATTATAAAGCTCTAGAGTTTGTTTGTTTGGTTAAACGCACTAATCTCAGGAACTACTGGCTCGTAATTGAAAAGTTCTTTTTTTATTGGTTAGTCCTTTAAGCGAGGAAAGTTATAACATCACGCTACGACACTCGGGAGCGTAAAGGGCACAAGAAGGAACATGGGTGGGTTTTAGTCAGTAAAAGTCTGACACTCCCTCCCGCCCCGCCAAAGGCGGGAGAAGTTATTTGATGATTTCACACCCCCCCCCAAAAAAAAAAACAAAAAAAAAAACCGGACACCGCTACCTCTAGACATCTGCAATACCAGAGGCCTTGCAAATGTGTTGCCATTCCAGACTAATATTAAATGGACTAAAAACTACCAAACGGCTTTAATTTTGAAGGCACTAATAGTCCGGTTAAGTAGCTGTCTATATCAAGTGGACCTGGGAGATGCCATTCCGAAAAAACGCCACGTATCACTAAGTCTTTCCACCCCGAAAAAAACTTTTCACTCAAACAAAATTCACCTGAAAGCTTCTAAAAATAAAGTCGTGAATTACTAACGCTGTTTTGAAAAGTCTGGAGTAATCTCCTTAAAGCTAATAGGGAACAATGCGTCAACTTTTTGATAAGCTGTGACGTCATCGTTTGCAGTGGTCCGGCGACCATTCACGTCGCGCCAGGGGTGTGTTGTGAACTGGAAATTATTACGTCATTAATTTCACACAACCTGCTTCTGCATCATCTCTGCAATTCTCTGTATCTCTGAAATTATACTATATTATATTACACTATATTATATTATATACAAAGGTTGAAAAGACTATGCTTAAATGGTTCGGTAATGTTGAAAGGACGAGTGAAAGGCGACTAACAAAAGGGATTTATATGGCAGATGTCAGTGATAACGCCGGGAGGGGATGCCCTAGAAAGACCTACCCTGACCTTATTGGTGAGGTTTTTCAGAAAGGTCGGGTGCACAGTACTCGTAGTCGGCGAGCTTGTATGACCAGATGTATGAACGTGGACGAGGCGAAAACAGTATATCGTAACAGGTTGCGTTCTGTGGTTTCTGCCTACGCCTATGGAAAAAAGGCGTGAGTTTATGTATGATATGTATTACTATCATCTCTGTTTTTTTTTTATTTATTATAAGTGTTTAGGCTATGTAGGGTCCTGCCAGGGTTGCGGAATTAATTGTTCGAAAAAGTCACCGCGGCCCTGGCACCGCGGATGTGTTTTAGTCAGTAAGAGGCTGACACTACCTTTCGCTCCGCCCAGAGCGGAGTCATTAGACGTTTTTCCGTCTATAAAAAAAGGCTATGTAGGGTTAACATACGATCTGAAACTAGACCAGATTTTTTTCCCTTGTGTATGATGTTCTACAGCGCCTTCTGTTTGTCTATATAGATAGAGTTTAGTGATCCTAAACGCGACTGCTACGTTAGTGGTCTTGGGTTCGATTCCTAGGTCGAGCAAAAAGTGTTATTGGGTGTTTCTATGAAATTCTCAGAAGCACCTCGGAGTTAATAGGCTCGCCCTCTATTACATGGTACCTAAACATACCGGCAACCTGTGGGTGTACATTGGTACACCTCTGCCTAACCCTTTAGGAAAACCAGGCGTGATGGTATTTTATGTTATATATATAGATCAACGTAAACTAATTTAACACATCATTATATTATTTTGCCCAATCATTGAAATGAAAGCGTGTTACAAATGTGCGGTTTTTTTCCTACGTGCGCAGGATACAATATTACCTCACTCCATGGAATATAATGCCTTCAGAGGGCTTCATTAGACAACCCTTACGGTATCGCCCTAATGGCGATACGGGGATATATATTCGCGAAAATATTTAAGTTACGCGATTGTAAAACATTTAATTATTTCGTGTGTGAAAATGAAAATTTATAAGCGGCTTATGGGGGAGGGTCTGAATTATTTCAATGAATTTATGGTTTAGATAAGTGTTGGGGTACAATTGAATTGTTTAGAAATGTACGCTAACCTGTGGTCGCGCAAATTGGTTTGGGATAATAACTGTTTTGGCCGAAGGAAATTATTTGAATTATTATTTTCTGCAATTCACACATTTATGAAATAACATAATGTACCATCACGCCCGGAGGGTTATGCAGAGGTGTGGAAATTTACACCCACAGTTCGCCGGTATGTTTAGGTCCCATGTAATAGGAGGCGAGCCTATTGCCATTAACCGGGCACAAATCCTAACTCCGAGCTACTACTGAGAAATTCCTAATGGAAAAACCCAATAACACTTTTGCTCGACTTGGGAATCGAACCCAGGACCCCATGCAATAATTAGTACTTTAATAAACGAAGTTTGTGTACTTGCTTCGTTTATTAACGATTCATTTCTAAACTGGAAAAATGAAGCACAGGATTGTGAAATGGAAGGAATGGACGGAGGACTTTGCCCAGAAGTGGGACAGAAAAGGCTAATAAAAAAAAAATTATGGAAAGAACAGCGTATGAACTAAGTTATATGAGGCCCATCATCATCTCCTTAGCCTTTTCTTAACTGTGTTGGGGTTGGCTTCCAGTCTAACCGAATGCAGCTGAATACCAGTGTTTTAAATAGACCGACTGTCTATCTGACCTCCACAACCCAGTTACTGGGCAACACGATACCTCTTGGTTAGAGTGGTTGTCAGACTTCCTGGCTTCTGACTATCCGTAACGACTGTCAAAGATCTACGAATGACAGCTTGGACCAACGGGTTTACGTGCTTTCCGAGGCACGGGATTGTCACATCACCAACTTCCAGACTCTGGGCTGCTACTGAGCAAATCCTAATGGTAAAACACAATAACACTTTTTCCCCGACCTGGAAATCGAACACGGGACCCCAGGATCATCAGTCGCGCTTGCGACCACGAGACCAACGGGGCAGTTAGGGGCCATTTAAAGAAAACTACTTCGCTATAGCTGGTTCCTGCTTGTTTGTATTTATGAACTGTTATATTCTTACTGTAATATTTACGTCGTTAGGTGCTAGGTGTTATGTCTTAAGCTGGACATTTGTCAATAGGTTCTTTTGTATATATTTTTAGGGTTCCGTACGCTAGGAGTGCCAACAGGACCCTATTATTAAGTTTCTGTCGTCCGTCTATTTTTTTTTTCGTGGGTAAATCGTCATGCATTGCCTCCGCCTCGGGGAAGGCGGACGGGTATGTCGGACTCCTACCGTCTAAAACCCCACGTTGTTCCTCCAACTACTACGACCCCAACATAGTTGGGAGAAGGCTAAGTAGATGATGATGATATTCATTAATTACAAAAATTAAAAATGTATTACATATTGTGACCAACTCAATTCTATAGCGTGACAACGCGTCGCCACGGCATGCGTCGCCACGCCATCAATCGCTGATATATAGATACAGATGCTTTACATAAAGAAACCCGTGGGGTAACTTATGACGTAAATGCAGAGGAAGCCGCTGGTAAAAATTAGCTATTTTATATGGTCATTGACCTAATTGTTGAGATAGTTAAACGTTGGAATGCATCATCATAATCCCTGCTTAATCCAACCCATTCAATTTAGACAATCTGTTATTGAAGCTCAAGTCAACTGTTATTGGTTGGCCGAAATCTCAACAACCAATCATATACGTTGACACTGGACTTGATAACGGATTATATTGATCCAGGGATTAGTAACATAACTGAGGAAGGTTATGAAGGAGACGGTTGTCAGACAAAAGGACAGTGTAAGTCAATTTATACTTACATACGAGTATCTATACATACATACCATCACGCCTGTATTCCCCGAAGGGTTAGGCAGAGGTGTACCAATGTACACCCACAGTTCGCCGGTATGTTTAGGTCGCATGTAATATAGGGCGAGCCTATTGCCATTAACCGGGCATGAATCCTAACTCCGAGCTGCTACTGAGAATTTCATAGAAAAACTTAATAACACTTTTTGTTCGACCTGGGAATCGAACCCAAGACCTCTATCTTAGCAGTCGCGCTTAGAACCACTAGGCTAACGAGACAGTTCGATTACTAGTATCTATACTAATATAATAAAGCTGAAGAGTTGTAATTCCCTCGTTAGCCTATTGGTATACGCTGGCTATGCGCGACTGCTATGCTAGAGGTCTTGGGTTCGATTCCCAGATCGAGCAAAGTGTTATTGGGTTTTTCAATGAAATTCTCTATAAGATATTCTCATTATCTATAAAACGAGTAAAAATATCATGTTTGTTGTATAGGAGCCCCATTAAATATTTATTTTATTTTATTTTTTGTATTTCTTGTTATAGCGGCAACAGAAATACATAATCTGTGAAAATTTCAACTGTCTAATTTTATTTATTTATTTATTAAAGCTTTATGCACAAATGTAAAACAAAATACATCGTACAAAGGCGGACTTAATGCCTTAGGCATTTTCTACCAGCCTACCTTAGGGTGATGCAGAGACAAAATATAGTAGGTGCAAGGAAGACGAAGTAAAAATTTCCAAGAATAAAATATATTAATAAATACATACAAACAATATATACAAAATAGTTAGAGGTCAAAACACATAGTTTGCGAAATATAACAAACTAATTGTGAGACGAGTCTGCTAACTTTTTATTGAAGTATTCGCGAGCTTTTATCTTGAAAGTGAACCGACTGGTGGCCATCCTGATATTCTGAGGAAGCGCATTCCAAAGAAAAACCGCCTGGACAAGAAATGAAGATTTAAGAAAACCAGTACGGTGAGAAGGACATCGTAGAAGACGATTATTGGAGGAACGAAGATTTTTACTGTGCGCGGAGCACAAGTATTGAAAGTGAGAAGTCAGATAAGAAGGAGAACTAGGTTTGTCTAAAAGAGAAAATAAGGTTGTCAAAGCCCTTAACGCCCTGCGCTGTCTGATGGGCAACCATTTCAAGAGTGACCGATGTGCGGACACATGATCATACTTGCGGAGATTAAATACGAATCGAATGCAGTTATTAAGAAGTCGGTCAAGTTTACTGAGGAGATCTGCATTCAGGTCATAGTAACACACATCACCATAATCAAGTAAGGGGAAGATAAGGGATTGAACCAGCATTTAATTTAATTTTAATTTTATTTTAACGGTTCATGAGATACAGCCCGGTGACAGACGAACGGACGGACATCGAAATCTTAGTAATAGGGTCCCGATTTACCCTTTGGGTATGAAACTCTAAAAAAGTAACTAAAGCTAAATGGCGTTCAAAAATTCCATTCATACCATTTAGTACCAAATAAAAAAAATATTCAACATTTCTGCAATGATAGTCCGTAAAAACACTAAATTAAAAATTTGAAGTAACAGAAAAAAAAAAACACTAACAAAGGAGCTGAACTAATTTCTATCAAACATAGCTAACAACACTCCCGACTAATTCACCTTCATATTTTCATATTTATTTATTGCATACCATAATATGCATAAAAGATGTAACAAAAACCTTACAGCTAAAGTACAATTATGGACCCTGTTAGGGTACAGCAACATGGTTTTAAACTAAAAATGAAAATTATAAAATAAAAATTAAAAATAACAGAATTCTTATAAAATTTTGTAAACTTATGTACCTATGAAAATGTATTGTCAGTAGTTACTTATAATTCTATTGAGATCATTTATTTTTATTTATATAAATAAAGATATTAAATTAAAAAAATAGAAAGTAATAATAATAACAATTCTTATAAAAAATATGTGAGCTTATGTATTTATCTAAGTATTAAAACCTAAACCTTCCTCACACCAAAAAACAAAATCAAAATCGGTTCATGCGTTCGGGAGCTATGATGCCACGGACAGACACACACACACAGACACGTCAAACTTATAATACCCCGTCGTTTTTGCGTCGGGGTTTAAAAATAAACAAAACACTCCATTCGAATCCCCTCATAACTTTGTCTACAGAGAAAGATCTCACAATTATGTATGTACTAGTATAGTAACCATCCAATCAGCGTGCGTAATAGAAAGAACGAGCAAATGAAACACAAATAAATCCTTTGACAACCAGACAAATAAACATACAGTACATATTATTGTACCTACAACGTCTGATCCAGCTGCAACCCTAACGAGTTGCCAGTTAAACCTGGTTGCCATGGCAACCGGACTAATTGCGTATCGACCTATTGTGTGCGTTGCGTCAAAGTGTTTGGAACATCGGAGGCAGTTTTTACACGCTGTATTAAAGTAGAATTTAATTGGAGAATTGAGATTTTTTTGGAAAGGAATTTAATAATGGCTGCCGTAAAATGGATCATATATTTCTAAAATAAAACTAGCTAAATGTCAGCTATCTGCCTGTGAAAGACTCTTCAAAATCGGTCCAGCCGTTTAGGATAATAACAGGAACAAGTAGACAGACAGACAGACAAAATATTTTAAATTAGTTATCATTGTGAGGGTCGCTCTGAAGACACAGTGGTGGAGGATTGCCCTGCTTGAGCGGAGTACCGTCCTGTCCTCGTAGAGACGGCGGCTACCTTTTGCGTCCGGCTCTGGTACAATCCATGGTCCAGAGTGAGGAGGAATAGGAAGCAGTAACCTCCTTCTGCTTAGCAGTAATGCTAGCGAAGGAGGAGGCGGAACGCGTTAGGGAGAAGCAAACCTCACGCTCCGCAACAGAAGAAGACGCTCCGGGCGTCGGGAGTCGCAGAGCGATTCCCGGCCACCGTAGGCGCAAGCCTGTAGTCGGCGAGCTTTGGGTGGCTCGCTGTCCGATCAGAACCAGGCCCAGGACGACGGCGCGTTGTGTTCCATACGCGATAGGGTTGCGGAATTTGTTAGAAAGCGTCAACGCAGCCCTGGAACGCAAAGGGCATTAGGAGGAACACGGATGGGTTTTAGTCTGCAAGAGTGTAAAACTCCTCTCCGCTCCGCCCAGAGCGGAAGAAGTAATTTATTGATTTATCATCGCGCCTGTATTCCCCGAAGGATTAAGAGGTGTACCCACAGTTTGCCGGTAGGTTTACTAGCCTAATATTGTCATTAACCAGGCACAAAACCAAACTCCGAGCTGCTACTGAGAATGTCACAGAAAAACCCAATAACACTTTGCTCGACCTGGGAATCGAACCCAAAACATCTAGCGTAGCAGTCGCGCTTAGAACCATTCTTAAAAAAAGGCTATTACCCTAGTTGGTTTTAGCCACAGCAATCAATGTGATATGAAATCCACATTTTCCGAAGCGTATTCAAAGAACAGGTCCTCAGTTGCCTCGACTCAACTGCCTCGTTGGCCTAGTGGTCCTAAGCGCGACTGCTACGCTAGAGGTCTTGGGTTTGATTCCCAGGTCGAGCAAAAAGTGTTTTTGGGTTTTTCTATGAAATTGTCAGTAGCAGTTCGGAGTTAGGATTTGTGCCCGATTAATGGCAATAGGCTCGCCCCCTATTACATGGGACCTAAATATACCGGCGAACTGTGGGTGTACATTGGTACACCTCTGCCTAACCCTTCGGGGAATACAGGCGTGATGGTGACGGTATGTAGGTCCTCAGTTTTAATTCCCATTCAGAAATAATACCCAATTAACAGTTAACTGCCTTGCCTTTTCTCTACGATTTTACATAAAAGTGACAAGCTGTTAATTCCTTTGGCAAAGCCTGTCATTGAAATTATTAGCATACCGAGGGGTGCTTGGTAGGAACATTTTATACCCTCTTTTACGACGGGGCGGAGCTAAAAAAATCTAGATAAATTACTGCTAGTACAAAATTGGTAATCGTGTTTCGTTTTAGAAAATGGGTTGTTTCTCATTATTTTTTATGGTTTCTGTTGTTCGCCTTTTCTGTTCACGTTTTTTTTCTCAATATTTTAAACTAGCGAATTGCCCGCGTGGCTTATTTCACCCGCGTCAAGTGATGTCTTTGGTTACTGCTCCGCTGTCGTGGGTCGTAGCGTGATATTACATAGCCTATTACTCAGAACTAATGTACCTATCTATTGGTAAAAAAATTGTTAAAATCGGTCCAGTAGTTTCCGAGCTTATTCACTACAAAGAAACAAACAAAACATCTTTCCTTTTAATAATATTAGTATATATTATATGTTTTTTTTTCTAATTTCATCTGTATCGCGTATGTGTTAACATAAACGTACAAACAGACCTAGAACAAACCATCTGTAGGCCACACATTATCTGTAGGGAATATGTTTTCTGACTTAGTGTAATGTTGCTTTAAATTCGCCATTTATGAAAATGCTTTCTATTTATACTTTTGTACAGAAAAATAAAGCACAAACTTCTCAATAATAATTTGTAATTCCCTAGAATTTCATCAAAAAGCCATTTACCCAATTTTAATACGCAATTTGGCAACAGACCTTTGGAGTACTAAATACTAGGAATCCGACCATTGAACATAGTAAATATGAATCCGTATTCCGAATCGAGGATTTAAAGAATTCTATGGAAACGGTTCAATCAAATCGGTAAAATATTCTTCGTTCATCTATACAAATATTATAAATAGGAAAGATTTTTTTGTTTGCTTGTAACGAATAGGTTCCGCAACTACTGGACCGATTTTATCAATTTTTCCACCAATAGATAGCTACTTTATTCCTGAGAAACATAGGCTATATAACATCACGCTACGACCTACGGGAGCGGAGCAGTAACGAAAGACTTAACTTTCTGCGGATGAAATACACCACCCGGACAAAATCGCGGGCAGGTCGCTAGTATTTTGTATACCGAGAATTTAATTCAAAGCAAATAGGCACCATGTACATTAATGTATTTTAAATTGATGAATTCGCCGAAACGGCTTATCTGTACTAATATTTTAAAGCTGAAGAGTTTGTTTGTTTGATTGAACGCGCTAATCTCAGGAACTACTGGTTTGAATTGAAAAAATCTTTTTGTGTTGGATAGTTCATTTATCGAGGAAGACTTAGGCTACATAACATCACGCTACGACCAATAGGTGCGGAGCAGTAACCAAAAATGTAATGCGAGTGAAAAAACTGCGCGGACGAAGTTGCGAGCAGAAGTTAGTTGAATAATAATTGGCATGGAAACTGAACCGTATCAGTTGAATTCGATGTAAGGCCTGATAAAATTTAAAAAAAAAAACATATTATTATTTCCTTGTAGAGACATTGTAGACATTTCTATAGTGGAGTGCCGTAGAAGATAATTTTTTTGAAGTAAAACTTCTTTACGCACGCTTGACTTGGGGAGTAAACTGGTGAATGCTTTACGAGAGCGTTACGGAAATGAGTGTGATCGGGCGAACGGAAGTTGGGAGGGAGATATAAGTTAGTGAAGATAGAAAGAGAGAGAGAGTTAAGTTTTCTTATATCACTGTAGGAGCAAGGGAGAACAGTGCCCGCGCTCATTTTCTTTCTATCTTCCTCAATTGACTTGTCAAGCCTGCCGGGGCTGCGGGTTGTTCGTAAGAGATACCGCGCCCCCGGAACGCAAAGGGCACAAGAAGGAACATGGGTGGGTTTTAGTCAGTAAAAGCCTGACACTCCCTCCCGCCCCGCCCAGAGCGGGAGAAGTTATTTGATGACTTCCCACCGCCCCCCCCCCCAAAAAAAAAATTTACATGTCAAGTGACAAAAGCACACGTGTCTTACCTTATGCAAACCCAAATGACGTAAGTAAACGTTAACTTTAACGCGAATGAATAGGTTAAAGTACTCATGATAGGGGTTTTTTTTTACTGATAGTCCTTAATTTGATTAAACATTTACACAGTTTGTTAGCGGTACTACTACAGAACGAGAAAATAAATTGAGATTTTATCCCTCCCCTAACCTTCCGCTCCCCTAAGCCAGTTTAAAAGACATATATAAATCGCCAGGCAATTATGACCACGTAAATATGTACCGTCTCGTATACCCTCAATAAATCCAGCCTATTATTGTCTCACTGCATGCAAAGGCCTTGTTTCATAAAGAGAAACCATGAGCATTGATCACCAAGCATGCTTGAGACAGACTGGCGATTTCTGCTTTATATTATTTTTAAGTTCAACCCTCATGATATTTTTCTTCACTGATGTCAGTGTTGACCAAGATAAACATCTCAATAACATGATCGTCATCTTCCTGCCCTTATCTCATATTAGTTGGGGTCAGCGCAACACGTTTTCTTTTTCCATTTCGTTCTATCATCTGTCATAAAATCACTGACGGATTCCATCCATCTATCTTTTCCAAACTTAGAAAGAACATAAATAGAAAAAGTCACATTTCATGTGTATTTTTCGTATGCTATTGGATGACAAACAAGCCACCACCATCTGATCTTAAGTGGTCACGGCTACCTATAGACATTTGCAATACCAGAGGCCTTGCAAATGCGTTGCCATCCCAGAGACAAAGTTGAAATGTCTCATGTGCCTGTAATTACACCGGCACCCATACTTTTCAAACTGGAACACAGCAACGCTGTTTTGCGGCAGAAATAGGTATGGTGGTAGTACTTCCCCGGAAAAGCTCCTTCACAATGACATGTAGTACTGCTGACTTATCATGGGTGAAAAAACCACACGAACGAAGTCACAGGCAGAGGCTAGTTATTTTTAAATCATGTGTAGTTTAGCTTCAATGTCACAATTTACAAAGTTGTGTAGAACTTGCGTTTAGTGTTGCAAACTGCACTGTGTTAACTGCTAACTTTAGGATCATAATAAAGATATAATTAACCCCTGTTACATGGGACCAAAAACCATACCGGCGAACTGTGGTCGTACATTGGTACACCTCTGCTTAACCCTTCAGGGAATACAGGCGTGATAGTATGTATGTAATAAAGATATAAAATTACGACTTAGAACATTCAAAGGTACAGTCAAACAAACTATTTGTTATTTAGGCAGCTTACATGCAATTTCTTTTAAACAATGTTGCAGAAATAGGTATGTATGATAGGCGGTGGTGTTACCTGCTACGCCAACACCACAGTTTCATCATCATCTGCTTAGCCTTTTCCTAACTATGTTGGAGGCGGCTTCCAGTCCAACCGGATGCAGCTGAACACCAGTGTTTTACATGGAGCGACTGCCTATCTGACCTCCACAACCCAGTTACTAGGCAACACGATATCTCTTAGTTAGATTGGATGTTAGACTCCCTGGCTTCTGACTATCCGTAACGACTATCAAAGATCTAAGAATGACAGCCGGGACCAACGGCCGAGAGACGGGGGTGTCACTCCACCAACTTCCAAACTCCGGGCTGCTACTGAGCAAATCCTAATGGAAAAACTCAATAACACTTTTTGAACGACCTGCGAATCGAACCCGGGACCCCATGCTTATCAATCGCGCCTACGACCACGAGACCAACGGGGCAGTTAACACGACCGTTTCAAAACCGCTTAAACATCTAAAATAAACTAGCGAAACTTCACAATAGAAAATTGTGAAAACGTGTTCCAGAATGATGTCCAACTTTTGACGTCAACAGAGTATGGTGATGCCTTTGAAACACTTCATAGTTTCTTTCACAGTAACGTGAAGGCAACTCACCAACTCCGACAGTTTGTAGTTATTTAGCTGAGAGCTATTTTATCGCACCCCGTCCCAGGCTATAAATATTTACCCTACTTTTATTACAAGTTTCAGTCAATCGAGTGTCGCCACAGACAGTTCTTGTTAGATAGATTGCTGGTGGACGGAAATAGATATAGAATGGTCGGAAATTAGATTCGATATTGAGATTGTCTGGTTTGTGTCCAGCTGTACCTATATTGGCAATATGATGTAATAATCAAAATGATTCCAAATCCAAATACGAGTGAATTGTTTTTTCGACCACTAATGCTTATGTAGTAAGTAGGTGGTGTAACTGCCTCGTTGGTCTCGTAGTCTGTCGCTAGCCTGACTGTTGGGGTCTTGGGTTAGATTCCCAGGTCGGATAAAAAGTGTTATTGGGTTTTCTCTGCGAGTTTCATATTAGCATTTTAAATTAAAATTAATTTATTTAAGGAAATTATTCCCATATTAGGCACTAAAACTAAATTCAAGCAATTAAAGAAAATCAATAAAAATTAAGGTTTGTCATTTCATTATTATTTCCATGTCCAATTCTCTTTTTGACGACCAAAATCAATGAGTCCAATTTCGAATAACAATACATATTGTACAAGTGTCGTTCCCAACGACCCATAAGCCATAACACTCAAAAATCAATCACCATGAAAAGACAACCGACCGTGTCATTTACACTTCCACTTCAAAATTAATTTTCTTTGCCTCGATTTAAGAAATTACAAGAAAAAAAAAAGAAGCATAACAGGCCATAGAGAACGCACTTGGGTACGTAGAAGGTAGGGTTGTAACAGAACCTCGCCTCCGCCTCAGCAAGTTCGAAACTTTCGCAAGAAATTGTAAAACGGCGTCCGCATATGAGTCCTTAAAAAAAATGCGGAGTTGTAACAGAGGTTTATTTAAGTTTACAACGAGTGAGGCGGTCACCTGTGTTGCAAGCGAAATGGCCAAGAACTTGCTCCCATCGTTCACTATTACTTATAGTCATGAAATATAATTTGCCTATTCTTAATTTTAATTACCAGTAAAGTTTAGATATAAAAGTGCCTATTTAAAATAAATAATTTTTGACTTGCTATTTTTTAAAAAATCGTAAATTAATCTTTTTTTCACTTCCACCTCCACATCCGCGGAGGCAAGCCTCTTCACCTCCGTATCTGCCTTCGTTAACCTCCGCATCCACGGAGGCAAAGCTTTCATCTCCGCATCCGCCTCCGTTAACCTCCGCGACCGCCTTCGTTAACCTCCGCATCCACGAAGGCAAAGCTTTCATCTCCCCATCCGCCTCCGTTAACCTCCGCATCCGCCTTCGTTAACTTTCGCATCCACGGAGGCAAAGCTCCTCACCTCCGCCTCCACTAAAAATTCCTTCGTGACAACCCTAATACAAAGGGAAGGAACTGTGATTTCCTTGGAATTGCTACCTAACAATGTTTCAGTTTCTTTTAATATTCGTCAACAGGAGTGTAATTATTTTTCACGTTGTTAAAAATTCTTGCAGTCGGAGAAAGTAAAGTGAAATTGTAATAAGGTTTTGGAGTATGGAAGCGGAATTGTTAAGATTGTGTTTGAAGTAATGCCGCCATTGTTAAATGGATGTAGTTTTGCCAAAACAAACCAATCCGCTTTAAATATTTCTCAAATTTTTTGAAGTCTTCTATTACATTTACATATTAATTACACTTTTAAATATAAAAATAAAAACAATTAAAAATGTTTTAAAAATTGGTAGCCCACCGGTAATTATTATTATTGAAACAAACTAAATAACATAATTTATCCGTATCATCAATTAAGTAACAAACAATTACTTAGAAGCAGTTTTGGTATAAATTAGCAGCAGGTTAGTTTAGAACAAAATATTTATATGGACTTTCACTATGTTGCTCACACTCAATATTATTATCAAAGGTTGTACGGAACCTGTTACAATGCAAAAGTATGAATGTACAGGCGAACAAACTATTTGATATACAAGCAAAATTTTTCATCTTTCGGTTTTTCTTAGCATTTCGATGGCCAACCATAATTATATAAGTATTAGATTGTTGCGGCCCCTAATTTGGCCATTACACTACACTGCCTATATTAATTTTTATACTCTACACACACGTCATCACGCCATTGTTTCCCGAAGGGTTAGGCAGAGGTGTACCAATTTACACCCTTAGTTTAGCGGTATGTTTATGTCTCATGTAATAGTGGGCGAGTCTATTGCCATTAACCGGGCACAATTCTAACTCCGAGCTCCTACTGAGAATTTCATAGAAAAACCCAATAACACATTTTGCTCTACCTGAGAATCGTGGGACCTGGGATTTATTTTTATTGTATGCGTAATAACTGTTTAAGCTTATGACACACACTTAAGAGAGTGATTTAAAAAAATAATTGTTTAGCACACTCACAACATTGTTTAAGGTAATTGCAGATAGGTAAACTGCCTGTACACCAAATAGTTTGTTTGACTGTACCTTTTAATGTCCCACGTCGTAATCCTATATCTTTATTATGATCATAAAGTTAGCAGTCAATACAGTGCAAGTTGCAACACTGTACACAAGTCCTATACAACTTTGTATATTGAGAAATAGAAGCTAAATTGCAAACAAGTTTTGACGTTTTCTACGTTTTGTCCTCGTCAGTGATGGTGTACACATAATCTAAAAATAACTAGCTTCTGTCCGAGGCTTTGTCCGTGTTTTTTTTTCACCTATGATAATTGATGTCTTTGGTTACTGCTCCGCCCACGTGTGTCGTAGCGTTATTTTATATAGTCATGTTATATAGTCTATAGTCCTACACAATTTCGCTTTTATGGCTATTACATACAAAACTGACTATAATTGACTGCCTCGTTAGCGTAATGGTCCTAAGCGCCACTGCTACGCTAGAGGTCTTGGGTCCGTTTACCAGGTCGAGCAAAGAGTGTTATTGGGTTTTTCTATGACATTCTTAATAGCAGCTCGGAGTTAGGATTTGTGCCCGGTTAATGGCAATAGGCTCGCCCCCTATTACATGGGACCTAAACATACCGGCGAACTGTGGGTGTACATTGGTACTCCTCAGCCTATCCCTTCGAGGAATACAGGCGTGATTGTATTGATTGTATGTACATACAAAAATATTTTTTTCGTATTTAAACAAACAAAAACTCGTTAGATTTGTTTATTAGTATAGATAGGCCTCTTGTTATACACCTTTTATTTTTTATACTTAAGTATGAAATATCTACGTGTTTTGTTAGTTTTTATTTCATTTTTATAAATCATTATTAATTAATCAGCTATAATTACTATCTAACTTTCCACACTAACTACAATAAATCATCACAATGAATATGAAACATGTATCTAACAACATAACACACCAGCACACCCGTACTATCATCCCCGAAGGGTTACGCAGAGGTGTACCAATGTACAATTGTATACCCCCAGTTCGCCGGTATGTTTTTAAGGTCCATTAACCGGGCACAAATCCTAACTCCGAGCTGCTACTGAGAATTTCATAGAAAAAACCCAATAAGACTTTTTGCTCGACCTGGGAATCGAATCCACGACCACAAACAAACACGAAACATAAAATGTGTATGTATGTACGTAAATTGCAGCTATAATGATACTGCTAATTAATAGTTTATTGGCATACTCTAAACAAACGATTAATTAGAAAGTAAATATTGTCATATGGCAATGTGGAGTAAAATTGAATTTCCATAAATTGTTAGCTTTGAGATAACTAATTGGAATTTCTGTGTGATGCAATTTATTGTTTAATACGTAATAACTTATTATACTGTTGAAAATCTATACTAATATTGCAAAGCTGAAGAGTTTTTTGTTTGTTTGTGTAAACGCGCTTATCTTGGGAATTACTAGTCGGATTGGTAATTACTTTTTGTATCTAATAGCTTGATTCATAAGAAATAGTAAGGGTATGTAACATTACGCTAACACTCACGATACAGGCGTAGTAACTAAAGGCGTAACTTAATGTGGGTGAAGAAAACCAACCGGTCAAAGTAGCGGGCTAGTAGTAACATAATAATAAAATTATGAGGCTAACTGCCTCGGTAGCCTAGTGGTACTAAGCGTGACTGCTACGCTAGAGGTCTTGGGTTCGATTCCCAGGTCGAGCAAAAAGTGTTATTGGGATTTCCTGTAAAATTCTCAGTAGCAGCTCGGAGTTAGGATTTGTGCCCGGTTAATGGCAATAGGCTCGCTCCCTATTACATGGGGCCTAAAACATCCCGGCGAACTGTGGGTGTACATTGGTACATCTCTGCCTAACCCTTAGGGGAATACAGGCGTGATGGATGATAGATGGTAATAAAATTATTTTTTTTAAGTAGCCTCCTACAGAATAAAGTACCTAAGAATAAAGATTGCTACCGCAGCTAACAAAAGAGCTGATAACCTGGAATCGGCTGAACCGATTTTCACATAACATATTATCTAAGAACCATCGCTAGGAAACCTGATTTCAAATAAAAAACCGCAATCAAATCGTTTCGCTCGTTTAAGAGCTACTGTGCCGCAGAAAGACAGGTCAAACTTATAACACCCTTCTTTTTGAGTTGGGGGTTAAAAATACATAACAAATATTTGTTAATTTGTTTGAACGCGTCATTTTCTGGTAAAATGCAGGTCATGATTTGAAAAAATCCTTTGTGTTATAATTCCCATTTGTAGAAGTTATCATGCGATTTAGTGCAAATAAATGGCTGCAAATGCAACTCTCATAAATTTACCATTACGCAAGTATACCATCACATCCACAGTTCGCCGGTATGTCTAGGTCCCATGTAATAGGGGGCGAGCCTATTGCCATTAACCGGGCAAAAATCCAAACTCCGAGCTGCTACTGAAAATTTCATAGAAAAATCCAATAACACTTTTGCTCGACTTGTGAATCGAACCCAAGACCTCTAGCGTCGCAGTCGCGCTTAGAACTACTACGATAACAAGGCAGTTAGCCTCATAAATTATACTGAATATTTAAATCTCCCATTTAGGAAATGATAGACAACGTATCCCAAAACACTTTGCTTCATCATTAATAACGTTAAACGTCGATGCTGATTACCTTACCCTCGATTAATTAAACAAAATGTGACGTAAATTCACAGCGTGTTACACAAAATGGTTCCGTGTCCAGACGGTCGTAGCGTTAATAATTGCAACTGATCAGTGGAGCGTAGCACCGTAGCGTCGTAGCCCCGTAACCGCATAGCGTGCTACGCGCTACGCCGTGATAAATGCATGTGAAATTATACACCGTTTCTAGTCGTAAGATAAATTGAAGCCAATTTATATTGTTAGAGCTAAATAATTAATTCTAACTTTAGTTAGGAAATGTAAGGTACATAAATAGGACACTTAATATTTAAAATTTATATTGTTAGAGCTAAATAATTAATTATAACTACCTCACTGCCGACCTGCCTCTCTTCTAATTGCCTTGGTAGCCTAGTGGTCATGCCGGGGCTGCGGGTTGCTCGTAAGAGATACCGCGCCCCCGTAACGCAAAGGGCACAAGAAGGAACATGGGTGGGTTTTAGTCAGTAAAAGTCTGACACTCCCTCCCGCCCCGCCTAGGGCGGAAGAAGTTATTTGATGATTTCCCACACCCCAAAAAAAAAGCCTAGTGGTCATAAGCGTGACTGCTACGCTAGAGGTCTTGGGTTCGATTCTCAGGTCGAGCAAAAAGTGCTATTGGGTTTTTCTATGAAAATCTCAGTAGCAGCTCGGAGTTAGGATTTGTGCCCGGTTAATGGCAATAGGCTTGCCGCCTATTACATGGTGCATAACATGCAAGGTACATAATATATGGGACACTTTTGGACTCACTTGCATTATAAATCACTAAATACATTTAGTGCTATTACATTTTGTTGAAATACTTTTAGGTATAACATTAAATATTGGTGATGTATCTTTGAACAGTACCTAAGCATTTTACCAGAGCACAAGTCAAGACTAAGAGATATAGAGCGATAGATAAGGTGAAATCAGGATAGGTACTGTGAATGTATTTTACAGACCGATTCCGGCCACGGCCGTTAATCTTAATGCAGACTAGCCAAGTACGCAGGAGATATTAAAGTGCACAAGTGTCTGCGCAAATACTCCTTCCCTAACTCTAGTCCGATAGGACGGCAATCCGACACAACCGGGGAGAGATCAGGCGCAGGACCAATGGCTTTTCGTGCTTTCCGACGCACGGGGGTGTTACACCACCAACTTCCAAACTCCGGGCTGTTACTGAGAAATTAATTACATAAGAAGGAAAAAAACCCAATAACACTTTTTGCCCGACCTTAGCATCGAAGCCGGGGCGCTCAACAGTCGTGCTTGCCACCACGAGACCACCGATAGGTACTGATAAGTACTGCAAAGATAACTCTTTACTTATTTTTTCCTAAACGGTCAAAATGAACACCAACAGCGCTCGTTTTCAAACCTCTTCATCACTGCCCATCGTTAAAACTAAGTGGTCGAAATACTCGAAAACGAACGAACCGTTTTTTCACCGGTCCCGAATCCATGACACCGGATGCCCGGTTTTTAGGGTACTGTATCTAAAGGGTAAAACGGTAACCTATTACTAAGACTCCGCTGTCCGTCCGTCCGTCTGTCACCAGGCTGTACCTCATGAATCGTGATAGATAGACAGTTGAAATTAACACAGATGACGTATTTCTGTTGTCGCTCTAACAAGAAACATGTTTTTTTTGCCGTTTTCATAGATAATGGTACGGAACCCTTCGTGCGCGAGTCCGCTTTTTTTACTGACACCAATACTGTGTGAACACCTACACATGACGATTCATGGATACTGCTCCTATATCCGTGAAAGCCTGACAGCTAAATAACTAACGATTTTCAAAGTTGTAGGTGATGCGTACTGTGACCTTATGGGATTTAGGTTCCGTGGGTTTAATTTAATAGATAGAAAACATTTTAATATACAAACTCATTGGCCTAGTAGTCCTAAGCGTGACTGCTACGCTAAAGTTCTTGGGTTTGAATCCCAGGTCAAGCAAAAAGTGTTATTGGGGTTTTCTGTGAAATTCTCAGTAGCAGCTCGGAAGTTAGGATTATTGACACAGGTTAGGACAACTGTACATTGGTACACCTCTGCCCAATCTTCTGGGCATACCAATATATACTCACATTTTGCCGGTATATTTTAGATCCCATGTAATAGGGGGCGAGCCAATTGCTTTAACCAGGCACAAATTGTAACTCCGAGCTGCTTCTGAAAAATTCCTAATGGAAAAACCCAGAATCACTTTGCTCGACCTGAGAATCGAACCCAGGACCAGGGGTTCTCATTTAATTTTTTTTGGTTGCGGGGTTTAAAGTCCTCATGGGATGCGAAACCACCCCAGCGGAGAGCTGGAGTTGGACCTTTACACGTGCTTTGTTTTCAGATAAGCGCACATAAAATATGACAGAGAGCCATTCAAAGAGAAACAGGGAATGAACAAATAATCCTCAATTTGGATTGTCTGAACGGTCCAAATATCAACTGAGCTGCGAATTCCCAAATATCGGTTTGACCTAGATTAAATGCTATTGCCTAGGATTTATTTACATAGCTGTATTTGTTTAGGAAATGTTGTGATTTTCTTCGTGAAATGTATCTCGGCATGGACTTATTGCTCTCAGGCTGATCACCGATAGGGACATACCGTTATTTTTGGATTCATGTTATTTGATCACCCCGTTAGACGGTCGGTAAAAAGTCGCAAGCTGCGACTGTTGAGCATCGGGGTGTTCATATGTTTGTAAACGCACCCACGATGCAGGGGAAGTTCCTAGTGTGGGACAACGTTTTTATTTAAACACTCAAAACCCCGACAGAAGAAAAAAATCTCTACCGTAGCTAACAAAAGAGCTGATAACTTTGAAACCGCTGAACCGATTTCCAATTAAACCAAGCCAAGAACACTCCCGACTAATTAACCTTTCAAACAAAATCAAAATCGGTTCATGCGTTCGAGACACACTCAGATACACACACACAGAGACACGTCAAACTCATAACACACCGTTGTTTTTGCGTTGGGGATTAAAAAAGAAAAGAAATAGAAGAAGATTCCTCCGTCGGGCAAAAATGTTATTGAGTTTTGACATTACAAATTTCTCAGTAGCGGCCTTTTTTTTTTTTTGGGGCGTGGGAAATCATCAAATAACTTCTCCCGCCCTGGGCGGGGCGGGAGGGAGTGTCAGACTTTTACTGACTAAAACCCACCCATGTTCCTTCTTGTGCCCTTTGCGTCCCGGGGGCGCGGTATCTCTTACGAACAACCCGCAGCCCCGGCAGACATCGGCCCTCAGTGGCCCCTTCCCTATGCTGACATCTCTTTGAGGCGCGCGTGGAACACGAACGGGCCGTCGACACGATCTGTTGTTTTGTTAAACGTAAGGACGGTGAGCTACCCATTGCTCACCGTCCACAGGCCCGTATCTACGGTAGCCGGGAGTCGTCTCGCGGCTCCCGACGTCCGGAGCGTCTACCGCGGCGGCTGGGACGGGAGAACCGCTGTCTCAACCGTCCCGCCGCCTCCTTCTCAAGCATTACTGCCTCGCAGAAGGAGGCGACTGCATCCCATTCCCTCTCGCTCCGGACCATGGCTTTCAGTAGCGGCCTGGAATTTGGAAATTGGTGGTGTGACTCCCCCGTGGCTCGGAAAGCACGTACATATTAAAACCGTTAGTCCATCACCTGATCTCTACCCGGTTGTGTCGGATTGCCGTCGCATCGGACTATGTGAGTTAGAGAAGAGGGAGTGTAACTATGTTTCGCACATCTTGTGGACTATAATATCCTGCGTATTTGGCTAATCTACATTGAGATTAGCCATCGTGACCGAAATCGGTCTGCACAATATTTACCTACTATTTTTGGTTTTCCTAACAGACGCTAAACATAGGTATCTTGGTCTGTAAATACATCGTCATTAAATAAATCAAATGCAATTGCTCACTTACTCGAATAAAACTTATACATTTGGAGAATGATACCCTATTAACGTAATTTCTTTATGTTCCAATTATAAATTTATTTGCTTTTTATTCAAAGGTGGTGATATATATGTAAGTTTTATACTAGTGATTCAACAGCTGTATACATAAAATACTCCTTATAATTTCTTTATCAAATAAAATCATTTATTTTTGCAAACATGGGTAATTGGTACATAGATGTTTTTACGTAAAATATAGTCCTTCATATTTTACCATATTCAATTCTAAAATTAAACAGAAACTCTATTGATACTGAAATGTTAAATCATTAGAATTACAAAAAAAGATTTATTTCTATTACAAACATTTCTTATGGCTACCTCAACAACTAAGCACCAAGAATTACCGTTATCCATGTAGTTCCCAAATGTTATTTAGTCACTAATGCCACCCCATCCTCGCCACAAAATTAGAAATCACAAAATTAATTTCCCGCAAGAAGTGCCTATGTCTATATTATTCGATACTTTTCCAGGGATTTTCCTAAATTATATCGTACTTTATAGGATTTAAGATATCCCCTCATTGTCTACTCGAAAGGGTCTGGTTTGCCACAGATGGCGGTACGTTGGGCCTATCAGTCGCTAGGATTTGGGTACTTAGCGCGGTCAGCTGGAACCTTTTTATGTATCTACGTAAAGCGGTGGGCCCTTTTTGCACGCTTGTTCGAAATTTTGTCCGGTTCATTTCTGAGTGGCCAAGCTTGTAATCGATTTTGTTCTGAAAACCTGTTTGGTCAGGGCTTTTTCATGATAGTAGTATGACCATACCTACCTGATGGTAGGTACACACGCCCGTATTCCCCGAAGGGTTAGGCAGAGGTGTAACAATGTACGTACACCCACAGTTCGCCGGTATGTTTAGGTCCCCTGTAATACGGAGCGAGCCTATTGACATTAACCGAGCACAAATCCTAACTCCGAGCAGGTACTGAGAATTTCATAAAAAAACCCAATAACGCTTTTTGCTCGACCTGGAAATCGAACCCAAGACCTCTAACGTAGCAGTCGTGCTTAGGACCACTAGGCTACCGAGGCAGTTACCTATTTATGGTATAAAGGAGTGTTGCTGTGATAGGGTGTAAGGGCTTTTGAAATGTTTAAGTTTTGTCTCTTGAATGGTAACGCATCTGCGATGTCTATGGGCGGCGGTGACTATTTAGCATCAGGTGTGCTGTCAGCATATTTGCCATGCAATGAGATGAAAAAGTGAAAACTTGAAACTTCCGAATCTGTCGTCAGTCCGGTGAAACACGTCGCATTAGCATGTCGGTAATGCGAACTCAAAAAATTTCCCCTACTAAAATTCGCTAAAGAAGTTTTCACTTCAAAAAACCAGGTTTGTGTTCTGATTGAACTAATTTTGTCTAGCAAACTAGACTATCGCGTATATTCAACAATAAATTAACAATACAGTATTTACTTTTCAAACTTTAACAATACTTTGATATTGTTCACAATTTAAAATAATGATTACTGTTAAAGTTTACATAAATACTTTCAAACAATTCGCATTACTAGACCTCTCGATATAGACTAAATTTTACTCTTAAAAATCTATCGACTAAGTTTCCAAAGTATAAACTGCAACTGAAACTTATTACCTGTCTCGATAGCCTAGTAGTCCTAAGCGCGACTGCTACGCTAGAGGTCTTGGGTTCGATTCCTAGGTCGAGCAAAAAGTGTTATTGGGTTTTCTCGGAGTTTGGATTTGTGCCCGGTTAATGGCAATAGGCTCGCCCCTATTACATGGGACCTAAACATACCGGCGAACTGTGGGTGTACATTTTTACACCTCTGCTTATCCTTCGGGGAATACAGGTGTGATGATGGTATGAATGTTATTAATATGTCTAAACGCTACATTTTTATCGGTGAAATCGTACTTTCAGGACCTAATAACTGCGTTAGCGGACTATGTTGAGTGGCTGAATACTGGGACAAAAAAAAATACAAAATTATATATTAGGTTAGTACCTAATATATAATTTTGTATTTTTTTTTGTCCAAACTGCACGGACGAAGTCGCGAGCATAAGCTAGTGCTTATGCTCGCGACTTCGTCCGTGTAGTTTTATCACCCACAGTAAGTTACGTCTTTGGTTATTGCTCCGCACCTATTGGTCATAGCGTGATGTTATATATAGCCTCCCTCGATAAATGAATTATCGAAAACAAAAAGAATGTTTCATTTTTCAATTCAAACCAGTAGTTCCTGAGATTAGCGCCTTCAACCAAACAAACAAACTCTTCAGCTTTATAATATTAGTATAGATTTAGTTCATTTATTTGTTTATCGATACGCAAAGAAGAAAAATTAATTTCAGATTTAACCCCTTACAAACAAAATCTTAGTTTGGATTTCACACAATTGCCCAAGCCCATCTCACTAGTCACCAAAACGGATTTCAGGCGATAATTCAGTGTAACAAACAACCTTATTTTTTCCTTATTTATGTATTTGGATTATCTGGATAACAAAAAAAGGGTCAACTCACAAACAATTCGACCTTTTTTGAGTGCGTGTAAAAGTAAAAAAATAAAAGTTATTATAATTTTGTACATTGTAACGTTGTATAATTTGTTATACGCTCCGTTCGCTCTGTTTTCAGTTTTGCTTTAACATACCATTTGAAAATTGTTGTTAAAGCTGTGGGCGTTGACTTAGCGTTTTTTTTTTTAATTAGACTCCGCGCTGTGGATAGCGGATTGAAGGGAGATAGCGGTTTTATAAGCTATTGTATTGGTAGAACGAAATTGAAATAAACATTGAAAATGAAGAGACTGCCTCGTTGGCCTAGTGGTCCTAAGCGCGACTGCTACGCTAGACGTCTTGGGTTCGATTCCCAGGTCGAGCAAAAAGTGCTATTGGGTTTTTTTATGAAATTCTCAGTAGTAGCTCGGAGTTAGGATTTGTGCCCGGCCAATGGTAATAGGCTCGCCCACTATTACATGGGACCTAAACATACCGGCGAACTATGGGTGTATATTGTTACACCTCTGCCTAACCCTTCGGGGAATACAGGCGTGATGGTATGTTATGTTTAGAGTATTGGAGACTTTGGTTAGCGTTGATGTAATATTGTAATAGGATCAATGAATTAATTGATGTTTTGTTTTTGTTTCAGGTAAAACTCAAAAGAGTTTCAATCAAGCACATAGTTCGGATGCCACGATAGTTACATACCTAATTTATGTAAATATGACAAAGATGCGGACCAGAAAAATGTTGAAAAGCTCAAAAAATAATACTGAGACATATTGTGTATTCTACAGACCGATTCCGGCCACTCCCTCTTCCCACACTCTCATAGTCTGATGGAACGGCCATCCGATACAACCGGGGTGAAAACAGGCGCAGGACTACCGGCTCTACGTGCTGTCCGAGCCATGGGGGTGTCACACAACCAACTTCCTAATTCCGGGCTGTTACTGAGAAATTCGTAATGGAAAAATCCACAAACACTCTTTGCCTGATCTGGGAATTACACCCAGGACCCCACAGGAGACCAATGAGGTAGTTAAACGAGAGGGGGGGGGGGGGGTTCGTCTATAATAATTCTTTAAATAATAATAAACTATTTAATTTACAGAATATACACATGTCCTACAGAAAGGACTCGTATATTTTATTGCTTAACTAAAAATATTAATATAATACCCTTCTCATCTCCAAAAATAACTGAACCCTTGATGTTTCTAGTGCATCGCACTTTTGCGGTCAGTGACTCTTTAATAAATCTAATCTTTATTTATACTTACTATAATAATATTATAAAGAGGAAAGAACTTTTTGTTTGTTTGTTTGTATCGAATACCCTCCATTCGATACAAACCAACAAACAAAAATATCTTTCCTCTATAACAATCTCTATAACATAGGCTATATAACATCACGCTGCAACCCACGGGAGCGAAGCGGCAACCAAAATACCACGCGGACGACGTCGCGAGCAAAAGCTTGTTGTTTGCTTATAAAACAGCCTTGGTTCAGTGTGAGCACAGCGTAATATTAACTTGCAATTATGTTAACAATTTGGTTAAGAACTGTAGCATGTTGATTTTCACTTTAGCAACTATTTAAATAGAGGTAGGGAACCTCAATTTGTCTGAAGCCCCTAAGTTGTTGAGGCTAGACAGTCGTTTCATGTAAGGCTAGATATTCTCGGAATTTTAGGGTTACAAATTAGTTTTTCCATTCCAGAATAGACGAGACGTCTTCATTCTTGACGCAAGCCAATTTTAACTTGCCAGTGGAATTTGTGGTTACAAAATTAGGGTTGGTTGAAGAATCGTAGTTATGGATTGATTAAAAATTTTAGATCTCTATCGAACTCACAACGTTGCATGTATCGGTCATTGTATTATCTTGTGGAAATCTTTAAGAACTGCCTCGGCCTCGGGGAAGGCGGTGGGGTGTGAGGAACGACCTTTGGTTGGGGTAGCTCAGAGCATTCTTTCACACGTATTTTTCATTGTTTTATCTAGTGTAAGTGAGAATACTGTTCTCAAATTCCAATTAAATAAAGCACATTTTCTTTTTAACGATGTCAATTGCCAGCGAACAGAATACCAAACTTACCACAATTTCCAACATGTCCTAACAATATTAGGTTCATTACTATTATAAATGTGAAAGTTTGAATGAATGGATGTTTGTTACTTAATCACGCCAGAACTGCTGAACGGATCTGGATGAAATTTGGCATAGATATAGATTAAGTCTGGGATAGCTCATAGACTACTTCCTATATATACCATCACGCCTGTATTCCCCAGAGGGTTAGGCAGAGGTGTACCAATGTACACCCACAGTTCGCCGGTATGTTTAGGTCCCATGTAATAGGGGGCGAGCCTATTGCCATTAACCGGGTACAAATCCTAACTCCGAGCTACTACTGTGAATTTCATAGAACAACCTAATAACACTTTTTGCTCGAACTGAGAATCGAACCTAAGACCTCTAGCGTAGCAGTCGCGCAACATGTCACATTGGAAAAACAAAAAAAAAACACCAATAAAACATCTCGATGAAGATTCTTTAACAAAAAACAAATTCAAAATGTGACGCCTCGTTAACGCTCCATAAAATTCTATACATTTTATGTTAAACAATAAAACTTAGTTTAGTTTAGTTATAAGGAAAGAGTCTGTGAAATGTGCCACAGGGTATAAATAAGACAAGGTGCTCGTGTAGACTGCTTTCACATGAATGATGTAACGTAAACTTGTAATAGTAAATTGGTTTTCTTGTTGGTGTATTTTGCCTCGTTAGCCTAGTGGTCCTAAGCGCAACTGCTACGCTAGAGCTTTTGGGTCCGATTCCCAGGTCGATGAAAGTGTTAGTGGGTTTTTGAGAATAAGTATCTTTAAATTTACTGCAGCTCGGAGTTAGGATTTGTGCCCGGTTAGTGGCAATAGGCTCGCCCCTATTACATGGGGCCTAAACATACCGGCGAACTGTGGGTGTACATTGCTACACCTCTGTCTAACCCTTCAGGGAATACAGGCGTGATGGTATTTTTTATAAAAGAGTGTTCAGGAATGTCTTGCTCGATTTTCTCTACAGAAACCTGCTGTTTGAAACGAGCAACTAGCTTCAATTGACTGACTGATTTCTTGATAATTCAAAAGTGCCTATAAATGGTTTATTAGAAATAAATGATTTTGATTACCGTAGTTTTTCGTTACGTAACGTAAACTGTGGTCAAACTATGTTCATTTTAATAATCTGAGAGGGCTATCTCAGTTATCAGTGAACATTTAAATGCTGAAATTTAAAAAGTAGGCACTAATAACGACTCGTAATTTATCATAAAATTTCTTGTATAGTTACACAAGTGCAAATACTGATAGAAGTACATGAGCGGCACACTACAGCTTGACTTATTCATACTTCACGGTAATAGGCTTGAATTGTCGTAGCCCGACAAGAAACGAGGAATCTAATTTGTCGTGTTTACAAATGGAAAGAAATTACCTGTTCTATTGGGTATCCCTTTTGGTCGGTTGCAGTTAGAAAGAGACGGAAGAGCGTAAAAAATCAGCCAAGTGCGAGTATAGGAGCCCCCTCAAATATTTATTTTATTCTGTTTTTTAGTATTTGTTGTTACAGCAGCGTACAGAACCCTAATAATATAATTGGGTATGAGGAAATTAGAAAATTGTATATCACACCGGACAAAATGTGGGCCCAACTAGCATACAACTAGTGCCCTGACTCAGTAGGGCTGCCTGCCCACTGGAGTGGAGTGAGGCTGCCGATCGGAGAAACGGAAAAATAATTATCAATACGACAGCGGAGCGAAAATGTTGTGCAATCCTATTGGTTAATACGAAGTGAGTCGATAAGTGAGAGACGTGGCCAAAAAGATGGCGGGATGAGCTAAATGAATTCCTCAACAATTGGAAAGATGAAGCAGGAAATCGTGAAAGATGGAAGGAGTTGGACGAAAAGCGCTTATAAAAAGAAATATCATACTAATCTACAAATAATATCATTTACTCAAATATTTTTGTCTCGTCTCACAATATATTTGGAAAAAGGCTAGGCAGATGATGACTTTATCATAGCAAGATGTAACGAAACCGAAGTAAAAAAATTAAAAGTAAAAATAACGTTACATTTCATAAGGTCTTAAAAGGAAAATCAAAATATGAAGACTGATTGCTAAAGCGTAGATAAGGTCAGAACTCCGAACTATGTTTCTGAAGTGCAATAATAATAAATTATGTTCGCGTCATTTACTGTCCTCATTCCATCGCATAAGGTTGACTTTTTATTGCCGAATACCGAGACTTGTTATTTATTAGACGGATATTTTAGCTTAGAAAACATTATTAGCGTAATTGTCCAAGTTTTTAATAATAATAATATCATTCCGACTGAATTTCGGTCACGGCAGCTAATCTCAATGGACACTAGCTAAGTACTCTGGAGATATTATAGTGTACAAGCGTGTGAGCAAACACAGATGCACTCTTTCCTCACTATCATAGTCCGATGGGACGTCAATTTGACACGACGCGCACGGCGCAGGACCAACGATTTGCGTGCTTTCCGAGACACGGGGGTGTCGCACCACCAACTTCCAAACTTCGGGCTTCTACGGAGAAATTCCTAATGAAAAAAGCCAATAACACTTTTTTACGGATTTGGGAATACAGCCCTACGAGACCAAAGGGGCAATTAAGTAAGTAAGTTTTGAATATCAGGCAGGAGAACAATGATTACTTCCATAAATGCTGGTATTTCAAGATCTCGTGGTTTACGAGTGAAGTTTTCGGTAACTTTTGCTTCGAACGGCAGCCCTTTCGGATCCCGTCTTTGTTTATTACTGTAAGTAGCTTGCAAGTAATTGCTCGAGTTGAAAATACTAGAAAATCCGCGTTATTCCGGCATGTAACTCTAATAATTTGTTTGTTTGTTACCATTTCACGCCTAAACCACTGAACCGATCATCATGAAATTTTGGATATGTGTTGTCAGGTGTACAGTAACGGGCGTAGGGTACCTTTTATACCAAAAAAAAGTACTGGTCTCGAAGAAAACAACTATAAATTAACTTTCTTATGATAATAGATGGCGCCACGTGTCTTTGGAATTAAAATTGAATTTTAAATATAACCGATATTAGCGCAGACAAAGTCTCGTGATAAATTCAGTATAAATGGTAGTGTTTTTCAAAAAAATATATTATTTTCAATACCGTTATGAAATATGTGCGAAAAGTCATTAAATTTTAATTATAAACTCATATTTGACAATCAACCGCTCAGAATTTAATTAAAAATGAAATTATAAAACGTGGTCACATATTTTGCGGAAATTGTTTGAAGCCTGTATTTCACGTGGCGTTATAGAATGATTATAATTAATTTTCCGAAACTCCCGGAAGTGTTATTACAATAGAAAATTTAATTGTATTTCATTAGTCGACGCTTCAGTTTATATACCGTTATTGTATACGTACGCTAATGTACAGTTAGGCCTTGATATTAACAAAAAAAAAATCTAGACATATAAAAAAAGAATTGTCAACACTAAAAAAAAATATTACAATATTTAAGCACTTAATTTCAAAATACTTGATACTAAGCAATATAAAATGAAAATGCAATGCAAGCAAAATAAATGACTAAATGTGTATATAAGCGCAAAACTCGAAAACCGCTGGACCGATTCGGCTGATTCTTTTTTTGTTCTGTACGTAATTTATTTTTTAATCCATTGGAAATTATAGAAATTTGTGTCTGCGTGAAGCCAGGGCGGTTAGCTAGTTCTTTTATAAAAAATAAAAGTAAGAATACTTATTTGTTAGAACGGTCAACTAAAACGGCCACTAATGATACCAAAAAGTCACACAAAATAAAATAATATCCTACAGTAGAAACATCCCCTGGAGGACTGCAAGTGCTGTCTTTTCTAGAGACAAAATTCTTCGGTGACCTTTTACAATCACGTAGGAAAGCCTTTTCCAATCTTAGTCCGAAAAAATATCCTTCGTAGTTCAATCAAATTCTACTAGATGGCGTTAGTATTGTAGTTATTGATATTTTTAACCCCCGACGCAAAAACGACGGGGTGTTATAAGTTTGACGTGTCTCTGTGTGTGTGTGTGTGTCCGTCTGTGGCATCGTAGCTCCAGAACGCATGAACCAATTTTGATTTTGTTTGAAAGGTATATTAGTCGGGAGTGTTCTTAGCTATGTTTGTTGGAAATCGGTTTAGCCGTTTAAAAGTTATGAGCTCTTTGTTAGCTGCGGTAGGGATATTTATTTTTCTTTCGGGGAGTATTTAAAGTTTTCAATTTTGTGTTTTATCTAAACACGCAGATTGGTATTTATAGTAGTCTTATTAAAGTATAAACACATTGTAATTTTAACCAGGATTTAGAATAGCCTAGGAGTCTAGATAGATTTAACTGCCTCGATAGCCCAGAGGTTCTAAGCGCCACTGCTACGCAAGAGGTCTTGGATTCGATTTACAGGTCGAGCAAAGTGTTATTGGGTTTTTCTATGACAATCTTAGTAGCAGGTCGTTGTTAGGATCTGTGCCCGGTTAAAGGAAAAAGGTTCACCCCCTATTATATGGGACCTAAACATACCGGCGAACTTTGGGTGTACATTGGTACACCTCTGTCTATCCCTTCGGGGCGTGATGGTTTGTATGTTTGATTCAGGATAGGATTTTTTTAATCAGGATAAAATATGTATTTGGACGCGGAGTACCAACCTAATTATGTTTGGGTTCAGAATTGAAAAAACCCGTGAAATAAATTCATCTTGTTCCAAGTCTTGTTTGAACACGACTTTTGCCCTTCGTTTTGTTTTGTTTATATTAGACCCGCAGGATTGCTGTCACTGTTTTGCATGTCTATATTTTCTGTGTCTGCAATGTTTCTTTGTTTTTATTGGTACACATACCATCACGGCCGTACTCCCCGTAGGGTTAGGCCGAGGTGTACCAGTGTACTCCCACAGTTTGCCGGTAAGTTAAGGTCCTAATCCCACAAATCCTAACTCCGAGCTGCCACTGAGAATTTCATAGAAAAACTTAATAACACTTTTTGCTCGACCTGGAAATCGAACCCAGGACCCCACGCGCTTGCGACCACGAGACCAACGGGGCAGTTGCCTTAGTACCAATATTCAAATTGTTTAAATTTAATGTACCTACCACGATAAACATTGCAGTGTTTCAACAGATTAATACTAGCCTAATTTAAACAATTTCCACGTTTATTCATTTAGGTTGTATGCTGCAGTACCACAGTCAATTTATTCAATTAAAATAGCGTTGTAGCTTGTTCAGATTTCCATACCCACAAACCACGTATCGGATTTATAAACAATTGATTGTCAATTATTTTTAGTGTGCCTATAATTACTGCGCGTGTTTAACGTTTCATGTACGTTTCTGTCGGCGAATTTGTTCGCGTGGCTTTTTTCACCTGGGCGGGGCGGGAGGGAGTGTCAGACTTTTACTGACTAAAACCCACCCATGTTCTTTCTTGTGCCCTTTGCGTTCCGGGGGCGCGGTATCTTTTACGAACAACCCGCAGCCCCGGCAGGCATTGGCCCTCAGTGGCCCCTTCTCTATGCTGACATCTCTTTAAGGCGCGCGTGGAACACGAACGCGCCGTCGCCACGGCCTGTCGTTATGCAACGTAAGGACGGTGAGCTACCCATTGCTCACCGTCCTCAGGCCAGTATCTACGGTGGCCGGGAGTCGTCTCGCGGCTCCCGACGTCCGGAGCGTCTACCGCGGCGGCTGGGACGGGAGAACCGCTGTCTCAACCGTCCCGCCGCCTCCTTCTCAAGCATTACTGCCTCGCAGAAGGAGGCGACTGCATCCCATTCCCTCTCGCTCCGGACCATGGCTTGCACCAGGGCCGGACGCGAGAGTTCGCCGCCGCCGATGGCCGCCACGAGGACTCGGCGATGCTCCGCCCAAGCGGGGCATACCGCCACGGTGTGCTCCACCGTGTCCTCGGGGCGATCCACACAATGGTGACACCCGGACGTTTCCTCCCGCCCGATGAGGTGCAGGAACCTCCCGAAACACCCGTGTCCGGTGAGGACCTGCGTCAGGCGGTAGGTGAGGGCGCCGTGGCGCCTCTCCAGCCACTCCTCAAAGAGGGGACTTACCGCCTCTATTAAGGCGTGCCCAATAACGAAGGTGTTAGGATTATAAAAGTCAGATACTAAGTGATTATTATCATCTGCTTTTTTTCTCGATTTTACAGTTCGTATTATAGTAAAAGTTGTTCATTTTCATGAGTTCTGCACTCCCTTCCCCCCCTCGTTTGTCCTAACACCCTGTATACCAAAACACAAGCTCTCCCCTCGGTATTGGTAACGTAAGGTCAATCACATTACCGCCTGTTACTGAACGTGTCCTGTGACTGGCCAATTGACCTATTTACCAATAAGTCTCGCGTTGGGTAACTTTGCATGTAGGGTACCTCTGTGTTAGTCAATTTAGGGCAATTTACTAAATTATAGTTTGGCTGGTCGTGTTTAGCTATGGTAATTATTTTGTATGTTTTTAACCCCCGACGCAAAATCGACAGGGTGTTATAGGTTTGACGTGTATGTATGTGGCATGGCAGCTCCCAAACGCATGAACCAATTTTAATTTAGTTTTTTTTTGTTTGAAAGGTATAATAGTCGGGAGCGTTCTTAGCTATGTTTGATGGAAATCGGTTCAACGGTTTCAAAGTTATTAGCTCTTTTACTAGCTGCGGTAGGGATTTTAATTTTTCTGTCGGAGGTTACTTAAAATTTTTATTTTTTTTTGCCATTGGATGGCAAACAAGCCCACGGCGCACCTGATGATAAGTGGCCACCGCTACCTATAGACATCTGCAATACGAGAGGTCTCGCAAATGCGTTGCCATCCCAGAGACAAAGTTAAAAATTCTCATGTGCCTGTAATTACACCGGCACCCATATCCTTCAAACCGGAACACAGCAACGTGGTTTTTTTTCTTTTTTAAATAAAAAATGTTGCTCTACACGGAATTTCTTCTTTATTGTGGGTGCGTTTACAAACACATAAAATTACATACACAAACAGTCAAATTCCTGTCTGTAGGCCATAAAAATATTTGTTTCGTGCGGGAATCGAGCCCGTGACACACAGCGCACCAGCCAACCGCTTTGCCACTGCGCCAACCACGTGGTCGCGTTTGTCGTTAATGGGAGATAACAAAAAAGAAATCAGTATCAGCCCGAGCTGATACTGATTTCTTTTTTGTTGTGCTTATTGCCATTAACCGGGTACAAATCTTAACTCCGATTAAGATTTGTACCCGGTTAATGGCAATAAGCTCGCCCCCTATTACATGGGACCTAAACATACCGGCGAACTGTGGGTGTACATTGGTACACCTCTGCCTAACCCTTCGGGAAATACAGGCGTGATGGTATGTGTCCTTCCTCATAGTCACTTTCCCGTCAAATATATATACAGGGTTATTTGTAAAACAATGACAACCTTGCAGGACTGTATTACTAACATCATAGTTCATCAGATTTTCATACAAAAATAAAAACATTTAAATTGAACGCTCTAAATGTTACGAAGTCTATACGAAGCAAACGAAAGCGATAGTAAAATTGCGAGGGGAGCGGGGTTAGGGCGGCGGGGGTGTTTGTACTTGACCTATTTACAATTTTACGGAAATCCTTCAGTCGGTCATTCACTTCAATGCGCTTGCGTTGCTTGATTCTGTAAAAATTTATAGAATAAAAGTTGTTGTTTATGATGATAGTAATACAGTCCTGCAAGGTTGTCATTTTTTTACAAATAACCCTGTATATATATTTTTTTTTGGAGATTTTAAATTATTATCAGTACAGGTCTTGAGCTAACCATCTGCTCCACATTTAAAACAACGTTTAATTTAACTAAATCGTGAAGTTCGGTTTAGTTACAAAACTTTACTCCATGCCTTTTAATAGTTCAATTTTCCACAAGACAAAGCTTTATTTAACGGTTACTAAGTCGGTAACCCTAGCTAATTTAAAGATACAGTTAGCAAAAAAGCCAATCAACATTTAAAATTTTTAAATCCTAATTATTGAGCACAATATCAAAGGAAATACGAAATGTATGTAAGATAAACAACCTCCAATTCTAAGAAGCAGTCCATTGTGTTATTTCGCATCTATCTATACAATTATTATAAAGCTGAAGAGTTTGTCTGTTTGCTTGTTTGGTTGAACGTGCTAATCTCAGGAACTGAAAAATTCTCTTTTGTGTTGTATAGTTCATTTATAGACGAAGGCTATAGCCTTTATAACATCACGTCACGACACACGGAAGAATAGCAGTAACCCAAGACGTAACCTAATGCAGGTGAAAAACTACGCGAACTAAGTCGCTGGCAGAAGCTAGTAAATGATAAAAGGAACATTTTTAATCGACTTTTATTGCTGGCCGTACTACAGTCAGTACCGAAAATTCAGGTTTCACCATCCACGTGTATCAGATCTGAATCCCGGAAAGTGGGAATGTCCGATGAAAATTGGGGCCCGTTAGGATTAGTTAGCTTACCGTGCTTTTAGGGGCCCAGGGGTATTAAGGAGGTCATACGTTTGGGAGTCTATGTATGTATAATGTTATCCGAGAATTCAGGTCAAATTACTGAGCGGTTCGTTGGTGCTTAACTAATTTCATTGATGATTGTTCTCGGAAGGTGCATTTAGTACGTGCATTGTGGATAGTTGGTCAATTTCCGTCTTCTGCTTGTCAAAAAACTTGAAATTTTAAATTTAACCACGTTATCACTTATTTGAATTAACTGCCTCGGTAGCCTAGTGGTCTTAAGCGCGACTGCTACGCTAGAGGTCTTGGGTTCGATTCCTAGGTCGAGCAAAAAGTATTATTGGGTTTTTCTATGAAATTCTCGGTAGCAGCTCGGACTATGGATTTGTGCCCGGTTAATGGCAATAGGCTCGTCCTCTGTTACATGGGACCTAAACATACCGACGAACTGTGGATGTACATTAGTACACCTCTGTCTAACCTTTCGGGGAAAACAGGCGTGATGATATGTGTGTATGTTTAAAAAAAAATTGGGAAATTATTACCTGACTTCAGATTTCCACTTAGGCCATTAGAAATTAGTTCATAGTTTTGAGTACTTCGAAGTTACATAATACACGCATAATTATAATTATTCGTTCGTAACATTTATCATTGCATCGTTGATGTTGATATATATTTAAACATCACCGATTTTGTACTAATTAGGTAGCGCGTCTATTTGAGTTAGCGTTAATTATGTTTAGTTTTAACTATCATAATATGTTGATAAATAATTAATTTATTTTAATTAGAGAATGTAATTTTGCTTTGTTATTTTGGTGACAGCTATGTACGATCAATTAGGTAGGTATACTGTAGACGCTCCAGGTAGCTGATCCATGTATAACGCCAATTTTGATGGAATATTTACACAAAACATACCATCACGCCTGTACTGCCCGAAGGGTTAGGCAGAGCTGTGAGAATATACACCCACAGTTCGCCGGTATGTTTAGGTCCCATGTAATAGGGGGCGAGCTTATTGCCATTATCCAGGCACCAATCCTAACGCCGAGCTGCTACTGAGAATTTCATAGAATTACCCAATAACACTTTTTCTCGACCCGGGAATCGAACCCAAGACCTCTAGCGTAGCAGTCGCGCTTAGGACCACTAGGCTACCGAGGCAGTCCAATCCAGTCCAGTGCAGGGAATATTTTTATGAGCTAAACGCTATTGAAAATATGAAAGGTTGGACAGTCCGCCACGAAGGCTGACAGGTTATGTTGAAATAGAGAAAAATATATCATAATAATAACTTTGATTCAATATACGTTAATAATAATGTAAAAGATTTTATATTTAATAGAAAGATAATAACGGTACCACAGTACTTACAATTTAATATTTTTTACAAAAATGGTCCTTGCAGACGCGATAACTGCAGTCCTTTTAAAAGCAGTCTCTTGTTTTTCATAAAAGGTAATTATTTATTTCTAATGTAAATGGAATACCGTTCTGCTGGTTTGCAATGTCTCTTCTTCTACAAATTATTTATTTATTTATTAAAGCTTTATGCACAAATGTAAAACAAAATACACCGTACAAAGGCGGACTTAATGCCTTAGGCATTTTCTACCAGCCTACCTTAGGGCTATTAGGGCCTTAGGGTTATTTAATATTCTTGAAATACGAAATGGTCTTATGGAATAATAAAAAAAAACCTAGTACAAGTTGGACTGCCACACAAAGGGTCCGTACTACCGTACAATATTGAACTCTACCAACTTGCATAAAATGCATGTTTCTTGTATAAACTTTTAAGCCCCCATTTTGGACCCCTATATATTTTTTTTTTCATCATCATCATCATACCATCACGCCTGTATTCCCCGTAGGGTTAGGCAGAAGTGTTAGTACCAATGTACACCCACAGTTCGGCGAGCCTATTGCGATTAACCGGGCACAAATCCTAGCTCCAAGCTGCTACTGACAAATTCATAGAAAACCCAACAACAATTTGCTCGACCTGGGAATCGAACCCAAGACCTCTAGCGTAGCAGTCGCACTTAGGACCACTAGGCTAACGAGGCAGTTATTTTTTTTTGTCTCCCGACATTTCTAAACCCAATTAAATAATTATTTTTCACTTCATAGTTCGAAGGTGGTGAACGAAACCAGTATAGCAGGAAACCCTTTTAATAAACAACACAAAACTAATACGACACAGTCACATTTCAACCCGACCGGGGACTTGTGGTGACAACTGTTCACTCCAAAATTCCTATTTTATGAGAGAGTGTAAAGTAACCGTTGGTCCCTAGACATCACTAACTCATTACGACTTGGGACACGTCGGGACCTGAATGGGAAAGTTTGGTAAACGTGTGCTGGAATGGGAACCTGTCGTATTTTGGGTTCAACGACCATATTAATGTGTTTTGCATAGTGACGATATTTCTTTGTTTAAATGGTGGAAATAGACACTTAACAAAGCTGAAGGTATAGATAGACTGTCTGCCAGAGACGTCAGTGTGTTTCTTTCCTTTCATATTTTAAATTGTTCTTTATTCCAAACAAAACAAAATCGCATTCATAGAATAGAATACTATTCATGGCGATTTTTTTTATTGATATACCTGGGTATCTTCTACTTACATAGACATTAAAGGTAAAAGCTCCAACTTTTGTTAAGAAAATAAATTTTAAATGTTATAATCATAAATTCATGCTTACTTCTTCTTCTACTTAGCGTTTTCCCAACTATGTTGGGGTGGGCTTCCAGTCTAACCGGATGCAGCTGAGTACCAGTGTTTTACATTGAGCGACTGCCTATCTGACCTCCACAACCCAGTTACTAGGCAACACCATACCTCTTGGTTAGACTGGTTGTCAGACTTCCTGACTTCTGACTTTCCATAATGACTGTCAAAGATCTACGAATGACAGCCGGAACCAACGGCTTTACGTGCTTTCTGAGGCACGAGGGTGTCACACCGCCAACTTCCAAACTCCGGGCTGCTACAGAGCAAATCTTTATAGAAAACCCCAATAACACTTTTTGCCCGACCTGGGAATCGAATCCGGGACCCCATGCTCATCAGTCGGGCTTGTGACCACGAGATCAACGGGGCAGTTAAATTTCATGCTATATGCTTTAAATACTCATACGACACTAGCATATATCCGTGAGCGTAATGTTTCACGTGCCTAAGATTGTGCGCTACTATACAGCGTATAACGGAAAGGGTACATACATATTAAAGGCACGGATTCTATAGGTGTTAACAAACCACATAGTAATATTTTTAAATATCTATACTCACAGAATCATAAAATTAAGAAACACTTAAGTAAAAAATCAAATGTTTCCAATTGAATTCTACACATCACTGCACCAAGTCAGCTGATCGGTGTCAATAAACTACACACAAAGAAACGACTCTGTAAAAGATTTGTTTCTCCTCACACGTTTGTTAAGATTTAAACTTAATAAACTGCCAAAATAATATGCATTTTCAAGGTTATTGCTTTTGAGCTGAAATTTTGTAAAGAGATTCAGTACCGGATACACTCTTCACCCCGTTTGTATGGATATACCCTTTCTGTGACACGTTGTATACAGTGAGGGCACAAAAATAAAAGATTTTTTCGATTTATTCAAAAAAAAAGAAAGTGTATTTCTAGATTATATTGATATTTGTTTTCAAAGTATTATTAGTGCATAATGTATAAAGATAAGGGGAGATGATCACCCTAAACAAGAATAGACTGACCGGTAAAAGAAAATGAATCGTGGAAATAAGTCTTAAAGAGTTTTCACATAACTCAGATAATTCTTAGGGCGAGAATATTCATAAGAATTTCTCCACGTAAAAAGGTAATGTGTCCCTTAGGAGATGGTTCCTTCGAAGAGATTTTCTGTGAGGTCCTTCATATATCATATCTTGAAAATGTTAGAGTAATTACAAACTACGCTAATTCGATCACTTGGATGACATATTTTATTCAGTTTTTTTTACCAAACTACTGAACCAATTTCTATAATGGGATAATTTATATTGGACCACCTTTGAAGTATGACCTATCAAACAAAAAAATAATCATCAAAATCGATTTATAATTGGCGGACAAATCAAGTAAACACACAAGAACAAACCTACAGACGAATTAATAACCTCCTTCTTTTGGAACATTCCATCACGCCTGTATTCCCCGAAGGGTTAGGCAGAGGTGTACCAATGTACACCCACAGTTCGCCGGTATGTTTAGGTCCTATGTAATAGGGGGCGAGCCTATTGTCATTAACCGGGCACAAATCTCCGAGCTGATACTGAGAATTTTATAGAAAAACCCAATAACACTTTTTGCTCGACCTGGGAATCGAACCCAACACCTCTAGCGTAGCAGTCGCGCTTATGACCACTAGGCTAACGAGGCAGTTCTTTTTGAAGTCGGTTAAAAAGTAGTAGTATGTCTTTCGTTGGGGTCCAAACTTACCCTGCACCAAATTTCATCGAAATCAGTTCAGTGGTTTAGTTGTGAAAGCGTAACAGACCGTTACTACTTTAGCTTTTATAATATTAGAATGAATTTAAAAGTTGCATAATAAGAAATGTTTTTCTGATGCATGTAAACTTCGTTGTTCTTTAAATACAAATAACAATTCAATCCAAAACTCTACTTTTAAGCGAAATAAAACATTCAACACTTAGTATTTAACAACTTTTCATATCAAACTATTGAACTCCAGTATACACTGCTAGCAAACGGGACGTCTGAAATGACCTGGCTTGACCTGCAAGGGTAGATAGGGCATACAATGACAGCGCAATCGAACTTCTTTTAATATTGTTCACATCTGCAGAATTAATGCGCTGATAGTCAGACATTTATTAAATATCAATCTTGCTTAGTTTTTTATTACTTTTAGATTTTAGTGATAATGATACCTACGCTTATAAAAAGTTGTAGGCTTTGTGTTTTTTTTGTTCATCTTCGTAAAAACCAAAGAAAATATTGTTTGATTAATTCTAGACTAATTCTATGATTACGAGATTTTTAACATACCATCACGCCTGTTTCCCCAGAGGGTTAGGCAGAGGTGTACCAATGTACACCCACAGTTCGCCGGTATGTTTTTAGGTCCCATGTAATAGGGGGCGAGCCTATTGCCATTAACCGGGCACAAATCCTAACTCCGAGCTGCTACTGAGAAATTCATAGAAAACCCCAATAACACTTTTTGCTCGACCTGGGAATCGAACCCAACACCTCTAGCGTAGCAGTCGCGCTTAGGACTACTAGGCCAACTAAACAGAGTTAAGGCTCTCTGCCTTGACCGTCCTGGCACCTCCTTCTCTAGTATGACTGCTTCGCAGAAGAAGGTGCCTGCTTCCCATTCCCTCTCGCTCCGGACCATGGCTTGCACCAGGACCGGACGAACTTGGACGCACATGAAGTCCCTAGTGCTAAAATAAAATAAGGGTTGACATGGCTGAACCATAGAATCTCAACAGTACCTATCAACAATAGGTACCTACATGATTAATACAGAATATTTAGTTCGTTACTTTTCATGAATATTCTTTAGGTTTGTTGTTCAAAATTGAATCATAATTTGAATAGGCTAAATAAATCCTAAGCTTGGATTCTGTTTCAAATGAAATTTCTAGATGAAAATTGTGTTTATGTCTGTATTTAAGTCAACATTGTTTCTCATAAATATTTTGGTTGCTGAAAATTCAAATGGTTTTGTTACAATAATAGTCCCTATTGTTTGAATTGTACTATCCTAATTAAATATTTATGAAGATTAATTGGGGTTGATCAAGAAATTATGTTTTAGTGAGGGTTTCGGAAATATTACCTATAATCAAATTTACGAAATACTTAAACCCTTTGTCTAGTATTATTATATAATGGACAAACTATAATTCATTCATTTATCCTAACATAATCCTTTAATATTGTTCCAACGTTGCCATCGTGCCTATAATTAACAATGGCATTATATAGGCGGGTTCCGTAACTAAAACGTAGTATTGTTTAAAAAAAAACATAAGGAATAATCAATTGTATAAACCCTCGGGCCGTAGGATCCGTGTGCCGATAGCCTTTTTAGAGATGTACCTCATCGGTTGGTTAACACTTCCCGCAACCCAAAGGCTGGCTTATACCTTGGCTAGAGATTAAGCATTGCCATCCAACGTGGCAATGCGGCCAGTCTTTTGGGCACTTTTCTGGTTGACTGCTATGCGGCGGGATTTTTTGATGCCATTTAGTTTTAGTTTTAATTTTTTATTTTTATTATTAAGATTTTTTTAAATCTAATTTTAAGGCTGTAAATACTAGATTACTTCGTGTAACCCCTTTTTATTCAAATGAATAAACGAAATATGTGTCTGAAATCGCCCATCCACCTTGAGCAGGCGTAGTGAACAAGGCTCATGTCTTCTCTGCATACGAAGAGGCCTTTGTTCTGCAGTAGGATAATAATGGTTATGGTCATTTAAAAAAAACATTTTACCACATGCAATTTAAGACTCTAATTTGAATGGCAAATTGTGTGTTATTTCGAAGCCTTGGCATTCTAATGAGCCATTTATTTATTTTACTTACTTTAGCATAAAACGGCCATTGTCTAATTACATTATCTAAAGATATAAAATATAAATACATATCAGACGACATTACCACGCTCATCTCACAATACTCGTCAGTACGAGATCTTCCATTCGTTCGAACATATCACAGTCACGCTTGGCAATGCAGCTATGACTTTTATAGGCCGTTATTATTACTCTCAAGTAGGCATTCGACATTTAAAATGTGCTGCTGTTTTAAATTTTATTTTGATTTCGCAAAGTAACGTACTTACATACGAGTAATTGTGTTACGAACTTTTATTGTTCACGTAATTGTAAGACATGTAGGGACTTTTATAGCCCACATTATCCTCAACCGCTACTCTTGAGTTTATATAAGCCATAACATTGTTTCAATGCCTAACATTATTGAGATGAAAGATATGTAAAATAGGATAAAATACGATGGTAAAAAGAGCGCTCGTTGGCGAAGTGGCTGAATTGTGTGAAGAATGGATATCACGACGGTTGACAGGACAGAATGGAAGGATAAAACGTATTGCGCCAACCCCAAGTAACATAGTATAAGGGCAAGAAGATGATGATGATACGTGAAATATGGCAACGTCGCATTCTCTTAGCTTTAAATTATAAATGAATAACAGATGACAATCTGCACTATCCCGATACGTACAGAAGTAAAGATTCGTCACACAGGATCAAATTTTTGACCTAAATATTAATTATGTTTGATGACATCTTCGAAATTATGCATTTTTGGACTATATAGGGTAAAAGTGGGATAGACGCCTCAGGAGTATAGATGCCCCGGTTGTAATTACTCTAGTTTCGCGAATGAATCGCGTGCTATTTCATTTACCTATCGAAAGACTTTTCAACACTACTAAGTGGACCGTGTCTCATGTCTTTGTCCGATCGCATGGGGAAGCAAGGAGCGATCAAAGTTTTTTCGGCATAAATGCCTTGTTTCTCAGCGTGGCGACTATCCTAATCGTAATTTATATGGACTAGGCAAGTATCCCATACATGGGATAGTTGTCCCAAAAGCTAGAGGTCCGCAAAAATCGCTAATACGCTGGAAATATCGAGGATAATGTTTTTTACTTTTCTTAAATTTGTAAATAAAGAACCAAAGCACTTGCTAGTTTTGCAAATAAAATGTTTTGATTTTTGAACTGGCAGATATAAAATGATTTCAAAAAGTGTGGCATTTATCCCAATTGTACCCTATTCTATGGCTTTTTGTATTATTTTTAAGTATAGAATATAACCAGTTATGGGCTATAAAAGAACACGTATATAAGTATGGAGAATGTTAGTTATTATGCACTTGTGTACATTTCAATTTATTTATATTGCTTAGAGTTTTTTTTTTATAGACCAAAATTTGTGGAACTTCCCTCGTGTATTTATTAGCACCTGTCATGTTAACTCTTCACCACCTTTGGTTGAATGGTAGAGAATGCCCAAGGCATGAAGTTTAAATAAATAAATAACTAATATTTTTATGATCTAAAGGCATTGTAGTGGGCCTGGTTATGAATGCGATTTTTTATGTTTGTAAACGCACAAACGATGCAGGAGAATTTGTTAGCATGGGACAACATTTATATTTATCCTTATTTAGGGAGCCGTAGATATTTTTATAAGTTTACAAAAAATTCAATTAGGCCTGTATGCACCAGTCATGGTTATCTTTTAAATCAGAGTTAGTTGCGGTCTGTTTGTCCTGCAGTAAGACAATAATTGGGTAGATGTGAAAATTGAACAATAATTTCAAAAGAAACAGTTTATTTTAGCCCTGAAAACTCGATGAACTTTGAAATAACCATAAAATTAGATTTTTATTTGCTTTGAACTCAATAAATAGTTAATTAGATGTCAAAAAATTCTCGTCATCATTATGTATTGTCGTACAAAATCTATGGGGGAATTGATTAGTGGTGTCATCGACCCAATTGGCTCGTATTATTATTATTTTACATGTAAACATGGTAAACATTTGTATTTGTATAGTAAAATGAGTTCCATCCTATGAACAACAAAACTTAATATAATTTCTAGTTCCGTCTCAAAGCAGACTAGCCTAGAAGCCCAATAATTTCCCAAGAGTCAAACGCTATCTAGTTCAAACATGCGTCAAAGGAAGCAATCCGTACATCAGTCTGTAAACTACTCAATACTACAGTACGTCTTATCGTTTTGAATGTAGGTACCAAGAAATTCTTAGAGTGGGGAAGTTTATAAAAAAACATTGCTTACTTATGATCTAAGTAAATAAAGTTGATAAATGGGTGGTCACAAAATTACATCTGCATAAAACAAATTTTTCGGAAAAAATATTTAAAACTATCGAAATTTTGGGTTGATACTAAAAAATACACAATAAGGGAAAGTCTATAAACATTATATTGTTATGATATAACAATCCTGTCATATCAATTTGAATCCAACATTATTTTGACTCTCGCTAATACACGTAGCTAAAGAGAAAAAGGAACACTGTCATCGACTGAAGCTTATAGCCATTAGCCAGTCAAAGATGCTTAGAAGGTATTAACCTAGTTTTACATGCACTCAACTTAAAAAGAGAATAAACAAGAAGGTTTTTCTAAGGCCCACAAAAAATGCTATTTGACTTAGCACTCGACACGGTTGGCCTAGTAGCTGATTGGCAGCTGCGCTGCGTGTCGTGAGTTCGATTCTTACACGAAATAGATAATTGTATGACCAGGTAGTTGTTCCGGGTCTGGCTGTTTGTGCATATGAGTTTTATATGTTTGTAAACGCTCCCACGATACAAGAGACATACCTAGTGTTGGGCTACATTTTTAATAAAAAAGGTAAAGAAAGAAAGAATGTTCTAAATTATCTCTAATGCAAAAAAAAAACTAGAATTACTTGAGAACATTACCTAAAATTTGATAAACTAAACGTTGATCTCTAAATTGATGCTCTCAGATCAACAATGAGTCTAAGCGGCCCTCAGACGTGCCCTTAAGCCCCTTTTATGGTGCGTGATAAAACACTGGTGCTTCAAAGTAAGCATACTTAGCAGATTTTAAGTCGTTACGCACGTAAAGTTTATGCGAGAGGTTCATTAACCAGATCATGTCAAAGTGCGGATTATTGTTGAGTCGTCATTGTTATGAAGCTTTGTTATTGCTTAAGACGTTCATTTGTTTTATGGTTTGAAATGTGGTTTAAGTTCGGCACTTCGGTGTTTATCATCATTATTTTATTGGGCCTGTGGACGGTGAGCAATGAGTAGCTCACCATCCGTACGTTGCATAACGAAGGGCCGTAACGACGGCGCGTTCGTGTTCCACGCGCGCCACAAAGAGATGTCAGCTGTTTTAGAAGGGGCCACTCAGGGCCAATGCCTGCCGGGGCTGCGGGTTGTTCGTAAGAGATACCGCGCCCCCGGAACGCAAAGGGCACAAGAAGGAACATGAATGGGTTTTAGTCAGTAAAAGTCTGACACTCCCTCCCGCCCCGCCTAGGGCGGGGGAAGCCATTTGATGATTTCCCGTGCCTAAAAAAAATAAAATAAACCATTGACACGACCTCTAACTCAAATTCTAACTGAAATTACAGACAAATAATAGATACGTTTTATACCCTATACTTAGGGTTGAATAATATATTAAACCATTATAATAATAGATTAGTTCAACAAATTGTAATTTACATTGTAATTAGAGCGACCGGGAAACTCATTCCAATGTGTGACGACATTTTGGAAATAACATTCGTTTTGCATGAATAGTGACAATTAAAAATGTTTCATGTTATCAATTTTGAATTAATTCGTTCAGCGATTCATTAGTAATATGGTTTCATAATGAATTTATTTGCAGAGAGCGTGTACGCAAAAATATGGGCATTGCAACTAATTCATTTCTTTGAAATAAATTCTATTTGACAACACATCTGCAAGGGCTTTTGTACTGCAGATGACATTAAGTGGGCTGTTGGTTTGTTTGTCGAGCAATGACATATGTTTCCCATTTTTGCGATATTTTTTTACTCTGAACAATACACTTACCTAGGAACTTCTGGCTACGGAGATGAAGATAAAGATGCAGTGTTTTTTACGAGAACAAGTTTGAATTGTTCTAACTAATCTTTAATAATAATTACCCCTTGTATGTGGTGTGTATTTTTACACCCTGTATACAGCGTGTAACAGAATATACATATCAAAAGGCACGGATTCTTTTGGTCTTAACAGGTTTGTTAGCGTGTGGTTACATAGCAACATTTTTCTAATACCTAAACTCACAAAATTATAAAGTTAAGAAACATTTAACAAAAAAATCAAATGTTTCCAATTGAATTCTACACATCACTACACCAAGTCAGCTGATCGGTGTCAATAAACTACACGCAAAGAAACAACTCTGTAAAAGATTTGTTTCTCCTGACACGTTTGTTATGATCTAAACTTAATAAACTGCCAATTTTTTTTTATGTATTATGAAATTTATGGCTTTTGAGCTGAAATTTTGTATAGAGATTCAGTACCCGATACACTCTTTACCCCGTTTGTATGGATATCCCCTTTGTGTAACACGCTGTATAACGAACCTATTGTTTTTGTGATTGAAATAAACTAAATACAATTACGCTAAGTATCATTAAATCAACGAAAACTCCGGATCATTCACCAGTTTAATCAGTCTCGAAGGCCAGAAGGTAAATTAACTCTGCTAATTTAGGTGAGAGCGAAAAGTATTTTTGTTTCAAGCAAACAGAAATACTTCGTAAAGTAGTCTTCTTAACTTAAGTCTGTTCATTTGTAATTTAGAAATTGTTTTTATTTCAGCTGTTGTTTTTTTGGCACTTTGGTCTTGAATTGATTGTTGTTATAAAGAATTATTGTTGTTGATGTTGGATGGAAAATAGTATGGATGTGTTGATGTTGTTTACTTTTAAAACATTTTTGGGAGTTTGTAACCTAAAATTATAAGAATTTTGAAGTATTAAAAATATTGCCTATGTGTCACGTTAACAATTAGAAAACCTCAGTTTCAATCTGTCAAAATTGGCACTAATTTACAAAAAAATTGTGACATTGTTTGTTGCTGAAATAAGATTGCTTGCAGATAAACGGCAAACCTTGAAAATAGATAGTATTTAATCAACCATAGAGTTCAAATTCCAGTTAAATATACAAATCGAGTTAGAAACTACACTAGTCAGATCAGGGCTGGATCTATATATAGTAGCTTAGGGCTGAAGTTGAGGGCCCCATGAATATAAAGAGCGCCCAACCACCATTGAAGGAAAAGCGAAAAATAAAAAAAAAAGTGTATTATATTACTACACTCACGGCTTCATTACGCCTTTAACTTCAAATGTAATGATAAACTTAGTTCACTTGTATCATAATGAACTATAATTGTCCTAATAATTTTTTTGGGGAAATCTAGAGCTTCTGTCTGAATAAGCCGAATTCAAGCTCATTTAAGATGTTTGTCCTATCGGATAAACGCTAGTTTTAAAATTAATAAGAAAATGACAGACAGTGACTAATGTCGCCAGTGATACGTATGGAGCGTAATAAAACGACCGTGTGCTTGGATCACTAGTTTAATACTGGCCCCCGCGCACCGCGCGGCCGCGCGCGAATACGACGGCATGCGCGTACGTAGGTATGCGCGTACGTAGGTATGTAGATACATATACATCACTAATAATAAAATAATATTGGCATAAAATAAGTATTGATCAAATAATACGAAGTTTAAAATATACGTGTTTTAATCAAAGTATATTTAATAAATCATATATAATAAATTATGGTAAACAGTTTTTTTACAAAATGGAAATTAGTTTGATTAATTAGATAGACAGTATACGGTGGCCCCAAATAGTGTTAGCCTAGGGCCCCACAAATTTACGATCCGTCCCTGTGTTACACGGACATAGTGACATGCGGCTTCGACGGAATGCTTACGTAAACCTAATACATGCCGCGGTTGCAGTGTGGTTGTTACAGTACGTAGCTTCATGCCGAATGATTTGGACGTCAGGCAGGGATGAGCAACATGTTGGGAAACGTTTGTAGCTAATGGAAATAGGTTTTCGGTGGAAATGTTCTTGACGTCATCTTTTGTTGCTCGTGTTTTCTGACGGACAGGCGCTATTGTTAGGTGTTGTGTTTCTCTTCGAGAATTCCTGTTACGCCGTGAAAATGCAAGTCGGAAAGGATAAAAGGCGTTCGCTCCAATGCCAACTACTATCAAGTTAGTCAGGAATAACGTAACGTTTCCCAAATCTAATTATTTTCTTAAATAATGAACATGCATGAGATTGTAGAATACAGGCTAAACGAAAGAAAAAACATCAATATTTAAAAAATAATTGTTTTTTTGGATAACTTTTGATTCAGGTTGCAACTGCGGCGTTGCAAAGAAGTACCATATGAAACAGAAAAATAATGATACCAGCCTTTTATTGTACCGCTGTAGGGCAAAGGCCTCTTTCCATACAGATAAGGCGATTCGATTGGTGATTCTAGACTTATATTAATTACAAGTCCAGATATCCTTACGATCTTTTCCTTCACCAAAGACTTTAATGTCAAAAATAAACTAAGAAAGTAAGAAAAAGTCACATTGGTACGTGTCCGGTATCGAACCCACAACCTCTAGCAACCATGGGGCCATCACAACATACGAAATAACTTTTGGAAAAATATCCAATCACCATAACTTTTGGATAACATTTCGGTTCCAAGTACTCAAGCACTTTATTTTCCTGGTCAGGCAATAAATTAAAGAAAGAAAGTTTTTTTTTTTCGTGAATTATTACAAAGACTCCGATTCGCTTTGCCGCCTGTCGATTTCAGCTGGCTCGTTTGAATGGAATATAGGACTTTTGTATAACAGATGGTAAGCGCGTGATTATTGCCAGTGATATAGGTGAAGACCTTTATTTGAAATCTGACATAGCATAGTATGAAATAGATCTTCCAGATAGGTTTTTTCCCACTGCGTTAGAATTGACTTTTAGATTCTTTCAGATGCTGAGTACCTGTATTTTACATGATAGGAATTGCCTTTGAATTTGAGACTACCATTTGATCTCCTTAGAAAAATGATTAATGTGGAACTTAGACATTTCATGAACGCCTATGTGAAATAAAAGATGATATTGATTTGAAGGAACCACGCCTTATTCCTCCGACCTAACATGGAGATTCGATCATGTCGGCAAATCGACCAAATTTCGGTCATGGGGATCAACCTCAATGAAGACTAGCCAAGCACCCAGGAGATGTTATAGCGTACAGGAGGACTCCCTCTTCCCTTACTCTCATATCCCGATGGGATGGAAATTCGAGACTACCTGAAAGAGATCAGGTGCAGGAAAAACGAAAAAAAAAACAAAAGAAAAAAAAAATAACGCCTGTACGTTACCGACACTGATACCAACTAATTAGTTATATGCCTAGTTGTATGCTAAACGACGTTATTTATTAGGCAATGTATTTAAATAATAATAATAAACATTTATTTCAGTCTAGGACCATATTTAGTTACTAACAATGTACTTAAAAACGAATGTGCCCTGTGGAACACCAGAGCTTGAAGAAAAGGAACAGATTCATATCCCGCCAAGGCGACTATTTGAGAACGATTAATTAAATAAATTCTCGAACCACCGCAACAGAGAGCCACGAATACCAGCGCAATTAAATTTCATAGAAAGAATTGAGTGATCAACAGGATCAAAGGCTTTTGCAAAAACTACACACAAACTAATCTGTATAAACAGCATCAACCTGACCCCAGGCTTCAAAGATTCCGGCCCTGGTGCAAGCCATGGTCCGGAGCGAGAGGGAATGGGATGCAGTCGCCTCCTTCTGCGAGGCAGTAATGCTTGAGAAGGAGGCGGCGGGACGGTTGAGACAGCGGTTCTCCCGTCCCAGCCGCCGCGGTAGACGCTCCGGACGTCGGGAGCCGCGAGACGACTCCCGGCCACCGTAGATACTGGCCTGTGGACGGTGAGCAATGGGTAGCTCACCGTCCTTACGTTGCATAACGACAGGCCGTGTCGACGGCGCGTTCGTGTTCCACGCGCGCCTCAAAGAGATGTCAGCAAAAGGAAGGGGCCACTGAGGGCCGATGCCTGCCGGGGCTGCGGGTTGTTCGCAAGAGATACCGCGCCCCCGGAACGCAAAGGGCACAAGAAGGAACATGGGTGGGTTTTAGTCAGTAAAAGTCTGACACTCCCTCCCGCCCCGCCCAGGGCGGGAGAAGTTATTTGATGATTTCCCACCCACCAAAAAAAAAAAAAAAAGGCTTCAAAGCTAGCTAGTGTAAATGAGTAAGTTAGAAATAATAGAACGGCAAAATCATGTTGCTATGAACTAATTATATGACGAGAAGGTGAGAATAAACTACATTGTATATAAGGCCTTCAAATATACCATCACGCCAGTATTCCCCAAAGGGTTAGGCAAACGCGTAACCAATGTATCCAGTTCCAACCAAGTTGTAACCAGTTCGCCGGTATATTTTTAAGTTCCACGTAATAGGGGGTGAGCCTATTCCCATTAACCGGGCACAAATCCAAACTCCGTGCTGCTACTGAGAATTTCATAGAAAACCCGAATGACACTTTTTGCTCGACCTGGGAATCGAACTCAAGACCTTTAGCGTAGTAGTCGCGCTTAGGACCACTAGGCTCACAAGGCAGTTCTTTTTTAAAGTCGTTTAAAATACAGTTAGCCTTTATAATTATAAGCTTAAAGCCTTTATATATTTTGTTAAATATTTTAACATTATTAAAGGTAGGTTTTATTATAAGATATTTGAAATTGTATACATATTTGTATACAATTTATGCTAAATCCTAACATTTAAATGAAAATAAGAGGATATTTTTTACCAAACAATATGTATGAATTAAGGTTTTACACATAAAAGGGTTTAGTTACGGTCCTGACCCTTTTCTAAGTGGACTAGAAATACAAAAAAAAATGAATAAACGAAAAATTGTGACTCAAATTTGCCTTTTGGGCTTTGTAAAGTGATCTTGGAAAATAAATATTTGTTAGTTTAATACAATGTTACTGTAGTTAGATATTGGAGGTGTCAGATTTATTTTCAAATCTTAGATTTAGCTTTGAGTGCGCTTACTGGAATTACTGGAAGAAGTTAAGACTTCTTGATATCTACATACATACATACAACTTTTTCCCAAGGAGGTACGATCCTAACATACTCAATTAGCCTAGTCCGCGTTCATATCGGTTACGAGTACTGGGCACCCGAACATTTTGAAGAAACTCACCAATAAGGTCAGGGTAGGTCTTTCTAGTGCGTCCCCTTCCGGCGTTGCCATTTACATCTGCCATATAAATTCCTTTTGTCAGTCGCCTTACACTTATGCTTTATCGTCGTTCTTGATATTTACACAAATAAATAAAAATAAAAGTGTATGTAAGTGATGTCAACATAATAGCTATTTACTAAATGCGTATAAGTTTCCAAGGTAGTTCCAAAAAATTAATTTCTAAAATTTTTGCCTGTCTGTCCATCGGTCTGTTTGTGGAAGCTAATCTCAGAAACGGCTTGGCAGATTTTGACGAGAGTTTCACTGGCAGATAGCTAAAGATAAAAGGAGTAATTAAGGCTAAGGCAAGGTTAGGTTTTATTAAGGTAAGGTTTTATTTTAGAAAAACGAATTATAGTCCCACGCAAAAAAACTCAACAATAAAGTCCGAAGGCTATAAGCTATTTTAAAAATATAGTCTTAAGTAATAGACTCCCACACAGCAAACTAAACCGAGCAAAAAGGTTTAAATAAAACGGAGCGGATATAACGTTTTTTTGAACTCTATAGTTTTTGGGTCATGAACGTTTTAGTAGATCGTTATAATTATTTTCAGTTTCAGTACTTTCAGTTCGGAGTTTTCAGTTTTGTTATTAAATATTTGTTTCAGCAATTTATTTTGTGAAGAATAAAACTTCCTAAGTTGAGTTGTGCTTAATTATGTTTTTTTAATATTAACCGCTTCTGATTCCTAAGAATCCTAGTATCCTACTAATATTATAAATGTGAAAGTTTGTGAGGATGGATAGATCGATGAATGTTTGTTACTCTTTCGCGCTTGAACGGCTAAATGAATTTAGATGAAATTTGGCACTGAGATAGATTGTAGTGTGGAATAACACATAGGATACTTTTTATCTCGGGAAAATGTACGGTTCCCGTGGGATAATATATTGATGTTTTTCTTTTTTTTTTCTCTTTTTTGGGGGGTGGGAAATCATCAAATAACTTCTCCCGCCCTGGGCGGGGCGGGAGGGAGTGTCAGACTTTTACTGACTAAAACCCACCCATGTTCCTTCTTGAGCCCTTTGCGTTCCGGGGACGCGGTATCTCTTACGAACAACCCGCAGCCCTGGCAGGCATCGGCCGTCAGTGTCCCCGTCTTTATGCTGACATCTCTTTGAGAATATATTGATGTTGATGCGGACGAAGTCGCGGTCAGAAGCTAGTAGTATAATAACGATAGTAGCCAAACGCACTAACACACACACATCTATTTAAATATACACTAATATTATAAAGCTGAAGAGTTTGTTTGTTTGGTTAAACGCGCTAATCTAAGGAACTACTGGTTTGAATTGAGAAAAATATTATTGTGTTAGATAGTTAATTTATCGAGAAAGGCTTTAGGCTTTATAACATCACGCTACGACAGACGGAAGAGGAGCAGCAACCAAAGACGTAACTTAGTGTGGATGAAAAAAAATACGTAAGAGAAGTCGCTGGCAGTAGCTAGTTTAAAATAAAAACAAAGTCCCAAGAAACCTATTTTCCATTACAGGCCACACACACGCCAATAAACTTTTAGGAAAATAAACCTTTTACCAAAAAAATTAAGAAATCTTCCCACACGGAATATGAAAGTCATTTCTTATGATTACAGCAGACATAAGAATGAATAAAAAGGCGCACAGAATAATGGCGGACATTAGCAAGATGACGCGTAATGGCGCTTTTAAGGCGTACGTGCCTTAGAATTACAAACCTGCATATACAGCGTGTTACGAAAAGGGTATATACACATCAGAGGTACGGATTCTATTGGTGTTAACAAACCACATAGTAACAATTTTTGAATATCTATACTCACAAAATTACCAGTACGGTTGTATTCCCCGATGGGTTAAGCAGAAGTGTACCAATCTACACCCACAGTTCGCCAGTGACTCACAAAATTATAAAATTAAGAAACGCTTAAGTAAAAAATCAAATGTTTCCAATTGTATTCGACACATAACTACACCAAGTCAGCTGATCGGTGTCAATAAACTACACGCAACGAAACAACTCCGTAAAAGATTTGTTTGTCCTGACATGTTTGTTATGATTTAAACTGAAAAAACTGCCAAAATAAAAAGCTTATGAGCTGAAATTTTGTATAGAGATTCAGTACCGGATACACTCTACACCCCGTTTGTATGGGTATACCCTTTCTGTAACACGCTGTATATTTCGACTTTTATTATCTTATACGTGAAAAACACATAGGGAAAAAAGATTTTTAAAGAAAATGTTAGAACTGTTCGAATTTAAAACCTGGAACAATCTCTTTCGCCGACTTTACTTAAAGTGAGCTTTGTGTGAGGTAAAGTGTATGATCCCACCTGCAACTAGGGATTGACAGTACACTTCTGGCTCACTTCACTGAGAGAGATTTTCAATAATAGTAAACATAACATACCATCACGCCTGTATTTCCCTAAGGAAAGGCAGGTAAGGCAGAGGTGTACCAATATACACCCACAGTTCGCTGGTATGTTTTTAGGTCCCATGTAATAGGGGGCGGGCCTGTTGAATTGTACTCAAAACCTCTAGCTTAGCAGTCGCACTTAGGACCATATGGGACAATCTGGTCATCATTCCATTTCAGGAACAATGAACGTCAAAAGTGTAATTTAAATTATTTGTTATTAATTATTTGTGTTATTGGGTTTTTCTATGAAATTCTCAGTAGCAGCTCGGAGTTAGGATTTGTGCCCTGTTAATGGCAATAGGCTCGCCCCCTATTACATGGGACCTAAATATACCGGCGAACTGTGGGTGTACATTGTTATACCTCTGCCTAACCCTTCGGGGAATACAGGCGTGAGTGTAAATTATTTTTGAGAAATATAAATCTATGCTAATATTATGAAGCTAAAAAGTTTGTTAGTTTGATTGTTTGTTTGTTTGGCGGAGCGCGTTAATCTCAGGAACTACTGGTTTGCATTGGACAATTCTTTTTATGTTAGATAGTTCATCTATCTACCAACAGGTACGGAGCAGTAACCAATAACGTAACCTAATGCGGGTGAAAAAACTACGCGGACGAAGTCGCGAGCAGAAGCTAGTTTTTATTAATTTTAAAATATATTATTTTCCATCTTATTTTTTATAACGAATTGCTTTTTATACGTTCCAAACTTTAACTTTGTAACCTTATCACGGCAAAACCACTGACCCGATCGTAATGAAATTCGATTAAGGGGTAGATTGGGATATAGGACAAAGATATAGGTTACGTTATACGCATAATTTAAGGGTTTGTCTGCATTCACGATAACCAAAACTCACGTTAGTGAAATTGCCGGCAGAAGTTAGTAGATCAGAGATTATCTACAACATCCATTCATTCAATAACGATAGTAAGTAAGAACTATCATTATTGGACGAATGGAAGTTTGTTACTTAATCATGTCGGAACGGTTCAACGGATTTAGATGAAACTTAGCACATAGATAGATTATAGTCTAGAATAGCACAAATGTTACTTTTTATTCCGGAAAAATGAACGGTTCCTGTAGGACAATATATCAACTTACATACATAAACCATGGGGGTAGGCAGAAACCACAGAACGCATCCTGCTACGATCCTTACATACGTCTTTCGCCTCGTCCAGGTCATACATCTGTGTACAAGGACGCCGGTTACGAGTACTGCGCACCCGACCTTTCTGAAGAACCTCACCAATAAGGTCAGGGTAGGTCTTTCTAGGGCGTCCTCTCCCGGCGTTGCCGCTCACATCTGTCATATAAATCCCTTTTGTTAGTCACCCTTCACTCATCTTCTCAACAAGACCGAACCATCTAAGCATACTTCTTTCAACCTTTGTCAGTACATCCTCTTTTAATCCGCAACGTTCTTTGATGCAGATAAAGTCGAGAGCAGAAACTTGTATTCGACGGCTGTTAATTACATGACTTAAATTTTATTTTATGGTCAAAACAGCTCCATTAAACCTAAAAAAACTATCACATCAAAATAAACAAAAAACAATGAACCAAGTCAGCCGGCAAAATTGCCTAGTTTCCATTTAACTGCCATCTAAATTAAGATCGAAATCTGGTCTAGACTGAAAACAATAAACATTTCAGTCCATTTCACAGCTTTTACAACGATAAGAAACTCTTAAATAATGACAAAGTGTCCGTTGGTTTATTTATCTTAAGCTTCTTCAGCTTGGAAAGATAAATTTTGGGTCTAAGACAGTGATAGTACATATTTCCTAAGGGACCCAGTGTAGACTGTGGAGATAAAAAGGTCGATGGCAATAGCGGGAGTGTCTAAAACTGAAGTTCAGTCTATGACGACACAGTTAGCGCAGGCGGACTATTGCGTACGTCCGTCACCCCCTATTCATCTGGACCCGAGGCGGCGGGGCGTAGTGTTCCACGCGCGCCCCTCTTTGTTGGCCTGCGGGGAGTCCAAAAACTCACTGCCCCCGCTATCCTGAGGAGGCTCATACGGGGATCGCGGAAGGCGCGTAAGTTCCCGGGATCCTTGGCATAAGTTTGGGAATGAAACACCGGGGTGGTTTTAAGTCAGTAAGAGTCTGAGAGACCCCTCCGCCGCTCAGGGCGAAGGACATTCAAGAGGATTTTCCACCCGGCAGCAAAAAAAAAAAGAAAGCAGACATGAGAGGTAATGAAGTACAGATAAAGAGTTATCCAGAGATAAACTCAATAGGAATCTGTAAATCAAACCCAACTTACGAGTTACAAACAGAACTTACGAACATTTATAAATCTTTCTAACTTCTGTTTTATTTCCAAGTACATAAGAAGCGTCCTCAAAGCAAATAAAATATAAGTAATGTCAAAAACATATAAGTCGCAGTAACTACCTAAGAACATCCACATATGTACCTAGAATATCGGTTGTATGGCTATGTGAGTTTATACGTTTATTAACGCACCTACGATACAAGAGAAATTCTAAGTGTATGCAATAAATATCAGCTTATAACAAAATAAATAAATAAATGTTATAAGGTAATTTTACACAAAATATTGTTTGAAAATTTTGTTTGTCTGCCCGATTGTGCCGGCTAATCTCCGAAACGAGTGGACCGATTTAGACAGGACTTTCACTAGAAGATAGGTGGTGTTATAGAGACTAGCTTAGGTTTTTATTTAATAAAAAGGATACAAAAAGTAAATCCCGTAATAACCGACATTCACGCGAACGAAGTCACGGGCTTAACCTGGTCTAACCTATAATATTGGTTGTATCAGTTAACGCATCTACGGAACACCCACCATACAGAAAACCATCCGAGTGGGTATTATATTAAATAAACGTAATCGTATAACGTTACCCGTTAATTTAGTAGGATAAAAATCATAAAAATATCGCATTAAAATCACAAAATTCCGTACGGCAGCTAACAAAAGAGCTACGAACTTTGAAATCGCTGAACCGATTTCCATAAAGCAAAGCTGGAAACACTCCCGACTAATATACCTTTCAAACAAAAAAACTAAATCAAAATCGGTTCATGCGTTCGGGAGCTACGATACCACAGACAGACCTAAACTTATAACACCCCGTCGTTTTTGCGCCGGGGGTTTAAAAAGGGTTTTTTTAAAAGACGTTATTTCGACTGCTAACCTACAAGAGATATGAAGAATTCATGGACATTGTTCCATATAGAAATACCTACATTATGCCATTCTATTGGAGTTTTCTCTCCAATATTTCATGATAATATAGAGGGCGGGAACTTTTGGTATGATGTATTGTCGATATAAATTGCTTGCATTTATCTTTGGTATTCCGAGACTGTTAGTTATTGGGTCTGGTACTTGACTACTGTTGAGTGGCTGGATTAATTTCAATGTGTTAATTTTTTGTGGTTTGAGGGCCTGTTTTGCTAGTCTATGGTTTAAAATGTTTTCCAAATAGTAGAGCTCTTTGTGAAGGAGCTGTCACGGGGAAGTACTACCACCATATCTATTTATTTATTTATGAAAACTTTTTGCACATAATGTAAATAATACATTGTACAAAGGTGGACTTAATGCCTTTGGCATTTTCTACCAGTCAACCTTAGGGTGATGCAGAGACAAAACATAGTAGGTGCAAGAAACAGAAAGTTTCTAGGAATAAAATATAATAAATACATGCATACATACATACAAACAAAACATACAGAGTAGAGAAAGCCAAAAAATACATAGGTGAAGAAATATAAGAAACTACTTGTGAGACGAGTCTGCCAACTTCATAAGCAAGTGTTCACGAGCTTTTACTTTGAATATGAAACGACTGGTAGCCATCCTGATATTCTGAGGAAACGCATTCCAAAGGAAAATCGCCTGGACAAGAAATGAAGATTTAAGAAAACCAGAGCGGTGAGAAGGACATCGTAGAAAACGATTATTGGAGGAGCGAAGATGCTTACTGTGCGCAGAGCACAAGTATTGGAAGTGAGAAGTCAGATAGAAAGGAGAACTAGGTTTGTCTAGAAGAGAGAACAAAGTAGTCTGCCGCAAAGCAGCGTTGCTGTGTTCCGGTTTGAAGGATATGGGTGCCGGTGTTATTACAGGCACATGAGACATTTAAGCTTTGTCTCTAGGATGGCAACGCATTTGCAAGGCCTCTGGTATTTTTTTTTTTTTGGTGGGTGGGAAATCATCAAATAACTTCTCCCGCCCTGGGCGGGGCGGGAGGGAGTGTCAGACTTTTACTGACTAAAACCCACCCATGTTCCTTCTTGTGCCCTTTGCGTTCCGGGGGCGCGGTATCTCTTTCGAACAACCCGCAGCCCCGGCAGGCATCGGCCCTCAGTGGCCCCTTCCTTTTGCTGACATCTCTTTGAGGCGCGCGTGGAACACGAACGCGCCGTCGACACGGCCTGTCGTTGTGTTAAACGTAAGGACGGTGAGCTACCCATTGCTCACCGTCCACAGGCCCGTATCTACGGCGGCCGGGAGTCGTCTCGCGGTTCCCGACGTCCGGAGCGTCTACCGCGGCGGCTGGGACGGGAGAAACGCTGTCTCAACCGTCCCGCCGCCTCCTTCTCAAGCATTACTGCCTCGCAGAAGGAGGCGACTGCATCCCATTTCCTCTCGCTCCGGACCATGGCTTGCACCAGGGCCGGACGCGAGAGTTCAATCCGCCAATGGCCGCCACGAGGACTCGGCGATGCTCCGCCCAAGCGAGGCATACCGCCACGGTGTGCTCCATCGTGTCCTCGGGGCGATCCACACAATGGTGAGCCCCGGACGTTTCCTCCCGCCCGATGAGGTGCAGAAACCTCCCGAAACACCCGTGTCCGGTGAGGACCTGCGTCAGGCGGTAGTTGAGGGCGCCGTGGCGCCTCTTCAGCCACTCCTCAAAGAGGGGACTTACCGCCTCTATTAAGGCGTGCCCAAGGCCTCTGGTATTGCAGATGTCTTTAGGCATAAAAAAAATCATCTCTTTATCAGTTCTTTATGTGCTCTCATGTATTTATTTTCTGCTACTATTTCTATTTTTATATGCATCCATTTATAATCTAAACTAATGTGACAGGGGTGGCGTTCAGCACATTGCAGTAAACGTACATCTGAAATAATTTTATAAAGAGGTAAAGTTTGTGAGTTAGTGAGGTTGTAGAGGGTAATCTTTAAATAAACTGAACCAATTTTGAAAAAAAAAATTATCCATAGGAAGCCATGTTATTTTTAAGTGTCATAGTAAACAAAGAAGTAATGTAACGCGGGGGAAATAAGCCACGCGGACGAAATCGCGGTCAGTTCGCTACTTTATAATAAAAAGAAAAAAAAAATTTGTTTGTAATGGATTCACTCAAAAAATTCTTAACCGATTTTTAAAATTCTTTCACCTATGGAAAGCTACATTATCAGCGAGGAACATAGGCTATATTTATTTTCCAAAATAGGTATTTGGGATCCATAGGAAATTTCACGCGTACGTAGCGTCTCGGGAAAAGCTAGTATATTAATATATACATTCGTTCAGGGAATACCTGGGCGTGCTGTTATGTTATATATATCAGAACGTTATCGTTTTAAAGCCGTAAAAGAATGCGTACTCGTAAAAGAATATGAATTCTTCCGTTAGAGTTAACTCAAAATACTTAAGAGCAGTCTATTGCTTCAAACATTTTAATGATGACCCCATTTCGGCTGCGCTTTGAATATAAAAGGTAAGCAACTTGAAAAGGTAACTTCCTTAGAAGAATTCATTTGATTTTTAATGTTCTTATTCTGTTTTTAAGAGTTTTTGTTTATTAAGGCGTGGTAAAGTGTTATTACGATTTTTATTAGGAACTAGCTTCTGCTCGCGACTTCGTTCGCGTAGTTTATTCACCCGCATTAGGTTACGTTTCTGATTACTGCTTTACTCCCGTGTGTCGTAGCGGGATGTTATATAGCCTATAACCTTCCTCGATAAATGGACTATCCGACACAAATATAAATTCTTAGTTCCTGAGATTAGCGCGTTTAACCAAACAAACAAACAACCTCTTCAGCTTTATAATATTACATACTATCACGCCTGTATTCCCCGAAGCCATTGATATTTTTGCCATTTTTATAGATAATAGTACTGAGCCCTTCGTGCGCGAGTCCCACTCGACCTTGGCAGGTTTTTATTTACACCCCGTATTTGCCCCTCTGTTTGGAATTTTCAAGAATAGAAGCATGATGATTTTTTAATAGAGCAACGTACTCAACTACTAAATTCTCTGGTCCCAGTGCTGTTAACACTAATTCTCTACTTAACCCTACGGGAATATTCGCCACAGCTGTAGGGGTCGGGCTTAATGTTCCACACTGGACGTTTTAGTGTTGTTCCAAAAACAGTGCGAGTGACAAGTCAGAAATTTATGTATGCAGTCTTCGTTTTACGGGGCTGTCCTAAATTCTAACTCTGTTGAATATGGATGTAATTCCTGTAGATTTCTTGCGACTTTGTTGTGAAAAGCTGCGGTGGTAAGCTGAGTTTGAAGGTATTTTAATTATGAAAACTGGTTTTGTTTACCGATTAAAAGCAGTTGTAGGTTGTAAATTTTAACTTATCTAACTGAATTTAATTTGATGAAAGAAGACAAAGTGTGTGTGAGCGAGAGAGATGTCTGGAACAAATATGAGTAGTAAGACGTAATAATAATGTTAGAAAATATGTTTATTAATTTTGAAAAGTAAAAATTATTGAAAAGAGTATGCTTAGATGCTTAGATGGTTCGGTCATGTTGAGAGGATGAGTGAAAGGCGACTAACGAAAGGGATTTATATGGCAGATGTGAGTGGCAACGCCGGGAGAGGACGCCCTAGAAAGACCTACCCTGACCTTATTGGTGGGGTTCTTCAGAAAGGACGTGTGCGCAGTACTCGTAACCGGCGTGCTTGTATGAACAGATGTATGAACGTGGTCGAGGCGAAAGAAGTATGTAAGGATCGTAGCAGGTGGCGTTCTGTGGTTTCTGCCTACCCCCATGGGAAAAAGGCGTGAGTTTATGTATGTATGTATGTAAAAATTATTACTCATGTCTTTATTTTCGTATTATTTCCCAAAAATTTTCGTAGGACCAAACTTTGGATTAAAAATGTTGAATCGATTGCCGTGACCCGCAGCGGTGACAAAAAGACAGTAACCTAAGTATCATCATAAAGCCTCCGTTGTATTGTGGTACAGACTCCTAAAAAGGATTAATTCCTAAGCAGTTGCAAGTTTTGTAAAAGTAAAATACAGGCAGATTGCAAAACAATCGGCAAAAAGTGGCCAGCGTTGAAACAAAAATGAGTATGTACCTTTTCAAAGTCGCTGGAAGTAAAAAAGTCGTCTCGGTTCATTCGATTGAAAATAAAAGTCTCCAAATACGTCGACACTAAGCGATCACATTACAACTTGTTGTGACAAATGTAACTTTGCAGGAAACTTAGTTGTTGTAACAAAAGGGAAATTCTTGAAGCGGAAACACACCCTTTCTTTCCGTTCCTATCTTCTTTCTGCACTTAACGATTTAACAAAGAAATTGCTCAACTTTCCACTTTCATTCAATTCAACAGAATTCGGATATGAATGATAAATTTGTTCTAAATGACGGATAAAGAGATTTTATTTCTGCCTAGAGACAACCTTTTAAGTTATTTTTATTAAAGGTAAAAATCTCAAAGGGATCGAAAGATTCGATTACTTTTATTTATCTTTACGGCCCTTTGTTGGTTAAAGTAGGGTAGTTTGAATAATAATGGGGACTCTTTGTGGCCTATGAGAACGGGTATCAGTTTTTTTTTGTATTTTAATAAAAGAACTAGGAAATAAAAGGGGCTTTTTGAGTCCGCCTATAAAATCTAAAATAATAATAATACCAGCGTATTATTGTCCATGGCAACGGACTTTTCTATATAGAAAATACATGAGTATTGATCACCATACTAGCCTATTGCGATTTCACATACACGCATACTACCACACCTGTATTCCCCGAAGGGTTAGGCAGAGGTGCAACAATGTACACCCACAGTTCGCCGGTATGTTTAGCTCCTATGTAATAGGAGGCGAGCCTAGTTTAGGACCACTAGGCTAACGAGGCTGTTGGATTTTTATGTTGGACTGTTTCATTGTTTTTAATTGATGTAAGTACTAATACATATACTAAGCACTGCCAAGAAATATTATAGACCGAAGATGCGAATAAAATGTCTTAACTCATTTCAGATGAGAATAACTAACCTTCCCTCTTCACTATAAAAAAAAAACCGCTGCTCCACATTAGGAACTTTCTTTGTATCGTGGGTGCGTTTACAAACATCAAGTTCCATACAAAGTCTTCCAGTCACGGTTCAAACACCTGTATATTGAAAGAAGAGAAAGAAAAATGCATGCAGTGTCTTCGCCTTTATCATCATCTGCTCAGCCTTTTCCCAACTATGTTGCCGGCATTTAGTCTAAACGATACAGTTGAATACCAGTGTTTCACATGAAGGGACTGACCATCTGACCTTTACAACCCAGTTACTGGGCAAAACGATACCTCCTGGTAAGGCTGGTTTTCAGATTTCCTGGGTTCTGCTCATCGGTAATCTTCCAATGACTTGACTGTTTTAGCCGGTAAACTCGGCATTTTTTTTTTTGGGGCATGGGATCAAATAACTTCTCCCGCCCTGGGCGGGGCGGGAGGGAGTGTTAGACTTTTACTGACTAAAACTCATGTTCCTTCTTGTGGCGTTCGCGTTCCGGGTGCGCGGTATCTCTTTCGAACAACCCGCAGCCCCAGCAGGCATCGGCACTGAGTGGCCCCTCTGATTTGCTGACATCTGTTTGAGGCGCGTGTGGAACACGTCGTCACGGCATGTCGTTATGCAACGTACGGACGGAGAGCTACCCATTGCTCACCGTCCACAGCCCGCGTCTATAGTGGCCAGGAGTCGTCTCGTGACCTAACGTAACTTGTATTGTGGGAGCAATGAACCTTCTGTTCTCAAATTATTATTTTGTAAAGCTGAAATCCTCCCATCTCAGCACGCCTCGTGAGAATCCTCTTAGGTATAATTCGCGCCAGGTGAAAAGCAGCCGATTCATTTTATTTATCTTTCATGTCTTAAATATTTTATACTGTGATCATAGCATTGGGAGCATAATGCATTACGGTACATTCAGTTAAATAAATCTCAGTAAGTACCCATAATAAAATATCTACAAATAAATAAAAAAACATTTTTTAGATTTATGTCTGTCTGTCTGTCTGTTTCGGCTCATCTCTGTAAAAGCTGGACTGATTTAAATAGAACAATAATTGCGGATGCGGATGAGATAAGAAGTGACTTAAGTTTTTATTAAAAAAAAGAATTAAGGTTCCCCGCAAAAAAATTAAATTATAACCGACATTACGCGAACGAAGTCGCGAGCATAAGCTAGTTTCAAATGAAAACATAGCTCTTAGTTATGGTTTATTTCCTGGCAATGACGCAAAACAGTTCGATTTATATTTAGGTAATATTAAAACATTTTATTTGGTTAATATTTAACAATGTTTTCAAACTATTTTAACAAAATAACTGCACCACCCTACAACAGTTTCCAAAATAACACGGCAACTAAAATTCTTCTGCTACTAACAAAGAGGGTTCCACAATTCACTTTGATTCTTTACACGAGACACGTTCCGATTGTCCGTAGAACGTGCAGGGAACTGTCTATGAGCATAGAAACATAGAGAAGGAATACACACTCCATTAGATATGCAATTACAACGCCATCGTTATTTCAAGGTTCATAACTACCCCTTGGTCTCGTGGTCGGAAGTACGACTTTGAGTGTGGGGTCCTGGGTTTGATACTCGAGTCGGGAAAAGTCTTGAGGAATATAATTATACTCCATTCAATATAACTTTTGAAAAAACGTTACAACGCTATGGTTATTACAAGGTTCATGAGTGCCCCGTTGGTTTGGTGGTTAATACGGTTAAGCGTGGGGTCGTCGATTCCTAGGTAGGGCAAAAAGTGTTATTGGGTTTTTCCATTAGGAATTTCTCATAAATAGCCCGGAGTTTGAAAGTTGGTGATGGAATATCCCAGTGCCTCAGAAAGCACGTAAAGCCGTGTGTTTTGCACCTGGTTTCTCTCCGGTCGTGTCGGATTGCCGTCCTATCGGCTTATGAGAGTGAAGTAAGAAGAAGTGCATCTGTTTTTGCGCACACACTCGTAAGTATATATGCTGCGTACTTGACTAGTCTCCATTTAGATTGGCCGCCGTGACTGAAATCGGTTTGGAGAATATTATTATTTCAAGGTTAGCTTTTAGTTAATTAAAAAAAAAAAACACTCAAATGCAGTGATTTATATTTATTCATTTTCAATTGCATGCACATTTTTGGCATGTTGTTGTGCTTTCCAGCTCAACACGTTTTGTTCCACGATCCGTGGCCTCCGGGCGGCACTGTTCAGCGTTTGCCAGACTGCTGACGTCACCATTCATTGATCTGTCTGATGTCGATGCCCAGAGAATGGCCGTTTCTATTATCTTTTTTTGAAAAATGTTGCTACTGCAGTATTTTTGATGTAGGTTTTTACGGCTTTTTTGTGATAGATATGAATGTGTAGCGATGTTATTGTAAGTAGTAGAAATATTCTTTTTACATTGTCATATTTTCTGATTATAGACTGGCTCGTTAGCTTAGTGTTTCTAAGCGCGACTGCTACGCTAGAGGTCTCGGGTTCGATTGCCAGGTCGAGCAAAAAGTGTTACTGGGTTTTTCTATGAAATTCTCAGTATCAGCTCGTAGTTAGGATTTGTGCCCGGTTAGTGGCAACAGCCTCGCCCCCTATTACATGGGACTAAAAACATACCGGCGAACTGTATGAGTACATTGGTACACCTCTGTCTAACCCTTCGGGGAACACAGGCGTGATGGTACGTAATTGGCCTTTTTTTAAAATCGTCAAAGGTATTTTAGACAATCTATTCGCTGCTTGTTTGTGTTACGTTTTGCAATGACATTTTAAATTGCGTCTGTCGAAAGCATACATTGTATCTTGAACCAATTTATATACAAATGTCAATTGCATTCGAGATTCCGTTCAGCCGTTCAATTGGTTCAATACGCCTTTGTAGTGTAATAATAGACACATTTGCGACATACTATTATACTGTAAGTACCTACATATATTAGTTCATCACGATCTAGTAAGATTGAATAGTAATTAGGCTTTGTTTCATTATGTCTTCGTTGAATGCCTAATGTAATATTTATGCATGCAGTTATATTACACTAAGAAGCAATATTCACTTGTATACTAATAATCCCCACTACAACTGCCTCGTTAGCCTAGTGGTCCTAAGCGCGACTGCTACGCTAGAGGTCTTGGGTTCGATTCCCAAGTCGAGCTAAAAGTGTTATTAAATTTTTTCTATGAAATTCTCAGTAGCAGCGAGGAGTTAGGATTTGTGCCCGGTAAATGGCAATAGGCTCGCCCCCTATTACATGGGACCTAAACATACCGGCGAACTGTGGGTGTATATTGTTCCGCCTCTGTCTAACCCTTCGGGGAATACAGGCGTGATGGTGATGGTATGTCTGTTTGTAATGTAAAAAATTGTTTTTTACAAAATAAATATAAATGTACACAGTACAAACATAACCGCGACCGTAAAAAGAAACAGTTTTTTTAAAGTCATGTCTGTTTGTTTGTTCCGGCTAATCTCCAAACCGGCTGAATCGATTTACACAAAACTTTCACTGGCTAGATAATGGATATTATAAGGAGTAAGTAACTTAGCAAAAACCGTGTGATAACCGTCATTTAAGCGTTAGAAGACGCAGGAATAAGCTAGTCAATAATAATAATATTGCGATAATCAATCACCGGAAGGTTGAATTAAATGACAATTGGATGACGATCTCGTCACGAATTCGATCTTAGAATTAATAAAAAGTCAATCAAATGGATGATTTAAATGTATTTCAAAATGATATCTATACTAATATTATTAAGCTGAAGAGTTTGTTTGTTTGAACGCGCTAATCTCAGGAACTCCTAGATTGAATTGAAAAAATCTATTTGTGTTGGATAGTTCATTCATCGAGGAAGGCTTTAGGCTATATCACGTCACTCTATGACCAATAGGTGCGAAGGAGTAACCAAAGATGTAACCTATTGCAGGTGAAAAAACTACGCGGACAAGTCGCGAGCAGAAGCTAGTTTTAAATATACGGGCAGATTGTTTATTTACTGGCCATTTTTCAAAGTAAAAGTACTCGTAAATATAAACAGCTTTTACTATGGAACCCAACCATTAACAAAAAGCGACTGTTTTATACATTAAGATCATGTGCATTTTTAAACCCCGATGCAAAAACAACGGGGTGGTTAAAAGTTTGACATGTCTGTGTGTGTGTGTGTGTGTGTGATATTGATTTAGTTTTTTCTCATAAAAAGCTGTATTTCTTTTTCATATTCAAGTGTTGATTCCACCATAAAAGTTGTTTCTTATATTCATAAGCACCTAATGAAAGACGTCAAAATAATTTAAAGTCCAAATATGGATTGCCCGTTTGTCAACTGTCCAGAGTTCGATTCACAAAAAGTGGTATTGAGTTTTTCCATTACGAATTTCTCAGTAGCAGCCCAGAGTTTATGAGTTGGTGATGTGAACACTATTGTTGGGTCTCGGAAGACACGTAAAGCCATTGATCTTGCGCTTGATTTCTTCCCGGTCGTGTCAGAGAGCCGTCCCATCGGACTATGTGAGTGATGGAAAAGGGAGTGTCTCACACACACTTGTACACTATAATATAATTATCCTGCGTTTTTGCTGCCTGGTGTAACCGGAATCGGTTTGGAGAATATTATTATAAATATAAATTTCAAACGCAGTGGGAATCTTTTATATCCAATAATAGCTAATGCCTTACTTCACCAAATATTCCGACACCTCATATCGGTTAAACCAATAATACTATAATGAAATACCACTAGTTGTGTGTGTCAGTTACCTGATTGGACCCTATTTAATACGACCTCGAGTTATATAGAGGTCAGACTAAATGTATAGAGGTCACACAATACGTGTTTACGGGTGAGTTTGAGAGGATTAAGTTGTGGTTGTGACAAGTTTAAGGGAGGGATACAGAACGGGAATTTATTGTATGACTTGTGGGGTTATTCTGTATTATAGAATAAGCTGACCTGGCTAACTTCGTACCGCTAATAATTTTTTTAAGTTTTAAAATGGATATACATAGTGTGTTATCCTTAAGAGATAGACATAATGCTATCGCGGATTTTTCTGTAATCCTATACAAGGTGCCTCGTTAGCCTAGTGACTGCCTAGTTAGCCTAGTGGTCATAAGCGCGACTGCTTCGCTAGAGGTCTTGGGTTCGATTCCCGGGCCGAGCAAAAAGTGTTATTGGGTTTTTCTATGAAATTCTCAGTAACAGCTCGAAGTTAGGATTAATGGCCCGGTTAATGGTAATAGGCTCGCCAGCTCTTATATGGGACCTAAAAACTTACCGGTGAACTGTGGGTGTACATTGGTGCACCTCTGCCTAACCCTTCGGAGAATACAGGCGTGACAGTATGTACCTATGTATGTGTACAAGGTACACAATTCCACCATACATTATTTTGTTATATCTCACAGGGTTTAGACAGCGTTCTCGTTGAAAGCCCCAGACGGCTGATTTTTTTCCAACACCTCCAACAAATAACATTATATTTAAGCCAATGTATACAAAAACTTGACAAATTATATACTAAAATCTTCCTCGAGAACCACTCTATCCATTGGTGATAATAGCATAAAAATCGGTACAGTAGTTTTTGAATTTATCGCGAACAGGACGACATACAGACGCAGCGGAGGACTTTCTTTCATAATATGTAGTGACTAGCTTTTTCTCACGACTTCGTCGGCGTGGAAGTGTAACCTTTTTTTAGGCTCCTGTTTCATGGTTCAACAATAACGAACTCATACTTTCATACCAAAATTTTATCGCCTATTTTAACCCCTTCGTGCATTTTTTCGCGATAAAAAGTAGCATATGTCCTTCTTCAAGGTCTAATCTAACTCTGGGCCAAACCTCATCAAAATCGGTTCAGCGGTTTTAGCGTGAAAGCGTAACAGACAGATATGAGATATTATAAAAAAATAAATTACGCCGTAACTCGACTCGACCACTTTGCAAAATTAAATACAAAAAATGGTATGTTAATGTTAAAATGTAAAATTAGATGAGTTAAAACTCATTTTCGGTTTGTTTTAATAACAAATTGTCAAAGAGAACGATTTTATGTACACTTGCGTATGAAGGTTTATTCGCAAGAGTAACTCTCAAAGCTTTCAAAGCATACAATTCTTTGCGAAACACAATTTCTATAAAATGATCTTAATTCGCAATTCCTTTGCAAAATAAAGTTTGCTTGCTTTGCAAAATAAGCTCTTATCACAATCATAACTTTGTTTGCAACGAAAGATATATTTTTCTGACATCTGCGCTAATAATTCAATATATTACAAATTGAAGATAGTAAAACTTTCCTAGGAGTCCTACAAATATGATAAATGCGAAAGTCCGTGACGATGGATGAATGTTTGTTACTCAGTCACACCAAAACGGCTGAATAGATCTGGATGAAATTTGGAAGTGATATAGATTGCATTGTAGAATAACACATATGACACTTTTATTCCCGGAATGTACTGTTCTTCTGCCAGCGACATCGTTCGCGTCGTTGTTTCCACCCTCATTAAGTTACGTTTTTGGTTGCTGCTCAGCACCTATTAATCGTAGCGTGATGTTATATAGCCTTTAGCCTTCCTTGATAAACGAAGTATCCAACACAAAAATAACTTTTCGATTCCAACCAATAGTTCCTGAGATTAGCGCGTTCAACCAAACAAACAAACTCTTCAGCTTTATAATATTAGTATAAACTTGATGCAGACGAAGTCACGGGCAGACGCTAGTATTTCAATATATTAGAAATTGAAGATAGTAAAACTTGGTTGGGAGTTAGTCTATAAAATCGAAGACGACTGTGCAACATGCTTCGACAACACGTGATATTTATTGCGAGGATATGAAAACTTTTCGTAAAGTTCGTATTGGGAATAGAATTGTAAATAAATGAGCGTATTGAGAGATCTAGAGACCCTCTAAAGTATCGGATACTACTGGAACATACCTGGAGGGGCCAGTCAGGGCCGATGCCTGCCGAGGCTGCGGGTTGTTTGAAGGACATACCGCGCCCCCAGAACGCAAAGGAAGCAAGAAGGAACATGAATGGGTTTTAGTCTGTAAAAGTCTGACACCCCCTCCCGCCCCGCCCAGGGCGGGGGGAGCCATTTGATGATTTCCCGTCCAAAAAAAATAAAAATGGTGGAACATAATTATACATTCTAGGGTACCCCCTAGACTGTCACGCAACGGACGTCACGGACGTCACGGACGGTCATGCAATGTGTCTGTTTATACCAAACAGACACATTGCATGACCGTCAATTATGAATCATCATCTGCTTAGCCTTTTCCCAACTATGTTGGGGTCGGGTTCAAGTCTAACCGGATGCAGCTGAATATTAATGTTTTACATGGAGCGACTGCCTATCTGACCTCCACAACCCAGGTACTAGGCAACACGATACCTCTTGGTTAGACTGGTTGTCAAACTTCCTGTCTTCTGACTATCCGTAACGACTGCCAAATATCTACGAATGACAGCCGGGACCAACGGCTTCACGTGCTTTCCGAGGCACGGGGGTATCACACCACCAACTTCCAAACTCCCCGGAGTTTGGAAGTTGGTGGTGTGATACTCCCGTGCCTTATAGGGTTTTTCCATTAGGATTTGGTATCGGGATACTACTGATAGTATCCTGATGCTACTGAGTAAATCCTAATGGAAAAACCCAATTACACTTTTTGCCCGACCTGGGAATTGAACCCGGGACCCCACGCTTGTCTGTTAACTATGAATACTGTCCATTAAACTAAGTAACATTGAGCAAAAAGGATTGCTGGCAAACGACTTTTTTTTTGGTGTAAAATATCACTGTTTATGGTGGTGCGAAAAACATTGTTCTCATTGGTGCATGTACATAGAAAATCTATACTAATATATATAAAAAGGAAAGATTTTTTTGTTTGTAACGAATAGGCTCCGAAACTACTGGACCGACTTTAACCATTTTTTCACCAATAGATAGCTACATTATTTCTGAGTGACATAGGCTATATACCATCACGCTACGGCCCACGGGAGCGAAGCACTAACGAAGGACGTAACTAGAGGCGGGTGAAATAAGACACGCGGACGAAGTCGCGAGCAGGTCGTTTGTAGAAAATAATGATTAGTATTTTCATTTTATTATTATGAATTTGTTAATTCAAGTCAATTTTCAGCAATATTTTGAGACAATCTCTACGGAATTACAGCTGTACAACGCGGTAACCGTAGCGCAACCGCGCGTAGCACAGCTACGATTACTGAGTCGAAGCAGTAGGCTACGAATGTGCTACGCATGTTGGCTACGAATATGGTGCGGCCATAGTGTTGTGACCTTTTTTACCTGACTGCGCTTGAAGGAGGGTCATGTTTTTAGGAATAAAATATTACTTTTCCAAGAATATAACTGTTGTACTATCAATTTGTTTTGACTATTGTCTACGCTATGTGGTATAGATATCCAAACGTAAATCTGTCTTATCATCATCGTCAGCGATTACTTGGTCTAATGAGCCAAGGTATATATTATTTAACACTATTTTTTTCATATTTGTTTATGTATTTATTTATGGCTCTCCACCAACTATTTCACCTACATTGTAGTTAGGTAGATAGTTTCTATGTCTAGCGAGTATAATATATAAACAATATGGTTTTCCATTTCATAAAAGCCTAACCTAAACTGAAGCAAAATAGTAAGTTGCTAAACCAGGTCACGCCAAAACACACGCATATTTTCCCTAATATTTTCAGGTGATTTTCCTGAAGTAAGACTTGACTGCTACAGTCGACTTGTCTACGCAGATCCGCGGCGTTTTTACGCAAATCTTTATGGAAGGATCTGACGACAGATTACATTTTTATTTTTCTTTTTGCAAGTCCAAATGTCATGGAGGAAAACCTTTTTCTCGTTAATGTATTATTTCCCTATTGAAGAAATTAAAAGACTAATAGCTTTCGAACGATTTTTTTACGGATTTGTACATAACATACCATCAGGCCTGTATTACCCGAAGGGTTAGGCAGAGATGTATCAATATACTCCCACAGTTCGCCGGTATGTTTAGGTCCTATGTAATACGGGGCGACTCTATTGTCATTAACCGGGCACAAATCCTAACTCCGAGCTGCTACTGAGAATTTCATGGAAAAATCCAATAACACTTTTGCTCGACCTGGGAATCGAACCCAAGACCTCTAAGAGTAGTAGTCGCGCTTAGGACCAATATGCTAATGAGGCAGTTACGGATTTCTGTTTTATATTAATTAAAGCCCTTATTACTTGTTGATAATCTAAGCAAAATTATCAGCAAGTAATATAGATGACACAATTTTTAAAATCGGTTAAGTAGTTATTGATTTTATCCGTTACAAAAAACACAATATTTTTCTCATTAAAATATTAATTTAGATTTCGATCTCACATATAAATGAAAATCATTTTTCCTTTTAACAAGATACCATTTGGCATTATTTTATTTTAACTTAGGCCCTAAACTACAATTGAATTCTAAAATTACCCTAACTATAAACTTCTGTGTCAGCATAACGAATTAACATTTTGAAACTTGAACGAGTGAGCGAGAGAGTTACTACATGTTAGAAAGAGACAGATATAGTCTAACAACGTTACAACAGTTTGGAACACCAATTTAGTCCAGTAGGTATTTTCAGTAGGCAGCTATATAAACGCTGGTACGGTCAAGCGTAGTGGAGTCACTTGAAACATACATACATAAATTCACGCCTTTTTCCCATGGGGGTAGGCAGAAACCACAGAACGCCACCTGCTGCGATCCTTACATACTTCCTTCGCCTCGTCCATGTTCATACATCTGTTCATACAAGCACGCCGGTTATGAGTACTGCGCACCCGACGTTTCTGAAGAACCTCACCAATAAGGTCATGGTAGGACTTTCTAGGGCGTCCTCTCCCGGCGTTGCCACTCACATCTGCCATATAAATCCCTTTTGTTAGTCGCTTTTCACTCATTCTCTCAACATGACCGAACCATCTAAGCATACTCTTTTCCACTTTTGTCATTACATCCTCTTTTAGTCCGCAACGTTCAACGTTTCACTTGAAAGTCAAAGTCAAAACATTTATTTCAATCAGACCATTGAAAGACACTTTTGAACGTCATTTACAAGAAATAATAAAAGAATCTAGGTACCCCTTCCGAAAGGTAGTTTCGTATGAAGAAGAATGGGGAAAAACTCCATACTTACTCGTTTAAAACACAAAATTGAAAATTTTCAGTAACTCCCAACAGAAGAATATAAATCCCTACCGCAGCTAACAAAAGAGCTGATAATTTTGAAACCGGTGAACCGATTTCCATAAAATAAAGCTAAAAACACTCCCAATTAACTCACCTTTCAAACAAAAAGAAACAAAATGAAAATCGGTTCATGCGTTCGGGAGCAACGATGCCGCAGACAGACACACACAGACACGTCAAACTTATTTTTTGCGTCGGGGGTTAAAAATTAATGTGTACCATCACTTGAATTCCCCGAAGGGTTGGGTAGAGGTGTACCACTGTACACCCACAGTTTGCCGGTATGTTTAGGTCCCACGTAGTAGGGGGCGAGCCTATTGCCATTAACCGGGCACAAATCCTAACTCCGAGCTGCTACTGAGAATTTCGTAGAAAAACCCAATAACGCTGTGCTCGACCTGGGAATCGAACCCAAGACCTCTAGAGTAGCACTTGCGCTTAAGACCAGTAGGCTAACAAGGCAGTTAAAAATAAGTGTTTTACAATAGTTTTATACAGAATCATACATGGACCTTGCATACAAACACATACAACAAAAATTGACCTGCGAGAACCAACCTTACTGCTATAATAATAAGCGCTATCAAAATCAAATTGTCGGTACATTTCTATAGCTTCAGTTCCTCGAAATACGATGAACATTCTGTTCTTATCCTTTATCTTTCCTGAAAAGTTGAAAGAAGTTCATATTAATTGGGGGTAGGTACCTTTAGACGGTAAAGAATCTCGGTGCACGTCTTCTTGAAGTATACGCGGAAACATTATGAATTCTGTTCGTGAATAGGCTACGAATCTTGAATCACAAATAAAAAGGAAACTAATTACATAAGACACGTTTTGTAGTAGATGTTTGTGTTAATATACACAAATAAATAAAATTAAAGTCGACGAACTGTCGGTGTACACACGGCTACATATCAAGCTATACATTTCCAGTATAAGCTGATCTCTCATTTTATGGAAATCCTATACAATGAGAGATCAGCATAAACTGGAAATGATTATACTTCTGCCTACTCCTTCGGGGAACACAGGCGTGATGGTATATATATATGTCTGTTTAAATAAGTAACAGATTATTACGAAATGCATGTGAATTTTTATACGGCATTCATACCAAAAAATAATTTTAACTGTTTGTCTGTTGTTAGTTTCAGCTAATCTTTTGAACGACTGGACCGATTTTTACGAAACTTGCTGATCGTTGATGTTAAAAGGAAATGAATTAAAATATGGAATAAAATCCTTGCTGCTTCTAGGATTTTATTTTAGAAAGAATAATTTACTTGGGGATAAGCTAGTTAGAAGTAAATATAAATAAAGGTTTTACTCTCGGGAAATGTTCGAAACTTTATGCTCTATTCAAGTTATCGTCATCGGATTGAGACCGGACACACTCCATCAACTAACTCACTACGTCATCTATCATAAAATGTCAAACTTTACACTGGATACAAGTTTCTCTCATTAAAGGGTAAAACTCAAAATTTTAGTGTGAGAAGTACATTTATTTTCTACACTAAATATAGAAGGCAACACTAATAAAATGTTAACAATTTTTGGTCCTTAGGTACGCACCCAGTCTTGAAAATCTAAAATTCCACTTCAAACTATTTCTAAAATTCTAACTACCTGTGAAATATTCTCGTCTACTGCCTACCCCTCATTACTTCAAAATTAATAACAAACTACGTGAAATTTGAAATTTGACGGTAGGCACACAAAATTACGCAGTGTGGTTGCTGACCACAGGACCAGTGGACGTCCACGGTTGCGGTCAACCCCGGATTTGGGGACCACCGGCAAACAACCTCATACACCCTTTATATCAAACCTACTATTTATTCCGATCGAAGACTATAGGGTTTATAAACTGAAGTGTTTTATGTAATAAAGTGAATATCGATATCGTATGTGAAAATGGAAATATGTATTGATGTTTAGTGGCGATATTTTAGTACTGATAAAATATGTTGCTTCTTTTTTTTTAGGGATGGGAAATCACTAAATGTCTTCCCCCGCCCTGGGCGGGGTGGGAGGGAGTGTCAGACTTTTACTGACAAAACCCCGTTCATGTTCCTTTTTGTGCCCTTCGCATTCCGGGGCGCGGTATCTGTTACGAACAATCCGCAGCCCCGGCAGGCATCGGCCCTGAGTGGCCCCTTCAAAATTTGCTGATATCTCTTTGTGGCGTGCGTCGAACACAACGCGCCGTCGACACAGCCTATCGATATGCAAAAAAAATGTCGCAAACGTTTTACTTTACCGATATCAGTGATATCCAATTCAATCTTAGAAAGGATATATCAAATGCATGTGAGGCTCACATCCAAATCGCTGAGAAATCACGATATAATTACACAATTTTTAGATAGCGTAGCATAGTAATCAATGCTCGTGCCTTCTGTGTTTGAGAAGAGGCAAAGGGTAAAAGGCCGTGTACAAATCATAAGTTTCGCATTAATCACATTGATGATATCTTTATTGACAGGCTAGGTACGCTTTACTTTACAAAGAAAAGCAACATCGGCATGACGAAGATATTCTTTCTTTTTCCTTTATTTAAAAAACGTTTCGCCTCACTTGGAATCTCTTCTGTATCGTGAGAGCGTTTACAAACATGTAAATTCACATACACAAACAACCAAACTCGGAATAACTAGCTGTAGGCCAAACAAACATTTGTGCCGTTTTTCGATAACTGAGCCTATATGAATGAAAAGGGTGGAACTATACCTAAATACAATGTGAAATGGATAAAGGAAATCAGTAGGTATACAGGACAAGAAAATACCACTGTTGGAACTACTGTTACTGAGGTTTACACTCCAAACTAGCAAGCTTACAAACGGACCGTTTACTCCGTTGGTTTTCTCTACAACACAACAAACATATAAAATAAAGCCCATAACATAATATACCAAGCTAAAGCACTCTCTCCATTTATCTATACAGCTGAAAATGCAACATTCAAAGGAGTATACTCGTGATTTTCACCGCCTGCACTCACCGCAACACTTCGTGTTTACTACACGCCATTTTGAATTTATGCTACGTTCCGAATTTAAATCGTTTTATGTCGGACAATTCTTGAAAGCTGCTGACGATACATACTGGCAACTTGATAGGTGAGAATTGGCATTTATTTGAAATGAGAACTATCGAATCACTCGATTGGTTTAAATATACATTTTTAAATATTGTTTCTACTACCAACAAAGTGGTAGATGTAACTGATAATTTTATGAATCTGCCTTTCATTCAGCAAAATATTTTTTTTCTAATCCAGCTTGTGGTTCCAGTGCATATTAGATAGGTAAAGCGCATAGATTCTCAAGGAGTATTTAAGTGCAGTAAATAGTTCAATATTTTTTATTCTATCTCTAAGTTATTATACACCATAGACAAATCATCCTTGTAGTGGCAGCAAAGGTATTAAAGGTTTTGATTTTATTTTATTTCTCATAGTAATAAGCTGCAAAGCTTTTAATATCTACTTCGCAACTACATATATTTATAGAATCGTAATAATAAATATCGAGTGTTCTTCAGACCGATCGCTCGATCAGTTGATATAAAAGTTGAGTATATAGTTGAGCGAGGTGAGTCCATCATAATTGACATTTAATTAAAACATCACACAGTTAAATAATGACAATGATTTGTGTCCTTTGTTTTTGGTCCTTTTGGTCGCATTGTTCAATGGCTAATTATCTTATCTTTTCAACTATAACGTTTTCCACGAGTATTTAATTTTGACATGACTGTAACAAAGGGGAGGTTTGGATGTCACTAATATAACATATTTACACAATGAGTAACATGCGGGAAATCAAATCGAATGTATTAACTGAACCTTTATGAGTCCTATCTATCATCCCTTTGTGCCTATTAGCCTAATTCTGTTCTGTCTCCTGCTTGTTTGGAGGGAAGTGGAAATTATATTTTTTCCTACTCCTCTGCTAATCTTTTCTTATTAATTTCGTTGCGGGATCTAAGACAGTTATATCGTTTCTCCGGGAGTCCTCGAGCTTCAGTGCCTCGGCGCTCTTCTGGTGGTCTCCAATGTTGATTCTGGCTTACAGAAGTTGCAGTTGTTGGGAATAATGTGGCGGGCTTGTCCCATAAAGTCCTATCTATAAAAAAAGTTAAAAAGTTTTGGTTTGTTTGTTTAAACACGCTTATTTCTGGAACTGTCATTCGCTTTGAATTTTTTTTATTGTATTATGATAGCCAGATTAATGTGTATACGTAGTAAACTGTAGGTATTTTATTTATATTTGGTGATTTCTTTAAAATTATACGCGTGTAAAACCGCTAGGTAAATATAGTAAGTATTTATAACTATTAATTATTTTTACGTACGTACGGTTACGTAGGAGCTTTGTTTTTTTTTTTTTTTGGTGGGTGGGAAATCATCAAATAACTTCTCCCGCCCTGGGCGGGGCGGGAGGGAGTGTCAGACTTTTACTGACTAAAACCCACCCATGTTCCTTCTTGTGCCCTTTGCGTACCGGGGGCGCGGTATCTCTTGCGAACAACCCGCAGCCCCGGCAGGCATCGGCCCTCAGTGGCCCCTTCCTTTTGCTGACATCTCTTTGAGGCGCGCGTGGAACACGAACGCGCCGCGCCGTCGACACGGCTACGTAGGAGCTACACTCGATTTTTAACGGAAAATACGTGCTAACTTTCACTTCTAAAGCGATCTAACCTATATCTCTAAAAAAATAAGAACAATTTAAAAAAAGGACAGAATTGTCGAACTGCGAATAATTTGACAATTCAGTTAATTTTGTTAGTTATTGTTTATTTCCTTAAACATATGCTAACATTTAATTATCAGATAGTACCATATTATTAACACCTTCCCATCCGACATAACAAAAGAGACACTATGACTATACAAACAAAGTTGAATTTCCAATACTCTTTAAAGTACCTTCACTAACAATTTACAATACGACGGCGTAGTGATATTGACGGTTCACTTGAATCGAAACTTGGGCTATTTTGTTTCTACCTTGTTGACTTCGATAAATGCAGCTGTTACTGAAAGCACCTGAGTGCAGAACCCGGAAGAGAATTTAATGCGAACGCGAAATAGTGGGATTAGAAATGTCGATAGCTCGAAATTTATGTTATCATATTATTGGAAAATTGTCTGAACATTGGCTAGTATGTCTAATACACTAATAATACAATTCTACACGTGGATTAATCTTTCACGCTCTGACCCACGGGAGCGGAGCAGATGAAAAAAACAAACGGTCGAAGGAACTGGCAGAAGCTAGTACTAATATAAAATAGCTAAAGAGTTATTTGTTCAAACACGGCATCACTGGAACTACCAGTCGGATTGGAAAAAAAACATAAAATATACCATCACGTCTATATTCCCCAGAGGGTTAGGCAGAGGTGTACCAATGTACACCCACAGTTCGCCGGTATGTTTTTAGGTCCCATGTTATAGGGGGCGAGCCTATTGCCGTTAACCGGGCACAAATCCTAACTCTGAGCTGCTACTGAGAAATTTATAGAAAAACCCAATAACACTTTTTGCTCGACCTGGGAATCGAACCCAAGACCTATAGTGTAGCAGTCGCGCTAAGCACCATTAGGCCAACGAGGCAGTTTTGGAAATTGAAAATTGGAGAGGTTAGAAAAAATATTTTGGTATTCAGATGCATGAGGAATGATTTAGACTATATAACATCACGCTACGATATACGGGAGCGGAGCGGTAACTTAAAACGTAACATAACGTGGTTAAAAAACCATGTGGAAGCTAGTACAATATAAAGATTTTGGAAACACAATAAAGTTATATTTTAACAAAATAATAAATGTCGCCATCTTGAATTTCCGCACTCAAGAATGATATAAAATGTACCAAAACTTGCCGGGGCTTTTTTTTTTTTTTTTTTTTTTTTTTTTTTTTTTTGGTGGGTGGGAAATCATCAAATAACTTCTCCCGCCCCGCCTAGGGCGGGAGAAGTTATTTAATGATTTCCCACCCACCAAAAAAAAAAAAAAATTACCAACACTAGCCGAACTAAATTATTAAAACAAAATGTATAAAGTCACCATTTTAGTTCTACGTATCCACAGGGATTTTAAGATCTCCTCGGTCGGGACCCGAATTGGCCGTTTTGAGTGCCTTTTGTCATATCTAGGGCGGTTTAACGATTTCACACGCTCACTGGGTCACCTGTGAAGCTTGGAAACTGCATTTTGCGACATTCTATATTTCAGTTATGATATTGAAGATTCTCTTCTTGTCGCACAATGGCCGGTGCTCTTGTAACGTGGAACATTTTGTGATGAAGTTTGGTTTTGTTTTCTTCAATACTTTTGTATTTACTATTTGATGAAGATTAAAAAAAATATTTTATTTATCTGCCCTAATATTATAAAGAGGTAAAGTTTGTGAGTTTGTTAGGTTGTAGGGGGTAATCTCTGGATCTACTAAACCGATTTAATTCTTTTACCTATAGAAAGCCGCGTTATTTGTGAGTGTCATAGGCTATTTAACATCACGCTACGACACACGGCAGCAGAACAGTAACCAAAGACGTTAATTAACACGAGTGAAAATCTATAAATCCATGCGGGCGAAGTCGCTGGCAGAAGCTAGTTTATTTATATTATTTTATTTGCCATCGGTATACTAAGAAGAATAAGAAGATTTTTGATAATTTTGCGGTAAAAATTAAATTCTTCTTTATTTAATCATTTTAGACAGGAGGTTATTTATTAAATTGTTATAGAACATACGTTTTTTCTGTTAATAATTGGCCTTTAGGGCCAAAATTAAACCATTTCTTAGGGTTATGTACCCGAAGGGTAAAACGGGATCGTATTACTAAGACTCCGCTGTCCGTCCGTCTCTCCGTCTATCACCAGGCTTTACCTGATAGACAGGTGACATTTTCACAAATGATGTATTCCTGTTACCGCTATAACAACAAATAAAATAACAGAATAAAACAAATATTTGTGGGGATACAGCAAACGTGATTTTTTGCTCGTTTTTATAAATAATGGAGGGAACCGTTCGTGCGCGATTTCGAGTCGCACTTGACCGGTTTTTTTCGTTTCGTTCTACTGATATTACCATGTCAAAAACTTTTACAAGAAATATTATTGTTTATGTTATAAAACAAGTTACATCGTTGTTTTTTTTTTGTTTCAGGTAAAAATGCAAATTGTGAAAGTTATACGCAGAATCGATCACAAGAAACCAGATAAGAGAACTTTTTCTATGTTAGGGGTGTGGTTTCCGCACTTAGTCCTTGCGTGGACCATTGTACGTGAGCCGCGGCTGGGGTTATTCCAACTAGCCCACCTCCCTCCAGAAGCAGATCAGTCTTCCCGGTCTTCTCAGAGCATCTGCAAGGGAACTTGGTGTTCCAACAGTTTCCCCGCGGATCTAGGCAACACCGGTGCACTCGAGGAGCACATGTGCCACAGTCTCCTACGCCCCCATGCATGCTCTGCACTGTGGGGCTATCGGTGATACCTAGGGTGTGAAAGTGTTTGTTCAGAGAGCAATGGCCGGTGATTGTCCCCACCACCAGTCGCAGGCTGTTTTTGTTCAAGTGCAGAAGGTGCTTGGTCAGCTTCGTGACAATTTTTTTTCTTGTATTAGTGTGCAATAAAATGCCCCGTTGGTCTCGTGGTCGCAACTGCGACTGATGAGCGTGGGGTCCCGGGAGCGATTCCCAGGTCGGGCTTTAAGTGTTATTGGGTTTTTCCATTAGGATTTGCTCAGTAGAGCCCGGAGTTTGGACGTTGGTGGTGTGTTACCCCCGTGTCCTGGAAAGCACATAAAGCCGTTGATCCCGGCTGTCATTCGTAGATCTTTGAAAGTCGTTACGGATAGTCAGAATCCAGGAAGTCTGACAACCAGTCTAACCAAGAGGTATCGTGTTGCCCAGTAACTGGGTTGTGGAGGTCAGATCGGCAGTCGCGCCATGTAAACACTGGTACTCAGCTGTATCCGGTTAGACTGGAAGCCGACCCCACGATAGTTGGGAAAAAGGCTAAGTGGATGGATGATTAGAGTGCAATAACTAAGACGAGTGATTGTTAAAATAACCAACGCAACGTATTAAATTATTACGTGCGGCAAAACATATGTTTTCATTTAAAAAAGCAACAACAATATTGTAACCAAGATTTTGTAAAAACCAAATTGAAAGAAAAGAGTGTCTATGGAGTTTCTTACTCGTTCTTCTCCATAGAGACCTACACTTTGGAACGAGCAACTAGCTTCAACTTTTAACTGTAACTTCTTGACAATTCAAAAGTGCCTGTAAATGGTCTCATTGAAATAAATGCTTTGACTTTGACAAAAAAAAAATAAAAATAAAGCATCTAAAGCAAAACGCAAGCAAATTCCCCTGGCTGCGGGTTGTTCGTAAGAGATACCGCGTCCCCGGAACGCAAAGGGCACAAGAAGGAACATGGGTGGGTTTTAGTCAGTAAAAGTCTGACACTCTCTCCCGCCCCGCCCAGGGCGGGAGAAGTTATTTGATGGTTTCCCACCCCCCATAAAAAAAAAGCAAATTCCCCTTCTCAAGTTCTAACAAAACTAGTTACATCGCGATTCTTTTACGCTATGCTAGAAAATGCTTTAAAAAGACAACTCTTTGAAGTGTCAACAAAAGGCATCTACGCCGAGTCGTTTCTTCGCTTCGTCCTCAACTGCATTTGCACAATCAAGATTCGTTATCTATTCTTATTTATACTTTTTCTTAGTTCTACGTTTCAAGAGGTTTGATTATATTGAAAAGGGTCGCTCTCTTTGTGTTGTCTAGGGAAATATTGGTTTTGTAAGAGAAGATAATTGTTTAAATTGAAGAAAATGTGCAATCCCCCTTGGATTGCACATTTTCTTTGATTTATTCTACGTATTTCATACTACTTATGGTATTGACCAGCCTTTGATTTATCTCTGCTGAGCTAAAGCCTTGTCATACAAATAAGGCACACACATTGATCACCACGCTTGCTCTCGGTGATTTCATACTTAACTAGCTTCTGCCAGCGACTTCGTTCGCGTGGTTTATTTGACCCGGGTTAAGTTACGTCTTTGGTTACTGCTACTCTCCCGTGTGTCCTAGCGTGATGTTATATAGCCTATAGCCTTCCTCGATGAATGGACTATCCAGCACAAAAATAATTTTCCAATTCGAACCAGCAGTTCCTGAGATTAGCGCGTTCAACCAAACAAACAAACTCTTCAGCTTTATAATATTAGTATAGATTATAAGCCCAGATTTCCACACGATGTTTTCTTCACCCATATCAGTGATGTCTAAGATAAACTTGACACATATGAATTAAAAAACTCACATTGCTACTTGACCGGTATCGAACCCAACCACTGAGCCATCACGACCTTTGTTATGCTGCCTCATTAACGATTGTGCAAACACTTCCTTATTTCATGAGATAAGAAAAAAACTTCTAGGCAATTTATTTTGTTCCCTCGTCGGAAGAAGGAATAAAGAAAAAAGGAACTGGGCATTTATTCTTGACCTTTTGGGCCTCGATTGCTTGCGAACGTGCTTCAAACTTGCACATGTGTTTGGTATTAGGGTACTGTTTAGGAATAAGGAAAGAGTTAAGACTATTTGGAGGGTTTGTTTCCGGGTGCTGTTGTTGTAATTTGCTCTGGGACTTTGCCATTTTCGATGGCATCTTCACTTTTTAACTTTAGTAAATTAACTAGCGTACCTTAAAACTTTGTCTTGTTGAAACGCTGGATTGCAGCGCCACCTAGTAGGTCTTATTGTGAATCTAAACTATCCAAGGATTCTTCCAGTTTATGCGTTTGCAAACCCACCTCCGAATGAGGATAAACTAAATGAGAGTAGTGTGGAGCAACTATTTTATTTTTAATATATATTAGCTCTAAACCGGCGTGCTTGTATGACCAGATGTACGAACGTGGGCGAGGCGAAAGGAGTATGTAAGGATCGTGGATCGTGGAGCAGGTGGCGTTCTGTGGTTTTTGCCTACCCCCATGGGAAAGAAGGAGTGAGTGAAGGAAAGCGTGAGTTTATGAATGTATATATTAATACTAAGTCATTGTTAAAAGATAACCCGGGGTGGCGCAACCGGCCCTAACTCGATTTAAATTACATTAATGTTGGTTTAGACTCTAAAGCTAGTATATGGTCAAAGTTTAGATATGTTCCACTTATAATCACGACCTTTAATCCTTATTGGTGGAGTTGCTGAACTGTAAGATTAGCCAAACAATTTATGTTTAGTGCTGCGATGTTTATTTAGAACTTCATTGGGAGCGAGAGGCTTGTGGGTTGGTAGTATCCTTACAATTCGATAAGGATAGAATTAGTGTTCCAAATTAGATATTGAGGAGGTGAACGGCCAAAGAAACATGCCTGAAAATTAAATTATTCATGAAACGAATGTATGCTTTGCAAATCGTGGGTGCGTTTACAAACATTATAATCTCACATACACGAACAGCCAGACCCGGAACAATTATCTGTAGGCCATACAAATATTTGTTCCGTGTGAAAATCGAACTCGCGGCAAGCAGCGCAACAGCCATTCGCTCCGCCACTGAACCAGCCGTGGAGTCACACATACTTTCCACTACAGTGCAATAAAAATAGGTTAAAAAATGTCTTCGGAGGATTTTTCATCTAACCACCCTCCGTGAAACGAGTAAGGATTACTACACATAAGCGGGTCAGAACACTCGGTTCGGCGTAACTTTCAATACCAATTACAAAGGTTAAGTAATAAGCATGCCGCACCAAATAAGCCGAACAGAATATGCCGAATCGAATAGGCCGACCCGCTTAAGTGTCTATACTCTTAAGTGGGTTGGCCTATTCGGTTCGGCTGCTGGTTTGGTTGCTGTACATGTATTTCACAGTTTGTATAGTAGAATCTAAGACCAGAAAATGATAAGTAAATACACAGACACCAAAAATGTTCCCCGTTCGACACTGATATTGATACGAAGCAAAACAATTTATATTCTATAGTTTATACGTGATGAGAATCGTCATACGACGTCGTACTCGCCTTGTTACTGTGTGTAGGGTAGCCATGTTGCATTGTGAAATTTGTGGACAACATTTTTCAAATTGACCGGGATGAATGACTCTGTTGGCGCAAAAGCTGCGATGGTTTCCACGCTACGTATCGAAGATTTGTTTTCACGATCAGGAAACATATTTGAATGGCACTAGTTCATCGGGATTTTGATATTTTTGCTCTTGATATTTTCGCCAGATCTGAAAACACACCCAGTCGGGGCCGCGGATTATGCGTCAAGTGAATACTGAGCTTTATTCAACTCATGATAGCAGAAGGAATCGTGGGATTTCTTCTGTCGGTAATAGTCCGACATAACCCTCCGTTCCCGCCTTACCATAAGGATCTTCCTTAGAAAAAAAAAATGCAACCAGTACATAGAATAATATTTAGGAAACGGAAATGTATTTATGAAAAAACATCACTACTAAAGATGGGACCACAAAGTACGGTCAACAAAAGAGATAAGTAACCAGATCGTCTAATATAGTTGAAGTTTTCCTTGAAACCTTAGGCCGTTTTTTAATGAAATTTTTTTTTTTTTTTTTTTTACTATTTTTATTCCCAGGTCGAGCAAAAGTGTTATTGGGTTTTCCTATGAAATTCTCAGTAGCAGCTCGGAGTTAGGATTTGTGCCCGGTTAATGACAATAGGCTCGCCCCCTATTACATGGGACCTAAAACATACCGGCGAACTGTGGGTGTACAATTGTACATTGGTACACCTCTGCCTAACCCTCCGGGGAATACAGGCGTGATGGTATGTTAACACACTGTTCATTTTCTATTAATAAAAATAAATTTCATTCAAAAACATCTATCAGTTTTAAAAAGCTTTGAACTTGTTAGGCGACCCTGCATGGTTACTTATCGCTTTGGTTGACTGTACATTCAACTTAATCTGGTTAAAAATGATTTGCAATAAAATGCTTGCTTACATAACCGAGCATTCAACTACAATTTCTTTCAAAGATATCTTTTATTTTTGTACCGTCTGTGAATGCACCCTTAAAACCCCGACATTTTGTTCCGATATCTGGTATCTGTACAAAGGTTTATCTCGGGTTCATTCCTCATACGATGGTTGACCTACATACCCAAGATTTTTCTTACATCGCGCTTGTCTGACAGATAGAACTGAAACGATTACGTATCCACAATAAATTCGATACGATTGTGACAGTATGGGACTCGATTCGATAACGTAGGTTAGTTTTTTATCGGTTAAGTTGCAATCCTGCTTGGAGAGATGTTTCCCGATATTTTTAATGCCAGGAGTTTTAAGACCTACTTATGCCAAACTGGACTTAGAAATAGTCGCTAATATGATTATGGTCCCACATAATAGGGGGCGTATCGTCATTAGCTGCTAATGAGAATTTCATAGAAAAACCCAGTAACACTTTTTGTCCGACTTGGAAATCAAACCCAAGACCTCTAGCGTAGCAGTCGCGCTTAGGACCACTAGGCTTAGCTAACTAAGGAATATAAAGCAAAAAAAAAATAACGTTATATTTCTGTCGGTTGGTAGGGACCATATTTATTTACGCAAGTAAACATACCTGCTGAACCCTTGACTGGTGTAAATTTGAAAACTCGCTCGAGGCATGTAAGCCTTCAAGCCCTTGGGATAATGTAACGTGAATATTATTTACTTTCCTCATAGTAAACTCATGCATGAGCGAAGGGCAATAAGGCTCCGACTTAGTTTGAGAGGATTTTATCGAAACCGCGCTCCATACAAAATGTAAATAAGTACTTAAATTCGATTAAATTTGGTAGAATAGAAGCTGATAACTGAAAATCGATTACCTGCAGGTTTCATTTATTGTGCTGAGCCCAGCTTCTCGATACATTAAATTCTTCCACTACTGGGCAAAGGCCTATCCCAAATCCATCACGACATTATTTCCCTGTGCTGCCTTGAACCAGTCCTCGTGGTACGCATCTAAATCATCACGTCTCATCTATTTGAGCTGTCCTCGGCGGCTACCACTGCATGGAGTCTCTTGTTTTTAGTTATTGTGTATCATTTTGAAATTAAATTATTTGACGGCAGACTGATCAGCTACCAGCCTAGATATTAGTACCCTTATCTTATCTACATTATTTTTTAGGATCGAAGGTTTAATTTATTTTGACTAAGCTACGTTTTGTATGGAGCGTGTTTTGTGGCGACATCTTTCGCACCGTATGCAAATTACAATTGACGTTACCTACATCGCGATGTCAAAGTTCTCTGCGATGTTAGCGTAATATACAAAATCCCCACAACAACCATACGGCAGTAGCCCACCAGCCACGACACCTATCTGGTCGGAGGATCCTCCCTTTCTTATGGAGGAGGAGGAACTTTACACCCAGTGCCTGTAAACTGTTTTTTTTTACTCCTCCGCCAATCTTTTCTGATTTATTTCGTTGCGGGATCCATGACAGTTGTATCGTTTCTCCGGGACTCGTCGAGTTTCATTGCCCCGGCGCTCTTCTGGCGGTCTCCACTGTTGATTGTGGCTTTCTGGAGTTGCAGTGGTTGGGAATAGTATGGCGGGCTTGTCCCATATAAAAAAATACCTGTAAGCCGAGCATGCGCAGTTTTTGTATAATAGAAAAAATACACAAAGTGGCAATTATACATTGACAGCATTCTTTGATATTCCTGTTGCGTTCACTAGTTATCACTTCACATCATGAGATGTTTTGTGACGTCACAGCTTTCTCATCTAGATTCTGATATCTTTTAAGGTACGTACCCTCAATTTCCACCTCATAATAAGTTTCTATTTTGGTAACATTTTTATCAAAACTTTACAACTTGTTCGAATAATATTGGTTTAGGCTAAAAGTATTCGTTACCTTCACAGTTCTTTTTTTCGCTTAAAAAAGTAATAAAACTTACGAAAATGATTTCTATTTTCGCCTCTTCCCGAAGTTTATGATAAAGTGATCAATACCAAGTTTGTTCGATTATATTTTGTAAAGTATATTTTGTTTAAACGGTCTTCGATATGGTTACGATTTGAATTTAAATAGAGCGCAGTTTTGCTTATACTGGTATAGTAATAAGAGACGTAATAATCAGCAAGACTGAAATGGGATTGGGCAGGCTATGTATGAAGAATGCATGAATATAGAGATGGGTCAGGTTAGCCACGAAGTGTGTGCTAGAAGACGGGCAACGTCGCCAAAGGAGACCTAGGAAACGTTGGCTTGATGACTTAGAGGCGTTTATGGGAAATTGGCCAGATGAGGCAATGCTTAGGAATGAGTGAAAGGCAATGGACGAGACCTTTGGCCAATAGTGGGACAAAACAGGTTGAAAAAAAGACGAATCATTAAAATTCTAATTAAAATACGAAATTAATCCATTACCTGTAAACTTAAAAAACCACTTATCATCGTTTTTTCAATAAAAACCTTAAAGATAATAGAAAAGCAAATACTCAAAAGGTTTCGCCGTGTGAAGAAAAAGTTAAATAAGTCGTTTTGATACGAAAACTTGATATGATAAATGAACGAAATCCAACTTACTTTAGAAGTTGGCAAAGCCGCTTACGAGAAGTCAGTAATTATTAGGTTAAAACAGTATAAATTAACGGTAAGTTACCTTCCTGGTTTGCTTCACTGCAGTTATAACATATTAATTAAAGCAGGGTTTAATTTTTTGAATGCTGGGTTAAATGAGTCGAGTTATATTAACATTTCAGATTTAGCACAATATTAAAGAAAACGGATCAAAAATCTTAGGTGTTGCCTAAAATTCTGAATAGCAATGAATGGTGTCATTTCGTGTATATTAAAATGATATGTAAAATAAACATTGTTTATCGGCCTTTGTTGCTAACCGTACTAGGTTTTGCCCGTGACTTGACAAAACACTACACCTAGTGTGACATAATTTAAGTTTCCTACCTAAAATTAACCTATTTCAGAGGCCTTGTCTTTATCTAGTTAGCGTATAAACTTTGCCTACTAAACTTTGTATAGTACATAGTCAATCTGCGTTTTAATACTGTTTCTCAGCATTATGAACGTGTCAGATTCTCGGCAGCCTTCAGCGTTTAACGTACAAATAAATTATACAAGATCTCGGTAACGTGGTGTATCGTGTTTCTATTTATTAATCCGTGGCTTAGAATGTACGATGGAGTTTATTACTTCGTACAAGCTTATTAAGGAGTATATTAATTAAGCTTTTTAGAAGAAAAGAAGAAAGAACTTTTTAGAAGTGTTATTGGGTTTTCCATAAGAAATTTCTTAGTAGCAGCTCGGAGTTAGGATTTGTGCCCGGTTAATGGCAATAGGATCCCCCCTATTACATGGGACCTGAAACATACCGGCGAACTGTGGGTGAACATTGGTACATCTCTGCCTAACCCTTCAGGGAATACAGGCGTGATGGTATGGTATGCTTTTTATAAAATGTTAGCACTGATGTTGGTATAAAGTAGGACTCTCTGGATGTAACACGTCTTATGCTTATAATCAAGAGCTCTTCTGATCTAAAAACCTGTTATGAATATAAAAAAAATACCAGTCAATTATAGTCGCAGTGCAGGGTACCGGCCTCTTCTTATACAGAGAAGGGACGAGCATTGATCACCACACTTGCTAAGCATATGGGTGATTGCAGACTTATAGTCAAATAATTACTTTATTATTTCCACTTTGTCTTTGTCACCTCTGACCAACCACTGAGGGCCGATGCCTGCCGGGGCTGCGGGTTGTTCGCAAGAGATACCGAGCCCCCGGAACGCAAAGGGCACAAGAAGGAACATGGGTGGGTTTTAGTCAGTAAAAGCCTGACACTCCCTCCCGCCCCGCCCAGGGCGGGAGAAGTTATTTGATAATTTCCCACCCACCAAAAATAAAAAAACCTCTGACCAAGACAAGAGTAAAGAGCAAACCCATCACGAATAAAAAATAAATACCAATGGCGGCAAGTCTCGTTGTGACGTCAAATTTTCGCCGCGATGCTATAGCTGAGAAAAGATTGATTAGATAAGTTTCTACTCAATTTAATGGCATACACATAACCATCGCTGCGATATTCATGCTCATGGATATTGAACCTTAAACGCACAACTCAGCATACACATAAAAATACATACAAACATAAACTTTTTCCCTATCGAGGTAAGCAGAAACCACAGAACGCCACCTGCTACGATTCTTACATACTTTTTTCGCCTCGTCCACATTCATACATCTGGTCATACAAGCACGCCGGTTTCGAGTACTGCGCACCCGACCTTTCTGAAGAACCTCACCAACAAGGTCAGTGTAGGTCTTTCTAGGGCGTCCCCATATCTGCGTTGCCACTTACGTCTGCCATATAAATTTCTTTTGTTAGCCCTCTTTCACCCATCCTCTCATAAAATACGTTCCCATAAAATTGGTTTCTAGGTAAAAAACTATGGTCCCCAAGATTTGATTTCCTGGATCCAATCTTGATGATATACTTCAGAAAACTTTAATTGTCTATCGAAAGTTCGAGAAAAAATGTATCTGATAATAATACTGCATTATCATGATGAACATTCCGAAGTTTTTAAGAAACTTTCGAAAAATGAGAACGCCGTTCAAGTTTGGACGCAAGTCTGATAAAAAATGTGGATTTCACCGGCGAGGAGTTTCACGATTATTCTATTAAATTGTCAGAAGAAAGAAAATATAAAAAGGTACCAACCAGTTCAAAATTTGTTCGAGAACTGTATGAGACCTTTTAGACTCTAAATAGTTTTTATGTTAAAATAATTAATATGTGGATATAAAACTAGCTCGTACCCCGGTTTTCATTTTGCGCGGGACCCCTATTATCTTTCTAAAATAGTAGCCTTTTTTTTTTTGGGGGGGTGGGAAATCATCAAATAACTTCTCCCGCCCTGGGCGGGGCGGGAGGGAGTGTCAGACTTTTACTGACTAAAACCCACCCATGTTCCTTCTTGTGCCCGTTGCGTTCCGGGGGCGCGGTATCTCTTACTAACAACCCGCAGCCCCGGCAGGCATCGGCCCTCAGTGGCCCCATCCATATGCTGACTTCTCTTTGAGGCGCGCGTGGAACACGAATGCGCCGTCGACACGGCCTGTCGTTATGAAAAAATAGTAGCCTAAGTTATTCGTATATCATAGCTGATGTTATCTTCACTATAAGTCCTGTGAAAATCGGTACAGCCATTTCGGAGATTAGCCGTAATAAACAGGCAGACAAAGATATAAACATTCATAATATTTATTTTTTAACACCCAACGCAAAAACGACGGGGTAATATAAGTTTGACGTGTCTGTATGTGTGTGTCTGTGGCATCGTAGCTCTCGAACGCATAAACCGATTTTGATTTTGTTTATTGTGTTTGAAAGGTTTATTAGTCGGAAGTGTTCTTAGCTTGTTTGATGGAAATCGGTTCAGCGGTTCCAAAGTTATCAGCTCTTTTGTAAGCTACGGTAATGACTATTTTCTTTTGTCGGGGGTTACTTAAAATTTTTAATTTTGTGTTTTTCAACATAGAATTACATACCATCATACCATCACGCCTATATTCCCCGAAGGGTTAGGCAGAGGTGTAACATTGTACACCCACAGTTCGCCGGTATGTTTAGGTCCCATGTAATAGGGGGCGAGCCTATTGCCATTAACCGGGCACAAATCCTAACTCCGAGCTGTTACTGAGAATTTCATAGAAAAACCCACTAACACTTTTTGCTCGACCTGGGAATCGAACCCAAGACCTCTAGCGTAGCAGTCGCGCTTAGGACCACTAGGCCAACGAGGCAGTTATTAGAATAAATTATTTGTGTTAAAAGGTTGTTTTGTATAGATAGACAATGTTTTTAAAAATACAAAAACCATTAAATACAAAAGTAGATTTTTCTATCCAGAATACCTAAACAGCCCTAATATCTGTACTATAAGTAGATATGTATGTCGCTTTTAAAAGAAAAATGGTTCCCATCTATCACGTGGGACGTAAACTACATTGCGTTTGTAATCTATCGTAGACCGTTTAGATGTATCGATCGTTAATACGGACAGATGAATAAAATATTTGTTATTAGATCTGCAGAGAGGAGTGAGAGAGAAAGAGTAAACATTTATTGAACTGTTAAAAAAGGATAGAAAAAGAAATATAGTTTTTAATAACAATTAATTAAAAAATTATAATTACCTATAGTAAAAGTCTCCAATAATAATAGTATGAATAAATTGCGTTCATTGAAGTTAGAATTTTTGTGTAGAACTTGTATGAAGAGATGATCTTATTTGATTTGTGTGAACATTGGTACACCTCTGCCTCACCCTTCGGGAAATACAGGCGAGATGGTATGTTATGTCATGTTATCTTATTAGCTATGTCTGAGACTATTTTTCTCTTTTTGAATACGAATTATATGTATTTTTATTTTAATCATGCCCCGTTGGTCTCGTAGTCACAAGCGCAACTGATGAGCACGGGGTCCTGGGTTCAATTCCCGGGTCGGGCAAAAAGTGTTACTGGGTTTTTTCATTACAAATTTCTCAGTAGCAGCCCGGAGTTTGGAAGTTGGTGGTGTAACACCCCTGTGCCTCGGAAAGCACGTAAAGCCGTTGGTTCCGGCTGTCAGTCGTTACGGATGGTCAGAAGCCAAAAAGTCTGACAACCAGTCTTACCAAGAGCTATCGTGTTGCTCAGTAACTTGGTTGTGGAGGTCAGATAGGCAGTCGCTCCATGTAAAATACTGATATTCAGCTGCATCCAGTTAGACTGGAACCCGACCCAAACATAGTTGGGAAAGACTAAGTAGATGATGATTATTTTAATGATGAAAAGGTCGATTCATTTGTAATATAACATGGTAGAAGGCACATCTTTACAAAAACTTTTACCATGGATTTAGCCAGGATTTTTTAAGTAAATAGCGACCTGGATAGCTTTTTCCTTCGCCTAATTGAATTAAGCGCGACTCCTACGCTAGAGGTCTTGGGTTCGATTCCCAGGTCGAGCAAAGTGTTATTGGGTTTTTCTATGAAATTCTCAGTAGCAGCTCGGAGTTAGGATTTGTGCCCGGTTAATGGCAATAGGCTAGGTCCCTTTTACATGGGACCTAAACATACCGGCGAACTGTGGGTGTACATTGTTACACCTCTGCCTAACCCTTCGGGGAATACAGGCGTGATGGTATGTGTATGTGTAATTGAATTAAAATATAGAAAGAGAAAACTAAAATTCTAGACAAGACCAAGCCAACTAAATCAGTTAACAAAGCCCAATCATAAAACTTGACATCAAAATAGAACAAGGCATTACAGACCGACCATATATCTAATCTGTGATAATAACACAATGTACTGTAAGTACTCCAAGCGAGCATGGCAGTGGACATGTTCTACAAACGAGCTCATTAGATGAACATCCTTGTCTCGTTAGACAATGGACATAGCTTCTCTAACTAGTAACATGTTGAGTAAAAATTTTTACTTTCCATTTTAAAGTATCTACTTCCAATCATCCAATTCCATGAAGAAAAGGTAAAACTACGTAGATTTATCAGAAAAACACCACTGAGTCTTAAGAAAGCTAAATACGCAATTTCGTTTACCTACACGACATATTTTTTTTTCAGTTATTTTGATTTAAAAGCTAAGCTACTTAACCGATTTTAATCAAGAAATTATGTGACCAAACCGAAAGAAACCTTTCCAAATAAAAATGAATATTTCAAATCATTTGATAAATGACGGAGTACTGAGGTAAAAATTATTAAAACAAAAACAAGACTAAACATAACACATAACATACCATCACGCCTGTATTCTCCGAAAGGTTAGTCAGAGGTGTACCAATGTACACCCACAGTTCGCCGGTATGTTTAGGTCCCATGTAAAAGGAGGCGAGCCTATTGCCATTAACCGGGCACAAATCCTAACTCCGAGCTGCTACTGAGAATGTCATAGAAAAACCCAATAACACTTTTTGCTCGACCTGAAAAACGAACCCAAGACCTCAAACATAGCAGTCGTGCTTAGGACCACTAGGCTAACGAGGTAGTTAAGTAGGCAAAAAACAAGACTACCAAATTGATAACCTACTTATTTTTTGAAGTCGGTTAAAAATAACACCATGAAATCAAATCCGTTACCCCCGAAAGAGAAGGTAAAAGTAACTATCACGCTCAAATATTACGAGTAGCAGATGAGTCTATTGCTATTAACCGGGCAACAGTCAAAGTCAAATTCAAAGCAATTAAATTCAATTTACCCACTTACAGGCACTTTTGAATTGCCCAATTGTGTGAGTGGTTCTAAAACTTAGTTAAGTCTCTCTAGAGAAGAATGAGCAAGCAAAATTCACGGACTTTTCAATTAAGACAGCGGCCATTCACGAACAAAACGCGTACATCGGCGCCATTTGGAGAACCGAATGATCCAACGCATCATAAGCGAGACATTTAAGTGAGCATGACAGAGCTTTCAACCGCTCATTCATATCTAACTGATTATTGAAAGGTCATCTACTGAAAATACTTTACACTCTCCCATATGGTATGAGCAACCTCTACACTGTAGTCCAAGTAATACGGCAAATAAATCAGGTTTAAAAAAACAAGTTACCGAGTCATTACAAAAAAAAAATGATAAATGTAAATTCACTTGAATATAGGAATGTGAATACAGAAGCGAAAGTTTTAGACAAATTCGTGACTGAACAAATTGTTTTAGATATTCATCATAATTTTGTTAATAAATTACGTTTTGGTATGAGGCATGAGACATAGCGATTACAAAACAGACCGCCCATGCTCTTAAAACAATCTAAACACATCTGATTTAGTAACGATTCAATTATTTATAAAATTCCCAAAATTATGAGTATTTTTGGGATAAGATACAAGATTTTCTTTATTACGGTTATTCATTATTATTCTTTAGCGAATAATAAATAATTATAGCTAGCTTTTAACTGTCCAGCAACAGAAATTTCTTACAATTTGAAACTATTTGGTATGCTTCTAAATTTTCATTCATATTTTATAGCACAAAGATGTAGAAACTTATGAATACCAACCTATTATTATGTCCCGATGCAGGGCAAAGGCCTCTTTTCATACAGAGATGGCACGAACAGTGATCACTATACGCTTGCTCAAGATGAAATGGCGATTTTACACGTATATTAATTATACTTCCAGGTTTCCTTACCATGTCCTCCTTACAGGGATGTCAGCGCTAAACTTAAATTGTTACAAAAAAAACGCAACACCAGTGACACGAGGCCATGATTTCCCAGAATACCATCCTATTTAAACTTTTAGAAGTCCTTTCTAAATTACCGTCTACTGCTTAAAGTTCTTATCTTCCACCAAGGCCCAAATCAACAACGTAGCATGTCTCAAAATTATTCTCAGTTCGACCCTCATCATTAAAAGTTGGGACGGCCACGTCAGCTCCGTGTATTGAGTTAATGTTTTACTCTGATATTATAAGCACGGGTAACCCAATTATACTATGTGTTTTGAGCTTATGTCGTGTAGAAACATTAGCTTTAGTTTTTTAAGTGAATTTATCATTATTATTATTAGTGGAGGGCCGTTGATTGATAGAAAAGTATTACTTGAGAATGGTTCGACCAATTTGTGTGTTTTTTTCCCCGTTGTATTTTTAATTTTATTGCCAGGACAAACCTAAAATGATACATTTTTTTTTTAAATTATGATACTATTCAAAATTTCCGAATTTTTCGGTTTAATTTGTATGAAAATCCAAATAAAATAACACCCATGAAAAGCGGGAATAATCACTAGTCTTTTGTAATAAACGAGAAAGTATCCTATACTGGTCATTTTTCCGTATGAGATCCTGATTGACTGACAATTCAAACACAACAATGGTTCTGCAGTTTCTTTAAAAACCAAAATGTTTCCACTTCTTTTTTTCCTCTATTTCTTTATTATGTATCAACTAGAACTAGAATTATTGCAGTCTTCTGTATATTGGTACTTGCGAAGATAAGATCATCCTGGGTCCCCCATTTGTCTCGTACGGAACTCTTGGTTGGAAGGTTTGCTCGATGTAATACAATACCATAAACATACCATGGCACTAATAAATCAGTAACAAAGCCGTTAAAGATTTAAATGAAAATACTCTGTATTTGAATATAGATTGAATTGAATATCATTTGGTGCATATTTTATTCATTGAGCCAAATGCAACATATTTCCGGACAATATTTTATTTGTATTTCATTTGTTTTATGCATAATAAATCTATGAACTGTAAATAAATACAAGGCAACAGCTATTCGTGTAATTAATGGGATGACGGCATGAGAATGAATATCACTTTAAAACGAAAAATATAAGAAACGTGATATCGCGAGACAGAGCTGGAAGCAAATAGACCAAGCCAGACCTCAATGGCCGGTGCAAGATTCGTGTACCCATTATGTAAAGTAATAAGTATATATATCATCAATAAGTTTTTTTTTTTTGCCTCGCATACCCTCGCACATACAGATTTTTCGCACTAAAGTTAGGCGAGACGAAAATTGAGATATTTGTTTGTACAACTTTGAACTATATTGCTTCAAAAATAGAGTATTTACGGCTTTACGTGTTTTCCGAGACACGTGTCACACCACTAACTTCCAAACTCCGAGCAGCTACTGAGAAATTCCTAATGGAAAAATCCAGTGGGAAATGTATGTATACATAAAACTAGTTAGGTAGGATTTAGTTTGTTCCGTAACAATCGGATTTATAGAGATTTTTGAAGAGTTAATCCGATTTGCGTTGCCTTTCTTTGTCTAGTCCAATGTACGTTTACCATAGATATGACGTGCAAAGTCGAACATTTATTGTATTTATACGAACACTGCCTCGTTAGCCTAGTGGTACGGAGCGCGACTGCTACGGTAGAAGTCTTGAGTTCGATTCCCAGGTCGAGCAAAGTGTTATGGGTTTTTCTATGAAATTCCAGTTAATAGCAATAGGCTCGGATGGGACTTAAAACTTACCAGCAAACTTTGGGTGTTCATTGGTACACTTCTGCCTAACCCTTCGGGGCATACAAGCGTGATGGTATGCAGCACAGAGCTTTTAAAATAAGAATTCAATTCGTATTTGGCAGGTTTTTATTTTTTCATGATTGGTTTTGTTCCTCTCAAAATTGAGATACATATCTAGGCTATTAGAGGCTACGATAGGTTCATTCGATTGATTGATTGATAGAGTGATTCTGAAAAAGTTATTTATATGTATAGGATAGTGGAGGTATCATAGATCACAGCTGAGTTGGATTAATGATTTACAATCATACTACATTAGCAGTACTTATACCAAGTTATAGGGAACCGGCTTCTTCTGGGTAAGCTCACTCCATCGTCGACTTTGTCTTTATCACCGCTGACCTTGACGACAGATAAGGTAAGATAATCATCTATTTGCCCAAACATGACATTTTACAGTCACGTGCATACCCATCTTGAATTTAAAAAAATATCGTACCATAATTTTGCATGTCAACCAAATACATTTAGATACTGCGACTCCAAAGACCGATCGTGATGATAAATAATTCAATGACCAAACCAGATTCTCGTATGGAATACATTTTTGTACGACCTAAAGAAATAAAGCCATTTATTGGCACAACTTGAGACACATAAAAAAAAAGTAATATAAAAAACAGCTTTTCCAAAATAACAAGAATTTAGCCTAGGTCTAGGCTTGTTAGCCTAGGTCCTAAGCGTGACTGCTACGCTAGAGGTCTTTGGTTCAATTCCCATGTCGAGCAAAAAGTGTTATTGGGGTTTCCTATGAAATTTTCAGTAGCAGCTCAGAGTTAGGATTTGTGCCCGGTTAATGGCAATAGGCTCGCCCCTTATTACATGGGACCTAAATGTACCGGCGAAGCGTGGGTGTACATTGCTACACCTCCGCCTAACCCTTCGGGTAATACTGTCGGTATGTTATGTGTTAAACAAAAGAAATAGGTAATATAGATGTGACATACAGATAGTTTGTTCTGGGTCTGTTTCTGTATGTGAGTTTATATGTTTTTAAACGAACCCACGACATAGGATAATGTCCTAGTGTGGAACAATATTTTTTATCAAAAACGAAAAATATATTGCTGTAAAAAATACTTTAACTGCTATAGTCGTAAAAACCAAATTAATTAACCCTCGACGCAAAATCGGCCGGGTGTTATATGTATGTCTGTGCGTGTGTGTATGTGTGTGGCATCGTAGCTCCCGAATGCATGAACCGATTTTGATTTTGTTTTTTTGTGTTTGAAAGGTTAATTAGTCGAGAGTGAGTGTCGAGATGGAAATCGGTATAGTAGTTTTAAAGTTATTAGCTCTTTTGTTAGTTAGTTAGCTACGGTAGTGGTTTTTTCTTATGTCGTTGTATTTTTGCACGAACACTTAACTATTTACATCGAAAATGCTTATTCTTTGTACTTTAAGTCTTTGATATAACCATAAGAATAACTTGTTCATACCAAAGTTATTCACAGTAAATTTCTGCAAAACTTCGACAACCATACAACCCAACATTCACATAACCACACGTACGTATAAAATAGTTGAAACTTCAGAATTCACCAACACGTAGATTCGGTTTTAACTAATTACACATTCATGTATTCCTTAGGTAACCCTTATTCATATTAAAACAATGGTATCTGAAAATGTGTGGTACGAACTGCCTCCTTAGCCTAGTGGTTCTAAGCGAGACTGCTACGCTAGAGGTCTTGGGTTCGATTCCCAAGTCGAGCAAAAGGTGTTATTGGGTTTTTCTATGAAATTCTCAGTAGCAGCTCGGAGTCAGGATTTGTGCCCGGTTGATGGCAATAGGCTCGCCCTCTATTACATGGAACCTAAGCATACCGGCGAACTGTGGATGTACATTAGTACACCTCTACCTAACCCTTCCGGGAATACAGGCGTGATGGTATGTATGTGTTTCGAACTACACAGTATTTTGTTGTGACTTTCGAGTCTAGATAGGTACAGCAAAATCTGTACAAGTAAATAAAATCAAAGTGTTTGTTTATTATGTCAAAATAAGAGCTTTTTACAAAATAAATATGACACGTCAAAAACAACTTTTACCATTTCTATCGGTATGTTCGTCTATTTGTTTCGGCTTATCTACGAATCGGCTGAACACATTTTGACAGGACTGGCAGATAGATGATTTTATTAGAAGAAGTAACGTAAGCTACATTTATTATATTTACTGTATTATTAAGGGTTCAAAGAAAAGACTTACTTACAAATATTTCATGAAAATATAGTACTATTATGGTAATAAAATCGTAAAAGAGAGCATAAACATTTTTTTTCGTCGCATAGATCTCTGAATTTTGAGCGTAAACTATATAATTTTATGTAATGACATTATAGGGAATTTCATGAACTAAAGACATACCTATAAATTATTCCACTGAGCCGTGTATTTTTTTCACCATTTAAAGAAAACTTCAAAACTACTGTTTTTTTGTGGTTATCCGATTCAAGTAACATTGAACGTATCGCTATTTTGAACCTTATTTGTTGCCGCGATGGGTTATTGTCCATTGTCCTAAATATTTGCTTAGGACAGGGCCTTCAGATCGAGCAATTCAACCAACGTAGTCATGATGCTAATTTTTTTTTAACATAGATTAATTAAAAAAGAATTTTAACCCCAACTTTGGGATAACAAGCTGTTAGTTGGATCGTAATTTAACACATTTGGTATTTAAATTAGATTGACGTAATTAATTTAATTATTGAGAGATTAAAGGTTGACCGTACATTGCTTTGTTATTACTGGATAATACTGCAACACATTGGGCATATTTAATTAGTCTTCCCTGTTGGCTCTGTGCCTAAGCTATTGCTTGCTGCGCTGCGTGTCGCGGGCTCGATTCCCGCACCGAACAAATATTTGTATTTAAATATAGTTGTTCCGGGTACGGCTGTTTGTGTATGTAAGTTTATGTGTTTGTAAACGCCCCTACGATGCAGGAGAAATTCCTAGTAAAAAAAAGAAAAATAATTCAATTTTAAAAAACAAAAAAAATGGATGCCATATATAGTTTATGTTTAGTTTTTTTTTTATTCTATTCAATTATTGAGAATTATTTTTCCAGAATTAAGCTCGAATATCAATATGAAGGTAGTTGTGATGGTTGAGGGCTTTGTCATGCTCACTTAAATGTCTCGCTGATGGTGGCGCGTGGGTTGGATCATTTGGTTCCCTTTATGATGGTTGAGCTAAGTAGTGCTGATCCTCGCGTCATGTTCGTGAACGGGCGCTGTCAGTTGGGATTGGTCAACTCTTAACTGCCATGGCTCACATCTTTAGTACTATTATTATTCTTTTTTTTTAATTGTTTTATATTCAACTTCATTGTTTTCACATGTAGAAGCAACAAGAATATTGTAACCAAGATTTTGTAAAAACCAATTTGAAAAGAGTGTCCATGGAGTTTCTTGCTCGTTCTTCTCCCTAGAGACCTACGTTTTGGAACGAGCAACTAGCTTCAACTTTTTGTATGAATAACTTCTTGACAATTGAAAAGTGCCTGTAAATGGTCTAATTGAAATAAATGTTTTGACTTTGGCTTTGATTGCAATTAGGTTACGTAATGAGGCTGTCGGACATTATATCAATATTTCCTCTGGGAAATAGTTTCTAAAATGTTAGCTTTTGATGCAGCGGCATCATTAAAACTTGATACTACTTTATATGTAGGTAGGGTTGTCAGGCGTGCGGATGGCGCTGGACATAGGTAGGTTTATTGGATGCATTTCCAGCAAAATTAGACGTTGTCCAGCCTGCTTGGTTTTAGTTAGATTGTTTACATTTGACTAGTCACGCAATAATCTTGTTTTAAACTGCATTTTTTTTTCTTGGAACCGGAACGGACGCCATACTAGCCAACAGCCCGCTTGATGTTGGACACTTCCAACACCAGAGGCATCGCTCGTGTGTTGCCGACCCCGTAAAAGCATCAAAACTCCTTTCTTGAAGAACCCCACGCTGTAGTCTCTTAGAAAACATTAGCAGGGAGCTTATTCCACAAACTAAGCATACGCGGGCGGTAGTTCCTCTGAAATCGTACCGTACGGGACCATTTGGCTTTTAGGTTGTGAGTGTGGGCCCCTTGCCGATGGCGTGAGATACGAATTTCATTCGAGAGAGAGTGTCCATCAAGTTTCTTGCTCGTTCTTCTCCATAGAGACCTACGCTTTGGAACGAGCAACTAGCTTCTACTTTTAAATTTAACTTCTTGATAATTCAAAAGTGCCAGTAAATGGTCTAATTGAAATAAAAATAACAATTGAATTTAGATCATTTTAGAACAAAACATCGAAAAAGACAAAAAGAATAATATTATTATCTTAAAACACAGGCACATAACCTTTCTTAAGTTAGAATGTCCGGCTTTCATTACCTAAATTTACCCAAAAGTCAGGTTAAACTGGCTAGTCTCTTCGGCTTTCCGGATTCAGGATCTGGCAACCCTATCTGTAGGTACACGGTTCCGTAGCTATTGCTCATTGGTGCGTTGAAGTTTTAGGTCATAACGGACGGTTTATCAAACGCTAGCTGTAGTTCTTAGTTCATTCTATTAGAAAAAAAAACAGGTATTTTCTAATTATTGACCAGGTTTTGTAGTTTGAAATTCGACGAAGATGCAAAATTGCATCTTGTGTACAGTGTGTAACGTATAAAAAGCAAAAATAATCGATCAACTACTGAATTGCAGCTATATCTAAAATGTTTTTCTTTCGTTTGCCTAAGTCGTTCGGATTACTTTTTGGAAATAAACCTTATGATGTTTAAAACAAGGTATTTTTTTATTTATTTTAGGTTTAACGATAGATTTTATTTACAATTGAGATTTAAAAAGCCTTGTCTTGTCTTAAGTATAATTATTGTTTGTATCCACTGTTCAACAGACAGGTGTAATTAATAGTTTAGGATAAAAAATAATTCAGTAGCCATTTCTGAGGACACTACTTTCAGGGTGTGCGTGCGATGTACATATATACAATCACGCTTGTATTCCCCGAAGGGTTAGGCAGAGGTGTACTAATGTATACCCACAGTTCGCCGGTATGTTTCAGTCCCATGTAATAGGGGGCGAGCCTATTGCTATTAACCGGGCACAAATCCTAACTCCGAGTTGCTACTGAGAATTTCATAGAAAACCCCAATAACATTTTGCTCGACTTGGGAATCGAATCCAAGACCTATAGCGTAGCCGTCGCGCTTAGGACCACTAGGCTAACAAGACAGTCTCAGGATCTATTTGTATTTAGTATTTAATGCTTCTGTTATATATTGACTTAAATCTGTAGCGTGTCCTGACATTTCCTAACATATGAACTCAATTTATCCGTAGCGTCAAAGAGTGAAGAAAAATATATTATTGTGAGAAAATCCTCCGCTCTCCGATGCTGTTTGAAACGTTATAAATGTCTGTAGGTGGCTCCACCTACTGCTTTGTTGAAAATAAATAACCTTTAAATGGATCTTGCTTTTCTTATACGTAATCTAATAGTTATTTGATTTCACATGAAATGTGGGCGATAACGACAATGTTAATTAATTTATGGTAGCTAACTGTAGAGATTTATAGTTTTTTTTTATGTTATTGGATGGCAAACAAGCCGACGGCCCACCTGACTGCTGAATTGGTCACCGCTATCTATAGACATCTGTAAGTTCCCATCCCAGAGACAAAATTAAAATGTCTCCTGTGCCTGTAATTACACCGGCACCCATACCCTTCCTGCGGGTTGTTCGCAAGAGATACCGCGCCCCCGGAACGCAAAGGGCACAAGAAGGAACATGGGTGGGTTTTAGTCAGTAAAAGTCTGACACTAGGGCGGGAGAAGTTATTTGATGATTTCCCACCCACCAAAAAACAAAAAAAAAAACCCATACCCTTCAAATCGGAACACAGTAAAGCTGTTTTAAGGCTGAAATAGGTATGGTGGTAGTACTTCTCCGGACGACCTCCTTCACAAAGAGCTCTACTGCTACTAGAAAATAATAACAGTCTGTTATATGTAGCAGTAGAACATTGTCGGACAAAGAACTCTTCTTAAACAGAGAAGGCGCGAGCATGGATTACCACGCTTGCTCAAGGCGGATCGGCGATTTCAGACCTATATTACTATATATATACTATATACTAGCTGTTGCCCGCGACTTCGTTCGCGTTCACTATTTTATTGGTTTCAATTTTATTTTCGCATACCCCTCTTTTTTTAAAATGAAAGTATATAAAAAAATAAAAATAGCCTGAGTTACTTCTTATACCATCCGCTATATGCGAGTGAAAGTTCCGTCAAAATCGGTCCAGCAGTTTCAGAGATTAGCGGGAACAAACGGACAGACAGACAACAAACAAAAATTTTTAAAATTGTTTATTTATGTTAGTACCGTACCTATATACTTTCATATGCATTTAGTAAAAAACTTGTAATTTAAAATTACAAACGGACCCTTAAATTTTATTTATTTGTATAGATAAGTAAAGGTTTCCTTACGATTTTTTCCGTTTTCGGTTTTCAGTGTCCTTCACAAAATAAAAAGTGTTTAATAAAACCATGCCTATATTTCTGCTTATACCTTCCCTCAAAGAAGCGACACGTCCTAAAAAAAATTGGGTAAAACTATTAAAAAAATTATTTCTTAACATGGTAGATTAAGGTAGATAATAGGAACGTCAATCAGTGTCTTCTTTCAATTTCTAAGAATTTTATAAATATGTTGTGTTCAGTCATAAATTAAATTGATATTCAAAATACAAACCTTTTTTAGATAATCCTTCTATTAAAAATCTCAAATTTTAATATCATTTCAACTTCAAAAGACCTACAAATATCTCAAAGAATATCGACTTAAGATAAGAAGATCAGCCCAAAGTAGAACATTTTAAGATAAACCGCGTTAATTTATAACAAATAATAATCAAACGAGTGTTTCAAACACTTAAAATCCATCACTCCCAAGATTTATTCAAGGTAATTAATCACTTAAGTTACAAATGGCGTCATCTCGATGAACCGCTCAAAAACAATGCTTATTTAAGTCATTAAAGTCTTCAGTAGAATTACTCTACGTCGCAGCGCGGAATGGAAAGGGCCATTCTAAAATTGCAGTCCTTTGTTCGGGAACGTCGTTGATCATTTTGTTCCGGCGACCCGTCTATTGTCTTGAAAGATGTCCATAAATACAATGAGAACTACCGTTAAGTTCTATCAAATCTATGATTAAGTAGTTTCAGGAAAACGTCATTATATTTTTGTAGACAAGGATTTGGTATAGCTACATATAATGCATCCAATTTCCTATACGACACAGTATAAAATACTGTAATATTTTTTATGCCGAACAATAACATATTAGGAGCAGATTTTTCATTAAAATAAATATAAAGATTGTTGTTAGTAAAACCACTGAAATTGACTAAATCTGGGTGGCATTGTACGAAGGCATGTGTAAAGAAATTCGAGCACCCTACCCTAACCTGATTTCAACTTGATAACGCTCAGTTTATGAATAGCAATTTTCTTACCAAGGGAAACGGGTTTTTTCTTTCACAATTCTCACTAATTTGAAGCAACCCAGTTTCCCGTTTCCAGTTGCAACGTGTGTATCTATAGTGCAACAGTAGGCAGTTCTCGACCATTGTCAGGGGATGGCAACGTTAGTCGCTCGGCGACCGCGGTACGGACGTGTCGTGCCGGGATTATTCGAAATCAGAATTCGAGTTCAACGGATTTCTTATTTTAAAATTTGGAACAGTGATTCAATATAACCGTTATTTAGTATAGATTAATCCTGTGTTTTAAATTTGATTTAAGATACTTTTTTGAAAATTAACTTTTTTAAATATAGTTGGTGTTTCGTAGTTTCATCATAGTGTTAAATATTCAAAAACTTTGAGTAGAGTAAGCTGTTCGTGTATTTGGTAGAATATTTCAGTGTTTATTGGACAAACTTTAAAGGATTTGAATAAAATTCTCTTGTGTAGTTTTAACTACTTTTCCATCAGGAATCAAAAATTTCAAGGTAAGCTAATTAATTCTGTCTAATCTTAATTGTTTAGTGTTTTACTACCCATCAAGTATACAACAAAAAATAAACAATAACCCAATAAAGTTTACTTTTTTTTCCGTGTAACTCAAAAAAGTTTACTTTATTGAGTTTTCCTTTTACACATTTACTGTTTTGATATATTTTGTTTGGAGCTAAACTAACACAACAGTTTAAACACACAATTATTTTCCTATAAAACATATTAAGATTACTTATAAAAACAAATTGTACATAATCGTGCAATTATTGCATTGAACAATGAAAACTTAATTTTGGCGCGTAAATATTTTGGAATATGATTTCTTAAATATATTACTTGCCTTTTCAGACATTACACATAATTACATGCTCGCACATGCTTACTTGCTCTTGCATGTATGGGGTGTCATGCCCACACTTTTAAATACGAAACTACCTTTCGGAATGGGCAAACTAGATTCAATATATTTTCTATTTCTTGTAAACAAAGTTCAATCGTGCCTTTTAATAGTGTTATTGAAACAAATGATTTGACTTGGACTTTGAATAAAATCGAGCCAAACTAATTGCAATCCTAAACACATAATAATTAAAATTAAAATCCCACTACGTTTGTATTTCGTGAAAAACGATCGTGGCATTTAAAATTTCTATTGCAACATACTTTACATAATTCCTTAAATACTGACGTAAGAAAATAACGCTTGTATTTATTTCATTTGAAAAATCAAACACCACTATATTATCTGTAGGAACCTACATTATTTTCTTAATACTTGAGTGACCTTTATACTTACTACCCAATGTGTTTTCTACAGATTAGTTCATAAACTAACCAATTGTTAGCAGACATCATGTTACAGGGCTACGTTTTTGTACCTCAAACATAATGTTAAAAAAAGAAAAAGGCAGCCTAGAAACAAAGAACAAAAAGTCAAACTAAATTAGGACTCTTTTTGTGAGACCAAACGTAATGTATAACTGTACCTAATGTGTATTATTTTCACTGTACATTTAGTACTAAGATAGGATACATAAGCCATTAGATCGCTCGTAACTTTTAGAACAAAAACCGTCACTTAGCCGAAATTGGCATGGATACCTTCATGCTATTCTACTTCCTACTAATAATCCCACTATTCTACTAATATTACAAATGCGAGAGTTTTGTGTGGATGTATGGATGGATGTTTGTCACTCTTTCACGCTTAAACGGTTGAACAAATCTGGATGAAATTTGGCACTGAGTTAGATTGTAGTGTGGACACGCATACAAATGTATACATTAATACATAGGATACTTTTTATTTATTTACAGTATGGAGGACTTACAGCTAATACTACAGACAAACAAGGGAAAACACATACACCAGACAGCCAATTACAAGTCCTCACGTATAGCTTTTTTTTTTTTTTTGGTAGGTGGGAAATCATCAAATAACTTCTCCCGCCCTGGGCGGGGCGGGAGGGAGTGTCAGACTTTTACTGACTAAAACCCACCCATGTTCCTTCGTGTGCCCTTTGCGTTCCGGGGGCGCGGTATCTCTTGCGAACAACCCGCAGCTCACGTATAGCTATGGATTATATTATATTTTGTGGTGTGAGCACAAAAACAGAAATCACACTGCCTTTATATAAAAAAAAAAATATATTTTTTTTTATATATATTATATTATATACTATATATTACCTACTATTGAAAAATTTGAGGCTTAAGCAACTTCTGGCCGAGTTCACACTTATTGTGAATGGATCCAAATCATATGTCATTGAAATTTCTGCTTGCACGCACAATATAACTGTTCTGCCACACAGCGGCTGCAGCTGCGCCAGGTTTTTCTGTTTATCCCGGAAAAATGTACGGTTGCGGTGGGATTGTTTATCAAATTTGACGCAAACGAAAATAATAGATGAGAAAGTTTGGATGCACAAATGTTTGATACTCTATCACGCCAGCACGGCTGAGTTAATCTAGATCAAATTTGACATAGAGATAGATTGTAGTCTGGAATAGTTATGTGCTATTCTATCGGTCTAGCTATGACTATCGGTCTATTCTGGAAAAATGAACGGTTCTCGTAGCGTCATATATCAACATTGACATGGGCAACGACGCATGTTTTTTAAAATTGTATAACTACTATTACAAGTAACTGCCTCGGTAGCCTAGTGGTCCTAAGTGCGACTGCTACGCTAGAGGTCTTGGGTTCGATTCCCAAGTTGAGCAAAAAGTGTTATTGGGTTTTTCTATTAAATTCTCAGTAGCAGCTCGGAGTTAAGATTTGTGCCCGGTTAATGGCAATAGGCTCGCCCCCTATTACATGGGACCTAAACATACCGGCGAACTGTGGGTGTACATTGTTACACCTCTGCCTAACCCTTCGGGGAATACAGGCGTGATGGTAACTGCTATTACAAAGTTCAAGCTTGTATGGAACCCACGGGCACTTCGACAAAGCTACACACAATCACAATCTGTACAACACATTGATTTTCAATAGACACGTTATTTAACGCTCATTGTGCTCATAAACTTCCGACTAGAAGTAGTGTAGTATTAAACTCACATGAGTCCACCTGATCTTTATGCGGCAACAACGCGGCCACATGCACTTACTTAATTAATGATGTCGTAATTTATTTTTAATTTACAATTATTACTTATACACATATCACTTAAAAAGATAAAAAAGAAACAGAAATATAAATTTAAACCAATACAATACAATGTCATCCCTTTCATAAATTCTTCCCACAGTACTTTTGACATACAAGTAAAATCTACGTCCATTCATCCGCAAACTGATCTTACAAACATTGTTGCATTCTTTCACACTGTATTCAGCTATGTACTTTTGCATACAAGCAAATAATGGGAGCTTTTTAATTAATTTGCGAACTGGAAAACCGACTGTAAAATAAAAGGATAGAGTACCATTTTGAAATTAATTCATTTTCAGGGAAATAAGTAATTGCTGTTCTTTGTAAAATTTACATTTTTAAATCTGTATTTGTCGTTCGTATAATGTTTCCTTTCCAAATATTTGGGATGCCAAAGGTTTTTAATTTGGACGTTGTAGATCTTTAGTATTATGTATGACTTGCTTCTGTCTGTGACATCGCCCGCGTATTTCTTTTTGACCGCGTTAAATTATGTTCTTGGTTACTGCTCTGCTCCCGTGAGTCATAGCGTGATGTTGTTATATTATTCCTCATGAATACATCATACACAAAAATAATTATTCCAATCCGACTGATACTTCTACAGATTTAGCGTGTTTAAACCAATTCTGTAGCTTTATTACATTAGTATAGATTTGACTGCCCCGTTGGTCTCGTGGTCGCAAGTACTATTTACGAGCGCGGTGTCGCGAGTTCGGTTCTCATGTCGAACAAAAAGTGTTATTGGGTTTTTCCATTAGGATTTGCTCAGTAGCAGCCCGGAGTTTGGAAGTTGGTGGTGTGACACCCCCGTGCCTCTGAAAGCTCGTAAAGCCGTTGGCCCCGGCTGTCATTCAAAGATCTTTGACAGTCGTTACGGATAGTCAAAAGCTAGGAAGTCTGACAACCAGTTTAACCAAGAGGTATCGTGTTGCCCAGTAACTGGGTTGTGGAGTTCAGATAGGCAGTCGCTTCAAGTACAACGCTGGTATTCAGGTGTATCCGGTTAGACTGGAAGTTGCCCCAACATAGTTGGGAAAAGGCTAAGCAGATGATGACATTAGTATAGAATTGATTGCCTGCTAAACCTTTCATGGCGCTATTGACGCTCCTGATCTGCATACAGCGCTGGCTCGTTTTTTTGTCCCGAGCAATTACTGCCGCAGCAGAAAGCACAGGCTATTTGCTGTGCCTTATTGTCGCACCATTGCGCGCGCTAAGTCCCCAGTACCTCGCACTCTGTCTGCACTTAATGATCTCTTGGATTCTAATCCAACAAACGATCTGTTTGCGGATAAATGGACGAAGATTTTATTGGTATGTCAGAAGTACTGTGAAAAGAATGTATGAAAGGGATGACTTTGTATTGTTTTGTTTTAAATTTATATGTGTTTTTTTTTTAATTTTAATTTTATCTTTTTAAGTGTTGAGTCTTTAATTACTGTGGTAATTAAAGCAAAATAAATAAATAGATGTATGTAGTATAGTTAGTAGATTTTTTTTTTGTAAAACTGAAAAGACGGTATGTCCATTATCTTAAAGCATTACGTACTATATTATGTCAAAGTCAAAGTCAAAGCATTTATTTCAATTAGACCATTTACAGGCACTTTTGAATTGTCAAGAAGTTACATTTAAAAGTTGAAGCTAGTTGCTCGTTCCAAAGCGTAGGTCTCTATGGAGAAGAACGAGCAAGAAACTCCATGGACACTCTTTTCTTTCAATTTGGTTTTTACAAAATCTTGGTTACAATATTCTTGTTGCTTCTATATGTGAAAACAATGAAGATGTATTAAAACAATACAACAAAAAAAAATAAATAAATAGTACCTACTAAAGATGTAAGCCATAGCAGTTAAGAGATGACCAATCCCAACTGACAGCGCCCGTTCACGAACATGACGCGCGCATTAGCACCATTTAGCTCAACCATCTTAAAGGGAGCCGAACGATCCAACGCACGCGCCACCGTCAGCGAGACATTTATGTGAGCATGACAAAGCTGTCAACCACCATGCTTATAGTGTCCAAAACATAGTAACTTAACAAGTAAATGGCTCCGTGTTAAAATTAATTGCATAATGAAAAATTTATTAAATACTTCGCACATAGCATAACACGCCTTGCCTGTGCCATTTCCTTTGCCCCTTCAAGTTCCCTATTACACTTACGGACATTGTAAATGGGCTATTTGCCTACACTATTGCAATTTACCTGACCTCAAATTATGGTAATTTGGCACGTTCCATTATACGCTGGCACTCTTAACGTCAACAAATTACGTCCAAAATACTATTCCTAACCAGTTAATAGGCTTTCTTTATGAGAGAGGCGGTGAATGATGATCCAAATACGGTCTATTTGGACCATATCTTGACAGCGTCAAAGTTTTCTTAGTTATAGCCAAAAGTTTAACCATTTCTGATAAACAAGTTTAAGTGGTTTCTACAAATTATATTATGATTGAAAAAGTAGCATTTCTTTAGTTGCGATCTGTGTTTTATTTTCTAGTATTACCAGAATTTAATCTTAATAATAATAATTGATAACTTTATATTAATTCTGAAATAAACATAGGTACTGGTAAGAAAAAAGACTAATAAAAGGTAAAAAAAAAATATTCTTCGGCCAGTTTGATAAGATACGACCTTTAAAATTACACTACAGTTCACTAAATATGACCCAAACAATACGTTCTTTATTCCAGGTGTATTTGTATTAGTACATTTATATTTTTCTCATCTTATAGATTCAGGATTAGTTGAAAGCCAAGAAATATTGATAGCATACTTGGACACAAATCGGTATATAAATTGCCTTTTTGTTCCAAATTATCGTGTTTCCTTCGTGTTAACTAGGAAAATATCAAAACAATATTGTCGTGAACCAATAAATATTTATTACTGATCTTATGAAAATGGAGATTTTCTTCTAAAGACATTGTAATGACGACAAGAAAATACGGAAATTAATGTTTGCCATACTTTGAATACACAAAATATATATTTCTTATTCATTGTTTATATCTACGATGATGATTAAAGAGTTGTTATCAGTATTTATTATGTAATCCTTTGGAATAATTTATTTTGTTTTCTGTATCGGATTATTAATACCCTGTCCTAGGATTTAGGGCACGACGTTGCTTTCAACGTTAAATAATGGGACTAGTTATTTCTTCAGTGACCTTCATTAGTTTTCATTGTGTAGCAGTTTTCGGCTGAGAAAATTAAAACAAAGTAACCTAAATTCATTTACTTAACTTTTTTACATTGCAACATAAGACAATATTTCGTTAAATATATTAATACTGTATTTGGGGTCAATAATAGTACTTATCCAATTACTTGATTTAATAAATTATTGAGTAAATTCATAAAGTTGTTGTCTGTTTATTTTAGAAATTTTAAAAAGATAAAAGTTAACGATAAGTACACCTTTTATTTAAAAAAAAACATAATTCTTTGTGTTTGTGTCCTGTTATACTTTTATTAGTTGTTTTTCCCGATCAGATAATTTGGGACCCCAAATATTTGTAGTCAAGTCACAGAAAATGCCTAACGACAAAAAAATAAAAGTAGTTTTCCCATTTTCGATAGTAAAATGCTTGGTAGCGAATTTTTTGCAACGCGTAGCAGGTTTATATGGCCGGCAGTGTAATTGATTGACAGCGGGGAAATTGCATTTGTGTCGAGAACATAAGTCTACTTTACTGTTCTTAGAATTTACCTGGAATTCTAAAGCTATTTGGTTTATTTTTAGATCCTTTGTTTAAACTCGAGTTTTTAGAATCAGTGGCTCGTGTCCGTTTAAAAATGTTCTTGCAATCGGGCTTAGTTTTGCCAAAACACACGAACCAAGACACGCCAAAATTTATCTAGTTTTTCGAAGTAGGGAATTGTCATAATAAGTCTTGGATATATAACTAATTGATTTTAAAGCATATGATCTGGATGTATTTTTACATACCATCACGCCTTTATTCCCCGAGGGGTTAGGCAGAGGTGTACCAATGTAAACACACTTCACAGTTCGCCGGTATGTTTATGTCCCATATTATAGGGGGTGAGCCTATTGCCATTACCCGGGCACAAATCCTAACTCCGAGCTGCTACCGAGAATTTAATAGAAAAACCCAATAACACTTTTTGCTCGACCTGGGAATCGAACCCAAGACCTCTAGAGTAGCAGTCGCGCTTAGGACCACTAGGCTAACGACGCAGTTGAGGATGTACTTTTAGCCGTATGATTAACACGACTTATTGCCATTTCACTAGATGTCAATTAACATGTTTTGTGCTTATATTAAGTGTTGAATTTTACTGCAAAACAAGCTTATGCCCGTAACTTTGTTCGCCTGCATGTCGGTTATCCGCGAAGTTTTAATTTTTATTATATAAGCTGTGTTTTATTTAGAGGTATGTACTTAATAAAAACCTATTATTGTGACATTTGAAAATAGGCACTTCAATTATTTTTATTCGTTTGGGAAAAGACTAGGCAAAGAGAGAGAGAGATAGAGAGAGAGAGGGAAAGATGCACCATAAACAGTACCAACTTTCCCTGATCACTAACGAGCACCGTCGCAATTAAATCCCGTCAGTGACATTATATGAAGCTATGTAGAAGGGGTTAAGAAAAATTATGGCATTTTTTTCCTACTAAGGACACCCTACATTGAGATTAAAGGTTAATGATGGTCATGCAGTCATTAGGGACCTGGCGACGAGTTTTAGATATAACTTTACCAAAAAAGATTTCCTATCGTTCGCTCGTTAAGGTTACCTTCATAGGTAGGCTTCCTGGGTCAGCGTAGTTTTTATGGATTCCGTACAGAAGGATGCCAACGAGTAACTTTTGCTAAGGCTCCGCTGTTTGTCCGTCTGTCTATCAGTGGGCTGCATTTCATGAACAGTATTAGGTAGAGTTGAAATTTTCACAGAGTGTGTATTTCCATGGCCGGTGTAACAACAAAAAATAAAGTAAAGGGGATCTGTTACTGATTTTTTGAATGTAGTACTAATTATTTGTCCGCGTAAATGTCGGTTATCAGTTATAGCGGACACAGTCAAAGTCGGTGAATAAAAAGTAACCTATGTCTTTTCTTAGGGATCAAACTTACCATAACATCACGCCTGTATTCCCCGAAGGGTTAGGCAGAGGTGTAACAATGTACACTCACAGTTCGCCGATATGCTTAGATCCTATGCAATAGGGGGCGAGCCTATTGCCACTAACCGGGCACAAATCCTAACTCCGAGCTGCTACTGAGAATTTCATAGAAAAACCCAATAATACTTTTTGCTTGACCTGGGAATCAAACCCAAGACCTCTAGCGTAGCAGTCGCGCTTAGGACCACTAGGCTACCGAGGCAGTTAAACTTACCCTGTAACAAAATGGGTGGTTTAGCCGTGAAAGTGTTACAGACAGACAGAGATACTTTTGCATTTGTAGCATAAGTTGAGTTATTTGTGGACAGTACCCCACCAGACACAACACCCGTCTGGTCGGAGGATTTTCCTTTTTCTATGAAGAATGAAAGACTTTACACCCTGTTTCTCATTCCTCCAAAAGTGTTATTGGGTTTTTCTATGAAAATTTCACTAGCAGCACGGATTTAGGATTTGTGCCCGGTTATTGGCAATAGGCTCGCCCCCTATTACATGGGACCTAAACATACTGGCGAACTGTGGGTGTACGAATATTTTGTTAAACCTCTGCCTAACCCTTCGGGGAACACAGGCGTGATGGTATGTTATAATTCAGTGGTTCTCTCAAAATGTCAAACATAGAAAACTTGGTAACTATTACAAATGGATAGATCTGGTCCTGGTGTATCGTTATGCAATAGATATATATGCATATACCTACCTACCTACGTTTACCCAGCCTGGCTATGTCGGGGAGTCGACAGCGACACGGCTAAAACCAATCCCTTTTACTTATGGCAGCGGCTATATTGCAAATACAGAGTGCTACGGTACTTTGTTCTTGTCGACTGTGTTAGTTCCGTTACTATTGCAGGAGCTTTTATGGTGACGTTAACAGCAGCTTGTAAAACTGGCCTTGATAGTAAGTGAGATCACTTCTGTAGTCGTAATAAAAGTGAGTATTTTTTACACCCGTACTAGTGTCAATAAAGATAAAGAATGTCGATTTTAAGAGATATACTAGCAGTTTTTTCTGTTATTCTGAAGAGAAGAACACTATTTTAATGAGTGTTATGAAATATTTGGTTAAGTAATTGAAAACTGCTTCGTTAGCCTAGCCTATTGGGTATTTCTAAGAAATTCTCAGTAGCAACTCGGAGTTAGGATTGCGCGATGATAATGGCAATAGGCTCGCCCCCTATTACATGAGACTTAAACATACCGGCGAACTGTGGGTGAATATAGGTACACCTCTGCCTAACCTTCGGGGAATATAGGCATGATGGTATGTTATGTATGCGTAATTGAAATAATCTGCTTCCTCTTCTATAAGCTTATTTCAGTGTTATTATTAAACTGTCCCGGTAAAAAGGACCTGGATGTGGTTAGGGTCCTGGGTTGGATCCCCAGATTGAGTGAGCTTATTAGGTTTTTATATTAGAAATTTTTCGATGCTTGAATAAAGAATTAACTGGATTTATCGTACCTAATTAGATAATAGAAAGGAAGAGAGAGGCCAAAATAAAGATGGGTTGTGTGAAGAATGATAAGAGAAGGCAGTCAATGATAGCATGACGGTCGACAGGACGGCATGGAAGAAAAAAACGTGTTGCGCCGATCTCAAGTAACATGGGATAAGGGCAGGAAGATAATGATTATCGTATCTAATAAGTACTTTTATATCAGACATTAGACTACAATACTATTATTATTTTCCGCTTCAAACATTAAATATACCCTGGGCCCTATTTGACCCAAATAAAGAATGTGGCGATTATTTATTTTGTCAGTTTGACATAATAATACTATTTAACATATTGTCAGATCTGTAGAATTATAACAGGTGACCGCTACCGCTTAAATCTGACTGATGTTTGAAATTTAACTGATAATGCGACATATTTTTCAAACAATGACAAAATTGACGCTTCTGCAGGACATATGCTGATAAATAAAGCAGATACCTATGAAAGAAATATGTTGAATTGTCGGATTATCGCCTGTCACCTGTCGCTTGTCGCCTGTCGGTTTTTCGTGAATAGTTCCCTAGTTACACCCACGCGTAACATTTCTACCGTAAGACCCGCCCACAATCCATTGTCGAAATTCGAACAACTAATAAGTTCGACTCCATTTTAAAAGCTGAAAAACGCAAACCGAAACCCGAGTAATTAAGGTTTACGTTTTGTAGGTAAACCTTTTATTGTGTTACACGATAATGGTCGTATTTCCTGTTGTGGACCATTAACGCTCAATACTAACCTATTCATATTTTTAGGGATAAATGTGAAGGTCGGAATTCGGACCAAATTATTTTTCTTTTTAGATTTTTTTTCGCACTGATCCGGGCGGTTTTAAATGTAGATTTATTTGGTATTTGTAAGCGAGGTCTGCCTACAAAAGAATGGAAATTAAGTGGAAATAACAACAACGGGATCTGAAATTTTAAAATTACGACTATCCGACTTTCTCGTATTTTATTCTGTGGAGATTGTGGATTTTTTTTTTCGTAATGAGAAGTCGCCAAAGGCTCACATAACGAATACAGTTTTTTTTTTATTTATTTCTCGTTTTATTGCTTGTTTACCGACCTTAAACATTCTAGGCCAGTGTCCAAACAGACAGTCACACCCGAGCAAATACTTGTCTCGCTGCAAATTGAAAATCAAAGACGAAACCTTTTGTGGGGCTGATAAAATACTTACATTTTATTTGTCCTCACGGGTAAAAAATCCCAGCTTGGACGTAAATAAAAGAAAAACTCCATGATATTTTGTTTTTTAACTGCCTCGGTAGCCTAGTGGTGCTAAGTGCGACTGCCACGCTAGAGGTCTTGAGTTCGATTCCCAGGTCGAGCAAAAAGTGTTATTGGGTTTTTCTATGAAATTCTCAGTAGCAGCTCAGAGTTAGGATTTGTGCCCGGTTAATGGCAACAGGCTCGCCCCCTATTACATGGGACCTAAAACATACCGGCGAACTGTGGGTGTAAATTGGTACACCTCTGCCTAACCCTCCGGGGAATACAGGCGTGATGGTATGTTATGTTATTTTTTCTTGTTTAATTTTTTTCTATTTTCATTTTGTTGTAGCGTATTATAAATTAAATTTTCTATTTATATTTTATTTTGCGTGTTATGAATTAAATGTTATATTTTCATTGTGATTTTTTTTAGTTTTAAAAATATACCATCACGCCTGTATTCCCCGAAGGGTTAGGCAGAGGTGTAACGATGTACACCCACAGTTCGCCGGTATATTTAGGTCCCATGTAATAAGGGGCGAGCCTGTTGCCATTAACCGGGCACAAAATCCTAACTCCGAGCTGCTACTGAGAATTTCATAGAAAAACCCAATAATTCTTTTTGCTCGACCTGGGAATCGAACCCAAGACCTCTAGCGTAGCAGTCGCGCTTAGGACCACTAGGACAACGAGGCAGTTTTTTTAGTTTTCTAAATTAAATTTTATGTTTTTTAATTTTATTTTTGCGTGTTGATAATTGAAAAGACAGTTTTAAACGAACTTAATGTAATATACCGTCGGAGGTAGGCACAAATTAATAATAAAGCTTTCCACCTTGTTTAATTAGCTCGTAAATTTTCAGTAAGCTGCAAAGTAAAATGACATTATGAGTTATGTATAAAAGGAATTCTCTATTAAGTTTCATTCTCGAGCACAAACTTATTACGTATGCCGTGTAAAAGAGCTCGGAGACATTACCTTCAAGTTTTAAGAAATATTATTCAAAGTTTTGCAAAATTGAGTGAGATAGAGAGAGTTATTATAATGTGAAAAAAAGATTTGCGTGAAATAGTTCACTAGAAAAATTCTGGCTGTAAATGTTTTGCAGCAAAAAGAATAAATAAAAAACTATCAAGCCGAAATTGGAGTAGAGGTAGGGGCAGAGGCATATTTTGACCTTAATAAGTCCCATGTGTCCGCGATAATCGACATTTACACGGACAAAATTGCGGGCAAAAGCTAGTTTGCTATAAATAGTTGAAACTTATATTTCAACTAAACCACTTAATTTACTAATAAATAATACTAATAATTAATACTATCTAAACATTCACATCCTTAGTAACTTGTTGGTAACTTAAATTAACTAAACAAACCGTATAAGTAGTTTATAGTCTGATACTATAAACTAGGGTTGTAACAGGGGCCTTCTAAGCGGAGGCGATGCGGATGCAGAGGTTAATGGAGGCGGAGGCGGATGTGGAGGTTAACGGAGGCAGAGGTGAAAGTGGAAAAAAGATTAACTCATAATTTATTAAAGAAACAGAAAGTCAATAAGTCTTTATGTAAAACTAGCTACAGCTCGCGACTTCGTCCGCGTAGTTTTTTCACCTGCATTAGGTTACATCTTTGGTTAATGCTCCACACCTATTGGTCTTAGCGTGATAGTATATAGCCTATAGCCTTACTCGATAAATGACCTATCCAACACAAAAAAGTTTTTCAATTCAAACCAGTAGTTCCTGAGATTAGCGCGTTCAACCAAACATACAAACTCTTCTGCTTTATTAGCATAGATAGACACATAGTACACTTTCTTATGCAAACTTTAATGGTAATCAAAATCAAGAAGTGATAAATTATATTTCACGTGTATAAGTACCTAAGTACAAACGGTGCGAGTAAAATCTTAACCATTTTTCTCGTAACACAACTGAGCGGCCTCCTCGTGTGTTGTATGTTGATGTAAATAAACCTCCGTTACAAATTCGTAAAAATTTAACGGATGCGGATGCGGAGGCGGATGTACGTTTTTTCGCGGAAATTCCGCACTTACGGAGGTGGAGGCGAGGTTTCGTTACAACCCTACTATAAACTACTAATTTCAAGTTTGTATGTACTAAAATGATGGTAAACTTAGTTACCGGTAATTGTTTAGTGTTTGGTGAAGTATCAAGTTCTTATTAGGATTTAATACAAGGTCTAGTTTAGTACACAATTAGGTAATCTGACTGCATACCATCATCCCATCACGCCTGTATTCCGCGAAAGGTTAGGCAGAGGTGTACTAATGTACACCCACAGTTCGCCGGTATGTGTAGGTCCCATGTTATAGGGGGCGAGCCTTTTGCCATTAACCGGGCACAAATCCTAACTCCGAGCTACTACTGAGAATTTCATATAAAAACCCAATAACACTTTTTGCCCGACCTGGGAATCGAACCCAAGACCTTTAGCATAGCAGTCGCGCTTAGGACCACTAGGCTAACGAGGCAGTTAATTTGGATGGTTTAGCCATATTCAACGTTATTTTCAACTTGCAATATTTAATACTACCTAGGTCGTGGAAAAACATGTGTCTTGTAAGGGGACTCTTATTTTTTTTTTTTGGTATATCGGCAATAAAAAATACATCCCTGTTAAAGATTTCAACTTTCTGCGTATTACGATTCCTGAGATACAGCCCGCTGACAGACAGACGGACGGAGACTTAGTAATAGGGTCCTGATGGTACGGAACCCTAAAAAGTCATGGTCAAGTCTGGCGGGAAGAGGCGGGTACCAAAAACGCTGAGCCATCACAACACGATCAACTGGTTAGTTCTTAAAATAAACAGCACAAAGATCAAATTCATTCAGCTTCCTTGATTATGTAAAGTTCAGGTTTACGATTTCATTCAAATTCGCCTTTTCCCAGCCATAGCCGGCTAGTTGCGTTTCTAAACTTCGTCTTTCGGCTTTCCAATGTAGAGAGGACCCTTGACGAAGTTTTTCAATTAAAAGCAATCGGAGTAAGAGATCAAAATGGCCTCGCTTGGGTAAACTGATTTCACGTTGAAAACAGCTACTTGATTCTCAAAGTTAAGTTGGACTTAAGCTATTGTAAGTCTGCTAGTTTTTTTATTAGAATAACTGTGTTTTTACTTTACCGAGGGGAGGTTTCAAGAAGTCATTTAAATGTTTTTACATACCATCACCGCGCCTGTATTCTCTGAAGGATTGGGCAGAGGTGTAACAATGTACACCCACAGTTCGCCGGTATGTTTAGGTCCCATGTAATAGGGGCGAACCTATTGCTATTAATCGGGCACAAATCCTAACTCCGAGCTGCTACTGAGAATTTCATAGAAAAACCCAATAGCACTTTTTGCTCGACCTGGGAATCGAACCCAAGACCTCTAGCGTAGCAGTCGCGCTTAGGACCACTAGGCTTTCAAGGCAGTTTAAATGCACAAAATGCATTTATCATTATTACTTACCATTTGCATTTTTTATTTTTTTAAATCCATTTTTTAACTGCCTCGTTAGCCTAGTGGTCCTAAGCGCGACTGCTACGCTAGAGATCTTGGGTTCGATTTCCAGGAGAAGAATTATTAGAGAAAAGTGTAATCGGATTGTTCTATGAAATTCCCAGTAGCAGCTCGGAGCCCGGTTAATGGCAATAGGCTCGGCCCCTATTATATGGGACCTAAACATACTGGCGAACTGTGGGTGTACTTTGGTACACCTCTGCCTAACCCTCCGGGGAATACAGGCGTCATGGTATGTACGTGTGTGCATTTATCGTTTTTAAACGCATCAACAATCTATTTAGCCACATTTGAATTTGAATTTAGAATCATCACGTTCGTTTACAACACATGAAAACGAGACTTTCCAAGCGTGACGTGCCGCCATATTGAATTTGCTTGAGCTAACACATAATTACTCCTGCGTCAAAACTCAACACGACCCCCAAATGTTTGCTTGTATAAACAAATTGATATTTCAACTAATTAATCTACGAAAATAGGTGGGTCTCTGAAAACCGCGAGCCGTTTTATGGGAGTATCGAGAATGTAATTAAACATGTGACCCTGTTTGATTAAAATGTTAGGATTTCACTTACAAGGCATTGGGAACAATTTAAGTGAATTGATCAATCTAATGAGAATTTAACGCGGTTTGAGTGTTCGGCGACAACGTTATTTATTGAAATAGGGGACCGTTGGTCTTCTAATAGGTTTTTAATTTGTCTTTTTACTTTCTTTGGTCTGTTTTTCGCCGTCTGAATATCCTCTGTGATATCGGGTCCTTTTTCAAATAAGGTACAGTCACTGTTAAACTAATTTCGTTGGAACTTAGTTGGAAATGAGTAGAATGGTTTATCTTTATTAATTTTATGAAACCCAGAGTGTTTGATTGGTACGTCTTAATCTCAAAACTACTGAATTCATATTAATGATTTTTCGCAGAACAGTCTCTTGGAAGGCTACAATAGATGGTAAATCTATAAGAACATCAATGTACCTATTACCCATGTTTGCAAATAAATAAAATGATTTTGAAAAGAGTATCCATGGAGTTTCATGCTCGTTATTCTCCATAGAGACGGGGTGTTATAAGTTTGACGTGTGTATGTGTGTGACTGTCTGTGGTATCGTAGCTCCCGAACGCATGAACCATTTTGATTTAGTTTTTTTGTTTGAAAGGTATATTAGTCGGAAGTATTTTTAGCTATATTTGATGGAAATCGGTTCAGCGGTTTCTAAATTATCAGCTCTTTTGTTAGCTGTGGCAGGTATTTTTATTTTTCTATCGGGGGTTACTTAAAATTTTTAATTTTGTGTTTTTCGATTTTGGAACGAGCAACTAGCTTCAACTTTTTGTATGGGCAACTTCTTGACAGTTCAAAAGTGCCTGTAAATGGGCTAATTGAAATAAATGTTTTGACTTTGACTTTTATTTGATGACGAAAATCTCAAGAACTAGTCTGATAAAAATAATCACATAACATACCATCACGCCTGTATTCCCCGAAGGGTTAGGCAGAAGTGTGGCAATGTAAACCTACAGTCCGCCGATATGTTTAGATCCCATGTAATAGGGGGTGAGCCTATAGCCATTAACCGGGCACAAATAATTCTAACGGGCAGCTACTCAATTTTTTATAGAAAAACCCAAAAACACTTTTTGCTCGACCTGGGAATCGAACCCAAGACCTCTAGCGTAGCAGAAAAATCCTTTTGTATTTTAAAGTACGTTCATAGATGAAGATTATAGGCTATATAACATCACGCTACGAAAGACGTAACTTAGGTAGAAAAAAAAACGCGTACAAACAACAGTACATTTTGCCCGAAAAAAAATCCCTATTCAATAAAGAGGGGCCAGAAACAAAGCGGCAATATCAAGATTAATTACAAAACTAGAGCAATAACGATCAGAATGTATGTAACGTTACTAGTACTGCAGATACCAAGAACCCTGTCTATTGTCTAGAGTATCAGTAGGGTTCCTTTGTCTAATAATATCATAATGTGGCACCATCTATGTATAGATTCGTCGGTTACAATAGAATATCTCATCACTTGTGTGTAGGTGTTACGAGGAAACTAAGGGATTATAATAAAGGAGATTGGCAGTATTCAAAATTCTTCAATAATGCTAAATTATTGGGATTCTCTGATGGGTTGATATCTTGAGTTTGAACTATATATTAGCTGTGTTTAGTGTTCAGATTGTTCAGGTATCCTAACAATATTATAAATGTGAAAGTTTGTGAGGATGGAAAATAGTCTAATGACTTCCCCCGCCCTGGGCGGGGCGGAAGGGAGTGTCAGACTTTTACTGACTAAAACCTATCCATGTTCCTTCTTGTGCCCTTTGCGTTTCGGGGGCGCGGTATCCCTTTCGAAAAAAGCGCAGCCCCGGCAGGCATCGGCCCTGAGTGGCCCCTCCAATTGCTGACATCTCTATGAGGCGTGCGTAGAACACGAACGCGCCGTCGACAGGGCGAGGAATGAGGATGGAGTTGAGAATGAGAAGAGGTCTTTCTTGCACTGAAACACTATTATTATTCAATAGTGCTATTTTTCAAACCACGGCAAGCATAAATATCTAATTCCATTCTTAGTACCGAAAATCGACCTGTTAAAATTTTCTTGCCGGTTCCACATGAATTGATAATGCAACACACAAAGTTGTATGTTACCACTTCACCCTTCCTCCCCTTTTATATTTCCAACTAACAATGCGAAACAAATTCTGAAAGTTTCAAAACTGCGAACAGAACTCTAGTCATTCGGGACCCGATAACAGACCAGGTGCATGAAGTTAAGTCTGTTATCAAAAGTTACGGTTGTTTGAGTAAAAGTTGCCTCTAATAATGCTGTAATTGTTTTGCTACAATGAAAACATGGCTGTGTTTGTGAAAACTTTCGTGAAATTAACTAATTTGTAATTTTGCTACTTTTGGACTTGTATTTAAGTCGAATTTAGGACTACATTGATTTCAAAAGAGTGTTAAGTTTTTAGATATTTTCAAAGAGGGAATATTTCTTAAAATATCATGACGACTCAGTGGTTAAGGCACTCGCCTCTAATGCGTAAGGCTGTGGATTCACAACCGGGAACGGGTAACTACCAATGTGACATGTATTTTCTAAGTTTATCTTTGACATCACTTGTTCATCATCAGTCATTACGGATAGTCAGAAGCCAGAAAGTTTGACAACCAGTCTTACCAAGAAGTATCGTGTTGCCCGGCAACTAGGTTGTGGAGGTCAGATAGGCAGTCGCTCCATGTAAGACACTGGCAATCAGCTGCATCCGGTTAGACTGGAAGCCGACCCCAACATAGTTGGGAAAAGGCTGAGCAGATGATGATGATCTTTGACATCACTGGCATCTGTGAAGGAAAACAATATAAGAAAATCTTGACTTAAAATTAACTAGCTTCTGCTAGCAATTTCGTCTGCGTAGCTTATTTCACCCGAGTTAAGTTACGTCTTTCGTAACTGCTTCGCTCCCGTAAGTCGTAGCGTGATGTTATAACCTATAGCTTTCCACGATAAATGAACTATCCAACACAAAAATATTTTTTCGATTCAAACCAGCAGTTCCTGAGATTAGCGCGTTCAACCAAACAAACAAACTCTTCAGCTTTGTAATATTAGTATAAATGTACTATGTCTTAAATCTCCGAGCTATCTTGAGCAAGCGTGGTGATTAATGCTCACTGCCGCTGCTTTATTTCGCGTCCAGTGGTATAAATAGGCTGATATTATTATTAAAAAAAACTTTTAGACAAAAAATTTAACTGTCGAAAAAACTAAAAAGTAAAATGTAACTTTAGTTTTTGAAGTCGCTGGCTATACAAAAGTACAATCAAAACCAAAGCCGCCGACTTCCAAATCACTTTATTTTTCACTTGTATTTTTTTCGGTTGTGCAATTTTTTTGTTAAAATGTTTTTATTTTATTATTTTTGCGGCTATAATCTTCTAATTACTACATACTTAATTACTTTATTACTTTTGTTGTAATACACAACTCAGCATTGATTTGTGAGTACATAATAAATCACCCCTATTTTCCCACCCTTAGGGTAGGATTTTCTTTTTTCCAAATTTATATGGAATAAACTTCAAGGTATATATACCCTATCCAATAAAAGAAATATTAAAATCTGAATTCTCTGTAAAAAGCTATGCTTGGTTATACATTACAATCAGTGAGTGAACAATCAATCATCCCCTGTTTTCCTTACCTTAGGGTTGGATTTTTTTTCTAATTTTATATGGGACCACCTTTTGGGTATACCCTCTCCAATAAAAAGAATTATCAAAATCGGACTTCTGTGCAAAAAAATTGTACGTGATCATACATAAAAGAAATATAAATATACGCGTCGAATTGATAATCTCCTCCGTTCTTTTCGTCGGTTTAAAAATCTAACAGAAAGTCATTCAATTCTTTATACGTCACCCAGAAACAAGGCCACACATAAAATCTGCCATCTACCGCATTGTCGACAATCTAAAATCGACATCACAATCTCCCAGCTTGCTGCTGACGTTTCATAAAATTGGATCGGCTTTTTTCCATTCCATGTAGGCTGTAGACATACCAACTCCCCTCGCTGCTGATGTGAACCAGTTTTAGCGTAATTTTATCTAGCATGCCCCCCTGAGGGCGTAGACGAGTTGCCGTCTAAATTTCAAACAGAATTTTTAATACGGTTTGCCGTTTGTTCGTTAATTAATTTTCGTCTGAACTCTGGGTTAATAATGTTGGATTATCTCTACTATGTCTGTCTATCTGTTACGCTTTCACGTCTAAACCACTGAACGGATTTTGATGAAATTTGGTACGGGTTAAGTTTGAACTTCCGACGACACAGTTGGCGCAATGGCTGAGCGATCGGCTGCTGCGCTCCGTGTTGCGAGTTCGATCCCTGCATGGAACAAATATCTATATAGCCTACAGATAGATACATAGTTGTTCCAGGTCTGACTGTTTATGTATGTGAGTTTATGTGTTAGTAAACGCACTCACGATACAGGAGAAATTCTTAGTGCGGGGCAACGTTTTAAACAAAAGAAAGAAAAATAATCTCCAAGAAAGGACATAGATTAGTGTTTATTCCGTGACTCCGTCTGCGTCCGTAATAACAGACATTTACGCGGGAAAAGTCGCAGGCATAAGCTACTTTCGTATATTTAAGAGATATTATTATTTTGTTACCGTGTCTCGTTGATTCAGGCGGTGTTTGATAGGGAAGCATTGCGTTATCAGCGGTTTGTGATTTCAATATTTTATGAATGCGGTTTTTTCTATTGTGGCAAAGTAAAGGTGAACTGGGATTATGGATTAGTGTTGATAAAAATTGTATACAAATAGATACAATAGAAAATTGTGGATTCTTTATGACGTTACGAGATAAGAAATATAGTTAGTATTTTATCAATATTATATCTATACTAATCTATACTTCCATACAAATATTTTAAATAGGTATGAGTTTTTTTGTTTCTTTGTAACGAATAGGCTTCGAAACTACTGGACCGATTTTCACCATTTTTTCACCCATAGATAGCTACATTATTCTTGAGTAACATAGGTTATATATCATCGCGCTACGACACACGGGAGCGGAGCAGTAACGAAAGACGTAACTTAACGCGGGTGAAAAAAGCCACGCGGACGAAGTCGCGGGCAAGTCGCTAGTAATATTATAAATGCTAAAGTAACTTTGTCTGTATGTATGACTAAACGACTGAACCGAAACTAGAACTAATTTCCGTGCGTTCAGGCGTTTTTGCCATACCTATTACTGGAATCAAATGTAACAGCTCACATTAGGACCGATTAAGTTAATAATAATTGCAATCCGTGGTGCTTGGCAATCTGGGCTTCTCCCAGTTGTAAACATCCCCTTGTGCCTATTGGCCTAGTTCTGTTCTGTCTCCTGCTTGTTTGGAAGTGGAAATTATATTTTTTCCTACTCCTCCGCTAATCTTTTCTGATTATTTTCGTTGTGGGATCCAAGACAGATATATCGTTTCTTCGGGACTCGTCGAGCTTCATTGCCTCGGCGCTCTTCTGGCGGTCTCCACTGTTGATTCTGGCTTACAGAAGTTGCAGTGGTTGGGAATAGTGTCGCGGGCTCGGCCCATTAAAAATTAAAAAAAAACTCAACCGACTTTTATGAAATTTTGTAAGGAGTTAGTTTGAACCCCAAGAAACTGACAGACAGACTACTTTTTATTTTGCGACTTTGTCTGTGTCATCGATATTTTAACCGACATTTAACGCGGAAAAAGTCGCGGGCAAAAAATATAAAAACAGTTATCTGCTTAGTACACAAAAAATATAAATAATCTAGAATTTGTTTTTACTGTTTCAGCTTTTATGGCTTTTACGCACAGCTGTGAACAAAGCTATCCCATTATAAACCTTTCTAACGCCATAAAATACTAAAAGCTTGAAGATAGATGTAATCTCCGCTTTCTAATTATAATTAAGCATAAATCTTAGGCCTAGAACGAGAATAAAACGATGGTACTTTATTATCGTTGTAAGATATGGCACCACCTTGTTCTAATGGATTTTAAGCTGGTACTTGTAATTATTTCTAGGTTATTTCTCAGTCTTTGTGTAATTCGCGAAAAATAATGGTTTTGCTAATTAAATTTAAACAAGGAACGGTTATGGTGTGATTGTTATTGAGATTAGAAAAAAAAAACGTTACATACCATTACGCCTGTTTTTTCCGCGAAATGTTAGGCAGAGGTGTACCAATGTACACCCACAGCTCGCCGGAATGTTCTAAGCCCCATGTAATAGAGGGCGAGCCTATTGCCATTAACCGGGCACAAATACTATCTCCGAGCTGCTATTGAGAAATTCATAAAAAAACACAATAACACATTGCTCGACCTGGGAATCGAACCCAAGACCTCTAGCGCTTAGGACCACTAGGCTAACGAGGCAGTCTAGATATATATATTTTTGCGAAAATCTATCAGAGGTAACCTAATAGTCAATTTATCAGTCTGATTGTACCTAATTGAAAATGTTGGTCTAGGTAGGGAAATATTTTACTGCAAAATCATTCCATGTAGTAGGTACTACAGTGATATTTTTTTTTTTTTTTGGTTGGTGGGAAATCATCAAATACCTTCTCCCGCCCTGGGCGGGGCGGGACGGAGTGTCAGACTTTTACTGACTAAAACCCACCCATGTTCCTTCTTGTGCCCTTTGCGTTCCGGGGGCGCGGTATCTCTTACGAACAACCCGCAGCCCCGGCACTACAGTGATATTGAATTTTGTTCATAACAACCAATCAAAAGAACATGATAACCTTATTTAAGACACAACATACCCACAAAATAATTACAAAAAGAGAAATGTTTTCTGCAATCTGCAAATGGACGGCAAAAAATAAATTAATAGTAGGATTGTCAGAGGGTCGTACGAATAATTCATTTTGAACCTTGTGGTCCCAGCCATATATTTTTAAATGGCTCAGCGAGAATCCCAGCCAGACGATATATGTCGTTCATGTATGGGCAAAAAATGTCGAATAGACAGAGATTTATATTATGGGACAGAAAATGGTTAGAGCTATCTCGGTTTTCAGGAGACCCCGAATCGTTTATGCCAATTAAGTTTTTTTTACATGAAAAACACAATATATTTTATCTGTTTAGAGTTTTAATGAAGCGGAAAAAGTGGCAATTCAAGTATTTGTAAATAATAATAAACGTATTTGCATTTGGTCTTATTTATTTATTTTCCATACTAATAAAATAAAGCTGAAGATTTTGTTTGTTTGTTCGTCTCTGGAACTTTAACCTTTTGTGTAGGTATGATAGCTAGATTCATGAGAAATGATATAGGCTATATAACATCAAGCTATGACACATGGGAGCAGAGCAGTAACCGAATACATGATTTATATACGCGGGTGAAAAATATATGTAAACGAAGTCGCGGAACGAAGCTAGGTTATTTTATACAAGGTCAAAGTGATTTGTTTTAATTTTTAAGGTTACATACATACAAACATAAACTCACGCCTTTTTCCCATAGGGGTAGGCAGAAACCACAGAACGCCACCTGCTACGATCCTTACATACTTCCTTCGCCTTGTCCACGTTCATACACCTGTTCATACAAGCACGCCGGTTACGAGTACTGTGCACCCTTCAAAAGGAAAAAATGGAACCCTTATAAGATCTCTTTGTTGTCCGTCCGTCTGTCTGTCTGTCTGTCAAGATCCTTTATTTCGCGAATGCGTGGAGGTATCAAGTTGAAATTTAAACCACGGTTCCATGAAGTTGTAAAAATATCAAACTTCTAAGTTAACGTAAAAAAAGATACGGTCGTTTATTCAGCAAAAAACGCATATTTCGATACTCTCAAGGGAATCGAAACCCACAGGGTATTTGGACCTAGAACTATGAAATTTGGCAAGTAACATCATTATAGACCACAAGTACCAGAAAAAGTATCAAACCTACACATTTGTAGCTTTTTTTTTTTTTTGGTGGGTTGGAAATCATCAAATAACTTCTCCCGCCCTGGGCGGGGCGGGAGGGAGTGTCAGACTTTTACTGACTAAAACCCACCCATGTTCCTTCTTGTGCCCTTTGCGTTCCGGGGGCGCGGTATCTCTTGCGAACAACCCGCAGCCCCGGCAGGCATCGGCCCTCAGTGGCCCCTTCCTTTTGCTGACATCTCTTTGAGGCGCGCGTGGAACACGAACGCGCCGTCGACACGGCCTGTCGTTATGCAACGTAAGGACGGTGAGCTACTCATTGCTCACCGTCCACAGGCCCGTATCTACGGTGGCCGGGAGTCGTCTCGCGGCTCCCGGCACATTTGTAGTTAAATCTTAAAAAATAGGGGTTCTATTTTTTTATAGGGGGTCGGAACTTCAAATTGAAGCTACTAGTTCAAATGGGGCATCATATAAAAGGGCTTGATGTGCACATTACAAAATATATTTTATTTATATTTTCTCACACATTATTGCTTATTTATAATGAAAAATAACTGTATTAATAGTATTTATTTATATCTTTATTTTTTAATGATCCTATGTACGGAAACCTCCGTGGGCAAGTCTGACTCGCACTTGTCCGGTTTTTTTTGTGTGTCTGTGTGTGTGTAATTTTAATGTTAGTTCTTATACAGGTTGTATAAAAGTTGATGTCAAATTCTAATACTAAACGAAACGTTTAAATAATTTTATCTTTAACAAAATCCACAATCAAGCCAACCTATTTCGAAGCTTTTACATTGTTATCCTTTTCCAAGCACCCTCTATAAAATTAATTTATTTCATTACAAAAAAGTCAATTTGTTATCAAAAATTACGTGGATCCCGTGAAATTTACGGCTGTGACCATGAAAAATCCAATTTTCGTTAGGGACAGAACCTTAGTTATTCAAAAAAAGAAGGAGATTGTATGAGCTGTTTATCATCCGGCAAAATTGCGACTGTCAACTGAAGAAAATGAATTTGCTAAAGATGGGTACAGAATTTTAGATCTAAGATATTACAGGGAAAGAGATAAATGGTGACAAGATACTGTTGTATTTTTATTGTTTTCCGTTGTTAATAGTTTTGTCAAAAGATTATAAATAAACACCACAGTTCTTGGTTTTCTCCAAACTCATCTAGCACTAGCCCGCGGCTACAGACCAGCGTGAGACACGAAGGTGTCAACATTCAATCTCCGGGCGCCTGTATTTTCCGAAGGATTAGGCAAATGTGTACCAATGTACACCTACAATTCACTGGTATGGTCAGGTTCCATGTAATGAGGGGCGAGCCTTCTGCAATTAACCGAGCTGCTACTAAGAATTTCATAGAAAAACCCAGTAACACTTTTTGCTCGATCTAGGAATCGAACACAAGACCTCTAGCGTAGCAGTCGCGCTTAAGACCATTAGGCTAACAAGGCAGTACCCCACGCTCAACCAAGAAAGTAACGGAGCAGTCATTTGAAATCATTTCTAAGTTACCAGTAACAAACTAAACGGTACCTTTCTCAACAAAATCTTTGTACCACCAAGTAAAGAGCCGTTTAATAAATTAACAAAGTTCGCGAGTTCCGTTGTTTGTCTTTTAATTACTCAACAAAAGTTTTATCATTTTTGATCGGCAAAGGAATTTCGCAATGGAAAAACTTTTTCGAAGCGTTGTACAGGTAACGATATTTTTGTTAAGAATAATTATTATTGAAGATGTTAATACGGAATCTTTGATTATTGTTTAGTTAAGTAATTTTTGGAGTTACACTTTGGACTTTGGAGCCGTGATGGTTCTGTGGTGAAGGTGTCTCTCATGCTTAAAGTTGCGGGTTCGATACCGGGCAAGTACCAATGTGACCTATCGCTTCTTATGTACTTCTTATGTACCACCACAAGACCAACGGGGCAGCCAAACATGAATGGGGGGGCGGGAAACAAAATCAACAAACTAATTAATTTTAAAAGCCTAACCAATTAAAGGGCAAATCAGCAAAAAGCATAAAACGCGAATGCTCGGTAGATAAATTGTCTTCAGAATTGCCATTTATCCAGTGTGGAATCCCGTCGTCGATTGAGCCATTTTTCTATCATGATGACGTATTTTCTGCCTTCACTGTTACATGGTAATGATGCTGTTTTGTTTTTGTCTCTTTATGTTTGGAAACGATCTAGTTGGAACTGTTTTTATTTCGCATTTTTGCTAAAGAAAAAAAAGTACTCTAAAAGCTCTGGCTGGTTAAACCATATTCAACCTTATTTTAATAGTTTCTTTACAGTTTGAATTATTATTTAATCAGCAAATTTTGAAAATAGAAAAGTAGTGACTTGACAGTCAGTCAAATGACTGAGAGGAGGTTTTTCATTAAATAGTTCAAATATTGATATCCAAGTTTCATTCAAGTAGAAAGTAGTACCCAAATGAATGTTGAGTGAGAGCTACTTAATAGACAGATTGTCAAAGTCATAGCATTTATTTAAACGAAATCATTTACATTTACATACACCTTTAAGTTGAAGCCAGTTGGTCGTTCCAAAACGTTGTAGGTCTCTATGGAGATGATCGAGCAGAAAGCTTCACGGACACTGTTTTTAAATCAATTGTTTTTACAAAATTCTGGTAAAATAAATCTTCTGAGAATACTGTAGGTCAATATAAAAAAAATAAAAATATTTAAATACAAGGTATGGTAGTTAAGAGACGATCAATTTCAACAGACGGTGTCTGTTCACGAAAATGACGCATGTATTAGCACTATTTAGCTGAACCGTTTCATTTTAACGGATAACCCTCCGACTGCATGAAAAATGAAGTATAATGTATATCAAAATATTCCCAACTACAACCCCACAATGTCATCCCAATAATAAATTCCACATTGATACCAAAGTCAATAAAATTCGTAATCATAACCAAACACGGGGGTACAGTACCTAACTTATTTAAGGCACACGTGACTTCGCGACCGACACTGCACAAAATCGTTTGAGCTTCCCCTCACGTCCCGAAGGAAAAGAGTGTGACGTTCCATAAATGTATAAAATACACCCACAGACTGTAGGGTGTAAACATACCATAAATGCCAACAGGTCTTCAAGTTAAACATGGTTAAAGTTTATCTTGTTTTTACACCCCTGTTTCAAATGATACCAGGTTTATGTCTGTGAGACTTACCTGCATCTTTCAATCAATCGGAGAGGTATTGAAACATGCATGTATGCGAATATTTATTGGGTTTAAAGGCTCACGCAGACAACAGACATTTTGTTTTATAAAGACTGCAAAGTCAAAGTCAAATCATTTATTTTAACACATAACATACCATCACGCCTGTATTCCCCGAAAGGTTAGGCAGAGGTGTACCTATGTACGTACACCCACAGTTCGCCGGTATGCATAGGTCCCATGTAATAGGGGGCGAGCCTATTGCCATTAACCGGGCACAAATCCTAACTCCGAGCTACTACTGAGAATTTAATAGAAAAACCCAATAACACTTTTTACTCGACCTAGGAATCGAACCCAAGACCTCTAGCATAGCAGTTGCGCTTAGGACCACTAGGCTAATGACATACCTTACAACTAGATTCAATTTTTTTTGGTCTTCGTTAGATCATCGCAATCGATGACCTAACGAGTTGGTTTTAGCACTCCGTGTGTCATGGAAGATAAATCGCGACGCAGATTTTTAATTTGCATAGCAAATGTGCCACCATAGTTTGTTAAAAATACCATGTAGACACCATACGTTGCAAAGTCGATCACACAAAAAGTCTGGCATCTACTTAAGCACTGAATGCAACAGAATTTTATATTCGAATATTTTGATTTTAAAGATCATGCAAAAAATATTATTTCATTCAAAGTTTAAAATGTGCGCAACGGCAATTTTGAATTCAAAAATCGAATAAATTTAAGTTACGTCATTCCGTGCGCTTCTGCTAGGCCTTCTGGTGTCTGAAAAAGGGCCCAGTATCCGTAGATCTCTTTGATGTATCCATGGAAAATCATGCTTACTCGCACAATTTGCTCGAGATCATCCAGTGAATCAGTTCTCATAGTAATTAGTCGATGTTATTTCGCAACACGTCTTTTGAACAAATCTTCTTCGTTTATTTCCTGCAAGAATTTTTCCTCTGTCATTGTTTTATTTGTATACTAGCTTACGCCCGCGACTTAGTTCGCGTGAGTGTGTTCTATCACGGGGTATTCTTTTTGCGGGAAAATCTTCGACGGATCTTAAGCTTCAAAAAAAAAATAGAAAAAAAAACGCCCAAGATTCTTTACATGTTAAAAGTAACAACTAGAGAATTTATTAAGTTGACACATAACATAAACATACCATCACGCCTGTATTCCCCGAAGGGCTAGACAGAGGTGTACCAATGTACGCCCACAATTCGCCGGTATGTCTAGGTTCCATGTAATAGGGGGCGAGCTTATTGCTATTAACCAGGCACAAATCCTAACTCCGAGCTGCTACTGAGAATTTCATGGAAAAACCCAATATCACTCTTGCTCGACCTGGGAATCGAACTCAAGACGTCTAGCATAGCAGTCGCGCTTAGAACTACTAGGCTAACGAGGCAGTTGTTTAATATAATTGAAAAAAGATATTACTATTTGTCTTTTAATATAAATAAAATATCGTTTTCATATTTCACTGCAACACACACAGTTTTTACACATGTCAGCGCATTAAATAATACACCACACGCTTACAATTCAGAACACATGAACAACTCGAAAAACATGCACATACAGTATTCTGTATTTTAATAAACCAGTACGTAACATTTGACTCGAAATAACAAAACACGCTCATAAAATTCAAATATCGTATGAATGACATCACAATAGGGTTGGGTACCCAACTTCCTATGTTCACGCTCGTTGTTGATGGCAGACCTGGCAGATAACTGTCTTAGGGATAAGTGATGATTTTGTTTACCACGGTTATGATGGATGGATTTTTGTGAGGTAAAAGGAATTATTTTTTGCTCGTCGTGTTGTTTCCAAAGACTTTTAGGTTGCCTTATTAATTGCCTAAATACTTCACTAACTAAAAATAAACTTTTGGTAAGAAACTTCGACGATATTACGAGTATTACGATACATCGTTCGTTCGTTAATCGTTAAACCCATTTAATTGGTCATCAAATCGATGTGTGTCACATTAGTTCGATTATCGGAAACTATGGAAAATCATATTAGGTATATTAGTAGTTGGCAACAAGAAAAAGGGTGTCCCCTTGTTTCGTGGACAGAAATTTCATAGAACTGCGTTTCACAGAAAATGTTTCATATAATATTTGGTCGATGTATTTTTATTTCGGATATGATTGTTTCAGAGACTGTTTACTTGAATGAAGCATATTCCACAGAAACACAATTAAAATATTTATTTTTGTTTAACAAACTTATTAATCAGTAGAATTTTTTTTTTACGAATGGGTTTTGTTTTATCGGTGTATTTTTTTTTAAGTTAACAGTGCTACAATAAATAGTGACAGAAACGAATCGTTGTAAAATTGACTCCACGTCGACTTGTCTGCACTACCCCTAGAGTGTAATATACATCCGCGAAGGCGCGGAGGGGCGAGGCGGCCCGCGAGCTAAAGAGCAGGAGCACAAAGAACTTTTACCGTAGGACCAACTCTGAAATATGAAATGTACGAGAATTGCCCCCAATGGTCCACTGCCACAATTCAATAACCACAGACGACCTGACAAAGCTTTACTTGCAAAATTTACACAAACCAACAATACCACTGTTTGTTTCAAATCTGCTGTATGCTTGAATTCAGTTTCGCCCACTATGCAACGTAACTTGGAAACCACGGCATTGTTATATGTTATTACAATCAAGGAGTCAATTGTTGGAGCCTGAGTGCCTTTGCACGAATAGTAACTTTACTCAACAGTTATAAGGTATGTATTACAACATTGTTGTTATCCATTCGTATATCCATTGTACCCTTAGATTCAACTTGAATGATGTAAGGTTTTTTATTTTTTTCTGCAAATTATCAAATGACTGCTTCCGCTCTGAGCGGATCAGAAGGGAGTGTCAGTCTCTTACTGACTAAACCCATCCGTGTTTCGCCTAATGCCCTTTGCGTTTAAAAGCCGCAGTGACTCTTTCGAACAAATCGCGCAACCCTGACACGTATGCTAGGTTTGTAATATTTTATTGATTTTAAAAGAGTGTTTATGAAGTTTCTTACTAGTTCTTCTCCATTAAAACCACAACAGTTTGGAGCGAGCACCTAGCTTTTAACTTTAGGATGGATGGATCGACGAATGAATGCTAATAAAACAATACTAGAAACATATAAACATACTGTTGAACAAATTTACTACAGCTTTCAATACTGCTGAAGATAAAGATCTACCGCTACCACAACCAAAGCAAATACTTTGCCATTTGAATTTGGGCTTTAAATCGTGTGCTTTAAAATATTTTTTACAATAACCAGATCGGATAGGTGACGGCTCGCAGTCGGCGTGCTGGCATCTAATGATTGGATTTTTAGAGGCAATTCCGGCCGGCCCTTGCCGTATCGGAACGGTACTGTCATAATAAACCTCTTTTAAGATTACGCTCGATTCCTGTCCTCACTCTTGTATTGAAAACTCATTTCCGAATACTTTGATAATATAAAACGGTCTTTATCATCTATCGAAAATCTCTCTTTATTTACAAGTGTTCACAGATGTGGTGGTAGTAAAATTACAAGAAATGATTCGCAGGCAGGTTTACCTTTTCATTTCGCGTGTTGCGATTTCGATTCCTGTACGTTACAAATATTTGTAGAAAAACCCAATAACACTGTTCGACCTTGGAATCGACCATGATCTCTAGCGTAGCAGTCGCGCTTAGGACCACTAGGCTAACGAGGCAGTCCAGTTATTATTATAAGCAATTATTATTTATAAGTTTTGTGTTTAGGTTAATCATTCATAATTAAGAGAAAAGGCTAGATAATCTATAAAGAAAATATAAGAAGAGAACATTAGAAGCTACAACAGAAAAAGTAGTTAGTCTGCTATCAAGCGGACACAATTTTCTCAAGGAAGTAAATTATACCCTAATTTACTGCGGCGTACGAAATTATTGAAAAGAAGCGTAAAAACAGATACACAGTAAGGAAAATTGTAAAGGCCCAATTGCTACAGCCCTGGAATTGCAACCCTGGATTGCTACAGAAGGCGAAGATATTTCATCTGGGGCAGATGAATAGTCAGGACGGCCGTGTTACCATGGCTAACCATAACTAAACCTTTTTTCTAAACAGACGAAACAAACATTTGACGTTGACGACATTTTTGATATTTAAAAAAAAGATAATGACGGTTGAATTTGACAGATAAAAATATGACGGCTATGATTTGTAACCTACTATGATGTAAACTACTATGATGTGTATAGATTTTTGGATGTAAAATAAAATTAAGATAGTTCGCTATTTTTTTTTTATTTAAAATCCCAAAACATTTTCATTCTATCGGATAAACCGTAGAAAAATTGTTTTAAATATAATACTTATGTACAAAATTTTAAGTAACCCCCGACAGAAGAATAATAATCCCTATCGCAGCTAACAAAAGAGCTGATAGCTTTTAAACCACTTCCATCAAACAAAGCTAAGAACACTCTCGACTAATTATTCACCTATGAAATAAAAAAAAAACAAAATCAAAATCGGTTAAAGCGTTCGGGAGCCAGAATGCCACAGACAGGCTCACACACAGACACGTCAAACTTATAACACCCCGTCGTTTTTGCGTCGGGGGTTAAAAAGAAAGTAGCCTGTTAGATAACTTTTGAACTAATTTAAACAATTTCAATTTTCATAATAAAAGCAACCACGATTTTCACTCTTGAACTGCAAAGTTATTGGTCGCGCGTAATTAACTTTTAAATTGAAATAGTCTTGCACTCATTAATTACTTTAAAAGGTTTAATTGGATTATCAAAGCTCTATTGAATGAGAATTTATTTGACTTTCAAGTTCGGAGGTTTTTCAACTAAACGTTTTTAATTCTGTAATGTTTTTTTTTGTTTACTTCTTTTTTTAATAAATTGGGTATTTTCATGGATACATTTGCATACTTCTGTAGCGATAGTACCTATAAAAATAATATTAATGTTATATCTAATAGAATAGAGTATAACGGGTGTAAAAAGATACCTAATAAAGCCGATGATTACATTTCTCCTCATCATTGCGAGCATTTTTCAGTACCGGAGTTTGCCTCGAAACCTTTTGGTTACAGAGATGGGGGTGATAATTTTTTCTTGAGTCGTTCTTCTTTTTCAAGAATGGTGTGATTTTTTTCATGAATAGGTGTTTCTCAGTTTTTCAAGTAACAGTGTTTTGATTTCAGTGTTAGATATTTTTTTTAAATGCATCTAATTTCTATTTAGATCATTTATTCTTTGTTTTCATGCCCATAATGTTGTTTGCTTTGTGGCGATTTTCCAGAAAACACTGTGATAGATTGGATCTTTTTAGGTAAGACATCATTATGAATTACTACTCTGTCATGGTATTTAATGAAAAACACAAAATTAAATATTTTAAGTAACACCCGACAGAAAAAAAAATCACTACCGTAGCTAACAAAAGAGCTGATAACTTTGAAACCGCTGAACTGATTTCAATCAAACAAGGCTAAGAATAATCCTGACAAATTAACCTTTCAAACACAAAAAACAAAATCAAAATCGGTTCATGCGTTCGGGAACTACGATACCACAAACACACATACACACATACGCAAAAAACTTATTGGCTACAGAAAGTTAAAGATTATTTAGTATTAAAAGGTATACAGCGATGAGGATGTAAATTCAAACAATGAATACATAATAATCCATACTCTAATATGACACAAAATGAAGTGATTGACAGACCATTGTCACGAAAAAAGAAGTCCGACCTTCTTACCCGTTTTTACGCAATCAACTTTTAAATGTTACAATAAATATAACTATTTTTTAAGTACCCATCCCTACAACCCCTGTACTGTTTTTTTTTTTTTGGTGGGTGGGAAATCATCAAATAACTTCTCTCGCCCTGGGCGGGGCGGGAGGGAGTGTCAGACTTTTACTGACTAAAACCCACCCATGTTCCTTCTTGTGCCCTTTGCGTTCCGGGGGCGCGGTATCTCTTGCGGACAACCCGCAGCCCCGGCAGGCATCGGCCCTCAGTGGCCCCTTTCCTTTGCTGACATCTCTTTGAAGCGCGCGTGGAACACGAACGCGCCGTCGACACGGCCTGTCGTTATGCAACGTAACCCTATACTGTTGGATGCACTGATTAGCGCAATATATTAAACAGTAATTTTTCACACAAAAATTAAAAATAATTTACCAGCAGTAACTTTGCTTGATGTTACTAAGTTTTATGATGTCTAGTTAACAGCTATATGACATGCCGTTTTTAACTGTCCGCATTTTTAAAAGTGTGTTTGTGACTTTTTCATACTCGGTGTAATTATAGGCACATGAGACATTTCAACTTTGTCTCTGGGATGGCAACACATTTGCAAGGCCCCTGGTATTGCAGATGTGTATTAGGTAGCGGTGACCACTTTACATCAGGTGGGCCGTCGGCTTGTTTGCCATCCAATGACATAAAAAAATATGTGCCTTTTAAGTTTATCTCAGACATCAGTAAAGGAAAACATAGTAAGGAAACTTGGACTTATAATTAACTAGCATACTGCTTATTGGCTTATTTTACCCCCGTTAAGTGACGTCTATGGTTACTGCTCCGCTCCCGTGGGTCATAGCGTGATTTTATATAGCATATGTTACTCAGGAATAATGTAGCTATTGGTGAAAAAATATCGGTTTAGTAGTTTCGGAGCCTATTCTTTACAAATAAACAAAAAATATTTCCCCTTTATATTATCAGGAAAGAAGTATAATAGATAAGTCTGAAATCGCCAATCGGTCTTGAGCAAGCGAGGTGATTAATGCTCGTGGCTTTTCTGTATGAGAAGCCTTTGCCCTACAGTGGGACAATAACAGGCTGATTTAATTTATTTTCAAAAGTAGATTACGGCTTCAAAACACGTAGACCTACAAGCTTAAGACTTAATAAGGTTTCTTTATATTCCAATTAGTTAAAGAAAACACCAACAAAATATCCTTCCCAAGGACTTTAGCAAGGGCATTCAATAAATTATTCGGTAATTATGTCCCTTAAAGGTCTTTAGGTAGGAGGGTAAGCTTAATTAAAACAGTACATAACGAACAAAGTATATAAGATATTTAATTAATGATTATAGCTACTAGGTTGTCATCCCTGCTTTTCGGGTTGCCGTTAAATCAGTTTCTCATTACCGTGGTAATGTTAACCGGATGCCACATAACGTGAGAAGATTAATTTTGTAGTGACAAAAATGTGTGTTGTATATACGAGAGTTCATAGATGGTAATGTGCCGCCAGTACCATCTATCACGCCTGTATTCCCCGAAGGGATAGGCAGAACGTGTAACAATGTACACCCATGGTTCGCCGGTATGTTTAGGTCCCATGTAATAGGGGGCGAACCTATTGCCATTAACCGGGCCCAAATCCTAACTCCGAGCTGCTACTGAGCAAATCCTAATGGAAAACCCAGTAACACTTTTTGCTCGACCTGGGAATTAAACCCAAGACCTCTAGCATAGCAGTCCCGCTTAGGACCATTAGGCTACCGAGGCAGTTCCGAGTGCCGCCAGTCTCTTGTGTATATTACCAGTTGGACAGCGATGTGGATGAATGTATGATGCGATTTTGTTTTAACCCATATCATCCCAGTGTTCCTTTTTTGAAACGATTACTTTTTTATTTTTTTATTATAATTTTTGAACGCATTTTTAAATTAGTGTTTTCAAAAATGGAACACTGGGATGATATGGGTTAATGTTTGTTTCCATACTCAAATCTATATTGCAATCCATTTAACATACAGGATGTAGGTGTTAATAAGTATAAATAATTATGTACCCTGATGAGCAAAATGTTAATCATGAAATTGTTAAAGGATGTTTTATTGTTTTATTTTTCAAATTCAAATTCAAATTATTTATTTCAGATAAATTACAAGCTTATACAACTTATCCATATTGGGTTTGGTAATTAAATAATAAATAAATAATATTTATAATAAAATCAATGATAATAATACACACACAAAACCAGGAACGCCTGACATGTTGTTCTGTCCAGTACTCTATGAGTGAACTGTCAGTGTCCATTCTATCCGCAATGAGTTGCAAGAAGCTGAAATTGTTTTTTTTTTTTTGAATATTTGATTTATTTATTTTTTTAAATTGTGTATACATCGTATACTAGCTTCTGCTCGCGACTTCGTCCGCGTAATTTTTTCACCCTCATTAGGTTACGTCTTCGGTTACTGCTCCGCACCTATTGGCCGTAGGGTTATGTTGTTTAGCCTATAGCCTTCCTCGATAAATGAAATTCAAACCTGTAGTTCCTAAGATAAGCGCGTTCAACCAGACAAACAAACAAACTCTTGAGCTTTATAATATTGATAAAGATATTATATAGTGTTGAAGTTTGAATTGTAAAAAGAAATAGAAATCGTAAAGGAAAGAGTAATAAACTAATTACGTCGTTGTTTACAAAGCAACCCACGTTTATTATTTCATTACACCTTCATGACAAGATAAAGACTTATATACAAGGTGATTAGCATTTGTGTAGCCTCTGTTGGACGCACAAATCTATACTTAATATTATAAATGCAAAAGTAACTCTGTCAGTCTGTCTGTTACGTTTTCACTACTAAACCACTGAACCGGTTTAGATAAAATTTGATACGGGGTAAGTTTGGACCTCCAAAAAAGACATAGGCTACTTTTTATTCAACGATTTCGTCATTCGGGCGAAGTCCTAGTAAATAAATATAGTAAAAGATTAGTGTGATTTCTGCTGTTGCAAATCAAATTCGATCAAATACACAGATTTGTCAATAACTATTGAGGTGCCCGAATAATTTTGTCGTGTGCTGCCACCGGCATTCGTGTCATTAGTTCGCCATCTCTGTAATAGATCGTTACCGAACTGTGATAAAAAGTGACGAAACAGCGTCCAAGTCACACATCGATCGAACCCTACGAAGTTATTAAAATATCAGCCTGAAAATATGTCTCGGATAAACACACCGCTACCACAAATCCTGCAATATCCTCCTCATATTATTTCTCGTATATTTATAGTAAAACATTTTCCTTGAGCTATATTGAACATATAAACTTTGTGAGCGCGTCCAAACAGTGACTGCATACTTTTCAAAGTATATCCTTTTACTGGGATTGTGTTGGCAGATATTGTGTTCTCGTTTCAATTTTCATGGCTCGGAGAAGCTTTGCCTGCTACTGGTTTCAGGACTAATTTAGAATTCATCATTGAAGCCTTTTTTATTACTATATACATTGGTTTGGTGTAGGTACCCTTATAGACCAACTTACGTACATGTTTTGGATAGGGCAACTAGCTTCAACTTTGATCGACTCCTTGACCAGTCAAACATACCTGTAATAGATTTAAATAGGACGCTCTTCTGACACAGACAAGCCACGAGCATTGAGATGCTTTCTCAAGGTGATTTCACCATTTTACTAATTATAAGTCCAGGTTTCCTCGCGATGTTTTCCTTCACCAGTGTCAGCGATGTCCAAGATACACTTAGAACATAATTATGAAATAAAAAAATATATCAAATTGGTACTTACTCGTACCGTTGCAAACCCACAGCCTCGTGCATCAGAATGATGTGGATGCCTTAATTACTGGGCGTATCAGGACGACGTAATTGATTTAATTGAAATAGTTGCTTTGACTTTGAAATATTTATTTATTAAAACTTTACCAAAACTTTTGCACATAATGTAAATAATACATTGTACAAAGGCGGACTTAATGCCTTTGGCATTTTCTACCAGTCAACCTTAGGATGATGCAGAGACAAAACATAGTAGGTGCAAGGAACAGAAAGTTTCCAGGAATGAAATATAATAAATACATATATACAGGCATACAAACAAAATATACAGAGTAGAGAAAGCCAAAAAAAAATACATAGGTGGAGAAATATAAGAAACTAATTGTGAGACGACTCTGTCAACTTCATAAGCAAGTGTTCACGACTATTTTGAATATGAAACGACTGGTAGCCATCCTGATATTCTGAGGAAGCGCATTCCAAAGAAAAACCACTTGGACAAGAAAAGAAGATTTAAGAAAACCAGAGCGGTGAGAAGGACATCGTAGAAGACGATTATTGGAGGAGCGAAGATTAGAGAAGAGAGTAAGATTAAGAAATATTATGTAGATGCAATATTTATTCAGCATATATTTTTGTCTTAACCAAATACAATATTAAAAGTTGTTCATGTGGAAAACATACCTATCCCAAATGCTCGACTATAGCAGCCTGTAAAAAATGTATATTCCAAACTTAAATAATCGCTTCACTAACTTTTTCCTTTTGCAAAACTCACTGAGGTGTTAAAAAGAAATTCTCTTTTATTTAAATACTTTTTCGAACATTTTGCTTTCGTTTAGCGATGCGTAAAAAAGTAAAAAAAAAATTGAATGTAAAAAAGATGTAGCATTGCGTTACGGTCATGAATAAATATTACAAATACGTAGTACAAATATGTAAAATTTACTAGAAACTGTACAAGATCATACGGAAAATTCCTAAAAAAGAGAAAACTAGGGGTTAGTTTCATCATTGTTTTGCATTAAGATGTAATTATGAAGATTTTTACTACCTACTTACGTAACGTACCTACTTTATTTCCTTATTTTTTTTAATAAACAGTCCGACGGCCTTATATTTTTATTATTAATCATTTATTTGCAAACCATAATGTGTGTAAAATATTACCTAAGGCTTAAAGCTTATACAGATTAAAATAGTTTTTTTTTAACAAAACCAGACTATTTGTCTTTTCTATTGTAGTAATTTACATGTAGTTGCCTAATTTACTCCAGATAGATTTCGGACTCGGCTGCTAATCTTAGTGCAAACTAGCCAAGTACGCAGGACATAAGGTATTGTGCACAAGCGTGTGCGCAAACACATCAAAACTCCCTCTTCCATAACTCTCAAAGACCGATGGGACGACAATCCGACACGACTTTGATACGTCAGGCACAGGACCGCAGGCTTCACGTGCTTTTCGAGGTACGGAGGTATCACACCACCGACTTTTAAACTCCGGGCTGCTACTACTAAATTCGTAATGAAAATACCCAATAACACTTTTTGCCCGACCTTTGGAATCAAACCCAGGACTATTCTTTCAACGGGGCCACATACACACATACTGTAAAATTTTATCAATGTGTGCGTAAATTGTAGGAATACTGTATGTGAGTATGTCCAGTCTGTAGAGTGACAGCATACTAATGAGGATATGCTTCAATACAGATTGTACAAGATGGACGATAGATAGTGGCGTAACTCCAGCGTTTCAATACGTATCAACATGTTGTACATGTACTGCGGCCCATTGTCGTGTGTGCTGCATTGATTTTGGTTTATCAAAGGCTAACAGATTGTGTTTGTACCTGTTAACTTACCTTATTGCTGTCCAGTTTGACTAGCTGTCATTTATACCCCTTTTTTATCAATAACTTATCTAATAGATAAGTATAGTTATTATCTATATTAATATAAAAAGCTGAAGAGGTTTTTTTGTTTAAACGCGCTAATCTCTTAAACTAATAGTCGGAATGGCAAAAATCTTTTGAATCTTTTGTATACGCTAGCCAGATTCATGAGGAATGGTATAAGCTGTATAACATTTCACTACGACACATGGGAGTGGAGCGGTAATCAAAGACGTAACTTAATATGTTAAAAAAAAGTCGCGGACAGAAGCTTCACGTATATAATAATATATTTATTGGTTTATTATAAAATAATATACTATAAGTAATGCTGTATCGTGATAGTCCAGTAGTTAAGGCGCTCGCCTCATGCATAAGTCGCTAGACATCGCCTTTGTCTAGAAATTCTCATAGTATAAAGTGTTAATGCCATCATGTTTCCAAAGCGTCAGAGACGGAGCTATACATGACCTATAACATCATCTCTTTCTCGCAACAGAACATTTAAGTACATCTCACAAGACAGATCTCAGAGACTAAGAAAATACCTACTCCGAATTCATCGTTTAAACAAGACAAGAAATAATGATCACATAGCGAAAATATTAACAGTAACTTTAACATTGAATCTTTCCTACAAAAACGTTGTGAAAATACACATTCTCTTATTTAACATTCCCAAATACGTTTGTTAAATTCTGAATACGTCAATATCGGCTTTATGTAAGAAGTCTGAGTGTTGACAGTGGAAGGGATTTAGGTAACTATATATATTGCCACTGTTAAATCGTTTTTACACGACATGGAAAAGTCACGATTTTCATTTGTTAAAGTGGAGAGAAATTCTTTAGAGACCTAATGGTAAGAAATGGTGCTAGGTGCGAAGGATAAAATACTACGAACCTCTATTTTTTGTACAAATAATAAAAACATTTACTTATTTGTATGTATGCAAATTAACAAAAACATTTTCAAGTTTTAAAATATTTGTTTTTATCGGGACTTGAAGCGACTATAGAATTTATGAATAAGTATTGTTTTTAAAATAAAATAGAAATGAAACGTGGGATAAATGTGGTATAAATCATGGTTAAGTAGCTGATATTTTGAACCACTTTTAGAAACAAATAGAAATAGCAATATCCGTCTCTGGGAGAATACTTTTTGTATTTCCGAAAAAAATCATTGACATATCTATTATTATTTATCTAGTATAAGTCCTAGACTGTATTTGTTTTATATTAAGTTCTTTTGTATACAGAAGCTGTTGGCAAACCTTAATAAATAAATAAATAAATAAATAGTAAAATAATGCTCAACAAAATAAAAGAAACCACTGCTGAATATCTCAATAGTATATTAACCAACAAGCAGAGTACTAATAAACAAATACAAAACACACACAAACACATAACTCCTAACCTCGACATACCTACTAACACAAAGGAAATTTGCTATAACAACCATACTAACTATTGTAAGCACTTTCCTATTGTCAGCACAAATCGAATACATCCCTACATTTACACAACATCGTGCCGTGATCGTCTCGTGTAAAATAAAACGCTTTCCGTCACGTTCAAATTCCGATTGATAAATTGCTTTTTTCTTTCAGCAAACGGTGGCAATGCTCACATCTTTATCTTCAAAATTTCTTACGAACAGAATGTTTTTGCTTTAGGTGCGTTTTCGCATCTTAAGCAATGTTCGTTTTGTCTTAAAAGTGGAAGTCGTAAAGTGAGGTTTTTAGACCTTCGCATTTTTATTTGTCGAAGAATTCCTTTGGAGTTCATCAAGAAAATTCTTTGCAAAATATTTTGTTTAATTGAGTACCGTAATGCCTTGGTATATTAAATTAAAAGTTCCGTTAATATTTATGCGGGATTGTGAAATAAGAATTTAGCTTTGACTGTGTGAGTGAGAAAGTATGATAGGTAAGAGAGAGATAGAACAAGTAACGAAGATGGACGGTATGTGGAAAAGTGTGGTTCGTTGTAATGTTAAATGTTTTTAAGGTCAAACGGGACGGGATTACGAAGACCTGTCTGTCACAGGATCTTCTGAACCATAATGCTTTAAGTTTTCAGAGTGTATACCCATTAACACGTTTTGCTCGACCTGGGAATCGAACCCAAGACCTGTAGCGTAGCAGTCGCGCTTAGGACCACTAGGCTAACGAGGCAGTAATCTCTAAATCTGTAAATCTTAAACTCTATAAATAAACATTGCAAACTTTCCTAATCCAGTCTTGGGTATAATCGAGTTAGTTTTGAACTTGACGTCGCATCTGGCATTCAATAAACATCCTCGTTTCTATTGAAATATTCAATTTGCGGCTGAAATTAGTTGTTCGGTGTATTTACTTTTCATATTTGAAGTTTTATTGGAAATAAAGGACAGTGCAACTGGCTGCATGGCTAGCCTTTTTGCCACTTATGAATAATGATAAATACGTGGCCCCGAATTGAGGGCGGAAAACAAATCATTTCGAATAATTAAAACTCGGAAAATTAACTCACAAAAATGTATTTTGTCAAATAACTGTTATCTATAATAATGTATTCAGTATTATTTTTTTAAATTCACAATATGGTCCATTGTCATCAAGCTGAGGGCCCTTAATATCCTCGGGGCCCTGGGACCCATAAACCCCATACCTAGATTCACCCCTGATAGTAAGATGATAACAGAACAAAAGTCGACAGACAAGAAAGCAAAATCTTAACCTATTAATATTTGAACCAAAATTGTATGTAAACAAAACCCTCAGAAAACTGGTTTGCATATTCATTAATATCACATTGTTTCCTAAAATGTAATATGGCTCAGTGTGTGTTAAACCTTTGGCGGAATTTAATTCAATTTTGTGATGACATCGTGTATGATGGCTTTATTGATAATATCTTGCGTGACGATGCTTTTATCCCAAGCTTCAGCAGAGGAATGTCTGCCCTCATAATTGGAAGCAGCCATGCGTTTCTTTGTCCTTTGATAGAACATTTTGGGTCTATAGAATAGAATGGTAAAACGAATTAGGGTAGGCTCTGGCTCAGGAAGAGCATTTAAAAGCAGTTTTGAAATGTTTTACAGACAAAGGTTGACATAAGAATTATCATTTTAATTTTAAACCATCACCATCACGCCTGTATTCCCCGAAGGGTTAGGCAGAGGTGTAACAATTTTAAAATACAGAATAAAGGTCATCGGCAGCAACGGCCCGGCCAACATCGCCATTAAAAATATAACCGTTAGCTGAAAGCGCGCCACTCGCAAGCTGTCACCTTTTTTATCTTGTATTCTAAAAATTACTTTACCACCCACGATTAAAAACCTTAACTTGGATGATAAAATTATTTGCTGTTATGCGACCGATGACCACATCAAAAAAATTACAGGTGAAAGAGAAAACAGTACATTAGAAGCAAGAAATCCCAAAAGCACTTCAGAACTTTGTAAAGCATTCTTTCGTATTTTAATGCTAAAGTTCGAAATGGAATGACACCTTCGAAGTTTTGAAGTATTTACATTTCTATAGATCCTAAATTCTGAGACCATTCGCCGTGCGAACGACATCCCGCGGTCTTTCATTACGGTCTAAAAGACGTACTGCTTAAACAGGCTGGAAAAGAAATTTTGGGAAAAGAAAAATCAGATTGGAGCTTTCCAAATGTTTTTTTTTTGCCTTTTTTAGTGTTTGATGTATATTGATGATATTACATTATATGTTAAAGTCAAAGTCAAATCATTTATTTCAATTAGACCATTAAAAGGCACTTTTGAACGTCAATTACATGTTAAAATTAAAAATATTGAATCTAGTTGCCCATTCCAAAAGGTAGTTCCGTATGGAGAAGAACGGGCAAGAAACTCCATACTTACTCTTTTAAAAAAAATGTGTTACAATAAGTTGTACAATTCCATAAAATTATACGAATGTCAAAACGATCTATTAAAAAAGTCACTCAAAGTACTGCAATACATACTCAGTGCCACAATTTAGAAATGAAAGCTAAGTTAATTGTAATATTAAATACATTTATACATTTCAAAGACAAAGAATCAGTGTGTGAGGCATACTCAAATGTATTATAGAATTAATGTCGAAGAGAAAAATAGTTAATCAAAACAAAGTACTTATATAATTAAATTAGCAACCAGTTGATTTTGTCAAGTATAATGTTACACCCATGTTCCACGAAACAGTAAGCAAAGGTGTAGGTTTACGTACTTTTGATCGATTACTGACGATTTGACGCGATCGTGGCAAGAAAAAATGAATTTACCAATTATATTCAATTTACTTTTAAAGTCGGGTTGAATTCATTCATCACCCGCAAATGTAATATATACCCATTATTTGAGTAGCATGACCTCAAATATATTTTATTACAATTTATTTAACAAAGACCTTTCAGTCGTCCAATATAAATCGAGACAAACCGATCAATCGAAGACAAACACGCTCTTAATCAACCAATCATGTAACAAACTCAGCCTATTTTCCGATAGCATTTACTGCCCAAACATTCCAGTAAACAATAAAATTAAAATAGACTCTAGCGCTGCAAGCATAAAATTCAATTTAGCTTGGTTACTGCTCAATCAGCCTAAGACTCCTGACAAACAAAAAGTGTCCTACAGCAAAGTTGAAATGATAAGGTACAACTGGGGACACAAGTGTCGTTAGCAGTCGGGTAAACAGTCGCCTGCAAAACTTTTTGCAAGTCGAGATTTTGTAGGACGCCAATAAAAATAAAGTAGGTACCTTTTAGGCATTAGCATTTTAATATTCAAATGGACAAAGTAAATATGAAAGGGCCGCATAACCTTCTGCACTGTGCTAATAAAAATAAAAAGGACATTATTTGAGAAGAAAATACTGGTTCTCATTTTGAAATCAGTCGCTCAAAGCTCGAATTTATTAAAACAATTTAAACTTTCCTGTTGGATCCTGCAGGTTATTTTATGCTTAAAGGAGTCTGCTCACTACACCGTACTAGGAACATACCAGGCACAAAAATATTCAAGTTCGTATTGAAAAGTATAAATCCATGCCCACTAGACCGTTCCATCACCGACCAACACCGCCGTGTGCCATTCACGGAGCGTCAACAATATTGGCGGTTGATACGTTCTAGTCTAGAGCGCACAATAGCAGCGTGTGTGCGTGTGTTTGACGGAGCAAAAACATGTTTAGGTGGGGATTCAGGGATGGTAGCGACTTAAGCTATTTGTGCGGTACAGGACATATGATGGTCCATCTCACATCGTGTCCCGTGTGCCTTAACAGCTGCACGCAGGAAGATTTTTAATGGCTGCCATCGACAACGTAGACAAATTGGTCAAATTGTGGGCAGCAACAATAAATTATCTATATTGTAGTTTGTTGAACTGCCCCTGTAGCCTAGTGGTCCTAAGCGCGACTGCTACGCTAAAGGTCTTGGGTTCGATTAACAGGTCGAGCAAAGTGAAATTGGGTTTTTCTATGAAATTCTCTGTAAATTGGAGTTAGGATTTGTGCCCGGTTAATGGCAATAGGCTCGCCCCCTATTACATGGGATCCAAACATACCGGCGAACTGTGGGTGTACCTATGTACACCTCTGCCTAACCTTTCGGCGAATACAGGCGTGATGGTATGTTGTTGTTGTTGTAGTTTGTCATCGAAATGCTAAGAAGAAGAATAGTAGTGTCATGTTTCTTTCCGTGCCTGATGCGTTCATAGCACGTTTATATTAATTAGGGTGTAGTGGGCAGACTCCTTAACACCTGAACGACAGTTAATTACAAAAAAAATTATACAGATTTTCCTCCATTTAATGTACCTACATTTTTTTTTTTGGATGTGCAATCATTAAATAACTTTCCCGGCCCCGGCGGGGTGGGAGGGAGTGTCAGACCTTTACTGACTAAAATCCATTCATGTTCCTTTTTATGCCCTTTGGGTTCCGGGGGCCCGGTGACTCTTTCGAACAACCCGCGGTCCCAGCAGACATCGGCCCTGACTGGCCCCTCTGATTTGCTGACATCTCTTTGAGGCGCGCGTGGAACACTAACGCGCCGTCGACACGGCTTGTAATGTACCTACATAATATAACATTCGTATTTGCTTTTAAAACCTGTTCGTTAGCTAAAGCATAAATGACCAATTCTTTGTAAATGGTGAACGCAGAAAAGAAGCCTACCTCCCATATTGAATTGCAATTACATGATAAGCGTTACGGAAAAAATATAAATAGAACGTTTATGTTTTATGATTCTAGGTGTTTTTTTGAGACTGATGATGGTCAACGGCTCTGTCAGACTTTTACTGACTCAAAACCAGCTGGTGTTCCCTCTACACATTCTTTCCAAAATCCTCAATTGGCCCGCCTCTGCCGGCCTCCTCAGAACCAATATCTACTTTAACTAACTAATATTTGGGTAATAAATAATCGTGCCAACTACTTGATTTATTGCGCCAGTACCAGAGATAAGAAGCGTACAGAACATTACGATATAGTCAACAAATCAATCAGTTTGAATATTAAATAGAGTAGGAAGTAACTACACTAAGGGATATTGTAAACTAGCGAAACGAGACTTCACACGAATGCAAATTTCTGACTTTTCCGGTGAATTTTGCTAAAAATTTTCGTACATAAAAGCCTTTCAAAAAAGAATCAACTAAAACGTTCCTGCCGTTCCCGAGTTTTACGCTTAACAACACACTTTTTTTTCACCGAGGGGAAATCATCAAATGACTTCCCCCGCCCTGAGCGGGGCGGGAGGGACAGTAAGGCATTTTTTTTATATACATATAGACAAGTTAATCGAATAGTCAATAAATATAAAATATCTTGGATATAAAATGCAAGCTATTTCTCAAGTAAGGGAAAAATTTAGGTGCACTCACCAACATAGGTGCACTCCTTCTGCGCTCACCCTCATAGTCCAATGGGATGGTAATCTGACACGACCGGTGAGAGATCAAAATTAATATATACCAGCACGCTTGTATTCGCCAAAGGGTTAGGCAGAGGTGTAACAATGTGCACCCACAGTTCACCTGTATGTTTAGATCCCATGTAATAGCGGGCGAGCCTATTGCCATTAACCGGGAACAAATCCTAACTCCGAGCTGCTACTGAGAATTTTATAGAAAAACCCAATAATACATTTTTCTCCGACCTGGAATTCGAACCCAAGACCTCTAGTGTAGCAGTCACGCTTAGGACCACTAGGCCAACGAGGCAGTTACCGGGGAGAGATCAAAATTAAAACAGTATTAATATACTGTAATGATTTGTAGCTCAGCTTTGGTATAGCTGATACAGTGTTTGACAACGATAACTCCATGCGAATAATAAAATGGCTTACACCACAAAATCAATGCACCAGATTCACAAGTATTGCCATAAAAGCCGTTGCTAATTGAAAAAAAGTATGAAATAAATTCTGTCATCCAAATGATTTAATGGACATCCAAAATAAAATACGAGTAGCAAGGCCAGATTGTGGGTAGTCTGCACCGTCCATTTCAGCTATTGTTGTAGCTGTGACCCCAATTGGGGACGTCGGTAAACACGAACGTTCCATGAATGGCAAATATGCTACATGGACTATGGAACGTTACTTCGTGTTAGCCATGAGAAAACATCACGGAATACAAATTCTGGCAACCATTAAATTGACGGTTTACGGCAAATTTTAGGGAAGATATATTGGAATAACAGATGCTCATACATTGGAGTATTTATTTAAGGAAAACGAATACACAAATCACAGTATATAGTAACTGCCCCGTTAGCCTAGTGGTCCTAAGCGCGACTGCTACGCTAGAGGTCTTGGGTTCGATTCCCAGGTAGAGCAAAAAGTGTTATTGGGTTTTTCTATGAAATTCTCAGTAGCAGCTCGGAGTTAGGATTTGTGCCCGGCTAATGGCAATAGGCTCGCCCCCTATTACATGGGACCTAAACATACCGGCGAACTGTGGGTGTACATTGTTACACCTCTGCCTAACCCTTCGGGGAATACAGGCGTGATGGTATGTTATATTATGTGACAGTATATCGCAAGTTTTCCTAAATCCATTACAGTATGTGGGTAGCATACGATTTCCTTAATTTTATATCATTGTTAATCCCTTTTATAAATTATTAGCCTTTTGCATGTCTCATTGCAAGCCAAACGCCTCTTTTCACACAGAAATAACGATCTTTGATCACCATATTTACTCTATGCGGATTGGAAATTTTAGACTTATACTTAAACCAATTAAGTCTAGATTTCCTCACGACGTTTTCCTTTACAGACGTCATTGCTATCCATGAAAAATTTAGGAAGTATTTATGAAATAAAAAAAGTCTGAATCAGAATCAGAGCTTTATTTGCTAAGAGTGTAGGTTTTTTTTTGGGGGGGGGGGGGGGTGTTAAATCATTATATAACTTCTCCAGCCCTGGGCGGGGTGGGAGGGAGTGTCGGACTTTTACCGACTAAAACCCAACCATGTTCCTTTTTGCGCCCTTTGCGTTCCGGGGGCGCGGTATGTCTTACGAACAACCCGCAGCCCCGGCAGGCATCGGCCCTCAGTGGCCCCTTCCTTTTGCTGACATCTCTTTGAGGCGAACGTGGAACACGAACGCGCATGAGTGTAGGTACAGTTATAAGATGTTATACATAAATTAATGAGATCGGCTACAGTCTACCTTACGGTGTGCAAATTATAATGTTTAGATTAATATATTGTCAAATAATCAATGTCAACAAAACAAAACAGAAATTATAGCTAATTGAAATTATTACCTAAATTAAATTTGCATACAAAATATATGATTTTAACAGAACAAAGCAGAAATGATTGCAAATTATTTCACATAGTCACATTGGTTGTTATCCGAGGTCGGTAGCGAATCCGTAGCATCCGGCATAAAAGGCCTTAACCGCCGGCCATAACGAATTTTTCATTCCATTTATCTTAAATGTACTTTATTTAAACCTAAACAATATTTCCACAACCTATAAAAATTAACTAAAACATCGAATAAATCCTGCGCATTTCCAATTGATTTCTTCTTATTTTCAATAATCACAGCATCTTTATTGATGAACAAGACCTCAGAGCAGATTTACTGATCGGAGAGTTGATCAGGCTCAAAAAGCTGAGGATAATCCTTTCTATAAAAGATTATAAACATCTTCAACATTAAAATACCGCTTTAGAATTACAAAGGGAAATAATACCTGGTTTAACTTGAAGGTATTTTGGTTCGGACTTATCCTTTCATTAAGATAATCTTCTTATTGTTCATTAAGACGTCCTTAATAACGTCTATTTGTTTGTGGTTCTTAACGTTATAATGATAATTACAGTTACTTCAAATTGTCATGGAGTTGTATTTACTGCAAAAATAATCCGACACGTCGGCACGGTTGGCGCAGTGGTTAAGCGATTGGCTGATTCGCTGCGTCTCCCGAATTCATTTTCCGCACGGAATCAATATTTGTATTGCCTGCAGATAGTTGTTCTGGATTGGCTGTTTGTGTATGTGACTTTAAGTATCTGTAAATGCACTCACGATGTAGGAGAAATTCCTAGTAAAGGACAACCCGTTTCATCATCATCATCATCTACTTTCCCTTTTTCCCAATTATGTTGGGGTCGGCTTCCAGTCTACCGGATGCAGCTGAATGCTTGTGTTTTACATGGAGCGACTGCCTATCTGACCTCCACAAGCCAGTTACTGGGCACCACGATACCTCTTGGTAAGACTGGTTATCAGACTTCTCGGCTACTGACTATCCGTAGCGAATGCCAAAGATCTACGAATAACAGCCGGGACCCACAGCTTTTACGTGCTTTCCGAAGCACGGGGTTGTCACACCACCAACTTCCAAAATCGCGGGCTGCTACTGAGAATTTTCATTGGAAAAACACAAAAACAATATTATGTAACGCGTTTAAAAAAATGCATGAATGAAATGAATGTCTTATCTTACGTATTATCAAAATTTATAGATTAACTTTTACGCTGGAAATATTACACTTTAGTCTCTTCTAAAGTCTGTAAGTTTCTTTTTGGTACTAAGTATGATGAATTACTTAAACGCTGTTACTTAACAGACAAAACTTTTAAAGTTTTTGCGTAAATATTGAATGTAGAGTCGCCGATTTTTGGAAGTGGGTTTCTGGGTCTTGTCCATAATTTATTATAGTCGGGCCAAGTATGGTTCCTGGCTGAACTATAAAATTAAATCAATCAAATCATAAATAAAATACCAAATTTTTCCACAAATTGGGTTTTCTTGTCTTAATTTAAAAATTAATAAGTACGTGGTATCAAAATTATCTACGTGATTTGAAAGACTATTTTTAAATTATTAATTGGTATATTGTACGAATTATAAATACTTACCAGTATTTACTTAATACCTATAAAAAACTGCCTCATTGGCCTAGTGGTCCTAAGCGTGACTGCTATGATAGTGGTCTTGGGTTCGATTCCCAGGTCGAGCAAAAAGTGTTATTAGGTTTTTCTATTAAATTCTCAGTAGCAGCTTGGAGTTCGGATTTGTGCCCGGTTAATGGCAATAGGCTCGCCTCTTATTACAAGGGACCTAAAAACATACCGGCGAACTGTGGATGTACATTGGTACACCTCTGCCTAACCCTCTGGGGAATACAGGCGTGATGGTACGTACCTAAAAAAAAAAGCATTTATTTTATAAGCATAAAGTAAACAAATATGGTTGTATATGGCTTAGCCAGCCAAAGCCTCTATAGTACCTACCTCTGAAAGTTCTACGAGAATATAATTATAATGAAAATATTAACGGCCAAAATGTTATTTAAATTAATTCCCTTTAACGTAATAAATTGTGGGTTTACGTGTGTTAATATTTCATTTTAATGTAAAATAATAAACTACTCTCTCTGGCGGAACATTAGAATAGATAAAATGGTATCTACCGTAATGATTATTTAGGTCCGAATAATTAAATATCTTCTAATTATCCAGGTACAACGTTAATGGACGTAATTAATTACATATTCGTAATATACTGACTATCGATATTAGGTACTGTTATCATATAAGCAATTATGTAAAATCTGTATTTTTCAATATCCCTGATAGATATTAGATATGTTTTGATAATATTCAAATAATATTATAGAAAAATCAAACTTACTATTGTAAGCCAAATTTAACTTATACATTATTGTATTTTTCCAGTAAACTCAAAGTCCGATTATAATGGGTTCTACATACCATCACGCCTATATACCCCGAAGGGTTAGGCAGAGGTGTAACAATGTACACCCACAGTTCGGCGGTATGTTTAGTCCCATGTAATAGGGGGCGAGCCTATTGTCATTAACCAGGCACAAATCCTAACTCCGAGCTGCTACTAGAATTTCATAGAAAAGCCCAATAACACTTTTTGCTCGACCTGGGAATCGAACCCAAGACCCCTAGCGTAGCAGTCGCGCTTAGGACCACTAGGCCAACGAGGAAGTTAATAATGGGTTCTATATTTCAAAATTCCAACCCCGATGGTGCCATTTACATGTCCGATATCATACTATCGACACATACATCGATATTAAATCCCAAAGGACAATTACATAAACAGCAATTTATGATATCAATCTTTTAGCAAATCCCACGAACTGATTTGTCGGTCCTTGCGCGACTTTCACCCTAGAGGTCCTGGGGTCGATTCCCAGTACGAACAAAGTATTATTGGGCTTTTCTGTGAAATTCTCAGTAGCAGCTCGGAGTTAGGATTTGTGCCCGGTTAACCGGTTAATGGCAATAAGCTCGCCTCCTATTACATGGGACTTAAACATACCGGCGAACTGTGGGTGTACACTGGTACACCTCTGCCTAACCCTTCGGGGAATACAGGCGTGATGGTATGTATGTGTAATTAAGTTTTGTACCTATTGTAAACTACATTTTACAAATACTTCAAGCCTACAAGCCGTCACGCAAAACCCAGAGACTTTGTGTCTCAACCTTTTATATCTCTACATCCCAAAACAATATTGCACACTCAACACCAAACTACGGGTATTTTTCTTCATAAAAATTCAGGATCGGCGACCGCGGATACTTTGTCCATGATTCATAGTTCCTCATCACTGGAATTGTCAATTTTTCTGTGTCTTATCCCTTCATAAATTGTGACCGTATATAGTTATCTCTTCCATATATTGCATGTGTTACCACTTTTTCATTATTACGCACTGAATTTTATGATTCAGCTGATGTTCTTTTAGGGATGATGGTCATATGAAAATATGATGAGAAGTGTAAGAAAAATATACGAATATAGTGGCCATTTTGTGCTTCCATCGTTACGTGTAAACATGTACCAAATATACCATCACGCCTGTATTCCCCGAAGGGTTAGGCAGAGGTGTAACAATGTACACCCACAGTTCGCCGATATGTTTAGGTCCCATGTAATAGGGGGTGAGCCTATTGCCATTAACCGGGCACAAATCCTAACTCCGAGCTGCTACTGAGAATTTCATAGAAAAACCCACTTACACTTTTTGCTCGACCTGGCAATCGAACCCAAGACCTCTAGCGTAGCAGTCGCGCTTAGGACCACTAGGCTACCGAGGCAGTTAACATGTACCTCTTATTTTATAACATTACCAACCCACGACTGCTGAATGTGGGATTTTGGATTTAAATCCCAGGTCGGGCAGTGTTATTGGGTATTTCCATTTGAAAATTTCTTAGTAGCAGGCAGGAGTTTGGGAGGTGGTGATGTGACGCCCCTGATCTCTATGGCTTGGAAAGCATGTTACGCTGTTGGTCCCGGTTCGTCAGGTGTAGATCTTTGGCAGTCGTTACGGGTAGTCAGAAGCCCGAAAGTTAGACAACCAAGGGGTGTTACCTTGTACCTAACTGAGTGGTGGAGGTCAGACGGGAAGTCGCTCCATGTAAAACATTGGTATATTAACCGCCACGAGTCGTGAGCACAAACGTGAAGTTCATTATTGAATTTTTGGGTTCCTCTCGCCCGAAAAACCCAAATAATGAACTTGACATTTGTGCTCACGACTCGTGGCGGCTTCTATGTTCAGCTGCAACAAGTTAGACTGGCAAACGACTTCGACATAGTTGGGAAAAGGCAGATGATTACTAATTATTATACTTACCGAAGTATCAAATTCATATTCAAGTTGTTAAAATCAAAGTATCAAGATATTATTTTGTCTTTTGGTTTCTTATATGTAAAGTTTCCATTATTTCTTTTCTTAAGAGTAACTGAGCGAAATATTATTCACGTATATTTTATATTGTCCCGTTCATTACATATTCAGGGTTGACCCTATAAAACACCTCATCATTTTCATACTTTATGTTTGAAAGGAAATGTCCAAACACCGATGAAAAATATTCATCTGGTTTACAAAACATTACCATTTTCTTTCTCTTATTGAAGCGTTATTTTGTTACACACATACCATCACGCTTGTATTCCCCGAAGGGTTAGGCAGAGGTGTAACAATGTACACCCACAGTTCGCCGGTATGTTTAGGTCCCATGTAATAGGGGGCGAGCCTATTGCCATTAACCGGGCACAAATCCTACCTCCGAGCTGCTACTGAGAATTTCATAGAAAAAGCCATTAACACTTATTGCTCGATCTGGGAACCGAACCCAAGACCTGTAGCGTAGCAGTGGTGCTAAGGACCACTAGGCTACGAGGCAGTTACAGTTACGAGGCACTAAATAAAAATATACTTTAATATACACCAAAGACACCAAAGGGGATTACCGGATTTTAAACAACGTTCGCAAACTAATCTCAGTCTTAATCTGTCAAAAATAATTGAAATTTATCTAACACTAGTCCGCCGCGCCGCTTCGTCCTTTACACCCGCGTTTACATCTATACTAATATCGATAGTATATATCTTACTTCTTTGGTTACTGTTACGCTCCCGTGTGTCATAACGTGATTTTATATAGCCTATGTACACTCACAAACAACGTGGCTTTCTATGGGTAAATGAATTTTCAAAACCGGTTCAGTAGATCCAGAAATTACCCCCTACAACCTCACAAATACACAAACTTTACCTCTTTATAATATTAGTATAATAGATTTTCGACAGCTTTTTGACAAATGTCATAGAGAACTGACCACTGATGACTCGTGATAAACATCATAGACAAATTATAAATAAGTCTTTTGCTAGACCGTAGTTGCGGCTCTAAAATTCTATTGTGATAAAATTTAATTATGCCTAGCGTCTGCTAATTCACATTTCACATTTTGTGACCTTCCTTGGTTGGCTACATTTTAAGCTTCTCTTTTTCAAAGCATAATAAGGCATTCTTTTGTTAAACATTTGAGAATATAATTTTCTAAGGGTCTGTCCCTTTGTTATGTTTAGAAATGTTGGGTTTTCTGTTGATATTTTCTAACTTGTTTAAGCTTAGGTAACTGTGTGTTTTCTTCTGTTTATATTTTTGTTAAGTTATTCTGTTTCACTCCAAATTTAAATGCTGAAGAAAATATTAAATACAGTTTTGTTATTTCGAGTTGCGACTGAATAATCTCGTTGTGATTGGAAGAGAAACAAAAAAAAAATACTTATTCAAAAAGGACGATGTTACCATCGCGTCTCATCCCATTCAAAATATAATTTATGCATAAAAATTCAATGTTATACTTTACCAACGCGTTTTTTTGCCATCACTCGAATTTCAGCTATCGGGAAAACAACAAAACAGTACTGAACGATACTAAAAATGACACTTTTTATATCATTGAATGGCAAACAAGTCGACGACACATCTGATGTTAAATGGTCATCTCTACCTATGGATATCTGCAATACCAGAGGCCTTGCAAACGCGTTGCCATCCCAGAAACAAAGTTGAAATGTCTCATGTGCCTGTAATTACACCGGCACCCACCCTAACACAGCAACGTTGCGTTGCGGCATAAAAAGGTATAGCGGTAGTACTTCCCCGTACGAACTCCTTCACAAAAGGCGTTACTACTGCTAAACACACATACCATCACGTCTGTATTCCCCGAAGGGTTAGGCAGAGGTGTACCAGTGTACACCCATAGTTCGCCGGTATATTTAGCGCCCATGTAATAGGGGGCTAGCCTATTGCTATTAACCGGGCACATACCTTGACTCGGAGCTGCTACTGAGAATTCCATAGAAAAATTCAATAACACTTTTTTGGAATCGAACCCAAGACCTCTAGCCTAGCAGTCGCGCTTAGGACCACTAGGCTAACGATGCAGTCACTGCTACTAAAATTTAAGATTTCATCACGTTATCTGTGCATTTCCAAGTCACTAACTGTCCAGCACATTAAGTTCATACTCTGTACAAAATTGCACATTTAAATGCGCCAAGAAAGAGTATAAAGAATTCTCGGATCGTTACACGTGCCGTCGTGAGAGCTACCTATAAATGCAGGCACGTGAGTCATCCCTAACGTATAATCCTCCTACTGATTCGGAGAAGTAATGCTTTATACGTACCTCGTCGGGAACACAATGAATGAGATTTAGGAAAACCGATACACGTGTAGTAGTTACCCCTATCGATATTTTATTACCTACCTGCTAGTTTGTCCTTTACTTTGTCAATATCAAAGTCAAGTAAAATAAAACAAATCCTATGGCACTCCGCAAAAGTTCGCTGTTTCAGAGTGCTTGCTATCTGTTAAACATTGTTTGTAATTGAGTAGTTTATTCCATTAACCAATAATTCCAACCCAAAACTTCTTTATTGTAGTCCTGAAAACCTGGTAAATTTTCAATTAACAGAATAAAATTTTAAGTAATTCCCGACAAAAGAAAAATATCACTACCGTAGCTAACAAAAGAGCTGATAACTTTGAAACCGCTGAACCGATTTCCATCAAATAAAGCTAATAATACTCCCGACTAATTAACCTTTTAAACACAAACAACAAAATTTAAATCGGTTCATGCGTTCGGGAGCTACGATGACACAGACACACCCACACACACACACATACAGACACGTCAAACTTATAACACCCCGTCGTTTTTGCGTTGGGGGTTAAAAATGATATTTAGTTGCATTGAAATCAATAAATAGGATAATGGATTAAGTTGGCAAAAACATGACGTTACGTCAAATCTATCGTGGAATCGTGTTTTGACAGGTCGCAAAACGTGTGTCAATTGATTGGTACTCCAGTACCTGCACAGATTCTCATAAACAAACAAATAATTTGATTAGATTAGATTTAGATTATAAGACGTTTGCAAGTTTATTTTTTTTACCCGCGTTATGTTACGTCTTTAATTACTGCTCCGCTCCCGTATGTCGCAGCGTGATGTTATATAGACTATACTATTCATCATTAGCCTAGCTATCATATATTCATATGGCTGTTTGTGTATGTAAGTTTTTATTATGTTTGTTAACGCACCCACGATACAGGAGAAATTCCTAGTGTGGGGCAATGTTGTTTAAAAAATAAAAATAAAATCCGACTGGTAGTTTCGGAGATTAGCGCATTTAAACAAAAAGACTCTTCAGTTTTATTGTATTATTTATTTATTAAAACTTAAAGTACAAAGGCGGACTTAATGCCATGCTTTGTATTAGATTGGTTGATTAAGTATTCGCTACTACTCGTATGTATTATTGCGAAGGACTGTTCTGAATTTATGTTCTACGTATCTTCTAGAATTTTCGTTTGATACAACCTTATCATGCGAAAGTTATTTTTGGTATTGTGACGTAATGAGTCCTCTATTCGGGCGAAGAGAAAGAAAATATATAGACTGTATCGCTACGTCTGTTACTAATTCACATCAGAATAGACTTAATCAATGATGATATAAGGTCATTTTTATGTTGATATCTATCTTTAGTTAGATATAAGAATCCCAAATCGTGATATGTTTTTTAAAAATAGTCTTGTATGATTGGATTGATTAATATTATTAACTGATTGACAGGTATCGCGGGGATTTTTTGCGAGCAACTGTTATTTATTTTTCTAAAAAAACTAGCCAAGCTAAGTTACTCTTTACAATGTCAGCTATCTGCCTGTTAAAGTCCGTCACAATTGGTCCAACCGTTTCGGAGATTAGTCGGAATAAATATACAGACTAACATCTTGTGAATTATTGGTTTTTTTAATGTCTGCATAGGAATGCTTGTTTGCAATGCTAGTTTTTTTTTGTTGCTGCTATTTGGATATTACAAAAAGACACATCAATTTTATTATTTATTTGTAAGTATGATCAACGAATGTGTTATCATTCTTATACTATACTACATACATAATATACCATCACGCCCGAATAGTTAGGCGTTAGGCGGAGGTGTACAAATGTAAACTCACAGTTCGCTGGTATGTTTAGGTCCCATGTAATAGGGGGCGAGCCTATTGCTATTAACCGGGCACAAATCTTACGTTCGAGCTGCTACTGAGAATTTCATTGAAAAGCTCAATGGCACTGTTTGCTCGACCTGGGATTCGTCCTATACTATCATCATATATCGCATACTATACTATCTCGCAAAATCACATCTAATTTTCTCCGTAAACTGTTCTTTCCCAGTACCATACATTACTTCTCCGAGTTCCCCCTAAGGACACCTGCTGTAGCGTACACTCCTACAATATTTCTTATCATTTGTTATTTCAGCAAATCACATCTCATCTTCCACATCAGAATGTTCTTACCCGAGTTATTGTTACAATTATTCTCCCGTGAAGCTGCACCTGTTTTTAACCGACTTTAAAAAAGATTCAAATTGGTCCCTTAGAAAATTTACCGAAGTCAGTTTAATAGTTTGGTTTTTTAATTAAAATAAATGGTCTGATGATGGAGCCGAAAACGACCATACTTAATCAAATCTTACAAGCTAAATTTGGCCTACTTTCCGGTGCTCAATAGATTGAGCTGGAATTTTGAATGTACATTTGTATATTTTTTTATCTTTCTGTACTCTGTATATTTTGTTTGTATTTATTATATTTTATTCCTGGAAATTTTATGTTCCTTGCACCTACTATGTTTTGTCTCTGCATCACCCTAAGGTTGACTGGTAGAAAATGCCAAAGGCATTAAGTCCGCCTTTGTACAGTGTATTATTTACATTATGTGCAAAAAGTTTTAATAAATAAACATATGCACATTACACGACAATGCAACATACGCTTGTTGTAAAGAAAACGAGGTGTAAAAAGACACACTACGTACCTGTTAACTTTGCATACTGCCTATCAAACTAAGTCATTTATTTAGCAAATATTATTGCTGTGGAAACGACTTTTTTTAACCGACTTGAAAAAAGAAGGAGATTATCAATTCGACTGTATGGTTTTTTTTTTCGTTTTTTTTTGTTGTATGTGTGTTACGCGACAGCTCGTGTCACAGTGTTGGTTGCCGTACTCCTCCGAAACTACTGGACTGATTTTTATGAAATTTTATATGTATATAGGTCTTAGAATCGGTCGTAATTTATTTGTTAGACCCCTAAAAAAAATTATATGGCAAAACAACGTTTGCCGGGTCAGCTAGATTTATATAAAATAGTGTTATTCCCTCTATTCATTCTCAAACAATTTAACCATAATGCACAACCCTACACATTTTCATCTCGGGATTCTCGAGGGACATCTGTTATAGCTTGCACTTCTACAGCGAGACGTCCAACGGAATCGCCTTGGCATAGTGCCATGCCGTAACAATATTATGCGGGGTCACGTAACCAGATGGTGTGCAAGTTTGTTGCGACCTAAGAAACTGTATTACCTACTGAGATTTCTTCCAGTTCCTTTTAACGTTGCCGTTTCATGCTTCAGGAAACTGTGATTACTGTTCGTGTCGTTGTTTTTTAACCCCCGACGCAAAAACGACGGGGTGTTGTAAGTTTGACGTGTCTGTGTCTCTGTCTGTGGTATCGTAGCTCCCGAACGCAAGGACCGATTTTGATTTAGTTTTTTTGATTGAAAGGTGTATTAGTCGGGAGTATTCTTAGCTATGTTGGATGGAAATCAGTTCAGCGGTTTTAAAGTTATCAGCTCTTTTGTTAGCTGCGGTAGGGATTTTAAGTCTTCTGTTGAGGTTTACTAAAAATTTTAAATTTTGTGTTTATGTTGTTGTGTCAGTTGCTACGATGAATTGATGTTGTTGTTAGGAATTGAAGACACATTAAGAAGAATAGCCAACCGTAATTGATTTGAATAATAGGGATTGGACATCATGTATTGCTGTTGCGCTGCTCTCGTATCGACATATTGCGTGTGAAACTGACTACCGCAGGCCAGGCCGGTTTAGCTAGCAAAAATCTTCAAAATTTATGTATCGTATTTTTTCATTAATCAGGTAGCCAAGGTAATGGGCTATGCCTGTTGACTTCGGGTTTTTTAGACGCTGATTATTATAACCCTAAGGTTGACTGGTAGAAAATGCCAAAGGCATTAAGTCCGCCTTTGTACAGTGTATTATTTACATTATGTGCAAAAAGTTTTGATAAATAAATAAATAAATATTATACAAAAAAAATCTGTATTTTTTTTTTGCTAAATATTTCTTTATTAAAATACCCTCTAATTTGTTCCAGGTAAGAAGACTCCATGAAGAAAAGGAACACCTTTTAAGGGATTGAGCAACCCTTTCAATCACTTATACGTAAAACCGACCATAAGCACCTACACATTATCCCTATCACAAAAATCATATACGTATGACGTCATGCAGAAAAATAACAACACAATGGGAACAGGGGTTCATTCAACTGTAAATAAAAAAGAAATGTAAAAAGCCACGATTGCTGTACATATGCTTTAGAAGAACCCGTGCAAAGGACTCTTGTTGTACAGCCCTGGGCTACACGTCGTGCTTCTGTGGAGGATTGAACAAACGGATGCGGCAGTTGAAATTTGAATTAGGAATTTGTACGTAAACAAAAAAGAGACAGAAGAAAGTTTTGATAGATTGTTAAATTAATACATCTATGGTCTGTAAGTGTCAAAAAGAATTAGAGGTTGCAAATATAAAGAAATACAACCGAATTTAATACCTCTTCCTTTTTTGCCATAGGGTCATGAAGTGTAATTTTCTATTTATTAAGAAAGCCTAAAAATATTATCAGCGAATAGCATAGGCTGTATTATGTTTTTAAAAAGTTAGGGTTTTGTTTGAGGTAGTTGGAATAAAAAATGAATTTAAGATTAGTACGCCTAGCCAAAACCCAACAGGTTACGGGCCCAGTTTGCTTACCCCTCGCCCCTAAGAAAATTTTTATTTTGGGATCAGAGGTCATCACATTACGGACTTCATCCGCTCTGGGCGGAGCGGAAAGGAGTGTCAGACTCTTACTTGCTAAAACCCATCCGTGATTCTCTTAATGCCCTTTGCGTTCCAGAGCCGCGGTGACTCTTTCAAACAACGCAACCCCCATGGATACATAAATTTGTAACTGCACAGCGAGTCGCCTCGACGCAACGACTCAGCCACTCAAGTCCCAATAAAGTTTATATCGAAATGTACCTTCTCACAATCTGATAAAATCCTTATCCTGCCATCCATTTTGAATCGATCCTTCAAGTGCTTTCGATCTGAAGTGCCCTATCCAAAACTTGCGATCTCTTTGCCGCGCCACAGCTATTGGGCACGAAGTATACAACACTGCCTTTGAAGAAAGTGCCGACTGAAAAAAGACTTTGAAAGAGAAGCGTGAAAACTCATGAAAAAGGCTCTCTGTTACGCCGATATTTGAAACTTTTTCTCGGCTTTACTTCTGTTGTTTTGTACGAGTTTATTTTAAAAACACAGTTTTAATTAAATTCCTTCTGTTGTTAGCGTTTGCCCGCGACTTTGTCTGCATTTAAACAAACCAACAAGAAAAGTCTTTAGCTTTATTATATTAGCACGAGTATCTATATATTTCAACACACGATTACAATACAATTCATAATACACCTATGATGGAACGAAGTTGTATTGAATATCGAAAAGGTATTTTTTTTTAAATTCTCCAACAAAAAACAAAACTTCACAAAACCAATTTGCGAACCGTAAATTACAGCATTTTCATTTTAAGTAATTATGTTAAAATAAAACATTTATTTTACTTTACGTTCGAAAAATTCGAACTAACTTTTAAAATTTAAATAAAAGGTCAAACATAAAGGTCACTGTTGCAATGTGTGAGAGTGAGTGTTAAGCTAATTCTACTTTATAAAGTGACTACATAAATGAGCATAGTACATTCACCCCTTTTTGAAGAAAGTTCAACCACCTATCAAAATATACATTGAAATGGTTTTAAGTAAAATGTTTTGAGCGTGTCGTCATTATACACATCATACTAGGTTATGCCCGCGACTCTGTTTGCAGGAATATCGGTTATGATGGGGTGGGTATATGTTGTGCGTAATATTCATCAGTCATCTGTCAGTGAATGTTTCCTCAAAATAGGCCCCAGCCGTTTCGGAGATTAGTTAAAATAACCAGCCAGACAAAAAATTTAAATGCAAAAAATAGTTAAAAAAAAAATTCTTTTTCTTTGTATGTAGTGTTAAATATTGTACGATAGTACAGAACCCTTCGTTTGCGAGTCCAACTTGCACTTTCGTTTTTCTTTCTGTATGTTAAAAACATGTCACTCGATCATATTTACAAAACAGTCTATTTATTAAAAATGAACTACGTGAGCCACATATCGATCGGTTTTCACAGACAGGACCTTCCCTCGTTTAAATCCAAAGACATGTACCCTTATGTATCGTAGATCAAGTTATAAGATCATGATCGAAAATCTGTCTAGATCAAACGTGATGAACGATGCAGCTCATGAACTTAGGTTGGCAATTCCGGATCGACGTTATGGATGCTTAGGTTGGCTATATTGCTTGTTCGGATTTAGATAGACTGATGGAGGAAATCAATATGTAGTGTAGTGGTTCTCAAAGTTAAGTGGACTGCGACCCAAGTGTTAAAAACTTTTAAATTCTGAACTATCCTCTTGGCTGTCAAGTGAAAGGAAACAGAAGGGGTAACTATATAGAAAGAAAACATTCAATTATAAGCGAACATTGTATTTAATATTTACTCAAATAGATGTAAAGAACTAACTGCATCGTTAGCCTAGGTCTTGGGTTCGATTCCCAGGTTGAGCAAAAAGTGTTAGAGTTGTTCTATGGAATTCTCAGTAGCAGCTCGGAGTTAGGATTTCTGTCCGGTTAATGGCAACAGGCTCGCCCCCTATTAGATGGGACCTAAACATACCGGCGAACTGTGGGTGTACATTGGTATACCTCTGCCTAACCCTTCGGGGAATACAGGCGTTCTTTTATTTTTTGTTATTTTCACGACATTTTTGACCTAAGATTGGGTTGGGTTAATCTGTCAAAAATGCCTTTGATGTACCTACATCTTTCAACATTGATTATCGCTGAAATGAGATTGTGACTAGAATTTTAACGCGTTTAATTATTAAAATTGCCCTTATATTATAGTATTTTCATGAGAAATGTAGGTATGATGGTAGTAACTCTTTCATAGTTACATACTGATGACTTTATGTACCAACGCGTATGTTACATATATTATGATTTTTTATTTGCTAGCTATTTCTTTTATGGTGTAATAAAGGTGTTATTGTGGCTTCAAACCAGACACATTTGTTTTATCTATATTGCCCATAAACGCTTTAATAAGCTTTATATCTTATTATTACGTGGTACCTATAAAATTTCAAAATAATTTATAACTATTATGTACAAAACACGTTATTATTACAATATAAAATTGCACATTGGCTTTCAAAGAATAATAATAAATAAATAATGTGAGTTTTACTTAAAAAGTTTAACTTTATTCACCATTAAAAATAAAACTCGCACTATTTATTTCGGAGTTACGAGTGAGAGAGAATAGAATAAAATTGATTTTGATTTTAAATACATACATAAAGTCATTCCTTTTTCTCATGGGAGTAGGCAGAAACCACAGAATGCCACCTGCTACGATCCTAACATACTCTTTTGGCCTCGTCCACGTTCATACAAGCACGCCGGTTACGAGTGCTGAGCACCTGACCTTTCGAAAGAACCTGACCAATAAGGTCAGGGTAGGTCTTTCTAGTGCGTTGCCAGCAAATTTTGATTTTCTCAAAATAAATTACAGTTTAAAGTAACATAAGTCTGCAGATACAATTTCGTCAGTTCACCGAGCCCGTACGTCTTTTGTTTTAATAGTATTACTTGTAATTGTAGGTACTGGAGTGAGTTACTTACTGACCATCGATTTTTAGTATGGTTACTGAAGATTTCAACATACCATCACGCCTGTATTCCCCGAAGGGTTAGGCAGAGGTGTAACAATGTACACCCACAGTTCGCCGGTATGTTTAAATCCCATGTAATAGTCCCACTTAAGACCACTAGGCTACCAAGGCAGTATTGAAGATTTCCTCGAATGAATTCTAATTAAAACTTATAGAACTCGCTACTAATAATATCATATCATAACTACAATTAAATACAGAGATTTATTTAACGCATTGAACAACAACACTCCAATAATAAACTGTGATTTTTATCAAATTACTGCCTCGTTAGCCAAGTGGTTCTAAGCGAGACTGCTACGCTAGAGGTCTTGAGTTCGATTCCTAGGTCGAGCAAAGTGTTATTGGGTTTTTCTATGAAATTCTCAGTAGCAGCTCGGAGTTAGGATTTGTGCCCAGTTAATGGCAATAGGCTCGCCCCCTATTACATAGGACCTAAACATATCGGCGAACTGTGGATATACATTGTTACACCTCTGCGTAACCTTTCGGGGAATACAGGCGTGATAGTATGATTTTATCAAATACTAGCTATACCCCGCGGTGTCACCCGTGCTTAGCTACGCCTTTGATTACTGCGCTCTTACTCCGCTCCCGTTGGCCGTAGCGTGATGCGCTTTACTTATAAACCTTCCGCTTGAATCACTCTATCTATTGATGGAAACCGCATAAAAATCCGGAGCGAAGTTTAAAAGATCTCAGCATACAGACGGCGGGAAGCGACTTTGTCTCTTATAACTTGGACCAAACCACATCTTTCTAGACCAACTCATACATTTTCTTTTATTCAATCTCCTTGGCTAAACAATACAGTGCTGAATTGAAACTCCGCTGCTGTGAAACGTAATCCAGAAACCGAAAGATTGAACGTCTTTTATCGATATTATTTTATTGTTTGTATTGAGAATGATGCGCTTTAAAGGAGAACAATTTTAAAATCAAAATATATAAATTTACGCGTAAAATTGTTTATTGATCAAGATATGATCTATACATAAACTCAAGTCATTTTCCCATGGGGGCAGGCACCCACTGTAGATACGGGCCTGTGGACGGTGAGCAATGGGTAGCTCACCGTCCTTACGTTTGAATAACGACAGGCCGTGTCGACGCCGCGTTCGTGTTCCACGCGCGCCTCAAAGAGATGTCAGCATAGAGAAGGGGCCACTGAGGGCCGATGCCTGCCGGGGCTGCGGGTTGTTCGTAAGAGATACCGCGCCCCCGGAACGCAAAGGGCACAAGAAGGAACATGGGTGGGTTTTAGTCAGTAAAAGTTTGACACTCCCTCCTGCCCCGCCCAGGAGAAGTTATTTGATGATTTCCCAACCCCCCCAAAAAAAAAAAACGGGGGCACGCAGAAACTACAGAACGCCACCTGCTACGATCCTTACATACTCCTGTCGCCTCGTCCACGTTCTTAAATCAGAGTGGTAAGTGTGAGTTTTTTCGACTCACGTTCGATTGCGAGCGCGTTTGAATTTTGTATGAGAAATTAGGTTTCTCCTAGTGAGCACCAGGTGTAGCTATAACTTTTTCCCAAAAAAAAATCTAAGGCGCTCACAATAGAACGTGAGTCGAAAAAACTCACACTTAGCACTCTGGTAATACCAGCACGCCGGTTACGAGATATGACCATTGTTTATTGTAAGTGTACCGCACCGGAACTATAGGTACATTGTTTTGTAATAAATCGTAGTTTACTGCTATTTTAGGTTATAATCTATATCTATATATATAAAAGAAAGTCGTGTTAGTTACACCACTTATAACTCAAGAACGGCAGAACAGATTTGGCTGAAAATTGGTAGGGAGGTAGCTTAGAGCCAGGAGACGGACATAGGATACTTTTTATCCCGTTCGACAGCGTTCCTGTGTGACTTGACATGAAACGTCAGTCACTATAAAACGTGGTATAACAAAAAAGAATCAGACTTGGAATAACAAAACGCAAATGACAGCTATGTAATTGACGTAAAATGACAGCTATGTAATGACGTATGGATGTCAATTTTGTAATGAATGGTTGAGTGAGCGAGCAATTTTAGCGGCTAAGAATAAAGATGTAGATGACCTGAACTACATAATTCAAAATAAGATCATTGGAACAATGCATTCATTCAAATCTATTGACTGCGTCACAAATGAAGATGAAGCCACCAACTATCCAATTGAATTTTTAAACTCTTTGGACGTGCCTGGCTTACCACCGCACAATTTACGCCTAAAGGTTGGCTCCGTAGTAATCATGCTTCGAAACATAAACCAACCAAAACTGTGCAACGGTACGCGTTTGGTGGTTAGTAAATTGATGAAAAATGTAATTTACGCTACGATAATGATAGGAAAATTCAAAGGTGAGGAAGTTCTCATTCCGAGGATCCCGATGATCCCAACCGATATGCCGTTTGAATTTAAAAGACTTCAATTTCCGATACGTCTTGCATTTGCCATGACAATCAACAAATCACAAGGCCAATCCTTAAAAGTTTGTGGTTTAAATCTAGAACATTCATGTTTTTCCCATGGTCAATTATACGTGGCATGTTCACGGGTCGGAAGACCATCAGCGTTGTTTGTTTTTGCGCCTGATAATAAAACAAAAAATGTCGTGTATCACAAGGTGCTTAAGTGAAGAGCAACCTATGTACTAAAATACAGAAATAATAATGAATGATTAATGTAGTTATTTAATTTTTTTTTTGTATTTTTTCGAATAAAATAAAAAAAAAAACTGCTTATTTATTGCCATTAAGGCGGAACAAAATTCGCCGGGTCAGCTAGTCTGTGATAAATTTCATCCAGATCGTTTCAGCCGTTCTGGCGTGATTGAGTAACAAACATCCATGCATTTAAAATTTGCATATATATCACGAACCGTTTTCATACGTGTTTTATAATGCGCACTCTCTACCTGCGTCTGTATTTTCGAATGCATTCAACCCTAATCTCTTCAAAGCTAGAGTGAACAGGTAACTTATGGGTTAGATCACTCTATCCTAGATTTTATCACCTCTGACCTAGACAAGACTCAAGAGGAAACCCATCTAGACTAATATTATAAAGCTGAAGAGTTTGTTTGTTTGTATGCACACGCTAATCTCAAGAACTGCTCGCTCGAATTGAAAAAAAAAAGTGTTCTATGTGTCCATTTATCGAGGAAGGCTATAAGCTATATAACATCACGCTACGACCTACAGTAGCGGAGCTGAAACCAAAGACTTAACACGAGTGAAAAAACCACGCGAACGAAGTCGCAGTTAGGAGCTAGTCTCAAATAAAATAATAATAACAATAATAGTAGTAGCAATCATTGTGCCGATAGTCCTAACGGCTAATGGCGTAATATCCAAGAGCCTCGACCAACAAACACCTCAGGAGGCTCACGTTGGGCAGTTGGATCAAGGGCTTGATTCAGAAAGCTATACTTCTAGACACGGCGCGTATTGTTAAGAGATTCCTTTCCCAGGAACCCTGACCACCGGTAGCTTGGACTCTGTTCCCGATACCAGTGGGCTACAATTTTTTATATTTTTATTTTTTTTATTTTCTATATTAATATTTAAAAATGTATTTAATGTGTTTTATAAATGAATAAATGAAAATAGTAGTAGTAAGATTTGACTTCAACGCGGACGAAATCGCGGGCATAAGCTAGTCAAGAATATATTTATAAAGGCTCTCTTATGGGATAGACAACTAACGTTACAGAAGCTGCTACATACTTATTAAAGAAGCCTTCACGAGTGCCGATAGATAATAACTCTCGGCGAAGCCCGGACTGTTGGCCCCGGTACCATGCTGACAGACTAATCTATTTACCTTGGCATGAACTATTTCTCGCATAACTTATCCAGAAAAGGGTATAAAAATAGGTATGTCCGAGCTGGTGTACTCTAGGCATTATGAAGTTTTAAAGGGCATTGTGAAAAAGGGATGGTGATTTATAACCCGTATAGCTCTATCTCTTTTGTACACTAGAACATTAATGGCTGACAACATGTGGTTGTTTATTGGCTAATCATGTATAGCAAAATCAGCGCCAATTAATACAAATAAATAAAATTGAAGGGTTTGTTTCTAACGACAAAATAACAGCATTTTACTAAATACAAATAAATGTTTATAAGATACTTGCAAAAAAAACACACTTATAAAATTGTAGTCCTTCTGTGTGTTTGTTCCGGCTAATCTTTGAAACGGCTGAACGAATTTTAACAGGAATTTCACTGGTAGATAACTGATGTAATAAAGAGTAAGTAAGACTACTTTTCTATACTAATATTATGAAGAGCAAAGATTTTTTGTATGTAATGAATAGGCTCCGAAACTACTGGACTGATTTTAACTATTTCTTCACTAACAGATAGCTACATTATTCCTGAGTAACATAGGCTATATAAGATCACGCTACAACCTACGAGAGCGGAGCAGTAACCAAAGACGTCACTAAACGCGGTTGAAATAAGCTACGCGTACGAAATCGCGGTCAGTTCAGTATTTTGTAAAATGAACTAGCTTTTGATCGCGACTTCGTACGCATCAAGGTTAATATATTATCCCACGGGAACCGTACATTTTTCCAGGATAAAAAATAACCTATATGTTATTACAGACTATAATCTCTCTATGTGTCAAATTTCATTTAAATCCGTTCAGCCGTTTAAGTGTGTAAGAGTAACAAATATCCTCACAAACATTCGCATTTATATTATTAGTAGGATGTAACATTTGTAGGGTTAGATTAAGGTTTTACGCAAAAAAATAAAGCCACTGATAACTAATATTCAAGCGAAGAAAATAAATCAAATCAAATTGTTTATTGCTATCCATAATGTACATTTACAGGTGGTAAATAATAAACAATATAGAAACAATTATGGACCCTGTTGGGCACAGCAAATTATAAATAAGAAGAGAAGAGCACTTTATTAATTGTCCTTGTTATTAGGTTGCATTTATTTTATATTTCTAATTATCTAGCATAACTAGTTTTAAATATTCTTGTTATTCTTTTTGTTTTAACTGCCTCGGCAGCCTAGTGGTCCTAAGCGCGACTGCTACACTAGAGGTCTTGGGTTCGATTCCCAGGTCGAGCAAAAAGTGTTACTGGGTTTTTCTATGAAATTCTCAGTAGCAGCTCGGAGTTAAGATTTGTGCCCGGTTAATGGCAATAGGCTCGCCCCCTATTACATGGGACCTAAACATACCGACGAACTGTGGGTGTACATTGTTACACCACTGCCTAACCCTTCGGGAAATACAGACGTGATGGTAAATATTCAATACCCAAAACGTGGAATTAAAACCAGTGTTTCTGCACAACGTGACCTAAAACTAAAATTCGTAATACCTATGCACAATTCAAGCTGCCACAATGACGGATAGCAGAGGGTGTCCCACGAATGGCAAGCGTCATGATTGATGCGCTCACAGTTCAAACAGCTTTTGCAATGCTGATTCGGTGATATTATTTTAGTAGGGGCATGTCATTTGTGACCTGTCTGATGATGGAGCATGCAATGGTCATGAGTAATGAAAGAATTTTTCCCTGTATAGTTTGAAATAGGTATGAATATTCTTTTGATTGCAACTTTGACCGCGTGGTTTTTCTTTGGTTACTGCTCCGCTCCGGTGTATCGTAGAGTGATGTTATATAGCCAATACTATTGGTCATTACCAATCCTGTCCTGAGTCCTGTCTTATTCTTGGCTACTATCTAATTAATTAAATAAAGTCTTCGCGCTTACGGTTGACCGAACAAGTGAAATGGAACACGGCGCAATATGAGCTTTATTTGCTAAATTATGTATGAGTTGGCGCCCGCAATCTCATTTATTATTACGTGGCCGCGTTCATTTCAGGCCCAAAAACTTTCGCCAGGTGAAAAATTAGCCTTAAGTACAATGGAATGTTCTAGATTCGCGTATTATGCGGGAATACGACTAGCCATTTGTGTGAAAGAGACAACATTATTTTGATATGCTCACTTCTGATTAATATAGGTAGGTACTATGTAATCCTTACCGGATTTACATATACCTAAACATGCATATAATCGTTAACATTTTTGTCTGTTTGTCTTTCTGTTTGTTCTCGTTGATCTCCTTAACGGCTGGACCAATTTTGACGGGAATTGAACTGGCAGATAGCTGATGTTATAAGGTGTAACTGAAACTACTTTTATTCTAGAAGAAGAATTATGATTGGGGTTCTGCTCAAAAAATTAAACCCGATTTTAACCGAAAATCAAGCGAACGGAATGGCGGGCACAAAGCTAGTAAAAAGTGAATCCTTACAAATTCTACAAATTTGAAATAGGAACCTTACAAATTTTTCTTTGTTCGCAATATTCAAAATATTTCAAAAATGGAACTTGCATGTTGCCGCCACGACCATCGCGCCCGGCTACATAACGCTAGCCATTATGTAGCCGAGCAAAATATTTCATCAAATTTACGCAGCAGGTATTCCAGCCTGTGTTCCATGGAAGTCATTTAAACACGAGTAATTTAATTAACACAGATGAGGAGCGAACGTATTGTTGCATCGCCATTATAAAACGAGATTTTCGTATTCAATGTAATGTTTAAAATATTTATTTGATTGCGCTCGAAATATGTTTAATTAGTACTTTATTGCAGCCTGTTATTTCGTGAATGAATAACGAACGCTATTTGAATAATGAAGTTTTGAATTTATAAATCATCACGCCTGTATTCCCCGAAGGGTTAGGCAGAGGTGTTGTTACACCTACCTGTGGGTGTACATTGTTATGTACACCCACAGTTCGCCGGTATGTTTAGGTCCCATGTAATAGGGGGCGAGCCTATTGCCATTAACCAGGCACAAATCCTAACTCCGAGCTGCTACTGAGAATTTCATAGAAAAACCCAATAACACTTTTTGCTCGATTTGGGAATCGAACCCAAGACCTCTAGCGTAGCAGTCGCGCTTAGGGCCACTAGGCTACCGAGGCAGTTTTGAATTTTGTTATGTTTTACGACGCGGGAGGGAGTGTCAGACTTTTACTGACTAAAACCCACCCATGTTCCTTATTGTGCCCTTTGCGTTCCGGGGGCGCGGTATCTCTTACGAACAACCCGCAGCCCCGGCAGGCATCGGCCCTCAGTGGCCCCTTCCTATAAAGTACGACCTGCCCGCGACTTCGTCCGCGTGGCTTATTTCACCCGCATTAAGTTACGTCTTGGGTTACTGCTGTGTTCTCGTAGGTTGTAGCGTGATGTCATATAGCCTATGTTACTCAGGAATAATGTAGCTACCTATTGGTGAAAAAATTATTAAAATCGGTCCAGGAGTTTCGGAGGCTATTAGTTACAAACATAAAAACATATAAAAAATCTTTCTTCTTTATAATATTACTAGCGACCTACCCGCGACTTCGTCCGCGTAGCTTATTTTACCCGCTTTAAGTTACGTCTTTCGCTACTGCTCCGCTCCCGTGGGTCGTAGCGTGATAATATATAGCCTATGTTACTCAGGAATAATGTAGCTACCTATTGGTGAAAAAAATATTAAAATCGGTCCAGGAGTTTCGGAGGCTATTAGTTACAAACATAAAAACATATAAAAACATCTTTCCTCTTTAAAATATTATTAGTGTAGATTAACTGACGCACTCAAAACTAACATCACGACGGCACAGTTGGCGCAGTGGCTGAGGGATTGGCTGCTGCGCTGTGTGTCGCGGGTTCGATTCCCGCACGGAACAAATATTTGTATGGCCCACAGATAGTTGTTCCGGGTCTGGCTGTTTGTGTATGTGAGTTTATATGTTTGTAAACGCACCCACGACACAGGAGAAATTCCTAGTGTAGGGCAACGTTTTTATTAAAAAAGAAAAAGAAAGAACATAAAGCTGCTTTAAAACACCTAGAACCATTAACATTACAAATCACTAGAGGACCATCATCATCATCTTCCTGCCCTTATCCCATGTTACTTGGGGTCGGCACAACATGTTTTCCTCTTCCTACCGAAACCATTAACATTACAAATCACTAGAGGACCATGATCATCATCTTCCTGCCCTTATCCCATGTTACTTGGGGTCGGCACAACATGTTTTCCTCTTCCTACCGACCTATTAACCGTCATGCTATCACTGACTAGAGGACCATTTGTCGAATATAGATATTTTCGTTAGTAGACCTATCAATGTTTGCCAAAAAGCGTAAACATTATCAATATCCCCCGACAATTATCACCACTTTAAATGCTAATTGGAGCTACTAAATTAGAAAATAATAACCATATATTATACTAAGCTTAATATCAAAACGTAATCAACGACCAACATATGAGTTATGGTCCCCAGTGAAAATGAACCGGGTGTTTTATAAAATCCAACGGTTTTTCTGTAATTAGTAATTAGTTCAAAGGAATACTGAAAAGGTTTATTTTACAACTCTGTTAAAGTATTAATTAACAAAAAATACAAAATTAAATTTTTTAAGTAACCCACGACAGAAGAAAAAAATCACTACCGTAGCTTTTAAAAGAGCTGATAACTTTGGAACCGATGAACAGATTTCCATCAAACAAAGCTAAGAACACTCCCGACTAGTTAACCTTCCAAACACAAAAACATACTCAAAATCGGTTTATGCGTTCGGGAGCTACGATGCCACAGACACACACACACACATGTACTCACACAAACACACACACACACATATACACACACAGACGAACTTATAACACCCCGCACATTAAAAAAAAACATACAATTTAAAAAAAGTAAGTGGAAAATGTTTTATTTTTTAGTAACTTAAAATTAAATCCTTCTTAATACGAAACTCTGTAGAGAAAACTCATCAGCGAGGTGGATGCAATGGCGCTTAGTTGTCACGGTAACATAATTGTATTATCTGACATATGTCAGAACATAGCACAGTGATGTCACATGACAGACGTCACTATAATTATATAAGGTACAATAGTTTCTCAACAGTTTAAATTATTGGTTATACACTGTTCCAAAATTGAAGCATTGGATCTTACCGGTGAAACGCGATGACAGATTTTTTAAATATATAAAAAAATAATGTTGATACTTTACCCTAAATATAGTACACTATTAAGTCTTGATAAAATAATAAATCATTATGTTCACGTTCAATTCCTATTAACCATTTCTTGTCAGGACCTCTGTTCAAAGAAAATTACAATTTCCGTTGCCTTGAATCGTCTTTATTTATTTTCTAACTCTTATTACAGAAAAATAATGCTTTCTAGGAAACCGTACTGAAAGCAAAAACCTGTTTGTTAGAAACTGTACCTACCTACTTATATTTGTCGCAAACATTAAGATTGGATAAGAAGTATTTAGAAAAATGGGAAGAAATTTCTGTTTTCCCATATTTTTGTAAATATTGTGTTAGTAGAAAATGTCTCGTAATTTTGTGTCTGTAAATAACAAGAGCTTTATATACAGGCTGAATTTTAATTCAATGTTTATCTTTCAGGGGTGAAAGTAATTTTAAATAAAAAACAAGTTTTATAATGTTACCAACAGAGCTGAAATATAAAAAATAATCAACAAATACCTACAAAAATTTCACTGCAACACGATCAACATGAATGGGACAGTATTTTTATTAGACTCATTTTTCAAATATATTAATTAAATTACAGAACACATCATATCAAAAAACACATCGACATCGCGGTCCAGAGGACAAGTGCCCAAACGGCTGGCAGCATTGCCACGCTGTATGGCAATGCTGATTCTTCGGTCCAAGAAAAATCCAGTCTTGTGAAGAGTCGACCAGTCGCTTGGCGATGTTAGTTGATTTTTATTTTTCATATTTCAGAATAAACTTACTAGGTAGTAGCCAGTAGAAACTAGGCGTGGTTGGTAGTATTCATGAGTTACCCCTAAAAGTAAAAGGTATCCAGCAAAATTAAAGTCAACCTGTATATGCCCAAATTAAGCTTGTTTTGTAGATCAAATTCAAACCATTTATTTCAATTAAACCATTCACCGACAGTTTAAAATTGTCAAGTCGGATCAGTTAAACCGTTGACGCTAGTTGCTCGCTCGAAATGTAGATAGGTCTATTTCCTAGAACTTTTAGTATCAAAACTACTTCCTACCATCTCTAAAAGTTTAAATGCATCTAGTTCTATTCTGATTCGTTTTATCAGAATAGAAGTAGATGCATTTAAACTTTTAGAGAAGCTGAAGAGCTTTTTTGTTTGTTTGTGTGTTTGTTAAAACGTGCCAATACCAGTCAGATTAGAAATAATCTTTTTGTAAAACATAACTTAATTATCAACTGGTTGCTAATTAAATTATAAGTCTAAGTAATTTGTTTTGATTAATTATTTTTCTCTTCGACATTAATTCTACATCTGAGTATGACTCACACACTATTTTTTTTTTTTTTGGTGGGTGGGAAATCATCAAATAACTTCTCCCGCCATGGGCGGGGCGGGAGGGAGTGTCAGACTTTTACTGACTAAAACGCACCCATGTTCCTTCTTGTGCCCTTTGCGTTCCGGGGGCGCGGTATCTCTTGCGAACAACCCGCAGCCCCGGCAGGCACCGGCCCTCAGTGGCCCCTTCCTTTTGCTGACATCTCTTTGAGGCGCGCGTGGAACACGAACGCGCCGTCGACACGGCCTGTCGTTATGCAACGTAAGGACGGTGAGCTACCCATTGCTCACCGTCCACAGGCCAGTATCTACGGTGGCCGGGAGTCGTCTCGCGGTTCTCGACGTCCGGAGCGTCTACCGCGGCGGCTGGGACGGGAGAACCGCTGTCTCAACCGTCCCGCCGCCTCCTTCTCAAGCATTACTACCTCGCAGAAGGAGGCGACTGCATCCCATTCCCTCTCGCTCCGGACCATGGCTTGCACCAGGGCCGGACGCGAGAACTCGGCGATGCTCCGCCCAAGAGGGGCATACCGCCACGGTATGACTCACACACTGACTTCTTGTCTTTGAAATGTATATTAGGATTAAATATTACAATTAATTTAGCTTTCATTTCTAATTTGTAGCACTGAGTACGTATTGTAGTACATTGAGTAACTTTTATTTTTAATAGCTCGTTTTGACACTAGTATATTTTTATGGAATTGCGAGTTATGTAATGTATTAGGAATACATTTTTTTTAAAAGATTATGTATGGAGTTTCTAGCCAGTTTTTCTCCATTTAGAATGGGCAACTAGATTTAATATTATTAATTTTGAAATGTAATTGACGTTCAAAAGTGCCATAGAATGGTCTAATTGAAATAAATGATTTGATTTTGACTTTGACTATGACTTTAATGCATAAAAACCGGCACAGCTAGAAGTATTGACTTGACCGACTACAGGTTAAGTTAGTAGAATCAACATATAAGCAATACACGGCGAGCTTTAAGCGTACTGTGAAATTAATCGAGCAATTAGTGAAGTTCTGAACAAATTAGCTTCGTGTGTGCTAGTGATAAGATACGAGACAGCCACTCGATTAGCTCAATTAGAAGCAAACATAATTATAAGTATCTTTTAATCTCTTTTGTTAGATATAACACATCTTATCGAAATAATTAAATACAATAATATTGTAAGGGTTACACAAATTAATAGCATGTTTTACCATCTCCAGTTTCCAAACTGGAACACAGCATTGCTGCTGTGCAGTAGAAATAGGTATGGATAAGTAATAGCAAAATCAGATAATTTTAAACAAACTGTTAGCTTATTTATTCTTTTGTTTGGTCGATAGTTTCTATTACGAGTATAACTTCAGAAATATATCAAGATGAAATTGACAATCCAATAAAAAGTTTTGTAGGTCAGGTAGCAATCAGTCTGTGGAAGAAGCATCTAAGACGTCTGGAAGTTGATCCACATCTTTTTTTGGGAAACGCTAGGCGGAGGAAAATCTCTCAAGCTACTTTCAAAACCAATACAAATTCCTTACGAAACGACAATCTCTCATAAACTATTAATCTACTATGTCAATAAGAGTCAATTTATGTATGTTTTCATAATATTACAGTCACTGAGAAAATTAGCCCAGTTTTAGCAAAGTTAAACAACTAATTAGCGCTGTGTGTGCCGGTGATCAGCATGTTGTAGGAACACCATGCTGCGTCGAAATATCGATATTTCCGAAATTCCCGAAAATTTTCAAATGGTACTTAGATGGTAATGTGAGTCTCAAGAAAAGTTTTTGTGCTTTTAATGGCCGTTGATTTAGAATTTTTATTTAAAATACTGTTGATATTGAGAATACTAGGTATTATATTTAATAAAATTTTAAATGGTTAAGAAAACTACGGACGACTGATGCTTATGATCTCTTGGACATCTTTCCAAGGTCAATAATAAACAAAGTAAAAGTAAAACCTGACAAATAGGTGGAAACAGCAAACGGTACCATTATTCTCCGGTTGACTGACAAATAATGAAAATTACAAGCTACATGACAAGAAAAAATATTCAGCACTCATGTAAACGCGAAGAAACTGGTCAATAAAGCACAAACTCTGCAACATATCAAGTAGAAAAGAAATCTCACTCGAACTGAAATAGGCATCAATAAAAAGTAACTCGATAAAAGAAAAGTTACCAATGACAGATACGGGACAGTCTCGCTTCAAACACAATTGGAGACACCCTACTCAAAGCAAACTTCTAAACGTATACAGTAAAGCTGTTTAAAACTAAGATGGCGGTTCGAACGACACTTTTAGTTTATTGGTACCAAAAGTACCTTAAAGTTTCCAAATCAATTACCGTTTGGTACTTATGATTTATGGATCGCAAGTTGCTGGTATGGCGTCTTTTGGAGTCAGTTGCTCATAAACTTTTGGGGTACGAAAAGTATTCTTAAACGGTATATTTTACACGTCACTTCTGACTTTAACGGGCTTAAGTCGCTCACTTCAAGCCTATGAAGCGTTTCAACCTCTTTCAAAAGTTTGATACAGACCGATCGATAGTGTAAAGGGCTTTTGTTAAATTAAGTGAAAGTTTTCCTTGTAGGTCTGAGACTTCAGAGTTTTAGTCAGCTTTCAATATAATATTTTTTGTTATCAAATCAAGTAGCTTCTTCCCGCGACTTCGTCCGCGTCAATCTTGATATATTATCCCACGGGATCCGTACATTTTTGCGGGATAAAAAGTATCCTAGATGTGTTATTCCACACTGCAATCTTTATCAGTGCCAAATTTCATCCAGATCCGTTAAGCCGTTTAAGCGTGAAAGAGTAACAAACATCAATTCATCCATCAACCGCCACAAAATTTCGCATTTATAATATGACATAATAGGATGTCCAGTCCAATGATTTGATTGGCTATTGCTATTCCTGTAACCAATCACAATACCTGAAATTGACAGTGGATTTACCGATCAGAGACTTCAGAGGATGGTAACATTTGAGATATGTCTCCCATAAATCCCATTTCATATTTCCTCTTACCCAACATAATTCATGATTGGCTCCTAATGTTTCCGGAGGATTTTATTACATGATCTGTGCGAACACGCATCGTTTCGATTCGTACCGAAGTACTATCAGGTCGTTATCGCCATATTTGGAAATCGATAGACCATAAACTGCTGCAAACTATGTGATGGTTTTATGTGCGTAGTCGAGAGTAGATAAGAATAATAGACCTTTGTGGGCCATGAAATGAGCGAGATTTTCCTAAAGGTGTTTCTACACTTAAGCATTTTCGCGAGCATTTTGATGTAATGTTACGCATTTACGAATGGTAAAAACAAATGCTCATATTATGGAATACATTTTCTTGTAACTTGATTATGTGTTCGATGTAAGCAGGTGTGTGTGTGACCTGTAATCATATAATATAACTCTTCGTTAAAATGTCGTATCTGAAGGTCGCGTGTGCTCATATCTTTCCTCGTGTCGTTGTTTGATGAAATATTATACAAATTCACTTTTTGTTTTAAGTATTGGAAATCATTAAATGACCTTTTCTGCTTTGGGCGAAATAGGAAGAAGTGTCAGGCTCTTGCTGACTAAAACCCCTCCGTGTTCCTCCTAATGCCTTTTGCGTTCCAGGGACGCAGTGACTCTTTCGAACAAATTCCGCAGTCCTGGACACAAATTCGCTAATTTGTGACAAAGCTTCGAGGTTGTGCTCAATGTTCGGTTCGTGAGAGGGTGACATATTAGAACGGCTCAGTGGTCTGTTACAAGTAAATGCTCAAATGTACACTCACCTTTAAATCAACGTTAAAATGTTTACGGGATCACATACTTTACACTCTCGACGTTTATCACGACATTTTTAAAGATGGAACGTTTCCTCTATGGTTTCCCATTTTGAATGTGGAACGAGACAAATAAATAACTGTCACACACACACTAACTCATGTTTGGACTCGTAAAGCGCGAGCCGCGCATGTGGGCTTCCGCAAGAGGCGCGCGCACCCGTCAATGCAATGGCATGCGATTTTGTTTCTGGTCCGCAGACCACCCTCACTCCCGTGGAAAATATTTAACATACATACCATCACGCCTGTATTCTCCGAAGGGTTAGGCAGAGGTGTACCAGTGTACACCCACAGTTCGCCGGTATGTTTAGATCCCATGTAATAGAGGGCGAGCCAATTGCCATTAACCGCGCACAAATCCTAACTCCGAGCTGCTACTGGGAATTTCATAGAAAAACCCAACAACACTTTTTGCTCTACCCGGGAATTGAACCAAAGACCTCTAGCGTAGCAGTCGCGCTTAGGGCCACTAGGCTAACGAGGCAGCTCAAAAATATTTAAAATATAATTTTATAAGTCTTGTTATTTCGTGTGTTTATACAGTTGTGTGGCCATAATAAAGACTCATACGTGTTCAACTACATTTTATTTTACTAACTATATTAGCCTAACATTACCATTATGTAACGTATTTTTATGAAGGTTAACACTAAAACATAATTCATTCAGGCCCCTAAGACATGTTATTCTAAAAATTTGCTCAGGATCATGTCATTCAATATCACAACTTGTATAGGAGCAGCACATTATTATATGTATTTTATGAGCATATTGAAAAGATCCGTCTTGAGCCGTCTTCAGAATATTCGCCAAACATAATTTACTTCTGTGAAAAGGATATTGGATGGTCATTTATGAAGGCAATACGTTAGGATAAAAATGCAAAAAAACCGGAGACAATTATCATTATCAGGTTAGGTTATTGTGTAGGCTTATGATCATACAACTACGTGTCTGGCAGATACATTCAAATCTATTTTTCTTTCGAATATAGGTAATGCCTTATTGCCTATCTGAAATTTTGCCTAGCTTCGTTATAATTTCACTTATTAGAAACTAGCTTATGCCCGCGAGTTCGTCCGCGTAGGAGTCCAGTATACCATAGAACCATACAATGACACTTTGCAATATTGTGACTGTTTATAAATGAAAGATTATTTTGTAATCTAACTAGTATTTCCGGAGATTACGTATTACAAACGAAAAAACAAATACCTACCAAACCAAACCGACCTCTTTGAAATATTAGTATTGATTTACTAAGAACGATTGATAGAGATATTCAACATACATGATTACAGCAAATAATTACAAAACAGCAAGAGAAAAACATATTAAAAATAGCGTTTTCCAAAAACAGTAAAGGTACTACAATCGATAACAACATATACCCGGAAACTATTGAAAACTAAAGCAATTCTTACAAATAAATTCTACGAAAAATACTGCGTTTAATTTATGTTTTGAACATTTCATGTTTCTCGACTTTCCGAGCACTTTGCTGCGCTCACGGGTGGGCGAGCTTAGAAGCCAAGCCTTTAAAACCACGAAGGCTTCTTTCTTTGATATAAAAATCACTTTAAGTAATTTTGAACGTTGTAGAATTCTAACTTTTGTTGTGAGTGACTTAATATAAGCGTTAGGTAGAGGTGTCCCGATGTACACCCACAGTTTGCCGGTATGTTTAGTTCCCATGCAATAGGGGGCGAGCCTATTGCCATTAACCGGGCACAAATCCCAACTCCGAGTTGCTACTGAGAGTTTCATAGAAAAACCCAATAACATTTTGCTCGACCTAGAAATCTAACCCAAGACCTTTTGCGTAGCAGTCGCGCTTAGGACCGTTAGGCTAACAAGGCAGTACAAAAAAAAAAAAATAAAAAAAAATACAAATTAAATAAAATAAAATAAGAAAAATAACTTACTATTCAATTTGATAACAAATAAAATTCTACAAGTCTTACATTTAGATATTTTTATGTTATTCGTTTATCCCATTAAAGAATTCGGAGAAGAAAATTTAATATAGAATATTCACACACATACATACCTACATAAACTCACGCCATTATCCCATGTGGGTAGTCAGAAACCACAGAACGCAACCTGCTACGATCCTTGAATACTCCTTTCGCCTCGTCCACGTTCATACATACAGACACGGCGGTCATGAGTACTGTGCACTCGACCGTTCTGAAGTACCTCACTAATAAGGAACTCTACATTAAGATATTTTTATGTTTCACGTTTATTCTATTAAAGACTTCGGAAAACACAATTAAAAATATAGAATATGAATAGAACAATGAATTTCTGAAAACATAAAGTTAAAAATTTCATAGCAATTTGTTTTGAATTCAATTTGTTTTGAATTTGTTTGAAACCAATACAAACAAACTGAATTTGAACGAGGACCTATTTCGGGAACAATCATAAACATTAATATGATAGTGAATTCATTAACATTTGAATGGTGTGATGATAAAGGGCGATTGAAGTGGGTAGGTAGACTGGATTCTGATCGTTCTACCATAGTATTTAATTGGCGTAATGAATAATATTGTATTCTGCTACTACGGATGGATTTATACATCAAGGGATGGATAGATGGATGATTGTTACGCTTTCACCCTTTGTTTGCGACGAAATGACAGTCGGTGTGTTTTGTTATATATGAACTATAATATTATGAATTTACAATTTGAGACTTCACAAGATTGTTACATGACAGTGCTATAAAATGGCGGAACCTTATGGCTAGTACGCGCACACGTATATTCACTTCACTGTTCCGATGATGCCTGTAATGGCGGCGCGCGCGACGCCCGGCGCGGGCGTCCACACCCCCCTCTTCGCACCGCACCCCCGCGTGCTGGAGCGTTTTCTGTTATGCCGCGTTTACACACGTGGCGCGAACATCGATGCCGCGTTTACACTCGCGGCGCGAACACACTTAAACAACTGAACGGAAATTGCTAAAATTAGCTCCACGTATTGATCTAGCCTAACACATAGGTTTAGTTTCTATCTTGTTTTTATGTTCCTCTATTCCAGAAGAACTTAGAGAGATTTCGGCTTAATTCTGTAATGTACGCGGACGAAGTCACGGACAGTAGATAGTATTGTATATTTGTTTATTTGTAAGTATATTTAGAGAATTGGTTTACATAAAGAAACTTAATAGTTGTTACGTATTTTAGTGCATTAGGTATATATACCTAACTGTATTATTAGCATGCATGCATAGCAACCTTTTCCAAAAAAAAAAAACCAGCTCATCAATGCAGAATTCGGTAATAAATTTTTCTATTCTGTGTTTCAATAAACTTCTCAAACAAATTGAATTCTCTACCTTTTCATTTAAAATTATCCGTATAGCAAACAGCCAACAGCCATTTATAAAACCCGTACCTGCAAGTTCAAAACAAATCGTTCCTGTCGGCTGCCATCAGTGTATAGAAATTGGTTCGGAATCGGACCAAATTCCAGGCTTGAAAACGAGGTGCCAATCGGGCGATCCAATCCCTAGCTAATGAGAAAAATAAACCATTAAAATATGAATAGTTCTGCGCTGTTTAAACGGCGAGAAAATCTGGATCGAGATATTTTTTCTACAAAATCAGTTTTCGGTCCATTGGGCGAGAACGGCGCGATTTTTATTGCTTTCCAGTTATGTATCGTAGTTGTAGTTTTTATGTCTTGTTTTTTCCGAAACTGAAAGAAACAAACAGAGTAGCTGCAGGTAATGGAGAGCATTAGGAACACTCACACTGATAAGTTTTAAGCAAACGTCTTGAACAATACGGCGTCCACTGCGTAGGTCCCTCGGAATTGTAAGGAAACGTATTTCTTGATGAAATAACACGATATTTATCGTTTATACGTTTTATACTGCCTCGGTAGCCTAGAGGTCCTAAGCGCGACTGCTTCGCTAGAGGTCTTGGGTTCGATTCCCAGGTCGAGCAAAAAGTGTTATTGGGTTTTTCTATGAAATTCTCAGTAGCAGCTCGGAGTTAGGATTTGTGCCCGGTTAATGGCAATAGGCTCGCCCCCTATTACATAGGACTTAAACATACCGGCGAACTGTGGGGTACATTGTTACACCTTCTCCTAACCCTTCGGGGAATACAGGCGCGATGGTATGTTATTTATCTGGATTTATACTAGCTTATGCCCGCGTTTTCGTTTGCGTAAATGTCGGTTATTATAGGGTTTTTTTTTTCCGCGGAACCATTATCATCGTTTCTAAAATAAAAATGACCTTAGTTACTGGTTATAATATAAGCTATCTGCCACTGTAAGTCGCTTCCAAATTGTTTCGGAGATTAGCCGGAACCAAAACAGACAATAATAATTCATTGTATAAAAACCTGTTAATTCGACATAACAAACAAACACTATATATGAGAACAGTTAACAGGTAAAATAAATGGAATATGTTTATGCTAATACTAGCTTCTGCCAGCGACTTCGTTCGCGTATTTTCTTTTCACCCGCGTTAAGTTACGTTTTTGGTTACTGCTCCTCTCCCGTGTGTCGTAGCGAGATGTTATAAAGCTTAAAGCCTTCCTCGATAAATGACCTATCCGACACAAACATATTTTTTCAATTCAAACCAGTAGTTCCTGATATTAGCGCGTTAAACCAAACAAACAAATTCTTAAGCGTAATAATATTAGTATAGATTACACTGCATAGATAGCGTTGCTTTTATTGTGTACAGGTCGCATAATCTATTAAATTTCGCTCCGTTTGTCGGGATTGTTGCACTCAAAACCGTTCTGTCTACGGAACGTCCTTTCGGCTCATTGGGTACCCATTCTGAAGCAAAGTAATAGAAGTATTTGTACATGGTTTTATTGGTTTTCAAGCATGTTCCTTTTGCACAGCGTGCAAAGAAGTGGAAATGATTTAGTAAAGGTCAAATGTAGACTATATTCTCATAACGCAAACTGGAGAAGTGGCTTTTAATGAAATGTGTTGCTATTATCATTTTGAAAGTAAAAAGTTTTATATGAAAGGGCAGGAGGGCTTTCATCAGAACTCGTCTTGTGATGTATGTGGATAGGTAGGTAGACAGGTGGGCGTGAGAAGAAAAAAAAATAACAAGTCGTTGTTACAATCACAGTTGTTTCATTATCTATCGAATGCAAAGCGATTTGTCACAAGCGTGGTGCCCGGACGCCGTTTCAAAACAAACGTGTGTCAAGATGGCCGCCCTCACAACCACCGACAATGACGCTTCGCTAGGCTGACTTTGACAGCTAAAAGTCAACCTGATGTCCGACGTTGACGGAGGCGCCGTCATATAAATAAATTCATAAAATATTCTACTAGCAAATTTTACTTTGTACATACTTAGCTTTCACTATGTCTTATAAATTCAGGTCTTGTTAAAAGTCTTGACGTTTACTACAGTATATTTTTAAGCTGCTACTTTAGTTTTAAACTATACACTTTAGCAACATCAAAGACAAATCATTTATTTCAATTAGACCACAAGAGACATAGGTCATATACAAGGAAAACCAAAATAGCTGGCTATTCCTAAAGTTATGTTTGAATGTACAAGAAACTTCATACATACCCACTCTTTCAAAAATATAATGTTTTAGAATAAGTTCATCATTTACTTAGCCTTTTCTTAACTATGTTGGGGTCGGCTTCCAGTCTAACCGGATACAGGTTAGTACCAGTGTTTTATCTGACCTCCACAACGTAGTTACTGGGTACCACGATACCTCTTGGTTAGACTAGTTGTCAGACTTCCTGGCTTCTGCCTATCCGTAACGACTATCAAAGATCTACGAATGACAGCCGGGAGCAACGTTTTTACGTGCTTTCCGAGGCATGGGTGTGTCACACCACCAGCTTCCAAAGTCCGGGCTGCTACTGAGCAAATCCTAATGGGAAAACCCAATAACACTTTTTGCCTGACCTGGGAATAGAACCCAGGACCCCACGCTCATTACTCGTGCTTGCGATCACGAGACCAACGAGGCAATTATTGGGCAATGTTTTACAATAAGTTGTACGGTTAAATTAATTCAATAATTATGAGAATGTGAAGATGATGTACCTAAAATAAAAGGCATTTAAAGTACTACAATACGTACCCAGTGCTAGAAATTAAGAAATCCTACTATCCTTTCCACTAGTATTATAAATCCGAAACTTTATGAGGATAGATGGCTGTTTGTTACTCTTTCACGCTTAAACGGCTGAACGAATCTGAATGAAATTTGGCACTGAGATAGATTGTAGTGTGGAATATACATAGGATACCTTTTATCCCGAAAATATGTAACGGTTCCCGTTGGATAATTTATAAAATTTGATGCGGACAAAGTCGCGCAGGAGCTCTCGGTAATAAACTTGAAGATAAAAATTTGAAATTCTCGCTTGATTCTTAAATTATACACACACATACTTACACAATATTTTTCGAAATTAAAGCAGTCATTTTTAATTGCTGTAACGACAAAAATAAAATACAATTCAGACACAAAAATACTAAAGCAACCTTCCGTATGCAAACCACATTTTAAAAGCCTTGCGCAATGGCTTTTATCCTCGAGCAAATCTAAATTCTATTGTTCGATACACATTCGTACAAACATACATATGTATTAATACACAGAGAGCAAACAAACCCAATTTCACGTTTTAAAAGCGGACATGGGAAGATAAAAATTTCGAAGATTTTTAAAACCAAGTACAGGCTGCTTATAAATATTCGTGAAATTTTACATGGAATTTGCATTTCCGCAATGGAGTCTTCAGTTTTTACAGCAACACAGTAAATACACAAGATTATTGACATTAAAATAAAATTTTGCATGAAAATCCGGAAGCCGGTACGTATTTAACCATTTTGCTGTACCGTTTACCACATGTAGGTTATTTTTTATTTTTTTAAATGTTGCCCCCACACTAGGAATTTTCTCCTGTATCGTAGGTGCGTTTACAAACATATAAAGTCACATACACAAACAGCCAGACCCGGAACTACTATCTGTAGGCTACATAAATATTTGCTACCATGCGGGAATAGAATCTGCGAAGCGCAGCGCCGCAGCCGGCAATTGGTTTTAAGTCGATATAATGTTAGTATTTGAATACTTCATTTTTAATCAAACAATGATGCCGAACAAGCGCTCTCGCATGGTATATGCATTCATTTCTTTTTAGAATTCCGCACCCAAAGAATCCTAATGGAACCGCTGTCGCTAATCCGTCCGTCCGTCCGTCCATCCGTCTGTCTGTCCCTCTGCCACAGATTTATTTAAAACAGAAGTATATCCATGGAGTTTCTTTCTAATTCTTTTCCATAGAGAGCTACGTTTTGGAACGAGCAACTAGCTTCAACTTTTAACTGTAACTTCTTGACAATTGTATGTTTCATACGCGTTTTCTTGGCGTACTTTGGTCGATCTTAATTTATTATTGTATCGTAAATGTACGACTGTAAATCGCACTTGGTCGGTTTCTTTTTTATTATAAATCTAAATACTTTTAAATAGGTATCTTGGAACAACGAGTCTGCAACAAAATCTGGCTGAACTATAAAAAAGTAGAGACATTTTTTACGATGTCCAATAAAAAGTGATGGTTTTTGTAATACACCTCTGCTTCAACTGAACACAATTGGATTTTTATCGTCCAATCAGAATACGGCTGTATGATACAAGTAGTAACATTAATCATAACCGTTTATGGCAAATTGTGTTTTTGATAGCTATTTACATGATTGAGTATCGTTAGAACTAAATATAGATTTAAAGGCCTTTTGATGTTCTTTTTTCAATATTTATTTCAAATAAATGAAATTTGGGTGAAACAATGAGTGCCTGAGGAAAATCGGCGTCGTCCAAGCCGGCCCAAGCAAAGGGAGCGAAATGACCTAGATGCGTATCGAGAGGGTTAATACCTGAATACCTAAAAGGGGGAATACCTGGAAGGACTCGAGGGAAGCCTTTACCAAGTAAGACATTAAAGGCTAGATAAAAAAAAATAACATGAGAAAAACAATATCGTATAATGAAGTAGGCAACATAACTTGGTAGGTACAACTCTACCTACTACTAGAAAATTAGGTCAGGTAAGATATGACTGAAGACTTCAAGACCAGTCTTCAAAATTTTAATTTTCATATTTTTCCTATTTTTGTACATAATCCATCTAGCGCCCACTTTTCAACTAGTCTCCGAGTAAAACTTCTTTATAATGAAAACCACAACAGCACAACAACCGGGGCTGCGGGTTGTCCGGGGCTGCGGGTTGCCCGGGGCTGCGAGTTGTTCGTAAGAGATATCGCGACCCGGAACGCAAAGGGCACAAGAAGGAGCATGGGTGGGTTTTAGTCAGTAAAAGTCTGACACTCCCTCCCGCCCCGCCCAGGGCGGGAGAAGTTATTTGATGATTTCCCACCCCCCAAGAAAAAAAAAAAAAAACAGCACAATAAAAATGAAAAAGAAGGAAAATTGCTGTAGTTGTTTAGAATGACGGCTGTAAAAGCCGTCAAAAAATAAAGGTAAAAAAAAAAACAGAAAATACTACAGGAATGTTGACGCGAGCCAGCGCTTGAAGGTAGCACGACCAATATCTATGGACTCGTTGCTCAGCTCCGCCTGGCAGCCGTCGGAACCCAGCCCCACTGTGAGTATTGCTACACCAGCCACGGCAATTGCGTCGAGCTCGAGCGACGAGTATTTCTCTCAGCCCACGACTCCACCACCTGCTCGTCAATGGGAGGGGACGCCGGTCACTGGTGAGCTTGGGAACCCACTGGCTTCTGATAAGTTCCCCCGCTACCGGTGGAAGTGTGCAGCAAATGAGGTGGACACAATCTGTCATCGAAAATGTCATGCGTTCATACTTAAACCATAAAATTTTCTTACCGCTTATCAAAATGAAATCAGTTTTAAAAAAAAAAAAACGCGCTCCTTTTGCCATATAATTTTTTATATTGAGCATCAATGTTCATAAAATGATAACCGTTTTCGAGAACGACATCAAAGAGTGCTCAAAATGTTATGAAGCTCTGAATTCAAGTTGTTATTTTTAATAATATCGTATAACGTTTATTAAAAAGCACATTTTATATTTTTTAAAGGGAACTGTAACAACTTCGTGTATAGTTTATGATTTGATGAAAGTTTGTTTAGCTATGGTGAATGAAACAATTTTTGTTGTGAAGAGATCTGCCTAGAGAAAGCCCTAGGGATGGGACAAGCTAGCCACACTACTTCCATCCACTGCAACTCCTGAAAGCCACAGTTAACAGTAGAGACCGCCAGAAAAGCGCCGAAGTAATGACCACGAGTCCCGGAGAAACGATCCAACTGTACATCATTTTACGGTTGTGCAGACAATCAATAGTTTCAATGGAGGATGAGAATCTTTCCATATCTATAATCTATAATCGAGTATTTTACATTGTAATCGAGAAAACTGAAGCAGAAATTCTTTAACTCCTGAGAAACTTTCCACTCTGTACCTTATATCTATAGACGTTCATCATCATGTGCTTAGCCTTTTCCCAACTATGTTGGGGTCGGCTTCCAGTCTAACCGGATTTTTTTTTTGGGGGGTGGGAAATCATCAAATAACTTCTCCCGCCCTGGGCGGGGCGGGAGGGAGTGTCAGACTTTTACTGACTAAAACCCACCCATGTTCCTTCTTGTGCCCTTTGCGTTCCGGGGGCCCGGTATCTCTTACGAACAACCCGCAGCCCCGGCAGGCATCGGCCCTCAGTGGCCTCTTTCTTTTGCTGACATCTCTTTGAGGCGCGCGTGGAACACGAACGCGCCGTCGTCACGGCCAGTCTAACCGGATACAGCTGAATATTAGTGTTTTACATGGAGCGACTTCCTATCTGACCTCCACAACCCAGTTACTGGACAACACGATAGCTCTTGGCTAGACTGGTTGTCAGACTTCCTGGCTTCCGACTATCCGTAGTGACTGTCAATGATCTACGAATGATAGCCGGGGACAACGCCTTTACGTGCTTCCGAGACACGGGGGTGTCAAACCACCATATCACCTGTCATATCTCTAAAGACGGTGACCTTCCAATAATCGAGTATTTTACATTGTAATCGAGAAAACTGATGCAAAAATCAATTAAGTCCTGCATTTATGCTGACGTCACATTTATCTTATTTATATTTGAAAACAAAACGCGAGAAAAAGCTATTATTATGTCAGTTCTGCGAAACGTTCCGAGATAAAGGTGAACAGGGAAATTGCAGACGAAGTAATATGTTTTGTATTTGCGCAGCGCTATTTTCCTTTCTGCAAGGTGTATCTATTTTAAGAACTAGGTATTAAGGAATAGTTTATTTTTAAACCCTGTTTGTGTTACGCCCAATTCTCATGCGCGAGCACGTAGGTTTGGCAAGTACCAATATGTCTTTTTCTATTTCATAAACACTTCTTAAGATTATCTTGGACATCGTTGACATCGATGATGGAGAACAACGTGAGGAAATCTGGACTTAAAGTCTCAATACGGCAATCTGATCAATGCTCGTGGCTTCTTTTTAATGAGAAGAGGCCTTTGTTCGGCAGTGGGGCAGTAATAGGCTGGTATTTTTATTATTATTAATTTTATAGACCTAAATGACTATTATTTGGTTGGCGCTCTTTGGGGAAAGCCTACGAGCAGCAGTTAGGCTAGGCAGACAGACGGGTTATGCTCATATATGATGATGATGTTAAAGTGACTACAGAATAATAGTACCTTTTACCCATGGCTTCGTTTGTGTGGATGTCAAATAACCAATTTATTCCGCAAAATCAGTCTTCTAAGCTGACGTCACCCAGGTACCTATCTGCCACATTTCTTCATTGGCTATACAAAAAACAAAAAAATGTGCCATTGCAAGGCAAAGATCTCTTTCTCATACAGAGAAGGCACGCCCATTGGTCATCACCGTTATAATATTGCTTGGTGATTTCAGACTTACATTAACTTCAGGTTTCCTCACAATGTTTTCATTCATTGATGTCAGAGATATCAAAGATAAAATTAAAAGTGTATAAATAAATTGAAAAAGTCACTTTGGTACTTGCCCGGATTTGAACTCAAAACCTTAAGGATGAGAGATGCGGATATACGACATTACAAAAATATGCAAATTATTTCACCAAAATTTGTTTCATTTGAGTGGTTCGTATTAAAAGTCACAATTAAAACACATGACATCTCATGTTGCTAATATGAAGTTATTTTAGTACAACATCATCATTCCAGTTCAAACAGTAATGTAAATACAAAACCAATTAATGCGGGGGCGACTGGTAATTGTAAAGTGTATGGTAATTACCAACAATAAACCAGACTAAGATGAACTAACAAACCACGATAAACGGTTGATAGTCACATATTTGTGCTACACTTCAAGATAAATACAGAAGAGCGTCGATTATCTGAAGTAATTGGTGGACATGGGTGTCTGGAAAAACCGATTTTTCCGGATAACCGAACTATATTGATTTTGCCATACATATTTAGTTAGATACGACAAGTCTTATCTATACAAAATAAATGCCTTAGGCATTTTCTACTAGTCCATTATCATCATTAATGTCATTGGCATTATCTACTTAGCCTTTTCCCAACTATGTCGGGGTCGGCTTCCAGTCTAACCGAATGCAGCTGAATACCAGTGTTTTACATGGAGCGACTGCCTATCTGACCTCCACAACCCACTTACTGGGCAACACGATACCTTTTGGTTAGGCTGGTTGTCAGACTTCCTGGCTTCTGACTATCAGTAACGACTGTCAAAGATCTACGAACGACAGCCGGGACCAACGGCTTTAAGTGCTTTCCGAGGCACGGGGGTGTCACACCATCATCGTCCAAACTCCGGGCTGTTATTGAGAATCGCCTAATGGAAAAATCCAATGATACTTTTTTGCCCGACCTGGGAATCGAACCCAGGACTTAGGGCAGGATGACAGGACGCTTAACAGTTGCGTTCGCCACCACGAGACCAACGGGGCAGGTAAATTACTGATGATAAAAAACCATTTTATTTTTTTAAGATATACACCAATTATGACATAAATAATGGTCCACCAGACCACAGCTTCGTTATTTCGACAATAACATAAAAAATAATATAGAAAGATACGGCAGGAACATTAGGTACAAAATGATTCCCAAAGCAGCAATTGAGGGAAATAAAAGAAATCTAATACAGGAATTGTTCTCCACAAAGCCTAATCTAACATTAAAGAAACAATATTCAATGAACCTGTACCAGTTCTTTTTTTCCAACAGGTCTAATGGCCGACAGCTTTGTACACAATTGACCATTGTCTTTACATTTGTCGGCCATTTTTCTTTAACTAGCTTTTTAAAAAACTTCTTTACAAAAAGTGGAAACCGCGTTCAAAAATTACATGGTGAAAAAAAACTTGGAAGTCGGCGGCTTTGGTTCTGTTTGTTGTTTTGTATTGCCACCAACTTCCAACACTATAGTATATCTCTTATTTGTCTTTTTTGCAAAGAAAAGTAGCATATTTTGGCGTTCTGTGGTTTCTGCCTACACCCATGGGAAAAGGGCGTGAATTTATGTATGTATGTATTTAGTACCAATCATCATTTTTTTGCATGAAGAAACGGTAACACTCTGTAAATTAACATGCAAATGTGTTTCATCTGCCACATGATTCGCTTTCACTGCAAGTACTTATATTATGTGCTGCGATGAACATGTATCTTCGAATAACATGATTAGTAGTCCACGGATAGATAACACAATACACCTAACATACACTATCACGCCTGTATTCCCCTAAGGGTTAGGCAGAGGTGTACCGATGTACACCCACAACAATTCGCCGTAATGTTTAGGTCCCATGTAATAAAGGGCGAGCCTATTGCCATTAACCGGGCACAAATCCTAACTCCGAGCTGCTATTGAGAATTTCACAGAAAAGCCCGATAAAACTTTTTGCTTAAGCTTAGAATTGAACCCAAGACCTCTAGCAGTCGCAATAGCAGTCGCGCTTGGTACCACTAGACTAACGAGGCAGTTAACAGACAACGAGAACACTCATTGACAACTAACCAGCAACTATCTTTGATCTTCAGTACAATAGACAAATCACAATACGTGAACAGAAATCGTTGAACAAAGAATATAAAAAAGTCGAACATAACACCCCCACTTATTATTGAAGTCGGTTAATAAAACATAGTTCGTTATGTGTTTAAACGGTAGAGTTGCTAACATAGTGTGTTATTCCCGAGAGAGTATTTATGGCAGAAAATGAGAAATATATTTTTACCTGGAAAACGACCTATAAATGTCTTTATTGACTGATGTTTGAGGACGCGAGGAAATTGAAGGGAACTCGCAAGGATGGCTACCTGAAGTAATTGAAATATAAGTTACCTTTGAGGACATTTACACATCTTTGGCGGTGAGAACATGGACCGAATAACGGCACTCAAGAAGCTGATATTTGGTGCAATTTGTCAAGTTAATACAAATGTATTACATAGACGGAATGATAAATAATTAAACGAATCTATAGTAATTTTATAAAGCTGATGAGATTTTTGTTTATTTGTTGAAATGTACAAACTACCTGCAGTCGTATTGGAAAAAATCTTATTGTATATGTTAGCCAGATTCATGGGAAATACTATAGGTTTATATAACATCACGCTACGACCTACAGTAGCGAAGCAGTAACCAAAGATGTAATTTAACGCGGGTGCCAAAAACACGCGAACGAAGTCGCTGGCAGGAGCTAGTCTTTAATATCTTCAAAACCAGAACTTTCCCGATCATGATTGCAATGATAAGAATAATGTTGAAGTGTCTTTTTACGCTCTTTCTAAATGAAAATGGACAATAACACCTACAAAGCTTCGACTCCAGTACTACATTACCCTTACCAAGAAACGTTTTCATTCCACGTCGAAAAATTTAGTATTTTCCAATATCACTCCCGTTATCCTCTCGTAAATATTTATAGTACACACACAAACGCACACAGAGACGGAAGATTAAATCTTTTGCACACTTCATTTCATTGGTTTTTTCATTCCCCTATTTGAAGTGCAAAACCGTTGAGATTACTCAGTTCCTCTTCATTCATGACGGTTTTTTTTAAGTCTTTCTTTCTTCGATATATAATCTAGTTTTTTTCTTACACTTTAGCAGGAATGACGAACATGGGAGGAATGCGACAAAATAATTCGGGCAATTTAGAAATCCATGTAAAAACCACAACATACATACATAAAATACCATCTGTTTAGGTCCTATGTAATAAGGGGCGAGCCTATTGCAATTAACCGGACACAAATCCTAACTCCGAGTTGCTACTAAGAATTTCATAGAAAAACCTAATAACACTTTGCTCGACCTGGAAATCGAAGCCAAGACCTCTAGGGCAGCAGTAGGGCTAGGACTAGACCAACGAGGCAGATAAAAACAAGCAAAATAAAAATAAAAATAAATAGAGTGTCCGTGGAGTTTCTGTCTCCTTATTCTCAATAGTGACCTACCAACGATTTAGAACGAACTATCTTCATCTTTCTGACTAACTGACTTACTCCTTTACAAATCAAAAGTGCCGGTTCATGATTTAATTAAAATAAATGCTTTGATACTCTTTTTTTTTTGGTAGGTGGGAAATCATCAAATAACTTCTCCCGCCCTGGGCGGGGCGGGAGGGAGTGTCAGACTTTTACTGACTAAAACCCACCCATGTTCCTTCTTGTGCCCTTTGCGTTCCGGGGGCGCGGTATCTCTTGCGAACAACCCGCAGCCCCGGCAGGCATCGGCCCTCAGTGGCCCCTTCCATATGCTGACATTTCTTTGAGGCGCGCGTGGAACACTAACGCGCCGTCGACACGGCCTGTCGTTATGCAACGTAAGGACGGTGAGCTACCCATTGCTCACCGTCCACAGGCCCGTATCTACGGTGGCCGGTAGTCGTCTCGCGGCTCCCGACGTCCGGAGCGTCTACCGCGGCGGCTGGGACGGGAGAACCGCTGTCTCAACCGTCCCGCCGCCTCCTTCTCAAGCATTACTGCCTCGCAGATGGAGGCGACTTCATCCCATTCCCTCTCGCTCCGGACCATGGCTTGCACCAGGGCCGGACGCGAGAGTTCGCCGCCGCCGATGGACGTCAAAAGGTTGGGATATGCACCCTGACGCGCGTACGTTCAACTCTTGTCAAGAGATTTTTTCATTTTCTTGGTCCGTTTCTTTACAATAAAATAAGCGAAGAGTGTCAAATCTACGGACTACCATATTATAAATGCAAAAAGATGCAAGATAAGTCATATGACGAAACTGAAAAGATGTTAACATAAGGTGATGAACATCGACAAGCACACACACACACACGCACACCACACACACACACAAACAAACATTATATATTATTATTATTATCATATTTATCTCAAATTATTTATTTAATTTTAACGATAACATCTTAAACTTATTGTATAACTCAAGTCTTCGAAATTGTAACAGTAACTTCAGAACTACATGTATTACGTTTACCTCATTGTACCTTAGGGGACCGGACTGCTTCTCCTTGTGCGCACCCACGTGTTTGTAGAAATAGTCCTTATTTTGTAAAACTGTATTTTTCAACCTGTTCTACAATCCTTAGTTCTTAAGTAAATAAATAAAAAAAAAAAAAAATAATTTGCAACAGCAGAAATCGCGCAAAAAAGTGCTAAGTAAAATAGTGCATATTACGATTGTCGTGCAAATGTCGACTCTCTAATAAAGACTTTAAAGTTAATAACATCTAGGATTTTTTTTTTATTAGCCTGTTCTGTTCCTTTCTGGGCAAAGGCCTCCCTCATTACTTCCATGCTTCACTTTTCGTGCTTAATCTTTATCGTATCGCAGTATTATTATTCTCAATTATTTATATACCTACCTACTAGCTTCGGCCAGCGACTTTGTTCGCGTGTTATTTTTTACCCACATTAAGTTACGTCCTTGGTTACAGCTCCGCACCTATTGGTCGTAGCGTGACGCTATAAAGCCTAAAACCTTCCTCTATAAATGAACTATCCAACACAAAAATAATTTTTAAAATCAAACCAGAAGTTCCTGAGATTAGCGCGTTCAACCAAACAAACAAACTGTTCAGCTAAGAATTTACTGAACACATATTCACTAAACAAAGGTTTGCTATCCCCGCACTAGAGGTAGAAAGTACTTACTAGGAAGATACTTTGTGACGTGTAAGCTTCTCACAGTCTTGTTTGTGAGACATAATATAAATAGACACTTAAGGCTCTTATCTAGAGCTTTTAAAAGACGAATGCTGTAGAATTGTTGCTTGTAGGGTACTTACGTTTCAATGCTTTGATATACTGAAAGCTCTTTAAGAACCACGTAAAAAACAATACAATTCAGTATTAATTGCAACTGAAAAGATCGTGTGTTAACGCTTAAAAATAAGAAGGTATTTAGTTATGAGTGGACCTTTCTGTCTATTGTTTTTAAATGTGGTATATACTTTTCATTAATGTGGCATTTTTCTTTGATAAGAAAACTAAAATATTATCTATACTTATATTATAAAGAGGAAAAATTTGTTTGTTTGTTTGTAACGAATAGGCTCCAAAACTACTGAACCGATTTCAACCATTTTTTCACGAATAGATAGCGACATTATTCCTGAGTAACATAGGCTATAAAACATCACGCTACGGCTCACGGGAGCGGAACAGTAACGAAAGACGTAACTTAATGCGGGTGAAATAGGCTACGCGGATGAAGGCGCAGGAAGGTCGCTAGTAACAAATAAAGAAGGGTATTTTTTATAATAATTGTTTACTATAAAATAAAATATTTGAATTTTTTTTAATAATTTATGTTTGAATATTAATAGTATTTTACTACGAGTATCAACTAAATTCTTTGAAAATTATAAAACACTAGCGTCTGCACGCGACTTTTTCCTGTTATTTTCGTGATAAGTTACGCCTTTGGTTACTGCCCCACCCCTGTGAATCGTAGTGTAAAGTTAAATAGCCTATACTTTTCTGTATGAACCCGGCTGTCATATACAAAAAAATAAAATTTGTTAGTTACCCCCGACAGAAAAACAAAAGAGCTGATAACTTTGAAACCGCTGAACCGATTTCCATCAAACATAGCTAAGAACACTCATGACTAATATACCTTATAGGGGGTTAAAAATATTTTGAATCAGAAAACTCTTCAGCTTTATTATATTAGTATAGATTTCGACACATCATTTTCTAATTTAAGTATACATTCTATCCCAAAACTAACAGATTCAATTCAAACTTCCACAAGATACTCATACATAGTAAACACCTTTGAAATATTACAACTGTACCTTCCTCGCAACGTTGTCAAGGTGATATATTTACATATTTGAATTAAGTATTCTGTCAGAAGGCGGGAGTTAGGGGAGAGTCGGGTACTCCAGATTCGGGTCCACACGGAATGAACCACGTCTATTTAGCAGTAGGAGAGAATAAGAGATTAACTATCGAATGTGTGCAAAAAACTATTTAAAATTTTATGAATGCCGTACCTACATGGAAATACGTGTAACTACTTTATAAAAATAAAAACCTAGTTTTACAAATCATTAACTATATCATATAGCACATTAACTATATCATTAAAATAAAAAATTATACACACACACACACATACCATCACGCCTGTATTCCCCGAAAGGTTAGGCAGAGGTGTATCAGTGTAGACCCCTGCAGTTCGCCGGTATGTTTAGGTCCCATGTAATAGGGGGCGAGCCTATTGCCATTAATCGGGCACAAATCCTAACTCCGAGCTGAGAATTGAGAATTTCATAGAAAGTAACACTTTTTGCTCGACCTGGGAATCGAACCCAAGACCTCTAAGCGTAGCAGTCGCGCTTAGGACCACTAGACTACCGAGGCAATAAAAAAAAATATATATTAGTAAATAAATATATATATAAAAAAAATATGTATATCAGAACATATTGTGGTCGAAAAATAAACAAATAATACAAGAATAATGTATCCATATATTTAACGAGCCGGTGCTTGTTCCTTCCGCATGGAAAGCCACAATTTCCTTCAATAAATAAATAATGTGCATAAACGAAACATTTACCGAAGACTTCACCGCACATTTCCAATTATTCAGTTTTAATTTTTATTTTAATAACATTATAAATAAAATAAAATAAACATTCGATGTTTTTGAAATGTCAAAATAAAATCTTTTTACTAAATGCATAAATATGAAAGTTTACGCTTACAACAAAAAAAAAAACAATTATTAATTTTGTAGTCTGTCTGTTTGTTCTGGCTTATCGGCTAAACGGCTGGACTGATTTTGACGGGACTTTCACTGGCAGATAGCTACTTTTATTTTATAAAAAGAGTAAGATTCACGATGAAGAAGTCGCAGGCATAAGCTAGTTATTCAAAATAGTAAAATATTCATTGGATTGAATATGCCAACTGAAAAAAAATGAGCAACTTCTGATAAAAAAAAATCGAACATTTACTGTACAATTGTAGCATCATCGCAAAGTGATCTTGTACAATGAAAAAACTCTACTCCACCATTAAGCAAACAAAAAACGTTATTGGATACTTAAACAATGGCATCCATTGTTTAAATATCCATGAGCATATGAAAATAAGCGTCGCTTTTTTTATTTGCACCCATGAGCGCTCCGAGCATTCATATGCACTGTGATTACCGCCACCTGGCGGGTAGCGTGAAATTTTAAAAGCGCTTTTAAAAGAATATTCTTTGCCTTTTTTTCCTTTTTCACACAGGAGTGACGTGCTGTGAGTAGCTGTATAGATTTTTCTGAGAAAAATGCAGATTTGTTTGTATCATACAAGTCGTGTAGCGTTTTGCATTGTAAAGGCAGTATAAAAAGAAAATAGGATATCCAACATAGAAATACTGGGAAATCATACATACAAAAATTCAGTAATATTTCAGTTCTATACTAAAGTTGTTAAATATAACTAGCAATCCCCCACGGTTTTACCTGCATTCAGTTACGTTTTTGATTACTGCTCCGCTCCCGTGTGTTGTAACGTGGTGTATAAAGGTAAAAAATTAAAAAAGATTCTTTCAAATTAGGCCAGTAGTTCTTGAGAAAAATGCGCTCAAAGAAACTCTTCATTTTAATAATTTGTCACCGAATAATGATTAGACATAAAAATTATATATATAATAATTACTGCCAATTTTATTATTACCCTTAAATTTCACTACCTAAAGTTCAAAGGGAGACTACAAAATGATAATCTAACGAGCCAGTCTCCTAATTTGCATACTGATGATGATAGATGAGCTGAGTAGAACAGTCAAGGTTAATATGAGGGGCTCGGAAGCGAAGAGCGAATTATCGCATGGAAGAGAGCGCTTTATCGGTTCAAGCGGTTTGATCTTGAATATTGTGACGTAGCTCAATGAAGTAGGGAAAGAATTCTTTGTTCAAAGATTTATGGAAAAAATGGAACAGTATTGTAGCAAAATAAAATATGAGTGTGGAGAAAATTATGCCATTTTATAGGATTATAGTCCGTTAGACAAAAAGCGTTCAAATAAGTCATTATGGTATATCGTTAAAACAACTGCATTCTGCATTTTTGTGATGTAACGTCGTGGGCAAAAGCCAGTTATGTAAATTGGACGCAAACTTCTCGTTACAGTCTCACAGCATAATTTTCGTAATCTTAGATACTCATTCAATGTTATCTAGGAGGTTCGAAACTACGTTATAATTAGAAATCTATTTAGTGCTATGAGAAAGTCCCGTACATAATTATCATTTTTTGACTTCAGTTCGAGGATTAATATAACTCTCTCCGAAGTCAAGTCATCTTGACTTTTCTTGAATTTGAGACAAAATGTGTTGATAGATTTGTGAACGCAATAAGTGAATGTCTATAATTATTAAGTCATTTTTATAAGTTTCTCTCTCTTTCCCTCGCACTTGAATGGCTGCCCTGTACAGGCGTTATTTTATAATCATGTCATTGTATTAAATCTCTTCCATTACTGAAAAATATTTCTCCTATGCCTTCAACTCTGAGGCTCATCCAAATCCTCATCCCATACCCTTACCAAACACAAAGATTTGTCATAACTTACTCTAATTTATTACATACCAATCAGATTCCAATTCCTAACTACAGATGTTTCACCAACTAGCAAAACGTTCAGCGCATTTATCATCCTTAATCATAGTATTACACAAATCGGAAATGCATTACGAGTGCACTCATCGTGAAATCGCGTCAGCCTGCTCTCGGATATTGCGACACTTCCATTCGATTACGCGCCAACCACGTTCCTGTACCTGTCCTTTTAGAAGTTTATACGTCACAACCAGGGCCGAACTAACCATGTTGGGGCCCCTAGGCAATGCAAGTCTCTGGGCTCCTATCCCCTTTAAAAACCTTTTTTTTTGTTCTTCCACAAATCAAGTTTGTTCATTATTACGCTGTTTTTGTTTACTGTATTACGAAGGTAATCCACCACCCTATATATTTCTTCTCCCTCTCTTTATGTCGATTGAATTGTATAAAATTTTGTCCGACCAGTATTAAGCAACGCAGCTCTCATTAGCTACGATGATTTAAACCCTATATACTAAAACCCCACGATTCCTCCTACTACCATGAGTTGGGGGCCCAGTATTTGCTTGATCCGTGCCCCGGACTTAGTATTAGGCCGGCGCGGCGGGTCCCTTCAGGCCATGTAAATAGAATAAAGAAAAAAAAAACAAACAGTAACTTAATCATTAGCAGCAGAAATCGAAAACAAGACTAAGTCAAACAACACAACAATACGGCAACAAATGAAGCGAAACAGTTTAGCAATTAATTCCAGCGTTATCCCGAATCATCAGTGGTGCATCGAAAATTCGATTATCCAAATGTGTTCGGCCGTTCGATGTTCGAACGTGTGAAAAGACAGAAGTGGTCGGCAGTCTAATTGGACATTATTTCCAAATACTGAGGCCCGAAATGAATGGAGTTTCGGGAATAGTAGGGAACAGATGTTGTTTGTTGAATTTTATGATTGAAAAGGTTTTTTACGACTGTTGAAGGAGTACGGTCACAATATTCATAGTCTATGGTTGTTTCAATTTAAAGAGAGTGCTCCGTTTTATGTAATGATTAATTCAGTTTTGTAGGTTTGTCCAAAGCAACAGCTGTAAAATCAATTTCAATATCGGAGTATAACAGAAAATGCACTTCCATGTCACCCATTCATTTGTATTTTATGCTGAGTAAATAAATAACACAACTCGATAGAATTTTTTTTATTATGTAGACAAAGGCAATATAGAGCGCAGGATATTGCGTGAAAAGCGGAAACTGAGAGAACGCAATTGAATCACAATCGTTGACGTTTTAAGGGGGCACCGAGTTTTTGACGCTATTTGATTTTATATATTCTATGCGCTCGTGAATGTACGAGTGAGCAGAACCGGGCGTCCGGCGTCCAATTTTTTGTTTACTTCGTTTCTCATCTATATTAATATTATAAAGAGGAAAGATTTGTTTGTTTGTAACGGATAAACTCTGAAACTACTGAACCGATTTTAACATTTTTTTCACCATTAGATAGCTACATTATTCTTGAGTAACATATGCGATTTAACATCACGCTACGACACACAGGAACGGAGCACTAACCAAAGAAATAACTTAACGCGGGTGAAATAAGCCATGCGGACAAATAGCGGGAATAAACTAGTATAAAATAAAGTGAATTAACACAAAATCCTTCGTAATGGTTTTAAAAACGAACATAAGCGCAAGCGACACAGGCTCCCCGTCCGACGGCCGAAGCAGGACTAAAGCGGTTAGGGGGAAGCGTGGCGGCTCTGATTAGAATGGGTGAAACGCTCGTTAATTTTAGTATTTCCTTCGTATTATTAAAACTCAATATAAATTTCAAAAATGTAAAATGTATACGGTTTAGAAAACATGTAGTTTCGTTATTATTCAAAAACTGATGACCTTCCGTAAAGTATTTACGCCGTACTATGAGTTTAAATTTTTTTTAGAGATTACTTCGGTTTTTTTTTCTGTCAAGAAAACTAAAGGTAATCGTATTTTAAAAGTGTATGTCGTATAAAGTGAATACTTAAATATTTTACACATCAATTGCATAGCTAAAGATTAAGTAATGACGATGCAGCAACGGAACATACGAACGGATTATTAGCGCCAGAAGCTCGGTAGGCCTAACATTTATGGCCGGGGCAAATGTAGAAAGGAAGAGTTGACGCAGAAAAGTGCGAAATTGGAAATTATTTTTGACATAGTTAATAAGGTTTTATAATATTGTGGTTTTGTCCTGAGAAAAAGAAACATAAACATACCATCAGGCCTGTATTCCCCGAAGGGTTAGGCAGAGGTGTAACAATATACACCCACAGTTCGCCGGTATGTTTAGGGCCCATGTAATAAGGGGCGAGCCTATTGCCATTAACCGGGCACAAATCCAAACTCCGAGCTGCTACTGAGAATCTCATAGAAAAACCCAATAAAACTTTTTGCTCGACCTGGGAATCGCACCCGCAAGACCTCTAGCGTAGCAGTCGCGTTTGGAACCATAAGGCTAACGAGGCAGAACTGAAACTAGAATATTCAGCCAGAAGCTCGGTAGGCCCTTAAGCACACTATGTACAGATGGTCACGGAAAAAAGTAAAAAAAAGCAGTAAGTAAAACAGTCATAACTTTGAAAATTCATTAGGCTAAATGAACATAGATAGGATCGCCATTCCGCGGTCCGCCTTGAGTAAGCGTAGTGATCAAACGTGTTTTTTTTTCCCTCTGTATGAGAAAAGGCCTTTGCCCTACGGTGGGACAATAATAGGCTGTTATTTATTATATTTTTTTGTAGATAGGATTTACCTAGGAAACCTCTAGACCCGTCTTCTAAAACAAGATGGAAAATGAGCCAGAGTTCAAAGTTTTCTGTAAATTGCAGTAACCTCTTTCAATAGTGAACTTTAATCCAAAAGTTTTGAAACTCCTTTCTCTTTTTCCAGCTCGTTTTAGGACGTTTATGATCGAGTTCGATTTGTGATTTAAACATTTCAATATGTCAAAGTATCAATGGTCAATATGGTGCCGGTGGATGTAGGATAGCGTTGGAGGCCATTGATTGAAGGGATTATTTATAATACCGTGTTTTAGTCGTCTCATCGGCTTCTATAGATATTTTCAATATGCGTTTTATCCTCTATTATACAAGGTGAATTATTCAATGCGCATCTAGGGGGTGATATTACTCATGCTTTGGAACGAGCAACTAGCTTCAACTTTCTAATGTAACTTCTTGACAATTCAAAAGTGCCTGTAAATGGTCTAATTGAAATAAATGCTTTGACTTTGACTTTGACATGAATTTATTTATTTAAGCTTCATGCAACAATAAAAGTACAAAGGTGGACTAAATGGCTCGGGCATTTTCTATCAGTAGGTGCAAATTATTGTACGGGAGTAAAAATAAAATGCAATTTAAAACATATTTAAATGAACAACTTCTTTGTAGCTCATTATTATTAACTAGACATGTAAAAAACTCGTCACCTTTTATTAGAAACTCCACTATTCCACAATAACAACTTTAGAGAAATAATATATTATTTTTATGATAAAACCTCAGAGAAAGTTTCAAGCGGTGCTTATCCCAAGACATTTGTGTAGCAATAAAATAATAGGTAACATTTGTAAGAACAAACTTTCATCATTACAATTTGTTATATTTACATTTTATTGCTTACTTTTACGATGGAATGTAAAAATGTGTAGTAAAAAGGTAATGTTGTTCACTGCAGTAACTTTGAACTTTGTATTCCTTGTTACTGGAGGTTGTTAACATAGTATTGGAAGGTGAAGCACGTTTCACAAGACAACACCTTTTCCGAGCTTTATCAATTTATCTTCGATCCAGACGCCTCTTCAATCGTTTGCATTTTAAACAATACTGTTGAGACTTCGTCATTGACACGTTTGGCGTAGTGGTTGAGCGATTCCCACATGGTACAACTATTTGTATGGACATAGGTAGTTGTTCCGGGTTTGGCTGTTTGTATAAGTGAGGGGAGAAATTTCTAATATGGGGTTAAGTAAAAAAAAAAGCATTTACAAAAGCTTACAAAGATTATGACTCATTTTGCGATTGGAATTTTGGTCTATTTAAATTTACATTGTGAAAGCTGGTGCCTGGAAAAGATATAAAAAAACTTGTATTATAAATCACCAGGCCCTAGTCGATAGCTTTTTACAAACTTGGCAATCTTAAACTTATTTTAATAATTTATTCTTTTTAGTAGATATTTAATGAGAAGGCCACTATTCGAAAATAGAACTAGACAGTCAGTTACTGACAGACAGTTATTACATAGCGTCGCGGGGTAAAGCTACTCAATTCACCAAAGTCAAACTCAAAGATCATCATTGATTTTAATTAGACCATTTACAGGCACTTTTGAATTGTCACGAACTTACAGTTTAAATTGAAGCCAGTTGCTCGTTCCAAAACGTCTCTTTTGAGAAGAACGAGCATGAAACTCCGTCATCCATCATAAGCATCTAACTTCTCAAAGCGGAGGTTATTACCGCCCTCATCGTTCGATTAACTTCTGCAACTAATCCCCAATTCCAACTAAAACTAAATTGATCAACGCAAATGCAGTCGACTACAGGAAGAGATATCAAACGTTCGCATCGAAGCGATCGAAATGACGCGCTCCCGGATATTACAAGTCGGAGCTCAAGGTGGCTCAATTTAACAACGTCCGTGTGAGACGAGACATTTTTATAGAACTAGCTGTGTTGCAACTTAGTTGCTTTGATTAAAGAACTTTTATTCATTCATTTTAAAACACGTATATATATCACGCCTGTATCCCCCGAAGGGTTTGGCAGAGATGTACCAAATGTACGCCCACTGTCCGGCGGTATGTTTTAGGTCCCATGCGAGCGAGCCTATTGCCAATAACCGGGCACAAATACGAGCTGCTACTGAGAATTTCATAGAAAGACCAATGACATTTGCTCGACCTGGGAATCGAACAAAAGACCTGTACCGTAGCAGTCGTGCTTAGGATAACTGGGCAGTTGTCCGTTGTTGGTCTATTTAAATAAATCAATAGGTATGTTATTTTAAGAAATCACCTCTGAACTTAGATTTTGGTTTAATTCTCATGGCAAGATTAAAAGCTAAGAATTGGGGGAGTTTTTGGCAACCACAATCAAGTATTGCCAGCTAATTTATTTGGCAACACCTTCGGATTTTACTTCGAAATTAACTTCAATTGAATAACATTTGAATGAACTGGATTTTCAAGCAAAAGAAGTTTAAAAGACTTTTCATTCCCTTCTTAAGAGGATTGTGTTTTCATTAGTAAGATTTGATTTATTGAGTACTAGCGACCTGCCCACGTTTCATCGGCGTGGCTTATTTCACCCGCGTTAAGTTACGTCTTTCATTTGCGCTCGGCTCCTGTGGGAAGCAGCGCGATGTTATATAGCCCATGTTATTCAGGAATAATGTAGCTATCTATTGCTAAAAAAATTGTTAAAATTGGTCCAGAAGTTTCGGAGCCAATTAGTTACAAACATAAAAACAAACAAAAATATCTTCCGCTTTATAATATTACTAGCTTCTGCTCGCGACTTCGTCCGCGTAGTTTTATCACCCGCATTAGGTTATGTTTTTGATTAATGCTCCGCACCTTTTGGTCGTAGTGCGATGTTATATAGCCTATAGCCTTACTCGATAAATAAACTATCTAACACAAAAAGAATTTTCCAATTCAAATCAGCAGTTCCTGAGATTAGCGCGTTCAAACAAACAAACAAACTCTTCAGCTTTATAATATTAGTATAGATATTGAGTACATACTAGTTTCTGCCCGTGACTTTGTCCACATGAATGTAGATTATCACGGATACAAACAAAGTTGAGGATGTATTTATCCTTGTTCGGATCTCAAGCTATAACTTTGTCAAATTTCATTACGATCGGTTCAGTGGTTTTTGCCGTTATGAGGTAACAGATAGACAGAGTTACTTTCGCAAGTATAACATTTGTACGGAATTTGAACTCTATAGATAACTGGTAACTAATTTTGGTTGGGTATTTATTAAGCTCGTTAACGAGAATCGATATTTACACGGCAGAACCGATGATGTGGTAATACGTTGAGCGTACTAACAACGGTACTCCATCATTATTAGTACTTATGGAGTTGTTTTTCTTTCTAAGTAAACATAAATTTAACCAGTTCACTTACATTTAATTTATCATGTTAAAAAAGCCCAGATAAGCCCTATAATAAGTGCACTGCAATAAATATTGTATAAAATCAGTGAAAATAAAAAATAACATTTATGGCCGGGGAAAATGTAGAAAGGAAGAGTTGACGCAGAAAAGTGCGAAATTGGAAATTATTTTTGACATAGTTAATAAGGTTTTATAATATTGTGGTTTTGTCCTGAGAAAAAGAAACATAAACATACCATCAGGCCTGTATTCCCCGAAGGGTTAGGCAGAGGTGTAACAATATACACCCACAGTTCGCCGGTATGTTTAGGGCCCATGTAATAAGGGGCGAGCCTATTGCCATTAACCGGGCACAAATCCAAACTCCGAGCTGCTACTGAGAATCTCATAGAAAAACCCAATAACACTTTTTGCTCGACCTGGGAATCGCACCCAAGACCTCTAGCGTAGCAGTCGCGCTTGGAACCATAAGGCTTACGAGGCAGAACTGAAACTAGAATATTCAGCTAGAAATTACACGAAGACAAGAACTATTAAAATACCTGACTCAATTTGCCGAACGATAGAATAAAAAACATTCGTTGCACACTGTGTACAATCAGCTAGCAATTTGGACAAAAGCCCGATTTCTTCAAAATCTATCTTCAGTGACATTAGTTGATCTGAAATTCGGACAAATAGTTCGTAGCACCGTTTGCTATGTGCATCTAGCGATGTATTTGTTGATCAATGTCTTAATTTAAACACTTTATTACGGCTAGACAGTTCTTAATCTATATCTATACTTATAATAAATCTGTAGAGAGGTCAATTCTATACATGAGATATATTTCCAAAATAACTATCAGGGGGTGATTAGGGATCGATACTGATGCCAAAAATGCAATCTGTCTGTCTGTATAACCGCTATAGAAACAAAAACTACTCAACGGATTTTAACGAAACTTGGTACAATTATTTTTCATACTCCTGAGGTGGTTATAGTATACTTTTCATCACGCTAAAATCAATAGGAGCAGACCAGTGAAGGGACATGTTGGGAAAACGGGAGAACTACTCCATTTTTTAAGCTTCCGTCACGTGTGCAACCTTAATGGTTAAAGCTACACAGAAATCATGTATGACGGAAATGTTCTCCTTAAAATTATATAAAAAATATCCCACGACAGCATATGTCTATCTTTTATGGTTGACTCACAATATCACGTGTAACTCCCGATAGCTTAGTAGTTCGAAGCTTTCTGATTATATTTGTCTACTCTTACTACAAGCTGACGGAGTCGCGGGCACAGCTATCAACAATAATATTGTGCGGTTCCGTATTGCGATATTTTTCAACAGTATTGTAGATTGACATATTATATTTCCCTACTAAAATATGAAAGTTAATCTGTCTGTTACATCAAAACCACTGAACCGTGAGGTAGGACATAGGCTACTTTTTTTTACGAAAAACGACGGAAACGCGGACGAAGTCGGGGGCAACAGCTAGTCTATAAATAAGATAAATATCCAATTCTTATTCTTTTGTACATAACAAAATGACAATAAAATTCATACTGATCCATACATTTGTTTGTCTGGTACGCTTTCACGGTTAAAACTACTAAACCCATTACAAAAAAATTTAAGCATAGACTAAGCTTGAACTCCTAGAAAGCACTTTTTTTTCGGATGTGATATCCTCAAATGACTACCCCTGAGGGAGTGTCATACTTTTACTGACTATAACCCATCCATGTTCCCTTCTTGTGCTCTTTGCGTTCCGGGGGCGCAGTATCTCTTTCGAACAACCGCACCCGCACCCGCTCTTTCGAACCCGCAGCCCCGGCAGGCATTGGCCCTGAATGGCCCCTCCGATTTACTGACATCTCTTTGAGGCGCGCGTGGATAACGAACGCGCCGTCGACACGGCCTGTCGTTATCAACGTACGGGCGGTGAGCTACTCATTGCTACCCATTGCTCACCGTCCACAAGCTTGCATCTATGGTGGCCGGGAGTCGTCTCGCGGATACCGACGCCCGGAGCGTCTACAGCGGCAGCTGGGTCGGGAGACTCAACCGTCTCGCCGCCTCCTTCTCTAGCATAACTGCTTCTCAGAAGGAGGCGACTGCTTCCCATTCCCCCTTGCTCCGAACCATGCCTTGCACCAGGGACAGAGTGTAAACGGTAGTAATGCCAAGAAAACATATATTTTTATTTTTGTCTGTCTGTTTATTCTGACTAATCTCCGAAACGGCTGGACCGATTTTGACAGCACTTTCAGTGACAAATAGCTGATGGTTTAAGGAGTAACCTTTGTGTTAAAAAATAAATTAGATTCGCCCAAATCAAACAAAGTCCAAAAAAATCACCGATTTTTATGCAAATGAAGTCGCGGTCATAAGCAAGCAGGTTATACATACATATATATAAATCACCTGCCGAGTCTCGAATAAACATAGAAAAAGATAGCTTATCGGTCGAGAACGTGTGAAAACCATCCATAAATTAATTTCTACCAAGAAGACCGTTCGATTTTGGAGCATTTACCTAGTTAGGTATCTGTCCAAATCCTAGGGAATTTCACTTAATCCTTTGACCAAGTTAGAAGTCAGGTTCCGAAAACCGTACTTACTTTCAATGAACGCATATGAAATTCACCTGGAAACTAGCGTCAGAGGAAACCTTTGAAATAGTTTCCCGGTAAATGAGGAGTTCCGACTAGTATATAAGTTATATTTGATGTTGGAAACGCAATATGAGAAATGAAAAATGTTCACGGGAAGTTTTTAAACGAATATATATTAAATATTTAAGATATATTGAAAATAGGAGGTATGTATTGAGTTAGTGGAGTACAAAAAGGAGTGAATGTGATTGATGTGTAGAATACATAAAATGAACATAAGTGATCTGGCTGTCCCGTTGTTATCGTGGTCGCAAGCATGACTGCTGAATGTCCTGGCGTCGATTCCCAGGTCGGGCAAAATGTGTTATTAGGTTTGTCCATTAGGAATTTCTCAGTAACCTAAACCATACCGGCGAACCGTGGGTGTAAATTGGTACGCCTCTGTGTAACCTTTCGGGGAATACAGGCGTGATGGTATGTGCGTGTGGATTTCTCAGTAGCAGCCCGGAGTTTGGAACTTGGTGGTGTAACACCCCCGCGCCTCGGAAATCACGTAAAGCAGTCGGTACTGCGCCTGATCTCTTCACGATTGTGTCGAATTGCTGTCCATAAATAATATGGGACAAGTTTGAGAAAAGTATTTACGCACAAGTAGCTAATTATTTCCGTACAATATTTTAATTTATTTTTTCTTTAAAAAAATGTTACTCCACCGTAGAAATTGTTCAGTGGGTGCGTTTACAAACATATAAACTCACATACACAAACAGCCAGACCCGAAACAACTATCTGTAGGCCATACAAATATTTGTTCCGTGCGCGAATCGAACCCTCGAAATTGCATTGATACTTTACATTTTAAAATTTTAAGTCTTTGTCAAATTCAAAATTTTATTTCTATTTTCCCCCTTAGCTCTACTCGTAAAATTATATTACTTTGAGAGTATATTTGTTATAGAGAGTAACTATTTTTCCATCAATACATATAAACGTGTGGTGTGTACGCAAATAGCAATAAAAAATTCAGTATTCAATTATATTACACAATTTCAGAAAAGTTGGTGTGTCCAGACGGTTAATTTTACTAATAAAATACTTTCAATATTTAGTCACAATCTCATCTCAGCGACAATCAATGTCAAAAAATATAGGTAAATTAAAAACAATTTGAGACAAATTATGACTGAGGTTAGATTGTGATCCATATCTATAAGTTAGTCTAATAAAATTGCCCCCAGTTGAGTTTAATGTACACTGCGAGCTTTGACTGCCCCGTTGGTCTTTGATCGCAAGCGTGTCTGTTGAGCGTGGGGTCTGTGGTTCGATTCCCAGGCGGGCATAAAGTATTATTGGGTTTTTCCATCAAGAGTTTCTCAGTAGCAGCCCGGGGTTTGGAAGTTGGTGGAGTGACACCCCGTGCCTCGGAAATTACGTAAGCCGTTGGCCCTGCCCCTGATCTCTTCCTGGTTGTGTCGGGTTGCCGTCTCATCGGACTATGAGAGATACGGAATAGGGAGTGCACCTGTGTTTGCGCACACACTAGTGCACTATAATATCTTCTGCGTACTTGGGTAGTGTCCATTGAGATTTACGGCCGTGACCGAAACCGGTCTGAAGAATACATACACACTGCGAGCATTATTGACCTTTGATCGTGAAGAAATCTTCATTAATACCCTCCATTTGAGGCAAACAAAGAGTTATGTCTGACTTTTACCGACTATAACCGCACGGTTCTTTCTGCTACTATGAGTCGGGAGCCTGGTATTCGCTTGACTGGTATTGGGCCGCCATTGGCAGGCCCCTTCAAGTGTCATATACCTACACGTACCGCTCGACCGAATGCTTGCGCTAATCCGCTGGGTGTCACTTTTTACACGAACACAAAAAGACTCACTCGGTCGAGCTCGTTTGTGCGTTAGTGCTCGTTTCACGTTACATTACCACATACGTTGTAGTAGGTAATATTAGGCGATGAGCGGACTGTAAACTACGGTTATAATGTAATTAAACTTAACACAATTTAATGGGTTTCGAGATTTCGCACGGATCAAACATTTGTATGGCTAATAGATAGTTGTTCCGGGTCTGGCTGTTTGTGTATGTGAATTTATAAGTTTGACCCACGATTTTTTTTTTTTAGGGATTGGAAATCATCAGGCGACTTCCCCCGCCCTAGTCGTGGCGGGTGGGAGTGTCAGAGTTTTACTGACTAAAACCCGTCCATGTTCCTTCTTGCGCCCTTTGCGTTCGGGGGCGCTGTATCTCTTACGAACAACCCGTAGCCCCGGCAGACATAGGCCCTGAGTGACCCCTTCTAAAATTGCTGACATCTCTTTGAGGCGCGCGTGGAACACAAACGCGCCGTCGCCACGGCCTGTCGTTATGAAACGTACGGACGGTGAACTACCCATTGCTCACCGTCCACAGGCCCGCGTCTACGGTGGGCGGGAGTCGTCTCGCGGCCCCCGACGCCCGGAGCGCATGAAACGCGAAACGCGGACGCACCCACGAAAGAGGAGAAATTCCTAGTGTGAGAAAAAAGAAAGTGTGTGAAAATATTACTCGGAACTAATAAATAGAAAAAGTGACAATGAAAGTAAAAAAAAACACTTTAAAACGTCAAAAGTCACTACAAAAACATAAAGGTTTAATAAAAGTATACACACATTACACGTGTCTGGACCCACCTTTACCTCTCTCTAACGTTCGGAAACGCTCGAAAAATATCAACCTATTGAATATAAATGGGTGCATTTAATAATTTGGAAGCTAGAAATAAATTTTCAGGAAACCTTCGGGAGGTATTATGCAAATAAGTTTTCGAGAGGTTTATTAAAAAGAATTCCCATGGTGACTATTACTTTGTATCGCTAGACATTAAGTATTGGGAAAGAACCAGCTATTTATTTATGTATGTGTAAACATGGTATTGGTATTTCCCAATGGTATACATAGCGTAGGCTGTCCCTAACTAACTAGCTAATGGGGCAGTGCCCCGTTGGTCTCGTGGTCGTACGCGCGACTGATGAGCGTGGGGTCCCGCGTTCGATTCCCAGGTCGCGCAAAAAGTGTTATTGGGTTTTTCCATTAGGATTTACGCAGCAGCAGCCCGGAGTTTGAAAGTTGGTAGTGTGACACCCCCGTGCCTCGGAAAGCACGTAAAGCCGTTGGTCCCTGCTGTCATTCGTAGACCTTTGACAGTCGTTACGAATAGTCAGAAGCCTGGAAGTCTGACAACCATTCTAACCAAGAGGTATCGTGTTGCCTAGTAACTGGGTTGTGGAGGTCAGATAGGCAGTCGCTCCATGTAAAACATTGGTATTCACCTGCATCCGATTAGACTGGAAGCCGACCCCAACAAAGTTGGGAAAAGGCTAAGTAAATGATGATGATAGACAGCGTAGGCTGCCTGAATTGTGAAACTTAAATGGAAATGGGCAAGGGACATAGCTCGTAGAACTAACGACCATGGGGCCGCAAGGCTTTCGAGTAGCGACGTGTGTCTACCATTTCAGTCAAAATATCACACATCCACAAATTCGAAACTTAAGTACAGTGAAAACAAACTCACCAACTTTTATATCATTATCACCAAATAAGCAAGCTAAAAGCATACACTATTTTATGATACTTAAGCTAACAGCTTCACGAATAAATTATAGTATTTTGTAGGAAAAGCGAGGCGAGCGAGGAAAAGCGTATTTGGTTGTCATTATTACTAAACATGCAATAAAAATGTTATTAGGTTTTTTTTATAAAATTCTCGCGCCTTTTTCCCATGGGGATAAGCAGACACCACAGAGCGCCATCTGCTACAATCCCTACATACTCCTTTCGCCTCGTCCACTTTCATACATCTGGGCACGCTAGTAACGAGTACTGCGCACCCGACCTTTCTGAAGAACCTCACCAATAAAGTAAAGAGGAAAGATCTCTTGTTTGTTTATACTGAATAATCTCCGAAACTACTGGATCGATTTTAGCCATTCTTTTATCAATAGATAGCTAAATTATCAGGAAGTAAACAGGAAGATTGTATAACATCACGCTACTACACACGAGGGTGTAGCAGTAACCAAAGACGTAACTTAAGGCGAATGAAATAAGTCACAGTTCACTAGTCATAAATAAATCTAAACTCCACTCTCTATTTTAACTAACCAGCTATTAAATGTTACCAGTAGGTACATAGAACACTACTAAAAGCCAGTGCAGTTAGCCGCAAATCGGATTAAGGAGTTGCGAAGGGTAAGTGGCTCGACGTAGCCACTGAAACTATTGGTCAACCCTCTGCAGGATTATCAGGCCCAAAGTTTTTATCTTAAGTTACTGAAGTATATTTAGGTAGGGTACACGATGGTGTCTGCCTAAAAGACGGACAGCTCCACACAGATACACAGAGTTAAATTCGTTATGAGTAGGAGTAGTATTTTATCTATATTTTTTAAAGAGAAAATATTTTTTTGTTTGTTTGCACTGAATAGACTCCCAAACTACTGGACCGATTTTAAATATTTCTTCACCGTTAGATAGCTACATTATTTGTGAATAACTTAAGCTATAAAATATCGCGAGACGACTCCCGGCCACCGTAGATACGGGCCTGTGGACGGTAAGCAATGGGTAGTTCACCGTCCTTACGTTGCATAACGACAGGCCGTGTCGACGGCGCGTTCGTGTTCCACGCGCGCCTCAAAGAGATGTCAGCAAAAGGAAGGGGCCACTGAGGGCCGATGCCTGCCGGGGCTGCGGGTTGTTCGTAAGAGATACCGCGCCCCCGGAACGCAAAGGGCACAAGAAGGAACATGGGTGGGTTTTAGTCAGTAAAGGTCTGACACTCCCTCCCGCCCCGCCCAGGGCGGGAGAAGTTATTTGATGATTTCCCACCCACCAAAAAAAAAAAGCTATAAAATATCACGCTACGATACACGAGAGCGGAGCAGTAACCAAAAACTTAATTTAACGCGGGTGACCTAAGCGATGCGGACGAAGTCACTGGCAGTTCGTAATATTAAAACTATGGACTAGTTCACTCGCGTTAATGTAGATTTTGTCAATCAATAATAATAATACTATTTTTATACATATACATTATTTTAACTGCCTCGTTAGCCTAGTGGTCCTAAGCGCGACTGCTATGCTAGAGGTCTTGGGTTCGATTCCCAGGTCGAGCAAAAAGTGACATTAAGTTTTTCCATAAAATTCTCGGTAGCGGCTCGGAGTTAGGATATGTGCCCGGTTAATGAGGCAATAGGTTCGCCCCCTATTACATGGGACCTAAACATACCGGCGAACTGTAGTACTGTGGGTGTACATTGGTACTTCTCTGCCTTACCCTTCGGTGAATACAGGCGTGATGGTATGTTATGTTTTTATATTTTTAAATGTTTGTATGATTTTCAGTATTCATATTTAAAAATGTATTTAATGTGTATAAAAGTAAATATATGGAATAATAATTATTATTATTTATATCAGGCATTAGTAACCATAGAATTACAAACATTAAAAATTAAAAATTTTAAAACGATTCAAATGTAAGTAGTAATTTCAGGATGTCGAGCTACTTTTTTTCTAGATGAAAGAAAGGTACCCTTTGTCCTTTTTTGTACCCCTGATAACCTGAATGCAAGACATGATGATTAGTTAAGTAGTTAAGGCGCGAAAGCGTAACAAACAAACCAATAAACAATCTCACTTTCGCATTTATAATGTGACTTAGACTCCGAACACAACCGACTTTATGACCAATTTTTTGTCGGCGAGAATTAAACATATAAATTCTAATATACCAACGCACTCGGCCGATAAAAAGTCGGTTCCACGAAACTATGGATTCACTAACCGCTACCAGCGACATCGTTCGCGTGTTTTATTCCACCCGCATTAAGTTAGGTCTTATTCTGCTCCTCTCCCGTGTGTCATAGCGTGATGTTATATAACCTATAGCCTTCCTCGATAAATTAACTATCCAACACAAAAATAATTTTTCAATTCCAACCAGTAGTTCCTGAGATTAGAGCGTTCAACCAAACAAACTCTTCAGCTTTATAATATTTGTATCTGATTAAATCGGTCCGATAATCGGACCTACAAAAAGTCGGTAATGAACGGAGAAGCTGAATATTTCCACTCCAATAATCACATACAGGAAATGTGTTGACATTTTCATGAAACGTCTAACCATTTTCTCACCCATATAACCGAATAAACTGCAAACTGGGGCACACGAAAATAATATACCTACCTACCGAACATATTGTACACGTCGCAGCGTAATTAGTTTTAGCGGTTACCTAGTGGTTCGTATATTTTGTGAAGAAACTAGTTGCTTGGTAGAGTGCGCCTGCAAATTCTATGAGTACACAGTTACGTACGTGACTGTACCTGTGTCAAAGGTATAAAAGGGGAAATGGCACAGTAGTGATTTTAAAAGTAAATAGAACACCGGTTTTATTTAGTTTTATCCTTTCGTAAAAGCCATTGAGATTGGATTTTCATTTTTTAGCTTTGCTTATTCGTGGTTCGGCGGATAGGAATATTTCGGGCGATTTTACTTTTTGTTTTTTTAGTTATAGTTTAGTTAGACCTTTGCTTAATAGTTGGAATTTACAGCATGCCTTTATAACACCACTGATGATGCAGGAATGTCGAACAGAAAAGGTGGTGAAATACTCGATGCAGAGTCAGGGACCTATGCCCGTGACTTCTTTCGCATGTCGGTTATCTGTTAAGATTTTTCGCGGAATCCTAATTCCTTTTCTAAAATAAAAATAGCCAAAGTTACTCCTTATAATATCAAATATTTTCCAGTGAAAGTCCTGTCAACATCGGTCCAACAGTTTCGGAGATTAGCCAGAACAAACAGACAGACAGATAAAAATGTCATAATTAGTTTTTTGGTACAAGTTCCGTGTAAATAAAAATTCATATGTATTTGATAAGAAGCTTATATTGACATTACAAACGGTCAAATTAATTTTAATTTATTGTATAGATTAAAATATTGCGAACGGTTCACTGTAGGTACATAGAGGTACAACAATAATTAATAAGCTATGCACTTTATGTACAGACTCAGTGCAGAAAAAAATAACGAACCTTATTATTTCCAAGAATAACGAGCCATTAGGGACTTATGGTTAACATGAATAGTGTAGCGAACTTTATTGTATATTTTTAAATTCCATGTATTTTTTTCCCGACTGCGAAGATGATATTATGTTTTTATTTGAAGTTCCATTGTTTAGTTCCTCTGTAACGTTTTTCTTAGAGGTAATATCTTCTTTTTTCCATTATATAGTCACACATTTTAGTTTAAAACTTATTTTGAAATTTATAAAAACACACCACATTAAAGTCAACTCAGGTATAAACGGTCCAATACAAAATAAAAGTATTCTACAATAAAACTAAGTGGAAACAAAATTATTCATAAAAAAATATTAATATTCTCCATTTCCAATAAAGACTAACAGGGGATATTGCACAAATGTGTGCACAAGAAACAGATGCACTCTTTCATCGCTCACAGTCCGATGGGACCGCAATCTCGTCACGACCGAGAAGAGATCAGGCGCAGGACCAACGAAATCACCGCTAACTTCCAAACTCCGGACTGTTACTAAGAAATTCCTAATTGATATACCGGCGATGTAATCACGCTTGCGACGAAAGAAAATTAGTATGCAACTGTATTATAATTTGTAACAGATCAAAACGAAAGTACAATAGGTAACTAATATCGAAAGACACCAACCGTTACAAACATAAACTCACGCCTTTTTCCCATGGGGTTGGGCAGAAAACACAGAACGCTACCAGTTACGATCCTGACATACTCTTTTTACCTCGGCCACTGTCATACAAGCTCGCCGGTTACGCGTACTGCGCACCCGACCATTCTGAAGAACCCCACCAATAAGGTCAGGGTAGGTCTTTCTAGGACATCCCCTCCCGGCGTTGCCACTCACATCTGCTACCAACTGTTAAAGGAATAAATTCGAGACACATTCCACAGTAATGTAAAGGATAATTCCCCGAGAGTATTCAACTTACTACCTACTTTTAGAAGGTAGTTCAACTTACAAGCCAAACACAAAACACTACGACTTGGGAATTGAACTTGTCTGGATTAAGACTGTAAACTCCACGTGTAACTTGGTCTGTATGGAACGGGTTAGGTAGATTCTATTAAAGTTGTAGAGAATTGAAGGATGAAAAGAGATACTGAGAGAACTGCCTCGTTGGCCTAAGTGGTCCTATGCGCCACTGCTACGCTAGAGGTCTTGGGTTCGATTCCCAGGTCGAGCAAAAAGTGTTATTGGGTTTTTTTATGAAATTCTTAGTAGCAGTTCGGAGTTAGGATTTGAGCCCGGTTAACGGCAACAGGCTCGCCCCTATTACATGGGACCTAAACATACCGGCGAACTGTGCGTGTACATTATTACACCTCTGCCTAACCCTTTGGGGAATACGGGCGTGATGATGGTATGGTACATTCTACCCGCGACTTCGTCCGCGTCAAAGGTGATATATTATCCTACGAGAACCGTACATTTTTCCGAGATAAAAAGTAGCCTATGTGCTATTCCATACTATAATCTATCTCAAAGCCAAAATTCACCCAGACCCGTTCAGCGAACGGCTAAACGAGTTGCGTGTTTGAGTAACAAACATCCAAACATTTTCACCTTCGTAATATTAGTAGGATAATAATTCCAGCCTCTTATTGTCGGACTGCCGTCCTATCGAACTATAAGAGTGAGGGAAGAAAAGTGTATCTGTGTTTGCGCACACATTCGTGCACTACTTATAATATCTCTTGCGTACTTGGTTAGTCTCCATTGAGATTGCCGTGACCGAAATCGGTCTGGAGAATATTATTAAATGAAGTTTGAATAGGCGCTCAGTGTTCCGTGCGCGCCTCTCAGGGGAATGTGCGGTCGCAGGACTGGCCGCACATGGCAAAGAGATTGATGATTCATTCACTCGTTGACATGGCATTTTGAATATTTTCTAACACAATAAATTATACTACCGAACAATACACATACCGAACCAAGTCACGAGCAGAAGCTAGCTCAGAACAAATGCTTTCATGAATTTACGACGGCACTGTATGGCAATAACTGCGTGAATGTATGTCATTACACGTATATAAAAGAGTGTAGAATTAGGTCGTCCGTTCATCGTCGATAAACAATAGAACTACCCTTAACAGCTGCATCCGACACATTCTATTTATTGTCTATGTCCTACATAACCATAAAATTTCTCTTTAAATATCGAAACTGTTTTACACCTCTTTTGACAAGACAAATAACGTTAAAATTGTCATATTAATAACTACATTCTACCCGCTTCTATTATTCCGCATCGCATTCTAACTGCCTCGGTAGCCTAGTGGTCCTAAGCGCTACTGCTACGCTAAAGGTCTTGGGTTCGATTCCCAAGTCGAACAAACAGTGTTATTGGGTTTTTTTATGAAATTCTTAGTAGCAGTTCGGAGTTAGGATTTGAGGCCGGTTAACGGCAATAGGCTCGCCCCTATGACATGAGACCTAAGCATACCGGCGAACTGTGCGTGTACATTGTTACACCTCTGCCTAACCCTTCGGGGAATACAGGCGTGATGATGGTATGGTACATTCTATCCGCGACTTCGTCCGCGTCAAAGGTGATATATTATCCTACGAGAACCGTACATTTTTCCAGGATAAAAAGTAGCCTATGTGCTATTCCATACTATAATCTATTTCAAAGCCAAAATTCACCCAGACCCGTTCAGCGAACGGCTGAACGAGTTGCGTGATTGAGTAACAAACATCCAAACATTTTCACATTTGTCATATTAGTAGGATAATAATTCCAGCCTATTATTGTTCCAATGTAGGGCAAAGGCTTCATCTGATACAGAAAAGCCACGACCATTGATCACCATACTTACTCAATGCGGATTAGCGATTTGAGACTTGTAATCGAAAAAAATAAGAAGATCTAATGGCAAGGCTGCTAGCCTCAATCGAGTACAAAAACGTATTCTCTATGACTGTATGGTTAAGTAAAGCATTGTATTAAAGGGTCACCGTACAAAAACGTGAAAGGGACCATTTGTTGTCCACTTGTCAGTCCCCCACACAAATGACCTCAAATACCGCTCCGCAATTGAACGAACTTGGGCAACGAGGTCGGATCGCTTGTGTAGATGGAAAATTTTCAAATGTACAATTGTGGGTTTTGCATGACATTGTGTGGGAAAAAGTTCTGTTATTAGCAAAAAGGCGTTCGGGAGTATTGTAACCTTTTTGCTGATCAGGGCTTTTTGGTTGGCGGCAATGTGCAAATAACTAACTAGGATATAATGTTACAAAAGGAGTATATAAATTATTAAGTGTATTTTGAATCTACAAAAAGTAATACTAAGTAAATTAAGGAAACAACAGTAAATAACGAACTTTGGAACCATCACGCTTATATTCCACGAAGGGTTATACAGAAGTGTAACAATTTACACCCACAGTTCGCCGGTATGTTTAGGTCCTATGTCACAGGGAGCGAGCCTATTGTCATTAACTGGGCACATTTCCTAACTCCGAGCTGCTACTGAGAATTTCATAGAAAAACCCAATAACACCTTTTGTTCGACCTGGGAATCGAATCCAAGACCTCTAGCCCTCTAGACCTGTAGCAATCGCACTTAGGACCACTAGGCTACTGAGGCAGTTACGAACTTTGGAAATCACCCCATAATTGAGAAAGCACAACATAACATACCGTTGCGCATTCCCCGAAGGGTTAGGCAGAGGTGGAAAAAAAAATAAAAACATAATTAGTTATTGAGTCTGTCATCGCCAGTCTGCCTTGAGCAAGCGTGGTGATCAATGCTTGTTGTCTTCTCTGTATGAGAAGAGGCTTTTTCCTACGGTAAGTAGGTATTGACGGCAGCAAAGTAAATCTTGGACATCTACATAATCGATATTTTACACGAGAGCACATTTAGTAAAAAGTAGTTGCCGTTTGAGAGTAATAATTAAATAAAAAAATATTACATTTCACCGATTAACATGAAACTTTCAAAATTCATTAAAATAACCTTCTTTATTAATTTCTGAATATATAATAATTTTAATATAGACCTAATTGTATACAGGGTTATTTGTAAAACAATGACAACCTCTCAGGACTATGTTACTAACATCATAATCAACAACTTTTGTTCTATGACATTTAAAAATTTATCATATTTTTTTTTCATCAGATTTTCATACAAGAATATAAACATTTAAATTGAACGCTCTAAATGTTACGAAGTCTATGCAAAGCAAACGAAAGCGATAGTAAAATAGCGAGGGGAGCGGGGTTAGGGCGGCGGGGGTGTTTGTACTTGACTTATTTACAATTTTACGGAAATCCTTCGGTCGTTTATTCGCTTCAATGCGCTTGCGTTGCTTAATTCTGTAAAAAATTATAGAACAAAAGTTGCTGTTTATGATGATACAGTCCTGCAAGGTTGTCATTGTTTTACAAATGACCCTGTATAGGGTTGATTATAAGCTCATTTATGGCAACGCCGGGAGAGGACGCCCTAGAAAAATCTACCCTGACCTTATTGGTGGGGTTCTTCAGGAAAGTCGCGTGCGCAGTACTTGTTACCGGTGTGCTTGTATGAACAGATGTATGAACGTGGACGAAGCGAAAGAAATATGTAAGGATCGTAGCGGGTGGCGTTCTGTGGTTTCTACCTACCCCCATGAAAAAAAGGCGTGAGTTTATGTATGTATGTATGTATAAGCTCATTTCTGTAAAAAAAAGCATATTCGCAAATGCTTTGTTGCCATTGGTATTATTGGCTACAACAAACATCAAAGTTCACACTATTTGACGAAAACTGTTCTCAGTAGAACCTCAAAGCAGTTTCTTCAAAAGAACTAGTAAGAATTTTAGTCTCAATAACTCCTTTAATATCTATCATTGTGAACACTTCCATGAAATTGTTTCCTTGCAAGGCTTTACTGAGACTATTAAGTTTATTGATTTCTTTGTCGATTTCTAGGAAAGAGAATATAAAAAGGAGTAATGTTGTGAGTAGCTCCTTTGAAGGAGTAGTTCCTGTAACTACTAAGAACAAACAGATCGTATAACTTAAGAATAATGGCGTCTATACCTCTGGCAATTATGTAAGCACATTTATACACATAAATAAAATTGGAGTGTATTTTGTAATATCGAATGAAGACCACGCACCGGCAAGCGCAGCGTAGGACGTCCTGATTAAGACCGCAGGAAGTCGCTAGATGCAGGCTGCTTCCAATCGGTCCATTTGGAAATCTGTGGGGGAGGACTATGTCCAGAAGTAGACGTCCTGCGGCGGATATGATGATAATGATGATGTTTGTAATATTGCTAAATGAATAATAATATTTTTACATGGTACTTATACCAAAAAATCACTACCGTAGAAAACAAAAGATCTAGAGAGAGAACTTTGAAACCGCTGAACCGATTACCATCAAACAAAGCTAAGAACAATCCCGACTAATTAACATTTCAAACACAAAAAACAAAATCAAAATCAGTTCATGCGTTCGGGAGCTAACAGCAGACAGACACACCCATACACACAGACGCACACATACACACAGATACGTCAAACTTATAACGCCCCGTCGTTTTTGCGTCGGGGGTTAAAATACATTGTTAACATTTTTGTCTGTCTGTTTGTACCGGCTAATCTCCTAAACGGTTAGACCAATTTCAACGGGACTTTCACTGGCAGATAACTAAATGTTATATATAAGAAGTAATTAAGCTACTATTACTTCAGAAAAAAAAATACGAGTCAAAACAGAGTTCAAAGACTTTCTATTCTAAGGTACTCGTGTTCACAGTACTTCTTTCAAAGCTATTTAGTTACTTAAAGAAAATATTGGATTTTCTAAAGCACACAAACGTAATAGAGCAAACCTAGGCCTGGCCTAGTGACAGTCAATATTTTCTGTAGGTTATTGGAATGGCTGTGAACTAACGTGCTGCTGTTTGGGGAACGTTTTCGATAAAATGAATGGTCTATTGGCACAGCCGTATACCGTTGGCACTTAGAAGTTCCCTACTAAATTCAAATATAAATTCATTGTCAACTTCTCCGTTGTTTATTGAGTAACATTTACCCGCGGATTCGTTCGCGTGAATTTTCTGACGAATCCTTAGCTATTATCTATATTCATATTATTAAGCTGAAGAGTTTGTTTGTTTGGTTGAACGCGCTAATCTCAGGTACCACTGGTTCGAATTTAAAAATTATTTTTATGTTGGATAGTCAAATTATAGAGAAAGGCATTAGGTTGTATAACATCACGCAACGACCAAAAGGTGCGCAGCAGTAACCAAAGACGTAACCTAATGCGGGTGAAAAAACTGCGCAGACGAATTCGTGAGCAGAAGCTAGTTTTAATCAAATATGGCCTACTGGGCATAGGCCTGTAATGGGTGGGTCAGTAATGGAAGCAAAAAAAAAATATATATAGGCTTATAGCACTCAAGGATAATGTGAATTCCTATTTGCGAAAGAATTTCTAGAATCGGACCAGGAGTTCCTTAGAAAAACGTGTTTAAGCAAACAAATCTTCAGATTCATAATATTGGTATAGATATTTGTTTTAAACCTGGAGTTATAGTTTACGATATGCAACATCGTGATCACACCTCATTGGCTCTGGTATCACAAGCAATTAATTTAAAAAAGGATTCGCTAATGGTGTCAGTGTACACCTGTACGACTACATAATACTGTTTACCACTTACTGTCCAATATACATTAATGTAATACAGTTTGAGCTTAATCCGTTTATGAGTTTACGCAATGCATTTTGGGCTTTTAAGCAGATTCTTGTATTAACAAGTTTAATGGTTTGGAAATCATTAAGGATTTTGTCCAACAGCGAAGAAGGTTTATGTTGTGAGAGATCAACGGACCTCCACTTTCAGACTTCAGTCATAAGAGAGTCTAGTTTAATGCCACCCAACAAAGAAAAAGAAGTACATTAAAAAACGCAACCACCTTCAAAAAAAAAAAAGTGAAAAATAGCTTTAGCATTGGAAGTCAACGAGCTCAGGGGAGAAGTCATTTGATGATTTCTCATCCGGAACAAAAAAAAGTAAAGTTATTTTTCGCTTCTTAGTTTTTGAAGGTGATAGTGGTTTTTGTAAAAAAGTTTTTATTTTTCGCTTTTTAGTATCAATTTCCTGTCATTCAAATCCTTGAAAGAACAGCTATACTACGTAAATTAACAAGACACCACTTTTTTTTTTTTCTTTGGTGTGTGGGAAATCTTCAAATAACTTCTCCCGCCCTGGGCGGGGCGGAAAGGAATGTCAGACTTATACTGACTAAAACCCATCCATGTTCCTTCTTGTGCCCTTTGCGTTCCGGGGGCGCGGTATCTCTTGCGAACAACCCGCAGCCCCGGCAGGCATCGGCCCTCAGTGGCCCCTTCCCTTTGCTGACATCTCTTTGAGGCGCGCGTGGAACACGAACGCGTCGTCGACACGGCCTGTCGTTACGTAACGTAAGGACGGTGAGCTACCCATTGCTCACCGTCCACAGGCCCGTATCTATGGTGACCGGGAGTCGTCTCGCGAAGACACCACATAAAAGTCACAAGAAAGCAAAATACCCTAATCTTTTTACTTGGATGACATATTTCTTTAAGTAATTTTTTTTTACCAAATTGCTGCACCAATTTAAATAAAATTTAAATGACACCACCTTTGAAGCTATCAAACAAAAAAAGAATCATCAAAATGCGGAGGCGGAATAATCGCGTAACACTCATTAAAAAAAAACATACAGACTAATCGATAACCTCCTTCTTCTTAAACGTAAACTTAAAAGTAAACGTTATTTTTAATTTTTAATATCATTGGATGGCAAACAAGCCGACGCGGTGGCTCACCTGATGTTAAGTGGTCACCTCTGCCTTCAGACATCTGCAATACCAAAGGCCTTCCAAATTCGTTGCCATCCCAGAGACAAAGTTGAAATGTCTCATGTGCCTGTTATTACTCTGACATCCATACCCTTCAACCCGGAATACGGCAACACTGCTTTGCGGCAAAAGTTGGTATGGTGGTAGAAATTTCTCGGACGAATAAATATATAAATAGATGACTGCATCATGTCATCCTTGTTTCACATCCATCCTAGTTCATCAGCCATCCGTGTCTCTAAAACTACAACCAAAAATTCGAATGAAAATTTTAACAAAGTACGACATTACAACTGCCTCATTAGCCTAGTGGTCCTAAGCGTGGCCTGGTAACCTGTTACGCTAGAGGTCTTCGGGTTAGATTCCCAGGTCGAGCAAAAAGTGTTATTGGGTTTTTCTATGAAGTTTTCTGTAGCAGTTCGGAGTTTGAATTTGTCCCGGTTAATGGCATGCTAATACATGGGACCTAAACAAACCGGCGAACTGTGGGTGCACATTGGTACACCTCTGCCTAAATCTTTGGGGAATACAGCCGTGGTGGTATGTTAAACATAACATACCATCACGCATTATAAAGACCTGAAGAAGACCTGTAGGCTTTTAGCAAACAAAATTCTCGGCTTGTTAAACTGTTGTTTTATTAACAAACTAAAGGCATTTTCCACCAATGTAAAAGACTTTTTTCCTTTATTTCAGGTGGCGGCGCGAGCCCGGGCGTATCGGTTTCAACTCAGGTACGTTTAAACTCTTCCTACCATTTATACGATTTAAAAGGATTATATTGGAGTGGCAGCCAAAACGTAAATGATTTATTGAATGCTGGCCTTTAAAAGTAAAACAAAAAATATTTAAATCCAGCCCATGGATGTTGGACAGATAACACCACGTAATGCGTGAAAAAATAGCAATTGTCAAAAACAAATGAATTAAAATTTAATGTATTTGTAGTGAATCTTATGAAAAAATGTTCGTTAATATAAATTTCAGGTTTTATGCCCTTACTGACATAACTCGATATTTAAAAATAGACGCTAAAAGTGAAGTCAAAGACTTACTAAGTATTCCTAAAATCAGAGCAAAGATTTTTATCAGAATGCAAACATAAAACCGCCGCGCGCTTTATACTGCCTCGTTGGCCTAGTGGTCCTAAGAGCGACTGCTACGCTAGAGGTCTTGGGTTCGATTCCCAGGTCGAGCAAAAAGTGTTATTGGGTTTTTCTATGAAATTCTCAGTAGCAGCTCGGAGTTAGAATCTGTGCACGGTTAATGGCAATAGGCTCGCCCTCTATTACATGGGACCTAAACATACCGGCGAACTGTGGGTGTACATTATTGCACCTCTGCCTAACCCTTCGGAGAATTCAGGCGTAATGGTATAATGGCAACCTTAAAGTTCACTGCAATTAATTGAAACATTTTTGCGTATCAATTTAAAGATCGATTTTTTATGAACCTATTGCTTTTTATAGATCAATATATTGTGCTTTTAACCCTGGTCGTATCTTTTACAGTTGATTGCGTATATTATCAGATAAAATAATGACACAATTTGTTAATTGTGTCATCGTGCATCAGGCAATTTTATGGGTCCATAGAGGGGATTACATAAATTGGACTGATCCAGTTGAATGGAAAATTTTCATTCAATTTCATCGGATGTACGGATTATTAAGATATTTAATTAGCGAGGGAATATAAATTAGCGGGACTAAATGGAAAATTAGCAGTCTAATTTGATATTTGTTTTGCAAATTATTAAATGGAATCAAATTTGTTAGGTCCATATTTATCTATTGAAAGTCTTTTCTTAAAACACAAGCATAGTTCTTGATATTGATGAACTGACTATCAATCGTTACGCATAGATAGAAACATCTCGACATAGTAGAAACCAAAGTCGCTTCCCACTGTCTGTTCTCTTGGATCTTTTAAACTGCTCAGCACAACGGGTTTAAACGCCGTTTCCATTAGTAGATAGAGTGATTCAAGAGTACGGTTTATATATGTAGAACATCACGCTATGTCTAACGAGAGCGGAGCAGTAGTCAATGACGTAAGTGAATGCCGGTGACGCCGCAGGCTAGTAAAAAATAAAATAATACTGGTTCCAAACTTTTTTCCTAATATATGTTCGAAACTAGTCTTGATACTAGTAGTAAGCTCGTGAACACTTGCTTATGAAGTTGGCAGACTCGTCTCACAATTAGTTTCTTATATTTCTTCACCTATGTATTTTTTTTTTTTTGGCTTTCTCTACTCTGTATATTTTGTTTGTATGTATGTATATATGTATTTATTTTATTTTATTCCTGGAAACTTTCTGTTTCTTGCACCTACTATGTTTTGTCTCTGCATCACCCTAAGGTTGACTGGTAGAAAATGCCAAAGGCATTAAGTCCGCCTTTGTACAATGTATTATTTACATTATGTGCAAAAAGTTTTAATAAATAAATAAATAAATAAAAGAAACAACACAATCCAAACTAGATCAATGTTTTAGTCTAGCCACAGCAGCCATTAAACCTGTCAGACTAAGTGATTGTTGAGCAGTACCTGTTATTGTCTTCAACAATCGGTCTATTTGGAGAGTAACCTGAGTAGACTTGTTAATCTTGATACTATTAGTGGAAACTATCTTATTCCCCTTTACCCCAGGGTTTTCAAATGTTCTAAGCTTCTAGGTATCGATATTCGATAGGCTGTTGTACATTATGGTTTTACTTGGTAGGTACCTATATTAATTTGAATTGGGTATCGATGTCAAGCTAATGTATCAAGATGGTTTGTGTGGAGTGTGATTTGTAATTTAAAGAGGTTTTTTGGTTCTTTCTTTAAACGAGCTAATTAATCTCTAGGAGTACCAGTGTTATAGTATAGGCTATGTAGCATCACGCTGTGACCCACGGGAGAGGAGCAATAACCAAAGATATAACTTAACGCGAGTAAAACCACGGGACATTGCCAGTTCATTATAACAACCCAAATAGTTGTAGATCTCATTAGCTCTGAAAATTAAATTTACATCTATGAATATAATGTTCATGTCTATTGCGTTAGGTCAGGATCAATTCAGTTTTTAATTACATCATAAGAAATTCTTAGACAGGATTTTTAAGATATCAACCCAAATAATGTTGCTAGTTGCTAATGTTGCTAGTTGCTCGTTCCAAAGCGTAGGTCTCTATGGGGAAGAACGAGCAAGAAACTCCACGGACACTCTTTTCTTTCAATTTGGTTTTTACAAAATCTTGGTAATAATATTCTACCGACTGAGTTTCGATCACGACGGACGAACTCAATAGACAAGGGAATATGCAGAAACAGATGCACTCCGTCTTCTCTCAATCTCATAGCCCAATGGGACGGTAAACTGGGTAATAATTTTTTTCTTTACTTTTAGTTAAAAATCCGAAATTTTACTCTGAGACGCTCACACCCTCAAGACTTATCTAATGACCTATCAAAATCGATTGAGCTGTTAAGCAGTTACAAACAGACATACATACTGGTCAAACACATAACCCTCCGTTTGGGCTTCGCCGCAGTTGGGTGAAAAAAATCCTTTTTCAATACTAGCTCGCAAATATTTATTTATTAATTTCAACTTAACAAGAAATAATGAGGCAATAGTACACAGAAAGCCAATGAATGGCAAGTGTTCGAGTTTAGACTTATAATATAACTAACTAGCTTCTGCCCGCGACTTCGTTCGCGTCTAAATTTGATGTATTATCCCACGAGAATTCCCATTTTCCGGGATAAAAAGTATCCTATGTGTTATTCCACACTACAATCTATCTCAGTGCCAAATTTCATCCAGATTCTTTGAGCCGTTTAAGCGGTAAAGAATAACAAACATCTATACATCCATCCTTGCCGCGGGTTGTTCGAAAGATATACCGCGCCCCCGGAACGCAAAGGGCACAAGAAGGAACATGGATGGGTTTTAGTCACTAAAAGTCGGACACTCCCTCCCGCCCCGCCCAGGGCGGTGGAAGTCATTACAAACTTTCGCATTAATAATATTAGTGAGATTAGAAAGATAGTAGGATACCCAAAGCAAAAAAAAAAACTAAAGAGTAAATCAAGAATACCAAAACTTGTAATTAGCAACTTCTCGAGTCGCTTACGTGTGAACAGGAGGGAAATTATCTTTGTTGCTAAGTAAGAAGTTGACTGAACAACAAGTGCAGTTTGTCAAGTCGCCGACTACTTGATTATCAAGTTTGTCTTGGCCTCTAAGCATAATATTAGTTTTGTTATATTCTAACACTGGTGTTACCCACTAGACGTCTTCGAGCTGCTACTGAGAATTTCATAGAAAAACCCAATAACACATTTTGCTCGACCTGGGAATCGAACCCAAGACCTCTAGCGTAGCAGTCGCGCTTAGGACCATTAGGCTACCGAGGCAGTTGCAGTATGCTAAGAGTGATCTACGATACTGGCTCTAATAAAGCTGATGAGATGTAGTATGTCGAACGAGGCCTATTTATATCACAATAAAAGCTATTTTAGTTTAAAATACTCAATACCTATTTATTTTTAATTGAAAACCAATATCTTAATTTCCTTGTCTTTTTTTTTGTAAGCCTGTTCTGTCCTACAACTGGGCAAAGGCCTCCCTCCACACCGTCTATCCTTCACGCATTTGTGCCTCATCCTTCCAGTTTTGGAAAATCCCATTCAGTTCGTCTGTTTTTTTTTTTTTTTTTGGTGGGTGGGAAATCATCAAATAACTTCTCCCGCCCTGGGCGGGGCGGGAGGGAGTGTCAGACTTTTACTGACTAAAACCCACCCATGTTCCTTCTTGTGCCCTTTGCGTTCCGGGGGCGCGGTATCTCTTGCGAACAACCCGCAGCCCCGGCAGGCATCTGCCCTCAGTGGACCCTTCCTTTTGCTGACATCTCTTTGAGGCGCGCGTGGAACACGAACGCGCCGTCGACACGGCCAGTTCGTCTGTTAAGTTTTCGTCTTTACAGTTTTTTTTTTTTAAATTCAGATTATCTTTTTAAAAACTGTTTTACGTCAAAGAACATAAACCTTAACTTTCGAACAAAGAAAACAGCTGTTTACAATTTTAAAATAAAATCTAAGGATTTCACGACCCGCCGGTGTATTCTATAAGGAGAATCGAGCTTCAGATGGGCTATCAATCCCTAGTATTAGGTGGGATCTCTCCAAACTCACTTCACATAAAGTTACTAAGTGAGAATTTTTCAGAATACACCACCTGATCCACTTAAAAACTTCCCGCGTCATACTTGAAGTATAAAAATGCGTGAAATTATTCTTTCAGAAACAATTGCTCGCCCAATTTAATCAGTCGTATTTTCTTTATCATGCTATTACTAAGACTCGCTTAAAATGCGATTTTCTCGAAATGAAATTCCGGCTGGATCATAAAGAGAAGCCCTTTATTTTAAGACGTCAGGTAAATGCCCTCAAGACATTCATTAAGAGGATAACGTAATCTTGACTAAATGTAAGTTTGAATGTGTGACCATTCAAATTCGGCTGTCTTGTACCGATATTGGGTGAACGCCCAAATTCAGTAATAGAGGAATACGAGTTGGTTGTATGAATGATGGTGATGTCAATTTTATTTTTGATAAGTGTCTAAATTTTAATGCTCCCAGAATGAGCCACAAGTGTAGTAGCAGTACTGATACAGAGATCTTGCAACACACCTCATGATTCACCCAATTTTTTAAGAAAATATTTTTTCAAACATTCTTGTACAAATGTTTTCGTTTTATCCGTCATCAAACTTACCGCCTCATTAGCCTAGTGGTTCTAAGCGCGACTGCTACGCTAGAGGTCTTGGGTTCGATTTCCAGGTCGAGCAAAGTGTTATTGGCTTTTCTATAAAATATTCAGTAGCATCTCAGAGTTAGGATTTGTGCCCGGTTAATGGCAATAGGCTTGCCCCTATTACATGGGACCTAAACATACCGGCGAACTGTGGGTGCACATGTACATTGGTACACCTCTGCACTTAATTATTTCAAACTTACCCCATATCTACCACATCTCATCAAAATTAGTTTAGTCGTAAAAGAGTAACAAACAGATAGACTGTACGAGTTACTTTCGCATTTGTAATATTAAAAAATATATGGAATATCGATACGAATTTACAGCATAATAAATTTGCATTAACACAGAAGGTAGTTTGTACAGACACTTGTATTAATATGCCAGCACCTAAAGCACTTTCAACATGACAGGTAGAGCTTCCTAGCGCCAACAGCATTAAGGTAGGTCACGAACTTGGCTGTTAGAAGATGGCAGGTATTTAGTACGACGTGTAACATACAATTTGTAACAATACAAGGTGCAGTTTTCAGTCTCACGAGATATAACGTTGAGTTTCAAGCTCCAGTTGTGTTGCTGGTGGTCTTGACTATAAAGTAAAACTACTTCGATGCTTGCTTTGAAATCACTGTAAATAAATAAATAATCAGTTAAAATTATGACAGCCGGTCAAATCAATACTAATATTATAAAGAGGTAAAGATTGTGAGTTTGTAGGGGGTAATCTCTAGATCTACTGAACCGATTTTGAAAATTCTTCTACCCATAGAAAGCCACGTTATTTGTGAGCGCCATAGGCTATATAACATCACGCTACGAAACACGGGAGCGGAGCAGTAACCAAAGACGTAACATAACGCGGGTGAATATCAACATGCGGACGAAGTCGCGGGTAGTTCGCTAGTATTTCTTTTTGGTATTTTTTTATTTACGCTTGACAGTATTTTTAACCCCCGACGCAAAAACGACGGGGTGTTATAAGTTTGACGTTTGTGTGTGTGTGTGTCTGTCTGTGGCATCGTAGCTCCCAAACGCATCAACCGATTTTGATTTAGTTTGATTTTGGTTAAAAGGTATATTAATCGGGAGTGTTCTTAGCTATGTTTGATAGAAATCGGTAGAACGGTTTCAAAGTTATCAGCTCTTTTGTTAGTTGCGGTAGGGATTTTTATTTTTCTGTCGGGGGTTACTTACAATTTTTAATTTTGTGTTTCAGAATTTTCCCTTTCTTAAAGAACAGAATCCCCCCATTGCGTATGCGGTAGGCAGTTTCGAACGACTATATCACTGTGTGTGTGCCCCGCCTGCTTAAACCCAGCGGCAAGATGGTTAGTTTGAATTCGAAAACAAGACTAAAGTTATATTATAAAAAAACTCATAATGATTGGGTAGGACCTTAGTAAACTAAAAATTATCTCACTACCTATATATGCCAGATAGTATCTCAAAGAATTTTGGTATCTGCAATCGTACTCCATTAGCCTTTTTATAGGAATCTGGTGATAAGCCAAGAAGAAATCCAGAAAAATATTATTAAAGAAATCGCGAGCTAAGTCAACTCTTAATCTTTCCAATGTTACATTAGTCTTATCTCATTTACTGAGTCGTTAATTAGCACCCCATCTTCATTTCTTTTGACATCTTTTATAAAACTCGGTTCTTTGTTCGCGGCATGTTTACCCATGAATATTAAACCGCTCCCTCTTATGACTTGAATTACTTTTTGTAAGGGAATGATTTTTTTAAAACCGATGTAATTTTTTCATGAAATTATTTGATCTTTTGGAGATCCAATTAAGAATTTCATTTTAAGCTGTTTTAGATTTTGGTTATCTGCTTCTTTGTCTTTTATTAAATATTTTTTCAATAATGAGCGTGGATAAAAAAATCTTTGACAAAAAACAAAATACATCATTATTATAATATTGTCTTAAAATTTGATATTTCACCTGCTTTTACTATTTGTAACTGCCTCGGTAGCCTAGTGGTCCTAAGCGCGACTGCTACGCTAGAGGTCTTGGGTTCGATTCCCAAGTCGAGCAAAAAGTGATATTGGGTTTTTCTATGAAATACTCAGTAGCAGCTCGGAGTTAGGATTTGGACCCGGTTAATGGCAATAGGCTCGGCCCCTATTACATGGGACCTAAACATACCGGCGAACTGTGGGTGTACCTTGGTACACCACTGCCTAACCCTTCAGGGAATACAGGCGTCATGGTATGTAATTTGATATTTCAATCATTATGCTTCATTAGCTTCTGCTCCAGACTTCGTCCGCTTGGTTTTTTACCCGCATTAAGTTACGTCTTTGTTAACAGCTCTACTCTCGTGGGTCGTATCGTGATGTTTTATAACTTATACGAGTACTATTTCTTATGAATATTGCTAGCATAAATATTATTGCCTATCTGACTTGTAGTTTTAGAGATTAGCGCGTTTAAACAAACAAAAACTCTTCGGCTTAATTATATTATATAGTATAGATAATTACACTGCCCCGTTGGTCTCGTGGTCGCAAGCACGACTGAAGAGCGTGGGGTCCCGGGTTCGATTCCCAGATCGAACAAAAAAGTGTTATGGGGTTTTTCCATTAGGATTTGCTCTGTAACAGCCGAGCATTTGGAAGTTGGTGATGTTTCACCTCCGTGCCTCGGAAAAGCAAGTAAAGCCCAGTGGTCCCGGCTGTCATTCGTAGACCTTTGACAGTCGTTGCAGATAGTTAGAAGCCAGGAAATCTGACAACCAGTCTAACCAAGAGGTATCGTGTTGCCCAGTAACTGGGTTGTGGAGATCAGGTAGGCAGTCGCTCCATGTAAAACACTGGTACTCAGCTGTATCCGGTTAGACTGGAAGCCGACCCCAACATCGTTGGGAAAAGGCTAAGGAGATAATAAAAGTACAGATTAACAACGACAACGTTGTTAATATTGTAATACGTAGTTAGTACTCTTTAACGCAAAACTATCTATTCTTAAAGCGACTAGCTATTGACTAGCAAGATGGCACTCTAACCAATGAAAGAGGCGCCAACATCCCGACAAACTGCACATGGCCCACATATGCATGTGAAACCGCTTCTAAGCAATACAAGCCTTTTAACGCGCTATTGCGCTTTTACAACGTTCTAACTTTGACTTGAAACTGTTTGCAGTACACCTCTAATTTGTACCATTTGCATTCTATTGTGGATTTGCGTAACACGTAAGCAGGATACCATTAAATTTTTAAATAGCTTTTAATGTTTTTTGCACCTTTGATGTGTGTGTAGTAGTAGTAGTAGAGGTCTTTGTGAAGGAGCTCGTCCGGGGAAGTACAACCACCATACCTATTTCTGCCGCAAAGCAGCGTTGCTATGTTCCAGGCATATGAGACATTTCAACTTTGCCTCTTGGATGGCAACTCATTTGTATTGCAGGTTTATTTATTTTACTTAAATTAAAACGGTTACAGTTGTTACCAATTACATTACAGACAATACTTAAAAAACCCGCCATGACATGCCATGGCTGACATGTTCTTACAAGAATAAAAGCCCCTAAAATAGAAATACTTAAAAAGATAAAAGAAAAGTATGAAAAGAAAACGGAAATATAAATTTAAAAGAAACCAACCCTTTCATAAATTCTTCTCACAGCACTTCTGGCATATCAATAAAATCTTCGTCTATTCGCAAACAGATCAATGTCTAGCAGATACCTATAGGCAGCAGTGACCACTTTACATCAGGTGGGCACGTGAAACGGGCTACGTTAAATGTTGTTTGCGATGCTAATTAAAGAATGAAAAAAAATTCTTGCAAACATCAAAAAACAAAATAATCAAGAATATTAATTATTATAATATTTAAACTGGCAACACCACTCTGTCAACAAGTTTACAAATTTTCTCATTTCATATTTTATTCCGAAAAATCCTGATTCAAATACAATACAATTTAAAACAGTCTCCACATAATTTAAAGTCTTTATATATCATTATAAACCTCCACAACTAAAATAGGAATGAAGACACGAAAAAGAAATAAAATAAACAAATAGAATGTCGGCTGTCAAGGTTGTCATGAAATCCAATTTGATGAAAATTCAAAGAAAATGTTGACACGGGCCAGGAAATGGTAAAATGCACAACCACCATCTCCGGACTCGTTGCTCAGCTTCGCCTCGCCGCCACCGGAACCGAGCCGCACTGTGAGTGCTACCACACCGGCCGCGGCAGTTGCCTCGAGCTCGAGGGACGAGTATTTCTCTTTGCCGTCGACCCCACCACCTTCTCGTCGACGGGGAAGACGCCGGCCACCGGGGGGTTTGGGATCCCAAGGCCCATTGGCTTCTGATTGGGTCCCAGCTGCCGATGCCGAATACAAAATACCTTGTGATATATTAAAATTAAAAGAAAATCAATTTAAAAAATGTACCAAAAGTAGACTTTGTAAACAAGCTTATTACAAATTAGAAGATTATATTCAAGATAACAATGCTTGGGAACATGCTGGTCCTGCTCCATAGGACAATTTAAATTCTTGACAAAATCAATTGGTTGCTAATTTAATTATATAAGTACTTTGTTTTGATTAATTATTTTTCTCTTCGACATTAATTCTACATTTGAGTATTCCTCACACACTGATTCTTTGTCTCTGAAATGTATAAATGTATTTAATATCACAATTAACTTAGCTTTAATTTCTAATTTGTGGCACTGAGTACGTATTGCAGTACTTTGAGTGACTTTTTTTAATAGATCGTTTTGACATCAGTATAATTTTATGGAATTGTACAACTTATTGTAACACATTTTTTTTTTAAAAGAGTATGTATGGAGTTTTATGCCTGTTCTTCTCCATACGAAACTACCTTTTGGAATGGGCAACTAGATTCAATATTTTTAATTTAACATGTAATTGACGTTCAAAAGTGCCTTTTAATGGTCTAATTGAAATAAATGATTTGACTTTGACTTTGACTTTGATGCCGGTGGAAGTATGCAGCGCATGAGATGGACACAGTCCATTAATGACAATAGTATTATTTTTAAGACGCAACTGCAATGTCCATAATATACAAGGTGTCAGTTCAACAAGCGACATACTTTGAGGGAGTGTACTGCTTATGAAAATAAACCACTTTCACTATGAAATTGAACTTAAAATTGCAAAAAAAGCTGTTTCTTACACGTAGGCAAGTAGGCAGTGGCAAGTATCGACATGTACCACAACCCTGGTCCCCAAGATACAGGCTCCGCCTAGTTTGGTGACCGCTGTTTTTACTCGAAATGCGTAGCGCTTATTGTTACCATTTTTTACTGTATGCTAACCTAATTATAAGGAACTTTTGTAACAATGGATAATAAACTTTTACTGTACTTTACATTATCGTGCTATGTGAACATAAAAAATGTATGGAGTAGTTAATTTTATTTTTCGATTTTACGGTTCGTACTATATTAAAAATTGATCATTTTCATGAGGATAGCACTCCCTTAAAGAAAGTCCCTTATTTACCTTTACACTCTGTATAATTGAGCACCAATTAGTCCACCGGTGAACCGCTTTGGTGACAGGTCTAAACGTGCGACTGTCTCTAACAAGTCTGGTCCAATCAAAACTTCTATAATTATCGCGCCAGGCAGAAATGTTTCAGTAATATTGGCCAATATTGCAACTGCACGCAGACTTAGTCATGCTAGTAATAAAATACGTTGAAAAGGTTTGTTTTATGTTCCATTTAAATATGATGCATATACATATTTATCTTAAGGTCTAAATTGAAATAGCTAAATGAATAACTCTTTTAATATTTGTACTAGCTTTTGCTTCATTCGTGTAAAAGCCAGTTAAGGACGGGTTTAAACTTTTATGCGCGTACTCCTAAATCTTTTCTTAAAATAATAGTAAGAGAAGGTTTCTATCAAAATCACATATTTGTCAGAATCTGGAACACCCAAACGACACCAGATTTTTGATTTTCGTGTTAAATCCAACTTATTATATTTACCAAGAATCCGGAATACTAAAATCCTTTTAAAGTTACGATCACAATGCGTGTAAACTATTTGAGTTTAATTTTTTTAACAAAGCGAAATGTGCAACATAACCTCTAGTTTGATAAAAGAACGTTATCCTCGAAATGTATTTTTTTTCATTTTTACTGTTTTATTTATTTTTTTACAAACAATGAGTATTTTAACCAACATTATTAATGCGAAAATAAATTTGTTTGTTACATTTTCACTCCTAAACTACTGAACCGATGATCCTGATTTTTTTCATATACGCAGAAAAGGATATAGGGTACCTTTCATCCCAAAAAAATACTGTTTTCGAGGAAAACATCAATAACTTTTTTATTGTTATAGATGGCACCACGTGACTTTCGAATAATGATGAAATTTTTAATATAACCGACATTTATGCGAACGAAGTCGCGGGCAAAAGCAAGTAATATTTAATATTTTCTTAGGATTCTAATAATTGTAGGCACCAATAAAATACAGTTAAAAGCGTTCTCTTGTTGAAAGTTCTCAAGAACGGAATGAGTTTTAAAAGTTTAAAGTTTTAAAATATGTAGTTGGAACTCCTACGGCTAAACTATTTTGAAACAGTATGCGACTGTACTTTTTCTTCTATCATTTATTTTGTAATAAGAACGCTCTGTTGTGTGTACTGAACTTATATTTGGAGTATTGCCTTTAATAGTGCCTCGTTGGCCTAGTGGTCCTAAGCGCGACTGCTACGCTAGAGGTCTTGGGTTCGATTCCCAGGTCGAGCAAAAAGTGCTATTGGGTTTTTTTATGAAATTCTCAGTAGCAGCTCGGAGTTAGGATTTGTGTCCGGTTTATGGCAATAGGCTCGGCCCCTATTTATTGGGACCTAAACATACCGGCGAACTGTGGGTGTAAATTGTTACACCTCTGCCTAACCCTTCGTGGAATTTAGGCGTGATGGTATGTGATGTCAATGCCTTTATTAGTAAGCTACCTACCAACAGCTTACTCATACATTTATACTATGTATATGTATGTATGTACGTATTCACCAGACCGATTCCGGCCACGGCGGCTAATCTTAACGCAGACTAGCTAAGTACGCAGGAGATATAATAGTGCACAAGTGTGTGTGCAAACACAGTTGTTCCCTAACTCTAATAGTCCGATGGGATGGCTATCCGACAAAACCGGGGAGAGATCAGGCGAAATTCCTAATGGAAAAGCCCAATAACACTTTTTGCCTGACCTAGGAATCGAAACCAGGACCCCACGCTCAACAGTCGTGCTTGCCACCACGACACCATCGGGGCAGTACTAATACTAATACATGTAAAACACACGAGCTCTGCAGCATTGCAATGCTGCAGAGCTCGTGTGTTTTAAAGCGTTATACTTCGAAACTACTGGTCCGATACTGAACATATTTTCACTAACAGTAAGATACGTTATCCTTAAGTACTATAGGATATATTTTTATTTATTGAAAATAGCGATTAGTGAGCGAATTAACGAGAATGAAATTGCGGCCAAAAGCTTGTATTATAATAATCATACCATCACGCCTGTATTCCCCGAAGGGTTAGGTAGAGGTGTAACAATGTACAGCCACAGTTCGCCGGTATGTTTAGGTCCCATGTAATAGGGGGCGAGCCTATTGCTATTAATCGGGCACAAATCCTGACTCCGAGCTGCTACTGAGAATTTCATAGAAAAACCCAATAACACTTTATGCTCGACCTGGGAATCGAACCCAAGACCTGTAGCGTAGCAGTCGCACTTAGGACCACTAGGCTACCGAGGCAGTTTTATTTAATTAATATTCAAGTTTCACAGATACCTAAGTGTTCCAATAAACCTCCCTTATGGAATCTGGTGGAAATTCGATTTCCAATCAGATTGAAATGCGACGGTATTGTTACGTAGAAAATGTTACTAGCTTTTATTAAATTTTCAATTTAATATTCTGATAGATGGTTTGGTGCATTTAATTTATAATTAGATAGATGAGTAGTTTTTAAATCCCTTAGGAAAGTTGAGGGGTTTTGTAAGTTATTGTGTGAAGGGGGGGTATGTGTGTGCATGGTATCGTAGCTCCCAAACGGCTAAACGGATTTTGATTTTGATTTTTTTGTTGTTTCAAGATTAACCTAATCGAGTCTGTTCTAAGCTATGATTCAATAAAATCTGTTCAGCCGTTTGACGATCAGCTCTTTTACATACCATCATACCATCACGCCTGTATTCCTCGAAGGATTAGGCAGAGGTGTACCAATGTACACCCACAGTTCGCCGGTAGCTGAGTACCAGTGTTTCTACATGGAGCGACTGTCTATCTGACCTCCCAACCCAGTTACTGGACAACACGATACCTCTTGGTTAGACTGGTTGTCAGACTCCCTGGCTTCTGACTATCCGTAACGACTGTAAAAGGTCTACGAATGACAGTCGGGACCAACGGCTTTACGTGCTTTCCGAGGCACGGGGGTCTCACACCACCAACTTCCAAACTCCGGGCTGCTACTGAGAAATTCGTAATGGAAAAACCCAATAACACTTTTTGCCCGACCTGGAAATCGAACCCGGGACCCCACGCTCATCAGTCGCGCTTGCGACCACAGGACCAACAGGGCCGTCTCCTCTATAACTGAACTATCCAACTAAAATATATTTTCAATTCGCACCAGTACTTCCTGAGAGAAACGAGTTCAACCAAACAAACAAACAAACTCTTCAGCTTTATAATATTAGTATAGATCAAAGCTTGTGAAAAGAAATTGTATTTACAGAGTTTTATAACACAAATATGTTCACACATTTTCACGAACCTATTAATTACCGTTCCACGAGTTCTCACCGCCCCTATTATCCAAACATAATGAAACAAGGAACGAATATTCTGAAAGCTTTTGTTATTACATCTTTTCCCTTATTTTGCTGTCGGTGAGTATTTCAAAAGATTAACAAGACACTGTAATTCACGTCTCAAGCCTTAGTGTAAATGATAACGGTATTAATTTTACGAAGTCCTGTCTCATTTAATTGATACGTGAAGGGAGACTGACAGGGTATATACGCGGGATAAGCTGCAAGCGGAACACAAATTATGTTAAAGGTACTTTGGAGGTGGAGCAATCTATCTATTATATAAACATTTTATTCTGCCTCGGTAGCCTAGTGCTCCTAAGCGCGACTGCTACGCTAGAGGTCTTGGGTTCGATTCCCAGGCCGAGCAATGTGTTATTGGGTTTTTCTATGAAATTCTCAGTAGCAGCTCGGAGTTGGGATTTGTGCCCGGTTAATGGCAACAGGCTCGCCCCCTATTACATGGGACCTAAAACATACTGGCGAACTGTGGGTGTACATTGATCTACCTCTGCCTAACCCTTCGGGGAATACAGGCGTGATGGTATGTGTATGTATATTTTAAATCTATTTTAATTCCGTAGACACCCGTCGACATGGTCTGTCTCTCTTTTTCTTAATATTAATATTTAATCTGGCATCTATCTCATAGCATTTACGCCTCTACAGTACACACGGGGTATAAATAGACACATCACATAGCCATTTAATACGCATAGAACTTAGGTACTTTAATTGCAATTTTAATGACTCTATTCCAAATATTAGCAGGGATGCGACCACTTATTACTTCGACAAAAAAAAAAACGAATATTGGATTTTTTTATCATTGTTTTTTTTTTTTTGTAAAAGAACTTTAACGCAGAAGAAGGAGAAAGGAATGTGTAATGATCGTAGCAGGTAGCGTTCTGTGGTTTCTGCCTACCCTAAACGGAAAAAGGCGTGAGTTTATGTATGTACCTTATGTAACTTTAACCCACACTTTGAATATTTTCTGTATCATGGGTGCTTTTACAAACATATAAATTCACATACACACTCCACCAGACTCGGAACAACTATATGTAGGTCAATATGTTGCCATTTCTACTTTCAATCAATTTCAGTTAATATCTACTTAGTACATACTTTTAGATGCGCCCATTCCCCTAATCCTCACTCGCCTTCAGAATCTAAACAGGGACGTATTTACTTTTATTGCCCTAGTAATATTGCGTGGCAATCTATATGGGCTATAAAACACTCAAGCAATTACAATCAGGAACTTTCAGAGCCAGTTGGTAGTTGTTCTATTTAGTGCTTATTGAGTTTTATTTGCGACTCTCGTACTAATTATTTAGGCAATGTTTTTGTTTTATTAATGTAGTTAATGGAATCAATTAATAGTAAATGGATTAAAGATGGAAGCTAGCCTAGATGAAATGTAATAGACATTGATAAATGGGAGGAACACACTCATGATGAAGAAGGTAGTTCTACACACACTACTGGCTGATAGTTTCAGTTGAACTGCATAGTTCGGCTATGCAAAAAAAGCTGACGCCTTGAGACACATTATGGCCGCCGGATAGCACACGCTTCGATTTCAAACTGATAAATAAAATGGCGGGCGTGATACGATCTGACAGGTTTTTTTATTTAAACATCTAGAGGTTATGGGCATCTCCAAAACTATACATTAAATTATTCATATTTAACTATGGAGAATTTGAAATATGTTGTACTTGTGTACATTTTAATTCATTTAAATGTAGATTTGAGATTTTTTAAATCCCTAATTTTGTTGTTTTACTCTCGTACAATAATTCACACCTTTCATGTTATCTCTTTACCGCCTTTAGATTGACTAGTAAAGAATGCCTACGGCATTAAGTTCGCCTTTGTGCTTTTTTGTGGAAGTTTAAATAAATAAATAATATCCCTTTACAAAAAACAGAAGCTTTAAAATGTCACATAGTACATACCCTCACTCGGTATTCCCCGAAGGGTTAGGCAGTGGTGTAGCAATGTACACCCACAGTTCGCCGGTATATTTTAGGTTCCATGTAATAGGGGGGCGAGTCTATTGCCATTAACCGGGTACAAATCTTAACTCCGAACTGCTACTGAGAATTTCATAGAAAAACCCAATAACACTTTGCGAGCAAAGTGTTAATCGAACCCAAGACCTCTAGCGTAGCAGTCGCACTTTGGACCTCTAGGCTAACGAGGCAGTTACCACATAATAGGTACAATAATTATAACCTATGTACTGATAACTGATCACAATCACCACTGTCTGAACGGTAATATCGGATTGTGATAATCTGATTGTTTTAACTACTTGGGTAATGTTGCTATGTAATATTAACACCTACCTACTAGTATTTCCCAAACTGGGTGTAGGCACATTCCATGATATTATGTATACACTGAATATATTGCTGTTTGTCCTTAGTTCGGAACTTGGATTAGGAACAGCAATGCCTATATTAAAGGTAGCTATTTATTCCAAGTTCCCCTGTTTATTTTATACAAGTTTTGATGTATGGCAGAGTATATTAATTTTAATTTGTTTTGTAAATATTTATGGCTTTAGTTAAATAAGAAGGTGCTTTTAAATTATGAATCTTTAGTACCTATTCAAATTCAAACTGAACTCTTAATAACAAAAACTTGTAAAACCGATTTTCTATACTAATATTATAAAGAGGAAAGATTTGTTTGTTACAAATAGGCTTCGAAACTACTGGACCGATTTTAAACATTTTTCACCAATAGATAGCTAGACTATTCTCGAGTAACATAGGCTATATATTATCACGCTACGACCTACGGGAGTAACGAAAGATGTAACTTAACGAGGGTGAAATAAACCACGCGGACGAAGTCGCGGGCAGGTCGCTACTTAACTATTAAAATAAATAAAATTGAAGTATGTTGATGTCAAAATAAAAGATTTTTATTTAATTCAAATAAATGTTTACTCGATATTAATAATTTGAAAAAGTTTTTATGTCTCTTTGTTCCGCTTTATCTCCGAAACGGCTGGACTACTTTTAACGGGACCTTCACTAGCAGATAGTTGATATTGTAAGGAGTAACTTGGGCTAAGAAAGGAGAAATGAGTATGCTTAGATGGTTCGGTCCTGTTGAGAGAATGAATGAAAGGCGACTAACAGAAGGGATTTATATGGCAGATGTGAGTGGCAATGCCGGGAGAAGACGCCCTAGAAAGACCTACCATGACCTATTTGGTGAGGTTCTTCAGAAAGGTCGGGTGCGCAGTACTCGTAACCGGCGTGCTTGTATGAACAGATATATGAACGTGGACGAGGCGAAGGAAGTATATAAGGACCGTAGCAGTTGGCGTTCTGTGGTTTCTGCCTACCCCCATGGGAAAAAGGCGTGAGTTTATGTATGTATGTAACTTAGGCTACTTCAATTTTAGAAAAAAAAATGGGTTCCGCGCAAGAAATTAAAATCCCACTGAAAACGCAGATGAAGTTGCGATAATAAACTAGTAAGAATCAAAAACAAAGAGGTTTGTTGGGGATTATGCAAACTAATAAAGTCAATTGACTCAAAGTCGTTATAAGTGCTTGTCAGTCAGCACTTTCCAAGTTAAAATACTTATTTGCTGCTGCTTTTAATAAACTGTGTTTATTCCTTAACAAAGTTTTGATCAAAAACTTTGCTAATTGTTATTTTGTAACATTTATCTAATTCTGAAATTGTTAGAAGTTGGTTGGAGTGGTCATACCTATATTAATATTACTACCTTCTGCCCGTGACTTCGTCCGCGTCAATTTGATATATTATGCCACGGGAACCGTAATTTTTTTCCGTAATAAAAAGTATCCTATGTTCCATACTACAATCTATCTTAGCGCCAAATTGTATCCAGATCCGTTCAGCCGTTTAAGCGTGAAAGAGTAACAAACATTCATCCATCCTCACAAACATTCGCATTTGTAATATTAGTAGAAAGTAGGATAAAGAGGAGAAGTTTGTTTGTTTTTAAATTCTGTTTTTAAGAGGTACCTTAGGGGTGCTTGTCAGAATACCTCCACGCGTGCCTGACGGCTGCTTGTCCTTCTGGACAAGTCCGGAGGGAACGGCAGTCGACAGGACGGTGCACCCTGGGCACGGGCAGTGGTCTTCCCTGGGGAATGGGAAGAGATTCTTATTCTCTGGGGAATGTCACTGTCCGTGGCGAAAATTCTGACGAGGGTGGGGTCCGTGCTGGACCAACAGGGCGTTGCTCCGCGTGTCCCTCTGAATAGCAAAGGGCACAGCGGAGGAATAAGGACGGGCTCGGCGTGCACTTACCCTGCCGTCGAGCAGACAGGGAGGGATGTCGTCCCCCTCTGTCGCCGTCGTACATCGTAACCCATATCGGAGTGTCGTGGATCACGTCTCGCGGCTTCGAGTGGGACCGAGGGTCTTGGCTTAACCGCCCGGACCGCGAGGTAGAAAACCTCTATAAAAAGTTACCCCGAATCCCAAGCGGCGGCGCACCGTGAGGGGATGTATGGCTGACGGGAGGTTCTACGGAACAATCAGTCCCTAGTGCGAACCACTGTTTTTTGGTTGGATGGTTGGAACTCTATATACTCGTGGGATTTAAAATGGATCTATCAATAAATAATAAAAATAAAAATGACGAAAGGGAGAAGGGGGATGCAGGGTCGGAGTCTGACTCTGCTCCCAGTGTGGTGAGCGTGGGAAGCTCAGTGAGCTCCCGCCGCGCAGAGTTCCTGCGCAAGCGCTCCAGACCGGTCGACGACCAGGGGTCGTCGACTGAGGGCGAGCTGGCCTCGGCTCGTAAGATCCCCACCAGCAAGCGCGGTGGGGTTCAGGAGCGAGGCCCCGGCAGAGTGACGGCCCGGAGTAGGGTTGCCGGGCGACCGGCGACGCCTGTCGCGGGGGGGCAGCCCCCCCTTGGCGAGTCCGGCGACGAGGTGGGTGCAGCTGGCGGCTCCGAATTGGAGCGTAAGGCCAGGCTTGCGGAGGTCGTGGAGGCCGCCGTCTTACGTGTGGCTCGGCAGAGGGCGAAAACGTCCAAAGACCGGGCCATATCGGAGGCGGCGGCCACCATAGTGGCGGCGGCAGAGGCCGCATACGCGACGCCGCAGACCGACGAGGTCGGTCGGCTTCGGACGGAGGTGGCTCGCCTGACGGCCGCCATGGGGCCCCTGGTTGAGAGCAACAGGAGGCTCCAGGCGGAACTAGCCGAGCTTCGCGGGGCGGGTGGGGGCCAGCAGCCAGCCAGCCGGCAGCCCGTGCCGGTAGAGAACCAGGTTCTCAACCTGGTTCGGAAAGAGCTGGCCGCCTTCCAGCAACGGTTCTCCATTCTGGAGGGCATCGTGCTGCGCCCCCCCCTGGCGGCTGGTGGCGCCAAGAGGGCCTCGTACGCGGCAGCCGCCTCTGAACCGGGGCCGGTCAGGCAGCCCCCCAGTAGGGCTGCTCCGGCGCCCGCCGCCAAACCGGTCCCACCAAAGCCGGCACCGGCGAAGCCGGCTCCGACAAAGTCGGCTCCGGTGAAGCCGGCACCGGTGAGTGGTGCGGCGCCCCGGAGGAGGAGGGGTAGGGTGGCGGTGGCGGCGGTTATGCCTGAGCCGCCCCAAAGCTCTCCCGCGGCCGAGGCCGAGTGGCAGGTAGCCGGGGAGAAGGAGAGGGGCCAAAAGGCTGCCCGAAAGGCCAGGGCGGCCACAAGAAAGGCGGAGGAGCGGCGGCGGCGCAGAGCGCGCAAAGCCGCGGCGAGGCTACGCGCCCCCAAATCCGCGGCTGTAGTGATTTCACTACAGCCGGAGGCGGAGAAGAGGGGCGTCACCTACGGCGAGGTGCTCGCCAAGGCGAAAGCGGCGGTGAGCTTGGCGGAGCTCGGGATCGCTGGGGGCCTCCGGCTAAGGGTCACCGCAACAGGGGCCCGGATGCTGGAGATCCCCGGCGCCACTAGTGGCTCGTCCGCTGACGCCCTGGCTGAAAAGCTCAGGGCGTCCCTAGACGCGGATGAGGCCCGAGTGTCCAGGCCGGTCAAGTGCGCAGATTTGCGCATTTTGGGCCTGGACGACTCCGTCACCGCCGCGGAGGTGGTGGCCGCCGTCGCCAGGACGGGTGGATGCCCTGCCGATCAGGTGAGGGCAGGCACCATCCGTCCGGACCGCGTGGGCATGCAGACCATAACGGTCAGCTGCCCCGTGACGGCGGCCAGAGCCATAGTGGAGGGCCGAAGGCTCCTGGTGGGATGGGTATCGGCGCAGGTCAAACTGCTCGAGCCCAGACCCCTGAGGTGCTTCCGCTGCCATGTGGGCAACCACGTGGCATGCCGATGCGCCTCGGAGGTAGACCGCAGCGCATTGTGTTTCCGCTGCGGTCAGCCCGGTCACAAGGCCGCGGCTTGTGATGCTCCGCCGCACTGCGACGCATGTGCGGTGGCCAGCAAGCCGGCCGACCACCGGGCTGGGAGCAGGGCCTGCGCTCCGCCGGCCAAGGCCGGGGGACGGCCCTCCACCGCCGTGGTCCTCGCCACCGCCGCCGCCGCCGCCACCGCCGCCGCCGCCGCGGCGGCCACACCAGGACCCTCACGGGTGATTCAGGAGGGGGTTGTGATGGATTGCCAATAACGGCTCCATTACGCCTCCTCCAGGCGAACATCAACCACTGCGCCTGCGCTCAGGATCTGTTGCTCCAGAGCATGGCGCAGTGGTCGATACACATCGCCGTGGTCGCTGAGCCGTACTTTGTCCCGCCCAGGGATGCCTGGGTGGAGGACCTTAGCGGCTCAGTGACCATAATTGCGTCGGCCGCCGCCGGCACCCCGTCCCTGGAGAGTGTCAGGAGGGGACAGGGGTGCGTAGCAGCACGGTTCGGGGACATTGTCGTGGTAGGAGTCTACTTCTCCCCGAACCGAACTCTCGCCGAGTTCCACAACTCCCTTGCGGAGTTGAGTGTCGTCGTCGGAAGCCATTCCCTTCCCGTGCTAGTGCTCGGGGACTTCAATGCCAAGAACTTGGCTTGGGGTTCTCGTTGCACGGACGTGCGAGGAAGGATGGTGGAGGACTGGGCTCTGGAGAAGGGCCTAGTCGTCCTAAATCGGGGTTCTGTCGCCACGTGCGTGCGGATGCGGGGCGAGTCTGTTGTGGACATATCGTTCGCCAGCCCCGCTCTGTCACCACGGGTCCTCGACTGGCGCGTTATGGAGGGGGTGGAGACCTACTCCGATCACCGGTATATCCGGTTCGACGTCTCCGCCCAGGACTCCAGCGCGCCGGTCATACAGGCCCCGAGTGGTCCGCGGTGGGCGCTGAAGCAGCTGAACCGGGAGCTTCTCCTGGAAGCCTCGATCGTGCAGGCCTGGGTGTCATCACCGGACAGGCCTGCCGACATCGACAACGAGGTGGGGTGGTTCCAGGAGGCCATGTCCGAGATTTGTGACGTGGCAATGCCCCGAGTTCGGCCAGGTAGCGCCCGCCGGCAGGTATACTGGTGGTCGCGCGAGCTGACGCCTCTGCGAGAGGCGTGCGTCGCTGCGCGACACCCATATGCCAGGCATCGCAGGCTCCGCGTTCGGCCTCCGAATGCGGCAGTCATCGAGGCGGAGTTGTACGAGAGGTACAGAGCGGCGAAGACCGCCCTCAACGAGGCTGTCATGCGGGCCAAGGCTCAGGCCCGCGAGGAGCTGCTGGGGACTCTGAACGGAGATCCGTGGGGGCGCCCTTACAAGACGGTGCGGGGTAAGCTCCGCACCTGGGCCCCCCCGCTGACGCAGAGTCTCCGGCCGGAGCTCGTTGAGGACGTGGTGAGCGCTCTGTTCCCTTCGCGGGGGGAACATCCTCCCCCGCCCATGGCTCCGCCTCTTGCGATGCCGGAAACGGACCACGACGACGACGACACCCCTGAAGAGACTGGGGTAGACCTGAGGATGGCGGTACGAAGGCTGAAAGCCAAGAATACCGCCCCGGGACCCGATGGCTTACCTGGCAAAGCCTGGGTCCTGGCCTCAGAGGCCCTTGGGCCTCGACTGGAGGGGCTCCTAAGCGCATGCTTGGAGAGGGGCCAGTTCCCACGTCGCTGGAAGACGGGGAAGCTGGTCCTCATACGGAAGCCGGGGCGCCCTGCGGACTCGCCGTCCGCATACCGGCCCATCGTGTTGCTCGACGAGGTGGCAAAGCTCTTTGAGAGAGTGATTGCGGGCCGCCTCGTCGGGCACCTGGTGGGGATGGGGCCGGACCTTGCGGACAACCAATTTGGTTTCCGCAGGGGGCGCTCTACGGTGGACGCCATCATGCGCGTGAGAGCCCTATCGACGGGGGATGCAGTGGCCCGGGGCGGGGTCGTCTTGGCGGTGTCTCTTGACATCGCCAATGCCTTCAACACCCTGCCCTGGAGTTGCATTAGGGAGGCACTCCGGTACCACCGGATGCCGACCTACCTCCGTCGAGTTGTCGGGGCCTATCTGACAGATAGGGCCGTGATTTACCCTGGTCGCACAGGAGAATGGAACCGGCGAGAGATGTCGTGCGGTGTCCCACAGGGTTCGGTTCTGGGGCCGCTCCTGTGGAACATCGGATACGACTGGGTGCTGCGAGCCGACCTCCCTGAGGGCGTCGGCGTAGTATGCTACGCCGACGACACGCTGGTCTGGGCGCAGGGAAGGTCGCACGAGGCGGCGGCCGACTTAATGACACGCGGGGTTGCGATAGTCGTTGAGAGGATCCGGCGGTTGGGTCTCGAGGTGGCCTTGCACAAATCTGAGGCCATGTGTTTTCATGGGCCTCGGAATAGGCCACCGTCGGGATCCCAACTAACGGTAGGAGGGGTTCACATCGGCGTCGGGTCGACGATGAAGTACCTGGGACTCGTCCTCGACAGTCGGTGGAACTTCGCGGAGCATTTCCGACGTTTGGCCCCCAAACTGGAACGGGCCGGGGCTGCCTTTAGGCGGCTTCTACCCAACCTGGGGGGACCAAACGCCTCCTGTCGGAGGCTCTACGCGGGAGTCGTGCGGTCGATGGCCCTTTACGGGGCCCCGGTGTGGGCGCAGGGGTTAAGGCGACTTGCCGCCCACTACCTCATTGCGTCCCAACGGGTGATCGCCATAAGGGCCATCCGAGGATACCGCACGATCTCGGGGGAGGCGGCGAGCCTCCTTGCCGGATTGCCGCCGTGGGATCTGGAGGCGCTGGTCCTCGCGCGCCTGTACGAGTGGCGCGTGGAGGTACTAGGCCGGGGGGAGAGTCCGCCACCGCGGCAAATTGCCGCTCGGCGGGCCGACCTCCGGCTCGATCTCATGGCGACATGGAGACAGCGGCTGTCGCAACCTCGTGCTGGGCACGCCTTAATAGAGGCGGTAAGTCCCCTCTTTGAGGAGTGGCTGGAGAGGCGCCACGGCGCCCTCACCTACCGCCTGACGCAGGTCCTCACCGGACACGGGTGTTTCGGGAGGTTCCTGCACCTCATCGGGCGGGAGGAAACGTCCGGGTGTCACCATTGTGTGGATCGCCCCGAGGACACGGTGGAGCACACCGTGGCGGTATGCCCCGCTTGGGCGGAGCATCGCCGAGTCCTCGTGGCGGCCATCGGCGGCGGCGAACTCTCGCGTCCGGCCCTGGTGCAAGCCATGGTCCGGAGCGAGAGGGAATGGGATGCAGTCGCCTCCTTCTGCGAGGCAGTAATGCTTGAGAAGGAGGCGGCGGGACGGTTGAGACAGCGGTTCTCCCGTCCCAGCCGCCGCGGTAGACGCTCCGGACGTCGGGAGCCGCGAGACGACTCCCGGCCACCGTAGATACTGGCCTGTGGACGGTGAGCAATGGGTAGCTCACCGTCCTTACGTTGCATAACGACAGGCCGTGTCGACGGCGCGTTCGTGTTCCACGCGCGCCTCAAAGAGATGTCAGCAAAAGGAAGGGGCCACTGAGGGCCGATGCCTGCCGGGGCTGCGGGTTGTTCGCAAGAGATACCGCGCCCCCGGAACGCAAAGGGCACAAGAAGGAACATGGGTGGGTTTTAGTCAGTAAAAGTCTGACACTCCCTCCCGCCCCGCCCAGGGCGGGAGAAGTTATTTGATGATTTCCCACCCACCAAAAAAAAAAAAAAAAAAAAAAAAAGAGGTACCTTAATTCTGGTTAGATTACAAAAATCCTTTTACATAATAAGCTACTGTATAGCTAAGTGCTGTAAGCTATATTTTATGACATTATTCTTGATTATCGATGCGTAGGGATGTGTGAAGTTTTTGTACAGAGGGGAAGATAAATATTTAATACTAAGTGAAAACCCATTGGAAAATTTGAAACTTCAAATGGTACTCAGGTGTGGGGTGCTGGTGCATCCACAGGCAGATATAGTAATACCTTTGGTGCTGCAAAAGTTCACAGGCGACGATAACCACAAAAAAATTGGTGGGCAGTCGCCGTAGGCTTGTTAGCCATCGTTAGCCAAATTGTAGTACCATAAATACTTGTGTCAAATAAAAATGTTATATTTTTTTTTGCTATTCGTTCGTAACCCGACCATGACTAATTTACTTTTACTGAATACAAAATCGAATAAAATAAAAATCGCTGTAGTACATTCCTGCAAACTCTCGTTTCCAATATTTAATTAGAACGTTTTTTTTAGCCCGGTTAAGCTCTTTGGCTGCCATCTTGAATTCGATTCAGTGATTTGATTTACAAGACATTATAGACGCTATGCCCAATGAAATAAGGATTGTAATTTGTTTTGGTTTAAACATCAGTTATAAATTTAATTGGAAGCCTTACAAAGATTTATTAGGCATGTTTTCGTAAAACCAATTTTCATATATCATTCTTGATATTAATTCAATAAATAAAATTTGCGACAACTTGCAATGTAGTGTTTTCAAGCTGACTTGTCTTCATATAATTATATCTAGAGGAACCATGCAAATTATGTATTTATTATTATATTTTATTCTTGGAAATTTTCAACCTTGCACCTACTACGTTTTGTCTCTGCATCACCCTAAGGTAGGAGAGAAAAAACCCAAGGCATTAACTCCGCCTCTGGAAAGTGCATTTTTTACATAATGTGCTTAAACTTTTAATAAATTAAAAACATAACACATAACATACCATTACGCCTGTATTCCCCGAAGGGTTAGGCAGAGGTGAAACAATGTACACCCACAGTTCGAAGGTACGTTTAGGTCCCATGTAATAGGGGGCAAGCCTATTGCCATTAACCGGGCACAAATCCTAACTCCGAGCTGCTACTGAGAATTTCATAGAAAATAACACTTTTTGCTCGACCTGGGAATCGAACCCAAGACCTCTAGCGTAGCAGTCGCTCTTAGGACCAATAGGCCACCGAGGCAGTTAAAAAAATAAATAATAATAATAAAAAAAAAAGAAATAATTCCTCTCACTTTACTCTTACTTAACAAAAAAAAGAAATACATTTTTACTTCAAGTAAGTCAAGTAAAATCTTCACGAAACAAACTTTTTTAATGATCACATGTAAAGAGATCTCAAATTCTGTTCAAAAGAAAGTGTCGGATCATTCCTTTGCCAATGTAACTTGGTTGCAATTAAACTTGAACCAATAGATGGTATCGGCGATGCAAACGTCGAAGGTTCCGCTTGTCTGTGCTTGCAATTTGTTGAAATTCCATTCTGTTTGTGAGAAGACCGATAAAACTTTTAGTCAGTGATTGGTTTCTGCTGTCTGTTATTTAGTGCTACAGGTTGTGATTGAAAAGTTGTTTCGATTAAACTTGGTAGTAGTGGAAGAAGTTACGTTTTATAATACAGTACTAGCAGTAGTAGGGCTCTTTGTGAATGAGCTCGTCCGGGGAAGTACTACCACCATACTTATTTCTACTGCAGAGCAGAGTTACTCCTGTTTGAACGTTATGGGTGTCGGTGTAATTAAAAACACATGAGACATCTTAAAATTGTCTCTGGGATGGCAACGAATTTGCAAGTAAAAAATTATTAGTAACTAGTTTCTGCCCGAGACTTCGTCTGCGTTAAATTTGATAGTTATCTTACGCGAATCGTACATTTTTCCGGGATAAAAAGTATAACTGTGTGTGTGTAACTGCCTCGTTGGCCTAGTAGTCCTAAGCGCGACTGCTACGCTAGAGGTCTTGGGTTCGATTCCCAGGTTGAGCAAAAAGTGTTATTGGGTTTTTCTATGAAATCCTCAGTAACAGCTCGGAGTTAGGATTTGTGCCCGGTTAATGGCAATAGGCTCGCCCCCTATTACATGGGACCCCTAACTATACCGGCGAACTGTGGGTGTACATTGTTACACCTCTGCCTAACCCTTCGGGGAATACAGGCGTGATGGTATGTTAAAAAGTATCCTATGCGTTATTCCACACTACAATTTATCTTAATGCCAAATTTCATCCAGATCCAACCAGCCGTTTAAGCGTGAAAAAGTAACAAACATCCATTCATCGATCCATCCTCACGAACTTTCGCATTTATGATATTCTAGCTGACCCGGCGAACTTCGTACCGTCAAACATTTTTTAAAGTTTTAAAATGGATATACATAGTATGTTATCCTTAAGAGAAAGACATAATGCCATCGCAGACTTTTCTGTAGACCTACATAAGATACACAATTCCAACACACATTATTTTGTTATATCTCAAAGGGCAGCGCTACCGTTGAAGGCGCCTAGAAAAAAAAAAATTAAAACACTCCTCGAGAATCACTCTGTTCATTGATGAAAACGGCATGAAAATCGGTGCAGGAGTTTTTGATTTTATCGCGAACAGGAAGACAGACAGACGCGGTGGACTTTGTTTTATAATATGTAGTGATAATGATAAGAGGAGTAGGATTTCTGATGATTTCGTTTCTTTTCAGGCGGACATAGCACATTCGGCCAAAGGCTACGAGTCAGAGGATGAGAACGCGGGGAGAAAGTGGCAGAGGGCCAGCGACGAACGGCCAGCCAGCAAGACCACCATGTACTCAAAGCAGGTAAGCAATGTCCCAACCGATTTTACCATTTATAACAGTTATTAACTGGTGGAAGGGATAGTAATGAAATGGAATCGTAATAAAACTGTTATAGTAACGGGCACGAGTCGTGAGCACAAACTTCAAGTTAATTTTTGGGTCTCTTTGGCGGAATGTAGGAGGCGGGGGGCGCCGACGCTGCACGCGATTGCCAATCCGGACCAATCTCAAGGCTTGTGCCAGTTACTATACTATGAATTCAGTACATAAAACGAGGGACCCACGAGAGAAAAATTATTCGTAGGTTATACAAAAAAAAAACAATTTTTCCATACATTTTAACCCGAGTAGGTGATGCAGTTTTATATGGAACAGATGTTTCATTATGTATTCCCTTCCACCTACTACAAAAACTGAACACTACTGCTTTTCTTTTGTTGATGCAAATAAAATGTTTAAAGTTAAAGTAGAAGTCAAAGACAAATCCATTTTGAGCTGACGTCATTGACCTAGGTACCTCTACAATTTTCAGCTTTATAGGTCAATAAGTTTTCAAGCTTTCCTATTTTGTCATTATTAAATGGGACAAGCCCGCCACACTATTCCCAACAACTGCAACTTCTGTAAGCCAGAATCAACAGTGGAGACCGCCAGAAGAGCGCCGAGGCAATGAAGCTCGACGAATCCCGGAGAAACGATATAACTGTCTTGGATCCCGCAACGAAATTAATCAAAAAAGATTAGCGGAGGAGTAGGAAAAAATAAAATTTCCACTTCCCTCCAAACATGCATTAGACAGAACAGAACTAGGCCAATAGGCACAAGGGGATGTTTACAACTGGGAGAAGCATAGATGGCCAAGCACCACGGATTGCAATTATTATTAACTTAATGGGTCCTATTTAGTCAGTAAGTGACCTTTCGCTTTCATTTATATAAGATTAGATTTATCTGGTGAAATTAATTGTTTTAAATTTTAAATCGATTACCAGATACGAAGTCATTAAATTCTTCTCGATTTAAAAATAAAGCTAAAAGCTAACAGTCTAAAGAGAAATGCTGGCTTTGCATTTTTTTTTCGAAATTTATAATTGAATGAAAAAATAATTTTAACTTGAGAATATGGAAATAGGCAAAAGGCTCGCCCCCTATTACATGGGGCCTTAACATACCGGCGAACTGTGAGGGTACACTGGTACTCCTCTGCCTAATCCTTGAGGGAAAACAGGGATGATGATGGTGTTACGTATTATATACTGCGTCAGTTTTTCATAACCACTATTAGATTTCATGGTTTTATTACATTTAAAGTGGTCTCAGAGCAAATAACTTGAATAACAGTACCAAGATTGAACAGGATAGTCACAGTTGAACGTTCATTCAATTCAAATGAAGCTAAAGTACCTAGCCAGTAGATTGAGAATCGATTTTGATGCTCAGTTAGTTCAGCTTTCGAATAGGGTGCAATTTCGTATCGGGACAAATATTTGCACAGACTACAGATATTACTATAGAGACTGCGGTTTTCAATGGATATACTGCGTTGACAGTTACGTAGGTATATAGAAGAATAACTGGATAGGCTGGACAGGACGCGTATTTACAAAGGCTATACTATTTTAGTGACGAGTCAGACTCTAATAGATGAAATTTTGCTTATGCATATTACTACAGAAAACTTTAATTGCCTTAGATTTCTCAAAACTCTATTTTAGATTTTTTCTAAACACAGTATTTCTATTATGAAGATATTGTGTCCCTAGCCTGCCTGACAGTAGGCGCACTATTCGAAATTAATTATAGGAGTTTAGGCTCCCTAAGCCCACTCGCACTTTTATGTTTTCAAGATGAAGATGGTTTCCACTTTGTAATAGCTAGGTGGGCGTAAAACTTTCTGTTCCCAATTTCAGTTCTGATGAATACAGATTCAATATTGTTAGAGGAAAATTGTGAATTAAGCTTTGAATAAACAATATTCTTGGTAGGCACAGGCGACCGCGTGTTGTTTGTAATACTTTGATCTTGACGTTACTTAAAAATGTTTGACACAATTAATGATAACAACTGGTTGCTAATATTATGAAGCTGTGAATTTGTTTGGTTTGGTTTGATGCCCTAATCTCTAGTATTGGTTTGAACTGGTATTGGATTGGTTTCTAGTATTGGTATTAGTATTAGTTTTTAAGTATTGGTTTGAATTGAAAAAATATTTTTGTGATGGATACTTTATTTATCGAGGAAGGCTTTATAACTTCACGCTACGACACACGGGAGAGGAGCAGTAATCAAAGACGTAACTTACCGCGGGTGAAAAAAACCAAGCGAACGAAGTCGCTGGCAGAAGCTAGTTTAATTATATATATATATATAGTTAAGGCAAAGCAGTGTTGTTGTGTTCCGGTTTGAACGGTTTTAGCGCCGGTGAAATTACAGGCACATGAGACATTTCAACTTCGTCTCTAGGGTAGCAACGCATTAGCAAGGCCTCTGGTATTGCAGATGTCTGTAGGCAGAGAAGTGACCACTTAACATTAGGTGAGCCGTTCACCATCCAACGATGTTTAAAAAAAAACATAGTTAGGGACTGCATAACTTCTCGTTGTGTAAATAAACATGCATTCTAGATCGATTTTATGTATTTCTTTTATTTCTGTTGCTTCAGGAGTTCCGGGAGCAGTACTGCATCAACAACAAACAACTGGATCTGCTGGAATTGGAGAAGTCCAAGAAGGATCGATTTCTCGGATGCCTCTCGCAGTACCATATCGAGAGTCCATGTTCCAGAGCCAATAGGTAAGGCCACCATCGCATTTTCGACATATTCCAACACACGTTGGGAGTTAAGCAATGTAAATGATGGGCACGATTGGCACAGTGGCTGACAGAGTGCTGCGTTGTGTGTTATGGGTTCGATTCCTGTCATCATTATCATCATCATAATTATCAGCCATAGAACGTCCACTACTGCAAATAGGCCTCCCTCATAGTTTCAAAAGGACCGGTTGGAAGCGGCCTGGATTCAGCGTCTTCCTGCTGTCTTAATTAGGTCGTCGGTCCACGTTGTGGGTGAACTCTGCACTTGCCGGTGCGTGGTCTCCATTAGAGAACTTTGCAGCCTCAACGGCCATCAGTTCTGCGATACCTCGATTCCTGTACGGAACACATATTTATATGGTCTACAGGTAGTTGTTCCAGGTTCCAGATGTATGTGTGAGTTTACGGTCACCCATGACAAACCCATGATAAAGGAGAAAGTACAAGTGTCACTGATAAAAAATCTATAAAATAACATGGAGTAGCTATTTCACTGTCCATCGTAATATCAAACTTAAGAACTTTTTTAAAATTACTTTAACATGAAAATTAAATCCGTATCTTTAAACCCCATCTAATGTTACTAGTTCAATGGCGCCACTTTTGATCAAGGAATATATAAAGAAATATTCTGAAATATTTTCCATTCGTTCCAAAAGAATTCTGATTCCCAGATATAATACGTCACTAGCTTTATGCCAAGGCAGACGGAAATATGCACAGAACAGATACAATTGTTAACAATGCGTATGCGGAACCCGGCAGTTCTTTATGTAGTAGAAATAATAGGGAGAGCAAGGATTCGACATATTGTTGCCGTACGGATTCATGGATGAATGGATGTTATCATGCAAGCCTGGATATAAAAGAAAAAAGAGGTTTTGTTGGTTGTTTTTGTTTTACTAACTTCTTGTTGTCGTATTAACTGCCTCGTTGGCCTAGTGGTCCCAGCCTCGACTGCTACGCTAGAAGTCTTGGGTTCGATTCCCAAGTCGAGTAAAAAGTGTTATTAGGTTTTTATGAAATTCTCGGTAGCAGCTCGGAGTTAGGATTTGTGCCCGGTTAATGCCAATAGGCTCGCCCCCTATTACATGGGACCTAAACATACCAGCGAACTGTGGGTGTACACGTACGTTGTTGTTACACGTCTGCCTAACCCTTCGGGGAATACAGGCGTGATGGTATATTATGTCATGTGTTGTCGTGTTACTGCACCAGTTAATAAATAATATATACAAGGTGCAGTGCATCCTCCTAAAATTTTATGAGGTTGTAATATAAGACATAAACAATTTACTGCCTCGGTAGCCTAGTGGTCCTAAGCGCGACTGCTACGCTAGAGGTCTTGGGTTCGATTCCCAGGTCGAGCAAAAAGTGTTATTGGGTTTTTCTATGAAATTCTCAGTAGCAGCTCGGAGTTAGGATTTGTGCCCGGTTAATGGCAATAGGCTCGCCCCTTATTACATGGGACCTAAATATACCGGCGAACTGTGGGTGTACATCGTTACACCTCTGCCTAACCCTTCGGGGAATACAGGCGTGATGGTATATATATAAACAATTTAATAAATTTACGACACCTGGTCAATAATTATTTAATACTTGGTTATTTAGTTGTTCCCACATACCACATATACACCATCACGCCTGTATTCCCCGAAGGGTTAGGCAGGGGTGTAACAATAAATCTCGGTAACTAAATCTCGGTTCCGAATGAGTAAAGTTCGTAAAATAAAATAAAACTCACATTTATTTAAAAATGTAAATATAATATTTACTAATGATATGGTTTTAATACAAAGTAATATGAATTTGTGTCTGGATCGTACATACAGTATGGCGTAGTTGTTGAAGTAGTTAAAAAAGCAATTTGGCGTAATATTTCTAATATCTCTTCATTACTATTCGAAGAAAGATTGACAAAAATAGAGAAATTGCGACTATTAAACAAGTTTCTAAACTTCGATTCATCAATGTTTCTAACAATGTCGAGAGAAAATGTTATAAATTCTTCACAATTTACTCTTATAGCAATATCGAACATACCAGTTTCGTTAATAATTTTGATGAAATTATCTATATTGTCCTTTGTTAAATGAGTTTTGAATATAGAAATGAATAAAAATACAAAGTTATTTAAATTATCCGACAAAGCTATATCAAATGACGATTCATACTTGATTTCATAGAATTCATTTTGTACATCGGTAATTCCATATGCTGGATAACCTTTCGCCTGTTCCATCAACAAATCGAATATTGCTTTCCCATTTTTTTGTAAGACTCTCATCAATGCCTTGTCTACTTTTATTTTAGAATCTAAAATACTTCGAACATTAGATGAAATTTCAAAAAACATAACGTTAAAAATAAAGTCCATCATTGTTTTTTGCTTTTCGGTACATTTTTCTTTTTTTAATAAATCACAAAAGTATTCTACTGCGAAATATTCTGCAAATGACCTGTGTATGAATATCGGAATATTATTAGAAGTTACGCTATATGTAACGCCTGTTTTCTCTTCGCCCCTTTTTATTAATTTTATCATGTTTTTGATTTCTTTTAATTCTTTTCTGTTAAATATTAAATTATTTCTTCTATGAAAAATGGCATAAGCGGCCATTTTCTTGTGCTTCGTAAAAAAATCAGCTCGTTCTTTCTCATAAGTAAATAAAATATCGGGATTATGAATATCCATCTTGTTCTTTTCTTGAAAACGTATTTTTTTCAGTTTAGTTTCTAAAAATCGGTCATAGATCGTTAAGGTATTAATATCTAAATTCCATTTGTTGCACTTTCTGCTAACATCTTTTATTTCGGCTTGAAAATAATTAACTAGTAAATAAAGATGTAAAGGAGTTCCAAAAAATTCATACATATAGTAATAGTCATAAGTATCACCATTGTACCGCATACTACTATGTTCTATTTCGCTATTTGTATCATCGTCAAATTTTGTCTCAAACGTCCACAAAGGAATGTTAGTGTTCTTTACTTCAAATTTAAGATAATAAAAGGCATTGAAGTATATCTCTTGCAATAGTAAATTAGGTAATTTAACTTTAGTTAAGAAGTTTCCAACTGGCTTTAGATGTTCGTTTATGAATTTGATGAAGTCATAGACATTATTAAGTTGTTCTTTATTAAACTCTTTCAGTAATAGATTACTTTTCCAAAACTTGTGTATATATTTTACCCTTTCAACGCTATTAAAGTTTAGTATTTCATAGGACTTACCAAATTCGTGCTGTAAAATTGATTTAATTTTATTGTAGGACCTACTAGCAATCCACATTTTATGTTTCCGAGGATATCGTCTCACTGATTTTAGGAATTCCATGACTTCTATCGTATAATTTGGACAGATTTCATCAAAGCCATCGAAAACAAAAATAATTTGTCCTCTGTTATAAAAATGGAGAAACAAATTTAGCTCGAATAAAGTCCATTGATCACCTAAACAGTCTTTTAAACTAACGATACCGTTTGATTCTTCCAGGTCAATAGTTAGTTTATTTATCTTCCCATGTTTCTCACTAACAACAAATTGACACATAAAGTTTAAGGATTCCAACACATCAATTTTTGTTTTGTTCTCTCTCCACTTACTGAATTCTCTTGCGTATTCCAGTAAGTTGATTTTTATAATCCAAACATTGGGGTTGAGCCTTTTAGTTTCGAGTGATATGTGAGACAGTAGTGTTGACTTGCCCATTCCCGGTTTTGCTGTTATAAGTACAACGTCATCTGGTATATCATTAAGTGTTCTAATTTTCATTTTGTAATCATAGTATCCATTGTTATTTTTAATCGCGCGGCTAGCCCATCTGTTAACGTATAAATGTTTAATTTCTTCATAATTTGAGTTCCCAAGAGATTTACCAACTACAATAGTTTTTTTGCTTATAACGCTATTTAAAACATCTCCTTCTATAATTGCCAAAGAATTTTCATCAATGATCAAATCTAAGCTTATAAGTACATCTTGAAATAGAACTTTAGAGTTATTTAAGATATTTTCCCTGGATTCTAGATTCATGCTATTTAGATTATTGCTCTCGTCTTTTACTAAATGAAAAAAATGTGGGAACTGTTTTTTAATAATGTCAACCGAAACCTGACTTGTAATTATTATCTTCATCTTTTCAGAAATAGCTTTTGCAATGTTTTCAAATGTTTTAGACAAATTTCGGGGATTAAGTACATTTTCACATACGAAAACCAGTATTTTATTTTCATTTGTCTTCATCAATTCAGCACATAGTTCATGACAGTCACTGGCAGGCAGATTCAAAATGTATTCTAGGTCCAACACAAAATAGTCCTTATTCTCTAAAATTTGTAAGACTTTAGCAGCAGTTAGTGCTATGGTGTCTGTAACAATCATAGTATTTGAAAATGGAACATCGTTCAAGGACGTTATAGCATCTTCTCTAAATGTAAAGTGAATAATGTTATGATTTAGTTTATTTCTATAAATAACATTCATAATGCGCAACAATGGTTGCTCAACGATTCTACTGATTGTTGTGTCATGTGTTATAGTATGTTTTGTAAGTAATAATCCTTCTTTAGGCGACATCCACCATTTTTGTATTTCATTATGATATGTTAAGTATATTGCGTCTGATCTAACACGAAAGTTGCTAGCGTTGTTGTACTCATGATTTTCAATTTCGTTTTTCAAAATTTCCTCTACACGGTTTTCATCGGCTTGGTTTGTGTAATAAATAAGTTTCTTCATAAAGTCTTTTACCATATTTTTATCGTGTTCGCTATATTCTAATGAAAGTTTTGGAAAGTTTTCAACTTTTACCTCGAACTTATATTTGTGTAAATCTTGGATTTTAACTTTTAATTTTGTAAACAACCGATTACTAAGTTTCCCTAATAATTCACAGTTATCTGTAAACTTCATCATTTTACTATTTTCATCTAAAACTAGTAAATTACTGACTGCGCCAGCTATGCCGCCATTCACCTGTAGAAATCCTTTTCTGAGAGTATCATCTATGGTAACTATGTTGTTGGGATGCGATTTCTCTAGTAAATCGTAGATTTGCGATGTTAAATGATTCAATCGTTTTTCGATTTTTTCATCGTTTCCTCTTATTGTTAAATCTTTATTACCAAAAGCAGTTGGCACTTTAAATGACCGTGCTGATAACATTTTCTTTCCAGCTAAATTAATTGCAGTGTTAACGGTGAACTGACAAACATCCACTTCTTTCAACTTGTGTTTTAAATGTTCTGGCATCGTTTTATCTATGAACTCCAGTTTGCCATGTTTGTTATACGTTACTACGTTTCCTATTAAATCACATAATATGTCAGGAGTTGGTAAATCATCAAAACACTGATCCAGAGCGGTGCACACTGGTAATAACTCTGGCTTACGTCCTTTAAGAACCTCCATGAACAGCATTTCTTTAAATGATGTCATAAATTCCTCGTTAGAAGTAAAGAAATCCTCTCGAAAAGTAGCGACTCGATGTCCTGCTGGTTGAATTTCAGAAATAAATAGGACTTTTTGCGCTAGGATCACGTGGTAGCGGAGCACAAGTTCATCGTTTAGCAGCGTTCGAAAATCAGCTTTATCACAAATAAACTTAGCTATCGTAACAGCCAGTATGGTCATTTGATCTTTAATAACCAGTTTATATAGAAGTTCAACAGATTCATTATCATAAGACGGGTGATATCCAATAGTGCCATCGGTACCTATCAGATCGTTCAGATATTTTGCAAACCTTACTTTCGGTGAGTTTTTATTTTGGTCACCATTTGCGGTTGTGTACAATACGAAAAGGCATTCAGTTTCTTCAAATTGTCCATCAAAAAGAACATTTTCTTTATTATTCAATTTGAAGGCACGTCTTATTTTCAAATAGCTATCAAAGTATTTGGTCAAATCGTTTTCATCGTCAACTATTAGAGCCTTATTGTTTTCTCTATGTTTAGCTTGAATGAATACCGCAACAGGTCGATCGTAACCTCTTACTTTTGCTCTAAAACAGATGTCATCAAATGCTCCAATCTCGTCAACATTCGAAGCTAAATTAATATCTTCTATATCATCGTTATGCCTAGCTCTGTATAGCAGTAAGCTTATAAGTTTTGTTTCATACAGTTGTCCGCGAATTCCTGAAGTTCCGGGTCGCTTTTTATACATTGTACCAGAAGTGTACTGTTGGTACATCGTTCGTATAGTGTGCACATCCAAAACCAGTCAACTGTTGTACTGATGTCCTGATGATCTAAAAATATGAAAAAATGTTATAGACAGTACTAGCGACCTGCCGGCGACTTCGTCCGCGTGGCTTATTTCACCCGCGTTAAGGTATGTCTTTCGTTACTGCTCCGCTCCCGTGGGTCGTAGCGTAATGTTATATAGTCTATATTACTCGGAAATAATGTAGCCATGTATTGGTGAAAAACTGTTAAAATCGGTCCAGTAGTTTCGGAGTCTATTCGTTACAAACAAACAAACAAAAAATTTCTCTTTATAAAGAAGAATCTCTTTGTAAAGAAGTATAGATAACTGGTAAACTTGTTAAGGGTCAGGCTCTTATTAATGAGTTTAATCCAGTGCTGTTTGTGACGAAAATGTGACTACGCGGTTCCCTATTTGAAAAGAAATACTAGGCACACTATAAAGTAGTCAAAGTCGAGCATTTATTTTAATTAGACCATTTACAGGCACTTTGAATTGTCAAAAAGTTACATTTAAAAGTTGAAGCTAGTTGCTGCTTTGGAACGCCAAAGCGTAGGTCTCTATGGAGAAGAACGAGCAAGAAACTCCATGGACATTCTTTCCTTCCAATTTGGTTTTTACAAAATCTTGGTTACAATATTCTTGTTGCTTTTATATGTGAAAACAATGAAGATGAATATAAAACAAGTATGTAGTCGTAGTAAAGTTTTTCTCTTTTGAGAATCTTATCCGAGAAAGTAGTCGGTAGGTACTACAATCATAAGTACTTCTTCTTCGGTAACAGATATTATGAAAAATGCAGGCTAAACAGTGTAATAATAAATAATGTGTATTTAAACAAAGATTGTTCGATCTAAACCAATGTAATAAAATGATGATAAGATTTGTATTTTTGTTTATAATGGATTCATTGAACTCAATGATCGATTTACGTAACCGATATAAAAAATCTCTCACCTATTATGGAAAGCTAAATTATCAGCGAGTAACATAGGCTATAAATTGTTTTCAATAAAATTATGGGTCCATGAGAAAATTGGCGTGGACGAAGTGGGGGGGCAAAAGCTAGTTGACGGTATTTCACATGGCCTATAAAATTTCTTAAGTATATAAATAAATAAATACCTCCACAAATTTCACAGTAAAAAATACCAGCAGAAAAAGTCCAAACTTTCCAGCTTGTAGACAAAGACGTTTTGGAAAAGAACTAACCTTTTTTTCTGATATTCTAAGACTTACGAACTTTTTAACACATCTGTATTGACATAATGATGAAAGAAAAACAAAAATTTATAACTATTCAAACTTCGTTACGAATGAAACAAAACAATAGATATTATTTTTACTGTTATAACGACAGTAAGTAGGTATAAAAATAATTACTTCAGAAGATAAGCACTCTTATCAGTAAGTACTGATAATACGAATCTACATCAGCAAAGTTGCGATAGCAAAAATATATTTAATAAAAATAAAATGTTGCCATTACAAAATTTTATTGATCAGTGACATTAATTATATTGCAAAAAATGAAATAAAATGATTTATACATATACCTACATAATTTAAATATTTCCCAATGGAATAGATCTGATAGATGATTGAAATGCAAAATTACTGAATCGATTTTAGATCGATTAGAATAAATTAAAACCGCATATTGGGAATGGTCGTCAACGGGTATATCATTCAATAAATTACCTCATCCGCATATACATCAAGCACTACAAAGTACAAAATACTTATACAAATGTATTCTTTCTAATCCTGCCTGTTTGGCTACGGCTCGCAAATAAACTAGTTTTAAAAAGAAGACTGAAAATATGGGAAACATAATTATTAACGAAACAGAGACATACAAGTTTGCACCGAAGCAATGGGAGTTCAGGAGAGAAAATTACAAAGAAGTTAAAACGCAAACAACGCCTTGTATTATGTTCATAGCAAGATGTTCATCTCGTACATTTTTTAGGCGTCAAAGCCTCCTGTCTCTGGATGTAAATATCAACAGCTATCAATAAGCGCCTTTATATATTTTATTTTATTTAATAGTTTTATTTTATTAACAATTTACGCATTTACCATTTACGGGCACTTTTGAATTGTCGCAAAGAGACACAAAGTTGAAGCAAGTTGCTCTTTCCAAAACGTAGGTTCCTATGGAGAAGAACGAGCAAGAAACTCCACGGACACTCTTTTCAATTGAATTTATGGGGTAAAAAAATACCACTAAATCCTTCTCAAGACGGGTGAACATGTAACTGAATTTATTTATGGAAAGGTTATTTTAACAGACGTGTAAAATGCTACCCTTTCAGCAGTTCAATATGTGTGGAAGCGATATGGAGCGGAAGTGATGTACGTGTATTTTAATGTGGACGAATGTGATAAAACTCTACAATAATAAATAGTGATTTTTTTTTGCTATTTCGCACTTGTATTGTGTAAAAATATTATTGTTTTTGGGATTGGTCATCTTGTAACTGAGACGCCATTTCTTATTTTTTTTATTTTATTGTCTGCCTCGTTACCCTAGTGGTCCTAAGCGCGACTGCTACGCTAGAAGTCTTGGGTTCGATTCCCAGGTCGAGCAAAAAGTGTTATTGGGTTTTTGTATGAAATTCTCAGTAGCAGCTCGGATTTAGGATTCGTGGCCGGTTAATGGCAATAGGCTCGCCCCCTATTACATGGGACCTTAACATACCGGCGAACTGTGAGTGTACACCGGTACACCTCTGTCTAACCCTTCGGGGAATACAGGCGTGATGGTATGTTATGTTTATTTTATTGTTTTGTTTTCACCATGATTATTTTAACATTAGAAGCAACAAGCATATTGTAATCAGATTTTTTTTTAAACCAGATTCAAAAGAGTTTCAATGGAGTTTCTAGCTCGATCTTGTCCATAGAGACCTTCGTTTTGGAACGATTTTCAACTTTCTGTCTAATTTCTTGACAATTCAAACGTGCTTGTAAATGGTCTAATAGAAATAAATGCGTTGATTTGGACTTATGACTCTTTTTAATACAAGGTGAGGATATTACGAATTAAATTAAACATTTTCAACCTTTTTGGTAATAATAATAGCCTATCATTGTTCAAACGGGCAAAGGCGACTTCTCATACAGAGAAGGCACGAGCATTGATTCCCACGCTTGCTCAAGGCGGATTGACGATTTCAGTCTTATATATTCACGATAAGTCTAGGTTTCCTCACGATGTTTTCCTTTACCGATGTCAGAGATGTTCAAGATAAACTTAGAAAGCACACATGAATTGTTTTTTTTTTTATTTATATGACAAATAAGTACTAGTTATGTTTCAATTAGCTATAAAAGTGTTTTGTAGGCTAAATTATTAAAAAAGTAGTTTAACAAAATAGATAGCCTAAGAATATACGAATGTGTATGATGTATGAACATCGACGAGGCGAAAGGAGTATGTACGGATTGTAGCAGGTGGCCACTCAGGGCCGATGCCAGCCGGGGCTGCGGGTTGTTCGTAAGAAATACCGCGCCCCCGGAACGCAAAGGTCACAAGAAGGAACATGGATGGATTCTAGTCAGTAAAAGTCTAACACTCCCTCCCGACCCTCCAGGGCGGGGGAAGTCATTTGATGATTTCCCATCCCTAAAAAAAAAATGCTGGTGGTGTCCTGTGGTTTCTGCCAACTCCCATGGGAAAAAGGCGTGAGTTTATGTATGTATAGCCCAAGAACAGTAATGCCAGCAAAAATATAAAAGTGCCCGTTGACCTACACTTGAGCCCAATACGATTACAGGGGTGCAGAATAATAAAATGCTCAATTTGTTACCTTTGCCCCTGCTAAAAGGTCATTTATCGACAAAATCAACTTAGAACGCCAATATTGGACTCTCGACTATAAAGTCTACAAAATCATAAAAGTCATCTATGAAGTCATCTTTATTTTCTTTTAATGACCTTAGTAGGTAGAAAAACAAGAGTCAAATGATTTATTTCAATTAGTCCATTAAAAGGCACTATTGAACGTCATATAGGGCGTGGATACATCACCACGGTATTGCGCTGCCACCGTGAAATAGTAGACGTCTTTTCACGACACGGTGTACGGTGCGTCGTGCTGGCTCACGGCAGCTACCATGGGCTCAAACTTGCAGTCGTCAGGTTAGGACCGGTCTTTGTGGTTATCTTTAGGGGAACTGCCTCGGTAGCCTAGTAGTCTTAAGCGCGACTGCTACGCTAGAGGTCTTGGGTTCGATTCCCAGGTCGAGCAAAAAGTGTTATTGTGTTTTTCTATGAAATTCTCAGTAGCAGCTCGGAGTTTGGATTTGTGCCCGGTTAATGGCAATAGGCTCGCCCCCTATTACATGGGACCTAAACATACCGGCGAACTGTGGGTGTAAATTGTTACACCTCTGCCTAACCCTTCGGGGAATACAGGCGTGATGGTATGTGTGTGTGTGCTTTAGGGGAGGTCTATGTCCAGCAGTCGACGTTGTTTGGCTGACATGATGATGGTGATAATAGATTAGCAACAAGTTGATTATGTCAAGTCTCAATTTTGTCAACATTTAGTTTAATTTTGCTGCCTTCTTCATGCTGCTTGTAATCTCGAATTGAATATGATTTTATGAGGCAATAGTTTTTTTTTTTTAGGGATGGGAAATCATGAAATGACTTGGCGGGAGGAAGTGTTAGACATTTACTAACCCATCCATGTTCCTTCTTGTGCCCTGTACGTTACGGGGGCGCGGTGTCTCTAACAAACCGCAGCCCCGGCAAACATCGGCCCTGAGTGGCCCCTTCTAAGATTGCTGACATCTCTTTGAGGCGCGCGTGGAACACGAATGCGACGTCGACACGGCATGAGTCAAGATGTGATGTCAAATAATGATCAAGTATTTAAAAATAAAATTCCGATATATTTTCTTACAACATCCTCGAAGATATATTTTTATGGGCACAGAGGGTAAAGTATTTTTATTAATACAAACTTTTCCTCAGGGGAATAATATTTATATTAACTTGTACAAAATGGGTCAAGTTTGCTCATTTCTTATGCATGGCGGGTTTCCGGCTAAACAGCTCAGATGGGACTCCATGAAATAAGATAAAACATAAATTTTACATGGGGAAATTATATTGAGAATATTATTTTGTGATGAAAATACTAGATTTGTAGTTGATGTCAAAAAAGATTACAATAGACTATCATAAAAGATAGTACGGAAACAAAAAAGGCACATACCATTGCCATATTATATTGCCTGAACTTAGTTATAATGTCGAGTTATAGTGTATAACTAATAATACATTCTATTTCTATTAAGCAATAGAGGTGTTATTGCTGTTCCATACTTCAGAGTTCAGAAACAGATGTTGCGGGCAAGAAAAATAAAAAAGGCTATTTATATTAAAAATTATACCCTTTAGCAATCAAGGATGACGTAGCTTCCTTACACGCGTAATAATTTTCAGAATCGGAGATAATACAGCAAATAAAAAAAAAACTAAGTTCCAAACTTTTCACTTTAATAACATTTTTGTTCTATTTATTAATTAGAGGAAATATTAATAAGAGGAACATTGTTCAAATCTTAATTTGCTTTAACAAAAACAATGGTTTCGAACAATGTTTTCCGTACAAACGAAACAATAATCTTGACTTTACCTAAAAACTTCGAGTACCGTAGGTACTTTTAATAACAAAGCCCATTTGTTAGAATCCTCATTTCACAAAGAAAATAATGAACCTTAGTTGAAAAAACACGAAGCGGTATCGTTGCTTACTTCAGTCGATTCAATGCCTTTCCGTGTAATTAAGTAACTAAACTCCTCTCCGAATTAAGGTTTATTACTTTTTTATTCATAAGATGTCCCACATTTTGTACGTTACAAACAATTTTATAGACATATATACATTTTATATCTCCATGATTGAGGAAAGGAAGTGGTGGTTTCTTTATTGTGAGTTATTAGATCAATCAAGTAGATATACGAGTATAATATTAGATTGGTGAATTTTACAAGCATGTCTATCAAATAAATAATGTAATTTTATAATCGACTACGTTTTGCTCACGACTTTGCGTTCATTGAAATAAAAAATAAACTTCAACTTTGTTATACATACATACATCATCACGCCTGTATTCCCCGAAGGGTTAGGCAGAGGTGTACCAATGTATACACACAGTTCGCCGGTATGTTAAGGTCCCATGCAATAGGGGGCAAGCCTATTGCCATTAACCGGGCATAAATCCTAACTCCGTACTGCTACTGAGAATTTCATAGAAGAACCCAATAACACTTTTTGCCCGACCTGGGAATCGAACCCATGACCTCTAGCGAAGCTAATGCGGGTGAAAAAACTACAAGGACAAAGTCGCGAACAAAAGCTAGTTATAGATATATAGGTACTTTTCCAGCAATAAGGCTAAACCTAATAGTGAATATTTTGTTCCAGAGCATCATTTCTATCCGTGTGCGTCAGGAGGCGTGTGCCCTCAGATGAGAATCTCAACACCGATTATGCACCAATACAGAGGTATCCCAGGTAAGTCGTAATGATCACGACCGGCTAACGGTCAGCGCCCACTGAACTGCAAAGCTCGATTTTAAACTCGAATACAATAATTTAAAATAGAGTTAACTAGCTTTTGGTCGCGGCTTAGTCCGCATGAATTTTCTCACAGATCCCTATTACTTTTTATACAAAATTTAGCCTATATTGCTCGCTTATAATGTAGCTTACCATAGATGAAAGAATTTTCAAAAACGGTTTAGTAGTTTTTGAGTTTATCCATTACAAATATTTTCTCTTTACTGCTTCAGTGTGCGTTGACCGTAACGCATTGGTAATGGCTGGGTGACTGTTTTCATCAGTACAAAGTTCAAGATATCTCTGTACCCACCAGGTTCGGCCAACCCACCCCGGCACCGCCCGAGCTATGCGCATACGACGCCGATCTGGAGTGCTCATACTTCCGCAGACGTCCACGGTCTGTGTGCAGCCAACCTGACCCCAAACGCTACACCTGGATGCCTGAGGATGAAGACTTCACCCGGATGGAGTGGCCACAGTCAGTACTGTCAGACGACTATTCCTAGAACCCGTCTTTCTTTAGGTTGATGACGTGTCTTCACCATGTTAGCCATTGGCCTTCCAAAAAAAAAGTACAATACTAAATTGTGCTCGGTTCATGGCAATAGGCTTGCACCTTATTACATGGGACCTAAAACATACCGGCGAACTGTGGGTGTACATTGGTACATCTCTGCCTAACCCTTTGGGGAATACAGGCGCGATGGTATGTATGTACACTTATGACACGGTATGTGTCGCCAGGTCTTTTTTTTTCGTTATGGCATCTCGAAGTTCAACCCATGGGGTTGTCAGCTGCTAAACTGAACTTTCCTGTAATCCCCTAAAAATAAAGGCTCTTAGCCAGGGCTTAAAACATTGCCAGGTCGATTCCCGCACGGAACTATGCACTATAGGGTTTTTCAAGTTAGGATTGAATAGGTTATTTTTAAGGGCTGGTAACGCGCGTGTCATGCCTCTGGTGTTGCAAGTATCCATAGGATACGATAACCGCTTACCATCAGGCGAGCCGTATGCCAATTTGCGACAACTGTGGTATAAATAAAAAAATGGTCTAGAGTCTGATTATTTGTGAAGATGAATTTAAATTTGTATAAATTCACCCTAATACAGGAGAAATTCCCAATGTGGTAGGGCATTAAAAAGCTAACAAGTATTAAAATTAAAAACTTTAGATAACCCCTGACAGAAGAATAAAGATCCCTACCGCAGCTAACACCACTTAATAGTCACAAGAAAGCAGAATACGCTAATTCAATTACTTGGATGACCTATTATTTTCAGTTATTTTTTTATCACCTTGGCTGACTTAAATTTCACTTTTCGTCATCTCTACTACAGTATTTTTATATTTTGTAAATAAATGCGATTAAAAAAAATCATGCATATTCCCTATTTAGACTATTAAAATCTAGTCATAATGCATTCTCAGCGATAATCATTGTCAAAAAATGTGGGTATTTTTGATAAATTAAGACTGCAATTACATTGCGATTGTTCCTAAAAGTTAGTGAGATCGACCCCCTCGGGCGGTGTAGCTATACTAACAGTAGGTAAAAACTAACTCCGGTCTATTTCTCTCAGCTAAGTTTAGTTTGACAATAAATCGTACAAGAAAAGGGTGTTGGGATATTTCTGATTTAAAGCCTTATGTTCCGTAAAAAGGTTTTTGATATTTAATTCAGAAGTTAAAGGATGAAAGTAACGAATGATTAATGTTTTAGTATCCCTCGTCTGTGACTTTCAAGCTTCTACTTTATAAACACATTTTGTTCCTTTTTCGATTTTCTTTTTTTTTTGTTGATTTACTTAATTTAATAAAAGAGCCTTATGTTTTTTTTTTTTTTTTGGTGGTTGGGAAATCGTCAAATAACTTCTCCCGCCCTGGGCGGGGCGGGAGGGAGTGTCAGACTTCTACTGACTAAAACCCACCCATGTTCCTTCTTGTGCCCTTTGCGTTCCGGGGGCGCGGTATCTCTTGCGAACAACCCGCAGCCCCGGCCGAAGAGCCTTATGTGCCATGCTTTTTACCTTTCCTGCAAATGGTTTTTAACAAGAATTTAAGCGAATAAACATAAATACATATATAAACTTACGCCTTTTTTCCATGGGGGTAGGCAGAAACAACTTAAACATAATTACATAACTACTCCTTTCACCTCGTCCACGTTCATACGAGGTACATCTGCGCCGTTTACGAGTGCTGCGCACCCGACCTTTTTGAACAAGCTCATCAATAAGTGCCTTGATGCATGGAGTCAAGGGAAGCCGTTGCCCGGAAGTGGGACAGGATAACCTAAAAAATTTAGAAAGTACTAGTGTAATAAATTTCAGAATACAAACAAATTAATTAAATTGAAGTCTTGTCTGTTCGTAATGGTAAAATAACCGCTTTAAAAAATATATTTATGCTTACATGGTACAACCGTACAATATAAACATGGATAAAATATTTATTTTTGACTGTCTGTCTGCTTAATTCGGCTAATCTCTGAAACGGCTAGTCCGATTTTGACGGAATATTCACTGCTAGAAAACTGATATCATAAGAACTTAATAAAGGTCCTTTTATTTAAGAAAAATGATTAGGTTTCCGCATAAAAATAAAGAAATCGCGTGAAGACCAATATACTTTTTATGGCAGCAAAATGTACGTTTCCCTTGGGATAACATTTCGACTATGAATCAAACGAAGTGACGGGCAGAAACTAGTATATTATAATGTCATTCTAGGCAGGCACTAAGAAAATGGCTTCTTGCGTAATTTTTTCATTTCAGTTCTTCAGTATTTTTTCGCAATTTACATAAGTAGGAGCTCTTAAGACCTTCGCGCTTCAAGGCTGGAATCTTGTATCAATTGACTTGATAATTTCGACCTTCGTAGGTTCTCGTACGTGTGTTGAAAAGCTTTTTATTTTATCAGCACATTACTTCTGTGTATTGTACTTAGGTAGGTACTCATTTATACTCCAAATAACTACAATTTGCTAAATGGCTTCAGCGTAACATTTTTAGAGGCATTTAAAAATCTTCAGTATATATGCCCCTAATACATACATACCATCACGCCTGTATTCCCCGAGCGGCTAGGCAGAGGTGTATCAATTTACACCCTCAGTTTGCCGGTATGTTTAGGTCCCATGTAATAGGGGTCGAGCCTATTCCCATTAGCCGGGCACAAATCGTAACTTCGGAGTTACGATTTTTGCTGCTACTGAGGATTTCGTAGAAAAACCCAATAACACTTTTTGCTCGACCTGAGAACCGAATTCAAGACCTCTAGCGTAGCAGTCACGCTTAGGACCACTAGGCTAACACGGCAGTTATATAATAATATAATACTAGTCTATTAATGTACCACTGCAGGGCCAAGGCCTCTTCTCGTACAAAGAAGACACGAGCATTTATCACCACGCTATCTGGCGATTGGCGATTTCAGACTTATAGTAATTATAAGTCCAGGTTACCTCACAATGTTTTTATTCAACGATGTCAATGATGTCCAAGATCAACTGAGAAAGTTCATAGTACTGGCCTGTACCTAGTTACGAACCCACAGCCTCGTATTGTAGCCGGCACGTGTCGTGAGCACCAACGGACCAATTGCGTGTAGCGTCGGCACCCCAAAAAACCCAGAAACCCATAATTAACTTGACGTTTGTGCTCACGACTCATGACGGCTTCTATACACATGTGCCTACACCACTGGACTATCACGACATTACATATTAGATTTATGCGTAATACTATTATTAACTCATTAAGTCATATTACGGGTAAATTGATACAAATTCAATAAATTCCATGATTTATGTTTCAGATCGGTAATAGAAGATAACGCGGGTTGGCCCCAAAATTATAATGTGGACCAAATCGCGTCAGTCAGTCGAGGAGGCTCGTTGCCTCGACCACCCTCTATAATTCCGTAAGTATTTACAATCTTCTTTATTGATCTCTAGCTCTTTAGAGTGCAAATCATCGACTTAGCTCAAAAATTAAATGGGACTGAGCGGGTCATGTCTGATGCCTGCAAAGCAATGGACCGTATATCGCAAAATTGAAGTCCTGATAGATTCAGACGGGGTCACGGCAGATTGAGGAGAAGATGGCGGGACGCCTTGGATGGCTTCCTCGGAAACTAGAAATTGGCGAGAGGAAGCTCAACACAGACGAAAAAATAGGAAAGGAATGAGGGAGGCCTTTGCCCAGGAATAGGAACAGTATTGGCTAGAAAACCAAAATATATATCAGCTCATCTGCTGGTACCATGAGGCTGCCTGTCCACAGAAGCGAAGGGAGGCTGCGGAGGTTGTTGGTTAAAATTTCTCCGTTTCTCCGCTCCGCAGCCTCGCTCCGCTTCTGTGGACAGGCAGCCTAATTCTGAATACAATTTGCCGCGGACCCCACACTAGGATACTCTGTGTCATGAGGTCCAATCTCTTAGGCCGGAATACAAGAATATTTTTGTATTAATGATGGAATATCGTAATAAGTCAGAGTTTTGCCTTAAGTCTTTTAGTCAATGCTAACAAACTGTACTAACTTAGGATTTTTCCCAGATAAAGAAAAGAAAAACGGGTTAATTTTATTAGTATTTGTAAAAATAACCAATTCCTTTATTAAACTCTCTCTTTTTAACCCCCGACGCAAAAACGTGTGTGTGTTTGTATGTGTGTCTGTCTGTGGCATCGTAGCTTCCGAACGTATAAACCGATTTTGATTTTGTTTTTCGTGTTTGATAGATGAATTAGTTGAGAGTGTTCTTAGCTATGTTTGATGGAAATCGGTTAAGCGGTTTCAAAGTTATTAGCTCTTTGGTTAGCTGCGGTAGGGATTTTTATTCTTCTGTCGGGGGTTACTTAATTCTAATACCGTTTTTAAAGGAAATTCAAGTTCTTTTAATTAAAATGGTGCAAATTAAAGCTCAAAACGTTGCGTAAAAATGTTCGATATTCCTCTAGATATTATTTTCTTAGAAAAATATTTCGCCTTGAGATAACAACACAATGTAAGTAATGTTCCTTTGACGACGTTGTTTTTGTTCAATTTCGTTTTTTTTTCCTTTTTCTCAGTATTTTTCTTTTGAAAAAGGACCTTAGGACGACCTAGACTGCTGTAGGAATTGTGATATTTTTTTTAATAACAGGATAAATAAAACATCTCTATTTTATTATGCTTTTTGTTTAAGTGAATATTTTTCTTTTGCGCAAAGAGGTTGCGCGTTTGTAGCGACCCAGCCAAGCAAATACGTACAGTTTGCTTTTTAAATTTAGTATTTATATTTCTAGATAGTCGTATATATTAACGTTAAAGTCTCATAATGTTAAGGTGCGTCCACACTTATAATATAACACGTTATAAAACATGGTTTTTGTTACATATGTATGTAAACGTAGTTATAAGTAAGTGTACACGCACCGCCTTTTAAGTAATAAACAGTCAGTGCATAGTAAGCCGTCGTTTCATTGACACCTATCTACGTAATATCTAACAGTGGCGACGAGCGAACCAAATTAGATCATGGCGGCAACATATTTCGGCATGGCTGCGGGTTGTTCGTAAGAGATACCGCGCCCCCGGAACGCAAAGGGCACAAGAAGAAACATGGGTGGGTTTTAGTCAGTAAAAGTCTGACACTCGCTCCCGCCCCGCCCAGGGCGGGAGAAGTTATATGATGATTTCCCACCCACCAAAAAAAAAAAAGTCACAGGATTGGTTATCATTTAAAAATAGCCTTCAACAATAGTTCATAGCTAATGATCTGTTAAGTAGTGACAAATCAGGCGTGAAACGAAGAGCTATATTACTGTAACATCTTTAAAAAAAGAGTTATATAGGCAACTCTTTCACATTATTCAAAAATGCGTTAAAATGTGGTACTAAACCATGTTGTGTTATAAGTGTAGACGCACCTTTAGGAAAGTTTCAATTTTTTTTGGTTATTGGGAACTGGACCAGCCAATAACATACCATCACATGGGACCCCCTATTACATGGGACCTAAAAACATACCGGCAAACTATGGGTGTACATTGTTACACCTCTGCCTAACCCTTCGGGGAATACAGGCGTGATATTATGTTATAAATAGGTATACAGAACAAGAATTGGTTTCTTTTTATGCAGAAAAAACAGTTGATCTGAGAGGCTTTTATTAACGGAGGGTTGAACATAATATTAAAGTCTGTCTTTGTTGAAGTAGTAATTATTCTCAACCTGAAAGTTTACCTAACCTTTGAATAACGATAATTCCCAGTAATTGGTAATCAAAAAAATAAGTACTAAAGTGAGTGATTATGTAAAATGTTCTTGATTGGAAACACAATCTTTAAAGAAATATCTTTCCAGGCTTTCGTACTGAGTTTTCAATAAACAACGATGAATTTTTCTATCTTCCATTTCTAGAGCCTTTCGAAACTAATGATAAGATTTGTAAGCTACTTACTACCCACTACCACCTACAGATGAATTCAAAGAAATAGGAGCTTATTTTTTCTATAATAGTCTCGTCTCCTTGTAGGTGACCTTTTGACTTTTAAGATATTATTATCTGTAGAACTCGTGTAAAGTAAGAAATGGCCTTTAAATAAAAAATGTATTATATAACATTGAATTGAATTCATTACTGAAAATACCAAACAGACAAGTTCTGTTATGTAAAGAGTATTATTTATTTATATACCTACGTACATTCTGATATAAAAACTTGTATATAAACGAGAAGTCTTAGCATGATCTAAGTATAGTATAGTATGGGTACCGGTGTAATTACTAGCACAGGAGACATTTCAACTTTGTCTCTGGGATGGTAAAGCATTTGCAAGGCCTCTGGTACTGCAGATGTCTATAGGCAGAGGTGACTGAGGGCCGATGCCTGCCGGGGCTGCGGGTTGTTCGCAAGAGATACCGCGCCCCCGGAACGCAAAGGGCACAAGAAGGAACATGGGTGGGTTTTAGTCAGTAAAAGTCTGACACTCCCTCCCGCCCCGCCCAGGGCGGGAGAAGTTATTTGATGATTTCCCACCCACCAAAAAAAAAAAAAAAAAAAAGAGGTGACTACTGAGCATCAGGTGGGCCGTCGGCTTGTTTGTCATCCAATAAATATTAAAAGAATAACACATTCTCATCCAGAAATATTTCCTTCAAAGTAGTACCTATTGACACTCTAAAAGTCATCGCTCATTATAACAACACAGCTCCGACACTGCAAATAATTGACATTCAAGTTATAGCTTTAAGTCGTGTGCGATAAAATTAAGTTTTCTATTGACCAGATCAATAAGATGACGACTCGAGGGCGACTTGTTTGCAACTAATGGTTGGATTTTTCGACGCTATTCCGGCCAGGCCCCTGCCATGTAGTTCAAGCTGTTTCCATCTGACATTGTAATGTCAGGTTGAACAATCATGTCACAACTGATAACAACAACTGACAGCTGAAAACCGTCGCCTCCTTGTAATGGTGCTTAACTTAATATAAACCTTAATAAAAACATCTATAGATACTAATATTATTAAGCTGAAGCGTTATTTTTTTATCTGATCGCGCTTATGTCTGGAACTACTGATACGTTTCTGAAACTTCTTACATTATCTCTAAAGCTAAAGTCTTTATTTAATTAACAAGGAAATTAGGTCACCATAAGAGAATTAACGCGGACAAAATCGCAGGTAGGAGGTAGTCTGTATTAATATTATAAAGAGGTACAGTTTGTGAGGTTTTCAGGGGATAATCTTTGGATCTACTTAATCGATTTAAAAAAAAATTACCCATAAAAAGCCACGCTATTTATGAGTGTCATAGGCTATATAACATCACCCTACGTCACACGGGACCGGAGCAGTAACCAAAAACGTTACTTAACACGGGTGAAATGTCGGGGGCAGAAGCTAGTCATTGATAAAACTATTCATACAACCTCGATACTTGACTCGTGGAGCATTTTATTTCTGTTTCATCCCTTTGTGACGTAACAGTCCATGCGGTGTAAGGTCAGTAGAAAGGTCAAGTGATGCACCCACTATGACGCTCTAGAACGCACGAATGTGGGAGGTATTTATGTCAAAATACTGTATCTTTCTTGCGAGATCACATTAAGCTGTTAGTATATCCGTTTTGTATGTAAAAAATATAAAACTAGCTTATTATTTGTCTACTGGGGGTAAAGGCCTCTTTTCATACATAAAAAGCATGAGCATTGACCACTACGAATACTTAGGCGGATTGATGATGCCAGACTGATATTTATACTAATATTACAAAGCTGAAGAGTTTGTTTGTTTGGTTTACTGGTTTCTATTGAAAAATGTTATTTGTGTTGGATAGTTCATTTATCGAGGAAGGCTTTAGGCTTTATAACATTACGCTACGACACACGGGAGAGGAGCAGTAACCAAAGACGTAACTTAACGCGCGTGAAAAAAACCACGCGAACGAAGTCGCTGGCAGAAGCTAGTTGATTATAAGTTTACGTCTCCTCTCGATATTTTCCTTCACCAATGACAGTGATGTCTACGATATACTTAGAAATAACAAATGAATTTAAAAAGGCAGATTAGTACTAGCTCAAACTGAAACCTCATCATATAGGTTATACTATTATATAAAATACTAGCAAACTTCCCGCGACTTCGTCCGCGTGCCTTATTTTACCCGAGTTTAGTTACATCTTTGGTGACTGCTCAGCTCCCGTGTGTGTAGCGTGGTATCATTTCAGTTTATGTTACTCAGGAATAATGTAGCTACGCATTGGTGAAAAAATGGTTAAAATCCGTCCGGTACTTTTAGAGCTTATTTGGAATTAATAAACACAAAAAAACTGCCATTAGCCACAAACTAATTAGGTATACAAAAAAAAACACAAAGCTGGGTGTAAAACATTACATTATAACTATCTTTTTTTAAATAGGTTATATTACAGCTATGAGCCATACATTATTTCCGAGCCACTTAAAATGCAATTTCCATTTTGTTCGCCAAAACGCGGTTCAACGTTTTACATAGTTTCAAAAACCATTTTGAATTTTGGTCGGAACTGAAACTAAACTGTAGTAAAACTGAGTAACTCAAAGTAAAAGCAATAAACATTGAGTTGTTTTTAGCTATTGAACTATAATAACTATTGTTAGCTGTTCATTGATAGCTTGGCTTTGGGAGTATGTAATTTAAAGTTCTGGACAAGCAAACGATATTGTTTTACATACATACAAACATAAACTCACGCCACCATAGAACGCCACCTGCTACGACCCTTACATACTTCCTTTGCCTCGTCCACGTTCATACATCAGTTCATGCCGTACGCCGGTTACGAGTACTGCGCACGCGACCTTTCTGAAGAACCCCACCAATAAGGTCAGGGTAGATCTTTTTAGGGCGTCCTCCCCCGGCGTTGCCACTTACATCTGCCATATAAATCCCTTTTCGCTCATCCTCTCAACATGACCAAACCATCTAAGTATACTCTTTTCTACCTTTGTTACTACATGCACTTTTAATCCGCAACGTTCTCGTATAATTTCATTCCTCACTCTATCGTTCAAAGTTACACCACACATACTTCGCAAGGAACGCATCTCCACAGCATTAATCCTACTTTCATGTCTCGATATGATATTGTTTTATTGCAAAAAAAAAAAACGGAATCAGTAGGTATTTGAAACGGGCCTACTAACTCCACATAGTATGAAACAAAGTCACTTCCCGGTGTCGGTCCCTATGTACGCTTATTAAACTACGCAACGGATTTCCATCCACTGTAATTACATCTTTGGTTGCTGCTCTGCCCCCGTGTGCCATAGCGAGTTGTTATATAGCCTATACTATTCCTCATGAATCTGGGTCTCATATACAATAATATTTTTTTCAATCGGACTGGTAGTTCCAGATATTATCGTTTAAACAAACCAACCAACAAACAATTCTTCAGTTTTTTTGTATTGTATAGATTGGCGTGCCCAAATTATGTTGTAGCGTGCTACTAATGACGCGCATATCATTGGTCCATTATCCTATAGGACGAATAATACATGAATTATTATGCAGAATATTTCGAAATTACATAATTAATAAAGTTAATGAACCAATTTAAAATCCAATCATCTTATACATACATGCAAAACTAATAGCTTTGAATTCGAAATTAAACTAATTTATATTTTAATATTGATAATTACTACAATTATTTGGTAGAAAACCTTAATTTAGGGATATTTAATACGACAAAGGGTTTAAGACCAGAATTAATACACTGCTTAGAACATAATGCATCTTTTATTAGGAATTGTTGCTTGTAAAATTTTTCATCAAAATGTGTTTTCAAATCTTACTTTGACAACTTTGCTGGAAACGATACCTAAATATATTTCCATAAAAAGTTTTTTGGATCGAGATTTGAACCATCATTATAAATGTTTAAAGGTCTCCCGTAATAAAAAGCATTCCAAACCTAATATCAATTTATGCAATATATGTCAAATTAGATATATTTAAGACACAATTTAGAATGACATCATTTTTAAAAGTACGATAATTTCCAATATGATATAATATTTATATTTTTTATAATACTAATATTAATATTTTTAATACAACTAACTTCAGAAGCGACTTTGTTCGCGTGGTTGTTTTCACCCGCGTTAAGTTACGCCTTTGGTTACTGCTCCTCCCCCGTGCGTCTTAGCGAGATGTTATATAGCCTTCCTCGATAAATGAACTATCTGCCATAAACATATTTTTTTAAATTCAAATCAGTAGTTCGTGAGATTAGTGCGTTTAAACAAACAAACGAACCTTTCAGCTTTTTAATATTAGTATAGATATTTATAGTTAGCATCATACACAATGCAACAACGATGACATACAACATAAAAATTGGAAGCGGATTCGAGAGATCATTCAATAAAGATATACCTACACTGGAAACAGCACTACAACCGATGTCCAAAACAGACTAATGCGCACCATACATCACCATCATTACATACAACATAATGCAATTTCTAGAATGGTCCATTTCCTGTAGGCTTTCAGGCTCAAGCCAGCTAATGTCCCTCGTGTGGGTTAATATGAGGTAATTACCACAGCCGCGGTAAGCCGAAACACTGTCATGACTGTAATGGATAAGGATGGGGTTGAGTTTTATAAATTGAGGGTTTTAACTGAGAATGGAGGCTAAATTGGGCATTGTGGTGTTTCTGTAGCAGTTACTTATGCGTTATTAATTAAGTTGCATTCATTGAAAAATTAAATGAAGCATGTAATTAGTAAACATATGAAAATATTTATTTTATTCTTTATCTAGCTATATTGACTCGCGGTGTCATCCGCGTTCAGTTTTGTCTGTGGTTACTACTTCGCTCCCGTTTCTCGTAGCGTGATGTTCTATATATATAAACGTTCCTCTCCTAAACGGTTTGGCGCAGTGGCTGAGCGATTGGCTGCTGTGCTCCGTGGCGCGGGTTCGATTCCCGCACGGAACAAATATTTGTATGGCCTACAGATAGTTGTTTCAGGTCTGGCTGTTTGTGTATGTGAGTTTATATGTTCGTAAACGCACCCATGATACAGGAGAAATTACTAGTGTGGGGCAACGTTTTTTCAAACAAAAAAAAAAAACACTATCCATTGATGAAAACCGAATTGAAATCCGTTGCAAAGATCTAAGTGTACAGAGCCACAGACGGTTGGAAGCGACTTTGTTATATTCTACGTAGAGAAAACATTATATTTTTGTTATAAAAAATGTGAACAAAGACATTTTTACTTGCTTTTATATAATATTTGTGAGCTTACAATATTCTGTCAAGATTTAATGGATAACTCATGCAACGATTATTCTTTTTTTACCGAATCAACTACCTAAACACTCACTTACCTACCTTCGGTTTTTTGAATTTCGATTGTGGCAAACTGTCAAACGCGCGTAAGATAAGATTGGCTGACTGAATTATTAACAACCAATCGTAGCACCTAATATTGATTGTCAATTCTTGATGATAATTTACGTTGATATTTATTCGGGAAACCGAATAGATGTTAGACGGTAATTATTTTTGCCAAAATAGATAAGACGAAAGCTTCGATTGGAAAATAATAGGTATCAAATAACCATTTTTTTTTGTCAATATGTATTTTTATCCATAGGTTTTATTAGAATTATGTAGTTTCCTAATGATAATATTTTCAGATGCCCTGCCCACACACCTATACCGCCGCCGCCCCCGCCACCCCCTCTCACAATACCACCCCACAGGTAATAATAGTATTAGTCGTAGATATGTACCTACCTATATTAACACAATGTAGGTAGATGTGAAATGCCATCTTTGTCATTTTTATCCTTTGACACCTACACTTAGTACCTATTCCTGTCAGACCTCCAAATAAATTTTTGCAAAAAAATATGCTTGTACGCTGTTTTTTCACGCCTCATTAAATAAAAACGGAGTCACTGAAAATTGCTCGATCAAAGTCAAAGTCAAAGCATTTATTTCAATTAGACCATTTACAGGCACTTTTGATTTGTCAAGAAGTTACATTTAAAAGTTGAAGCTAGTTGCTCGTTCCAAAGCGTAGGTCTCTTTATTTATTGACAGAAATATTTAGATGTAAAAAAATAAGTTGTAATTTGCTCGAACCTATACTACTTCTTGAAAACATCATAAAGCCAATTCTACTAATTAACAATGTTCAAAATCCAGTCGCAATCTCATCTCAGCGGCGATAAATCTCAAAAAAATGGTAAATTACTAAATAAGATAAAATTGCGATCGTTTCTAAAAGTTATTACCCTCAGATATATAACTTTAATATTTATTTTCGACTTCCATTGTTGATTTGATTCTACTAAAATGAAAAGACGCAATATTGTATACGATTTAGATTAACCCATCAAATGTTCAACCAAAATCAATCAGGACAGATATTAATTTACCTAAAGCATCTCCAGAATTTCATATACATACATACCTTTGTAAGGAGTTTCTATTGAAAGCAAACCTTGCTTAAGTGCATCTAATATATTAGAGTGTCGACCGTCAGCGTAAGTGAGTAGGTATTGTCAACACTGACCTACTGACATTGTATAGTTTAATCTACATGTACTGTTTTAGCTATGAAGACCAATCATAATATTAATAATAGGTATATTTTTTTTGCCATATTTATGTCTGAAACGACATAAGAAGAAGAAAAGCTCTGCTCAACTTGATGTAAAAATGTGCAATTTCAATAAATAATATTATTATATTATGGTAGTTTTTATTTATACACAAATATTTATTAGGTACGTTCTTATTTAAATGAAGAAGTAGAACCAACACCGATTAAAACTATGTATATTTCATTAAAATAAGGAATAATGGTTTAACTTTTCACGCATAGCGAAATTATTCTTTTCGAACATTTACAAAAACAGTTCACAAGACACACATCGTCTTTTACCCATTTTCCTCAATCATACTTTCTCTTCTCCTGCTTTCTTAAAAGAAATCAATCTTATAACAATCAACATTAAGATTAAAATGCTTCAACAAGAAAGCTGATGGAGATAGTTGAATGTGGTGTTCCGAAAAACATCTTGCTTTTCATCTGAAGATGTTTTCTTTTACAGAACAAAACACGTGTCTTTCGCCCGGTCTCACACCCTGACCACGTTTGATGACTCAGTGATGCCAGCCGCTGTAAGTGGCAACCGCTTCAGAAGAGATTGTGAAAGACTCATCGATGGACGTGTAGTAAAGGTACGACCAATATAAATAAACTAAGATTCCCCGCGACTTCGTCCGAGTGATATTTCTAACGGGTTCCATATTTTCATTAATAAAATATAGCCAATGTTAATACTCCCTAATAATGAAGGTTTCCGCTGGTGAAAGATTTTTATAAATCGATGAAAGAGTTTATCAATTGCAAAAAATAATCAAATCAAGCACGTTGATTGGTGAAAATATAGCAATACCTACTTGTACAAGGCTGCTAAGTCATATGTATTGTAGTCGCCACGGTGCCATCGGCGCCCCAAGAAACCCAGAGAGGATCCCAAAATCTAACTTGACATCTCACGCTCGTGCTCACGACTCGTGGCGACTAATATACTAACTTGACATAATACCAACATTGTACACTTAAAAAATCCACTTTAAAAAAAAAAAAAATTGTTTATTATGTCTCAAACGGATCTTTATAATACTATAGTATAGAAAAGGAATTAAAAAAAACACATTGACAACCGAAATGGATGTGGAAGAAGTCGCGGCCATAAGCTAGTTTATAAAATGAGTCGATCGCAATAAAGGCTTTGTTAAAAAAAAAAAAAAAAGAAACGGTAACAAAACTATTTTCTTCTTTTGCCAAAGAACTCTAGACTCTATTGCCAAACTAGAAGATACCAACTAAAAGTTTTGTTTAATTTACAGCCAGAACCAAAGCCCTACTCAACGCTGCCGGTGATGTTTCAACCGTTCCCGCCGTATCCGCAGTTTATGACCCAAGGTGCGCCGGCGCCTATTCATTATCCACCGCCGGTAGCGCCGCATCCATCCCACCAACCACCTCCTGTACAAAGGCCAACGCAGACAGAGCAACCCAAAGTAGTAGTAATAGGTGAGTGATTGATACATTTACCAGAATCAATGTCAAAGCATTTATTTCAATTAGACCATTTGCAGGCACTTCTTAACTATCAAGAAGTTGGTTAGTAAGTCAGAAAGTTGGACTTTTCTTTAATTTTTCTAGCAGTAATCAGTGAAGACCAGCAGGATTTAATGACAGCGCTTATGACTGCCCATTGGTCTCGTTGAGTGTGGATCATAGGTTAGATTCGGACAGCGGACAGTGATGTGGTCTTAGTAATAGGTTCTTGTTTGGCACCCTTTGGGTACGGAACCCTCAAAACAGATCGACGTAGTTCGGTAAAAAAATAAAAACAAGAACCAGAGTTCGCAACAGGATGAAAATTTAATAAAAAAAAATTAACATGCAACTTCAATTATAGTTTCAACAATAGTCTTCTTGTTTTCAGATTCCATAAAGAAAGGAGTAATGAGGACCCAAGCAACACAGACAGAAGTCTGTTTAGGTAGAAAACCGTTGCCACCAAATTACTTATCCTTGAGCCCACGAACTATCAAAAGGGTAAGCTTTATTTGTTTTATCAATCATAAAAAATACATAACAAGACCAAAACTAATGAACATTTTCCTAAAGTGTTTTAAAAATTTTATCATTAATATATTAATGATAAAATTTCTTTTCTTTACACAACAACAGCATTATAATGCTGTTGTTGTGTAAAGAAAAGATAGGATGGATTGTGTGAAGAATGGTATTATTATATTATGAATGAAAACGGAGTCAGTGATATCACGACTCTCGACAGAACGGAATAGAAAAAATGAATTGCGCCGACCGCAAGTACCCTAAGATAAGGGCAGGTACATGATGATGTCATTAATATAATGTTCAATTCTAGGTTAAAATGGTAGCAGCTGGTGTACAAACAAATGGATTTACTGTGGGGGTTAGAAGACTTACAAAGTCATTTTCCGAAGTAGGAGGCGATAGATTAGCTGGTCGTGAATCACCAAATGACATTGCTACAACAGTAGAAAGGTAAAAGATACTTAATATTTATAATAAAACCAAAATATTACTTACCTTGATTGACCCATAAAGGTACCCACAAAGGCCTTTGTGAAAGTCATTCTTTAATAATAAAACTTTTTTATCACTCCTGCAGTTTCATCACTAGCGACCATGACAAGCTACATAGAACCCAGTCAGAGGAACCACCACGTTCTCCTCGATCTCCAACTGGTATGATGATGCCCTCATCTCCACTTCACCGAGGAGACTCCGATGATGTCACATCATCGTCAGTTAAATCCGTGGCTTCTTCATCGCAAATTGACAAATCATCAGAATTAAGCGCTTTGCAGAGGCAAGCTCAAGAATATTTCCAACAAAACTTTCAATTTATTCATGAGAGCGATAGAGATGACACTATAGATGATGATATAGAAAATATCGAAAAAAGCATGGCGCTGAATCGTAGAAATTTAGAATATCTGCAGCAAGAGATTGCAAAACAATCTAAGAGCGACAAATCATTAAGATCCATTCTCTCTAAAAGTACTAGCGATGCTTCCCAAAAGACAATTAATTCTTCGCATCCATTTTCGAAAACTTCAACATTCCAATCCGAACCATCAACTGAAACTTCGGCAACTACAACTGATGATAGTGAAAAGAATGAAAAGGAAATCATAATAGATTTTGAACCGAGGCCCGATGATGAAGCTATACCGTTCACAACGCTTCGTAGAAAAAACAGAAGAGTGCTGCAGAAAACTTTATCTGAGGGCGAAATTCTTCTAGATGTGTGAGTATAAAATTATAATGACATAATTTTCTCGATTGCAACTACGACTGCTGATGTTCAAATATTATCACAAAATTATATTGCACATCATTTCCTTTTTGGCACTTGCATTCCACAGGCACACCGCACCCTTATATTTGAGAACAACAACGCTGCTTTTGTATCTGAAATCAGCGACAGATGACTTTCTTTACAAGACAATGATGATGAATGATTGTAAGAACTATTCATAATGAACGATTTTATTATTAGATAATAATAAATATTTAATCTTTTCAGAAGGAAAACTGAACTACAGAGTAATGGTGACGGTATAAAAGATGCTCCCATAATTATGTCTACAAGTCAAGAAAATATGACAAGGGAAGATCGTGAGAGGGAAGCATTATATACGCAGTATATTGGTCAGAATTATAGCCAAACTCCTATAAAAGATGAGGGTATTTTTGGATTCGAACCAGATGGATCTTTCAGGTAAAAAAATATTAAAGTAATACTTTTTACCATTTTGTACATAGATTATTTGAAACACATAGGAATTAGGCCCATTGCACATAACATTCACCGACTGGCATTTCTTTTCTGAGCATAGGACTTTTACAACAGCATTTTCTTCTATTTTCCAATATTTATAAGCCGTTAGTATTGGGGCTTCCGATTTGAACGCTATGCTTCTATCAGCGCTCATTCATATTTCTTTCCATAGTTCTTCAGATGGGAATGCACCATATGAAGATTTTCATGAAAAATACATTAGTTACAAGCATGAACCATTTAGAAATCGAAGCGTAAGTTTTGAAGAAAAGACAGAAATAATAGTTGACAAGGACGAAATTCTTGAGAGCAGGTATGCACGCATCACAATTAGCTGTAAACCGTTTGGTTAGCAAATATTAGCAAAGCATCTTGAAATGTAGCTTTAGTTAAAGCATATTTCCGTTTGCCAGTTTTTTCACAAAACACTCGATTGTCATTAATTCAATTCACCCTTAGAAACCCAGTGCCCGGCCACATTAAGTATATAAAAAAATACCTAACCTTCCTCTTAAAATATACTACATTTACATTTATTTCTTACAGTACTGCTCGATCAAGCCCAGGATCACCAGAGCCAGTAACTATTGAAGTAAATGTGGAACATAAAGTTAAACGAGCTGTTATTTCCAACACTGTTACTACTATTCTAACACCTCTGGACAAAGTATCACCATGTGCTTCAAATGAGTCTCTTACAGTTGATCAAAGCAGGTAGGTATGATACATAATTGCCTTCAGGACTGATTATTAAACCACGTTAATTAAAGTCTCTGTTTATCTAGGGACCATTCAGACGGTATGTGGAATGAGTCACAAACTACTGTATTGCAAGTTGATTCGGGTACAGAAAATGGGACAGTGATAAGGTATTATAGTGAACTGGAAATCTTAACCTTCATGATGAGATTAATTAAACGACATGAATTGATAACTGAATTTTTAATTTTTATAGTTCATCAGATCTTAGTTCATTGGCTGCTTCGCCTGGAGCATTAGCACTGCTAACTCCGACATCAAGGAGAAAACAACTACTACTTTTGCAGCATCAGCAACGATCGTCTTTAGATACAGACGCATTAGATGAAGAATTTGATGCCTCACAGGTATGAGTTGATATTTGTACATCATAAATATATATTGTTTGTATTACTTTTCAAACTTATAATGATTATGTTTTGACAGAGTCAGTCACCAACGTCTCCAAGAAACAAACTTGACACATCAAGTTCAAGTTCACAGGCACGAGCGTCGTTATCTCCACCTGCAGTCGTACCAAACATTTCATTGCCCATCACAAAACAACCAACTATCTCAAAATCAATTTCCCCAATAGCACCTCCGAAAATAAACCATACACCTGCCATTGCTATTACCCACCCAAGCCTTGACTTGGCTGATGTCCCATTCAAAAGAACTCCAAGTTTTATAAATAAAAAACGAGAAAGAGCATTAAGTCCATCTAGAAGAAGGGATTTGCAGAAAAAAGCACAACAAAAAGAACCAAATGGAACAATTCCCAATCAAATAGTAGAATCTCCATCTGAGCCACCTCTAGCCAAAGCTGCTAGCAGTGAAACCAGCTTGGCAAGAACTGATTCGGGAAAAATTAACACTACTGATGTATCAGAAAGTACAACAACAACCGAAGATTATGTAACTGCAAATTCAGACAGCTCTAAAAAAAGTAATAGTAAGATTCAAAACCAAAGTAAGTATTATAATTATAAAGTAAGAAGTTACTCGCTAGTTTCTTATAAATCCATTTTGCTTATAGATCCAGAAAATAACAAAACACAAGACGGGTCGTCTTTTGAAAGTGCATCAAGTCTGTATTCCTCAACCCGCACTGAAAATATCGCTGAAGATTTGATCGTACCAAGTTTTTCCCCACCATTAGAAATCAATGATGACTTTATTGTCCCAGACCTTGCATCGCCTCCATTGCCCTTGCCTGATAGGTTACCTAGAGTTTCTATGGAAAAAATTGAAGTAAAAGCCGATATCACTCCGACCGTTGAACACATCAAGAGAGAAAAGACTGATATTAAATTTAAAGACGATTTACCGAAGGTTTCAAAGGTATGTGTTATATATTCTTATATTTATTGAAAAAATAAAATGTCAGAATTAGTATTACGTACAATTTACTTTCAGACTATGCGTGGCACAATTAGTGGAAAGAGTAGTTCAAGTGGAAGCTATAGTATAGGTGGATCAAATCCGAATGTCACTGAAGCTAATGACGATAAAACACCCACTGATAAGATTGTAGAACTGCCAGAATGTAGCGAAGGTAAAGGAAAAGAAGACAAAACAGCTTCTACGGTTCATGAACAGGAACAACAAGTACCGAAGACGATGGTAACATAAATTAATTTATAATATACTATAAATTACAAGGTAAGACTGACTCTTATTACTGACACTATTTTTCTTTCGATATATTTTCAGGGTTCTCTGTCAGATGATGAACGAAGTGTTCACTACTCATCTTCTGGTTATTATGAAAGTCCCGTTGAAGATGACGATGATGGTGGTTTAACTTATAAACACTCACAAAGATATAAATCAACAACCAGACCTAAGTCTTGGTTAGCAGATGAGAAACGACGAAAAAAGAAAGCTTTCACTTTAGAATTTTCAAAATCTTACGATGATTCTGTTTCTACTTCACAAGATGATTGGGGTAAAAAGACTAAAGACCCAGACAGTATAAGTCAAAAGTCTGAGCGCAGTATCTTTAAACCATCCAATGTTAAGTCCCCCCAAGACGAGAAAGCACCTGAAACTAGAAAGAAGAAAACTCATTTTGCAGACAAGACAAAAAGCGTTCAGTCTTCCCCAAGAGAACCAGTTGATGTAGAAAAATCGATAAAAGATAAAATATCAAAAGAAAAAGATACAGAACCAAAACGGCCTGCTGAAAGAGAGAGATATGTGAAAAGAACAAAATTAAAACCAAAAAGTCCGACACAGAGTAAGACTGTTGATGGCAATAACCACGGCTACCGACCAACACATTATGACAGAAGGGAAGCTATGGGGTCTGGCATGAAATTACATCTAAACATACCAACATCGGATGATTCTAGTGAACAGTATAGGAAGGAAGGTAATATTATAACTAACATTTTAGACTAAAGCAATAATATTTAACTGTGTCTAGATTTATAACAATCTTCCTAATTTATAGGTGCAAGTAACGGTAATATTTCTCCAAGAAAACATAGACGTTTACGCGATAGTCCACGAAGAAAAACTGGTAACAATTCAAATAATGCTAAATCTCCTACTGCAGCTAATAATCACACGGTATACAGGTAAAATTCCATTATTTTTCTCTTATTGCCTAATCTAAATTAAAAAATAAACAACGATATACCAAACTAAACATTTAATTTCTAGGCCAAGAAGAAAAAGTGGCTCAAATGAAAGCATATCACTTCCCGGTAGTTTACCAAGAAGAAAACAATCGATTCCTACGGTCCCTTGCCTAAGTTCTTTGGAAGCGGAAGATATAGAAACAACTAGAACTCTCACAAGTGCTGGATCTAGATTAACTCCTCTTCGATACGTAAAGAGTCCTACAACATCACCTAGACACAATCGGAAACAAGATAAAGGTAATAATTGCATTAAATAACTTCGAAAAAAGGCTATCCCGATTCTTATTTCAAATTAATTAAAAAATACAAATTACTTCAGACGGGAAATTCGCAAAAGCAGCATCAGCAGAATCTTTACGCTCTGTGTCACCAGGATCAGATTCAGTATTTTATTCAGAGCAAACGGAGCACAGCTTGGTTGGAGTTGATGGGGAGTCCAAAGCACATTGCTTGCACTGTGGCAAAGAAGTCCATATCGTAACTGCAGCCCATGAACATGACAGTGTCGCTTCAAGGACATCTCATACAGATGTAAGCAAAACAATGATTCATTTTTCATAGAATTCATGACTGTATATGAAAGCTTAGAAATAATATTTAGTAGAATACAGTGTAGACTAAATCTAATCATAATGCCTTTTATTTATATATCAACTGAATTGCACAACAAGTACTTAGTTTCGCACAGACTTTTTATTGCATAACTAAATAAAAATTTACCTTAATTAGAATAAAAATAACACTGAGCCTTATTTTTAGGAATCCTACGCAGACGCAACACCGGATATAGTACCAGCACCCGCTGGTTTTGCCGATTCTCCGTCTTGCTTAACAAACAAAAAACACGCAAGTGGAGCTCGACTATACAAAAAGTTAGACAAACGATATCGATCTGAAGATAAATCACGACATTACTATCGAAACAGGCAGGACGTCCGAGCGAAGGTACTGGACTATTCAAAAACCAATATATTCTAAAAAACATTTTAAATTATCTAGAAAACCAACGACGTTATCGGTATTTTTTGAAATAGTGTTGGGAAGGATATCTTTTTTAGTACATTTGTTTTTGGTCATATCGTATGCATAACCCCATCTACAAATACACTGAAACGATCCAGGAAGGTTTATACAATTCTCGGTAACACTGTGACAGTTGTGTTTTTCAGTTGTACACTCGTTAATATCTACACACATTCCAAACTGAGATTTCCATTCAAACCCCTTTTCTTTGCAAAGGCACGAAACATTCCACTTATTTGCAATAATACTTTCTAAATTCTGATTATCTTTCCGATCGAATCGACATTGCCGGTGCGTTACATTCGTACTTTGAGCATTTTCAGTAAAACAAGGATTGATTTTACTATCACGACACTGGGCGATTGTTAATACGTGTTTCAATGGACAACATGGATCCGGACAAAAGCTGTACATAGCACAAGCAAAAGAAAGTTTATCATCGGAGCGAGGATCGTGGTTTCTGTTCCCAAATGTTGGGTCCAAGCAATTAGCGAAATTGTCACAAAATTCTCCTAGCATTGATAGTGCAGGGATTCCTAACATCGTGTACCAACACATGTAATACGATGCCGACGTTCGCCATTGGAATTTCTCTTTCGGTTCATCGAATGGAAGGCCAGTTTTCTCTGTATACAACAGTGCTTTCCTACAGTTATCATCTAATTTAGTTATTGATTCATTATTAATAATTTTCCCTTCATTTATTGTTATAGTTATATCATCACTTCTGGTAAAAAGAGTTGTTTCAGCCACACTGTACAAGTATTTAACGCATTGATGAAAGTCTTTGTAGCAGTTCTGATACACTTTCCAATGAAGAGTTTTTAAACTTGGATCAGGGAAAGCATTAAAAAATCCAATTAATTTGTCTTTAGGTTTCTGCGAATACCTTCTTCTGTCCCATTCGTTGAATTTGTGGTTTCGTAAAAAATAAGCGATATCTTGTAAGGCTTTTACTAACCATTTATCATCAGGGACAAGAGGTGTTGACTCCCTGATTTGTTTTGTTGGCTTTGTAGGATATGACGATGATGTTGAATTCAAGAAATCATCCAATTCTAATCCCATGTCGTTTTTAAAAGTACACGTATATAATTTCATATTTGTACACACCACAAGAATTAATAAATCAATAGAGTTCAACATATTCATTTATCACATTATTTTTGCAAGAAATGAAAAACAATTATCATTTGTCAAACGAAACGAACGTCATTTAGAAAAAGAAAACATTCACATTCTATAAAAATAATTAAAAAGGTTTCGACTATAGGTTTAATTTAATTTTAAAACCTGTACTAATATAATAAAGTAAACGAGATTTTTCGTTTGTTTGTTTGATCGTGCTTATCTTTAGAACTGCCTGACGGATTGGAAAAAGTCTCTTGTATATGATCACCAGATTCATGAGAAATTGTATGGGTATAACATCACGTTCCGATCCACGGCAGTGGAGCAGTAGCCAAAGATGACTCGACGCGTGTGACAAAAAAACAGCAGACAAAGTCACGAGCGGAAACTAGAATGCCATTGTGTATTCTTTAAATTACTGTTTTTTTTTTCATTCACCAGTCTGAAGAAAGAGGTAAAGAAGAATATGCGACTACTGAAAAACCTCAAGATACTCGGATAGCACGATCTGCTGGCAATAGTCTGGATAAACTCGGCGGATCCAGTGCAAGCGTAGATCCTGATGGTTGGTTCAAAGTTTACATTTTAATTTTTACTTTTAGGGTTAGTACTTTTATAGACATTGTGAACAAGGTTGGCGCAGTAGCTGAGCAATTGGCTGTTCTGCTGCGTATTGCGGGTTCGATTCCCCCACGATAGAATTTTTTATATGGTCTAGGTACATGTAGGTAGTTGTTACGGGTCTGGCTGTTTGTGTAAGTGAATTTATATGTTTGTAAACGCATCCACGATCCAGAAGAAATTGCTTGGGTGTGGTGTGAGAAAACTACGCTAATCTTTTATTGCAACAAATATGCATTATCTGATATATTGAATTATGAAATTGTCTCCTAAAATACTATTCAGCTACTTTCGAGTTCATATCTCTGGTACAATAAATCTCAATAATAAAACAATCAATAATTAGGTTTTACACACACACCATGACGCCTGTATTTCCCGAAGGGTTAGTCAGAGGTGTACCAATGTACACCCACAGTTCGCCGGTGTGTTTAAGTCCCATGTAATAGCGGGCGAGCCTATTACCATTAACCGGGCACAAATCCTAACTCCGAGCTGTTAGTGAGAATTCCATAGAAAAACCCAATAACACTTTTTGCTCGACCTGGGAATCGAACCCAAGACCTCTAGCGTAGCAGTCGCGCTTAAGACCACTAGGCTACCGAGGCGGTTAGTTTTTACCTTGAACCGATACTAGATCAATCGGTCTCAGGAACCGCACACTAGACCACGGAGTCTACAATACCATTAAAACTATTTTATAATTTTGACAGAACACGAAGAATGTTCTGGAAGCTCCGAAGGTGCCGAAGGAGGTCGCGACGAAAAAGGTATCTATGCTGCTCCCTGGTGGTGCGGAAACTGGATCATGCTGTCTGAAAATAATGACCATTGGACTAGGATTCCACCAGGTACCAATTACACCAACTGTCATTTCTAAAACCATTATACCAATAAAGATAAAAAAGAGCATTCCTTATTTAAAAAATAAAACATTTACTTGAAAATAAATCAATGGCAATGTTGATTAAAAAAGACGTCTCTACATGAGTGGCTATTACACAACAAGTATTAAAATAGTTGTCGTCAACAAAGATTATTTAGAGCAGCCCAAATCACCTAATCATAGGATAAAAACAAAATTCGAGCTCGATGACTTCATTTGAAAAAAAAAGTAGATGCCTTGAAATACCGATTACCTCAATCTGCAATCAAGATACTTCTGCAAAGGAATTTATACTTTATTGCTACTTCGGTATGGGTTAAATTCTTTTCACAAACTACTTAAGTTAATTTGTTAGATGAACGTGTCCTAAACACATTGATTTCAATAGAAGTTAATGACTAAACATTATTTGGGAAATCAGTAAGTACTGAACGCAAACAGTCTGCTTAGCATACTAATTAATTACAAACAGTAGCACTGCTACTGGTTAACCGTTTGACATTAGAGAGATTAAGATGATAAATGTGATTGTTAAAAATGATGGGTTTTAGTAAAAACTAATGAAAAACCAAGTAGCAGAAAATTATTTTACAGCTAATCATACTTAATTACAGACTACCCAATAAGGATATTATATTGAGGAACGTGTTATGCCCACTCATGAATACCCTCCGTATAAGAAGAACGAAGGGTTATATCTGACTCTTACTGACTAAAACCCCACGGTTCCCTCCTGCTACCATGAGTCGAAAGCCCGATATTTGCTTGACGTCATGATCCATTTGATTGGCCCCATTCAAGTTTATGCACGTCCAACAAATATCTTATTTTCGTGTCAAGTGACTCAATAAATATTGTCCGACAGAATTGAGCAACTTGAAAAATTTTAATTTGCATATTTATAACAGATAATAATATTCCATTTTCAACAGATGTATTAGATACCGGATCCGATGCTGGACAAGAGGATCCAACGGAATCAGAATCAGAGTTCAACAAGAGATATGTAGCATTGACACATAGACTGGTGCACCGGCGAGCGTGCATTGAGCTGAACCGGCGACAAGCTGACAACAGTTTTGGTAAGATTTTTAGTTAATGGACAACTATTTTTGTGCAATGTTTTATTTTGTAAGCCCGTTATGTCCTACTCCTGGGCAAAGCACTCCACTCCTTCCATCCTTCACGCTTTCTTCCCTCATTCTTACAGTTTTGTAGGAACCCGTCTAATTCGTTCCGCCATCTTCTTCGTGGCCTGCCGCGACCCTGACTCACTGTTGACCGAAGTGTTGTGTACGTTTATTTATTTATTTAACTTTAGCTACAAAAGATACAAAGGTGGACATAATGCCTCCCACGTTTAAAAGTGCAGCAGATTTTCTCCCTTAAATGCTGATGAATGTGTCAGAAGTCTCTATTTCGTTATGGAATAACGTCGAATCGAGCCACATACAGCAATTTATTTATTTAAACTTTATGCAACATAAAGTACAAAGGCGGACTTAATGCCTTAGGGATTCTCTACCAGTGAAGGAACGGTGGTGAAGAGGTAATTAAAGCTATTACAATATGTAGTCCTATTATTTAGATAATAGTTGAGTCGTTGAGATTCAAAGCAGCGGGTTAAACAAATTGAATCAAAATTTCCGTTATATTTTCATTGTTTGAAAATTCTTGTTTCTTCCTATTTATCTCCATGGAAAACACTTCTTATTCTAATATAAATAATAGCCAATAAACAGGGAATCTCGTATTTTATCGACGTTATTCACTGAGTTGGTACATCATGAAGTTTCATGATCGCGTTTACCGTCTATATAAAGCCCTTCATTCCACGATAGCTATTATAAAACAGGTACCGTATTGCGTCACAACTATTAACAAATAGTTAACCAGTAGACTTGGGAAGTGTGACGTGTAAAACTATTCCTAGTACTCTCTCATTTTAAATAGCATCATCTATTATTTTAAGAATGTCCCCTGAATTCTTCAGTTCATCTATGCCATTGGCACCGAAAAAAAATTGGCTGCCGATGACGTCTTATTACATGTGCGTGTAATTTTTGATAATTTTAGAGACCTTGACATAAAAGTAATGAATTTTAATGGCCCGGATGAGTCACGCGATCAGTTTTAGTTTCAATCAGTGAAAGGTACAGAATCGTTTCAGAATCAAAAGTGACCGAACTGTTGCGAACTAAAATTAATTCTCGTAGCGTATTTGAACGTCAGTATTCAGTTGTTGACGACACGCTACTGCGGCCAGATGATATTTTTACGTCTGACGTTCAGCAAATGTTTAGATCGTATTGATTTTACAAAGCATAACTCGGCTAGACGACTGTTAATGACGTAATTTTCATGCAGTCCATGCGTACAGTTAAAAGTGACAAACGCCGGTTCAAGAGTTCAAGAGTGTAGTTCAGAGTTGGCTTGGACTGTCGGAGTTTTCTTGAAGAATGGGACACTCGTGTGAGTAGTTTCTCGTGAATTATTTATTACGTTGGGAAAGGTTGAAGCAATAGTTTTATGTTCCGTTTGTATTATTTTATGTTTTAGTCAAAGACATGTTCAATTCCAAGGGGAGTGTAAGACAGAAATTGGAGGAAATCCTAAAGTTAATGCTGATGTTGTGGTGTCGACAAAGTCAAATTAGCAGACTTGTTGCTCCAGAACTGTGCGGTAAAATTTTGTTTTTTTTTTTTTATAACTGGCACTAATAAAACTAACATTGTTTTCATTATTTTACTAATTAATTTCTACAGTTAATATGGCACTTTATATACTTGAGTTTGTTGGTAATAATTCTAGCTTTATAATCAAAATTATATGAGCAGATCTGTCAACTAAATTAGTCGTATTACTCACACCTTCCTAGCAACGGATCCACTTCAAATTCCACGCTTTTTCTTCAACATATGCGATATCATTAACTTTTTAAATTGCTCATTATGTCACAAAATTTATGTTTTCAAACGGGGGTTTGCTAATTGCATTCTCTAATGCATTGTATGAATGAAAGTTCTCTGTTTGATTTTTCTGGGCATTAGCCAAAAGCGAAAGTTTTTCTGCAAATATTTGGACGGACACGCACTTACCATGTTGAGTACGTATGTGTGTCATGGCCAGATCTCCTCGGGCGAGTTTATTGCCGTCTCTAGGCCGACATCATTGTACTATTTAGATAAGAAAATAAATATTAGGCCAGGAATGACGCAAAGAAAATACACGGTATCGCAAACCTATGAGTCTATTGTTAAGTGATTATTGGTTTATAATTTCGTCTAACTATTAAAATATTGCTAATATTTGTAAGCCAATTTAATGGTAAAACGTTTTTGCTGTATGTGGCTTTGAAGTGTTTAAAGCTCTTGATGTTCGCTAAAATTATGAATATTATTACCGGTATCAAACTGGTGATATGAGCAAGACGTATGGGCTGAAAAGTTTTAATGCAAACATCTAACAATACAAAAATATATCAGTAAATATTTAAACAACGTAAAAGTAAAAGAAGAATATATTTAATTTGCAGAGAGCGATAAAACAGTGGTAGTAAGGCGTGGTAATGAAGAATTTGGTTTCCGAATCCACGGGAGCAAGCCAGTGGTAGTGTCAGCGATCGAGCCCGATACGCCTGCCGAAACCTCTGGTTTAGAAGTTGGAGATATCGTAATAGCTGTTAACGGTAATGTTGTACTTGAGGAACAAATTATCGTTTTAACCGAATTCTTGTGGAGTTCATAAAGTAGAACCTAATGTTATAATACTACATGATGAAACAGCTACTGAAACATTTGTATCGTAAAACGTAATTAATATACCGATTTTTGCACATTTAAATGTTTTACGAACATTTGATCAATCCTAGACACCATCGCATTCAATACTTATGTAGTGTTTAAATATGAAAGCGATTAATAAATTGAAATGGTTTGATTTATGAATCCATATTTCAGGATCGAAATCCTGCATGCAATTCCGTTTCAATTGGAAAATTTATTACCCTCTAAATCCACTTGATTGATTTATTGCAATGCATAATGTTCATCAATTTATTTTCAGGAATAAATGTATTAGATAAGACACACTCAGAAGTGGTGAAGATAGCGCATTCTGGGTCAGAAATACTTGAATTAGAGGTAAGTTGATCTAAAAATAAAATAACGAAACATTCGAAAGTTTAGATATTATTATGTAGATTATTAACGTATTCTCAGCTGTAAAGCCTGCTTCTTTGGGTTTTGTTTCTGCTTTCAAAACAGTTAATACTTATTATAATAAACTGAATACAAATCAATCAACATTATTCGCTAAGCGACTGGTTGACTCTTCGCGTGACCTTCTGGTCTTTTCTTGGGCCACTTTTGGGCAATTGTCCCATAGACAGAGATACCTTGAAATTTTAATTTTATTTATAAGATTTTTGTTTTTATTAATAATGGATTTAGTTATAAGTTGTGAAATAAATATATCTAATCGACTACCATGTTCATATTCATGTAAGAACTGAGTTGATTACCCGATTAGTGAGTTCAAACATATGTTTATTTGCTAATAAACCGCGGTACTATAAACTTTGCAATTTAGCATCAGTAACATCAATCAAATCAATCTAACCATACCACATCGTAACCCATTTTTGTGATCTCATTTTAGTATCTAATTGATGTAAAATTCTGATGTATACTCATGATATTTCATCTTTAGTATCCACTCCAAAGATTTTTAGTTCATGTATGTTTGGTACTATTACGTTCTGCTTAACTTAACCTTTTGTAGATTCATGTTCTTATTCATTTTTAGGAGTTTATTAATAGTATTCTCAACATTTATTTCAAAGATTAGGCAAATATACTCGGTAATGACTGATGATTTAAGACTATGAAATATGTCTGCGTTTGATTTTCCATTCTCAATTAATTCAAATTTGTATTCAGGTGGCCCGAACCTGTGAGGTTGTAGCCTCATTAGCTCACGAAGGTGGACCAGCTGCGTTATACTCAGGGTATCTATGGCGAGCAGCCCCAGTCAGACCTCACCATCCTCCGCGCTGGACCCGACGGTGGTTCGTCCTCAAGAGAGACAACTGCCTATATTATTATAAGACAGATTCTGTAAGTAACAGCTTCTTCTTTATTTCTTTCTTTTGTTTTACATTGTAAATTAAGTTGCAATGGATTCATAATTTCATTGTCATTGCTTCTACTAAGACTTATGTGCTAACCTGCGCTTCGCCAATTCAACTTTCTTTTATTTGTCTCCTCTCGCATATGTTATAAGTGCTTAACATATTTGATTTGATTATAATAACCACTCTGGTTGCAAACTCTTTAATGCCATCGAACCACATTTCATTGCGACTCCAACAAAGAGAAATAGTTACCTAACATGAAAATTTATAAAACTGCCATCTATTGACTGAAATCTGTACTATTTTACAGAGCATTCATCCCGTGGGAGCGCTTATGCTCGTAAACTATCAACTTACTGAAGAGGACGCGGGCAGGCCCCACGGGTTTCGATTACATCGTGGCGGAGGCGTGCGGTTACAACTGGCGGCAGATACTTCTGAGGCTGCCGCTAGATGGCGTGCAGTACTAGCGCATGCCATTGATGCTAGCAACCAGGTTTGAGATATTAGTTTGTCGTTTTTTATACTACAGTTTCTAGAAAAAGAGTCATATTTCATTAGGTTTTATAAATACCTGACTAGGTATATTTTTTATGCGGTGAGAAGACTTCGTAGTTCCTCGTTTGTTGAATAGATGGCGCAGAATTATATTTGTATCTTTTACCACACTTGTTATCTTCTGTCAACGAACTTTTGGGACTGTAGAAGTTAGAAATCATTGTAGATAATTACTACTTAGCCCTTTCTTGATAGTGAGCGATAAAAAGTACCATCATGCTTGCTTAACATCCGGAGATAAAGGAAGTTGTAAATGGAAGCTTACCAAAAATTTGATTTCTCATGAATGTAATTGAGTTTGTTTAGTAGATTCATTCCAGTTTTACACAACGATTTTTACTATCTTAACATCATGATGATAAGGTTCACATTTCTAAAACACGTTTGTGACTCAATTAGGATTTTTTTTTTAATTTTCAGCGTGATGGCTGGTTAGAAGTAACAATGAGGAACATGAAACTCCCGCCAACATCGATTCCGAGGCCCGACTGCTTCGGCTACCTCATGAAGCTAGGCTCCAAGTGGAAATCCTGGGCTAAGCGGTACTGCGTGCTCAAAGATGCTTGCCTTTATTTCTACAGTGATGGCAACAGCAAAAATGCTTTCGGTAAGACCAATGTTATGGGTTTTTCTGAAATCATTTAGCTCTATACCTCTCTCTGTCACACTCATATTTCTATCTCGTTCTTCCTTTTTCATAGGAATGGCCTGTCTCCATGGCTACAGAATACAGACATGCGCGCCTGGTGGCAAGAAATACGCCTTCGAGGTGATGCCTACAGAACCTAAGCAGAGACACTTCTACTTCCACGCCGAATCTGAAATGGATAGAAAACGGTAAGTATAAATTCTGGATGGGTTTTACGCGTTCTGAAAGAAAAAGAAACGGTTTCTCTAACGCTGGCACTTTACTTTGCGTATCTGAGAAAATATTTGCGTTATATCACTAATTAAAAAACAATTTTATTCTAATGTGCTTATGGTATATATTTTATATTACTCAAGTAACCTGAATATATGAACAAATACCTACGCTGTCTAAAGTGCCATCATAACAAGGAATCCTATTCGCAATTAATGGGTTAAAAAATAAACGATTGCACTTCCGTCAATAAAACATAATATTACAGACGTTACTTAGACTTTTGTTTAAAATAATTTCAGTCAATTCATCACAATCAACGCTGTTCCAGTCCAGTTTCTTTTTAGATTATTTATTTTAATAGCGCGCGCTCGCGATTTCATTCGCGTGAATTTTCTAATGGATCCCTAACATTTTGATAATAAATATAGCCTAGTACTTAAGGATAACGTAGCTTCCTATTAACTAAATCACCACTTTATAATGTACTAGCTTCTGCTCGTGACTTCGTTCACGAAGTTTTTTCACTCGTCTTTGGTTACTGCTCCGCACCTGCTGGTCGTTGAGTGATGTTATATAGCCTTCCTCGATAAATGAACTATCCAACATAAAAATATTTTCCCAATTCAAACCAGTAGTTCCTGAGATTAGCGCGTTCAACCAACCAACCTATCATCTTTATAATATTAGTATAGATGTACATTAGTACATAAATAGAATTTTGAATGTAGAACAAAACAATAACAAAGCCAAATTAAAATATTTCGTTTTTTTGTTGTCAATAAAAATAGAGGTGATGTTACATAAAGCTTCGTTAGGTCTGGCCTTAGGCATTACATTGATCGTTAACTCGTTCCACTCTATAATCTTTTCTTTTAACTAAACTTTGGACGACTAACATCAGTATAAAAAAACCTTACATATGTATTTACCTTTTATATTTATATCTACAAAGAAGGAAAGATGGATGATTTGTGGGAAGAATTATATGAAAGAGAATGTAGTCAGTGTTATTAGGACGGTTCACAGGACGGAATGAAAAAAGAAAACGATTTTCGCCGATCCCAAGTTACATAGGTTAAGGGCTGGAGGAAGATGATGATGTTATTTCAAGAAGCATTTAGCAATCTGGCCAGTCGTTCCAGAGATAAGGTGTTTAAACAAACAAAAAACTCTTAAGCTTTAGTATATTAATAGATATTCAATCCGTGAGTGACTACGTAAATCAATTTATCTTAAATCGCAAAATGCGCCAGTGACGTTTGGTTGCAATTAGTAATGACACTGTAAAGAAATATTATCCTCCAATCGAACGAGGCTGAGTCACATGTCAAGTTGTCGTCAAGCCCAATCTGCAGGTCGATCGTATGATTAACGAAATACCAGCATTCTTAAATTTGTAATACCCCTACCAGATCGGTTATCCAGATTGGGATGTTGTGAAGCAAGATCAACCATCCTTGCAAGTGCTTTGTAGTTTATGTTAAACCGGAATGTTTTCTAGATTTCTGTCGTATATGTTACTGACCATTAGTGTAGTAAATTCCAAAGCTAATGCATCCAGGAAAAGGTGGCGAGATGATCTAGACTCCCGCCGGGAGAGCTGTTTCGAGGTGGCGCAAGAAACGAATATTTGGAAGGACTTGGCGAACGCTTTTGTTTAGCAGTGGGACATTTTGGAAGACATAACAAAAAATGCGTCTAAAGTAATAACAATATAAAAAATGGTATTTTAATTTGTACTGGATACACTCAAAAACTACATATCCAATTTTAGAAATTCTTTCATCTATTGAAAGCTACATTATCAGCGAGTAATATAGGTTATATTTTACTTTCAAAGAAATATGGGATCTGTAAGTAAATTCACGCCAACAAAGTCACGGGCTAGTATTTAACAAAGGCGAAGTTGCTATCGAGATTTCGGACGTTAGTCAAGACAGAGGAAAAAGACAAGGAGAAGCATTATTTTATAAATTATTTTTTATGTGTTTCTAGATGGATGGCAGCTTTGGAGTACTCCATAGATAGATGGATGAAGGCCGGTTGACGACGCGCCCTACCATCAGAAGATTCATACGACTTTATATAATTTTAGCTGTATTCAATATTATTATATATATTGTTATTCCATTTTTTGAGTTATTATATTTATTTGGCTTTGGTTTTGATCCCGTTCATATAAAGGTTGAAACTTTAATTAACGATATAATAATTTCTGGGAAATATTATGAGATGGAGGCATTTATGCAGGGTGGCCCAGCAGCTGCGGACGTCTAAACGAAAATTTTGAAAGCCTATCTTCTTGAACTTCCCGAAACACCCCTATGTATGTTCCACATTTTTTTGAATCCAAGAAAGTTCAAAAAGTCAGTGTATTTTACTTTGAAGTACATTTAAATTTACTAACAGAAAAGGTCAGATAACACGAATCCAATTTTCCTTTCCATAAAAATGTCGACTTTAACACATCGAACGTTGTTTAAATAATTGCTGCAATTTCACATCAAAATGTCAAATTCAATCAATTTATGAAACTTGTTTTTTATAAGTACCTAATTGAAATAATGAGTATAATTAAAAGACATAAATAGTAAATGTGAATGTCATGTGAGGTAGCACCAAACTCAGTAAAAAAAAAATGATAATTGCTAATAAGAAATAATAACTACCAAAGTCCTTACTTATAATTAGCGCTAGATGACCATACTGAAAATTAAATTACCGACTGCTAGATGATGTACTTAATATGAATCCCTAATTTATTTAGTAATTTTATTTTGACAGAAATCCGTTATTGGCTAATTACATGCGAGTTAAATATATGAAATATATATTTAACTACATTCACACGCTCGTCTCACAATACTCCAAACATAGTGACAAGCGCGTCTTCCATTTGTCCGGGAACACATCACAGTCAGGCTTGGCATCGAAGAGAGCGTTAATCGAAGACGGAACACATGGGCAACTGTTGACAATATAACATACCAAATTCTTGGATAATTAGATGGGTATCAGCGTAAAAGATACATCGTGATGAAAACTTTGACCATGAGTCTGAACCCATGGTCAAAGTTTTCGCTGGGAGGGTTTAATAGGACGTAGTATCTTTACCTACGTGATACTAGACCACCCCAGCGCCAAAATGTTCGCAGGTTATTAAAAAAAATTCAAGATCCCACCAAAAATAATAGAGCCAATCAATTTTAACAATCTTATACTTTTCTATGAATGGGATTGGAAACAACAGCTTACACGTATTTTAAAACCTATCCTATAACGACATTTAAACTTAGCGCCTTCAATCATTTAATTGTGAGATTTCACATGGCAATTTTCGAATTCTGCTCGGACATGCCTAGCGTGTACACGGCACTATGAGAAATGAATTGTACACGCTACGTGGGTTCACTGGCACACATGATGTGCTCGAAATTATTCGTTTTATTTTACAATTTTTCTCAAAAACTTCTATTGCTACTTAGGTCCATCTATAACGATATTGCGCCCCGTCCTGTTCATCCTTACTTCACGCAAATTTACGATATTCAATAATTATTATTCAAAATTTTAAATTATTCAAAATTTATAATTCAGATGTAAAATATTAATTTAATTGTAATAATTATACTTGAATTTAAAAAAAATAGAAAATATATTTAAATTATGAATCACGGCAACGACGCATCGAAGAAGATACATGTTTTGTTAAATGCATAGCTTTAATCTATGTAATTCTAAATAGATATATAAAAATAAAATATATCAATGATGTTAATGGCTAAAATCATTATATAAAAATGACTTTTTATACACCTGATATTACGACTGATGAATATGAGACTAAAAAGGAGAAATAAATAAATTCAATAAAAATATTCCTAATACAGTATACCTTTTACCCGTAAACATTCTTGGAGACGAATGATTTAAATGACGAATAATAATGATAATATCAGCAATTGGGAAGTAGACACCACCGATCACTAGCCAGCGCGAGTCCCCCTTAGAATTTGAAATTTTAGTTTCGCAAGCTGCTTCCCGCAACTTCGTGCGCCTGTTTTTGCATCCGCATCAAGTTACGCTTTGGGTTTCTGCTCCGCTCCCGTTGGTCGTACCGTGATATTATATAGCCCATACTATTCATCACGAATCTGGCTAACATATCCAAAGTTACAAGTTATTTTCTAATCTATCTGGTAGTTTGAGAGATAAGCACGTTTAAACAAACTAACTCTTCAGCTTAATATAGCACAGATGGTGCCTACTACCCGATGGAATCTTTAATCAGCTGAAGCAAGACAAACGATACGAGTTATTGAACTTAGAATAACGACTGACATCGTAACGATATAAAAATATTGATGATGAAATTTAAGAAGGTAAATAATATGAAATAATATTCCTATTAATAGTTACATAATATTTATTACATAGGTGTGAAACGTAGAGACATTAGGTAAATAAATACATAGTAGGTATCATTATTGATGTGCCAATTCGTTAGTAAATATGAAGTCGTAGTTAGAATTTACCCTAAAAGCACAATCCATTGGATATAATTAATTTCATCATGTATATCTGTAACCCTATATTTAAAGTGATTATTATCAGTGTTGTGAATTTTTGAATCATTATTTATAAATAAGCTCGTATAATTTGTATGTAAGTATTATTATAATTTATTTTACAATTGTTGTAAATATCGATAATTTTGATGAGGGGTTACAGAATTTCTAAATCATTTAATATTATTCAAAATATTATATAAAATATATAATTATAATGAATAATAAAAATAAATAATTGGTATAATCCCCTTTAGAATGTGGTCCATACTAGGTGACTTAAATTGTGCATTAAAATGATAAAATATAATAGGGAGAAATTAAATCCATATTGATGATATTGTATATAAATAATCAGTAAAAGCTCAATATATGTATTTAAAAAATAAATAAAAAGACTTGATTGTAACACAGTCGGTTAAAAGCTTATAGAGTAGTCATTGTAAATTAGTGAATGTTTACATAGAGGTGTAAAAAAATATATAATTATAATTTTGTTCAATCTATCGCAAGTTTTTAAAGGCACGTTGTTTAAACTTAAAGTTTATTGTTTATTGATAATTCATAGATTTATCAACAATATAAAATTATATACCTAATAATCATTGTAATGTGTTCAGTAAATAAGTGGATCAGGAAATTTAAAAAAGTCATACTATTTATTCTTATCAAAAAATGAATTGTTGTATCTTTTATTCATGCCAAAGAAATTGTGCCAGATTATATTGTGAACGTTGTCAAATACGAAAATATTTTTCTGTTAACCATGTAATATTGATCTATAAATGTTTTATTTAAGATGATAATAAATATTTAATTAGTAATTATCAGTCAAAATTTTTTAAATAATATAAATGTGACTGTATCAATAGATTTCGTTGTAATAAAGATTAAAATAAAATAATACGTGTCTTTTTTTATTATAACTAGCTGTTGCTCGCGGCTTCGTTCGCGTTCACTATTTTATAGGTTTCAATTTTGGTTCCGCATAACCCCCTTTTTATAATTAAAATCTCTCAAATAGAAGTAGCCTAAGTTACTCCTTATAACATTAGCTTTCTGCGAGTAAAAGTCCCGTCAAAATGGGTCCATCCGTTTTAGAGATTAGGCTGAACAAACAGACAGACAGCCAAATTTTTTTTAAATTGGTGTTTTGTTATCAGTACCGTGTAAACATTCATACTTATTTTGTACAGACGTACAGACAAAAATTAAATAAATGATTTTTTGATGTTAGTGCTGTATATACTTTCATATGCATTTAGTGAAAAGCTGTTAATTTGAAATTAGAAACAGACACTTCAATTTCATTTTATTGTATAGATAATATATACCTCGATTTCTCCATAAGTTTTTTTTTTTTTTAAGAAACTGCCTATCCTTATACCCAAGGTAGTTTTATCAGCATAAAATAATTTGTATAAGGTCACAGTTCTAGGACATACCTCTGAAATATGTACTTTCTAAGGAATAATAATAAAATCGAAAATGATTTCGAATAAGCATAATAAGTACTAAAAACATTATCAATTAGCGACTGCAGTCGAAATTCATGAAGCACGATACACAGTCCGAGGGCGGTGTTAATTTACACGACTTATAAGCTACTAACACGAAAAATAAACAATTCAACGATATCCTTCCCTTTTTTATCGCTTCCAAAGTAAAAACAGTATGGAGGCTTCGGTGGGGCGGCGGTGAAGACGCGGGGCGAGGGGGGGGGGGCGACGCTACAGGAGCGCTACTGCCTCTGACGACCGTCGACGGTAGTACGCGCGCTCAACTCCCTCCAGTCGCGCGCCATGCGCACGCGCAACTTCAACTTACGGTGATGCCACACTGAAAAAAGTGTAGTGAATAAAACCTAAACCTTGCCAAGGATTACAGTGAACAAACTAAAAGTGCATTATTATCGTGTGAGACCAAGTGACCAAGTGACAGTTTAGCTACGGCAATAACATTTTCGTTCACAGTCTCTATTAACTGTTTTATGGCCTGTACAGTGCGTCTATTGTTGTGTTCGCTTCCACTAATCTCCTATTCACCTGTCTCAACGCCACCTACTGCGGTTGAACTGTGAAATGTGACAAAAAATTGCAATGGACAACCATTGTACGCATGCGGACGCCAGTTTGTAAACTTTGCGGGTTGACTACCTGATTACTGGAGGGTTGGACCTCGACAGATCGGACGATTGATCGCCCAACCGCCTTGTGAGTGGATTTTTTACGATTTTTGTAATTTAATACAGCGGATATGGAATAAATTGGGTAGGCTGGGTGAGCTTCGCTACCTGTTTTATCGTGTGCCCCTCATGTTATTGTTTTCGGCGCATATGCTTTATAAAAACAATCCTGGGAACTAACGGGCCTGTGGTTTGCTCTATTGTTCTATATTACAGCGGTGTTTACTTAATGCTTCCTGCCACCGTGCTTAGCAGTAATTAAATCTTGTAATTGTTCATGGATTTGCGAATGCCAGCGGCTATTGTTTTGACGCGTGCCTAATTGTAGTACCTTTTGGCCCTACCATTTCCAATGCTACCTACTTGTAGTTCAACGACTTTATCTATCTAACAACAGTACATAGGCATGTACTATCGGCCATGCACCTATTTATCAATATCAATGCATTTCCTGTAGCTTAAATATGCACATTTGGATTCCTATCTGTATCATTAATCTTACCATTTTTATACTCCTTTCTTACTGCATGCTCTTAAACGTTTTCGTCTATAATCATTTTGTTATTAGTTATTACTGTAGGCACTTCCACGTGTATAGAAACACGCTGAAATAAACCAGGTGCAACATTCTTGCACGATACTTTCGACCCTGTATCAATGACTGTTCGGGTCATAATAGCGCGTGTGACTAGAGATATTACTGACATGGCCGTCTGAAACGACTTCCTTATGTTACTATTCATATGCAATTGCAGCACTTAAAGGCTTAGACACATTGAGACTGAGACAGGAAGAAATTTTCATATTCGTTTTCTTTCATTAGCATTTTAGGATGTAGACAGGGACTTTCTATGAGAAAATTGTTCAGTTGGTCTATTCTGGAAAAAATTCTTGGGCGAATGTTTGATGCAGCTCATTTCAAGATCATTTCGCTTAAATTCACCGAGAGAGGTTACATAATTGGACTGCTAAACACTTAAACTTAGTTATAAGCGGAGCAGTATCTTAGCTGCTACTTTAATAATTAAAAAATCATTTAAAAGGTTCTGTTCTGATCACCGGCTTCGGTCATAATAGCGAAATTTACAACATCCAATCAACGAAACATAATAAAAATCGCTATAAAAACTAATTACCTTTTAGATTCGACTGATGGGTAAGCCTTGACTATGATTCGAAATGCAGGCCAACTAACAAGTCGGTCTGTCCTACTAGATAGGCACATAAGGAATATAATAAAATTCCAATTACTACGGAACTATAGAATATTTTTGGCAGTGTACGTAACCGGGGAAACGCTTACGATTTTGAACTTTAAGATGTCATAAAGAAAGAATTTTTGGCAAAACTGTAAAGAAAAAATATTTTGCTCATACCGTTAAGCTAACGAAAGTCAAAGTACAGGCGGAAAAGTTTGTTTGGTAGTCCACTTTCAACCTTATTACTAAGGCGCATAAGAGTGAAAAATGTTAAACAGATAATTTCCACGAGTGTACCTATACAAGGGAAATGCATTTTGCCATGTCTCTCCATGAAATTACAGGACAAATTCTTTGGTGATGGCATGCTCGTACGTGGAGGAATGTTAATGGTTCCAGAACTCTGACGTGTTTACTCTAAAGATGGTTCTGCGTGACATGAGATTTATTTTCAAAGAAAGGTATTATCGGAATACAAAGTAGAATATGAAAATATAGACACAACCATTTTCAATGATCTACTTTGTAATTCGATTCCACATACAGATAATACTGTAGCTGTTTGTCAAAAGCAAGCATTTCTCGATTATAAAACCACTATAGTACAGGCTAGAAGTAAGAAAACATTACGCAACGGTAACACAGTAGAGACGTCGGAAGGTTTTAATTGTTCTGCAAATAGTAGTTAATCTTAACCATCAAGAGATAGCCGTGTAATCTAATCAGGGTATGATACTTATCGGAACCTTGCGACACCGAAAATGGATGCCGCAATACAACATCAATAAACCTTTACAATTTCCAAGTATTTTTGTTTTGTGGTAGTACTGGAGAATTGATATTAACTGTAGTTTGATTGACTATTATCTGGTGTCAATAGAAACACAAGGCCCGTGAACATAAAACGGTTAACTGAGTCGGTGTCGGATAGAGGTTAGCTATAACTCTGATTGGTAATGATGATGGATGCGGCTTTCTCTCGGTGGTGGTAGTACCAGCTTGTAGTAAGGAAAGTGTTTAGAAAGAAGTGTTGGTAAAAGGTTTTGTTTGATTGTTCTGTGTGGTAGTACATAAGTATATAAATAATCTGTAACATAATGCTATGCAAGCTGATGTAATTAGAAAGATAATGTAACGCCTCTAGAGATTAGAAAGAACTTTCAATCCATATCTACAATTTCGGTTGTACATTAAGGGTATTTAGAAACACTAACACTGGTTATAAAATTAACACAAATGATAGAAAAGAATATCCTAAAGTCCCTAAAAGTAAACAAGATATTCGAATTATTTATGAACAAAAATAAAAGCAATTAACCATCGGCAAACATCAAAGAGATTCATTAAACCGATAATCAGATATTGCAGAGTATCATTGTGCATCAAACTAAGTAACACTTGTTTTCGCGTAACAGCAAACAGCTAAGCGCCTTTTTAAAATAAAACTTCCTCGAAATGCCGACTAGATCTCAGATAAGCAACAGAGTGCGACTAATCTAGAAACAGAATTTAATGTAAAATTTTATTTAACTTCTTGAGTGGTAAGCTAGACTTCAAACTAAAACTTCGGACTCAAAGTTGTTTGTGAAGTGTCATTCTGTAAAAATCTCTCTCAGTAGACTTAGGTGAAGTGAACTGTGAATGCCTTGCATCACATAATTCAACGAGGGAGATTGTTACAGAATAGACCTGCTGATTGGTAAACAGCTGAAAGAAGTGGAAAAAATATATATAGTTTTTAAACAGATGACGAAAAGTACATTTCTGACACTAAGAGTTATTTCGACAACAAAATAACGATAATGTGACCATGCAAATTTACAATGACTTAGTATATTTTATAGATTACATGAAGTAATTGTAAAATGTAAAAAATCAGATACTGAAAAGTAAAACTGACTCTGTCAAGATTCCAATAATTGTACATTTAAAATAGTCAACAAACAGAGAGAAGACTTAAACGCATTATTTCCTTATCTAATTGAAAAACCTCATCATTTTCTCAGGACGGTGTTAACATTAAAATTATATGAATATTCATACTCATAATGTTAATGATTTCATCTTCTTGAATAATATAGAGATCGCAATGAAATATTCAGTGTGAATTTGAGGTGTCATGAGAAGAACCGGCCTAATTATTAGGCGTGTATCTCGATCCATAAATTTCAATATATTTTTATCGTCTTTCGTAACTGACAGTTCAGAATTACTTGAAACGTGCCGCCTTAACACGTGTTCATTGAAGGCTGCTAAGAGTTTGGTTGAAAATTGTTGGAGTCCTTGGCATGACTGCTTAAATGAGTGCAACTTGTGAACGACTAAGATATAATAGTTTAAATAGGCGTTCTAAATGTTGATTTTGATTTTATTATATGTCTCGGGATTTCTGAACTAATCTCCTTTGGTTTAAACATATTAAAAACTAATGGTAGTTACCCCTTAACTCTATTCCCTTAAGCTTTTTAAGAGTTCATACAAAGTTTAAGGGAATGACAATTTCTGTTTTCACTAGTTTTCTTCTGTAATATTTAGTATTATATATGTCTGAGTTACACAAGATTCAAGAAAATCAGATACTAGGTAGCCATAATACTGAAGCTGATACTGTTTCTCATGCACTTGATGTAGTTTCCCTGAAAACATAATAATATACACTGAAAGATAAATAATACTAGCCACTGAAGACAAGGACCACCCAACAAGTAAAGAATTACAGATAATTAAAAAAAATCCAATTATAAATAAAGAAGCTTACATAATCGAGGATGTAAAGCCTATAGTTCTCAATTCTAGTTAGTTCCCATGGAAGAAAGAATGTTTTTTTGTTACTCAATCATAACGGATCAATAATTTTGACGAAACTTGTATTCTACGCGAATGAAACCGTGGAAAAAACTAAATTTAATTGCTGAGTTTTACTAAACTTCTATTGTCTTAGGATCTTCACTTCAACAAACCTTGTACTAGAGTATTCAACAAATGTAGCTATTTTTTTTAAATATTCTTTTTTTTTTTCCGCGGTCAGCGCGGTAGATTACATATAGCCGGTACTTAATTTTCAAATCACCGTCAAGACGTAACACTTCATAAGCTGAAGTAAATATACTTAATTATTCTGGTTTCTAAACAATATTTGTGTAGCATGCAAATTGTATTTTCAGAACTTTATTATTAGTAATTGCTTCTGAACCATTTTCATTTTGAGATTTCTCTCATGCGATTGTTAGTCAAGAATCTGTAGTATTCTAGTCAAGCGCCATCATTAAACCGCTTCATTCAAATCTACTGTTCCACTACCATATTGAAATCAAGTCTCCAATCAATAGTCAAGGCTCTCATAAATTCAATTTCACTTCAGACACATCGTTAATGCAGACACAATAAAGGAGGTTCTTAGCTTAAGTAATTAGTATTGGAGCAAGTAGGCACGAAATACGTATGTAGTTCCTAAATCAACTTTCATAGTATAACAATAAGACATAGAAGAATAATAGTGACCCCGCACAGACAAGCTGTAGTAGGTAGGTAAAGATTTGATTATTAATGTTGGTGATTTTAAGGATAAGGGAGCACCAAAAATACGAAATATGGACAGTGTGATAGATGATAATAAACTCGTAGCAAGCTACAAAGAAGAAGAGAATATTTACTATGAAATGATGGTTAATAAGGAATAGGGCTACATATAAAAGACAAAACATGCTGCAAACTTAAGAGGTAGGTGTTATTTAAGTTCCATGCCAATGTAATCTGGCTAAAATTTTATAACTTTTTATTCATACACTTACGTAAATTTCAGAATAAATTCAATTTAAGCGATTGGTTTTCCCTATATTGGAGCAATTGTCGGATCAGGTAGTTCAAATTGAGATGATGAAAAAGACTATTCTATTAATCAAGTTTATTTTGGAGCCACACACACATACATACGCCAAGTACCGTGATCGCGGCTTAGTGATCACAGTACACAGTCATGCATAATATTATGACAACAAACATTAACTATGCAGATTCTAGTAGTAATAGGCATCCATAGAAGTCATAAGCAATCAAATACAAGATGTTGCAAAGTCAACACTTAGTAGCAAACAAGTTGCTCCTACAATGTAATGTTTTAAGTAGCTGAATGTAGTAAAAAAATCTCAATGATCGTAAATATGAATATATATAATGTATGCTTAAGACCGTGGTCATATACATAATGCTAAATTGTCTTCCTCGGTAGAAGATTTTATTGACAATTTATATGAAGCTGCATATTCTGATGATGCGTTATCAGTTTGTAAATGTCTAGGGTTGACTTGACTGCACTGCCTCTACAAAATTCTCATTGACAGCGTTGTAACGATTTTGCAGACGCTTATTCTAAATTATAATCCTTTTGTTGCTTCTAATGACACATTTTTCGTATTATTATTGTCATTCTTAATTAATTTTTGTTGATGTTCAAAAGTGTTGGTTTCAGAAAATATATTACTTACTAGCATTTGCCCTTGACTTCGTCAGCATAAACGTCGGTTATCGGGACCCTAAACGAAGTCGCGAAATAACGAGTAGTTTATGTCCTTAAAACTTACCCTGTACCAAACATCAAAATCGGTTCAGTGGATTAGTCGTGTGACAGACAGACAGGGTTACTTTCGCATTTATATGTAGGTATTAGTATGGTAGTATGGATGGGCAGTAGTTTCGACTCCCTGATAAAGGCTAACAAAGTTATTGATCAAATTACTTCAGTTGAAAATAAAATAAAAAGTACAACTATATAAGAAATTGTAAACAATCTCGTAAAATGTCTTACATAAACTTTTCTTCTTCATATCGAAATGTACGAGATCAACGGTCAAACGGGCTTCACATATCACGCACATAGAGATACACCATATCTCTACGGAGTTGTAAACACACGTATTCCCAATACGAGAAATTTAAATTTCCAAGGAGATCGCTTTAAAGTATTCCTTTTAAAAGCTTTATGTTATTGAAATGACCGGTATTACATCCCAACCTCCATTACTAACTGCACTGTCCACATAAATATTCATATCACTAAATTTTCAAACCGAAAGAGAGATAAAAGTAGTTTTACTGCTTCGGTGCAAGTAAGATGGTAGAAATTCGATCAGGCGGCTCGAGTGCGAGCGGGACACGAGGTCTTGGATGTTGGTGTAAAAAGGATAGCAACAAAATCAGAGGCTTTTACGGTAGAACGGGCAGCGAGCAGTGAAATGCGGGCTTGGTACACCTTTTTCGATCTCGCTTGAATAAATTGAATTTGAGATTAATCTTTTGTAGTTGCTGTAAGTGACGGCTAAGTTTTTCTGATGTTAAAAATATGATGGGCAGAGCAATAAAATATGTTTTTATGAGGAAGATTATGTTGGATTGAAGCATCATGATTCTTAATCCGGCTGTATATAACATCTACGTATGGCAAAGTAGTAATTCCTAACAATAAGATAAAAATAACCGGTATGCAATCAATTTTTATTAGTCAGTTATACTTACGATAGGTGAGTCTGAGTATATAGTTACCATAAAACGCTTAACGTTTTTTTTTTGGATTTCAAATTAATAGTCTCAATTAATTTGTGCCCCAGAAAACATTAACTCATCAATAAAAAACATCTGAATATCATTAAAATGTAAGTAGAGGGAAGAATTTTATATAAGCTTATGCTCGATTTCTGACACCCTCCCTAATACCTATAATAGCCATTGATTCCGCAAAGTTATCTAATTAAAAACGCACTACAACAAGTTATAACTTTAGTCCAAGCCAGTTATTGCATTTCAATCTTTATGTCGACTACAGTAAAGTTCTTAATACAAAACTGATATCTTAGTCTCGGTGTTAAATACAGTTTTTGTATTAAGAACTTTACTGTTGTTGAAATAAAGTTTGAATTTCAAAAATCAGCTCAAAGGTTTTTTTTTTTGGGGGGTGGGAAATCATCGAATAACTTCTCCCGCCCTGGGCGGGGCGGGAGGGAGTGTCAGACTTTTACTGACTAAAACCCACCCATGTTCCTTCTTGAGCCGCTGGCGCGGTATCTCTTACCAACAACCCGCAGCCCCGGCAGGCATCGGCTCTCAGTGGCCCCTTCCTTTGCTGACATCAAATACAATTTTTAATTTTATGTTTTTGCTAAAGGCAATAGTCGACTGTTATGCTTTATATAATTAAGCAATTATTTACGTACTTTGGTGGACTTAGCGCTTGAATTTTTGAAGTGAAGATCGACAATTATCTATATACTCATTGTGATTCTTGCGAAGACTGCAAAGTCTTAGAATTCAGGAGTTAGATTCAGCAAAAGTTTTATTGAATAAGAGACATAAAAGTTCAACGTATTATCGTAACGTTTAGTTAGTAAAGTACTAGCCTAATATTGTCGCACTGCAGGGCGAATGCCTTTTCTCACACGGAGACGGCACGAGCATTGATCACCACACTTGCTCAGGGCGGATCGGCGATTTCAGACAAACTTATATGAATTGTAAGTCCAAGTTTCCTCACGATCTTTTCCTTCACCGAAGTCACTGACGTTAAAGATAAACTTAGAAGTACATATAAATTGTAAAAGTCACATTGGTACCCACGCATGAGAACTAACAATAACTAATTCTCTTTCAACATCCTGTAACTATAACAAGATTTTCCAATTCCAAAAGCAAACTTCATGAAAATCTTACACAAACAGAGACAGACAAAGAAAATTCACGCCACCAGCGAACATGAAATGCCGAACAACGACCAAACATAAACGGCCATTACTAGACAACAGAATATAAAGTATACAGACGCCGGAAACTTTATGAAAACACACGCTGCGCACGAGTTTAAACGGTTTTATTGTCAAAGCATGTTCCTCATCTCAAATGGAAATAGGATGGCTCGTAAATCTCGGAATAGCAATGTTTGTGACTTTATTAGAGCTGTACAAATATTGTTTATTGTGATAGTTATAATGAAATAAATGGACGATACATTAGACGATTGCGTGGATTTCTAAGGGAGTTTAGAAATAGGTACTTACTAGCTTCTTCCCGCGATTTCGTTCGCGTCAAGTTTGATATATTATCCCACGGGTACCGTACATTTTGGTGAAATAAAAAGTCGTATATGTGTTATTCCATACCATCACGCCTGTATTCCCCGGAGGGTTAGGCAGAGGTGTACCAATGTACACCCACAGTTCGCCGGTATGTTTTAGGTCCCATGTAATAGGGGGCGAGGCTTTTGCCATTAACCGGGCACAAATCCTAACTCCGAGCCGCTACTGAGAATTTCATAGAAAATCCCAATAACACTTTTTGCTCTACCTGGGAATCGAACCCAAGACCTCTAGCGTAGCAGTCGCACTTAGCACCATGTATGCCGCATGTAGCCTATTATGGGGTGGGACAATAATAGGCTGGTATTTGAAGAGATTCAATGAACAAAACGTTTAATAGTTTAGTATTAATGTCGACGTAAAAACATATCTTAAAAAAAAATAACATTTATTAAGTATAAAAAAATCCTAATAAAATAAATAAACTATTAGACATATAAACAATTTAAACTAATTCGATTAAAAACGTTATTCATAACTTAAGACGCAATTTATTAAATCCAACCATCATTTACGTAAGGTCAACATGGGAATTTTAAGAACAATATTAATAAATTTTAAAGTAAATTACTTAAATTTTTATAGTAAAATCAAATCACAGAACAGTCGATTATAAATCAAGTAACGACACTAATGTCGATGCTGTGACCAAAACTGGAACTCATTAACATTATCTGATATTACCAGAAGCTTAAAACTTATACAAACGTATAAATTGATGAATGATGCATAAGAGAACTAGATTCTTTTAAAAATAATAGTCTGAACAAAACGTTTTAGAGCTTAGGATACAAGTATGTTAATATGAGATGTTAGCGTCCGCACGCGACCTCGTCCGAGTAGTTTTTTTCGCCAGCGTTAAGTACGTCTTTGGCCACTGCTCCGCTCTTCTGAGTCGTAGCGTGGTGTTGTATAGCTTATGTTACTCAGGAATAATATAGCTACCTATTGGTGAAAAACGGTTAAAATGGGTCCAGTAGTTTCGGAGCCTATTCGTTACAAACAAATATACAAAAATTCAGTGCTCTTTATGATATAGATATAGATTCACACGACAATCACTAAATCCAATATTTCTTTTCTAGTCCTCATGAATCTGGCCTAGCTACCATATACAAAAACAAGTTTTCCAATCCGGCTTTTAGTTCCAGATATTAGCACCTATAACCAAACTTACAAACAAACAAAATTCTCTTCAGCTTTTTTATATTAGGATCGATTAGTATAGATATGTGGATCGATATTGTAATTTTATTCGTTTTATTTATTTTGCTCAATGTTATAAATTGAATGGACAATCTCGTTATAGGTATCGTAATGAATTCGAAGCTATATATAGGTAACAAAATTCCTCAAAATCACGAATCATCGGTAATGGTGTATACCTATCCAAAGATATTTATGTGTGTTGTGCTTCGCTAATAATATGTGAGCGGCAAATCGTTTGAATTTATTCAAATACACAAACTAAATCTTAATACTGCAATGTATTTACATCATAAGAAACCAGACCCTGGCGTATGACTGGTGTCTTTGTTTTATACTAGCGACCTGCCCGCGACTCCTTAAGCGTGGCTTATTTCACCCGTGTAAGTTAGGTCTTTCGTTACTGCTCCGCTCCCGTGGGCCGTAGCGTGATGGCATATAGCCTATGTTACTTAGGAATAATGTTGGTGAAAAAATGGTTCAAATCGGTCCAGTAATTTCGAAGCCCATTCGTTACAAACAAAATAAACAAAAAAAACTTTTCTCTTAACAGTATTAGTATAGATTCACACGAAAATCACTAAATCCAACATATCTTAATTGAATGTGACGTCACTAATTAACATTAATTTTAATGACAAAATGTATCCCATGGAGGACTGATCAATAAAACAGTATGAAATCAATAAGATGTAAATGAGGTTTGGTAACGAATGATCTGATTCCAATTCATATGTTTGGTGAGAATTTATGTTTTATGCTAATACAGTAAAACAAAGCAGGGCTGCTTAATTAAGCATGTTTCTCGATCCATAAATCTAAATGTTCATCAGTCGTGGGATGGTAAATGGAATAATACAAGAGCTGTATCTCGTCTCTGATCTAATGAAAGATTGAGATAAGAATCTACTTTGGTAATATTAAAATTTTGTTAATTGAGGTGTTTATCATTAACTTTGGTGGCTTATATGGTAGGCGAAGCATTAACGATGTTTACAGGCGACATGGACTTTTTATCAACGTAGCAAAATTATTTTGTTTATGGTTTTTTCTTGGTTCTCATAGTTGGGTGTTGTGTTACAAGTTTAAAAAATGTTGTAATTGAAGATATGATATAAATGAAAATTTTGTGTTGTCCTGGCGAAGGTCGCGGGAAATCGCTGGATGCAAGCAGCGTAGGACCGATTATTGTGGCTACCGTTAGGCGGATAATATTATATAGTACATATGATGATAATAATGATGAATTGAAGATAATTGTACGTTTTTTAAATATAAAACACGAATATAACTTATTTATATTTTCAGATGTTCTTGAAACCGTGATGTCGGACAACGCCGGAGCAGTAGTATCGAGGGCGTCCACACCTCGCCCTGTCAACGAAACGCCTGTCGCCGCACCTCTAAGGTCCAGACATGATCAGTTCCTCGCTAGCTCAGCCGAAAGAGCCCAACAACGCCCTTCTTCAAGTGGCAGAAATCCTTCTGGGAACTTCGAATCACCACCTTTACCTTATCACCGTCAGATGACAACAGGTTCCTTACTTACCTCATCTCATCGCGAAACCTCAGCTTTTGTTCCTGTCGTACCAACTCGGTCTATGCACCCAGTTATATACCCTAATGAAATGCACCCTGCCCTGATACCTTCAGAAATTATTGAAAGAGAGAGAATGATGGACAGAGAGAGATCAGAACCCGTCAAGGGGTCGCCGGACAGAGCGTCCGGAAATTTCCCTAAAAGAAACTCATTTGATTTAATGGCTATGATGGTAGAAAAGCGTAAAGAAGTTGCGTTGCGTGAGGCTGCAGCGGCAATGTTACTCCCACACCATAGAACATCGTCTATTGAAGGCATGATGTCTGACGGGTCTTCGCAGCCGCCTATTTACGGTCCTCCTGGGCCATTTCTTGGTGCTCCAGGGCCGTCACCTACCGCTGCGGGCAGCTTTACATTCCCTGGAGCAGGTCTATTCCCTCCCGGGGCTGGTCCGCATCAAATGCATCCTCATTTAGACAGGCGGCTTTTGAGAGCGCCAGGTCGTGCCTCAAGACCGAAGAAGCAGTTTATTTGTAAATTCTGTAACCGCCAATTCACCAAGTCGTACAACCTGCTGATCCACGAGAGAACGCACACTGATGAAAGACCTTACTCCTGTGACATTTGCGGCAAAGCTTTCAGAAGACAGGATCACTTGAGAGACCACAGGTATGTAATTTTTTCTATTAACTTTATTATCTACATCTATCATCATTGAAATTAGAATCCCTAGTTCCATATTATAAGTTCACTCGTAAAAGCGACCACTCATCGTCCTGAAATTATCCTCTAATCGTTTTTTACGCACAGGAAGTGATAAAGTGGTCTATTTCTTCAAGATCATCATGCATACATATACTGTAATTATGACTAGTTTTTACCGAGTTAATAATCAAAGTGCCGCTTTCCTGCACATTTTAATTTTCTAGAACACTGGTCGTACTATGAACACAGCTAATTTGTATGCACGTAAGAAGCAGCCGGTGTAACTCAAGTTGCAGATGTTAAACCGACTGTGGCCGTATCCGCCCGAATACTCGGAATCGGAATATTATTAAAGTTTCTCGATCGTAGCTAGCTCGCGCTTCTAAGAAATGTTTATATCTTGATTAATAAGTAAAAGGTGATTACACTTTCAAGCTCATGTACACTTACGATGAAAAAACGTCGGCTGACGACTGTTCAGACGAATGCCATTTGTTGAGTAATGTCTAAGTAGTGGTCGTTCGTGATTGTACTTTGAGATAACAGACAAATAATATATCGCTGTCTCGGACAGTACATGACAGATGGCTTGATGGATTTAATTAGAGTATCTTTTGCTTACGATGGTAATAACAATATGGTTATTTGTATAAAAAAAAACTTAAAGCAAAACGAATGTCAAAAAAAAATCCTTTATTTATTGCCTTATAATTAATATTATTTACAGAAGTCATAATTCATATAAAACGTCAAAGTGTAAGATGGTCTAAGAATTTTTATCGTTCTATCGAAACTGTATTTGTTACTCACACAAAGATTTTTCGATACAAAGAAGCTTGTAATCGGATTTAAATATTTTGTACGTCAATCCTATAATATATAACTCATTAAAACATACGTTTTGTGTGAGGGTCGACGCCTTATGAAGCGAATCGAGTAATTTTATAGCTTAGTAAGTTATAAAAACTGAACGGTGTCGGGTCTGACTGGTGTTTGCTACCAAATGTCCGTATTTCAAGTCATAAGAATTTTAGCTTAGTTTCCTTGAAGTCTTGATAGGAAATTGTTCGTCATTTATTTATTTTATTGTATCTATTCTCTCTAGTACTTATTAAGCCACTTGAAGGATATACTTAATCGTAGATATTGTTCTTGAAATGCCGATTATGATAAGCCTATTAACAGCTATTTCCAACTAAATGACGTGTTTAGTCGAAGCCATAGCTTTTCATCATTATCTGGATACCTTCAGACCGTGTATTGTATTGTTCTGTTTCTAGTTTTTATTTAGAAAAGTAATCGCAATCCCACTTCACTTTTATTTATTACAAAGAGAAAATCTAAAGTTATGTCAACGTAAACATTTAAGTAAACTTTCTTTTTTATAAACAAGTAAACAAAAGAAAAGCGGTCAGTGTGAGCGATGGACGGTGTTACGCAATAATTCACTATAGCTAACGACTTCAAATTAAATTAATTATTATGTTAAAAATTTTCATTCACTTCACACCTATTCTTTCTTAATAGTCTAAAAAACTTTAACAGTTATCAAAAAAGGGCTTTAAATTAAAATAAATAAATCTAATTTAAAAATAATATCATGTATTTCTAAAAAAATATTATGGTAGCTAAAACATAATAAATAATTTTGCATTGTCTGTAAAATTCTTGCTCATTTATTTGTTATATCTAATATTAACAAAACTTTAACAAAAGCCCTATAAAACAAAATGAGAAACCCACATAAAATAAAAACTCAATAAAATCATTGATTAAAAAATATAAAATTATTTTCAACAATCTATCCATCATTATCTTGACAAAAATATCTTGTTTCTAATGTGATTCCTATGTCCATTAAATTAGGCCTTGTAAAGTATAATTTAACTATCTACTACTTTAGTGGAAAAATACTGCAAATGTAGTTTTATGGGACTTTATCAAAGACACTTAACAAAATATTTAATACAAGCTTCTACCTGCGACTTCCTCGCGCGGTATTTTTCGTTACGTTACATCTTTGGTTATTGCTCAGCTCCTGTGGGTAGTAGCGTGATGTTATATGTTGGCCTATACTATTGCTTTTGAATCTGGTTATCGTATACAAAAAGATGATTTTAACCCGACTAGCAGTTTCAGAGATTAGCACGTTCAAACAAACAAAAAAACTCTTTAACTGTTTTAAATTTAGTCTAAATTTATTACGATTTATTGTTTGAGTCAAAACATATATAATGAGTAAGAAATAATTAGCTGCTTAATAATTACCTACCCATCCAAAATACATCATCATCTACTTAGCCTTTCCCCAACTATGTTGGGGTCGGCTTCCAGTCTAACCGGATTCAGCTGAATATCAGTGTTTTACATGGAGCGACTGCCTATCTGACCTCCACAATCCAGTTACTGATACCTCTTGGTAAGACTGGTTGTCAGACTTTCTGGCTTCTGACTATCTGTAACAACTGTCAAAGATCTACGAATGACAGCCGGGACCAACGACTTTACATGCTTCCCGAAAAATTCGTAATGGAAAAACCCAATAACACTTTAAGCCCGGGAATCGAACGCAGGACCACGTGCTCATGATCATGATGGGCAGTCTGCCCATCCAAAATACAAAAAAGCTAAAAGCCTTGTTATTCAAAAACAAACTCTATTTATATCTCTTTAATTCTAAACGTGTCAATTTTATAAAGAATTAACTCGTTTCCTTATTGAATGAATTAATATTCAAATTGAATATCGATTTCTTTCGTTACGTCTTCGATTTTGACATTCTTGGGTTCTCAAACTGTTAGGAATTACTATACTCTATAACCGTGACGAATTTCGAAAAGATATCAATCAGTTTTGACATTTGCGATTATCATTATCATTTTTACGAAATAAATTGGTATTTTGTTTTTTAAATTAGCATAAACTTATTCTGTTCCTCGAGAACTTTTTCAAGTAAATTTATTTTTATTTATGTTCGATAAAATCTTTAATTACGAGGTACAGCCACTGTTGATGTTAAAAATTAAAATAAAGTCATAAATTCAGCTTATTATAACGTTCTCGTATTTCCATTATAAATATCGTATTTTTCTGTTATCAACGGCATCAATACATAAGCATTTTAAAGAAAATTAAAAAAAAATTACGTCATTACATTTATCATCTTTATTTATTTTATAAATGAAGCCAAATTTTTTTCCTAATTAATATTTTTTTTTGGTGCGAAAACATATTTTTTATCATTCTTGCATTACCCGGTCAATCACAAGCAATCGTTCCCATTAAAAAAAAAACATGATCTTTGTGATTCTCTGATGGATTCGAACCAACTGACTCAATTCAAGCTAAGCTATATAGCAAGTTTTTTACTTACCTGCCCGTAATTAGTTTAAATTCTGATGATTCATCTTTTTCTATTGGCCCAGACCATAATAGAGTAGATACAGGACTTAGTACTATCAGCAAATAAATCAAACCACTTACAAACTGGAATGCGAAATATTTTATTTCCCGTACATTTTTATAGAACAACATTATAAAGATGTTCTTGACTTTTATTGCGTCTACTGATTATTTTTATTGTCGTTGCTATAAAAATCCTTTGAGTGTGTTTCGGCAAATTAGCTTTTGCTAATTAAGAAAATTTAGTGCTATTTTTTTGTGAACAAAATTATGGTTAGAAATAATTTTGATTATATTTTAATTCCGTTGCTGACCGTACAGACGCGTGGATTAGTTCGTTCTTCTTGAAGCAATTTAAAACTATTATTATTCGGTACAATTCTGTACATCATTTTAAGTCTATATTGAATAGGCGTGGACAAAAAATATTCAATATTATTTATCACTTATATCGAATGATCGGCAACTACGACCAAAGAGATTTTTGAAATGGTATTTCTTAAAGTAATTTTTATCATTATACTAACTTAAAGTACCAAAACTGGATGCTACTTTCAGTGAATTAAATCGACTCGTAAGTTATCAGTAAAATACGCGTAAATTCAGGAGTAGTTTTTCAAAAAAAAAAATAAAACAAAATATCAATCACTCGCATGCCTAGTTAGTTCTTATATAAAAAAAAATGGAATAGGTAACATGTGGATAACGTTGTGAGTTACACATACACTATATACTTTAGATACTAAGGACTATTAATTAAGAAACCTTTGTGTAACTGTTTGTTTTCCCAAAGAAAATAAATAAATAAATAAATAAATAAATAAAATAGGTCGCCTTATGATTTAAACAATAACAAGTGGTTAAATTAATCTGAAGGGTAACTCCGATGATTAAAATCTTTTAAAATCTTATCGCAATCTCATCGTAGCGACACTCAATGACAAAATCTTGTTAAAATATAGGTAAAATAGGAGAATTTTACTGAGGTTACGTATTTAAAAGTTACAAGAATTTCCCCCTGATATGCAGCATGATTCTAAATCAACTAGAACCTACCTTTTTTCTTCGTACAGATGGATAAGTTTTAAAAGGAAAACCTCCCACTAAAACAATGTTTGCATAAATATTACTGGAAATATGAAATCATCGGCTTTTGCAGTTAAATTTTTTGTCGTACATAATTATGGTATGATTGCCTTTATAATCGAAGTGCATATGATGCATAATACCATCCCATTAAACCCACTGCCATAATTAATACCTTTGAAGAAAAAGAACAAAACCAACGACAGGAACGTAATATTATTCGCAAGTTTCTTAGAAATATATACCAAAATACCGCACGAATATTAAAACATGATTTAAAATATTCAAGCTTTTAAGTGCTTACAAGGTAAGCCAGGACAGACGAAACTTCAGTTGAGAGCTATCGTGTGAAAACTAAGCATACGTTTATTCCACGTTAAGTTTGTAGTTTATTCTGAGGGCGTCAAGAAGCTCCCTCTGTTGATATTTACTCTCTTCAGAATCCAATACTTACACAGCCCACGCATTCCTTCCAATGTTGTAAAAGTATCCATGTTTTACTTTCAATAAACTACCGATTTCTGAACCTTTCGATGACACAATTTTGTCGAATATTGCGAACCTCCATTTAAAAGTATATAATAAACGTATCGTATATTTTTCATGAATATTTAACAAGTTTACTGGCCTTACGTAAATATAAAATGGTTTTTTAATGATTCTGTCTTATCAAAAATGGATCGGTGGAATCGAAGCATGATCGGAATAATTTTACTTAAATTAAGAATCCAACGTAGTCCTTTGGTTAGGAGTATCACATATAAAATGTATATATTTTAGTTTTTCGGACCCATATAACTAAACATCTCTTGTGTTTAAGCACTGTCACACCAATACAACGTATACAAAAAACTAGAAACTGATATATGATTATTTTAGATTAAAACTTTAAAGATAACGCTAGGGGTCCCTATGGGAATCATTATGGGCCCCATTCCCACTGTAAGTAAAAATATTTCTAATAAAGGGCTGCCAATGGAAGCATACGTTTAGTATGTCAAGAAAAACATGTATACTTGGAAATATGAATTCCTTACATCCATGAGAACGGTCATAGATTGCATCTCTGTCACGTTGAACATACTCGTAAACTATCGAGGAAGGTAGATACTTCTTGTCCCAAACACTTAACAATTATGATAGACATGACGACGGTGAGTATTTATATTTTAACCAACTACTAAAATATTTATCTTTCCATGTAAATATAAGTAATAAAGATTATGATATAATAAATTTAACTAAGTAGTATTGCAGTTTTAACTAAGTAGTAGTACATTTTTATGATCTCTTTAGATCATTTTGCCCTTATGACCTCGTGTTGGTCATCATAGATAAAATCGCAACATTATTGAAAACCAACAAAGACTTTAAGAGCAAAATACACAGTAAAATTTTAATGAATTTCTTTTCCAAACATAGCTATTTGTATCACTATATTATGGTTCGCATCGAATCAAAATTTAGCCATTAAGTACCGTCAGTTTCCCATCGAATGATGGACATAACTATATAAATATAGCTATATAAACAACACTATTCACACCATAAACCTGTAGTACCGGAGTGAGATAAAAATACTGCGTTAGGCGTACCACACACGCAAGATTTTGTTACGACTAATTATACAGTCGCGTTTGCTTTTAATACACCTTATTCTTGCCTTTGGTTCTGAATTTAATTTCCCCGATCTTTATCGGTGTGTAAATAATACCTACCTACCTGCTATTTGTCTTTATTGGAAAAGTCCTTTACGTCATTGATAAATCATAATAGAAATATTGTATATTAAAATATAAAACAATATAATTATAGAGGTCGTAGTACTAGTAACTCTAACAGCAATAACTATTTTGTTGTTCCAAAGCACACGCCTGACTAACATACTCTTAACTACTCAAGCATTTTCATAGGAACATATATAATTTTGTTAAGACTAGAAACCAGCGATTAACCGCACGTATATGCCAAGCCTAACAAGAAACATTCCTTAGTGCACTGCAGCTAGACGTGTATCTGCTATCATTAATTTTCTACCGCAAGCGAGGCAATTTCTTATTAAAAACTGGTTCGAAACCTATCTCCGGAGATACATTAATATTATAACGTGTTGATGTATTTCTCTGTCTTCCCTTGAGGTTCTGTTTTTGAAAAAAGTAATGAAACAACGAGACGAATAGAGTTGATTTTCTTATCTATAGTTGAATTAAATATCTTTGTATATTCAAGATTTGACCTACATACAAATGTCATAAAACTGCATGAGTTCCAAAAATAGCCTTTTCTTGAATTCTTTTTCCGAATGCAATACATATAATTACTAATAACAAACAAAACGAAATCATACTTTTTATCGTCATTCAATAATGGAGATACCATACGCTTTAAATATTTGCCAAGTCTTCTTAAGAATTATTTTTGCATTGAACATTATTTTATCTCGAGGCTCATATGCAATTATGATTGAACCGAGACCACATATAATGGGGACCGCGTAAAGCTCTCGCTCGTTCAGATCGCTCAAGGGGCTACAACAAAAAGGGATATCAAATTAATACTGAATCCATAATAAATCAAAGAGGGGCAGGTGGACTTGATCGCAAGAACGCGAGATTCGCCTACAGGTCTTTAGAAATTATCATCCTGGCTGCAGCCAATCATATACCTAAGCGTTTGAACGTTGGAATTGGAATCTTTGTTATTCTGATCCCAGAATTTGTAACTCCAGGCGATTCCGCATAATTGTGAGATTGTCACGCGATGTCCGAATTTTTCGATCCCTAATTTCGTCTGTGACACAATAAACACGTTTCATTTTCATTTGGTCGGAAATAGATGATTGCTTATGTAAATGTCCGGCAATTTCAATCGTATATTCTCTGAAGACGGTTTTATTGTGTGAGATCAACATATTCGATGTGCTATTAACATAATATGACTACAGGTGCATACTGGATGAATATATAAATTTTATAATGACGTAGGGTACTAAGGCCTGTGTTTACCAATATTTAATAAAACGCTAACATAATAATTTAAACAATTCTATATTTAAAATTTCGTTAAGAAAATTTACATAGACAACTGTTTAAATACTTAGCCGGTTAATTGAATGTTGGTGAACACGGGCCTAAACATAAAATGATGTTGATTTTTTTCAGGTGGTTTCTTATTCGAATATAGAATACCTACATCAATAATGGAAGTAGAAGAAACAATGCTTTGTTTTCCGGTTGATGTGTAAAGTTAATTTGCTTTTGCTTGGGGCTTGTATTGACGTTTTATAACGAGCTTATGTTAATTAGTCTAATCTTTGTACTGGATTCGTCTCTACAAATATGCGTTTAAAAGAATCGTGACCAAGGCTGTAGAATAATTAGCGAGGTACGCTAAACGCGCAAACCTCTTGTTGATTTCACAGTATCTCATTGCCTTTTGAAAGTTTCTTGAAGACTCTTGCACAACTTTTTTCTTGCACTCTCGATTCGCTTTGACGTTAAGGACGCATTTTATACGTATTCTGCACACCTGCGGCGCTGAAAATAAACTTGGTTGTTTATTTATAAAGAAATAAGTCAAAACGCTGCCGTTGGGCCCCTGGTATCTCTGCTAAGATCGCTTGCAAAATCTCCGAAAATTATTTGCCAAAAGATCGCCTGATAAAAAAATTCGGAAAACGGTCTCATTCAATACGTCGATGCGAAAACTGTTTATGGAGTCTCTTTCATACGTTAAATAAATTTATGAGTTTACTTGATTGGATCAGCGATAATTTACGCAAAAAAAAAATGCCGATCATTTCGATATTGGGAAGTTCCTTTTGAATTTTCGTCTCTAGTTCCTTGCATATCTGACATGTGTTTACGGATTCCATTTTAATCTATCTTAGATTATTCAGATGCCTTGCCATTATTGTTGAATCGACTCGGACAGGTAAACGTATTATTTAAATTATTCTTCGGACGATTGCGTGTTTGGTTGCAAAACGCTTTTTTGTCGCTGTATCCAACCAATTAAGTTTAGTATTCGCGTGATTCGGATTCTCAGATAAAATAAAAGGCAAAACGATGTTCGATTCTTGTTTCTGTGTTCATAATTTTATTGATTGTTTTTATATTATCAAATGCTTTGTTTTACAATGTCGATACATATTGGATTTTAGATGTGAACTGCCAAATAAGTTTTTGTGTAAGGTATGCATCCTCTTATATTGTGACATGAAAATAAATAAAAATGAAAAATGAAATGAAATGTAATGAATATTTCTTTTTAGTAATCTGACATAAAACAAATTTATATTTTAACACAAAAATATTCATAGCCATTGCTAAAAATATTGCTGATTTATTTCCTGACCTTGCTAAACAATATAATGTATAGGCATCCGGTTATTTTCTAATAAAATCTATGTTACCAACTAAAACTGCATTTCATATAATCTCCACCAAACGTCAGTTTTCAATTAATATTCCTGCGATACAATCAATACGATTAATCATACTTTAGCTATCGCAAAAACGGAAAGTAACCCATTCGTAATCCGAAAACCTGTCTCTTGATGTCGAAACGTCACTCTTCAGGGTTCCTTAGGCTTATGATAAACTTATCTATACTGTCAATCGAATGCAGTAATTGAATAAAATTAAAATACGCCTTTAAAAGATACTGATTTTATCAAACACACACATTTGCAACATGATATTTATGTATCGGTAAATATTTAAAAATTGCGAAAACATTTCGGTTATCCCCCATGGCGACTTACGCATATAAATTTCTGGGACATGAAACTTAACCAAATTGAAGTTCATTGTGTTAATCTTCATCGGAATTTTATAATCCGATATGAGAGATACTTGACACTCCTTTTATCTTTATTTTTATGTGAATATTGTTTAGTTTATGACATTTCGGTGGGCTGGAATGCGGCCAAAGACGGCAGTAAGAATAAAAATAAAATTCGCCTACAAATTCTATAAAGTGACTAGTAGCGCCACCTGTCTGCAAATGAAATACTGGCTTAAGGTGGATTGAGTGCCAACCATTTACCATAATGACTGACATTTAATTAAGTTTAGCCATTTAATTTACTGTTTTAAGTGGCCTTATATCCTATTCTTGGTACTCGACTACATCACGTAATATTAAAACAACTTAACTTAGATGCGGTTTAAGAGATAAAGTATCTTTTAAAAAATAAGTCCAGAATTTTGGAAAATTAGTACACCAATTTTAGTTAATTTTGATACGTATACACAAGTTTCATAATATAGAAGAGCCTGTTAAGATTATTTTTGGAAAAGAGTTTTTAAAAGAGCTTAAGAGACATTAGCTTAAAATCTATTTTCCAAAAATGTTTTCAACTTCGCTCTTGTACATACGAGACAATACAAAACAGCCACAGGAAATATTAAAGAAATTTTCACTGACAATATTGTTTATGTTCATTTAATGTCAACCGTTGCAGCTCTCCACATAAAACAAAAGTATTTTATGAATATTTCTCTTACAACAATAGAGGATTTATCTCAATGGCTACAGAACTGGAGTTCAAATCATTTTTTAAACAGAAAAAACCTTTAAGACTAACAGAATAAAGTTTATTACAAGATGTCAAGTAAACTTATGCGTGTTAAAGCGTGGGTTGACAAGACTTATGCTTATCGTCGATTTAGCATTTCTTTGCTACTTAATCCAGTTTTTAAAAGCCATTAAGCTTGTAGTAGCAATCTGTATTGCTTGTTTTGTGTCTAGCATCTGTGAACGGGATGTAATGATTTACAACCAAACTTGTTACTATATTTTTTTCTCCAACACCAATTCCTTAATATTATTGAGATCTTTTTTCGTCTTTAACTTTATTTCTAACTCCTTTTACGTTTTTTTCATTAAGTAGATTATTTTCAACGCCATTACAATTTATATTGCCTTCGGTATGTAGTGGTTGCTTTTAAAAAGTCGGTTCTATAACTTCACTTACGGCTTGCTCAAGAGTTCGCTTGAAATATTTCTGAGTGTTGTCGTGGAGGCCCGTGCAAACACTGACCGGTTGGTTGTCCAAACAAAGCGGGTGTACCGGTGCCATCCACTATGTGGCCTCTAAACTCGAGCCCACGTTCGTCAAGAATATTTGTATTTACATTAACATCCTCCGCTATTTGTATACGAATAATGTAATTACCTTTATGTACGAGACCAATTTCTTTGAAATAGGTGCGTGCTCTGTTTTCATTAGGCTTACTTTTTCGAATTGAACAGAAGTATAATGCGTTTTAAACTGTAAAGGTCCTTTGGTATGGTTTGAAAACTACTTCCAGTACTATGATTAATTTAATAATATCTTGACAAATACTTGGTTCAAGTGAATCTGTATCTGATTCCTCTATAGCTCCTCAAAATTATGTATCTTCATTAATCCTTTAGATGATTGAGAAAAATGTGTCCCTACTTCCAAACAAGAAGTCTACAAATATTTCAAACGTAAATTCCATTGTTGTTAGGGAAAGGTATTCCTTTCTGTATTAGCCATTAATCATAATGACGAAGTCAACTTATGTTAGATAAAATCCGTGGACACTCACACATATGCTAGGGATGTCTTTGGAACGCAACCACACACACAAGCCAATTTAAAAACAGGTAGAGATTAAGGATCTTTTTCTTATTTTAAGAAATTCTCAGTAAATAACTGTTGTAATGTTTACTTACGTTCAAAGATTACGTGGATTTTCCTTGATTTCATATTGTTAGTACGTGGCGAAATAATGAATTTGTAGTTGGATTTTGTTAACGAAAGTAAGATTTTGTTAGAACTTCCAACTTTGTGTGTGCATTAAATTGAATGCATAGACATGAATTCACTTGCAAGTTTACGACTGTTAAGTAAATATAAACATTAAGGGTTTGTGCATTTTGAAATAATGTATGCAACTTCCAAGCTATAGAGCTTATTTTATGGCAGACAAAGCGTACTAAAAACTTAACCAAATCGGCGTCATTTTCATAATAATTATCTACCACAATCATACATTTCCATGCCTATATTTTATTTTACCTTCTTCTTTATCAAATCTTAAACGATCAAAGATAACCACAAAAATGCTTCAAAGTCCTACGTGACTGCTTGAGGAGACATTAAAAATGGTGAAAATGAGTTTTGATTTTATCATGACTACCCAGGGGCTTGAACCGACTGTTTACATAAAGATTTCTTGAAGAGCCACTAAATTATGCATAAGGTTCGGTTTAAAGACCACGTCTTTCTTTAATTACGTAAAATGAATCTTAAGAGACACTTAGCAATGAAGGTAGTCGCCGATATAAAATGCTTTAGAAAAATAGAACACTTGTAAGGTCCACTTCACACTGCACTGCAGATGAAGTTGCATTAGTTGTAAAGAATTGACACTATAGTGTGAATTGACGTTAGGAGACGTCCAATAGAATCACACTATTATATTATTCCATTAAAGGATAAAATCTATTAACATCCCTCTATGAATCCAAGCCTTTATAGCTACCACTGTCTTGTAATTCTCTATCTTATAACTGAAAAAAAAATAAAGATTGAAGATTCTCCCTCAAGATTGTCGGGGTAAAGTCGATGCGTTTGCGACCAGACTAAAAGTCGCAGTAGGACCGGTCGTCCTTGGCGGTTGAACCCTCTTGCACACTCATGGCTTTCCATACGAGGTTTATGGTGCATGCTGAAATGAATTATTGTGATGGGAAACGGTGATTTTAGTCCGTACTAGAAAAGTCGAATGTCGATGCTATTATTGGTTTTTGCTTGAATGCTTTTTACAAACATAGTTTATTTTAAATACAATTACAGGCTGATGTATGCTATTTAGTAGGGAAGGTTAGCTATAATATTTAATTACAGTAAAATAAGCGAATTTTCATCGAGTGTCTTAAGAAAATCTTTTATCGTATACTCAGTTACAAACAATATTTAAAACCTCAAAATTCTAAAATCAAATAATTCAAAACTAGCCGACGCTACACATAAAGGAAGACTTAAGTCCAAGACATGCATATAAAATTAGAAGATTTAAAAATACAGATAAAAAATTAACTGAATTACTAGACACTTTTCAAATTAAGTAAAAAACGGCAGCACACAGATTAAAAAAAAAGCCTCAGAATAAAACCTTAATCCCGTTAACGAATTCTTTTTCGGTCGAATTCACTCAAAAAAAGAACGTCTTAGATATTGTGGCCAGTTCGAAAGACGAAATAATCACGTTATTTATTACCTGTGGCTGGGAGCAAGCAACTTTAATCTCTTCTCGACACGTACGGAACGATTTTATGGGAGATTAAAAGCAGTGATCGAATTTTGAAAAGTTTTCGAATAGTAATAAACATTATTGGATTGTACTAGGGTTGTGTTATGTACTAATTATATAATAATATTATAGTATATTATTTGCCTTCAACTAACCCAGTAATACCAACAAAAGCAACAAAACTATCTTATTGTGTACTGAGCAAATAAATTTCATAATATGTTTGGTCAAATGAATAAATAAAAAATACTAGAAAAATAAATATTATACTAAATAAAAAACATAAACTCACATCCTTGACGAACACAAAACTAGAAACCAAATTAATTAAACCGATTCCTATTCTATTGTAAATTATGATGTGCTTGATCAGTAGAATGCATATCGATAGAAATCTATAATGGCATATTACTATTTAGCCCACTGCCTCGGTAGCTTAGTGGTCCTAAGCGCGACTGCTACGCTAGAGGTCTTGGGTTCGATTCCCAGGTCGAGCAAAAAGTGTTATTGGGTTTTTCTATGAAATTCTCAGTAGCAGCTCGGAGTTAGGATTTGTGCCCGGTTAATGCCAATAGGCTCGCCCCTTAGTACATGGGACTTAAATATACCGGCGAACTGTGGGTGTACATTGTTATACCTCTGCCTAACCCTTCGAGGAATACAGGCGTGATGGTATATATTTTTTTTTATTTAGCCTAATAATAATTCTTGGTTTTTTTTATTTAGATATAAATTTACACTATTCATTTTTATTCCTAGTAATATAAAAATCTTTTTTAATTGGCGAATAGATGTACATCTAAACGTATGGTAACATTTTCGACCTTATTCTAAGGGCATAAGGGTAGAAAGTGGTTCACCGCAATTTTCCGCGATTGTACGTATTACATAATTATTATAGACACCGTTTCATATTAAGCTAATTAAATAGATTTTTATTGTTTAGTTTCAACTGTGATTTGTCATGAACTTAAAATTAAATGCTTATATGCCATACTTGCTCGTAAATAGGCTCTTATTGCACCGCTTTTAGGATCACAATGCAATGTATTACACACGCGTGCTGATTTACAATACATTACCGCACTACCTACTTCGGTTTCTGCCTTCAGCCTCGACCGTAATGACAAATACACCTCAGTTTTATCATAATGTACTTTTATCAACAGTTCATATTTTCGTGAAAAAAAAATCTTTTTTTTTTTTAATTTAAACGTGTCTGTAACTTCTGTCTTCCTGCAGTCAATCATATTAAATTTTAATATTATTTAACATAACATCACGCCTGTATTCCCTAGAGGGTTGGGCAAAGGTGTACCAATGTACACCTACAGTTCGCCGGTAAGTTTTAAGGTCCCATGTAATAGGGGGCGAGCCTATTGCCATTAACCGGGCACAAATTCTAACTCCGAGCTACTACTGAGAAATTCATAGAAAAAACCCTATTGGGTTTTTCTATGAATTTAAAAGTGTTATTACACTTTTTACTTGACCTGGGAATCGAACCCAAGACCTCTAGCGTTGCAGTCGCGTTTAGGACTACTAGGCCAACGAGGCAGTTAAATATTAAGCAGTCAGGCGAGGCAGTTTAATATTAGTTATGTATAATTATCTTTATATCTAGTAATCGGTTTTCAGTCATATAAATTAGTAATAAAATATAACAAAGGTAGTTCTCAGAAAGTAAATATTATCCAAATGCCTTGCATATCAGTACATTTTTAGGTGGATAAAGTAAGTTAATATCTTTAGTTGTTTTGATTACCTCCATACTGAATGTAGGTAAGTACCTACATACCTACGTAATGTGCGATAGCAAAAACTACTTCCTGAAGTTCTACATTTTATCTTTGTTTTTTTATAACGTAAGTACCTAATAATCGCAAAATTAAAAAAAAAATTGGTCTCTGCGTGGTTGCAAAAATAACTCTGTTTGTCTATCTGTTACCCTTACACGACAGAACCACTAAAGCGATTAAAATGAAATAAAAAAACAAAAAAGACGGAGACTAATTTTTATTCTCTATTAAAGCTAGTTTAAATATAAAACTGAAATAGGTAGGTACAAAGCTAAAACACTTACATTTATTACTTTAATATTATATACGAATAAGGGCTATATTCAAATATCTCAAGCACATGGCTTCCATTACGCAACATACTAAAATTCCAAAAAAAAAACCAGATGAGGATCGGAAAAACTATCCCTTCACAACGTTCCCACATGTAAAGCAACCAATAAAAGCATCTACGATACCAAACGATTACAGGCGATTACAGTCAATTACACACATCACTAAAACAGGATTTACGATGAAACCAAAATTAACACTCCAGCATCCCTATAGCCTAATTGTACCTCCACATGTAATAAATCATGTTGGATGGACAAAATTGAAGGATTCAATCTAATTGGGTTTGTACATAGAGTAGACCAATCAATATATTTTGATTAATGATATCTCCTCTCCCGGTATAATTGCCAGACGAGACCATCATGAATCAACTGCCAGCGTTATAAATCTGATAACTGGAACCTGTTTTGAACAAGAATACTCACTTCCTAAGCTACTTCGAACCGATCCAGTTTAAGTTCTTTCTAAGCGTAATGATTTTGAGAAATATATAGCTTTGTTACACTTTATCTCTCTGATATTTTAATCTTATCAGTTCATTTAATGAATAAACAGAACGGGACTAGAAACAATAAAAATATATTACCTACCTGTGTTCAACGACAGTTGATAGGTACAGCCAGTTTTAGAATTTACAGTTGCTTATAATGAAATGGAGACGAGTCGTTTGATTATCGATTTTAGATCATAGGAATACGGCAAACTACGAGTTATTGCCACTAGATATAATATTGGAAACTATCTTTGATAAAAATTTACGTTTGAGGTCGTAAAACGAGAATAGAATCTGGTTCTAAAGATATATGAACCATGAAAAATTGAGTTTTGGAACTATTGAAGCGCGACCATAATTGACGTATTTGATACATGGACGTATCGAATATCAAACTTTTTCTTATGAGGCGCCAATTTTTTGTCGCAGACAGAAGACGCGCGGTAACCTAATCTCATGATCGATAGACAAAAACAATGCGGTAGTATCACGGAAATTATATATAAATGGAGTCAGAAAAACACACAATTATTAATACTGCGATAAAAACATAATTATTATGGGATGCGTCAATATTATTATTAGCAGTAGGTACATGTAATAATGTTACATTTAATACCATCAAAGAGCTGTTCTACATCAGTTCTCTAGTGTTTTTTCTTACTTTACTTTCTAATCCTTCAAACTTACTTTCCTGCATTAATTTCTGTCTGATTGATATTTTATTTTCTTCTCTGTGATTGGAAACATCACCTCTTTTTCTTCTTGAATATTTTTTGTGTGTAAGAAGACAATGATGCAAGCTGTCACCAAACCCAGGTCAACTAATTCGAGTCTGACGCTCATCCATAATGTTCAACTTCATCTACTTCGATTCTAGTAGCCGTTTTAAAAATGTTAGTAATTTTAGGGAAAATGTACCTGATACTGTGCAAGTGAAGTACGCATTTACAATGAATGTTCGCGTCACTCAGAGGTGAAATTGTGTGTGAAGCGGCAGCGGCAAGCCGTCGCTCCCATTACGTCGCATGGCCGGCGTACGCGCAGCCAAACCGGCTGTGGACGCCTCACTGTATGTAGCTGACTCGGCTGTTCGAAATAATTCCGTGATTCGGCATAAAAATGGTAGATGGAAGAAGAAAAAAGCATGATTCTCTTCGGAGAATCATGCTTTCGAAATGAAGCGTTTCGACGCTTCTGCTATTTTACCGAGTAGATAATTACGTTTAATTTTTGACAATAAAAATAAGTTTCTTTGGTAACACGACATAAGGTACGCACTAACATACATGAGTCATTTTGAAACATGTGCTGTCGTATCAGAATTACTTATTGTTTCTATTGATACTTTATCAAACTTCAATCAAGCTGATTATAGCACTTCATGAAATTGTGAAAAAAAATTATCAAATCTACCTTCTACTTCTTTCACCTTTCACAATTCCGTAATTCCTTTTTTTAAATACAGTAGTATCTAGTCCTAATTATAGATGGGTTTTTGTTTTAGTTCCCACTATTGTCTCAAAATAGTACTCTATTTGTGTCTGTACTACTGAGGACATGCAAACTAGAATAAAATAAATGTTAATCTTCTCTACCAGTTACTTACCTCACAGCATCGCGGTCCAACCTGGCCGCGCCGCTCCATTAGTATTTTCCATTTATTTTTTGTCCACGTACCTGTCCGACTTTTGGGGTTTTGACTTTTTATAACGCCGGCCGCGCGACGAATACTAAGTTTCTTTAGTATACAAATGAAAATAAATGATGCACTGCCACGCATTGCGGAACGCTCTGTATTATTTTTCGATTAAGTTTTTGTGATAGAAGATCGATGTCGGAGTTTACTCAAAATTCCAATAAAGGTAGATGTGAGAATATTTTTCACCACCAATCTTTAGTTATATTTTTTACAGGATATCTGCAAAAAAATTATTGCAATAATTCAATGTCTCCGTTTCCCCTTCCCCAATACTTTGATACTCAATATTCATTCAATTTAAATACCCAAGAACCTTCAGAAACATAGTAACTTTAAAATCATTAACCCATTAAATATTGAGAGAAATTCCAACACGTGCATATTGTATTTAAAAGCAACCTTGCTACAATGCAACATTACCTACATAGTGACAAAAGAACCGAAAGACTTTCATGTGTAGGTAGCGTCTAGACCATTACTGGAGACTCAGCGACTACATTAACGACTCATTGTACCGATGTGATTGAAAGCACCTCGCCTACACGAAACCTATTAAGCCTTAACATTACTACTTCGGTAATGACGTATTATTTTTGAAATCAATCTGAATTTAATAAGGGACCGTTCCTAAATGTTGTAATAGATTTAGAAGAAACTTTAAGCATGCGAGAAGTAGTAAAACAAACCGTTGAACTTAAATAAAGAACTGCACTAAAATCAGATTTGTTATGAAGATAACGGTAAAAATAAAATTAGAAGGAAAAAAAAATAAGTCAATGTTGAAGAAAGTAAAGCAAAAAGGCAGAATAAAAAATGTAATCGAATGCCAAAACATTTAGCAACATCTTAAGGCAGTGATAACGAACCGGATTGTGCATTTGAAGGCACATACGGTAATGTATTTGTTTTAGAGATTACAGAAGCGGAAAAGGCCGGTATAATATTACTGGTTGCCATTCCCAATGTTCATCTGCAGTTTTACATGCCAGAAATAAATTTGTAAATTTATTTCTTTAGAAGGAAGCAAGGCAAAAAGTAACGGTAGAAGTAAAAATCAATACAAAGATGACTGTTGAAATGAAGTAATTTATTGTTGCTACTTTTTTTAACATTTCGAAAAAGATTCGTAAACCCACAGAGTATTGTTCGCTTAACTAAAGTCTCTTTCTATTGAAGACTTGCCTTCAGTTTTGTCATTCAAAAGAAGCTTATTACCATAATTCCATTGCGGTTAAAAACAAAACGATATATCCAATGTATTGACGTCTCATTTTGTTAAACGCGATGCAAAAAACGTTCTAATGGTAATGCTAATTTCGCTTAAGCAGTTGCGAAAACGCTCGTCTCATTTACATTTTGTCATATACTTCTTGTAAATATTCTGCTACCTATACGGCTTCGGTTTTAGGAAATATTATCTTGACAGCGTCTATGCTAATTGGACTTCTAAGTTTCTAGGCGTTAGAAACGACACATTTGCTAATTAGTTAAATGATTCTTTGAAATGATGATTTTGTATTGTTCACGTCTTCATTAGGACGTGTTATGTTTGTATCTGTAACATTTATTTTTATATTAACATTTAACTTATTTTCTATTTCATTTAATTCATTGAAACAATCAAAAACCATTCCATTAAAAACATTTTGACTCTTATCATTGTTTAAAATATTAAACGTAAAACATAGCTGTACTACTTATACAGAATAAGTTCACACGAGCTCACTAAACAATTTCTGTCATTCAAATGTTAATTATTGGAAAGTAAAGCGTTGGCGTCATTTACTACTGATGCTGAGATATTAGTAGCATAACAATAAATCGTCTTAAAGGAAACCAGCTTAGTTGTAAAGAGATAAAAGTGCGTGGGCTTGAGTCTCGAGTCAACCACAGTTGCTTAAGTACGCCTTTTATGCTGCCTTATACAGCATAAGCGTCTCCTGAGAATTATTCAACGTTTACTTACAAACATTTTTTAATACTTACATTCGTTTATTTTTCCCTTAAAGCTAAACAAAGCTGCATGTAACCTTTTAAGTATGACAAATTCTAATATTTCGGGGAGATATTTATAAGACTTTAGGCAAATGATGAATGTTATCAATGTTACTTCCAATGCTTGAAATATTGTAATAATATTCACCATTTATACTCAATTCTAACAACAATTTCAAATTCATCTGTCATTGTACCAAAAAACATCGGGACTTATGTATATTAATGAACCTTAAATTTATCATAAAAATCATCTAAGGTTTGTTCCTAAATAATAATTTAAATAAAACTGTAAGCTTTTAGTTTCAACGCGTCACTCGATATGTTAAAACCAATAGAAAAGTCACAACGGGCAATAAAATTATGTTCCGATGCATCTGCCTGAAAGCAACGCGATTTTGAATAACAAAATCTGCTACTTCATTATTCAAATCGCAAGATTATGTTAATATAAGCTATTTGTAAGCGGGTTTGATTTACTTATGTGGCAGTGTGCGGCTTGTAACAGTTTCTTTGAATAAATTTATGTATTATCAACCGCTACCGTTCTGCATTTGTGTGGGTTCCGCAAATACACCTACGTACATAATTAAGTTCTCCACTCATTATCATAAATACGGTGGCATTGTCTTCTTTGCCATATTTATGTTTTATATGACTTAATTTAATTAGTGTGAAGTCTCATTTAGTATTCAAGTTATTGTTTTGGTCATTTTTTGGTCATATTTTTTTATCTTTATGGGTAGGTATTGGGATATAAATATGTGAAGATAATATTGAAGTGAAGGCACCTTGTTTGAAGCCAAGCAATCAGGTACTTGCTTCGAGATTTACCACCTAATAAGGTGAAAGCCAGAAAGCTATCACCATTAAAATCCATGTTTACCTATCTACATTAACTTAAGCAAGTCTCGACATAATAACTACTGTTTTCTCATTTTGAACCACAGGAACTTTGAAAGACATAGTTAGTAAGTTAATGAGCAAAGCGTTTTACGATCAATCTATGCGATAGGTTTAGATAGCGTAGATGAACGGGAGGTACGTAAGGAGGGATCGGACAGTGACCCCGGCGGCATTCCAACGCGCGTCCGCTGTACCTGCTCTCTTTACTTTTAACTAGATTTTTTTATGAAAATCTTTAGTACTATTGAAGTGATGGAATGCTTATTTTGTATGCTACAGATGAAGCTCTGTGAATGTTATACAACTGGCGCCATAATAATCTCATGTCGACTGAATTTCCACACAACTACAATAAATTGTATTTTTTTTCTTATGTCTCCAACCACGTTTAAACTATTCCATGTTACATTTACTTGTCTAGTTAGCAGAACTTGAACGTATACGTAATTGTTCTTTGGTTAGTATTTCGTTTTTAGTGTATAAAAACCTGTGTTGTTATAGCCCTGTCCCGGCATTCAAGTGTCAAGTTCGTGGTTGGCAATAAAGCATGGGTATAAGGTTGCTAGCTAGCCCACTGTCCATAAACATCATAGCCACAGACGCTTCTCGCCGTATTTTTGAATTTAAACTGGCTAGTAATAAAATTGCAGAGAATTCTCATTTTGAAACCAAACTTCAACTTATGCTGTAAATGAAACTGTAGATATCTACGCATTTGTTAATGAACACATTGATAAAACGATTGATAGAAAATCTAAAAGCAATACATTTGATAAACATAAGTCGCGTTAGTTCAAAATAGGACTGTAATTAAAGTAATACACAGTATAAATACAAATATAGGTACGCACTCTGGTGCCCAGTTGGCTCACGCTATCTACCATTCAGACCTTGTAATAAGAAAAAAAAGAACTATGGAGAGAAATTGATTTGATCTGTGGCGTTGGTCATTGTAAAGAACCAATACAATATTAGACAAGACCTCGTAGAAATTAAATGTTTCTTCTAAATTTGGAATTATTGCTTTATATTTTTGGGGTATATTTAATTGGACTTTTGAGCTATCAGGGTTTTTAATTAGTAATACTTTTATATTTCACCGATGAAATTACTCAATTTGTATTCAATTAAGTTCGGAGTTGCTTAACAAGACTTATAATTAAAAAATAATTAAAGATTAATGTGCAGGTGTTCAAACTCTAAAGCCTTAAGTCGAGACAGGTCTATCATAGTTGTCACTCTATATCCGTTACCAGCCTCTCGAACGTCGTTCGATAGACAATCTCGAACACGATTGAATTGGAAAAAAAACCATTTTGACCCGGATCAGTAGACGAAATATTTCTTTTATATTTTAAGTTTGTAACGCAACTAGTTCTAGCTTTTTATCAGTTTCATCAAGTTCAATTTAAGGATAAGAAACCTTATTTTAAGTAAGTACAAGGCTTCCAAATGACGTTACCTGAAATTTAATTTGACTTTGTATTCTCAATTCTGTCCCATCGACTTTACGACGTAGCTTGTTGAACGAAATGAGAACATTTTAGGAACCTGTTTCTGCACTTGCAAATGGTTTTTCGGCTAAAACAATTACATTTCTAGTAGAAAAAAACCGTTAAGCTTTTTAGGCATTTTAGTTAAGTGTTCGACGCTTTATATACAATTGCCACTTATGAGATTCTTCAGTCGTTGTTATCAATTCAAATTATTACCATTTTATTGTTCATTTCTTGAGTCACATGCCTGGTTCCAACTCCGGCGCCATCTCTTGTCTTCCAAAACACATTATCCGCTCGGCAACCGTAATGGAAATATTTTTTAATGTAACCCATTAGCGCGGGATCTCAGTCCTCTCCGTAATTTGGAGTCAAAGTTTTTTAATCTTCGCTCCGTGTCTTGATGGGGTTCTGAGCGACTGTCCATCGCGATCCTTATCTCGAAGCATAATAAGAAGAGACAGACGTTACTTATATTTTATTTAATGTCAGAATTGATCGAACTGGTGCGATAAGATGCCTGGGAGGGTAAGATTTGTTTATGTCATAAATTATGTGTATTCTTTACGTTTGTTCCTATTCTCTTATTTTAAAATGCATTTTTTGTCGTTGAAACTTCCGAATTAATGTTTGTTGTGACGTTTATAAAATTTTGTGTGGGTTACATTTTTGTTGCTCTATCTACCATTTGATTATGGTTTCAGGGTTTACCCATTGGACTATCAATTGTGCGTTTTATAGTTTTAGTTGGTTCGCATCAATCGTTTTCATTGTAACCTGGTAATTGCCTTGTTAATTTGAATCTGGTGTCGGTCTCTCTGATGTTAGTAAAGCTGTTTGACTGGTGTTTCCGAATCCGTCATCATCATACGATGTCGATCGTGGCTTTTGATTCATTTTAAAATGAAGATATCGCGTTCATTAGATATTTAAAATTTATTGGAAGTAATTTCGGCTTCGATATTAAAATAACAGGTTTTTATTTAATTAGAACACTTTTTCTCTACGTCTATCGATGTTGTGTTCCATGTTTTTATGTATTACACTGTTCGTTTCTCCCATCGTAAACCTAACACAACGATAACCGGGTTCAGTAATGATGACTTTAATGTTATGAAATTAAAACAGTTTGAAAAACACCGCCTTAAAAGTTACCAAAGTGTAAATACTAGTTCCCGTGTCCTCTAGCAATGTCAAAACAATTTTGTTCTAATAGTCTTGTATTAAGCTCATAATCCTTTATTTTTTTATCCTTCTCCCAACCCAATACATAAATCTATCATACGTTTTAAAAGGTCTATCCATTATCTAATAATACTTCAAAATCTTAATACACATCGTGGGTGTTTGGACTAGCCTTGTGTACATTAAAACCGGTCTGTTCGTCAGTCACTAAACACAATATTTGCGTGACGATGGCAAGTTCGCACCCTTCCCCTATTCTTCATTCATGAATTTGTTTGTTGGTTCTTCAAACTTGACTTTCTCTTTGGAATTTATAATAGGCTCATATTTAGTATCATCTTTGATATTTTATTCTTCCTTCTGATAATGTGTATCATCTTTATTAAACTTTTCTATGTTATTTGCATCAGAATCATATCATAATAAATGGAATGTATTTTATCGGTGAAGCTACACAGTTTACTTGCAAACCGTAACTATTTATGCACAATTTGTGATGGATATAAAAGCTTACACTTTACTCCTGCGAAGCTTTGAGTCGTGCCGACGCACGTAATGTTGACATTTTTAATGTTCTCTCACTTGACATTCTGCTTCACCTGTTTTAAAAAACCGTCGTAATACCATCGACTGGCCTGTCGTTGGCTGTAGTCCATGCAGAGATGTGCTAATGTAATTGCAGGTATTGCTGAATATAGAGGGCTATATTTTAAAGTAAATGAATGTTCTAAGGTTTGATTTGCAAGATTCCAAATTTTTTGTGAGTCAACAATTTTATTACGTTCCTTAAAATATTCAATGACTTACAGGGAAGCTTGGTAACCTCTAAGTAAATTCTGTATCGGATGTGGGCGTCGCCGTCGTCTTAATTAAATTGAGAATTCTACAGTTTTGGGGAAGTTTTACAGTGATTACAATCATGGTCCTTTATATGGGCAAGCCCTTGAAATATTTGTAAGTTAAAACATCCGTTTTTGGCAAACCGTGATTGTTCGATAGCGTATAAATCATCAATAAAGTTTAGTAAGGTCAGTATTAATTATAATATACGGAAATCGATTCTCATAAATATTGGAATGAATAAAACGGCAAATGAGATATTTGATTGATCAATTTTCTAAATCAATGTTTAATAACTAGGTAGAGTTTTAGCGCAGTTTTGCTTATATTTTTGAAATTCGAGATATGGTGGAAGGAATTGTAGTCGTAAGTCGATTTTGGGTAGGCAGTAAAACATTTTTTATATTATTTCGTTGGATAGTAAACAAGCCTTTTTTTTTTTGGTGGGTGGGAAATCATCAAATAACTTATCCCGCCTTGGGCGGGGCGGGAGAGAGTATCAGACTTTTACTGACTAAAACCCACCCATGTTCCTTCTTGTGCCCTTTGCGTTCCGGGGGCGCGGTATCTCTTGCGAACAACCCGCAGCCCCGGCAGGCATCGGCCCTCAGTGGCCCCTTCCTTTTGCTGACATCTCTTTGAGGCGCGCGTGGAACACGAACGCGCCGTCGACACGGCAGTAAACAAGCCTATGGCCCACCTGATGTTAAGTGGTCACCTCCGCCTAATAGACATCTGCAATACCAGAAGCAAGTACAAGTAGTTTCTTATCTACGTATCTTTAAGTATCTTAATCTTGTTAGTTGATTCTGATGAATTCTTTGACATGGCATTTATATAACTATTAGTAGTAGTAGTAACGCCTTAGTGTAGTCTGCAACATAGTCTTAAAAACAAAAGTCAAACCAGTGTCGGTCTAAAAATATTTTATGTTTTAACATTATGGGAATAAAAACTGGACTTTTTACTTTTCTAAGAATCGAATGTGCGAACACAAGAGCGAAGTAAAATGCGTGCACAATCCGTGTAATTGGCAGTGTGGGTCGTTACTCCTTTTAGAGTTCCGTGTGTACAATTGGACGATAAAAAGTTACAATGTATTGCTAGTCTGTAAGGAAATGGGTTATTGTGTTCCATGGCGTCAATGGAATAAAGGAACCAACCGAGTGTTGTAACCATTTTCCTATTACTTTTTATTTTTGTACAGACGTCAGAAATATGGTTAATTTTCTTTAGGTATATGCATTTCCAAAATGTTCATGTTCCTTTTCATATTTCAAACTTTATCTCCAAAACAAAATAATCAATAATACGCTCGACTTCAACAACACACAAACATACTCACACACTAGACTTTATTATTTTTTAGTCTCGTGATGTTTATGGATAACTGGCTGAATCGATTTGATGGAATCGATTTCTATCATAAACTCGGAATTAAATTTTGGGCATTACAATATTTCACTGACGCGGCCACTCGAAAGTGAATACATATAAATGATATCTCTGCATAAAGATAAAAGATTTCGATTACGATACAGACGCTAACTTTATGGACTTATTTAGATATTTATCGATCATCACTTTAATGTGGTTGGTAATATATTTTACATTTAGGTACAAAAATAGGCTGTAAAATTTAAATTGTACTAGAAGACGTAAATAAAGGGTTTACGAGTACACCTACCCAATAATATTTAACATATTCATTTATGTAACATGAAGATGAGAGAACATTGCTAGTTTATATCACCATTTGCAAGTATTTTACTTATGATTATCCTTACCTTACCTTAATATCGTGTAGATGTAGTTTGACTCCCAAAATCATGCATCCATATTTCTCATCAACAATTTCATTAATACCATCTATGTATTTAAGTAATTACCCAGTCATCGGATTGACCTTCTTTCGTACGAAACTTTCTGTCATCTATGCCTGTGTTTAACCGGTTATTATTAAGTTATGTAACTACGCATCTCCGTAACGCATTCTTTGCATGACAAGCCGAAGAATTTTCGAAGTCATCATCATTAAACGGATTGAAGTCTGTTCATTCTTAATTACCTACGTTTTTTTGTTAAGCTTCCCATGATTAACTGGGTCTACGGACTCTGTGTCATTATTATTAGCTGAATTGTTGCTTTTTTCAAGTCTATCGTGTCTTAGTTGCCTAAATTCTTCTGTGGTCGTTTCGAGATTGGTATCAAGTTATTGAACTGAGTAATACTTGGGAGGAGTAGGTATTTTGTAAGTAGAAATACTCTTAAATCAAATTAAAGCTACGTACAGACAGCGTCATCAACTGATTACCCCCTTTTCGAACGAATTTTAATGCAACAGGGGTAACTAATTGATGACGCTGTCTGTACACTAGTGTTACTATGTAACTCTAATATGATTAAGAGAATCAGACAGGTTTTTTTATTCTATTATTATGCACCCCGCGATATCAACTGCGTTCAGTTGCGTCTTTGGTCACTGCTCCGCTCCCGTTAGTCATAGTGTGATGTTCTATTTGTATAAACCTCCCTCTTGAATCACTCAATATATTAATGAAAATTGCATTAAAATCTGTTGAGTAGTTTGAAAGATATAAAGCGCACAGAGAGACAGACGACAGGAAGCGACTATACTATGGAGAGATAGTGTTGAATTTTATGTTATATTAAAGTTTCCAAGTTCAAGTTTATTTCACCTTAACGAATCAAGTTTTTACCATCTTTCCGTTTTAAGCTGTATAGACAGAGCTCAAACGTGTTATTAACATGATCACACGGAGCTCTCAATACTTCCTTTATTAATTCTTAAACCGACCTCGCCTGGGTGTTTCCTCAAATAAAAACATCATTGGAATGCAATTATAACAGTCATGTAAGAAAAATTGCTGATAATTTCTTTTTAAATGTGGTATAGAATGTAATTTTAAATTAATAGTAAGGTTGCTTTTTGTGCTCTTTATCTTTCTCTTTGATCATGGTTAGTAGTTAGGTATAGAAAATTATTATTGATAGATTATTTTCTAATTCCTTTCAAGAAAATTATATGTTATACATAATAATCATGGTAGTTATAGATTAGACTTTAGACAACATACAACTGAAAATTGTTCCGGGTTACAATTTCATATCATTCGCCATCACAACAGTATTGATTTGTTCTAATACCCACCTATATAAAAGGTAATTAAGCCTCGTACACGTCGTAGAGTAGTATAAAACACTGTTTTCACATCGCTCGCCTACCTACAAGCCATAAAGCAGATGGTCACTAGTAATCCAATATAGCCGCTGTTAATAATATTAATCGCAGCGATTGGCCACAAAATGCTTTTAACGTAATTCGATTCGGTTGGACTGGAACTCTTGTGGAACGGAACCAATACAACATGACCTTCCCATTCCCCCCCACATTGGCGAACCATTAACGAAACGGGGAAGTGAAAAGAATTAGCGGGGGTCTTCAAAAAATGGTGAGGCTGTACGTACTGAGCGCATGCGACGTCGTCGGGCTCGCCTTGAGACTAAAGGCTCATGTTACTCGGATCACGTTCAAGGCGCGTCTGAACAGTATAGTGGTCGCCGACATTAAAACTTTACTATTACATTGTATTGAATACCCGTACAGTTATTGTATTCTCTCAAGTGACATCTGCTCACTATTGTAGTGGACAATGATGTGGGTACTGTTGACGACAAAAGGTCGTTCCTCTCTTAATGAATGAACGCCTCCAAATCCAATCAAAACCTGTTTCGGATACCTACGTATTGTTACGTACCATAAATAAACTGCGTTTCATATTATCAGCGAAACTTGTGTTCGAGTTCACTCCGCCTCTACTCCGACATTTAATTAAACCACGATATTTTATGGTACGAATCATTAAAACGTTCTCGAGGACTCTTATCCTTACGTTGCTAAATATAGCGCAGGAATTTAATTTCTCTTTCATTGTTCCAGGTACATACACTCAAAGGAGAAGCCGTTCAAGTGTACAGAATGCGGGAAAGGATTCTGCCAGTCAAGGACCCTGGCGGTTCACAAAATCCTTCACATGGAGGAGTCACCGCACAAATGTCCAGTTTGCAGCCGAAGCTTCAATCAGCGATCGAACCTCAAGACTCACCTGCTCACCCATACGGATCACAAACCTTACGAATGCAACTCTTGCGGGAAAGTCTTCAGAAGAAATTGCGATTTGAGAAGACATGCATTGACCCACGCAGTTGGTGACGTACCGCCTGGTGATGTTCTAGATGTAGGTGAAGAAGACATTGGTAGACCGGGATCGCCAATAGAACCAGGATTTGATGATGAAGATCCTGAATTATCGTCGCCAGAACATTCACCAGTTAGACGCGCCCGGTCGTCGTCCATAGAAAGTATTGGACGAGAGCAAAGTGAAGAAAGGCCAACGCAACGACGGACATCACCATCTCCGGTAGAACGTACACACTGCCACCACAATGAGCAGAAAGATAGAGCGAGTCCTTACACTATGCGCCCACAACACCAAGAGAAACACATGCGCATGCCGTCAGATTTATATGAGAAACGACGGTACACTTCTGAAGAGATTATAGAAAAAGAGATGCGCTATACTGAAGTTCCTGAACAACAGATACGACATCCTCAACTACAAATCAGAAGAGATCTTCACCAAGTGGCACCACCTGATCCTTCAAAGATGGGCCAAATGGCAAGTCCGCCTATAGATCCAGGACCTTCTGGTATGTTCCTGAGTCCATTTAGAAAGAGAAGCCATCCACCTGATATTGGGGATAATGTGAGAACTTGCGGAGCAGTTTATCGGAGCCGGTCGCCTGAACCCACTAATTTGACGATGCCTCGGCACCCGCTAGGAAATGGGGAGGTCGTAGTTGGAATCCCGCCGACTATAATGGGAATGCCATCATATCATAAGTTTGGTATACCCATGCCGCCGCCCCATCCTCAAATGGCATACGGTCCTGTTCCTCACCCAATATTAGGGCCACAGCAAACTGTTGCACAAGACTTGATAGTAAAACACGCGCCTCCGAAAGACACAACCCCTTGTACTTCAACCCATGTCACCAATTGTAAGGATGGTCAAAAAGATCCTGAAGAAGGCAGTTCGAGTTTTATAACAAGTGGAATTAAGAACATTGTTGGGATACAACCACCTACCAATCCAAAACCAGGAACGAGCTCATCGTCAGGACCGAAGAAAGGGTTCAGTATAGAAGATATTATGAGACGCTGATGAATGTTAACAAGCGCCGCTGTCTGGGAAGACTTACTATATGCAAATAAGATTGCGAAGTATAGATTACGTTAAAGTTTAGCTTTTAGACACGTGTTGCCTTATTTTGTTTAGCTATATATTATGAGGAGTATTTGTATTGCGATATTATGTCTGTAGGCAGTGGATACGAAGTGATTGTATAGGTGCATTTCTAGAGAGATTTAAGATGTGAAATTGTATTTGTACCTAATTTTAGATTAACGTTAATCAGAAGTATTATTAGTCCAAGTTTCGATTATTATACACATTGTAAAATTTTCTAGAGGTATGTATGTACGTATTCGCAACGTGGATTTGGTTTTCGTAAAGATCTCATAAGGTTTGTTTGTGCAGTGTTTTGTTTACCTCCAAATTTTAAAAATTTAGTTTATCGAAGAAATGTTTTAGGCAATAATTGTTTATTTTATCGTTTTATTCTTGGATGTCGACGAACAAAACAGTTGTTTGTGTAATTTTCTTTTGTTTGAATCCATCAGTGCTGATTTGTAATTTAAATAATTATTACAATAATTTAGTTATTTTAGCAGTTAGATTTAAAATATTAAGAATTGACTGGTTCTTATTACTGCTGTTATTTATTATTTAGCTATTTTATAGTTTAATTATTGAGAATGTTAGTTTTGTCGGGCAATAAGCAGTTTTATGATAATCGTGATTTAATTTAAGATTTATTATTATAAAATGTAAATACATAATTTCATTGTTAGATTTAATTTTAAAATAGTTGAATAAAATATTTGATTAATTGATAATCTAAATTGCGAACAACAATAGTATTTGTTAAAGAATATTCATAATAAATTAATAAAACTGAACTGTTATAATAAATAATGAAAAAACATTATAAAAATGTTGGAAGAAAGCCTTTAGCTAGAAGAACGCAGACTCTACTAAGTAGCTTACTAGGTATTGCTCAGATGTAATTAAGTGAAGTACTTTACGTATGTACATTCGTATTTCTTTTATATTAATTAAATTATGATGACAGATAAAAACGAGTTTCTTTTTATGTGTACAAAACACATACCTGATGCCTAAATAAAAGAATCAAGCTATTTGATTTCATAATAGTAAATAGAAATAAAACTAATCGAAAGTAGCAAGTTCATTATGTTATTTGTTCAAAAAGCCTCCTAATTTGATTATTGAAAAATTTACAAATACAAATAATAATCATTACCCGATAGAATTTTGAACATGGTGAGGAATCTCAATCGAGACTAGCCAAGTACATAGTAGATATTAAAGTGCACAATTGTGTGCGCAAACACAGATGCACTCCCTAACTATAAATCCGATGGGACGGCAATCCCACACAAACGGGGAGATACCAGGCGCAGGACCAACGGCTTTACGTTCTACCGAAACACGAGTGTGTCACACCAACAACTACCAAACTCTGGTTGCTGCTGAAAAATCCCTAATGGAAAACCCAATAACACTTTGCTCAACCTGAAAATCCAGGACCAGGACCACCTCATATTTTCTGACGAACTTTAAACTAATGAGGCTATCAACACACACAAATCCTACTAATATTATAAATAGTAAAGTTTGTGAGGAATTGAGGATGGATGGATATTTGTCTCTTTCAGGATTAAACTACTGAATGATTCTGGGTGAAATTTGGCATCGAGATAGATTGTGGCCTGGAAAAGCATATAGGCAACTTTTTATCCAGGAAAAATGTAGGTACAGTTCCTGTGAGATAATACTTATATCAACTTTGACTGGAACGAAGTCGCGGGCAGACGCTAGTAAAGTATACAAGGTGTGTACTTTTTTTTTTTTTTTTTTTGGTGGGTGGGAAATCATCAAATTACTTCTCCCGCCCTGGGCGGGGCGGGAGGGAGTGTCAGACTTTTACTGACTAAAACCCACCCATGTTCCTTCTTGTGCCCTTTGCGTTCCGGGGGCTCGGTATCTCTTGCGAACAACCCGCAGCCCCGGCAGGCATCGGCCCTCAGTGGCCCCTTCCTTTTGCTGACATCTCTTGGAAGGTGTGTACTAAAACAAGAGATGTACTTTAAGGGAGTGTAGTGCACACAAAAATGAACCACTTTAACTACGAAATAAAATTTAAAATAACGAAAAAAACAGCTGGTTCTTCTATGTTGTCGAGTTATGCGAATATAACTGTATGGAGATTCTTTTTTCGCGATTTTACGGTTCGCTCTATAGTGAAAGTTGTTAATTTTTACGAGAACCCCTTAAAACATGACCCTCGTTTACCCTAGCACCCCGTTTACTCGACAAATTAGACAATTAACCGGTTGACAGGGTCGCGCACACTATACCGTAATACAAAGATATTTATTATAACACAAACATACACTCAAATAAAAGATAATGACTGGTAAATTAAAATACCATCCCATCACGCCTGTATTCCCCGAAGGGTTAGGCAGAGGTGTAACAATGTACACCTACAGTTCGCCGGTATATTTAGGTCCCATGTAATAGGGGGCGAGCCTATTGCCATTAACCGGGCACAAATCCTAACTCCGAGCTGCTACTGAGAATTTCATAGAAAAACCCAATAACACTTTTTGCTTGACCTGGGAATCGAATCAGTTAAAAACTACACGTAAAATACTAAAGTTATAGAATATATTTATGCTTATATACAAATAAGAAAGTATACAAATATATAGAAAATATTAAGTGCCATGCTATCTAAGAATTTCTACTAGCAGACCAGCGACTGTTGTACAGTCGCGAGCATAAACATGTATACATTTGATTGCAACGTTGAGATAAGACCGATTTCTTATTAGCATGGGATCTAATAATATGATATTCGTAACACCATTACATTTTTATCAATACTTTGGGAGGAAATTTCTTTTGAATGTTACTAAATATTGTTAATTTATAAAAAATAATAATTTTGTATTTTTTTAATAATTAATATTATTTTTTATTTGTTTTATTATTTGTTATTGTTGTTGTTATGTTTAGTGTATAAATATTTATGCTCATGATTGTACCTACAATATTTATCTTAGAGTGGCAAATCTTTTGACCAGCATTTATGACTATATCTTTGATTAGTGTATTTTGTGATATAAAAGACTAGCTTCTGCCCGCGACTTCGTCCCCATAGTTTTCTTTGAACCCGGGCTAAGTTACGTCTTTTGATTACTGCTCCGCTCCCGTGAGTCGTAGCATAATTTTATATAGTCTATACTATGCCTAATGAATCTGGATGTCATTTATAAAAATATGTTTTAAAATCCGACTGATAGTTCTCGAGATAAGGGTGTTTAAACAGCCAAAACACTCTACAGCTTTTTGATATTCGTATAGATTGGCAGATACTTGATCACAGGAAGACTAATTAATTGGAGAAAGAATTGCTTGGTATATTCACATATCATCACCAAGGCCGTAGCCAGAAATAGACTTCAGAAAAGGCAGAGGGAGGATCCAGCCCTATACCGAAGATAATAAGTACCATCACGCACACAATCAACTAGACGAAAAACGTAGAATTGAAATATAATGGTATCAAAAATCGAAAATAAATTAGCGTTTACCTGTATCGAAGCCGCAACTTCATGAGAGGCGAGTGTTTTAACCACTGGGCCATCATCCAACCAACCTGGACCTAGGGGTCTTTCACCATTTCTTGAAACATTTTCAACGGTCGGTTTAGCGCCGACCTAACTACCGAGGCTAACTGCCTCGTTAGCCTAGTGATTCTAAGCGCGACTGCTATGCTAAAGGTCTTCGGTTCGATTCCCAGGTCAAGCAAAGGGTTATTGAGTTTTTCTGTGAAACGCTCAGCAGCAGCTCGGTGTTAGGATTTGTGCCCGGTTAATGGCAATAGGCTCGCCCCTAATTATTTACATGGGACCTAAACAATAACCGGCGAAATGTGAGTGTACATTGGTACACCTCTGAAAAACCCTTCGAGGAATACAGGGGTGATGGTATGGTTCTACGCCGAGAGTTGAAAATCCAAATACTGAAATTACAAAGTAATATTAAAATGATTATACCAACATGAAAATTCAAAAACATACAATAGTAATTAGTACCATCCAACCTTGTAATAACGCGTACGTTCTCAACAAATTATTTGCAATAATGACCTTTACATTTACAAAGAACAATGAATTATAGGGTTACATTTGAAAACACACCATAGCAACAATGCCTACCTATAATTTTGTGGAATTACAAGCCCAAAGCGCTCGACAGGTGATATATTTATTAATGAAACTCAATTTACTCCAATAAAGATGTCAAGTATACGAAAAATTTCTTCTTAAGTTCTGTACAGCAATTAAGTTGCGGAACAAAACAAAATTGGCAATAGGAAAAAAATCATACATAATTTACAACTTTGATCGGAGCTTGGTTAAGCTGCCAGCGACTTTGTCCGCGTCAAAGTTGATATATTATTCCACGGGACCCGTTCATTTTTCTGGGATAAAAAGGAGCCTATGTGCTATACATACATACATAAATATATAAACTCACGCCTTTTCCCACGGGGGTAGGCAGAAACCACAGAATGCTACCTGCTACAATCCTTACATATTTCTTTCGCCTCGTCCACGTTCATACATCTGTTCATACAAGCACGCCGGTTACGAGTACTGCGCACGCGACCTTTCTGAAGAACCCTATCAATAAGGTCAGGATAGGTCTTTCTAGGGCATCCTCTCCCGGCGTTGCAACTCACATCTGCCATATAGATCCATTTGTTAGTCGCCTTTCACTCATCCTTTCAGACTATAATCTATCTCTGTACTAAATTTCATCGAGATCCGATCAGCCGTTCTGGCGTAATTGAGTAACAAATATTCATCCATCCAAACTTTCGCATTTATAATAGTAGGTAGCAAGATCTATATTAATTGGTAAAGTTTGTTTAAGATAAAAAATTAACCATGTTGCCATTACGCGTGTGTTTGTTGCTGTTGGCTGTGGCTGTCGTGGTTGCTCACTGGTAAAGACGACCCGTCAGGTTGCGGGCCCAATAATAATTTACTCTACTTTTAGCCAATAAATTTAATAAATTTAAGTTCAAGTATAAATATAATGAATTTAAATGATTGAAGCAGGAGAATTCATCAAAAACAGACACAAAATGAAGCATAGGTCGAAATAATGCCCAAAACCCGTTTGGCCTTACAAAATGTCACACAAATTATTTCAAGTAGCAATAAAACAATAGGTGGTCGTTATAATTAAGGCTCTTATTGGAAAATATGGCGGAATTCCTGTTCATTGAACTTTATTTGATTAAGATAATAATTATTTATTTATTTTTCTTTTAGATTACGCCATGCATTAATTTTTCACGCTCACCACATACAACCTAACAAAAATAATTTTTATAATTATTGGTTCTTAAACTGATACCGCTAACGGTAAATATATTTGCACACCATGTATGTCAGCATACTATGAACAAAATGCATTGTTACACCTTATTCACCGTGTCCCAGTAAATAAACATTTTTGAATTGATTGGATATAAATAACTGCCTCATTAGCATAGTGGTCCTAAGCGCGACTGCTACGCTAGAGCTCTTGGGCTCGATTCCCAGGTCGAGCAAAAAGTGTTATTGGGTTTTGGTATGAAATTCTCAATAGCAGCTCGGAGTTAGGATTTGTGCCCGGTTAATGGCAATAGGCTCGCCCCCTATTACATGGGAACTAAACATACTTTGGGGAATACAGGCGTGATGGTATGTTCAATGTTGATTTAAACAATTCATAATGTTCCTAATAGGAAAAAGTCCCACCAGAATACTTATTGGATTGAAGTACTCGTAAGTAAATTGGTCGACTATGTCTTACCAATTTAAGGATACAAGGTCAAAACATCTAACTTGAACTTGAGGTTACAAGTTACTAAGTTATTCAAAAAAATATAGGTAGTTACGATCAGTCGTGCCTATGCCAAAATCGGAATTATAACCGTATCATAATTTGGAATATTTTACGTCATTTTTTTGTGGAAATGATTCATTCCTACGGTGTACCAGTATTTGATAGCCTTGGAGATAACCATTTATGTTAAATGTAACAAGTTGCGGTAACCAGCTGCCGTATGATGTCATTAGCTCTGACGTCATTACAAGGTTCTCGATAAATTAGTGACAGTTGTAAAAAAAAAAAGAACAAAATGGTCGTATTGGTATTTCGTGGTGGTCCAATTGTTATGGCGCCTAAGATTGTAGATCTGCAATCGGGTATGGGTTAATAGCAATGCAGCTTTTTCAATATTATAAGTTAATACCTACTTTGAATGTTAGTTTGTCTTGACCATCTATTTTATCGGTGAAGAAAAAACCCAGACTATTAATAAATACACACACATACCATCACGCCTGTATTCCCCGAAGAGTTCGGCAGAGGTGTACCAATGTACACCCACAGTTCGCCGGTATGTTTCGGTCCCATGCAATAGAGGGCGAGCCTATTCCCATAACCGGACACAAGTCCGAACTCCGAGCTGCTACTGAGACCTTCATAGAAAAACCCAATAACACTTTTTGCTCGACCTGGGAATCGTACCCGTAATCGTACCTCTAGCGTAGCAGTCGCGCTTAGGACCACTAGGCTACCGAGGCAGTTCCACAGTTGGTTTATTTCCAAGACAGCATAAATGAAAGTTACTTAGGTACTCGGTCATTCTTTCTTTAGCTTTTATATCGGTATTGTGAAGTCTAGATGCTTTACTTGAGTAGTAACACTAACGAGGCAGTTATAAATATAAGTCTGAAATTGCCCATCCGCCTTTTCTTCCTTCCCTCACGCTTTTGCCCTGCAGTAAGACAGTAAAAGGTAGGCAATAATTATTATTATATCAAATTGACATTTTAACTTTTTTATAATTGATTGATTTCAGTACATTTATAACAAGGAACCTGAATTAGAATAAGAAACTCGACAACAAATATGAAGAAATTAATAATGAACCGCCTGCATTTGTGTAATGCAAAAAAGACTTTAACACCTGTCACTTTAAGTAGGTAATAAGTAACTGGTTGCATATTACCAATGCATTTCTACATTGAGTAGCTCTTTAACATGTAAAAATAAGTAGTTTATTAAACACTATTACAAGTACAGTTATTACTAGTCAGAAAAGTTGAAAGGGAACCGTTTGTATTGGTATATGCATTTGAAGAGGCGAGATGAAACGCATGTGATCAAGAGAGTTTAAATCAATACAAATAGATGGAGAGCAAGAAGAAAGCCTAAGAAAAGTAAGATGAATTGTGGGAAGAATTATATGAAAGAGAATGGAAGGAAAGTTTTTCTTTTACTGCTCTAACTGGTCTTCAAGATCGTTAGGCCAGAGTCCACCAAAGCAGAGTGGACAGAAGATATTTCGTCAAAAATCACTAGTATACTAAGTTCTTTTGAAATTCATTGGTAAGATGTGAAAGTCAATTGGTTGATTGTAAGACTATTAGTTGTAGGAGAGATATGCTCTCCTTTTTGGTTTGGTGGAGACCGGGCCTTAAGATGTGTTGGCAGATCTTGTCACTTACGAAATAAATGATTTGACAGTGGCTTAGAGAGACTTTTAAACATTTAAAATCGCTTTTGAACGCAAGCTAACATATACCAGAAAAAAAAAATTAAACCTTGTTGCCTACCAGAAACAGGTTGATAATGAACATTAAGAAATATTAAGAAAACAGAAAAAGAAGACACTGATACTTTATTGACCGAAAAGCTACTGACGTCACGAAAAAAGAACATACTAATGAGAATAATGACATAAAAATGAGCATCAAAACTTTCGACCGAACAACGCAAAACGCCACTTTACACCAACTGTTGTTCAAGATAATACAATCGCATATATTAATTCCGTGCAAAACAACGATATCCTTTATAAGCAAAAGGTGTTTCTTTTATGGTCGTCCGTTTTACGACGCGCCGCGAACCACCGTCAACCGGGCAGCTACTTGGGACTTTATGCAAATTGCCCGCCGACTAACTACAAAAAAGTGTGTAATAAAATGATCTGAGTGTGGGTTCCGCGAGTTCGTTGCTTGGATATATTTTTGTAAATATTTTTATTTTACATTTTTTTGTTAGTTTATGTAGACCACGTGTGTTGTTTGTGCACTTTAATTGTGAAGATTTTTTAAAGTTTCCTTTACATAAAGAAAAAAGTTTTCTTTTTCTGAATGTATGTGATATTAGTGTATGATATGTTGACGATAAGTATTACTACTAAGTAATATTATTTGATCCTCTTTCTTAATAAAGTCTCAAAAATTAAAGGGTAATGGATCAGTGTTTTACACAAAAAAAAAACGGTAGCAAACGGTACCCCAAAAACAATAAAAATATTTTTTACGACAACCGAATGTCGTTCCACAGATATTTTAATTCGCGAGTTGATGCGAAGTGAAAGCACCATCGCGTTCAATCAATCACAGAGAGCATCATTTGGAGCATAGATGTTTTATTGGTACCGATTTCACAGTGTAAAAACGATAATTTATAATTGTCGATCGTGACTGTACCGCTCAAGGCCTTTCACGTTATACTAAAGAGTTTGAAATTAATTATTGTAGGTACATTGCACCTGTCGTACGCGACTGTACCTAATATAATGTTTACTGTTTTTTTTTTTTGTCTTTTGCAATCATAAGCATTTGACTCCTATAGATGTGGGTTGTTTACTCCGCGTTCTGTTAAGCCTATGGTTACTGCTCCGCCCCCGAGATTTATAGCTTGATGTCATATAGGCTTTACTATTTCTCATAAATCTGGATATCATATGCGTTTTAGTTTTAGAGATTAGCGCATTTAAACAAACAGACAAAAAACCTTTTTAGTTTACGCAGTTCATTGCGGGTAGTACTAGATGTACTAGTCTAATGAAAAACTCATCTATTTTCATTTGTACTAAAAGAAAAAACACCAATGTTTATAAAATATAGAATTAAAATAACAATCACACTTTGAATCCATGATTTTGTAGTCAATGAAAACGTTGAGGGATTTTCTTACCTACTAAATGGTCCCTAAACACCTAAACTTTGACACTACGTGGGTGTTCTTTGATAGGCATCACAAGCTTTTGTACTAAAATCCTAGCGCAGGCGTCTCAGTTAAATCCGTAACGGAGTGGAGTTTAAATATTATCTAGTAACTACTACTATACTCTACTGTCTATAAAAATAATGCCTTTTGAAGTAAAACTTCTTTACGCACGCTTGACTTGGGGAGTTTTTTTTTTTTTGGGTGGTGGGAAATCATCAAGTAACTTCTTCCGCCCTGGGCGGGGCGGGAGGGAGTGTTAGACTTATACTGACTAAAACCCACCCATGTTCCTTCTTGTGCCCTTTGCGTTCCGGGGGCGCGGTATCTCTTACGAACAACCCGCAGCCCTGGCAGGCATCGGCCCTCAGTGGCCCCTTCCCTATGCTGACATCTCTTTGAGGCGCGCGTGGAACACGAACGCGCCGTCTTCACGGCTGGGGAGTAAGCTGGTGAATGCTTGACGAAAGCGTTACGGAAATGAGTGTGATTGGGCGAACGGAAGTTTAGAGGGAAATAGTTAGTGAACATAGAAAGAGTTATGTTTCGTATATTATTTAGAAATTATCCCAAATTTTTCGAAAAAGTTACAAAGGAAAATAATCTTGAAAGTCAAGAGCTTTCTGTAATAGCAGAAGCTTCGATTGATTGTTGAGCGTCTTCGAGCATTTTGTAACTTTATAAACGTGATTGTCTTTCTATTTGCACTCTTTTTCTATCTTTTTTTAAGTATTTCCACTATCGTAATTAAAGCGTGTCCGCAAATGTTTTATGAATATTGTCTGTTTGAAAATATTTCCTAGATAACATGTAGGTATCTGCGAAAAATTGTAACTGGCCATATTATGTTGTTTAACTATAATAACTTATCAGCCATCATCATCATCACCTGCCTAGCTGTTAGTTTTCTAAAAACAAATAAAATGATGGTCGCCCTATGATGTTGGTAAGCACTTCCAAAATAATTATTTATTTTTGCCGACGCTGTATCGTTGTTGCGATCCGGTTTGGAATCTAGAACCGACACGGGCAAAATTAATTAAACGTTTCTTTGCATGTGATAAGGAGCTGGCTTGGCTAAGCTTTATTTCTCTCATTGTCGTACAACTGTCAAACTACAATTAGTGTGAGGTAAAGACGGGACCGTAGCAAAGTACGCGCTAAGTGCTAACATTTATTGTCTCTGTCGTGTTTGACTAATTGTGGCTCTTACGTTGCCAAGCAATTAGAATCATTTTTGAAGTCTGCAGATATTGTTCTATCTACCCCTACAGAAGCTGTTTGTGTTCGAGATTTGTGTTCAGCCTCATTTGTTTCCAAGATTATGGCGCCACTATCACTATGACTTTATTTCCTTTCTTTACCTCATCGTTTTCACTATCAAACTCCCACATTATTTAACCAACAAACATACCTGTTTAAGTAAAACTTAATTCATAAATAATTGGAACTCGGAAGGTTACTTCCAATACGGAAATATATTAACTATTAAAACAATTTGATAAAGATTTGTCTTATAAAATATGCAGTTCGTTTTCCGGTCTGCCTCGATTTAATTTCTGTGAACGATTACACGGCTTTGCATTCGCTTCCATGGTGATCTCAGTATCAGCCATTTAGTCAGCAATTGGAGTCTAAAAACGGGACTGCCTAATGCTAGGAAGAGGAAGTGCATTAACTGCAATTCTGTATTTTTTATAGGAATTAAATTAAATATTTTGTAGTAGTTTCTAGGTTATGCTCTTTGTAAATGGTGCAGTTTCCTACAGTGATTGGAATGAGGATATCAATCAGCTAACATTTTGCATCTTCAGCATCATTGAAGCCAATTCTTCTTGTTCTTGTTTTGAGTCGATGATTTTAGATAATCAGCAGCAGTAGTAGAGCCCTTTGTGGAAGAGCCTACCTAGTACTATCACCATACCTATCACACCGCTACCTACACTATACCTATTCCTGCCGCAAAGCAACATTGCTGTGTTCCGGTTTGAAGAATATGGGTGTTGGTGTAATAATAGGCACATGAAACATTTCAACATTTTCTCTGGAATAGCAATGCATTGTCAAGGCTTCGGGTATAAAAAAGTTTTTTTTTTTTTTAATATTATATTTGTGGGCCCAGTATTTGCCAATTTTAAACTTATTACTACTTCACCATGAGTTATTTTCATGTCACAAAACGTGAAGAGAAGACTGATTACTTTCTTGAGTTACCTTCCCACACCAGCTACTTAACCAGAAAAATTCTACTCGTCATGCTTACATGAGACTATATTAAAAACAGCTACAATACATTGAATAACTTTGGTATATGGGACAAGGAGCGACACTGACCTTCATAAAATATTATTTCATCAGCTCAACCAGAAATTACAATTAATGACTTAACAATGTCCTCTACTACTTTTTCCCTATTATATATTTTTCATATTGTTTTTTGCATATTACATGGGACCTTAACATACCGGCGAACTGTGGGTGCACATTGTTACATCTCTGCCTAACCTTTCGGGGAATACAGGCGTGCTGGTATGTTACATGTTATGTTAACAAGTTCAAAGCTGTACAGGTTGCTCAATACGAGACAAAATTTAATGTGAGTCAATCAACACAAAGAGAAGAAGATCAGCTCAACCAGCCAACCCATCGATATAGGTCTTCCCCAGATCTTCTAACTTCGTAACGTCTTAGTTTCTTACATGTGTGAATTAATGTACGTGAGAAAATACGTTATAAAACTGGTTCGGAGAAGTTGTAACAGACAGCTTGACTTACAATGTATGATGAATCATCGAATTATGTATGCACTACATGTTGTAATGTGGTTTAATTTTCGAATAGACCACCTCATTGAAATTGTGTTTTGTATGTGATGACCTCATTACGATTGTTATCTGCTGTAGTATATTTGTCTTTGGACAGACTCTTGCATCTTCAATAGTATTAATCGCCCTAGCTTCTGCCCGCTTTTTTCATCTGTACAAAAGTTTGTGCAGATGAAAAAAGCGGGCAGAAGCTAGGCAAATGCAAGAGATGATTCTGAAGGACAATTTAAGATTTTGGCTTTACTCTGAAGTCAGAGTGAAGCCAAAATCTTAAATGGTCCCTCAGAAACACAAAAGGGGATAAAATTTGTCATAATATTAGTAATGTATAAGGTTGAACTTGGTTAAACCAGTCAAAATCTCTACCGATTTGAAGAAATACAGGTATAGTTGCTTTCAGAACATTCTCGTAGGAAGTGCTCAAAATTAGAAAAACAACTTTATCACTTAGTAAGATACTTCACATGTAAGAGGAAACATTTAATCGTGGTCTAAAAAAACATGTCACAGTTCACATAATAATTTATCCACTTAAATGGTATAATGAGCCTCGCAAAGTAAAAATTCTGTTAACACAAGGTAATTTCATCAAAGAGCAATCATGCTTCTGTGAACGTACTCGTGAATCATGAATTTAATGTCAGTATTCAGTTCAGGTCAGCACTTCAGACGCTCGGGACATACGGCTGTGAAGATTTCCTTACTTACTTTCGAAATTAGGATATTAAAATTAATTTTGACTCGAAGTGACTTCATTAATTTGTTATTCCTTTCCCAACTTATGAATATTCTGCTATTATTATGATTCAAGGCAAATAAACTACCTAAGTTAGGGACAACAACTCCTATGCAGTTTACAACATGCTACTTTTGAAATGTTGTATTTTTTCCCAATATTTTACACATGCAGAAGGTTGTAATCGGGTACGGGCAACTACCAATGTGTCTTTTTCTATTTCATATGTAATCTTAACTTTATCTGGATATTTTTGACAGCGGTAAAGGAAAACATAGTGAGGAAATCCTGAACTTATAATTAACATAAGTCTGAAATCGCCAATCCTCCTTCGGCCTCTTCTCTGTGTGAGAAGAGTGTGGCAATGGAATTGTTATTTATTGCAGATATAACTGACCTGTTACTACTCTTGCGTAACTGCCTAGTTAGCTGGTCCTAAGAGCGACTGCTACGCTAGAAGTCTTGGGTTCCATTCCCGGATCGAGCAAAAAGTGTTGTTGGGTTTTTCTATGAAATTCTCAGTAGCAGCTCGTAGTTAGGATTTGTTCCCGGTTAATGGCAATAGGCTCGCCCCCTATTACATGGGACCTAAACATACCGGTGAACTGTGGGCGTATATTGGTGCACCTCTGCCTAACCCTTCGGGGGAAACAGGCGTGATGGTATGTCATCACTGACCTGATAAAAGATTATAAATACTTAGTGCAATCTGTTTTCAACAAAATCAAAGTTTTACAAACGGTACGACCCTATGTCTGACCAAGTCCTATAAAAACGTATATTTATCACTAAGCTTTCTCATCACGTACAGTACAGTGGTTTAGATTACCTATACGGGTTTTCCACTACTCGTTTACAAATAAAAACGTCAAACAACTCATTTGTTTCAGTATTCGTAGCACGCGCTAGATTTACGATTATACTGTATTGTATGAATCCGGGTAGGAGGTGATTCGATGAAAGTTGCTGTAACCATGGTGATGAATAACCATGATGTCATATAGGATTTTCTAGGTGTCTTGAACACACCTACGTTGTTAAGAAGTTTATTTGTGAGAAATTCTACTATCCTACTTAAAATGTGAACGTCTGTTATGATGGATGTTTGTGACTCTTTCACGCTTGAACTGCTGAACGGAATTAGATAAAATTTGGCATACAGAGATAGATATTGATCTAGCACTTGAACACGAAATATTTCGTTTTTGTGTTCCCGTAAAATAATTTAGGAGATTAGCTTATTTTTAAAAATTACACAGACTTACTTGCAGACAGAACCTAGTAGTAATCATATAAAGAAATACTGCTTTAAGCAGATTATTTATAGTTGATTACTTCTTGAATACATTGCCTATTCATTTTTTTAAATTTTGTATGGAAACTTAGATTCAAACCTGGCAACCCTTTTACAACCCAAATATAAGCATTAGACAAAAAACGTAAATATTAAGAGCTTTGATACGTTTAGTACTCCCCGACTACCATCTTTTTAATAACCACGGAGTTCATTATACTATCACGCCTGTATTCTCCGAAGGGTTAGGCAGATGTGTACCAATGTGCACCCACAGTTCGCCGGTATGTTTTAAGTCCCATGTAATAGGGGTCGAGCCTATTACCATTAACCGGGCACAAATCCTAACTCCGAGCTGCTACTGAGGACTTCATAGAAAAACCTAATAACACTTTTTGCTCGACCTAGGAATCGAACGCAGGACCCCATGCTCATCATTCGCGCTTGCGACCACGAGAGCAACGGAGCAGTTACGCGAAACGCGGAGTTCATATCAACCAAAATCGATCTATCGATCACAAACAATCATTACAGCGGTGTATGAAGAGCCATGTTTAGCAGTAAACGCTTACGATTATGATAAGTAAACAATAACCGCCCCCGCAGAGTAATTCCATTATCGTCATTTGCAATGCGGATTGTTGATTTCAATACCGGTATGATGTTATTACCACTCAGACGATAACTGCCTCGTTAGCCTAGTGGTCCTAAGCGCGACTGCTACGCTAGAGGTCTTTGGTTCGATTCCCAGGTGGAGCAAAAGTATTATTGAGTTTTTATATGAAATTCTCAGTAGCAGCTCGGAGTTAGGATTTGTGCCCGGTTAATGGCAATAGGCTCGTCCCCTATTACATGGGGCCTAATCATACCGGCGAACTGTTGGTGTTCACTGGCAAACTTCTGCCTAACCCTTCGGGGAATACAGGCGTGATGGTATGTATGATGTTAAAGGCAGACCCGTCCCAGCCGCCGCGGTAGACGCTCCGAGTGTCGGAAGCTGCGAGAGGACTCCCAGCCACCGTAGACGCGGGGCTGTGGACGGTGAGCAATGGGTAGCTCACCGTCCGTACGTTGCATAACGACAGGCCATGTCGACGGCGCGCGTGTTCCACGCGCACCTCAAAGTCTTCATCATCTACTTAGCCTTTTCCCAACCATGTTGGGGTCGGCTTCCAGTCTAACCGGATACAGCTGAGTACCAGTGCTTTACATGAAGTGGCTGCCTATCTGACCTCCACAACCCAGTTAGTGGGCAACACGGTAACGCGCGCCTCAAAGTGATGTCAGCAATTTTTGTAGGGCCTCAGGGCCGATTCCTGCCGGGGCTGCGGGTTGTTCGTAAGAGATACCGCGCCCCCGGAACGCAAAGGGCACAAGAAGGAACATGGGTGGGTTTTAGTCAGTAAAAGTCTGACACTCCCTCCCGCCCCGCCCAGAGCGGGGGAAGTCATTTGATGGTAAAAAAGCACACATATAGATGTAGTAACACATCATTGCGATATGGACGAAAGAGAGCGAGAATGTTGACTTGAACACAATCATCATCATCATTATTAACGTCCACTGCTGGACATAGGCCTCCTCTAAAGATAATCACAATGACCGGTTCTGCGCTGCCCGCAGCGGTTCAGCGGTTCCCCGCGACCTTTACCAGGTCATTATCAGTTCATCTGATCATAATAATACAAGTCTATTATTATCTAGTCTTAATAGACTAGATAATAATAAAAAGATCAAAGGCCTTTTCTCATACAGAGAAGTCACGGGCATAGATCCCTGTGCTTGTTTAAGGCGGATTGGCGATTTCAGATTTTTTCACGTCCAAGTTTCCACACGATATTTTCCTTCATCGATGTTAGTGATGTCCAAGATAAACTTAAAAAGCACATATAAATTGAAAAAGGCACGTTGGTACTTGCTCAGTGTTGAACCCACCACCTCATGCATAAGAGTTGGGCGCCTTATCCACTGGGCCATCAATTCATGACTTGAACACGTAAATACGGATTTTATCTTGTGTCCTGCAAATATCGGCTCCATAAGTTTGATAAAAAATCTTCTCTGATGTAAAGGAAACTTCTTTGAGATACAAACAGGTGGTCCGACATTTTACCAATATTATAAACCTTCTTCGTAAGCGGTGGTTGTGCAGGGGAGGGGCAGTAAACCAACTTTATCAAGCTGTATGCGTTAGGTTGAAATTTGTTGGTTTCATGTAGATACCTCATTATTGTACTGCTCGATAGCCTAGTGGTCCTAAGCGTGACTTCTACGCTAGAGGTCTTGGGTTCGATTCCCAGGAAAATGTTATTGGATTTTTCTATGAAATTCTCAATAGCAGCTCGGAGTTAGGATTTGTGCCCGGTTGATGGCAATAGGCTAACCCCCTATTACATGGGATCTAAACATACCGGCGAACTGTGGGTGTACATTGTTACTCCTCTGCCTAACCCTTTGGGGAACACAGGCGTGATGTTATGCATAATGGTATGGTATTTTTAGGATAAATAAAACATTTGGCGGTGTTTTTTTTATTCTGGCACTTTTCATTCAATGAAACAGGTACACACATACGAAAATATGCCATATTATGACCATGTAGTAACTATGTAATTATATCTGTCTAATTGCTTGTTCAAGCTAATTTGTAATTTGCTATGTAAACACTTCATACATTAAAATAGTCAAGAAAAGAGAAAACTTCTTTTTTTTGTGGGGTGGGAAATCATCAAATGACTTCCCCCGCCCTGGGCGGGGCGGGAGGGAGAGTCAGACTTTTACTGACTAAAACCCACCCATGTTCCTTCTTGTGCCCTTTGCGTTCCAGGGGCGCGGTATCTCTTACGAACAACCCTCAGCCCCGACAGGCATTGGCCCTCAGTGGCCCCTTCCTTTTGCTGACATCTCTTTGAGGCGTGCGTGGAACACGAACGCGCTGTCGACACGGCCTGTCGTTAATTAAACGTAAGGACGGTGTTACCCATTGCTCACCGTCCACAGGCCCGTATCTACGGTGGCCGGGAATCGTCTCGCGGCTGCCGACGTCAAGGAGAAACCTTACAGTTCTTCTTAATTTTTAGATTATTTTGACTCTGAAACTTCTACTGCTTACCTCTATACTAATATAAACTAGGGCCACAAAGCGAAATACTATCGCTGGTTGGTCGCTATCGCCGATCTGCGGAACTGGTCGCATTGTCCGGTGTGCCCGCCTGCAACTGGACTCGGCTATACTACTACGAAAGCTATGGAGTTAAGCTATTTTTTTGCTTAAGATTCATGACGTCGAGATGGTACAGTGGTTAAAGGGCCCGCGTTTCATGCACGGGACTATCGTACCAATGTGACTTTTCCTAATTCATAATAATATGTACTTTCTAAGTTTATCTTCGACATCGCTGACATCGGTTAAAAAAAAACATCGTGACGAAACCTGGAGTTATCTAAATATATATAACTCAAAGGTGACTGACTGACTGACATAGTGATCCATCAACGCACAGCCCAAACCACTGGACAGATCGGGCTGAAATTTAGCATGCAGGTAGATGTTATGACGTAAGCATCCGTTAAGAAAGGATTTTGATCAATTCTACCCCAAGTGGATAAAATTGGGGATGAAAGTTTGTATGAAACTTTGTCAATTTTAAACCGATCGGGCTGAGACTTTGCATGCATAAAGTTACTATGACGTAGGCATTCCCTAAGAAATTATTTTGATAAATTCCATCCCTTAGGGGATGAAATAGTGGATGAAAGTTTGTATAAATCTTCTTTGATTTTCTACTGATTGAACTGAAATTGCGGTGCACGCGGACGAAGTCGCGAGCAGAAGCTAGTAATTAATAAAAGCTTGAAATCGTTAATTCGTCTTGAGCAAGCGTGATGATCAATGCTTGTCGTACTTGTATAAAGAGGCCTTTGCCTTGCAGTAGGGCAAGCAGTTTTCATAACGACAGGCCGTGTCGACGGCGCGTCCGTGTTCCACGCGCGCCTCAAAGAGATGTCAGCAAAGGGAAGGGGCCACTGAGGGCCGATGCCTGCCGGGGCTGTGGGTTGTTCGTAAGAGATACCGCGCTCCCGGAACGCAAAGGGCACAAGAAGGAACATGGGTGGGTTTTAGTCAGTAAAAGTCTAACACTCCCTCCCGCCCCGCCCAGGGCGGGAGAAGTTATTTGATGATTTCACACCTCTCAAAAAAAAAAAAAGGGCAAGCAGTTGCTTGTGTTATTTTATTTTTATTATTAAGATTCATCTGATACACTTCCAATTAACGATTAAAAGTTAAATTTATCTATTCTAAGGAATTTCCTCAAATAAAAAGTGCAAAACACAAAACGGTACTTCGGTGCGAATTAATTCTCGCTAAAATCTTTATCAGAACAATTTTGCACCACGATAAGTTTACCCCAATTTGCCTCTAGTGCGCTACATGGCGCTACTTAAGATTATCTGCTATGATTGTTATCATTGGCGCATAGCGAGCCAACGATATTTATTCATGCGACAATATGCCTTTAAAAAAAATGTTCAGGCGTCAATAACCTCGGAAGATAACAATAATTATTCGTTTTGTAATAATATAACTGAACACAATATTATGTTGAGATTCGTGTACTACCAGGCCAGTTAAAGTTTAATGCACGAGGTTATGAGTTCAATTCCGAGCAAGTACTAATGTGACTTTTTCAATTCATATGTGCATCTAAGTTTGTCTTGGATGTTACTGACATAGGTAAAAGAAAATCATCATGAGGAAACCTGTATTTATAATTAATATAAGCCTGAAATCGCCAATCCGCTTTGAGTAAGTGTTGTGATCAATGTTCTTGCCTTCTCTGTATGGGAACAGGCCTTTGCCCTACTGTGGATAAGAATAGGTTGGTATTATTAGTATTTGCACCTCAAACAGGAAAAAAATTGTGTCACATTAAAACATTTTATTAAAATACTCACTTTAGTTAACAACTTCCTGAATTTTGTTTAAATAATTAACTGATAAGATACTGAGTTGATCAAGGTTCGTTTCTGAGAAAAAATGTTAATGTTTAAATTGAATAATAGATCAAATTTGTTATGTTCTGGAACATCCTTCTATCACTTATATTGATTCACATCTACATTTATGCATTTGTTGAATAACTTAATGTGTCAGACATTAACTGCTACAATTTCTTAGAATTCTATCGAACTTTTTATAAAAAATGAGTAACAAGTATACAGTTTAGATTTTTATCTGAAATAAATGCTTAATTAATTAATAAACCAATTTGAACGTAGATTAAAATAACACTAGTTGCATTGGTTTTGCTGTGTTCCGGTTTGAAGGGTATGGGCGCCGGTGTAATTACAGGCACATGAGATATTTCAACTTTGTCTCTGGGATGGTAACGCATTTGCAAGGCCTTTAATATTGCAGTTGTCTATAGCTAGCATTGATCACTTAACATCAGGCGGGCCGTAGGCTTATTATATCCAGTAACATAAAATAATTACTGGTGTATCATAGAATTGCGATGATTTTTGTCAATAATACATAAACCAAAAATATTTGTAATTCAGTTGAAACCGTATGTCTAACTAGATTTATTATGTACGCGACTTAATCCGTGTTGCTAAGTTACGTCTTTGGTTATTGCTCCGCCCCCGTGTGTGGTAACGTGATGTTACCTATGTTAATAAGGAATAATGAACCTATCTATTTGTGACGAAATGGTTTAAATCGGTCCAGAAGTTACCTAAAAACAAACAAAAAATCTTTCTTCTTTATAAAATTATTCTATTGGCAAATAAAAATGCCCGAAGTCCACAGTCTGCCCGGTCATACTGTGCGGCGTATAGGTACGCATTAGCCGAACGGCACTGTCCAGCGGATCACAAGCAGTTACGTACCTCCCTGCAGCCAGTAGGGTTGACAACTTACTGCTGATACTTACTTACCTTGATTTCACAAAAAAAAAAATGTGCTGTGGCTTAGTCTATTAGTTTTTAATAATGTATTATGATGATTATAATATTGTGTGCACTTGAAAATAGACATAGGTACCATGGGTTATTTACTAGTAAATTATCTGTTAGCATTTAATTGCATGTAAAATACCGTGTCTGGTTGTTCATATTATGCTAAAACATGTTTACTCGTGCATAACTAAAGTTCTACAACTAAAACATTAATTCGAGCCACAAGGCTCAAACAAAACTGATTTAACCACTCCACCCTTCCATTAAGATCATACTATCTAACTTCTTAAAAAGTGCCCATAAAATACTTTTATAAAAACAACATTCACACTAATTGCCAAAAATTCGACACTAAAATAAACAGAAAAAAAAATGGCAACAGAATTCCAATACTGCACGTAACCCTATCACGGCCATCAGGCACCCGATACATTCTACCGCCTAATTAAAACGGTCCAAGAAACCCTTTTATCTACCGAAGATACGGTTACGGTCGAGAGACACGCGAACTCTCGTTACATTTCGGCCGTTCGGCGGGATTCGGCTGCATTCGGCTGCACTCGGCTCGTGATTCGGTTCGATAAAGTGCGGAAAGACTGCGATTTTTGAATTCGAAATGCTTTAAAATTCGAACGCGATTGAGAAAGTTTCGTCGTTTTTTCTTCACTGTGTGAATTTTTGACAGAATTTTTCCCGTTTACTTGCAAACTTGACTTTTGTACTTAGTACAAAATTGCTGCAAAGTAATACAATAATGCTCTGAGAAAAGTAATTGTGTAAGAAAACAATAATTATGAATATTCATGTCCACCCATATATCTACAAAAAAAAGTAGGTATTTTAAAAGTTGTTTATCAGTTTGTTACACAAACACAAACATAATTATGTCTTTTCTACCTGATTCGAACAGAGACCAAATATTTACGGACTTATTATAACACAAGGTTCTGCCTGCGACTAGATCTGCGTAGATTTCAGAACAAAAACTGGATAAAAAGTAGCCCTATGTGCATTCCAGACTATAATCTATCTCTGTGCTAAATTTCATCCCGATCCGTTCAGCTGTTCTAGCGCGATTGAGTTACAAACATTCGTTCATCCAAACTTTCGCATTTATAACAGTATCTATCTACAAAAAATTGCAATGTTTGACTCTTATAGTACCTAGTAGAACTAAAACTCAATATTTTAACGAACGGAACGGTACGAGCAACTAGCTTCAACTTTTAAATGTACCTTCTTGACAATTCAAAAATGCCTGTAAATGGTCTAATTGAAATAAATGCTTTGACTTTGACTTTGAATTTGACTTTAATATGCGATTAACTGTCAAATTTTAATTAGACAATTGAATTGGAACTCACGAGTTTCGCTTGGCAGTTGACATATTTTTATTATCAACATAATTAGATTCAATATTATCATTCTTTTTTCTTTCTTTTTCTTATTTCTTGGGTAAATGGCGTGAGTTTATGTATGTATGTATTATCATTCTTTTCTTGTAAATGACGTTCAAAAGTGCCTTTCAATGGTCTAATTAAAATTAAAGATTTGACTTTGACGTAACTGTGACATTTCGAACAAGCTTTTAGCCGACATATTTTTAAGAAATCATTTCACCTCCCTATTTCTCTGCTAACACTATAGAAAGTATAGGAACATAATTTGATTCAACGTTTCTCCAAAACATAGGAAACTAACGCTCGCCCGACAACATAAAACTAATTGCATTATGACTTTTGAAGTTTTAATCAAGTTTTATGATTTGTACAGAATGCACCTAATAATCTGTATAGTGAGGTCGTTGCATGTTGGCCACTGCGAGTGTTTCTCATTTACTTTATCTTTGTTTATAAAAACGATTACTATACTGTTTTTCAGTATTTGTTGATAAAACGGCAACAAAAATTCATAATTTGTGAAAATTTCTAATGTCTAACTATCACGGTTCATGAAATACAGCCTGGTGACAGACGGACGAACGGACAGCGGAGTAATAGGGTCCCATTTTACCCTTTGGGTACGGAACCCTAATAAAGTAGTTTGTATAAGAAACATTTGCTTGGTAGATCTACGTCCTTTTTTATAATGTTACTGTTTTTACTATGAAGCTTAGTTCTTAGTTAGTCGAAATACCAACTAATGTCTCTCAATACTTCAATAATTAATTAGATACGTCAAAAGACAGTGATACGAGTCACGGCAGGCTATGAATGAGATGGGGGGACAAACTAGAGGGATAAAGCACGGAATCAATCGGTAAAATGGAAGGAGGAGTGGGACAGAACAGGCTAATAAAAAAAAGATGCGTCAAACCTGTACCTATATGACAAACTAGCTTCTGCCAGCGACTTCGTTCGCATGGTTATTTTGACCCGCGTTTAAATACGTTTTTGGTCACTGCTTCTCTCACGTGTGTCGTAGTGTGATGTTATAAAGCCTAAATCATTCCTCGGTAAATTAATTGTCCAACACAAAAATATTTTTTTAATTCAAACCAGTAGTTCCTGAGATTAGCGCGGTCAACCAAACAAACTCTTCAGCTTTATAATATTAGTATAGATAACAGCAATAACAGTGCAATATTTATGCCAAACTTAAGCTTAAACAAGTTTTAAACTTCCAAATATCCAAAATTATTACAATGACTTCGAAAAATGCGAGACATTTTGATGTGGGTTGTTTTTGTTTAAGCCGAACTCAACCTACTTTGAGTTCACTAAAGTTTACTGTAGAGCCTCACTGTGACCGACTTTTTAACCGTTTTTTTGACAGATTTTTTGGTCGGCAAGAATGGAACATATGAATTCCAATACACAAACGCACACAGCCTACAAGAAATCGGTAAAAATTTGGTCGTGGTCGGAGAGCCTTCAACATTTTCATATTTTCTCAGAATTTATTTATTTATTAAAACTTTTTGCTCATAATGTAAATAATACACTGTACAAAGGCGGCTTAATGCCTTTGGCATTTTCTACCAGTCTACCTTAGGGTGATGCAGAGACAAAACATAGTAGGTGAAAGAAAGAGGAACTGAAAATTTACAAGAATAAAATAATAATAAATACATACATACAAACAAAATATACAAAGTAGAGAGAAATCAAAATACATAGGTGGAGAAAAATAACCAATTCGCGAGCATTTACTACTATCTATATTTTACAGATTTCCAGAACTATGTACCTACCAAAACAAATACCTGCTGTGGCCAACTCTCTACAGGTGCAGTACAATACTGCGGTCTCCACTTGCGTCGGCATTCAGGCTACAAACCAGTTTGGTTTCTTTATATCGCAGACCGCCTATGCTGCAGCTTGCGTATATGCACCACGATTCCTAACATTAATTAGAGGATATTTCAAGCGATAATAAAACAAGAAAATGAGAGATACCAGACTTATTTGGTAGACACTATGATCGCCAGAGAGAAGGAGAATTTTCCATCAACAACGTTCGTCCTGTAAATGAGAATAAATCTTTTACTTGACTTATTTGTTAAATATAGCGCATTAGGGTCAGCAAATAGGGCAGTAATTTGCATGGGCATTTTTTTAATAAACTCTAAAACATCACGAATAGAATTTAAAATTACGTGCAGCATATATTTTCTTTCTTAAATACTGTCTTACACGCAAATACGCAATTTCAACTCTATTTCTGTTGTATTTAAATTAATTATTAATAATACAAAAAAACGGCTTGCGTATTGCTGCTCTGTCTACGCCAGCCGCTACGACTACATAAACATAAGACATAACACCTAAAAACATACACACAGTGCCTCCATATGGAATGAAAATTTCAATGTTGCAATGTTGTCTTAGTTAAATTGAATTAAGACAAAAATAAACTAAAAATATTCTCAGCTTTTTTTTCAAACAAAAGAACATTCCTTATCTTTGGGAAAAATGCTGGTGAATAACATAACATACCATCACGCCTGTATTCCCCGGTATACCAATGTACACCCACAGTTCGCCAGTATGTTTAGGTCCCATAAAATAGGGGGCGAGCCTATTGCTATTGACCTGGCACAAATCCTAACTCCGAGCTGCTATTGAACATTTTATAGAAAAACCCAATAACACTAGGCTTATGAGGCAGTTAAAACTTTGATACTAAACACAAAAGTAAATTGAAATTATAAAACCCACAGTAAGTACAGTACCTACAGTAGTCCCTATTAAGATCCAAATCATGGCCACTCTACCCAGTCTTATACACGTATGAACCAATATAATGAATTGAAACAGTTCATTTTCTCGAGCTAGGTTTAATGGCGAATCGAGCCAGCCTTCTGTTGTAATGCTAATAAAAAACTATTCTCCTACCTCAGAACCTGAGGAATTGGGTTACAGGACATAAAACATGCCTTATAGGATTAGTAACAGCTATTATAATGTACAGACTCTTTGGTGTTGATAATATCTGTGATTGAATAGTCGAGGAAACCACAGCTCGGAAAGTACCGGTTCCGGCTGTCATTCCTAGATCTTTGACATTCGTTACGGATAGTCAGAACCCAGGAGGTCTAACAACCAAGGGGTATCGTGTTGCCTAGTAACTGGGTAATGGAGGTCAGATTGGAAGTCGCTCCATGTAAAACACTGGTATTCAGCTGCATCCAGTTAGAGTGGAAGCCGTCCCCAACATCTTTACTTATAATAAATCTGTAGAGAGGTCAATTCTGTACATTAAATATATTCCCAAAATAACTATCAGGGGGTGATTAGGGATCGATACTGATGCCAGAAATGCAATCAGTAAAATTTTTGTCTGTCTGTCTGTCTGTATAACCGTTATAGAAACAAAAACTACTCGACGGATTTTAACGAAACTTGGTACAATTATTTTTCATACTCCTGAGTTGGTTATAGTATACTTTTCATCACGCTACAATCAATAGGAGCAGAGCAGTGAAGGGAAATGTTGGGAAAACGGGAGAAGTTACTCCATTTTTTAAGCTTCCGTCGCGTGTGCAACCTTTTTTTTTTTTTTTTTTTTTGGTGGGTGGGAAATCATCAAATAACTTCTCCCGCCCTGGGCGGGGCGGGAGGGAGTGTCAGACTTTTACTGACTAAAACCCACCCATGTTCCTTCTTGTGCCCTTTGCGTTCCGGGGGCGCGGTATCTCTTGCGAACAACCCGCAGCCCCGGCAGGCATCGGCCCTCAGTGGCCCCTTCCTTTTGCTGACATCTCTTTGAGGCGCGCGTGGAACACGAACGCGCCGTCGACACGGCCTGTCGTTATGCAACGTAAGGACGGTGAGCTACCCATTGCTCACCGTCCACAGGCCAGTATCTACGGTGGCCGGGAGTCGTCTCGCGGCTCCCGACGTCCGGAGCGTCTACCGCGGCGGCTGGGACGGGAGAACCGCTGTCTCAACCGTCCCGCCGCCTCCTTCTCAAGCATTACTGCCTCGCAGAAGGAGTGTGCAACCTTTATGGTTAAAGCTACACAGAAATCATGTATGACGGAAATGTTGTCCTTAAAATTATATAAAAAATATCCCACGACAGCATTTGTTTATCTTTTATGGTTGACTCACAATATCACGTGTAACTCCCGATAGCTTAGCAGTTCGAAGCTTTCTGATTATATTTGTCTACTCTTACTACACGCTGACGGAGTCGCGGGCACAGCTATTAACAATAATATTGTGCGGTTCCGTATTGCGATATTTTTCAACAGTATTGTAAATTGACATATTATATTTCCTTACTAAAATATGAAAGTTAATTTGTCTGTTACATCAAAACCACTAAACCGTGAGGAAGGACATAGGCTACTTTTTTTTAACAAAAACGACGGAAACGCGGACGAAGTCGCAGGCAACAGCTAGTAGTACAATATAAAAATAATATCCCTGTTCCCGATACCGGTGGGCTACTATTTTTTTTTATATTTTTAAATGTTTTATTTTTTATATTAATATTTAAAAATGTAAATTAAATGTATGTAAAAATAAATAAACAGAATAAAAATAATCGTTTATTGGTACAGAAACAAGTACAGTAAGATACACATTTAAAACGATGGTAGATGCATAAGTTGAAAACTGTGGCGCAGCTAACCAACGCCCGCCTGTAGGTGAGAGGGTAAGCTGTTCTAGGCTAATACATATCACAAATATTTTAATATAAGATTAGTATATGTATCAGAAATTCTCAAGAAATTTATCAGAAGATAAAGTCTTGTATTTATATTATTTTGTCAGCCATAACCTAAAACCACAAGCAACAATATAAACATTAGGATTGCCGTTACCTCTGCCAACCTATTACTGCGACAACGCCAAAGTCAATTATTTATACGGAACAACCAAAATATAGCTATTACAGCTCCCATTACGAAGTTCAAAAAAGGAAAATTAACAAAGAAAAACTCTCATTGTATTCTAATGAAATGGAAAATTAACAGCATCTCTTACTTCTTTTTGAGAACCGCTGTCTCTGTCACACTGAAGAGCTTCAGTGTTTCTGTCCTTGTCTACAAACAATGGCATAGTGCGTTCAAAAAAGAATAAGTCGAGATAGTGTATCGACTGTTTTAATCTTATGAAATATCGATGTCTGTCAAGATGTCGAGTTTTATTATCGATTGTATTTGTTTCTACAAGCTGTACTGTACTGACGAAATAAGAGTTTGATGGTTAACTCATTAAAATGTTGAACAGTTATATTTGGAGCACGATTAATGACCTAAAGACGCACAATTATGTATTAATCGACTATACTTACATACATACATAAACTCACGCCTTTTCACCATGAGGGTAGGCAGATACCACAGAACGCCGCCTGCTACGATCCTTACATACTGCTTTCGCCTCGTCCACGTTCATAAAAAAAAAAACAATTTTAATACGAATTACTATAAAAAACAACTTCCAGAAATGAAATTCCTATGACCATATGCACTTCTACTAAGTTTCGACTTCATCAAGCTTAGCAATTAATCTTGAAAAAAAAAACAGGAAATATTTATCCATAACATAACATAACCCTTTATTTATCGAGCAAAAATTTATCGACTCACTCCCATCCCTTCCAAGCTACTGCCACAAAAAATATTTTATCGTGCGCGGGGCAGCCTAAAAAAACAAATAGCCGGTAAGTCACTCGTCGTCTGACGGCCAGAGAGGAAAGTCATTTTTTTTTTGTCACAGCGGACTGGGCGGCCGGTCGTTGTATTGTGTTTGGCCTGTGGTGCTCAACTTTAAAAATCAGAATGCAATCTAAACTTTGTTAAGTCACGGTTAAAATACACATAGAATTATTACGAAAAATAAGTTGCCTTTACTCAAAGTTACTCAATTATTGTAGTTGTTGTAGTTTAATAAACTCACGCTTTTTTCCCTATGGGGAAAGGCAGAAATCACAGAACGCCACCTGTCACGACCCTTACATACTTCTTTCGCCTCGTACACGTTTATATATCTGTACATACAAGCACGCCGGTTACGAGTACTGCGCACGCGACCTTTCTGGAGAACCAATAAGAAAGAGAAGAATTAATAAATTGGCTTTAAATTGTATTTATTTAAAAATATTCTTCATTCACCTCATCGAATTTCTGTCACAGCGGTTAATCAACGGAGACTAGCCAAGTTCGTTCCACAAGTTATAGTGCGCAAGTGAGTGCATTTCAAACAAAAAAAACGATATCAAAATCGGTGCATACATTCGGGAGCTACGATGCCACAGACAGTCACACACATACACACACACACAGACACGTCAAACTATAACACCCCGTCGTTTTTGCGTCGGGGGTTAAAAATAAAATGAAAACAAAGAAATAGGTAATATGTGTACCCCACTGCTGCACCAAACAGGTTAGACTTGTACATAATTATACATAAATTGTTAGATTACATTTACTACCCTTGTACTGGGTGATCTCCCCCAAATTCACTTATTTTATCCGGGACTTGATGGAGAATCTTCTGAAATGAGCTCTAGACGCCCTGTGACCGACATCTACAATAAGGTATATAAATATCTTAAGAGTCTTTTTTATCTGTTCTTGTTACTACTCAAGTAAAGCATCTAGACTTCACAATACCGATATAAAAGCTAAAGAAACAATGACCGAATACCTAAATAACTTTCATTTATACTGTTTTGGAAATAAACCAACTGTGGAACTGCCTCGTTAGCCTAGTGGTCCTAAGCGCGACTGCTACGCTAGAGGTCTTGGGTTCGATTCCCAGGTCGAGCAAAAAGTGTTATTGGGTTTTTCTATGAAATTCTCAGTAGCAGCTCGGAGTTAGGATTTGTGCCCGGTTAATGGCAATAGGCTCGCCCCTTATTACATGGGACCTAAATATACCGGCAAACTGTGGGTGTACATTGTTACACCTCTGCCTAACCCTTCGGGGAATACAGGCGTGATGATGATGATGGGAAATAAACCACAGGATAAACATACAAACATTTTCTCATTAGAACAAGATATTAATAATAATTTTAACCCCTTCTAGAGTAGGTTTGACAACCACTGGAATGACGGAGAGCGCATACTTAAGCGTTCTTGAAATCCTATACAGGGCATTAAACAAATTTTTTAGACTTTACATCATAAAAAATGGAATATAATAGAAGTAAATGGTATATGAAGGAATGTGACTTTTAAAGACAAAGATTAGAAAAGTCTGAATAATGTTTATTTATATAATGTAACATTTAGATATACCTTCTTCTCTCGGTCTTGGGTTCGATTCCCAGGTCGAGCAAAAATGTTATTGGGTTTTTTTATGAAATTCTCAGTAGCAGTTCGGAGTTAGGATTCGTGCCTGGTTAATGGCAATAGGCTCGTCCCCTATTATATGGGACCTAAACATACCGGTGAACTGTGGGTGTACTTTGTTACACCTCTGCCTAACCCTGAGGGGAATACAGGCGTGATGGTGTGGCATGATCCACTCCCCCGGCTGGTGTTATCTCACAGTTAGCGAGCCCCTTCATTGTAAATTAACATCGTGTTAGCATTAGCTAAACTTAATTATATAAATCAACAAATCATCAAAGTGTCAAATCATTTGTTTCAATTAAACCATTAAAAGGCACTTTTGAACGTCAATTACAAGAAAAACAAAAAAAAATTGAATCTAGTTGCCCATTCTAAAAGGTGGTTTCGTATGGAGACGAATGGGCAAGGAACTCCATCGATTTCAATATCACCTATCTAATAACTGCAAAAAAGTATGTGCTGTCATAATCTCTTAATTCTCTCTGTTTTCTGCTGCATTGCGTGCAAGAGTCTCATTAAAATGTAACAGCTAGTCGCCAAATTGTTTATTAGAAAATCGAATGCAATAAAATCTAGGAAGGTTATACCAGTTTTTCTCACCATAAAGATTATTATCAACATACAAGTCATTAAACCAAAAAGAACTACCATCAAACTCACTATCATTCAACAAAAAATTCTAACAAACCAACTTGACACATAAAAAAAAATCTTTTATAACGCTACACCATACCGTAACCTTGTCGCATCCATCAATCGTATCAGCCATCTTTGATATCCCGGGGGATGATTACAGAGCATGCGCGACCGTCCCCCGTAGAGTGACACGCCCCAGAAGGGTGAGGGTTGAACGGGAGTCCGAGGTTGAGAAACATAGGTATGGGGGTGATTAGAGGTTGTTTGTACCTATAGGCAAGGGATAAATCTGGTTATGTTTTTTGTAGGCTGTAATGATTTATGATCAGGTATCAATAATAATATTCATCAGACCGATTGTGGTCACGGAGGCTAACCTTAATAGAACCTAGGCAAGTATGCAAGAAATATTATGTATAATGCACAAGTGTGTGCGCAAATACTGGTATAAGACCCCTGTCCTAACTCTTATAGTCCGATCGGGCGGCAATCCGACACAATCGGGGAGAGATCAGGCGCAGGACCAACAGCTTTATGTACTCTACGAAGCGCAGGGGTGTCACACCACTAACTTCCAAACTCCAAGCTGCTACACGGGAATCGAGCCCAGGACCCGTCGCGGTGACGACCACGAGATCAACGGGGCAGTAAATAAACATTATAAAAGTCAGTAATCAGGAATGATAGACTATCAGAGATGATTTGATACTTGTGTGTTTTGCTATGACAGTGTCAAAAGTACAAATTGGTGGTGATAAGATTTCTACAGACCAAAACAATCGGTCTATATGTAGTCAGACTTTCGCTCTATGAATGATAACAATAGCGCGCTATATCGCATCGAAACTGTTTTCTCCACAACAAACAAATCTGAATTAACGCTAGTCTTCGCAGTCTAGAACATAACCTGAATATCGAAAACTAGTTTTTTTGACTGCCTCGTTGGCGTAGTGGTCGTTGGTGCGACTGCTATGCTAGAGGTCTTGGGTTCGATTCCGAGGTTGAGCAAAAAGTGCTATTGGGTTTTTCTATAAATTTCTCAGTAGCAGCTCGGAGTTAGGATTTGTGCCCGGTTAATGGCTATAGGCTCGCCCCCTATTACATGGGACCTTATAACATACCGGCGAACCGTGGGTGTATATTGGTAAACCTCTGCCTAACCCTCTGGGGAATACAGGCGTGATGGTATGTGGGTAATTTTTCCTGCGAGTTCGTCCACGTAAATGTCGATTATACAGACAAAATCGCGAATTAAAAAGTAGCCTATGTCCTTATCAAGATCCCAAGCAACCTCTAAGTCAAATTCCGTAACCATCGGTCCAGCGGTTTTGTGGTGAGGAAGTACCTCGTAGTAGTAGAGCTATTTGTGAAGGAGCTCCTCCGGGAAAATACCACCACCATACGTATTTCAGCCGCAAAGCAGAGTTACTCTGTTCTGGTTTGAAAGGTATGGGTGCCGGTGTAATTACAGGCTCATGACACATTTTAACTTTGTCTCTGGGATGGCAACGCATTTACAAGGCCTCTGGTATTACAGACGTCTATAGGCAGCGGTGACCATTTAACAACAGGTGGGCCGTCGGCTTGTTAGCCATCCAATGATCTTTCAAAAATAGGTATTACACAGACAAGCAGACATCTTTTTTGATTAATTTCGTAGCGGGATCCAAGACAGTTATATCGTTTCTTCGGGACTCGTAGAGCTTCTGGCTTACAAAAGTTGCAGTGGTTGGGAATAGTGTGGCGGGCATGTCCTATAAATATAAAAGTAGACAGTTATTTTCGCTTTCGTAATAATAGTGTCGAAGGACTGTATACACCACCAGCAGGTATTCATTGTTCCGTCAAGTCTCTTACAAAACTCTCCGATTCTAAAGAGTATCTTGGATTACACACATAGTTTATCCGCATTGCAGCCCATAACCGAGTACTTTCCAGGCACCTTCAGTGCATTCTTGCTACTAAACTTTCATTTTACTGCATTTTACAGACAAACTCGCGTGGGGTCACTATAGGGTTACCCCGCATTATCCGTGGGTGTCGGATTACTTGCCGCTTCCTACGCAAAAGGACTTTTACAAGCACTTACTACTGCAAATGGCTTTCATACCTTGTGAGTTCAGTTACCTATCAATTTACACTGTTATGAAAATATCGCTTGGTGAAGATACCTCGTTAGCCTAGCGGTCCTAAGCGCGACTGCTACGCTAGAGTTCTTGATTGATTCCCAGTTCGAGCAAATGTTATTGGGTTTTTCTATGAAATTCTCAATAGCAGCAGACTTAGGATTTGTTACAAATACTATTGAGGGTCGCCACCTAATGGATGGAATCCAATACCGGCGAACTGTAGGTGTACATTGGTACACCTCTGCCAATCCCTTAGGGGAATACAGGCGTGATGGTATGTATGTTAATTAAAAATAACGTTCACAGATTACTTATTAAGTTTATGTTATGTCCGTTGTTTTCTGAATAATTTAATTGCGAGATCTAAGACAGTTGAAATATTTCACTGGGACTCGTCAAGCTATATTGCTTCGGCGCTTTTCTGGTGGTTGCCACTATTGATTCTAGCTTTGAGGCACGCAGTGGGAGAGAATGCAGTGCCGGCCTGTCTAAAAAAAAAAAACATAGTACGTGTGCCGATTTTCGCTTGTCCAAGAAGATGGCGGAGTAGACCAAGATGTAACGCACCGCATCAACTCCGAGTGGATGAAATGGCGACAGGTCACTGGATTAATTTGCGACACACGGATGCCCCTTAAGTTAAAGGGGAAAATCTACAAGTCCGTGATAAGACCTGTCGTATTGTATGGATCGAAATGTTGGGCCGTGAAGAAGACGAATGAAAAAAGATTGCATGTAGCGGAGATGAGAATGTTGAGGTGGATGTGTGGTGTAACTAGAATGGATAAGGTAAGGAAGCACAATATGAATCACTAGTATAAAACATACTTAAGTAATAATAAAATGCAAAAAAGGAACCTTATAGGGCATCAAAAAACTCATCCGCATCGCTGTCAATGGGGCAAGTGCCCAAGGAATGAGTATATTAGAGAAGGTTTGACAGTAGCGCCAGTGACAGAATAGTTGAAAGGGAACCGTTTGTCTTGGTGTGGGCATGTGAAGAGGAGGGATGAGATGCATGTGACCAAAAGGGTTATGATATGAATGTGGATGGATGGAGGGGAAGAGGGAGGCCAAAGAAAAGATGGATGGATTGCGTGAAGAATGATATGAAAGAGAAGGGAGTCAGCGATAGCATGACGGTTGACAGGACAGCATGGAAGAAGAAAACGTGTTGCGCCGACCCCAAGTAACACGGGATAAGGGCAGGAAGATGATGAAGTGTGCCGATTTCCGATACACCTTTTTAATAAAAAACGCATGAGACTGGGATATTTTAATAGTCAAATAACTTTTATCTTGATCAATAAAATAACAAATTTGATAGTTTGACATATTTTCTCTACAAAAGCTGCCGCCTTATTTATTACGTCGTTAATATTGATTGAAAAGTCGGCCCTTAATCGCCATTTATGTTAATAACTTTACATATCACTTTATATTACAACAACTGAATAACATAACATACCATCACGCTTGTATTCCCTGAAGGTTTAGGCAGAGGTGTAACAATGTACAACCATAGTTCACCGGTATGTTTAGGTCCCATGTAATAAGCGGCGAGTCTATTATTATTAACCGAGCACAAATTCTAACTCCGAGCTGCTACTGAGAATTTCATAGAAAGACCCAATAACACTTTTTGACAACCAGTAACACTAAATATACCGGCGAACTGTGGGTGTACATTGTTACACCTCTGCCTAACCCTTCGTGGAATACAGGCGTGATAGTATGTCTTTTCAGCGATCATTTTCGGCATCATAAACTAAATTATAAATTTCAGAAGAACAAACAGCACGAAACGGTTTACGTAGAGGTTGAGCGATTGGCTGCTCGTACCCCAGTAGCCAATCGCTCAACCTCTACGTAAACCGTACGTAAAACGTGTGAGGAGTTCGATTCCCGAATGGAAGAAATAATTGTATGACCTACAGATAGTTCCTAGTCTGGCTCTTTGAGTATATGTGAGTTTATAATCGCACCCACGATACCAGAGAGTTTCCTATAGTGGACAACTAAATTATACAGAAAAAAATATTATTGTTGTCTGCTTAAATCGCAAATGAGATGTTTATGCTATTTCTAGTTGACCTGTTTGGGAAGGTCATAGTGAACTCTAGGTACACATCACAACACAGTAGACACAGGACATTTATGTAATCTCAGTGACCTCTTTCTTAAGAAAATATTACTACAAGAAACTTCACCACACTACACCCACACATACATACAAAACTAATCTACTGTAATATTGGCACGTACACTTCGGGCCAAAATTACTGCCCCTATCGATTCCGCAATAAGCCTACGCTACGGTTCGACTGTGCAAACAGCGATCCCCGTTTGTTTGCGGACACAGGCCGCTCTGTAATGAATCTGATTAAGTAGCCTCGCGTCGGAAATTGACTGACAACACAGATAAATTAAGTTTTGCAAAGCGACGGTATTAACGTAATTTCACAATGGTTGTGTGTTGTGGAACTGTTTGATTGGTAGTATCAGAATGTTTTAATTCATTTTATGGGTTATTGCCGGTTAGCACGGTTCACTAAATAAGATAAGCAGTAAAAATACTATTTAACATACAGATATTGTAGCATTAATAATTAGCATATTATTTTAAGATTAGTTAATAAAGATTACTTAAGTAAATCATCAAACGACATTTATTCAATAATTGTGTTGGAAATATTAACTTCAGATATTGAAGAGACGTTATTGTGATATACAGAGACCTCCTCTAGGTGGAGCCGCGGCGTGGTAAAACATTTTTTAGGTCAGTTCCTGAAAGAAAGTTATCAAAGATACTACATGTTACCTGTCAACAATTGACCTACAACCTTTCACTTCCAAACTATCGCACTCTGAACACAGAGAATCCGGACAATTTATTGCATTCGGTGCGGATAATGAAACCCGGTCGCCGGCGGGGCGAGCAAACACATAAAATCGAACGCCAAATTAGACCAATAACGTGGCCGACAGTGTAATGATCCATTCCGCGCGAACGAATAAAAGTCCTATTATTTTATTAATAGCGGATTACTGGACACGCTACTAAAATGTAGCTTTATTGTTTTCTGTTGAAATTTTAGTGCGGCGTTTTTTTTCAACAGACTTCAGGAAAAAAATCACCAGTGGAGGAATTATATTTTTTTTGTGCACAGTCCTAAAATGCATTTTCATATATACACATAGTTAGGTACTTAGATAAATATAATAATCTTAATAACTATGATTTTTAACCCCCGACGCAAAAACGACGGGGTGTTATAAGTTTGACGTGTCTGTGTGTGTGTGTGTGTGTCTGTCTGTCTGTGGCATCGTAGCTCCCGAACGCATGAACCGATTTTGATTTAGTTTTTTTTGTTTGAAAGGCGTATTAGTCGAGAGTGTTCTTAGCTATGTTTAATTGAAATCGGTTCAGCGATTTCAAAGTTATCAGCTCTTTTGTTAGCCGTAGTGGTAGGGATTTTTATTCTTATGTCGGGGGTACTTAAATTTGTTTTTTTTTTCATATCCTTCAATACTGTACTTTCTCAGTTTCATTGAGTAGTAAGGCAGTGCTCAATCAAACTGAGAAATTGAACAAAGCAGACAGAAAATGTTTGACATAATAATATATGTCGGATAGTGACGTATTTAATCTATATGATTAAAAATCCATAATAGTCAACATTACATGAAAATACAGTTACATTTATTTTGACGTCTTTATATGTATTGTAACCAAGATGTTATCCGACATCCCGAAGCTACTACACTTTTATAATTTAAGCAGTAAGCACGCGTAGAAACCTTCTTGATGACGTTTATTTTTCCATCTATCTTAATAATTTCTCGCTATGGCTATGATTTTGACTATAATCTCAGAATTGACATAACTTGATTTGATTATAAAACGAAAACTTTACAAAACGACATCTGTTGAATCTAAAATAATGAATCAAACCAATCAATTCTTTCATTCAAAGAAAGTTTACGTATGAACTCATAGGTGGCGCTAGTAAATCTTAAGGCCAGTAATGGATATTTGTGTATTAACATTAACTGAAATAGTTTTTGCATCCTCAATATCAAAATCAATATAATGATAAGTTTTGATATTTTTTATAAGAATCATGTAATAGGTATTTCGATGTTGTTAACGCCATCTTTCCCATTTTCATCGAAGTAACGTCAGCGCCATCTAGTGAAACATGTACAAACTTTGATGTATAATCAATAACGGATCAGTAATTTGTTTATTAATGGCGCCATAGATGGCGCCTTACTGTGGTATTTTTATACTATATCAATATTTACTATAAAGGATTCTTTGTAATTTTACACTGAAAAACCTCAGTTTATACAGTGTACATCTAGACCTGGACTGCCACCCTAAAAAAACCCGCCCCAATAAAAAATCCTCGTCGTGAAGCTATCCGTTAAAAGAAAATAATTGACGATCAATTTCGATTTCAAATACGGCTTTAACAGTGAAGCCAAGTAAATTTCTGTCCTTACATCCAAACTTAAATGGTCCTTCGAGTCGGAAACCAGATAATAATGAAGTAACTGAGGTACCTAACATTTCAAAATAACTACGGAAGTGGTATTTTTTGTGAAATAGTGGAAAACATGGCACATACTTTAAGATTTACATTATTCCAAAAAAGCGTCTGAATGCTCCATTAACTCGGAATTACGTTGAATCGCACCTAAAGTGTGTAGCAGAATAAGAATGTTGGAGTGAATACAAACTTTTAGTTCCTGGCAAAATCATTCGAAACATTACAAGAAATCTAGATCATGTAAAAAGTAAGAGATCATCTAGAAAGTGAGAAATTTTATGAACATAAAGATATATATACAGCTCAATACCGTGATGGTTGGCTCTCTTTGGGGGAGGCCAACGTTCAGCGGACGGCCATAGGCTGATATGATGATGCTACAAGGCTGAAAAATTAAGATTTAATAAAAAAATATGTAGGTAAGAAGGCATGTGTACTTGATAGCTTGAATACTGGTTCTAGTGTGGCGGTTAGCTTTCATGTAGGTAATTGTTTTACAGGATAATGAAAAAGGCCCGACATACATTATTGCCAGACAGTGGGCTATAACATCAGCCAGACGCGAGACGCCTATAAGTTGGAACTAAAGAGTCTGGTGGTGAAGTTATGGACTATATATTATAGTTATGGACTATTTTTGACATGAAATAGTACTCATTTTCATCCTTATTTAAAAAAACAATATTAATTTGAATTCTGTTTTCGAAATCTACATTAATATTATAACGAGGAAACATTTGTACTTTTGTATGTGTGTATGTTTGTAATGAATGAACTCAAAAACTACTGCGCCGATTTCAAAAATTGTTTCACCATTAGAAAGCTACATTATTCCCGAGAATTATAGGTTATATACCATTACAGCAGCAGTAACGAAAGACGTAACTTAACGCGGGTGAAATAAGCCACGCGGACGAAGTCGCGGGCACGTCGTCTAGTCGACTTATAAAAAAGAGGAGGTTCTTAAATTAGACTTGTTTTAGCAAACACCTCGTAAACATAATCTACATTTAGAATGGTACCTTTGACCTTTGCCTATGTCCGGGTCATTTTTACCGAAAGAAAAATCAAGCCCTAGAATTTTATTTTTTACTATGTATTTAGTATGTTTAAATAATGTATGGGGTTTTTGTGGGTTGGATCCGTTTGGGTAACTACGTCCATTTTAACCCGTATGTTTTCTATTCTTATAATCTTTCACAAAATTCAGTCTATAAGTACCTACAAAGTTAGATAAACCATTTACTCAATTTGCCTGTACCGAATAGGATGAAAACAACATAGGCATGTATATTTCAAAGTAAAAGATGGCTGGCGGCTACCAAAACTCATTCACCGGTACAAAATTGTGTTAAACCACCCCTCGGGAACTACGCTTTACAGATAAAACAATCTGTGATGAACATTGGCAACCATAATGACATAAAATCTCCATTGAGCCACAGAATTTACGATTGTATCGTCTGGTTCAAGAGTTGAATTTCGCATGCACTGAAAACCTATTCTTTAGTAGGCGCTCATATTTCGTCTACAGGTGATTTGAAACTTTTGGTCACAGAGAACAAGGTTTAAAATTGTATGATGGTTGCAGCAACCTAAAAAGCAAGGTAGTTATCAACGGTTTCCTTTGAAGTGGCGCTTCTGCATGCAAATTTTTCGGGGTTGGCGCATTTGGGAGGAATTGCCAATTTGTTTTGAAAAAGTTGCTGTAGATTGCGGAGCTGAATCGATTTACTGAGCTATGTATGATGTTGAGGTATGTTTTTTCAGAAATATTGATGGTGGACTCAGAATATTGTTGTTCTATCATGTCTGCTAAATTCCTAGCCTGTTCTTTAACAGTCTAGGAATTCAGCAGACATAGGACATAGGATTCTTTAATCCTACTGTGTTATGATGTTATGGGGCTAACATTTGCTGGTTTAGTTTTGGTTAAGTCCAAATTAATTTTATTACAGGACATATGTAACTTATATAATTGGCGCAAAATATTAAAATAATAATATTTTATTTATGTGTTCACTGTAAGTGAATTTGTAACTCTTTCGAGAAAAACAAATATGTTTAAGTTTCTCTTATTATTTACATTATGCAGGGTAAAAAGGCACTCAACAGCTCGGGCCGGTCCCTAATTAGATCTTGGATTAGATGCTGTACCACATTTCTCAAGAAAAATGGAGACACTTCACCTAAAAGTCCACCATTTCTCAAACCATCACAAAGTATGCTCTGTAAACATCATCAGAGAATAACATATTAACAAACAAAAACGTGCTATCCCTACATCCACTAATTACCTATCACGTTGTCACTAGCGGTGCGCGTTAACACGACGGGTGGCTATCGCATCGATTACTGATAACTACGCATCTGTTTAAGCCCCCATGACGTCACCGTTCTGATTTTTTGGTATAAATGCAATTTAATACTTTGTAATAGGCGCTCTATCAAACGGTTATCGACAGTGCCCTGTTTGAATAAAGTGAGTGGATTTTAAATACTGATAGTCGGGTATCTGGATGGGTTTACTAACTCACTTTGGCGTGGGATAGAATTTTAAAAGTGACATTAACGGGTAACAATTGGTGGTACTATCGAGGCACATAAATACAATTGGAATCGTATTTTTATAGACAACAGTAATGATCTGAAAAGGCCCAATGGTAGAAATACTAGAAATACATACATATATAAACTCACGCCTTTCTTTCCCATGGGGGTAGACGGAAGCAAAATGCCATCTGCTTCGATCCTTACCTTACATACTCTTTTCGTCTCGTCCATGTTCATATATCTGGTCATACAAGTACGCCGGTTACGAGTACTGCGCATTTATTTAAACGCAGATTCCTAAAAACGAAATGAATTTTCAAGATTGAATACATAAGACAAGTATACCAGCAGGACTATTCGACAATAAATGTTGTGACTACGAAGATGAAGTAGATAGGTATATGCATGATGTTATCAAAAATCTGGGTGTGAAAGTTTAACTCACTTGCATCTACTTTTCAGTACCTAAACTGTAAGTTCCCAGATATTTGTCAAGTCTTAAATATCCTATTCCATCATTGAATTAACAGCCTAACGAGAAATGCATAAGAATTAGATCACTACATAGTATAAAACAAAGTCGCTATCTCTGACCCTATATCCCTATGTATGCTTAAATCTTTAAAACTACGCAACGGATTTTGATGCGGTTTTTTTAATAGATAGAGTAACTGAAGAGGAAGGTTTATATGTATAATAACATCAGCATGGCACCCGTGCGAAGCCGGGGCGGGTCGCTAGTATTTAATAAGTTTGTTATTTTATTATACGGCTGTTAACATGTCTTCATCAGTTGTATAAGTATCTAAGCTTTTATAAAATCGACATCAAGTTCACGACTCACCAACTTTCAAAGTCAATTTTTTCTATAAGAAATTATTCACACAAAATTATTTACACCTCTGCCTAACCCTTCGGGGAATACAGGCGTGATGGTATATTTTTTTTAATTATTCACAAACACGTTTCTCGGATTATCTTGGTTTTTTTTTGCGTCCAGTGGCTGCAAAAATATTGCAAAAATAACTCCATCTGAAGCTTCCTCAACATTTCATCACTTTCTAAAACCAATCTATCATTCTTTAAGATTAACAACAGCGTGTTTACCAAACCCAATTTCTCAGTGATCTCTTGTACACTTTCGGACATTATCAAGTAGAAAATAAACAAGATATGAAGACACCCGATTGACAGCTTATTGGTGAAGGATTAGGATTATTTTACTACTATCTGTCTGAGTAGTGAATGTATCTCTATATGTGTAAATAGTGAAGGAAAATATTCCCACACTCGTTTTGATAGTAACCTGTTTCTAATTTTTATCGATGTCTTCGATGGACGGTTATCTATGAAGAAAGATTTTGGGATGATGCGTAGATCTTCTTCTTAGCATATTGATGGTAAATAAAAAAATATTTTTTGGCTGTCCCACTGCTGGGCAAATGCCTTCCATCAATATAAATATTAAATATATATATTTTTTTTTTTTTTGGCCTAAAATTTTGCTACGGCAGTACCCAGTTATTAGGTCCTCGCGTGTGCAATGTGATAGGGCATGCAGCGCAATATCAACTAAGAAGATTAGTAGAGCAATGAGCATTTATTTTTATTATACACAACATTGAACACGTTGTATTCCAGTCAGTTGAGTTCCGGCGAACTGTGGGAATACATTGGGACACCTCTGCCTAAACCTCCGGGGAATTTAGGCGTGATGGTAGTGTATGTGCTATTCCAATCAGAAGTAGGGCGAAAACACATTGTTTTTATTCATAATCATTACACATTATTTTATTATCGGTTTACACTGTCAAGTATTGTTTTCAATGTATATCCCAAATCAGCTTTGGTTTTATTTCCGCAAAAATACAAATAAAAAAGTAGGATAATTATTAGGAAAATATACAGGGTTAGGAAACCCAGATAATGCTGGATAAAAATCGAGAAGAATCGTATTGTTTATGTTCAGCTTATACATAATTATGTTAATAAGTTTTTTCTGTTTGTTTCATCAAAGTTAAGCCGCTGTACTCAGCGGCTTAACTTTGATGAAACAAACACAAGAGTAGAAAACAGTAAGATAAAAGAAATACCCCTAAAGGAAATTTTGCATACATGTTATCCGATTCTTTGTGAGTTTAGGGAATATGAGCGTCGTAAATTAAATTTAAGAAAAAGAACAAACCAAATAAAATTCTTTAGATCCAACAATTTGTAGGCTCTGGAACTGTGAATAATGATGATGATAATAGTTTTACAGGTAATCTACATAAGGAAAACGATAACAAAGCACAGCAGTAGTCAGCGTGTCTACATAATTAACAAAGCGATTACCTATCGAATGACTACTAAGAACTGAATCATTTCCCAGTAGGAAATGGCTACTTCCTTCGTAAGTACCTTACTTCAATGAAAAACTGTTCAAAATTTAAGTAGACAAGGTACAATCATATTGATGATGTAATTCCTATATTGATCCAAATTGTAATAAGATAAATTAAATGGAAAAGAGTCTGACTAAAAATATAATCAGTTTTAAGAAATGAGTAAACAATAATGTCATCACAGATATTGAAGGATTCGTCACAGAAAGTAATCGTGGTGAGGTAATATTAAACGTTGATAAAGGTATCGTAATAATCAGTAAAAGAGAGAATAGTGATAATGATTAAGGAGGTATGTCTAAGAAAAGCATGTGATAGCGAATTATTAATAACGATAATAATCAATAGATAAATGTAGTTGTTAAACAGAAAGGTATAACAGCACAAAGAAAAAGAAGCCAGTACGATAAATTGGAGCAAAATGATAGAGAGATTGACTGGAAATTATAGAATACTAACTTTTGCCTACGACTTAGCTCACGTAAATTTTCTTACTCTCTGATAATGTAGCTTTCCATAGGTTAAAGATTTTTTAACATCGATTAAGTGTTTTTTGAGTTAATCCATTACAAACAAAAGTACAAATCTTTTCTAATTATATTTAATATTAGTTTAGATATATTTTGCTCAATAAAGCAATCAATAACCACATGTTTTTTGATAATAAGAAATTCTCCTTATTTGTATTCCTTTTAGAACGAGAGAAGCAGGAGTACACCTGAGTTTTCGACTCGTTTCAGACTTGGTACAATATTTTATCTCCTGCGTACTTGGCTAGTCACCATTGAAATTGGCTGCTGTGACTATTAATATAGGAATATTTAGGGAATATTTTTCGAATAAGCTAAAGCTAATACAATTAAGATTGGCGAGAAAGATACGATTGAGTTTAATGTCGATTACTATAAGAAACTTTTTTTCATTATATACGCGTTCTTCTTCAAACTTAGCTTTGAATACAGGCTTTCGCAAAAATAATGCTGAGTAGGCATATTGTGTATAACATGTGCGAAGATTTCTTAGAAAATATCGTTAACACTAATACACAAACACTAACTAATCATACAAATATGTGTATTTTAATACAATTTCGGGAGCCACCTATGTATAATTTGTTAGTCATCAACAGAACAACATCAACAATATCGAATAACAGTGCACAGGAAGAGAATGCAATGAACGAATTCTCACAGACGATAACTAAATCTCTCGTCTTTTTGTCGCCACTGCAGGGTCAAGCCACTTGACTGATAGTGTCATATGATAGATTCCCAAGAAATTAATGTCATCGGTAGCATGTTGAACCGGGTACATATTAAAGTGTATTAAATATTATGCAAGTTATACTAATGCTTTGCGTATTTGGATAAGGCCTTAGTTACTAGGGCTGGCAACTTTAAGAGCTGCCCTAATTTATTTTTTGTTTGGTTATTTCTTTATGTTGGTTTTTCATTTACTGTCTCGTTGGCCTAGTGGTCCTAAGCGCGACTGCTACGCTAGAAGTCTTGGGTTCGATTGCCAGTTCGAGCAAAAAGTGTTATTGGGTTTTTCTATGAAATTCTCAGTAGCAGGTCGGAGTCAGGATGTGTGCCCGGTTAGTGGCAATAGGCTTGCCCCAATTACATGGGACCTAAACATACCGGCGAACTGTGGGTGTACATTGTTAAACTTCTGCCTAACCCTTCGGGGAATACAGGCGTGATGGTATGTTAAATATAGTCACATTACAGCCAACAAAATATATTATATAGGTGCACTCCTTCACTTTTAGGAGACCACAGCATGCACAGTAAAGTTAACAACTAGCTAACAAAATAATCAGAACAAAATTTAGTAAAATCTAGAAACCCAAAAATAATACAGTTTTCACAATAAACATACCATCACGCCTGTATTCCCCGGAGGGTTAGGCAGAGGTGTACCAATGTACACCCACAGTTCGCCGGTATGTTTTAGGTCCCATGTAATAGGGGGCGAGCCTATTGCCATTAACCGGGCACAAATCCTAACTCCGAGCTGCTACTGAGAATTTCATAGAAAAACCCAATAACACTTTTTGCTCGACCTGGGAATCGAACCCAAGACCTCTAGCGTAGCAGTCGCACCTAGCACCACTAGGCTACCGAGGCAGTTTCTATAATAAATTTATGTAATATTTCTTAATGTTCCCAGAGATTCGCAGATATTTAAGTTTATAGGTCTACAGAAGCGTTAACAACAGCCCTGAAAATAACATCATCTTTCTTGCAAACATTTTTGAAAATACACCAAAAGTCCTGCAATGGAATATTTGCAAATCGTTCTTATTCATCAAAGTTAACATCTTCAGACGCCGAACTACCGTGAGCGCGCGTTACGCGACAATACATCGAACATAGCCCTACTGATTCACACGTCGGCTTATCAGTAAAATTATATCATTATCATCTCAAATATTTATCTAGTAATATCAACTCCTAGTTATTTTTCTTACGCGTGGGAATTAACTGAATTACCAGATAGGTACCTGTGGTTTAATCTAAGTTTTTTATAGCGGCTATTACTTGTGGGAAATTGGCGGTGGGTTTTTTGGGAATCGTCATTTAGGGTAGGATCAAACTTTCTGGATGACTGAATGAAATGTCATATACTAAAAAATGGTAATCCTGATAACGGTAGGCTAATATATTCTTATTTTTTTTTACAAGCTTAGTTTCTTTTTCAGTTTCGTGTATCATATACAAAATGAATTTGTCCAATGCGACGAACAGTTCCATAATTCCCGCGTTTAAACAAAAAAAAATTATCGTCAGCTTTAAATATATATTTAGAAACGTAACTTACACGTATTTAGAAGTAAAAAAATAATAATAATAGCCAGACTATTATGTCCCACTGCTGGGTAAAAGCATCTTCTCATTATGTAGGAAATACCTCACTAACATAATCGGAACGATTACTTGAAAAATACAAAGAACTTTATTTTCATGCATTTTACATGTGCTAATATAGCTATTGTTGCGATGCACTTGCCGCACTTTTTTTTCTACTTGTTAAACCTTTTCTGATTGAAATCCTAATCATCCAAGATCCCACAGTGACCAGAACTACGTCATGTGATGATGGTTGACTTGACGTAGGTATAAGAGACACTGGGATCTCAGTCCATAATAAAGAAAGCCTGTTTACTACTTCTATGTTCTCCTAATAAAATCTTCACAAGATTATAGATTCTATAACCGCTCACCTTGCCAAGGTTATAAAAAACCAGTAATAAAGTTTATAGTGATACTATTTAACTTCCAAAATCCGCATTTTTATGATGGCCGACTTCTGTAATCTATCTAACACTAATATTACCCATAAAGTGCTAAAGTTTGTGAGTTTGTGCGGTGACAGGGGGTAATCTCTCTCTCTCTCTCTCTCTCTCTATCTCTCTCCATGGAACCGATTTCGTAAATTTTTATACCCATAAAAAGTCACGTTACTTGTGAGTGTCATAGGCTTTATAACATCACGCTACGACACACAGTAACCAAAGACGTTACTAAACACGGGTGAAAATATCCACGCGGAAGAGGTCGCGGACAGAAGCTAGTACTTGATATTGAGAACATACCATCACGCCTGTATTCCCCGAAGGGTTAGGCAGAGGTGTACCAATATTCACCCACAGTTCGCCGGTATATTTAGGTCCCATGTAATAGGGGGCGAGCCTATTGCCGTTAACCAGGCACAGATCCTAACTCCGAACAGCTACTGACAATTTCATAGAAAAACCTAATAATACTTTTTGCTCGACCTGGGAATCGAACCCAAGACCTCTAGCGTAGAAGTCCGGCTTAGGACCACTAGGCTAACGAGGCAGTTATTTGATATTGAGATGGTAGCCAAATACTCTGTTAGTACCGTCCTACCTGATAACGAAACTCATACATGGGAATCTCGAGGTAAATCCGGTAGCTAACTATCTTATGATACGACTTTGGTAGGTATTATAGGGCTTATATAGGTTTCGCTAGTCATTTTGTGGCTGCGCTACTGAAATTGTTACGCACAAAATGGAACTCAAAGCATTTATTTCAATTTAGACTATTTACGGGAACTTTTGAACTGCCCCGTCGCGTTGGTCTCATGGTCGCAAGCGCGACTGATAAGCATGGGGTTGTGGGTTCGATTCCCAGGTCGAGCAAAGTGTTATTGGGTTTTTCCATTAGGAATTTCTGATTAGCAGCTCGAAGTTAGGATTTGTGCCCGGTTAATGGCAATAAGCTCGTCCCCTATTACATGGGACTTAAAAACCTACCGGCGAATTGTAGGTGTACATTGGTATACCTCTGCCTAATCCTCCGGGAAATACAAGCGTTATGTGTGTGATGGTAGATATTTCTCTCTCTGTCATGGCATCTCACCAGTCTTGATGCTTTTTAGACCATGGATAGTACCGCGGTCATTCTACGGGTTCTGTCAATGTATTTGGTGTCGTGATGATGGTATGTTTCTCGTACCACCATCATGTGAGCCCGCACTACTCCAGTGCTGCAGCAAACTGGTCACTGTATAATGCATGCCATGATTAGGCAGAGAACCAATTCTTGCCTAATATAAAAGTTAGGGAAAACTCAAATGACATGGGCATACTATTACGCCTGTATTCCCCGAATGGTTAGACAGAGGTGTATCAATGTATACCCACAGTACGCCGGTATGTATCGATCCCATGTAATACGGGGCGAGCCTTTGGCCATTAACCGAACACTTATCCTAACTCCGAGTTGCTACTAAGAATTTCATAGAAAAACCCAATAATATACTTTTTGATTGACCTGGGAATCGAATCGAAGCACTCTAGCGTAGCAGTCGCGCTTAGGACCACTGGGCTAACGAGACAGTTACCCAAATGACAGTACACATTATATGACATCTAATAAGTAAATGAGATTAAAATGGGTACAGCACATACATTACATACATACATTAGTACACCTCTGCCTAACCCTTCGGGGAATACTGGCGTGATGGTGTGTGTCAATATACCAAGGAGATGACAGTGTTTATAATCTTTAGTAAAAAATCTCATGCGTCACGTACCCAGTTTCCCAGTTTTTAGATCAATTTTTGCGTAACAATATTTTAAAATCTTAACAGTAATATAATAACATTAACGTTCAATGTCACCGGCAGACATTATACAAACAATTGTTTTACAGCTTTGTCGTCCGTTAAGCACGCGTCGGAACACAGATTGTGACAGCAAGTTAAAAAGGCCTACACGAATGTACTCCTTATTATTACTTAGTACGAGGGAATAGAATTGAGTGAGCCTTGCAGTAGAATAGATAAACTTGCGTTGTTGGTTGTACACTGTGGCGCGCTCCATCCACGCGCCAGGGCTATAAAACAATTTTCTAAAAATAATAGATGAATAAATAAATGACACAAGAATATGAGAATTCTTTACGAACGTTTTCGGAAGGTCCGAGAACGCTAATAGTCGTTCTTGTTTAGATTTTTTTTTTAAATACACTACTTTTTGAAATTGTCTCCAAAGTTTTTATTGGACTTTTTTAGGTAGATGTTATACCCCTGTATACTTAGTTATTCATAAAACTTTACTGCTGATTTGCTGAAAACATTCAACTGTTTACCCACAATTCGTAGGAAGGTGTAATCAATAATAACAAATACGTTATGTTCAAATAATATTAATAAGAAGAGGACCAGAATAAAATCGTTTGTATTTTGTTTTAGATTGATAATTAGGTAGATACTGTCAAGACTGTCTGGTTTAAGGGGCTATCCGAACACAGGACACCGTGAAACACACATTTTTCGTCGCATAGTCTGGCGAATGATTCTTGGGTGGATGGTGAAGTAAAAGAGGTTGTGAACAAGAAGAAAGAAGCATGGCTTAACGTTTTAGCCTGTAAGGCTCAAAGTAGGATGAATCAGGCAACGGATATGACAGATGATTTAGAAAGAATGAAGAAAAGATACACCGAAATGAAAGCGAAAGTGAAAGAGATGGTAAAAAAGAAGAAGGATGAGAAGGAAGAAAAGTATAACAGGAAGTTCGCTGATAACTTCAGAGCCAATGTTAAGCTGTTCTGGAAACAGGTAAGATTGGCTCGAGGGGTGACAGGAAAATCAAGTATGAACGTTGTAAGAGCAGAAGATGGATGCCTATTAAGTGAAGAATGTAAGTTTTTGGAACGCTGGAAGGGATATTTTGAAAGTTTGTTTAGTGATCAGGATAGCATGCAAGGAGTGGGCAACTGGGCGGAGGCTAGTTCTGAAGACCCAACCTCAGATGTAGATGAAGAGAATGTAATAAAGATGGATGAGATTGTAAGAGCATTGAGAGGTATGAAAGTTGGCAAAGCTGCAGGCTATGATAGAGTGTCTGTCGAAATGCTAAGAAACGGTGACGGGGTGGTAGCAAGCCTGTTGTACCTAATCTTTAATATGTGTTGGAGGTATGGTCGTGTGCCGGATGACTGGTGCAAGGCTGTTATTGTTCCACTATATAAAGGAAAAGGCTCTCAGCAGGAGTGTAAAAACTACCGCGGCATTAGTCTTTTAAGCGTTGTCGGCAAACTGTATGCGAAAGTTTTAATTAATAGGGTGATAGGAGTGACTGATGAGAAAATCTGGGATGTACAAGCTGGATTTAGAGAGGGAATGGGCTGTATGGATCAGATCTTCTCCTTAAGGTGCATAGCCGAAAAACATCTGGCAAAGCACAAGAAAGTCTACTGTGCTTTCGTAGACTTGGAGAAGGCCTATGACAGTGTGTGGAGGGAAGAGTTATGGTCAACTCTATCCATGTATGGTGTGGACGGGCGCTTGATACGAGCACTGAAGTCTTTATATAAAGATTCCAGTGCTTGTGTTAGGATAAATGGGGCATACACTGACTGGTTTTATATCTCAAGAGGTGTAAGACAGGGCTGTGTAGCGTCTCCTTGGCTGTTCAACCTATATATGGATAGTTGTTTGATGGATTTGAGAGAAAGTGAGAGTGGATTAAGAATGAATGAGTTGCCTGTCAAATGCCTCTTATACGCAGATGACCAAGTTCTTCTTGCATCGTCGGCGGAGCAGTTGCAAGACATGGTAACATTAATGAATGCAGCGTTTAAAAGAAAAGGGATGAACATAAATGTAAGCAAGACGAAAGTAATGGTTTTTGAAAGAGAAGAGGATGTATCGGTGTGTGATGTGAAAATAAATGATGTGAGTGTGGAGCAAACGAACGAGTTTGTATACTTGGGCAGTATGTTTACAAGAGATGGAAAGATTGATGCTGATGTGGAAAGGATAGTAAATGCGGGAAATAAAGTGAATGGTGCTATACATGCGGTTGTGACCAATCAGTCGATGTCCAAAGAGGCTCGACTGGCTGTGCACAATGGTGTGTTGGTGCCTACACTTATGTATGGAAGTGAATGTTGGGTGTGGCAAACGAGGCATGAAAGTAGGATAAATGCTGTGGAGATGCGTTCCTTGCGAAGTATGTGTGGTGTAACTTTGAACGATAGAGTGAGGAATGAAACGATACGAGAACGTTGCGGATTAAAAGAGGATGTAGTAACAAAAATAGAAAAGAGTATGCTTAGATGGTTCGGTCATGTTGAGAGGATGAGTGAAAGGCGACTAACGAAAGGGATTTATATGGCAGATGTGAGTGGCAACGCCGGGAGAGGACGCCCTAGAAAGACCTACCCTGACCTTATTGGTGGGGTTCTTCAGAAAGGACGTGTGCGCAGTACTCGTAACCGGCGTGCTTGTATGAACAGATGTATGAACGTGGTCGAGGCGAAAGAAGTATGTAAGGATCGTAGCAGGTGGCGTTCTGTGGTTTCTGCCTACCCCCATGGGAAAAAGGCGTGAGTTTATGTATGTATGTATGTAGTCTGGCGTATGGGTACATATTACAAGCCTGAATAAAAAATTACTTTCCTATAAATATATCATGGTAAAAAAATCGTAAAGGAGAGCATACAACATTTTTTTCGTCGTATAGATCTCAGAATTTTGAGCGTGAACTATATAATTTTTATGTAATGACATTATAGGGAATTTCATGAACTAAATACATACCTATAAATTATTCCACTGAGCCGTGTATTTTTTTCACAATTAAAAGAAAACTTCAACATTACTGTTATTTTTGTGGTTATCCGATTCAACTTACATCAAACGTATCGCTATTTTGAACCTTATTTGTTGCCGTGATGCGTAATTATCAATTACCTAAACATTTTCTTACGACAGGGCCTTAACTAGGCTTATTAAAGTTTATTCTTTATAAAGTTTTGAATATAGAACAATAGAGACGATAATGATTCTGACATTATTATCAGATCAGCCGAACGACGTCCATTGCTGGACATAGGCCTCCCTTAAAGATAGCCTAATGGCCGGTCCTGCGCTGCTCTTGAATTATCTTAAGTTAAGTACCACTTCAGTTAAAAATTATCTCACTTTTCAAAAATTTCCTACATTTTTCTAACTAACGTAACTCACTAAGCGTGGCACACTTATTATTTCCTAAAAAAAAACAACAAAAAGGCCAAACAATTATTTCAACGCTTTTGTATGTGGTCTCTCCACACCCAATAAAATGTTAAAATACAATTATTGGCAACAGAAAACAGAACGAAACGTTTTAAAAAAAAACGTTTGAAAAAAGTACGAAGGTTTGCGATTCCCGGTAACTTTCGGTATTTAGCTTTTTTTTTTTCATGAAAAGTCACGTGTCACGTAGTTCGTGGGCTTGATTGAACCACATCGATGATATTGTTTATGTAATTCAGTCGTTACTAGCTTTTGGCCGGACCTCGTTCGTGAGAATGTTTCAAGGATTCCAATATTTTTATAATGAAAAATTTTCTATGTGGTTCGCTGATAATGTAGCTTTTCATAGCCATTAGCCTGAAGTTCTTAATGCACTGAATCAAGCCATAATAAAATAATACATTATATAGGTAAATTTGCTTGTTAAAGGTAATCTCTAGAAGTACTAGCCCGATTACAAAAAATCTTTTACTAATAGAAAGCTACACTATTGTCGAGTACCATGGGCTATGTAATATGAGAATTATGCTTGATTCATGGACGAAGTCGCGAGCAGAAACTAGTTAGTTACAATTATTTAAAGCAAAAGACGATGAATGTTTTTGAAACATTCAATTCTTCTCATTTACCACAGAAGTCTATAATATACTTACATAAAATCAAACGCCTTGAAATAATTACTTTATTTAAATAATTTTGAATTTTGATGTAATATTTGTTTGATGAATTAATATTTAACTAATTTCTCAAGTGAATGTGAATGACAACCCTGGTCAGCTCAATCATAGACTTCCAAATAAAACCTTAGAATCTTCATCCCTACATTATAATCACAACGTACACAACGCACCAGGGTGCACCATACCATGACATTACCCACATTAAGCACAAAATCAGTGTTTACGCACAGACAGACGGACAAACCATTAACGAACACATTAACACAAATAATACAAACAATAGGGAAACAATAGCTCACCCGTGTTTCGTCCATTGTTTACTGAAGCAAAACCATTAAAAATTATTGACTTTTAGGTGCAAGACTTTTTTGATGCAGCCTACTTAGAATTTGGCGAGTCTTTCGTATGGATCGTTAATGAGAATTAGTGATGTTATTGTTCGATGTTTTATAGTTTGAAGGTAAAATTGTACGTTTTGTTAAGCTATGTCGAATCACGTAGTCTTTTGAATGTTTTAGCGCAACCTTTGTTTATTTTGTACATGTTTTCTATGAAATTTCTGATCGAAAACCTTAAAAATGTTTTTTGGATTTGACAATTGTGATGTACTTATCATTAAAATCCAGAGCCTGGCTTCATCTACATAGGTTTAAGCATCTCTTAGCACAAGCAAGCATTCTCTAATCTCTCTTATCAATTAAAATGCATATTAATATTACAATATGAGTACTTATTATCAAAAACTCTATTTGCTTGAAAGAGTTTGATATGCCAAAACGAAGTAACCTTCGTCACTCCTTCCATTTTTAGAAGTAATTGTAACTATTTTAGAAATATAGGTAACGATTATTAATTTGGAATCTGTTCTAAGCATTTTGGATGTACATTGAACTATTGTTGCTGGATTGTATTGTTATACATTTAGCATGATCAATTTTGACGTAATTAATTTGATTATGGATAGATTGCTTTGGTAGGACTAAGTTTAATCAAACATAACATTACGCCCGAATGCCCCGAAGGATTAGGCAGAGGTGTACCAATGTACACCCACAGTCCGCCAGTATAATTAGGTCCCATGTGATAGGGAGCGATCCTATAGCCATTAACCGGGCATAAATCGTAACCTAGAGCTGCTACTGAGAATTTCATAGAATAACCTAGTAATACTTTGCTCGACCTGAGAATCGAACCCAAGACCTGTAGCGTAGCAGGCGCGCTTAGGACTACTAGGCTAGCGAGGCAGTTCTCAGGGTAGGTACACATTTCAACTAATATATGTTCAAGGTGCACAAAGTGTGACATTAGGAAATAAAACGCAATAAAAGAGATTTATTATTTTGAAATTCGTCCTACCGTTTTTACAGCCGCACCCTTTCAGTGTTTATCGTGAACATAATCGATTTGAGGGTTTTCAATATTATTTCAAAGGATATGTTCCTAAAAGTTTTTGGTTCAGAAACCAAAAAACTTTATAGCTGGGATTTGCTTAAACACGTTTTGTCACTACCTTTTGATAGCTGGAAATTACAATATCTGAAACACATTCGATTATGAACCTTATTGCAATATTAGAAAGACTATCATGTACGCATAAAAGTTTAAATTGTTCTAATTTGGTACCACAATAATTATTAACTTCTAAAAATTATTTTGAACGCTATTACCACAAGAAAAGGTTTATATTTCAGTTAAACAGATGCAAAGTTAACATTGTCAAAATAATGCACGGTGTACACATGATTGACGTTTTATGAGTAGAAAAACTAAAATTTATAGTTTAACCATTCGCGGAACGGGTTCCGTCATAAAACCCTTTAATGTAGGTGTTTTATTGCACTTCGTTAATTTTGTATCGAATTCAAGTGACGGGTGACAGAGTATAGAACATGCTTTTGTATCATTGCTAAATAGTTGGGTCATTGTCAGTAAAGCCACTGTTGTAAATCTGAAGTTCTGTCTATGTATAAGCCAACATACAGGCAAAATATTTCCAGGAGATATTTTTCAAAATTGTATTCCATTGGATTAGAAATTGAGTTCAAAATCTTCAATGATACATACAAAGGTAAGTTTATTTAGAACCAATATGTAAAATAATAATAATACCAGCCTATTATGGTCCAGTTCCAGGGCGAAGGCCTCTTTTAATACATAAAACGTTATATACGGCATTGACCACTCTTGCAAGGTAGCCATTGAGACTTATATTAATTACTAGCTGTTGCCCGCGACTTCGTTCGCGTTTCCATCGTTTTTAGTAAAAAAAAGTAGCCTATGTCCTTCCTCACGGTTCAGTGGTTTTGATGTAACAGACAGATTAACTTTCATATTTTAGTAGGGAAATATAATATGTCAATCTACAATACTGTTGAAAAATATCGCAATACGGAGCCGCACAATATTATTGTTAATAGCTGTGCCCGCGACTCCGTCAGCGTGTAGTAAGAGTAGACAAATATAATCAGAAAGCTTCGAACTGCTAAGCTATCGGGAGTTACACGTGATATTGTGAGTCCACCATAAAAGATAGACATATGCTGTCGTGGGATATTTTTTATATAATTTTAAGGAGAACATTTCCGTCATACATGATTTCTATGTAGCTTTAACCATAAAGGTTGCACACGCGACTGAAGCTTAAAAAATGGAGTAACTTCTCCCGTTTTCCCAACATTTCCCTTCACTGCTCTGCCCCTATTGATTGTAGCGTGATGAAAAGTATACTATAACCAACTCAGGAGTATGAAAAATAATTGTACCAAATTTCGTTAACATCCGTCGAGTAGTTTTTGTTTCTATAACGGTTATACAGACAGACAGACAGACAAAAGTCGGGTGCGCAGTTCTTCTAACCGGCGTGCTTTGCTTATATTATGACCAGATGTGTGAACATGGACGAGGTGAAACGAGTATGTAAGGATCGTATCAGGTGGCATTCTGTGGTTTCTGCTTACCCCCATGGGGAAAAAGGAGTAAGTTTATGTATGTATTAATTATTTAATTCCGGATTCCTTACGATGTTTTTCTTCACTAATGTTAGTGATATCCAAGATAACCTTAGAGAATACAATACTATATTAATTTAAAAAGTCACATTGGTACTTGCCCGGTTTAATTAGGTATTTATCCAAAATAATCTTCATCTGGTGCATTCAACCACATCTTAAAAATGGTACCAAAATGTCTGTCCCGGTTATGATAATGTATCTAAATCTTGTAAAAGCTCTTTAAAAACATTTTTTGCTGACATACCTACGCGTGAAATTCACAACCCACTTTCTCAAAAAGATAAAAATATCCCAAAAATGGCAAACGTCTGCCAAAAACATGGCTGACACATAATTAGTCTTTCCCAAACTTAGCAATAGTTATCGCAGTACACAAAAATAGTTAACACTCCCCTTGAGTGTTAAAAATACTTCAGCGGACAAAAAGTTTAGTAAGTAATCTTCTCTGAAACGTTTTCACTCCTTTATCGTTATGCAAGAGCGAAGAGGGTAACAAAATGAAGTGGGTGCAGTGTTAGATAGTAGGGCAAAAACAGCACTTATATTTGAAGGGGATGGAAGCGTTGAGAGCGAACGAAGCTTTCAATAAATGAGTTTGTTTCTGTATATCAATATTTAAAAGTACTCTCCAACGTACTGCAACAAAAACTGTTGACAAGATGTGCTCCTTTATATTTTTTCATTATGTGAATTTAGAAAATCCACTGCTAGTACCTACCAATTTGTATTTATTGTGTTATATATCGGGCTGGTGTCCTCAACTCCAAATCTTGGCACGTATTTTTAGTCTTGACGTCACAGACGATCTCTTGGCTTACTCCTAATTGTTTATAACAATATTTCTATTTGTGCAAAAGTTCACTAGATATATTTTATGTAAAGATTATACGGCATTCTTGATAACCACAGGGCCTATGCTGTATCCAAATAGCAAACAAATCAAATCGATCAATGATTATAGAATTGTACAGCGCAGAATCCGCTGAAATACACAAACCCCAATAATTTTTGAACACGGGGAACAGTGAGAAAGTTTTATCTAGGATCGTAAGTGAGGTCCTGATAACTTAATGGGGAGACGTTAACATGTGTTAGATGTTCAAGTAGTGATCATTACGTGCTACTCAAGTGGTTGTTTTGAAACCATCGTTCAGACTTAAGGGTTGGGAATCGTAAAACTTGATGTTTTGTTAAAGTTGAAGTGTCTTCGTAAATTCCTTGGCTATCTATCTATTTTTGGTGAGATGACTCTGCTGAAGTTCAAAAAGTTACTGGTTATCAAAATAAATAACAGCGTTTCTTCAATTGGGGTAAGTTCTGAGAAGCCTAAACAAGCCAACATACAATCTCTCAATAATATTCTAAGTCAAAATGCTAAACATTACGATCCAACAATAACAGGTTAATGTGAACCCAAAACTTATGCTTAACATAGATTTCAAAATGAATTCGCGTTAAATATCCTTTTGGATATTTATAACTGCCTCGGTAGCCTAGTGGTCCTAAGCGCGACTGCTACGCTAGAGGTCTTGGGTTCGATTCCCAGGTCGAGCAAAAAGTGTTATTGGGTTTTTCTATGAAATTCTCAGTAGCAGCTCGGAGTTAGGATTTGTGTCCGGTTAATGGCAATAGGCTCGCCACCTATTACATGGGACCTAAATATACCGGCGAACTGTGGGTGTACTATGTTACACCTCTGCCTAACCCTTCGGGGAATACAGGCGTGATGGTATATAATATCATTATATACAATTACTTCAAAAAATGGGAGACATTTTCATGTGACTTAACCCAATTCGCTTCAGAAAAGATCTGAAATAATCATCATCTTCCTGCCCTTATCCGATCGGTGCAACACGCTTTCTTCTTCCACGCCGTCTTGTCAATCGTCATGCTATCACTGACTCCCTTCTCTTTCATATCATTCTTCACACAATCTATCCATATTTTATTTGGCCTCTCTCTTCGTTTCCATATATTCATAACTCTTTTGGTTACATGCGTCATATCCTACCTAAAAGATCTAAAGAATCATTCAAACAATTTAATCCACTGAAACAACGCCTGCAGTTATATCGACCATCACACTATATCGCTTGCCGATTGTTAGTATGTCACATGATTACTGATACTAATCGTCACAGTCAGCTGGGCGGGAGCTGGTTATAAGCAGCCAGATGCCAGCCATCCGCCCACCGATTGAGTTACAATTGCTGTGAACTGATTCATAATACGCATCTCGATACCCCGTGATTGCATTATTAAATGCAATATATTTGAAATACAGAGTTTAATGGGAGAAGTACAATATCTCTACATAGTCTAAAACCAAGTCGCTTCCCGCCGTCTGTACGCTTAGATCTTTTAAACTACGCCACAGATTTTAATGCATTTTCTTCAATAGAAAGAGTGATTTAAGAGGAAGGTATACGTTACGTGTAAAACGTAACGCTACGACTAACGGGAGCGGAGCAGTAACCAAAGACGAGACTGAACGCAGATGACATCGCGGTATAAGTGCTAGTAATATATAAATATCTCTTGGCGTTTAGATGTTCTCGATGTCAAGAAATTTGACAGTATTGCTACAATATTTTTTTCTCTAGATCTCTTTTATCGCACACAATTTGTTTCATTGTACCCATAAATTCAACAAATACTTTCTTTATGACTAGGGAGATTGTTGCTCGATCTTCTCTATGTGTATGTATTCTCCAGACCGATTCCGGCCACGGCGGCTAATCTTAATGCAGACTAGCCAAGTACGCAGGAGATATTATAGTGCACAAGAGTGTGCGCAAACACAAGTGCACTCCCTCTTCCCTCACTCTCATAGTCCGATGGGAGTGCAATCCGGCACAACCGGGGAGAGATCAAGCCCAGGACCAACGGCTTTACCTGCTTTCCGAGACACGGGGGTGTCACACCACCAACTTCCAAACTCCGGGCTGTTACTGAGAAATTCCGAATAGAAAAACCCAATATCACTTTTTGCGTGACCTGGGAATCGAACGCTCAGCAGTCGCACTTGCGACCACGAGACCAACGGGGCAGTCGATCTTCTCCATAGGAACCTACTGACAGGGATGAACAACTAGCTTCAATTTTCCGATCTTGCCAATTCAATTTCAGTAAGTCATACCTACAGTAGGTACTTCCCCGGATGAGTACTTCCAAAGCAATTTTAAAACATAAATATAAAACATATCATAAATTATTCTTTAATTACTGGACAGATTTTTAACAAAAATTTAATTGATCAACTTGTTTACTCCAAGCCTTATTCCAAGCTAAAGCATTATGTCATTCGCTTGTTCAAATACTAATGAGCAGCATTCTCAGAACTTTCAAAGCGATACAGTATTGAACACTGAAATTATTAACATGTGTTCGTAATAAAGACATGACACATTTTAATATGACAGCAATTTATTTAGAGAGCAAATTAGTAATCAATGAACGTTCGATGAATAATCAATATTCAATATTTTAATTGAACTTTTCCTTGTATGGTGTGGGTATTCACACACTTTTAAATAAAATACAGGCTATGAAATTCAAACAATAAAGCAATTGAATCGAAGCAGAAAAACATATAGAGAGAAAGAGTATACAAAGGAACGAATCAACATTCTAAATCTAGCTTTTGGATTTTACTGTACTTACTTAATTAAAGAAGAACTGAGAAAGACGTCAAATGTTGGTAAAGATAGCTTTTCTGAAGAAGCGAATAGCTATACGTCTCATGGATTCACAGACGAGTATAACTCATAATTTTATTTTTTGTTCCACACCGATTTCACGACCTATTTAAACCATAACCATAACCGTAGGATTAGCCATCAAATGCGCCGTTTCGGTGAATTTCTCCGCGAAATCGAAACTGCCAAATGACAGTAACTCGACACAGAAGTCGAAAGGCTCCATTTTCAACCTGTCACATGTGGTTGGCGTTTTTTCTTTCTAATTCGCGTGTGTTCCTACAAACTTTTTAGGTGATCTGAGATAATTTTTGACATAAATCTTTTATGCTACTGCATTACACGTTGAGTGTAAACATGTGTCGAACATTTGGATTGACGTCAGTTCTTTAGCTTTTAGTATTGTCAAGTGTTCGCATCAAAGAAGAGCTGGTGCAGTGAATTAATTCGAAACAGAACTCAGAGTACAATGTAGTTTGGTAAACCCAACAAAGCTAAGGTATTGTACGGGACTGCCAATCAAAAGACTAGTGACGTCTTTGTGGACACAAATAATTCCAAAATTACTTCATGCTTGAAAGTGAATATGAATCGGATATCTATTGTGCGACTGTGTCCTTCCTCTAATGTATTTTTAAAATAAACAGTACATCTAAACTGTACACGTTCACGCCTATCTGGCCCCACATTGTCATGACCCAACACCCCGCTAAGCTACAGTTAAAACTATTCCACCAATAATTACTTTGGTAACTTATTCTTTTCTATACTTATTGAAATGGTCAAAACACGAAGGCACGCTTACGTTCCACGCGCCATTGTCTGTGTGTTCCACGCTGCATTTGACACCGCAGTTTGTCAAAATTTCGGTTTCCATTTCTGAGAACGAATCTATTTTGAGCATTTGTAACTTGTCATCTCTAGTTCAAGGCTCCGTTATACAACTGCTCCCAAGTTTCACAGCGCACGCTTGGCGACAGTTAGAAGCTTTTTTGTACAGAATTTTATGGAAACCAATAAATATTTCAAAAGTGGAGCATTTTATAAGAGTAGACTTCCATGGTAGTTAATAACTGTTCTTACTTTCAACGAACTATTTGCTCCTTTGTTTATAAATAGTAGATGAATTATGTCTTTGTTTGAAATTGAATAAAAAGTTTCGCTTTTAAACGGTCGAGACGAATTAGGATTCAGTTGACTAATATTATTTAATTTATGTTTGGGAAACCGGAATCGTTTCTTGCACCATTACAGTTGTTTAGGTGTGTAGTTTCAGGCCTGGCTCCTGTTCATCGTTCTAATGTCGTATTTTTAACTCCCGACGCAAAAACGTTCTGTCTGTGGCATCGTAGCTCCAGAACGCATGAACCGACTTTGATTTTGTTTCTTTTTTGTTTGAAAGGTGAATTAGCCGGGAGTGTCCTTAGCTATGTTTGATGGAAATCGGTTCAGCTATTTCAAACTTATCAGCTCTTTTGTTAGCTGTGGGATTTCTACTGTAGGGATGTCTATTTTTCTGTCGGGGGTTACTTACTTTTTTTATTAACTGAATTTATTGCGTCTAGTAATTTTTAAAATCGCACTCGAGACGCACTGTGTGTAATAGATAACAGCTTTGTAATCAAATACACGTGTGAACTACCAAAATTAGAAAAAGTTAAATTATATTGTACTAGCGACCCGCCCCGGCTTCGCACGGGTGCAATGCTGATGTTATTATCGTACAAACCTTCCTCTTCAGTTACTCTATCTATTAAAAAAAATGCATCAAAATCCGTTGCGTAGTTTTAAAGATTAAAGCATACATTGGGATATAGGGACAGAGAAAGCGACTTTGTTTTATACTATGTAGTGATTAGCTACATGTTTTAATACCCTTATTTTCCGTATTTGTCGATGATACCATTTGTGAGTCCTATGATTTGGAAATGCATCTCAAATGTAATACAATACAGACTTAGAATAATAGTTTCTCCTTATTTTTCTAACATTTCTAACATGTTACAAACTGCCACGTTTACCAAATCTGTTGCTGTTGTCAAAGTTGATAAAATGTTGGGGAATTTCCTCAAATCCTCATGGGGAATTTCGACTATATCTGTGAGTACGTAAGTTTAAAATTCAGGAACCGCGTAATCATAAGTGTCTAATAAACGGATTTGGGTTTAAGACGATCTTAGTTTTCAGAACATGATATAATTTGAATTGGCCTTCACATGTTTAACGCTGTCAGTTACTATAGTATCATTTCTCAAAACTTAGTCATATCCAGTTCTAGAAACAAATAAATATTAAATATTTCAGTGAAAGTAACAACCCTTTCCAAACTATTTCACTAAAAGGCGTTGCGAATGCGCCTAAATGCAAACGAAATTTCACTTTTACATCTTAATTACCCTTTATTAGACAAAAGAGAACTCTTTCTTATACCATAAAGTAGAATTTATGAGTTTCACTGTTCCGCGCATACAACAAAAGTCAAGGAAAACAATGGTTTTTGTGATGTCCCAAATAAATGCAACTCTTCCTTTGACGCATAGCGGTCCCCTTTAACTGTTATTCAATAATATAACCGTCCAAACAAAACGGACTTAGTTACGGTAACGAAAAGGGTAAAATATTATTCACGTGCTTAACTGTTCACTAGGAAACAAGTGGATAGTGTTTTTAAGAAAATAAACCTTTTGCTGTTGTGATAAGAATCAAAGTAGTGTTTGCTAATTTCAGGAGTTTCGCGCGTAACCTTGTAAATGTTTATTTCGTTGAAATTGCGAACGGGTAATGCGATTTTCAATTTTTATTGCATGTTTTTCATGTTTGCGAGATTTTAGCGAACCCTTTGGCTGTAAAAGCTATTTCGTAAACGGTTTTATTGTATTTTTTTCTTTTAAATAACTGTACACGTTTATTTTTTAATGTGTTTATTGAGGTTTTTGGCACTTGGTGATTTGGCAAAAGGGTGGAAAGGGTTTTGACAGTTAGATTTTTATTTTGCAGTTTTTTGGGAAGCGTTGTTTGCTTAATTGTTATTAATGGTACATTGGGCAATAACTTGTCAACTGCCCAGGGAAGTGCAAAAACAACGTGAAATTTTTTTATTGTATTCGCCTTAAAATGGATTCTTTCTGCTAGTCGCTTTTACTAAACCCATACCGTTAAGCACACAATTATTTTTGTAAACAAAAATAAACGATCGCATCATTTTTATAATATCTATATTCTAGATGTAGGTTAGTACTTTTTTTATTTATTACTCTGTTACTATTTTAATTTCTTAACGTAAGAAAACAACAAAAACCAAACTAATTTTGTAAAAAAAAAACATTTGTATTATTGTTTGTAATGGACAAACACAAAAACTACTCAAACGATTTAAAACATCCTTTCACTAATAGAAAGCTACATTTTCAGCGAAATCCATAGGCTTTAAAACATCACGCTACGGTGTACGGGAGCGGAGTAGTAACCAAAGACGTAACTTGACGCGGGTATTGCTAGTCAGTTATCATTAGTTTTGGAACAGTATTCTCTGAAATTAAAATCTGAAACTCTACATACAATAACTATGTTACTTCCAAATGGTATTACATAACGAAACCTTTCTCAACACCCACTCAAGTTTGTTCAGTAAACACATAAACGGTAACATTGCCGGCGTCTTCAAAGAACTGTAATTGGACTAACGGAAAGAAAGTAGCCCGGTTATAAAAGTATTCAAACAGTTGGGTAATAAAACTACGAACTATACCGTAATGTAACAGCTAACTGTACCGAAAGGATCCGAAGTGAGGAAGTGAAAGAAATTGTAAAATTATCTTAACTGTTACTTACGACAATTGGGCTGGCGAAATTTTATTTTATTGCATATTTTTGGTGCGGAAAATTTCTTTGATAGTGCGGTGGAGTAGGTAATAGTATATGGCAACTTTGTAAGGTGACCCTTTATTGATAATTGTTGTGAGAAAGGGTTAGGCAAAGGTGTACCAATGTACACCCAAAGTTCGCCGGTATGTTAAGGTCCCATGTAATAGAGGGCGAGCCTATAGCCATTAGCCGGGCACAGATCTTACGATTGTGCCATTTCTTATGAACAAAAAATGCGGCTATGCATGCCATCAAAGAATCTTGACTTTTTTTTTTCTATAGCCTATAATATTCCACTGCTGGGCAAAGGCCTCCCGTAAGTCCTTCCACTTTTTCTTTTCTTGCTCCTGCTCGAACCAGCCCAGTCGGTGCAAGTCATGTTCATCTCGCCACCTTTTCTTGGGCCGGCCTCAGCGACGCTGACCATCCTTAGGTATCCATTGAGTGAAGACTTCCGCCCACCGGTCGTTGTACATGCGGCTGACGTGACCTGCCCAATCCCACTTAAGCCTGACTTGAATCTTGACCTAGTAGAGAAAAATAAAACTAGATGCTAATAATTTTAAAACCTTTGTTTGTTCAACAATCGTAATGTTTTTATGTCGTTGGATAGCAACCAATCCGACGGCTCACCTGATGTTAAGTGGTCACCGCTGCCTATAAACATCTGCAATACCAGATGCTTTGCAGTTGCATTGCCATTCCAGAAACAAAGTTGAAAAGTCTCATGTGCCTGTAATCACACCGCCACCCTTCAAATCGGAACACAGCAGCACTGATATACGTCAGACATAGTATAGTGGTCGCCGCGAGTCGTGAGCACAAACGTCAAGTTAATATTTGGGTTCGCGCGATTAGTTCGTCTGTCGGACCAATCGCATCGGTGCCCCAAAACTCCCAGAAAGGAACCCAAAAACTAACGAGTATTTTACCTATTTATGTAATAAGTATAAGTAAAATAAAATATAAATAAAATATACCATCACGCCTGTATTCCCCGAAGGGTTAGGCAGAGGTATAACAATGTACACAGTTCACCGGTATATTTAGGTCCCATGTAATAAGGGGCGAGCCTATTGCCATTAACCGGGCACAAATCCTAACTCCGAGCTGCTACTGAGAATTTCATAGAAAACCCCAATAGCACTTTTTGCTCGACCTGGGAATCGAACCCAAGACCTCTAGCGTAGCAGTCGCGCTTAGGACCACTAGCCTACCGAGGCAGTTAAGTGTAAGTAAAGTGCATAGTATAAAGGTATGGTGGTAGTACTTCTCCGGACGAGCTCCTTTACAAAAAGCTCTAGTACTGTTAAACTACTTAGGCCCATTTGCGCCAAAAAAACATTATTAAATCCTTATTAAATCAAAGGTAATTCTTAATATGGGTTAATATGTATGACATATTATTTTCAATTTAACTTAGTGTTAACAACTAACTATGAGGTATTTTTTTGTGCAGGTAGGCCTAAAGTGGAAACACAATACCATACATATTGTTAAGGGGTTCAAATAGGTAGAAAATCTCGCACTAGATACTCTGCTACCTACCAAGAGTTTGACGTACTCTCATTAAGTAGTTACCGCTTAACTGTTTTAACTACTTTCTACAGCAAAAAAAGATCTGTAACACATTTCTCCCGTTAAAGAAATGCATCTTCTAAAACCGTAACGGTTTCTTTATTACCAAGTTTGGTGATGTTTTTATCACAATTTCTCTAAACGCACATTTTGCGCAATAAAAATTTCACCTAGCAAAACCTACGAGCTTCGCGTCCTTGTAATAAATCGTTTTTATGCAATTTTTAGCCTTTTTTTTGCAAAATTTTGGAGTAAAGATGAATATTTTTTGAACCGTCTCTTTTGGGGTACTGCCGCTAATAGTTGTTAGTAACATTGCCTTACAATTCGGAAGTTTACAATGCTATCCAACAGTAGGACGAATTGCTTTATTGTAGGGAAAAAATGAACTTTATGAGCCGCCATTGTTCTACATCGTTACTTAACATTGAAATAGTTAAAAGAAGCCGAACTGCACGCTTCTTTGTGTTTTTTCTGACTACATGCGCCAGTTTTTGTTCGTGTTATGCAAAATTTCTTAACGACTAGGATTTCGGATTTTATGACTAGTGCACTTTTCGTTTGGTGGTCTCTAATCCTATGTAAACATGAATAGTCATTTAGACGTCACGTTATCTTTACCAATTTTTACCAAATTGCGTAAAGATAAAAATCTTCGAGACAAAATTGCCGAACGGAAAACCCTATTTCTCAGCTCGTTATTATGTTGTTTTCAAAGTATCTAACTGACATGAAAGATACATCCTACTAAAAGGACCTTGTACATATTTTTTCTGTTACCCCCCGAAGATCATTACTTCCCTACTCATAAGCGTATAATGAAACTAATTTGTTGTTCAAACAGGGGTCCTCAATACACAAACATTGTAACTTTGATCCCACAAAAATCACACCAACACCCAAAAAATACCCCCCATCTTTAACATTTTCACATAAGGTTGAAAATAGAATGGCCATCCAAGATAAAAACAGCAAAAGATCATGGTAATTGGTGACTGCAGGACATTTATTTGACACGTACCGAAAGCAATTGTCACTTTCAATGTATTGTTGTTTGAATGGACCTCAAAATTGCCATGGACATCGTGATTTTAGCTTGATGTATCGGATTTATTTTTATGTTAATTATAATTTTCTAGAGCATTAAGTAATGCTCATAATAATTTATGACCTTCATTTTATAATTTGGAGTGGAGCAGCAAAGTGAACTGAAATTAAAAATAATTGTAATACGAGCCTATTATTGTCCCACTGAAGGGCAAAGGGCTCTTCTCATACAGAAAAGGCACGAGTATTGATTATCACGCTTGCTCAAGGCGAATTGGCGATTTCAGACTTATTGTGGTTATAAAACACGAACTACAAGCGATTTCATCCACGTCGCTTATATCACCCGCGTTAAGTTACGTCTTTGGTTACTGCAACGCTTCCTTGTGTTGTAGCGTGATGTTATATAACCTATGACAGACACACATGGCTTTCTGGTAAAAGAATTTTCAAAATCGGTTCAGTAGATCCAGATATTTCCCCCTACAACCTCACAAACTCACAAACTTTACCTCTTTGTAATATTGGGATAGATATGTTCAGGTTTCCTCTCTACGTTTTCAGTCGCCGATAAACCTAGAAAGTACATTAAGAATAGAAAAAGCCACTATGATATTTGCCTGTACCCGGCTACGCCTATTGACTACTAGCTGCACCGGGCCTCAAGATTCGAAATAAAAATAATAATAATACAAACACCCAAAAGCTTTAATCGTCAGATGGATTTGCGATACGTCAAACAATTTGTTGACACTTCAAATAACCACATTCATACAAAATGCGTTTCGATTGACAATCAATGAAATCGAAACCGTCAAATGTGCATTGCGTGGCATAAAAGACCATGTCAATTTTTTTGGAAAACTAAATCGTAAACACATCGCTGTAAGGTTGAAAATTATAAGTGCATTAAGCGTAATGGGGATATGTGATATAGAAAAAAATCATACGTTGTGTGGTCTATGTAACTGAGTAGCCTTTTATTACAATTGAAGTCAAAATGGCGTGAAATTGCGTCACTTTATAAGCGTTAATGCTTAGCAGAAATTGCGTTTTTGAAGTGGCAAATGCATTGATATGGAGTGTCGTTACACTTCTTAATCTGTTCGTGTGGAAGTGCCTTTGTGTAAACTAGAATGTTGGTTTACTTTGGGGTACTTGAGAAACGTACACAAATTGAAAGGAGAACTTTAGGAAATTGACAAAATTATTTTTTTAATTAACCTTCCCTGAAGCAGAATAGTAGCTAGTAAGGAAACTTATTTGCAGCGATATACAATAGTTATGAAATTTTAAAGCTTATCAGGGGGTAATTCTACTAGCTTTTAGGAACGACCGCAACCTAAACTCAGTCAATAATTATTGATTGTCACTGAGATGAGATTGCGATTAGTATTTAAACGATTTGAGTTAGTGCAATTGAACGTTTATAAAAATATAAAAAACAAATATGTTACCAAGTGTTAGTAAAAAAATCATGACACATAACAAATCTTGTATACTTCTATGGCTGGCTTTCCTAATCCATAACGTAAAAAAAACAATTTTTTTTTAAATTTATTAAGTCATTTTACTGGACATGCGATTAATAAGGTGACATGGAAAAAATCCGGCATTCACATATGTAATGAATGACGCGTTGGCTCATCAAGCAGAAAAATATTCATACGCGAACAAATTCCCAAAATGCTGTCCCAAAAATGCAGTGGACATCTCAGTACCATACTATTGACAGACCTCTAGTCTGGTAGTTGTAAAAAGAGTGATTATTTTCACAGATCCTCGCTTCAAAATAAACTGTAAGCTAATCCGATGCGTGCAAAAAATTCATCTTGGGTGGCCTAAGTGGCGTCAGGCCGTGCTACATTCTGTGTGTTTCGGACGTATTTACGCTACAACACATTCATACTACATTCAACCTTAAAACTAAACAGCTAAAGTTCAATATTCACTGGTGAGTGACATGTTTTTACTCAACATCGTAACCAAATATTTACTTTTGACTTGTCTTTATGAATGAAATTTCCAAACCCCGAGATGTAGGTAAACGCCGTGACATGATAGCTTTGTTGGACATTCAAAAAAGAATGAGGAAAATTTTTTCATCAATAACTTGAATACATTTTGTTTTAAGCAATGTTTTGTCAGAATGAACACACTGGGTCCAATTTCAAGCTTTATTAAGGAGGCTTTTTATTTCAATAATAGTATCTACTATTGCATTGTTTGATATATTAAATATAGAAGCAATATGCATAACATGAATAATAAACAACATTAACATACCATCACGCCTGTATTCCCCGAAGGGTTAGGCAGAGGTGTACTAATATACACCCACAGTTCGCAGCTATGTTTTTAGGTCCCATGTAATAGGTTGCGAGCCTATTGCCATTAACCGGGCACAAATTCTAACTCCGAGCTGCTACTGAGAAATTTCTAATGAAAAAACCCAATAACACTTTGCTCGACCTGGGAATCGAACCCACGGCGTTTACGACCAAGCCCAACGGGGCAGTTATGTATAAAATATTATATTATTTAATTGATTTTAAATTGAAATGCAACACAAATAGAGTTAAAAACCGAGAACAAGATATAATTCCTCGTGGCCATATTCCATCTCAGTTTCTCGTACATTTTGTTTATCGTTTCAGGAAATAGTACACACAAACCTGCTGGCCATTTGTTTTTAAATAGAAGAAATAATAACAAAGCTACTTAGGCACTCACTCACTGTAAGTATAATGCTGACGGTTCACGAGTCATCACAAACGAGCGGAAGACCCAATCTTTGACTTTGAAATCTAACACGAAGCATAAAAGTATAGTGTAGTAGTAGTGTCATTATAGGGAGTACTCACAGCCTGCGCAAGCTTGATGGTTTAGCGGTGCCGCCGCTTACCTTTGATGGCACAGTCATTCCGTTTAGCTCTGACGTCAAGGATCTGGGTTTGTACGTTGACTCTTGCTTGGACTGGCGTAAGCAGGTCGCGATTGTGAGCAAAAAAGTCACGGGGACGTTGCGGTCGCTTTACCGAATTAAAAATATTCTCCCATCACACATAAAGGCAATGCTGGTTCAGTCCCTTATCCTCCCCATAATTTATTATGGCGATGTGTGTTACTATGACCCGAATGCAGATCTTCTCACTAAACTTGACAAACTTCTTAATAACTGCATTCGATTCGTATTTAATCTCCGTAAATATGACCATGTGTCCGCACATCGGTCGCTCTTAAAATCGTTGCCCATCAGACAGCGCAGGGCGTTAAGGGCCTTGACTACTTTGTTCTCTCTTCTAGACAAACCTAGTTCTCCTTCCTATCTGACTTCTCACTTCCAATACTTGTGCTCTGCGCACAGTAAGCATCTTCGCTCCTTCAATAATCGTCTTCTACGATGTCCTTCTCACCGCTCTGGTTTTCTTAAATCTTCTTTTCTTGTCCAGGCGGTTTTCTTTTGGAATGCGCTTCCTCAGAATACCAGGATGGCTACCAGTCGTTTCATATTCAAAGTAAAAGCTCGTGAACACTTGCTTATGAAGTTGGCAGACTCGTCTCACAATTAGTTTCTTATATTTCTTCACCTATGTATTTTTTTTTGGCTTTCTCTACTCTGTATATTTTGTTTGTATGTATGTATACATGTATTTAATATATTTTATTCCTGGAAACTTTCTGTTTCTTGCACCTACTATGTTTTGTCTCTGCATCACCCTAAGGTTGACTGGTAGAAAATGCCAAAGGCATTAAGTCCGCCTTTGTACAATGTATTATTTACATTATGTGCAAAAAGTTTTAATAAATAATAAATAAATAAAGTATAAGTAATAGTAGCTCCTGAAAACAATGCCCAGTGTTGCCTAGAAGTGGGCCATTGACTGCCATTGAGTGGCCCATTCATGATTCAGTAAAGCAATGAAGTGTTGAAAACATGTATACAGGATCTAATTATATTTCTTTGAGCATCGCCGATTGCACTCACTGATTAATATTTATTACCACTCTTTATTAATAACATACGCCTGTATTCCCCGAAGGGTTAGGCAGAGGTGTACCAGTGTATACCCAAAGTTCGCCGGTATGCCTATTGCCTTTAACCGGGCACAAATCCTAACTCCGAGCTGCTACTGAGAATTTCATAGAAAAACCCAATAACACCTTTTGCTCGACCCGGGAATCGAACCCAAGACCTCTAGTGTAGCAGTCGCGTTAAGTACCACTAGGCTACCGAGGCAGTTAGTATTAATAAAATATAATTATTTAATTAATAGAACTTACCTGGGACTTCGTCAGTGGCAAACTTGATATTTAATCGCAGTAACTGGGTTGTGGAGGTCAGATAGGCAGTCGCTCCATGTAATACACTGGTATTCAGCTGCATCCGGTTTGACTGGAAGTCGACCCCAACATAGTTATGAAAAGGCTGAGCAAATGATGATGATAAAAACTTATAGTACATTTACTAGCATAGTAAAAAAGCTATTTCATTACAGTTGAGTCACGTAATCTCTGTAACAAGCTAATCCATCGTTAAAACATCATGAAATGCATTAGCCATGATAACGCCAATTATAACTGACACATTAGGTACCGAGTGTCCACTTCAGTAGTAAGCGGTTTACTTCAAAAGTGTTAGGAAGTTTATACAATAACCATAGCTGAACTGATTTATTTAAAACATTTAGAGAAGAATCGGTTTAGAAACCTACTACGAGTTGTTTAAAATAAAATGAAGTTTCAGTATAAAATAGCATCATCATCTCCTTACCCTTTTCCCAACTGTGATGGGGTCGGCTTCCAGTCTAACCGGATGCAGCTGAGTACCAGTGTTTTACATGGAGCGACTGCTTATTCAGATAGCCAGTCGCTCCATGTAACTGCCAGTTACTGGGCAACACGATACCTTTTGGTGAGACTAATTGTCCGATTTCCTAGCTACGGACTATCCGTAACGATTGTCAAAGACCTACGAATGACAGCCGTGACGTTACCAGCTTACATCTAAAATGTGGGACTCCCGCGACTCACACTCATTTATAGTTGCTAAAATCTGGAATCACGACAGTCTTCTTGGTATTAACATAAACAAACAAATGGTATTAACATGTTCTTGAACTTCTTAAAACACTGAACGTGATTTGTAAAACAGCATCATGCATACACCTTTACAGCAACTGATAGCGTAGTGAAAAGCACTCCTGACTTTAATACGCTGATTACAGCCGAGGTTCCATTATGTTACAGGGCTGACACATTAGCCGCTGCTATGAGGGGGTGTGGTGCAAGGTGGAGGCAGAAGCGACGGCGGAAGTAATAGATTAATAAGTAATAGAAAAGATTTATTTTCTTACCACAAATTAGAATCTAAATTTAACTTAGTTAACTACCTTGTTAGTCTAGTCCCAAGCGTGACAGCTGGGATTAGCTCAATTTTCAGGTCGAGGAAAAAGTGTTATTGGGTTTTTCTATGAAATTCTCAGTAGCAGCTCGGAGTTAGGATTTGTGCTCGGTTAATGACAATAGGCTCGCCCCCTATTACATGGAACCTAAACATACCGGCGAACTGTGGGTATACACTGGTACACCTCTGCCTAACCGTTCGGAGAATACAGGCGTGATGGTATGTTATGTTTTGTTTTTTATATATCATAATTTAGTACTAAAGGCGTTTTGTTTATAATTGCATGGCTGTATTTTAGCTCTTCGTCAAGTTGAGCCAGAATATCACCAAGTTCATTGTTCTGAAATCAAGAAAGACTATATTAATATTTGTATAGAGTAAATTCAAAAATGGCCAAGCATACTAATGATAGGCTAGTTTTCCCTGGAATGTTTTTTAGCTTCTCTTTTAACTTTAACCATAACCCGATATCGTTGATAGACGTTCCGATAAAACCGTCATAATAGACATGTCACACGGCTGCTATTTTTATACTAGGTACATTTCAACTACTAATACTAGTACGAAGAAAATAGATCGATAAAAACGTACATAATCAAAACAATAATTAGCTTTAATCGGAACAGTATCGATGGTAAGAATTTTTTTATCGAGAATTACGATATAGTGAATCATTGATATAAAAGTGAGGTATGTGTTAATGATTGCTTTAGATATTGAAATTGGATCAAGGAGAAATCACAGTCTCCCAATATTCTTTAGTAGAACTGCTACTATTTATATCTATTGGTGTATTTCACTTTACTGGTTGGTAAGCGTCCAATGCTTAAGTGCCCTAGCATCCCTATCAGGGAATAGCTCATTTCTCGCTCAGATTCAGAAAGAGACCTTGAGATTACCAAAGTTTCTTGAGGAAATCTTGAGCTGTCTGGGAGGATTAATCGGCTTCTTGAGCGGATCGGCTGGCTATAATAATGGTCACTATGGCTATGTTGGACACCGCGTATTGGCAAGCGTAAGGTGGGAGACCTCAGACTCGGTGAAGCGGCGATATTCGCAGGGTAGCTTCTAGCAGCTGGATAAGAGTTGCCGAGAATCGAGCTAAGTGGAGTGCAATTATAAAGGCCTATGTCAAGCAGTGGACTGTTGCAGGTTGATTAGAATGGGTCAAGGACTAAGAAGTATGAAAACCAAATCCCCTTTTTTTTTTGGTGGGTGGGAAATCATCTAATAACTTCTTCCTGGGCGGGGCGGGAGGGAGTGTCCGACTTTTAGTGACTAAAACCCATCCATGTTCCTTCTTGTGCCCTTTGCGTTCCGGGGGCGCGGTATCTCTTGCGAACAACCCGCAGCCCCGGCAGGCACGCAGCCCCGGCAGGCAACCAAATCCCCTTATGGTAGATAGATAGCTTAAGCTTTAAGAAGTTCCACTGGTAGGTAATCCATTTAATATCACCATCAAAGGAACGTACAAAGACTCCTTTAAAGGGAACAATTTTGCGAAGGTGTACGATTGATACACAATACTACTCACTCACATATTGAATAATCATGGACTTAATTGATAAATTAAATATTCCGAGGTCAAAGTCGGCAAACAATGTTTTGAATATTTGTTATCCGTTATACTGAGGAGGCTTTATGGCCGTTGCCATATTTTTATCAGCTTCATTACTGTCATTATTAATTAGTTTATTCGTAGGCCTTTTTCAATCGCGTGCCGCCTAGCTATATCCTTGACTACTTTCATCAGCTATTTATTACCTCTATCGGCTTTAACTTTCACCACTCAAATCATTGTTGGTTCTAGTCTACCAAATTCTGCCAACTCATTCAAATTTCAAATTCCAGCACAAAATAAAAGATGGCGGCATGTGATTTAAAAATGGACACCCAAGGATATCTACATGAGGATCGAAAACTACATTTCCATCCAGGCCACACAATATTAGCCCTTCTGCCAGTACCAAATGATCTTATCTATCAACCACTTTCCCTTGGCTATTCACATCCTTCTGGAAATTACCTCCACTATCATAGTACTTCCTTCACAAAACAATATCTACGTAGTGGCAAATACGAGTGTGACGCGATATCAGATCAAAGCGTGCCGCCTTTGATAATGACACTTCTAAAGAACCGACACGCCACAGTAGCCGGTCGTATGTATAATAATATAGATTATTGCGAAACCTTTGATGTTTGCCGGTAGATAATGTAGTAAGCAGGGGTTAGCGGCTTTTAGTCACTTCTTTATATTTTCTGATAGGTCTGAGAAATCAGACCGTTTTTGTACATATTTATCAAACTATCGGTTGGTATTTAAAAATTGTGTCGAGGTCAATTTGGCGCCATATTGCAAGTTTTAATTACAAAAGGTGATGTTCTTGTCGCAAGGATTTGCAGTGAACAGAGGACAGAGTTGCCAGTTTTCCTTACAAGAGCAATTCAAGTTTTCCCTTCACATATTATGTCTGTGTGGCTCATAAAATTCCCATAGAGTTTCATGTGACTTAAAATACTTTTTTGAAGTAAATTTGATTGGTATTGATTTTCTAATGTTTTTTTTATAATCTTGTTTGTATTTCTGTCACCAGCTTTCTATTTTTAGAACCCCCGACGCAAAAACGACGACACACACACAGAGACACGTCTAACTTATAAAAGTTAGACGTGTCTCTGTGTGTGTGTGTGTGTATGTGAGTGGGTGTGTATGTGTGTGGGTGTGTGTGTGTCTGCGGCATCGTAGCTCCCGAATGCATGAACCGATTTTGATTTCGGTCCTTTGTGTTTGAAAGGTTAATTAGTCGAAAGTGTTCTTAGCTTTGTTTAATGGAAATCGGGCCAGCGGTTCCAAAGTTATCAGCTCTTTTGTAAGCTACGTTAGTGACATTTTCTCTTGTCGTGGGTTACTTAAAAAAAATTAATTTGTGTTTTGTAATGTCATTTCTATTGATACTCCATACTTTGATTAAACCTTATCAAATTATAATACTAACCCAACACCAGATCGGGGCTCTTTAAATCGATATAACATCGAATGACTCGAGATTTCGATCTAATCGTTATTAAAGACAATGTTTGATCACCCGTAGAAGGAAATTATACAGATAACTACTGTTTCGATTTGTGATTAAATAAGAATGCAGTAATATCCAGTTGATTCACACTATTTTGCGCTACCTATTCATTAATTCTCGATGTTTTTTTTCCTTATTATAAATTGTAGATAAAGTGTTTAATTCTGCTAATTAACCGGAACATCGATTTATTTTAAGAAACCAAGCTACTAAACTGAAACTGTTGGACCAATCTGAAAGTATATTCTTTCATGTAAAGAAAATATTCCAAATTGCTTGATAAATTAAGTAGTTTTGATGTAAAAAATATACAAAAAAAAATTAGAACCAAATTGATAACCCTTTTAAAAATCAGATTGAATGACCAATAAAAATATGATTTTTATCGTCAATTTTTCACTTAGTAAATATTTCAAGGAAGGAAATAGTAATTAAGAACAAGATTACAATAATGTTGTAAGTTTAAATGGACAGATAGCGATATAGTTAACAGATAAGTTAAACTGTTGTACGAAGAATATCACTTACAAAACTTCAAAAACTTTAAAAAGTGTGTCTAATACTAATTGTTTATCATTGCAGTTGTATTGTCGTAAGTTATAAAATCACTTTTTACACGAAAACACATTTCTATTGTCATTATTATTGAAGTTAGCATTTATATTAGTGTTGTCACACTAATTGATTTCATGGATTAGTATCTCGGATATTGTTATTTGAAAGTAATGCTTAAAGCAATTAATTGGTTCCGGGTAATTTAAGTAATTAATAGGTACCTATAAAACTGCCTCGTTAAAGTTCTTGGGTTCGATTCTCAGGTCGAGGAAAAAAGTGTTATTGGGATTTTCTATGAAATTCTTAGTGGCAGGTCGGAGTTAGGATTTGTGCCCGGTTATTGGCAATAGGCTCGTCCTCTATTACATGGGACCTAGAACTTACTGGCGAATTGTGGGTGTATATTGGTGCACCTCTGCCTAACCCTTAGGGGAATACAGGCGTGATGGTATGTATACACCACAAACGTACTTAATTTACTGGAAAATTTTCCGTGGAGTTCTATAATCGTTCTTCTCCATAGAGACTTTCCTAGATTTTGAAGCGTCAACTTTCTGACTAACTGGCCTACTTCTTGAAAATTCAAAAGTAAGACATATAGGTAGGTATGATGATTGATGAACAATAGAATAATATATTTTATTTTAAACAACACAAACAATTTTTGCACAGTCTCAATCACAAGCATTGGCAAAATAAGTTGCTCTAAATATTATTATAACAACCATTGCTGACTGAGACAGCAAAACTGACCCAATTGCAAATGATCAAAGGAGCCGCCAAAACAATAGAACAAAACTATACCGACTGCGCCTACGCATCATAAAGTTCGCTATTTGTTTACAATAAGCATAATGGTATTAAAGCGTCTTACTTGCCACTGTTACCCTTGATGTGCCGACTTACCTGGCTTATCAGTGCATAGTTTTAAGTTAGGTACATACAGGCTCACTGATAGTGGAATAACAATGGGTCGTTTAGCACTTCGTATGACCCATTCCTGGAATGATAAGGGATTTTTGGAAGTATGTATGTAACTTCTTGTGTTTAGAAATACTTAGGTGTGGGATTTTTTTTAGTTACCTACCTATTTGTTCCTTTTCAACATGATTTCAAGGACAGGCTTTGTATGGCTTTTAGAAAAGCCAATTTTGCGTATCCTGAAAGTATTTTTGTATTGCTTTTCAAAGAAAATGTAGTTTTTGTTGTACCAAAGCCAAAGTGAGAACCAAAGAATATAGCTAATACTAGCTGACCCAGCAATATATGCCATATTTTTTCTTAGGTGTATGAAAAATAAATGTTCGCCGATTCTCAGACCTACCTGATATGCACTCGAAATTTCTTAAAAATCGGTCCAGCCGTTTCGGAGGAGTATGGTAACTAACATTGTGACACGAGAATTTGAAATATAAGATTAGGATTAATTTACAACCTTATACACAAATACATAAATACCGAAATTGGCAACAATTAAATCCTTTAAAAAAGTCCTTGACAAAATAAAAGCCGTTTAGTTTATTTAATCACTGAAACAACCAAAATGTCTACTTTTATTATGATTGATTGTAACAAGATTGAATGCCAATGTCAAAGTCCTCACACAATTGGACAGCAGATGTAGATACTTGATTGAGCATTTACAAACGAGATAATAATGTTTATTCTTTTTGTGGATGCCGCGAAATTGTGATACCGCATCCGCCAGTAGCTGAAATCCCGTCAATTTGTTTTTCCTCCACATACTTTGTTATGCACACAAAGTGTAGAACTCTATGTTAGTGTTTTTTATTACTTAGGTATAACCTGTCGGCTTTGGTCACGCTCGTCACATCACAGACATCGTAATCCATCGATTTATATCATGCGAGACCGTGGTGCCGGGAGGGTTCCGTACAATATTTAATACTTTACACAACACACTTTTCTTGTATTGAGACGCTAGTGAGTCTGAGTGTTGTGCTTTAATTTTTAACTTAATTTAATTTGTTAATAAAGTGGCTATAGCAATAGATACTCTGTGAACATTTTAAGCGTGTACCTATTATGGTTCAAAAGATACAGCACTGTGATAGATGAACGGACCAACAGACAGATAACAGAGTCTTAGTAATTGGGGTTCTCTCTTGCAATCTTTACATACAGCATCCTAAAAATGTAGTATCTCCTCCTCCTTAGTCACATTTATTTCTGAATGCGTAAATCTCTTGCGATAACAATCTTTTTGATCATTTGAGAATTCAACTAAAAAGGATTGCTTATTAATGCCTTTTTTTCGGAGAAGAAATTTTAAGACTTTTACTGACTAAAACCCATCTATGTTTCTTCTTGTGCCCCTGTTCGTTTCGGGGGCGCGGTATCTTTTTCGAACAACCCGCGCCCCGGAGGTTAATAATGGGTCGTTTTTACGAGACAAACCCACCACACTATTTTTGCAACCACGTCAACTCCTAAAAGCAAAATGAACAGTGTCGTCCACCAGAAGAACGCTAAGGCAATGAAGCTAGATGAGACCCGGAGAAACAGTTCAACTGTCTTGGTTCTCGCAACGAAATTAATCAGAAAGGAACACCGGAGAAGTAAGCAAAACATAGCTTAAGTTATGTTTTTTCTCACTCCTCTGCTGAGGCTGTGTTAGATTAACAATTATTTTTTACTGTCTGAAAATACATACATAAACTCACGCGTTTTTCCCATTGAGGTAGGCAGAAACTACAGAACAAACTTCCTCTTACAAACTCCTTTCGCCTCGTTCACGTCCATACATCTGGTCACACAAGCACGCTGGTTAGCAGAGCTGGAGTACAGCGCACCCGACCATTCTGAAGAACCTCACCAATAAGGCCAGGGTAGGTCCTTCTACGGCGTCCACTCCCGAGCGTTGCCACTCACATCTGCCACATAAATTCCTTTTATTAGTCGCCTTTCACTCATCCTCTCAATATGATCAAACCATCTGAGCATACTCTTTTCAACCTTTGCCACTACATCCTCTTTTATAACATCATGGAGATAGATTCCCCGTCGCTCACTTTTTGTTAAAATTATTCTAAGTCCATGCAAAGCTTAACATTTTCTAAGTCCGAATTGTGAATTAAAATTTACTAAGTTAATAAGGTCCAATTTTACTTGATTTTGATAATTCCATGCTTAAAACTGGTACAGTTTACACAAACCTGTTACAAAATCCCCATCTCAAAGTATAATCTATTCTTTATCGCGTGAACAAGGTCTCATAATCCGGCCAATTAGGAATTTGACGTGTTTACATAAACCGAAACGCCAGTACAAGATTATTACAGTAATTAGTAGTCGGATGATAACTCTCATAGTTTTTATTGTCTCTGTGCAAATTAAGAAGTTTATTGTAGGTATTATGTGACGACTATAATTTTATGAATATTTTTTAATGGTTTGTTTGAGTACTTACTTCGGAGCCAGTTTAGAGGACATTATTTTTATATGTGGGTAGGTATGTAATTGTTACTGTCTAGCCACTTCATGTAGGGTGGCCAATGAAGTCAAATTATGTACATATTTATTTTAATTAGACCAAAACACGTGTATATGCTCTATATTGTCTGTAACAAATTAATTTTACACCATGTTTTATGCAAATAAAAATGTATTAAAAAAAAAAATACCATCACGCCTGTATTCCCCGAAGGGTTAGGCAGAGGTGTAACAATGTACACCCACAGTTCACCGCTATGTTTAGGTCCCATGTAATAGGGGGCGAGCTTATTGCCATTAGCCAGGCACATATCCTAACTCCGAGCTGCTACTGAGAATTTCATAGAAAACCCAATAACACTTTTGGTCGACCTGGGAATCGAACCCAAGACTTCTAGCGTAGCAGTCGCGCTTAGGACCACTAGGCTAACGAGGCAGTTACACACTTACAATATATTGCCTTGCATATAAACTAACTATTTAAAAAGCGATGATTATTATTGCGTTGACAGCTATTAAGCGGAGCTAATGATCCTAAATTGGCAAGATGTCAATTTCGGTGATCTATTGCAAGAAATCGACCTTTGACGTGTTGAAACTTGATTAGTATGACAACTCCTTCTTCTCACGACTTGTTTCACAATTCAATAGTATAATAATATTCTTACAACTGAATTTCGGTCACGCACGGCGGCCAATTTTAATGGTGACTTGTCAAATACGCAGTGTAGTATAATGTCATTACGGTGAACGAGTATGTGCGCAAACGCATGTGCACTCCTACTTCCTTCACTCTCATAGTTTGATGTGACGGCAAACCGACAGAATTGGGGAGAGATCAGGCTCAGAATCAGCGGCTTTACATGCTTCCCGAGGCACCGTGGCGGAAAAACCCAATGACACTTTTGTCTAACCTAGATTCGAACCCACGACACCGCGCTCTGCAGTCACGCTTGCGACCACGAGACCAACAGAGCAGTTATCTATAGGATATACACACGAGTCCGGTTTATAATTATTTTAAAAAAAGGCAAAATGTTTTGTAAAAAAACGCAGAGTAAGAATGATAAGACAAAAATAAGAAAAACGGAAAAAAATACGTGTTGTACTAAACATTATATTGACAAGCAGATAACCATATCAATCTTGAAACGACATACGTAGGTAATTAATTACCTACTTACACTATAATTTACGTTCAAGGCGTGTGAAATGGATTTTTTCACAAGATTTCCCAAAATAATTGTAGGTAAACATGAATTTACAAGTCATTCTAGGTTTTCCCGGAAATATAAGAATGACTGTGTTATGGATATTTTGTATAAAGCGCCTTTGCCATTCGTTTGTATACAATAAAACCACCATCTTTATTTTCAGTGGCTTAGAGTCCAATTTGCTAAGAAATTAAATCAATAATATCTGCAGCAGTACTACATTTTTATACTTGTCGTACGCTTGTCTAAGGTCCATGCACATGCACTGCTGAAATACTGAAATGTTTTAACTTTAAATGAACTGCCTCGGTGGCCTAGTGGTCTTAGGACCACTAGGCCAACGACTGCTACGCTAGAGGTCTTGGTTTCGATTCCCAGGTCAAGCAAAAAGTGCTGTTGGGTTTTTCTATGAAAATCTCAGTAGCAGCTCGGAGTTAGGATTTGTGCCCGGTTAATGGCAATAGGCTCGCCCCCTATTACATAGGACTTAAAACATACCGGCGAACTGTGGGTGTACATTGGTACACCTCTGCCTAACCCTTTGGGGAATACAGGCGTGATGGTATGTTTAAAATGAAGCCTTGAAAGTTTTGAAATTCCCAAACATTTTTACTATGCATTCAGGAATTTCATTTCCTACATTCTTGTTGAGCCATATATATTATATCCTATGGGTGTTCAAAATTGGTCCAGTCCACAATAATCGCCCAGCATAAGTACCGCCTTCTCACATGGTTGTCATAAAAATCGACAAGACATCTCGTCATAGCGTGACCTGTGGATTTGACAAGTATGTAGTAATCCTAATGTTTTCTCATCTAACAACACACATTGCCTTGTTTATTTTTATAGTTGTTTTGAAACTATTCTTCATTACCTACTCACAAAGTAGGTAACGCTTTTAAAAAAACTGAAAAGGGTGAAGAAAGATTGAGAACATCAACACAAAAAAGCCTTTAAATATTAAATGAATGTGTTTTATTTCTAATTCTTTTGAAAATTCAACCATATTGTTCTATTGATTATTTAGAAGAGAAAGTTCTAAAATACTGGCAAAATATACTGACGTAGATAAACGAAAAATATGTCCTTTCTGTAAAAGCAACTCCTCAGTGAATTTAGGTGAAGTAAGCATGAGATGAGCTGTCCTTTAAAGCTAAGAATAGGCGGTTCAATTCATAATCACTTCTTCTAAATTAGAGAGAGATTTTACCTGAATAGCACTGCTATTTTAGATATTTAAACTTTTAAACCTTATCACTTGTAAATAAAATTCATAATCCCTAATTGTATTTGCATACCTATTTCAGAGCTGAGTTGCTATAATTTGTGTTCCCTTTTATATCGTTTGGTTTAGATTGTATCAAATGATACGCTCTTTATTCTAACCCGACCCTTTGATGCAGATAATATTATTTGGTTTATAATTTAGATTGCAATTGTATTTAAACATCATAAGAGCTTAACATTTGACGTGATTTCGACATTCTCTTGATGTAAAATAAGTTTAAAAAAATGGTAAAATTCAAGAAAGTAAAAAAAAATCTCTTTAAATAAATAAGTTGTGTTTTGTTTTTTAATGACATAGGTATAGAGCAGCCACGAGTCGTGAGCACAAAATTTAAGTTTTTTTTGGGTTATTTGGTGCGTTTTTTTAAAGTGCCGACGCGTTGCTGACCCAAAACATCCAAAACGGAACTCGTAAACCCAAAAATAAATTTGACGTTTCTGGTCACGACTCGTAGCGGCTACTATACTTATCTACTTACACGTAGAACGTGTGAAGAGTTTAGACAGATTAGTTAGCTTTACATAAGTGTTTATAAGTGGGTACCTACGTGCCAAACCGTTCAATTACTTACTACCACTTTTTTTTTTAAATAGGTCGTAAAGTGTGGTATTAAAATAAAAAATAAAAAATATCATACGGGTGATATTGAAACTTTAATTAATACATGCTTATTATTGGGACACAAAAAATCAATGCTGTATGGTAAAGGTCTCTTCTAATGCAGAGAAGACATGATCATTGATCACCAAGCTTGCTTAAGGCGGATTGGCGATTTCAGACTGCACATATAAGTCGAGGTTCCCTCACGAGGTTGTCCGTCGTCCGATGTACTTATGATCTTTAAAGAAAAATAAGAGTAAAGCCCACTCTAGCCTTTCATTACTCACATTTATTGTCTATTTTTTATTACAATAGTGATTCGACTAAAAAAAAATCTTGCATATACACCTTGTCTGGGAAATTACAAACAAAACTAAATTAATCAGCCAAATCTGTCCAGGCGTTCTCGAATTTTTCGCTTAGCAACACATTTAGCCAACTTATTTTTATTTATATAGAATATAATTATATGGCAAATAATTATCGACATCGAGTATCGACAATTCTGCCTTACAACGGTTATTACCTGTTCTATAAATCTTTTTATTTCTTCAGCATAATATGACAAGAAAATCCCTAGCGATAACGAAACGAGAGCATTTACTACTACAAAATCTATGTAATAAATAACACACTGTCTATTACTCTACTTTATCTTTACGCCAACTCACACATACACAAACATTTGAATATCATTTCCTCTGATATAAACAATTTCAACGTAAAACAATGACTTCTTATGACGAAATCTTTTTTATTATGTGTTAGACAAATATCAGTCCTGAAACAGAAGCCATGTATAAACAATTTAATTAAACTTATAAAATGTTTTTAAAGATAAAATAACAATAAAGTGACTGACTACACAATTTGTTTATTTTGCTTTTATCAGTTGTCTTGTTTTTGTTTTTTCAAGGGTAGGTAGTGCAGTTTTTTTTAAATAATTTAAGGAATGAAATACTGTTTTGTGGGATTTAAATCGTCTTAATCGGATTAGTGACTGTAGCATAGCGCAAGAGTCTCGTGTTTGACAAGCTTTGTTTCAATTTTCAAGTGGGCTATGGAAACTGAAGGTCAATTTTGGTAACTCTTTTTTTTTTTTAATCTAGTCGTAATTTCCTCTCAGCAACAATCAATGTCAATGCTCTTAAGCTGTCTTTAATCGAAAAATAGTGCAGTAATACGAGTAAGACCTACTTAGCACTTGTTACAACAAATAAAGGAGACAACAGAAAAAGTCTGTTTAACCAACTTTAAAAAAAAGAAGAGGTTAATAATTCGTTTGTAAGTTTTTTTAATGTTTGTTACCTCAGAACTCCGTCATTTGGTTCTTCCACAAAATGGTTCTTATTTTGTTTTTTTTTCTTGTTACTTGAAATTACGTTCAGATAAATCCCATTTTTATCAAAATCTAGTTCTGATGATGAGATCCATGAGGAATTGAGGGATCTTCCTAAATATTTTAAGAGTACATATAACGATTGTGAGATTTTCATCAACAAGCCAAGTATTTTTCTTAATATTTTCACGGACATTACCACACATTGCAAAATTATGGAAGGAATGTATGACCGGTTGGTTTTCCATACAAGCTAATAAAACTTCTCCATTATTGTAGCCGCATAAACTTAGCTGTATGAGTCTATAGTGTATAACCATTCAACTTTAAACAAGTTATCCGACTCATTACGTACAAACCCATGATTGTTCACACCATTACTTAACCGACACGAACTAACACCGAATTCTAGACTCAACAAGGTGTCTAGTGGCTCAGCCATACTTTCTTACACAACGACCATAACCACCAACCATTTACAGCCAATTTGAAACCATATGTCGTTGCGGTTAAAGTCGAAGATCGTCTGTCATTAAACCGAGATACAGTTTGACCAATTATGAAGTTTATGTAAAAGCGTTTTAAGTTTAATTTGCTTTGTCGATTGGTAAAGTTACGGCAGTTAAGTTTGAATGCTAACTTATTTGAGTCGGCGCCTTTGATGTTGGGTACAAAGGGCGCCGGCTGAGTGTCGTGTGTCCCTCGCCCACCTGACCGGTGTTTGCGTGCGCTTCAAAATAGTCGCCTGCGATGTACCTTATGCCGCATTGATGTTAGTATATTTGGAATAGCTTAGCTTAAAATTCTAAGGTTCAAGAGTAACTAGAATGACAATTCCAACAAAAGAACTAAAACTAGGTAAATTTTTTGAACGTGGCAGATTGAGGCAGAATCTTATTAATTATAATAAATGCAAAAATTTGAATGGATGTTTGTTACTCAATCACGCAAGGACGCCTGAACGGATCTGGGTGGAATTTGGCACAGAGATAGATTATAGTCTGGAATATGACATAGGCTACTTTTTATTCCGAAAAATTTATGGTTCCTGTGGAATAATATATCTAATAACTTTGACGCAAATAAAGTCGCGTGCAGAAGTTAATATTATAATAATTAACGTTAATGATGTTTACATAGTAAGCAAGAAGGCTAGCACTTTCAATACTGGTTTTAAATATAATACGTAGAACAACTGCCTCGTTAGCCTAGTGGTCCTAAGCGCGACTGCTACGCTAGAGGTCTTGGGTTTGATCCCCAGGTCGAGCAAAAAGTGTTATTGGGTTTTTCTATGAAATTTACAGTAGCAGCTCGGAGTTAGGATTTGTGCCCGGTTAATGGTAATAGGCTCGCCCCCTATTACATGGGACCTAAACATACCGGCGAACTGTGGGTGTACATCAGTACACCTCTGCCTAACCCTTCGGGAAATACAGGCGTGATGATGGTATGTTACATAGAATAAATATCAATTATATTATATTTATGTGTGATTTTAATGAGAACCGTACAGGCGGTGCGTTCTTAACAAAACGTAGTCTACTCATATTTTGGCCAATAAGTAATTAAACTCGCTGTTTGGTAAATATAACAGCGGTACTAATATCTAGGCTTGAATTTAACTAGTTTTCTGTCAACTAACTACACAACTAACTAACCACTAACCTAGATTTTTTTTTCTGGTAGGTATGCAATTCCAATTTCTAATTAAGTCTCAATCTATCAAAAATGCCTTTATTTTACCTAGGTTTTTGGTAAGTATTCGATATTGATTATCCTTGAGACGAAATTGTAAATCGATCTTGGCTGTTTTGTTTTTTATTACGAGAATTGTCCTGTATATCTAAAAGTTTTATTAAGTTTAGTTACTTATGCGCTATCGAGAATATTCTTTGAATAAATGCTACTTAGTTTGTCATATCAAAAGTGACGATGATTTCTTTCTCTCGTAGCATCGTAGCGGAGTCTACGCGTGCTACGCCATGTTCCCAATGAAAGCTTATTATGATTTCACTTTATTTTACCGACTTTAGCGACTATGACGAATCATTATAACGTCTAAGTAACTGAGGATAAAGGTGGTTGAACACTGTTGAACCTTATTACTAAGGGCGCAAGGATGAAAAGTGGTACAACGCAATTATATATGTACCCAGTAGGTATAGTTGCGCGGTAAACCTTAAATACTGTTTTTAAAGACTTGGACAGAAACCCGGTTAAATAGATATAAGTAGAGTGAATGCACAAAGTCGTTGCACTAGTGAAGAAGAAATAACATACCATCACGCATGTATTTCCCGAAGGGTTAGGCAGAGGTGCACCAATGTACACCCATAGTTCGCCGGTATGTTTAGGTCCCATGTAATAGGGGGCGAGCCTATTGCCATTATCCGGGCGCAAATCCAATCTCCGCGCTGCTACTGAGAATTTCATAGAAAAACCCAATAGGTAACACTTTTGCTCGACCTGCGAATCGAACCTTAGGCGCAGGACCACTAGGCTAACGAGGCAGTAAAGAAAAAATATTTTCTTAATTTATTTAGGGAACGTACAACCCTGCGCAAAAGTTAAATCGATCAACTGGTTAGCCGGTTATTCGGTTACACTTATGGAGCATGTATCATTTTGTATGGTGCAGGTAACCGTTTATAATTATGTTAGTTACTATGAGAGTAGAGGACTATGAGAGTTAGGAAAGAGGGAGTGCACCTGTGTTTGCGCACACACTTACTGCACCATAATATCTCCTGCGTACGTGGCTAGTCTGAATAAAAATTAGCCGCAGTGGCCGGAGTCGGTCTGGAGAATATATGCATGCAGTATCATAAGGGTTATTCAAAAACCCGTCGCGAAAACCGTCTGAGAAACTAACCGAAACTGATAAACCGCTTATAACATCTTTAATTAACACACAGTAAAAAAGCAAACATTAACTCAAACTTTTACCTTAGGCAAAGTTACCTGGGGCTGCGGGTTGTTCGTAAGAAATACCGCGCCCCCGGAACGCAAAGGGCACAAGAAGGAACATGGGAGGGTTTTAGTCAGTAAAAGTCTGACACTAAGGGCGGGAGAAGTTATTTGATGATTTCCCACCCCCCCCCAAAAAAAAAAGGCAAAGTTACCAAAATTTTGGCTTCCTGCAAAACGGGTGCCTTCAGGTACCCAATAGATATGTGTGAACCATGAATAGGTAGGCACTTACTTAGCCTTTTGTTACTGCGTGTACGCTAATACCGACATAGGTCGATGTTCTATAGGTATTGTTTATGCACACAACAAATACTCATTATGTAACAATGAAATTTAAAAGGAGTACGTAGGTATGTACCTACAATTCTACGAAAATAATGTGAAGTTCCTTTAAAGGGGTCATGTGAAAATGAACCTTAGATAAACAGTGAAAAGATTGAATGTGTATCTAGGTATATACCTGGGCATGAAACAATAAGTTTGCGCCTTTGTGAAGATCCGCGCACATTTTTCCGGTAATAAAAAGTATATATTCCAGACTATAATTTATCTCTGTGCCTTTAATTTAGATCCGTTCAGCCATTCTGACAACAACTAACATCCATCCATCCAAACATTCGCATTTATTAAGTAGTAAGATTACCAAAACATATTTGGTATTATTAACTGCTTTGGTAGCCTAGTGTTCTTAAGCGCGACTGCTACACTAGAGGTCGTGGGGTCGATTCCCAGGTCAAGAACAAAGTGTTATTAAATTTTTCTATGAAATTATCAGTAGTAGCTCGGAGTTAGGATTTGTGCCCGGTTGATGGCAATAGACTCGCCTTCTATTACATGGGACCTAAACATACCGGTGAATTTGTAAGTGTACATTGGTACACCCCTGCCTAACCCTTCGTGGAATACAGGCGTGATGGTGTGTCTGTACGTGTCATTTGGTATGAGTCATTACCGATTAGGTAGATTTTAATTGTTATGAATAGCTACTGTTTTAATTTCCTTGAATTGTTCAGTAATTTATATTATTAAATCTCGTTAATTACTGATATTACCATACCTAATCACCTTTTAGCTGGAATCTATCTTAATAATTAAACTGGTAGGTATATAATTAATAGGTACTTATGTGATTAATTAATTTCTAAAATCAATGACTCGCTTAATGAAATTGACTGACTTCTTGATACTTTGTATTTTAATAGGTCCTAAGGTAAATAATGTTCAGCATTGAGGCTAGGGTAGGGCTATAGGCTGATATAACGCTGATAAAGAGGTACCTAGTATTTATTTGTTAAGTTTTCTTAAAAACAATAAAATAGGTCTTAATCAGGCCATGTCCAGCAGTGGACGCCCAGTAAATAAGTGCTCTGTTGTAATAAAATGTTTATAATGTAGCACCCAAGTATCTTATTCAAAAAGACTAGTAATAATGTTTTGTCTAACTCATCTGAATTTAAGCCAAAACTAAAATATAAATGCAAAGTTAAAGTAATCAAATAAACAAAGCGAATTCGTGCATATTCAGTTTCACGTACAGGAACATAAACAATTCAATCCAGAACATCGAAACTTTCACTAACACTCCAAAACAGTACACAAAGCCCTCATGTAATACGTGCCTAATCTCAATACAGATACAAATTACAGTAACTGTAAGGGTACAAAGACATACGACAATCAAACACAAAGCCTTGCCTACGAAACTAAATTACCAGAGCAATCCGCTCACCTAACAGCTTCAACGGGACGCTGTGTCACCAAAAATTTGCATTGCCAAACAAACTCAATTACGAAACGATACAAAACCTTCAGTACGTGCTCAACTTAGACAAAGTTCCACAACCCTGTACAGAATAATGTAAATAGAACTTAGTCGCAGCAACTGAAGGTATAGTTGAAGCAATTCGCGACTGTTACCGATCGATTCCGAAGGCAGAGCTCGGCAGGCCCCGCCTATGGGGAGGTGCGGCTGCCTCGGGAGCCAGCACAGGCGCCGGACGGAGCGGCGCTTTTGATCTGCCCCCCTCCCTGCACCTCGCTAGCGCAGGCCCAGATAACGAACGCACACAAACTCATAACGCTCCGCGCGCTCTCACAAGCCGGTTGTCAGTACAAACCCGTTTTGCAGTGACGACACAGCTACAGTGATACCAAAGTGAGCCCGAGAGGACAGTGCCCCAGTGTTTAGTTATATGGACAATTGATTTGTGGAAATGGAAGATAAGCCGTACAGTGTTGACAGTTCGGATGATATCAATATCGAAGAGGAGGAAGAACATATTGAGGAAAATCACAGTAAGTGTCTATTTATTGTTTTTCATGGAGTGGGTTTTTTGTTTGTTTTTGTTAGGCTAATATTTTATAGACGAATACAAGGAAAAACATGCTATTAATTTTGTAGTAGTATCCTCTTCGGATGCCGATGTTGTTTTTCGATTTCACGTTATGGAGATTTAAAAAAACACAATGTAAACAAACATTGAGTTTTACATAATATTTTTTTGTTAACCGTTGATTTGTTTGCATAGAGTAAATTTTATTAATATTATCATACCCTGCAATAACACCAAGATAGAAAATCATTTTGTTTAATTTTACAAAATGATATATTTGGCAATAAATTATTGAACGCCAAGTATCAAAGTTGTTAATTTGTTAAATTAACAATGCATTCATTATTTCCCCAGGCTACCCACCAGACTTCCCGATCGAAGCTTTAGTCAAGCTTGAGCGACCGTCACCCCCTTTGCCGACGCCGCCGCACACGCCCACAGACGACACGCCCCCAGCTGTCGTTATCTCGCGGCACCAGCCGTGGACGCCACCCGCACAACCCTACACTTACCCCCGACCAGTCATGCAGACCCCATACCCCTACGAGAAGGTCCCTGTGCAGAATTATTCGCATCCAATGTCGGCCTACGTGCAAGCTCAAGTCGCCACACTCCCACCGTCGGCCCCGTACCATGCCATGCTCGTCAACCAGTGGATTAGAAACGCTGCTTTCTACCACCATTCATTGAGATACCCGGGTGTCATGGCCCAGAGAATGCCAGGAAGAAACCCACCACCAATGCGTGCACCAGGCGTCCCTGGAACGAGACCTAAGAAGCAGTTTATTTGCAAATACTGCAACCGTCAGTTCACCAAGTCCTACAATCTGCTGATCCATGAAAGGACTCACACTGATGAGAGGCCCTACTCATGTGATATCTGCGGGAAAGCTTTCCGCCGGCAAGACCACCTCAGAGACCATAGGTATGTATCATCGTTTTTATCTGTATTGAAGTTGTTTATGTCGCAAGCTATTAAGTTTCAAGTTATTTGATAGTCCGTATCAACGCATTAAAATTAATTTCAAAGCTACATTATCTGAATCACTAAAATGTAACATTAAGTCAAAAAATTCAAGATTAGTCATTAGGTACTCTTCGATTTGACAAGTCAAATTTTTAAATGGACGCATTCTTTCCTTCATTCTTTTATATAACTACATCAAACAAATCAAGTTAACAAACGCGTGCTAGAATCCAAACCACTTTCACTAGTCAAAAGATTACCTGATGTTGGTAATCAATTTTATCTGGGAGACTCCTAATTTAATTTAATGTTTCCCTCGAAATACCAACAACGTGATTTAGGACGTGTTTCACCGAGGCATTGTTGACGATAAGAGCAGAAAAAATAAATAAAAGTGTAAACCTTTTTGTGAGGTCGCGAGGCGGCGGGCGCACGCGCGCCCTCGCCAACCGGTTTCGTTCTTTACGATCACCATATCTGTCTTGCTCCGCCGTCGAACAAATTACACGTTATATTTCTTCGCTTTTACGAGACCAAAGGTTTTTTTTCTCATATCATACCGTATATATTAACAGTCTAATATGTCCGTAATGTAGAATCACTTCAATTTTCATTCAAAGCGCTCATTTCGTCGCCTATTGAGCCATAAAGATGTAGATGTATGTTTACATTGTGTACTCGTTAGAAGTGAAAGTTGAGCTTGTGTCTAATTTCTGTTCTCTATTTTCCAGGTACATACATTCAAAAGAGAAGCCATTCAAATGCACTGAATGTGGAAAAGGTTTCTGCCAGTCAAGGACGCTGGCTGTACACAAAATTTTGCACATGGAAGAATCTCCCCACAAGTGCCCAGTTTGCAATAAGAGCTTCAACCAAAGATCGAACTTGAAAACGCATCTGTTAACGCACAGCGATGCAAACAAGCATCATTTGGAGCACTTGGAAGGTTGTCAAGAAGTTTCTTCAACGAGTCAGTCGGAGAACTCTCTACTGGATCTTTCACATAAACCTTCGCCCCCTCTACCGCAACCAATTCAACCACTTGTGAGTCCACACCAATCTCCAGTTGAAGGGCCTAAGAGAACTCTAGGCTTTTCTATAGAAGACATTATGAAACGTTAATATTCATAGCTGTAAATATTTATAATTTGCTCTCACCGCGTTCTAAGGTACCTGTTCAAATTGGCAAGAGGCTTACATTCAGGGCTATACCTACTGTTTAATTTAGTTAATTTATAATTGCCAAAGATGTATCATTGACTGATTAGTAAGGATTCTTATCATTGTGCATCCGTTTATCCTATTTCATTTATCGGCTCCAATATTTCATTTATTTGTAATGTCTATTCATCATCACTAATATCACGATCGAATGATTCATGTAACGGCCGAAACTCGGATCTTTTTTCACTTGGAAGACTGAAATTGTTTTTAATATTGTTATTGTTTGTTTAGAGTTTTATTTATTGTGATAGAATAACTTAGATAAGTTTATGGTTGACTAAAGTTACCGAAAAGTATTACCTTCGTTTTTAAGTTTGTTTCGTTCCAAAATTGTGGCTATGACATCATTGAAATCATGTTCAAAAATTAGATGTATGTTGTATAAGTAAAAGATGTAGTAGTTAGCATTAGTGCATGTACATTTTGCTGTAAATATGTATATTTAGTATTATAGTTTAAGTCGACGAGGCTACTATTAGGAGTATAATGATAATAAAAGAAAATAGTAATGAACATTACTGCAATTGTTTTATTTCTTCTGCGTGTCTATCTACGTTATTATCTCATATTGCTTCGATTGGAGATAACGTAATTTATAACGCTTGAAGTACTTTACATGCTAAACATAATAGATAGTACTGTTTTAAACCCACCAATAATTTTTTTATTTATTTTTATAACGTGTGCAGGACTAGGTTTTTTGTATGTGATTATTGGTTGATATTTTCACGTCAGTCTTCAAAGGTTTACTATCTTCCGATAATGTAGATGTAGCTCTTTATACTTTAGTATTCTTATTAACTAATTACGTGTCCCCACTGAGATTTTATTGCAAGGGCATTAATATTTTAGTACGCTTGCTGTATAAAACAATATCTTAATACATAACAATATTTTATTTATCGGTTTCGATTCCTTATAATTCCTAATGTAAACCTATACTGTTTGATTAAGCGTAATATACCTAGTCCTTTGAAATCATGCATATCTAGGTTGTGGTACTAACAATGCAAATACAATTGAGATGGGGCTGCAAAGTTTCGTTTATTCAAATTACCTTAAGCAAACAATCATTTTTGAATTTCTTGTAAAAACCTTTACTTGCTTACCGTCTTTCAAAGTTTAAATTTCAACATAATTTATTTTCCTTTCGTGTTTCTAATAATACGTCTTCATCCGAACTCTCTCACTCACATAAAAAATGTTTGCAAGTTGTTATTTATAGTCAAAACTATAAAGAATTTTCACATTTAGAACAAAAACTGTAGTAACGGTTTTGTAGCGTGCCAGTTTCCTCATTAACGAGTGGCCTATGGGCCGCCTATAGGGTTTCCACTACTCTATTTTTAAATACCTAGGTATATTAAATAAATTGAACAACGTCTTAAAACTAAACAAAAATATTTTTCCAAATTATACTTAAACTGATGAAAAGGTTGTCTTTACGCTTCCATTACCAGAAATGGATGCAGATATATAGAAAAACGTGAGCAAGCATGACCTAGGCGATGATGGACTCATTATTATAATTTTTTTCGGCTAAAACAAATACAACACGTCCCTGCACCTAGACAATAGCAAAATTGATAATACGAGAAGAAATTAAAGCTCTAGGAGCTTAACTTGGAAAAATAAATAATGTTGATTGTCGGCAACCCTACACATCACACATCGTGCAATACAAAACACAATCATTATAGTAATGTAATGAAATTAATTATAATTATAGGTGAGAGCTAGTCGAGACCGATTTCGTGCAAACCCGTTTTAAGTAATGGCCATCTTTGCTAATAAAAAAACGTGATGAAATTCACTTGGACGTTTCTATTGAAATTTTAGACGCACGTAGATATAAGTAGGTATGTGCTTAATGAACTATTATAATAATATTTTAATTGATAAGTGGGTAATTTGATTTAGGAAAAGCATTCAAGTTTTTAAATATCTAAAATAGGTATGATTGTGATATCCGTATTTTTTATTTTGACATATTTTTTTTACATAAATGTTAAAAAGAAAGAACAAATATTTTTTTATTTAAATATGCATAAAAATATTGCTTCGCCCGCAGCAAGCCGATATGACCCAAGCTAACGGTGGTTAGAGATCCAGAGGGTTAGGTATTATTATCAGAGTCCACTCTGGAAAGCGGGCACTCGGTAACGCAGAGTCTGACCAATCCCTTCACCACGATGATTCATCGAAGCTCTCTCTCTCTCGTTCAATATTAGAGTAATATTCATGTAAGTCTCGTTGCTCCATGTACAATACCGAAGCCGACTCCACTATAGACTAATATTGGGAAAGACTAAGCAGGTGATGACTGAGTAATGGAGTAATTTCTTCATGGAGTTCCACAGGGTACTTTTGTTCTTATTATTTTTATGAATATTGTATGGCTTGTTGTAGTTTTTCCTACTATAGGGCCTAAAGTACTGACTAATTTGGTTTGAATACCTGGATCACTAAAAATGTTGGCAGATGGTATTTTAACTTTATAATAATGGTTTTTAAATGAATGGAATCTTTAAATTCAAACAATATTTTGATCTATTTTTTAGAAAAATAATTTAATACGTAGTCTGGTACTAGTACAGTAAATTTATAGCTATTAGACAGTTTATTGAAGTGAGAAGTCAGCTAAGTACTGTTAATGATTTGGTCGTCCAAGTATTAAAAACAAAGGGAGAGAGAGAGAGTTCTATCCGTGTCAATTTCAATATCCTTATTGACATTATTAGCGATAGAACTCTTTGATGCAATGATTATCCTTTCAATAAAGTGATTGGTACAAATTACACTATTTACTAGAAGGCTTACCACACAATGGGCTAACTACAAGATAGTACTTAAAATACGGTGGGTATTAATGAGGATTATATATGTATATATATTATATTGTAAGTATATACCTATTTCATGACTGTTGAATATCAAAGTCAAAGCATTTATATAAAAAGGCCATTTACAGGCACTTTTCGATTGTCAAGATGTTATAATAGAAGTTGAAGCTATTTGCTCATTCCAAAACGTGAGTCTCTATGGAGAAGAACAAGCAAGAAACTCCACGGACACTTTATTTTAAAAATTCTTTGCTTAATAAAAAATAGACCAAGAGGTAAAAGAAAACCACCTCTCCCACAGAAAGATGATTCATAAACTTTTAAACTAAGTTACTGACGAGATTATCAAGCCTATATCACATTCCATCCTTTAATGTGAATTATAATGTAATAACATACATTCCGTACACATTACTGCATTAAAGTAAGAGCGTTTTACAAAGCACTATAATTTTCAGATGCCTCAACATTCTCTCAAGGAATTATAAAATTCCTTGGTAATGGCCGTTGTTGGTCGCGGTAATGGTTACGCCATCTAGTTGATAGCTGCAGAACTACGAAATGTCATGTGTCACCATGCGATGTCGCTACGCGTAGGTTCCGATGGTTGTGGTGAAATATTTTTAATTGAAGGAAACCTCTTGATTTCTTTCTTTGAATGTAGTGGCCGTGTTATTGTCGATGTTCAATATTTCTTAAATCATTTCTGTGTTTTTTTTTTAGATCCCAGCGCTTTTGTTTTTTTTACTTGATTATATGAAATACCGTTAAGCTTAAAAGGTTCTATTTTTTATATCTATCCCGTTAGAAATGAGTTACCACAATGTAAGAGAAGTTTTTATGTAATAAGAAGATTAACACGCAGCATCCTAACGGATAGCGACTTTTTACTGGATTAGGTCGAGCAGGTTTATTTTCGAATAGTAGAGATTTATTTTTAAATAATTCAGAATTAACGGATTTGTTCCTCAACATATAGATGAGGTATAACATAGAATTAAAAGTATAAGCGAGCCAATTTTCTCGAATCGACGTGTGATTGATGATTGAACACTAAACTTGCATCAGCAATTTGCCAGTCAATGGAAATTGCAACAAACCCCGTCTGATTGGGCTCTAATCGCATCGCAATCGCGCATTCTTACCCGAAACCGACGCGAATTCCCATGACTATTCCATTTATCCCATTCCAATAATTGGTTCTGTTGTTTTGAGCCAATTAAAAGCAATTCGGAAGGGATTAAAGTCGAATTTGGGGGAAAATGGAGCGATAATTCAAACGATTTCAACTGTCATGGCGGCGCGCGCAAGCGCAACCTGACTGACGCTGTTGATTTATGAATGTAATGCACTGATTTATTGATTGTAATACAAGCAGTTCTATTCAATTAGTTACGATCGGTATAGTTAATTAATGAGCTGTGAAACAATAGATTGTGTTGTGGTTACCTGCATTTTCGATAATTACCACTTTATTAAGTTCGATTGTTATCGTAATTTAACCTTTATTGTTCGTAATGATCATGATAAGGTTAGACGCATTGTGCATTCATGTTTATTTTTTGTTGCTATCGTACAGAGTTGTTTGTGGTGTGTCAGTACTTCTGCTGTTTTTGTTATTAGCACATTTTCTCTTCTTTCGTGTTTATGCATTGTAATAGGGTATAAAGCTACTAGATTTATATTTTTTCATAACTGTCTCGGTAGCCAAAGCGTGACTGCTACGTTGTCTTGGGTTCGATTCTCTGGTCGAGCAAAACAGTGTTATTCGGTTTTTCTATGAAATTTTCAGCAGCAGCTCGGAGTTAGGATTTGTGCCCGGTTAATGGCAATAGGCTCGCCCCCTATTACATGGGACCTAAACATACGGGCGAACTGTGGGTGTACATTGTTGTAACAATGTACAAGGCAAGGTTAGGCAGAGGTGTACCTCTGCCTAACCTTTCGGGAAATACAGGCGTGGTGGTATGTTATTAAAATCTACGACAACAATTTTCCGTTCTTCATCGGTTGCCATAGCTGTTTCTTTGTTAATATTGTGACCTCTAGCAAGCTCTACACTTTTGATTCCGTTACTATAATTTGTATTATCTTTATAAATTATAGAAGCTGATTTTTTTGTATATGTACTATATGGTCAAAATATAACTTCGTGCTAGCAATTGCTACTATTATTGTGATTATTTACATCTGTGTGTTTTATGACCTTTCGGCCTCACACACCATATCGCGTGGTTTAAAAATCTAATGAAGATTGCATTCACCCTTAGGCTAGATCTAACGTAACGACCACCTGAAGAAGCCTATTGGTAAATTTAAGAAATTATATATAGATTTATTACTACTTACTACATAGTTTTGATGTTTTTTGAGGAAGATTTATCTGTAGCTGCAAGCGTTTTGACCGTTATTTTATTTTTTGAAGGATTAAAATGATTTGATTTATTGTTTTATAGGTTAAAGTTGGGTTCGTGAGTTTTATCGGATTTTTGCCTGAGGGTACAAGGTGTTGGGTTCTGCGATTTGGTTGCTGGTTTGGGTATAGTTTATAGATGCAGCTTTCTCATCAAACTAATCTGAATTCAGGAGGCAACAAATTTTTGTTCTGTAATTTTTAGCAGAATGACTATTTTTGGTCCAAAAGCTCTACTTAACATGACATCGTAAAGCTATGTTGATAGTCATTAACATATACCTACATGACACATTTCAGCTTTATCTAGCTAGGATGGAAACGCACCTGCCGAAGCCCTGCTATTGCAAATATCTATAAGTCGTTGTGACGATTGAACATTTGCCATCAAATGAATTAAAAAAATAAGTTACTCATAATTAGATTTTGAAGAGTATATATAAACCAAGAACAACACTTTCCCAAGGCATCATTATATTCCAAGTAAACACGTCGGCGAGCATACAGCTAATCAAGTAAATAAAACTCGCCCAAACATTTTACCACACATTTTTCCCACAAAAAGCCTAAATTCAAATAAATCGTAAGTATTTCAAAACTCACCACTCATCGTATCGAAGCCGTCGCACGCGCCACCTGGCGGTATCCACACGCGATCTTGATTGGCAGCTGTCAATCATCAAGTATCAAAACGCATAATAGGTTTCATTTCGGCCAATTAGAGAGATCCGACGTATCACGCACCCACTGCCGACGAAAAACCCTATACAATAGCTAATATAGGATAAAATGATGTAAAGTGATCGCTAATGTTCGTGGGTATATCGACCATTTTGTGAATGATAGAAATTATTATTGGAACTTTTAATTTGTTCGGTTACGGTTTTGAAATTGGTTACAGCACGTTGTTTTCTAATAATGAATTTGGTTGGTTCTACAATTTTTTAGGGTTGTCAACGATTTATACATCTCTGTCATTATGTTAGTTAGCGCCATCAGTGTCAAGATCAAGGTTTTTTAGTTCTGCTATTAAGTTTGTGCAAGTTTGAGTTTGCAAAACATTGAGTTCTCTTACACTTGTGTTTAAAATCAGTGATAATTTATCATTATAAAAAAAATACTTCTAAATAAAATAACGAAGCGTATAACTTTATCATTTCAAGTTAACACGGACTTCCTAAACTTTTTACTGTTGTTTTTGTTGTCTTCCTCTCGTACAGCCTTCGAAAGTATAAATCAATTGTCTAGAAACCAAATATTTTAATCGGTTCCTGATGAATTGTTTAATTATTCGCACGGAAGTACCGTTTGATCTAATAATTCCGGGTTTGTTTATATCATTGCATTTGTTTTTTTACTCTGTTAGAAGGTCTGGTATTATTGATTTGCATTTTTGTGTAATCTGTTTGGTTTTTTTTTACCATCATACCATCACGCCTGTATTCCCCGAAGGGTTAAGCAGAGGTGTAACAATATACACCCACAGTTCGCCGGTATGTTTAGGTCCCATGTAATAGGGGACGAGCCTATTGCCATTAACCGGGCACAAATCCTAACTCCGAGCTGCTACTGAGAATTTCATAGAAAAACCCAATAACACTTTTTGCTCGACCTGGGAATCGAAACCAAGACCTCTAGCGTAGCAGTCGCGCTTAGGACCACTAGGCTACCGTGGCGTTTGTTTTTGTTTAAAGGAAACCGTTTGTGGGAATGTAAAGTGGAGGAATGAGACACATATGACTAAAAGAGTTATGAATATCAATGTGTATGGATGGAGAGGAAGAGGGAGGCCAAAGAAAATGGATGAATGGATGGATGGATGGATTGTGTAAAGAATGATATGAAAGAGAAGGGAGTCAGTGATTGCATGACGGTTAAAAGGACGACATGGAAGAAGAAAATATGTTGCGCAGACCCCAAGTAACATGGTATAAGGGCAGGAAGATGATGATCTTTGTTTAATTTTGTGAATTTAAAAATACTTTCCAGCTTTATTTTTGTGCAGAGCTTGTAGTTTCTGATCAAATTAGAATTACCTGTCTAAGTGTAGCTGTAACTGTCTCTCACAAAATGTAACTGTCTTTTTTTTTTTTATTTTTTTTTATTTTTTTTTTTTTGTTGGGTGGGAAATCATTAAATAACTTCTCCCGCCCTGGGCGGGACGGGAGGGAGTGTCAGACTTTTACTGACTAAAACCCACCCATGTTCCTTCTTGTGCCCTTTGCGTTCCGGGGGCGCGGTATCTCTTGCGAACAACCCGCAGCCCCGGCAGGCATCGGCAAATGTAACTGTCTAAGTTCATCGTTTTCATTTATCATCATCTTCAAACTCTCCTTTTAATTTACCATCATGTTCCAAGTTCAATTTCGCATGAATTCTTACGATTCATATAGACGATTTATTTTATAATGTCTACTAGTTTTAGGAAAGAAAAAATAAATAAATTTGATTGACAAGCGAGAAACACGTTTCAAAAATGGGCAAACCCTTAATAAAATAAGAGACACGGATTTTGATCAAGATTTTGTTTGATTAGTGGTTACCGTTTTACGTCAAAAATAGATACTTGATAGACAGCTGAGTAAGTTTTTGGTACCTGTTGAAAGTTACTTTATAATATAATATAATCTATTGTTATATAATACTACCTTCTGGCCGCGACTTCGCTCGCGTCAAAGTTGATATATTATCCCACGGGAACTGTTCATTTTTCCGGTATAAAATGTAGCCTATGTGTTATTTCAGACTATAATCTATCTATGTGCCAAATTTCATCCAGATCAGTTTAGCCGTTTAAGCGTGAAAGAGTAACGAACATCCATACATCCTCACGAATTTTTTATAATATTAGTAGGATTTTTGTATCTAATTAATATTAGCGTCTGCCGTAGTGACGGTCTGTCATAACGATCTAATTTCAAACTAATATTATTATCTCATAGACTTGTTCACAGTAAATGAGGTTGTATCTGACTCAGTCAGCCAGAGCCTTTGAAGTAGGTACTTATAATCTAGGCATGGTATGATACACGATAGAATTTATTTAAATCTGTTGGTTACACTTCCCTTCATCTGTTGGCTTAAAAAATGGCATAAATCAATTAGGTACCGTTTGTTTTCAACTAGTTACTTTATTTTAGAGACTGCAGACTGCGATTAGTCTTTTTTGCGTGTAGTTTTAATACAACATTGGTGGTTATAATTATATCCTGCTCATAATAATTATCACTATTTTCGTACCGTGAAATTAAATCATAGAATAAAAGGGTAAAATACTACTCAATCGAAACAACTAACCTTCAAACTGACATGCAAGTTAGATAAAAAAAAAATAGAAAATCGACGCTCAAAAATACAGATATATAATTATAAAAGATCAAAATGTGAGTTGGCCAAACGGCCCGGTTATTAAACGAATTTAGGGGCAAATGTAGTTATAATTGTCCGAAATCGTTTCCAATGATACAGGAATAGAATATAATTTTATTTTGACTAACAAAAAGAGCAAATTTCGCAGTTTTGTGGTTAGCAGTCGAAGGACGTGCCTTCCGTCCTGTGCCCTGTCATTTTGCAAAATAACGGGCATTGTGTAAAAGGGACGATTTCATTTCTGTAATGAATGGTTCTTGACATTCTGATGTCAAATAAATTGGTGTGATGCAAAGATTTATGAGCGTATCAATATCTTGGTTTGAAATGACAAATCATAAAAAATTATTTGCAATTCGTCTGGCGTTTTTTGTTTAAAAATTAAATGTTGATGTAATTTACGACATTTAAAGATTAGATTATAATATCCTTATTCGTTTAGCTTGTATATGTTACTTAGTACTTGGTAAATGTCTGCTATTTCAGGGTTCAATGAACGTACGTCAGATAACCTACTTACTTTTTAATGTATCTATAAGAGTAAAATTATTACATTAAAAATAAAACATATTTAAAAATAGAACAGAATTTGTATAAAATAATCTGCCAAGTAATTTAATCAAAACTTATTTGAAGTTGGTGAAAGAGGCTTTCATATTCTTGATTCACAAAATTAGGACCTCATTGGGGTAGAAAATTCTAAAGACTTCGAAGAACTAAGGCAGTTCCTAGATCTGGTAATGTCAGTAACAAGCTTTACCCTCTAAACCTTATAAACTATCAAAACTCAATTTTGTACAAATCACAAAGCAGAACAAATTAGGTCTACCGCACATTATTCGGAATCACGAACAAATTAAACGGATAGACACTTAATTTGCTAAATAATAAGTCTATACAAAGTAAAGCCGACATTTCGGTAAGTAATGACTGATTCATTGGCGCCACCGCGGTTGTCGGCGCCAACCTTTACGTGGCGTTCACCATTCACTATTTACCACAAACTAATCAAATAACGTATCATTATACCGTCATTTTTGGAAATGATCACCCGTGGGATAGGCTATGAATATGAGTAAAAGCTGGGTTTTGGGATTAGATAGTTTGGGTTTGGGGTAGAATTTTGCCCATAGTTTGTAAACCTCCAAGAGGCCTAATTTATTATTTCGACCCCCAAGATACAGGCGCTGCCTAATTTGGAGACCGCCGTACGATTAATAACAAATATATAGTTACATAACTGAAGTAGTTACAGTAGGTAAGCATACTTTAATAATAAGTACTTTTTAATAAAATTAATTTTGTGTTTTGGTAAAAATAGACTAATTATTCTAATAAATAAATAGAAGAGACACATTAAGGAATGAATATTTAGATAACATAATATTCAGAGCTACAGAAAAGTAAATGTTGACACGGGGGAAAAAATCCACTCGGACAAAATCGCGGGCAGCAACTAGTTAATTATAAATGGTGAGACACATCTGCATCCTATCTACATATTTTATTCTCTGACAAAATTATAAGGTGTTTACGTTCGACATGTCAAAAATTATGGCGTCATTTATTTGCGGTGCGGGTTCTGCCGGCCACCTATTATTATAACAAGGGCGATATTTCAGTTTTTGTGCCATTTCGTGAATGGTCTTCTAAAGTTTCGGTTGCGAATTCATTTTTTTGCACTACAATGTTTCCTTAATGAACTGTCTACAATGTTCTGTGATTTGTAGGTTAATATTTGGTTATGAACATTAGTCATTTTGGGTAGTTGCTACTTTAACGCATTCGTTCGTAAAGTTTGTCATATCATTGCATTCATTTGCGATGTGATTTTTTGTTGATTTTGGGGAGAGGTAATGAAGAGTTTTGTGGTAATAGATATAGTGGGTTCTATAACATAACATACTATCACGCCTGTATTTCCCGAAGGGTTAGGCAGAAGAGTACCAAGGGTACCTGCTATATTATTGTAGAAATTGTCACCCATCATATTTCATTAATGACCCTGATGATGAAGTGATCTTTGGAAACAGCATAATTAAGTTCTTTGAAAAATGATATCGACTACTGTTAAAAGTTTTTTTGCCAATACAGTTCCTTCTATTTTTAATATAGCTACGTCCAGATTTTTTAAATTTTTACTATTTATGTGAAACTTAGAATTTGAATTTCATCCCATTGACAAGCAATTTAGTTTTTTATCTTGCTATTTATTTTTTACCAGTATCCAGCGCATTTTAGACCAAATGAAGAACAAGGGTCTTAAACAACCATTATTATTAAAAGAATGAAAATACATTGCCCAGTATAAGTTCTAAAATATCCAACAAAAACTTTTTACATCACGATTTGAAAATTTAAAATGTCACATTTAAGCATCATGCTGTAATATATGATGCATCTAGTATCCCGCAACATATTAATGTGACTGATAAATTGTCCAGATTATAAACATAGGTGGTCATAACTACCGGTTAACTGGCTGATAAAATAGAGCACGTGCGAGATGGCGATAGTAACCAAGTATTTACGTAAGAAATTTTAAATGAAGCTAGTCCTCCTTCCACACTAGGTAGTCCTTCATTCACAGAGTGCATACCTATCATATATGGTGATTGTAAGCTTGGTCAACATGTCAATACTATAAACACGTAAAACCAGAAACTTAATAGACTTAATAATGTATGTAATACGAAAATTCCTATCGGTTGTTAAATTTCTTTTTGCAATATATATACGCCTTCTATTCTTAATATCTAATATGAAGCGCATCTACGCCAAGAAAATCCAGTCTTCAATAATTGTCATTCCCAGAACTGCATTAGGTAATCGTGTTCGACCAACAGACACCTGTGAAACAAAATCACGATCCAAAGGCGTCCAAATGTAACCATACATTTAAAACCCATACAACAAACATACGATCCTAGATTACCTCCGACCCAAAAACAAAAGCAAACTCACCTGCGAGTAACACCCAAAACATTAGCCTTACCTTCACGACTTGCCCGAAGCGAACATGCTTATTAGGGCTGCAACGCACCTGTGTGAATATTTTCATAATCTCACTAATTAGAGGTTCGCGATTCTTCCCAAAGACGCCGAACATTTGGGTTTTACTGCGGAGGCAATAAATTCTTCGACATTTGACCCTGTAGAGTTTTTAGGGAATTCTTCCTGAGGCTGTAGCTGTAACGTTGCCGTATAGAGTAGGGTATCAAGTTTTGTTTATGTCGACCGTTTGTTTATATTAAATATCAGTTACGTGGGACCAACACTGTTGATTTGTTTAGTGAGTTTAAATTTCGATATGTTAACACTTTGATTCATTTGTTTTTCTTACTTCATAAACTTATATTTAAATTACCAGATTCCTATTTCAAATGTAACTAGGTACAGCTAATACTACTTTGTACAAATATACTGCAATTTTGCTAAACATCCTCGTATTTCTAAAGCACCTAATGAACTGCAAAACAATTTTCCACAGATCAGAAAATTGGACATTTTCAAACTACAATTTTGCAATCCTAAAATTTGAACTTCAACTTTATAAATTGTGTTTCCACTTTCCAAACGATTATCTCTCGTTCCTTCGCTGCTCTGTGCACTAATGTTGGATATATTTATCGCGGTGATCGTCAACCGTGGCGGATTGCCTCGAGGCACCCCGCCTTGGCTTTGCGTCTTTCCCACGTGCTCCGAATGCTTAGATTGCGTGCGACCTCCTCACCAACCATACCCGTTTATACTACACACACTTCATCAACTGACACGCCATATATAATCTTAACACCTCTAGTATTATTTTCAACTTTACCGGTATCATCATCCGAATATTTGAAACATTGTTGTTCTGTGGCTTTTTCGTCGACCTCGTCAGCTTCGTCTGTGATATCACATACGGACGCCATGGCTGCTTCAGTGGATCTACCGTTTGCTTCAGGCTACATTTCTTGGGTCTCACCTTCGACTTTTAAGACCGTGGGATTTTGGACAAGGCTTTCGAAATTAATAATGATAAGTGAATTTTTTGTAGAAGCACTTTTGTAATGCTTGAGTAGGTTGATGGTCACAACTTAGTAAATTAATGAAATGCGTGTAGACTGATTACTTTTACTGACTTAAGTATTTTATTCAACCCAATTCATGGTGGTCTGTGAGATATAGTTGTTCTTGTATGCATTTCATTACATAATAAGGGACAACATTTAGAGATACATTAAAATAACAAATTCCTTTCATGTAACACATTACACGGTCCAATATTACTTACGTAAGCAAAATTAAAAAAAATACAGAAAATATGTATGTGTGATTATTTTATAATATCTAATCTATGACTATTTTGATGATTACATAGGTAATGAACTTGCAATTTCATAGTTTGCAAAAATCATTAATCACTCTCTGATCATAATAGAAAGAAAGTGTGTGACATTTACGCTTTCTTTACATCTATGAAAGCGTGTGTCATTAACATACATAATTATCACTTGCAGTCCTTTCCCGTCTCATTAATCATTATTGCGGATCTCATATTTTTTGCAAAAATTTTATAATTTAAATAAATGACTACAATTCGGAACCTATCCATCAATGTTATTGGTAATTTAAATATTGACATTAAAATATTGTTATTTAATTTCCTGCATTGGGACTTGTACATAATCTTACTATGTATATGTTTGTTACAATACAATAGTAAAAACATTTTCATCGTTTTTGCTTAATACATTGAAACAAATGTGAGTTTCAGAGGAATCATTGTCTCATACTCCTTATATTAATAATTTGTATATTATATATTTTCCTGCTTCCTATTAAGTACTAGACACTCCAATTTATTAATTTGCGCTATTTTTTATTTATTTATTTGTGTTCTTTGGTGAGAAAATACATTCTGGTCCTCTAAGGCTTGCCATTTGGCGAAGTTATTCATAAATAATTTTATTTATTTCTACAATATCAACAAATCTATTTTTTTTTTTATTGCAGCCACTCTGATATTTTATTATAATTTTTTGTCCTTTCATCCCTCTTTTAACAAATATCCTGGCTAGATGACAATGCATCAAACGAAAGAAAGAAAATCGCAGATAGGTGTGACCAATTTCTTCATTGAAAAATAAAATGAAACTGAAATATTTTTAGCTGCATGTAAAAGCGGCGCTCATGGTAATCACGATGGTAAAGCAGGGGCGATTACAAGCGTTTACCGGATGATTCGGTAATCGAAAGTAATACTGGGAACATCTGAGGATCTGAAGAATTTTCTAAGGAACTGAGAAAGGGGTTTAGTCGTAAATAATGATGTAAATATAGTATTTAGATGAGTTATGTTAATTTGTTGATCGCTGAGTAAGTAGGGAGGTAAGTCTAAAAATGTTTAAAAAAATGTTAATAAGTAGGTCGCAGAAACGGCCGACAATAGTGATCGAAAGAGAAGAGAGATGTATTCCGTTCGTATTAGAAAATAATGATGATAAAAACGTATTTATACAAAGATCCCTAATAATTTCAAAAATTGATGTTGAAAACTATATTCTATACAAAAAAAAATTCAAATAATATGATAAACCTACAATACAATTTCGCGCAATGTCAAAGAATACTCTTTACAGATATTTAAATATAAGCTATATTATTAAAGAAATGTTAATAGTGAATCAGAATTTTTAAGTGATAAAAACGTAAAACAAACCATATATGTATTCAAACAGTTATGCACATCTGACTCTTCTCGCCTACCTGTACCTACATTGCTGGCAAATAATCAAATCTAAATGAATGTAAAAGCGCAAGTAAATATGAAATTGGAGCAGGATTGGTTTTAAGTGAGATTTCATTGAAATATAACTGCATCCCTGCCTTTGAAATTTCAATGGTATTGCAGACTTTTCAACCTACATTCATAAACCTCGCTGTTAAGACTTAATCATTTTCAAGAACATGATTAATCAAATCCCCATCATAATCAGCTGCCTCTAACATTAGTGCCAAAACACAGTGTATATTCCTGTTACCTTTTAAAGGATCATCCAAATCTCAATTTCCAAAGAAAGGCCATCTAAGCTCACGAGCTTACCTCGGCTCGTTTAAGGTGGCGGCCTATCACCAATTAGCCACGATTTTCGGCTAGCACAAAGGCCCCGTGTCCTGCTAAAGACCGTTGGTTGGTAATTAAAACAAATAGGGTCAAAAGCACCCCGCCCGAGGCGCCACGGGGCGGCGCTCGACGCGACCCGACGTCGCCGAAGGCCCTACAACCCCCTTATTACAAGCTTAATCTAATTATTGAATTCGTACAATGTTGTGTTTACATTTTTTTTTCTAATTTGCCCCACTATACTTAAGAATGGTCGAGTAAGCGCTAAATGGCACGTTTAAGGCAATATATCATAAGAATCGAGTCACTGCAACTCTTGACGAGGTGTTCTCACGGTTTTTTGGCCAATTTTTTGAGGTTAGGTCCTCTGTAGATTAAGGCGGTGCATAAGATTATTATAAGGCGTTTAAGGTTTTGCCTCTAGATGACTGTCACGATTTTATTGCATTCCGTGATTTGATGGTACTTTAGTTTTTTATTGTTTTGTGTTTATAGTTTTTCTGGGAGGGTAAGACTGTGTTCTTACTACGACAGTAGATAAACGATGTCTATCCTTAGGGCACAGCTTCAACTTGTTAGCATGCCAAACTCTGTAGAAAAATTTGCACTAAACATATTTTAAGACGACATAATTTTATATTTTCACCAAGTACCTATCTCATAAATTATACATTATGACTAAGTAATGAGTTTTATTTCTGTAATAAGCGTAGTCTTTTTATTTAGATTCTAAGTATCATCCACAGTACGATTTCTAATAAGATGCATACAAAATGTAACTTACAAAAGATAGTCAGAATTACCTTTACCTTTGCCTACCAGCAATATAATTTTAAATTATCCGCAACTTATTATTGACAACTCATTTAAATAGCTAAAACGTTCGAGATAGTTTAAGCGCCTCGGGGTAAGTCGGCTATCTCCGGCGCGCTTCGGTTCTCCTCGACTCTGTTCGGTCAAGATCGTGTGATCCCATCCATCATAGACGGTAACGACCTCTATGCAAAACGCTGACGTTGCTGTCATCTTTGAATAATTTATGATGCTGTTTTTGAGTGTGACAGTGAAGGTTTTGCTGTGCCAAAATTGCCACTTAAAAATCATTTTAATTAGATGTACCTGAAAGACAATAGGGCCTTTTTTGTGTGCAAGAATGATTTACTGGAATGCTCACAAACGACAGCGTATACAGTATTACAGTTTTGTGGTCTCTACAGATGGTATTACAAAACTTAACTCAGGTCTCGAGCATTACTAAAAACCAGTTTCAATCAATCAAATAGCTGTAGATCTATGCCAATGATAATAACTCGACATGTATAAACTTTGATACACATTATATTAATATGATATTAATATTTCATGGGTAGATCAATTTTCTTATTCAAAAAGCTAAAATCGACTTATAATATAAATATAATAAGCCGATTTTAGGTTTTTACCCAGAAACATGTTACATATTTCTTGTATAGTGTAGTTATTTAATAATTTTCCATAACGTGTAAAAATATTCACGAGTGAAAACTAAGCAAAAGCATTAGAGAAGATTATCCAGGTTTATAAAAAAAAATATATTTACAAAAGCATGTTGAATCTTCCCATCATGTGATAATGATCATTGACTTGATTAGTACATAATAAAAACAATCCTTCAGTGGATATAATCTAATTAATCTTCGATGACACAAAGTATTTCTAACATAAAAAATGTTCAAAAAAAAAATTAAACCAACGAGTCGGTATCAACAGCTCAGTAGAAATACTGTTCCAACTTTTATGATTTCATTTCATAATTTATACATACGATGGGGATCATTATTTACTGTTTCGCCCGGGGACAGAACCCGGGTCAAAAGATGCCACCACAAAAAACCTATACACGACCGTTTAATGGACGGCCTTTGTATAGGAGTATGGGAACAGAACATAATTACTTATATGCATTTATTTGTGACAGCGCCTTTATTCTTTAAGCCATAATTGGAAAGTTGCAGTGTCTACATATTGAGAAATCTGCATTACCTAGTTGACTCAAGCAATTGAATGAAAATGACCAATCTCATTACAAAATTACATTTAAATATATGAGTTGTTTCTGTTTTTGTAAGCCATAGGTACCGGTATGAAAAAAAAATACCGGTATGAAACTAAATGTCTCCTTACTTCGGCCATTTTAATTTTTATATTTTGGATATACTTACCCAGTCACTCTCAGGTTCGGTCGTTGCCGTCTATGATCGATGGGATCACATGATCTTGACAGATTTAACGACATCTCTCAAGCTGAAATCCACCGAGCCATGTAGGCTACAGAGCGGCCCAATATTTTTTTTAGGGATGTTCTTTTATTAGGTAATGAGACAGACATTATTTTCTTCAATCCAATATTATTTGAATAATTGCAGAATATTCCTAAACAGTATACCTACCAAAATTACTGTAAGAATCCATCCCATGTAACAGAAAAGTCCGAGCCCCATTGCACAAACCGGGAAATAAATCAAAAAAATTCACAATGCATTCCTGAATTTTTCAAAATGGGATCATAAATTTCTCAAATGAAGAATGAAGACACGGTCTGGACTTCGCTCATTAATGCTCATTTGGTTGGATATTTACACACCAATTACGATATGGTCTCGCATATTTATAAGTACGTTTGCGCACTTGATTTATTGCACCTTAGTGCCGCGTCGTTAGTGTCAAACGAACGTATATTTCAGGGGCAAATATTAAAGATATTACGATTATATATTTAAGTTTATTATAGGCGAGGAATTTCGCTCAGTGTAGTTGTTGTGATGATTTTTAGTAAGCTACAAATAATAAGAAGCTTTTCATTTTAATATGTTTGGATGGCAAACAAGCTTGGCCCCACCTGATGTTAAGTGGTCACCGCTGCCTATAGATATATAAAATACTAGGGGCCTTGCAAATGCGTTGCTATCCCAGAAAGTTGAAAAGTCTCATGTACCTGTAATTACACCGGCACCCATACGTTTCAAACCAGGACACAGCAGCAGTAATAAAAAACTGTGGCAGAATTAGGTATATATTTCCCCGGACGAGCTCCTTCAAAAAGAGCTCTAGTACATACACAGATTGCAGTCTTTCTCCGCGTATATTTCTTTTTCTCGGTAGTGAAAAGTGTAACTGTTATCTTTAGGTACACCCCTTTAAAGAGATAAGAATATAACGGCTATGTAACACGGCAACAAAATATATTCAAGGTGCTTCAACATATTTTCTTGGCGTAACTTAACACAGATCTAGATGGACTTGATACGGCAGTGCTCCCGTCACAGCGGCTAGACGCAGTAACGAGGGGAAATGAGCAACATTTCCCTGGCCAGGTACGCCCCTTCAGCATCTGATTAGATACCATTTCTAGTACATTTGAATAAAGTACCTACTACGTGTATTGCAAGCATGTAAAAATATTTAAGAACTCAAATGCTAACCTCGTTTATAAGATCTGTTTGGAAGATATTCATCAAGAATTTAACCAAAGATTGAATATACTATCTATGGGGGAGGCCTAAGTCCAGCAATGGACGGCCTGCTGCTGATATGATGATAATGATGAATATAGAGAGGTACTATGGCTTTTTTCATCTTTAAAATATGCATTCAGATACAACATTAGGCATTTTCATTTAAAATCACGACTTTTTTGTTCCAATCATAAAATTCTGGCATTTATTGTCAGTCTACTATCGTACTACTATCGTACTTCCTACCACTATTTTAAACACGAATGTTTTTGATGATGGATGGATAGATGTATGTATGACTCTTACACGCTTAAACGGCTGAACGGAATGAGCTAAAATTTGGCACACAAATAGATCCCGCTTTTATGTTTCCGTAAGATGATTTAAATTCAGATATTGGTATTATGCTCAAGTCTACGCAGACAAAGCAGGCAGAAGTCAGTCATAAATAAATACAGACAAACCCGTCACAACATTTCTTATAAGTCAGTTCTCACCATAAAAATATCGAGAAGCCACCACGACCTGACTCCACAAAACATTCAATCTAAACCGACAAATTACACACCCAATAAAGAAATCATACACATCAAAACGGATTACAATAAGGCTCAAAATGTATTCGTAACACACACGGACCATGGGAACTTAGTTCGAGACACGACCTTACAAATTATATGTCAGAAGAGGAACGTGCGCGCTTGACAGCAATTTTAATTTCAAACGAAGATGTCACGTCGTATGTAAAAGGTCACTTCGGAACATCTAATTTGGTAATTGCATGTAAAATGGACATAAGTGATGCAAGTATTTCTATTGTGATTTGTACTTTTCTAAAGATTCTATTTCCCACGAAATTTGCATACATACATGCATAAACTGACGCCTTTTTCCCATGAGGGTAGGCAGAAACTAAAGAACGCCACCTGCTACGATCCTTTCATACTTCCTTCGCCTCGTCCACGTACATACATTTGTTTATACAAGCACGTCGGTTACGAGTACTGCGCACCCAACCTTTCTGTAGAACCTCACCAATAAGGTCAGGGTAGGTCTTTCTAGGGCGTCCTCTCCCGGGGTTGCCACTCACATCTGCCCTATAAATCCCTTTTGTTACCTTTTGTCACCTTTACTCATCCTCTCAACATGACCGAACCATTTAAGCATACTTTTTTCTACTTTTGTCACTACATCGTCTTTTAATCCGCAACGTTCTCGTATTATTTTATTCCTCACTCTATCGTTCAAAGTTACACCACACATACTTCGCAAGGATCGCAATTTGATGAACACGGAATTTGATCTGTAATATAGCTGTCAATGTCAAAAATTTGTAAGAGGTTGAAGGCAAAATAACGTAAGTACATAGTATATATACTAATATGTGAAACTGAAATGTTAGTACTAATGTAATCCTACTTTCAATTCTATCCTACTATTTTTATAAATGCAAAGTTTGTAAGGATGTATGGATGTTTGTTACTCTTTCACGCTTAAACAGCTGAACAGACCTGGATGAAATTTGGCACATAGATAGATTATAGTCTGAACACACAGACTACTTTTTATCTTGGAAAATGTACGGCTCCCGTGGGATAATATATCAACTTTGACGCGGCCAAATTCCGGACAGAAGGTACTGCTTTAATAAATAAAGTTTAACGTTCATTTCATAATTATGATCTAATTTCCAATTTCCAGAGTTCTGAATCGCTGGAATTTCTTTGATCAAACCCCGAAGACCTCACTTGGTTGAAATGAAGTCCAATTGAGTAATAAACTTTAGCTTGCTCGACAAATACATTAGCTTAGACTTAATATGACTTAGCGCCAATGTCATTTGAAAGATAATTATGGTAGTGACATTCATGTAGATTATTATGGTTGTCAAGCAATTGTAAAATTTATGACGTTTGAATTAGTAACTGGAATAGACAGATAAACTCATGCATTAATCTAATCCTATTGGCTAAAGTAACAGTACTCGTATTGCTTGCAAATAAATGATACCTTTATTTTCGGTTTACGAGACTCGCCTGCAAACTCGTCTTCGACTGTATTTAGATGTGTAGGAAGGTCTAAATTTGCATGTGCGTTTTATTTGAACCCAGGTGATGATCCTAGATTATAATCTAACTTTTCTGTAGTACCTAGGTATGAAAACCCAAGTCATCTCGCCAATTATATTGTTCTAAAGTCATTTAAAAGAGTCTGAAGGTACTGTAATTTTACGGAATGAGAAATACTGCTAAGGTCAATTGTTTCAGAGATTCGTATAACGCTGTGTTTGGCCCAGTGGTTGAGTACGACGATGTGTGTCGCGTATTCGATTCCCGCAAGTAACACACATTTGTATGGCCTGTGTGTTTGTAAACGCACCAACGATACAGGAGAAATTCGTAGTGTGGGGCAATGTTTTTTTGTAATAATAAATATATATAAACTAGAAATGCTAACTCCAACCAAGACAAAAATAGAAATGGACCGAGCACAACTAGAATCACTTGTAAGTAAATCGTCTTATCTAGACCACAGTCTACATTACAAATCGCATATGTTTATAGGGTAACCTAGTTGGCGTACTGCAATCTACATACAAGGCATTATGTACCTACTTGGCCTATTCGGTCGAGTAAAACAATAGCCTCTATCTATTACATTCGGAACACCGTTCACACACGTTCCGCGCGATATCATCTGCGTCATCGCGGAGTGTGGAGTAGCTTCACGTAGGCTTTTCCTTTAATTGTGCAAATTGCTTTTATTATTTAAGTACCTAATAATGTTGCAGCTCTAGTATTACTTGTTCCCTAGTAAAATAGATAGATGACAATAACCAAGACTGTGCTTAAAATGGATCTATGTATATCAATGACATTATTAATTTGCATTTATTGATGTTAATGCTACCATTAATGTCATCGTTATATATCAAAATTCAGCTTACGTAGTATGTTTGTATCCATAAAACTAGTGGACTAGTCTTAGTAGCTTTAAGTCTATTGATTAACTTGAAATGCTTTCATTTACTTGTTATCTCGAAGTTCCAACGTAAATATGACCAAGCTTAGCTAGTCGCTCATAAATATAATATAGCAACTTTTCACAAACATGTAGAAATCAATAATATATTAATGGTCAATAAAAGGAAATCGCGTACTAGTTTGAACGATCATAAATAGAGTCGGAGTACCACAAGGCAATATATTGGGCCTTCTTCTATTTCTCCTCTAGATTAACTGATGTTTATATGTACTTTGTTTATAAGATTTTTGACTTCTTATTCATTCTTTAAGTATTAAAATCGAACCTACACTTTTTCAGTGACTAGAAGCCCACTACCAAACCTCTAACCAAGGCACTACAGAAAATGCATAATCAGCTTTACGTAACCACCACGATCAGATACCGTTGCACCTACTAGCAGGCGTGGCAGTGGGCGTGCACATTCTAATTCAAATTGCCAGTTGTAAGTCACGCTAACTAAAAACAGTTGCGTTTCTGATAAAAACACGCGAGATATCACGTAAATGACTGATTCATTGTGTGTTTTGACCTAGTTTTTTGGAAAGGAATTTGAAGGGATTGGCTTTTATTGGCCAAATTAGGCAGGGGTAATACCGATAGGGAGAATTCATGCAAGTCATCTAAGTCTACACCAATAAATAGAATTTAAGTGTCTGTTTATAATATCTATTAGCTTTTTAGTAAATGCATACTTTATGATTGTTTATTCGTTACTTACACACACATGTGACGTTAGCTGTGTATTACTTACATATACGTATAGTAGTCGTGAGCACAAACGTCAAGTTAATTCGGTTCGACTGACGGACCAATCACCTGCAGCGTCGGCGCCCCAAAAAACCCAGAAAGGAACCTAAAAACCCAAAAAATAACTTGACGTTTGTGCTCACGACTCGTGGCGACTACTATAACTAAGGATTCTTTTGTTTTATCTATACTAATATTACAAAGCTGAAGAGGTTGTTTGTTTGTTTAGTTGAACGCGCTAATTAATCTCAAGTACTACTGGTTGGAATCGAAAAAATATTTTCGTGTTGAATAGTTAATTTATCGAGGAACGCTGTAGGCTATAATATAACATCACGCTACAACCCAAGGGAGCGGAGCAGTAACCAAAGACATTACTTTACGCGGGTGAAACAGGCGACGCGAGAAAAGCTAATAATATAATGAAGTTCTTCAAGTCACCAACTACCTTGTTGGCCTAGTGGTCCTAAGTGCGACTGCTACGTTAAATGTCTTGGGTCCGATACCCAGGTCAAGCAAAAAGTGTTATTGGGTTTTTCTATGAAATTCTCAGTAGCAGCCCAGAGTTAGGATTTGTGCCCGGTTAATGGCAATAGGCTCGCCCCTTATTACACGGGGGCTAAACATACCGGCGAACTGTGGGTGTACATTGTTACACCTCTGCCTAACCCTTCGGGGAATACAGGTGTGATGGTGTGTGATGTTCTTCAAGTCAGTAAATCTAATTATAAACATAATATTATGACATTTAGTTGCGTGCATGACTCTGACCTTTATGTTACAAAACTTCAGTTACATTATTGACGTTACAACATATTGTAATTAGAAGATTACATTAGCAACAATCATCACGCGGAAATAATTGCGTGTCCTTTTTACGGGGGTTTCTCAAGAAGTGCACGCCAATATGAACCTTATTTTGAACAATAATTATGGCTTTATTAGTCAGTATTATAAAAGCTGTTGTAATGTTTAAAAAACTATTCACTAAACGTCAGGTGTTAAACAAGGGTTTGTAGTCTTCTGATCGATTTATAGTAAAACACAAAATTGAAATTTTTGTAACCCCCGACAGAAGAATGAAAATCCGTACCGCAGCTAACAAAAGAGCTGATAACTTCAAAACCGATTTCCATCAAACATAGCTAAGAACACTCCCGACTATTACACCTTTCAAAAAAAACTAGATCAAAATCGGTTCATGCGTTCGGGAGCTACGATGCCACAGACACACACACACACAGACACGTCAAACTTATAACACCCCGTCGTTTTTGCGTCGGGGGTAGAGAAACCATTAAATCATTTATTAGGAACATCAGCTTGAAAATGTTATATAAACAATTTATATGGACTGGAATCGTAACAAAAACGGATACAGTACAAAAACATGGGTTCAGTACATCATTTTAGCCCACAATTGCGATGCCTACACGGTCAAAATAAGTAAATGGAACAGCTTATTTTTTTTTTATATTACATATTATTAATGTTTTCCTTACGATCGTGGAACCGTGTCCACCCTGTATTAAACGAACAATGGTAGGCAAAGCCTTCGTAGAAAATACAATGAAAAAGAAAAAATAATTGAAAATCCATTAAAATAATATATAATCAATGTTGCCTCTCATACAGTGCATACAGAAACAAATTTCACACATTAATCGTAATTTGTTTACAACAAAATTAAAAGCATCGGAGGCAAGATCGCGTGCTTGTCCCCACTTAATAAACGCTACCTTTTACTTGGCGTAAAGCGCGTGATTGTTTTATACGATCATTATAGAAAATTAAATTAGATTTCGATTAAGAATTGGCCTCTGTTTTAGAATTTCGACAAATTATAATCAATTTCCTTCAATGTCGAATAAAATTTTCTGTCAAATATTTTGTCAAATTATTTGATGAGCCTTTACATTTTTTATTAACTTAGAATTTAATAGTGGATTAATCGATAAGCGACATGCTTTGCTAAAGCCCAAAAGTCTCATACAAACATAAATAAAAATATATAAAATATACCATCACGCCTGTATTCCATGAAGGGTTAGGCAGAGGTGTAACAATGTACACCCACAGTTCGCCGGTATATTTAGGTCCCATGTAATAAGGGGCGAGCCTATTGCCATTAACCGGGCACAAATCCTTTCGAACATTTGGAAATGAATCTCAAGTTTGCAATTGCGACTATATTTTTCAGCAGGAATTAAGTGGAATTTGTAGAGGCACTTGTTTTAGCAAAACTTGACAGAAGTTAGATGTCAAAATATTCTTTACCGTCAATAACACTGTATTTGTTAATTGAACTGCCTCGGTAGCTTAGTGGTCCTAAGCGCAACTGCTTTGCTAGAGGTTCTGGATTCAATTCCCAGATCGAGCAAAAACTGTTATTGGGTTTTTCCATTAGGATTTGCTCAGTATCAGCTCCGAGTTAGGATTTGTGCCCGATTAATGGCAATAGGCTCGCCCCCTATTACATGGGACCTAAACATACTGGCGAACTGTGGGTGTACATTGTTACACCTCTGCCTAACCCTGCGGGGAATACAGGCGTGATAATATGTTATGTTATATGTTGTTAATTGAGCCAATTATCAAAGGTTCGCTCATTTTGATCATACATCCTTCGCGTAAAACAAACGTCTTCCTTAAGGATATCTCAATCTTTCGATTCAATAAATTGATTGGCTTAATAAACGTCATTAGTCTTTGAAAATTGTGTTTAAATCATTCGGCAGTTGCGTGTTGCGGACGCTACTCGTGTTCGCACGCAACGCTTAACGTTGCGTTATGGCTTTGGGCTAATTTTGAATATGGTGTTTTACTTGATGTATGTCGCGATTATGTGGAAAGGATTGTGTTGAAATATTTTTGTAATTTTTCTGTGTAACGTTTTATAATGCATCACTTTGACTACCAAATTACTATCTCATTTTTCTAACTGTAAAAATCAAAGTCAAAATCATTTGTTTCAATTAATTGAATAAATGAGTTGGTCAGTTAGTCGGAAAGTTGAAGCTAGATGCCCAATTCAAAACGTTGGCAGGTCTCTATAGAGAAGAACCAGTAAGAAATACCAAGGCTTTTTTATTATATTTTACAAATTCCTTATAACATTGTAACACTATAGATAATGAGCAGTATTAAACGATCACATAGATGAATAAAGATATAAGCCTTAGGAGTGCTATCATAGAATTTGAACTTACCCTATTTGCAATACCTGTAATTTATTACGAGTATTATCCTTATGTCCCCTGAAAATCAAACCAAACCAATTTCTACCAACCCAGAAATACCGGTTTAATTCGTGGTAGAACATGCAATCATTTTGGGAACGGTGAACGCTGTTAATCTTTAAATCGCAAAACTCACATCAAACAGAGTTCTCAAACAATAATAACTCAAAAACAAAACAGAAATAAATCATAATGCTCTTAATGACAGCGTACTTCAGTGGGAAAATGATAAAAATGATATTGATTGTGGCGCAATCGGCAGCCATTAAAATAGTCCGATTGATTGAATTTCTCATGGAGCCAGGGTACAGTTGTGAGAAACAAGCTAATCGGTAGCCATTATGCAGGGTAAACGGTCCTGTTGCCTTCTTGTTTTACAATAATGGTTATCATTTTACGTGATTGTATGCACTGGGACTGGATCACACGGCCGTGCATTAAATATAATATTTAAATTATAGTTCCAAGTCATCAACTTTAAACAATTGACTAAAATAGACACTACTAGGTGTAAAAAAAATTATAAATTACATTAGGTATTATATAAATAATTTATTATTAAACAAGTCAATTTTTAAAACACCTACATAGCGGCTGTAAAAAAATTCAAGTTAATTCAAACTTATTTATATCATACTAGCAATCTACCCGCGACTTCGTTCGCATGGCTTATTTCACCCCCGTAAAGTGACGTCTTTGGTAACTGCACCGCTCCCGTAGGTCGTAGCGTGATGTTATATAGCCCATGTTAGTCAGGAATAATGTGATGTGTTTTTTTTTTTTGGTGGGTGGGAAATCATCAAATTACTTCTCCCGCCCTGGGCGGGGCGGGAGGGAGTGTCAGACTTTTACTGACTAAAACCCACCCATGTTCCTTCTTGTGCCCTTTGCGTTCCGGGGGCGCGGTATCTCATGCGAACAACCCGCAGCCCCGGCAGGCATCGGCCCTCAGTGGCCCCTTCCTTTTGCTGACATCTCTTTGAGGCGCGCGTGGAACACGAACGCGCCGTCGACACGGCCTGTCGTTATGCAACGTAAGGACGGTGAGCTACCCATTGCTCACCGTCCACAGGCCCGTATCTACGGTGGCCGGGAGTCGTCTCGCGGCTCCCGACGTCCGGAGCGTCTACCGCGGCAGCTGAGACGGGAGAACCGCTGTCTCAACCGTCCCGCCGCCTCCTTCTCAAGCATTACTGCCTCGCAGAAGGAGGCGACTGCATCCCATTCCCTCTCGCTCCGGACCATGGCTTGCACCAGGGCCGGACGCGAGAGTTCGCCGCCGAATGTGATGTGTGTGTGGATCTATTGTTAACAGAATTTGTCAAATCGGTCTAGTAGTTTCGGAGCCAATTCAATGCAAACAAACATACAATCAAATATTTCCTCTTCATAATATTATTATATAGGTATTATATTATGTAGCATAGACAAGTGAAACTATTTGTTAATATTTGATATAATCCTCTTTGCTGAACTGCCTCGTTAGCCTAGTGGTCCTAAGCGCGACTGCTACGCTAGAGGTCTTGAGTTCGATTCCTAGGTCGAGCAAAAAGTGTTATTGGATGTTTCTATGATATTCTCAGTAGCAGCTCGGAGTTTGGATTTGTGCCCGGTTAATGGCAATGGGCTCGCCTCCTATTACATGGGACCTAAACATACCGGCGAACTGTGGGTGTACACTGGTACACCTCTGCCTAACCCTTCAGGGAGTACAGGCGAGATAGTATGTATTTTATGTAATGTTCTATGAGAAATTTTATTCTATTATTTTCTATACTAATGACAGCTCGCAACCAAACGAACAATTAAAAATCCATCAAAATTTTGAACCATGTTATATACAGAAACAGGTGTATCTACCTCACCGTTTAAGGATTATTGAAATCATAATCTTCGGTAAGGAATCATAGATCGTTATAGCCCCGATTAATATGTAGGTAGGTACTTATTTTGCAATTTTGATTCGATACGGATACGTGCAGGGTGATCATAATTATGTAGGTTTGTAGTTTGAATTATAATAACTGTTCCTACCTACCTACCTAATGGTTTGTGTTTTATATGCTGATACCTATGTGTATTTATCTATGGCTACTAGAATTTTGTAGGTTATTTATTTATTTATAGTTAATTTACAACGGTTACACACCAATTACAATAATTAACCTAGAACAATACTAATATTATCATAAAAGCTACTACACACTTAATAAATAGCAGTGGATATTCTCTCATACTTTCTCTCGCAAAACTTCAAACAAACTCGCATTATCTCTCTCCATTCATCGGCAAACAGATCACAATCAGGATTGACTGCCAGGAGGGCATTGAGGGCTTCCAGAGTCCGACACACCGGCGACTCTACTGCGACCGTACGACATGCTGGCAGAGAAAACAATTTGTGCCTCTTACAATAGCGGTGACCTATATAGTTGCCAGGCACATATAATTGACAATATAGGTTATATAGCTCAGGACAGTCAATAAGCCCTCTGAGGGTTTTGCAGGCTACCGCAATCTGATTCAGACCCCGTCTAACCTCCAAGGAGTTGTAACCCAACATCCCACAAAGGAAATTCGTTGGGTACATGTACGGAAAATACTTGTGCGCTTTTTTAAACAAGAACCTAAGGAAGGTTATGTTATATATAATCACTTATTGCTACGCTAAGTGTTATTGGGTTTCTCTATGAAATTCTCAGTAGCAACTCGGAGTTAGGTGCCCGGTTAATGGCAATAGGCTCGCCCCCTATTACATAGGACCTAAAAACATACCGGCGAACTGTGGGTGTACATAGTTCTTTGGTACACCTCTGCCTAACCCTTCGGGGAATACAGGCGTGATGGTATTTATGTTAATTACTTTTTTTTTAACGGGTGGAAGACATCCTAAAAATATTACAAATGCGAAAGTTTGTGAGGATAGATGGATATTTGTTACTCTTTCACGCTTAAAGGGCTGAACCGATCTGGATGAAATTTGGCACATAGATACATTATAGTCTGGAAAAGCACATATATTAGTTCCCGTATGATTATATATTAACTTTTACGCGGACGCAGTCGCGAACTGAAACTAGTCGTAACTAAAACTTTAACCATGGATTCAGTACATGAGAGTTATAACACTTTTTTTGAATTGTTTTCGCTTTTCGAACAAGAACTGCTAATTCCAAGAAATTAATTCAACCCTGAACGAAAATTGATCGCTTTTTTGATAGCTCATGAAAGCATGGATCCTACAAAAACCGTGTTCACGTGTACTGACTAGGAGGTAAGGTTTACCCCGGGTAACTGTCCCGTTGGTCTCGTGATGGCAAGCACGACTGGTACTGTGTTCGATTCCCAGGTCGAACAAAACGTGTTATTGGGTTTTTCCATTAGGAATTTATCAGTAACAGCCTTGAGTTTGGATGTTGGTGGTGTGACAACCCCGTGTCTCGGAAAGCACGTGATGTTGTTGGTCCTGCGCCTGGTCTCTCCCCGGCTGTGTCGGATTGCTGTCCCATCGGACTATGAGAGATAAGGAAGAGGGAGTGCACCTGTGTTTGCGCACACATTCGTGCACTGTAGTATCTCCTGCGTACTTGGGTAGTCTGCATTAAGATTAGCCGCCGTGACTGGAATCGGTCTGAAGAATACATTACAAGGTATTTAAATGTATCTCAGAGCATCTTATCCTTCTAAAAAGATAGAGAACCAATGTAACTAACATTGGTTTGTATTTTTACATCTTTATCAGTGTAATTACCTATATGTATATAATGAAATTACCTTTACTAGCTTCTGCCAGTGACTTCGTTCGCGTGGTTTTTTTCACTCGCATTAAGTTACTTTTTTGATTGCTGCACCGCACCTATTAGTCGTAGCGTGATGTTATATAGCCTGTAACCTTCCTCGAAAAATTGACTATTCAAAACAATTTTTTTTTTCATTTCTAACCAGTAGTTTCTGAGATTAGCGCGTTGAACCAAACACACACTTTCTTGCTTTATAATATTAGTAGATAAACTATAGATTATTAGAATTAAATTCAATTAATACGAGTATTTCCATCAGTTATATTGACGACTAAACAAACCAGTTATTAAAAACATATTTTTAAGAATATATATTTTACAATAAAAATATATATTTTACAATAAACTTTTTATAATAATAAAAAGGACGTCAAAATGAGACAATAATTTGCATATTTAATTAAAATCTGCTATTGTATTACATTGGCAACACAATATTATGTTGAACTTGTTTGTATACCGTGAGAAAAATATATAGGTACTTATCTATAGCGGCAAAAATAAAGAAAAAATAGTTCGCGATTTCGGCGAGACGTCTCGCTTCACATTGTCGATTATTATTTGGCGCATCATTATATTTCTACAGAGCAGTTAAATCGGTTATTTTTGCATTTTTACTGTTTGGTTTCTTATATCTCAAAGGATGAAGCATTAAATTGAGAATAATAAACAAATAGGTATAAACAGTGGAACTTTTTTCTTTTTTAGTATTTAGGTAAATATATTATTTTTTTTTAAATACCTAATTAGTGATTTTATTGTTTTCATAAAATATATAACTTATTTCATATGATTATTAACTTAATAGTTAAAGGTCACATATAATATATATAGTATTATAATATACAATATATTATTTGATTTTTGCCTCGTAACTAGGTTCTGTTATAAAATAAATAAAATGAAAATTGCAGGTAGGTTACTATTTTTTATAAAGCCATAAAATATTTATTTATGGAGACAAGACACGATTAAACAGAGTGGTTCGTTGAGAAACATGCCCATTATATTGTTTTTTTTTAATAGGTTTTATTTATAAATAACACAGCTAAGCAAACAAAGTAAAACATGAAAACAGCTCTATATGACTTCCTCGCATATTTTATTTGCCGGGACCTGCGCACGCGTCTGTAGGCGGATTTTTTCACGTTTCTCCGCGATTAGGATTGTAAACTCCCATTGCAATGCTTTTTATTTTACCGACGTTGTACACACAGATAGTAGTTCAGTGTCGCTTAATGTACTCAGATAAACTGATAGTTTTGCTTGAATATTGTTGCTACCCAAAAACTAACTAAATGCGAGTTGGACTTGTAGAATACTACACATACCATCACGCCTGTATTACCCGAAGGGTTAGGCAGAAGTGTACCAATGTACACCCACAGTTCGCTGGTATGTTTAGGTCCCATATAATAGGGTGCGAGCCTATTCTCATTAACCGAGCACAAATCCGCGGGCTAAGTCCGAGCTACTACTGAGAATTTCATAGAAAAACCCAATAATACTTTTTGCTCGACCTGGGAATCGAACCCAAGACCTCCAGGGTAGCATTCGTGCTTAGGACCACTAGGCTAACGAGGCAGTTCATTATAGCATAGTAAAAAATACTTTTCTTGTATGGTCTTATTATTTGTTGTTAAGGCCGTATCATTAGCATATTACACATTTCGTGAATTTTCAGTGTTTACCTATTACGGTTCTAAAGATACAGCATTATTATTATGTCAAACGGACAATAGACAGCGGAACCTTTATTACGGAACCCTAAAATGACTGTTTGTATTGTTACAACTTCATCAAATCATAAAAAAATGTTCAAAAAATGGGATATCAGGTAAAATAATTTCAATTCCAGGTTTATTGCTTATGGTTAAGCTCTAGTCGCTAATTATAGGGAACACATTCGATTTCCGCTTTTGCGTGACCTAAGTATATACTTAGGTCACGCAAAAGCTATGGAGTATGTGAAAGGTATATACCTTCCATCACTAAAATTCAGTTAGAATTTTCAACTGCTTGCACCGTAAATCACTAACTAACCAACCTCTCTTACTTCGTTTGCAATCAACTAACACATTTCTCCACATAAAAAAAACCCGCTCAATGAAAGTCAAAGTCAAAGCATTTATTTCAATTAAACCATTGAATCTATTGAATCGTTAAGGAGTCGGTCAGTTAGTCAGAAAGTTGAAGCTAGTTGCTCGTTCAAAAACGTAGGAAAGAATCTATGGAGAAGGACGAGCAAGAAACTTTACGCACACTCTTCTCATTATCAATTAAAGTGTATCAAAATCTAATGCCGTCACAACAAACTTAATACGCGTTATTACCCGACTGGGGCGAGCGAATGGAAAAAAAAGAAGTGTAATGCACGCCGCTCCGACTTACAGGCTGGGTGGACGATAAATTCCAATCAGGGTTCGCGAAGGCGCAAGGGCACTGGGTCGCGACCAGCTGAGTTAAGGGGAACTGCCTTTGAATATAATTGCACCTTTTTTATGGGCTGAATGGGAAATGAGACCGAGAAGTCCAAGTAAAAAGCTCTAAGTACTTGCGAATTGGTTGGCTAACAGATCTTGAACAAGGCCTTTAGTGAGTAATAAGAATAATTTTAATTTATAAACACGAAAGTTTGGATGTATGGATGTTTGTTAGTTAATCACGCCAAAACGGCTGAACGGATCTGAATGAAATTTGGAATATACACGTAGATAATTGAAACACTTATTTAATTATTACTTCGTAATTTGAATGAATCATTTGAAAACATATTAATAATGAACACATATTAATTTATCTATCTAAATCGCGTCTTATCAACGCTCGTGGCGGGCTGTAAGGCTGCCTATCCACAGTTCGCTGGTGGGCACAGGTTTCGGAGCGGACAAATATTAACCAATAGAATTGCATAACTGGGTCAGTGGGTCGTCTTAGGGGGACAGAGCGAAGATTTTATACAATCCTTTTTTTTCTATTTATCTGTTTCTCCGCTCCGCAGTGTCGCTCCGTCCCCGGTTCGACGGCGCGTTGTGTTCTACTCGCGCCTCAAAGAGATGTCAGCACTGCAGGCGGGGTCCACTAGGGCTAGTGCCTGCCAGGGGTTGAGGAATTGGTTCGAAAGAGTTACCGCGGCCCTGGAACGCAAACACGCAAAAGACATTAAGAGGAACACGGGTGGGTTTTAGTCAGTAAGAGTCTGACCCTCCCTTCCGCCCCACGCAGGGCGGAAGAAATCATCTGATGATTTTCCATCCTCAAAAAAAGAAGCCTCGCTCCGCTTCAGTGAACAGGAGGCCTTAGTCTTCTGTATTTAAAAGACTAGACGACCTGCCCGCCACTTCGTTTGCGTGGCTTATTTCACCGGCGTTAAGTTACGTCTTTTGTTACTGCTCCGCTCCCGTTTTCCGTAGCGTGATGGTTTATAGCCTATGTTACTTAGGGTAAATGCAGCTTTCTAATGGTGAAAGAATTTTTGAAATCGGCGCAGTACTTTTGAGTTTATTCATTACAAACATACAAACACACAAATACAAATCTTTCCTCTTACAATATTAGTGTAGATAATGCCTTAAATCATCGTTCCATTCAATTTATCATTGTATACTCTTTCAAAATAGGGTTGTATATCACTCAGCCAGCTATCTACAGTATCTACTCAGAAATAACTACCACCACTACCTTACCACTTTTTAGGTAGAGAAACTTGCACTATATACAAAACAAAGTTGTACCTAACCACGCATGTATAATTCGTCTCGCCATTTTCACTTACAGCGCAACTAGAGCCACTGAGTTCCAACAATGGCCCTGCTGTTCAGTACTAAAAGCGTACTCCAATAACAATGGTTTTCTTTCAAAAACTTTCTTCTTCGACGTCCTAGACCTTAAGCATTTAAAGTTTATGTTCTAAGATTTCAATGGGAATCCATAACACATCCAAACGTGAAGTGCCTAACCGCACACTATTTTCACTGGTGTATCGAGACCGTCCTTCGGTGTGTTCCCATTGTACCCGTTGACTTGTCCCCAATGGTGGAACAACGGAAAAAGTCCTAATTAACGCAAAAGTTTGGACGATGTATGGAGGATGATTAGCTGAAATTTTCCTTACACATACATATGGAACTAGCACAAAACAAAATAATTTATATCCTGGTTTTGTATTTTCGTGGGATAATTTAATACTTTGGATTAATTTTGAAGTCCATGTAGACAACGTAACGGCAAAAGCTAGTATCGTAATAATAATGTTATGTTCAAATGAAGCCATCGCTTGCGTCTAACGCGGTGTTCTGCGTGAGCGACGAATGCGACGCGACGCGACGCTGCGAACGCGACGAATGCGATCAACTCAAGGGCATACCCTGCTTGCGTCCTATATGGCAGTCTGCCGCGAGACGCGACATAACGCGTATTTATTTTGAGGGCGAGCAGACGCGACTCTGTCCATTCACGATTTATTCTTATTAACTCCGCTTGTCCCGATTTTTGATATTCTCTGTGGCGCGGTCAGAGAGTTCCACGCCACGAACTACAAACAAAATCGTACTGTCCTCCGTGATCCGAGAAGTAACTACCAAAATCACGTAGGACACTTCTCGCGGGAGCATCGCGTTGCATTGCATCGTGTCGCGTCGCGTCGCATTCGTCGCTCACGCAGGGCACGACGACGACGGTTCAAATATCAAAAACTAGTCTTTACTTATGAAATAGTACGTAAAACCCCCTTAAAACACAGACTGTTTTGGGGGATTACACATTTTCTCGTTTAGAAAACCTCTCTAGTAGGTGGGCTTTTTGGAGCATTTTAAATCTTACGTCGGTACTGTTAACCCCATTGGCTTATAGAGCCGGCACCAGAACCAAAGCAGTGGAGACATCAGCAATACTTTAGAGATTTTGTCCACAATTTTTAGGGACATTGAGAACAAGCCATGTTTCGGTGTTCAAATTGTCCATGCTCATGTGCAAATGAATGAAAACGGTGTGTAGCAGCTTATCGTAAACGGGTTGTAGGTACTTTAGTATGGACTAGTAACCTAGGTAACGCTTGCTGTTGCAATTATGACCTTACTTCTATTTGAAAGTGGCTCAAAATATGTTAATGTTGCTTGTTGTTCTAAAGATTAGTTCTGTCTGGGAAGGTTACATGCTACTCTCTTTTTTAGACTATTTTTACATACATAACATAACATACCATCACGCCTGTATTCCCCGAAGGGTTAGGCAGAGGTGTACGAATGTACACCCACAGTACGCCGGTATGTTTAGGTCCTATGTAATAGGGGGCGAGCCTATTGCCATTAACCGGGCAATAATCCTAACTCCGAGCTGCTACTGAGAATTTCATAGAAAGACCCAATAGCACTTTTTGCTCGACCTGGGAATCGAACCCAAATCCTCTAGCGTAGCAGTCGCGCTTAGGACCATTAGGCTACAGAGGCAGTCACTATAGGCAGAGTATTTTTAAACCTTCCTAATTGAAACACTGAAAATGCCAGGATGATTAACAAGGGTTTAAAGCAACACACAGGGAAAAGTGGAAGACTATAGGAGAACCATTGGCCCAACAGTGTGACAATAAAGGTTGAAGAAAATTAAAGACTTTTTCGGTATCTTATGTCAAAAATGCTTAGTTTGCATTTTGCTATCCCGAAAAGATAGCTCAAAGTACCTAGAAAAAAATTGTTTGACAATTTTTTTCTAGGTACTTGAGGGCGAAATCTAAAGTCTAATAGTTCTCAAACTACACTAACTAGTCTAATACCTAATAACATGTGATTAACTCGGAACTATCCTTGATCATTTACAATGAAAAACGAAGTCTCAAAATATAAATAATAATAATTCAGCTGAACATTACTTGTTCAACTTTCTTTGACTACGACAAGTACAAATATCATAAACTTTATAATAATATGTTCCTACTTGTTATACAACCTCCAAAACGAAAGGTCAAAGGTCATACATGAATTAATGTTAATCGAAACACACTCACTTGCTTTTTTATACTTTGTCCCATTCACTTGCAAATTCCATAATGCGCCTGAGGGCACGCTCGGTTTCCCACGGTATAATTTATTTGAAAAAAATACATTAAAATCCAACTTTAAAAACATCCAAAATCAAACCTTAAACCGAGAGACCCAAGTCTGAAATTCCACTGCGCCTTAAATATATTCAAGATGTTTTAAAACTGGAGTTCCACTAGTACTTAATATCGACTAAAATCCGTTCAAAGAAATATTAAAATGTAACAAACGGATTTGAACTCTATGCTAACGACATAAAAGCTTTGATAATAAGCTAATGAAGAGATTAGAACGGTTCGCTCTTACGTTGTTTACGAAGAAATTTCTCTTAGAGCTCTTTTTGATATAGCACGCGTCGGATTGTTAGGGCGCATTCTTAATACGCTTGTTAAAGTGTTGATGTTTTATTTTAATATGGCAATCATTATCATTATTTACTAGTATTTTTATTTTATTTTTATTGTTGGCAACCAACTCTTCCATTGATGTCCTTCCTAAATGGGTTTAGATTTTTAGAATCGCTTGTTTGATTTAATAGACTTTTCTGTCAATCTATTAGGGTTCATTATTTCTCAGTTTTCTGCCGCCATTTAAAGATATTTCTCTCTTCCGGTTAATCTCTCTTTTTTCCTCTATTTAAAACAACTCACTATTACAACAATATAATATTTACTTTGCTTTACGAGCTAGGACCTTAAAACTAAATACTCATACTTAATTATAGCAATTTATAATGTTACAATTCTAAACGTAGCCTTACTTATCTCGGCTCGTGTGCCCGAAGTCCGACAGAACGACGTGTCGGTCAAATTCCGACATTGGATAACATAGTATGGGTGTAGTATTATTATTTATATACATGTTTTTACATTTATAACTACCTCGGTAGCCTAGTGGTCCTAAGCGCGACTGCTACGCTAGAGGTCTTGGGTTCGATTCCCAGGTCGAGCAAAAAGTGTTATTTGGGTTTTTCTATTAAATTCTTAGTAGCAGCTCTGAGTTAGGATTTGTGCCCGGTTAATGGCAATAGGCTCGCCCCCTATTACATGGGACCTAAATATACCGGCGAACTGTGGGGGTACATTGTTACACCTCTGCCTAACCCTTCGGGGAATACAGGCGTGATGGTATGTTTTCACTATGTAAGTACCTTGTACCCGGCTGAACATACCAATATTTTTCTCTTGCAATGAAAATGAGAAAATGCACTTATAAATTAGGCTTCTGCAGTAAGTGCTATGAGTAACAACACCTGGAGTTAGCAGGCAGTAATCCCAACATCTTTATGGATTTGGCGCAACCTACGCTTGAGACCGCAAATCTCCTGTCTGATGTGTTTACGAATTATATTTAGAATTAGACAGCGTTGCTGTGTTCCGGTTTGAAGGGTATGGGTGCCAATGTAGTTACAGGCACATGAGACATTTCAACTTTGTCTCTGGGATGGCAACGCATTTGCATTGCTTCTAGTTTTGCAAATGTGTATAGGTAGCGGTGACCACTTAACATGGACCGAGGGCTTGTTTGCCATCCAATGATATAAAAAAATAGTTTAAGGTATGATGAGACTGGCATGCCACTGTAAATAAATGACTCCTACAAAACTTAAGAAAAAAGATTGTATAGATAAAGATAACATTCACATAACACAGACAAGCATCAAGCGTTTGTATGATTTTTATTAGTTGGTACGTACAATTTGATCCCGTAAATTATGATGAATATCATACCTACATACATACATACATACTATCACGCCTGTATTCCCCAGGGGGTTAGGCAGAGGTGTACCAATGTACATACACAGTTCGCCGGTATGTTTTTAGGTCCCATGTAATAGGGGGCGAGCCTATTGTCATTAACCGGGCACAAATCCTAACTCCGAGCTGCTACTGAGAAATTCATAAAAAACCCAATAACACTTTTTGCTCGACCTGGGAATTGAACCCAAGACCTCTAGCGTAGCAGTCGCGCTTAGGACCACTAGTCCAACGAGGCAGTTAATATAATATCATACCTAACACCACGATTACCTATTTTTCAAAAATTAATGAGTGAGGCGAAAGTTTAGGCATTCACATCTACATTCCCATGCATTTAGCAAAAATAACATTAAAATTTATTTATTTTTATTTATTTATTTCTCCATCTTACGACTGTCATTACAGGATGACCTAATGTGATAGTGGTCACAATAACAATGAACACTGATTAATATTAAATTTTGTAAGTAATCACAAACAATGCATTTTTTGTGAACTCACTCAGAGAACAATAGAATAAAATAATTTATATACATACATAAACGCACGCTTTTTTCCCATGGGGGTAGGCAAAAATCACAGAACGCCACCTGCATACTTATCCTTACATACTCCTTTCACCTCGTCCACGTTAATGCATCTGGTGAAAAATAATTCCATAAATAAAATATTTCACATGAGTAAAATCTGGACAAAAAAAACTAGCTTAATAAACAATAATTGACTAACAACGGTGTCTATACCATAGTTCTCAAAAAAAGTTAATGATTCACTATACAAATACACAATTTTCTTTTTTATGCTATGACATCATTTTCTTCGTTTAGTCTAGCGAAGCATCATAACTGCCGGTCAAAAAATATAGCCATTAACAATCAATGTTTTACTAATAGCCGATGAAATCTTACTGATTAGCTTTGACCTTTACGGGAATCAAAATATTTATTGATTTCAAGAATACAATCGGGGAAAAATGTGACTTATTCATTTTCAAAGGAGAGGAGGCAAGCTGTTTTTATTTTACCTTTTTCCAAATTTTAAGCGACATTCATGTTATAAAGCGCAATTACTACGCTAGAGGTCTTGGGTTCAATTCCCACGTTGAACAAAGTGTTACTGGGTTTTTCTATGAAATTCTCAGTAGCAGCTCGGAGTTAGGATTTGTGGTTAATAGCAATTGGCTCGCCCCCTATTACAGCGGACTTAAACATACCGGCGAACTGTGGCTTATATTTTTTATTCAACTATAAGTTTCTGATACTTGTGCTAATTAATATTTCGACGTCATTTTAGGGATTTCAGAAGATACAAAACCTATCGTTTTCACCCTGTTTATATTTTTATACGAGTCCACATTTGGGGCCTACTTTAATGTACCTAAGTAAATCCATATAAATCTGTAATAACTAAAGAATTGTCGATCCGAAAGTTATATAAAAGACAGGTCATGTTTTGATGTAGACGCGGGCGCATAAGTCAGGGGTCGCGTCAAACGTTCGACAAACTACGCCATTGTAACGATATTACAAAGCCCTCGGACGTCAGAGAAGAATAAAGTGGCTAGTGCGTTTTGTGGAGATTGAATTTTATTTATTGGATCGGGTTATGCTTTTGATACAGAAAGAAAACTACCTACTTATTTTGTAAAATGAAGTAATAAGAGCTTTTTTACAAATTTTCAGTAAAGAAAACTACTTGTCTTATTATTTATATAATGGTCATAGAGAGTAAAATACAAATAAATATTACCATGTCGAGATTAAACATACAGGTGGTCGAATAATAAATGAATTATCTGAGCATATACATTATTAGGTCAGCGTTATTTATTATTCTTTAACTCTGAATTAGTGAGCCAAATGTAGTTAGTATAAACGCACTTTATGAAACGACGTTACAAATTAATTAACTATGTTAAAATAATCAAACTTTGCTATTTTGTTCATAATTAATTGTTGATAATTTTAAAATTCTTATTGTGTATCATTTAATTGCTTAGGTAAAGGTAAGGTAGAAAAGATCTTGGTTTTTAAAAGCTGAAATAACACCCTTACACACATAAACTGCTCATGTCATGAGCAGTTTATTAATGATTACCGTATTTAAGGTTAAAATTAAGTATAATTTTAAGGCAGATCAGTAAAAAACTACTTTTTTTTTCAATGTCTGTTTATAATTCTTCCGAAATTTTCATCAAGCGTGGAAGTGAAATCTGCGTACCACCTTCCATTAAGTAAGTAAAATAAGTTTTTTTTTTTTTACTTTTCACCGCTTTGGTTAGGATTGATGACATCACCCCAGTATCCAGCAGAGGTGCGTTTATGGTACACCAACAATTTTCTAAGCACGTTTAAGTTGCGTATAATAGGGGCGAGCCTATTGATACAAGAATTAAATGGAAGTATCTATATAAAAAGTTCAGCTACACATTTTTACTGCAGCCCCGCAGTGTACATTCGTCCGACGCGTCGACAGCTCGTTGCGTTTGCCCGCGAGCGGCTCGCGCGCCTATTTGTGAACGCCATCTATCGCTCCACTTGTACAACACTACAACGCCATTAAGGCATAGAATATTATGGAATTTTGGCTGACATAATATAGGTACTCTTTTATGTATCTGTGATTATTTTATGTGGCTATAGATCTTTCAGGAGCAGTATAGTGACCAGTCGAAATTGCGAGTATATTTAAAAATTATTGTCAGGTAATTTAGAGTCATCACGCGAGTATAAAATTTGTACATTTTCTAACTTTAACAATGTCGGTGACATTGTAATAAAAAATAGAATAGAATGAAAGCCATGAAAAAATAATAACTTTTTAATTTCATTATTATGATAATGTATTCTAATAGACTGCCCCGTTGGTCTCATGGTCGCAAGCGCGACTGATGACCACGGAGTCCTGGGTTCGATTCCCGGGTCGGGCAAAAAGTGTTATTGGGTTTTTACATTAAGAATTTCTCAGTAGCAGCCCGAAGTTTGGAAGTTGGTGGTGTGACACCCCCGTGCCTCGGAAAGCACGTAAAGCCATTGGTCCCGGCTGTCATTCGTATATCTTTGACAGTCGTTACGGATAGTCAGAAGGCAGAAAGTCTGACAATCAGTCTTACCAAGAGGTATCGTGTTGCCCAGTAACTGGGTTGTGGAGGTCAGATAGGTAGTCGCTCCATGTAAAACACTGGTATTCAGCTGCATCCGGTTAGACTGGAAGCTGACCCCAATAAAGTTGGGAAAAGGCTAAGTAGATGATGATTATGATAATGTATTCATTTGCAGTTCCAGCAGGAAAAAATCCCCTTCACACTTTTATTTCTAGTTAAATAATTAAATGCGTTACATTTTATGCCGCCTTTAAACTCAAGGTACAAATCCGAGCTAGCAACAACTCACAATTACAATATAGCCCTTAACAAGAACGTAAAGTTGTAAATGCTAGTTGTCTCGCGAAGATAACTCGCTCACAATATATTTGTAACAAACAAAACCAGTTACTACAGATGTTAACTATTAAATTTGTCGTTAGCTGATATAAGAAGCCTATTTGTTATTAACAATATGGCCAATATACTACGATGATATTGGTGAAAAGGTTTTGTTGAAAGGGTACTTTCAGTAATTTGTTAGACCATTATTTTGTAAAATATTTCAATTGGGTGCTGAATTAGTGGTATGTTATTCTTGGTTGGTAATTCAATTGGATTAAATAAAAGAATATTTTGATTAAATAAAATATTTAGACGTCTAGTTTACATTTTAGGTATTCAAAAAAGTGCAATATTCTTTACTTTTTACAAATAGATTACCTGCTTACCTACTTACATACCTGGTTGCTCTTATTCTTACCATTACCATGGCTAATAAAAATCCCCTCAATTCTCAATATCAATCTGACATTTTTCTGATCCAATTTAGGAAGCATTTCCTATTTTTATCACAGTTATGTGAATTTTCATTTACTCCTTTTTCTTTTTCAGCTGTTAGTAAACAGTCAAATGTTAGCTCTTTTCAAACTAAAACAAATGAAAATTTAAAGTCGTTTTGACTTCTAATAAAATTGGAACTCTATTGTCACTATAACATAAACGTTTTTGAATTAATTCATTCATCTGATCATTCCAAATACAAAAAAAAATACAGCCAAATATAACCATATATTTTCTCACCAGCTTCAAATCCACCAGATCCAAACACGTTGCTCATATTATTATCAAAACTTAATATGTTAAATCTGAAGATTATCAGCAGGACCCATACATTGTTTTCCTTCACGTCCCTATTTGCATACACTGATCGACTGAACATCGAGATTGCATTCGTTTTGTTTTTATCCGTCGCCCATTCAGTGATGTTTTGAAATTTTACACCGTGAATAAATGCTTCGTCGATGTAGGTCTCGAGCCAATAGGCGTTCTTTATGCTGTCATTAAGTATTAGGTTAGTTATGCTGTTTTGTTTCGATTTGTGATGAGTTGACGATATTTTGGTAGTAAATACTTATTTTTGGTAGCGATTGTGATGGGTCTACCTAAAAGAAAGGAAAAAGAAAATTCTGATTTTACTACTGTTAACAGACCGCCATTTTTGGTTTGGAAAGAATTTGTATTATAATTTTTTGAACTGTCATAATTAACAAACTCGCGACTGCTTCGCTAGAGGTTTTGGGTTCTATTCCCAGGTCGATGAGTGTTATTAGGTTTTTCTAAGAAATTCTCAGTAGCAGCTCGAAGTTAGGATTTGTGCCCGGCTAATGGCAATAGGCTCACCCCATATTATATGGGACCTAAACATACCGGCGAACTGTGGGTGTACAATCATTATTTTTTGGTCTCTACTGGCTTTCCAATAGTGATTCTTTAATACATAGTTCGTTGCCGACGGTAAGAAATGATGATATTATAGGACATTTAAATACTAAGAACCTATTTAATTGCCTCTGACTAGACGTGATTGCCCAGATCCTACTTAAAATTAAAAATGCGAAAGTTTCCGAGGATGGATGGACAAAATTGGTATAAAATTATATGCCAAGTGATTTAAGTAATCGGAGACTCTTTGGGGGTAATACAGGACCTTAGTATACTTCATGAATTATTGTCATCGAGTCTCAAACGATCTTTTTGTATCCGGAAAAAATCCTATCAATGGGAAACTTTTACGGACAAAAACGGCAAAGATTTTAACACTATTTTATCCTCTTATGACTAGTTGAATTAAAATTACATTTTCGTCATGACCACGTCCGTAGGTGAAGCAAGGTGTGTGAGTACTAGTGTTGTGCCTAGTAGAACTATCGATATCGACAGATGCCAACACTCACTTTTTTTGTATGTTTGTTGTCATTTTTAGAGAACAGTCATTTACGATAATCATGCTGGCAATCAGTCGCCTAAAAATCCAATAAAAAATACAATATCAACATATTTCTACATACCTATTCCAAAGACAATTATGTAGTAGAAACTGGGTCTTGACTACTCATATGAAAGTAAAAATAAGACTGCATTATAATCACATTTCACAGAATAAAAATCGTAATTCAGCATCAATTAATCAGTGTTGGACAATTACAAATCAGCGCCTTCAAAATGGCCGGTAATTACCCAGGTATATCAATCATCACTCATCACATAGTAATCGGACTAATAAACTCACATTAGATTACACTTTGATGACTTACATGTTAATGTTTGATATCATTAGTGAAGTGAAGCAACTGACACGATTAATTGAACTTTCATTTTTGGCTATCGTTCTTATACTTTTCAACATCTGCTTACTTTAAACTTAAATAAAGACTTGCTAGTTCTCGACAAAGTTCTCAAAAACAAACTTCACTAAAATACGAAAAACTTAGTCTATCAAATAATGATTTAAAGAATCATCGTAAACTTTTTAGTCGCTGTTAAACTTATAAATATTATTGAAGCTATCAATCTCATCACTAGACAGAGCTGAGGCTTGCGTGACCTCTGCCCTTCGCCCGCGCACTTCCCCCCTCCCTTTCCCCCTCGAACCCCGCAAACCGCACACATGACTCGCTCTTAGCGATCCCGCCCAACACCTTTTTGGTATCAACGGAAAAAATCGATACCGAATTTGTATTCGGATTTTAAATCGATTCGATAGTGCGATTATTGTTGATTCATTTTGTTTTTGTGATTTTGGGTAAGTCACGATGTGGATACGAGTAAGTTTAGTTCCTGTTTAATATAAAGACAGTAATATTGTGAAGACTTCTGAAGTTTTTTATTATTATTTATTTAATTTACCGAAGTAAATAATACTTTCATGATACCTAAAGGTAAAGACTACATTACAATGGTGTGATCCCTATCAAAAACACCTTCGTCAAATTATCACGGACTGCACGTTTGAAAAAGTAAAACCAATCACAAAAATCGATACAATACATTGTTAATAAAACAACAATACCGTGATATATGACGTATCAGAATCGAATAAAACATAAAGCGCACGCGATCCAAAACATATGTCCGTCATTAAGACGCATTCGAACCACGAAATAATTCGAATTCCACACATTCAAATACTCCAACACAATGCCTAACAAAGGTAAGCTTGACTCAATTAAATCTTAATTCGTACAAAGAAGTCGATTAATGAAATTAAGTCGGCATTTAGTCGATTTAACCATAGTGATGCCACAATAGCCCTAAATAGTAACAATCGAATGAAAAGATACTCGAAATCTTGACACAACAAAAGATCTAACTAACCCGGCTTGTGGCGTGACTATTAAATTTTAATGACATGATTTATTCAAGGTGGTGTAAAAAAAACACAAGAAAAGGGTACGATGTTACGATCCATTTTTCATATAACGCGGTTGGTAGCAAATGGCCAAATAAAAAATGTTTAACAGGCCGACACTTTATGAAAAACGCAGTCGGACTGTGTGTCGGCTTTGTCATCGGCAACAGAATTTATTCATGGTTACCTGTTGAGCTCCAGCAGTGAATAAAATATAAAGAATATTCCATTTTTCTGGATTCATATTGCGTAAGGTGCATGGATTAGTAAAGTCCAAGAAAGTTAGATCGATTTTTTCTCCCACTTGTAGAGCGAGTCCTAAGTATAAATCCTAAATCAATCCTTTGGTTATTAACTGACAGTATTAAAATAAATAAAGTTGAACATTAGTCACATGTTCAACTTTATTTATTTTAATACTGTACCTAAAACTTTATCTTTTAGCAAGTTGATAAGTTATGATAGTTACTTAATTCTTTCAAATTATTTTATCTTTTTTTTGCTAATACGATAAATTTTGTGAACTGATATTTCTGAAACTGAAACGTTAATGTAGTCTAAACAAAAAATAGTCCACCTATAATCTAAAATACAATATTAAAAAACGAGCCCGTACTTTCGTCCACCCATACCACCTCGTACACAATATTTGGTCATTCTCTTAGTGGTAGCCGTCTCATTTATAATATTTTATAGAAATCAACTAAACAGAATTGAGAACATTAACATCAGTACAAAGCTGCCCCGATTTCGTGCGTTTATACTAAATTGCTTATGATTAGTGTGACCAAACGGTCCTTATTTTTTTTGTTAATATTTATATTTTTTGTGACGTAAGTAATATGTTAGTTTTTATAATTTTGGAAGTATTTTTAGTGTGTTTTGGTATTTTATATTGTAAGGAAAAATTATTGTGTCGTTATAATGGGTGTTAATAAATAATATGAAACGAAAGAAGACTGTTTATAATGAATTGAGTGAATTGTAATGTTTGCAAATATCTAATAGCGGTAAAAAATATAATGTAACGCTGAAGGTTTTTTGTATTTACAAAATACACTGTTTTTTCAATCATCTTGATCATTTATGAATAAAATTTTGGCCATTACCCATTTATGGCGGGAATTAACAAAATTAATAATTAGATACCATACATTAAGGTCTATTATAAAAACACATTATTTAATGGTTTTTTTTTAATTTATTAGAAAGCTGCAATATATTATTGACATACAAACAGTTACAAGATCCGAACTCAAATTATGTTTTTTCTACAGAGCAGTTGTTTTAAAATACATTTGAAGAGGCGTATGTTATCCACGTCCAATATGCTTGTGTAGCACGTGGGTAGGCAATGATTGTAAATATGAAATATTGTTATTGATTGTTATTAAAATAATATTATCACTAAAGTTTTAAAGCTTATAATTTAACTGCCTCCTTAGCCTAGTGGTCCTAAGCGCGACTGCTTTGCTAGATAGATGTCTTGGGTTCGATTCCCAGGTCGAGCAAAGTGTTATTGGGTTTTTCTATGAAATTTTCGGTAGCAGCTTGGTGTTAAGATTTGTGCCCAGTTAGTGGCTATAGGTTCGCCCCCTATTACATGAGACCTAAAACTCACCGGCGAACTGTAAGTGTACATTGGTACACGTCTGCCTAATCCTTTGGGGAATACAAGCGTTATGGTATGTTATGTTCTCAAGCTTATTTAACCAACTTTTAACAAAGTCGACTAGGTATACGCTCACAGATTAATTGTTAACACTTTTTTTTGGCTCTTCACAGATAAATTATTATATTGTACAGTAGTCATAACCTGGACAAGCAATGACTTTTCTAAAAAAAGTATTGGTATTATGAAGAGAAGCGGTTGCAAAAAAAATCTATCAAACTATCAAAGAAACACACTATTAAAGAAAAGAAACGTTTTTTCTTATAGGTATTTTTAATATCTTTTAATTAAAGCACAGATGGTTAAATCAAAAACATTTTCTTCACAGTTAAATTCTTTTTTGAAAAAACCCAACCAATAAAAAGTAGTTTATTAAATTATTTCCACAAGAAATCTGTGAAACGACAGACTTCGAGTCGCCGTCGCACAAATATAAGAGAAACAAAAAAATAAGTATTGGGTGAAGTAGCAAAAACGGATTGTATTATACAAATCATCAAATATCTTTGCGAGATGCAGCCCTTCAAATGTGTTAAGGTCATCATGACTTTGCCTATTATTAGGTGAACCATGCATTTTGGATTTCAAAAGGATAATACATTTTCCTTCCATTCTGTACATTACTGAAAGGAAATTTTGTAAAAATCTGCATTATTATCTAACTCCTTAATCTTCGGTACCTAATATTCTTTGTTGTAATTAAAATTATAATACAAAAAACTAAAAATTCAAATTAAACATTCACAACACTCAACGAATTCCACGTATAGGTACGATTTTTTTGTGGTCATGATAAAAAAATATTATGTGGAAAAATAGACCTACCATTATACATTTCATGAATTTACATTCAGTATATAAAAATCGAGATTCGAAATTGGAATTACCAATTTTCTTGTACCGCATTGCCCAATTTAAATCATAATATTCCTATAAAACCAAAACGAATGGCGTCCCTACCAACACACCCCCTCATGTCACCATACATTGTATTCTCAAAAATGGTAGCGAATATGACATTGACAAAGGGTGTTGGGATAAACTTTGAAGAGAAGAACAAAGATAGCTTTTTTTCTGACTTGAAGCGGCAGAAAAAGTATAATTTATATGATTTTTAGGATGAGAGCACCTGTCGCTAATTGCCACCTTTTGGCGGCGATAGCTTTTGTAAAGAAACATGAATACTGTATTCTTTTGTCGATGAGAAGTTCTATGATGAATTTACATGCCTATTCCGTTGAATTGGTGGGAATTATTCTGCCATTGATAGCTGTGAAAATAATATTCAAAGCGAAAAATTTCATCAAAAAGCAAAATAATGGAATTCGAATCGTTTTTTTTTTTACAATTTATCATTATACTTCTATTAGTGTTAACAGGCTTCTTCTGGCTAAGCTTACACCATGTTCGACTTTGTCTTTGTCAATTGACCTAGTCTAGAGTCAAGAGCTTACCCATCTCTAATAAAAAAAACACCTTATTCATTCCAAAAGCGGTCCCAGTACTTTAATCATAACAGACAAACGGATAGACAGAGTTACTATTGCATTTATAATATTAGTAACTATGGATCAACCAGAAAATATCTCACGCGCAAAATGTCCTAATTATAATAACGGTAACCCGCAAAAAAAATACACCAAGTTATTATCGATGTAGGTATTTAAAATAAATCGTGCACAACTCCAAACACCTAAACGTCAATACAACCATGACGCAACGTCAAAACATTACGTCAATAACATCGAACAAAAACCAAAGGGTGGACAATCCCTGACATAGCCCGCTGTCCATCAAATTATAAACACAAGCACATCACTCAAAACACAGAATCAAAACACGGGATAAACTGAACACTTATCTGTCGACACCGGTCAGAGGTTACCATCTGCCTGGATACATAACGACATTAATGTTATGTATCTCTATTCAATCAATGTTGCGTTACATGTTCGAATCAATCATCAATTTGAATACATTTACTTGTTACATTTATCTGTATCGAGTAACTTAATAAAAAGCGTGTTAAGTGCACGTGGTTCTCAATGAATGGGATGGTGATTGTATCTTTTTGTTTTGTGTACAATTCAGGTTCTGTTTTGTAATTATTGTTTTGCTTTAGCGTAGGTGGAGCAATGGAATTGTTGCGGAATTACATGTCGTAGTCAATTCGCTATACAATAAAGAACACATCTTTTTTTTTAATTTTAAAATAAAGTTCAACAGTTAAGATTTAACTAAACTAAAATAATTATTCTTCCAAGCGTAAGGAAAACGAAATGGGACATAAAAGGCGAACTAAAATTTAAACTAAAATTATCGACAAAACAATAGCCCTTTTAAAAGCACAGCACTATCCATCATCGCGACAGACGTGCGTTAAAATCTACTCAACACAACGAAACGTGGCAAGTAATAGAGATACCTTATAAATTACCGTAAAGTTATGAAACTCTGGACGGACATTCGGACAATTTCTAATAAAGCCTCGGTGATGAGCAAGTGTGGTTTATTACTACAAGACACGCTCCATGCCAAACAATGAGTGGAACGAGCAATTATTGCAGGCATAAGGCAAGGTTTTCAAATCAATATTTGATTCTTTCGATTGATTGGACTATTAGTGCGGTGATTTGTCGAGTCGTGTTGTACTTTTAATTGATTTCAAAAAATAATTGCGTTTATTCACCGATTGTATCCGTAGGAAGATGTTTCCGGAACTATCCGTTTCTCTAAGACGAGAAACTATTAATTATACACACGAAATATTATATTCGCTTTAAAATTTATCTAATAAAAAGTTAAAATATTATTAAAAATGTAAGCAGCAAAATGTGCTAAAATAAGTCTTGCGTCAAGACTAAAATAAAAATAATTATTTATTTCCACGACGACAAAATCTTCCTTGAAGAAAGCACATCGATAAAACAATATCTACTCGAACCTTAATACCCATACTAAAACATCGACTAAATGCGTCCCCATCCCTATTCCTATTGTATTGTACAGGGAAGTCGTAATATTTATTAGTGAAGTGATACGGCGACACTAGACAAAGGCTTACAAAATTATTGAAAAGTCTCTTGGCATCCCAGAGAATATTTTTGTACGGACATAATATTTACCCATTTAAGTCTTCAATTAAAATGTTCGTAGGCGGGATAATTGTGAGACTAGGTTTTGAAGTCGATGACAGACGAAAACTATAGAAGTACAGAATAATAAACATGGAATAAAGGTGCCTCGCTAGGTCGTTTTGTAAGGTACTTACATTATAGAAATTTAATTTTGCAGTCCTAAAGTAAACTAGCATCTGCCCGCGACTTCGTCCGCGTTAAATTTGATATATTATCTCACAGAAACCGTACATTTTCCGTGATATAAAGTAGCCTTTATGTTGTTGCACACTACAATCTATCTTAGGGCCAAATTTCATCCAAATCCGTTTAGCCGATTAAGCGTGAAAGAGCAACAAACATCCATCCATGCATTCATTTATGCTCACAAACTTTCGCATTTATAATATTAGTAGGATTTTAAAGCTGAAGAATTTATTCGTGTTGTCTTGATACGTACTAATTTCCAGGAAAAAAGGACGCTACGTTGCCTTCGGGTGGTATAGGCAAAATTTGTTATCAAAAAATTGGAAACATTCATTGGTACACCTCTGCCTAACCCTTCGCGGAATACTGGCGTGATAACATAACATACCATCATGCCTGTATTCGCCGAAGGGTTAGGCAGAGGTGTAACAATGTACACCCACAGTTCGCCGGTATGTTTAGGTCCCATGTAATAGGGGGCGAGCCTATTGCCATTAACCGGGCACAAATCCTAACTCCGAGCTGCTACTGAGAATTTCAAAGAAAAACCCAATAACACTTTTTGCTCGACCTGGGAATCGAACCCAAGACCTATAGCGTAACAGTCACGCTTTAGTCCACTAGGCCAACGAGGCAGTTACTGGTGTGATGGTATGTTGAAATAGGAAACCTGTAAGAAAATTTACGCAGACAAATTTACAGTTAAAAGTTTACTATCCTTACAGTATTATTGTAAACAGTATTACTTGAGTAATCCTAATTTTATTTCAACAGTAACATTAATTTTCAATCCAACGATACAAATCGCTCGCAATTTATCATCTGTTGTTCGACAAATGCAGGTAAATGTCTACAAATTCATATCCCGGAACAATTTGTCAGTTCAACATGGCAGTTTCTGCATAAACCTGGTGCTAATGTAATGTAAATTAGATGTCGCGCAATCAATTTGATCTATTGTCCTGTTTTGTTTATGATAAACGGTATATTTGACAAACATCTAAATAAAATCTTGTAAATGTTTTGTCATAATTAAGAGACAATGTAAAATTGTTATGGTTGAAAAAGTGAAGTGTGTCTTGTTACATACATACTAACACGCCTGTATTCCCCGAAGGGTTAGGCAGAGGTGTACCAATGTACACCAAAAGTTCGCCGATATATTTAGGTCCCATGTAATACGGGGCGAGCCTATTGCCATTAACCGGGCACAAATCGTAACTCCGAGCTGCTACTGAGAATTTTACAGAAAAACCCAATAACACTTTCTGCTGGACCTGGGAATCGAACCCAAGACGTCTACCGTAGCAGTCGCACTTAGGACCACTAGTTAATTAATTATTTACCAGTGTAGTTAATTATTTACCGTAAAAAAAATATTTATTTAAATAGATTGTAACTAACTACTTTCAATGACACTCATTAGCACTTTATCGGGTCTGAATGTTAATGCTACAGGTGCCAATATTGAAAGTGATAATGTTGGTGTAACTATAAATATGATGAGTGAAGTTTATGTATAGGTGTTATAGTCATGATATTGTGTCTTGGCATCTTAACACGATGACATTTTCCATCGTTATGTATGAATATCTAAACTAATAATATAATAAAGCTGAAGATGTTTTTGTTGGTTTGTTTAAACGCGCTTATCTCTGGAAGTAACAATCGGATTAAGAAAAATATTGTTGTATATGATAGGCAAATTCATGAGGAATAGTAGAGGCTGTACAACATCACGCTACGACCCACGGGTGCGGAGAAGTAACCAGAAATGTAACATAACGAGGGTAAAAAAAAAACACGTGATCAGTAACAAGATGGTAATATGATTTATGTCCAGGAAAAAAGACAAAAGTTTACATATTTACCATCACGCCTGTATTCCCCGAAGGGTTAGGCAGAGGTATACCAAAACTATTGCCATTAACGGGCACAAATCCTAACTCCGAGCTGCTACTGAGAATTTCATAGAAAAACCCAATAACACTTTTTGCTCGACCTGGAAATCGAACCCAAGACGTCTAGCGTAGCAGTCGCGCTTAGGACCACTAGGCTAACGAGGCAGATACAAGTTTATATTTTCTTTTTTCTTTTTGGCAAAAAAAAAAATACGTTTACGTCATCTATAGAAAATAAAACAAAGACATGTATATTTTATTATTATATTTTTTTAAACTTTTTTATCTACGCCATGTGTCCATTACCTTCATTACACCTAAACTCAACATATCTTTTAAACACACAGCTGTTTGAAAATCTACCATAAAGATAGCGACAAACAACTATTTAAAATTCCATTTATCGACACCAGTCCACGTCAAGGCCACTGCACCATCACCCGAAGTTATAACATATTGCGCTCCCAATTAAGGGTGTACTCCCTGCTGCGTTCGCATCTACTGGAGGAGGCTCAATTTAAATAGCTAGGCCACGATTCGACCCTTCCAACACCACTTTAGTCCCAACACCTTCAAATATAACCCTTAAAGTACTAAAGATAAGACTCACTGAATAGCAAAAGTATCGTGGTAGGTTAAAACAGAAACTATTAGAAAATGGCCTCCAGCTATTCTGCAATATTCCCACAAATTTTCAACTACGAGTCGTTGACAATGAAAAATTGAATAAAACTGTTAAAGATACGCTCGTGATGAGTTAAACGGAAATTTTTTGTGTAGTCCTAATAAACTATTGAATTTTTCATTACTGGCAACGTCACTAACGTACGCTTCTACCTTCTTCTTTTTAGTCGAAGGTGCTGGATAATCCTTTTTTTTTTCTTACAGTTCCTGGGCCTAGTAGGTGGTCACGCTTATCGCAGATTCATTGGCATTTTAATGTCCTCTAAAGTGCACGAGTAGGTAAACTTCGGGCACTGTAGCAAGTAAATACACAAACCATTGTAATCAATAGTTTTTTCATACAACCTCAACTATTGAAGTTTTGACTTAACTAATAGATTAAAAAGAAAATATTTGTATTATTGTTTGTAATTAATAAACTCAAAACTAAGTGCTTAATCGATTTTAAAAATTCTTTCACCAATGGAAGCTGCATTATCAGCGAGTAACAAAGACTATATATTATTAAAAAAAAATTGAGATCCGTAACATCACGCGGGTGAAGTCTCGGGCATAAGCTAGTCACTGATAGAAAATAAAATAAAAAGTAGTTTTTCAATTGTTTTTCCACATATTCAAACTTCTTTTGTTTCTTCCTACCATTTTCTTTTTCGCCTCAAAATCTATTGTCACTGTCCTTTGCTAAACACGACACGACAAGCCAGACGTGTACGTGCTAACAAGTACACAATCAGTCTTTCCATCCAAGAATTATAGAGGTTCTAGTTTGATACCGCGTGACTACCACCTGACCTTTAGGATCAGTGGGGCATCGCGGATTTTGCCTTATTAGTTACAACTTCATCGGTGTACAAGTAAGCTGCAGCTGGCCCAATATTATGAGATTTTTGAAGATTTTTATGAAATTCGTTAATGTAGTTATGAAGTACATATGTAAAAATAATGGCCATGGAACAAGTAATCGTAGACAGACCTAAGTATAATGACTGGACCTATTTATATTTTCTATGCCTGTTTCTCCCGATCGTTATGATGGCACAGAAATTAAGGCCCGCCTTTAATACATAATAATGTTGTGGGTTCGATACCGGGAAAGTACCTATGTGATTATTTTTTTTTCCATACCTATGTAATTTCTAAGTTTATCTTGGATATCATTGACAGCACTAAAGGAAAACACCGTGAAGAAATCTGGACTTATGATTAATATAAGTATAATATCGCCAATCCCCTTGAGCGAGTGTGCTGGTTTTTGTCCTGCAATGGGACGATAATTGTCAGGTATACATTTCCCCTGACAGAGGTGAAGAAAATTGTTAAAGGAATTTATTGAAACGTTCATGACAGGACAAAAATACAGACGCAATACTTACTGGCAAGAAAGTATTGAAAATAATATTAATTGTACATTAATTAATCCACGTATGAAATGTTTGAAACCTGCCCCGTTGGTGTCGTGGTCGCAAACGCGACTGATGAGCACGAGGTCCTGGGTTCGATTCCCGGGTCGGGTAAAAAGTGTTATTGGGTTTTTCCATTACGAATTTCTCAGTAGCAGCCCGGAGTTTGGAAGTTGGTGGTCCCGGCTGTCATTCGTAGATCTTTGACAGTCGTTACGGATAGTCAGAAGTCAGAAAGTCTGACAACCAGTCTTACCAAGAGGTATCGTATTGCCCAGTAACTGGGTTGTGGAGGTCAGATAGGCAGTTGCTCCATGTAAAACACTGATATTCAGCTGCATCCGGTTAGACTGGAAGCCGACCCCAACATAGTTGGGAAAAGGCTAAGTAGATGATGATGATAAAATGTTTGAAATAGAGAAAGTTACCTAAACTCCAAAATCCAAAGTAACTTCACACACTAACGCTAATAAATTATCAAGTTGCACACAAATTCTACCACACAAACAACAATTTAATAACTACTTACATAAAATTATCTAGATTTCTCGATAGCTGTAAATCATTTCCCACGCTGCGCCAGCCAGAATCTGTGGCCATTTGTCTTGCCATAGACTGTAGCCATCTATGGGGCTAACTGATGGTAATGTTGGCTAATTAATGTGTCGCTCACGCTTACGCCTTGGGGTCTAAACAGAGCTTTAGGCAGGAAACTGGTGGTGTAACAGATGTCGGATGTTTTGGTCTAGTTTTGAGAAAATAAGTCTAATCAGCTTCCTAATTATTGAGTGCTAATATGGTGAATAAATGTAGCACTCATTTGGATTTTTTTCTGACCTCAAAAAAATTACAAAGACACTAATTATGTCTACTTTGTGGAGGTAACTTATACGACAAACTGACATTACCTAGATCGCGCTATTAAAGTTTGCCGCGACGTTAGCATATATACCAAATCTGACAACAACCATCGGTCAGTAGCCCACCAGACACGACACCCGTCTGGTCGGAGGATGTTCCCTTATCAATGGAGTATAAGAGACTTTACACCCTGGTTGTCATACCTCCACAACTTGGTATGCGGAGCCAGTATTTGCTTAATTTCCTCTATACGTGATGACCGATCAATTCCATTGCACAATTTAAGAAGAAATAACCGGTACACTTACTTGACTGGCAATGGCATTTACTCTCTTATAATTTATCGTATACGCAATATTTTATAAGAGAACGCATTCAAGCTAAATAGCAGAAACAATAATTTTAGTTATATGCAAATCTTTTGTACCCAAATCTGGGGGACAAACAAAAATAAAGAACAATCGCAATCTTATCAAAGGCTAGATCTGTCAAAAATGCCTCCAGTTAACCTACATTTTTTTGACATTAATTGCCGTCGAGACGAGTACTTTCAATGTTTTTAATTACGGGAATAAGGCTTCTGGTTGAAGAACCCAATCTGTCACCTACCATACTTAAGAAAACAAAATCACCAGCACAAACAATTCCTCTTATTCAAATTGCAAGAATACCAATCTAACAAACCACGTTCCCAGTCCAATATTGACAAAGTAACTGATAGGTAATGTCAGTTAATTAAAAACAAACATAATATATAGTGGATCGGAGGGCAATCGCAGAAGTCACGAGGATAGCCTAAAGCCAATGTTGATAGATCTGATCGATCCACAGAGTACCCGTATTTGTGATTGGACAGAGACGACACGTGGTATGGGAGTGGTAACAAATAATAAAAAAACGCTAAAGAATGCTAAAGCATGAAGAAACTGAAGTATGGTTTCAAATAAGTAGTTAAAAGTCTACTTAGCTGGAGATGATAACACGATTCGCGTAGTGGCTGAGTGATTGGCTGCTGCGCTGCGTGTAGCGCGTTTGATTCGCGCACGGTACAACTATTTGTATAACCTACAGATAGTTGTTCCGATTTTGGATGTTTGTGTACATATACGAAACAGGAGAAATTCCTAGTGTCAGGCAACGTTTTTTTAAAAAAGAAAAGATTTTATTTTATCTTTTACTAGCTTCTGCCAGCGATTTCGTTCGCGTGGTTTATTTCACCCGCGTCTTTGGTTACTGCTCCTCTCCCGTGTGTCGTAGTGTAATGTTATAAAGAAGTAAGTAATAAACGGACTATCCAACACAAAAATATTTTTTAATTCAAACCAGTAGTTCCTCTGATTAGCGCGTTTAACCAACCAAACAAACAAACAAACTCTTCAGCTTTATATTAGTATAGATTTCTTCTACGTAATTATTCAATACATTTTATATTTAAAAACAATTACGTCTATAAAGTATTTATTTAAATTGAAGTCGTTAAATTATAAACTTATAAAAATAAATTAGAAAAGTCGACGACTTAAGTTAATTGTACCAGATACTTCAAAACCTACGACATGACACGAAACAACACGAGCCGTTGAACCAGTAAACTTCACACAATACCTTTGTTGAGCTACACTCTCTGAGCTTACACTACTCTACGCTCGCCCATTCATTACTTACCTTCAATACTACATCAATTAATTTCTTTGTTTCAATGTGTCAGTTTCAAATTGAGAAGCAAACACTAGTTAGAGTGAGCCAATTCATTGACTGAGACAGACAATGTATAAGAAATAGCCTGTCCATCGATTTGATGCTTAATGAACTCCGAAAAGGTGTGTGTAACTAATAGGAAAAATAATAGCTTGATATACGGTTGAAAGCTATTTTAAATACTTTTATAAACATTGTTTTTTTTTTTTGGAAAGTGTTTACCGATGGTATAATAGTCGCCATGAGTCGTGAGCACAAATGTCAAGGAAATTGTTGGGTTGATGAGTTCCTTTCGGGGTTTTTTTGGGCGCTGATGGTGCACGTCAGTCGGACCAATCGCGTGCAGCGTCGGCGGCCCAAAAAACCCAGTAAGGAACCCTAAAATGCACAATTTCACTTGACAATTGTGCTCACGACTCATGGCGACTACTATACATTTTGTAATAATAGTAGGAGTATTTACTTGTGATCTAAAATCTATTTATCCAACATGACTTTTAATTCGTTATACATCTTTCGTGGCGAGAAAGTACTCATGAATATAAATAATTTTTATTACTTATTTTATTTTTTAGTCTTGGGGTCGATTCCCAGGTCTAACAAAGTGTTATTGAGGTTTTCTATGAAATGTTCAGTAGCAGCTCGGAGTTAGGACTTGTGCCCGGTTAATGCCAATAGGCTCGCCCCCTATCACATGGGACCTAAACATACCGGCGAAATGTGGTGTGGTGTACACTTTTGGGGAATACAGGCGTGATGATATGCGTATGTGCTGTAACAACAACGCGCACTACAACATAGTAGTGCATTTTTTAGGAACAGCTTCGTCGATCTTTGTTCTTTAGATGTGTATATATATTCACACAAAAATTATATTCATATTAATCTAACGAATTGTAAGTAGATAAATTAAGGTATTCACCTTTTTTTTGCGCAGTGATTATAAAAATAAAAATATAAATTAACCAAAAGTAATCCAAAAATATAACCACCATCTTTAATTTAAGGTCCGGTTCCAAAACTGCGTTTATAAAATCGCACACTCAGAAGCATCAATCAGAAACCTAAAAGAACATTACGAACTCTTATTGATGAAGATTGCATTCGCGAAACAAGAGATTAAATCATATTTTTCAATCTCGTTCATCTCATTAAAAATTCACATAAAGTCAATGACAAAAGAATATCACTGCACCGAAATGTCATTGGGGTGATTTAAGAGACAACGTGCGTGTCATTGCAGTGAGTAAATCACTGTAAGTCGTTACGACCAATAATGATTTATATAAACCAATTAAAAACCCGCGTTATTAAGAATCGAGTATTTTTAAAACATAAAGATCGCGTCACCATTGTAATCGATTTGTCTGTTTGTTTGACGATGGATTCAAAAATACATTTTTCAGTAGATGTTTTTTCTTATGTCCTTCGATTAATTACATAACACATACCATCACGCCTGTATTCCCCGAAGGGTTAGGCAGAAGTGTATCAATGTACACCCACAATTCGCCGGTTAATTTAGGTCCCATGTAGTAGAGGGAGAGCTTATTGGTCTCCTACAACATTTTTGAGAAAGGGTTTTAAAGGTAATGCAGAATAATTTGTAAGTTTTTTACAAAAAGCTATAAATCGCTTTACATTAAGCATAAAACTCTTTAAAAAAATGTGCTCTACTGATTCTTTGGGCATGATGTATTTTGCGTATAGGTATCAATTTAATAAAAATCGGTTTTTTAACTTTGTGTGAGATAGACATACTGTGTGGAATAAAGGGCCTTAAGTTCCGAAATGCGATTGCTGCTTAGTCTTGCTTAGCTTCATCTCTTCGCAATTAAAAATCCTATATAGGTACGTAGGTACAAGCCCAAAACCCCAGACTATCCAAATCTCTTACAGGATGATTTTAAGCATATCCAGCCACCCCAACTAGTCTAGAAGACAGAATGAGATTAAATCGATTCGCCTCGCCGCTCACCATAAAATATTTTCGACAATTTACGAATTCTCCGTTAGAATTACTGCGGTGGTGTGGTGTCCTGTAAATCATTAAACTTGAGGTTTGGCGACCTCCATCAAAGGGCCAGTGCGATATACAATAATACATTTAGTGAAAACGATCGGCCAAACCTCGTACTGAATGGAGTCATAAACTGGGTCTGAACGCGACATACGAGCAACTCTTACGTCGATTTATGAACCATTGTGACATTGGTTTTAAGAAACTCCTGTGTAAACAAACGTTTGCACGATATTCGAGTAAGCATGAAATTTTTAAGCTTAAATTACTTGAACTTGTTTACTTTTTTTAGGATTTGTTGGTACTTATATTGAGAAAGAAAAGATTAACTTAATTTCTTTCTACAGCTGTAAATTTTTTGGAATTATTGCAGTTAATAAAGCGGGAGTTTATTTAAATTAAATAATATAAACTGTACAAAACAATCTATACTAATATTATATAGAGGAAAGATTCGTTTGTTTGTTTGTATCGAATAGGCTCCGAAACTACTGGACCGATTTTAACCATTTCTTCACCAATATACAGGGTTATTTGTAAAACAATGACAACCTCTCAGAACTATGTTACTAACATCATAATCAACAACTTTTGTTCTATGACAATTAAAAATTTATCATATTTTTTTTCATCAGATTTTCAAACAAAAATAAAAATATTTAAATTGAACGCTCTAAATGTTACGAAGTCTATGCGAAGCAAACGAAAGCGATAGTAAAATAGCGAGGGGAGCGGGGTTAGGGCAGCGGGGGTGTTTGTACTTGACCTATTTACAATTTTACGGAAATCGTTGCTTGATTCTGTAAAAATGTATAGAACAAAAGTTGTTGTTTATGATGATAGTAATACAGTCCTGCAAGGTTGTCATTGTTTTACAAATAACCCTGTATAGCTACATTATTCCTGAGTAACATAGGCTATATAACATCATGCTACGACCCACAAGAGCGGAGCAGTAACCATAGACGTAACTTAACGCGGGTGAAATAAGCCACGCAGACTAAGTCGCGGGCAGTTCGCTAGTTATCTATATAAAACCACATATAAATGTGGAGTCCAAAATATAAATACTTTTCGATGAACATATTATAGTCATTCAACTTAATAAAATTAGATTAACATCATTAACCATGAATTAATTAAGTTATGCATCAGCATGCATATTATTGTTACCACCGAAAATCTTTTACATCTCCATAAATTATAATTATTAACAGCCACATTAATTCCCTAAATCATACTTCAAACAAAAATGCTACTAATTGTTTACATTTCCTGTCCAAATGCTGAATGTTACAAACAAAAAAACCACTGAGCTGCTTTATGAAAAAAATAATTAAATTTTACAACAACCCCGCCTATTTTTGGCTACCAAAATCACTCCTGTTTCGAATTCTATTAAAACTTAATTAACTTTTTTTCCTTTGAGGATATAAATAAGCTTTTATATTCCAAAAAGGACTGACAATTTGTTTTGCTACTTCTAAACGTCACTTGTATGTTTGATTAATGCGTTTCTGAGTTCAGAAAATTGCGTCTTGAACAGTCAGACGCCGACAGAGGCATTTTTTAAGATTTCGAAGAAGTTATAATGAATTTTTATAAACATTTCGTCAGGGTTTGCGGTGACTGATATATGAAAATTTGATTGGGATGTTTGTTATGTAAAACGATGTTAAAATAACAGTTTAGACTCAATTACTTACTATAAAAGAAATTATAAAAAAAAAACCTACTCGGATGTACAGTTACAGGCACAAAACAGTACCTAAATAATAATAAAAAAATCAATTAGATAATCTTTACCCACATGGAAATATAATAATGTTCCATTTTTATTCAACGACAGCTTTGTATGTCTTCAAATATTTTAACACGTTTGATAGCTATGATTGGACCATCAATAATATTCTCGATTAGGAATTTCGATTCCATTTATCATTTCCTAATCGATACTTAATCGGATCATTAATTGGATTAGTTTAAAACGGTAAGCTAAACACGTATCTAGCTGAGTGTAGATTCTTATTTGGTTATTTAATTAAGATATAAAATAGTCCATAAAATTATAAATCTAAATTTCTTAATATTTTATTAAAATTGTAAGTAAGCTCATTATTTATTTGTATTAAAATGATATTAGGTGCTGACATTTAATTATGTTTTTGGAATGAATTATCACTTAGCCAAATAAGAAAGTAGTCTATAAAACTGAAAATCAAACGAAATAACGAGTCTGTAAGAACAAAGTCCAAATAAACTAAGTAGCTACAACAAATAATATTCAAAAGTAATAAATTAAGAGGTACTAGAGGTAATAGATGAAGTGAACTTTGTAGATCAACATTTCAAACAACCACTCGAATAAGCAAATAACTAGGTATAACTCGATGAGATTACTTTATCAGTATTAGAACAAAGCAAAGAAAAGGATACTACAAAATAATCCAAAGAACCTACACCCGGTCAAGCTTATAATTTTTGGTATTTTGTAACAAGCAAATTTAAATGAGACACAATTATACCTAAGTACAAAGAGAAGGATAAAAACGAAATCCCCTGAGCAGCCATGTATAATTTTTGATAACCAATCACTGAAACTGTCACCAATTGACTAAATTAATTAAAAATAATGAATAGAAAATTAGACATAAAACCAGAAGACACTAAAATAAATGTACTACAAATGAATTTATTTGATACAGAAAAGGGGTCGACAAAAACAAAATATCCAGTATAAACCCGGAATATTCAAATGAGGCCAGTAATGAGTGGCGGCGTATGATTTCTGGTAATATATGTACGTTATTTAGGTGGCCAGTCGGACGGGTGCCGCGGGCGCGGCCGCTAAATTAAAAACACGTCAAATATTAAATTGGTCCGAGACATCTATTAAGGAGGGTTAAGGTATGTTTATATTGTAGGATTTGTTTTGGATATTATCGATCTGTTACGATGAGTATATTTATGCTGTTAAACTATATCGCCAAGCAAATGATATGCGAGTGTCACTACATTACTGTGTTCCGGTTTCAAGGGTATTGGTGCTGGTGTAATTACAAGCCCTTGAGACATTTCAACATTGTCTCTGGTTTGGCAACACATCTACAAGGTCTCTAGTAATGCAGATGTCTATAGGCATCGGTGACCACTTAACACCAGGATGATTGCCAACCAATGACATAAAAAATATTGACACAAAAAAGATAGGGGATAGGTACAAATAACATAATCATTATTAGGCAAAGCATACAGGTTAATTTTTTATACAAATACAGTAGAAATCTATAATCAATTTTCTAATCAATACTCTCACAGCCTTCCCACAGTGACAAACTGACAATAAGCAAGATTCGCTGTCCAAAAATATTGTAAAATAAAGTCCTTGAAATCTTTTAACAAAACCACACGATAAGGACACATCCTTACACCCAACTAGAGGTATCAAGAAACAAGAGCTCGAAGGCTTTTACTTAATTCAGGAGCTCAGCGGGTGTTCCCGAAACCATTGGAGCGGCACCGTGAAATATGGTGCGGCCGGCCGTTGCTCAGTGGCCTAAGGCCATGTCCCGCGTGTCTCGAATACCATCACTTTGTTATTCTAAACGGAACGGTTTCAATGCACGAGATAATTAGCTGCGAAACGGTTTTTGTTGTCCTTTTAGGGATCAATGTCGCCTGTTTTGGGTTGACTATTTGAGATTGGATGTTGGTTGGTCTACGGTGTGTAATTGTTACCGTATGTTCGTGGTACGAAAGATTATTTTGGCTGTTAAAGCTTCGAGAAATTTTGCAATTAGTTTATAAAAACAAAATATTTCCTTACAACTATAGTTCAGACATTAATCGGTTACTCCTCTTGCATTAAAATTCATTCGAAAAGAAGATAACCAGTTGATGACGCTGTCTGTACTAATAGAATATTATTTATCGCAATGATGGGAATGATGGAAACTGCCTCGTTGGCCTATTGGTCCTAAGCGTGACTGCTACGCTAGAGGTCTTGGGTTCGATTCCCAGGTCGAGCAAAAAGTGTTACTGGGTTTTTCTATGAAATTCTCAGTAGCAGCTCGGAGTTTGGATTTGTGCTCGGTTAATGGCAACAGGCTCGCCCCCTATTACATGGGACCTAAACATACCGGCAAACTGTGTAACCCTTCGGGGAATATAGGCGTGATGGTATGTGGAAATAATTGACTGCCCCGTTGGTCTCGTGGTCGCAAGTGCGACTGATGAGCGTGGGGTCCCGGGTTCGATTCCCGGGTCGGGCAAGAAGTGTTATTGATTTTTCCATTAAGATTTGCTTAGTATTAGCTCGGAGTTCGGAAGTTGGTGGTGTGACACACTTGTGCCTCGGAAAGCGCGTAAAGCCGTTGGTCCCGGCTGTCATTCGAAGATCTTTGACAGTCGTTACGGATAGTCAGAAGCCAGGAAGTCTGACAACCAGTCTAACCAAGGGGTAACTGGGTTGTGGAGGTCAGATAGGCAGTCGCTCCATGTAAAACACTGGTACTCAGCTACATCCAGTTAGACTGGAATTCGACCCCAACATAGTTGGGAAAAGGCTAAGTAGACGATGAAGCAATGATGGAAATAGTATGTCATTGTATTTCTCGGCTCAGTTATGTGTCTTTTACATCCGATATGTGCGGTTAAACATTTATTTTTATTTTATGTCTAACAGTATCTACATTATGTTCTTCATTACCCACATGACTTTTATTTAAACCACGAAAATTTACAGCATCGACGTCCTATAAACAGTTGTAATCCACATTCACATTTCCTCTCCAACATCAAAAGTAGTTAGGAAAGGACAAAACAGGTCTTAAAAATCTAGTAGGTACTTACCAACCCACACACAGCAACACAACCAATTTCTACTTTACAATCGATACCAACCTGGGCCGCTTCCTAGCCCCTGAACCCTGAGTCACATCAGTAACGGATTCGCGAGGTCAATCGAGTTCAACTTCAGTTAACCACTCAACTTTGACCGTTCGCCGTACACCGCGAATCCTTTCCTATGTCTTTTTGAGGATATCTTTACGTTTCATCTTGAGGTGTGATCGTTAGGAACGGTGGTGTTAATGATTATGATCTGGCATGTTGATATTGCATGAAGAAGGTGTTAGTGGCTGTTTGAGATCAACTTGTAGGTCAAAACAATATCACTTTATAAATTGAATTGATTTTTTTACCTCCTGTTTTGATGGATAAACATACACGATAGACTTCGGCCTGACAATGACCAGTCATAGAATTTTTTACTGAATGATTAAGGAGCCAATCCCTGTTTGTTCATTCGTCGACATGAGGAGCCAATACTTACATAAAATCCAAGACATTATATACAGCAGACTATTATTGTTCCACTGCTAGCAAAGGCCGCTTCTCATACAAAGAAAGCACTAGCATTAGTTACCACGCTCGCTCAACACGGATTGACAATTTTAGACGACGACGCTTGAGCACCACCCTAGCTCAAGCGTCTTGGTTTCCTCACAATGTTTTCCTTCACCTATGTCAATGATTTCCAAGATAAACTTAAAAAATACTTAGGAATTGAAAAGGTCGCATTACTACTATTGCCCGGCGTGAAACCCACAACCTCATGGATGAAAGGCCTTAACTATTGAGCCATCACGACAAACAAAAAGGTATGCACTAATTGGTCAGGTTCTAATTTCCAAATGAAATTATTTCAGTACAAAATAATACAGCACCTAATTAAGATGCAAAATATTCAAATAATAATATTTAAATTGAAACAAAACACTCTGCTTACCTATCAAAGTCAGGCTCGATATATTATAACAGATTCATAGTTCAGAAAAGATTTACGATTATATTAAAACATTTTACGTTCGGCACTGATCACGTCATGTCTAATTTGACCATTGATCAATCTTCGTTTGAAAAACAAATCAATCTGTCAGTTATTATTAGATAACTATACTTCAAAACATGTTGACAGCGTTCGATATATGAAATCTTAGGTGTGTAGGATATATTCTTTATTAACATTATTCTTTATGTAAAACTTCTTTTACTCTATTTCTGCATATTTTTGGTACATCACTTATAAGGCCATATTACTTCTGCACTAACTACCGCCTGCGACTTTATTCGCGTCCAAGTTGATATATTATGTCATGGGAACTTAAAAACGGGATAAAAAAAATTTAAGTAACCCCCGACAGAAAAATAAAAATCCCTACCGCAGCTAACAAAAGAGCTGATAACTTTGAAACCGCTGAACCGATTTCCATCAAACATAGCTAAGTACACTCCCGACTAATTCACCTTTCAAACGTAAAACACAAAATCAAAATCGGTTCATGCGTTCGTTAGCTACGGTGCCACAGACCGACACACACACACAGACACGGGAAACTTGTAACACCCCGTCGTTTTTGCGTCGGGGGTTAATTTGGTACATTTTCCTGTGCTAGCTAGATTAATATCTAAAATACGAGTGCCGAATTTTAGCTAATGCCTTTCAGCCAATAAAGCAGGAACGAATTACAAATATTCATGCATCCATCTATCTATCCATGCATTCAGCTTGCAGCTAATTACTTAGCCAATGCACCAACCGTGTCGTCATTCGGAGACTGAGATCTTAATGCGAGCGTTCATAAAAATACGACTATTGCCCCTCAATTCGTCGTTAACCATCTCTTATATTTTATATAAAAATAAGATAATACCCAATAAACATTAAAACTTATTCTATAATAAATAACGTCTCATTTCCCCAACCGGTAGTAACCACAATTTTTGTCACACAATACCTTTTAACATTCCATCATACAAATTTAGTACTAATTTTGCACATAAATAGTCATAATTTGCCATAACACTGTCAATAAGCTATAATATATTGATATTGTTATATGTATTTTTATATGAAATGACATGTTATCGTAAAATGGCGTCTGACGAAATTTAAAACGCGTTTACAATATTTATGATGCGTAATCTTTTTTGTTATGTTCTGAGGAATCTATTACTAATATTATAAAGTTGAAGACACTTTTTGTGTGTCTGTTTGTTCAACCGCGCAAATCTATGAAAGTTTAGTAGCCGCCACGAGTCCTGAGCACAAATCTCCAGTTAATCGACCGAACGCGTGCAGCGTCGGCGCCCCAAAAACCCAAAAAGGAACTCAAAAACCCAAAAATTAACTTGACATTTGTGCTCACGACTCATGGCGACTAATATACCAGTTGGATTCGAAAAATTGTCTTTGTATACGATAACCAGATTCATGAGGAATAGTATAGGCTATACAGGGTTATTTGTAAAACAATGACAACCTTACAGGACTGTATTACTATCATCATAAACAACAACTTTAGTTCTATAATTTTTTACAGAATCAAGCAACGCAAGCGCATTGAAGCGAATGACCGACTGAAGGATTTCCGTAAAATTGTAAATAGGTCAAGTACAAACACCCCCGCCGCCCTAACCCCGCTCCCCTCGCTATTTTACTATCGCTTTCGTTTGCTTCGCATAGACTTCGTAACATTTAGAGCGTTCAATTTAAATGTTTTTATTTTTGTATGAAAATCTGATGAAAAAAAATATGATAAATTTTTAAATGTCATAGAACAAAAGTTGTTGATTATGATGTTAGTAACATAGTCCTGAGAGGTTGTCATTGTTTTACAAATAACCCTGTATAATACCACGCTACGATACAAGGGAGCGGTGCAGTACCTACCCAAAGAGGTAAAGGAAACAAACGCGGGCGAAGTCGCGGGCACAAGCTAGTGTAGTATATATTGATATTATGTAAACGATGTTTATTTGATGGATGTATTTAACGTTATTTCTTTTTAAGTAGATATTTATTTTACAGAAGTTTGATAAGATAAATGAATGCTTGTTTTTTGAAAGTCCCTAGAATAATGTAATCGTACATATTTTTGCTACTTTAGAAAATGATTAACCTCAATCCTTTTCACCCCCTATTACCATGGGACCTAAACATACGTGCGAACTGAGGGTGTACATTGTTACACCTCTGCCTAACCCTTCGGGGAATACAGGCGTGATGGTATGCGTTATTATTAACTTCAATAACCTACATAATAAACTTACATTTAAAAAAAAAACAGCCGAATTGATAACCTGCTTCCTGTTTTTTGAATCGGTTAAAAAGCGTATATTAGGTAAAAAGAAAAAAATGTTTTATTTACTTTTACATAAAGTTCTTTATTGGGCCAAAATATTCATGTTTGTAATGAGAAGAAAAATGCACTTGACGTATTTTACATTTTTTTTTTACACAGAATTTTCCTGTTTTGTATAAGAAATAATGTTATAACATACCATCACGCCTGTCTTCCCCGAGGCAGAGGTGTACGAACGTACACCCACAATTCGCCGGTATGTTTAGGTCCCATGTAATAGGGCCTAGCCTATTGCCATTAACCGAGAACAAATCCTAACTCCGAGCTGCTATTGAGAATTTTGTAGAAAAACCCAATAACACTTTTTGCTTGACCTGGGAATCGAACCCAAGACCTCTAGCGTAGCAGTCGCGCTTAGGACCACTAGGCTACCGAGGCAGTTATAATAGATTTAAAAATAAACAGATATTGAATACAATGATCCCCAATCTAGATAAATATTTGTATCTCAAGGATTGAATTTGCTTATAAACATTCGAGTAACGTGGCGAAATGGGTCACCATAGATCTGTCCGATAGCCAGTGCTAATGCGGAGCCTGATCAGGCCATGTCCTATATGCTGGTGTGTTCCAACTGCCTGTTTACCTGCACCCTTGAGGACCTCTGCATCGCCAGTGACGAACACAGTAAATGGGACGACCTCCTGGGCAAACTAGTTTAAATTTTAAAGATATATCATCGATACATACACATAACTAGTAGTAGAGCTCGTTCGGGGAAGTACTACCACCGTACCTATGTCTGTCGCAAAGTAGCGTTGCTGTGTTCCGGCTTGAGGGGTATGGGTGCCGGTGTTATTACCGGCACATGAGACATTTCAAGTTTGTCTCAGGGTTGGCAACGAATTTGCAAGGCTTCTGGTATTGCAGATGTCTATAGGTAGTGATGACCACTAAACTGACGGCACGGTTGGCGCAGTGGATGAGTGGCTACTGCGCTGCGTGTCGCGGGTTCGATTCCCGCACGGAAGAAATACTTGTATGGCCTACAGATAGTTGTTCCGGGTCTGGCTGTTTGTGTATGTGAGTTTATATGTTTGTAAACGCACCTACGACGCAGGAGAAATTCCTAGTGTGGGGCAACGTTATTAAAAAAAAAAAACAAAAAAAAAACATCAGGTGGCCCGTGATTTTGTTTGCCATCCAATGGTATTAAAAAAATATATCAAAATAAGAATTCAATATTGGCTTTAAAAGCGTCGGTAAAAACGTTGCCTATGAAATCAAGAAGCACAAAAACCTTATCCTACTACATGAAGATTTTAATTTATGAGAAACATCAAGCTGGGACATGTAAGGTAATACACTTACTACAATGTTATGCGAAATAAATGTCAAAGAGGCGACTTTTACTATCTTTATGCGGTCACAAATTCTTCTAATAGTTGTTGTTAACAGACAAAGTTAACAATAGTGTTAGCTTTACCAGGTAAAAGCAACTAATTTAATTTTAGTTACCTAGTGATGGGTCAACTTAAGTATATATGTTTTACTCGATTTGACCCATCACTACATTTGACAACACATTAAAAAAAACGATATCGCGACTCAGTCCGTAAACTATATCTTTTCTGTTGTTTGTGTGTTTAACGGCGCTAATCTCTGAAACTATGATAAGGATTGGATAAAACATTTTTAAATATGATATCCAGATTTATGAGGAATACTATAAGATTCATAAAATCAAGGCCTACCGGAGCGGAGCAGTAACCTGACACGTAACTTAATGCGGGTAAAAAAACAAATAGACGAAGTCGCAGGCAGAAGTACTAGTTTCTGTCCACGACTTCGTCCGATGAAAAGACGAATTTTAGAAAATTTGATCATCATTAACCGTATTTTAGAAAGTAAAGAATGAAAAAGTACGAGATGCTGAACAAATAAAAAAGTTGAAATCAATAATGTATCGTTGACGGAGAACTGTCATTGATATGTTACAGACAAAGATCTTCGGTAATTTCTGTATACTTCCAAAAAAAAATACACAAATATTTAATGAACCCAAAAACGAACACCCGATTCAAACTCAAAAGCGGTAGCGGTTCATACAGACTCAAACAATCACACACTAACGAGGACCCTTTCCATAAATAAATGAACAAAAAAAAATTTAAAAAAGTTGCGAAATTCATCAGTGAATCTTAACAAAGGATTAAACGACACATAATTACCACAAACTCATTTACAAAGGCAAAGCTAACATTGTCAGCAAACATTTACTAAAAACCCTTTGTCAGGTACACAAGAAAAATGTCAGGACGTAAAATCGCAATCCTTTGCTTGCAATACCTCATCGGATTTTTTATATTTATCACCAAGCTTTTAAGTTGAAATCTCGCCAATACATTCGGTGTCTCTCCCTAAAACAAACAATTTGTAATCCTGAATTATATGCTGCTGACTGCATACATTTAAGAGATATGAATCTATAAAACTAGGGATGTGGGAATGTGCGAAGCTTCAAGAAGCTTTATCGATAGACTGCTTGACAATTGTCGATAGGAATATTAATTGTCTTTATCGAATTTAGATTTTACTATAAACATTTTTCAGCATTTTAAATCTAATTATTTCTTTTCGAATTTTTAAAGATTACGTTTAAATAATCGTAGTAACAAAAAAATTCGAGCAAAAGTTTAATTTGAATCAACAGTAACAGCTTTGTACAGCGTAAATCCTTTAAGTTAACTATTTTCCTGCCAATTAATAAAACTATCGATGTTTCTCCCCACTAATATTAAGTCATCGACTTAAACAAATAAAAACATCGACGTGTCGCATCGCCCCCGACCTTTTCCAGTATGGCGTGACTATTTGTCACCTGCACTCGACTCCCGTACAAACTTGCGGCGAACATTCTGATTCGCATCACAAGCCGCGCTTTGAAAAACGCTTTGGAACACCATTTAAATTTAGCGATCTCAACTTTAAATAAGGAAGAATAGAATTTAGAATTGCAAGGTGATTGTTTCGGAGTTAATCCCTTTCCGTATTTACACTCAAATTTATAAGTACACATCGCATTCAGGGACCATGTTGTTCTAACTGCATTGCGATCAATTTGGAAGACATTGCATGAATTCTTGAGTAGTTCTTTGAAAATAATAAACATGACAAAGTTATTGGTTATTTTTTAAAGAATTTAAGAGGGAGTATTATTTTTATGCAGCCGGGATTTATTCATGATGTTGATTATGATTATTTACATTTACAAACTAGCTTATGCTCGCGACTTCGTTCGCGTTGATAATCATGGAAGTTACTTTTTTTACGCGGTGCCCTAATTTTTTTTCTACAACAAAATATCTGTCTGTGAAAGTCCCCTTAAAATTGGTCTATCCGTTCCGGTGATTAGCCGGAACAACAGACGGATGGGCGAAAAAATAAATATTGAATTTGACATTACATATTATTATTTATTTGTATAGATACGGTACTTATGAAATGCAATATTTGACAGTCTTGATCGACATTTTAGTCAAGCCTTAGTATTTGTCTTTAACTTAGCAATTAAGTCAATTCTGTATACATTAACTGTCATCTTACCAACTTTACGACGGTCAAAAGTCATTTACGAAACTTATATTCATAAACAATATTCAATTCATGACATTTACGCTAACATCAGTTTGAAATAAAGTCATAACGATTACACGATTTCTATGAATATAGATTTTACGATATTTGAATATTTGAACACATACTTCAGTTCTCAAACTGTGACAAGATCGTTTAATATTGGGCTATTTTTATGTTACTATCGCTTCTATGAAAGTACTTACAGCTATTTGGTGGCGCCAAGTAATGGGCTACCGTAGATATACACAATCGAAGACATATTATGACACAGTCTTTTACCATAGATTCAATACAAATGATTATTTTCTAACCACTACTACCTACTAGCTACTACTGGCTACTAGGCTAAATGCTTCGTTAGCCTAGTGGTCGTAAGATGTCTTGGATTCTTAGGTCGAGCAAAAAGTGCTAACGGGTTTTTCTATGAAATTCTCAGTAGCAGCTCGGAGTTAGGATTTGTGTCCGGTTAATGGCAATAGGCTCGCCCCCTCTTACATAGTACCTAAAATATACCGGCGAACTGTGGGTATATACTGGTACACCTCTGCCTAACCCGTCAGGGAATACAGGCATGATGGTATGACTCTATTCCGCTCAGTGGTAAAAATTTTCGATTAAGGCATCCGCGTCTTATACACGAAGCTGTGGGTTTGCCACCAGACACCGGTAAGTACTAATGTGACCTTATTAACATGTGTGCTTTCTTAGTTCTTAGACATCACTGAAGGAAAACATCGTGAGGTAACCAGGACAAATAAAATTAGTTTCAGTCTGAAATAGCTAATCCACCTTGAGTAACCGTGGTGATCAATGGTCGTGCTCTCTCTGTATGAGGAGAGGCCCGTACCCTTCAGTGGGACAATAATAGACTTTTCCGGCTTTCAGAAGTTGCAGTGGTTAGAAATAGTGGGGCGGGCTTGTGCCGTACCGACTGTCAAAAATCTACGAAAGGCAGGCGGGACCAACAGATGTACGTACTTTCCGAGACACAGGGAAGTCAGACAGCTCCGAACTGCTAAGAAATTCCTAAGCAATTAAATAAGTAATTTTACCATCGACGATAAATATAAGCTGTCTATAAAACATTCTAAATTAATTGCCTTCTAAGATACCAAAATGACAAAAGTTGACCAATCAAGAGCTAGTTAACATTATCAAGCAACAAAGACGTTAACATCATCAACCCATAATAGTTCGAGATGATTGACCTTACAGAGGTATCGAACCGGAACTTTTATTGGTAATTTACAAAGATCCGGTATGCAAATAATTGTACCTACAATCACGCAATCACGATATAGTTGCCTACAAACAAACAATAAAAACCTTTGAGCCACGCGACCAAAATTCACGGTGAAGGTTATAAAATAATCCATTCTACGAAATAATAAAAATAATAACTGAGCGTTTAATATTTAAAGCAAATGAGAAAAAAAAATAAAGATAACAATATAACCTGTTAATCCAGTGTGAACGATATGCGTGGGCGCAAGCCACGCTATATAAAGTCGTAGTTGAGCTTATAGTCACGAATAGACGAAATAATAGAACAAAACGTCGACAATTTTTTTTTTGATCTAGGCCCAGACTAGCCCTAAAGTTATCAAGTACCTTCTTACAATATAATTATGTATTTATTTCTTTATCTGCCCTGTTGGTCTCGTGGTCGCAAGCGCGACTGATTAGCGTGGGGTCCTGGGTTCGATTCCCGGGTCGAGCAAAAAGTGTTATTGGGTTTTTCTAATACAAATTTCTCAGTAGCAGCCCGAAGTTTGGAAGGTGGTGGTGTGACACCCTCGTGCCTCGGAAAGCACGTAAAGCCGTTGGTCCCGGCTGTCATTCGTAGATATTTAACAGTTGTTACGGATAGTCAGAAGCTAGAAAGTCTGACAACCAGTCTTATCAAGAGGTATCGTGTTGCCCAGAACAGTGGGTTGTGGAGGTCAGATAGGCAGTCGCTCCATGTAAAACACAGATATTCATGTGCATCCGGTTAGACTGGAAGCCGACCCCAACATAGTTGGTAAAAGACTAAGCAGATGATTTATTTCTTTATCTATATTTTATTTTAACATAATACTAGCTTCGGCCTGCGACTTCGTCTGCGTCAAATTTGATATAATATTGTCCGACAGGAACCGAACATTTTCCGCGATAAAAAGTATCCTATGTGTTATTCCACACTACAATCTATCTCCGTGACAAATTTTATTCAGATTCGTTCAGCCGTTTAAGCGTGAAAGAGTAACAAACATCCATCCATCTTCACAAATTTTCGCATTTATAATACGAGTGTTTGTTTGGTTGTTACACTTTCACGGCTAAACTAGAAAACCAATTTGGTACAGACTAAGCTTGAACCACAAAACAGGATATAAACTACTTTTTAACCCATGACGTCTTCTGCGTCTGCAATAACCGACATTAACATGGACGATGTTGCGGGGAAAAGCTAGTTTATTAAAATTTGGATCCTCCATAGTTTGCTTACATCACGGAGGTTTAGCGAAACTGGGATCTCTGTCTAATAATAATTATTGCTTAATTAAGTTAAACCAAAGTCAAAAAAGCTGCTAATGTTTCTAATAACAGGGGAATTTTTATGTGATGAGCACATAAGGTAAAAATAAAAGAAAAACCACAAACAATTCAAAGCAATCAACTTAATAGATACGTAACTAAAATACCTACAAAGAATGAAGATAACATTCTAACAGCCACGATCAGAGATTCCAATGGTGATAGGCATTCGACGTATGATATCAATGTAGTGTGAGTAACAACACACGAGCCGAATCATAAATAACAAACGGTCAAACCTCGAATTAAGTTGAGTACCGAAAGCGATTCGATCATTACTCTTCATAAGACACAGTACTCATCTAATGATTCCCAAAACTCCGACTACTGAACTAATAAACATCAATCAACCGCCAAAGCATTATTAAAACGAATCAATCATTGCATTGTCTATAACGAATTCGGATTTATGCAAACAGAACAAAAACGCTTAAATATTAAAAATTAAAGGGAATAACGTTTGACGTGTACCTACTGTGCAATATAAGAGAGAATCGATTAGTCATTATTTGATTTAGTTCGGCGGGCTGGCTTGGCCCCTGTCGTGCGGCGGCGGGGGGCGACCACGAGCGCGGCTCTGCTTCACTGTTGCACTCGTCATCAGCCGAACCTTCCACACTTTATATAGGGAACGTAGAAATATGGATGACTATCATTCTATACCAAGTAAAGCACGCCGCACAATATGAATCTAAAACAACCCGGTAAGATTTCCATCTCCAATGTCGAAAACAACAAAGATGAGACAGCTATACCTAAACTGAGTAATGTAACTGATGTATTTAAATTATTACGCCGATAATTTTTTAGCAAACAATGATAAATGGAACATGATTGAAACCCATTATGATTCCACAAATAACACCGAACCCTTTGAATAAAACGTCATTCGTAACAAAGAGCGATTTGATAGACATCGACGCATAAAAGGTAACAAACCATTCAAATCAAGAACTGCACACATTCATTTACTCGTACAGAAGTAATAAACGTCGAGGGGGGCTAATTATGAATAAGCAACCTCTGGTTCAATAAGTAAAAAACAGTAATATGAACTCAATGCAACATAATTTACAGACTTTACATGCTCATTTGTGATTAGTCGGCGCGAAAGGGCAAATCCTTTATTAAGATAGGTAATGAGGTTAAATTCAAAACACAGTTCTAAAACGATACATCTCCACAGTGCGTGCAATGTAATTTATATTCTAGTAATAAGCGTTACAGTGCTTATTGTTGATGACTATACCAGCCGTGCTGACGAAGATGCGGTAGAGAATTACTTACAAAAAGATACAATATTTAATATCGAATTAAATATTATGAACTTTAAAAGAGATGCGTGTAGGGTTGATATTGTAAGTGATGACGATAATGAAAGAAAGAAAGAAGTTAACGATGGATTGTGTGGTAAGTCGGCACCCTGCTGCCGCGGCCCCCGACCGCGCCTATCACGGACAAGACATCGATTAGTGATCGACTGAATTCAATTGCTTGGCGGGACAAGACGATACCGAATCGAGATCGACCGACCGAGATTTATATTGTTCGGTTTTTCGAAAATTTGCATTTTGAGAGCGTCATGTCAACGACAACGCTGAGTCACCTGACAAATGGAACGCAGTAGATCGTGTCTCTGATATCGAAATGCGTTGACCGTAAGCCCCGTTTTATTATTGTTGTAACGTGATTACTGTCAACCAAGGCTGTGGATTTGGTTTTAAAAATCAAATCGTCACTGCACCGTCACTCGATGGGACCAACAATGGTGTCAATTTGTAATCCGTTTTGGTAGGATCTCTCCACATCTTAACTTTGTACTTTTTTTTAACAACCTACTTTATTTGTTTGTCTACAACCATGGGAACTGTTGTGTCCGATGGTTGATGATTAACAATCTATCAAAAGAAAATTCATAGGAAAATCTTATGTTTGAACATCTTCTATGATCAAGACTAAGTTTATGTTCATCTTGCTAAACAGCGCCACTACCCTATTTATCATCATCATAAACTATATCGATTTCGAGTATGTCATGCCCATCAGTGCATGCCATACTACATTTTAATAAAACGTCTTCAAAGCGTAACACCGATTTGTTCAGTTGTGTCTTCTTCTCTACGCTTAGGCTCCTGGCCTCAACGGTCAATGATGATGAATGTATTATTATGTACATTTTAAACAACAAAAGTCTATTTAACATTTATCTATGTTTTGTTAAACATCCAATATTGGTTGCGTGTAGCTATTTTTGTGTAACACGAAAGTCGAAATCACGCATGCGTCTCACGATCACATGATATTTCATGTTTATTGGTTTAAGTCATGACTTCACTGTATGTGGTGGAAGCAATGACGGGTACACTTAATATAAAAAATTAAGAGTTTATTTTGACTGTTGTGAGTCGTACATCTTTCTGGCGTAAATATAGTGTTTTATGGGCCAGTAGCGGTAAAGTTTATTGTCTTAGTATATTTAATAGTAGCTGTGAAGTATTTCGCTTAATGTTTACTGAATATATGGGATATTTTGTTTATTATATTGCGTTACTTGTTAGCCCTGTCAGTCATGTCCAATAAGTTTTTTGTGACATGTGAGTTAACATTGTTGCGTGTTGATTGTACTTTTGTTTCAATGTCTTCTTCGTTGGTATGTACTTTGAATAAATCGTATGCATAATTTTGTACACTGTCTGCTACACTGTTACTTTGATTTATTGTGTGTGGTGATAACCGGTTTTGATTCTTAAGTAAATTATGTTAAGAAGCAAATTAAGCAAGAGATGCGAATTTCTAAAACATAAGCACAACACGTGTCTAGCTCGACAAAAATAAAGAAAATGTTAAAGTTTTAATAGCAAAACAAGGTTATTGTAGTGACCGCCAAGTGATTAAGACCTGTCATGGATGAGGGTTCGATGACGGGCGAATATCATATGTAGGTAGGTACTTTCTTATCTTGGACATCACTGACATCTGTGAAAGAAAACATCGTTAGGAAACTTGGGGTTCTTATTAATTTCGATCTGGAATCACCTTGGGTAAACGTGGTGATTCGTGCTCGTGCCTTCGCTATATGAGAAGAGGCTTTTGCATTGCGGTGGGACAAAAATGGCTGGTATTATTATTAACCAATTACGGCGTATGAAAAAGCTAACAATAAAAAACACTCACAAATTATAATAATTTAAAACAAGCAGCAACATTAAATTATAATTCATTAAATTACGAAACGGATTAAAAATTAATTGTAATCATAAAACAATGTAATGCGTACGTAATTTTAATGCAAGCTCCACAGTTTTACGTACATTTCGAAGTAATATTTCATTTAAAATAATACATAAGTTTATTAAAACAAGGAGTTCATACATTTCGCATTCTCCACACAGTAGGGCTCCCACTGTTAATCTAATAAAGGAATTTGAATAATGCCATTAATAATAACTTGGGTTAAACGTGGTCTTAAGGTACTCTTTATGTTTCAAGCCGATACCATTATGATATCTTCTGATAATAAATCAATATGATGTACCCATAATTAATTTTATTATAGATTTTTAAATTCATTATTTTTTGTATGTTCTAGTGTTTTTGGAACGAGTAAGTTCTTTAGTTGAAAATCAGAACAATGACCCTATAGGTTTGTAATGGAAGCTCGTTTGCCGTCGAGCTGCTACTGAGAATTTCATAGAAAAACCAAATAACACTTTTTGCTCGGCCTAGGAATCGAACCCAAGACCTCTAGCGTAGCAGTCGCGCTTAGGACCACTAAGCCAACGAGGCAGTTTGACACTTTCCTGCCATTATGAAAATCGGCCGAATTGACAGAGACAGTAATAATCGGACGCAATACTAGCAAATCATGGTTTAAGACCACATAATATTAACACTCTCAAGCTGAAACCATGTCCATGTAACCTCTAACTTATCTTCAAAGCAATTGAATAATTTTAAGTAGGAATTGAAACAACACAGAACGATTAAATTAACGAATTCGACCGGTTACATATATCGTTTTAACCACCACGGGATATAAGATCTTACAATTATTAATTTAAGAGCAAATTTTGCGTGGAAGAACTTTGTTTGAAGTATAAAACTAAATGGGAATGCTGTATATAATTGATTTTGTGCAATCACGCTTACTTGTTTAATAGAATTTGCGTAGGCATCTCTATCTTCTAGACAATTATTAGCTTTAGTAAAGGAAGGCTAAGCGTGATATATATTTAAGACGACGGGTTCAAATGGGCTTTAGACCTCTACGCTACAACGCAACGTCCGCGTTTCTGTTACCTAATGTTTCATCAAGATTTAGGTATAAGGAAAGGGTTTTAATGCAGTTTGCATTTAGATAGGTTATTCCAATTTTAACTTACCAAATGCTTCCGGAAAAGTATTCTAAAAAGTCACATTATTGTGCTGGTAACATCTTACGAATATTAATCAGGCTCCTTCAAATATTTACTGCGTTTAACCTTTAATTTTTATTACTGGTAAAGCTAGATTAAAAGTTTATCTAGTAAGCTGACCGTGGAAAATAGAAAAAGAAGAAGAATAAGCAGCCTTTTATTGTCCCACTACAAGACAAAGGCCTCTAAACATACACAGAAGGCACAAGCATTGATTACCACCTTTGCTCAAGGCGGATTGCCGATTTCAAACTAATAAGAATTATAAGTCCAGGTTTTCTCATGATGTTTTCCTTCAACGAAGTCAATGATGTCCAAGATAAACTTAGAAAGCACACAATAAGTACAAAATGTCACATTAATAATCGCCAATCAGCTTTAAGCAAAGGTAGTAATGGGTTGGCGAATTCAGAATGGCGGATTGGCTGTAAGAAAATGATTCTGTCAAGCATTCTGATAAATGCTTACGGAACCCAAAAACCGGCTATTAAAACTTTTTCATTCATTTTTTACCTGTCTCCATAGCTATGTATACCAAGTCCATGGCTATTACAAAACCATTCAACTGACGACTCGACATGTTTTGATCAAATGACGCGTGCTAATCGACTTAATTGTTACCACGGTGTAAACGCACGCGCAGCCACGGCCGATCAACGATCTATGTTTGTTTTTTTTTTTTAATTTATTATTTTTGTTTCGAATTATTTAAAAAATAATAATTGGAGAGGTTTTTCTGTTTTACTGTCGATAAATATGTGAGATGTTAAATGGAGTTTGGTTTTGAGATATTTTTAGGGAAGATCAAAGCCACGAGGGCAGTTCTACTACCTTTTAACGGTCGGAACGGTCACAATTTAATCTCAGACATTGATTGTCACTGAGATGAGATTGCGGCTCGATTTTAACGTTGTTAATTAGTAGAATTGGCCATCTAGAGCGTGTTACACCGAAAAATTAATAGGAAGATGCTAACAATTCGATATTTGTACATTTTGTAAGCAGCCGCTCTACTTTTCCGAATAATTAATGTTGGTTTCTGTGTTAAAGTAATTATCTGGGCTGGTCTGACTATGAACAGATTCTTTAACATAATGTTTTCTAAAATGGCAATATCTTAAGACTACTTCACAATTCCTCGTAAAAATCATGAAAAAGCCTTCGACAAAATATTATACCACTCATTCGTTTCGTTCCCTGCTCGATGATCCAAATGATTACTATCACCGCTTCACTTAATTCAAACCAGAATTTAAAAATGAACGACTGGCTCGACAACAAATTAACATTACACACTCCAACATCAAAGAACAAATCAAATTAATTAACAACGTTAACTCAATTTAAACAGGCCAATACAAATCCATAAATAAAAGCGCAAAATTGCATCGCTTTTGTAACAAATTGGTGCGCTTGCGCCGATCCCTGTTTACACGCGGAACGAAGCCGCATTTAATTGCGCAACAAAAACTTACAAATAAGACATTGTGCTAAGTAATTAGATTAGCACACCAGGTTATTTGTCCGGTTCATACCCGTTTGTATACATCGGGACTGTTCGTTCGAGCCGAAGGAACAGTCGGGAGTCGTATAGAGTGGTTAATACCGCGCAATTTGTATCCGTGTCAATTTGTACGAAAACGGATACTGGTAATTGCATTGCCGGACAGGTAGGGACGTTATTAATGATGCGAGGATGCAAGTAAGTGGGTACTACCAGTTCAATTTGCTGAAGTTATTATAGTAAGAGTTAAAGTTGCTGGCAATTGCATGGAAAAGTGTGGTGCAAAAAAAAATAACAATTTTAAACAGACTTCATTATTTGAAAATTCTTGTCAAGTGCCCCGTTGCTCTCGTGGAAGCAAGCGCGACAGATGAGCATGGGGTCTTGGGTTCGATCCCCAAAATTCAGGTTGGTTCGGTCGAGCGAAATGTTATTGGGTTTTTCCATTAGGAATTTCTCAGTAGCAGCTCGGAGTTAGGATTTGTGCCCGCTTAATGGCAATAGGCTCGCCCTCTGTTACATGGGACCTAAAATATACCGGCGAACTGTGGGTGTACTTACATTGGTACACCTCTGCAATTGATTCTTACAGCTTCAAACACAATGAAACTTACTTATACGACCTAAATACTCGCATTTTTGTAATATATACCTAATGACAGTATAAATAACGTATGCCTTTGTAAACTTTACACCTTTCGTTTTTTGGTTTTTTTTTTGGTCAGTAGTTAAGCATAAGGTTCTAAACCAAAACAGGTATTATCAGCACCATAGGATCTTAACCCACCGCCGGCGCGAGCTATACTAAATCGTATTTTAATCTATGCGAAACAATGTAATATAAATCTCAGATTGGTTTCACCTGAACTTTGTAATGCTGCAATTATTAGACTACGCTTCTGACTATACCTACCAGTTTAAATTATTCGTATGGCGTTTATTACAGCAAATAATGTTGCCAATTTAGGGTTAAATAAGTATGTAAATATATCTTTTGAATGGAAACTTTTAATGAGGGTTATGATTGCTGATATCGTTAAAATGTAAATAAGTACAGGTAAAACTGTAAGCTTATTATTTTTTGGATTTTGAGTAAGGCCTTTCTTGGCCCATCGATATTTTGAACGATTAATAGTTAACTGCCTCGTTAGCCTAGTGGTCCTAAGCGCGACTGCTACGCTAGAGGTCTTGGGTTCAAATCCCATGTCGAGCAAAAAGTGTTATTGGGTTTTTCTGTGTAATTGTCAGTAGCAGCTAGGAGTTAGGATTTGTGCCCGGTTAATGGCAATAGGCTCGCCCCCTTATTACATGGGACAATAAACTACCTAACCCTAACCATACCGTCGAACTGACCGAGTCATGGTTTGTTACGTTATAATACTTGAGTGTGTCATGATGGCCTAGTGGTTTAGACGCTCGCTTCTCATGCATGAGGTTGTGGTTCAAATCCGGGCGAGTACCAATGTCACTTTTTCAACTCATAACACTTTTTAAGTTTATCTTGGACATCGGTGAAGGATAACATCGTAAAAAAATCTGGATTAAAATTTGATAAAAGGATGAAATCGATTATTTGTTTGAGCAAGTGTGGTGATCGTGTCGTGTGTTCTCTGTATGAGACGATTGGACGATTATAAGGTGGTGTTATTATTTTTTTATTATTATTTTTTTTCATCTCAGTGACTACATGTAAGATAAAAAGGCAGTAAACATAGGTTCTAAATCGTAAAGGTTGATATTCATACTTAGCTCTAACTTTAATGAGATCAGGCAACATTACCAAACAACCGTTAATGATCAATAACAAAAGAACACAAATCAACTTGCACAAGTTACCAAAACGGTACGTAATATGAATTATCGTGTTTAAACACTATAATTGTAAAATTACACTATTTAGACGAGTATAACTCAGAGTTTTACCGCCATAACCTCTTATTACGTGGGTGAACAAACAGGATGTGCTGATTTTTTTTTTACTCGTTCCAAATTGTTACTAAATAACTAAACACCGCCAATTAGTGTTATCTCCCCCAATAATAAATTACTAATTAAAACCGTTAAAGTCAAATCATTTTAGTTAATGCTCGTCCTAATAAATTGCGAGCCAAAGTCACAGTGTTGTCAATAAATCCGGATATCAGAAAGGATTTGAATCGAATTTAGTGGTGACAGTAAAAAGTATCGATATAAGTGCCTATCGATATTGACGCACGTGCTCCTGTCAAATTTACGGACCGTACTTTAATGGGCGATTCGGTAAGAATTATAGTGTTGTTTTGATGTTGTCTGATTGTCGATAAAATGTGGTGTTGCTTGTCGATAGATCTATACGTTTTAATTGAAACATTATAAACGTAAGTGACCATTAAGATTTTGTATCATTGAATACACATAGCTATCGATACCTATTACATTCGTATCAACCAATTAAGTTATTTCTATAATTACATTATTCAGTTTTCTGGCCAATTAATCTTTTATGAATTACATCTATTGCTTTACTATGATTAACAAAGCTATTTATATTACATACCTAATATTGTTGCAAGTTTTTCGTTTCTAGTACAAACACCATGACCTAATTAACCTACGTAGATTAGTTATAGTACTCCTGCTAAAAATATAATTTACGGCCAATAACGCAAAATAAGAAAGTTGTCTAATTAATTATCAAAAATAGTATTAGGTTTAAGTAAACCGGACAAGAGTCAATTCCCATTACCGTCCAGCCTCAAGGATAATAAAAGATATTGCATTTGGAAAAGCCCGTAATGGAAATTCGGACTCATAACCGCTCTTGCTGATAGAAAACCTACCAAACGAATTATTTACCTAGCAAACGAATCCGTAATAATCTCCTAAAATAAATATTTGAGTAATCAACAAATTAATGACAAAAAAATCGATACTTAATTACACATAATTCGCCCATCACTACTAAGAAATCGTGTGTGGTATAAAAAAAACAGTGATTCGAGCTTTTATTTACTCAAATGCAGCTGTAAAACATAAAAATCGCTTTCCACCAAACTTTAATTGCTGGCAATGAAATAATTAAATGTGACAATCGTAAAACACTGAAGTCCACATAAAACATTATAGCCGTGAACACTGAGGGGCCCATTTATCGGTAAAAATATTTGACACACGCTTAATTCACGGAATTTTAGCCTTAAAAATAATATTAACATGGGTACTTATTGTGTAAACAGACCATAATTTTGCATTATGCAATAAGTATTTTTTTTCCTCTTGTATTTGTACTCGATCACCCGTCAGTCAGTTAATGCCTTTAAGATAAATAAGTCCTTTACAAACTTTGTTTTTACAGACACAAAAGAGAGCTGAACAGGGTCTCAATTGGGTAGATGACACCACTAATTAATTGACTTAGTTTTTGTGAGCTATCAAAACGCTATTCATAGATGTTGTACTACAATACTAAACTATGACGTCAATTTTTTGACATCTCAATTAACTAACTATTTATTGATTTCGAAGCAACTAAAAATCGTTAATCGTAATTTTTATAGGTATTTAACAATTCATCGGGTTTTCAGGGCTAAAATAAACAGATTTTTTGTAAAATTGAGTCTTGGAATTATGAATAATGGTGTCATCTACCCGATTCAACTAACTTTCAGGAACGATTGCAATCTAAACAAAAATGCCTCCAGTTTACCAAATGTTATTGACATGAATTTACGTTGAGATGGGATTGCGACTAGATTTTGAACCTTTTCAATTACTCCTAATTGGCCTTCAGGGTGAAAACTACTGATTTTCAAAAGTGTAAATAGTGCTTTCATACCATCACACCTGTATTCCCCGAAAGGTTAAACAGAAATGTACCAATGTACAGTTTTACACCCACAGTTCACCAGTATGTTTAGGTCCCATGTAATAGGGGGCGAGCCTATTACCATTAACCGGGCACAAATCCTAACGCCGAGATGCTACTGAGAATTTCACAGAAAGACCCAATAACACTTTTTGCTCGACCTGGGAATCGAATCCAAGACCTGTAGCGTAGCAATCGCGGTTAGGACCACTAGGCTAACGAGGCAGTCTCATCGACGAGGCTACGTCTCTTTTACTTATCAAATAAGTAGATGTAAATATTGGTTTTGCTTGCCTTTTTTGTCATTATTATTGGCAAAGGCCTTCCCCTATTCCTTCCATTTCTCTCGACGTTGTAACTCAACCCGTTATTTCTCTTTTAAATATTGAAGAAAAATATGTCATCTCCTTTTCAGCATTTGTTATAAATGTTGTGAGTTATTTGTTGTAGGTAGCTAGGACTTTTTAACTGCCTTCTTAGTTTTGAAATTCGATACATCGTTAAAGTGACAATAAAACTTGTAGATACTATCATTGTTTTAATATCTGTCTTTATGTGTGAACGTTGACATAAATTAGGATTTTAATTACTTTCTATTTTAGCGGTATGAATAAACTAGGCATTAAAAAAAAAACTCATATCAAAAGTCAAAATCACGTTATTATTGTTGATATGCCCGTGACTTTGTCTGCGTAATGCGTCCGATCAGTTATCTGTAAGATTTAATTTTTTTTATACATAGTACCCTAATGCATTACCAAAATAAAAATAGCATAAATAAGTTAGGTACTTCTCAAAATAGCTTCTTTTTTTTCACATCAGATATAGAGTACCAATAAAAGTCTAGTCAAGATCGGTCGGTCAGACAGACAGACAAATTTTTATGACTTGGATTTTTGAAACTAGTATAAACCTGTCATTATGACATTACAAACACACTTCTATTTTTAACCCCGGACGCAAAAATGACAGGGTGTTATAAGTTTGACGCGTGTGTGTCTAGCATCGTAACTCCCGAACGCATGAACCGATTTTGATTTTGTTTTTATTGTTTGAAAAGTGAATTAGTCGGGAGTGTTCTTAGCTATGTTTGATGAAAATCGGTTCAGCGGTTCCAAAGTTATCAGCTCTTTTGTTAGCTGCGGTAGGAACCTTAATTCTTCTGTCGGGGGTTACTTAAAATTATTTATTTTTTGTTTTATTAATATGAAGATCTGTAGAAAATGACTGGAGATAGCTTAGGTACTTCATCGATAATCCTGCTCGTGCATAAGAAAAGGTGATCTATTTGGTCCAATACGTCAACTGTTTACCCAGCACCTATTACATTACCCAATTCATCCCAATCGCAAACTAATCTCAGTTTTAATCTGTCCAAAATGCCTCTAATGTATCTAAAAGCGACTGCCGCTGAGATGAGATTACGACTTGATTTTTAATCAGAAAAATTAGTCTTCTAACTTCAAATAAACATTCTAAATCCAAATTCAAAACGCCAATTTCGATGTTACCAAGCGAATATTTTAAATCCAGACGTACTTCTATTTGCCGTCTCTTTTTAAACCTACATATTGGAGCGGGAGGTAAAATAAACACGAATATAAGTACTCAAAGGCTCGGGACTCCGAATATGTGAGAACCGGTTGTTTGCAATAATTTAAGCGCATAGCAGGTCGGAGGTCGTCTTTCAAGCCAAAACTTGAGAGCTTTGGCAAAGATTACGAATGCTCAAGCTGCAATAGTCGGTGCATTCGAGTAAAGCCCAATTTGTTTATTCATTTTAAGTCTAATCAATTTAAGACAAGTTCTTTTTCTTAATAAGGTACTAAAGGCGTTGTAGTGTGAATTATAACATTCCAATAAAGTACAATTTAGCACAGAATTTTCATTTTTTTAAATTAACACATAACATACCATCACGCCTGTATTCCCCGGAGGGTTAGGCAGAAGTGTACCAATGTACACCCACAGTTCGCCGGTATGTTTTAGGTCCCATGTAATAGGAGGCGACCCTATTGCCATTAACCGGGCACAAATCCTAACTCCGACCTGCTACTGAGAAATTCATAGAAAAACCCAATAACACTTTTTGCTCGACCTGGGAATCGAACCCAAGACCTCTAGCGTAGCAGTCGCACTTAGCACCACTAGGCTACCGAGGCAGTTAAAGTTAAATTAGGCTAATTATTTTCTTGGTTGATCATTTTAAACATACTGTTCCATTTTTTTATATTTTTTGAAGGCTAAAATTCTATTACCTTATAAAAAAATGTAGAAGATCTAATCTCAATCTTATCTTAGCGACAATCAATATTAAAAAATGAGTGTAAATTTAATTACATTTTTGACACATCCAGACTGAGATCAAATCGCGATCGTTCCTAAAAGTTAGTAAATTTGTCTATCTTTACACAAACGGTGAACAACAGGAACTTAAATACTATGCAAAAGCTAGTTAATATCAAACGAGGATATTATAGCATAATGACAACCGAGAAATATTTCAGTCACACCTCATTATAAGCCCAGTACATAAGTCAGGAACATAAGATAAATTAGGAACATAACATCTCTGTTTCAACCACTAACACTTTATAGTAAAGTTGTTTCTACTTATGTTCAGCCGTATCGAAGTGAGATTAGAAATGCGTGTTCACACTATCTTTATTCGTATTTATATTGCCTTTTACAGATATTTCGTAGATAGGAACGCATTGGAGATGTTTGTAAAACAGAAAGGTTCAAACTTAGATGACTAAGAATTTCAATATATTTTGGCGAAAACTTAAAATTTACAGGCAAATATTTCGAATTGCAACCTACAAGCGAGTGTGTTTGCAAGCGTTTCTGGTGAATGTGAGATCCTGGGAGCAATTCCTTAAGATAGGCTTTTCCATTAGAAATTTCTCAATAGCACCCTGAAGTTTGTAAAAAAAGTTGGTGGTGTGACAAGCAGCTGATCTCTTCCTGGTCGTGTCAAATTACCGTCTCATCGGACTATGAAAGTGAAAGAGAGGGGGTGCACCTGTGTTTGCGCACACACTCGTGCACAAAAATTTCTTTTGCGTACTTGGCTAGACTATATCAAGATCCACCATCGTGACCGAATTTCGGTCGGTGGTTTATTAATTAGCCGTACCGAAACTGATCATGCCACGTGTCAACTGGTTAAGGGCATTGGTAAGATAGACTCTCACTCCATACACAACAACTTTTCAAGATGAAAGATTCGTAATGACTTGCAATCTTACAACGAGAATAGACGAAATACCATCAGTTTAACACAGAGACTAGAATTATGGCTATAAAACATAAAGTTAGATTGCAGTAATTAAGCTATTTCACACGATGAATGTGATAAAAACTTGATCTATATTTAACATGTCTTAATCTATAGACTAATCTTTAAGTTTTTCTTAATAGCAGCAATGATTGCGAGATTTCCTAATTACTCGGAAGATGTATAGATATTATTTGTCAAGAGTGAATAAAAAACAACTAAATACTGACTGAACGAAAGTCATCATCATCATCTACTTAGCCTTATCCCAACTATGTTGGGGTCGGCTTCCAGTCTAACCGGATGCAGCTGAATACCAGTGTTTTACATGGAGCGACTGCCTATCTGACCTCCACAACCCAGTTACTGGGCAATACATACATACATACATAAACTCACGCCTTTTTCCCATGGGGGTAGGCAGAAACCACAGAACGCCACCTGCTACGATCCTTACATACTTCTTTCGCCTCGACCACGTTCATACATCTGTTCATACAAGCACGCCGGTTACGAGTACTGCGCACACGTCCTTTCTGAAGAACCCCACCAATAAGGTCAGGGTAGGTCTTTCTAGGGCGTCCTCTCCCGGCGTTGCCACTCACATCTGCCATATAAATCCCTTTCGTTAGTCGCCTTTCACTCATCCTCTCAACATGACCGAACCATCTAAGCATACTCTTTTCTATTTTTGTTACTACATCCTCTTTTAATCCGCAACGTTCTCGTATCGTTTCATTCCTCACTCTATCGTTCAAAGTTACACCACACATACTTCGCAAGGAACGCATCTCCACAGCATTTATCCTACTTTCATGCCTCGTTTGCCACACCCAACATTCACTTCCATACATAAGTGTAGGCACCAACACACCATTGTGCACAGCCAGTCGAGCCTCTTTGGACATCGACTGATTGGTCACAACCGCATGTATAGCACCATTCACTTTATTTCCCGCATTTACTCTCCTTTCCACATCAGCATCAATCTTTCCATCTCTTGTAAACATACTGCCCAAGTATACAAACTCGTTCGTTTGCTCCACACTCACATCATTTATTTTCACATCACACACCGATACATCCTCTTCTCTTTCAAAAACCATTACTTTCGTCTTGCTTACATTTATGTTCATCCCTTTTCTTTTAAACGCTGTATTCATTAATGTTACCATGTCTTGCAACTGCTCCGCCGACGATGCAAGAAGAACTTGGTCATCTGCGTATAAGAGGCATTTGACAGGCAATACTATATATATATATACTATACTGGTTAGACTGGTTGTCAGACTTTCTGGCTTCTGATTATCCGTAACGACTGTCAAAAACCTACGAATGACAGCCAGGACCAACGGCTTTTCCTGCTTTCCAAAGCACGGAGGTGTCACACCACCACCTTCCAAACTCCGGGCTGCTACTGACAAATTCGTAAAGGAAAAACCCAATTACACTTTTTGCCCGACCCCGGGAATCGAACCCAGGACCCCGTGCTCATCAGTCGCCGCTTGCGACAACGAGATCAACTGGGCAGTCCAACGGGGGGGACTGACTGAACGAAAGCACCTATTATTTATTTAAAATCTATATATTTAAAAAAATTGTACGAATTCTTCTCGGTAACTACTTTCTGGATTTGTATTAAAATATTTTATGGCAATTTTAATGCACGCTGCTAAAATATGAAGGGATTTCTATGTTATCCAAACATAGTTTTAAATTGGTTATAGTTTTGCCAATACATGACAACCAACATCTCTCAATCATTCATTTAATTACATCAAATGAATTATGTAAGTCAAATGTTTTATGCATTCTGAACTTATACTTGGAACAGGTTTGAAATTACTTAGCATTAATAATACAAAAACATTATAATTTCCACGTGAGTTCATTTGTTTTGGCAGAACTAAACCCAATAGACAATTAGACAGAAGACATCCCATTGAATCAATCGTTTTTGGTCCTCCCAAAAGTTCAAAAATCACATACCACATCCAAATATACCAAAATTGCATGTAACATTGGACACTCATCCAAACATTACAATCAGCAATCAATTTCTTACAGTTATGGAGTATAAAGATAGCACTGTTCTCAACAACTGTAAGCTTGGTCTCGTATCTGAATGCAAATTGTGTACGCGCGTGCGCAGTGTGGGCGCGACGCAGCGGTCACGCACGATGCCACGCGTTGCATAACCACGGTTTGGTGGAAGTTATAAGAAATTAAAACTGTTTGTGCATGGATCGAACCGAATTAGAGAATTTACTAAGACAAGACGCACCGGCTGTAGTATCTTGTGTGACCTACAAAAGACCAGGACTACCAGTAAGATCGATCAGGCTCAGACTATTAATAAACAGGACAGGCTAAGGATCCAACATAATGACACGTTAGTGTCAGTTTATGTTTTGGCTGTGAATGAAGTGTTATTCCCCAAAAATCTTCAACTTGAATGGGTAATTGCAGTACTTAATCAAACAACTAGGCTACTAGTTTAAAATTTACATCATCAAAATTAAAATGTCATTCAAAGAATCCATAACTATGTATAAAAAAACTATGACTAACTAACTATGACTGACAAAATATGAGACGATGCTCTCCCCTTCTTTTAAGCGTACCAATATTAAGCCGCCCTAGAACTTGTTTGGTTTTGTATTTGAGATGGGTAAGCTCTTGACTCTACTTCACCATCATCATCATCATACGTCCACTGCTGAACATAGGCATACACATACACTCTTGACTTCACTTGTTTTTTTAATATATCCTGAAGTCCTGAATTCTATGTTTCTGTCTTCTCCCCTAGCGATGCCCTAAGCCGAGGTTCGTTCCCCACAGGGAGGTACCCTAAGCGTGTAGTCTCTTAGTTTTAGACCCTGGCTAACGGCCTTCATTTTTAAAGCACAGGAAAGTCCGGTTAAGCAGGCGACAACCTCCTAGGATGATCTATGTGAAGCCAATTCGGGAAAAACAAAGAAAGAAAAAATCGGGCTTCTTTTAATCTCGAGCCTTCTATCACTTAAGCCACATATACGCCACAATATCACACATAGAGGTCTATCAAGCAACGTGGGCAATAATGGCGGGCTCGTTATGATTAAACGGATAATTTGGGACGGTATATGTGAAGTATGGCAACTATTACACGCTGTTAGCCCATCGTGTTTGAAGGAGGACGTTTTATGGCAAACTGATGGTGTAAAAGGTGAATCGTGATTAGATAATGAATGAAGTTTGTCTGAAGTATGAGTTTTAAATAATTCGCTAGGTTTAGACGGCGGTGAAGAGTTTATCCGTGACAGTGATTGCAGAAGTACGGGAATACGGTAATTACTTAGTGGAAGTTCTGTTGACTACCCCGTAGGTGTCGTGGCTACGGGGTTCGATTCCCAGGTCGAGATAAAAGTATTACGGGGGTTTCGTTTGGACTTACATTTTTGAACAGCAGCCCCGAATTTAGAAATTGGTGATGCGAAACTTAAGTGCTGGGAGCACTTAGGTGTCACACCATCCATTTCTAAATTATCTTAGAAGATTCTTATGGACTCTTGAATTCAGCTCTATTTAAATCAACTAGGTGAAACAGCGTGAAGTTGTTATCTTAAGCAACGCCACTACTTCGGGTTAAGATGATAACAGGTCTTTACATAGACACTTTTAGCGGAACGATAAACAAAGTCAATGAAAATGAAATCCTTAACTCAAGACTCAAGATCATCATCATCATCTACTTAGCCTTTTCCCAACTATGTTGGGGTCGGCTTCCAGTCTAACCGGATGCAGCTGAGTACCAATGTTTTACATGGAGCGGCTGCCTATCTGACCTCCACAACCCAATTACTGGGCAACACGATACCTCTTGGTTAGACTGGTTGTCAGACTTCCTGCCTTCTGACTATCTGTAACGACTGTCAAAGATCTACGAATGACAGCCGGGACCAACGGCTTTACGTGCTTTCCGAGGCACGGGGGTGTCACACCACCAACTTCCAAACTCCGGGCTGCTACTGAGCAAATCCTAATGGAAAAACCCAATAACACTTATTGCCCGACCTGGGAATCGAACCCGGGACCCCACGCTCATCAGTCGCGCTTGCAACCACGAGACTAACGGGGCAGTTCAAGACTCAAGATCAATCAGTTTAAAAAAACTTCAACTTTATCCGACTACCCGTGTAAGCTATCTCCCTTGTCAACTATACAACAAACGTAAAGAAAGTAGTCTATCTATAAAGGAGTAATCACCAATTTCTTTCCTCCATCGACTTACTCATCTCGTGCAGTAGTCTACCTATCCCAACATTCTCCAAAGTTTACAACTAATAAACACATATGAAATGTAATAACTTCAACAGTATATTTGAACTCAATCAAAACTCTAGCTGTTTTATCATCATCAATGTATCAAAACGAGGTATACATGTGGAGTTCGACCTGTGACCTATTAATAATTTACCTTTAAGTACCGACGTGTAATGGTGTCAATGAGACCATATGAGGCCATAGAACATGTAATAGCTTTATGCCTGTTATGGTTTCCGTAATAGGTCCCGTTGATTTTATTTAGATATGACGAGGATTATGTGATATTTGAATGATATGCATTATGTTAATAATGATGACATTGGTGTCTAGCGCACGATATCATGTCGTGCTGTAGGTAATCAAAATATAAAAACAAATTAATGCTATCATTTTAAAGTAGCAACAGTTGGTGGAAAATTAATACATATTAACACATTTAAACGTCTGATAAAAATAAAATATGTTTTAATTAAATATCAAAATGATTAACTTAAAGATACTTTAACGTTATCTTCGCATTTGGAATTAAATATTAGGCAAAAAGCAACATTAAAAGGTCTTGAAAGGTCACTAACCATACATAATATTTCTCAACCTAATAATATTTACAATTAAGGAAAGAAAATAAACAGTTACCGCCATCTTAAGTAACCCACAACATAGGGCGACCAAATCGATCGCAATAATTTATGGATAGTACCTAATTCAACTAAAATCCACCGAAAAGTGCCAGACACGTTTGGCGAGTCGGTAAATCACGAGATAGCGTGGAGAAAGCCAAAGTACCAACACAATATATAAACTAGTGTGACCACATTGTTTTAGTTTCGGTGGGAGTGACATATGTGGTAATAAAATTGTGATAAACTCAACTTGATATCAGTCCAATCTAAAGATTGATGGCGCAGGAAATTAAGTTATTGATATTGAGTAATGTCCCGCTTCTAAGTAAGTTTATGGCCGTATTAGCTTTCCTATTAAAATTTAAGGTGAAAAATTGTTATGGTTTCGGGCTGTCACGGTCACTAAAGTTGTAGGGATTTATACAAATTAATAATGACGTATGAAGAATGTCTTGGATTATTATGTAAGTGAAAGCAAGAGTGTGTTGGAACGGGATTTAGTTGAGATATCAAGATTAGATCAGTGCAGACATAATTAAGAAGGTCAGATACACATCTTACATAGTGACATATGATATAACAAAATGTATTTACTTGTTTTGAATATTTTTCTATAGAATACCTACAGAAAAAATTTTTAAATAAGCCTCATTTATACCAAAACATCATTGAATTCAAAATATCAAATCATCAAAGATTATTTGTGTATTACTCAGAACGCGCCTTGGTGTACCTACATCAATACTCTTCCTTTACCCTGCCATCTTTGAGTTATTGTGTCTAAATAGATGTTGAACCATAAACACCAAGAATAAAGCCGTTTTATCCATAGTTAAAAAACGGTGTTATTTTTGATATCATAATTATTTTCAAGTTCATCTTAGACACTACTTCTTTAGTGGCTTGTGGTTAGAAAAAAATATTTAAAGAAAATAGACAAGTCGGAATTGCCAAAGCATAACGAATATATGTAGTAATACAATATAGTAGGTAAGTAAGAAAATAACTACATAACAGTTGTTCAATATACTAATAATATACAACTTACTGCTACATTTAATATACTTAAAAAAATCGGCCATAATGGGCGGTTTCTCAGCAAGTACAAAAAAAAAAAATCCAAAGCCGCCAAAAAGAAACCCAAAGCCGCCTACACAAGTAAAGTTCTCTCAAAACATTTCCCGTTTCATAATCTAAGTACATGGACGTATTACTTATAGATAAATTAATTTTATATCTGCAGTAAGTCGTGAGCGCGCTGTGCCCCCGGGCGGCGGCGGCGTGAGAACCAACTCGTGCTCGGGCTATCGCGAATTAACGTACGTGGTACGACACGTGTCGTGAACTGGATTATCTTGTGCTTTAGATACTTGTACATCTTCATGAGATTTGTTTGTGACTTGTGTCATTAACTAACGTTAAAGTTTTTTCTTACTCCTCCACTGTTATTTTCTGATTAATGTCGTTGCCAAATCCAAGACAGTTCTCGTATCTCCAGGACTTGTCATCTTCATTCATTACCTTTCGCTTTTCTGGTGGTCGCCACTGTCCTAGTGCAGTAGTTGGGAATAGCGTGGCGGATTTCATATGAAGTTTATTCATTATTCCTACCCAGCGTATCCTTTTCTCAATTTATTTAGGGTTGGCCAAAATCCACTTCTTTAATGTTTCATTTCAGTCCACCTTTCTTACGTAATTATTTTTCACACTGCAGGAACTTCAATGTAACAATTTAGTCAGTCATTTTTAAGTATCGTAAAACTAATGTCGGGAGGGTCAATATAATTGTTACATAGTAATCCTTGTTACTGTTACATAGTAATTTATTTAAAAATCCTTCTCGCCACACAACGCACTCTGGTAAGCGCCAACAGTTACCATAGAAGTTAATATATTCGGCCTTACTGTTTCTAACGATTACAAAAATAAACATAGGTACCTACATTTAGATCTCCCAATCTTTTATTGCAATAAACCGTACTTCCCATTTTCTCATGTCAATTGTTGCAATTGCAACGCTCTATTGGAGCATGGGCTTTTGTTCCTGAGCAGTACCCATGACGATGCATCGATAGTATTGTCCGTTGGTGCAATAGCAAGTTAAGTGATGGACACGACTATTAGGCAATAGTTTTAACTATGTTTAGTGGTACCTTAGCATTATCTATTGATGCTCTTTCCGTCTTGTTTTAATTAGCCAGTATCTATCTACTATCCTACTGCTAAGCAAAAGTCTTTCTATTGTCACTTATTCCTACCAATTCACAAGTCAGAACTCGAGTCGTCACGTCGTCTCCTTCAAAGTGTACCGCGGCCCCGTTTTGCTATTTCAGGGCATTTTATGAATATTTCCTAAAGTGGTGCTTGCAAGAATTGTTACTGCAGTCGCGGCGGTGCTCCTCAAAGGAGCGGCTTCATTGTTCATAACACTTATACATATGATAATAAAGTACCTATCTACATTATAATAATTGTGCATGATTAGTAATATTATTAGCCCATTACTCATTAACAGTACCTACAGTTATAACTTCATTAACAGCAACGGACTTAATTAGGTACTTACACATGCAAGCATTTTATATTGAGTGTGTTTTTATATAGGGTCTTAAGTACTTCTCTTTAAGCTTTGTTTCTGTAGGAATTCTGTTGTTTTTATTCTTGCTTATATCCTACCAGCCTGGTTTTACATTGGACTAAATATTCTGCCCTGGAATAAAATAAGAACGAGCATCATAATTATGAAGAAGCTAAACATTTTAATATAATAAATCTCAAGGTATGTACTGCCGTGTCGACGGCGCGTTCGTGTTCCACGCGCGCCTCAAAGAGATGTCAGCAAAAGGAAGGGGCCACTGAGGGCCGATGCCTGCCGGGGCTGCGGGTTGTTCGCAAGAGATACCGCGCCCCCGGAACGCAAAGGGCACAAGAAGGAACATGGGTGGGTTTTAGTCAGTAAAAGTCTGACACTCCCTCCCGCCCCGCCCAGGGCGGGAGAAGTTATTTGATGATTTCCCACCCACCAAAAAAAAAAAAAAAAAAAAGGTATGTACTAAAAAAATAATGAGGGAAGGAGAATCTATGATTATATAAGTTTTGGCAAAAAAAGCAATAATTACAAAAGTTCATGATGCTCCTAACGACTTTAACCACCATCGTAAATTTTGAAAACCTTAATTTTGTCTTAAAACAAATTTAGTATCTCATTTATGGCTTTAATGTCTGATAAATATTTTATAGGTCCTTATAATAAATATAATTTTAGCAATGATAGTTACAGCCAGTTAGACGTAGTCATAATTCATGAAGGAATCATAAAATTGAACGAAGTGACAATGAATTGATGTGTAATAAATTCGACGTCATGAATTACGATGGTAATTCTAAACTATTATATTTTAAACGCTTATTAACACATTAAATCTTAATAATAGGTGCGACTAATTTTACTGACGATTTTCACATTTGAGCAGAATTCAGCAGAGGGAGGATGATTATGACCTAATGATCTAGTATTTTTTTATTGAGGTGTAATTATGTAATGCCTGCTTGTGGTAAGACAGTAGATAAGTTTCTGAACTTATAGGTAGAGTTCTATCTACATATTTGGATACGCTAGAGACCAATACATTACTAATTGACCCTAACCTAATTCTTAATTACATTTGTTTGCTGAACAATAAATAAAATATTACAGGTGATTTTTCTGAACCGTATACAACGGCACTTCACTCAATTATCCCTTTACCGATGCGCGTGACCCACTGACAAAACAAGCGAAGCGATCACCGCATCACATTGTTTTCCCATAGCCCGAACGATTCCATTCAGAATCTCATTACACTTGAAAGGGGTTACAACAAATCTGGCGCAACGTTTTCTCATGGACGTGTCTGTCGTTAGGGCAGCGTGAGGTGACCATTACTGCGTACAAAGAGTTGCCTAAAATAGAGAGCTTTTGTGAGGCGGGAAGACAGGCGAGGGACGAGGTGGGGGCGGGGCGGTCGCCGGCTGCCCGGCGGCTCAGTCGCGCCGCGCCTCACAGCCGCCTCGCACGCCGCACCACGAAGCGTGCTTCTCGGACAGCGCACGCGCACGCGATACCTCCCCCGCCGCGCCCCCCACTTAACACGTGCACATAATACCAGTGGAAGTCTACAGATGATATCAATCCTACATTGAAGAAAGTTTCACAATGCAAGAACAAAGTTCGTCGAGATCCAGCAAGTCCACGTTAAACTCATTGGAAAGCGCCATCATCAAGCTGAAAAACAACTTGCAGATACAGGACACTAAGACAACAACAGACATGAACGGTTTGTTGGCTGCTGACCCACCGTCGCCACATGCGGATACAAAAACAAACGCAAGTAAGAGTCCTAGTTCTTCTCCATCAACAAACATTAACTTATCAATTGCATCAGCTGCATTGTTACAAGAAAACATGCTTCAAAGATCGCTACAAGGAGTAGTAATATCTCTTCAAAATGCAATGATGAACTCGTTACAACAAGCGGCGTTGTTACCGTCAAACTCAGCAGCAGCAGCCGCGCTGAATTTACAAGCTTTGGAATCTTATTTGACTTTGCAACGTTTAACATCAGTATCCTCCGTAAACAACACAACCCAACCTAATACATCGGAAAATAGTTCATCATCTAAACAAGACATTCTGAGGATAGCGACGGCAAGTGCTAAAATAAGTGAAATAGATGCGTCGGATACGTCTAAAGAATTCTCGCCGAAGACACCTGAGGAATACCCGCTGTCAGATGCTATAGCAGCAGAAGATGTAGACTTATCCGAAGAAGTGGAAGAAGATTTGGCCCTCTTAGATAACGAAGATGAATTTACCTTAGAACAGCACTTGGAATCAACATCAAAAGGTTATGGATATGGATCATCACAGAATCTGGATAATGGATACCCCAGTCTTCTTATGAATGCAATGTATCAACAGCAAATGAACGGTAGTCCATCCCAAGCTCCACTGTCACCACAAGCTTCAAATTCATCAAAATCAACGAACAGCTCGACGTCATCAACAGGCAGTAGTGTATCTAATAAACAGAAGACTGGAGGAAGTGGGCCTAGAACGAAGAAACAATTTATTTGCAAATTCTGCAACAGACAATTCACGAAGTCATATAACTTACTTATTCATGAAAGGACGCACACAGATGAACGACCATACTCCTGTGACATTTGCGGGAAAGCTTTCCGACGGCAAGACCACCTTAGAGATCACAGGTAAAATAATATTCATACATTTTAGTTTGTCTATCATGAATAATTATTATAAATAATAAAGTCACTTTTACTAATATATAGCGTAATTTCTCTTTTAAGTTATGTTTTCAAACTTCTAATTTTGAATTTATACCTGTCTTCAAGGGAGTTCCACTTAATGGAAACGACAACTACTAATGAATCAATAAAATCTAAGCCGTGTCTTATCCATGATTTATGTTTCATTAGGCTTTAATGTTTTATGTTGTAATCAAACACCTGTTGATTTCTAAAGAAGTATTTTTTAAGGCTTGTATTCTTAGATAAAACTCAGGTCCATTTATGTTTTCTACTACAAAAGTACCCCGTGGCGGAGCTCTCAAATAAGATAAAACAATCTTATAACCGTGTCGAGAAACATTTTAAGGTTCACGATACTCATTTTTCGATATCAATAAAAGATTTTGGTCGTCGGGTTTCAACGCGAAACATTATGAGAAACTTTTGAATAATGGTGGGGAACGAATAAAAATATTTTAAAACAAAAAGGGTTAAGTATGGACCGAGCAGATGGTATCGACAACTCTTTCGTCACGCTCGTAAATTATTTCACAAAACCGCCGCTAATCCCACGAGAGACGATGTTTTAATTTTGGCTTTTCATTTTGTTTTCTTCCCAACTCCTTTGCATTCCTTATAAATCTCTGAGCATATCTTTTTTCATATCAAAATATTTATCCTTTTAAAACGTCTCTACAATGCACTCAAATAAGATGTTAGTGACCGTTACAAGAATTCGAATCCCAAACATCACGGATCTCGAACACAATAAATATGATAATAGTGTTACAACAGCTCTCAATCTATTTCTTCACTTATCTCTTCGAGATCCCCACCCAAAAAGAACTAAAGGTGTTGAATTTTTACACCTGTCTCTCGGCGATTTCCTCCCAAATCACCGTATCTCTGTGGCAATAAAATAAATTTCGTGTAGACGCCGGAGGGTTAACCCGAGCTCGGCTCGGCTCGGCCTGTCGATGTTCAATCGATGTCCGTTGACACGATACATTATAATGGACCGGAGTGGGCCTTCGACGGGTTTTAACAAAGCACGTGGTGATCCTGACGTGAGGATTAATATGGATGACAAAAAAATAAAAAAAAAAACCTTGGTAAATATTCTCTGCATACAAAATCAAGTTTCGATGTTCGAGATGTTGAGATTTTTTTGTGTAGATTGAAAGGATAATGGACTTAAATTAATTTGTAGCTTGTTTAGTAATTTGGACGTTGATATCTGCGGTCCTAATTTTCTTATTCATGCACAGTTTATTTTCATTAATGTCAATAATTAGTATGGAGAATGTGAATTTCATAGACCATCGGTCTGCATTGCGAGCTTAATTAATCAGTGTTGTCGCGTTGGTTCGAGTTAGGCCTAACGTGGCGCTCGCGCCGGTGTCACGGTACGCTCGACTGCACGCGCGCCCGGCCCGTCTTAATCACCATCATCATCGCGTGTTTTAATATTGAAATTATTATTTCATTCATCATCTTGTAACTCAACTTTATCGTCACCGATCTAACTAATCCCAACGATTATTACATGTATTACGTTACTTTGAACGGCTCGTAATTTTCTTGCCTCGAGTCTGTTTGTTTATACGATATGGAGATAATTTTCTCGAATTGTACACTCGATCGCTGGTCCCTCGTGCTGTGTTATTATTGATTACACGTTACCCGGTGTGTTAATTATACGTTGTATAGTTAAATTTAATTTGAAATTAGTTGCTATCAACATTTGTGAGAAATATAAACCATATGTTTTATTATAATTAAAACTTACGTCCACATAATTATATACTGTTTTTACTGGGTGTAAATCCAATAATAAATAATTTATGGTTTCTTTAAAAGTGTTTATTTATAAGGATACATTTCGGATATTTAGGTCTTGGAATTGAATAAATTCGCCTCGTTTGTAGCGATGATGTTTTGCAAATTTAAGTAAGGGTGTAAATTAATGACATTGGAAATAAACTGAGAGAGAACTGAAATTTATTACCAATAACCCTGGGGCTCTTGTTTACTTCCCGGCTGCTCCCACAAGGTGCGCAGAACACGCGAGAGCAAATGTTTCGGCGCCTACAGATATGATGTATTTATTGAGCCCAACACATCTCGACATATTGTAGATACATGAGCACGTACACCATATAAATGAAGGTGCAAAATTATGCACAAATAGCAGCTAAATACGTTTCGCAAACTTATTACCCGCTTCTAACCGCAGAAAGATTGCCATACTGGCAAATATGTTATTTGTCAACGGTTAGTTTTTATGTAATTCTGTATACTTTTACCCGAAAAAGTTAGTAATAAACTTATAAAAGTCAGTTTAAAATGTTGTTGTTTAGATTTACTAACACAGTACTTAGTTTAGCTAAGTATTCAATGTCTTCAGTTCGAACAATAACTAAAGGTGTGTCGAGACTCTCTATAGTCTTTCTAGTAACTTTGTTGCGTGAATATTTTATTACCTTCGACTAAGGGGCGACGTTTTCTAAGAACATTAACTTCACATCAAGCACAGCATTCTTCTATACATTGCATCGCTTCATATTTTGTGGTATATAGTGAAAACTATTACTCATTTCTATTAACTTCCACATAAAATGACTATAAATCTTTAACAATAATATCTTTCTTTCAGGTACATTCATTCTAAGGAGAAACCGTTTAAATGTCTGGAATGCGGCAAAGGTTTCTGTCAATCCAGAACGTTGGCGGTCCACAAAATCTTACACATGGAAGAATCTCCGCACAAGTGTCCCGTCTGCAGCCGAAGTTTCAACCAAAGGTCGAATCTCAAGACCCATTTACTGACACACACTGACATAAAGCCATACAACTGTTCCTCATGTGGGAAGGTTTTTAGAAGAAACTGTGACTTGAGACGACACAGTTTGACACACAACCTTGTTGGAATATCGTCAGTGAACACGTCTCCAAGTGGCAGCAATGGAAAGAGCCCGTTGCTAAATCCGAACTTTCCAATTGACAGCTTAGATACAGAAGATGAAAATTAGCTTTTATGTTTATTAGTGGCAAATGCGAAAAGACTGATTTTTACTCCTAAAACGGTGCCTTTTAGTATTAAGATTTAGTTTACTATTTAACTCACGCCACGAGTGCCTAATTTATAGTAAGGAGAAGATGATTTGTTGTCAGAAGAGATATTGCGTTTAGCGTTAAACTGGATTTATTTATGTTCTAAATTCAATATTGTATGTTTCTTTCTCTAGAGGAGTATTAGTAGATTCTATCATAAATCTGAGTTTGGTAGTGGCGTATTTTTGTGTAGAAATAAATTCTTGCAATATCCTTACAGTGTTTGGGTTTTAGTATTATTTAGATGTAGTTTGTTTTTTCTTTAAATCTTGTAAATTTTCTGATCTCATTTCGTGTCTGTAAATATAAATTATAAGCTAAGTCAATTTGTGCATTCCGTCCACCTTAATGTTTATGTAAAAATGTGTAATGTATTTGAGGGTTGTGTAAAGTTATGTCTTCCTTTATTTTGGGATCTTGAAGAACGAATGTTATTCTGATTCTGTCTCAAAACTTGTATTATCCAAGATCTTGTTTAGTTTATAATTGTAATGTAATTAAATTGATGAATTTGAATACTAATTATTTTATTTGGTCTATCGTTTTAACAAGTAACCTGCCTATCAAATTAGTATGTTCACATCTGGGATAAGACTAAAATGGCTGATAACACGATAGTTTTGCAGTATTAGAACACATAATTATGTGTATCTACCTCTATTCAAATGTATTGCCGGTCTCTATCTGCAAAAGTAAAATTCTTGATTATCATCATGGCATGGGTGTTAAATTATAGTTCTTAATATTTCTGCAAACTGTCGCTAAAATAAAAGCTTGTAATAAAACCCGTACCTACACTACTACCTGTGTGCTGCTTCTCAGAAAGAAATGAATCATTTTGATGACTTTTTCCACACATTGTTCTTAGAAAAAGGTTCAGTAGGTAGTTATTATTTTTAGGTTTTTTTGGATTATCATATTTTAATGTCGAAGGACTGAACATTCCATTTGAATCATAAGTGCCTCACATTTGTTAGTACAACAACATTAGGATCTTCAGTGCATACAAAATATTTGTTTATGTGATTGTTATCGTTTACCAGACATACATAATCTGACATAAAATTAGTGTAGACGAGTGGTGAAAAAATGGTACAAGTAAACCGGGTTACCATCACAGCCAAATGGCAGTACCGATTACAGCAATTGTAGCAGTATTTATTAGTGAAATTGTATCTTATTAATTCATTACACCTTCATTCTCAGAAAAAATGTTTATAGGTCATTACAAAGCAATACGCCATATTTCGGAAAGATTAATTGGCGATTTTGTATACAGGTACCTACTTGGCAAGAGTAAAGCCTACAAAAAAAAAAAAAAATATTGATCTTAAGGCAAAATCGATGAAAACTAAGAACATAACTAATTAAGTTCCAACTTTTCATCGATTTTGCATCATATACCTACTGATAATGTTTTCAACAGGCTTCCAGTACCTCATTTTCCAAGATGTACTCAGTCGATGAATGATATCTCCGTGCGTATGCATATCATGTCCCTAAGAATAGAAGTATTAAAGAAGAAATCATAACATTGATCGATGCTGTAATCAGTAACTTATTAGAATGTGCATCATGCTTTAATATTTTTAACCAACTACGTCAGGGTATTGACGCTCGGTCAACATCGCCTCAAAAACTCATATTGTTAGTAGCACGCGCGCCGCCCACGAGCCATCCCCTTTCTTAGCTTATCGTTATAAAAAAAAATTAACGCACACGATTTAAAACATAAACTTGAATGGTAAATTATCTGCTGTGTCGAAGTCGAGCTATTATAATATGACTTAAACGGTACACTGTTGACACAGATAGCAAAGAAAACAAAGATTATCTAGAACTATTGACACAAAAAGAAAGAAGAGGGAGTAGGTAGGCACTAAGATACTCCCACAGATCATGAAAAATGCTTGTACTAGCCAAAGCTCTGGTTTGAACAGAACAAAGGGACAGATGAGATGACAGGGAGAGATGGTCTGGTTTTTACTAATTCAATTATATCTTTTAAACAAAGTACGAGTATTGTAGGTGAAAATACTGAAGATCTCATCTCATAACGATCAATAATAATGACATCACATATTTCATCTGTAGTAAGTATTATACCTACAAATTCTTCTAGACAATATTATACAGTTTGAATTAAGTTCTGCATCATATTAATAGATGGCGTTACTTGTTACTTACATTATATGCGCATGAGTTGATAAGCCTTTATCAGGTGTTATAAATATTGTCGTAAATTTCTTAATACAAGCGTAGAGGAAAATGCTTTCTTTACAAATTATCATGTACGTAATTACGATTGTAATGACTATCACTAGGAACGATAAAAATAGTAACAATTATTTAAATAACACGATTATGAATAAAGAATTCTTCCTCGTCGCTTATTGATAGTTGTGCTGATATTCTTGAGATGTTATTTTAAAGAGATGGGCAAACGCTAATGTGGAATTGGCATATATACACTTCTTATATTTTTTTTTAATATACTGCCTCGTCGGCCTGGTGGTCCTAAGTGCGACTGCTACGCTAGATATCCTGGGTTCGATTCGGAAGTCAGCTTGGAGTTAGGATTTGTGCCCGGTCAATGGCAATGGGCTCGCTCCCTATTACATGGGACCTTAACATACCGGCGAACTGTGGGTGTAAATCGGTACACCTCTGCTTAACCCTTCGGGGAACACAGGCGTGATGGCATGTATAAATATCTGATGTACTATACCTTCTGTTCAGTATTCGATTCACATTAGAACCTTTTCAGTGTAATTCTGTTTAAGCTTCATCTAGCATTACCTAAATGTGACTGTAGCTCTATCAGCAGACTCTCCTTTGAGGAGGTCTATTTATTATCAACAAAGACAATGTAAGCCGCATCCGCAATTCAATTGATCAATAAATTCTAAAATATAGGGTTCATTAGTTAGATTTTATACATCAAAAACTGTACAAAATCTGGAAGACAATGCTCGAAAAGCATATTAATTTTGCACCCAATCTGTTAAATGTTACCCTTGTCTTCAACTCAACAGATGCACTAATAGGCGTAGTACCGTATAATAGAGGTAAAAGTAGTAATTATAAAGGTCAATGTAAAAGGCAAGACGAAACGCAACCATTAGCAACAAAGAACGACTACTGAGCTTGAAAAATCGGTTCAATTCAACACCGAATCGATGCAACGCAATTCACACGAATAAAAAGACTATTCGATTCAGTCCCACACAAAGACCCTTAAGAGTGTATCAAAATGACATAAAGCTCGATTCTTTTCTTAAACACAAAACACGTTTATAATGGTCCACATGTCTTAGCTTTTTTTTGTCAGTTTTCGGGAATAGATGACGTGTTAAAAAGGTAACAAATTGTATGCGTTCCGGAGCGTCGTATCTCGTTTCTTTACCAACCGTCATATATTACGTCATTACATCGATTCGAAATTTGAAATGATCCGTTGCGGATTTTGTGCGTTTTTGATTGGCTGACGTTTCGGTTACTGCAATTTCGTATACGTTCTAATTACAAACAGGTGTTGGTGTTGCCAAATATTGGTTATTGAGAGCCCGGCCATGACCGAATTAATGTAACGGAACTGTTGAACGAATGTTTTGAATCCAAGTTAGACTCTTTGATAAGCGTAGCAAATTCACATAATAATCAGTGTCTTTTGCACGTCAAACCACGTACCAACACTGTTGAGCAATATGCGGTTTTGAATGGTGAAGCTGAATATTTTAGAAAAAAAAATGATATCTACTCATATAAAGATATCATCGACGTATCTATTGGTTCCATCATTTCAGCAACGTCTTCATAATAAAATACCAAGGTACCGTTAAAATAGACTAATTTTTAACTAAAAATTTTAAGTAACCCCCGACAGAAGAAAAAATCACTACCGTAGTTTACAAAAGAGCTGATAACTTTGGAACCGCTGGAACCGATTTCCATCAAGCAAAGCTAAGAACACTCCCTGCTAATTACACTTTCAACACAAAAAAACAAAGTCAAAATCGGTTCGTGCGTTCGGGAGCTACGACGCCACAGACAGACACACACACACTCACACATACACACAGACTCGTCAAACTTATAACACCCGGTCGTTTTAATAAATAATAAAAATAAAAAAATTATATCTTCGACAGATATAAGGAGAGCAAGACTAAATCTCCATGAACCCATAAAACTATCATCTACAATAAAGTGAAACTATTACAAGGGCAAACAATATCAGAGACCAGGAACACGACAACAAAACAACGCGACGCAAATGCACCTTTCTTAAATACGGTGACAACATAATAATGCGACGCGTCTCCGCCTTCCTTTATAGCTGTAAATTATTCACAAATTACATAGTGATCGGAATCCCCGCTGAGTTAAACAAAGTTCTTCTTTCTCTTCACTTTTTTTTTTCAAGTATTGTCAACGATACCGAAATTACACTGTCACAAAGGATTACGCTTACAACCCAGAGGTGTTTGAAAAATATTTGCTTTTGGCGTTTTGAGTGCGGTTTATTCCGTATTTAGTCGTCGTTTTTATTCGCGACCACACACGCGCTGCAAAAATACAAATACAAAAAAAAATGGCGGTGTGAAATTATATAAGGTGTTTTGACAATGGTGAGTGTACGTGAGTTCCCGACGTTTCGTATTTTTAAACTCGGTTTCGACTTGTATTTGTAGTTACGAACTCAGTTTTGGAAATAATGACTTTTGTAGATTGAATCGTTTGAGTTAGATTGGGCTAATTTTATTTTATTTTTCTGCGGAGTTTTAATGTGTTTGCGCTGAAGCCTAATTCTGTTTCTAAAATTAAAACATCCTAAACAGAGATCTACTAGTGACAGCCCCGTAAAATTGGTCCAGCCGTTTCGAAAAATAAGTGGAAAAAATAGACAGAATGACATAAAAAATAAAAATTGGTTTTACCGCGTGAACATTCTTATAATGCATTTAGTAAATAACATTTATTTTGACATAAACAATCATCGATCAATATAACAATCATTCTAGACAACTATTCTAGGAATATGCAAGTATATTCTCATTTATTTTTTTCATTTCTCAAAAGCTTATGATGAACTACCAACTACTAAAAAAAAATAATGAATAAGCACTATTAACATTTACCTCAATCGTTAATTTAACTTTTGCGGTTAGTCCCTTATTCATCTGCTCTCGATCTTAGAAAGTGCTTCCATAGTTCAAGGCTATAACTTAAGAATTTGCAATTCAAGTAAACGAGATACGACTCAAGTACTTACAGGCCACTACTTAGAGGTCAACTAATGGACAAGGTTAAAAGGGTAAGTAAGGGCATAGATACAATCATAGATAAATACATTTAATTATCTGCGGGATAACAAATTAAAAGATAGAACTTATCCCGTAAACATTACCTTTATAAAGAAATGCAGAAATGGCTTCACTAAGGCCCTAAGAAATAAATAATATTACAAAAAAGAGCAATTACCTATCATTCGAATTTAACGTCTATTTCTTTAGCTTTAAAGTTCATATTCCATTTCATGTTTCTTGGAGTGGTCCACACAATGATTTAGGTAAGCATTTAAATGTATGTAATTTTATTTATTTTAATAGCTGAGCCACAAGCGACATGTTATCGCGGGTATGCAAATTAACTGTGACAATTGTGATTGCAAACCAAATTTGTGTTCAAGCTTCAACGCTAAGTGCTGAGTACGCATAAAGAGTAGGTAAAAATGAAGAGAGGACACTGTTTTGATGATTTTCAAGCCTACTATTTTTAAAGTAGGTAGGTATGAGTATTATAAAACATAACATTTTTAAACCAATCGTATTTTATTGATATTTGGAATCTCTTTTAAGTTTATCCGTGTGTGTGTGTGTTTTGTGTATGTGTGTGTGGGCGCGTGTGAGTTGATATAGGCAGTTGCCTATCTAATTATTATTAAATAATAAAAACGAATAAAAGGATTTTTTCAAATAGGTATAAAGAGATTTAAAAATACATATTTAAATCAGGTATTTTTTTTTACTTTTGTCAATCGGCGGTAATTGCTGCTTTACCATGAAGATGAAGAATTGAGACATGAAGAATTTAGATGAAGAAGACTTAAATAATAAAACAAATTAAGACGAATTACTGGCAATAATTTGTAAGTCCTTTGATGTTCACAAACTATGCACTGTTTATATAGCAATATGGGTGAATAGTTTCATCTGTGTTAGTTGATCTATGTTAGTGTGTGTTATCGTGTCGCCGCTGACAGTAATGACCTCGCCATGATAGCTTGCTAGATAGTGCCCGCACACGATGTCGGTACACAAACTGTGCACAATATTGAGCACAGAAGTGCAGCACTATTGTTGAACACTATCACCCATCTGTTAGTTGATCTGTGTCAGTGTGTGCTATCGTGTCGCTGCTGACAGTAACGACGTCGTCATGATAACTCGCTAGATAGTGCCCTCACACGATGTCGGTACACAAACTGTGCACAATATTGAGCACAGAAGTATTGCAGTATTGATGAACACTATCACCCATCTGTTAGTTGATCTGTGTCAGTATGTGCTATCGTGTCGCTGCTGACAGTAACGACGTCATCATGATGGCTCGCTAGATACTGCCCGCACACGATGTGCATGAACTGTATACTGGTTTCTTATGGCCCTATCTCGTGACTGCCCCGTTGGTCTCGTGGTGGCGAGCACGACTGTTGAGCATGGGGTTCTGGTTTCGATTCCCAGGTCAGGCAAAAAGTGTTATTGGATTTTTCGACTAGGAAATTCTTAGTAACAGCCCAGATTTTGGAAGTTGGTGGTGTGATACCCCCGTGTCTGGGAAAGCACGTAAAGCCATTGGTCCTGCGCCTGATCTCTCCCCGGTTGTGTCTGACTGCCGTCCCATCGGACTATGAGAGTTAGGGAAGAGGATGTGCAACTGTGTTTGCGCACACACCTGTGCACTATAATATCTCCTGCGTACTTGGCTAGTCTAAATAAAGATTAACCGCCGTAGCCAGAATCTGTCTGGAGAATACAATACCATCCTACATTTTAAACAAGTAAAAATTTTGAAAAGTAATTCAATTTAAATACTAATTATTATCATGTTAATTTGAAGGTTGGACATACAGAAAAATGCTGGATCGTCAATTGTTTTTTTTTTTTCTTATCCTATATTTTCGAAAATCTTGCTTTCCTATTTATTTTTATCCATAGATGGGTATTAGTTCCTTCTATGCTACTTCGAATTGAGCAATAGACGTTGGACTCTCGTCATTAGGTAACTAAGGGGAAGAAGATTAGAAGGCCCCTGATGCGAAGAAGGCCCCCGTCTTCTCAGTTGACAGGGCCCCCAATCACGTTTCATGGTTTGTATCTAAGTAGAATAATGCTACTGGAATCTCGCTCGCATACATCATAAATAGTTAGGCATACCCAATCATTTGACATCGAATCTTTAAACTTCAGAATACTTAATTGTACAGGTACTTTACCAGCACACACCCATAATTATTTTATAAAGAGTATGTATTTTTCGTAACAAGATACCGATTCGAGCGAGGTCATCTACCTAATTGTAAAACTCATGTCTTTACAATCCACCCAATCACTTTAGTTAGAACATTAACAATGTTGACGTGAGAGACATTTGATACGATTACACTGACTTCGACCTTACAAAGGCATCTTTACGGCTATTGAGACCTTATCTTCAAATTTCCGTTTTCAATGAAATCCCTTAATAAAAACAAAACAGAAACAGTAAAACATCCGATCTCTATTATCTGTAACTCAATACTTAATACCAAACCGTGGTGGAAGGCGGTGGGAGTGGCTTGTAACGCTCCGCCTAATCCCTCCCAAGCGGCGCCGCGATTGGTGGAGGGAGGGAAGTATCCATGCGTACGCGCATTCAAGCCCGCCGCAGCTGAAGAATGCAATTCAATTGAGGTGCTCAATGCTCTTTTATGTGAAGTACGGGTAATCGTTCTATTAAATGTAAGGTTCCTTCGATGTTCAGGGAGAATTCTTTGTTTCTAGTTTTAAGTACAAATTGCTGCAGTAATTTGCCACTATTAAATTCAATTAGATAAACTTTACTATGCAAACGACAGCTGAATTAAGAACGAGATTTTCCTGTTGTTGAAATTGAGAATTTGCAATTCTTTACTTGATTGGCTTTACGAGTCTTTATTAAAAGATAGATAGCAATATTAAATCCTTAGCGATCAAATCTTTTTAGGCTCTTAAAAGTAGGTAGGCTAGACGATGCCGTACACCAAGATCCTCAAGCTCAGGGTGCCCTCTGACGCTGGCCAGTAACCCTTGTATTGAACTAACTTAAAATTTAGCCAGAGTGTAAATAAAATAGGTTGCAACACGTCTATAATCATGGTAAGTCATTTGAAAGAATACATGAGAATTCCCTATTACGCATTTTTTATCTCTTATAAATAATCCATTGCTAAGTATTTAGTTTAAAAGAAATTTGTAATATAAAGTGTGAAAATAAACTATTCTATTCTATTAATAGGTATTGACTCGATAAAATAAAATAATGAAAAAATCTTTAATTTTATCAGACACAAAGGCCCATAGCAAGTTAGTAACTAAAATTAATTAAAAATCTAAGTTATCCTTCTGATATTTTAAAAGTGAAAGTTTATGAAGATGTTTGGTTGTTTGTATGTTTGTTACTCAATCACGCGTAAACCGTTGAACAAATTTGGATAAAAATTCGCACATGGATAGACCATTTCCTGGATTCACACATAGTATACTTTTTATCCCGGAAATGTGCTCCCTAGGGATAGTAGTTCAAGTTTAAAAAAAATCTTTTTACGTGGGTGAACCCGCGGGCAGAATCTAGTTGGATAATTAAGAAAAAAAATTACACAAACGTCACAAAATAAAACCTGAACAGTTTATACGCCTAACCTAGCTACACCCTTGGTTCACTCGTCCCAATCACTGTATACCCAAATGCTCTGTAGTTGACCACTTCAGGCATTTATTAAAATTATTTATTATCTGCCTCGTTGGCCTAGTGGTCCTAAGGGCGACTGCTACGCTAGAGGTCTTGGGTTCGATTGCCAGGTCGAGCTAAAAGTGTAATTGGGTTTGTCTATGAATTTTTACTAGCAGCTCGGAGTTAGGATTTGTGCCCGGTTAAAGGCATTAGGCTCGCCCCCTGTTACATGGGACCTAAACATACCGGTGAACTGTGGGTGTACATTGTTACACTTCTGCCTAACCCTACGGGGAATAAAGGCGTGGTATGTTATTTATTCATATTTTTTTATACCATCACTGCAGGGCATTCTGTGTCATCCTAATGCGGCAGTTAAGAACTTGAAATCAGTGATGTTCAAGATAAACTTAGACATATGAATGAAGTACATATGAATTGAAAAAGACACATCGGTATTTGCCTGGTATTGAACCCAGTACCTAATGCATGAGGGGCGGGCGCCTTAACCACTAGGCCATGAGGACAATGTTGTAGACAGGTAGAAACCAGCCAGGTGGATAGAAACCACACCTTACTATAAGAACCAAACTGGTAATATTTAGGGAGTAATGACCGCTGTATTGCGTAGGTGTAGCAATTGACTAGCTATAGTCTGTGTTCATCACAGACAACCATTTTTAAATGTGAGTAGGTAAACTGTAAGTATAATTATCTAGACAGATGCCTAGACAGGTATTTGAACTCTGATTAATAGTTAAGTAAGAACCTAGATAATTGAATAACATATCAAGCTAATTTGACTTACCACAGACTTCATTAAGATTTTGTATCTGCCTCGGTAGCCCAGTGGTCCTAAGCACGACTGCTACGCTAGAGGTCTTGGGTTCGATTCCCAGGTCGAGCAAAAAGTGTTATTGGGTTTTTCTATGAAACTCCACGAGCAGCTCGGAGTTAGGATTTGTGCCCGGTTAATGGCAATAGGCTCGCCCCCTATTACATTGGACCTAAACATACCGGAGAACTATGGGTTTACATTGTTACACCTCTGCCTAACCCTTCGGGGAATACAGGCGTGATGGTATGGTATGTTAATGATTTTATAATTTTGTTTTTTATTTGTGTAATAATTTATCAAATTTAAATCATATGTTTACCAATAACTTGTATGTCTTGAGCAAACTGAAAGTATAGGTTGGTTATTATTATTATTATTAACTATAAATAAATAAAATAAATAAATTACTTTTCGGAAAATTCTAAAGGCTATAAGTAGAGTACATTTAATCTGCCAAAAATACCTTTTATTTTTTCTTATCTTTTTATGTTTTTAATTTTCTGAAGAAGCGTTATTACCAAAAATAAATGTAGTTTCCCAGCAAACATTTTGGCTCAATGTTACGTAGTTGGATATGCGTTGGCAATAACTATGTAATGGACATGATGTATCTTTTTACACCCCACACTTAATAAACGAATCCAAAGCTTCACGGTTAGGCAAAATAAGCCTGAGGATAGTTAAGGCTCTGTCGGTATTCACTCTTTTATATGAAGCCAATGTGTAGGTAAGTTTATCACCAGCGCATAACTGTCAGAAAACGTTTGGCATCGCACATAGTAATTACAAGTTCTAATGGTGATAAATATTACGAGCCAATGCAAGGAATCTTGTTAGGGTCAACCAGGCTCTAACGACCTGCCATTGAAATGTTACTGTGAGCACTAGATGTTCATGTTATTCGGTTCTTATGGATTGACGGATGTGTTGCTAATGTTTTTTTTGTTAGTAGTGAATTAATGACGAAAACATGGCAATAAGAAAATAAACGGCAGTAAATGTAGTGTTCTTTTTTTTTCAATATAACATACTACACCCACAGTTCGCCGGTATGTTTAGGTCCCATGTAATAGGGGGCGAGCCTGTTGCCATTAACCGGGCACAAATCCTAACTCCGAGCTGCTACTACGAATTTCATAGAAAAACCCAATAACACTTTTTTGCTCGACCTGGGAATCGAACCCAAGACCTCTAGCGTAGCAGTCGCCCTTAGGACCACTAGGCTACCGAGGCAGTTCAAGTTTATACAATATAGGTAATAGAAATATTATTTGCTTAAAAGCAGGTCATACAACATTTTATATCCCATCTACGATTTACCTTAAAATTAGGCATGCTAATGTATGAAAGTAAGTTGAATTTTTATTTATTTATTAATTTTGTAAGTTATTTGTTTTATGCTTATTTGCTTTGTCATTTGTTGTTTCGTTTACTAAATTGTTGTTGTTTATGATTTCTTTAAGTATTTGTTTGTTGGTTTTTTTTCTATACACTTAGGTATTACGAGATGACTCAAACATGAATACAATGCAATCAGAAGGCCAATTCTACCAAATTAAAATGTTCAAAATCAAGTCACAATTTCGTGTCAGCGACAATCAATGTCTTATTTGTAGGTAAATTAGAGACATTTCTGTCATATTGAGACTGAGATTGGATTGCGATAGTTCCTAAAAGTTTGTAGCATTGCCCTCCTGATAAGGCCCCCCACCACCTTTGTCTGAACGGCACCTTATTGTACGTTTCGAGTAACACTCAAAAAATTTCCATAACCACTATTCTAAAATCGATTCAACACTAAAAGCAACCGCTTTAAGTTTGCGAAATAAATCGATTTGAACTAACAATCGGTAAACATGTACTACACGACTATTTACTTACAAACGGTCGATTATTCTTGAAATATAATACAATTCTTACACCAATCCGTCGCGCTTGCAAAATGGCTACTTTGCTATTTGTTATCAGCCTACGTACCTACCTACCTTGCTTAGTTTGTTATATTGCCGGTAAAGTGTTACCAATGTCAGGTTTCAAATTACCCTAACATCAATTGAATGAAACTCGGCAAGAGTTCCCACATTTATCTTCTAGGTGTTTTAGTTCCGGCATTGTAGGTAACCCTAACCTAGCAGTTGATAGATGGCGGGAGAGCCACAGAATTGGCGAGCGAAAATGCTCTTGGAAATTCCTACAGTTCAAGAAGTTCTGGGTGGGACAGTCTCCACAAGGTATTCCCTAGACATTTATATTATTGACTAGCTGTTGTTCGCGACTTCGTTCGCGTTTACTATTTCATTGGTCTCAATTTTGCTTTCACGTAACCCTCTTTTTTTATTTAAATTTCTAAAATAAAATTTGCCTCAGTTATTCCTTATAACATTGGCTATGGGTGAGTAAAAGTCCCGTCAAAATCGATCCAGCCGTTTCAGAGATTAGCTGCAATAAACAGACAGACAGACATAAATTTTAAAAAATGATTTTTTGATGTTAGTACATATCTATTTAGTGAAAAGCTGGTAATTTGAAATTACAAACAGACACTTCAATTTTATTTATTTGTATGGATAGGTATTGTAAGTCTTGAACGTGGGTTACTGTATCGAGATAATCAATTTACGTGAAAATCACTTTTTATGTCATTATTTCGTATATTAAAGGAATTAAAAACTGCCTCGTTAACCTAGTGGTCCTAAGCGCGACTGCTACGCTAGAGGTCTTGGGTTCGATTCCCAGGTCGCGCTAAAAGTGTTACTGAGTTTTTCTATGAAATTCTCAGTAGCAGTTCGGAGTTAGGATCTGTGCCCGGTTCATGGCAATAGGCTCGCCCCCTATAACATGGGACCTAAAAAATACCGGTGGACTGTTGGTGTACATTGGTACACTTCTGCTTAACCCTGCGAGGAATACAGGCATGATGGTATGTATATTTTTATCTATGTACCTACTAAAAACGTCCTAACAACCCTCATGGCGGACTGACAGGTAATTTTTATATAGAAAGCCAACGTCTCCACAATAGGTACTACTAAGATCAGCCTTGACAGTTTATAAAATCAATTCATGAATGAACATATGACGGCCCTACCTCGTTTTTTAACAACCATGCCCACAGAAGATGATGTTGTAAATTCTTAATAACCACATTTATTTACTCTGCGTATAATGATAAGTTGGCAACACTGCACGCAACACCTATTGCTTACATTATTGATGTGTTAACAGCTTAACATCGTGTTGAAATTATGGATATTTATTATTTATCTGATTCTGTCTGTACAGGTGGGTATTCATAGTCAAGAAACAGGTGTCATAATAAACTGTTGTGTAAGTAAACCTTTGGGCACTATATTTATCATTGGTGCAGTGTAAGAAAGAGACTATGACGGCTTAAAGCTGTCGAGGTATATATATTTTAACTTCAGCGTGTTTTAGGGCAGCATTTATCTATAGTACCCAGTGGTTTTTAACCTTTTTCAGTCTTGTCACCCCATGACGTTTCGAAACTAATGTTACCTCCTTTCTCATTTAAAACGTCGTAAAAAAATAAAAATCTGTTCTTTTCTTCACACTATTACTAGCTTTATTAGCCTGTCCGAAAAGCTATGTTACTCCCGTAGGATTAAGGTTCAGAACCCATGTTCTCAAGATTCATTTAAATTTTAATTCGCTATGATTTTCTGCCTTCTCTCCAATATACCATTTAAAAAAGTTAGGACATTCCGCACCTCAAGCTGAACAGATAATATTCAATAAAATTCTATTTCATGTCAGTTTTACGTACCATTGGTATGACTTTTTTTTAATATTCTTTATTTATTTATTAAACTTTATGCACATAATGTAAAAAATACACTGTACAAAGGCGGACTTAATGCCTTAGGCATTTTCTACCAGTTTACCTTAGGGCGATGCAGAGACAAAACAGGAATAAAATATATTATAATAATAAGTATTTACATACATACAAACAAAACATAAAAGTAGAGAGATATAAATTACATAGTTGAATAAATAATAAACAAATTAATTGTGAGACAAGTCTGCCAACTTCATAAGCAAGTGTTCGCGAGCGTTTACTTTGAATGTGAACCGAATGGTGGCCATCCTGATATTCTGAGGAAGCGCATTCCAAAGAAAAACCGCCTGGACAAGAAAAGAAGATTTAAGAAAGCCGGAGCGGTGAGAAGGACATCGTAAAGGGCGATTATTGGAGGAACGAAGATTCTTACTGTATTCTTTAAGTACCTTATTTTATTTTGTACTTTTTTGCAGAACATCTTTTTTTTTAGGGATGGTAAATCATCAAATTACTTCCCCCGCACTGGGCGGGGCGGGAGGGAGTGTCAGATTTATACTGACTAAAACCCATCCATGTTCCTTCTTGTGCCCTTTGCGTTCCGGCGGCGCGGTATCTCTTACGAACTATCCGAAGCCCCGAGGACCACAGTACTTGAAGAGAACACATTACAGAAGTTCTATCACCACCTTCTAGCTCTATCATCAGATCAGGTTTATAACAATACATTGTATCGTCACCCAATCTACATAATATGTTTGCAAAAGTTCAACTCCATCGAACACCAGGAGGTGGGTCTTGTATGATTTGGTTACAGACAGCTACCAGGAAAGGTGAGACTAAATAATAAAAAACTAACTAAGCTTATAAATGAGCCAAAGTTTAAGGCTAAGTTTGGTTGGAGCATTAAAAAGTCACAACAGCAAAAAGGACAACTTCGTTTGGTTGGTTTTTCCTGACTAAAAATTATTCCCCTAATCATTTATCGCCGTCTTGCTCTAAATAGGCAAAAAGCCTTTGATTAAAAGACGGATCCTTAGACTAGACATTGAAAGTCATCTAGCTTGTTACATAGAAGGTTTTTCCTAAATAACAATACAGGTACTTCCATAAAAAGGACCCGTTCGCAGTATCGCCTTATACAATATTCATAACATAACAAAAGTTCACACTTCATTCAAAATTAAATTCTATTATCTTTGACATCCGTTACAATCTTAAGTGCCTCGTTTGTGCATTAACTGAGCCGTCTCTTACACCGACACGTACAGTGAAGAGTTCAAGAACTTGTCTTTAATTTATTTTGTGTTTGAATAAGGTTTTGTAGTCCCTGAATTATTTCTTGTGTATCATCTACGAGGAAGACGTCTTTGTTATGAAGTGTTATAGATGAATTGCGGACCAAGCATGACTTGCACTGGCTATTTTAAGAAGCTACAATGCAATATAAACGCGTATGCTGTATTCTGCTACTAAATTAAAATAAAATGTCAAATTATTAAAAAAAAAACAATACACAATTTTTCCAGTAGCATGGTGGCAGAGCAATAGAAAGTCCTTAAAAGAAAATGACACACAAGAGTAAGTATAAATCTTATTCCTTTTAATGTTATAGGTACATATCACAAAATTATAATAAATTGCAAACTTGCATCTCTCTTCAAAATACGTAAATAGTTCATTCAAAGCTTCAGACAAACATTCGCCTTGCAAACACAGTAAACCGCAGAGCCCACTGCGGTGTGAGTCTCGCCCCACTAGCACGCGCTAGGCCGAAAGGTATTCACACAACAAATATTGACGCGCCGAAGCATTGTGTCGGCGTTAACTAAAGGTTATCTTATCAACTGTTTGAGCGCAAACACTAATGTTTGATGACAGACGCTCGTATGTCTACGTTTGTCTCTCTCAGACCTTATCTCTAAGTAATTGACGTATTGAACTTGTAGAATTTCCGGGAAGTTTCCTGTCAACCCTTCTTTGATGTTTTCTTAAGATTTCGAGCGCTGTCCTTTTATGGGCGCTTAGAAAAGTTTCTTGTAACTGTAATCATCTTTCCTTTTGATTTCAGGTCCAGTGCAGTTTTATGATGTTTTACCGATCCAATGTAACTTCTAAGGACAATCTGAACATCAATATTGTTATTGAAACCAAATAAAATTGATATTGGTTCTTGTGGACACTAATAAATTTGTTCTAGGTTCCTAGGACGTCTGCTTTTAATTGTTCTTCAATATTGAGTTTATGGAATTATATTAAACAAGCCTTTGCCCGTGACTTTGTCTACGTAGATATTGATTATCGCGGACGGAGACCATGTCGCAGATTTTAATAAAGACACATTATATCGATTTATAGATTCGTTAACACCATTTCATCCCCTAAAGGGTTCAGTTTCGGAAAATCACAAAATATGTGTTTATTTTTAGGAGAAACGTCGACTTAATACATATTATTTTTCCCTTACAAAATTTGTACCCTCATTTAACCCCTTTAGGGGTTGAATTTCGAAGTATCATTATTCCTTATACACATCGTTAAGGTAACATTAAAAAAAATCAGCTTTCTAGGTACAGGTTTAGGGTGGCGTTGATGAGTCAGTGAGTGAGCCAGGAATTTTCTTTTTATATTGTGCTAGCTTTTGCTCGTGTCCTTTCTTGTGGTCCAAACTTACCCCGTACGAAGTTTTAAAAAATCGGTTGAGTGGCTTAGTCGTGGAAGCGTAATAGACATAAGACATATTAGTATAGATAAATGCAGAAGATAAAAACATACCATCACGCCTGTATTCCTTTAAGGGTTAGGCAGAGATGTACCAATGTACATCCACATTTTGTCGGTAGGTTTAGGTCCTATGTAATAGGGGGCGAGCCTATTGCCATTGTTTTTTTAACTGCCTCGTTAGCCTAGTGGTCCAAAGAGCGACTTCTACGCTAGAAGATTTCGGTTCGATTTCCAGGTCGAGCAAAAAATGTTATTGGGCTTTTCTATGAAATTCTCAATAGCAGGTCGGAGTTAGGGTTTGGGCCCGGTTAATGGCAATAGGCTCGCCCCCTATTACATGGGACCTAAACATACCGGCGAACTGTAGATGTACATTGGTACACCTCTGCCTACCCCTTCGAGACACACAGGGGTGATGGTATGTAACTAGTTTCCAATGTTTTTGGGAATTTCTACTACCAATGAACAAAAAATCGTACAGCCTCCTCTCCAAAAAATCCCTGAATATTGTTTTTTTTTTTAACTAAACTAAAATGTATCAGTAACAAAAACCTGTTCTAAAATTTAATTGCAAATCAATTAACTGCCTATTTTTAAGTCTCATTTTATTCTCGGACGTTCAAGTAGGCAGTCGTTTTTATGCTTTTATTGCACCAATAGCATCTGAAGTGCCTTTTCAATTAACAGCTTAATTTGAAAAGACCACCGTCTGTCCGTAATTATCTTATGGACAAAATAGGGGCGAATAATTAAAATGTCTTAATTTTATTGAGGCCTTAAGGTTTATTATGGAGTATTTATGTGTGTTGTAAAGATAGTTGAGGGTTCTTTTTTAGGTATTGTTAGAGGTTCGATGCTCTGGTCGTGCTATTGTAGACGAAAAGGTTAATTTGGTGATGGTCGATTTTTATTAAGGGCGGTTGGATATTAGATGCGTAGTAGGTAGATGAGAGACGTTTTTGAGACACACCCTTATCTTAATAATATAAGCTTAACTGATTGAGATGCTGGGACGATGACTTCATTTCTAATTAAGATCCTTTGAAGTTTGTTTTTATTGAACATAATATTTACATATTTAATACAAATATTATAAAACCATATTTGTACAAAAGATCGAAACATTTCATTAAAACAATTACTTTAATTTGATATTCAACATTATGTTTCTCAAACAAATTAAGTATCGTTAAACACCAACAAACAGTAAAACATTCGATCGATCGCAACATCATATTCATAACTGGAAGCAATTTAAAAACTCAAGGATCGCGTTAAGACTCCCAAACAACAAGACCGTGAAAAAAATGTCTTTAATTTCATTTAAAAAATTAATGTCTGCCGACGACGAGACCAAAACGTAAAAAACAGAATAAAATCGAGCCAAATAACACATTACGAGGCTAATTTAAACGCTAAATTCTCTTGTTTAAATTAAGCACGAAACGAAGGGATTTTTCACAATAAATAATACCCTAATTACTGGTCAGGGTCCCATCAAATTGTTTTTATGGCGACATGCTGCTCACAAAAAAAAATATTCTCTAATTTGGACGGTGTTATGCAATATGTTTGTAAATAAAAAAATATTTTCTGTTGTGGCTCCTGCTTGATTGGAGTGAAGTGAAAGTAGTAGTAGTTTTTTCTTACTTCTTTGCTGTTATTTTCTGGTTTATTTGGTTGCGGGGTCCAAAAAAATTGAGCTGCTTTTCCGGGACTCGTCGGGCTTCATTGCCTCGTTTTTCTAGTGCTCAGAATCTCAGTATGGTTTCAGAGTTGCAGTGGTTGGGAATAGTGGGAGCTTAACCAAAATTTGCAGATTTTTATTTATTGATTTAAGAAACACAAAACAGAATACAGACAATACATTGCAAAGGTAACACAGAGTATTATAGTTCACGTTGCGACTGTTTTCCTAACTATGTGTACACAGTGACTATTTATACTGATACTAGAAAGCTGAAGAGTTTGTTTGTTTGTTTGGTTGGTTGAACGCGCTAATCTCAGGAACTACTGGTTTAAATTAAATAAATGTTCTTGTGTTAGATAGTCCATTTATCGAGAAAGGCTATAGGCTAATAACAACGCGCTACGACACACGGGAGTGGGGCAGTGACCAAAGACGTAACCTAATGCGGGTGATAAAACTACGCGGACGAAGTCGCGATCACAAGGTAGTAATAAATAAGTTAATAAGACTGTAACGTAGCAAAAAGATAAAACATGGTACATACATTTGAAAAAAATATACAATAGTGAAAAAAAAAACAGTATTTTAAAATAATACACATACACAAGACGATATTATGAAACAGTATTGATATAAGTTACTCAAATTAACAATTAAAAGGTATCCAATGTAAAAATAGTTTCATCGTAAAACACATGTCTGATTAATATCAATGGTTTTATTTCTAAAGTAGATAAATACATTTTTTGGGAAGTGTTAATATTATCATTAATTACTTTGACATCGTTTAACCAATGAAGTAGTGCACACCTTAAAGTGCATCAATAAGGAAATGGTAAGTATTTCAAGGATGTTTGTCCAATATCTCTAAAAAAATCTACACCATACTTTATTTACCTATTAATGAAGTGGTGTTTGCTAACAGACTGGGCCAAGGCAGACTATTTTGCAAAATACCTATTATTATGACTAGACAAACCCCCCATTTTCTTATTTGTTTCCTCAAAACGTCCTTGACTCGTCGCATTCGTCATTCAAACAAAATCCAACGGTTTTGTCCAGAAGTGGGACAGAAAAAGCAAGTAAAAAAAAGATTATACTCCGATGGAAGACATGAATTTCTTTGATTCTAGACTGAAAGCATCTATCATCCATCTTGTTAACTGTTAGATTAGAACTCATTCATGTTCATTACAATGTATAACTAACTTACAAAAAAACATCGAAACAAAATCAAAAAGTGTGGCTAAATCCAACTGAAATATTCCTCATGAAGGATTCAAAACATTATCATCTGTTTAGCTTTTTCGACCCATGTTGGTGTCAGCTTCCAGTCTAACCAGATATCAACCTGAATACCAGTGTTTTACATAAAGCGACTGGCCAACTTACCTCCACAGCCAATAATTTAAAAAGATTCAATACAATAATAAAAAATCAAAACAAAATATCCTGGTTCGTTACAACATAAAGCGGTCCCACAATTGGAGGCTTCCTCAACAGCCGCACACAATAAAATCACAGATTTGTGGACATTACAACGTCCAGTTTTAATTCCATACAAAATTAGTTCAACCAGCTTCTTCTGCGTTTATATAAAAACTAATCAGAATCACGTCGGGAGCTTCGTATAAATTCTATCTGTTAAATAAAGATGCGGTTAAGTGGGGCTCTTTGTAATATTCAACAGTTCCGTAGATTTATTTAGGCACTTATTTATAATAATTTTAAAACAAGGTTAGTTTTATGATCATCTCAAAATATTATGTGGATATCTACAGCTTCAGCCACTGACCTGAAAACAACAGCATGTTTATTTTTCTTCAATTCAAAGTAAGTCTAATTTTGACAAGATTTCTAAATTGTCTAGCCTTTTTAATTATTTTCTAACTTCATCCAGAACAATTGTCTGGAGATTCGGGGCCTCAGGTATAAAAGGTACCTAATAAGAAAAGTATATTTACTTATTCGAATTCTTAAGGTTCTATCAAATATTTTGGCGACTTACCACTTTTTTTTTTTTTGGTGGGTTGGAAATCATCAAATGATGAGGTGCAGGAACCTCCCGAAACACCCGTGTCCGGTGAGGACCTGCGTCAGGCGGTAGGTGAGGGCGCCGTGGCGCCTCTCCAGCCACTCCTCAAAGAGGGGACTTACCGCCTCTATTAGGGCGTGCCCGGCGACTTACCACTGTACTCGTTTTATAAATAATAGCGCTAATTATAATATTAAAAAATTACAAAGACAGTAACTGCCTCGGTAGCCAAGTGGTCGTAAGCGCGACTGCTATGGTAGAGATCTTGGGTTCGATTCCCGGGTCGAGCAAAAAAGTGTTGTTGGGTTTTTCTATGAAATTCTCAGTAGCAGCTCGGACTTAAGATTTGTGACCGGTTAACGGCAATAGGCTCGCCCCCATGGCGCCATGTAATAACATGGGACCTAAATATACCGGCGAACTCTGTGTGTACATTGTTACATCTCTCCCTAACCCTTCGTACCCGTATGTATGTACCAAAACAGTACTTACATGGTAAGTAACAGTTAGCAGTTAACATAGGTGTATTACGTTAGTAAAAATCAACAATAAAACCTAGCTGGTTCCATCTCATTTGAAATACGGGACCCTAAAAATGATTATTTACGATTGTGTAGGCTATTTTAGTGAGTTGGTCGGTAAGTGAGCACGAGACACTCATGTCAACATTTTTAATTGCATTGCTTCGTGTTATTTATCGATTTAGTAATGGCCCAAAACAAAAATTCAATTAATTTTTCGGTTTTATTTTGGTAATATTTGTTTTTATTTTTAGTACAACTACTTGAATGTTGATTAGTTTACCGATTTAAGGTAAATTAATGGGGTCGTTTAAAATATTACTTATGGAGGTTACGACTGTAGATAATATTGTAGCATAAATCTGCAACCAAAATGTTTCTGCAAAATAATCATAATATCAAATACCAGTTGCTACTCGCGGCTTCGCCTCTATGGACATCAAGTACCTATGGAAAGGGAAACAACGCCTATACCGCTCATGGAAAACGTGGCTCCCTGAATCATACTAATAGTTCCGGAGATTTGCGCGACAACAAACAAACTCTTTACTTAACACACACACATAATATACCATCACGCCTGTATTCCCCGGAGGTTAGGCGGACGTAACAATGTACACCCACAGTTCGCCGGTATGTTTGGTTCCATGTAATAGGAGGCGAGCCTATTGCCATTTACCGGGCACAAATCCAAACTACGAGCTGCTACTGAGAATTTCATAGAAAAACCCAATAACAGTTTTTGCTCGACCTGGGAATCGAACCCAAGACCTCTAGCTTAGCAATCGCGCTTGGGACCACTAGGCTAACGAGGCAGTCAATAAACTTATAAATAATCGTATAATTGTGACCTTAAATCAGAAAATTCGGTCCAAATACAAATTATAAGCACAATAAAATCAAAGTGTTCACTTGAGTAACGATAAACACTGGTGTAAACTCAACACGATACGATTGTGAACGATCAGGAGGACGTTAATGAAATAATTCGCAACACTTTATTGCAATTACATTGCTCTATATCACAATCAAGGCATTGGCTTGGCGGGTGGTAATCAAGTAATGGACCGACACCCTTTAGTTACAATCGATTGAGGTCGAATTAACAAATTAATTTGTATAGTTTTTTCTTTTTATACGGTAATCAGAGATGCAGTTAAATTTGTCCTTCCCTAATTTAATATTCACTTATAAATTAAAGCTGGTTATTATTATTATTTTTTTAATAAAAGGAGGTGGCCTGAATGTGCTCTAAGTGAACAGGAATAAAAGTATAACAGTTAATTATATTAAAAATACGTATAAGTTTTTGGGCATCTCCTTTTAGGAACCAAGAATAAGCTCAGAATAAATCTGAGCCTATTCTTGGTTCTGTAAGAAAATTATCAAAAGAAAATAATAAAGGTTATCAATTTTAAATGTATCATCACGCCTGTATTCCCCGAAGGGTTAGGCAGATGTGTACCAATGTACACCCACAGTTCGCCTATACTTTTAGATTACATGTCGTAACAGGGGGCGAGTCTGTTGCCATTATAACCGGGCACAAATCCCAGTAACACTTTTTGCTCGACCTGGGAATCGAACCTAAGACCCCTAGCGTAGCAGTCGCGATATCAATTTTAATCATGTAAAATACTATACCGTTCTTAATAAAACTTCTAAATTCTCAGTAGCAGCTCGAAGTTAGGATTTGTGCCCGGATAATGGCAATAGGCTTGCCCCCTATTACATGGGACCTAAACATACCGGCGAACTGTACACCTCTTAGCCGTGATGGTATGTTATTTTATGTCATCAAACAGTAGATTTCACGTTATTATTTTTTTTGTATAAACATTGAACTATTTTCAATGTACCGACATATGTAACAAAAGAAATCAGTCTAAGCACTAACTCGATACAAAGCTTCACCCGCTATATTTTTTGTAAGTATCACACTTTCGGCTTTTAAGAACGAAAAAAGAAATATGTCGTAACCACAATTCATCACACAATTAAATCCCGTCAAAGAAAGGGTATCGTTGGTCCTCCATTATGGCCGCTATTGTAATATTCGACGCACAATGCCTTACTTATGACCAGTTTAGGACATGAAAAAAGAAATGGCTAAGGTACTGTGAGATAGTGTTGGAGAGTTTTGCGTACAAATTAATATTGTGCATTATTTCCATTTTTTGGTACTAGATTCTGATGTTACCTCGTCTATTTGGAAGACAAGTACACCATTAAACAACTTATAATATGGCACTCGAATATTTTTTTTTATAATTGAACTTTTGAAGATTACCTGTTACAAACATACAAATAAAAATTCAAGCAAACTTAACCTTTTGTAGTATTAGTATAAAGTAAAATACGCCAGACACATCTAAATGTTTATTTTTCGACATTGGCCGTGTTTCTGGGGTAACGCTTAAGATTTAACAATGGTGGTACAAATTTCTAAAGGAACGACGATCACAGAGCATTTCGGACTTTTAACATGAAGAGTTGGTAAATCTTAGGTTTTTCTAGAAAGTAGGATCTGCCGTAGTTAGGGCTTCTACAGTCTGTATCATATTCACTCAGTTGTATGATTTTAATTTAAATAATTTTTTAATTTTTTAAACCATTTTTAACCCCCGACGCAAAAACGACGGGGTATTATAAGTTTGACGTGTCTGTGCGTATGTGTGTGTGTCTGTCTGTCTGTGGCATCGAAGCTCCCGAACGCATGAATCGATTTTGATTTTGTTTTTTCTGTTTAAAAGATTAATTAGTCGGGAGTGTTCTTAGTTTTATGGTAATCGGTTCAGCGGTTTCAAAGTTATCAGCTCTTTTGTTAGCTAAGGTAGTGATTAAAATTTTTTTTTTGTGTTTTTTACCAAAAGTGTAGCCAAACGCTACCAATCCTTACCGCCCGTGTGTATCTCACGTTATTTGAGACCATAACAAATTCGTCAGATCAACGGCAAAAGCGACTTGACGGTGCGTTATGGATACCGATGTATGAATATTATGATTGTTTCTTATTGTTAGTGATGCGATTTGGTATATGCGGCTGTATGTTAGTAGTATTTGTTAGAAAACTACTTTTACTGCAAGTTTTTGAATTGAGCGTTTAGATTGCGGCCTTCACAGCAGCGATTCTTGTTATTGGGTTTTTTCATCAGGTTCCTGATCCTGATTTTTATCTCTCCCTGGTTGTGTCGGATTACCGTCCCATCGGACTGTTACAGTTAGAGAAGAGGGACTGCACCTGTGTTTGCGCACACACTAGTGCAAATTAATATCTCCTGCGCACATGGCAAAATTAGGCGGAAACGGTCTGGAGAATACTTTTTTTTCTTCGGGAAAAAAATCGGGTAATTCCTAAATTAACCTCGACCAACGACTTCCAGCAGTTTCAAGAGTATTTGTAAACTAACTGTTTAGACTTAGCTCTCGGTAGTTATGAATCTTTCAAGTCAAAAATAAGCAGATAAGACTTAGGGCACAAATTTAAACTGCAGCCAAGCGAATGGCAGCTAATCTAATTCACTTGAAACACCAAAACAAAATTTACTTAGGTGTATTAAGAAATGCGAATAACTTGTAGTTGATAACAGAATTACCTTTGCTAAAGATACAAATATCATGTGCCACTCCCAAATAGATTGTATGTCTGACGATGGAGGGCGATAGGAGTTTATTGTTTTAGTGCACACCTATTCCAGAATGCCTACTTAAGCTGATTATAATAATCAAGACTGTGAAGTTAGTACCTACATACTTTTAAAAGTTACGAGAAGATACATCATTTAAATTTGAAGAAACTCCTCGATTTCCTACTTTTGAGATTGATCACCAAGAAATAATGTTTCTAATATCCGCGAGCAAACTATTTAAAACTATTTTACCGAACGAACGAAGTTTTTGAACTATCTCAGTCTAATAATAGTCTCATATAGGCTGGTTATGGTCAGAAATCTATGCGGGAGGCTTATGTCGAGCAGTGGACGTCCTACGACAGATAATTATGATGATGAGTATGATGATGATGATAGGCAGGTTTTCACACTTTGTTTTAAAGCCTCAATATTATCTTCTCGTAAAGTTTACAGATAAATAACAGTTGGTTGTTTCTAACCAACAGATGGACAACAACACAAAAATTCCTACCACTAATTACCTAATATAGCCTAAATACGTACCCTGTCATACCTGCCCCAGTTCTGATATAACACCGCAATCAAATAAACGAAAATGGCGTCTGCCTTCGGACTTTACTGTACGAATAAACCAACTTAACTTTAGTAGAGAAACATTGGATATTGAAGCTTACAGAGAAAGAAATAAGGATGGGAATGGATGCAACCGGATTTATAGCTTTGTAATGGTCGCATGACAGTTGATTAAAGGGGGCCGAAAAGCGCCGAGGTTGGGGTCCAAGAGACAGCGCCCCAGGTGTGTCACAGTAGGAGGCCCCCCTGATGATTGTATTTAAAATAAATAAGAACCTCAATGAACGATTGTCCATACCATGGCTTATGAACGCGATATTCGTATCGATTATTTATGCGACGGTGTTTGTGGTTAACTATGGAATTGGAAGTTAAGTTTGTTTGTGTACCTCTGTGTTATGATCTTATATTCTGAAGCTGTTATGGTTTACTACACAAATGTGTGTTTTACGAGATTCTATCTTTAGTTAATTTCATTTTTCTTCTCCTTTTGTATCATTAGCTACTGACACATAGATTTGTTTGCAATTAGTCAACGTCTTCTGCAAGTGGTGGCACATATGACTCTCCTTTGCAACTACAATCACGAAAATGGTTCATTTATTACCGCTCTAAATAAAGTGGTAAAAACGGATACCAGATTAAACAATGACACACCCGGATTATAAAAAAAGAGCAACTCTTTCCTAACACCCATTACGAATGCACTATTAACCCCTCAAAGTGCACCACAAATAAAATCACGAAGCACAATGAACAAACGAGGCGCAAACTTAAAATTAAATCCCCATCCAAATTGGACAAAGAATGAATAAATATGCATTGAATAGAACCGCCATCTCTATTAACCCTGCATCTGTTAAAGGGTAGATGCGTTTATAATGGTCTTATAAGCGTCCTATAATCAAAAGATTATTCCTTTTTTCAGTGCAGCTTCATTAGTAATGTAATAATGTTTACAAAACGTATAATCATTGTAATGTATCGGCAACCCGTCAGATAGTTTGGTAAATACGTAATTGTGGGTTTGAATAATGGATTTAGAACAGATTTTAGTGCAATGCCAGCTTGCGTCCAACTTGTATCCCTTAAAGGACTGACAAAAGTTTTAGATAGTTTCTATTTAATGCTAACCCTTAATAGCTTTTATATAACAAGCAAATATATTCCAATTAAATAAATATACAGTGAAGACATTGATGAAACTGCTCTTATAATAGTTAAAACCGTAATTGAAGCATCCTAAAAACTTACGACAAGAAGGTCCTTGGTCAAAGTCAAGGTCCAGACAGATCTGTAGGCCGTGAACAGTGCCTAGTTAGACATACAACATTTTTTAATCGTACCACAAGACCTGACAATAATACAACGAATCGTAAATTTTACAGCCGTCTTCCAAGTAACCGGCGTCGCTCCTAAGTAGAATCCTGTGTTTGTTTATTTTTTGATAGGACTGTGTAACCGCGTGTGCCCTTTCTTCACGAAATACTTATTTTTTTCCCTTGGTTTTTTATTTACGTCCCCCAATAAAGGACTTACTATACCTCTGATGTATGCTTGGTGTTATTGTTTCAGAGAAATTAAGATATTCTGGGCTTAGCAAGCAAACAAGATGTTATTTTTCGTAGTCCCTTTCAACGTGTTTGTTGTAAGTCTTTTATCAGGTATTAGATTTAAGTCCGGGTAAGTTGAGTCATTGGTTATGTCTAATAATGATTCATTTCGCGATGATTTGTGTTCAATAGATTTCGTAGATAAGAATCATGTAGTTACCATTTTTATATTACTCATTTGGAAACGGTATTTTCATTTCCTTTGGAATGTGTAGTGACCATGTTGATAAAGATGTTCGTTTAACTATAGGATTGAATAGTTTTAAACGATACAGTCATTCACAATTCAATTAAAGTCATTTACGATTGGAAGGACGTGGTGCAAAGTCGCGACCGATGGAACGAATGGAGGGAGGCCTTTACCCAGCATTGGGACAGTATGCTCTAATAATAATTATGATACAGTCAGAATAACTATTGAAAGAGTCTAATAAATAGTTACTTTGTGTATTCATGAAGTAGAGCATGTTCTATCGAAATGCGCAACTAACACGAAATCATCATTTTTTGTATTCGGTAACCTCCAAATACCAAAGCAGTTACACATTTACAATCAGACAAAAATATTCAAATCAAGACCACTGCCCTTAAAATTCATAGAACCCTACAAAAAACGTATAACGCAGTAGGAATCCAAAATAAAATTATACACACATAATCTTATATCTCTAAGATCCGTGTTAAAGTGTTAACAATAGATATTTGTTCGGATTTCAATCGAGTTGTGACAAGATACAGTCTAAGATAACAGTGGTAGGACATGTGGCACATAATAATCTAGATAAAGAAGGCCCAATCAGTAAAAAAGTAGCAGACATTGATGAAGGTACAATTAACCTTTTGAAAATTAATAGACCAACATACAACATATTATTTGCTATCTGCTAATTAAAAATCTGCCTCCTTAGCCAATTGGTCCAAAGCGCGACTGCTACGCTAGAGGTCTTGGGTTCGATCAAGCAAAGTGTTATTGGGGTTTTTTATGAAATTCTCAGTAGCAGCTCGGAGTTAGGATTTGTGCCCTGTTAAAGGCAAAAGGCTCACCCCCTATTATATGGGACCTAAGCATACCGGCAAACTGTGGTAATTAGTACACACCTCTGCCTAACCCTTCGGGGAAAACAGGCGTGATGGTGTGTGTAATTAACAAAGTTTAAAATCTAGCTTTTGACAGATTGAGACTGAGATTAGATTGCGATCGACCTAAAAGTAAATAGGATTACCCCCTGATAAGCCGTGCTAGCACTGAAATAAACAGTCGTGTAGCATTTACTTCACTTCTATCGTCTATTGTACTTTGTGAAAGTTTACGTGAAATACGATGAAAATAAACATATTTATAGCATTTCCTACAGTCTTATGTATTAACATAATCTTACTTGACTTAACTATAGACAGTTCGATGGCTAAGCCATCATTATTTACACAAAAGCATTCCTGTGCTTATTTTCGTTTTCGCATCCACGTCGAGTCATATTAAAATATCCATTACACTGAATTAATCTGTTATCAATTGCTACATCATTGGTATCTAACATACTAGCTGTTGCCCGCGACTTCGTTCGCGTTTACTATTTCATTGGTTTCAATTTTGTTTTCGCGTAACCCTAAAAATAAATAAAGTAAAAACGAATTTCGAAAGTAGCTTAAGTTACTCGTAAATAACATTAGTATTAGTATATGCGAGTGAAAGTTCAGTCAGAATCGGTCCAGCTGTTTCAGAGATTAGCCGAAGCAAACAGACAGACCGACAAAATTTTAAAAATTGATTTTTTGATGTAAGTACCGTATTGATTTCAGATTAACAGCTTTTCACTAAATCCATATGTAAACACCTATTACCTTTATATGGATTAATGGCTTCAATTTCGTTTATGTGTGTATGACTCATTTGGTTATTTTTGATTGTACGTACTTTATCTTCTGTATTGAGATTTTCTATGGCTATATGGCGTCTACTAGGGATTAAAACGAGCATCATTGAATATTTTACGGGCTTTTAAATTTGATTGTGTTCTGTTTACATTAGTATGTCTGTATTAGTCATTTCGACCCTGGAATGCAGATTAAATGTTTGTTTGGTGATTTTATTTTTGTATAAGAATTCAGTTAAAAGTAATGTCGGAAATATGAGTGTAAGTTATCTGAATTCAAATTGGTATTACATTGAACTCTATGAAATTGGTATTCAATTGTTTTTCGTAATTTTGTTAAAACTGTCTTACGACACTTCTTAGGCTGTATTCTATTATAACAGGAATTTAGTACTCATTAAAAAATATAGAGAGACGCTTTTGAGAGATCTTGGGTTCGATTCCCAGGTCGAGCAAAGTGTTGTTAGGTTTTTTTATGAAATTCTCAGTAGCAGCTCGGAGTTAGGATTTTACCATCTCCCGCCTCCTCTATCACGCCTGTATTCCCCGAAGGGTTAGGCAGGGGTGTACCAATGTACACCCACAGTTCGCCGGTTAGTTTAGGTCCCATGTAATAGAGGGCAAGCCTATTGTCATTAACCGGACATAGATCCTAACTCCGAGCAGCTACTGAGAATATCATAGAAAAACCCAATAACATTTTTTGTTTTATCTGGGAATCGAACCCAAGACCTCTAACGTAGCAGTCGCCCTTGGGTCCACTAGGCTTACGAAGCAGTTCCTCCATTAAATATTATAGTAATCATTCAAAATATACCAGCTCATAAAGAAAGCTCTTTTTACTCTTTCAATATAAAAAAGCATCCCAAGAATGAGCAAACACAAAGAAAATAAAAATTAAAAAATGTCTCAATTTGACAAATGTATTCACATAACACGGTCCCCGATGGGCGCCATGCCACTTGTCGTGCGTCTACGCACATTTTTATACGTCCTCACCTCGCGCACGCGCAATGCATCCAGTTGCTGAGCAAATAAACCATTCGGTTTGTATAGGGATGGTTTATTGTGACCTTTTATAAATATTATATGGGAGTACCTCATGTATTATGAATACAAAGAATTGGTTATGATGATTTTCGATTGCATAATTCAATAAAAATACGAGAAACGTCTGCGTTAAATACGGTGAGAAACTATTTAGAATTGGCAACAGATGAGGCCCATAAGCAGAAGGCATGCGCAATAAATAGGTCCTATATTCAATAATATTAACGTTATGAACTTATATACCTACCTATTACTAGATTGATCACAACATTTGGCAGATGCAAATCATCATCATCTGCTTAACCTTTTCCCAACTTTGTTGAGGTGGGCTTCCAGTCCAACCAGATGCAGCTTAATACCAGTGTTTTACATGGAGCGACTGCCTATCTGACCGCCACAACCCAGTTACTGGGCAACACGATACCTCATAGTTAGACTGGTTTTCATACTTCCTGGCTTCTGACTATCCGTACGACTACCAAAGATCTACGAATGATAGTAAAGCATCGTAAAATATCACTTTGACAAATGTATAAGAATTGGTCTCTGAAATCAGCAGAATTTTAGAAATGCTGAACGGAAATGTAAGTACCCCCGTATTGAATTTATTATAATTTAAACTTAGCCTTTCACAAAGACTTCAATAAAAAAGTGCACAATAATAATGCACGTACCGACAAAGCCAAGACGCCGGCACTCACGGAAAGCGCTAGGAATCGAAGTAGTCAACATAGCCCACAGAAAGGGGACATTAGCCGGTCAGGCATTAAGTTAACCGATGACCGTTGGGGCAGTCGTAAGCCAATCCAAGGTGAGGTGCTCTCTGACTAGGTGACGACCTTCCTAGGTTGGCTAGTAGCAGTTAAATAAGAGAAGCCAATCGGGTTCAATTGCCTCGATTGGAAAAACACTACACATTGTGCTGATGACTCTTTCACTCCTACTAATATCCTACCTCCTCCTATTATATATCCTACTAATAATATCATAAATTAGAAAGTTTGTGAGGATGGATGGATAGATGGATGGATGTTTTATTACTCATTCACGCTTAAACGGCTGAACGGATCTGGATGAAATTACGCACTGAGATAGGTTGTAGTGTGGAATAACATATAGGCCACTTTGTATTTCGGAAAAAAAAAACGATTCCCGTGGGATAATCTATTAACTTTGACGCGGATAGAAACTAGTTTAAGGTAATAAACTTTGTATTTCGAAGAAATAAATAATTATCTTGCTCGTTCTTCTCCATAGAGATCTACGTTAAATTTCAACTTTGAACTGTAATTTCTTGACAATTCAAAAGTCCCTGTAAATGGTCTAATTAAAATAAATGCTATTACACCGATTTTTAATTGTTCAAACGTTTTGAAAAATTTGAACCCAAAGAAAAGACGGTGTGAAGTAAGAATTCCACGCGAACTGTCGTTTTCATATTATGTAGGTACCTACTTGTGTTCGAAACTTGATTATTTTAATGTGATATTGTGTCATTCTCTACACTTTCAATACCATCAACCCTAAAATGTGCGTTGAAATCCAACCCATTGAATGGCTCACATTTTTATTTAACCGCACAATAACCGTACCGCACGAAGCGCGCGCGCACGACGCGGGGCGGGGCAAAGCGACCCGCGATTATCGTTGCCTTTTTTTATTATTTGCGCCGTAGATACCTTTTACATCGCCGTTCAATTACTGAAGCGCGAGTGTGGTGAGCGTTGCCCTAGTGTGGATAAGACATGTTTTTAATTTTTGTAGTTTTCTAAAGTGATTTAAAAAAATTGGGAGGTACTGTAGAGGCTTCGGCTAAATAAACCAATACTTAACAAAAATTAAAGGTGATGGGATCTATATATTCTTCTACCTCTACACTTCCTACAATTTTAGCTTTAAATGATTGGTTTGACCATACCCAACAGAAGAAGTTTAGTCAATAACGGTATTATTTTTTAATTTTCTCATACCATCACGCCTGTATTCCCCGAAGGGTTAGGTAGAGGTGTACCAATGAACACCCACAGTCCACCGGTATATTTAGGTCCTATGTAATAGGGGGCGAGTCTTTTGCCATTAACCGGGCACAAATCCTAACTCCGAGCTGCTACTGAGAATTTCATAGACAAACCCGACAACACTTTTTGCTCGACCCGGGAATCGATCCCAAGACCTCTAGCATAGCAGTCGCGCTTACGACCACTTGGCTAACGAGTCAGCCAATTAATATTGTTATTTTAATTTTCTCCTCCATACCAAACTATCTTTTAGTAAGGAAGGAGAGAGGAAGGGGCAACTAGATTAAAAATTATATATTAGTAAATAACGTTTCAAAAGTGCCTTTTATTGCTCTAATTGAAATAAATGAGTTGACTTTAAGTTCAAATAATAATATATTATTTATTCAAATGAAAGAAATTCTTTTAAGCTCCTATAAGTTTATAAGTACTCTATTTCCATGTAAATATTCATATATTTATACATTAACATTTTGTAACTATACCGAATAATCGTCGTGTGTGTATTTTTGGTACTGATGCGATCGTTCTTAAATATTCGAGAAATGCGCTCAGATAAAAATCAAGAAGAAAAGAGTTCAGTCAGTTACATTATATGGCTGAATCTAGACTTGACTAGTGCGTCGACAAAACCAAGTTAATTACCTAATTGTGCAGGTTGGTTGACACTTCTCGTGAAGGTAGACCCAAAGGTTGACTTTTACCTAGGCCAGAGAATTGGTATTGCCACCCAACGTGGTAATGCCACCAGTCTTTTGGGCACTTTTTCGGCGGACGACGATGCGAAGGATTTTTTTTTATTTAAGTTTTTTTCAAATACAATTTTAAGGTTGTAAATATTTATTTGTTTAACGTTTATCATTGTGATATAATTCATATTATGTGCCGTAGAAGTCATTAGGCAGGGAAGAAACATCTTTAAAACCATCAGCCATGACTATCGTCCGTCAAAACCAAAAATAACCATAGAAAAAAATATTAAATAAACCTCAGAGCACATCCATACTATTCCCGTCACTGCGCCCACGCACCCTGATTGCGCTCGCCTTGACATTAGTTCGACTGTCGCGACCGCCGCGTCTTGCTCGCTTCACGTGAACACACACTCCCGACACGAGCCAAATGATATATTTAATGTTACGAAACATTACTTTTCTTCCTGCAGTAAAAAATATTCAATTTGACGGTCAGACGTTTAGCTTGGGCAGACAATGTCAGTTTGTGCATTTCAATGTACCTCATCAGTACAATTTTGAAGATTTTGTATCATTTTAGATGATCATTTTGTGACTTTTGTAAACCATGTTTTATTATCATTGTTTTTGTTTCGAGATGACTTAAGAAAAAATAAAAAATGTATACCATTTTTTTCTTAATTTTTTTGGTGATAGATCTCATCTTTATCTGGATTACTTTCCAAATTATTCTAAATTTATATTGCAACTCACACCTTTAAAAGTTTTTTACATAATGAATCCTTAATCTAGAAAACCGTAGTTATTAGTTACAGCTATATTTTTGAGCAACTACAATACGAACCCAAGTGCGCAAGAATCGACATTCAGAACCGCAGTTGATTTGCTTTACTTGCTAGAACTACCATCATCACGCCTGTATTCCCCGCAGGGTTAGGCAGAGGTGTAACAATGTACACCCACAGTTCGCCGGTATATTTAGGTCCCATGTAATAGAACTACTATTCCTCTATTTTGTTAAATCCATCGGGTCTAGTTATATATCAATGTTAAACTAGATATATCCCTTGTTATATTCTCGCCAAATTTCAGGAGGTAACTATGCTGGTGATTGGCTAAACCCAATTGCAAGATAGCTAGCTCTAATTCGAAAATAACGTACAAAAAAAAATTTTTATTGTATTATTAGCCTTTGCCCTGTACTTCGTCCGCGTGTGTGTGTAAATAAATAATTAATAAATGTTTCTCATGGTTGTTTTAAAGCATCGGATATAAGACTTAGGTTTTTCATTCAAAGCGAGCTTATGTAATCATTGATAGCTGGAAATAGCTTTTATTTTAATTTTACTAAAGCTATATAATAATAATTATTTCTATACCTAATTGGAATTTCTGGTTTTCACCTTTTTATTTTTTGACTACTTTACCATACATGAACGCACGCCTTTTTCCCTCCCTTTTACCCTCCACGTTCATACAAGCATGCCGGTTAGGAGTACTGCGCACTCGACCTTTCTGAAGAAACTCACCAACAAGGTCAGGGTAGGTCTTTTTAGGGCGTCCTTTCCTGGTGTCTTTTGTTAGTTGCCTTTCACTCATCCTCTCAACATGACCGAATCATCTAACCATACTCTTTTTAACCTTTATTACTTTTTCATGTACATATTAATTAATTATAGTTTTTCAATATAAACAGATGCTGCATAAACCAAATCTGTTGTTTTAACAACTCATCATTGTAATATTATAAGGCACCAACTTAATATCCCGAGTTTAAATTATTATTCTTCATAGTTAATACAATAATTCTTACAAGCCTTCGCAGTTCATTATGTTCCTTCGCACTTATCTTCAAATTGCTTTTTCTTTTTATCTAACCACCACATATACTTTGAAAGACAAAGCTGACGCCAATAAAATCATAGGTAGTTTCTTCGTAACTTCATTGGCAAGTTTTATCGCCGATCTTACTTTCTTTAAACACGTATTTTATAATTACACGCCTGCTGACGCATTTACGAAGCTAATTATGTTTTCCCCTTTATATTTCACTAGTTTCAAGGAGACAAAATGCATTATCATTGCTCTTCACTGCTTTCATCGATTTCGCCTTGGAATTAATAATATGAATTAATTAGCAATGTCCAATGACCGCTTTATGGATAATTCATTAGTATTAATTCTCAAAGTCAAATTCAAATAATTTATCTCAATTAGACCATTAAAAAGTACTTTTGAAATTATAATATTGAATCTAGTTATCTATCCCAAAAGGTAGGTTCGTAAGGAGAAAAGTCAGCAAGAAACTCCATTTTGTACAGTTAATCGATCCAGCTATATTGCTTAGGTTCCGTCATTCAATACAAGCTCAATACAAAAAAAATTTTTTTTCCTACTCCTCCGCTAATCTTATCTGATTAATTTCGTTGCGGGATCCAAGACGGTTATATCGTTTCTCCGGGATTCGTCGAGCTTCATTGCCTCGGCGCTCTTCTGGCGGTCTCCACTGTTGATTCTGGCTTATAGAAGTTGTAGTGGTTGGGAATAGTGTCACGGGCTTGTCCCATTATTAAGCTCAATACAAGTTTTTTTTTTTTTGGGCTTTCCCTAAGGTTGGGACGATTCTTGTCTCTAAAGTCCAGAATTTTTTTCTAAATTCGAATGTATCGGGTCCCGAAACCGAGTCATAATTCGAAATGAACATGTTGAATAAGTACTGCATTAATTTTATTTTCAAGATTTGCTTTCTTAGCTCCCTGCGCTTTGTCATTAAGAGCGCCATCTGTTAGCTTAACAAATAAGTACTTGATACTCGCTCTGAGGGCCTAAAACCATCTCTTAAAGTAATGTTATTTTATTATTACTTTGCCATGCGCACTATTGGACTTTCGCCGCAGGGTCCAGCGCCGAAGGTTGAAAATCCAACAGCTGAAATTACAAAATAATATTAAAATGGTACTGTTATACGGTAACAGGCCCTCTGAACTTACTGAGTGTTATTTTGTGACAAGTTAATAAAAAATCGTCAAGGTTGAATAGATCCTAACCGTTTCATTTTGTATGGTAAGTACAACAATGTTGAGGAAACATAATCTATAGTAATATTTTAAAGAGGTAAAGTTTGTGAGTTTGTGAAGTTGTAGGGGGTAATCTCTGAATCCACTGAACCGATTTAAAAAATTCTTTGACCCATAGAAAGCAACGTTATTTGTGAGTGTCATAGGTTTTGTACATCACGCTACAACACCCGGGAGCGGAGCAGTAACCAAAGACGTTACTTAACACCTGTGAAAATATCCACTTGGACAAAGTCGCGGGCAGATGCTAGTAAAAAAATAAACAAACAAACGTACAAATTGTTTAGATTTTAATTCAGTTTATTAATGTTAGGATCTGACTGTATGTCCAATAAGAGCAAATTTCTACAAATGATACTATTATATTGATACTTCTTGCTAAAAATTAATTTGATTCTAATTTTTAACCCCCGACGCAAAAACGACGGGGTGTTATAAGTTTGACGTGTCTATGCGTGTGTGTGTGTGTCTGTCTGTGGCATCGTAGCTCCCGAACGCATGATCTGATTTTGTTTTTTTTTGTGTTTGAAAGGTTATTTAGTCGGGAGTGTTCTCAGCTTTGTTTGATGGAAATCGGTTTAGCGGTACCAAAGTTATCAGCTCTTTTGTAAGCTACGGTAGTGACTTTTTCTTCTGTCGGGGGTTACTTAAAATTTTTAATTTTGTGTTGTATTCTGAGAAGTCTCTAATTCTCGGGAAGTCCCGAGACTTTGATCGAGTGTTGTCTCATGTCCCGAGATTTCTTTAAACCTAATCATAGAAGGTGGATGTATTATTTTCCACAGTGCAATTTATCTCAGTGATAACATACATTATACATACCTATGTACTGTATACATCATCTACTTAGCCTCTTCCCAAATATGTTGGGGTCGGATTCTAGTCCAACCGGATACAGCTGAGTACCAGTGTTTTACATGGAGCGACTGCCTATCTGACCTCCACAACCCAGTTACTGGGCAACATGATACCTCTTAGTTAGGACTGGTTGTCAGACTTCCTGACTTCTGACTATCCGTAACGACTGTCAAAGATCTACGAATGGCAGCCAGGACCAACTGCTTTACGTGCTTTCCGAGGCACGGGAGTCACACCACCAACTTCCAAACTCCGGGATGCTACTGAGCAAATCCTAATGGAAAAACCCAATAACACTTTTTGCCCGACCTGGGAATCGAACCCGGGACCCCACGCTCATCAGTAGCGCTTGCGACCACGAGACCAACGGGGCAGACCTATGTACTGTATACAATATTAATATTTTGTGCGTTTATATGTCAACTTATTTACCACCTAGTAAAACGTATTTATTCTTCCAAGAATCAGCTGTTGTATTTTACCGGTAGGCTATTTCAGAAGTAACGGAAACAAGTACTTCTGTAGGCGTTGATACTACTAACTTATGTCTGGTCGCAACCGAAGTTGTAAAACCTTCAGTAACTAGGCACTTGTGCGGTATTGTTAACTACAAGTGAATACATTATTACTATACTAAATATTGCGGTACCGTTTGATTCGCAAATACTGTAAAGGTAATGAATAACATTTTCATGGTAACCTTAGGGCCGCCGCTGACTAACATCATGGCAATGCAGAGGATTTTATTTCTGATAAAGTAATTTTTATTTCTATTTCAATGAGTTTAGAATTCAAATTATTTTATTAATATACTATCATACCGTGGTAAGCATCTGCATGCAGCTCCATGCCATGGCCTGCCACCGCCTCCCGCGAGCCACTTAGATCACAGGATTATGATAGCTAAAGTAATTAAGGTAAGGTTTAAAACGGGTGCGACGGAGTTTTGATCCGACGATGTGCCGCGGTTTGTCGAAGCATGCCAAGCCGCGAAGTCAGTCAGCACCAGCCCTTACTCTTTCTACTTTCGTGGAGAACTTTGAAAGATCTCCCGTTAAAGCTGTTTTATTTTATTGTTGTGTTCTTAGCAATGTAATTTGGGCTGGGTATTTATTTTCACAACGTGTTACCTCCAGGAAATGGCAAGCAAATATTAAATGAGGATCATGAAACATCTATAGACTGTGGTGTAATTGGTAGATTTTCTACGGAACCAAACATGTATGGGTCCCGTTTAATTTTATAGGAAAAGATAGAAAAAAAACACAATGTTTGCAAAACTTTTACGACAATTCTGGATCAACTTACACATAAAGTTATCATTCATTTCTTGTCCAGGCGGTTTTTCTTTGAAATGCTCTTCCTCAGAATATCAGGATGGCCACCAGTCGGTTCACATTCAAGATAAAAGCTCGCGAATACTTCCATAAAAAGTTAACAGACTCGTCTCACAGTTAGTTTGTTATATTTCTCCACTGCCTCGGTAGCCTAGTGGTCCTAAGCGCGACTGCTACACTAGAGGTCTTGGGTTCGATTCCCAGGTCGAGCAAAAAGTGTTATTGGGTTTTTCTATGAAATTCTCAATAGCAGCTCGGAGTTAGGGTTTGTGCTTGGTTAATGGCAATAGGTTCGCCCTCTATTACATGGGACCTAAATATACCGGCGAACTGTGGGTGTACATTGTTACACCTCTGCCTAACCCTTCGGGGAATACAGGTGTGATGGTATATTTTATTTATTTATTTCTCCACCTATGTATTTTGATCTCTATCTACTTTGTATATATTATTTGTATGTATGTATACATGTATTTATTATTATATTTTATTCTTGGAAATTTTCAGTTCGTCTTCCTTGCAACTACTATATTTTGTCTCTGCATCACCCTAAGGTAGACTGGTAGAAAATGCCTAAGGCATTAAGTCCGCCATTATACGGTGTATTTTGTTTTACATTTGTGCATAAAGCTTTAATAAATAAAAAGGAACAAAAATTCACCATCCAATCCTTATATCTCAATAACAAAGCCATAAAAAAATACCTGAAACGAACAGGTTATCAACACTTTGAAACCGCACACCGAGATTTTCGAATCTCAAAATCAATGCTAGTAGATAAGATAAGGACTTCAAACACAACCAGTCGACTAGGCCCTTCGATACCTTATTTTTTTGTGTTACAAGAGGTCTTTTCTGTCTGGTGGGTTGAAGTAAGCCTTAATTAGGTTCTGTAGTGTCCGTCACCGCGTATTAAGCGGTCGTTTCATCAGTCGAGTTGTTTCTGGATGAAGGAACAAGCGGCGCCTGGCGCTTGAGTCTTGTATGGCGACGCATTATCGCTGCGTCTCATGTTACTGCGTTCTTCCTCGCCAAGTGGAATGACGTCAATGGGATAAAATGTTTGAACTATCAAAATAAGGTACCTAATGGATACGTCATAGTTTTGAACCTAAATAAATTTTGCTATGTAGTTTTTAAATAGGATTTTTTTTTCATATTCACTTTCTTGATGTAAACGCTCTTTTTTTAATTAACAGGATTTATTTTTTTAAACTTTCTAAATTCTAATTCTAAATTCTATTTTTTGTTCAAGTATACATGAAAAACTTTATGTCAATGAAGTCCGAAGTACCTACTAAGATTGTTGCGCAATAAAAATTGCCTTCAACTTTACATGCGGAAGCTATCTCTAGGGATGTCACAATTCATTGTCAGATATGTTGAATTGAGAGTCCCATAAAACTGTCCATAGCGCCCACAATACAACTGTTGTATATTTCTTTCGATACTAAGATACACCTCCGTCAATTTGAAATTCTTAGTTCGTAAAATTGAAGATTAGTCGATGTAGATGCAAGCATAATCTTTAATATTACGTAGGTGCATAATGACGTTTAGGGAATTAACATTAACATTTAAGCATAAAGAAAAATCGAAGTAGGTATACACGCACATTATTTTAAATAACGATTTCTTAAAACCAGTAATCAGTAGTTCAAGGAAACGCAATATTCTTATAGCCATATGTGTTAATGACTATGATGTAAATGAAACTTATAATAATTAAAACAGCAGCCGTTTAAAGCTATCGTAAGAGAGCTATCAAGGCTAAAATGAATTCAGTGGATTTAGATGATCAAGACTTTCAGATACCTGCTGCTAAATAAATCGCAGATTGTTATACATAACATAAAGCCCGACCGTATAACAGACTTAGGGTGAGGGAAAGTTGACTTTAATTTAGATACCGAGGATATGAAAAGACTCTCCATGATACAACAAGAGGGAAGTAAGTATACACAATGGCTGAAGAACAGCATAGAGGAGGTCAGAAAGCAGCAAAGTATACCAAAAAGTGAATGTGAAGAAGACCTGCTGAAGAAGCCTGTCTATCAAAATCCTTCTTCAAATATCAACCTACTTCATAAAACTATTCCGGCAATAGATTTATCTATTGAAAAACTACTATACTGTCTTGGATTTCGTCCTTTTCCTTAATTTTTCAATAATCTCTTCAGTTACCGGATCCTCATACTCTTCTTTCATAGAGTACTATTGAGAGTATGAGGATCCGGTAACTGAAGAGATTTTTGAAGACATAAAAGACAGTAATATGAATAAGGGAGAAAATACCGAGCCCATTGTTGCATCGAAACGAAAATGGTGTGAGTCTAATATCAATCAAGATCTTTGTAGAGGGGAATATACGACATCAAATATGACACCAACTCCGGTAGATGCTATAGCTGGCAGTTCGAAAGAGTCCTCTGACAAGGACAGTCCCATAGTCCCCCTCTAGGGTTTGGGAAAGCTGTGGAAAAAGTAACATCCTTTGTGCTTAACTATCTTAAGAAGAAGGATGAGCCAAAGAATGATACATCTTCTTCTCTCCATGGAGGAAGTAAAAGCAAAAGTATCGAAAGTTTAAGGAATAATAAACGTGATAAACAGAACCAACAAATAATTAAAAACGAACAGATAAATATCTTCAAACACAATTGTATCCGAAAGTTAATTTTGCTAATCCAAAACAATTACTTACGATAGGATTGTCCAAACTTCACACCTTAGAATCCCAAGGGAAATTAACCTGAACAAATTTACTTACAAACTTCGAACTATGGGAAAAAAATGTCCAACTTTAATCCTATTCCTACTGAGCTTTCCAAAAATAATTCCTTGTTTGGCTGTCCAGATGGAGTTAACTATGTGACAGGTGACAGGCAAGTTAATAAATACGTTAATCTCTATTATTAGAAGATCAGTTTCTGAAACACGCGCAGCATTAGTTCCCATGAATAAGACTGATATTAGTACTACTATTTGCATCTGAAGACCAACGTCGAAAATGAAGGTAAGTAGTAGTAGGTAGACAGAGACTGAGAAACTACACATTAAATTTATTCTCTCTTAAAAATGATTTGTGTTTGACTTTGAGATTAGTATGCGAACGTTCTTGTAGAAACGGTAATAGGTCCTCTAATTAAAGGTGTTTGCACATATTCTCTGTATATAGCAGTATGTAGCATATGTAGAAGCAACTGATATTAGCCGAATCTTTAAACAATAAACCTCGCTAAAGATTCTCGCTCTTCCCGGTATAAACTGTCACTTTCCGTTATAATACTTTTGTTTCCATAAACAAGAAGATTTAAACGTTATTTGATTTAAATAGAGTTAGGATGTTCATCCAATCGTAGGAATCTCTTAAACAAATTCTTGTCTAATCCCATTTAGTGACAATACATGTCAGCTTCAGTCAATATCCTTAGGCTAAAAGGGCGAAAAGTCAGTTTACCGTGCAAACACCAAACAAACATAGCCCCACGTAGAAAAAGGGACTGGCCACTAACAAAACACAGCATTGTCTCAATCATAGATCGGATTAGACGAAAATATAATCGGATTTTAAATGTAAATATATTGTTTAAAATTATCCCACCCAGTTGCAGTCAGAAAGGGACAATGTACCCGTGTTTTGTCCATGATGGATTTACAACTTTGGGACATGTCTTTTTTATCCAATCAAGGATCTCTATTTCTTTAGACGTTTAATCCTGGTTCGCCAGTATATTCTTAGGCATCCATTCAAGAATGAACTGTATCTTTTGAAGGAGAAAGCATGGATTTGTTTAAGGGTGAAATATAATCACAGACTATTTGTCCTATTATTTATGAGTTTAAAAACGAGCTACTGTTTATTACGTTTGGATATAGATAACTGTATGAATCTTCGGTTCTTTCTTTCTTATTTTTAATCCTTTTTGAGCTAAAACACGTGCCCGTTAATTTTGTGGACTTTTTGCATGTTTTATGCACCGTTATGGTTTAACATTTTTTCTCCTGATAAAAAGCTTATCGCTATTTGTCACCCCTTTAAGCTTTTTGTGTATTTCTTTCTGTTTTGTAAGTTTTACCCGCATCTAATAAGGCTTAGGTTTTGGTTTATAAAATAGAAATCTCCCAAAGGACTTTATTTTCTTTAAAAAAATTAATGATGTCTCCGAAATTTGTATAAATAAATTAGAAAAATTTCAAACTCTCAATTCCACATCATTTGACATACAAACTCACACGAAGCTATATAAACTGACGAAAATAAAGATGTACTTAATTTCTCCTAAAACACTATCACGTGAATCGACACCTCGTCTAAGGTATACCACCAAAGAACGACCATAGAGTACACTTTCCGACAAAACCCGAAGTTGTCACTAAATAAAGTGATAGACCCGGAGAAGTTTCCGTATCTTGTAATCGTATCTTATGATATCTCCAAGTTTTGGGAGGTATCAGGATTAGTCCTGATTTTCTAGCTATCTTCCTTACATTTTAAATAATCTACTTTACTATGTATTCTGCATTATGCCATTGATTGCAATGGCATCATGTTAAACAGCTAAAGCGGTGACCTTCTTCTCCCTTCTTCACATACTGCAGCACTGGTTTTATTTTAATGTAATCCATTATATATATTGTTACAATATAAAAAAATTACTCGCTCCGGTGCTTTAGTTTTTTCCTGAAAAAATATTTTAACACATCATTTTACCTAAAAAATACTGTCCACTTACACCATAAGCAGGCCGGATACCTAGCAAAAATATATACAAAGTTACCTGTCCGAAAAATGAAGTTCAGCACAGACACACTACTTCATTATTACATCCGTCGTCGCCCGTCGGGTCTCACCGCTCACGAATTATCACTCAATTAATAAAAGAAAATGTAAGCATAAATATTTTCTGAAGACTACTTGCGGTACAGACTTTACTTGAGAGTTGCTAACGATGTTCTATAACAAAATGTCATACATAGTCGACTTACTCGAAGTTAAAAGATAAACAAGATTGGAGTAAGCGGACCTTAGTATCTATCTTTAATAATACTAATATTATTTAATAAAATTTGTTTGAATGTACGCGCCATTTTTTTTTTCATCCATCGTTGGGCGGCATACGTTCCGACGGATCACCTGATCTTATATGGTCATCGCTGTCTATAGACATCTGCAATACCAGAGGTCTTGCAAATGCGTTGCCAACCCAGAGACAAAGTTGAAATGTCTCATGTGCCTGTCCTTACACCGGCACCCATACCCTTCAAACCGGAACATTCCACAGCAACGCGGCTTTACGGCCGAAATAGGTATGGTGGTAATACTACCCCAAGCGAGCTCCTTTAAAAACAGCTCTACTACTACTAAAACTAATCACGTGACGTTACGCTTATCGCTAGTAGCTAATACTTCTGCTCTCTGCCTCGGTAGCCTAGTGATCCTAAGCACGACTGCTACGCTAGAGGTCTTGGGTTCGATTCCCAGGTCGAGCAAAAAGTGTTATTGAGTTTTTCTATGAAATTCTCAGTAGCAGCTCGGAGTTAGGATTTGTGCCCGGTTAATGGCAATAGGCTCGCCCCCTATTACATGGGAGCTAAACGCACCGGTGAACTGTGGGTGTACATTGTTACACCTCTGCCCTAACCCTTCGGGGAATACAGGCGTGATGGTATGTTTTACGTGTGTGTCTAATACTTCTAATAAAATGTTTGTCAACTTAGATGACTTTACGACATAAAACTTTTTTTTAAACTTTTCGCATATTATGAAATTTTTAACACGATGTTAACCGACGTAGCAGTCGCGGAAGGTGCACGCTTCCCCAGAAGTAATGAATTCTTAGATTTATAAATACATACATTGTAGCACAATTATATATTTAGTATTCACGAATCGGTATCGGTATCATCTACTTATGAAATTGAGACATCCAATCCTTAGTCGTGCTTTTCTGAATGATTGCAATATAAGGGTGCGAATGCAACGTTGGTAGCTAATTGTGTTCAAAGTTCAAACTAAACTAATATTATAAAGAGGTAAAGTTTGTTTGTAATATAGGTTTACTCTCGCGAGACAACTCCCGGCCACCGTAGATACGGGCCTGTGGACGGTGACCAATGGGTAGCTCACCATCCGTACGTTTAACATAACGACAGGCCGTGTCAACGGCGCGTTCGTGTTCCACGCGCGCCTCAAAGAGATGTCAGCAAAAGGAAGGGGCCACAGAGGGCCGATGCCTGCCGGGGCTGCGGGTTGTTCGTAAGAGATACCGCGCCCCCGGAACGCAAAGGGCACAAGAAGGAACATGGGTGGGTTTTAGTCAGTAAAAGTCTGACACTCCCTCCCGCCCCGCCCAGGGCGGGAGAAGTTATTTGATGATTTCCCACCCCCCAAAAAAAAAACAAAATAGGTTAACTCTGACATAATCATAATAAGTCAGATTACAGATTTTTTTTTTCAATTTGCAGATATTTTGATAGGAGAATTCTCCTATGAGTTGACTTCCACGCGAACGAAGTCGCGGGCAGGAGCTAATAGTAATGTACTTTGCGTTATATTCATAGATGGCACAACCAGTAACTTTTTGTTGTGTTTTCTTTGATATATTTTTATTAATTTTTTTGGTGGAAACTAAAATTCTTGTTGACGTACTCAAAGCCATTCCACAACATTTAAACCACAGCGACCTCTACCCGCCATATATCAGCGTTCACACAAAATTCGTACCGGAAAACAGTTCTAAAAATGGGACCAGTATCCACTGCGGTGGTCCCTTATCGGTTATATGTCCACCATCGCTTCCAATGAGACATTTCACCTTTTTTATTGCCGTGCTCTTCGCGACTTCACGACACAAAAATATCTCACCACCCTGAAACATTACCAGTGAACTTTGAGCGCTTGAAATAAGGTTCATTTTTGTTTGATTTTGAGTGTACTGTCAGCTACAGTAGTGTTGTCGCCTGTATAGTTTTATCATGGTGCTTTCTCGCCTTTTTACGACGTAACGTGTGAGTCAAAGTGTCGTAGATACAATTATCGATTAGGTAATGTTATCGGGACCGATCTTTTGTCTTCCGGTATATTTTTGTTGGTTTAGGTCGTTTTCGGTACTGGTGGCGCTATAGGGTGTCGGTTATGTTTGGTTTCCTGTTTTGTTTTACAGTATTTTGGAAATATTTATTTTTATTTGTGTGCAAAAACTCTTTCTGTTTTTTTTTACACTGTGTTCTGGTATGGTCGAATAGTTGGTTGGTTGGTTTACAAGTCATTTTGACTTACTGTCAAGATCTTTAAAATTCTGTACACTTAGTTCGCAATAAAGAATTTAAATTTAAATTTGATCTGCTTTGGAAATAATTTTTACAGTTTACCTAACAGCAATTTGGTTATAATCACGTAATTTTGAATTAATTATAAAAAAGAACGTAATTTCACAATAACTTAATTTAACTGCCTCGGTGGCCTAGTGGTCCTAAGAGCGACTGTTACGCTAGAGGTCTTGGGTTCGATTCCCAGGTCGAGCAAAAAAAGTGTTATTGGGTTTTTCTATGAAATTCTCAGTAGCAGCTCGGAGTTAGGATTTGTTCCCGAATAATGGCAATAGGCTCGCCCCCTATTACATGGGACCTATAACATACCGGCGAACTGTGGGTGTACATTGTTACACCTCTGCCTAACCCTTCGGGGAATACAGGCGTGATGGTATGTCATGTAATTTTACAATTATTATGTAACTTTTATTCCCTTTTGAAATCCGAATAATTGCCAAAACCTGTGAACACGACAGTAATAATAAATACTGCATAATAAATTTTAATTTACGTAAAGAAGAATCACTTTTTAACGTCCACTGTATCTTTTTTCTCGAATTTTACTTAAATCATATTAAGTTGTACATTTTATTATTCATGGTGAACAATTTATTAATTAATTATACAAAGTACCAATATAATATTACTTCACAGGATTCTTTGGCTGCTATTTACATAATTTGAACTGTAATGCAACTGATTAAAGTATGATATCAAGTGAATCTTTGGATAAGACTTCATAAGTGCACTGAACTGATAGGTACTGTAGGCATATTTAAAGATACACACGCTCGCGTTGATGCTGGGTCAAATATTATTGTGTACTAAGTTCAAAAATAGTTTGGATTAGTTTGCGAGGTCATGAATGTCGCCAAACAAAAAAATAAATCGATAAGATTGTCCGAGGAGTTTCTTTTTCGTTTTCTCATTTGTCAATTGAAATAAACGCTTGGACGTTGAGTTGAACCATCCGACTATGACCTATCTACAAGGAATTTATTAAATACTTTTTGAGCTTTCTTATTCGTTCATTAAGCCTCATTGACAATCCTTACAAAATAATCATAAATAGTGACTTCATGAAAAACACTTTTATCTGGATTGTCACCTAAAATAAACTTCATTCTGGTATATCATCTCAATAATATTGCAACAAAGCCCAAGCTGTCTCTTTCGAGAGAGTTTTATAAACATTTCTGCATTACAACATTAATAAAAACAAGCAACCACCACGTCGTAAAATAACTTAATTAATTTAATAAATAACATAACATTAACATACCATCACGCTTGTATTCGCCTGGATTAAGCAGAGGTGCACCAATGTACACACACAGTTCGCCGGTATGTTTGGGTTCCATGTGGGGGTGCCTATTGCCATTAACCAGGCACAAATCTCATAGAAAAACCCAATACCACTTTGCTCGACCTAAGAATTGAACCAAAGACCTCTAGCGTAGCAGTCGCGTTTAGGACCACTAGCCTAACGAGGCAGTCACGAGGTCGAGGAATGTAATAAATACTAATTAGCAATTGCCATAACAATTATTCTGCTATCCTTACACTTTGACGTCTTTATATGTTTGTATGAATGCAATAATATGCACATATTTAAGCTCACTTTTATGCAATCCGATGCCAAGAGACAATTTACAATGTCTTATGATTCTCTTTACTGAAGTAGCTTCGCTGTGCAGTGAAAATTATACTCAGGATTAAATTTAAGCACATTTTTGCTAGAAATATTGTGACGTGTGCATAAGGGTCTGGCCTTACCGGTCTAAAATTATGATTATGAGTTTGTTATTGTTTTTGTTTCTGTTTTATTTATTTGAGTAACAGAGCATTTTGTGTGCGAGTACTTGCGTCATATGTATAATAAAAAAAAAAAATTAATAGTATGTATTCTCCAGACCGACTCCGGCCACGGTGGTTAATCCTAGCAGACTAGCCAAGTACGCAGAAGATATTACAAGTGCACAAGCGTGTGCGCAAACTCAGGTGTACTCCCTCTTCCCTAACACTCACATTCCGATGAGACGGCAATCCACAACCGGCGAGAGATCAGGCGCAAGACCAACGACTTTACATGCTTTCCGAGACACGGGGGTGTCACACCCCCAACTTCCAGACTCCGGGCTGTTGCTGAGAAATTCGTAATAAAAAAACCAACAACACTTTTTGCCCGACCTGGGAATCGAACCCAGGACCCCGCGCTTAATAGTCGGCACTTGCATAGTAGTAATGCAAAGAATCAGTAGGAGCTGACGCGATACTCGGCCGTTGGTTTGACATGAAACTTCTATGACAGCGAGTTGCTTTTAGTACCTACATACATACATAAACTCACGCCTTTTTCCCATGGGGGTAGGCAGTGCTACGATCCTTACATACTTCCTTCGCCTCGTCCACGTTCATACTTTTAGTGGTTTTAGTACTTTCAGTTCAGGCTTTTAGTGTTAAAGATTAAAACCTATTTCGTTAGGATTCGCTTTTCTGACTTGGTACCCGAATGTGATTTTAAATACATTTGGCATCGAAAAATAAGAGTTTATGTAATTATAGGCGCATGTGATATTCCAAGTTTATCTTTGGGAAATGAATGTGATGCTGTAACTAGAACGTTTCCTGCAATGTTATAAAAAATTTCGCGCCTTCGGTTTCGTGAATGTCGGTTATCGTGGATTAAGCTGCAATGCCCTATCACAAATCTTGTTAAAATCGGTTCAGCAGTTTAGCCGTGAAAGCGTAACAAACAAGATTTACTTTCGCATTAATATTATTAGTATGGAATATAATTTTGAAGGACATCTGCTCGGCAGCTAGGTTCTGAATGTATCTATCCATCAACGATGACTTTTGAAATGAGCGTAATTATTTAAGTGATCTTATCATTTCGGAATTTCTGTTTAATTTTAGAATTGAATATTATTGATATGGTATGGTAGAATATGTACCATGTATGTTTGCAAAAATACATGATTTGATTTAATTTGATTTTAACGAAAAAAAAAAAGAAGTCCAAAACAGATGCTTCAGTGTGACTTTGGCCTTTCACCAGTTTTTCAGTTAGTCTACATAAAAAAGTGAGTTATTTAAATTCCCTACTGCCTCCCTACCTTTACTTCTCTAGTAGCCTTTGCATTATGTAATCTGAACATCGCGCACAATCACTTGGCATCGCTCCAAACACAATAATTTGCTGCAGTCGACTTGACACCGATACTCTTATGAAACAGACGTCAAGCAAATATATTATGTACTTATCTTTACTTTTTATTGGCAATGCCTTTCCTTTGTTTATGTCGGTGTGCGTAGTAGCAATCGATATTGATTGAGTCTTGGTATTTAAATACAAGACATTATTTGAATAATTTTTATTTGGAACTGGTCCTTTGGTCTCGTGGTGGCAGACACGAATGTTGTGCGTGGGGTTCGATTCCCAGGTCAGGCAAAAAGTGTTATTAGGAATTCCTCGGTAACAGCCCGGAGTTTAGAAGTTGGTGGTGTGACACGTCAGTGGACCAGCACGTAAACCCGTTGGTACTGCGCCTGATCTCTCCCCGGTTGTGTCCGATCGCCGTCCCATCGGACTATGAAAATTAGCGAGAAAGGAGGTCACCTGTGTTTGTGCACACACTTGTGCACTATAATATCTCCTGAGTAGCCGCCGTGGCCGGAATCGGTCTGGAGAATACACATTATTTGAAAAGATTTTAGGCAAAGTCGTTTTGTAAAATGAATCGGAAAGAAGATATTGCCAAAACACTGCTATTAGGCGCCATTTATCCAATATGCGGAGAAGATACGAGGTGGTAAAGTCAAAATGCGGAAAGAGCATATCCAAATCTATAATGTTACCCATTTACAAAACTCCCGGTAAACTTTTCAAGTAACCCCTAATTTTCAATCCAAATGACTGGACTAAAGGTCTTTTCAAAAGACAGATTTTTTCAAATTTATTTTTAAAATTAAAAATAAGGATTCGGATAGATTTAATAGACAAAGCATGTTACTCATTATGACTTACACACGCATGTAAGGCTGGGTGCAGGCAAGATGCAAAATTGTCTTTATTGAAACTCTCATTCCATGTAAAACTGTCTTTCGTTAAGTCAAAGTTGTTTTTTTTTTACTGATAACTATAGGTACCTTCTACCTGCAGTGTATATTTATTGCAAAATACCCCTTGCCGGAAATCCTTACAAAAATATGCACACAATGACATCACAACAACATGCAAGTTCCATTGGCGGCCACGACGCAGGTGGTTACCGCCCCTCCTGGCACCAAATTATACACCAGGACCTATAATTAATTTTGTCTCGTTACCCATGTAAATAAGAGTATTAAGTATTGTTACCAGTTATTTGTATGCAAATGTACACTTTTTGCGGTACTGATTAAATCCTGTTGTTTTTGTTTAAATTAAAAATTAAATTGGTAGGTTTTTGTTTCTTTTTTGTTGACGGTACCTAAGTGTGGTACGGTGTATTTGGTAGACAGGTACTTATGTAAAGAATTAATTCAATTATTTATAACCTAAAATTAATGAACTTGAATTTGATTTAAAAAGAGAGCATCTCATTTAATGTCCAAATTAAATTATTACATCGAAACAATAAAGCAAGGTTTACATCGAGTCCCCCGACAAATTGCCGCCAGTCGAGACGGGTGCGACAAAAAAATCGCGCCACTTTGAACACAAAAACGTTTTTATTGCGCCTAACGAGACACCCCTGATGCTATCGTGTGTATTACTTTCATCCCTAATCTGTAACGTTGTTGCTTTCGATGACCGCGCCCTTATAATTAGGTGGTGGAGGGTTTACATGACGTCATGAATTTAGTTTGTGTGGTACTTTTTCTGTGAATGTATTTTTATTTTATTGTTCTATAAAAATAATGTTTTTATTTCTATTGTATCATTAATATCTAATAACTAACTGCTGCAAGCGACTTCGTTCGCGTGGTTTTTTCCACCCGCATTAAGTTAAGTCTTTGGTTACTGCTCCTCTCTCGTGTGTCGTAGCGTGATATTCTATAGCCTATAGCCTTCCTCGGTAAATGAACTATCTAACACAAGAAGAATTTATCAATTCCAACCAGTAGTTCCTGAGATTAGCGCGGTCAACCAAACAAACAAATAAACTCTTCAGCTTTATATTATTAGTATCTTAGTAGATATTAATAATTCAAACTTAGTAGTTTGTATGTTTTTCAGACACGTTCTTAAGACATTTACCACTCCTGCATAATACATATTTATTATTGCATAACATACCATCACGCCTGTAATCGCCGAAGGGTTAGGCAGACATGTACCAATGTACACCCACAGTTCGCCGGTATGTTTAGCTAGCGAGCCTATTGCCATTAACCGGAAATCCTAACTCCGAGCTGCTACTGAAAATTTCATAGAAAAACCAAATAACACTTTTTGCTCGACCTGGGAATCGAACCCAAGACCTCTAGCGTAGCAGTCGCGCTTAGTACCACTAGGCTAACTAGGTAGTTTAATCTTTTCAATATGTCGTGATGGCTCAGTAATTAAGGCCCCCGCGTTTTATACATAAGGTGGCTAGTACCTACCAATTTAATTCTTTGAATTCATATGTACTTTCTAAGTTTATCTTAGACGTCTCTGGCATCAGTTAAGGAAAACAGCGTAAGAAAACCTGGTCATAAAATTAATACTAGTCTGAAGTAATCAATCCGCCTTCAGCTAGCTTGCTGATTAATGTTCGTGTCTTCTCTGTTTGAGAAGCAGCCATGGTCTTACAGTGTATTTAATTTTTTTTAATCTATACGATAAGTAGGTACTCTTATTTTTGTCAAACTGCGATTTAGCTATCCATTTCAAACTTCGCAACAAACACAGCCGACTCAATGTACACCAGCTCTAATATTTTTTGTCGCCCTAGTAACGATAATCATGTCACACGTTTTTTACAGCAAACCACACAGGACAAAATGGCGTTACCATCAGATTATCATAGGTTTGTGGTCGGATTATTACTTCATTTTTTCAAAGCTTGGCCTACCTGTTCGAAAGCCCGAGATCCTTATATGATAGGACCATTCCTGAATCGTTACCAATCGACCATTATACAGAGGCCCGTTGAATAAACCTTTAATAGTTTAAACACAGATCAAGTTACGTCAGTGGTATTATACAAATTAATAAGCCAAGCAAGCTTCTTAACCGGGTGAATATTTTGTTTATTATACCTATTAGAAATTTGTCGAAACATTTTGGTTGAGTGTGTTAAGATAAATACAGATTTGACTTTTATTTTTGTTCGTCGCGTTAAATATTTGAGGGATTTGTTAGCATTGTCTGAATGTTTGATCAAATGTTTGTAGCTGATAACGAGGGAATGTTTGATTCATAGTTCGGAGGATTTAAAATTAAACACAGATTAGGAGAATTCCACTGCCACTGGAATATAAGACTTAAGAGAAGCTTAAGCTTTAGAGGAATGGCCATCATATTAAGTCTCTTATTGCGGCATCAGCAAAGCCACTAGTGGCCGCCAAAATTGTGACCGAAATTTTACATACATTTTCTATGGAAACTATCCTAGTACTCTTAAGCGCGACTGCTACGCTAGAGGTCTTGGGTTCGATTCCCAGGTCGCGCAAAAAGTGATCTTGGGTATTTCTATTAAATACTGAGTAGCAGCTCAGAGTTAGGATTTGTGCCCGGTTAATGGCAATAGGCTCGCCCCCTATTACATGGGATCTAAACATACTAGCGAACTGTGGGTGTACATTGGAACCCCTCTGCCTATCCCTTCGGAGAATACTGGCGGCATGGTATGTTATGTTTCTATGGAATGAGTAATGATGATAGTGAAGTGGATCGCAAGGTCACCAATCGGAGCCTCCACTGGTTCAGTGTGGGATAATATCAAAGCATTTATTTCAATTAAACAATTTACAGGCACTTTTGAATTGTCCAAAAGTCGGTCAGTTAGTCAGAAAGTTGAAGTTAGTTGCTCGTTCCAAAACACAGGTAGGTAGGCTCTTTAGAGAAGAACGAGCAAAAAAACCCAAGGATACTCTTCAACAAGGTAAATTACAATTGTTTCAGATGAGACAGACATCCTGCTAATAAAATTCTGTAACAAAACATGTAATTAAATATCAACACAGAGCTATAAATATGATTGCATTCTGTCTAACACGTATGTTCATTGTATAATATTAATACTACACTATTACTGTCCCACTCAAGGCAAAGGCTTCTTCTCGTACAGAGAAGACACATGTATTGATCACTACGCTTCCTCAAGGTGGATTGGCGATTTAACACTTATATTAATTATATATATACTACTATAATATAAATATACTAATATTATAAAGAGGAAAGATTTGTTTGTTTGTTTGTAACGAATAGGCTCCAAAACTACAGGACCGATTTTAAACATTCTTTTACCAATAGATAGCTACATTATTCCTGAGTAACATAGGCTATATAACATCAAGCTACGACCCACGGGAGCGGAGCCTGCAGTAACAAAAGACATAACTTAAGGCGGGTGAAATAAGCTACGCGGACGAAGTCGCGGGCAGGTCGCTAGTAATAAATATTCTCGCGATGTTTTCCTTCACGTACTTGGCGTACTTTTAACAATATACAAAACAAGCCTCGTTGGCCTAGTGGTCCTAAGTGCGACTGCTACGCTAGAGGTCTTGGGTTCGATTCCCAGGTCAAGCAAAGAGTGTTATTGGGTTTTTCTATGAAATTCTCAGTAGAAGCTCGGAGTTTGGATTTGTGCCCGGTTAATGGCAATAGGCTCGCCCCCTATTACATGGGACCTAAACATACCGGCGAACTGTGGGTGTACGTTGTTACACCTCTGCCTAACGGGTAATATAGGCGTGGCGGGTAAAACAAGCTTTTACCTGTGACTTCTTCCTCATTAATGTCGTGAAAGCGTAACAGACAGTTAGACAGAGTTATTTTCGCAATTATAGTATTGAAAAGTGTGGGTTAAGTAATTTTAGTATTAAGTATGAACTAATACCTATCGTCCCTAGGACACATCTTCCGTAGGATAACATCAACTATTTCAGCACATCCTTAAAAACCGATAAACGACTTAGAAATGTCGGAATCTCGACAATTTATGTTAACACAAGTGTTTCGCTCGTACATTATCGGGTTTAACTGGTGTCAATTGAATTTTATAGGCCTTTTGCACGCCTTGTGACTTTACGAGCGTATAAGCGAATTTGAGCGAGTCTCGTCCGTCGGCGTCTCTTGCTACACGTTTACACTAATGCATTTTTTATATGACATTCGATAGTTATTTTCTTGCAATTCTGTTGTCTTTATGGCACATGACGCTTGTCTGTTGTGATTTAAAAAGTCGCTTTTACAATGTGTTGATCTGTTTTCTCGTTTTTTGGTGCTAATCGAGCCGACTAACTGGTCATCGTTCAGCATCATTGAATCAGTCGAACGACTTCCACTGCTAGACATAGGCCTCCCCTAAAGATAGCCACAATGACAGGTCCTGCGCTGCATCCATCATTATCTCTCATTAACTAAACTGAAACTACTGGAAGTCTGTATGAAAATATAAAGGCCGACTTTCAATTATTAAAATTTACAGCTATCCCATTTTGAACCTTCTTATTAAATGTAGCATTTTTGTAAAGAACAGCAGTTTTTTTATTTCCTTGGAAATAAGGAACGAACTTTTGTTGCGGAACCAGCTAGATAGTCCCGTAGGTAAAAGTGTTTTCGTATTCATGTGTAAGTACCTATGTACTTTCTCCCCTGAAAAATGCGTATTACAAACCAGCATGTACCTACAAATAAAAGTAACAAAATACTACATCAAACAATCCATTGATAAAGTTCAAACTCCGATTCATTTTCGGAATCATCATCACTCAACCTAAATGATGATTTCTTCATCAACAGAAAATGCATTAAAACATTCAAGATTTACCGTAAGCGCTAATTGTTAACTCAGCGCAGTTAAGCTACAGTTAGTCAGGCCGATAATTGGATGGGTGACCGATTTTAATAGACAACTCGTTCTTCAAGGCGACCGAATACCACGCAATCAATGTACCGTGTGGCTACAGGCTTTACCTATATTGTAAGCTGCTATTTTTGGCAATGTACAAGATTACAATCATGATGAATTCGATTTTTAGAACATCTCTTTTATTGCAAATTTTCGACTATTTTTATTACAAAGAACACTTTGACCTTTATAAATAAGCCAAGAATATAAACTATTGTTGTAAAAAGATAAAATTTGTTTATTTTAGATGTTATTTCTGGAAGTACTAGTCCGTTTACGTTTATAGGAAGCTACACTTTTCCTGAGAGCCATATGCTATGTACGGTACTCGTATCTCAATGGAGACTAGCCAAGTACGTAGGAGACATAATAGTGCACAAGTAAGTGTGCAAACACAGATGCACTCCCTCTACTCTTACTCTTATAGTCTGAAGAGACGGCAATCGTTCAGACCGGGAAGAATTCAGGCGCAGGACCAACAGCTTAAAGTGTCCTCTGAGTCACGGGGGTGTCACACGACCTTCTCCCTAACTCCGGGCTGCTATTGAGACACTCCTAATGATAAAACTCAATAATACTATCTTACCAGTCGCGGTTCTTACCACGAAACCAAAAGGGAAGCCAACGGTGTTGGGGCGTTTGCCAACTGCAATAAGAATCAAAAGCATCCCTAATGACATAAGATTTTAAAACTTCAGTAGTAGCCCTTTGTGAATGAGCTCGTCCGAGGAGGAACCAGCTATCACCATACCCATTTCTGCCGCAAAGCAGCGTTGCTGTGTACCGGTTTGAAGGGTACTGGTTTTTTTTTGGGATGGGAAATTATTAAATGACTTCCCCCGCTCTAGGCGGGGCGGGAGGGAGTGTCAGACTTTTACTGACTAAAACCTATCCACGTTAATTCTTGTGCCCTTTGCGTTCTGGAGACGGTGTAATTATAGGCACATGAGACATTTCAACATTGTCACTGGGATAGCAACGCATTTGCAAGGCTACCTAGAGGCATCAGCAATACTGGTATTGCAGATGACTATAGGTAGCAGTGACCACTTAACATCAAGTAGGCCGTCGTCTTGTTTGCCATCCAATGACATAAAAGAAACGTCTCTGATGGTTTTTTATTTATTCATACATTAAGAAAATTCCTGATTAAACTGCCTCTGTAGCCTGGTGGTCCTAAGCGCGACTGCTACACTAGAGGTCTTGGGTTCCATTCTCAGGTACAGCAAAAAGTGTTATTGGGTTTTTCTATGAAATTCTCAGTAGCAGCTCGGAGTTAGGATTTGTGCCCGGTTAATGGCAATAGGCTCGCCCCCTATTATATGGGACCGAAACATCCCGGCGAACTGTGGGTGTACATTGTTACACCTCTGCCTAACCCTTTGTGGAATACAGGCGTGATGGTATGTAAGAAAATTCCTTAACGCGCAGTCAACGCTTAATCATAGAAGCTACAGTAAAGGTAGCGCTGTGTGGGGGTTCTTGCTCTTTACTTTATGATCTTACTGTTTTTATTATAGTTGCCGCCATGACGCGTCTGTTTTATAGTTAACGGCCATTTATAATGAGTAGGTGATTCACGAGTATTTGACTAGAAAATGCTTCTTTTTTGAGACAACTTAGGAATACATACTTACCGTCACGCCTTTACTCCCGAAGGGTTAAGCAGAGGTGCACCAATGTACACCTACAGTTCGCTAGTATGGTTTAGGTCCCATGTAATAAGGGCGAGCCTATTGCCATTAACCGGGCACAAATCCTAACTCCGAGCTGCTACTGAGAATTTCATGTAAAAACCCAATATCAATTTTGCTCAACCTGGGAATCGAACCCAAGACCTCTAGCGTAGCAGTCGCGCTTAGGACCACTATACTAACGAGTCAGTTAGGAACACGTATCAATGTGAATGTGCTGTTTAAAACGAAACCATTTAAACATCATACAAGTAATGGAGTCATTTAACATAAAACCGTATCAAATAATGCAAGATACATAAACTTAAAACACCCCGATCCCCCAGATAACCTTCCACAAAAAACCGAACCACGAAAGCATTACCATTAAAAACAAGAACATAATAAAGCAACAAATTAAATGAAAAACAATACCTTTAGAACATGCGAGTATCTTGGAGATAAACCACTAAATCCGTTGATTAATCTATAGCTGCCATCGCGCCCTGTTAATCACGAGTACCAACCATAAAATGCAAAAAATCATTGAACACAATAAATCAATAGGTGACCAGCCAAAAGTGAAACAAAAGGTACAAAGCAGCTCAATCTTGGCCGAAGTGCGTTATTTATTAGTATAGATTATCACTACAAATCACGGGGACGATTGCCGCACTGGAATCATTTCGTGTAACCTGAGAACGCCCCTTATATTTGATGATTGGACAAATAAATATATTTTCCGTATCCTGTTTATCTGGTTTGGGGTGTTAATAAAAATGTAGAGGAGATTGGGTGTGAATGGACATGGTTTGCTTTTAAATTGTGTAATTTAATTTTAATATTTTTTATCACTGGAGGAATAATTTTGTCTCTTCTAAAGCTTTTTTAATTGACTTCACAAAAGGGAAAGTTCGTAATTCATCGGAATCTTTTGTATTTAATGTAAATATCTTCCCTATGTTCCTCGGTCAATTGTGGCCCAATTCTGAATTTTCTTTTTTTTGTTTAAAAGAGTATACGCCCCATTTGATCCCACAAAAATTTTATCAAAATCGATTTAGTAGCTTGGTTTTTTAATCAAAATAACTAAAAAGGATAAATGTCATCCAAGAAAACGAAATGGCGTATTTTGCATTCTTGTGATTCAAATTCGTTTATTTATATGACAATTATTCAAAGCTCAAAGTAGATACCGCTATTTACAAAAAAAAGATACAGATTCCAAAAGAATCAATAAAAATGCAGTATTATATTAGGTGTCGATGCACATTCATCTACAGTACTTAATAAACCGGCTTCTTTATGAAGTTTTTATGCAAAACCTTCTTTTGTCATAATTATGATAAATTATGTTTCTAAATCACAAAATACAAGGAAACTAAATTATTTCCAATCCAAAAGTTTTTGTTATGCGATTCAATTTATTATGAACTTCGCATTCTCTGTTTAAATTATAAATGAACAATAACTGATTGATTTGACCTTTCTACTGGTTGTCTGAAGGTGTTTATATCGATTGCAAAGCAATTAAGCAGTAAAGCAATATACCTATATACATATTATAAACAATCTTGTTCGTATCTGACATTGAATCATTTAATTGATTGATTAGTAACTGCGCTACCACTTCGTTTGCTTTAATCTCAGATCTTATGACTTAATATATTTAAATCTTAAAAATTTTAATTTTCAACCTGAATCTACTAAACTATTAGGATACAAATGAGTAAAATATATCCATTTACTTACATTAATGTTAATTTCAAACCTACAAACTTAAAAGTCAAATGTATAAATCCCAATCAGGAACGCAACTTTCTCTACAGAAAAAAACAGTAACCGAACAGTTGTCATTCACCACAGGTCCAATTAGTCCGGACCTCCCCACCTGGTGTGAATGGATCCTTGGTCAGGGTGGCCGGCGTCAGTCGTCCTATCGTTCCCAATAAATTAGAAGCCACTAATACAAGCCGTGGCTTTACAGAAGACTGACTGTGTCAAGCCTTCACTAATGTACAACCGCGATAGCAGTTTCAAAATCACTTATGTGCGCATCACCATTTTATCAAAACGTCTCGCTTGGAGCAATTTAGTTCTCCGGGGTAGGTCTTGTGGTTCTGGTGGTATTTTTGTACATTTGCTGTTTTGAGGCGCAAGTAAATGTTGCCCCTTTTTTATCGTTAGTGTAGAATTCAACGTCACGTGGTCGGAGTGTGTAATGTAAATTCTTGCGTACTTTATTGTTGAAGATGACCGGTAATTGATTTAGTGGTTAGATTTATAGTGGTTATTTTTTTTTTAAAGTTATTGTATCCGAGAAAGATCTGGTTTTAATCTGGAGCGATACTTTAGGGATTTAGTTCGATAATAAATTGCTGTTGTCGTAAATTGTGTATGAATGCACATGATTCATACATATTGTATATTGCTTTCTGCTTTCAATTTCAGTGTTCTCAACTTTTAGTGACTTTTCACTGAGAAAAGAAATCAAAATAAAATCTACCTCAATTTAAGTACAAAATCCATACTTAATCCTTATTATTAATATAATATTGTAACCCGCGACGCGGACAACGTCGCTGGCAAAAACTAGTGGGCATCTGTTTTTCAAAATATTTGGTACTGGAATCGTCCAAATTAAATTATAATTATCATCCAACACTGTCAGAATGGCTCAAGCCCTATTTAAAATTCTATTAATAAAATATAAAGCTTCATACGCACTAGCCGTCAATACCTTCATATTCATAAGCCAAGAGTCTTTTTTGTCCGGTAACCTTTAGATCGGTTACAATACTAATATGTTCGCGGATAGGATCCGACGCATGCGCGCAGCGGTGCGGAATAACGGACGGGCGGCGCATCTTGCGAGTTGTCGCTGCGATCTTGTCGCGATAGTGCGCAGTTCGACTAGCGTCAACCGGGAGTGTGCTGGATGGTGGTTTGGAAGATGGTGGCAAGATATTAGAAATTGAATTGAATTGTCGGACTTGGTAGAAATCTCCTACGACACAATAATAATATGCAATTTAAAATTTAAAATAGTAAATATAGGTTACTTCTTGCCCTTCTTAAGATATCCTACTGCAACGAGATTCCAGCATTTTAATGCTGAAAACAAATTCAATCCGTTTGCACTCGCTTGTTAAATGCCAACTAATAGGTTTGTTTTTTTTTTTCAATCTAAAAGCTGAATCAAGTAGCTAAGTATTCTTGATAGCATTTCCTGAAATTTGAAGGCCAATCCTACTAATTAAAACGTTCAAAATCTAGGCACAATCTCAAATTAGATGTATTTTTTTTAAGATTAGGACTGAGATCAGCTTTTGATTGTTCCCAATAGTGAGTAGAATTACACTGATGACAGCAAAATTCTAATGATTTGAGATGATACACTCGTAGAACTATCACAAACAAAACTAGTCTCTAAAAACAGCCACCTTGCATACAATCTCCACCAGCAAAGCATATACAGAACCCTACAGTTTGGCGACATCGTACATACAATCATTTATAAAATATCCCTTACAAAAAGTACAATCGCGCAAGCCTTGTTAAGTCTGTCGCCGCACAGGGCAAGCACCGTACCGACTACTCGGACGTAATCGATTCGTCGCATCGGTGCTCATTCAATAATCGAAACATGTCGCTAGTCTGCCCATATCTTTATGCTTGAAGCGTAATCCTTTTAATTTATTGAGCGCGTTTTAAATTACTGTTGTAATTGTTAGTAAATGAGAATGGTAAAAGTGCATGGAATCTATTTTTGAGGTTATAGTAATAGATTACATGTACACAGGGATTCATTTGAAGGGTATAAATTGCGATAAATATATTATATAAAGGTCATGACCCCAAAGTCTAGACTCTAGGTCTTGACAACTTTTATAAATCGTTATAAACAGTAAGCACCTAAAAATTTGCATCAAAGCATATTGCACTGAAAAATTTATAGCCAAATAGGTTGTTTAAAAAAACTTTTAATAATAGTAATATTATTATAAGGTAGAAAAAGTAATCAAAATATAGGTATTTAATTAAAACTTTAGAGATATCGCTAAGGGGGCTAGTCTGGGCTCGCCTTAATAGAGGCGGTAAGTCCCCTCTTTGAGGAGTGGCTGGAGAGGCGCCACGGCGCCCGCACCTACCGCCTGACGCAGGTCCTCACCGGACACGGGTGTTTCGGGAGGTTCCTGCACCTCATCGGGCGGGAGGAAACGTCCGGGTGTTCCGGGGGGGCGCCCCCGGAATGCAAAGGGCACAAGAAGGAACATGGGTGGGTTTTAGTCAGTAAAAGTCTGACACTCCCTCCCGCCCCGCCCAGGGCGGGAGAAGTTATTTGATGATTTCCCAGCCCCAAAAAAAAAAAAGGGGGCTAGTCGATACTTAACGATAATTTTTGGGTCAACGAATCAGCATTGCTATATAACGAGCCAATGATGCCAGTCTCTTGGGTTCTTGTTCTATTGATTACGATAAAAAGATACTTAAATATCTAAAAAAATATATTATGTATTTAAATAGCCCATTCCATCCATCCATTCCATTTGTCCATTCTGGAATTATTGCTGAACTGGGCCTGTTTGGCGCAACTGTGCGGCACACGTCAATATTACCTATATTTTTTGTTTAATTAAATTTTTGTTATTTTGGAAAAGCTGTTTTTTATATTACTTTTTTTTTATGTGCCTCAAGTTGTGCCAATAAATGTTTTTTCTTTCTTTCCATTACAAGTACAAATCATGTTAACTGTTTACCACTTTAGGTTGACTTTAGAAAATACCCTTTTTTTTTGGGGAGGTGGGAAATAAAAGCTCGCGAATACTTCCATAAAAAGTTAGCAGACTCGTCTCACAATTAGTTTGTTATATTTCTCCACCTATGTGTTTTGATCTCTATCTACTTTGTATATATTGTTTGTATGTATGTATATATGTATTTATTATTATATTTTATTCTTGGAAATTTTCAGTTCGTCTTCCTTGCACCTACTATATTTTGTCTCTGCATCACCCTAAGGTAGACTGGTAGAAAATGCCTAAGGCATTAAGTCCGCCTTTGTACGGTGTATTTTGTTTTACATTTGTGCATAAAGCTTTAATAAATAAATAAAATAAGATAAAACCCACCCATGTTCCCTCTTGTGCCCTTTGCGTTCCGGGGGCGCGGTATCTTATAGTATTAGGTGTTTTTTTTTTTTGGTGGGTGGGAAATCATCAAATAACTTCTCCCGCCCTGGGCGGGGCGGGAGGGAGTGTCAGACTTTTACTGACTAAAACCCACCCATGTTCCTTCTTGTGCCCTTTGCGTTCCAGGGGCGCGGTATCTCTTGCGAACAACCCGCAGCCCCGGCATAGTATTACGTGTGCCTTTGATCTTTTTGTTGCATAAAGTTAAAATAAATAAATCATGAACAATAAAAACTGAGCCAGTATCGCACAAACATAACTAAAAAATCATATTTATCTTACTAATTAAAAAAACCATTAGGTACATTACAAACACACTAAAAACATAATCATGCAGAAGGGAATCAATAATTAGGTAGAAATTATAAATGTTTAAATCATGTTCCTAACCTTAAACAAATTATAGGCTAACGATACGAGCCAATGTTTTAGATATTATAATAAGCGGTTACAGATACAATGTTGCTATTTGATCTCAGTTTAATTATTCTTTTAAGCGCATTAACGGGAGCTGTTTTTACTAAAATCATCTTAGAATTTTAATAGGTCTGGTTATAATTCTAGGTATTGTGAAAAAGTTCGTCAACGCCTGCCTCGTTAGCCTAGTGGTCTTAAGCGCAACTGCTACGCTAGACGTTCGATTCCCAGGTCGAGCAAAAAGTGTTATTCAGTTTTTCTATGGAATTCTCACTACCAGTTCGAAGTTACAATTTATGCCCGGGTAATGGCAATAGGCTCGCCCCCATTACATGGGACTTAAACATACCAGCGAACTGTGGGTGTACACTAGTACATTTCTGCGTAACCCTTCGGGGAATACAGGCGTGATGGTATGATAGTTCGTCAGTACCTGTTGGATTTGTTTGTGTGTCTGTCTGTGGCACCGTACCGCACCGCGTTTTTTTATTTGAAACCGTGTTTCCTACCGATGGTTCTTAGATATGTTTTATCAAAATCGGTTCAGCCGTTTCAAGGTTATTAGCTCTTTTGTTAGCTGTAATAAGGATCTTTATTCTTTTGTATTAATTTTTTATTTTCTGCATTCGCTGTCTGCTTTCGTATAATCTTCATCTGCACTGCTACATTCCGGACCAAACACCACAAGCAAAAAACAGCTGTACTCAAAAACAAAAACCATGAAACAAGGAGCGAAATCATCAAAAGTTTTATCATCTCCATAACTTCAACCTATGCTATAATGGGAATGGGCAGTCACACTCATAAGGTCATAACTCAAAACACAACATTGATGATTGATTCTTACGCTGTAGGCTGGTTTACGACAGTGCGAAATACACACATTATATTTCTTGACCTCGTTAACATTATTTACGTTGACTCTACTTTGTATGAAGCACGTGTCAAAAGTCTTTATGACTTGTTCCTTTGTAAGCAGATAGCTTGTTTTTTTTTCGGAGAAGGGCTATGAGTGTGAACGTCTCTTCGGAGACTGTTTGCTGTTGAAATGTATTTTGAAATTGATTTCTTGAATTTGTAGCAGAAAAGAAAACGTGGGCTCCTCATTGATCCTACTGGACCCAAATATTATAAGATTATTATTGATTCGAAAAGGTGAAGAAGAAGAAGCTATTTTTTTTTTGAGATAGTAATGGTATTTTTTTGCTATCATTTGGACATTATCTGCAATATCTTAAACCTCATGTTAATGGTTTATGAGTATTCATACAGCATCCCAACTCATAATATTAATGCGAAAGCGAGTTTCTTTCACTTTTAAATTACTCTACTGAGCATCACGAAATTTTGCATACTTGTGTCAGGGGTACGGAAGTGGACATAGGGTCCCTTCATCCAGAAAAAAGTACTATTTATTAAGTATAAAAAAACAACTTTTTTACGCGAGCGAAGACGTAGGCAAAAGCTAGTGTTATAAGCAGAAAGGGAGACAGTGTTATCCATCATCTAAACATCTTTTTCTCCTTAATACTTATACATGATACATGGAAACCTATTTATAAAACTGAAGTATACAATATCCTGCCTTGTTAGCCTAGTGGTCCTAAGCGCGACTGCTACGCTAGAGGTCTTGGGTTCGATTCCCAGGTTGAGCAAAGTGTTATTGAGTTTTTCCATTAGAAATTTCTCAGTAGCAGCTCGGAGTTAGGATTTGTGCCCGGTAAATGGTAATAGGCTCGCCCTCTATTACATGGGACCTAAACATACCGGCAAACTGTGGGTGTACATTGGTACGCCTCTGCCTAACCCTTCGGGGAATACAGGCGTGATGGTATGTTATGTGAAGTATACAATTTTTCTTTACGCACCGTCCAATTCTCACGCTTACAGAAAGTCAAATCTAAACATACGTCTATTGTCATGTCAAAACATTATGGCATTTATGAAGTCGGCTCACCGTTGTCTGTAATTAAGCCATAACTACTTAACTTTGATTCTGACCCATCAATCATAGCAATTGTTTAGTTATTGATTTATAGATTGGAAGATTACCGAGAGTAAAAAATAGTGCGCTATGCGGAAAAATGTATGACGTAAATGCAACCCGTGTTTTTTCGGTTTGTTTTTGGTGGATGCCAATTTTGTTTGCCAGTTTTAGACTTGATATTTTTTGCTGTCATTAATTTAAAGGTAATTTCGGTCTGCAATATACCGTTTTAAGGTCATGAAAGATTTATATGATTTGCAATTAGTAATTTGAAGATTTTAAAGCACGACAATATTTTTTAAAGGAAATAATAGTTCGTAACATTATTTTCAGTAAGTATTAAAAATAATTATGCGTTTCTTTTTTCATAGTATTGACCGTAGGTTAACCTGGTGTTATTCTTATAATTTCATAGAATTCGAAATTTATTTATTCATGAAACACAAAACAGAATACAGAGAGTAAGTACATTGTAATTAGTCTCGCCCTGAACTTTAATACTCTATGTATTAAAGTTCACGTCTAGACTGTATTCCTAGATCGATCAATAAATATGAAGATAAAAACTGCTTATTGTTAATAGGACTTGGTATACCAAATGCTACACAGCAAATAATGAAAAATTTGCTGCATCACCAAAGCGTTACCAGTCATTATAAGATGCCAAACAAAATGTCACAAAAAAAATTGAATCCTGACGAGAAAATTACACCTCAGGGCTGCCACAAAACGGAATGCTACCGCATAATCGTCGGAGCATCTTTGTACAAAACAATTGATCCTTTCTTTGCCCATAAAGTTAAGATTGGCTATCACTCGTCCCATTACATATAATTATCTAATCTAAAACCTTTTAGGTGTAAAACTTTGAAGAGACTTCTGAGAAATATCAGGAGTAGGGCTGCCACTGATGATGGTAGCAGATAAAATGGGGTACTTTTGAGTATTTTTTTCCTTAGACTTGTTTGCCATTTGTGTGCCTGTTGTAAAATTAGGATCAATAATAGTCATTAGCATTATTTGCTTTTTAATTGTGGTTAAGGCGCCCGAATCTCATGCATGAAGTTGCGGTTTCCATGCCGTGCAAGTACCAATTTTCTTTGACTTGTTTTTTTGTATGTACTTTCTAAGTTGATCTTGGCCATTAATTTTACTTAAGTCGAAAATCGCCAATCCGCCTAGAGCAAGTGTGGTGATCAATGATCGTGCTTTCCCGGTATGAGAAGAGGACTTTGCCTAGCAGTGGGACAATAATTGTTTATATTAAATTATTACACGATATACGTTAAAAAGTTCACTTTGAAAGCTAATTATATGTTTTTGACAACCCTAGGGCCGTGGGAGCTTGCCGCAACATATCGGCGTTTAATAACAGGCTAATTACCAGTTTTGGCTATCAGCTATCACATACAGATAGACAGTGCATTAGCTAAAGGTCAGTATAGACTTAGCTGTACCATTGTTTTAATTATTTATGTTTTAGTTCACATGAACTTTGATACTTCTCTTAGTCATGAAGTTAGTTATAAAGTATATTTTTCAGATGTGTAATAAATACAAAGTAGGTACTTTGTGACACAAGGTGTACTTAACTGAATGAGGTCATTACTGGTGATCGGTAATACAGGGCTCAGTCTACTTCAGACACCAGCTCCTCACAAAATAATACTGGATAGGATAAGGTTGTGGCGATAGTACTATTATGTTTAATTTTAAGGAAATATATCTAATCAATTTTTGTGAGGAGAAATAAAACGATTTATTGTTAATTTTATTTATTTATTGACTGAATGGGGTCATTGTACTCATAGCATGAACAGCTTTTACTGTGGGTCTAATTCTGAAACTTTTGTCATTTTTTAGAGTTATACGAGTACACACATACCATCACGCCTGTATTCCCCGAAGGGTTAGGCTTCCCGGGTTCGATTCCAAGGTCGGGCAAAAAGTGTTATTGGGATTTTCCATTAGGATTTGCTCAGTAGCAGCCCGGAGTTTGGAAGTTGGTGGTGTGACACCCCCGTGCCTCGGAAAGCAGGTAAAGCCGTTGGTCCCGGCAGTCATTCGTAGATCTTTGACAGTCGTTACGGATAGTCAGAAGCCAGGAAGTCTGACAATCAGTCTAACCAAGAGGTATCGTGTTGCCCAATAACTGGGTTGTGGAGGTCAGATAGGCAGTCGCTCCATGTAAGACACTGGTACTCAGCTGCATCCGGTTAGACTGGAAGCCGACCCCAACATAGTTGGGAAAAGGGTAAGTAAGTAGATGGGATAGGAAAATCTATAATATAAAATATCTATACTAATAATCTTATGGGCTCGCCCCCTATTACATGGGACCTAAACATACTGGCGAACTGTGGGTGTACATTGTTACACCTCTGCCTAACCCTTCGGGATAAACAGGCGTGATAATAATAGCATCATCATCACGTTATCATCACATTAGTTTGTTTGGTTAAACGCGCTAATTTCAGGAACTGCTGTTACGAATTAGACAATTCTGTATTGGATAGTCCATTGACCGAGGTAGGTTATATAACATCACGCTACGACACACGGGATAGGAGCAGTAATCAAAGACGTAACTTAAAGCGGATGAAAAAAACCACGCGAACGAAGCGCTGGCAAAAGCTAGTAATATTATAAAGCTGAAGAGTTTGTTTGGTTGAACGTGCTAATCTCAGGAACTACTGGTTGGAATTGAAACATATTTTTATGTTGTATAGTAAATTTATCGAGGAAGGCTATAGGCTGTATAACATCACACTACGACCAATAGGTGCGGAGCAGTAACCAAAGACGTAAATTAATGCGAGTGATAAAACTACGCGGACAAAGTCGCGAGCAGAAGCTAGTATTATATAAAATCAGTGTTTTAAAAGTTAGGGACCAATATATCCAAAACAAATTAGCAATTACCAAGCTTGTAATAAGCGGCGCTAACGTCGATCGTTTTAAATTAAGGGGTAGCCATTACCTCGCGCTCATTTGCCAGCTTCTGTTACATCTTTTTGCGAAACGTAGTGAGCTCGATTACCGGCCGATAACGTGCTGGCGATACGCATCTGTGGAAAGAATGTGACACACGGGGTGTTCGAATTATGAGAAGTAAAAATTTAAGAAAAATGTTAAAGACAATGTTTATATTTTTTCCTGCAATTTTTTATTAAATTTTTGATGACGTCGTAGTATTTTATTATTACATTTATGGATAACCGCCTCGTTGGCCTAGTGGTCCTAAGCGCGTCTGCTACGCTAGAGGTCTTGGGTTCGATTCCCAGGTCGAGCAAAAAGTGTTATTGGGTTTTTCTATGAAATTCTCAGTAGCAGTCTCGGAGTTAGGATTTGTGCCCGGTTAACGGCAATAGGCTTGCCCCCAATTACATGGGACCTAAACATACCTGCGAACTGTTGATGCACATTGGTACACCTCTACCTAACCCTACGGGAAATATAGGCGTGATGGTATGTTTTGAATGTGGTATGTTATTTATGTATAACTTTGATATTATTATTCAATTAATAATCTAAGTACAAAAAGCAACTATAGATTGTAATAAGATAGTATAATAATTTAAAATCTTTCAAGTAATATTAGATAAATCGTGTTTATCTAAAAGAAACAGAATAAACTGAAAATAGAGCGACGATCAAGTAAAAGCTACAATAATCAAGTTTTATGAAAAGAACATTCTTTAATATTAAAGATTAATATTCAATTAATATAATAAGATTAATATTTAATATGCAATGAAAATTTTAAGTAACCCCCGACAGAAAAATAAGAAACCCCTACCGCAGCTCCTAACAAAAGAGCTGATAACTTTGAAACCGCTGAACCGATTTCCATCAAACATAGCTAAAAACACTCCCGACTAATATACCTATCAAACAAAAAAAACTTAATGAAAATTTGTTCATACGTTCGGGAGCTACGATGCCGCAGACAGACACACACACAGGCACGTCAAACTTATAACACCCCGTCGGTTTTGCGTCAGGGGTCAAAAACCATATTTTAAATAAAATACTTTACATACCAAACATCCTGTATAGAGACGCTCCACATAAAATACGTCAGGCCCGTCTAAAAGACGTAGTGGCCGCGTCAATCAAGGGGCGCTCGCACCTTTTAACAAAAAAATAAAAAAGCCCTCGCCAATTATTGTATGCTTGCCCTTAATGGGTTTTACATGTACACTGATTATGAAAAGTATACTATTACTGTTGTTTATTAGTAGCTCAATAAAATAATAAGTTAGTAGACAGGTATATTCACCAGTAGGTCACCAGTCGGTTCACATTCAAAGTAAAAGCTCGTGAACACTTGCTTATAAGCTTGGCAGACTCGTCTCACAATTAATTTGTTTAATTTTTCTCCAACTATGTATTTTTATCTCTCTCTACTTTGTTTGTTTTATTTGTATCTATTTATATTTGCATTTATTATAAAAATATATTTTATTACTAAATATTTTCTGTTCTTTGCACCTACTATGTTTTGTCTCTGCATCGCCCTAAGGTAGACTGGTAGAAAATGCCTAAGGCATTAAGTCCGCCTTTGTACAGTGTATTTTTTACATTATGTGCATAAAGTTTAATAAATAAATATATTACTATTCCAAGCAACATTAAATCCGTTTTTTTTTACTTTAGAATTTTGAGCACATCAAATACCATCACGCCTGTATTCCCCGAAGGGTTAGGCAGAGGTGTAACAATGTACACCCACAATTCACCGGTATGTTTAGGTCCCTTGTAATAGGGGGCGAGCCTTTTGCCATTAACCGGGCACGAATCCTAACTCCGAGCTGCTACTGAGAATGTCACAGAAAAACCCAATAACACTTTTTGCTCGACCTGGGGATCAAACCCAAGACCTCTAGCGTAGCAGTCGCGCTTAGGACCACTAGGCCAACAAGGCAGTTATTTAAGTAATTGTTATTGAAGGAAGTAGTTGTGAGAAATTTTGAGCATTATAAACTAAATAGTATTAGTATCTGGTTACTGCTTCGCTCCCGTTAATGGTAGCGTGATACTCTATACAGACAGACGCCAGAAAGCTACTTTGTTTTATACTATGTAGAGAATTTTGTTTATCTGATAATTGAATTTTGTACTAAGATTTTTTTTTAAGCAATAATTTCATTAACCTGTAAACGTGTCTTGAGTCGTCTATTTATTTAAATAAATTGAAAATGTCATATTTTTTGAGGATCTAATGAAACATCTCATTAAATGGACTACATAGGTACGTATATTATTGTAAGCACATGTTCCAACATATACAAATGTATGAATCCGAACCTTTGTTTCCGGAGAAGGTTGCGTTAAAAACGTATTCAAACGAAACGCACCTTGAATCGATTGATAAATATCATCGACAGGAAATCACGACTCGATAGACAATCGAGACGAATCGATTTGTTAACATCCTTTATGTATATAAGAGATGTAAATGTAATTAACGCGATTGTTGTGAAGAAAGGATAAAGTTTCCGCTGCTATCTTTTATGTTATTACTAATGTTCAGTGAATAATGTTTATTGATTGCATTGAGAACTTCTTGTGTGTCATCTTGTCTCTGGTTCGGAATTTAAAAAGTTGGAATGTTAAATCATGTCAATTGAGACCGTTATCGCATGTTACAGCGACCACTTATCCGTTGATAGTGTAATGTTTATTAAATGAAATATAAATTAGCTAGCGAATAAAATCTTCTTATCAAATAAATTCAAAGTCAAAGTAAAATCACTGCCTCGGTAGCCTAGTGGTGCTAAGTGCGACTGCTACGCTAGAGGTCTTGGGTTCGATTCCCAAGTCGAGCAAAAAATGTTAATGGGTTTTTCTATGAAATTCTCAGTAGCAGCTCGGAATTAGGATTTGTGCCCGGTTAATGGCAATAGACTTGCCGCCTATTACATGGAACCTAAAACATACCGGCGAACTGTGGGTGTACATTGGTACACCTCTGCCTAACCCTCCGGGGAATACAGGCGTGGTATGTTACGTAAAAGTAAAATCATTTATTTTAATTAGACCATTAAATGGCACTTTTGAACGTCAATTACATGTCAACAATTAATAATATTGAATCTAGTTGTCAATTCCAAAAAGTAGTTTCGTATGGAGAAGAACGGGCAAGAAACTCCATTAGGAATTAATGAATACAATCTTAATTTGCAAGAATATACAAATTGTTTGTTTCAATATTATTTTGAACCTTCCGGTCATGCCAATGTTAAATCAAAATTCAAATAATGTAAAGTCATAAATTAAATTTTATAATAACAAAACATGCCATTTTATATTTGTTAAAACTGACTGTCTCATCACGTATTTATAGATAGATTCTACATACAAGACCAAGTTAATTTCTAATAATTGAGGAGATAGAAAAGGATAAGAGATAAGACGTAGTATTAATCAATAATAATATAGGCAATAGGCTCGCCCCCTATTACAAGGGACCTAAACATATCGGCGAACTATGTGCGTACATTGTTACACCTCTGCCTAACCCTTCGGGGAATACAGACATGATGGTATGTTATGTTGTTTATGTGTTAGTATTGATCTTAAAATATACAGTTACAGAAAAAAACAAAGTATAGATTTACATACATAACTAAGTACCAAGAAAAGAAAGAATTTTTCTACCAATACTTAATACACACCCCTAGCATTACAGTAATCATAACAATATTGTATAGACACCTTACATAACAATCCCGTTTTAAATAAAAATATTTAAAAACAACAGACCGAATTTCGACCAATTAAAACAAAAATAGCACTTAATTAGATATTATTTGATCGTCATCTTTTGTGGTTTGTGTCCAATTGAGAAACCGTAATAATAGGCCCTCCTAGACATGGGTTGTCAAAATGCTCATCTTATGCCACCGAAGGACGTTTTGACGGACAGACGAAAATTTTAATTGCATATAGTAAACCGTATCTGGTAACGAATATAATTATAGAAATTATAGCGTTTAATATTGTGAAGTTGAATTCTGTATGAATTATTCAATATTTGGCCGTTATTAAAATTGTATACAATTAGATTGGAAAATGAAAATGGAATGAGATTATTTATTTATATTTTTTTGTTATACCATCACGCCTTTATTCCCCGAAGGGTTAGGCAGAGGTTTACCAATGTACACCCACAGTTCGCCGGTATGTTTTTAGGTCCCATGTAATAGGGGGCGAGCCTATTGCCATTAACCGGGTACAAATCCTAACTCCGAGCTGCTACTGAGAATTTCACAGAAAAACCCAATAACACTTTTTGTTCGACCTGGGAATCGAACCCAAGACCTCTAGCATAGCAGTCGCGCTTAGGACCACTGGGCTAACGAGGCAGTTATATATTATTTGTATTTCTAAAAATAAATTAATACAAAAGGTGTTTACAGTTAAGTTGCTTCCTTAAATTATTTTCATGGTCGTTTTTGAAGAAAAAAGAATCTAACACCAAAAATAAATTAATACAAAAGGTGTTCACAGATAAAATGCTTTGGTAAATTGTGTTCATGGTCGTTTTTCATTAAAATAGGACCTAAAACCAACGCATCTAAACCCTAAATTGCCTATGAAAAGATTTAATTTTCATTTCGGAGATCATACAAAACAATAAATACTGATATTCTAATAATACCATACCATTGAATAAAAAAGTAAGCTTTTCTTGGCGGGAGACTTCATTGACGTAGCTATAACTAATATTTTAATATTACGTAGCGATATTCAAACGCTGTAAAATTAATTTAATAGGTGGCGCTCCAATCAATACAGTTGATGAAACAAAATTGAGCCAATCAGGATTCTAGAAAAAAATATTATGATTTTCCCTCGAAACGAAATCGTAAACGCACCATTAATAGCACCCGACTTTTTAACCCTTAAATACGTGCGTAACAAATCACACAATAAGAAAGGATAATTTTGTCTAATACCATCACTGGTACCGACCAAAGACATCCCAATAAACGATTCGATTAATTAAAAATAAGGAATAGTAACGCGTGAACGGGTATCACAATAAAATTTGATTTTTAATTTTACTTTATTAGGCCAAATTGGCTTTGTTTTTTCAAACGTTTGCGGGCGAGTTAACGGCGACGGAACCCTTTGTCCAACCATCGGTGCTATTGATGATTTTATAAGGTCAATAATCATTATTGACAGTGATCATATAATTAACTAGTTTCAAGGAAGGGTTTTTGGTATAACCGATATAAAAAAAAATATAATTGAATCGTTTTTTAATTGTTTTTTTTACACTCAACGCGCTGATTAACCATATTACGCTAATTATTTTTTCAAAAATGTCGTTAATAAAAAAAAGGTAACATATTGTTGGTCCCCATTAATTTGGAGAGCTCTGAGGTGGTCACGAGATAAGCTTGTTTGGACATGTTGTATTTATGCTGTGTTGGGACACACACCTTTTTATCTAAATTACAGTATTGGAAGCCCCGGACGTATCTGTCTCAATTAACATAGATATTTTTTGTTTTAAAAAGTAATAATTTTGTCCGGAAAGTAGGCAAAGCCATTCGTTTGTTATAATTTATGCGTTGATTTATTTTGTTGTGTTAACAATAAATGGGTTTCTATAAAAAAATACTTATATCAAATAAACAATCATTAATTTATTCCAAATTTATGAATAAAAATATCTTAATCTACAATCAAAAGCCCAAAAATACGGCCACATGTAAACGCGAATGTATTCGTTTAAATTACAAATTAATTACGACCGCCAACAATCAGTTCTGTGACAAATTAATTTCGTTAATCAGCGTATGCGCGAGCGCAATGCATCACGAAGACAGCGCGCCGCAGATAACATTAACTTGATATACGACGCACCGAAAACGGGCGAGGTGTTAAAAAGACCCGTCCGCATTGGCACGGTTAACATGCTTGTATATATTACATTGACAAACATTCTGTGGAAAAATCTTGTTAGAAACCTACGCAAAGATTTTTAAAAGTGTCAAATGTTTTCGGGTTTTTTGCGAATAACCTTAAATGTTGTCAAGTTACAACTAAGTACAACATACTTTGCTGTAGGTACTGTAGAGGGTCTGACTGATTAAGTCAAATACAAAACTCATTTAATAACTTTAAGCTATGAGATAAACGCTTGTTCTAAAATAAGAAGAAAATGACAGACTGTCGTTACGACTGACAGCTGCAGCAGTTAGTTGGAATAAACTAGAGATAAAAATGAAGTAAGTCCGCCTTTGTACAGTGTATTTTTTACACTATGTGCGTAACGTTTAATAAATAAATCGATAATAATTGTTTTTGACTACAACTAAAAATACAATAAACGATATCCAGTAGGAAATCCAGATAAGTACTTTCAGAGATTACTAGCATTTACAAAAACATCATCATCATCTACGTAGCCTTTTCCCAACTATGTTGGGGTCGGATTCCAGTATAACCGGATGCAACTGAATATCAGTGTTTTACATGGAGCGACTGCCTATCTGACCTCCACAACCCAGTTACTGGGCAACACGATACCTCTTGGTAAGACTGCATGTCAGACTTTCTGGCTTCTGACTATCCGTAACGACTATCAAAGATCTAGGAATGACAGCCGAGACCAACGGCTTTACGTGCTTTTCGAGGCACGGGGATGTCACACCACCAACTTCAAAACTCCGGGCTGCTACTGAGAAATTCGTAATGGAAAAGTTCAATAACACTTTTTGCCCTACCCGGGAATTGAACCCAGGACCTCGTGTTCATCAATTGCGCTTGCGGAGACGAGACCAACGGGGCAGTCCAGCAACTAGCATTTAAACAAAAAGACTTTAGTTTTATATATTTTAGTACGCATTTAAAACTCCAAGTCAGTTCAAAACCAACAGAAAGTTTTCCTCGCCTCCTATTCTCCTATTTATTTACGTACAAAAAAAGTAGTACAAGTTGACAGTTGTATGTAGGCGTGACTTTAGTATATTGTTACACGAACACGCAGACAAATCTATTAGTGTTGATTAATACCAGCTACTTTGTAAATGTAATGTGTGCTGTTGAATAGTCTAGGAGCTAGAGACATGAGCGAAGCTGTTATATACAGGGTTATTTGTAAAACAATGACAACCTTGCAGGACTGTATTACTATCATCATAAACAACAACTTTAATTCTATGATGTTTTACAGAATCAAGCAACGCAAGCGCATTGAAGTGAATGACCGACTGAAGGATTTCCGTAAAATTGTAAATAGGTCAAGTACAAACACCCCCGCCGCCCTAACCCCGCTTCCCTCGCTATTTTACTATCGCTTTCGTTTGCTTCGCATAGACTTCATAACATTTAGAGCGTTCAATTTAAATGTTTTTATTTTTGTATGAAAATCTGATAAATTTTTAAATGTCATTGAACAAAAGTTGTTGATTATGATGTTAGTAACATAGTCCTGAGAGGTTGCCATTGTTTTAAAAAATAACCCTGTATATTGTAGTACAATTATATTTGTTTTTGTTTCATTTGGAAGATATAGATTAAAAGGTTAAAAATATTATGGAAAAATACAAGTTTTACCTTAGAGTAATATTGTGTAACGTCAGAAAGTAGGTAAAGCCGCGAGACGACTCCCGGCCACCGTAGATACGGGCCTGTGGACGGTGAGCAATGAGCACACCGTCCTTACGTTTAACACAACGACAGGCCGTGTCGACGGCGCGTTCGTGTTCGACGCGCGCCTCAAAGAGATGTCAGTAAAGGGAAGGGGCCACTGAGGGCCGATGCCTGCCGGGGCTGCGGGTTGTTCGTAAGAGATACCGCGCCCCCGAACGCAAAGGGCACAAGAAGGAACATGGGTGGGTTTTCGTCAGTAAAAGTCTGACACTCCCTCCCGCTCCGCCCAGGGCGGGAGAAGTTATTTGATGATTTCCCACCCACCAAAAAAAAAAGACAAGTACAAATTTTAAAAAGGTATTAAAAATTATGTATTTTGTTTTTTTTTCTGTAATATTTTGTAGTCCAGTGAACAGGTTGCAAAACTTATCTTTAAGTGTCTCGTAGTTAAAGGCCCGTTGCGGAAATATTTGTATTATATTGCCTTTTGTTACACATACACATACCATCACGCCTATATTCCCCGAAGAATTAGGCAGAGGTGTAACAATGTACACCCACAGTTCGCCGGTATGTTTAGGTCCCATGTAATAGAGGGCAAGCCTGTTGCCATTAACCGGGCACAAATCCTAATTCCGAGCTGCTACTGAGAATTTCATAGAAAAACCCAATAACTCTTTTTGCTCGACCCGGGAATCGAACCCAAGACCTCTAGCGTGCCTTTTGTTATTCAACATACAAAATGCTTTAGTTAATTTTATTAATGAGTAGTTATAATGGAAACTGTGTCACATAATCTAGTTAATATAAAAAATCTGAAGAGTGTTCTTGTTTGATTACAGTTTCAACGCGCATGTTTCAGTAACTGCCAAAAAATATTTTAGTATATGACTGCTAGATCCATGAGGCAATAGGCTATCACGCTACCAAAGAGTGAAACAATAACCACAGAGCAACTGAAAGCGGGTAAAGCTGCGGGGTATAGCTAGTACGTGAATATATTAAAGAAATAAAGTTTTCTTATTAATTATGACAACATACATAAACTCACGCCTTTTTCCCATGGGGGTAGGCAGAAACCACAGAACGCCACCTGCAACGATCCTTACATACTTCTTTCGTCTCGTCCACGTTCATACATCTGTTCATACAAGCACGCCTTTTACGAGTACTACGCACACGGCCTTTCTATTGGTCACAAAACATAATAAGAGTTTTTAGCACCCACAACTCCTAGTCTAAAATTAACAATGTTGTAAATGACGTCAGACAGCCTATACTAAAAAATAAAAAAGAGTCTATTAGATGCGTGATCAAGTCACATTTTAGGGTTAAAAACTTAATCTTTTATCTCAAAAAACCAACGGTATGTGACATCGAAATATTGCTACATGGTTTTGCAATTTTGTTCCGAATATTTTGTGACTCAAAATGCCTACTACTCAAATAATGTTTGTCACGATTTTTATTCCACTAATGACACTTAATATTATGTTGAAAAGAAAAAAAAGGCTCACTCCTAAGTTGTAATAAAAGTTACTTTTTAACCCCCGACGCAAAAACAACGGGGTGTTATAAGTTTGACGTGTCTGTGTATGTGTGTGTGTGTCTGTGTGTGTCTGTGACATCGTAGCTCCTGAACGCATGAACCGATTTTGATTTAGTTTCTTTTTTTAGAAAGTTATATTAGTCGGGAGTGTTCTTAGCTATGTTTGGTGGAAATCGGTTCAGCTGTTTCAAAGTTATCAGCTCTTTTATTAGCTGCGGTAATGATTTTACTTATTCTGTCGGGGTTACTTAAAAAAAATAATTTTTGTACGCGTTCAATTGTATCATTTATTTTAATTAACTTAGACACATCAAAATGTCTTAAACTTCATACCACATTTGCTATGAAACTTACAGTTGAATAACGTTCAGAGGGAATAAACTTTACTTAAACATTATTCAGTGTTATTAAGTCTTTATCGAAATTAAGTACTTAGTATCTTCTACCTTACATTGATAATATAATGTAGTATTACGTCTGATAATATCATGTAGGTACCTTTAGAAAATTTTAGTTCATAATTCAGCCGATTAAAAAAAAGTAAGCTACGTTCTACGTTCTACGTATCTACGTTCAATATAGGAGCGTCAACAGGCGACTAGAAAAGCACACACTACAGTTAAATACCAAATTTTGACAAATTAGATTGCATTCTTTTTATTTTAAACAGCCAAAAATTCTTCCAAAACCCACCATCAGAAATAAACCACCCAAATCACCTACCTACTTAACACCACTAAAGACCCAAAAATTCAATAAAAAACATGACGTGAGTCATTACAAAATTCCACTACACGCAAAATAAATTCATTCCAAAAGGACCCACAAAAACGACATGATTTATTTCAATAAAGTCAACCCACAAACGCAAGGCTTTATTTTAATTTGTCCTAAGGCGAGCCGTAGCATGCAGTGTAATCATCTCGCCAGCTATCTAACAAGATGACTGATCGCTTATTGTCCGCTTGCTACCGGTCTTACCTGCCCCCAACTTAACAGATAGAGACGCAAAAACCAGCCGCGTTTCAATTTAAAACCAACCTTCTCGTTTAGACAAAACAGTCTATTCTCCTTTAATGGTATCACGTAACTTATAATTTTCCTTAACCAAAAATAGCGTGAAGCTACCAGTGTTACGTGGGTTGTCACTATAGAGATTCTCAACTTTATCTTTAATGTGGTAAAGGTGTATTTGAGATGTGGTGCTTCAGAATAAATTACCTAAGTGGTTGACAAAGGCGTTGGAAATCGTTTTCACGTGATTCCAATGCAAATGGTGAGTGAAAACACGCGAGTCTAAATGAACCCGGTATTTAGAGGAGTTGTATTGTTCTCACAAATATGCATATTGCAAGCTGTCGCATCAGATATAAAACGTGTATTATGTTACTTGTACTATGATTTAATGATTTTGATACTTGACAATTTCGTTGACAATGACAGTTTACATATATAAGTACTTATTTGTTTTGGTTCTGCCTCGTTGGCCTAGTGGTCCTAAGCGGGAATGCTACGCTGGAGGTCTTGGGTGAGATTGCCAGGTCGAACAAAGCGTTATTTGGTTTTTCTATGAAATTCTCGGAGTTAGGATTTGTGCCCGGTTAACAGCAATAGGCTCGCCCCCTATTATATGGGATCTAAACATACCGGCGAACTGTGGGTGTACATTGTTACACCTCTGCCTAACCCTTCGGGGAATATAGGCGTGATGGTATGTTATATTATGTTGTTTTGGTTTTCTTTTCTTCAATAGAAATCTCACTGTAGCTTACTAAACATGGTAAATCTAAAGGGCCTATTGTAGCCGACTATACCTACTGTTATCTGCAACGCTAAAAAATATATTGTCATTGAACCCCAATGCTAACTATATCGTTATTTACCAAATACCTGGAGTTGCAGTTGATTTTCATTATTCTATCACCTTATGATAATAAAAGTAACTAACCTTTATGATAATAAACGATGAAGGCAGATTATTTGATACATAATTATAGCATCCCAGTATCAAACAATATCAGTCGCAGTATTCGCATTGATTTAATAACATCAGCGAAGCCGATCGTTCGATTCCAAAATGCTTTTGATTTGCCGGGAAATTATTATAATCTGTCCCCGAAACAATGGTGGGCGGCGCCGGCGCAGGCCGAGAGGTGCGTCCATTCATCGGTCTGCGCCGCGTCCGTCACGCATCCGCCATGGTCACGCCACGCGCACGTCCCGCAGACGCCACGCAACATTACACAATGACAGTGTTGGCGCTTGGCGCATCTCCGCACAGAATAATGATGAGATGTTACTTGTAATGTTTATCGTAAGTCAAACAGAACGTATGGACAACCATTAATTTTGATGGAATTACTTTTGTGTGAGGTCGCTTGGCTGTTTCTATAGGTCGGTGGGATTTATTTAACATTTCAGGGACAATATGCAATTAAATACACTATCTATACTAGATAATCTATATTAATGTAGTTTCAACAGCGGAAATATCAACAACTAATATTCCAAGTATTCGTGTCAACAAAGTGACGCACAATTTTTTTCTCTCGCGAATATTTTAAAAAAATATTCCTTCAACCATTATTTAAACGGTCACGTTTCCTATGTACCGGTACCTATTATTCTATTATTTACTATACAAAGTTACTTAAAATAAGCAAAGGTCAAGCGGACGTCGAAATCCTGTCACGAACGAACTTTTCAAACAAAAGTATTAGATGTGCGGAACAAACATGTTCTCACTTCCCGTCCGACACTTCAAAGAAATACATTTTAGACTATAATATAATACCGGACAGGAAGAATAGTTTTAAAATTAGCGTCTTTGTTTAACCCTGAAAGCCATAGTTTCAGATGAAACTAGATAATGACATTGGCACTTCTGAATGTTAACTAAAATATATTTTTTTACTTGAAAAATAAAATATATTATCATAACTAAGCGATGACTTTATTTCAATTGTTAAAATATTCGGCAGTCCGGGATGTTTTTGTCCGGCGTCGTCAATTTAGATGATGGCTCTACCAATAGATTCAGTTTTTTTTTTTTGGGGTGGGAAATCATCAAATAACTTCTCCCGCCCTGGGCGGGGCGGGAGGGAGTGTCAGACTTTTACTGACTAAAACCCACCCATGTTCCTTCTTGTGCCCTTTGCGTTCCGGGGGCGCGGTATCTCTTACGAACAACCCGCAGGGACCAATAGATTCAGTACGGCCAACAAATAAAAACTTTTAAAATTTTACAATGCATATTTCAGACATCGCCGCTGCCCAATGTTGATTGTCGTCATTATGGAATTTTTGAAAATCATCAGTGGCTAAGATTACCTACAGTACAGTTTTTTTTAACTAGCTCAGTTCTTCAAGACATCCATAATTAGACGGACGAGCGGACGCTGTTGAATAGGGGGACAATATGACTAACTTTTAGGAACGATTGCAATCTAATCTGTCAAAATGTTACCTACATTTTTTGACATGTCACTGATATGAGATTACGTCTAATTTTTTATTAGAAAAGACTTCAGATTTGGTCGTTATAATTATCGCCTTCCACAACCCAGGACCTTATTTTTGCCAAGATTGTGCGTAAATTCAACAAAACCATCAAATCAATAGGATTCTTAAAAAAAAATCTTCAACTCAATGGTTTTAAACAAAAAAAAAGTGATTAAAACAAAACATCGACATCTGAGTGCACATCGTTGTAATGGAAGACTGCAAATGAAACAACATTAGACATTTAACGTACAAGGCTATATATTTAAAGGCCCGCTCTTATGGGCCGTTTGTGATCTTATGTTGTCTGTCGCCACGGCTACAGGTTTAGCAGAAGATTGCGCCTGCGACGTAGAGATGTGCACGTAGGGACGTGGACAATGTTGTTGTCGATAAATGTTGTTTCTTTTTTGTTCATTGTGAAACGTTTATTAATTTAATCATCGAAAACTTAGTAATTTATTGCATTTACGAATAACTGTCATAATTTATTTTCAGTAATAATGTAATGCAGAATCTTTCTATACCTGCTGTACCTTGTTATACCACTTATGATTGACGGAAACCATAGATACCATCATGGTACCATAGATAGCATGATACCATCATACTTATTTTAGAAAACGGTTTGCTAATGTACATAGATTTCATGGTGCGTAGATAATGATAGCAATGTTGCCTATTATGTTCTCTTATCGTTAAATGATTTTTTCTGCATACCTACTTAATATAGTGGTTTATTATAGTTTGGAAAACAGCACTAACTAATGCAATCAATATTTGACGTTCGGTTTCCTTTAGCCTTGGGTTGATTTTCGTTGCGTTTGGTTACCAATTGATTTATTTTAAAGACATCTTGGTGACTGATTTAAGACCACTTAATTTAAGGCAATAGGTCATTGTTTTGCTCGCAACAATAGCATTATTCCAAACATCATTTTTCTCTAAATTTTACAACAGTCAATTTAGAAACTGTACTTCAACATCACTACAGTATAACATTTAAATTTCAATTTTTACCTTGTTTTAAACCCATAAGTAACGCATGCAAAAAATAAAATCTATCGATAAATCATTAACCTTACCACGTTCACATCCCTACATCTCCGCCGCCCACGCGGGTCGCGATCGGCGCGAGCGCCGCCCCGCGTTCGTGACATAACATCACGGGATCGTTCAATATCTTTCGCAACAGTCCCACATCCACAACCTTTGGACGTATATACCATTAAAAATATATACCTTTTAATCATAAATTATCCATAAAATGGGGTAGAATGATCTGTCTTTAACCTTTCTTGTTGTGGAATGTCCTTGGTAGGTAGATGACAATGATGGGAAAGATTTGCTTGTTCGTAAATATCTGATTGAAAATCAGTTTGTTTTCATTTCCCGAATAATACAACCTAACGCCAACAAATTTCTTATTGAATATTTACAACCTTAAAATTAGATAAAAAACCTTAACAGAAATTCCTCTGCATCGCCGTCAAATGCCCAAAAGACTGGCTGCATTGCTACATTGGAATCTGGCCAAGGTAAAGCCAGCCCTTGGGTAACGAGAAGTGTCAACCAACCGTTTAGGTAAATGCTTAAAAAGGCTATGGGCACACGGTTTCCATGGCCCGAGGGTTTCCACCCCAATCGGCTCGAAAATATCTTGCACAAACTAAAACAGCTATAAGTCATTTTATGGTAAAAAAATATTCTACGATTCTTCTGGAAATCTGAACACATTTACCTATTAAAACAATCCTATTAAACAAAAAGTCTTAAAGCAAACATGTGATTTTATAACCGTCAATAATATAATCAATGAATATTGCATAACCTGCCCACTACTAACATTTAAAAAACTATAAAATCTGAATTAATAAAACCACCATTGGATGTTCAAAGTGTTGTTTGTGGGCTGACTTTTATGCGTATCGGTATAACATTGTATGGACAATATGATCAATTGGGCTCGCCAGTAACTTAAAAGATTTTTCGTAATATCTACAAAGGAACCATTTATTGGTCTACTGAGAAAGCTATTTACTATATTTGCGTACGAAAGAGGTCACACCCAATACTAGGGCGTCGAACGTCCCCAATAGCAATAAAAAATACGATTATTAATGTCACCAGTTCATTCAGGCCCCAATTACCGCATCCATTGACTGGCTAACAACGGTACCGTCCAGTCACAATATTGTAATATAATATCAGATCATTAAGGCACTTAAACGCGGAAGTGTGTGGGTTTAAAACCACCGTATCTAAACTATAATTTGAGATCTGTCCGATGTTCGGTCCGTTATGCGTCTTGTAACTGCCGTGACGGAAATAATTGCTGTTGAGAGCGATCATTTGTTAAACTAAGACTTTTAATTGTTAACACGTGTGCTGCAGTGTCGTTTATTATGTATCTGTATGTGTGGGTGCCCTGAGTGCCAACTTTCTATTTGTTTAGCCGTTATTATTGTTAATTAGTCGCGATTTTTGTTCGGGTCAGTGTTGTAAGAATCATGGGTGGGCCTTACCCACGATGTGTCCGACATTTTCTAATAATTCATGTTGTGAACTGGCTATAGATAATCTTCATTTAATAACACTGAGGTGTAATATGTTAATTAGGTATACTAATAACACATTTTTAGGATCTGATCCATGATGATGCACCACAGACAACAAACAGAAAAATGCGATCAGACAACAACATCACTACTTTTAAGATTTAAGTACCTATTACACACACACACATAGATACAAGACATAACCGGTGTTAAAAGTCACTTTGCGAAGCACGTAGATACATAGTCTTCCAATCATTGCGATCATTTTTTTGTTATGTACAGACAACGTCATCAATTGGTTACCCCTATTGCATTAAAATTTGTTCGAAAGAGGGGTTACCAGTAGATGATGTTGTCTGTACCATACATGGAAACCTACTGGTTACAGAGATATTGAAGGCCAAAGTACCAACTTTTCATTAACCAAACTTTAAGTACCTACCTTCAAGCCCCCCTGTACTACTGCAAGCAAAGGTTTTTACATACTTTACATACATACCATCACGCCTGTATTCCCCGAAGGGTTAGGCAGAGGTGTACCAAGTACACCCACAGTTCGCCGGTATGTTTAGGTCCCATGTAATAGGGGGCGAGCCTATTGCCATCAACCGGGCACAAATCCTAACTCCGAGCCGCTACTGAGAATTTCAAAGAAAAACCCAATAACACTTTTTGCTCGACCTGGGAATCGAACCCAAGACCTCTAGCGTAGCAGTCACGCTTCGGACCACTAGGCCAACGAGGCAGTTACACTGCACTTAATATTGCATTACTCTGCTCGCTATACAGATAGAAACAGGGACTATTCACACAAAAAAAAAGTATGCTCAAAGTTACGTAGTTTGATGGACAGTGTGCGTAGTTGACGGATATGTAAAGTGTTTTGTTACACCCCGTATCAACCAAAATAACATAGTTACACTATTCAAAAACGAATAGTTGTCAACCCCTGCATTTAGTGAAGGCTCGGCAACGGCACGCGACGAGTCACTGCACCCCACACGTTGGGCAGACTGTACGTAAAATATATGCTTTGTACCTATGCTATGCTAGGCTATGTCAGGTCAGGCAAGGTATGCTTCTTCCTCGGATGCCTTTTGCATTAAAGCTGTGCTCTGTTTACATATTAAAAGAAAAAGTTTACATTTTTTAGTACATAGTATTTAGTAGTAGAGCTTTTTGTGAAGGAGCTCGTTCGGGGAAGTACTACCACGATACCTATTTTTGCCGCAAAGCAGCGTTACTGTGTTCCTGTTTGAAGGGTATGTATTTCAACTTTGTCTCTGGAATGGCAACGTATTTACAAGGCCTCTGGTATTGCAGATGTCTATAGGTAGCGATGACCACTTAAAATCAGGCGCGCTGTCGGCTTGTTTGCCATCCAATGCCATAAAAAAAACATAGGCATGTACCGTAAGAATTTAACTAAAGTACCTATCGTCTTTGCAGCTTTACATTTGTTAAACATGTTGATTGGGCTCGGGCAATCTACTTATCGAACTTATGTTGGACAGTAGTCAAAGTCAAAGTCTAAACATTTATTTCAGTTAAACCAAAAATGGTTTAATCTGCCCCGTTGGTCTTGTGGTCGCAAGCTCGACTGATGAGCATGGGGTCCTGGGTTCGATTCCCAGTTCGAGCGAAGTGTTATTGGGTTTTTCCATTAGGAATTTCTCAGTAGCCGCTCGGAGTTAGGATTTGTGCCCGATTAACAGCAATAGCCTCGCCCCCTGTTACATGGGACCTAAAACGTACCGGCGAACTTTGGGTGTACTTTGGTACACCTCTGCCTAACCCTTCGGGGAATACAGGCGTGATGGTAAAATGGTTTAATCGATCAAATAAATAAAATCGATCGATCAGTTAGCCAGACAGTTGAAGCTAATTGACTATAGGTAAATATTTTATTTACAAACCAGTATCATATACGTTTATGTGTCCCTTATCAACATATGGATTGTCACATAAGTAGGTACTTCCGAGCATCAAAACAAAGTGTCCCCGACGACGTATAAAGTGCATCATTAAATTAAAAAATAACTTACAAGCTTAAAAGAAAGAGACACATTTGACAAAGAAGTCGCAATTGCAAAACATCGAAAAAGTGTGGGAAGGTCGAAAAGCTTTTGTAAGTCTCGCAAAAGTTCACTGAAATGTCAGGCGATGTAAATAGAGAATGGAGGCGAATAGAAAGACTTCTAGGCTTGAAAATAGATCAGAGATCCCTATTACTATATAACTGACTCGTTAGCCTAGTGGTCCTAAGCGCAACTGCTACGCTAGATGTCTTGGGTTCGAATCCCAGGTCGAGCAAAATGTGTTATTGGGTTTTTCTATGAAATTCTCAGTAGCCAGGCTACCGAGGCTGTTAAAAAAAAGTGAATTCTAAAACCATTTTTTATTTTTTTTAATGTATACCTATGCTCGTAGAATTTCTATTGGACACTTACTTAGCTTACCCAACAAAGCACATAGGATAAAGATAGGCAAGCATTTGCCATCGTTGCTTGCACCCCATCATGTGGTACAACCAAGCGATTTATTCAATGGAGATATCGCTTCAGTTTCACTTATATTGATAGTCATTTACATTGCAATAGGGTTGGCAAGTGTTGCCCATTTGAAATTAAACAATAAATTTGCTCTAAGTACAAGATTTATTAAACTATATGACCAGATTCTCGTTCGTCCGTTTAAACAATTTCTAGCAGAACGTGAAGTCGAATTTTCAGTGAGTTTTTATGTGAATGACGTAAAGATTAACTAACTACCTACCAAAGAATATAAACTCATTTTTTTTTTGTTTGTTTCAGGACATTACATAAACTATAGAAAACAGATAAGATGAAAAAATAATTATAACGCAAATGCATCTATTTTATTGTCTCCCTTGACGAAATAAATACGAGTACATCATACACTGTGCTTCAGTTGACGGTTTTAAGCAATCTTACAATCCAATATAATCTGATAGCATATCTCCAGGCACAACCCTTCACCTGCGATCCCGTCCGTAGTGAATGGGGGGCACTAAAGACCGTTCAACGGCCGAGCCGTGTCGGACACGATGTACAACACCGTCCGTCGACCGTATGTAGTTATGTCCGCGTTATTTATGCCGTCCTGATACTCGCTCCTCTTATTTTTCTTGTACCATCTTAAAGAAATTGACGTTTCGGTCGCTAAAAAGTTAAGGAATAAATATTTCTTTTTGCTGAGTTTCTTTAAATGTTATTCTTTTTTGGGTAATACTTATATATAGTAAAGAAACATTTTTATAAACCGTGTACTTTGTATTCTTCTTCGGAATCAGTAGATTGTAAATTACAGATTTTCTGTCCTATGCGTGATGTCATGTCTTTTTCATTCGGCTTCTTACAGCGTCATTCCCAAGGATCCTATTATGAATTATTTTTTACTAGGAATTGACCTACTCCTTCACAATAGTCGAAGAAATAAAAAAAACTAAGAAATTAAGTCAACTGGTACTGATACACAGATTTATAGGGACATAAAGATACGCAATTTAGAGATGAGCTTTTGTAGACGTACATAATTGTATCCTGGGCTGATGAAAACGATTCTGAATCGTAGATCGCATATTAGCAAATATAAAGGCCGAATTGAGATTTCCAAACTGAATGTGCTGTACCACGTATATGTATAGCGACTACATCACGTCACATACCATCACGCCTGTAGTTCCCAAAAGTGAAGGCAGAGTTACACCAACGTACACCCACAGTTCGCCAGCCTGTTTAGGTCCCATGTAATACGGTGCGAGCCTATTGCCATTAACGAGGCACAAATCCTAAGTCCGAGCTGCTACTGAGAATTTCATAGAAAACCCAATAACACTTTGCTCGACCTGGGAATCGAACCCAAGACCTCTAATGTAGCAGTCGCACTTTGGAGCATTAGGCTGAATTCTCAGATAGTATAAAAAAATGCATGTAAAGTACAAGATATTAGTCCAAAAAGGCTTGGTGAAGATTATCCATATTACGTAAAACAATCAATCAAGAACTTAAAGCTCAAATTGGTCAACAGAAAAATTAGCCCATATAAGTTATTTTATTAGTAATTATTATTTTTATTTATAAACTGCCTCAGTAGCCTAGTGGTCTTAAGCGCGACTGCTACGCTAGAGGTCTTGGGTCCGATTCCCAGGTCGAGCAAAAAGTGTTATTGGGTTTTTCTATGAACTTCTCAGTAGCAGCTCGGAGTTTGGATTTGTGCTCGGTTAATGGCAATAGGCTCGCCCTCTATTACATGGGACCTAAACATACCGGCGAACTGTGGGTGTAAATTGTTACACCTCTGCCTAACCCTTCGGGGAATACAGGCGTGATGGTATGATGAGAAAAATTAGGTCGCGTCAACATTGTGAGTCAAACAGTTTCTCCGAAAGTCAATTTCACGGCGTTTTACTGAACCGCAACCACTGTCGACATGTTATGATCTTATGACAAATGACGACCGCATCACTCATACGCACAGAACTATAATGTGGTTTGAAATACTTTTCTGAGGATTTTGTACTGTTTGTTTTAGTGTTTCGGAAGTGAAATAGATATTTTGCGGGGCTTGATTTAGAAGGATAAGTCACATACCATCACGCCTGAATTCCCCGAAGGGTTAAGCAGAGGTGTAACAATGTACACTCACAGTTCGCCGGTATGTTTAGGTCCCATGTAATAGGGGGCGAGCCTATTGCTATTAACCGGGCACAAATCCTAACTCCGAGCTGCTACTGAGAATTTAATAGATAAACCCAATAACACTTTTTGCTCGACCTGGGAATTGAACCCAAGACCTCTAGCGCAGCAGTAGCGCTTAGAACCACTAGGCCAACGAGGCACTTAAAGGACAAGTCAACTTCGTTTTTTTTTACTCGAAGGTAAGACTCACATACATAAAAGCGGAACGAATGCGTTTGCGTCACACTTGTACGTAATTTAAATACTATTTTATGGACTAAAATAACACTAATAAATGGTTCTTTTTCTTTATTTTCATCTTAACGCCGAAAATATGACCACATTGAAATAGACGAGCATTGCAAAATGGTACCTAATAACTGGGCGTCCTTATAAGCATTACCTTTGGCAACATCTACGAATCTAAGTTCTTCGAACCTTAGTCAGACTAATCGTATAGTTTTTATCCTTTTGTTTATATTAAATTACACTAGAGCTTAAAATAGGTACCAAAAACCTTCGTAGCTCCACGTATAGCAGATGTGTCAACCCACACAATGTTACAGAAACTGATTTACTGGGCATAGAATTTCTTCTATTGACATGTGATCCAACTTATTTCTCCTACATAATATGATTCTACCTACGTGAGTTATTAGGTGACTTGTGGCCAAAGTCCTGTGTAACGTAGCTGACTAGCTCTTCTAGAATATTCTATAGGACTGAAAGTGACTTACTGACTATAGTAACAAATTATTTAAAAAAATGTAGTAATTGTATTGTCGCCTCTTTGTACAGTGGAAATTTTGAAGATATTATACGAACTTCTAAATAACAATACCATTTAAAAAATTTACTTGTATACAATGGCCGCTATAACAAAAATAAAGTAGAGTTAAATATTAAAGCCGTAGGTACTGCTTACTGCTTTGTGTAGGTATACAAAAAACGATTTATTTTAAATGTCAAAGTCAATGTCAAATCATTTATTTCAATTAGACCATTAAAAGGCACTTTTAAACTTCAATTACATGTTAAAATTAAAAATATTGAATCTAGTTGCCCATTCCAAAAACTAGTTTCGTATGGAGAAGAACGGGCAAGAAACTCCATACATACTCTTTTAAAAAAAAATGTATTACAATAAGTTGTACAATTCCATAAAACTATACTGATGTCAAAACGATCTATTAAAAATAAAAGTCACTCAAAGTACTGCAATACGTACTCAGTGCCCCAAATTAGAAATGAAAGCTAAATTAATTGTAATATAAAATACATTTATACATTTCAAAGACAAGTGAGGCATACTCAAATGAAGAATTAATGTCGAAGAGAAAAATAATTAATCAAAATAAAGTACTTAAATAATTAAATTAGCAACCATTGATTTTGTCATGTACTGGTAAATATTGAATGGTGATATGGAACCCTTCATGTGCGAGTGCGACTTGCACTTGGCCGTCTTTTCCATATTTTTATTTTCGATAACATTAATCGGTTTTTAAAAAAACTTCTGCTATATCCGACGACACAGGTTAATTATGTCTATCAGGTTTTTTATTTATTGTTCACTCAAGAACGCAATATTTAAAATTTCTTGGAATGACCTATACGGTTAACTAAGAACCCACAACATCAATAATAATTGCAAAAACCACAAATGAATGAACTAATTCAACACAGTTTCCATAACCTACCATGTCACACGCAAATAATTCTTAAAACTTGAAATTCGTCATTCTTTTTCGTTCATTCATGATAAACCATTGATAAAGAATAATTAGTTTGCGGTTAGAACCACCACGGTATTCTAATAACTAGAAAAACCGTAATTATAGTGTTTGCTAAGCTGAATGGCTTGACTACCCCGTTGATCTCGTGGCCGCAAGCGCGACTGATGAGTATTACTTGAAAAACACATACCATCACGCCTGTATTCCCCAGAGGGTTAGGCAGAGGTGTACCAATGTACACCCACAGTTCGCCGGTATGTTTTTAGATCCCATGTAATAGGGGGCGAGCCTATTGCCATTAACCGGGCACAAATCCTAACTCCGAGCTGCTACTGAGAAATTCATAGAAAAACCCAATAACACTTTTTGCTCGACCTGAGAATCAAACCCAAGACCTCTGGCGTAGCAGTCGCGCTTAGGACCACTAGGCCAACGAGGTTCTTAAAAAAGTTTCTTAAATATCAAGCAGAATGGCGACAATTATGTTTATGCTAGACCCTAAAATAAAATATTTAGTAAAATCTATTAAAACCATTATTTAGCCTAGATACATTCTCAAAGATAATATGTACACATTTATGTAGAAAAAACCCAACCGTAATATAAAGAAGCAATTAAAAACGATTAATTTTATTCTTAAACGCAGGATCCCAATCAAGCAAAATATTCACACATTTCCATTGACCATTGTCTCATTCATAATCCTTCATTATGAATGACAATGTACTGTTCATTCACAGTTCTCCATTGACATCATAGGCTTATTAATTTGCGGTTACCCGTGAAACGAATAAATTCAATATAAATCTGTTTTGAAGATTCAAACAAAATCGTCGGAACCAATGAATTGTATTCTATTAATTGTTTAACGAATCGCTATAAAATTTTCAACAATAAATATTGGTTCTAAGAAATTATTAATGTTGGATGGGTACCTATGATTTTATTGTTGTTTTTTGAAAGAATAGAAGCATCATTACCTTGGAAGGCATTATTTGAATGGTGGTCTTTGATCTTTTTGTGGGGAAAACTTAAGACCAATAAAAAACTCTAACCGTTGATGTTTGTTTTATTCGAAAAGGAAATTTAAGTGAAGTTACAACAAAACGCGACTCAATGTCTTTTCAATTCTGAACCGAACTGCAATAAATAGATTTCTAGATTTTTCATTTAAAGACGTAGGTTATAAAAGCAATTAAGATAAGCTTCAAAAGTGTCGCGTTTAGGCTCAGACACTGAAGGTTGTTTACCCTAATTTTGTTTGAAAAGGAATGGCTACCAAATCCTCATAAATAAGCGAACATTTGTATTAAATATTGAATAACATAGACGAGCCGATATAAAGAGTAAAAGATCCACTCCTATTACAATGCAATTAACAGCGTAACATCGCGAGAGTAACGCGTGCCTATAAAGCTTAGGACATAAACATGTAATTGTACCAACTGGTGGAAGACAATGTGTGTGAACTAGCCTCATTAGTATTGGCTCGCCCACACTCGCCCACGCCTCGGCCAATGCTCGCCACTTATTATGATATTATACAGTGTTTTCGACTATAAAATGTAGCCAATCAGGTAGTATATGAAGAAAATACGGAGACGCCTGCGGGTGTTTTGGAAAAAATTGCTAAACGAGGACTAAATATTAAAACGGTAACCACCTTGTTCATTAACTAGAAGAATGTGAAAGTAAGTGTCAACTGTAGAATGAAAAAGAAGTAATCTTTGAGCTATCACTAAGTGATTCCGCACTTTAATAAGTCCTTATTCTAATAAATCGAGAGATTCTAACACAAATAGTAAATAATAGTAAAGAATTAACAGCATTTTTTCCCCAAAATAATACTAAAATAAAAGGAGACACACAGACATAAAATATCAACAATATTACGTCTGACTTTATGTAATCCAAATTACGATCGAATCTATAAAACCAAAGCAATCACTAGAGACCATAACGTGAATGATCACGGGAGTCTCCATACATATTTTAGTGACGTTTTAGCTTAATGAGGAACGCTATATAAAATAAATGTTATATTAACCCGACTAAATCAATAGTATTATCATATGAGGGAGCAGTCCACTGCAAGATATATACTTTTTATCGCTTAGCTGATCTACTTTTATCGCAGACGTCAACAGACTCAGTATTCACAATATTGGAAAGATACGTACCTGTATGCAACTAGTCTTTCAGTTTCAGAACACCACATCGACATCGACAGGCTGCATTGTGAAAAATGTGTTGTCATTAAAAAACATGGCTAGATTTTACCAACAAATGTGATCACTGCAGACTGGTTAGAAGATGACGGAACGCCTTAGATGGCTCTCTACAAAATTTGCAAGATGAGGTACAAAATCAAGAGAACTAGACGGACTAGGAGAGGCCTTAACCCAGGTGTGAGGCAGCACAAGCTAGATAAAAAATATTCTTCGAACTGAAATTAACTCAAATAAAAATGTATGTTATAATAAAAAAAGAAGCATACATATCAGCATTCAGCAACATTCATAAATAAAACATATTTCTCGCTTATCTCCCACTGTAGCATCACCACTTTAAGATGACCTTTCATTTTAACGTCCATTCTACAGGATTATAGGACAATATTCTTCGGTCTCTTGATTAGAAATGTAACTTAACAAGTTTGTGTGTTTGTTTAACATTGTAATGGGCTACTGAGCCGTATACTTAAAATTATGAATACTAATGATTGGGTTTTATATTTCTTACTAAGACAGGAATTAGGCAGCAAATGTCAATTAAATTTAATTTATGTTTGGTTGGATGCATTTAACGAATCTCCATAGCGAAGCACATCTTTGACGAAAAACTTTTCAACTGGCAGTAGAAAAAGCAAGAGAGACTTCTATAGCCGAGTTCCGTCCGAGAAAATCCGTCCATTATAAACTTCATTCCTGATGAAAAGTATAGCAGTATTTTTTAAACCAAATCTATTGTACAGTACAGAACATTCATAAATTATGTAGTTCAGTTGCTTACACAATTTTTTTAAAAATCATCATAATTTACGCTCCCTTCACGTTAACTAGATCATCCGTGGGCTTTCCATCATATACCTATAATTACAATGTACCAACAAAATAAAACCGACTATTTGTATTGCCACAATCCTGCATCAGTACAAAGCTGCCTTCCGCGTATTGTGTGATTGTGCCGTGAGCGAAATTAGCGCGATACCGCCACTTCGTGTGTTTGTTTTCGTTCGATTCTAACGTCTTGGGAAGTCTGATAGCCGATAGAAATAGTGTGGATTACCAATTACTTTACACTATTTGGAACTACTAGAAACTTTGAGAGTGACAGGAAAGGAACTGCCGTAGAAGATAAGTAGGTAAATAAATTGGTTAGGACTACAAAGCTCGGATAGATAAAAGAACTTCCACCTGGTAACGGACAGGATGCACTTTGATGCAGGGTAAGGAGGTACTGCTCTCACTCACGGTCATACTAGAGGATGCTTCATATTTTAGAAATGGCCAATGATAGGAGTCTACTGGACCAAGGTACGAATTATTAAGTATATATAAAAAATGGAAATATTGGTTGAAATATTTTTGGTTGGCTTGTAGTAAAGAAAGGAATACTTAAAAAAACATTTAATTTTCTTCCTTAGAAACAGACACAAGACTTGTGAACCGTTTAGAAGGCGGGTATAGAAACAGAAACTGTTAGTAATTGTTAGGAATACACAAAACATAATACCGAATCAAAATGTATCTTAAGTATTCAATGACAAATTTTGCAACACATAATCTCAAGCACTACACCCGCCTACAAGCACTTTATTCAAAGCACGTGTTACTGCTTAAGAGAGATAAGCGGAAGCACCTGAATTATACTTACATGATTATGGCACCTTCTTTCTGCCAATGTTGCGGAATTTGTTCGAAGGAGTCTCCGCAGCAGGTGAGAAGAAGTCATTTGATGATTCAGCCTTCTTAAAAAAAAAGTTATCCTCACCTTCAAGAAAAACTAGAAAGTTGATACATATGAATTGAAAAAGTCACATTAGTAGTAGTAAGTAGCCCTATAACAAACCCATAACCTCATCTTCGAGAAACGAACGACCCGAGTCATAAATACATTAATATTTTATTGAATGTTCACCAAAGTTCATTTCCATGTCTACAATTCACTATCATTGTTCTCAATATTACAGCAGGTAGTTCCATGTAACTCCATCGAGGTGAAGTGTGAACTCGTGACAATAAGGACCATGGCTTCACCCCACCGTCTTCACTACCGTTGTTCTAAGGTATGTTTACTTAATATACGACTTTATGTCTACGTAAATACTATAAACGTTATATTATTTGCTATTCCATTATCAATAGTCCAGTCTTTACTAGCATGAATGCTGAACTCGAAGACTCAGTCATCAGTTACTTTCGTGACACTAATTTAGTATATGCAGATTTGTGCCTAATTCGAGGAACATAGGGTTAATGTTGATGTTATTTTGTTTGGATATAGTAGTCCTATGTCCATCCGATGTGTTAGGCTCTTGATAACTAGATTCGCTATGAACACATGTTATTATATACATACTACTGTACTATATTACTATATAGTACAGTAGTATGTATATAATAATATGTGTAAAACTAAGGTTTTCAGTGAAAACCTTAGTTTCATGTAAATTAACATAATTTATTTCAATTTTGTAAATCTGAGTACCATGGTGCCATTTACTTGTTAAGTCACTATGTTTCGGACACTATAGGCATGGTGGTTGAGAGCTTTGTCATGCTCACATAAATGTCTCGCTGATGGTGGCGCGTGTGTTGGATCGTTCGGCTCCCTTCAAGATGGTTGAGCTAAATGGTGCTGATGCAGGCGTCATGTTCGTGAACGGGCGCTGTCAGTTTGGATTGGTTATCTCTTAACTGGCCATGGCTTTCATCTTTATTTTTTTATTGTTTTATATTCATCTTCATTGTTTTTACATATAGAAGCAACAAGAATATTGTAAAAGGTCTGATTGAAATAAATGCTTTGACTTTGACTTTATACTTGTTTCCAACAATACAAAACACACTAATGACAACAATGAAAACTTCATGTAACCATCATGTAAATGCCTAATCTCGATATCCTAAATATTGTTGATTTATAAAAATGCAGTTATTGATATTTTGTTGATGGCACTATCACTGGAATCTGATCTTTAATAAGTGGAACAAAACGCGCTAAATTAATAGTACCTAATGCAAAACTCAGCACTTATATTTTTGAAGTAGCAAAGGCTAACAAACCTGTCTATATGAAAGACAAATTACGGATATACCTCATAATCATTGACAGCATTGTTTCACTCACTGCAGAGTAGACTATAAACTAGACTATCTACATTGCTCCAATATTCTTTCACCTTGAAGAAAATCTAATACGAAACATAAATCTCCACTCTCATTAGTGGAACATTTAAAACTGTGCCGTGGGAACTTGTGTATAGTGACTTATAATATAAAAATTCAGCTTTCTCGCTTGCTTTGCTTCCGTTGGGCGACCCGAGATACGATCTCAGATGACCGATATGAGTCGCGAAACGAGAGACTGACTCACGTTATGTTTCATGCTAGACGGATGCTGTGTATTGCTCAATTGAGGATTCTGTTGTTGACTTGTTATATTATACTTGTATGACTAGAAAATAAACTTATGAAAGAATAATAATAATTTGTTACGAATTTAGAGCTGTTTGAGCTGTTTCTAGTTACTAAATCGTTTACAGAATGTTGCATGGACAAAATCTGTTTCTTATTTTTTGATAATCATCAAATACATATTTTCCTTTTATTTTGTTGTGGTCCTGTTCATTATAATTCTTTTCTTTGTTTTAATCGTCGTCAACATTTTATTCATTAGTTTCTCAAGATATAGTTAGGTCTTAAACCAGTCTATTAGTAATATGTTTCTTCAATACTACTTACATTCCGTTCTAAATACCAACTGAATCTGTAACTGCAAAAACAGCATTTACTTCAACTATATCTTATATTTCGTCATATTTATTTTTACTGCGTATTTATTAATCAAAGCTTGATACATTTTCCGTATCATATCAACTCGTGTCCGTATCATTACGTATACATTGAGACAGCTATGAGTAAGCGGTGCCCCGCCGTCTGGCCGCCACCGCGTTACGCGCGCGAACCTGTCCAGACAAGTCCGATGTAACTTGTGTGGAATTTACGCACTAGCTATACGAGCCACTTTGTTTTAACCTTTAGCTTTTAGCTCTTTTGCTGTACAGACTAGGTCTAGATGATAAATCACATGTTTTTGAACTGTGAAGCAGGCATCAATAAGTAGTACTCGACTTGCATATTTTGTAAAAGCGATTATGGCTTAATGTACAATGTAAAACCATCAGTATCCACTAGGTTAGAATCCAATTCTGGTGTACAAATCAAAGAAAGAAAGAATGAATAGTTTAACAAGATTTAGATGACAGGCAAATAAGTTTTAAAAATAATGAAAGACAGATTCAGATGCTGATTTACTAAGAAAATGGGACCGAAAGAGGTTCAAGCTTCTACTGATATTTCTAAAGGCTTCGAAGCCATTTTTTTTCTACTACCGCTCTAGGTACATCTTTTACCATAGCACTATCATCTTCATCATTCATTACATGTCTGCAGCTCTAATACCGAACGAGTTTTCTTAGTAAATATTGACATCATCAGCCGTCGGATAGTTAGTGTTCGTATATATTTCACAACATAATGACAATGCATGACTAAAATGGGCTTCCCTGGCTTCTGTGTTACTCTTATTCAAACCGAAACCGGTTTCTATGTTACCTACGCTATCGGTATTTACTTTGTAGTAGATATTAGCAAGCTGGTCTTTCTTCTGTTTGTATTTTATCTGATTTCTGACCAACTTTTGCATTATTTTTTATGTTTATTTGTCAAATAAAAGTTACTAGGTTATAATTAGATTAATGCAATGGACATCATAGATGGTGTACATAAAAAAATGCTGATCTCGAACTAGGAAGGACTTGTATTACGAATTTCATCTCAAATCTCATCGAAAAAACAAGAAAAATAGGACTATTTTCAATATTGCATTTCGACTTCTTCCTTCTTGCAATTTTAAATTTAATTTAGATATTGGTATTGATTTTTTTTTTTTTAATTAGTTTCACTAACATAATATTTAAGTTCAGTAATAATAATCTCATAGGGACATGCAAAAATAGTCGGAATTAAATAAATTTTATTTTATTTTTTTATTTATAAAATGCAGCGTCCAAACTTAAGTTCATTGGATAGTAGGTACGCTCACCAGCCAGAGTAAAAACGGTATTTCCAATTGATTATTATTATCCTACGTGACTAAAGCTTAGGAGAAAATTAATGATTATGTCTCATTTCCAGGTTAAAGGGAGAAATTTAGCTGCAGGTACAAACTCAAATAAAGTAACCACAATATCTTATTAATCAATCATTTATTATCATTGATCTACACAATGTAATGGAATACATACATATATAAAAATATATTTAAAAATATTATATTTTTTTACATCTAAATCTATATCAAAAATATGGCTAATGACAGTGCTTTAACCCCGTCTATTTATTGGCACATGGAATATTATTTACCAAATCTAGATACATTTTTAATTTTATTAAAGCATAATATTAATTAAGCAATTTTAGGGGGTGTCTTGTATGACAATTAATATATAATATATTTATATATCGTGTATAAAGACAGCGTTTCAAAAATGTGTGAATAGTACAAAATATTTTTTTAAATCTTACATTTACTTCGCGCATTTGTCGAAATACTGTAAAGTTTTATAGAATCCAGGTTTCAAATACATGTTGATTTAATTATCTCAATCATTTTAACATTATAATATAATTAGCTGCGATTATAATTGGAATAGTTCCAAATTGGAATACTTTTATTGAATTAAAATTGAGATCGCTAAATCAAAATTAAATAAACTTATAAACTATTACTAAACGTAATCGCTGTCTTAGTTAACGATTCCAAAGTGCGTGGATATAAAAAGCGTTAATAATGATAATTAAAAATATTCCGAATCATCATTTTCATTATTTCATTCATGGTTCATTTATGATAAAGTTGAAATTGCTTGTGTTTTTTTGCTTGAAACAAAAGGTACTATTTATATTTTATTATCTTTCACAAGTCTCCGATTTTAAAATATTTCCACTGGGATCATGTTGATTTTTGAATCTTTAAAAATATTTTCATAAATAAACCATGAATTTATAATTTAAAATCCAACATTAAATTCTTTACTACCCATACGTTTTCTAGGTATTAGGAACAACCCTCATAATATTTATACATTATTAAGCAAAAAATGGAATGTTATACTTAAACTAAAATTAATTAAAAATAAATAAAACATATACGGGATGAACCGTTTTGTCAAATAAATCAACCGTTCGCAAAAAAAAAATATTGTGAGGTCATGATTTTTAGAACTGAAAATATTATTTGAAAATTATTGTAAAACATTTTTATACTTTCAAATAACTTTTAAATAATATATGAATATACGTTCTACGTATTAGAAAGTTCAATAACAATATTTTTTAAATACAATATAAATATTATTTTACATTAAAAATATTTCTAAGCAGTTAAGCTGTAAATGCTACCATCACTTATCCTAATAAATACTATTTACAAAATCACCAGAATGTTTTTGTTCGTTTAATTTTGAATTTTGAAAGTTTTCCAGTAGGGTCACTCTCATTAGTTTTATTCGATTATTACAAATTCTGACATAAACAATACTTCAAACCATCAAAATAAGCTTTTTACCGATTCAATAAACATTTTATCACAAGATTTTATTTTAAACTATAAAAAATAAAACAAAAGAGATACGTAGTAAAACACAAATAAGAGAAACCCCACTGGTGCGAATATCACAAAATTGTAGTCAAAATAATAAAATTTTAAAAGTGCGAAGGTTTACGTGGAGGCCGAAAATTTACAAAAAAAAAATATCCAAAACAATTGCAATATCCCATTCTGGCGGTGTTACTGACGAAGCACGAATACTGTTATGTAAAGTTGAAGCCCACAGGTGTAACAGGCGTTGTTGTATTTAATCACCATCGTAAGTACATGGTCTCCTTATTAGGGTTGTAATGGATTTCTCTGTAACAAAAAATATTCTGTTAGAAACACGTCTAAAGAAAAACCGCAATCCTGATCCCAATTCTTTTTTCCACAAAGTTCCACACACTGTTAATATTAAAATGCTTGTAGGGCATTTAAAAACTGCACGACCAAGTTTTTTTTTATTGTTTCATCATCAATTATTGCGGTCCTCCTTAATGATCGTACTTGGTTGTTTTATGAGATCAATGATGATGTTTCGTAAGTTCAAGAGTTAAAAATGTATTGATTAAATATATTCTTACTCTATTTGTGTAAGAGAGACCGCTGTAGTAGGATCGTGCTTCCATCACCTTCACCGCCACAAGCATTGACTACATCTACAACAATTAAGAAAAAAAAAACATGTTATTACAGTTAAAAGAATAATAACACGCCGTTGTTCAAAACACCAATCTCCCATATTTGTATTCTTCAAAAACGGAATATTAGAATAACAAAAAAAGTTAATTATGAATGAAACGTCGTAAATTAGGTCCTAAAAAAAAAACAAAAAATAAAACATTTTATTTTCGAAACCATAAACTGTTAATGAACATGCTGCCATTTGGTTAATAGAGTCCACAGTGCATAAATGTACAAAAAAGTGCATTTTAAATCATTAGTTCATCGAATGTAAGTAGATAGGTATAAATTCTTTAAGTACACCGTTCTTAGATTAAAGAGACAAAATCTTATAAATTAATATTATTAAAAAAATATTTTAAATAATTTCCTTAAAAATACCGTAACAAAACAGTTAACACAACATAAGCAATGTATTACTTTAGAGTGAAGACAGATCGTGTTGACTTTCCCAGAAATAATCAAAATCCCTAAAATAAGATTAAAAATTGATCTCAAAATCCCTGCTTTAAACACAGAATCCCTTTTTAAGATTTTTCTGTACCGACCACAACAAAGAACGGGTTAACTTTTTAAAAGGATTAACGTCAAACTTCAGACAACTTATTTATGTAAAACGTCTTACTGCAAAAGCTTACTACATAAAATAATCCTTTGCACATGTTTTAAACATTAGAAATAAATACAAATTAACAAATCACCATAATACTATTTTTTCTATCAATTTTAGAAAAATAACACTGTGCGTTCAAGAACTTCTAACCAAATCGAAAAATAACAATTGAAAATCATATGGTAGACTTAATAAAAACAGAGAAACAAAAAGAAATATGTCGGTTCAATTTGTTTGATATTATATTGTTTTCGCCAATTTAGTTTCACAATATTTGACCAGGCAACATTTGCGTCCGCAAAAAATCAACGGCGGCGATCAAAAAAGTTTCCAAGCGTGTAAGTGTCATCAATTCATCAGTTTAATTATGCGAAATCGTGATGGAGATATTAAAATGTCCGTGAACCCGTATGAGGTGTTAAAAGATTTTTTTTGTTTTTGTACGTAACAACCTCAACATTGTTTTTTGATTTAATAAACACCCGAAACAGACGCGGAAACAAATTATTTGTCATTAACTTTAAGATCCTTGATCACCTGGTTCGTGGCAAAAAAATTGGCAAAAATACACGAACGATGCCGAAATTTATTTATAAGTTTATTATAAAATGGAGTCACGGTCATGAATAGAAGTTGCGAAACCGTTGAATACTAGTTTGATTGAGCTTTGCGTAACTAATACAATAATTAATATCAATTTAAATTTCGAAACTGATACTCGTATTCTAATTTACTCAAAATCTAGAGCAATCTAAACAAAACACTATTACCTATGTAAAACAGTTTTTTTTTAATCTTCTTTTTGAGGGCTTTCCTCCGCTCACGTCCTACTTTTTGTAGGACCGATTATCGGACTGTTTAATAGATCCATAGTTTCGTGGGATCAAACTTTTTTAGGACGTGTGGGAAATTAGAATTCATATGTTCCGTTCTCTCCGATAAAAAAAAAATATTCACCGATTGTTTGACGTGGCCGTACGGCGTAATTTGGGGGTTTTGTCCCACCAGGACATATCATCCACATCGTACTCTGATACAAGTAACATCTCTTATCTTCTAGAATAAAAAAAAAAACAAGCAATTCTGTCAATATTTAGAATAAATTATCATCAGGATTGCTAATGAATAGGTATTGTTACCAAGCGAAAAACCTTAACTAGTGCTGTCGTCGCTTAGTAAAACAGTTTAGTTTCACAAAAAGCCTTTAAAGGTACATCCTGATCGCAATCCGGGCTAATAGTTCTCCACGTGTTTCGAACCCAAGTGTCTAGATCTCGATACAGTGCAGTAAAGGGCGCGGGTGACGGCCGACGCGGCATTATCCACTTCCGTACGATACACTAGGTTAGTTCGTGAGCGCACACCCTATATGTGCGACTGTGGGAACTAAGCGGCTTTGTTCCCGTATACAGGCTGTTGTGTTACATAATTCTACCATTAGATGAGACATTGTCTTGTGTGGGGAATCTAATTATACGAAATAGTGGGGGGTTGGGTTAAATAATTAGGACTATTCGGTTTTATCGTCCACTGCAATGCTATTTGGTGAAAAAAATTTACAGTGAATTTAGATGAAGTGGGCTGGATCCTTTGGATCAAGAGATGGAATGGCAGCTCACTCCGTCTAAATTCACTGAAGGTTATTTTTACAGAATAGACTGACTGGTTAAAATAAAATGTTTAGGCAAACTGTAATTGTATCTAGGTTAATTTTGCAGCTGATGTTGATCGGCATTTTTTTAAATATTTTTATAATCAAAGCCAATGATCTACATGAAATATATGTACATGGAAACAATTTTCCCATTGCATGGATTGAGTTTTAAATTAAGAACAGTAATAAACTTAAAAAAAGTTATTCAAATTAAGGAAAGATATAGCAAAAAAATAAACAATTATTTTAATGGCTGCCAAAACAGCCTGTATACAAGCAAAGATTTCTCAAAGGGTGCCTAATTAACCGCATTGCCACCTCTGTGGCGCGACGGACGCGCGAACTATTGTGTACTATGAACTGAACTAGGACCAATAGAACTTGAACCAATAGAAATTGAACTATACTGTACCTATAAAGGCGTTTGTATCTAAATACGGCACTTTTAACGGTCGAAGATGTGAACGAATTTACTTGAACCGTTTTGCTTTATTGTATTGTGTTGGTTAGGTCATAGTTATGTTTTTGATAGATATAGATTTATGATCAATCAATATTATTATTTGATTTTGAAACAATAGAATTATTAATTAACACAGTCTTTATTACAAAACATTTTCATCGTAAAAATTACACAAAATTAAAAATTTTAAGTAACCCCCGATCAAATAATAAAAATCCCTACCACAGCTAACAAAAGGGTTGATTACTCCTTCAAACATAGCTAAGAATACTCCCGACTAATTCAGCTTTCAAATAAAAAATTAAATTAAAGTTGGTTCATGCGTTCGGGAGCTGCGATGCCACAGACAGACACACACACACATAAACACGTTCGGTCGGGGGTTTTTGAAATGTGTTAGGTAACAAAGCAACAACTTACGAAAAATCAAGGCATTGACACTTGTCCAATGTTAACACAAACTTTTTCATTACATATATTAAAATATTCCTTTGTTTTAAAATCGAAAATGAACAAGAAAGAAGATCCCTTGTTAAATGGCCATATAAATAGAAAATAATCGATATGTCAACTCGATTCTCGCGAGTCGTGAATCGAATGGATCGACCTATCGAGCGATGCAACAGATAAGTACGGCAGAGACTGGGCGTGCACCGATGACCTAATGCACTAACTATATGGGACATCGCACTCTCGATTCTGCTTAGAATCGTAATTAAGCAAGATGTATTGTTTTAGTTAGATTAATGAACGATGTATCGATTGTAGCGTGTTTAATTGGGAAAGCACGGAATAATTAATGGCGATACTCGATTTATACAAGGTTTGTATTTTGTATTTAGGTTAAATTATAGGTGCAATTCGCAGGTTTAATTTTCGCAAGACCTATGCTATAGCTTTTAAAATATATTGAGACTTCGAGAGTTTAGAATAAAAGTGTATGTAGACACTGATTTGACTTTCAGTAGCAATCAATTCTAAAAACAAATCCTATCAATAGGTTTTAAATATTTATCAAAAGTAACATGGTAGCAAATTAAAAAAAAAAATACTCCGACTCTGCTTTCAATCAGAGAACGTGCCATAAATATTATTCCAATCAAACATAGAATAAAGATAAATAAAAATGCATCTACACTTTTAAAAGTCCATTCATGGACGTGCGAAACTGAGAAAGGATCCTCGGTACCCACGGCCGCTGTGGCCATAAACATGATCGATTCATACAAAACAACTCGTCAATTCAAAGGCATGATCTTCATAAATTTTATGAACCATACGGACGGGTAACATTTAGCAAAACAATCAGTAGCGGTACTCTACGCCTGAGGCACTCACGCCGCCTTCCGAGTTTCCGGAGATTCACACGATGCCTCATTATCCTTACATACAGCGATATGTGAGGGAAATCTATGATGGTATGGTGGTTTTCAGAATAGGAAAGCGGTGGTTTGGACAAGGTTTTTAGAACCCAATTCAAAATGGTTGTGCAAAACGTACGTTTCCTTCTTTTTGACCCTGAAAACTCTGTTACTACTTTTCTCCGTACATTTACAAAAGTAATACCATTTATTTTGCGGAATCTCGGTCTACATTGAAGTCGTGGCTTCACCATATATTGATCATCTCCCAAAATCCAAATATGCCCTCGACACTACACTTCCCTACCGACAAATTGCCGTAATCATCTTACTGTAAAGCGTGGTACACATTGTTGTGCCTTGTACGGCGAGGCATAAACTGCAAATTATACCGCTTGGGTCACGTGTGTTTCCCTGTTCAGGGCTACCGTCAGCGTTCGCACAGTTTCGGAAGCATTAGGGCCCATTAAGCACCGTTAACACACGGTCCCGTCACGAGCTCACGATTCACGCAGCATGAGCGATCTATCGGCGATCTCTCGGTAGCCCAGCGCCGGGTTGTGTCGTTTCACACGGGGGTACGCGTGCACTGAGCCAGTGTGTTCTAGAATTTTATTACACACGACAATTCGTGTTTTTGTGCCGCAATCCTAGGTTGGAAAGTCGCGGATTTTTGTTGACAAAAGGACGGGCTACGTCTGTTTAAATTAAGTAACGTCTACATCAACATTGCAGTTTGCCTTAAACTTTTTAGAAGGATTTTAGGTTAAACTGATAGACGTTGTGATTTTTACTTTTATATTAATTCGACTACTGAAATCTAAGGTTTTGAAGTAAAATTATTTCACCTTTCCTTTGTAGTTTTCCAAAGGAGTCTTCAAGATACTGTACGCCATTTTCCCACCTAGATCTTTAATTGGGAAAGGTCATAACACAACAGTGTAGTAACGGCGTAATACTGCGGCAGTATTCGTTTTACAGCCGTTTTCTTATTGAGGAAAGACGAAGTACCGCGCATCCTAAATCATGGCATATTTATGTGATCTGTGGATCTTCTATACAATTATTAAATTACATATAACCTTTTCTTTAAGCCCAGTTATGATTTTTATTTTTTGTGGTAGGTAAGTTACGTCAACTCAGCAAAATTAGTTATTCATTATATCAATTTCTAGGCTTAACAATTGTCTAGAAGAAAATAATGTTCGAGACAAAATACATGTCCAAGTAACTGAGTAAACAAACCTGTAACACATTAATGGAAACCGGGAAATTCCCAATCAAAAAACCCCTGACAAAATTTTCCCCGAGAAAACGGGGCCGAGGCCGAAGACAAGATTCCTTTGTTCACAACACATTGTCTCAAGATATTTGCATCAGGTCGCGACCCTATCAAGTTAATGCTACCGTCACATTGTATGATAATTACGATTGACAACCACGGAATGTCGCTCCAAATGACATGCGAATGTATAAGAAGTTTACTGAACCCACATTGAAACTGTATTGACAGATGATGAGTTAAGAGGATTTTGTTTCTAGTTTACTATTAAATAGATATGTTATTTTTAAAGTTAGACTGTTTAAGAATAAGAACCGACTTAAAAAAAACGAAAATTAGAAAGACTAAAAATTAAGAAGACACACATACCAATCACGGCTGTATTCCCCGAAGGGTTACGCAGAGGTGTAACAATGTACAACCACAGTTTGCCAATATGTTTAGGTGCCATGTAATAGGGGGCGAGCCTATTACCATTAACCGGGCACAAATCCTAACTCCGAGCTGCTACTGAGAATTTCATAGAAAAATCCAATAGCACTTTTTGCCCGACTTGGGAATTGAACTCAAGACCTCTAGCGTAGCAGTCGCGCTTAGGACTACTAGGCTATCGAGGCAGTTAAATAATTTATAATTAAGAAGACGATTTCAATTTTTTAAGTAGTCATGTGCAAAACTCTGTACAGATTGATTGCCAAGTTCGTAACAGATACATTAAAAAGGAGAAGTCTCATAAAACATTGTAAAGACATATTACGAACGTGACGTGCTATTCCCCGTGTATATTTCTAAAACATGTGTGTACAATTTCTTACATGCACCTATCATCAGTTGCGATGAAGGGATCGTGAGAAACAACATATGTTTACAAGAATCTCTGGCAGGGAATGAAACCAAGATATGGATAACGCCGCATTAGGGTTAATAACGTAGATAACTTGTGCTACTTTAAACTAGCATTTGGTTGAATACACTTACAATAAACTTGAAACAGTGTCAAACAAAAACGTATGAAATATCGAAGACGAAGAAGAAATAATTCTGAACTCTTCAATTTTTAAGGAAAAAGAGATAATTTAAATAGTGATTCTGGTAGAAAGGCCGACATTAAAGACATCGATCACAAAAGAGAAACCCACAATGAAATTTGATCAACTTAGTTTCGCTAAACAACACGGACCAAAATAAACTCCAATCCGTCATACTAAACGTCCACAAGCAACAATAGTAAAATCTTCCAGCGCTGATAAAGGCAAAGTAAATATGTTTAATTGCCACAGCTTAAGAACGCAATGAGTCAATGTCACTAAGGTTTACGACGGTCCCTTGACTGCAGCCTTGATGATGATCTAATTAAATTTTATCTTTAACTAGTTTATAGACTTTTTAGACGATCTTTTCGTTTTGGACTATCAATCTGGTATAGCTCTCAAGGTAAAAGGAAAAATAGGAGCTGCTAGCAGCTTAAGTCCAATGACATGTCATAAAACCAAAGTAAGGGTTTATATGAAATACTTTGTTATTCGTCGTACTAGCTTTCCCCGCGACTTTATTCGTCTGAATGGCGGTTATTGCGGCCGTAAAAGAAAACTTGAGTAGATGAAAATTACTTTTTAAAGTAGGTTCAACAAAACTTGGGAATGAGTGACGAAAAGAACAAAGTATCAATTTTCCAAATTTTGAATATTGCCAACACAAATAAAGTATAGAAAATGCTGCCATTAATCAACTTCAATGCCAAAATCAGGCAGAACAAAATTCAATTAACTTACGACCTTCATAATGAACTCACACCTGACACAATCCTACTGAGATTACCTAAATCTTACTTATCTTATATCTGGAAGACAAATGATTACATCACATAACTGGCAGCCTCATTCTATCCACTAAGTGCTCCTCAATTGCATGAACACCTCAATCTGCGGTAATGGTGTAACAGTAGTATATTACATCGGACACTCCACTGCCTCCCTGAAGCTTAGGACCCTAATATATGGTGACTGTGGTAACCACAACCTTGTCACACCTGACTGGTGATTCGACAGCTAACCGCGGAGTATGTAGGTTAGCAAGCACTAACTTCATACTTAATCCTTTTATGTTAGATAAGAGTATTACGATAATACAGAAATTCTTTAACTCTTGCTGTCAGTGTGGAAACGAGATATCCTCTGTTCCAAAAGACATCGTTGTAGATAAATTCCATCTATGAGTGAATTATTTTTATCCTTCCATGGTTAAATATTTTATATTTGGAAGCATGACGTTTCCAAATTTGAAAGTTTTAAAATTCCCGTACAGACCAAGTACAACTATTATTATTGTTGAATAGTTCGTGAATGTTGTCGAGAATTTCAACGATAATTTTCAACCAAAGAGACATTGAATATTAAATAAATAAGGCAACTTCTATGAAGATGAAGAACTGCTGATATGACAATAGAACATAAATACAGAAAATTGAAGAAGTGTGTTTTAAACTCTTTTAATACAATAAGCTATAAATAGTTCCCAACAGGTTAAAACATATATATCTATGTATAGGAAAGTTAACTGCAAAATATGTGAAAGACTGAAATGATGCTAAAGTGTAGTTCTTTGTTGATATTGTTGGGATCAGAAAACGAAGAATAGATGCTCTCAAAACTTTTTCAATGAATACAAAAAAAAAAAATTTGGAGCTAATTAGGCATTTAATTAACGATTAAAAAATTTCATATCATTTAAACAAAGTTTGAGTTTTTTATTTGAATTAATTTCTTAAATAATTAGAAAAAAGAAATTGGTCTTAGAATTAGAATCCGGCTGAACATTTTGTCTAGTTATTAAATATTAACTTAGTCAGTCAATAATTATGTAATTACCCGTCAACTGTTGGAAAAAGAAAACAATGGAGAAGCCTCGGAGGACTTGAAACAAGACCAAAAGAAAGAGGAAGAAAGAAAGGATCTGAAGACTCGTATCTAAAAGTTTGATACCACACAAGATACATAAAAAATCAGCTTCTTGATCTAAATAAAACATTGGACAGTAGACATAATCATCGTTTACAACCAGCCAACAGAAAACGATGAAAAGGACTCGTTTTCATACTAATTATTTAATTGGTCACTAAAAAATAATACCAGGGTGTCATCAGAAAACAGTTTTAAAATCCAGAAACCCTAATGATCATCGCCTACTTTTGACGTTGACAGTAATCTAGGTTAAATACAGGTCAAATTTGAAGAAAAAGAAAATAAAAAAGATTGTTACTCACCTGTGCTGGCGCAGATTGTCCTGCCGCTTGAAACTCTTCCCGCAAACCTCGCAGCTGAAGGAGAGCTCCGGGCTCTTATGGGTCCGTTCGTGTATCATCAGGTTGTAAGACTTGGTGAACCGACGCTGGCAGTACTTGCAGACGAACTCGCATTTTGGGCGCAGTTTGCGTCTGAAATCCCGTGTGTGGTCCTCGTCAATTTGCATCACGGCGAACATTTTGTCTGGACTAAGATGTGATGCTTACGACGGGCGGGGCTTGAGCGCCTGTACAATGATAAGTTATCAAATGTCGTGTGCGTTCGATATGTGACTGTATGTGCTAAGTATAGAGTTCATGTTTCGGTGGCTGTCTTGTTAGTAAGTGTGCAGTGATAACGTTGTGTGTAGAGTATTTGGAAATGTTGTCTAATTTGTGTTTTGTCTCTTTCTGTTTGTGGTGAGTGAGGAGGATGGAATACCTAATGTCTTAGTCCCGTCATTAACCGTCGCAATTGATCATGATAATGATAGAGTCAACACCTATTTTTAATGTGCTCATTAACACTTAATTAAATTATGTTAAAAGGATAACAAGTGGCGTTCACCGTGTCATTAATAAAATATTAGTGGCAAGAATCGAAAAACCGAATTGGTATGTTAATATTTAATAAGTAATTCGATATCTTAATAGTATTTCATGACTTCAATACACATCAAATATTTAAATATACAAAGTAATTTCAAGCTAAGCGATCTTTCTGATAAAGATATTATTTCCTAACAAAGTAACCTTTATTGGTACACTACAAGAATAATTTATTATATTGGTCATAATAATAATTTATGAATTATTAAAATACGCACCTTTAAAATCGATTGCCCACGAAGAAGATATTAAGCTTCACAAGCTTAACTTAACACTTTCACTTAAACTTTGTGGAATAAAAATTCGAACTTATGTGCATACAATTAAGACTGAAAGGAGAGTGTCATTATTTGAGCGCGGATTTAAAGTGACTAGATGTGTCAATGTGACAGTACGTGCGACCAAGAGCGGGCGTGTTTAGCAACTGCGGCGGCGCGAGGGTGCGGAAACTACTGATAGCGTTACGCGGAAGGCGCGCGCAGCCCCCACCACGTGCGCCTGCGCCGTCAATGAACAGGTAGCACGACGGTAACCTGACGGCTCATACTGGGAAAACTCCACTGCAGATTTATTAGCTTGTGGTGAACAAACTACGTTTATGATTGTCTGCTATTAATTTTATTGTCGCGTCACATCATATAAACTTTTTCTTCTTTGAAAGCTACGTTTTCACTTGTTAAATGTTTCTTTCTTTCTTGCGTTCACTTGTTTTTATCACAGATTTTCTATTTTCACCTTTCAGTTGGTTTGTTTTGCTTACTCATTTTTTTTACTTACATTGTAAGCATTATAAATGTGCAATAAACTAGGATGCACTTTGGCTTTTTTGTTTATTTTGACCTCTTTGTGAAACTAAACTCAAGCTTTCTTTACTTTATCACATTTTTACACATGATTTGAAATAATGTCAGTACCGATTACATACATATGGCATTATGAAACTGTGGGAAAGCGCCCGGTGGCTTGCGGCGCTACCGTGTATTTCACTCACGACACACGACCCCGGCTATTTGGGCACCGTACTGTTTACCGGTAAATTGGTGATGATTTTCGGCTTCTGTCATTACCGCGCCCCCAGGCTTTAGTGTACTTTCTAGCTGTCGTAGTTCTGTGTAATTACGCGCGATTGTTTTAAATGTAGTGTTTATACATTATTCATACAAGAGTAGTGTAAAGATCACGTTTTATGCGCTTTAGTACACTTTTTAAATTAGTAAATGGATTTTTATAAAGTAAAAAATTAGACCCCAGTTTCTACTCAAGATAAAGACTGGAATATTTAGCACACTGAATTAAATCCTGTTCGTTCAAAACAAAACATCATAAACGCAATATACCACTGAAAATTACCATTCCAACTCACATTTCTAGCCAGTTCACGCATAAAACATGAAAACTCATTCAAAATATTCGCTGATTTTCACACAATATTCAAATTTCGCGTGTTAAAGAAGCTATAAAAGTTAATTCTTGGTACGGGCGTGAAGCGGCACTTATGACTTGCTTTATAGCCACGTAACTCCATTCAAATTATCTTTACCCTCTTCTACCTACGCGTCTGAGTTTAAAACTCAACTTTAATGAGTATTCATAGTTAAATTTCTTAGTATGACTGGACATAAGTGTCTGCTGATTAGCAGTGTTGAATGGTTTTATTTTTACTTGTATTGTTAGTGAGTACCTATTGTATAACATGCTATTGTCAGAATAGATTCTGAAGCTTCCACTACATGTTACACGAGTAAGTCTGTAGGTATGCTAAATTCGTAGAATAATTAGGGACTGTCAATGGTCTGTCTGTTGAAAGTTGAATACATTCGACCCAAAAATGATAGGAACGGTAGGTATGTTGAGTGCCGGTCATAAATACCTATTCGATACACAATAGGAAAGTATCTCAAAAATATGTAAAATTTTGTGCTTAGTTAAAACAATGGCAACGGTTGTGGGATACAATTCCAAGGCGACCCATTTTTTGGTTGGTACAAATAGCTAAAAAATATTATATTAAAAAACAGAAAAGGCTTATTTTAACGACTGAGCCCTATCAACAACATCTTGAATTCTAAACTAGAACCCAAAGAACTCGTAAAAAAGACGCAATACCAACATTACGCACAAAAAACCTTGTCTACTCCGGCAAATCATGCGAAAAAAGATTGCTTGAAACATTCCGCCATTACATAACCTTCTGCCGACTCCTTGATTGCCGATACAAGTCGTATCATATGTCGAAGTCACGACAAAGGCGAAGACTAAGGCGCCCGCGAAAAAAATCACCAATCACAACGGATCTTTACATTTGGTACACATATTTTAATCCCTAAATGGGCACACACACGGTTAACGTTTGATAACCATCGGATGGTCACGGCCAGTGAGATATGGTGGTCATAAAAACCATTGTCGGTCAGGAGTTTAAAAGTCCCGGTCACGGAGGGTAAATAGGTACTTGGCTACACACGGACTGCAAAGAGGTTTTCTTTGTTCCAAACGATTTATGGAGCTTTACGCTATTCGCTTTGAGGTCAGCAGAAAGCCTACGGTGCGATGGTATGCTGTGATACATTTCAGAAGCTTTTACCAAATACTTTAGATTAAAATTTCTACGTGGTATTTGCGTTAGGTATAATATTTAACTTTGGCCCCAAAAGCGACCATCATTTTTAAAGTTCCTGTAGCCCAATTAGCGAGGATTACGCAAGAAACCAATTAATCAATTCTATGCAGTAAAAAAATTAGGATTCTTACTACTAGATCGAGCTCAATACCGAATCTCCAAAACCGTAACAAATTGAAGGCTGTTGGGAATTGTAATTTAACACTACGATCGTCAAAAGTGCAATTTGAATATATTATGAATATCATTCAGATTCAGAATACCTGACATTGCATTAAGTACCGCTCATTCATCACCAAAGGGTTATGGCGTGAATATAATTTTACTGTTGTTTCATTATTAATATTAATCTTATTTTATTATGTGGTAACGTGTCCGTGTCGTTACCAACGGGTCAAGGGGGTTCTACCAGGAAGCCCTGTAGTATTCTAGAGCTGCTTTTGTTTAGCTGTCCACAAATAAAGTCATGGGTTGGTCCTGCCTTTATGAACGCCTTTTACAGATGATATTGTTTTAATCTTTAGTCAATTTTTCATTTGATGAGACTACCTACATGTAAGTCTTAGCATTTCATTTCTAATTAAAGGGACAACAAATATAAAGAGCCTTATATAAGAACACTTATTGTGGCTATCTTGGAGTATAGGCTGCTTCATAATCAGATAATTATCATAGAACTTAAAATAGATCTCCTTAGACTTATCCTATCTAGAAGGGCCTGTGGACGGTGAGCAATGGGTAGCTCACCGTCCTTACGTTGCATAACGACAGGCCGTGTCGACGGCGCGTTCGTGTTCCACGCGCGCCTCAAAGAGATGTAAGCACATGGAAGGGGCCACTGAGGGCCGATGCCTGCCAGGGCTGTGGGTTGTTCGCAAGAGATACCGCGCCCCCAGAACGCAAAGGGCACAAGAAGGAACATGGGTGGGTTTTAGTCAGTAAAAGTCTGACACTCCCTCCCGCCCCGCCCAGGGCTGGAGAAGTTATTTGATCATTTCCCACCCACCACAAAAAAAAAATCCTGTCTAGAAGTACCTATACGGTGTGTAAGACACATATCACATACCCGTGAACTACATATACTGCCCATCCAATTAAGTAACATTGAGCAAAATGAATGAATATTTAAAGTTTAGTTAGAATTTTTTTAAATAAACGGAGCTTTTAATTACAATATTGCCGAAACCAGAAGATTTCTAGGTATGGTCCAAATCAAAGTAGAAAGAATAATATGTAACTTTCATTTTCTTTATTGTCTTTTAACACCTGTTATGCTTCAAATGTGGATAAGATGCTACAAAGGTCAACTGTACTAATCTTCACGCCTGTAGTCCCCGAAGGGTTAGGCAGAGGTGTACCAATGTACACCCACAGTTCGCGCGTATGTTTAGGTCCCATGTAATAGGGGGCGAGCCTATTGCCATTAACCGGGCACAAATCCTAACTCCGAGCTGTTACTAAGAATTTCGTAGAAAAAACTAATAATACTTTGCTCGACCTGGGAATCGGACCAAATACCGCTAGCGTAGCAGTCGCGCTTGGGACCACTAGGCTAACGGCTACTAATTTATTTTACTTGTTAATCTTATTATGATTATTTCATCACACAAAACCACCAAATGAACTGATGCCATCACTGATACCTACTTACATATTTATATTAAGTTTAAGCGGATCTAGCGATGAGTCATGCACCACATGGGCTATAGGCCTCGGATTTATCTTAAAACGTGTCCGATGATTCATCTCAGTGTCCCTTGAACTATTGACATTTACTTGTTTGGATCGGTTTTAATTACTCTTTACCGTTAATCGATTTGTAAATTGCAATTAGGTTACTGATTGATAGGTATTCTTTTACCTTGGTGTAATTATAAGTTTTGGCTTCTGAAATATCCGAATTCAAAAATAACTAATTTCGATGCTGAGTTGCTCTACTGGCTCAATCATGATGAATGAATACTCTATAGGATCTAACCTTTATGTATAAAGGTTAGATCCTTTAGCTTACGATAGAAAGGGAGCCAAAGTACTTAGTCTCGGTAGGTACCTACGAGCAGAAAGCCAATTCATTTCAACGTTCAAAATCTAGACGCAATCTCATCTCAGCGACAATGATTGTCAAAAACTTGTCAAAAAATTACAAATTAAAACTAAGATCAGAACACGAAAGGAAAGAACTATTAAAGGCCGTGTTTGATAAGCCTAAAATTAAAAATTATACTAATATAATAATTCTAGCTTCTGCTCGCGACTTCGTCCGCGCAGTTATTTCACTCGCATTAGATTACGTCTTCGGTTACTGCTTACGCACCTATCGGTCGTAGCATGATATTACAACCTATAGCCTTCCTCTATAAATTGACTATCCAACACAAAAACATTTTGTAAATTGGGTCCAGTAGTTCCTGAGATAAGCGCGTTCAACGAAACAAACAAACTCTTCAGCTTTATAATATTAGTATAGATTCATTTGACTTTATCAAAATCATAACAACTGTACAGTTAAAAAATCCCGAACACCTATGAACACATATGTTCATTTATTAGAAACCCACGTTATTCCTCGTAACGTACAGCGTATACAAGGAAGTCCTCGTCAGGACAGATGACGTAAAAAAGTAAGCGTTATGTGTTTTTACACGTAAAATATTGTACAGTAAGGAGAACTACTCAGAAGTAGGTACATAGGGGCTTGACTGTATTAGCAGACTGGCAGTCTGACTGTTTACAATGACTTTGCAATTTTAATGAACAAAGACGAATCAAAGTCCGGACAGATTTAATAAGCAACGGTATTAATGTTTTTACTAGATTTTTGAACACTTTTTAAGAGAAGGCATTTTCCACTAATGACGTATAAAAGTTAACCGAAATTTCGAATTTGATGAGGAAAATATATCAAAAATTTAATAAATACAACAAATATTGCAAAGTTAAAGAGTTTGTTAATTTCTTTGTTGATTTTGAAATTTTATTCGCTAATTGGAAATATTCCTGAGTAATACAGACAATTCGGAATTATAAAAAAAAAAGAATATCTAATTACGCGATAGTTCAACAATACCAATATTTGGAACATAATACAGGCACAGGCGTAACAAAAAAAGACGTCGTCTAATTCAGCTGAATTATTGAATCACTTCAAATAAAGCCTTCCTAAAGTAAAGCTCTTTTTAACCGATTTCAAAAATAAGGACGGTATCAATTCGTCTTTATGTTCTTTTTTTTTTGTATGTGTGTTACGCGATAACTCCGCAAAAAGCTTTGGAAGTCGGCGGCAATACAAAACAACAAACAGAACCAAAGCCGCCGACTTCCAAAGTTTTTTGTTTTTTTTTTCCAGATGGGAAATCACCAAATGATTTTTCACCTGAGCTTTCAAAGCTAAAGTTATTATTACCAGTAGCTGGTATTTAAGAGATCATATCATACAAACCATATTAGCTACTAGAAACAGGTTTGTGGTGCGTCACAATTTTGCGGTTCGTCTCAAAACGGTGATTAATTAGCAAAGATTGATGAAGAAAAACAAAAGAATGTCGGTGACGCGGTAACACCTACTTTGTAGGTACATCCTGATACTTGAGGAGTGATTAATAGAGAGATTCAAACTGCGAGTCTGTGAGAACGCATTGAGTTAAACCAATATGTTCTTTTTTTTAACATCGTTAAATGGCAAGCTGTCCGGCGCCCCACCTGATGTTAAGTGCTAACCTCTGCCTATAGACATCTGTAATACCAGAGACCTTGAAAATGCGTTGCCATCCCAGAGACAAAGCTGAAATATCTCACGTGCCTGTAATTTCACCGACACCCAAACCGTTCAATCCGGAATACAGTAACGCTGCTTTGCGGCAGAAATAGGTATGACGGTAGTACTTCCCTGAATGAGCTTCTTCACAAAGAGCTCTACGAACTACTCAAGCCAGGTATACCGAGACAGTTTACTACTTATAAACTGAGTTACAAAGTTGATTGAACTCGATCGAACCTTGGAATAATAGCAAGAACGCAAGCCAAGAAAATAAATTATTCCTCAACAGATTATTGAATGCAGTTCATTAATACCATTGTATGGAATCTCGCAAGCCGTAAACGTTGCACCTTAATAATTATCAACAAAAACTGCCACTACGAGCTTTAATTACTTAAAATTCCAGAATACATTGAAACACTTAGCTACATTGTTGCACAAATCGATCGATTTAAGTATCTCGCAATGCATTACTGGTCTGCATTGGAAATGTTTCGTCCAATTAGTGCATAAAAGGCAGTGTACGTTAAAATTTGATGTATTGCGAAAAAGTTGATGCTGTTCGGGTCGTGGTACACTGAGTATTTAATGTCCAGCCAAAGCATTGAACTATTTGAACCATGGATCAAATGATGTTCATAAAACATTGCCAGTGGTACTACTAGTAGGTTTTAAGGTCAGTAATTAAAATTCATCACAACATAATAAAAGGCTGAGTGCATCATAAACTTTGTCTGATTTTTATTCTATCTGACTGAAGTAATGATGAGTTTTGAAACAATGTTTTCGTAATGTGCACTTGCATACATTATGGCTTGCTTTTAATATGATAGAATCAAACAAAGAAAAACTAATATGTCAAACGACAAAAAACTAATGTGTTTGTGGCTGTGTCCAATATTGTAGCAATCATAATCGTGCTTTCTCTCTTTCCCTCTATCTCTAAACGTTTTATACTTATTTTAACACTTACAGATATTTGTAAATGGAAGACTTTAACACAATTGATTTTCAACATCAATTCGATAACCGATACTTTAGCAAACATCATCAAGGATGCACCAATAGATTTTGACACGCTAAAAAGATCATTGCATTTGCATTCTTTGTATAATTTAACACAATAGATACAACTACGTCTCCAATATTTAAGTTATTGTGTCAATGGCTTTATGGTAACATTTAATACGATATATTATGAGCATTGAGTCTATTGTTGTACTTTCAATGAGGCCACGTTGCCGAGTCAGCGTGAGTTCGATCGGCTTTCGTCTTTCGGCTTTCTAGGAATTCGATGTGTAACGACTATTTTTCTTGTACAATTGTCATTGAGATTGCATTTATTTTTAATAGAATGTGTTATTTCTTGATCAAGCCACACATATTTTCTTTTTAAAATTGGTGTATAAGTTACGATATTTCGCAAAAATAATCAAGCAAGCAATACTGCCTCGTATACAAAAATATTTTTTATAGCGAAACGAAAATGTACGGGAATTTTTAATCATTAATGTTAAATTTTTACCTTGCAACAATGATTTAAAATACGCCAATTAATTTATCAGTACCATTCGTTATACACTTAAAAATCCTGTGACAATTCTTCAACAAACATTTTTTAAAACCATGTCGTTAAAAACCTTGATTTAAAAAAAAAAACGTATTTTATAAGGAACAAATGTTAACAAAACCCGCTCATAAATTAATCGTTCTTTTAACAAATACTAAGAGAACATAAAAGCTGATGATCACCTACATTTGAATAAAATTATTACCATCTCATTGTTCGGCGCGTGCGCAAGCGCATCGTTTCAACACGAAATTTTATGTTTATCATTCTATTTGACATTTTTACGAACAATGCAATGCCTATCTCACTCCCACGTGTGCTCATAGCTGTAAGAATGAAAGGGATGGAATGCGATATCAGCTTGCTCTTTAGATTTTGAAAGAATTCCAAACATGAGCTGAATCACGTTGTTATAATTACCACGTTTGTTTCATGAATAATTCAGAATGCAGCAGGAGAAAATTATTCAATTAATAAGGGTAGCCAAAACGATTTTTAATTTTATTACAGCCGTTTATTATATTTAAAATGTAGAATAAATGGTTTTCAAAAACGTACCTAATTATCACACACATAGGTATTTAAATAATATATACGACTCCAGCAGCAATCACCTTTTATTTTGACCCTTTAAAAATTACATTAATATTATTTTTCTAAAAGACCCACACTGTTGGCAAATGCTATGCAACCAAAGATTGTACAGTACGAGACTAGTGAAGGCATGGTCCTGCAGCTTTGCAACCTCAAATTATATAAATAGGAAGATACCTAATGTATAAAATAACAGTAATAATAAGGATTGAAATTCAACCCCACTGCGGCCAAATTATAATATACAAATGAGAGTGTAAGCAGAAATAACGAAACAGTTTATGTCCCGCACGTTCCCACAGGAAAGGTATGCGCTTGAATGAGAACAGAGCCACACGCGGAGACGCTATTGGTTATAATTATTTTTTACTTTTTTTGTATGTAGTTTTTGTTGTAGTTACGAATTGTTTGGGTAGGGAATATTTGTTCAGTCAGAAGTTTTTTAGGATTTGGAAATGATTTTTCCGAAAATAACTGACACAAGGGTAAATATATACGATTTTTGTCAAATGCTGGCGTAAATCAGTACGAATTTAACCCATATAATCCCAGTGTTCCATTTTTGAAAAACACTAATTTAAAAATGCATTCAAAAATAATAATAAAAAAATAAAAAAGTAACCGTTTCAAAAATGGAACACTGGGATGATATGGGTTAAAATAAGAACAAGTAATATAGGATAGGTTTTTCAATGTTTTCCAATTTGAAAAGAGTGTCCATGGAATTTCTTGCTCGTTCTTTTCCATAGAGACCTACGTTTTGGAACGAGCAACTAGCTTCAACTTTTTATATGAGTAACTTCTTGACAATTCAAAAGTGCCTGTAAATGGTCTAATTAAAATAAATGTTTTAACTTTGACTTTGGAAAAATGTAACATATTAAACATGGAAGAAAGATACTTCAAACACTCTGTTTATTACGGTCAGTAAAACTTTACAGTAGGTATTAATTTGGTCAATTTAAAAGTATGTTTTCAAAAGAAAGGAGACTCTTGTCATCAAAAATATTCTAACATATCTCCACCGGTTCCTCTGTTTCTGTGCAACGAAGTATGCGCGCTGATATATTGGGCTTCGGTCGGATAGCCCCCGGCGGTTGCCCGGGCTATATCCCCTGCGTCTTTGGGTACTCCTCTGACCATGTAGTTAGCGGATTAACTTGTTGTATAACTAATTTTATGTATAGTGACGTCAGTTGATTGAAGTTGTTAATTATTATTCGTCCAAGCTATTCCGAAGACTTTCGTTGCATACTTCGACAGTCAGCATGGGTTGAACCACAAAAACTCTTTATTAGTGTATTTCTAGACGTTAAGGAAGAGTTACGTTCCTAAATTCATGTCTAGTCGTAAACGTCACTGAACTATTTAATAAATAGAATAGATTATTTCTAAAACATAGGTCGGCACTATTGTTGTCGCTTTTACATAAAAAAAAGAAAAAAAAAACAGTTTGTAAAAAAAAAAATATCTATCTCATTGTCCCAGTTCAACCACAGACTAATTACATAAAAGATTTCACAATTCCCACAGTCCTCTTAAACCCTCACAGAGGGCGTGCCCGGTAGCTAAATAAATACTGGCATACGATACACATAATATATATGCCGCAGTCGGCTACTGGTTTACGCGGTAGCCAATCAATGAGTGTAGGTAAAAATGTTGCAGCTTATAGGTAGAAACGTGAATCGTGTGAGCAATTTTCAACTGTAATTTTATTCTTTGGTAAATGTACATGATTGTGTATTAAGTTTTCAAATGCTTTTTGGTTATGCTATTCAAAATAAAATATACTGCCTCGTTAGCGTAGTGGTCCTCAGCGCGACTGCTACGGTAGATGTCTTGGGTTCGATTCCCAGTTCGAGCAAAAAATGTTATTGGGTTTTTCTATGAAATTCTCAGTAGCAGCTCGGAGTTAGGATTCGTGCCCGATTAATGGCAATAGGCTCGCCCCCTATTACATGGGGCCTAACCCTTCGGGGAATACAGGCGCGATGGTATGTAAATAAAATATGTATATTCTACAGTATCACATATTACTTACTCGTAATTCGTAAAGCAACTTTTTTATAACATTACCTCATTCAAGTGTACAACAGAATACAATCACAGTGTCCACATTGGGGACATACAAATTTGAGTCTCTAAATACATCCCTGTTGAACTTTTTGTCGCAAAATGTTGGTAGGTGTGTAACTACACTAAAGTATCAAGACTAAACACTCTTCTACAAGTCAGTTCTACTTTGTATGTGCTAAATGTCAAACATTATTCCTGCAACTACGTTCATCTCAAAACTAGTCCTTAAGTGAAAGGTGAAAAAGTCCCAAATCGTCCTTTACAGTTATATTAGTCACCACGAGTCGTGAGCACAAATGTCAAGTTTATATTTGGGTTTTTGGGCTCCTTTTGGGATTTTTTGGGGCGCCGATGCTGCACGCGATCGGTTCGGCTGACAGACCAATCGCGTAAAGCGTCGGCGGTCCAAAAAACCCAGAGAGTAACCCAAAAATTCACTTGACATTTGTGCTCACGACTCATGGAGACTACTATATCAACCACGAAGGATGCCATTTGTTAGAAGACTCGACCAATCTTGATCTAAAATGTTTGTTCTCACACATTAAATCTATCAATTAAGTGGTCGTATTGCCTCGGGGACTGCCGACCTTTAAATTAAGATGTCGGATCATGCAATATATTTTACGTTAATCGAACATTTTAGATTCGTGTGAGAACTTTTTAATTTCGACATAGGCTAAACGCTATCTATTTCGGTATAGTTGACCACAAGTCGGTGGAAAAAGAGAGTAAGTATTGAGTTTCTTGCCCATCCTTCACTGTACGAAACTGCCTTTTGGACATAATTATTTATTACAGTTAGATTTTATTCATTTTTACTTGTAAATAAGAATAAAATGTGCATTTTAATGGTATATTTGAAATAGTTTGATTTTGAGTTTAGGTTACCAAAGCAGTAGCTTTGGTTACCATTAACGTGCTGTCGACTGTACCCTGGTGATCAGATGTAAGTATTTCAAGTGGATATCGGGAGGTATCCTGAAGCTGCAGTAATAACAAGTAGGTAGGCAATTATTTTTTGAATTGTACACATCTCTAAGATTCGTGCTAAGTTTGAAGATTAGCAGGGAAGAGACCCTAGAATTTTTTGTAAGTATTTTATATTTTTTCCAATTAGGTGGTCTTTAACTGCCTCGTTAGCCTACTGGACTTAGGCGCGACTTCTACGCTAGAGGTTTTGGGTTCGATTCCAAGGTCGAGCAAAATGTGTTATTGGCTTTTTCTATGAAATTCTTAGTAGTAACTCGGAGCTAGGATTTGTACCCGGTTAGTGGTAATAGGCTCGCTCCCATTACATAGGACCTGAACATACCGGCAAACTGTGGGTGTACATTGGTACACCTCTGCCTAACCCTTTGGAGAATAAAGGCGAGATGGTATGTGTGCGTGTTATGTACTATTATAATTTGTATATGCCTCTTAATAAATTATCTGTTTATTTATTATTATAGGTCAGAACTCTTTGCTTAACTTGATACTTATGAAAGAGAAATTCATTGAATTAAATATTATGATCAAAAAGGTACACTGTCACCGTGTACCAATGAACATTAGCCGATATTCGAGTACCTACCTAATAAACTACCTACAATGACGTCATTAACATGAGCTAACCAATTCGACACGCATCTTCGTGCGTGCGTGTGCGCATGGAAAAAATGAAATCCGGCTACTGTTCACCAATCAGGAGGCGGGGGGCGGAGCGCGTAACACGGCAGCGAATTGTTGAACCGCGTTTAAAAAAAAAGATTATTCATTTTTTTCACCGCTTCGTCGGCACTTGAGTTGTGATCAGTGTGGGTGGGACTTTCTATAGCCCGCAGCGTTTTTCTCGTGGGATGCAAACGATCTTGCCTATACATACTACACATTATAATACCAAAGAGGTATCGTTGGTTTTTATATGAGAGAGTTGAATTGCCTTTTTATAGAGGTCCATATATCTGCGCGATTTTACGTCCCGCGTTTACGTGGAACTTTTAGATGGCTATTTTATTCACAGATCAGAATTGATGTTGATGGTTCTAGTATAAAAGTGTTACTATAAAACATAGTACATAGCAAGCAACAAAAATACAATCAAAACCTGTCTTGATGCCCGTATCTTCAAATAATCTCACAAACACTCGAAGTCGGACGGACAAAGGCGAACTGTAACATTAAGGCTATGCACACAACACAAAAAGCGGTCAGGTAGAACGTCACCTGTGGCGCTAACCGGACGGGATGTTTGCGGTCAAGCCGCGCAAATAGCGCCATGCGAACCCACCTTTACAAACAAACCGAACTCAATGGATGGATGTGTCGCTTGTGAATGAACGTGCTAAGTGCCTATATGGTATCGTAATATACCTTGAAGTGTCAAATAGTTTGCAGAAAAAAAATAGTTAAACAAAGCTTAACAATTCCGTGGTCAAACAGAATAAACGTGAAGAAATATTTAATGTTTGTTCAGAGATCCAGAAAGAGAAGACATTTAAATGTATATACCAAACAAAACCTAAGGAAATTTTCTTCAATTTCATTGAACTTTGGTCCACATGAATGAGGTCTCCAGTCTCTGAACGGAAACGGTGGTCTCCAATATACCCGGGCTAAAGGGACAAACAGTTTATGGACCTCGAAGATTATTTTTTTTTTTTTTAACTTTGCCGTACACTAGGAATTACTCCTGTATCGTGGGTGCGTTTACAAACATTATATACTCACATACACAAACAGCTAGGTCATACAAATATTTGTTCCGTGCGGGATTCGAACCCTCGACACGAAGCGCAGCAGCCAATGGCTCAAACATTTTAAAGTAGATATTTATCATCCAAGAAAGTAGCTTATTGGTCCTAGAACAGATTGTCATGAGGCAGAAACATGAAAAAAAAACAAGAAACCCTACAAATGATTGATTTAAAATCCAAACTATTTTCTTTAAGCGTCAATTTATACTCAACCTTTTCACCACAATCTAAAATAAGAAAGAACTAATCAATACCCAATAACAATTTCTCGAACGTCCCACCTACATCAGCAACAAATGGCATCAATACCCACCCACAATGTTATCTCATCGGAGTTTCTTCAAAGAGTACAAAAACCAACTCATGCGCAAACATGTGATAACTTATCTATTCGCCTCACCCACTATTTAAACAGAGATAAGACACAAAAGAATGTACCTATCAATTCTTTAACATAACACCTCACATAATTGGCATTGTCGGTAATCTTGGCAATTACTATCAATGTCTTTATGTTGTTGATAAGTAAAAGTCCTGTTTGTAGATATGAATGCGATGTTAGCATGTTATTTTCTTTATTGTTGAAAGATAACATTTCTTCCTTTGTTTTGATATTTCCCACTTAAGTAGGATGTTATCTGAGCTATGGATAATTAACACACCCTATAGATATCATGACCGGTGACTAAAAGTTGATAGGTATACGGTTAACCAGTAGGCTTGTGTCCTATTTGAAAAGCTTGATGCGATTGTGAATAATGACTTAGTAGGTTTTTATATACCATCACGCCTGTATTCCCCGAAGGGTTAGGCAGAGGTGTACCAATGTACACCCACCGTTCGCCGGCATGTTTTACGTCCCATGTAATAGGGGGCGAGACTATTGCCATTAACCAGGCACAAATCCTAACTCCGAGCTGCTACTGAGAAATTCCTAATGGAAAAACCCAATAGCAAAGTGTCGACCTGGGAATCGAACCCAGGACCCCATGCTCATCAATCGCGCTTGCGACCACGAGACCAACGGGGCAGTTAACGGGGTATTTTCCACTTTAGTAGGATGTTATCTGAGCTATGGATAATTAACACACCCTATAGATATCATGACCGGTGACTAAAAGTTGATAGGTATACGGTTAACCAGTAGGCTTGTGTCCTATTTGAAAAGCTTGATGCGATTGTGAATAATGACTTAGTAGGTTTTTCAGAATTAAAAAGAGTAAAAGTAGCAGGTTCCAATACTAGCCGAAAACTTGAATCGGTATTCAGTTTGCTCTGATCTACGATTAGCGAATTAGCGGTCTTACTCCAAATAATACATTTCGAAATAAACACTAATGATTGATCTAAAAACGCTTTTGAAGATGCAAAACAATAAAACGAAAACGAACGATATTATTCACGAATCAATCAGATCTTCTGTAGCATAATCAATAGGTACCAATTTATCTACTACTGAATGTATCCAATATATCTTCTATACATAGGAACAACCCTACGTCAAATTTCATAACCTATCAAGAAACTGTATGTTAATATTTAACACATCTAAACTTGGAATTCGTTTATCTATAGCCAAGATTCCCGAGAGATAAGCTTAGACGGAACCCACGAGCTTTTGTCTTTTATCTCGTTCAAACAAAGGTATCCTGTACCTCTGTGAACAAATTATGTTAAAACTTAGAAGTTTCGTTATGTATAAATATATATTAGCTTTTGTTGGGTTTGACTGTAACACCTTCGTTTGTATGGTTTTGGAGATAGCAGTGTCGGACTCGATCTGATTTGGTGGTTGAGCAGTGAGCTGGTTCATTTTTGATGTTCAACTTTTTTTGCTAGGGGCATCATTTAGTGAAAAATTGTACCACTAGCGGCGAGTAATAGGCACCTATTTATATTTTTCATCACAAATTAATAATCATATTTAAATAAATGTTGGAAGGAAGTACAGTACTAGACTTTGACTTTGAATAAAACTTGACAAGTTGACAATTTGAAAAGTACATGAATTTCAAATATCATTTCTTGTCGCTGAGTTTAACTAAAACATTTAAAGAAAAAAAGGACTTAAGGTAAATTATTATTAGACCATAGTGGTGAAATAGAAACCTTTTCTCGTGAATTTACACAATACCTAAAAAACTACATTTTCTTAGTTGTGAATAAAATCGATTATTTAGTTTTCAGATCCGCGGAGAATTTTAGTTTAACCAGCTTGAGGTCAGCTGTCAATCCCCGAATAACAGTTCACCTTAAGCTCATTTTACGTAAATAAATTCACCGAGGGAGACTTTTACAGAATAGCAAAGCCTTTCAGAGTTATCTCAGCATAAAAACATCGAACCCTCATCGTGATAAAACTGCCCAAATCATCACATTTGACATGCGTTTAGACAATAGGTGACTGTTTACAAAACCATTATGTAACTATCTATTTTAAGGACTTAATCCTTTACTGGATCTTTACAGTAAATAAGACCATATTCTGCATCATAATAAGATACATTTTTTAAACTAGGCAATCAAAGAATATTAGTCATAATCATGGCTAAAAAACCAACAAACATTACAACTCGTGTTCTCGATCAATATTTAAGCATCAAAAGGTTATAAATGGTTACAACGTTCGGTCGGCGGTGTCATGACAAAAGCTTTTCTGATAATAAATAATCATTGTCTTCAGATTATGCCTCCCCATTGGTCGTAAACACAGGGCAATGTGTTAATATGTGCCTATATGTATGTGACAGTATGCCTTTTATTTGTGGTGAAACAAGATAGTGATGGGCGTTCGTTATTATAGAATCGACTAATGCAAATCGACTAAACCGATTGTTTAGTATCTCATTATGTGGATCGTGAATGTGAGGTCTTGTACAGCTTGATATTTATAATGTGCATTCAGAAATACGTCGCTTAGTTGTATTTAGTTTGTGCCATTTAACTGTCCTTAATACCATCTACTACAATATGTAGGTAATACGATGTACTTGCAAACTATTGACATAAATATTATCTTAAATATAAATAAAAGTAGAGAGGCCCAGACATGTTTATATTTTCTAGGAAACCGTACGATAAATAACGTCCAACCCTTCATTTGACAATATACACCCCTAACAAAAAATACAACAAATTATTCTACATTTTATACTAATTCAAACCCTAATAAGAATAATCGATTATACATATAAATCGATTAAAATCGTTCATCACTACTAAAACCGAACGCGGTGTGGTTCGGCGAAGTTGAAAGAAAGTGGCGATGCGCAGACGCCCCGTCGTGAGTCCTCGACATTCCCGAAACGTTCTACGGATTCGATATTTGAAAATTTAAATATGGGCACCTACAAGTGGCGAATTTAAAGGCCACTTTTTAATGTCAGCGGGACATATTCATTTGAAATGAACATAAAAAGCCGTTGAGTTAACAACGATATGACTAAGAAAAAAAAATTACATTTGTTGTCATTTGATATTTTTTGACGGTAAATTATCAAAATACATAATGAAAAATTATTTAAGCTTAACAGAAATATTATTTAAGTATCCTACAAAATACTTTCGTATTTTCTAAATCCATAGGTATCATTATTCTCCATAACATTATTAGCGTATTAAAACATTTAAAATATAAAATCAACAGACTTCAGTCAATTATAAAAAGAAAACCAATTATCTAAGTAACAATTCTTTTATAATTTTATCTGTCAAATCCAAAAATATATTTTATTTTAATTTATAAAATAAAATATATGAATATTTACATTTTATCTAAATATACAAACAAAAAGCTACGATGTTTCATCGGCTATAATTGAGAGTGATCCGCAATTTGCAAGGTATGCAAGCGCGTGCTGCCTTGCCACCGTGGTACGCTATACACCGGGAGCTCGATCATTTAATATTACGTTTATTACATTTATCGCGCAACTGTTGCAAAACACACACATACCATCACGCCTGTATTCCCCGAAGGGTTAGGCAGAGGTGTAACAATGCATACCCACAGTTCGCCGATATGTTTAGGTCCCATGTAATATGGGGCGAGCCTATTGCCATTAACCGGGCACAAATCCTAACTCCGAGCTGCTACTGAGAATTTCATAGAAAAACCCAATAACACTTTTTGTTCGACCTGGGGATCGAACCCACGACCTCTAGCGTAGCAGTCGCGCTTAGGACCACTAGGCCAACGAGGCAGTTCTAACTGAGGCAGGCAAAACTTTATGATTTTAGCAATGAAATCTAATCAAATTGGAATAGTTAAGATTTTCGGTTTCTGTGTGTTCATTTGAAAAACATATTCCTCTATTTTCAAAAATTAGTAAATCAATTTTGATTTTTCTTTTAATTTTATGTTGGTATTAACTCAATTCGAAAAGTTAATTTGGCAGCATTTTACGAAATAAGTTACAAATCAATGATTTCGTAAAGTTTTTTTTTTACTTTGACAATATTTGGTGAATCAGTTTTATTCATAATCAATAACTATTTTAAGAATTAGGATTAAGAAACTGCCCTAATTCATTTATTAAATCTATATATGAAATACCAAGATTTACTTCATATTAAATTTCTCAATACAAAGGCACAAAAGAAAATATATTTTTAAAATATAACCCTAGGCTCTTAGCTTACAAAGCCCACATTGTAAGTAATTATGTATGTAAATCGAGGCGCTTCGAGCTACAGAAATTGGCCCGACTTGATACATAAATAAGTTATTTAGCTTTTTTGCAGCTTGATAGGGATCACTCAAGTTATAATTATATTATTTGGATTTAATCCGTTTACAAACACGCAATTTTTGTTTAAAATGGTTTCTAGTAAACAGATGTTTGATCAATAAAGATTTAAAAAAGCATTTTCGTTTAGATATTTTATATAGAATTTTATTCTATATTTTGAATTTGGAATTTATATTATAATTTGCTAAAAGTAGAATGTAATTCTAAATTTAAATGAAATAACAAAAGCTGCAATAAATCCCTTACATTTATGTAAAAATTAAAATAATAATAATGGGCACTTTATATTTAAAGCCGTCAGTAAGATAAATAGTCACAAAAAGAAAACCTAGTTTTAAGAACAAGAAATAACTTACAGTATTGTAACTTAAGGTTATAGTTAAACACCGGTTTTATCGTTATTTATAACTGTTCGTATTATGGAGTTTAATTATCAACGGCAAATATCAGAGATTCATTTCAGTTGGAACACAATGGTTGGCCATACATAAATTCATCAGAATTATAATTATTATGGCTATGAAAGTGCCGTTTCCGTGTAAATTAAACTTACATGATTATTATTTTTAAATTATCAGCGGTTATTTCTTGAAAACAATTTCAGAAGATCATTTATTGGACAGCTTTTGTACAACTTAAAAAAAAAAATTAATAGCAGTATGTACTGACGATACAGTTGATTCTAACAACATTTAGTCACAAAACAAGACCATATTTCTCATAAAACTTTGGCTTTTCTAAGACTAAATTTTCGTCTATGTTTTTGCCATCTAAATTAATATTTAACATACAAATTGTAGTAAAAGCAAATCGAATTACTATATAATTTCTATAACCTTTTCTGCATCAAAAACTTTTTCTTGTTGCATCAATTAAGAAGATTCGCTTGGAAGTCTCACGGGAACATATCTTTAAGGTGTCAAAATGTGTCTCTAATGATGCGTACAATACAAAACTTTTGAAAATCACAAAAGTCTCAAGTGTTAACCTTAAAATATCTCTCGATGTTTTTTTCTGTAGCCATTATTCTTTTATTGTTAAATAAACCATAAATCGTTACAAAATGGTCACTATCTCACGTTGAATGGATCGGCCGGTGGGTGCACATGATTTTAGTAAAAAAATGTCTATAATAAGGACAATATTTTTGGATGTCCTTTGTGGTGCTAGCGCCGAGAGGCGCTAAGGCGACATTTACATGATAATAGCTACGATTATTCAAATAATTTTTCTGTTCGTATATATAAAAGGATGGGAACATTTTTTTCTGTAATTGTTTGAGATTCCACTATAAAGTTTATTGCATTCATTTTATACGAATGAATTACTATTTTTAAAGCCCTGCTCCGTCCGAACTATAATTAAAATACTCGCGATGTTTATCGCGAATGTATCAGCATTTATAATACTGACCTAAAGACTCGGAACTGTGAATGTGTTAGGTATATCCAAACAGGAATCGCGTTTGTGTGTGAGAGTGTATGAATATTATGATCAAGCAGAATGTGATGAAAATGTTAATTATGAATGATAATGAATTAATGAATGATAACTAAAGTTTTATAATATTTTATCTAAAAAAGGAACTTAGAATAACACATAAATAAAATGTTATTGATTCAATCGTATTCTCTAGTATTGTAACACTTATTAAAATGTATTTATTTTGAAGAAATGTGAATGAAGTTTTGTGTAAATTTTCCCAATGAAGACCTTCAAGATTTAATATGAAGAAAGTTACGATTGAATCAACAAATATAAGAACAAATGTCAGAGTACTCACTGTATTCGGGCGATAGTAACTGCGATATTGTTGATTAATGTTTATTTTTACGTATAAATTACTCGGCTGCGCGGCGGTGACTGTTGCGTTTGCAGTAAAAAACAGTAATTTATTAGTGGCGACTTCTCGTGTTGGCACGGGCTTAACGAGTGTGTGGCGTGCGGTGCGGTGGACAGAAAAAACTGGCTCGCTTGGTACGTAGCTCGAGCAGCAGTGGCCTGAGGAAGAATAACCCCAGGAGTCGATGGGAGCTGCCACCGCTTCCGAACGTCCCCGCACCCCGCGCCGCCTCCACCCGCCCGATACAGATCACGCATTCTACGAATACCTTTAGCTACGGCGCCGACGACCACCAGCCATCTCTTTCGCTCCAATGATGGTACTGCTGCGCTGGAGGTCCGAAGAATCACTGTCGCGCGGGACGGAGGGGTTCTAATGGAAGTTTCACAGCGAACGACGCTTCCTAAGTTCACCAAGTAAAGGTCACACGGGCTAAGCGAGCCGAGCGACGCAGCGTGAGCGTGGAACTCAACCGCGGCGAGGTAGCCGCGCGTGCGCAACACCGGCAGCGCCCACATGACCGGCCGTTTAGCTGCGCGCGCTACCCGCGAACCGATAGCTATCCTGCTCGCACTCACTAGCAGACATATGCCTCTCTTTCTAACGCGGAGACGTGGAAAAATGTATCTAGTTCTGTAGAGGCGACGCGGAGTGCAGTAGCTAAGTTTTTTTTTTTCGTTTCAATAAATTTGTGGTTGTTCGTCTCGCTTAGGCGCGCGCCCGGGGCGTCGTCGAGCGAGACGGTGTATTGCCACCGGGTTACGCCTTCCGCGCGTTCTCGTTATTATGTAGGTTGGCCACGTATTAGAGCCTCCATGTACTGCGCAAGTATAAAATATAATATTGTCGTAAATACGAGTTGTTTGCGGCGTGGCCGGTTATTTATGTTCGGTGCGCGCGGCTACCGTAGTACGCGCCGCCTCCTATGTTTTCACAATACACAATTGATGGACAATATTGATGTGTTCTTATGTTTTATTTTAGCAGGTATTATTAATATAACATGATTAATATTTACGTATTCCTTCTAAATAAAATGACTATACAATTTTGCTATTGATTCAACAGAATTTATAACGTCCAAAATTTTTATCCCTACTGCCATTGAATTTTTTGGCACAATTGTATTGCAACATAATTATGAAATATTGACTCGATACCTGACGAGCATTTACAAATCGATTCTTTTTATAAATGAAGAGAATATGCATAGATTATTGCATATGTGTAGACATTGCCAAATTATTAACTAGGCGTGGGAGCTGTATTCGGTTGCAGAGTAATAAATTATCAAAAATGGTTAAAATTTATTCAAACAATGAACTTTTTGTTCTCCTATTTAAAGGTAGCTATCATATATCATTTTGGTTCCCATTCCTAAAAGGGAATTCAGAAGTATAATGCATCTTACATAATATTCAAATTTTAAGAGGACATTTTATAGGTTTTTCCAAACTACACATTGAAAATCCCACCTGTTCAAATTGGCTGACTAATATTATTTTTTTTTTATTAAACATGTTTGAAGGATATTTACAGTGGCGACCAAAAGTCCATAGGCAAGCGTGCTTATAGACTTTTGAGCGTTTACTGTACATACTCAATAGTGTTAAAGTAGCACCCTACTATTTCCATGAACTGCTAACAATAAAACAAAAATACATGGAAACAACAAAGATTTGTAAGGCTGACTAAATTCTATTGATATCTTTGATAATTCATAAATATTTGTGATATTTTTCTTTCACAATTTATAGAAAATGAAATTTAGTGTTCTTTTAAAATACAAGTGAATTTTCGATATTTGGGATCATGTTTTCTATTTTTTCTAAGTGAAGACTTGTAAATGACTGTCAGTTCAATTTACTGTTACCAGTCTGGGTTTTTTTTAGCTGTAGGTCTTCCATATTAATTAATTAAGATCTATTTTTGGTATTTAAAAGGTTGATACAGCTCATTCCTTCTCTGCTTGAATTTTGCGATTCCCTGTGCTTACTATTTCATAGGAGACTGTTATTTTTAGGGGACTTCGAAATCACACATACTACCAACCACCACGCGTACAACATTTATAGTAGGGTAACGAAACACTGGTCATTGTGACTAACCTAAGGGGAGCCCTAATATGATGATGGGAATGTTGACATTGATACTTTACTTGTGAACAAATTAAAGTTACAAAACAAATGAAAAAGGGACCCGAAAACTAATTTTCGTAACTAAAAACGTTTGAATATCTCGTCAGCCTTATGTGGACTGCTACGCTAGAGTTCTTGGGTTCGATTCCCAGGTCAAGCAAGTGGTTTTTCTATGAAATTATTAGTAGCAGTTAGAAGTTAGGAATTGCGCCCGGTTAAAAGCAACAGGCTCGTCTCCTATTACATGGGACCTAAACATACCGGCGAACTGTGGGTGTACATTTGTACCCAACTCTTCGGAGAATACAGACGTGATGGTATGATGGTAAAAACGTTCAAAATCTAGTCGCAATCTCATCTCAGCTACAGCGACCGCTCCTAAAAATTACGAGAATCGCCCTGCTCTTTGACATGACAGACCACACGGACACTAGTCTAAGTCAGATCTCTATACAAACCATATTGTCTTAATCACAATTGTTATAACGGATTTTTTGAAGACACGCGCGAAAAACAATAGAAACAAAAGCATTGTCTGTAAATGGACATTCCATACAACGCCGTCACGGATATAAACAAGCAATCAAGAGGACAAACGACTAGAATAACCGAAAATATCAAAACATATTAGGGGTTGAATTGTTTTCGAAATTGGCACCAATTATACGTGACAACGGGGTCTCATAGACTTATTGTTGCACTATTAACACTGCAAAGTGTCACGGAATGTTTGCTTACAATATTAAGAAACAAACCTTTTATGGTGATGGAAAAAATGTGATTGTCCGGCTTTTGTTGGGGCGATGAATGGTTACTGCGACCACACTGAGGGTGGGTGCGTTGCTAATTTTCTAATTTACGGGACTTCAAGTTTTTGGGATTAGGGTGTGTTTGACAGATTTCTTGAAACGGTTTAGTATGTTTTACGTCAATTTGATATTCTTTATTGCGAAATCTATACAGATATTACAAATCTAAATTTTATTATTAAATATTTCTGACATTAGTGCGCGCGTTGATGTCTTTTCTTAGTAGATTAATTTTGACACTTTTTGTTCAAAAATTTTTAGGTGTTTTCATTTACTTCGAAACACCACCAATTTTATTTCATACATTTTATTATGCAACAAATTGAATGGTGATGTGATTATACAGAATTTCACTACGGACATTCGATAACAGTACCGATTGTACAACGAATCGTCTGTATCGATGGTCAAACAATCATTGCTAACATCGTAGCGGAAAACTCGAGCGTGTTAACAACTAACCACGCTACCGGCCCCATAAAAGCGAATTGTATCTGCACTTCGATCGCTGTATACCTTATAAAGCGGCCGGCTAGCCGAACGCCTTCTAAAAATAATGTTTTGGCTCATCATTAGCCCGACAATGCGACGCGATCGGTTCGTGCTTTGTCTTTTTAGTCGGTGACGCAATTCATACCGAAACGGAACAATAAAATTCTTAAAATCAATAAAGAAAATTCAATTCTATTTTCTTTACACTAAAGTCTATAATCAAATGAGCGGCATCGTTGTTGATCTCCAAAAGAATTGTTCGTTGACAACAGAGACATCGATGCTGTTCTTTTTTTGAATATCGATTGTAAAGAGCATTCTCATGGGCTGTGAGAACTTTCAAGATGTACAGTCGCGGCTTAAATTCTTTTCTATTCAACGAGTCTTTGTTAATACTCATTGTCGGATGCTCGAAGACAGTTTTGTGCGTGATGATACAGCGGTCGGTGGAACCGATTGTGATCGTGTATTTCTAGGCGGTTAAGCATTTGACAGGGCAAATGGTCGCATTGCCTTTTTCAGCGACCACCCTATAAGTCTTGTCAACTTAAGATTTCAGAGCGTGGGTTAGGCTAAGATTAGCTTAACTTTACGCTAAACCTCATATCTGAATCTCAGTCGTAGACTCTAGGCTTTGTAAAGGCAAAGGGTTATTACGAACTTTTGTAAGGGAAACTTTGGGGCTGCCCCTTTAGTCTCGTGGTCGCAGGCGCGACTGATGAGCACGGGGTCCTGGGTTCAATTCCCGGGTCGGGCAAAAAGTGTTATTGGGTTTTTCCATTACGAATTTCTCAGTAGCAGCCCGGACTTTGGAAGTTGGTGGTGTGACACCCCCGTGTCTCGGAAAGCACGTAAAGCCGTTGGTCCCGGCTGTCATTAGTAGATCTTTGACAGTCGCTACGGATAGTCAGAAACCTGACAACCAGTCTTACCACAAGGTATCGTGTTGCCCAGTAACTGGGTTGTGGAGGTCAGATAGGCAGTCGCTCCATATAAAACACTGGTACTGGAAGCCGACCCCAGCATAGTTGGGAAAAGGCTAAATAGATGATGATGTAAGGGAAACTTTCAGTGGCAGGGCTTTTTTATATCATTGGATGGCAAACATGCCCACAAGCCACCTGATGTTAAGTGGGCACCGCTACCTATACACATCTGCAATACCAGAGGCCTTGCAAATGCGTTGCCATTCCAGAAACAAAGCTGAAATGTCTTCTTCAAACCGGAACGTAGCGACGCCAGGTTTATGAAAACATGTGTTCCTATTAATTCCGTCTAAAGAACATACATTACATTTTCTTCTCAGCCTTTTAATAAAATCGTCAGAATTAATAAGAATATTATGTCTAGTTAAAGTTAACGACCAATCAACCGTTACGCAACAGTGCAGCTGATAGGAAGCCTCAAGATTGACGACGCGATTTGATCCAACTTATCGATTACCTATAGTTCTAATAACTTTATTAACAAGTCATAAAATTTTTAATACCTCATCGCACAGGCATCTGTCGACCATAGAATATATTATTATTTCTATATGTTTGATACTAAAAATATTTTATTATACTTATGAATAATTATGTGAAAATCTATTCGCTTGTCTACTTGGTTTCCGTTCATAGTTTGTTATCAACGGTGAGTATTCTGCCAGTAACTGCCTCGGTAGCCTAGTGGTCCTAAGCGCGACAGCTACGCTAGAGGTCTTGGGTTCGGTTCCCAGGTCGACCAAAAAGTGTTATTGGGTTTTTCTATGAAATTCTCAGTAGCAGCTCGGAGTTAGGATTTGTGCCCGATTAATAGGCTCGACCCCTATTACATGGGACCTAAACAAACCGGCGAACTGTGGGTGTACATTGGTACACCTCTGCCTCACCCTTCGTGGAATACAGGCGTGATGGTATGTTGTTGTATTCTAGTAAAATAATAATCTAGAACTTAGTAGTAGTTAGTAGGTATCTACTTATTGGGGATTTCCCTTTACCGCCATTGATAGAAAAACCGACTTCTTCTTTGCGTGTCGATGATACACTTATCATTTTTTTGCCTGCAACTTTGTCCGTGTGAAAATTATGCACTTATGGCAATCGACAATACTGTAGTTTTCTAAATCATCATCTACTACTTAGCCTTTTCCTTATGCTGCGGTCGGCTTCCAATCTAACCGGATACAGCTGAGTACCAGTGTTCTACATGGAGCGACTGCCTAACTGACCTCCACAACCCAGTTACTGGGCAACACGATACCTCTTGGCAAGACTGGTTGCCAGACTTTCTGACTAACTGAGAAATTCGTCATGGAAAAACCCAATAACAGTTTTTGCCAGACCCTGGAATCGAACCCAGGACCCCGTGCTCGTCAGTCGCGCTTGCGACCACGAGACCAACGGGGTAGTTTTCTACATATTAGTTAAATAATGTTTGTAAATTGAAATCGTACTTTTAAATATTACTTCTAACAAACATAAATTAGCAACTATACAGGATGTTAGGGTAAACAGAGGGAGGGGGGGGGGGGGGGGGTCAGTAGTCATGAAACTGAACAACTTTTACAATATGGTACGATCAAAACATCAAATGCTCCATACATATTTACATTCGCATAACTCGACAATATGTAAGGAACTTAAAACTGTGAAAATCAGCTTTGTTTTCGCAATTTTAAGTTTTATTTCATACTGTTTATTTCTATTATATTTTTAGTGGTTTATTTTCATAAGCACTATACTCCCTTGTCCCAAGTCCCTTGTTTAAACTAACACCTCGTATATCGCTTTAGGTAGATTTATTTTTGTAACAGCTTCTGCCAGCGTCTTCGTTCGTGTAATTTTTCACTCGCATTAGGTTTTTTTTTTTTTTTGGGGGGTGGGAAATCATCAAATATCTTCTCCCGCCCGGAGCAGGGCGGGAGGGAGTGTCGGACTTTTACTGACTTAAACCCACCCATGTTCCTTCTTGTGCCCTTTGCGTTCCGGGGGCGCAATATCTCTTACGAACAACCCGCAGCCTTGTAGGTTCTTAAAAGTCACATTTATTATGAATAGTGTATAATGAATTGCCTATTGGCGTAAGTTTCCTTCGATTTAATTGACGGCACGGTTGGCGCAGTGGCTGAGCGATTGGCTGCTGCGCTGCGTGTCGCGGGTTCGATTCATGCTCGGAACATATATTTGTATGGCCTACAGACAGTTGTTCCGGGTCTGGCTGTTTGTGTTTGTGAGTTTATATGTTTATTAGGTTACGTCTTTGGTTACTGCTCCTTACCTATTGGTCGTAGCGTGATGTTATTTATAGCTTAGCCTTCTTCGATAAATACACTATCTAACACAAAAATAATTTTTCAATTCAAACCAGTAGTTCCTGAGATTAGCGCGTTCAACCAAACAAACAAACAATCAAACTCTTCAGCTTTATATATTGGTATAGATATGATTGTACTGTCATTATCACATACCGTGACAATGGCTTAGAAGAAAAACTGTTTTTACTTTAGGTACCTATAACATTACTTAAAACAAACGGACTGCCTCATTAGCTTAGTGGTCCTAAGCGCGTCTTTGGTTCGCCTTCCAGGTCGAGCAAAAAGTGTTATTGGGTTTTTCTATAAAATTCTCAGCAGCAGCTCGGAGTTTGGATTTGTGCCCGGTTAATGGCAATAGGCTGGCCCCCTATTATACGGAACCTAAACGTACCGGCGAACTGTTGGTGTACATTAGTACACCTCTGCCTAACCCTTTGGGGAATACAGGCGTGGTGGTATGTTATGTTAAAACAAACGTGCTAGTACTGCTGTTAAGGTGTGTCCCTATGTAGCTGCGTGATTCATGCACTGATAACATTATACTACGATCAGTAATCTATTTGTAAAAAGCGTTGATTGCAGCGACTTACATGTAGCTTATTACAAGTCGTAGTAAAACAATTAGACAATCAGCAAGGTCGCTGACGGCCCTGCCTGCTTACGGCGTGCCAAACATACCTACTGAAATAGCAATATTTATCAGTATCGATAAAGGAAAATATTGTGAGGAAACTTGGACTTATACTTGCTAAGAACACAACACATAACATACCATCACGCCTGTATTCCCCGAAGGGTTAGGCAGAGGTGTAACAATGTACACCCACAGTTCGCCGATATGTTTTTAGGTCCCATGTAATAGGGGGCGAGCCTATTGCCATTAACCGGGCACAAATCCTAACTCCGAGCTGCTACTGAGAATTTCATAGAAGAACCCAATAACACTTTTTGCTCGACCTGGGAATCGAACCCAAGACCTCTAGCGCGCTTAGAACCACTAGGCTACCGAGGCAGTTAAGAATAATATAATAGCTAAGAATAAGTCTAAAATTGCTAATCCACCGTGAGGAAGATTGTTGATCAATGCTTTTACCTTCGTTGTATGAGAAGTTGCCTTAAACCTGCAGTGGCAAATCCATTCGTTGGTCAAAACACGACTAGTTGAGAGATAAGTGCCGCACAGTAACCACCCCCTGAAAACTTAAACTTATAGGGTTTTCCCCGATTTTAAATCCATATTGTTTGGCCTTTCTCGTCTTTACACACGTTTATAACGATGTCTTACCCTTCAAGCCTTTACTACTTAAATAAGTACCATTTTTCATATTAAATACACAATATTTTTTATTCGAATATTTAAAAATGTAACACAATAATGAAATAAAATCATATAAATCTTAATTCACGAATTTCAAGAAAATTTTATCGCAATCGTTAAATGTAACGGTTGACAAAACTAAAACAATAATATTATTGATTGCGGTATCGATTCGCATTCACGAGAAATCGATTAAAAATGTACGGTATATGCGAATTTACGAATGATTAATAATTTTGATCTGCAATCTGCCACTGAATTCCACTGCTGTACAGGTAGTCGTGTCTTCGCATTAAGTTATAGTTCTTATGAATTTTTTTAATGCCAGTAATAAAAAAAAAATTATTAAGTCGATGGTATTTTTATAGCTTTTGATATTATGATAAACTCATTTGCGAAGGTCTTAGTCACTGCTTTAAGATTAATCAATGAAAGGGAACAGTTGCATTTTATGTATAATTATATTAACGAAATTTATGAGGGGTGACCCTATATAAATTATGTGTCGTCTTTGTGACATTGGTTTTGTTTTCCTGCAATTCTAATGCACAGTCATATTATACATACGTAAAGAAGACCCCACCGCACCCACAACTATCTTTGTGCTGCTTATTTTGCGCCAGGAATTTTCCTGAATTTCTAAAAATCTGGCATTGATTTTTTTTATTACGACTCAAGCTCATAGTGCAAAAATCGTTAACTAAAAAAGATTTGGCGTGTGTTAAGATTCCGTACTTATTTCTAATACCATCACGCCTGTTTTCCCCGAAGGGTTAGGCAGAGGTGTAACAATGTACCACACACAGTTCGTCAGTATGTTTTAGGTCCCATGTAATAGGGAGCGAGCCTTTTGCCAGTAACCGGGAACAAATCCTAACTCCGAGTTGCTACTGAGAATTTCATAGAAAAACCCAATAACATTTTGCTCGGTCCCAAGAACTCGCTTAGGACCACTAGGCCAACGAGGCAGTTATTTCTAATTGTACTGTAAAAATCTTTCTCACTGAATCGAGGTGAGGTGAGCTGGCAAACCCATGCCCTTCAATGTCTAAGTTGCTGCCTACATGCTTAAGACATGACTATCCTGAACTTATGACACAGTCATCGGACTTGCTTGCTTAGACATTAGGTTGTTTCGACATTTCGGTAAGCAGTTGCTTAAGACCTTCCAGCGAATAAAACAAATCTTCCCACTTATAATGATACTTAATATATAATAACTATGATTACCCTCACTAATGCATTAAAATCCCCAATTACTTTTATAATCCGACCAACACAATAAATAATTCAATTTTGCGGTCCGAAGATTAAATTACGATCGCTCGCCCATTCTGTATGCGACAATAAAAATGCTAATACTGGCCAACGATGGTGTAATTTACGACACCAAATATAAGACAATATAATAAGGTGACCGTCAAAGAATCCCATCCTTTTTTCTCGTTCATAAAATGTTAAAACTGAAACCATTAATGATTCTCATCATTAGCGCTGCGAACTTCTAAATTAATGTTATTTTGTTAATTAGCTTGTTATTATACTCTTGATGGCTTCTTAAATTAGGATTGTTATGTGTTTTATTGCGAATTAGAACAAAAAAGTGGAAAGGAATTGCGTGTGAACTACCTACTACAAATTACATTAGGCTAAAATTAGTTATTGGAACCTTAATTCAATAAAAAGAAGAAAAAAAATAATCAAGCTATGTATTATCTTATATGGGTGCAGTCCACAATCGCTGTTCAAATACTTTTATTATGGTACACATTATGTGTCATAGTGGGGTTCCGTAAGATACTCCAAACAAACCAATCAGCCTGTGTACCTATTGCTTGGTAAAAACGTTCATTGAAGCAACTAGCTTCAACTTTCTGTCTAACTTCTTGACAATTCAAATGTAAATGGTCTACTTAATTCAAATAAATACTTTGGATTTGAAACATTTCAACAAATTAAATTCTATCACTTTCATTGAGTTTTGTTTACTAAAAATTCAAAATCTGCTTCAGGTTGTTAACTGCCTCATTGGCCCAGTGGTCCTATGCGCGACTGCTACGCTAGAGGTCTTGGGTTCGATGCCCAGGTCGAGCAAAAAAGTGTTATTGGGTTTTTCTATGAAATTCTGAGTCGCAGCTCGGAGTTAGGATCTGTGCCTGGTTAATGGCAATAGGCTCGCCCCCTACTACATGGGACCTAAAATCATACCGGGGAACTGTGGGTGTACATTGTTACACCTCTGCCTAACCCTTCGGGGAATACAGGCGTGATGGTATGGTATGCTTGAGGTTGTTTATCGTCGAATAATTACAATAAAATAAAACCAAGTTGCGAGTAGGTCTAAGTTTGTTTGTAATATTTAAATTATTACAAAAAGACACAGAACCGACTAGAGTAGACATTAACAATTAACATCATATTAATGGCTCTCTACACTTGTCCACACAAATCATTATACAAATGACATTTTCAACCGAGTTTTTTACATCTTATTTCCTTCCTTACCATTTTATTGTCCATATGCTTCTATTTCGTCATCAGAACAGGCGGCCACGCCAAAAAATCAATTTACATGTTATTTAATGAATGTATTATGCAGATTTAGTCGATTTTATTCTTCGAATATCGATAAATCTGTACGGGCGAGACAAATAAGTCATAACATTGGACCGGGGGTAAGGACAAGGCCAGATTATTCTTTTTTTGCACACATCGCTACAAGAATCGACACGTTTTCGAATAAAAAAACTTTAATTCACTAGAATAAATTGAGAGTAAAAAAAATACTAGGCTACGCTGTTTTTGTCACACGGTTTTGAAACAGTACTTACCTAAACTAGATAAAACATAGTACCTTAATGTAAGGTGTGGTCCTATTAAGATAGACGGCGTTTTGGTTTTTCATAAGTGCTTGTCACGATAATTACCTATGTGATCATCAATTTGCATTGATAGTAACAATGGCTACAGTTTTCTAAGAAGAAAAACTACACTTTTGCTCAAATTTGATACATTACTGACAGATGTACGGAAGAGAGATCTCTTCAATCCCTTTAGGTTCTGGCTTGTTCTCATATCCAACATTAGGAGTATCTGTTCCAATTATGTATATCGATATCGTAAAATTCGTAGACCAACCATCCTAGACAAAGTGGCGATCAGTTTTCAATGGATTGCATCATCCGTCTCAGACATTTCTGCATTGGAACTAATGCTTTTAAATATGAATACTGACTTAGAAATGCTGGTGTTTCTTTGGTAAGCTTAAGGCTGCCTGTCTACAGAAGCAAAGCGAGAGTAATATTAACCAATAGGATTGCATAACTGAAGCGCAGCGAAGATATGATGCACTACTATTCTTTTTTTTTTTTTTTTTTTTACTATTTATTATTATTATTTATTTATTTATTATTACTATTGGTTAATATTTCTCCATTTCTCCGCTCCGCTGTCACACTCCGCTTCTGTGGACAGCAAGCCTTATTCCGGAACTAATGCTGCCTCTCCTGTGCTACTTACTCATTGTGAACATCCCAGTCAAAATAGCATCTAGGTAATAAACGACCTTCCTATTACCTGAGCAACGTTTAGAACAATTTAGTGTTGTCAAAATAATAACCAAGTAGTCTGCTCTCATTAGATTTATGACTCGTGTGAGAAGCCTTTTCACCTCTGGTTATTTCAACTTTGGTACCTACTCCAAATGCCGTCCGCTCACAACAGTTGACATTTGAAACTATACTCTGTTACGGTTACACAAATGGCAACACACTATGTTGCAATCAATTTGAACTCAGACACTATAATATTAGGTGTACTGACGTATTTTAATTTGTTAAAAAAGTCACGGTATTTTTGGGTTGATTGACGAAATCATATTAAAAAGTGCCTCGTTAGCCTAGTGGTCCTAAACGCGACTGCTACGCTAGAGATCTTGGGCTCGATTCCCAGACGAGATAAAAATGTTATGGGTTTTTCTATGAAATTCTCAGTAGCTACTCAGAGTTTGGATCTGTGCCCGGTATTAACCAGGCACAGATCCCAACTAGCAGCCATTAGGCAATAGTTTCATCAAATAAATCATCTTTCAGAATGCATCCATGGGCAAAACACTTAAAGGTTCCAAATACAGGAAATGACGGTTCCAGAAACTCTGACCTCTAAACTTCACGTCTTCGAAGCAGCATGCAACAGCGTATCTGAATTACACTTCCATGAATACTGTAAAAAAGGCCAGTAGGTACTGCTGACGACAGATTATTAGACTACACTAGTGGTTTTAGAACTACAAATTCGTTATTGTCCCACTGGTACTGGGTTTTAGCACCGTACATTTAAAAGATGGCCAGCTCAATTACCTGCTATTAAGCTGATCATCCCTCCAGTATTATAGCCGACAGCGGACTGCATCTTTACTTGAGTTTCAGGCACACCCCAAAACACTCGAAGTAAAAACATACCGCCAACAAAAAAAAACCCAATTACACTACAAGTCGGTAAAGTCGGCGTTACTTTGTACTACGTGTACTAAAATTATGACTATTGCGAGGCATTACTCTTCTTTACTCATCGTATGAATGGTAGAACATGTTCCGTACAATGGCTTGCCTGTCCCCCTATTATTTCGAGCGGCTGCCTTTATGCGGACGTCATCCGATAAAGGGGTATAAATAAGCGCTTGCGCATGTCATGTAACGTGGCGACTAGTGATTGTAGCGTTATGAATCATCGTTCGTGTGTCGTTCGGGATTTATCGGGTCGGTGATGATTTTTAACTGTTGTGTTTGTTAGTAGGTGGTGTCTTGGATTTGGGGATCAACTGTCTTGTCTCTTCAGTTCTCCTACATAATATCATAGTAAATTACCCGTCTGCTTGTTCTAATTAAGCTTTTTCTTCAATATCTGCTGGACCTGCTGATATTCACTATGTTCATTTAACATACATGTTGACGTTGTGGGCTCCATACAGTGGACATACTTACTGATAACACTTGCCGTGTCCACGCGCGCCTCAAAGAGATGTCAGCATAGGGAAGGGGCCACTAAGGGCCGATGCCTGCCGGGGCTGCGGGTTGTTCGTAAGATATACCGCGCCCCCGGAACGCAAAGGGCACAAGAAGGAACATGGGTGGGTTTTAGTCAGTAAAAGTCTAACACTCCCTCACGCCTCGCCCAGGGTGAGAGAAGTTATTCGATGATTTCCCACCCCCCCAAAAAAAAAAGCACTGACAGACATCGGTGAAGGAAAACCATCGTGAAGAAAGCTGGACTTACACACACTTTGACATGGTTGAAATCGCCAGTCCGCCTTGAGGAAAAGTGATCTATACCTTCTCTGTATGAGAAGAGGCCTTTGCTTTGCAGTAAGGCTATAACGAGCTCGTATACCTAATTCAAAAAAAAACATTTTTGAATGTAATCAATGAGCTTGGCAAATAACTAACTTATACAGAACATTCTGATACCCAAAGACATAGGTTACAGCCGGACAAAAAGTGAACAATTAAAACAGCTTCTCCACAAACAAACAAACCATCCATCATTTATCTCAAAACACTCGCAGTATTTGATCTACAAAACGTATTTATGTGAGGCCATTAAAAAAAACAATTAATTCATCTTAACAAGTCAACGGCCTCCCATCGCGCCTGCCACAAAAGTTCTGACTTATGTCGGTGGTCGCGGCAACTTGCGACATTATTTGCGAAATGTCACCACCAACGATGAGCGACAATAACATTCGGACAATAAAAAAAATATACTCGAAAAGCCCTGCCCTGAAAAACTCCGCACTTATGAAGCAAGACAGAGAGATCAATTTTGAATATGAGTGGGAATTGTGCAGCAAATATAAGTTGGTGTAACATTAAGTAAAGGCTATAAATGCACCCTATCGGTTTTCCGCGTTGTTCTCAGAAAGTGTATTATGTTCGTATTTTGGTTACTTGTTTGTCTGTATGTTGAGGCGACGTGGAAACTTTGTCGGCGCCAAACAAAGACTTCCTGTGTGGTACCACACATCCGTTAAACAGGGTTTTCACTGATATGAGAAAATAACTTGGAGTATGGGAATTCTTTATGTATGAAGTGTATTATGTAAAAGGGACACATAGCAAAATCAAATCGTAGAATATTATTACTTTTCAGATGTTCTTTCGTAAACTCTTTTCTTTCAGGCTGTGTATGAAAGCCTTTTCATAAAAAGCAACTAGCTTCAGATTTCTGACTGACCGACTCCCTGTCAATGTAAGTTTCAATTGTTTGAAATATATGGAACTAGCGACCTGCCCGCGACTTCGTCCGCGTGGCTTATTTCAACCGCGTTCAGTGACATCTTTCGTTACTGCTCCGCTCCCGCGGGCTGTATCTTGATGGTATATAGCCTATATTACTCAGGCTAATGTGGCTATCTATTGGTGAAAAAATTTTTAAAATCGGTCCAGTAGTTTCGGAGCCTATTTGTTACAAATAAACAAACAAAAAACTTTCCTCTTTATAATATTAGTATAGATGAATAGTTTAGGGCTAATACGCAGAAGAAACAACTTTCGATCACCAGAAGCAAGCTTTGCCACTATGTCAATTAAATTTAAAAATTTAATTGTAAATTTGGTAGATCATTTTAGCAGATTCGTGATAAATACATACCTTTTTCTTAGCTGTAAATCCCTGAATCCTTTTACCCTATCTAGGAGTATCTAGCAAATGTTCTCAAAATTTTCATGTTAATCAAAAGCGTAAACAAAATCGTATTCGTGCGACATCCCACAAAGTTTCTTATTATAACTAAATTATATCAATAAGGTTGTGTCGTGAAATATCACACGGATGATGTCCCCTCATCAGATTACAATATATCGATACATTATTTAAATGATGGCAAAAGTATCTTTTTACTTTTTAATGTTCGTGATCCCTGCCTTTACAATGTTTGAAGTGCAAACATTTTAAATGTGACTGCAGTGTTCTCGTCATCGTCAAATATGGATTTATTAGGTGTTCAACGTGTGTGTTTTTATTTCGTCTTTGGCGCCTCATTTGTCCAAATTTTGAGTCAGAATACCTTAGGTACCTACCTAGAAAAGCGATGATTACGTTAAGGACAAAACTAGAATTATATTATACCTAGTTTTAAATTTACAAAATCAAATTGTCTAGTCAAAAAAACCGGACAAGTGCAAGTCGGACTCGCCCACCGAGGGTTCCGTACGCAGGATCATTATAAATTACAGAATTAAATAAATAGTATATTTATTTATTTCGTTTTACCTTTCACACATTGGAGACAAAGAGCGGAATGGTATTTTTTATGTGTTTCATTATAAATAAGAAATAATATAAATAAAAAATGCGTCGGAAAAAATAAATAAAATATATTTAACAATGTGCTCATCAAGCCCTTTTATATGATACCCCATTTGTACTAGTAGCTTCAGTTTGTTTCGACCCTTATAAAAACATATAGACCCCCTTATTTTTTAAGATTAAATTACAAATCTATTGTTTTGTGATGTTTTCTTGTATTTGTGGAATTAAATGAATCCTCTTCCATCTTTAGAAAATCTTGACGTCTACACATCTTACTACTATTGTAAAAGTTCCAATGGATATTCGTTACCCAAACACGCTAGGATGGCTGAACGGATCGAGATGAATTTTGAAGAAGCAATAGATTATATTCTAGTCTCAGGATACTCTTTATCCCGGAAAAATATACGGTTCCCGTGGAATAATGTAATATACCAACTTTACCGCGAACACAATGGCGTGCAGCAGTTTTTAACCAATAAATTTCGATTTTTCAAAATAATTAACTTACTGGACTCAAGCACTTTTAAAATAGTCAATTTTAACTATTGCTATCGATTCGAAAAGAAGCTGAAGGATGCATCTTCCCTATAGGTGTTCAAAATTTGACGTTGTTCGTACATGCCGTTAAGTCTGATTCGTTTTAATAGCCACGGAATATTCTACGCTAAATATAAACCATTCGACTGTCATCACGTGCACCTAATATAATAAATAAAATACTTTAAGAATATCAAAGTATTTTATTTAATTTTTATATATTTAGCATTTAAATGACACTTTTTACATACACCAGGTGTCTACGCATTAAGTATTATAAATTATACCATCAAAAAACATAAGTTTTTTTTTAATATTAAACCTTAAATCATTGTAATCATCATGAAAAGCAACTTTTACACTTTCGTTTTGTTTATTATTTATTTTAAAATTAATAAATTAAACAATTCATTAAATATAACTGTGAAGTTACAGTTATGTGTATTGTTATTCATAAACTTCAAGTTATTTATTACCTACTTCTTTATTTATTTTTTCTATATTTAAAAACATCATACTAATCATGTGTTTAAATAAAATTTCTAAAATCTCGAACTGCCTCGTTGGCCTAGTGATCCTAAGCGCGACTGCTACGCTAGAGGTCTTGGGTTCGATTCCCAGGTCGAGCAAAAAGTGTTATTGGGTTTTTCTATGAAATTCTCTGTAGCAGCTCGGAGTTAGGATTTGTGCCCGGTTAATGGCAATAGGCTCGCCCCCTATTACACGGGACCTAAACATACCAACAAACTGTAGGTGTACATTGTTACACCTCTGCCTAACCTTTCGGGGATTACAGGCGTGGTGGTGTATATGTTTAACACAACAACTTTATTAAACTGAAGAATTATCTCGAAACAAAAGAAGCTGGATATTCCGAAAGTAGTAGAAACAATGCCAGTAGTTAAGCTGGAATGAAATACGCTCATATATCGGGCAAACGCGAAAGTCAAATTAAAATACATAGCTGGTAGGTACATATTACAATGCGAATTTATAATTATTATAATCCCATAGGAACAGTACATTTTCCGGGGTAAAAATTAGCCTATGTACTATTCCAGATGGCTATCAATCTCTGTGTCAAATTTTATCCAGTTCCAGCCGTTCTGGCGTGATTGAGTGACATCCAAACATCTTCACATATTTTCATATTTATATAGTAAGTAAGGAAATAGATAACAAACTGTTGCTGAATTTTCACTTTGCTAATTACGTTGTACAATTTACTATCGACCACTAGATAATGTATTAAGATGAATAAGATAAATACATTAAAAAAAAAAACTATTAAAACTGTAACGAATACCGACTTTTTACACCCAAAAATTTGTAGCCAATCAAATCAAACATTCACTTGATTACTTTTTATCCGAGACTAACAGCGACCATATATCACCGAATCATTTCGTCAACGAAATCTAGTTTCCAAATCGAAATTAATAATGAAATACACAATCAACTCTCAGATTGATTGAGAAATACCAATCCATGAAACTCGTAAGGCTTTTCACATTTTATGGTCAAAAATTTGGCGAATAATGGCCATATCTGTCAACACCAATTGATTGGACATTCAAAATCATTTTGATGTTTGTCCAGTTTATTATAATCGGCAGTTTAGATGTTAATGAGAAGATTTTTCTCTATTGATTCATTGCGACTGATTGATTTGATGAAATTAAGGTTTTCTAGTCTCTCTGTTATGATTTCGTCAGCGTTCCAAACATAGGCATACAGCTAAGGAATTTATTGCTTTGTTTTTTTTTATTTCACTGATTAACATAAGATAAACTACCAATTTTACAATTTGTATTCTCCCTGGCAACAATTTTAGAAGGTGACAACTGTGGCAAGTCAACACATTCGGAAAGGGTGGTCCATTTTGAAGCTTTTGCTTAAATGGCTGAGACAAAAGAATGTATGTATTTTTAAACTGATGTTACATGGAACAATCGTGAACTGACCTATGACGATACACCTAAGTAGCTAGATGTTCCAACAGCGCAAAAAAATACTTAATCAAAAATTATCCAATACCTATATTTCAAGATCCTTTCGACCGACGATCATTTCTCCAACGATCATTTCTCTTCAAATAATTTTCAACAGTTACCTATAACAAAATATAATTGTAAGTAAATAACAAACCCGATAGTCTACCATCAAAACCAAACATTAATAACGGCACTAAATTCGGATTAAAGGGAGTTAAACCTTGGCCATTGACGGGAGTAAATTTCCAAGGAGGCCCGACTGTTCCCACGGCAAAATGCCGCAGGGTATGTCCGACTGAAACACGACGGAGCATTACCTCTCTGAAACCTGGTAAAAGCTAAACCGTAGTTATGAGACACTCCGGTTAGATTGACGATCGAGCCGCCAACTGATTTGCTTTTTATTTTGCTGTTTTTGTGTTTAAACTTACGATATCTCTATATAGTATAAAAGAAAGTCGTTTTTTCCGCCGTCTGTGAGCTTAGATCTTATAATCTTCACAACGGATATTCATCAATAGATAAATAGTGATTCGCGAGTAAAGTTTATACGTTTATAACATTACGTTACGACCAACGGGAGACGAGCAGTAACCAAAGACGTCGGTAACTGAAGGCGGGTGACACCGCGGGGTATATAGGTAGTCAAGACTAATTTTAAATATGTATTAGTAACAGAATGATTTCGGTTTTCGATGTGCAGTCATTCTAGTAAAAGTTCACAATGTTTACGCAATTATTAAGCAAAGTATCTCCTAATTAATACCTACCCAGCACCTAACAGTCAGTGTTTCAGATTATATTTCGTTCGATAAAACCATCAAATAACTATGCAAATTTATATTTTCGCAGAAGCATCGTATGCCGCCGCTCTCTGCAGGGATTCTCACGATTTAACTATTTTATTACTCCAACTGCCCTGGTTAGAATACAAGAAAATTAATACAATAATAAACCTTATTGCAACGAGGTAAGGAGGTGAGGTGGCAGGCGAATGCAGTCTATTTGCGTTGTATTAATTGAAATGGTAACAGCGGACCACTACTGTATTTGTTTCTGTTCGACAGTTGGTTAGAAATAAAAGGGTTTCAGTGAATATTTAGAATATTCAGATATCCATATGCAAGTGTACCTTGTCGATAGTAGGTAGATGCAATGAAATAAAATTACATTGAAGCGTGTTTGAATAGTGACAATTAGAATATTTTCTGTACTTGGCTGAAATGGATGAAAAAGAAAATGCTCTTATATCTATGTATTGAAGTAGCTCTTAAAGGATATAAACAACATAGAAGTGAATTGCAAATTACTTTGCCGACCACTCTATATTCGTAATTTTAGATTGTATGTTGCTCGTAGAAGTAAAATTCCCCTTCTTACTCGACAGCGGCGAAGCCCAAAAGAAGGGTAATATTTTTTAACCAAATCACACTTCACACAAAAAGACACACGTCTCAAATAAGAAATTAGTATCTTTATCCGTCTCTACAAATATTAGTCACGGTCAGGCGGGCCGGAATCGGCCGGATACAAGAAAAAATAATCGATGATCGCCTTGTGCGGCCTAATTAAGATATGTATCGATGGCCAACCCACCCCTGTTACAAGCACTATTGTCCCTCACTACATAAAAGAACCACCAACCAACAGCTTAAACGAAAATGACCCTTATTTATATAGCATACTTAATTATGTATCAAATAATTGATTGTATTTACGATACATTCAGATTGGAAGTGAAGAATAAACGCGAGATCTTTATGTTCTATTAGACTTTTTGTTTTACTGCCTGCGTAGGTGTAAAATTCGAATTACAGGCGATTCTGATTGATAGTGATAGGCGGGAAATTTTCTCGACGGTATTAAGTTTACGACAGTAAATTGAAATATAAAAATCACATTTTGCAGTTAGTTAGTAAGGTAGATTTTCGTGTAGGTTGATAGTTACGTTTAAAAAGTGGTGTCGACAATTATAAAATCACTTTTCTTAGAAAGTTTTAGTACCAATCACGATGCGTTAGGTGTCTATATGCAAATCGATGTGATTATTAAAACCACAAAGAAAACTATATTTGCAATTTGATCCACGCTTACGAACCGCCGTAATTGATATTGCTTTATTAAAGTTACCAAAGTCTTAAAGACGCTTAATTAATTGAGCTTAACATTATCATCAGATATGATTATAAAACTGCTGGGCATCCGAGTAAATCCGCTCATTACATGCAGCATCATGAAAACGTGTTTATTAAACCATGTATTTATTTTATTATAGGCGTGTGCCGACAAACTCCGTAAACACATTTGCATGCCGACCGAAAGCCCGCCGCAGAAACCTCAATCGATCGCTAAAAAAAATTCATCGCATTATAGGTACCCGACGGAACTACCTATATAACTTTCGATACAAAAACGTTATCTGAAGTTCAAAAAAATGTGAATACAATATTGAATCTTGTGTAGTTGATATAAAACCGGTGTCCATTCTTCGAACATAATCTCATAAGCTGTTGTGAGCAGTAGAGATTCCAATACAATAATACGTGCACTGGGCCGGCGCGCGCGCACTCTGATCTGACCACTACTGTGCATTTCCCACGGGCAGCGTATTGTGCTGTGCTCCTCACTCTGTATAGCGTTGTCTCGCTTTCTCCTGATGGACTGCCGCTCTTTCGTTAAACGAAGCACTCCCACACACGCCGTCGGTATTTCAGATTGTTCTGAGGTGGAGACCGACATACATTACGTCAGCCCACAGCTTAGCTGCTAGAACTTTGTTATCGATGTAACACTATGCTTTACTCACCTTACCCGACATTGTTTTAACATGTCTCGACATTTAGAAATTATACAACGTGACATTCAGATACATACTTACCTATTTATTGATTGAATCATTGCTCCTCAATCACAAAAGGTTTTTTGTTTGAGATGATTGCGTTCAGGCAAGCCAAAAATAAATAAGTAGACCTTAGAAAATCGGTTTCTTCGCTAAAGATCTCCTTTAATCTTTCGCTATAATTTCTTCAGCATTTTGGCACTTTTTCTCTATTAAATATCTTCGAAAATCACCAGCCCCTCTAATCTTCGTATTATTACAGATCTAGTAAACGTTACGATTTTCTAAAATCATCTAAATTGGCAATAATTTTAGACTCTGAAATTAACTTAAGAATTCCGCCAATCACAAATTGCAACAGTGGAAATACCAGCGAATGGTAACACTGAATAGACTTACACACATTCGCCCACATTCGCATACATTGCCGAGCCTCCGAGAGCTTCGAATCTGACATAGCTATCGAAACCGTCAGTGTAACCGAGAGAATAGGGAAAAGTCATATAGAGAAATTGAAAACAAAGTATCGTGGTATTAAGTTGTCTAATTCACATCTGTCTAGAGCGCGTGCATTCGGCGTCTCCTGTCAAGCAATGCCGCGAGGCAAGACTTCATTGTAGCTAATTAGGCCGAAAATATTTAGGAAACGTTTAAAGCATTCGTGGATCAATGAGTGACGCGATAAAGGGATAATTTTAGAGCATTTTTTGTCGATATTCTTTCCACAATAAGATAGAATAGACGGCCGTTCTTATGAAAAACGTTGTTTTTTTAATATCCACCTTTAGCGCTTGAAATATAATAAAATCATTCTGGTCTGCAAGCAAAGTTGATCAGTGTGGTGAACACGGCTTTGATTACTTGTTGCAGCTATATGCTCATTATTACGTATGTATGAACATTTTTAGTATATAAAAACTTTTTTACAGACTGTTTTTTGGGACTGCCCCGTTGGTCTCGTGGTCACAAGCGTGACTGTTGAGCGTGAGGTCCCGGGTTCGATTCCCAGGTCGGGCAAAAAGGATTTGTTCAGTAGCAGCCCGGAGTTTGGAAGCTGGTGGTGTGACACCCCCGTGACTCGAAAAGCACGTAAAGCCGTTGGGTTCCGGCTGTCATTTGTAGATCTTTGGCAGTCGTTACGGATAGTCAGAAGCCAGGAAGTTTGACAACCAGTCTAACCAAGAGGTATCGTGTTGCCCAGTGACTGGGTTGTGGAGGTCAGATAGGCAGTCGCTCCATGTAAAACACTGGTACTCAGCTGCATCCAGTTAGACTGGGAGCCGACCCCAACATAGCTGGGAAAAGGCCAAGTAGATGATGAAAAACTTTTTTACAGAAAAGGCAACCTCCTTCAAAAACTTAAAAGTGAAAAATAACTTTAGCTGTGGAAGTCAACGAGCTCAGGGGAGAAGTCATTTGATGATGTCCTGTACGGAACAAAAAAAAAGCTTTGGAAGTCGGTGGCAATACAAAACAACAAACAGAATCGAAGCCGCCGTTTTTAAATCAGGTCCCAAGTCTCCACCTGTACAATCACTTATTCTGAATGGTGAGACTTTAAACAGAGTTTTCTTTAAGTAGGTATCTCGGGCACTGGGTGACCGATGATTTAAAAGATGATTTTGATATGGAGAGGGAACGCAGAGCATTGTCAGTTCGGGCGAATATGTTGGCGCGCAGATTCTCCCGGTGTACAGACGCAGTCAAAATTACTTTATTTAATGCGTATTGCACATCACTGTACACGGGGAGTCTGTGGGTTAACTACACGCAACGGGCGTATAGTGCTCTGCGGGTCCAATTTAATAATGCGTTCAGGGCGCTGTTGCGGCTTCCACGTTTCTGTAGCGCATCAGCAATGTTTGCAAATGCACACACAGATGGCTTTGCAGCTATATGGCGCAAAAAGACCGCGTCTTTTATTACTCGGTTGCGTGGAAGTCGCCACAGCATCTTGAGTGCCATTGCTGCTAGGCATGACTGTCCCCTGACATTGATGTTAGTGCAGCGGACCAAGTCCCTGCTTACTATTTTGTACTAGTTTTCTATCTCATGTATGGATCAAAGTTATCAGAATAAATAGATTTTATTATATTATATTATTAAAGTTTTTATTTTTCGCTTTTTAGTATCAATTTCCTGACATCTAAATCCATAAAGGAATAGTTATGCTACGTAAATTAACAAGACACCACTTAAAAGTCACAAGAAAGCAGAATACGATAATTCGTTTATTTGGACGACATATTTTTTTAGTATTTTTTTTTCTAATCTCCTAAACCAATTTTGATAAAATTCATTTGGGACCACCTTTGAAGTATGACCTATCAAACAAAAAAGTATCAACAAAATCGATTTATAATTGGCGGATATATCGCGTAACACACATACAAAAGATAAAAACATACAGACGAATTGATAACCTCCCTCTTATTGAAGTCGGTTAAAAACTGGCATTTAATTCTGCTATATATGTAGAATAAACAAAATGTACTACTTACCTACTATCTGACTACCAATATTCAAAGAACGAAACTCCATGTGGGTGCTTGCATTGGTACAGAATAATAAAACATAGTATTTGTAGAAAATGATTTATTAAAAAAAATCGTCATCTTTGTTTTCTTACAAAATATAAACTTATTTTACTACATTTATTTATATTAAGTATAGTAGCTTCTGCCTGGGACGTTGTGCGTTGTGCGTGCTTTGGATACTGCTCCTCTCCCGTGTGTCGTAGCGTAATGTTATAAACATATACTAATCCTCATGAACCTAGCTATACATAGGATAGGAGAGATTATTTTGAAATTCAACCCCAGAGAGGTAACAACGCGGCGGTATGTTTATTTTTTCCGACTTGAATTTTCGTAGGAATTTTGGTAGTCCAAAGAACGGATTTACAGAGCTTGTATGAATTCAATGCGGATGAAGTCGCCAGCAGAAGCTAGTGGTTTTATAAAAATAAACTAAGCTTATGACTTAGGCACACGAACGACTCGCGAGTGGCGCGTAGGTACATTCCCGGGATCTCTGCCGTAAGTGTGGGAACACCGGGATGGTTTTTAGTCAGTAAGAGTCTGACAGACCCCTCCGCCCACCGCCCCCTCAGGGTGGTGGACATCCATGAGGATTTTTTTACCCCGAAAACAAAAAAAAAGGTATACAAGTGTGATTGTACAACTTTTTTACTTTAGCCTTGTTCAATATCGAGAAGTGGACCGATTCAAACTAAATATCGATATTAGGTAATCAAACACAGTTGCGTAATGCGTATTGTTACTTACAAACATATTTATGTCAGTCAATATTTATTAATATTTCCTGTCATTCTTTTACGCATACTACCTACTTGTACAACATAATTTCGATGTTTCACACATGCCAAGCGTCTCGTGACGGCTCACATTTTTTCATTTAGATCATTTACAGCATTGATATCTATACTATAAATAAGTAATAACCGCATCAAACGGTTGCCACTACACATATGGCCACAGCCAGCGAACTTCACGTCAGTACTCAATTGGTTTTGGACAGAGTGTCACGCATCAAGAAAGATCTCCAAAATGGGTAAATCAGTAGTAAAAGCACGCGATTCAAGGTCACAAAAGTATAATAAATCAAGTGGAATTACTTTCCATATCAGTATATTGTTTATGTATCCACATAACGTAAATAAGGCAAAAACTAAAATGAAACATTATTTGTTGTAATTTTGGAACAGTGTTACTACTGAAAACATGGTTTTAGGGTCCCACATGAAGGGGAGAATTTGTAATTTATGGAATAATTTTGCAGGATACCCAAAAATGCAGCACGTTGTACGAAGTGGGTGGAAATAATTCGACTGCTGAGAAAGTAGACTGACTGACCACTTACTAAATCTACTGTCATTTGTTCAGCTGTTCAGGCGTGAAAACGGACCTTAAACATACATTCATTTTTATGATATTAATGCGATTATTCTGATGCTTACTTGATTAAATACTTACGAAATACATTTACAAAATAAAATTACAAAATAGCTGAAAAAATATCTTTTATTGATTGTTTTGGGTAAAATATCAGATTGTAGGCAACTCGAACCCGTAATTGTATTTGTCTTTGTCTAATCTTAGCGACGGTATTGTTCTCGCCATGTGTGTGTCACTCACATATATGTTTACTTTAAAAGTTTATCAGTTTCAAAGCTACGTCCGCGTCGTCGCGCTGAAATAGTGGCTAGACTTTATTCCACGCATGGTAATGACGTTTGCTTTTCTATTTGCTTAACTCAGTGATTTACAGGTATTTTTTGAATTGTCAAAAAGTTATATGGAAAGTCGAAGCTAGTTGCTCGTTCCAAAACGACAGTGTCATAATGACAGAATTTATGCACGTACAATAAAGTCAGTAAATCACTCAGTCAGTAAGTCAATCAGTTAGTCAGTCAGCAAGTTAATCGCCCGCCAGTAAGTCAGTCAGTCAGTCAGGTAGGCAGGCAGTCAGTCAGTCGGTCAGTCAGTCCATCAGTCAGTTAGTCAGTAAGTAAGTCAATCAGTTAGTCAATTTAAAGTGGGGAATATTAGTCTAAAAGTCAAAATCAAGTCAAAGCATTTATTTTAATTAGACCCTTTAAATTCACTTTTTAATTTGTCAAGAAGTTGTTGATATGGAAAGTTGAAGCTAGTGGCTCGTTCTAAACGAGGGCTCTATGGAGAAGAACGATAAAAAAACTACACGGACACTCTTCTCAATTTGGCTTTTACAAAATCCTGGCTACAATATTTCTGTTGCTTCTTTAAGTAAAAACAATGACGATGAATATAAAACAAAAAAAAAAAAATAATAAAGATGTAAGCCATGGCAGTTAAGAGATGAATGTTCACGAACATGACAAAGGTTATAGGAACTTAAAATTTGTACTATAATTGGAGCAGATAGTCAAATATATCAATTTGACTATTAAAACAGTAATAATCGGCGCAGCGGCCAGAGTTAAAACAGTGCAGTAACATTTAGGCATTCAATTTAGGTACCACCTTTACAAAAAAACCTTAGGATAGTTTTTGGTATCTTACTGGCTGTTAACTTACTGACTAATAATACACTGTACCTACTTTACATGCCTGGAGGTAGTAAATAAGGTCACAACAATATTGCAATTTTATAATTATAAACAAAGCAAAAATTAATTAGTTATTCTCTCAATATCACGTTAGAAATTATTGATATTCTAATACAAGTTGCCTATTCGATTAATTCTGTAAAAAAGAACTGGCAAGAAACTCCATGAACTCTCTTTTCAAATTCTTCTTCTTCTCTTACATCTATGACAGTTGATATTTGGCCAGTAGATGGCCAAGCTCATTTACCGTGGCATAGGCGCTATTCAGATCTTCAAAGGTGCAGGTGAAATGTATATGGGACATAGTCTGATCAGGAGCTGCGCAATTGGATTGGCTGCCAGGCGGTTCTAGACCGTTTTTTTGATATAATGCACTGGGCGTTTCGTTTGCTTACAAATTCGAACATAAGTAGTCTTATGTACAACTCATCATTCAATTCGCGTGGCCCTAGGCCGCCATTACTAACCTCGTATACATGTATTCCACAAAGAAAGTCAAGCTTATCTTATCTAACCTTATGTATATTTAACAAGTGCAAAGTTGATTGAACATAAAGAGTTGGAATGAACAATTTTATCTTACAATAATGAAAAGCATAACAACTCAAAACAAACTTAAAAATTAATTATCAGTCCTTAAGTCAATTTGATCAACGTTCAGATAAGATTAAAATATCAATTTCTTATTGAAATCAAAGATACCTACTACTTATGAGTTCACATTTGTCTTATCGATAATAAATCAATTTCCTTGAAATAATCTCACACCTAAACCCGGATAGGCGGATGCTTAAAAATATATGTACTTAATTCTTAAGTATTTCCATCTTATATAATTAAAAAATCGACCAGCAGATTTCTAATCACAGAAATGATCAAACTTGTAATATGCGCGGTATTTTAGCAATCATATTAGGAGTAAATTGCGTCATTAATATTATTAAGACCTTTAAAAGTCTAACAATCAAATCTTGATAATTTTACAAGAAGTTGGCAAACTACCCCTCAATATTTTTCCAAAACTTACATACATACATCCATAAAGTCGCGCCTTTTTCCCATGGGGGTAGGCAGAAACCACAGAACGCCACCAGCTACGATCCTTACATACTTTTTTCGCCTCGTCCACGAAAACTTAGCAATGCCTTTTACGGCGTTCATCAATTCAATCGTTTAAAAATAGTCAGTTTTCCTTATTGGCAATTATACATTATCATTTAGCCACACACATGAATTATGTTGAAAACAGTATTTTTAAGTTACAGCGGTGGTAAGAGACTTGGCAGGTAAAAAAATGGATTATGAAATGACTGAACTGTTCAAGTGAACTAGAAATCAATTCAGAAATACAATCAAACAGTACTTTTCCATTAAAACAGGTACTTATTTTACAATAAAACTTACAACTCAAAAACCTTAAACACCGCGCATATAAATATAAAAAACTAAGAGCTACACAGAAAAAAAAAATTAAAATACCAATAATAAAAATTGATCTCCACAATTTATCTACAAGAAGAACAGTTTATCAGATAAAGTTGCAGAAGGCTCTTGATGTATGCTGTTTCCTACTAGATATGCCAACTTATGTGCGTACTGACACGGCGCCGGCACTCGGACGGTGCCGGGCCAGTTGTAGTACAGATGGCACATCTTGTATGTCAGTCTTTGGCACTGGTCCGGCGTCATGTCGCTACTGTCGTGGATAACTACATAATGAGTGGGTGTTACCGTACCTTGGTTCACCTTCTGGGAGACTATTAGGAAGTCGTACCTGGATACAAAGAGGAATGTTTTATAAATAAATAATTTCTGATAGCTGCTGCAAAATAATAATAAATATGAAATCGAGCAAAAAATAAAAAACGAAAAAAAAAATGTTTCTTGTATGGACTTTTTAATTTTGAACCATACTATATTTTTATATAACATAACATACCATCACGCCTGTATTCCCCGAAAGGTTAGACAGAGGTGTACCAATGTACACCCACAGTCGCCGTTATGGTTAGGTCCCATGTAATAGGGGGAGAGCCTATTGCCATTAGCCGAGCATAAATCCTAACTCCGAGCTGCTACTGAGAATTCCATAGAAAAACCAAATAACACTTTTTGCTCGACCTGGGAATGGAACCCAAGACCTCTAGCGTAGGGGTCGCGCTTAAGATCACTATGCTGACGAGCTAGTAGATAGTAGGTGGTAGTTAACTTTTATTATTTGTTTACCTATTACGGTTCATGAGATACCGCCCGCTGACAGACAGACAGACGGACAGTAAAACTTAATAATAGGGTCTTGTTCTATACGGAACCCTAAATACTGTTATGAGTTTACTTACCAATCCCGTCTAGTAACGCCGTGATCCATAACAGTCCCAGGGTTCGGGTTTTCGAAGTCACGACCACACTTCATGAATATTCTAGTGTTGATGCGTTTCTGTACCACTATGTACGTGAGTAGTGGCTTGTATTGCACTCCTAGTACTTGTAGACAGATCTGCAATTGTGGTATTTCATATTGTTCGAGCAATTTAAATTCTCCGTCGCCGACCCCGTCCCTGTTAAAATTAAGTATGAAATAGTTTCGTTTGCGTAATCTATAAGTACCGGCTAATATAATAAAGCTGAAGGTTTTTTTTTGTTTGTTTGTTTAAACGCGCTAATCTCTGGAACTCACCGTCGTATCGGAAAAAAATTATGATAGATGATAGTCAAATTTATGAGGAATAGTATTCATAGGCACATCACGCTACGACCCATGAGAGCGAAGCAGTAATAAAGAACGTAACTTAACGTGGTCGAAAAACCCACGCGGACGAAGCTAGTGAATATTATTTTGTAACATACCTGTATATAATAATTCTGTCAGGCAAAGTTCCATTAACACTGAGGAAGTGTTTTAGGGAATCCACGAGGCAGTCCTTCAGACTGTCACTGATCTCCTGGCCTTTCGATTGGAACATCACCCTCGAATAATAATGCGTCAACGACTGATTGTATGACCCCACAAAGGCTGGAAACAATAAGGTTTAATATTGTCAGTTTTATTGTGCAGACTAAGGATGAAAGTTGAAAGGTCTGTTTCACCACTTAAAATTCCGATTAATTTACTTGGTAGATAATTTCATACAAATTTTGTCCCGTTTTTGGATATATCTGATAAATAGTATCTATTCACAGGTGGTGAAACAGGCCCTTTATGTAACACTTTTACTTTATAAGCCAAAAGTCACACTTATTATATGATCCTGTAATCCAAGAAAAATTAAAAACTAGGCCCAATAAATGTAACTTCTTCATGACGCATAGAGGCATCTCTTATCCACAGCAATGTCGAGGTCTCCAAACAACTCGATTTCTACCGTCTTCTCTTCGGAAGTTGGGAACAACACCTACTCTACAGCCATTGAGTTTTTTTTCTTTGTTTTAGTAATTGGGTAGATGAGACAGTACTAATCAATTGACGTCCTTTTTTGAGTTATCAAAACGCAAGTCCCCCACAGAGTTTGTATGACAATACTAAACTATGACGTCACTTTTTTGTTGTCTTATTATTTACTAACTATTTATTGATTTCAAAACAACTAGAAATCGAATTTTACAGTAATTTAAAAATTCATCGAGTTTTCAGGGCTAAAATAAACTGCTTTTTTGTGAACTTATGCCACTGATGCATGGCATAGGCATATACAAGCACGCAAGCAATAATTCTAGTAAAACTTAAACTTACCGCAAACACTCTGCCTCTTTCTAGTAGCGTCATGATGGGAGTCGATGCCTATAACCATGGCAGACTTGAAAGGTATACTAATGTTCCATAGAGTACCGCCGAGCTTACAATTCATTTGAAGGAGAATCTTCTGCGTTATTGAACGTATCTTGTTTTGGTTTTTAAGCGTGCGAGCGTTTATTACCTGGAATGTGTGTCAATTAGTAAATGACCACACACATACCATCACGCCTATATTCCCCGAAGGGTTAGGCAGAGGTGTAACAATGTACACCCACAGTTTTCCAGTATGTTTAGGTCCCATGTAATAAGGGGCGAGCCTATTGCCATTAACCGGGCACAAATCCTAACTCCGAGCTGCTACTGAGAATTTTATAGAAAAACCCACTAACACTTTTTGCTCGACCTGGGAATCGAACCCAAGACCTCTAGCGTAGCAGTCGCACTTAGGACCACTAAGCTAACGAGGCAGTTAAAAAATAAAAGTAAAAACTAGTAGTAGTAGTTAGTAAATGAAGTATTTGGTTAAAAGAAATTCTGGAATTGTTAAAAAAAATAGCTGGTATAGTAGCCGCCACGAGTCGTGAGCACCGACTTCAACGCAAAAAACTTAGATAGGCCCAAAAACGAACTTGACGTTAGTGCTCACTACTCCTGGCGGCTACTATACATACATTTATCTCTGCGTTGTTAGCCTAGTGGTCCTGAGCGCAACTGCTGCGCTAGAGGTCTTGGATTCGATTCCCAGGTCGAGCAAATTGTTATTGGATTTTTCTATGAAATTGTCAGTAGCAGCTCGGAGTTAAGATTTGTGCCCGGTTAATGGCAATAAGCTGCCCCCCTATAATATGGGACCTAAACATACCGGCGAGCTGTAGGGTACATCGGTATGTATGTATACTGTTATGACTACATAATAAATATCAGCAATTTTTTTTATCTGCTTCTTGCACAGGCTGCTGCCACTAGAAATTTCTCCTGTAACGTGGGTGCGTTAACAAACATATAATCTTACATACACAAACAGCACAAATATTTGTTCCACGCGGGAATCGATCCCGCGACACGCAGTGCAGCAGCCAATTGGTCAGCGCATACACAAAAATAATAGTAGGGAAAGTTATTTACCTGCGATGGAATAGGATTATCAGCGCAGCAAATCTTCTTAATAGCTCCGTAGCGGTCATCCCTAGCCGTGGGACAGATAGCAACCACAATTTGCATGCTAGATGTTATGACTTTCTTCAGATTGATCACGTAGGAATCGGTTCTATCGTTTGGCAAGCGAACCATCTCGGGTGCCGCCACATTTATGCCCATGGGCCGACAGGAGCGCTTCACTGTTTCTACAAAATCCTGAAGATAATAGCTCTTCTTAATTTGAGTTTAGGTTTTATTCTACCCCGCCCCAACCACCATCCGTCCGTTCTACTCCGCCGTTTGCCTCAGGGTCGCAAGCGCGACTGATGAGCGTGAGGTCCCGGGTTCGATTCCCAGGTCGGGCAAAAAGTGTTATTGGGTTTTTGATTAGGATTTGCTCAGTAGCAGCCCGGAGTTTGGTGCCTCGGAAAGCACGTAAAGCCGTTGGTCCCAGCTGTCATTTGTAGATGTATGACAGTCGTTACGTATAATCAGAAGCTAGACAACCAACAACCTAGGAAGTCTGACAACCAGTCGAACCAAGAGGTATCATGTTGCCCAGTAACTGGATTGTGGAGGTGAGATAGGCAGTCGCTCCATGTAAAACACTGGTATTCAGCTGCATCCGTTTAGACTGGAAGCCAACCCCAATATAGTTAGGAAAAGGCTAAGCTGATGATGAGGTTTTATTCTGAAGTGAAGTGAGATGTGCCTTATCACTTGATTACGTGAGTAAACGGTTTGTTAATGTATTCCAGTATTAATATCATGATAAAATATAGACATATTTAGTCAATTAATTAATACCCTACTGGAGCTATGAAATATCAAAAGGAATACATTGTATAAGCAGATGGTTGAAATCAAAGGTACTTACATGAGCAGCCTGTTTATCCCTATCAGTGTATAGAATGGCCCATTTCATGATATCCACGGCCTGCATCACATGCTGCCGTGTGACTTCGCCGTTCCAATCCGCATTGGGTTTCCCGGGTATCTTGACGTTGTTACCGAAGAATAATGTCTCTGGTGGCAGCGTGCGCGCAGTCAGCTCGATGGTCTCGGGCGCTATGCTCAGGCCCCAACCCGCTAGGCGACTCCGCGCCTTCTCGCATTTCATTACTGTTTCTATATACTGAAATAATATTGGGGAGACTTTATAAAAACATGTGTTGATATTTTTTAGGACTAGTCGATTTATTTAATACTAGCTTCGGCCCGCGACTTAATCCGAGTCAAATTTGCTATGTTATCCTACGAGGACCGTACACTTTTCGGGGAAAAGAGTATCCTGTGTTATTCCACACTACAATCTATCTCAGTACCAAATTTTATCCAGATTCGTTCAGCCATTTAAGCGTGAAAGAGTAACGAACATCTATCCATCCATTCTCAGAAAGTTTCGCATTTATAATATTAGTAGGATTCTCATGACTGGTTTACTGACTTTTAAGGGTTCTGTATCTCAAAGAGAAAAAGTAGAACTTTTTATAAGGTTACTTTTTATCTGTCTATCACAAAAGGGATTTGTTTTTTTTTTTTTATTGTTTAAATATTTATCAATATACAAAGATTAATTAGGATAGGTCTTCATTAGGCAATTGTCATGAAAGCCCAGTGGTTAACGCGCCCGCCTCTCATCGCACGCAACAATGGGTTCGCAACCGACCACGGGCAAATACCAAAGTGACTTTTTTATTTAATAAGTTTATCTTGGACATCACTGACATTGGTAAAAAAAAACCTAGTGAGAAAACCTGGACTTATAATTAATATAAATCTGGAATCGCTAATCCACGCTGAGCAAGTAGTGATCAATGCTCGTGCCTTCTCTGTATGAGAAGAGGCCTTTGTCCTGCAGTGGGATAATAATAGGCTAGCATTCATTCTTTAGGCAGACAGTCAAAATCTAGCATGTTTTGCTAAAAATCTAACTCTCTCACTTTTTTAAACGCCGCGTGACGTTGATTCGGTGTTATTTTAGTATAAGTAGCGACGTCCTTCATTAATTTAAAGTTGCTTCGCTGATCATCTGTGAGGCCGGTCAACCGACACAGCTCTGGGATCAAGCATATCATAAAATCAATAGGTTTCTCCTGTCCTGGCATACGTTTCGATTCCCTAGAAGAAAATAGATGCATTATCATTTGTTTTCTTTTTAGATTTTTTTACTTACATAATATACCATCACGTCTGTATTCCCCGGGGGGTTAGGCAGAGGTGTGTCACAAGAGTTTTGTTTAATCCATTTAACAGTAGTATATTGAATTTGATGTAGTTAGTGTGCATTCCAGCAATTTTGGTTTATTTAGGATTAAAATAAATATCACTCATTTTTTTGTTGCTGTCACAGATGTTAGGTACTTCTTCCTGTTAGCATATCGATGGCAAAAATAGATACTAATAAATCCTATAATTTTGTTGAATTTTTTGGTTGGACCTGTGTTCATTTATTATCAAATAGAGATGAGTCATATATACTAGAACAGGTATTTATACCAAGTATGTGCTTCCCAGTACGCAGACCGGGTACAGATCGAAATACTGGTTAAATACCTTGAAGGTATGACGTATAGTACGATACGAACCGCTACCACGAGGTATCGGCCATTCGTGTTGTCAAATTTCATCCAATCTCTTCAGCCGTTCGAGTGTAATTCAGTAACAAACATCAATCCATCTAAATTTTCGCACTAATAATAGTAGTAGTAGGATTACCTGGATATAAGCAATGGTTGATCCCAGTCCTTGATCTCAATGCCGTAGTGGTTCTTGTAGTAGTCAATAAATGATATTTGTACAGGTTTACCATCTACCATCTTCTCAAATGTTGATTTTGGTGTCTTTGTATCGTCAATACTGTCAACCCTGAAAAATGCAAATAAGATATTTAAAACTCTTTTTTTTTTTCATTTTAAATGGCCTATATGGAATGGTCGAGCCAATTTCCGCCAACCGGGTACCAATCCAGACACACAAATAATACTGACCAATGTAAGAATCGAACTCCGGATCCCGCTTCCAGAAATCCCACAATCCACCTCTACACCAACGAGGCAGTCGCTCAAAACGTTTGCCAAACCTTTATGGTTATCTCTAAACAAAATTAAATAGCTTACCTACTATCGAAAATGTAGATTTTGAAACCTAAGAGTTGCCTAGTAACACACGTGTTGAAACGAAAGTGGTTCCTTATGTATCTTCGTGCATTTCTCATCTTCACATTAACTAGGCCTATTTTTTGTTTCATAGTTGAAAATACTCTGTCATGACGTGTCTCCCCCCGGGGTGTAACTTTTATTCAGTAAAATCCATGCTCCCTTCCCACACTTACACAGGCGATCCCGGTAACGTACGCAAGTTTCACGATCCCCGTCTTGCCTCTATCTACCTAAACTAGGCTTTAATTAACTTCGTTCTCTCACACTCAGAACTTTAAGAATGCTTAGAAATAAAAATAGAGACATATTTATTGTTACAAAAAACACACACATACACATCGTAAGCCTAGTGGTCCTAAGGGCGACTACTAAGCTAGAAGTCTTGGGTTCGATTCCCAGGTCAACCAAAGTGTTATTGGGTTTTTCTATGAAATTCTCAGTTGCAGTTTGGAGTTAGGATTTGTGCCCGGTTAATAGCAATAGGCTCGACTTCTGTTACTTGGGACCTAAACATACCGGCGTACTGTGGGTGTACATTGGTACACCTCTGCCTGACCCTTCGGGATATACAGGCTTGATGGTATGTATGCATGTGTATAATTATAATTTTTAACTTATAAACTCCTCACTAGGTCGAGCCTGCCTCGTGGAGTCTACGAGTTTTGAGCAATTTGTGAATCCGGGGTTGATACTGTATTGTAATTATTTATTACATGCTATATCTTACCTAAACATTTTCATGTTGTAAGTCGTCATAACCGAGCAGCCGACCAATCCTTCGATTACTGCTTGCTTCCAACCAGCTTGTGCTACTTCAACTGTCTCTTTAATGTATGATAGGACTGACTGAGTGCGGAGGACTTTGTGCGTGGAGTCGAGTGTCAACATAAGGCCTCCTTCATACTCGTCCACTGCTGTCACATAACTGAAATATTATGAAATGAAAAAGGATGCTTTTTTTTTCAAGCTATATTGAAGCTATTTCCTGGCAATATTATTGGAACACTTCAATATACAGGAAAAGTTTTTTATCAGTGCTTAAATTTCGACTAATTAAACTTAAGTTTTATTAAATACGTATTTCTTTTTATTTTGAAATGATTTAGTAATAAAATATAAAGCAATTGTTAACGAAAGTCTTCTACTTCGTAACTTATTTTATGGCTACTCGCCACCGTTAATTTCATCAGCTACCAACTAAACAGTTGTAATTTCAGTTCCAAAATGCAAAAACTAAACATAAAAAAAGTATTGCAAACGGAAATGTGTTCTTTTACTGATACTCAACTATTGATGTACTTTAAAAAATCCGCACATATTAAAAACTTTGCCTGTATAGCCAATGATGTTCGCTCAAGTGTTTTCTCGCCAGAAATAAGGCTTGAAGTCCAGCATTGCGTTTGGGTACCATTTCTTGTTGTTCACCGCTACCTACGGACATCTGCAATATCAGAGGCCTTGCAAATGCGTTGCCATCCCAGAGATAAAGTCGAAATGTCTCCTGTGCCTGTAATTACACCAGCACCCGTGCCCTTCAAACCGGAACACAGCAACGCTGCTTTGCGGCAGAAATAGGTATGGTGGTAGCACTTCCCCGTACGAGTTGCTTCACAAAGAGCTCTACTACTACACTTACTACTTAGTACAAAACAACATTCAATGACATACCCAGGCCAAACCTCCAGTTTGTGCTGCGGAATCTGTATACCAGCATTATAGTTAAAATGATCGCGATTAATTCTCACAAGCTGCAAGTCTTTCATGATACATTTGAATATCACATTATAGATGTGTATCATTTCACTCAGACGGCGGGTCCTGCGAAATACTATCTGTAAAGAAAATAACATTGACTATTTTGAAAACATTTACTTTTCAAGGAACTCAAAGGATGGAGTGGAATAAGCTCTGCAAAGTTCGAAGTTCTTGAGACATTAAGACGCATTTGCAAAATAGAAAACACGACGACGCCCTAGCGCGTTCTGACGTTTCATTCAATTTTTTACAAAATTCCAGACCGTGCCCAAGTAAAATAACCCTTAATGCCACCCATTAAGATTTATGTATAAGACCAAAATCAAAAAAACTGACAGAAAGTTTTCTTTTTTAGACTATTTTGGGAATTATTCTTAAATATTTAACCCATCATTTTGAGTTATGTCATAATCTTAACGGCTAGACGCTCTCACTGCGACATATATAATTATCTCAGGACATGTTACGCTATATATTTACATACATACATAAACTCAAGCCTTTATCTCATGAGGAGAAGCACAAACCGCAGATCGCCACCTGCTACGATCTTTAAATACTCCTTTCGCCTCGTCTACGTTCGTACATCTGCCTTTTAGTGCATGGCTTTACGATAAAGCACTAAGTTTACACTCGGGACCAATGAATCTGGGTCACCAATATAAACTTTCGGAAACTAAAGAATATACGTGTTCCCCCGTTTATATAAGAAAAATGCTGCCGAGTAATTACTCCTCATTCCATACTACCATACTATATTTTTTAATTGAATAAACTATCATTAAATAAATATTAAATGTTGTTGGTGACCCAAATTCATTGCTCTCGAGTGTACTGCCTCTCATGCATTTTGTGGATTCGATACCGGGCAAGTACTGTGACTATTTCAATTAACATGTAATTCCTAAGTTTATCTTGGACATCTTTGACATTGGTCAAGGAAAACATCGGGAGGAATTCTGGACTTAAAATGAGCGTGGTGGTGGTCATGGCTCCTACCTTCTCCGTATGATTAAAGGCATTTGCCCTGCAGAGGGTCAATAATAGGTTGGTAATGTTATTAAGTACTCGTGTTGCCCAGTAACTGGGTTGTGGAGGTCAGATAAGTAGTCTCTCCATGAATAACACTGGTACTCAGCTTTATCCGGTTAGGCTAGAAGCCGACTCCAATATAGTTGGGAAAAGGTTAGGCAGAAGATGAATGTTATTAAGTACGACAAATACTTACAGTAATTCTGACTTTGCTATCATCATACGGATTGGTGGACACTAAGTTAAGAGCTTCTTCAGGCAGTTTGCGTGGTACGTATAAAGTTGTACCGTCAAACGTCTTCTCTTTGAAGTATTCACTGTGTTCTGGAATAAAAGCAGTACAGATAATTGCAAACACCAGTTTTTAGACTAAAGAAACCGAATTGTCTAGTCTAAGAGTGGAAATTAGTATCATGTTTTATTAAGAGACATATTGCTAAGGCGCATTCAACAAATCTGGTAGATAGGATTAAATTGAAGGTAAATCAAAAGGTCTGAGTATTTTCAATAACTGAACATTATGATGAACCAAATATTTTTAAACATTTGAGAAAATACGTCTTATTAAAAAAACACTGGTATCTTTTACTTTCGAAGTCAATTCAACAATTTTAACACATTTGATTATATTATAGCATAATAAACTTACGGGCTAAGAGTTTAAAGCGCAAGTTCATATAATCCTGGTCTGGATCGTATCTTACTTCGTATTCATACACACTGTTCTCTTCAAAGTTCAGGTATATGTAGTTGGCAGTCACTTGGACGGGTGTGCCGCTAGTACCCTTCATCGTAACTGGGGGTGTGTCTTTTACTTCTCGCTGCGAAGAGGTTATAATATGTAGTATATTAAAATAACAAGGTAATTTATTGACTACGAATATAATTTATTGATTGCTTTATTAGCCTAGTGATTGCAAACGCATCTACTCATTGGTAAAAGATTGGCAACTGATTTGTGACCAGTTGGCTATTAGTTTGTCAGCAATAAGTATATTTTGGTTACTTGGTTGTTTATAAGTTGTGTTTCAAACAATAATCCAGGTCTTTAAATGAAAAAATTAAACCTAAATAACCATATATTTAAGGACCATTTTATTTATGTGTTTAGTACCGGACAGCTTGGTGCGGCGCTGTGTTGAATTTCATAGAAAAATCCAATAATACTTTTAGTTCGACCTGGAAATCGAATCCAAGACCTCTAGCGTAGCAGTCGCGCTTAGGCCATTAGGCTAACGAGGCACTCGCACGAGATATACATTTTTCTTTTTTTTTTTGCGTTGCGTTAGGAATAATTATGATGAAATATAAAATTTACAACTTACATAGGCTTTTCTCTTACGTTCGTCTCCAGGTGGCTTGGAGATGGGTTGTGATGAAACAGGTATATCAGCCATTTGTTTCGTTATCTGCTGGACGTCAGACTTTGTGATATCGCCAGCCGCTTTCGAAGCTTTTCTGAACAAGGATTAATAACATTGTGTAATGTTATACTAACCGCCACGAGTCGTGAGCACAGACGTCGAGTTAATTTTAGGGTGTTTTGGGTCGCCTAAGCTGTCCGTCTGTCGGAAATCAACTGGTTGCTAATTTAATTTTATAAGTACTTTATTTTGATTAATTATTTTTCTCTTCAATATTAATTCTATATTTGAATATGCCTCACACACAGATTCCTTGTCCTTGAAATGTATAAATGTATTTAATATTACAATTAATTTAGCTTTCATTTCTAATTTGTGGCACTGAGTACGTATTGCAGTACTTTGAGTGACTTTTATTTTTAATAGATCGTTTTGATATCAGTATTGTTTTATGGAATTGTACAACTTATTGTAATTCACTTTTTTTAAAAGAGTATGTATGGGGTTTCTTGCCCGTTCTTCTCCATACGGAACTAACTTTTGGAATGGGCAGCGAGATTCAATATTTTTAATTTTAACATGTAATTGACGTTCAAAAGTGCCTTTTAATGGTCTAATTGAAATAAATGATTTGAATTTGACTTTAAACATTTTCCAGATGTTTTTTTTTAATCTTAGTGTCTTACTAAGTCGGAATATTGAAGCTGGTAAAGCATGTTCGTAACAATGTGCTAAAATCTCCCAAAAACATGATACAACCACAAACTCCAAATGAGGCAAAAAACTTTGTATAGTTCAAAAATGAGGACCTCCACAGTCATTGAAATTTGTAAACATCGAGACAAGACCAGATTTGATTTACTCACAAAGATTGTAACAGCTGCAATCCTCCTCCCCTTCCACCACCAGCCACAAAATGGGGTCTGACGTCGCCAGCGGGTGCAAAAACCGGTGGCCCTGCAAGAGAGTGCACAATATAAAAACATTAAAGTTTAAAGCTTATGGTAGCTATGTTTTTTTTTTGAGGGGGTGGGAAATCATCAAATAACTTCTCCCGCCGAGTGTCAGACTTTTACTGACTAAAACCCACCCATATTCCTTATTGTGCCCTTTGCGTTCCGGGGGCGCGGTATCTCTTACGAACAACCCGCAGATGGTAGCTATGTTGGGTCATTATTATTGCTTTGTAATCTGCTTCAGGGTAATCAACATTTTCAGCTCTAATAAATGAGAACAAAAGCCAAACAAAATAGATAATGTAAATATCAATTTATCTGCCAGATAGGATAACCGGACCAATTTCGTTGTGACAAAAAGCTTACTATTATGAATGCGTAAATTTGAATGTATGGATGGACGTTTGTAACCCAATAAACAGTAAATAATATACAGTGTTAGTAACTGCCTCGGTAGCCTAGTGGTCCTAACCGCGACTGCTACGCTAGAGGTCTTGGGTTCGATTCCCAAGTCGAACAAAAAGTGTTATTGAGTTTTTCTATGAAATCCTCTGTAGCAGCTCGGAGCTAGGATTTGTGCCCGGTTAATGGCAATAGGCTCGCCCCCTATTACATGGGACCTAAACATACCGGCGAACTGTGGGTATACATTGTTACACATCTGCCTAACCCTTCAGGGAATACAGGCGTGATGGTATGTATGTTAGTAACAAACCTCCATCCAGCTAAATTTTAGAAACAACGAATCTGGATGACATTGACAGAGAGATTATAGTCTAGAATTGCTATTCTAGACTACCACATTAGAGCCACATTGGCTACTTTTTATTCTGTAAAAATGTACGGGTTCCGTGGGATAGTAATATTTACATTGACGGGAACGAAGTCGCGGGCAGAAGCTAGTAGTAGCAATAAAAAATACAATGTTCACAAACCTCCTGGTCTTTGATGTGCCTTTGCAAGCAGCGAAGCTATGTTGCCCCGGCCACGAATTAAGGTGTCTGCAGATGCGGTTGACGTAGATACCTATAATTTTGATATATATATTATAAACAGATTTGAACGATAGAGTGAGGAATGAAATTATACGAGAATGTTGCGGATTAAAAGAGGATGTAATGACAAAGGTAGAAAAGAGTTTGTTTAGATGGTTCGGTCATGTTGAGAGGATGAGTGAAAGGCGGCTAACAAAAGGAATTTATATAGCAGATGTGAGTGGCTACGCCGGGAGAGGACGCCCTAGAAAGACCTACCCTAACCTTATTGGTGAGATTCTTCATAAAGGTCGTGTGCGCAGTACTCCTAACCGGCGTGCTTGTATGAACAGATGTATGAACGTGGACGAGGCGAAAGAAGTATGTAAGGTAAGGTGGCGTTATGTGGTATCTGCCTACCCCCATAGGGAAAAGGTGTGATTTTATGTATGTATGTATTATAAACAAAACGTCCCACTTGTGTTCCCATAGGTGATATACACAAACATTTTAACAGACATTTAACTTTAGTATTGAATATTGCAATTCTGGCTACATTTATTTTGTCTCTAAATTAAACTCCTTCAAATATTCCAAATAGTTTCGCTGTCGCAAGTGCTACTGCTGAGCGTGGGGTCCTGGGTTGGATTCCCAGATTGGGTGAAAAGTGGGTTTTCTCCATTAGGAATTTCTCTGTAGTAGCCCAGATTTTGAAATTTTGGTTATGTGGCACAACAGTGTCTCGGAATCATCGGGGCTGATCACTCTCCATTTCGTCCAACTGTTGTCCAAAAAGACTATGTGCATGAAGGAAAAAGGATTACACCCGTGTAACTTGCGCAATGCAGACACTTGTGCCCCATAATCTATCCTGTAGACTTGGCCAGCCTACATTGAGTACGACCAAAATGACCATGACCGAAATAAAAAAATCGGAATCCGGAAATTCGATGGGGAGAATGTAACTATAATATTATGCTTATAATGTATCAGAAAAAAATGGCTCATGTTAAGTAACAGCTCATAACGCAAAACTGCTCAAACTTGAAACATGTTTATGACATTTACTGATATTATAAAAGCAACGCTCAATTTAATTGTAGTTTCAGCATAATGTCGAACTTATCAAATGGACAGAGAGATATGCGGTTTCTTTTATCAATGTATGTAAAAAATTTGTAGTACCTAACAAGACTCTAATCTAGAATGGACTCTACGAATAATTATAATATGTAATATCAAAATCGCATATACACAAAACAAAAGCTATGCCAAAATATGGTTCCAATATGACTTACACTTGGTGGAACACTTGGGCCCGCTGAGCCTGCAGTACTTGACACAACACTGGTGGCTTTACTAGCATCTGGTGTAGACTCCGGAGATGCTTCATCAGATGACATACCCAATTGGGCCTTTTTCAGAGCTTGTAGAATGCCACGCCCACGGCCCCTTGATGGCTCTGCCATCCTGTCCATTTCTCCTGCAGCTATAGACAATTTAAAAAATATTTTTTTTTTAACACTACCAGAATACTATAAGACTAACCTTAGACAAAGACTAAGCTCTCAATTCATTATCATGGCCATTTTCAGCTATTTCAAGTTCAATTTTATAAGGATTACATAAATCAAATATAATAATATGCACTTGACCTTAATAAAAATCTTTGCAATAAGTCCCAGTTATTAATTTAATCAATCCAACATCCTAGTATCTTAGTGATAATAAAATTCGGATTGGGTTTGCTATAAAGTCGCCTGAATTTGAGGATTCTGACACTGTGCAAAAAATATCTGAGGGTAGTTAGTTACATACTATAAGTAGGTACTTTTCTAAACCAAGATAAATGTAGGTTAGTCACTAAATAGCTTCTTTCTACGTTATTGCTCACACATAATGCTTAGCTATGGACAAAATGCAGTACTGAATAGGTATTTTAGGTAAGTACAGGAAAACATACTCGTATTCCAAACTGAAGCAATTTTGAAATAAAACAGTACAAGAAAAACCAATCACGTATCTAACTATTCAATAGTTTAACGCGTGGAAAAGGCAAGTAAGTTTGAGTTACATTAAAATTAAGACACAAGTTGAATATTTAGCAATAGTGATTGCTTCAGCAGTATTTTGGCAAAATAACAATGAATTGTGTTGTTGTCGTGACACAAGTAATACCTGTGTAGATCACTACGTTGATGTACCTTTTTATTCTCTATTTCTATTCAAATTCTTAATACAAGCAACGATTTTGAAAATTCTTCTAGTTTGATAATCGGCACTTGTCTTTTGCAAACTTTCGACTGCAAAAATTCAACACGGGCAAACAAATCAAAGATTAAAGAAATAAATCAAAGACAAGATAGAAAATGGAGTAGAGCTGCGAGTGAAGTAAAACTAAAAAAAAAACACATTATTCAGACACTTTGTCTGTGAGTTTAGACAATTTTTTTGCATGTCCATAATACCCCATCCAGAATTATCTTCCACGGGCTTTCTGCACGAGTCTAGGCGAGTGGTGTCTATAAGAGTGCTATAATCCACACTTTTGATTTATTAGGTTTTCCGCTACGTTTTACTACAAGATAGATGTGATTGAAGTGACTGCGTTACCTACTTTATGTGCCTCCTAATATTATAATATCTTAAATTTATTTCATCATAAAAAATAAAGTCAAAACGAAGAAGTCATTATTTAAAAACAAAACGTTTCTTCACTCCTTCATGATAAAAAGTTTCTGCAGCAGTTAATAACAAAGTGAGCGAATGCGAGAGTGTGGTTGATTCCACTACATCACCTCCTCAAGTCCTTTGACTCGCGTCGCGTCCGTAAAACCGACATAAAGCGGAGCGACAGCGAGACGAGCTGAGGGAAGACGCGAGGACCGACACGAGCGCATCGATCCGTCCTCACTCTCGTACTCGCGTTCCCTCGTGTAGCCTTGTGGAGAGTCTAGATGACATGAAGTTAATTAATTGTATAAGTTCATAGTATCCAGTTATTGACTGACGGTTTTTATTTCTAGAAACAAACAGGTGTTTTAATTTGCCAGGCATTCGCCTTGTAAGTAGTTAGTGTAGTGCTTTAAGTATTTATCTATGATACATGGGCTTTATATAAAAAGGGAAAATGTCACTGTCAATGTTGTCAATTCTGGTGTATCTCTATGGTGTCAACAAACAAAGTTACTGTCAAAGTGACTTCCTACGTTGACACTTGATCTGACTTTTCTATCTAATAATTTTAATAACTATTGTAACTTAGCCCAGGTATATTATATACCTAGGAACAATATAAAAAAACGCAAAAGCGCTCGGAATTTGTGAACAGCAAACACAAACGATGTTGAGAAGTTTATTTAGAATTCATAGAACGGGTAATCGATGTGGACGTTTTTGCGCGGCATCTTTGTTCAGGTAAAACATCTTACCATCATCGTCATGGGGTGCAAAAGCCATTCGAGTTACTTACCTGCGTCTGGTGTCCCTTAGGCAGTCAAGCTACCACCCCTTTATTTTTACCCCAACACATTGACTGAGCAGTAAATGCATAATTTGGCTGCTTGGCTAGAGCTGAAGTAATAACTACACTGTACCGTGTCTGTACTGTAAACTAATTTCTTGCTTTTTCCAAATCGCAGTCAAAACAGCATCAACCAATTTAGTGGATTGTCACAAGCTGCCCAAAAGAATGTCAACAAGAAGGTTCCTATCTACAACACTTGTGTCTGCAGAACCATGTTCATACAGACACAGGATACACCTAATCCGAACAGCTTGAAGTTTCTACCCGGAGTTAAAGTACTGGAAACTGGACAGACAATGGACTTTCCTAATATTGGAGCTGCACAGTGCAGTCCTTTAGGTAAGTAAGCTTTTTTTTTCCAAAAAATTGGTTTATTTTCAGTGCTGTGTTTCCATATTGTAATTTAAAAAATTTTAATGTTTATAAAGTATGTCAGATAATTTGATTTAAAATCATTAGAAACATAAATTAAATAGTAAGATCAGTTAAATTATTGTCTTTTTTGTACATATTTGACTATAAAATCTTGAATGCTAAATCAGTAATTGCAGCCAATGTCACCTTTTGTAAGTGTGCGTTTAAAGCCTGACACTAAGGCGGTAACCCTAACTTTTAACCTTACAGCAAAAATGATATTCCGCATTGATGGTGTGAAGTCAGTGTTCTTTGGCCCTGAATTTGTCACTGTTACCAAAGAAGATGACGATGTTGACTGGAGGCTCTTAAAACCAGAAATATTTGCAACTATTATGGACTTCTTTGCAAGTGGTTTACCAGTAATCATTGATGCTAAACCTTCGGGTGATACACGTAAGTTAACATATTTTTCATAATTTTTACTCATATAATTACGTTTTCTTGTTTGTTGAAACATACTAATCTCTGGAATTCACCAGTCCACCAGAAAAAAAAAATTGTCTCATATGACAGCCAGATTTATGAGGAATAGTATGAGCTATAATAACATCACACAACTATCAGCAGGAGCAGAGCAGTGACCAAAGTCGTAAAACCTTGCAGACAAAGTAATGGGCAGAAACCCTATTGTTTGTATGGCTTGTAGTTATTGAGAAGGCTGATATTCAGTTGAGGATTGAGATTTATGCTGTTGTAGCAACAACTATCGCTCGATATGTGAACTACTACGACAAACTGACGTTGCCTAGATCACGATATCAAAGTTGGCCGGAACATTTAGCATATATACAAAATCCCGTCAACAACCGTCGGGCAGTAGCCCACCAGACACAACACCCGTCTGGTCGGAGGATCCTCCCATTTCAATGGAGGATGAGAGACTTTACTCCCCTCCCTCAGTGTTTCTCATACCTCTAAACTGTGATAAAAGTATGTTGCCCTTCTACTATAAGGTACCATTTAAACTGCTGTAGCATCATTTGACCCATTCCTTGGTTGTTACTTGTGACACATTAAGAAACATCAATGAACAAATTCTTCAATCATTGCTACTACTACCATGTTAATCTGGTCACCTAAACTTGCCAACTACTTCCCATCCCAATAAATGGGACCATGGGACCTAAACATACTGGCGAACTGTGAGTGTATATTGGTACACTTCTGCCTAACTCTTCGTGGACTACAGGCATGATGGTATGTTATATTTTTATTTTCAGAAATTAACGAAGATGATGATGAGGTAGTCCAAATGATAAAGGAGCTCCTAGACACTCGTATCAGGCCTACCGTTCAAGAAGATGGAGGTGATGTTCTGTTTGTGGACTTCAAAGATGGCGTACTAAGGCTTAAGATGCAGGGGTCTTGTTCTTCATGTCCTAGCTCAATTGTTACTTTGAAAAATGGGGTGAGTGGTGCAAAAGTTATCTTGTTCTTCTTTACATATTAATATAATAGATCACAACTCTATTTCTCTAAAGATAGCCACAATGATGGGTCATGTGCTGCCCGTATCAAGCGGTTTTCCGCAATTTAATCAATATTCATCATTGCATATCCAAAATCATTGCAATTAGATTTAATATAAAAAAAAAATCTTGTAAATGATGTTCAAAATGAATGGCCGAATGCCTTTTAATGAATGGCCGATTTGACTTTGCCGAACTTGCCTTTGTTATAATTCCTATGTAATTTAAGATGAGCTTTGCTTTGGGCTTAAAACTGTCACATACCTATTTTTTTTGTTTTTTTTTTCTATTTCAGGTTCAAAACATGATGCAGTTCTACATCCCAGAAGTGGTAGCTGTTGAACAAATTGACGATGAAGGTGACAAACTGAGTGAGAAAGTGTTCAAAGAATTTGAGCAGCTAAAAACCAAAGAAAATGCGGAAACGAAATAAATGAATCTGTGAATAATATGTAGGTAAGTAGAAATCGCAATGTATATATTATAAAGTCCTGTTTTATGTTAAATATGAATAGAAAATAAATTGTATGTTGAAATTGATGTATATATTTTTTATCCTCTTACATCATCATCACCTTTCTGCCCTTATCCTATTTTATTTGGGGTTGGCACAACACCTTTTCTTCTTCCATGCCGTCCTGTCAACCGTCGTTCCTGGCTCCCTTCTCTTTCACATCATTCTTTACACAATCCATTCATCTTTTTTTGGCCTACCTCTTCCTCTCCATCCATCCACATTTACATTTATATCCTCCTTTATAGATAGCAATTAAGCTTTAGAGAAAAGAGAGAATATAAAGTAAGAAGGTATGAGTGATGTAACGGGACGGTTGAGACAGCGGTTCTCCCGTCCCAGCCGCCGCGGTAGACGCTCCGGACGTCGGGAGCCGCGAGACGACTCCCGGCCACCGTAGATACGGCCTGTGGACGGTGAGCAATGGGTTGCTCACCGTCCTTACGTTGCATAACGACAGGCCGTGTCGACGGCGCGTTCGTGTTCCACGCGCGCCTCAAAGAGATGTCAGCAAAAGGAAGGGGCCACTGAGGGCCGATGCCTGCCGGGGCTGCGGGTTGTTCGCAAGAGATACCGCGCCCCCGGAACGCAAAGGGCACAAGAAGGAACATGGGTGGGTTTTAGTCAGTAAAAGTCTGACACTCCCTCCCGCCCCGCCCAGGGCGGGAGAAGTTATTTGACGATTTCCCACCCACCAAAAAAAAAAAAATGAGTGATGTAAGTCATTTAACGGCATCAAAACTTTGAAGGTATAAGATCAAAACTAGGCGTATCTTAGGTATAGTAGTCGCCACGAGTCGTGAGCACAAATGTCAAGTTAATTTTCGGGATTTCGGGTTCTTTTCTGGGTATTTTGGGCCGCTGACGCTGCACGCGATTGGTCCGTCAGTCGGACCGATCGTGTGCAGCGACGGCGCCCCAAAAACCCCGAAGGGAACCGAAAAACCGAAAAATTAATTTGACATTTGTGCTCACGACTTGGCGACTAATATACGCCCTGATACTTTAGGCTCATATAGGGGTAATTTTACTGGTAGGTACATGAAGTTATAACAAGGGTAAAGTCGAAAGCTTCATACGTATTCAGATATTACGATAATTTTTTTTTTCTAGTGCCAAAGTTTCCACTTCTCTACATTATTTTTTTACCAAAACCAGTTTTCAATGCTATTTATTTAAATAAATAGTAATTTAATCTACTTTTTAATTACTTAGATTATATCGTTACGTATAAGTAAACTTTAAATACCGCCACGACGCGCGACGCCTGTACTGTGGTATGTACCCGCCAAAAGTACAATGTTAAGCGTATGTTACATTTCGTGCTATCATTAACTGACTTTTCAACCCAGATATAAAAGTCCCGCCAAGTAGTGTACCTGTCTCGTTGGCCTAGTGGTCCTAAGCGCGACTGCTACGCTTGAGGTTAAGGTCTTGGGTTCGATTCCCAGGTCGAGCAAAAAGTGTTATTGAGTTTTTCTATAAATTTCTCAGTAGCAGCTCGGAGTTAGGATTTGTGCCTGATTTATGGCAATAGGCTCGCCCCATTACATGGGACCTTAACAAACCAGTGAATTATGGGTGTACATTGGTACACCTCTGCCTAACCCTCTGGGGAATACAGGCGTGATGGTATGTTATGTGTTATATAAAATTCGTTTTCCAGCAACTCTGCTGTTACTTAGTTTGATGGTCAGTCATCATCATCATCATCATATCAAGCCAGTCTTTTTGGAAGTCTATGGGGGACCATAGATTTCCAAAAAGACTGGCTGGAAGCGGCCTACATTCAGCGTTTTCCTGCAGTCGGTGTGATGGTTATTATATCTACCTGCTTAACGGTTATAATTGTCTCTTTTTACACTTCGTATTTAATTTTCTGCGCTTCCATCATGGTTCATAAATAAAAAGTCATTATTATAATCCATTGCACTTTTATTATTGAAAAGTAAAAGTTTTTTTTTATTATATCTGAGTATCTTAGGCTGGTTTCCAACGAATTAACATCTGCATGTTTTTGTTATAATTTTTACTATAAAATAGAGATCGACTTTTAATTACACTTTTTTTTAGTTGGAAAACCATCTCTGTACCTACGTTTAACACAGAAATATAAATACAAATAAGTAGCCTAGCTAAAAGATACATTAGTAGTTGTCTCTTAAACCAAGTTATTAATTAGGTACTAATACTAGCTCCTAAACAAACGCCTACAATTAAGATTGTTTGCAAAACCAATAATATCGATTAATCGAATCGATTATATTTTCTACGATTTTTTAAATAGATGGAGTACCTATTAAACTATACAATGGCAGTGTTCCATTTCATAATTGAAACTAAAAATTTATACGATAAAAACTATATTATAATAGGTACAGGTGCAGTCAAAAGCAAACGTCATGATTTATGTGTTGAATAAAAATTAGCAAAATGTCGTAAGTTTGATGTCAATAGTGTGGATTTGTTTAATGTAAAAAAAATATTTCTGCTTTTGACTGTACCAAGTTAAAAATAAACATTAGAGACATAAATAGGATTCATAGTTTAATTATTGTAAAAATTAATTCTTACAATCATTAATAAAACCGAATTTCGCAAAAAGTAATAATATTGCCTCTTTCAATCAGCTGTCTAATAAAAAAAAAATAGATTAATAGATTATTGGTACAATACTGTGTACTTTTCATTAAACTATAGTTGACCCAAAGTACAATTGACATCAGTGTCAGTTTTTTCCTTGACCATAGACGACTGACACTGTGTCATCGATTTCTTATTTAATTATCATCATTTCTGTTAAAATCACATTACTTAATTACAATTCTATCATAATTCTTTAACTAATTGACGGTGTAAAGAGAATCACAAATACTGGGCGTCGGGCCAAGGCCACTAAACATTCCAATTCACACGTTACATTGTTGGTAATCACATTAAAAATTTTGGTATTATGGTATGAGTCCAAAGTCCTTTTTTTTTTCGTTAAATTTTCGACGGACGTCAAGTGGATTTATCCAGTTCAAATTTACGACTTTCATGTAACTTACGTCTACTTGACAAAATCAACTGGTTGCTAATTTAATTATATAAGTAATATATATATGTTTTGATTAATTATTTATCTCTTTGACATTAATTCTACATTTAAATATGACTCACACACTGATTCCTTGTCTTTGAAATGTATATTGGTATTAAATATTACAATTTATTTAGCTTTCATTTCTAATTTGTAGCACTGAGTACGTACTGCAGTACTTTGAGTGACTTTTATTTTTGATAGATCGTTTTGTAACTGTACAACTTATTGTAATAAATTTATTTATGTATGTAATTTCTCGTTCGTTCTTCTCCATACGAAACTATTATACTTTTAGGAATGGGCAACTAGATTCAATATTATTAAGTTTAACATGAAATTGACGTTCAAAAGTGCCTTTTAATGGTCTAATTGAAATAAATGATTTGACTTTGACTCATTTTGAACATATTATGCTTAGTACGAAACCACTTTAGGACAATTCATTAAATATAAAGCGTTTGGCATATGTCTGCCTAAGCATCAAGGGTTACATCTGCATACACAACAAGATGGAAACAAGAACCAGTCCATGAATATGCCTGCGCAGTCGTCGTTTGGGTCGTACGCGAGGAGTCGGTGCCATTTGTACTTCTGTTCACAGCCGCAGTCGCGTGTGCATCTTGCTGTCGTTGTTTTACTGGAAAATATAAAAAAAAAAGCTTTTTAGTGACTAAAAATTAAACAGTGATAGGACTGCGTGTGATCACGGAAAGGAATGTCGTTTTTAGTCGTAGATATTGTAGTCATAAAAAGGTAATCAACATATTCTTAATTAAATGGTGGCCAAACTAGTAAGTATTTAAGACTATTTCACCCGCGTTATGTTACGTCTTCCGTTACTGCTCCGCTTCCGAGGGTCATAGCTTGATGTTATATAACCTTTGTTACTCAGGAATAATGTAGCTATCTATTGGTGAAAAAATGGTTAAAATCGGTCTAGTAGTTTCGGAGCCTATTCATTACAAACAAACAAAAAAAATCTTTCCGCTTTATAAAATTAGTATAGATAATCATGAATTTTGGGACAAACAGAATGATAAAAATGATCTGATCAACGAAAACTCTTTGGAACTATATGTGTGAAGTTCACGTTCAAAAACTGTTCGAATAAAAACAAAAGATTGCCCAAAAGTATTTCAAACAAAGGCGTTGATGTAATGGTTGTTTTACGTAAAGCCAGTGCACATTTGAATGCAATGCAACCTACCTGCACGTCTCTTGGTGTATCGCCTGCTCAAAATGCATAGTGTTGACAATGGCACGTAGCTTTCTCGCAGAGTTGAGAGCCCAATACGGCGTCATTATCTCTGTCTTGCTCTCGCATGCATCCACTCTGAAATTACGAAATACAAGTTTTTTTGAGAACATTTTTCCGGATTAATGTCACAAGGATAATGGCAGAGAAGCGCAGGAACACACTGCCATTAGAAAGTTCGGCAGTTCGTCTGCGAAGTGTAAATTACTTAATAATTATAAATCCAGCCTATTATTGTCCCACTGCATGGCACAGGCCTCTTCTCATACAGAGAAAGCACGAGCATCGCTTAGCACGCTTGTTCAAGACGGATTCGCGATTTAAGACTTATAATTATATCCAGGTTTCCTCACGAAGTTTTCCTTCATCGATGTCAGTGAGTGGTGTGGAGTTTGGAAACAACTTCTAGGATGAGTTTCAGAGACGCCACTAAGCGGAAACTTGTTACGCTTTGTTTTGGCAAATTCAGTGCATTTTGGTATGGTTTTGATAGATCGAAGTGTAATGCTACGCTTTCGTAGCAGTTAGTTTAGTGGCTGCACCTTAGTCCTATGTTAAAGAATCTTATGGAAGCTCACTATTGAACATAGGAATATTCAAACTGGTTATATTTCTATGCACAAGCATCATTATCTACAGCAATTTACGTGTGCCTGCAACAGAATGGTAGTTAGGGAACTTTTGACTCTTTCCAAACAGGGATCTACTTTATTATCGTGTTCTTCCATTGCAGGACAAAGCCTTTCTCCTTTCCAATCCTCTCATCTTGAGTCAGTAATATATCCTGTCTGTAAGCATAAGGCTCCAGGGTTGCGAAATTTGTTCGAAAGAGTCACTGCCGCTCTGGAACGCAAAGGGTATTACGAGGAACACGGGTGGGTTTTAGTCAGTAAGAATCTGACACTCCCTTCCGCCCCACCCAGGACGGAAGAAGTAATTTGATGATTACCCATCCTTAAAAAAAAAACAGCATGAGGCTGCCTATCCACTAAAGTGAAGCGAGACTGCGGAGCGGTAAAACGGAGAAATATTAACCGATAGGATAGCATAAAATCTCCGCTACGCTGCAGTTATGCAATCCTATTGGTTAATATTTCTCCGCCCCGTAGCCTCGCTCCGCTTTGGTGGACAGGCTGCCTTACGCTTATCCTACCATCATCTTGAACTCACCTGCCAGTATTATTAATTGCCTGTGCATCAGGAAGCGGTGTATTAGCGGCCTGTCGCACATGCCTGAAGTAGGAGTCGCCTGTAGCATCATGCATGTCTGGCACACCGGGCGCCCGTCTCACCCGGTTCCCCGCCGGCGTCGTAAACGAACCGTACATGCGCTTTATTAAAGCTTTGTTTTCATCTATGAAGTTCTCGATTTTTTCTCTGAAACATGGTGGAAGATTATTTATTAACTTGTCTTCGAATTTCTGGTCTACAGTAAAATTATGCCACCCAATTCTTATTAGGAACGGAAATGTTAGAAATTTAAGTTCGATTGTTCTTGGAATTCATTAATTCCAAGGACAATCGAACTTAAATTTCTAACATTTAGTACCACTGTACTGCCTACCACTATTGGCGCATTTGGGGATCATTTCACTGCAGTCTGTTTAAGCATGGTGTCACCATGGAGCGAGGTCTTCCTATTACTTACGTGCGACTCGTAGTATAAAGACCTCACTGTTATCCACAAAATAGATGCCTACTGAAATTGTCGAATCATCCTCCATTTTCGCCCTTAGCAACTGAACTAACATAAACTTAATTAATTTAAAGCCAAAGCAGTGAAGTGAGGCCGATTGTTTAATTGGGTAGATGACACCACTAATCAATTGACGTACTTTTTATGAGCTGTCAAAACGCGATCTCCCGTAGATTTTGTATGATAATACTAAACTATGACGTCACTCTTTTGACATCTCAATTCACTGACTATTTATTGATTTCAAAGCAAGTAAAAATGAAATTTTATAGTTATTTAAAAAAATTTCGGGTTTTCAGTTTTTATTGAAATTGTTTCTTGGGATTATTGTTTAATGGCGCCTACTACCCAATTGTCACTGACTGTTAAAAAATCAGCCCTAATACAAGTATTATGAATGTATGTATTATACAACAATTTCTACTCACAATGGGTAAGTATTGCCAGCTGTTGGACAAAACAACTGGAAGTTACGCTTCACACACGGAACCCCTCGGATGATTTGACCTTGAAGCTCGTAGCCCAGTGCTAAAGATAGCGCAGTCCATAGTATCTGGAAATAATTACAAAAGTAATTAAATTCTAACACAATTAATAAAGAAATATGCGAGTTATAACGTGAATATTGATATGCCTACGTGGTATTTCCACAAGATTTATCTTTAAAGAAAATCGGTCCGTTTGATCCGGATCCATTTGGGTCCGGAAATTTATCTACCGGATCCCAGAGCTACAATGGTTTCTAGCGAGAAATAACCTGCAGCTCAGTATCGTATTTCTCAGGCCATATTATTTTATGAACTACGCCGAAGGAGTTTGAACCTTATTTAGTGGTAAGATAGAACTCCACGATGGCACGACTGGCACAGTAGCTGAGCGATTAGCTGCTGCGCTGCGTATCTCGCGTTCAATTCCCGCACGGAGCGAATATTGCATCCTACATGTAATGGTTCCGGGTGTGGTTGTTTGTAAATGATTAAGGACAAATTGCTAATGTTTATTTAAAAAAAACAAGCTGTCGCAAGACAAGTAAGTGACGTAGTGAAAGACACGTACTTTTTGCTATAATAAAAAAACCGTACCTAACTAAAATACGAAGAATAAACACGTACGTAATTGTACTGTTATCAGCTGTTTGCATCAAAACGAGAATGTTTTAACAAGTCTTTATTTTTGTAACAATTTTCGGGAGAAACATCCAATTAATGATATTAAATATTATGTAGCTAAACGGTACAGGCTACCTGTCTCTTCATTAACACGATTCTAAATAAATAAATAACTTTAGAATTATATATTATATTGACTGCTCTTGAAGTACTAGGTACGTGAAGCTTTTATAATCACTTGCAACTATAACGCAATATTGCACACAAATAGAACACATTAATTATTGAAATTTAACTTCCTAGAGTATATAGTTTACATCCAAACAAATAAAATATAAACTCACGCTCAAGCAGAACAAATCCATGTCCGGTACAGGATAAATGTTTTAATTAATACGTCCTGCTACTGCAGAGTGTACTAATTAACTGAACGGATTCCAAATAAAAAAAACAATATAGAGAAAAAATCACGTTTAACTTAGCTCGACCTTACAACACTGGATCATGTTCTCAAGATACGTCCGGTGATATATACGATGTAAAGAACGTTTTCCGCCGCATAAATTCGATTTTAAAGAAATATAAACCTTACGGCCTTCCAAAGTAATAAAAAAAAACAGTTTTAATTTGCAATCCTCTATTGTTTTGTTATTCTACTTTATGAATAAAATGTGACTGACATGAAATGAAACACTCATTGAGATTCAAATAGCCAGCGACACAAAACACGTACCTACCCGCTCAGAATATTGAATATCTCGTGCAAGAATATCTACTTTATCATATTTAAATAGAAAAAAATGTTGTATGCATATTTATTGCAGTGATTTATAGCGAATTTAAATTGCGCAATATAAATGGGAAACTGGATCGTGTCATTAATTTAGCAAGCGCTCGTTATTTAGCAATTCTAAAGTTATCCAGCATATTTTAGACGCAACTGTGTCAATAACCTTGCATGGAACGAAATAAATTTACATACCTACTTATTTTCAAGCAAAAAAACGGAGAAGCGAGGCGCCCATCGCATGGCGCCCCAACTTTACCAATGATTTATTAATTAAGTATTACACTATGTACGATTGTAAACTGTTTCATTATCAATTGTAAAGTTCACAGGCATAGCACTTAAAAATCATTAGTTGAAGGTTTACGATGTTACGTAAAAAAAGTCAAACTTTATTGACTTGTTTGATTGTTAGAAATATTCCCAGATCCATCATTTAAATTTTAATGTCTGTTAACGACCGTACAAAGGTCGAAATAAAACTAATTGAAAAAATCTGCTAATTAATGTTTGCAATGTAAGTGCATTAGACGTTACAAAATATATCTTAAGATATATTCGATGGTGTTTGTGCTGTGTAACTCGGTATGCTGTTAGTGCCGACTAGAGCATTTAATTTAAAATTAAAATGTCTACTTGATTCTTGGTAACAAGTAGATACTGGGATAATCGATTTGTCATGTTACTTGGCGCTTCATTTATAGATAGATATTGAGTATTTTTCGAAAACATCGTGAGGAAACCTGGACCTATAATAATAAACAATAATCAATATTCGGGCTATTCGGGCCAATATGTGTTGAGATGAGAACAACAATAACAAGGTAATATTATTGTGCCTTATAAACATTGTAAGGCAGGAGCCATAGTCTTTCCATAGTACAAGGTAACCAGTCCATATAAGCCACCCAAACCCATAGTCCAGATCTTTATTTCCATATCCTGCAATAGTCCTGCGCCAACCGGGGGTTGTCCTTGGTTGCGTTTATAGTTCATACCTACAGGGATAATTGTCGGTTGGTGTTCCATTTCGTAATAAAGCTGTCTAAAGGACCGAATTGGTTTCGGCTCCTCGTACGGCTTTCAAAGGTCCGGGGCCTAGGGTCCCGAGTTACGTATACAGTAAAAAAAGAAAACAATAAAGATATGTAAAATAATACCAGACTAATGTCCCAATGCAGGGCGAAGGCTTTTCCTCATAGAAGGCACGAGAATTGATCACCACGCTTGCTCAAGGCGGATTGGCGATTTTAGGCTTATATTAATTCGTTAGCCTTGTGATCCTAAGCGCGACTGCTACGCTAGAGGTCTTGGGTTCGACTCCCAGGTCAAGCAAAGTGTTATTGGATTTTAATATGAAATTCTCAGCAGCAGCTCGGAGTTAAAAATTGTGCCCGGTTAATGGCAATAGGCTCGCCTCCTATTACATGGGACTTAAAACATACCGGCGAACTGTGGGTGTACATTTGTTGCACCTCTGTCTAACCCTTCAGGGAATACAGGCCTGTTGGTATGTGGTAATTATAAGTCCAGGTTTCCTTACGTTGTTTTCCTTCACCGATGTCAGTAATGTTCAAGATAAAATTGGAAAGTACATGTGAATCAGAAAAAGTCACATTGGTACAATGCCCATGCTCGGTTGCGAACCCACAGCCTCGTGCATTGACCAATGAGCCATCACGAAATTGTTTGTGGTTTTTTTTTTTTTTTTAAACCAGTCGGAAAAACTATCTGGATACCAAGATTCTTACCCGAGCTGTCCCATACGTGCCTTCATTAAATTATTCTCTGTAGGTGTTTAGACTATTTAGGCATTCCGAAAATAATACTAGGTATAACGATTCAATTGTTTTTTTTTCTTCTCGTTTGGCGCCAGTTGGCACCTGCACGATTATTCCTTGCGATCATTCTTCTCACGATTATTTTATGTAATTTATTGATTTTGTTAATGATCTGCCTGTTTTGGTTTGACTGACTCGGTAATCTAGTGGTCCTTACGCGACTGCTACGCTAGAGGTCTTGGGTTCGATTCCCAGGTCGAACAAAAAGTGTCATTGGGTTTTTCTATGAAATTCTCAGTAGCAGCTCGGAGTTAGGATTTGAGCCCGGTTAATGGCAATAGGCTCGCCCCCTATTACATGGGACCTAAACGTACCGGCGAACTGTGGGTGTAAATTGTTACATCTCTGCCTAACCCTTCGGGGAATACAGGCGTGATGGTATGTGTGTGTGTGTGTGTTTTGGTTTGCACTAAATCTACATAACTATTGAAACGACTTCCTTTTTGATCAGTAATTAAGCCTTACGTTCGTTACTACTAATAAAGAGATAATAAATTATTATTTATTTCTTTATTTCTGATGATTAGGTCGGCTCCGAGATTGGTTAGATTAGTAACTCTGGGCTCGACGGCAATTTTATCAAATCAAATTATTTATTATTTGTGTAACATAGGTAGTGAATACAGATCTTAAATAAGTACATAGGTCGCTATGTTATGCCTAGTGGCGTACAAATATGGTGGTTATTAGCTGATTAATAATCGAAAGTGGGCGCTACTTAGAACTTAAAATCATTGCAAATGAATAACGTTTTTTCCCAGACTCTAGGTAGGTAATATAAGTAGGTACAATCAACTGCGAGTCCTTGGTAACTTTGACTTTGTATATTATTCGTCGTAAAGTGCACTAAGGCGCCATTATCCGTACGTACCCTTAATAAACCAGAATTGGTTAGGTAGGTACTGTAGGCACTTTGTTTATCAATATCTTTTTTATTACATATATTTTTATCTTTAGTTTTTCCTACATCCTATCCATCAGCCGTGCTGATGATCTGCCATCTTCTTCTTATTTTAAACTAATATCAATCTCATTCTGCCTCATTAGCCTAGTGGTCCTAAGCGCGACTGCTACGCTAGAGGTCTTGGGTTCGATTCCCAGGTCGAGTAATGTGTTATTGGGTTTTTATTTAAAATTAACAAGTAGCAGCTCGGAGTTAGGATTTGTGCCTGGTTAATGGCAATAGGCTTGCCCCCTATTACATGGGACCTTAACATATTGGCGAACTGTGGGTGTACACTGTTACACCTCTGCCTAAACCTTTGGGGAATACAGGCGTGATGGTATGTATCCATCTCATAGGCATGGACACATTAAATGCCATTGCATCCGACTCAGGCAGCCACAGCATACATACTTTCTAGTGCACAAAATCCGTGACATCACAAGTTAATAGCCTGTCTTCTTAATTACAAAGTAACACAGTATTTGAATGCGTCATTTAACGTTAATTGGATATTTCGAATGCACGCGGGGACGTGCGGCCATATTGACGACAACACGATCGTCTCGTGGCTCTCGCCTATTCCGTTCACGTTCACCAATGACATTTTGATGTGACTCACGCAGTTTACTTGAAACTCAGAAATTTTATTCGCACATGCGTCTGTATGACGGAGGTGTAGTGCCGTTTTGCATTTTGATTGTCGTTGACGTACAATATCATTGTCACTTGTCGCGCTGGCACGCCTATGAAGAAATAGGGAGAAGTGTCGTACGACCACACGTCTGATGATGCTGGCTGGAGATACGTTATGAAGATGTATTTACCTCATTAATTGGTACCTAATATTAATACCTAAGTAGCGCAAAGCTGGTGCCCTGAGACGAAGGAGATGGCGGGACGAACCGAATTCCTCCAATGCTGGAGGGATGAGGCACTGAAACGTGATGGATGGAAATAGTGGAAGGAGGCCTTTGTCCATGATTGGGACAGAACAGGCTAACAAAAAGTAACTGCATTCGACACAAAGATTTTTTCTTAAAAAGGCCATGTGTGCAATTTGGGGTTTTTTTAGTCGGTAGGAATCCGACACATCCCTCCGTCTTTCTCGAACGGTATTCCATGAAAATGTCCTTTGGAAAAAAGTAATAAGGTAGGTAACTAGGTAACCTCCAAGATTCGTTATAAATTCTTAATACTTTAACAAAGCGTGGAGTTCCTATCGATTTCCTTTATAAATCGCTGGTTTATGATAAGTGAACTTTGTTGAAGACGTGCTGTTACATTGGTTTCCCTACGTGTGCAAAATAAAGTAAAAATTGCAAACCTTGCCTAGGTACGTGATAAATTTATTTTACTTGTAAATAATCTATACAAATTTTATAAAGAGGATTTTTTGTTTGTTTGTTTGTTCCGAATCGGCTCCGAAACTACTGGACCGATTTTAACCATTTTTTCACCAATTGATAGCTACTTTATTCCTGATTAATATCTATGGACCATATAACATCACGCTACGACAAACGGGAGCGGAGCAGGAATCAAAGACGTAACTTAGCGCGGGTGAAATAAACCACGCGGACGAAGTCGCGGGCAGTTCGCTAGTCCTAATATAAAAGAATTACTAGAAATAAAGCAATGCTCCTCAATCGAGATTACATTAATCGAAATGGTCACCAATGGTCACTCCAAATTCCACCATACAAGCGTGAGTTTGTTGTGACTTGGTAACGAGTAGCGTAGTCTTCCTAAAATAGTTTTTGGTCAGCTGCCAGCCTGTAGTACCTATCATAGGATGACAGTTCACCTCAAGGTCATTTCACCTAAATGAAGCGCGGAAGATTTGTACAAAATAGACGTACCTACTGGTTATTAAGGGCCTACCGAGCTTCTGGCGCTAATAATCCGTTCGTATGATCCCTTGCCGCATCGTCATTATCAAATGTTTAGCTATGCAATTATTATGTAAGATATTTAAGGATTTACTTCATACGACATACACTTTAGAAACACGATTACCTTTAGTTACCTCGATAAAAAAAAATTCAAAGGATTCTCAAAAAAAAAATTTAAGTACGGCGTAAATATTTTACAGAAGGTCATTAGGTTTTCAATAATGTTTTCTAAACCGTATACATTAAATTTTTTTTTAATTTGTATTTTTTTTTTAATAATACGAAGGAAATGGGTACCAAAATTAACGCGCGTTTTGCCCATTCTAACCAGAGCCACCACGCTTCCCCCCTATCCGCTTTAGTCCTGTTTCGGCCATCGGACGAGGAGCCTGTGTCGATTGCACTTACGTACGGTTTGAAAAACAAATCGAAGGATTTTGAATTAATTTACTTAATTAAAAATGGGGAACAAATTAAACAAATATTGGCGCGGGACGCTCGGCTCTGCCTCACGCACACATACACAAGCTCATAGAGTACCTAATATCAAATAGCGCCAAAAGCTCGGTGCGCCCTTAATAAGCGAAAGTGAGAGAACAAAGCGTTGCTACTGCCTACTCAAATAAAAATCGGGCACAATGCCAATGCAATAGCTGCCTTAGCAAATTAATTAGTAGGTACATAATTTCCATGTGGGAAAGCTTTTAAAGCAATGGTTTTACAAATGACAAGATTCGCGAACTGTTAAAACAAAATGGTCTTGGCGATCGTCATTCAATTGTTTACCAATAGTGGACTATTGATGACGTGGCTTATTTGACCGTTACGTCTTTGGTCTGCCTCGTTAGCCTAGTGGTCCTAAGCGCGACTGCCACGCTAGAGATCTTGGGTTCGATTCCCAGGTCGAGCCCGGTAAATGGCAATAGGCTCGCCCCCTATTAAATGGAACCTTAACATACCGGCGAACTGTGTGTGCACACTGGTACACCTCTGGCTAACCCTTCGGGGAATACAGGCGTGATGGTATGTCTTTGGTTACTGTGAGAAACAGTAACCAAAGACACACGGGATCTCTCCCGTGTGTCGTAGCGTGATTTTTTACCTTTTTTCTCATGACATATACAAAAATATTTTCTCAAATCCAACTGGCAGTTTTAGATATTAGCGCGTTTAAACAAACAGACAAACAAAAAACTCAAAACAAGAAATTTTAAACGAGAGATTCTATTTTGTAGCACTTTATTTTTTATCTAAGACGAAACAATAGTTTCAAAGAAAAGGTGAACGCTCCAAGCCGTAATGGCAGTCAAATAAGGTTATTAATAATGGCGACAGCATGCCGTGTATCATATAAATCCGTCACGATTTATATTTTATCGCAGAGACGGTGGAGCCCACGCCTGTGACTCACAGTGACTTAGATTGAAGTGTTGGACGCTTCCAGTAAGCCTACGCTGTCGCAATTTTAATCAGGCACTGTATAAATAATGGCATTATCGGAAATGTATTGCGAATTAGGTATATTAGATACTTTTGGGACTTGGATATCTAGAAAAGCTAAATAATAATACCAGTCTATTACTGTCCTAATGCAGGGTAAAGGCCTCTTCTCAAACAAAGACGGCAAGAGCATTGATGACCACGCTAGTTGAAGGCGGATTGGCGTATTCAGACTTATATTTCATGACTTATATTTTCATGGGCCATGCAAAGTGAAAAATGCTGAAAAAACTCTTTAAAATTAAGGAAACTGTGAATCATTAGTGACAAGTGTGATTCGTCCATAAGGGTCAGTGTTGTGTATATTGCAAAGCATTACTGTACCACACTTCGGGTGTTGACTGTGCTCTTGTGGCTGTGTTTCTACATGCAATTAACACCTTAACATTACGTAGTCACTAACTTTGTTTAGTAAACGATATCACAATACCGTATTCGAACATAATGTCCGAATGTTTGGTGTAATATTTTGGGAAACCTTTCAAGCATTTATCCAAAAACAAACATAACTGGCATAGTGTGAATCTTGGAGATGTTACGTAGACTTCAATTGAGCATGGTTATGTTTTAAAAACTTTGCCCCACACTAGGAATTTCTCCTGTGTCATGGGTGCGTTTACAAACATATAAACTCACATACACAAACAGCCAAACCCGGAACAACTATCTGTAGGCCATACAAATATTTGTTCCGTGCGGAAATCGAACCCGCGACACGCAGCGCAGCAGCCAATCGCTCAGCCACTGCGCTAACCGTGCCGTCAAGTCATATCGTTAGTTTAAGAGAACCTAACTAAATTCTTATCTACGTGACATATTACCTTTTGGGACTGGTAGCAAAACACCTTGAACCAAGTACAATACAAACGATTTTTCACACACATACCATCACGGCTGTATTCCCCGAAGGGTTAGCCAGAGGTCTTTCAAATTCAGTCCTTATACTAGCTGGGGATTCCAAATAAGGGTGCTGGCTTTTTTTTCTTAAAATATCGTCGTAACTTTCGTCTCAAATTTCCACGATCAGATATGCAAAAATGCAAATTCTGATAACGCATGATATTCAAGAACCAAGGTTTCCAAGTAAATCGATGTAACTGAAACGTCTTCATTATTCAACATTTTGAAACTATAATAACGTCATAGAGATTCATTTATTCAGATTTATATATAAAAAAAAACAATGTAATTTTCGACGCCATTCCGTCTGAGTTGCCAGCTAAGATTGATATTTGTAAAATGTATGGACTTAATTACTTTGCAATGTTGCCTCAGCAAATAAAGGTAATGTATGTTGTTCGGTATTTGTCTTGTGTTTTTTATAAGTATAGTTGTACAGATAATTATGTAGGTCATGATTGGAGCTTAGGAATTGAACCGGCATGCTATACGAGGTCTACAATTCTTTTTTTAACAGGAATGGTATCAGGCTAATGTGGTTAGGTACTGACATGCTCACTCGAATGTCTTGATAATGGTGGTGCATGTGTCGGACCATTCCCTCCAAAATGGCTGAGCGAAATGAAGTCGACCGATGCGTCATGATCGTGAACGGAGCCCGTTCTCGGTTTTCATATTCATCGGTTAAGACTGGTCATCTCTTAGCTATTTTAAATTTATTTAGTTTTATTATTAAATTTTACTTTAGATCTCTTTTAATTTGCACGTCTTGTACGTTGTTCTCTCTTTGTACTCGAAGATTCAACATATATAATATAACCTAAACTTGTTATTCTCCACAGATACCTAGCTCCGACTTTTAACTTAATTAATAATTAACAGGCCCTTTTTGAACTGTCAAGGAGTCTTGACAGTTCAAAAAGGGCCTGTTAATTATTAATTTTACATTATGTACATTATTCCGTGGTAAAAGTATCTTATGTGTTATTCCACACTACAATCTACCTCAGTGTCATATTTCATCCAAATCCGTTCAGCCGTTTTAGTGTGAAAGAGTAATAAACATCCATCATTCATTCATTCATCACCACAAACATTCGCATTTATAATTTTATGTAGGATAAATTATTTGATTTTGATTCGACTAATAAGAATTTGGTTATAACCGTTAAAAAAGACTATAAACCAGGAAACTTAGGACACTTAACACCTACGACTTTTAGATTTACCGTTAGCCGCAATTCCTCGCCCACCATGGACATTATGCATTAAGCAATATTTTGTTTAACTCAAGCCTTCGGTAACTTGATGAACAATCATTTGTTTTGTCTTAGCTCAAATAATGCAGGTTTGTTTAACCCAGCTATGACAATTTTCATTTGTTCAAATCATTCAGAGACTTGATGGTTCTGTACATACTACGTATTTGCGTATGCCATAAAATACGCAGTACTTACTCCTTTGTATAAACGCAGTGTGTAAACAATTTATTCTTATAAAATCGCAAGTTTTTGTTGTTTTAACGATTATAATCAACTTGAAAGTCTTACTATTTTATTATTGATAATTATACATATATTATTAACTGCCTTATTGGCCTAGTGGTCCTAAGCGCAACTGCTACGCTAGAGGTCTTGGGTTCGATTCCCAGGTCGAGTAAAAAGTGTTATTGGGTTTTTCTATGAATTTCTCAGAAGCAGGTTGGAATTTGGATTTGTGCCCGGTTAATTGCAATAGGCTCGCCCCCTATTACATGGGACCTAAATATACCGGCGAATTGTGGGTGTACTTTGGTACACCTATGCCTAACCCTTTGGGGAATACAGGCGTGATGGTATGTTGTTATTATTAAAATAATAGATTTGTTTTCTTGTTTGAAATGGATTAACTCAAAAACTACCTAACCCATATAAAAAAAATGTTTCACCTAGGAAAAGCTACATTATCAGCGAGTAAAATAGGCTATTTCAACATCAAGCTACGGTTCATGGGAGCAGAGCAATAATCAAAGATATAACTTAACGCGGGGTGTTACCAGTTTTAATAAACAAAAGCTAGACAATTCTATAAAAAATAAGCTACTATTACCCGCGAATGCTTGTGTAAATACTGATGAATAATAAGCTATTTTATTATTAGCTGTAGTACTATTTGTACCTCATTTAAATCGTTAAATGAGGTCGAATCGTTAAATTGTGTAAATACTGATGAATAATAAAATAGCTTATCATTCATCAAGTTAAAACTACATACATAAAAATAATCTTACAGGTATTTGGTAGAAGGAGCCATTGTTGATCGTCCTATATGACGTCAACGGCACCACGGGAACTGATCCGTTGCGTAGGAGTATTGGGCCCTGAAGTGGAGTCACTGAAGGCTGACCTGAATCTGGAAAATAAAAATGAATGGTTTTATATTTATGACACACATACATACCATCACGCCTGTATTTCCCGAAGGGTTAGGCAGAGGTATACTAATACACACCCACATTTCGCCGGTATGTGCAGGTACCATGTAACAGAGGGCAAGCCCCCCTATACATATGTATTTATGAATAGGTAGAAAAATTGTCTTGGGTCTTCGTTGGAGGTAAGCCCGACAACCGCAGGTACTAAGAGTAGGAGATCGACGCCGTAACGACCATAGAAATATTAAGATGCTTGCCAGTCTGCCTTTTGAAGAAAAGTTGACTTGGTGTGTTTGATAATGCCAAAGATAGGTCAGGATTTTGATAAGCAGCGAGATTAGATGTCAGTTTTAATGATAAGTTTAAAATTGGAACAGAAACGATTGAATCACTGATGCACAAGCGGTTTATTTAAGCCAAACATTTTGGCAAGAAATAAAATAAATCATAATCGCCAAAATAAAGATACCAAACTTATAACCACAGCCTTCAGACAGCATGAGAAATTAAGAAATTATAGAGCAATTTGTATCGCATCATCCGACTGACACCGACGCCGACGTGCTCATACGCATACTATTAGTTGTAAAACAACATAATTTCATCACTCGCTGTCTCGAAGGTGCGTCACCAGATCCAGGTCATGTTACGAAACGACTAATCTTCCACAAGTTAAGGCCATGCTTCAATGGCCTAGTGGATATGAGTAAGACACGTTAGTAGCTTATGAACTCCTGCGCATATAGACATGAGGTTATTTTCTTTCACTTTGATGGAAAATTACCTAGACCAAATATATGCGTATGCGTAGATAATAAATATATGCGTTCCTTAGCACGTACTATGGCTTAGCTATGTTCCCGTCTCCAGTTTGCATTCGTGATTTGACAGTAGTGCGATAGTGACTGGAATAGTGTTTAGCCAAAGCACGTTAAGTAACGTTGATTATTCTCCGCTTTAGACTCGATAGGTCGTCGGCCGTAGAAGGAAATGTAAGACTTGTTACTTCAACCTTCTGTCTACCTACAATCTTCTGTGTTGTAGCATTATTTATACCTGCAGACCAGCCATTTTATCCGCGACCACAAATCTGCGACAAGCTATCTCCTAAGGTCATGAGATTCACGCAATTATGTAAGTCCATCGCTTAGTATGTATGAGATTAAAATAAAGTTTTGAGTTTCTAATCATCAATCACACGACGCTAAGCACGATCGATCTGTTAAATTATTTATAGGTACGTTTTAGATGTCAACTTTACAAACGTTAAGACTTAACGCTAACATTAAATAACTAACTCTAATGGTAACATAAATAACAGTCAGGGGCCACTGAGGGCCGATGCCTGCCGGGGCTGCGGGTTGTTCGCAAGAGATACCGCGCCCCCGGAACGCAAAGGGCACAAGAAGGAACATGGGTGGGTTTTAGTCAGTAAAAGTCTGACACTCCCTCCCGCCCCGCCCAGGGCGGGAGAAGTTATTTGATGATTTCCCACCCACCAAAAAAAAAAAAAAAAAAACATAAATAACAGACATTCATTGAATTCCAATATAATATAACAAGAATAGTACCCTGAGGTACTCCTGAGTTCAATACTAAAACTTTCCACATAATTGAAGATATAGATGACGTGTTTCTTTGTCCTAACAAAAAAGTAATTTTATTTTCAGTTTGTAAATCCGACTCCCGCAATGAACAATATTATTTATATGGTCTACAGATAGTTGTTCCGGGTCTGGCTGTTTGTGTATGTGAGTTTATATGTTTGTAAACGCACCCACGACGACACAGAAGAAATTCCAAGTGTGAGGCAACGTTTTAAAAAAAATAATAAGTAAGTCAATAATATAAACGAATAAGTCCTTATTCTCATAGCAACTACTCTTACGTAATAGGTTAATAAAGCGGTTTTGTTTTCAATTCAATGGACTTAAATCGAAATACATATTTCTTAAAATCATACCCATTAGGGACCACAGTTTACTCACGACTTGTAAACTAGATACAAACCAGTTTACTGTTTTATAGCATTAAGAGTTATATTATGCAGTTCATGAATAAGGCTTCTGTGCTCGACATTGTCAAATGCTTTAGCCGAGTCTACGTACATTTTGGACGAACAAGAATTGGGAGTTTGTGTCTGTTTTTAGGTAGTGTTGATCTATATTTCTTGTCTTTAGTTAATTACTAAATAATTTGTAATGTTTTATATGTATTTATTTACACTTTGAAGTGATATAGATAGACAACATGTGATTTTATGACGACTTGCGTTTTAATAGGTTTGAGTATTCGACTGTAGTAAAGTCAAAAGTTAGTCTCAAATGCTAATTGATAGGTCATGGGATCAAATCATGATTGCAATCACACCTTCTAACTATGTTTACTCGAGGAGGTTAACAAGCATATCTCTAAAACGTGCTTCGTTTGCAAGTGTTAATAAAATAAAAGCTAACGAGCTTGCATTTTAAGTATTATAAATTACGGAATACAAAAGTTTTAAAATATATAAATAATAGTTACTAATTAATACACTTTGATTTAATTATGTAATCAGCAAGGTCTTCCTTTAATATTAATCATCTTCAATGTCAGTTTCGTACAATGAACTGATCTAAATGAGAAGTAAGCTCATCGTGAATTTAATATTAAAATAATTAATAATAAATACAAAGTCGCTACGGATTCTATGAGGTTTTAAGTGGAATTCCAATAGCTTCTATTTAGAAGCTGTAAATCTTACAGATTATTAAAAACCTATATTAGATAAGATTAGAAGGCACTAGGTAGCCGTTTTATTACCAGAAAAACTGCGGCTCTAAAGTGGGCCTTTTGCCCAGACTTTATTAAAATATATTTTTTAACCAACATGCACAGACAAGAGCCAAGGAATGTTCTGGTAAGATCACGGACAAAAGAGAAAACGCTTTCAAAAATCTACAATGGTATAAAGCTACGCAGCCTCAGTAATTACCATCAGACATGTGGCTGTAATTACTTGATACCTACAGACAAAATAAAATAAAAATTACAAAAGGTCCTCAATTACGGAATGAAGACTCAATTATTGAATTTAAACAGTGAAAGTTTGGTATGTGGCATGAATGATCATGTGATTGTACGCTCACGTGGCACGCGTCCACAAGTGGCAATATTTGTCTCAGCGAATATTACGTAAGTAATAAATTATAATTGTGGCTCGACTGTGTGTATTATTTTTGGTTTTTCAGTCATAACTAGTTCCTTTTGTGTTTCGTTATCAAAGGCTGGACATCATCAAAGTCAAAGTCAAAGCATTTATTTCAATTAGACCGTTTACAGGCACTTTTGAATTGTCAAGAAGTTATTTGTCAAAAAGTTGAAGCTATTTGCTCGTTCCAAAGCGTAGGACTCTATGGATAAGAACGAGCAAGAAACCATGGACACCACTCCACGGACACTCTTTTCTTCCAATTTGGTTTTCAGTCATCATCAAAGGCCGGACTTCCTTCACCCACTGCTGGGTTCCTCTGTGTTTGTGCCATCCTCACCTAAGTTTTATTGATGATTGCAACTATGTCGTCGGGCCTTTGTACATATTTATTGTATGCTGTTCATCTATCCAATCTGATCATCCGTCGAAGAAAATAAACAAGGTAGGCTAAGTCAACACTAAGTTCAATGAAAAAGGTAATGGTAAGTGAATGGAAAAATATAACTCATATTATGAATCCAAGTTACCAAAATCCTCTAGTTTAAATACATTAAGTAATTTCAATTAAATTAAAAAAAAATGGGAGCGTTGATATTTTCGCCTTTTTAGGAAGCCGCAAATATCAACCCGCGCAGCTTTGTTAATTTCGGAGTTAGCTTCGAAATGAACAATGCTGAGTTACTTATTATTTTTTAAATGAAAACTGTAATTCTTGACCAACTTCTGTACCATAGTAAACCTGACAATTAATCGGTGGAGAACAAAGAACAAAACAGGACATTAGAATGTTTATTGCCATTGAACTTATTTATTGTGAACGCGTGCATAATCGTGACCGGCGCTGTTGTATTACTGTGCTGTGGGCTTTGGTTCCGCTCCCGTTATAATTTTTGTAGACACAATTTAAAGCTAGGGTTGTCTGGAATAGAGTTTCTTTTCGTAGCACGTTTTTTCTTCCAAAAGTACAGTCGAATAAGATATTTAGTATATGAATAACTTGCAATTACTTGTAGTAGAGCAGTCAATTATTTTTCATCAATTCTATAGATGCCATATTAATATTATTATTCATCCATCTTTTGTTTGGTCTTTTTGGTTTTTTTTTTATAGCCATAGGTAGGCAAAGATAACTTTCTCATTACATAACATACCATCAGCACGACTGTATTCCACGAAGGGTTAGGCAGATGTGTACTAAACTACATCCACAGTTCGCCGGTATGTTTAGGTCCCATGTAATAGGGGGCGAGCCTATTGCCACAAATCACAAATCCTAACTCCGAGCTGCTACTGAGAATTTCATATAAAAACCCTATAACACTGCTCAACCTGGGAATCGCACCCAAGACCTCTAGCGTAGCAGTCGCGCTTAGGACCACTAGGCTAACGAGGCAGTTAATTTATAATCTTTCTTATTACAATTTATAATTTACTATCGCTATTTGTCCCATGATTTTATTAACAGTCCATAATTTTTCTCCAATAAATACGGATAAACAAAAAACAAATTACAAGTCTGTCGCCATAAATAACATTATTGATATAATTATGTGTACCTATCATAAAATAAATAAGCATATGCAATAATATGTGAAGTGTGACCTTCGTATTGAACTTGGCAATAAAAAGGGCTCTTTATGCTCTGACATAACAGCAAACCAACATAAAAAAGTTATAAGTACGTGTGGGCTTATTATAACTTCCGGACTTATTGTGTTTTCTTTTCTAACGATGGAGCAATTAATATTAATTGAACTCTAAGTATATGCGAATTACGTACTACATTATGTTGTAGGTGGTCAAGATCGGCAATTAAGAGGCAAAAACGGAACCATTGTGTGGGTTTTTTGTTTCAGTGGTGACGTGACGCTGGCTGTCTTTAAAATCGTTTACTTTAATATGTAGGGCTTCGATTAATTGGACTTCACTGCTGGGCTCGTTACGTTAATAATCGAATATAAAGGGTTTAACATTTTACCAACACCATCTATTGGTATCTAACTTATTGATGATGGTGGCGTTCCTTGGTTTTTCCGTGTAAACTAGAAGCGCCCATACTTCTTTTGATGTCTTTGTACTATTTAGTTTTCAAAACATGGTGTATTAAACACCACGCCTGCCCGCCTCGTTAGCCTAGTGGTCTTAAACGCGACTGCTATGCTAGAGGTCTTGGATTCGATTCCCAGGTCGAGCAAAAAGTGTTATTGGGTTTTTCTATGAAATTCTCAGTAGCAGCTCGGAGTTAGGATTTGTGACCGGTTAATGGCAACAGGCTCGCCCCATATTACCTGGGATCTAAACATACCGGCGAACTGTGGGTGTACATTGGTACACCTCTGCCTAACCCTTCGGGGAATACAGGCGTGATGGTATGTTATGTGATGGTATGGATTAAACATGTTTATCATGAATTTAGTACTGACATGATTCTAGATTTGAATTATCACAATAGAGGTATGGCCTTTAAATAAAAATAAAAGCAGATACGAACTTACTATGTCAATACATAGGGAACTGTTACATTTTTCCATACATCTATGTGTTGGTACAATCAGAAGTGTTGCAAGACTTTTTCCGAAGTGTGTATTAAGGCCTAATAATCAATCGTAATCCGACCTTGCTTTAGTTAACGATCTGTTTCTCAATGTCATATAATTTCCACACGAAAATAAATTTACATTTAAAAAATTACCAAGACGCGATCGGAAATGGTAGACGCGGTCCACATGACTTGTGAATCAGTTATACTTATTGTACCTACAATATAGTCAGTAAACAGTAGTATAGGCAGTGTAGATTGCCTCGTTAGCTTAATGGTCCAAAACGCGACTGCTACGCTATAAGTCATGGGTTCGAATCCCAGGTCGAGCAAAGACTTATTGGGTTTTTCTATAAAATTCGTAGTAGCAGCTCGGAGTTAGTATTCGTGCCCGGTTAATGGCAATAGGCTCGCTCCCTATTACATGGGACCTATACATACCGGCGACCTGTGGGTGTACATTGGTACACCTCTGCCAAACACTTTAGAGAATACAGGCGTGATGGTATGTATGTATATTTGCAGTAAATTGAGCTCCTAAATTATGATCTCATACACAACAAGTAGTAGGAACTACGAACATCAATAAATTTAACGAGTTGTTTATTCAGCTAAATACTTGCAATATCAATTAGATACAAAACGCATCACCATAACGTTTAAATAATTACTCGAGTTTCGTTATTCGTCTGTTTTTTGTTACAGAATTAGGTCATCTACCTATTATAAATATTATTTATACGTCCGTTTGTCTCAATGCTAGGAAAGAAGTCATGTTTAAATATGGAACATTTGTCAATGACCGAAGCAATTATTTTAAGAAGTCTTTTATTTCAAAACTAGCTTCTGCCAGCGACTTCGTTCGCGTGGTTTTTTTCATCCGCGTTAAGTTACATCCTTGGTTACTGCTCCTCTTGCTTGCTCTTGCTGCTTGTCCCGTGGATCGTAGCGTGATGTTATGAAGCCTAAAACCTTCCTCGATAAATGAACTATCCAACACAAAAAACAATTTTGAATTCAAACCAGTAGTTTCTGAGATTAGCGGGTTTAACCAAACAAACTCTTCAGCTTTATAATATTAGTATAGATTTAAATAAGTACTTTAAAAATTACAAGCGCCATTTTCCTGCACAGTGTAGGTAGGTACCTACTTGAGGTCATCCGCCATCACTCATCAGCATCACAGTATGTTTTTCCCTGCTTAAATCTGTATCATCTTAGAATACATTTCCATTATATCCTAACTACATATAATATCAAATCCCATATCTATTCATTTTGTGTTTATTTTGCCTCTTATCTTCCTATTGAAAATTCCAATCTGATTAAATAAAAAATATTCAGGCATCCCCTTATAACATAACGAAACATTGTCACAAATGCATGGCCTCTTATAGATAAATTGACAAAGCAATCTATACATATATATATATTTTTTGTATGAAATCCTTTTTAATTCAACACAATTTTTAATTAAACCAAAATCGTAACAGAGTCGTAAAAAACACAGAACCAGGCAATGGAATATAGTATGGTGAACAAACGTTGGTCTATTAAATAACGAAGATTTTATTCTAGAACTTTAAATAGATTTACTGAGACCTTAATACACAATTCAATACCTCAGTGTTAAGCACAAAGAAACTGGTCCAGCACCTACCGAATGTAAGGTCGGTATTTGAAAGGGCTGTCTGGGATATTTATGCGTTTAATTTTCGTTGGCACCGAGACTTTGGGCTAAGATAAAGTAGACGACTCATAGCTTAAAGCTGGAGGGTTTTGCCTGGAGCTAAGTCTAGATAGAACATATTATGATGATGATTATGAGAGACACGACACACGAAACGTGGTCGAATTATGTGTGAAATTTTGTAATTAGAACGACTATAATGTAGCTATAACCTACTTGTTCAATTCATCTGTTTATTCAAAACTTGCAAGAATTTCTGATGTTTAGGCATTGAAAAAAATAATTAAATTACTCACAGCAGTCTAGGGTTGTCATAATTCCTGTAATTTGGAGAATTAGGCAGAACATCAAGGCACTCAAAATCACTTTTTCACTCACTTAGATTCTGTTATTTAAAATATTTTGTGTGAAATAAATAAGAATAATACAAACAAGAATAGAGCCTCCTGCTTTGTTGTGTATAATGATTGGACATCATAACTAAAAATCATAATGTTCTATCTGCGAAACGGTAGCCGGTATTCACGCGCCCCTCTTGTGAATGTTACGAGATGCTACTTTTTGTTACGACACGCCATACTTAACATACACTTACATAAACATTGTCAATGATTCGGTGCTAAAAAGATAAACATTTTGACTATCGAACGTAAATAAAAATTTAAGAAAACAAATAATTTTGACGAGGTTCTAAACTTAAATAGAACATTAATATTTGAAGTATCGAAAAATCTAACTAAAAATGTAAGACGCAAATAAGACGTTTTTTTTTACACCACAATCTCAACGGCGTTTTACTGCCTACTGAATGTTAATATTAACGAATGGAACTGACAAATATGGAAACTCCATTCTTTTATAAATATTTATAAAAGCAAATACAAAAAAAAATCGACGCAGAGATAACATTTACTTAATGGCATCTTCAATGTTTATTTCAGTAGCAATATAATCACAAAAACATATATATTAAAAACTTTTTTTCGCTTTTTAGTATCTACCTCCTATCATCCAAATCCATGAAGAAAAGGCAACACTACGTCACGATAAACACCACTGGAAAGTCCCAAGAAAACCAAATACGTGAATGACATTCGTATTTCATTCAATTTCTTAAATTAAAAAACCTAGAGACTACACTAAATTTTGATAAAATTTCTATGGAACCAATCTAAAAGATTGACGGCGATGCGGAGGAACTTTTTGGTGCCATTTATTGTTAGTTTCTTTTTTGTTATTATTATTAAAAAAAAATCTAAAAGTGTATTATTTTAATAAATTACAATTTTCCAAGTCGGTTAATAAATGACGGAGTTCTGAAGTAACAAAGATAAAGGAAAAAAAAACCAACTGAATTGATATCCTACTAACATTATAAATACGAAAGTTTGTGAGAATGGACGGATGTTTGTTATTCAATCACGCTAGAGCGGTTGAACGGATCTACATGAAAGTTGGCACAGAGATACTTTTTTTTTATCCTGAAAAATTCCCGTGGAATAATATATTTACTTTGACGCGGACGAAGCCTTAGGCAAAAGCTAGTCAGTCATTATTCCGCGCGTGAAATGTAGCATGAATAGTGAGGTTACTCGGTTTAATTCTGATGTGGCGAGTGCTCCGACCTCTCGAGATGATGTTACGAGTTCGAAAGTGAAACCAAGGTCGCTTGTCCAAGTTTTTGTGTTACTTGCGTCCATCTTGCAGACATGGCTGCAACATGCACGTCCAACAAGTTATGTGAATAGTCGCCGGTGTCATACGGAAACGATGTTCAGAGTTAAGTAACTTTTTAATTTACTAACTTTTGCCCGCGAGTTCGTTCGCGTAGAATAGGGACTTTGGATAGCATTTTTTTTCTGGGTTAAAAATTTTTCAAAATCACTGGAACAAATGTTTATTAATTTTTATCTAGTGCTTCGATACAAATTTTTATGGTTTTATCTTTAAACCTTTTTCCGCGACAAAAGGTAGCCTACATCCTACTCTAAGGTAGGATCGCCTTGAGGACACGGTGGAGCACACCGTGGCGGTTTGCCCCGCATAGGCGGAGCACCGCGGGGTCCTCGTGGCGGCAATCGGCGGCGTAGAACTCTCGCGTCCGGCCCTGGTTCAAACCATGGTTCGGAGGGAGAGGGAATGGGATGCAGTCACCACCTTCTGCGAAGCAGTGATGCTAGAGAAGGAGGTGGCGGGACGGGAGAGGCAGAGACTCTCTCGTCCCAGCCGCCGCGGTAGACGGCCCGGGCGTCGGGAGCCGCGAGACGACTCCCGGCCACTGTAGACGCGGGTCTGTGGACGGTGACCAATGGGTAGCTCACCATCCTTACGTCTCTTGACGACAGACCGTGTCGACGGCGCGTTCGTGTTCCACGCGCGCCTCAAAGAGATGTCAGCAAACATCCGAAGGGGCCACTCAGGCACATGCCTGCCAGGGCTGCGGAATGTTCAAAAGAAATACCGCACCCCCGGAATGCAAAGGGCACAGGAAGGAACATGGATGGGTTTTATTCAGTAAAAGTCTGACACTCCAGAAGCCATTGGATGATTACCCATCGTTAAAAAAAAAAAAAACCTACTCTAAGGTCTAATTTATTCTGTACAATAAGTAAATTTCATCAAAAAGGTTCAGTGGCGTTAAAGCGTTACAGACAGACAGATAGTTATTTCCGCATTTATAATATTAGTATGGATTTTAATCCACATTTTAACTCGTTTTTGATTATCACGTAACGTGTTGACATAATTGAGAAAAACTGAAGATTTTTTCTTAATGAATGATGTGTTATTTTTCAACTGACAACTGTGTGTGTTTGTTAACCCCCGACTCAAAAAGAGGCATGTTATAAGTTTGACGAGTGTATGAGTCTTTCTGTGGCACCGTAGCTCATAAACGGGTAAACCGATTTGAATGCATTTTTATTTGAAAGCAGGTTTCCTAGCGATAGTTTTTAGATATGTTTCATTAAAATCGGTTCAGCCGTTTCAAAGTTATCAGCTCTTTTGTTAGCTGCGGTGGGGATCTGTATTCTTCTGATTTTTTTTTTAATTTTATTGTTTTTTTCTTTTATGGATCATTGATAGGGAATACCGTTACGCACTTGTTTCAAGATTATCAGCAAACATTCAATTAAAATGTAAACATAAGTAGCAATTGTCGTATGTGCGTTGTAATTAAACAAGTTCTTTCTGAGTTTAAGTTGCGTATAAAGATTATATCTGCAATGTTTCTCAACTGATACTAGAAGCATGTCAATTAATTATTCTTTTGTTTTGAGAATGGGAATCCCTCAGGGCCGTATTTTTATGTTGAACTTGAAATAGAATTTGTAAAGTCAACTAGACGCTTCCATGATGACCAACTTTATGACTAAGAATACATTTTTTTCACCGAGTTGAATTTGGAAATTAAATGCCTGTTTTTACAATCTATACTAATACTAGCTTCTGCCCGCGACTTCGTCCGCGCCAAATTTGATATATTATCCCACGGGATTTTTTCCGGGATTAAAAGTATCTTTCCACCAACATACCATCACGCCTGTATTCTCCGAAGGGATAGGCAGAGGTGTACCAAAGTACACCCACAGTTCGCCAGTATGTTTTAGGTCACATGTAATAGGGAGCGAACCTATTGCCATTAACCGGGTACAAATCCTAACTCCTAGCTGGTACTGAGAAATTCCTAATGGAAAAACCCAATAACACCTGGGACCTGGGAATCGAACCCAGGACCCCATGCTCATCAGTCGTGCTTGCGACCACGAGACCAAGGGGGCAGTTAATTATAAGTATCCTATGTATTATTGCACACTACTATACATATATCTAAGTGCCAAATTTCATCCAGATCCGTTTAGCTGTTTAAGCGTGAATTAGTAACAAACATCCATCCATCCTCACACACTTTTGCATTGATAAAATTATTATTAAGAAGTAGAATAATAATTCTATAGAGCTTATATGTTTGTGCGTTTGTTTAAACGTGTCAATTCTTTAGGCATTATATAACCGGATTCATGAGGAATAGTGTAGGCTATATAACATCACGCTACGACACTTGGGAGAGGAGCAGTAACCAAATATGTATTTTAACACTGATGACAATAACCACGTGGTAGACGCCGCGGGCAGAAGGTATTGCCTTTACATTAACCAGTTACCTCAAAAATATATTCCGGGCAAACCAGTGGTCAGATAAAATATTAGTTTGTGTATATACAGTAATATTATAAAGAGAAAAGATTTTGTTTGTTTGTTTGTAACAAATAGGCTCCGAAACTACTGGACGGATTTGAACCATTCTTTCACCAATAGATAGCTACATTATTTCTGAGTAACATAGGCTATATACCATCACGCTACGCCGCACGGGAGCTCAGCAGTAACGAAAGACGTAATTTAGTGCGGGTGAAATAAGCCACGCGGACGAAGTCGCGGACAGGTCGTCTAGTGACTTATAAACACAATTCCTTTGAAAGGAATGAGTTTAAGTACATAATAAAAGTAAATTAATGTTAGAGGTGATGTAATTCCATTCTAGGTTACACTTGCATTGAAGGAGCTCGGAGTCCAATAATATCAGTGAGGAGCGCGGATCAAGGCTTTTGACTCAAGTTACAAGGAGGAACTGTGGTTTTAGTACGTAACAGTCAAACTAGCCTAACATAACCCTCTGTTCTCCAAACGGAGGGAATCCTTGAGGATTTCCCCACGAGTAAAAAAATGGTTACACTTGCATTATCTTGGGCAAAATCTATACTAATATTGGAAAGCTGAAGAGTTTGTTTGTTTGTTTAGTTGAACGCGCTCATCTGAGGAACTACTGATTAGAATTTAAAAAATATTTTTGTGTTGGATAGTTCATTTATAGAGGAAGGCTTTAGGCTTCATAACATCACGTTATGACACACAGGATACGAGCAGTGACCAAAGATGTAACTTAATGCGGCTGAGAAGAACCACGCGAACGGAGTCGCTGGCAGAAGCTAGTATTGAATAAAATAAAACTCTTCATAGCTTCATCATATACAGCCTTGAAGGACCATAAAAAAATGAAGGTATAGTGTAAACAAAAACACTTAAGGGGTAAAATATATGTTCTAAGACACAATGAGGCATGTGATTAAGAAAAATCCTTGGGTGATCATTCAGATAGAACAGTTCATGATGTTAAACAAACCACATATTAACCTGAAACGAGAATAAGGACAGACGGAGCCAATCAACGTAAAACCAAAAAAAATGGCAAAATATTCAATACAAAAGTGAAAGGTAAAAGGCAGACCAAATTAACGTCTCATTTATAAATATCACTTGTACTTTTAAAAGGTAGACTCGTAATCGTAACTTAGGTAACCTCAAGTGATAATATAAGACCGTATAGAGCAACAGCGTACTGCTTAAATACATACATTGTCGAAAGAAATTCAATGGCATTAACATAACATAACATACCATCACGCCTGTATTCCCCGAAGGGTTAGGCACCCACAGTTCGCCGGTATGGTTAAGGTCCCATGTAATAGGGAGCGAGCCTATTGCCATTAACCGGGCACAAATCCTAACTCCGAGCTGCTACTGAGAATTTCACAGAAAAACCCAATAACATTTTTTGCTCGACCTGGGAATCGAACCCAAGACCTCTAGCATACATGACATTCAAAAGTGGCTACATTGAAGTAAATGGTTTGACTTTAACAGTGATACAGGTAATACGGTTATTTAAGTTTGGAACACAAATGTTTTGCATTCTTAAGACCCACAAACAATGTTAATGCAATAAGTGAATCCGAGAAAAGATGCAGTTATTAATGATGCTTTGAATGAATACAAGTTCAATGTTGCAATATCAAATGAGTTGCTATTCTGCATTCTTATTGTTCCACTACCTTGGCATTGAAAATTAACATTGCAACGTATCAGAAACTAAAATTATCTTTATTATTACATCACAGCACGTTTTCCACAAAAATGGGTGCTATTATTATGTGGCTTTTATGGAAACTTGTTGCCATAGCGTCGTAAGAGGTAGGCCTAATTTTATAGGGTGTTCAAATTCGATACGATAGCTTTACGTGTTTACTGTGTTTTTATAATAGATAATACTAATACAAATAAATAAAATTGAAGTGTCTGTTTGTAATTTCAAATTAACAGCTTTTCACTAAATGCACATGAAAGTGTATACGGTACATACATCAAATAAACTATTTTTAAACCCCGACACAAAAACGACGGGGTGTTATAAGTTTGACGTGTCTGTGTGTGTGTGTGTCTGTCTGTGGCATCGTAGCTCCCGAACGCATGAACCGATTTTGATTTATTTTTTGTGTTTGAAAGGTATATTAGTCGGAAGTGTTCTTAGCTTTGTTTGAAATCGGTTCAGCGATTTCAAAGTTATCAGCTGTTTTGTTAGCTGTTGGATGGTTCTTTATATTTCTGTCGGGGGTTACCTAAAATTTTTAATTTTGTGTTTTTAAATAGTTTGTTTGTCTGTCTGTTCATTCCAGCTAATCTTTAAAACGGCTGGGCCGAATTTGACGGGACTTTCACTCGCAGATAGCTAATGTCATAAGGAGTAACTTAGGCTCGGGAACATGGGTGGGTTTTAGTCAGTAAAAGTCTGACACTCCCTCCCGCCCCGCCCAGGGCGGGGGAAGTCATTTGATGATTTCCCGCCCACCAGAAAAAAACAAAGGCTACTTTTATTTATTAAGAAATTCTATTTATTTTAATTAAAGAATATAGGGTTATGCTAAAACAAAGTTAAAACACACATAGTCCTTTCGCCTCGTCCACGTTCATACGTCTGGTCATACAAGCACGCCGGTTCTAGGGCATACAAACACAAACTGCTAAAATCATAAGTTAAACGCTAGCTCGCTTTTAGCTATTACTCCTAAAAAGCGATACACGGAATCCAACACGGATAAGATTGAGAAAATGTCACATTTTACATAACGCAGTCCTACCACACTGTCCAAAGAAATGACAGCCAGTGAGGTCTAATTTAAGCATGTTCCTTTACTTACTCAATAACAAGGAAATAGAATAAGTCCGAAGGCGACAATGCAAGCATTGTACTGCAGTAGACTGTCCATTGTATGTATGGCATTGACGACCGGTTAAACGATCGAAGGTCTTTGACTTAGATAAGTGAAACGTGTTAGCTGTTAGTACATAGGTACTCCAATTACTTTGATCTATACATATACATACATGTGTACCTACATGTAGGTCTTATTGTCAAGCGTGGTAGGTACTATGACTGCGTTTTGCAGCTGTCCAAGTCTTCGGAGGTATTGATTTGACGATAGGTGTTTATGGATACGATGTGGATTTGTTTAGTTGCCTAAATATATTAAGTACTAGCTTATGGCCCGCGGCTTCGCTTGTAGTAATGTCGTCTTTTTGCAGGTTTTTTTTTAAAACAATAGTAGCCTAATTACTCCTTATAACATCAGCTATCCGCCAGTGAAATTTTTGTCAAAATCGGTCAAGCCGTTTTAGAGGTTAGCGGGAAAAAACTGACAGATAGACAAAAAAGTGTAAAGTTTTTTTGGTACAATTACAGTGTAAACATTTATATTCATATAGTAAAATAGTTGTTATTCTGACAATAAAAACTAATAATTCAATTTTATTTATTTGTATCGAAATTAGTAGCTGTACTGAAAGCTATTCCTTTTGTTTTCTACTTTAGTTTCTAGCATAATTTTTAAGTATCCAGTATTATGGACTATGGATATTGGTACTGCCGGGGCTGCGGGTTGTTCGTAAGAGATACCGCGCCCCCGGAACGCAAAGGGCACAAGAAGGAACATGGGTGGGTTTTAGTCAGCAAAAGTCTGACACTCCCTCCCGCCCCGCCCAGGGCGGGAGAAGTTAAGTAAACTAATATTTTGAAGGCTATTATTTCAATTGTTTTTGATCGAAAATCAGATTTTATTATTTAAATTATTCTCCAATATATTTTAAGTCTAATCGTGATTATGATTGCTATCAAACATTTAGGTGGCAAAGGAAGCCGCGATCAACAAACGGTCGCATATTTGTTTGACAATTGCTTGACTGTTGACAATATAGAACCGCAAGGATTTCCTATATCGACGAATAAACAAAAGCTAGAGTTGAATCAAGGCAAAAGATTCTACTTAAAGGAAGGTTAAAGAGTAAGTACCTGCCTGAAGATGTTGACTATCTCATGTTCTGTTTGGACACTAATATGACCTTTTTTATGTTGATACTTTTATAGATATTGTAGAAGTTACAGTAAGAGTTCCAAATGTCTCAGTACTTATAATTCAGGACGAAGATAAGACACAGATGCCACTAAAGTATTCGAACATAATAATTATCTTTAACTTAAAAGTAAGATACAATATTCATTAAAATCTTACCTAGACTTGGATCGTCGTAATATTCATCATCATCATAGTCAAGGACCGCATGTAACTGTGTTTTACCACCAGTCCCACCAGATTCCACTTTAGTAAAACCTCGCGGTCTCTCCGGAGGATTTTGTCCATTCTTACTACCACCAGTTTCACTACCCTGATTGCTAGGCGGCCTGGCCGGAGCTGCCGTACTACTAGGCGGCCTGTTAAAATTGAAGTTATTCACATTTTGATTCGAATTTTCATCGAACCTTCGACTAGATGAAGGGTTTGGCTTTGTTGCCGGCGGGTAAGGATTATCCGCGTACCCAGGGCTGTACCCTGGACCTGGCGGACGCTGGTTCATTCTCTTTTGTTCATAGTCATAGTCACCAGTAGGGTCATGAACGTATTGTCCAGTGTTATCGTACTGTCCTGCGATATCGTACGGTGAGTTCACTTCTTTGACGCGCTGGTTCTCTATCTGTACGTTAAGTCTTGAGTTCTGTGGGTAGACTTGTGTATGTAGGGGCGCGCCGTAGGGGTTTTGTTGAGCCTCATTCTGGTAATGCGTATACTGGTTGGCCGGTGGTAGGTAGGCTGGGCCTGCACGTTTTCTGACTTTGGACCTGCGCTGATTTGGGGGAGTGAAGGGCTCGTTCTCTTGTGGCTGTGCGGAGAGTGTATCTTGTTGGTATTCGGCGGGAGAGTAGAGTAGGTCATCGAGGCCAACACGGAGGGGTGTCGAAGAGGTGGGCACGAACGCCGGCGTGGCGGCGCCGACGCCCGCGAGCGTGAAGTTTGTCAAAGCCATTGCCTACACACGCGGCATTGACGCGAAATGTCAACTCACTAAGTCAACAGCCCCGGAGCTGTTACTAACGCACTCGCATGATGTGAACGGCTTGATTGTTAACACCAACGTTTTCTCATTTTAGGAACAGAACACAATGCACTGACACAACTCACTGCCGTTACTCGTCCACTGTTTATCTGCAACAAGAAAACATTATTATCAGTTAACAAATCTCCTATCTACACTTTATATAATAAATCTGAAGAGGTTTTTGAAAAGGCTGAAAGCGCTAAGCTCTGGAACTGCCGATCGGATTAGATCATATCTTTTTGTATGGGATAGCCAGATTCATGAAACGAACTACGACGGCGAAGGAGTTACCGGAAACGTAACTCAAAGCTATAGACTAAATAAACATAAAATGAGTGAAACTGAGTTTAACATCAAAACAAAAAGATAAATAACCTTAATAAAAGATTCCAACATCATTCATACATATAAACAAAATACGATTGGTAAGCATTACGATTGGTATTTGGACATAATATGTGATATTATTATTGAACTGACGAATCATTAAATGTCGAAACTGAACCATATATCGTGCATTGTAGTTAACTTTTATGGCTGGATTTCCCCCCAAGTTTCGTGATATCCTTGCCAGTTTACAAATGTCATCGATTTGAAAGGCGAATCGTGATTCCATTTGATGAACACGATTTTGGAACTGAATCAAGGGGAAACCCAGACATGATCTCGAAAATAATGCAACAATTATATTGGAATATCTACTATGACAAATGTTCAATTTTGAAATAAGTACCTACATTATAGGTTAATCATGCTTAATCATCACATCAACCGAATGACGTCCACTTCTGGACGTAGGCCTCCCCTGATAGCCACAATGACCGGTTCGGGGCTGCCCGCATTTAGCGATTTCCCGTGACCTTTACCAGGTCGTGGGTCCACCTCGTGGAGGGCCTTCCTACACTACACTTCTCATGCTGAATTTAGTGTGTATATAATTACCTACTAATTAAAACTTTGACTACCTCGGTAGCCTAGTGGTCTTAAGCGCGACTGCTACGTTAGAGGTCTTGGGTTCGATTCCCAGGTCGAGCAAAAAGTGTTATTGGGTTTTTCTATGAAATTCTCACTAGCAGCTCGGAGTTAGGATTTGCGCCCAGTTAATGGCAATAGGCTGGCCCCCTATTACATGGGATTTCAACATAGTGGCGAACTGTGGGTGTACATTGGTACACCTCTGCCTAACCCTTCGGCGAATACTGGCGTGATGGTATGTGTTGTGTGTGTAATTAAAACTTTGTAACAAAAGCTAGAGCAAATCGTGATTTAAAATATATAAGTATTTTTGAAAACATAGATATATTAAATGCGCCGTCAATACAAAAGAATGCTGCCATAATAAAGTACAAATAAGGCGAGGTGGTGACTCAGGTCATTATAGAATTGTAAATTCGGTTAAATCTCTGTTCAATTTATTGTGCCTCATGACAACATATTGCAAAAGGTTTTCATCTAGAATGAATAAAGAAGAAGAAATAATAGAGACTAGTTGTGGTAGACTGTTAACAGCTTAAATGCACACAAAGTAAAAATTGTGAGAGAATTATTATATTTTGTTTGATGGGTTCGGTCACTAAACACATCTTAAAAAAAATTAAAATGAAGTATTCCAACAAAGAATCTAAAGCTTTCTTAATTCTTGCGACCGGAAGAGAGTTGCGACTATCCAAATGATTTTTGTAACTCGAAGGAGGTTCCTTTCTTTTATTTCAAAGCGAAATACCCGTTGTAATACAAGGGTTTTTAACCCCCAACGCAAAAACGTCGGGGTGTTATAAGTTTGTCTGTGTAAGTAGTGTCTGTCTGTGACATCGTAGCTCGTAGAACCGATTTTGATTTGTTTTTGTTTGAAAGATGAATTAGTCGGGAGTGTCTTAAGCTATGTTTGATGGTAATCGGTTCAGCGGTTTCAAAGATATCAGCTATTTTGTTAGCTGCGGTAGGAATCTTTATTCTTTAGTCGGAGGTTACTTATTTTTGTTTAATTTTGTGCGTTTTTAATGGGTAAAACAAAAGCTGCATATTTGCAAACGGCGCCAACCTTCTATCCAACTCCTATTCTTTCTGTTTGTGCCTAAATTACTTATGGTTTTAACATGATCTAAAGCGTGACTACAATACTAAATATTATGCATACCGTATGCGCATTTAGATTAAGATATTCAAAAATATGTAACTAGATTACTTTGTATAAAAACATTTCGATTGATTTATACCTATTTTGTATTTGTAAATTCGCAGCGATCAACAACGTTACTAACATTTAATTGATTTCGTTATTCGCTTAACTATCAATGATCTGGACATTAAGCAAGACATTTTGTACTATCAGTTTTCTAACGCTTCACTTATGTTCTAACTTTTTTATTAGATCAATTTTTGAAACACGTGATTGAACTGGCGTACTTGTATGACCAGATGTATGAATGTGGACGAGGCTAAAGGAGTATCTAAGGATCGCAGCAGGTGGCATTCTTTGGTTTTTCAGCAGCAGCTCGAAGTTTGGCACTTGATGGTAAGCCGCTAAAAGCCCAAAAAGCCATTGGTCCTGTGTCTAATCGTTCGTGAACGGGCGCTGTCAGTTAGGATTGGTCATCTTTTATCTGCCATGGCTTCATTCTTTTTTTTTATTGTTTTATATTTACCTCCATTCTTTTCGCAAGCAACAATAACATTGTAACCAAGATTTTGTAAAAATCAAATTGAAGGAAAAGAGTGTCCGTGGAGTTTCTTGCTCATTCTTCTCCATAGAGAGCTGCGTTTTGGAACGAGCAACTAGCTTCAACCTTAAACGATAACTTCTTGACAATTCAAAAGTGCCTGTAAATGGTCTAATTGAAATAAATGTTTTGACTTTGACTTTGAATCTCCCCGGCCGAGTTAAATTGCCGTTCTATCAGACTATGATACTGAGGGAAGAGCGTTTACTAGTTAAGGCTCTTGGGTTTACTATACTATCTCCCTTGTACTTAGCTATCGTGATTCATGACCGAGATTGGGTCGAGAGAATACTATTATTAATAACTGGTGACATGTGAGTGTTTTATACTTAGACCTCTGCTTATACCTTCGAGAAAGACGGGCATCATGTTATGTCTAAAAATCTATGAGTCACACAATTTTAACGTCTAATTGGTACAGTTAATGGTAATTTTCGCGTATAATTTTATGTATTTCGATCAGATATTGCGTCTGTATCTTGTCCAGTTCTTGACCATAATCTTTAAAAGTTGTATTGATAGAACCTTGGCACACTAGCACACGTGTTCATGTTGATTAAGAAAATGTTAAGTAAGGGCACACGGCTAGGTTTGTGCGTCGTATATATTATTATTCTGTTCCAGTGATTAAGCGGCTGTCACTTGTCAAGCTGTTAATTGGATGGGTGCATAGTGCATGCTTTTTTTCACACACACACACACATACACCATCACGCCTGTATTCCCAGAAGTGTTAGGCAGAAATGTACCAATGTACACCCACAGTTCGCCAGTATGTTTAGGTCCCATGTAATTGAGGGCGACCCTATTGTCATTAACCGGGCACAAATACCAACTCCGAGCTGCTACTGAGAATTTCATAGAATAACCCAATAATACTTTTTGCTCGATCTGGGAAACGAGCCCAAGACCCCTAGCGTAGCTGTCGCACTTAGGACCATTAGACTTACGAGGCAGTTTTTCACGGCGAGGTTTTTGTGTTTGAACAAAATCTGCAAAATAATTTTAATTGTTTACGACAATTAGTCTACTAAATGGCACAGTTGAACTTCAAGCATAAATAATTGAATCTATGTAGTTGCTTCGTTGTAAAGGTACTTTTGAATGGAGAAGAATTTTCAAGCCACGCCTAACTCTTTTAAAATAAATCCCTCCTCGCATGGGGTCCTTATAGACCCCCTGTAGTTCACAGCTTTATTTAATTTAATAGCAGGAATAGTTATACACACTCTTGTAAAAATTTCAAGTATCTACCTATAACGGTTCAAAAGATACAGCTTTGTGACAGTTCATCTGAATAGACTGCGTATCTCAGTAATAACACCCTGTTTGGCACCCTTTTGGGTCCCTACGGAACCCTCATGAATGACGAGTAAAAAATACAAATATATATTTCAGCGAAAATGTCGTGACAAGATGTACTTGACATTTTTCAATGGCAGACGGATTACGTTGCAAATTTTGAAGTTCACTTGAGTATGCACAAATTTAGCATGACCCCGTGAAGGCACGTTTGACACTAACTGCTATCGCCGAAGAGCATCTAGATCACGCTTGCGCCGGCGCAGGAACCGTGGGAAACGACGTCTGCGAATTATGGGAAATATTGTACAATTGTAGAGATTAATTAGCTGGGTGGAAAAAGTGTTATATAACGTGGTGCATTAGTAAGGGGGCCATGCTACAACCTAATTTTTTTGCAGTATGTAAGTATATTCGTTTAGCAACTTATTAGTGAACGAGGTTGGCTATTGGTTGAAGTTCGACCGTTGATGATATACCGTCAATCAGGAAATTAATAGAAACTAACCATACGGGTCGACTTCTCTAGGAAAGAGAGAGAGAAAGACATTTGCTTCTGATGTTTTACGAGTAGGAATTTCGTTACCTCTTATGAATTAGGGAAAAAGTTTGCATGATTTTTTTAATAACAATCGTTGGTACACACTAAAAATTTCTCCAGTATCGTGGGTGCGTTTACAACCATAAAAACTCACACTAAATAACCAAACTAGGAACTACTATCTGTAGAACATACAAATATTTGTGCCGCGCGGGAATCAAACGCGACACGCAACACATTAGGCAATCGCCCAGCCACTGAGCCAACCGTGTCGTTCTTGTAAAACATGTGTATGTAAAACCCAGCCTTAAACGTAAGTGGGTTTTTTTTTTTTTTGGTGGGTGGGAAATCATCAAATAACTTCTCCCGCCCTGGGCGGGGCTGGAAGGAGTGTCGGACTTTTACTGACTAAAACCCACCCATGTTCCTTCTTGTGCCCTTTGCGTTCCGGGGGCGCGGTATCTCTTACGAACAACCCGCAACCCCGGCAGGCATCGGCCCTCAGTGGCCCCTTCCTTTTGCTGACATCTCTTTGAGGCGCGTGTGGAACACGAACGCGCCGTCGACACAGCCTGTCGTTATGCAACGTAAGGACGGTGAGCTACCCATTGCTCACCGTCCACAGGCCCGTATCTACAGTGGCCGGGAGTTGTCTCGCGAAACGCAAGTGGGTAAGGTCTGCCTTTTGCAACAGGTACCTAAAAATTTCTCCAGAATTTAAGCTAACAAGTACGCAATGCTTCTGAAGTACATAATTCCTTTATCTGTTCCCTAAATCTTCACTTTCTTAGACCAATAATTTCAGTACTAAGAAAGCCCGACTTTAAACTATTGCATACTCAAAAATATTTGTTTAATAAACTTGAAATTTTTTTTTCAAGCTACGCAAGCTACGTCAAGCTACGCATGGGATAGGTCAAGCATCTCATCAATGCCAACTAGATTTTTTTATGTCATTATAAATCAATTAGGCATTAAGTGCGTTCATTGCATACCTATTTGGTTTGTTCCTATTTACATGTCCAATGTAATTTGATGCGACAATAGACTAATAATTGCTTGTATAAAAAGCAATCGATTTTAAAAGCTCTATAAGTACCACTTACTTGTATTTGTATGTATATAAATCAAACATACCATCACGCCTGTATTCCCCGAAGGGTTAGGCACAGGTGTACCAATGTACATCCTCAGTTTGCCGGTATATTTAGGCCCCATGTAATTGGAGGCGAGTCTATAGCCATTAACCGGGCACAAATCCTAACACCGAGTTGCTACTGAGAATGTCATAGAAGAACCCAATAACACTTTTCGCTCGGCCTGAGAATCGAACCCAAGACCTCTAGCGTAACAGTCGCGCTTAGGACCACTAGGCTACCGAGGCATTTTATAAATCACTTGTTATAAAACTCCGGTCATAATTTATAGTTTAAGAAATACGACATTTATTAACTCTAAAAACTTAATTTTATAATTCGTCGTTTATTTCGTACACATAAAAGGGTAACAATTTTATTGACAGTTGAAAATCTTTCATTTTGCTTACTAAAATACTTTTTTAAAGAAGAACTTTATACATTTTGTAAAAAAACACCATTCGTCTTGGAAGTCGGTGACTTAGGTTCCGTTTGTTGTTTTGTATTGCCACCGACTTCCAAATCTGAAGTTATTTTTCACTTTGTAGTTTTTGAAGGCGGTTGTCAATTTTCCAAATCCGCTCGTTCAAAGTGTTAGTACAACTGAATTGAGAATATCCTCCTTATTTGTAGTAGGATAAAAATAAGTAATAAGGTAAGTAATTTTTTTTTACGATATAATTTTTTTTTAAGCCGTTGTTGTTGTGGGATTGATCAATCGAAAAAAAAGCGGTTTATCTTAATTTTATTTTACACCGAAATAATCCCTGTCTTACGTCTTTTACGTCATATTTTTTCTCTCCACTTCAAACGTCATTATTTTTCTTAAAAAGATTATATGTCATCAATGTCTGTTTAGAAAAAGGTTTGGTTACGATTAGCCATTCCCAGTATCGTGGGTGCGTTTACAAACATATAAACTCACATACACAAACAGCCAGACCCGAAACCACTATCTGTTGGCCATACAAATAATTGTTCCGTGCAGGAATCGAACCCGCGACACGCAGACCAGCAGCCAATCGCTCAGCCACTGCGCCAACGGTGCCGTCAATTAAATCGAAGGTAACCTACGCCAATAGCCAATTCATTATACACTATTCATAATAAATGTGACTTTAAGGAACCTACAAAGCGTTTGAACAATGACGCAAAAGTTTACAGATCAATATAATATAGAGCACTTCCTGACCAAACAGGTTGTAGTAGGTGTTTTGCTGCCTTTAGATTTATACGCGTGGTCGCGTAGGTACATGTCAAAACAATAGGAGGAAACAGTGTCTAATTTGCCTCAGGGTGTGTCGAATCGGACACGGCGAAGTGAGACGCGATTTGATCCCAGTACTTTATTTGCCTTTATTTAAGTCACTATGCTATTTAAATAATAATAAATAAAATATTTCTGTTTTTGAAATATGTTTTTGTTTTTATAAGCCATTCATATCATCACGCCTGTATTCCCCGAAGGGTTAGGCAGAGGTGTACCAATGTACACCTACAGTTCGCCGGTATGTTTAGGTCCCATGTAATAGGGGGCGAACCTATTGCCATTAACCGGGCACAAATCCTAACTCCGAGCTGCTAATGAGAATTTTATAGAAAAACCCAATAACACTTTTTGCTTGACCTGGGAATCGAATCCCAGACCTCTAGCGTAAAAGCTGACCTCAATTATGTTCGTCGATAGTACTTAGGTATTGATGATGGACTGATTTAGGCTAAAAGGTTAATCATGATGCAAAAACGGAGAATCCAATAGTGTTTTTAAAGCTGTAGTTCGTTATAAATATTGAACTGAATAAATGCAAGACAAGAAATTTGTAGACGGCGAGAGTTGCAGATCTGATTAGAATCGAACTTTAAATTGAATCATGTAAAAAACCGGCCAAGTGCGAGTCGGACTCGCGCACGAAGGGTTCCGTACCATTATCTATAAAAATGGCAAAAAGTCATGTCTATTGTATGGGAGCCCTTAAATATTTATTATATTTTGTTTTTTTTTGTTGTTATAGCAAAGCAGAAATACATCATCTGTGAAAATTACAACTGTCTAACTATCACGGTTCATGAAATACAGCCTGGTGACAGACGGACGGACGGACAGCGGAGTCTTAGTAATAGGGTCCCGTTTTACTCTTTGAGCACGGAATCCTAAAAAGGCCATTGCTCATATCACGCCACACCATAGGTACTGACGGAATGTTTGGAAAACAAGCACCGAAAGTGTCCAGTAGTAGCAACCGGCAACCACGTAGTGTCCCGTGTAGGCAACAAAAAGTGTCTACGTTTGGCCAACGCCTAATACAGACACCATTTTCTTCTAGATAATAGGTACATTACAAAAAATATATACAAATACTGTCACAAATACGCTAGTGGGTACCTAGATCAGTAAAAAAAAATCGTCTGACTGTTAAACATTCAGGGTCACATGCATTCCACCGGTCTGATCGAATTATGGCGGCAAGGTCGCAAATTGTTACCGACTTAGAATTAGCACAAACACATGATTTTATATCGTTTACTATTAGGCTGGCCTCTCGAGGGTATACTATAGTTTTGTTATGTCACGACTGAAAAAAAAAACTATTCCGGATAACCTGGTACTTGTTTAATACTAGCTGTTGTCCGCGACTTCGTTCGCGTTGTGGTTATAAAACACAAACTACCCTTGTGGCTTATTTCAACTGCGTTAAGTTACGTCTTTGGTTAATAATCAGTACCTGTGGGTCGTACCGTGATGTTATCATCATCTACTTAGCCTTTTCCCAATTGTGTTGGGGTCGACTTCCAGTCAAACCGGATGCAGCTGAATATCAGTGTTTTACATGGAGCGACTGCCTATCTAACCTCCACAACCCAGTTACTGGGCTACACGATACCTCTTGGTAAGACTGGTTGTCAGACTTTCTGGCTTCTGACTATCCGTAACGACTGCCAAAGATCTACGAATGACAGCCGAGACCAACGGCTTTACGTGCTTTCCGAGGCACGGGGGTGTCACACCACAAACTTCCAAACTCCGAGCTGCTACTGAGAAATTCGTAATGGAAAAAACCGTACCGTGATGTTATATCTATATAAATATATGTTACAGCTTATGACACTCACAAATAACGTAGCTTTCTATGGGCAAAAGAATTTTCAAAATCGATTCAGTAAATCCAGAGTTTACCCACTACAACCTCACAGACTCACAAACTTTACCTCTTTATAATATTAGTATAAATTTCCCTAAGGATTGCTTGAGATTTTTAATCCCCGACGCCAGAAAAACGAGGTGTTTATAAGTTTTTGACGTATCTGTGTGTGTATGTCTGTCTGTGGAATCGTAGCTCGGGAACGCGTGAACCGATTTTGATTTTTTTGTTTGAAAGGTGATTTATTCGGGAGTATTTTTAGCATTGTTTCGTGGAAATCGGTTCAGTGGTTTCAAAGTTATCAGCTCTTTTGTTAGCTGCGGTATCGATATCTGTTATTCTGTCGGGGGTTACTTAAAATTTTTAATTTTGTGTTTTACTTCATTCTCTTATACAACAGCAACCCTTTTCTTGGCAGAAATAGGTATCATGGGTTAGTACTGTAGTACTAAGTACTTTCTGGACTACAGTCGGGGATTGCAAAGGGCGTGTATGCTTCCAGGATCAGCAGCGTAAGTATGGGAAAAGCACACGGTCGTGGTTTTTACTCAGTTACGAGTTTAAAGGACCCCTAGGGACTCTGGACAATCCTTTAGTTTTTCCACCAAAAAGGTACGTTCTCGGCTGAGAGCCATTACAAAGCTTAGGATTTATTAAATCAGTGTTCAAAATAACAGAATTATAACAATAGGTACCTAAGTACTAAGTAACAATTGACTTTTAAATAATTGTAATCTAACGTTCGTACAAACTGCGTATTATCCTTCGTTGAACGAGCTGCAAAGGTTGTCAACGGAACTAATATATTTAAATTAAATACTCCATGTTGACAGCGAATACTGACATTTAAGTCAATAGTTAGCAAGCAATTGAAGATAGAACTACTTGAAGTACTTCTTGTATGAAGGATACAAAATTCATTGCAAATAATTTGTTTTTTTTTTATGATTCTGCCCACGACTTGGTCCGTGTCAAATTTGATATAGGTGTTATTCCACGGAAACACGAATGGGAAACGTTCCCACGGGAACGTTATTCCGCACTACAGTCTATCGCAGTGCTAAATTTCACCCAGATCCATTCAGCCGTTTAAGCGTGAAAGAGTAACAAACATCCAGTCATTCATTCATCCTCATAAACTTTCGGATTCATAATATTAATAGGAATATTGTAATATACTACGATTTATTTTCCCGCTACAATACGTACTAGGAAATGGTGAAGGAGGGTATTTTTAAAGGTTGTCTTATACATAACTTTCAGAGTTCAAAATGTTGATTATCAGTCTTACATAAATAAATAATTTTAGACGTAGTAATAAATAATTCGTAATTATTAATAGCCTGCCACAATCTAGATCAGACAGTTAAAAAAAAAACAATTTTATTAAACATCGAAAAAGTTAAACATGATTTACATCACTATAAACGCTAAGGATGATTATTAAAAAATGGCTGCCCACGCGTTCTGATTTCAATATTTTTAAGAGATTAATCTTTAGTTTTGTGAATGATTCTTACATATGTGGAACAGTTTATGAATAATGTTATAACTTTGGCTAAAAAGGTTAGTTTTTTTTGATGATTTAAGAATAAAAATAACATGAGCTGCCTTTTTGTCGAAGAGTTATTACTACTCAGATAATAATTGATCCTACGATCAGTTACAAGAACGGTAATTGTACACCCGCGTGGTTTTTTTTCACACGCGTTTAGTTAAGTTTTTGGTTTTTGGTTACTGCCCCGTTTCCGTTTGTCGTAGCGTGATGGTATACTACATTTCAGGAGTCTGACTATCACATACAAAAAGAATTTTTACAATCTTCTTCTTTCAATCTTCTTTTTTTTTTGGCAGTTCCAGAGATTAGCGCGTTTGAACAAACAAATAATCTCTATAGCGTATTTTAATTATTAAAACTTTTTGCACATAATGTAAATAATACACTGTACAAAGGCGGACTTAATGCCTTCGGCATTTTCTACCAGTCAACCTTAGGGTGATGCAGAGACAAAACATAGTAGGTGCAAGGAACAGAAAGTTTCCAAGAATAAAATATAATGAATACATATATACATACATACAAACAAAATATACAGCGTAGAAAAAGATAAAAATACATAGGTGGAGAAATATAACAAACTAATTGTGAGACGAGTCTGCCAACTTCATAAGCAAGTGTTCGCGAGCTTTTACTTAAGCTTCAAGAGTATTATATTTGTACAGATTCAAGGTCCCTATGCACACTATGCAGTCATAAAATGCTGTGCATAAATAGCTTGCTTAAAAAGGGGAACAATAAGAGAAGAGACGAGAAAAGCAATCACAAGTTGAACAACGTCAACAACCGAGGCAGGGCGTAGGGCATATGTTAACTTTTGTAAAACGATCATCGCCACTAAAGGAGGGCCGATCTTTCATCGATCAAATAGTCTTTTTTTTAATATTTTCATCCGCGTCCGTTTACATCTTTGATTACTGGTCTGCACCCGGGAGTCGTAGCGTGATGTTATACAATCAATATTATTTCTTATGAGCTTCTGCCAGCGACTTCGTTCGCATGGTTTTTTTCACCCGCTTTAAGTTATGTCTTTGGTTACTGCTCCTCTCACAGGAGCATTTAGCAAATTATTGAGGAAGACTATAGGTCTATAGGTAGGACTATAGGTATTTCCCAATTCGAACCAGCAATTTCTGAGATTACCTCGTCAACCAAACAAACAAACTCAAACTCAAACTCGAACTCTTCAGCTTTATAATATTGGTATAGATAAGAACTTTTCCAATTCGACTGAAAGTTCTAGAGATTTTAGCGTATAATAAAAAAAAAATCTTCAGCTTTGTAATTATAGTAAGTATAAGATAAATTGATTTATTAATAGTGTACACCATTATTGAAGCGTATGAACAAAAGGGAATATAAAATTAGTTCGTGCCATTCCTTGACTTTTATTTTTAGTTTCATTTGTCTTTCATGGACCTTCCTTTCATAGAACTTAGTCGTCAGAAAGGTCAAGGCTAGTGCGGCTCGTTCGTTCAACTCCACTGGTAAATCAGCAGTGTAACTTATTGTATGGTGTAAACTCAAAGACAAAATATTTAGGTGGAAAATCAGTAAACTGTTTGTGCGGTTCATCACAACGATGGCCTATTTCACATCGTCACTGCAGCTAGGAAGCTGAACGCATGAAGATTTAATGGCTGCCACCGACAACGCAGCCAAACTGGAGAAATTCGGGGCCACAACAATATAATAGCTCGTGGCTCATTACACACGCGTTAGTTTCGTTTTTGGTTACTGCTCCGCTCGCGTCTGTCCTAGCGTGATGTTATATAAACTATGTTACTCAGAAATAATGTAGCTATCTATTAGTAAAAAAATGGTTGGAATCGGTCCGGTAGTTTAGGAGCTATTCGGTACAAACAAACAAATAAATCTTCTTGTTTATTATATTAGTTTAGATAGTTTGTCATCGAAACTCTAAGAAGAAGATGGTGTAAATATTTTACAGTAAAGAGCAGGCAAGTCTATTAAAAAAATAATTCAATAAGGAAGTCATCATTGACTGATCTGACAATCCAAAAAGAGGCCATTGTCAGCTGTTTACTTTCCGGAGCAAGTTGTCAGACCCTCGGGCGTTTATTGTCGGATTTATCGGCAGGTGAATCACATATCGGACACACATATCGGACGATTCAATTTACATACACATAGCTTGCAATATCGATTACAATTATGTATGTATGTAAATGTCTTGTAACGTGTAGGTATTTTATGTACTCTGTCAGATTTAAATATCTGGAATCACGTTATTTATAGACTGAATGATATCAACAATATTTTATATGAGCGCTTATCACCGATCATCCTGCCTCTGAAAAGGTTTATTGCCAAGAGCAAAGTCACTAAATGGATTTTTTTTAAAACGTTACCCCCGTCATGCATGTTTTCGACTTTGATACCGGGCCAGTACCAATGTGACTTATTCAATTCATATGTACTTCCTAAGTTTATCTTAGACACAACTGACAACGGTGAAGGAAAACAACGTGAGGAGACCTGGACTTATTATTTAAGCCTAGAATCGCCAATCCGTCTTCAGCATGTATGGTGATCAATACTCGGAACTTTTCTGTATGAGAAGAGACCTTTGCCTTGCAGTGGGACAATAGTTTTTTTTTAAAGGTGGGTAATCATCAAATGCCTTCTTCCGCTCTGACTGGAGCGGAAGGGAGTGTCTGACTCTTACTGACTAAAACCAATCCGTGTTCCTTCTGCTCTTTGCGTTCCGGAGCCGCGGTGACTCTTTCGAACAAATTTCGCAACTCTGGAGTGGGACAATAGTAGGTTGGGATTATTTAATGATACACCAATGAATTGTCGATACTAATTGGCTACATTTTGCAATGAGCTGACGTTTGCACAAAATCTCAATAAATATCATTTACCAATCGCAAAGATAACTTTGTGGCAATATGCGTCCCAAGGAGACCATTTGCATTGCTGTCTGGAAAGCTATTGCCTGCTATTTTTTAAATACTTTTCCAATTATCATTATAGTTCAAGATCCCACGATTGCCGGACCTACGTCATTTTAATATACCTGCTGAAATTTTGACGAGTAAATAAAGAATGCTGGATGGATTTCCAAAAGCTACCTTAAGTACTTTCTGCCGTTCGAGTTCTGGTTTTTACATATATATTACAATATATTGTTAAATACCAACATACATTATTGCCAGACACTTTCCAAGACCCATAACTTCAGCCAGACGTTTTAAAGTTCCGACCTTTCTCTTTTATACCCTTGATACCTGAAAAAGGACCAAGTATTGAACCTAGCAAGTACGGATTTTTAATCATATATTTTTCTATCTATTCCCAAATGTCCGATATGCTACAATAACATGGGTCTGACGAGTCTGGGATCTTAGTTAATGTTAGTTGATCTTAATTAAAAGTTAGTTAAAAATGTAATCTTAGTTAGTCTATCGCTTTGGTGGCTACTTTACGAACCAAAAAAAAGGAAAGAGCTTATGCGTAGTAACTTCACCTTAGTGTATCTAAATGCTTTTGCCGCTGCAATTACATTTTTTTCTTTTTTTGGAGGTGAGAAATCATCAAATAACTTCTCCCGCCCTGGGCGGGGCGGGAGGGAGTGTCAGACTTTTACTGACTCAAACCCACCCATGTTCCTTCTTGTGCCCTTTGCGTTCCGGGAGCGCGATATCTCTTACGAACAACCCGCAGCCCCGGCAGGCATCGGCCCTCAGTGGCCCCTTCCATTTTCTGACATCTCTTTGAGGCGCGCGTGGAACACGAACGCGCCGTCGACACGGCCTGTCGTTATGAAACGTAAGGACGGTGAGCTGCCCATTGCTCACCGTCCACAGGCCCGACACTACAATAATATTAACAATCATCTAGGTGGTATCAATCCCACGAGACTGGGACTCGCTCGGATAGGCCAGAGTTCAAATTTTTTTTCGCACAACATTGAACTATATTGCTGCATAAATAAACTTCTTATTATTTTTTCCAATTTCAATTCTCGCCCATCCAATGAACTCCTCGCCGGTTTGAAACCATCTTTGTAGACTGAATCATTCGACGATAATATGTAGGTTAGTGAATGGGCCAGTTTAAAAAAGCATATAAGTTTGTGTAGCTGAGTAGTAAGGAGGCTGAGATCCGAGATGGCCCGATTTAATCAATCAATGTTGCGTCACTGTTAATGGTTTTTGTTAATGAATGTGCAATAAGTCACTCGTTCGTTTTGAACCGGGCACAAATCCTAACTCCGAGGTGCTACTATGAATTTCATAGAAAAACCCAATAACACTTTTACCGGACCTGGGAATCCAACCCAAGACTTCTAGCATAGCAGTTGCGCTTAGGACCACTAGGCTAGCGAGGCAGTTAAAAGACTTTAATTTATTTATTGAAACCTAATACAACAAAAAGTACAAAGGCAGACTTAATGCCTTAGACATTCTCTAACCCTCTATCTCTATTCCTTCTATTCTCTTTCTCTACTTTTGATGTTTGTGTTTTATCTTTTCTGTGGTTTTGATTATAATTCTTTTGAAAATATCTATATTATCTTTAGTTTTGGTTTATATGAGCATTGCATTCCTTAAGACACATTGATTTTTGTGAATAAATAACAGATGCTTGGTAATGTATGTATCTCATGAGATATCTAATATGATCTATAGAATATCTGCAAAAGTTCAAAAATACAGGCGGGCTATATTTTATTTCCATTTTTTTTATATAACTAGCTTCTGCTAGCAACTTCGTCCGCGTAGTTTTTTCACCTACATTAGGTTACGTCTTTGGTTACTGCTCCGCACCTATTGGTCTTAGCGGTATATAGCCTATAGCCTTCCTCGATAAATGAACTATCCAACACAAAAATATTTTTTAAATCAAAACAGCAGTTCCTGAAATTAGCGCGTTCAAACAAACAAACTCTTCAGCTTTATATATTAGTATATATTTATACTTGTTGTCAAAAGAGAATTAAAGTTGAAAACGAATATCATACATCTTTGTTGTCGTATACGACAATAAAGATATTTACCTATAATATGAAAAAGTCACACAGAATAAAGAAAGTTAAAATCAATTAACTATAAACGCAAATAAAAAAATATCAACGCGCGAGACATTGACCATGGCAATAAAAGTCATGTATAAATAATGATAATTATAGGTAATTATAATTATAATAGAAATGTTAAATTAATGATCTATAACGCAAATTATTATTACACACACACATACCATCACGCCTGTATTCCCCGAAAGGTTAGGCAGAGGTGTAACAATGTACACCCACAGTTCGCCGGTATGTTTAGGTCCCATGTAATAGGGGGCGAGCCTATTGCCATTAACCGGGCACAAATCCAAACTCCGAGCTGCTACTCAGAATTTGATAGAAAAACCCAATAACACTTTTTGCTCGACCTGGGAATCGAACCCAAGACCTCTAGCGTAGCAGTCGCGCTTAGGACCACTAAGCCAACGAGGCAGTTTTTATATATATTATTATTATTTCTTTATATATTAGTATATATTTATACTTGTTGTCAAAAGAGAATTAAAGTCGAAAACGAATATCATACATCTTTATTGTCGTATACGACAATAAAGATATTTACATATAATATGAAAAAGTCACACAGAACAAAGAAAGTTAAAATCAACTAACTATAAACGCAAATAAAAAAATATCAACGCGCGAGACATTGACCATGGCAATAAAAGTCATGTATCAATAATGATAATTATAGGTAATTATAATTATAATAGAAATGTTAAATTAATGATCTTTAACGCAAATTATTATTACACCTAATAATAATTAAGTATTGCTTTTATCATTATAATTTAAACCTGATTAACATAATGTCCACGAACGATTTGGAGTTGGCTGTGGAGATGGATCTTTTGTAAAACACTTCTAGAAACTTTGATCGATAATTACATGGTTTCAGGTTTGTAATGTGACTATTACATTGCTTTATTAAAAAATAAGTAGAAACTTAATTATAAGTCACATAGAACAAAGAAAGTTAAGGGCAATCAATTATAAATACAATCATCATCATCTACTTAGCCTTTTCCCAACTATGTTGGGGTCGGCTTCCAGTCCAACCGGATACAGCTGAGTACCAGTGTTTTACATGGAGCGACAGCCTAACTGACCTCCACAACCCAGTTACTGGGCAACACGATACCTTTTGGTAAGACTGGTTGTCACACTTTCAGGCTTCTGACTATCCGTAACGACTGTCAAAGATCTACGAATAATAGCCGTGACCAACGGCCTTACGTGCTTTCTGAGGCACGGGGGTGTCACACCACCAACTACCAAACTCCGGGCTGCTATTGAGAAATTCGTAATGGAAAAACCCAATAACACTTTTTACCGGACCCGGGAATCGAACCCAGGACCCCGTGTTCATCAGTCGCGCCTTCGACCACGAGACCAACGGAGCAGATTATAAATACAAACGTACAAAAAAAAAAACAACGCGAGACATTGACAGCAGCTGCATAGCAATAAGAGTCATATCTCCAGTATCAATAATGATAATTACTGATTGATAATCATCATTATTATTTAAATCTGATTAATACAATGTCCACGAGCGATTCGGGGTACTGGTAAATCAACATGCGGAGTCTGTGTCACACGTCTCGATCGTTTTTTGTTTCAACCAGGAAATAGTACATATTTTTTCTTATCTCCGACCTTAAATCGAAAGTCCGTAAGTAATTAAAACGAGTTTTAATGAGTGAGAATTCATTACATACATACATACATGATTATTATGTATTCCGGGTTTAAAGCCTTGTATAAGGTGATATGGGTGCGTTTTCGTGGAAATTGTAAAGGAAATAGGTGTTTTAATAGGAAAGTTTTTAAAAATTCAGATAAACTTGAAATAAAAACGGATTTTTGGCTCTTTTAGTAACAGTTGACGTACCGAAGTCAACTATTAATGATGGAGTAGAAAATCCCTTCTTATTATTTTTAAATACACTGGTATATCTTCGTATTTTTTACTCAAAACGCCTGTCATAAGAAAGCAAAATAAGAAATTTATGATAAAAATTCTATGGGACCAATCCGAATGAATGATTTTTTTTAATCGGTTGATAAATGTCGGAATTTAGAGTTAACAAACACAAATACAAACCTGAATTGACAAAAGTGTTTCAGATTTGTGCGTTAGAACTTATTATTACTTATTAACTTGTCTATTTTAATTTTATAAAGCTGAAGAGTTTGTTTGGTTGAACGCGCTAATCTCAGGAACTACTGGTTAGATTCGAAAAAAAAATTTTGTGTTGGATAGGTTATTTATCGAGGAAGGCCACTAAAAGGTAAAGGCAAGCCGATAGGTGCGTGGAGCAATAACCAAAGATGTAACCTACTGCGAATGAAAAAACTACGCGGACGAAGTCGCGAGCAGAAGCTAGTATTATGTGGTCCTAAGCGCGACTGCTACGCTAGAGGTTTTGGGTTCGATTCCCAGGTCGACTAAAAGTGTTATTGGGTTTGTCTATGAAATTCTCAGTAACAGCTCGGAGTTAGGATTTGTGCCCGGTTAATGGCAATAGGCTCGCCCTCTATTACATGGGACCTAAACATACCGGCGAACTGTGGGGTGTACATTGTTACACCTCTGCCTAACCCTTTGGAGAATACAGGCGTGATGCATTTCAAAATACTTTAGTCAAATTCAAGGAGGTAACAATGTCTGTCATTACACGAATAAGTAAAGAAAGAAATTGTTTTTTTCTTGTATACGATTTTCAAATTCATATTACTAGTCGTATTACTACTCATTTTGCTGCCAGATTTAGACAGGTAGGCGGGGCGATGAACCCGAACGTCGTGCAACACTGCCTACCACATACGCAACAAGGCAATTCTATTTTTAAAAGAGATGTATTGTTAACCCCCGACGCAAAAACGACGGGGTGTTATAACTTTGAAGTGTCTGTGTATGTATGTGTGTGTGTTTGTGTCTGTGGCATCGTAGCTCTCGAACGCATGAACCGATTTTGATTTTGTTTCTTCTGTTTGAAAGGTTAATTAGTCGGGAGTGTTCTTAGCTTTGTTTGATGGGAATCCGTTTAGCGGTTTCAAAGTTATCAGCTCTTTTGTTAGCTACGGTAGTGATTTTTTTCTTCTGTCGGGTGTTACTTTAAATTTTTAATTTTGTGTTTTACTAAGTTTAGATATACACCTCATAAAAAACTAGTATTTATTAATTTAATTATTTACGTTATTTATGACAACCTCGTGAAATTAAACAAGGATATAAAACTACACTTTGTATGTAATATTCGGCTTCTTTAAATGTCTTTCTACACTAGTTTTTTACTTATTTATACAAATAAATAAAATTGAAGTGTGCGTTTGTAATTTCAAATTAACAGCTTTTCACAAAATACATATGAAAGATCTACACATAACACCTACATATGACTGCCTCGGTAGCCTAGTGGTGCTAAGTGCGGTTGCTACGCTAGAGGTCTTAGGTTCGATTCCCAGTCCGAGCAAAAAGTGTTATTGGGTTTTTCTATGAAATTCTCAGTAGCAGCAAGGAGTTAGGACTTGTGCCCGGTTAATGGCAATAGGCTCGCCGCCTATTACATGGGACCTAAAACATACCGGCGAACTGTGGGTGTACATTGGTACACCTCTGCCTAACCCTCCGGGGAATACAGGCGTGATGGTATGTTATGTTACATATGAAAGTTTAGCCGGTACTAACATCAAAAAAACAATTTAAAAAAATGTTTGTCTGTCTGTCTGTTTGTTCCAGCTAATGTCTGTAATGGCTGGAACGATTTTAACGGGACTTTCACTCGCAGATAGCTAATGTTATACGGAGAAACTAAGACTACATTATTTTAGAAATGTTAATTTAAGTAAAGAGGGTTGCGCGAAAACAAAATTGAAACCAATGAAATAGTGAACACCATCTAAGCCGCGAGCAACAGCTAGTGTTTAATAAAAACATCCCAGTAACTGACCTTAATAATCCAGAAAAAATTAACCTTCAAGGCAGTAAAGTTAAAAAAGGAATTATTCCTTCACTATAAAATGGCATACAATTTTCCACATCCATATTTTTTTTTTTTGAAGGTGGGAAATCATGAAATAACTTCTCCCGCCCTGGGCGGGGCGGGAGGGAGTGTCAGACTTTTACTGACTAAAACCCACACATGTTCCTTCTTGTGCCCTTTGCGTTCCGGGGGCGCGGTATCTCTTACGAACAACCCGCAGCCCCGGCAGGCATCGGCCCTCAGTGGCCCCTCCACATCCATAATAACGGGCAACTTAACTAGCATTTACAACTGATCAAGTCATTGACAGTTCCAAAATATATTAATTGCAACTGTATTAAATGCTTTCAGTTAAAACCTTTTAGCACTCTCAAAGTTATGCAAAAATCCAGCCTATTACAGTCTCACTGCTAGGCAAAGGCCTCTTCTCAAACAGAAACAGGACAAGAATTGATCACCAAGCTTACTCAAGGTGGAATTGCGGATTGGTGGATTGGCTATATGCAAAAAATCTTTTTCCAATTATTGGTTTTAAAATTATCCAATAATGGTCGAGTATGTAGTTGCGCTAAGTCATTAGTTAACTTTGTAACCAAAACGCAGAGACGACGCGTTTGCGTAAATATTGGCGACAGAGCTTCAAGGTTGTTCCAATTAAGCTATGGCCTGGCTAAAAATAAAATGCTTAAAATAATCATTACATGAACACAAATAACAGTGATCGGCTCATTACGTCCGTATTGGTAATAAGATTTGCCAATCGAAAAAATAATTTTTACCCCTGAACTTTTGTGCTCAAGTACCCCTTTTGAAACTGGGCTTATTGTCAAGCTTGGTCAGTCGATTAACTCCAAAGGACAATCTCATGCAGTACACTTGTGTAAAAAAGTCAATTGTCAACAATTTAAGTATTTTGTATGTTAAGTAACAACACGGTTTATTATGAAATCTAGTGAATAAGATTTGAAAATCGACGCGACTAATTTTATACTTTATCACCGACGGTATAAAGCACATTTGAAGTTATTTTTTTGATAGATTTCCTTGAAACTTGGAACTGAACTTAAAGCAATTGATTTATGTATAAGTGGCCCTTGAACAATGTTGTGTTTATTTATACATATTTTGCTTCAGTTTTAATCACAGCAGACATGTGCTAATACAATTACAATACAATTAATTATGACGGTATTAAGAAATAAAAATACTTGTTAGTTCTTAAACAAAATTTACCAATAAACCATTTTGATAAACTTTACCTTATTGTCCAACGCCTTCAAGTAATCACGGAAGAAAACTTAATCAACCAGTCCACTTTCAATCAACTGTCACGTTCGATTTTTTAATTTAAGAACACACTTTGAAAAGTGAACTTTTGGCGGGTGTTGTGCAAGATGACGCTAGCGTCGCGCGTGCGCTTGCGCGGGCGATCTCGCGGGCACTGATCGAACCTCCTTTCCTTTTACTTCGAGACCTCTGTCTGCAGTGACACTGGTCAGTAGAATAGATCAGCATTCGACTTCCGATGATGTATGCGTGTTCCGGTTGGGAATTGTGATTAGTCGCGTTCCATTTGTAATAGGATATGGAAATTACTGAGTTTCAAATACCCCCGTTTTTTTTAAAGAATTATGTGGTTTGATTTTTAGGATATTGGTATCTCCCGCTGTTAGGCAGATACGTTGTAGGTTCTATGACTTCTTTCTGTCTCTCTCCTCTCTTTTGATTGTCTCTCTAGAAATAATAAAAGCTGCATCATCTATGTAGGACTAGAAGCGGATCCTAACAGAATTATAATTACGAGATATTGATGATATGATTGATGTACTTACATACAAAATCAACATTTGAATAATGTAAATTGACGTAAAAATCGATTAAAATGAATGATTAAAATTAAACTCCCTACAAAAGACATCAACGAAACCACAACAGAGATTATTGATAAAAACCGTTTTTTTTTAACAAAAATCTAAATTATATGTTTAAATAATATATTACGATTATAAAGTTAAGGGTTTATATAATATAAAAATAATATATACATAGTTATATTTAGTAGTAGAAATTATTATTTTTAATCATAAACTCGCAATTTCAAATTCCTCCCAAAATTAAATTGTGGCTCCAATTACAAAGATCGTTGTTATTATTATGGCGACACGGTTGGCGCAGTGGCCGAGCGATCGACTGTCGTGCTGCGTGTCGCGGGATCGATTCCCGCACGGAACAAAAGTTTGTCTGGCTTTTTGTGTATGTGAGTTTATATGTTTGTAAACGAACCCACGACACAGGAGAAATTCCTGGTGCGGGCCAACGTTTTTTTCAAAAAAGAAAAAATAATAATAAAACTGCCTCGTTAGCCTAGTGGTCCTAAGCGCGACTGCTACGCTAGAGGTCTTGGGTTCGATTCCCAGGTCCAGCAAAAAGTGTTATTGGGTTTTTCTATGAAATTCTCAGTAGCAGCTCGGAGTTAGGCAATAGGCTCGCCCCCCATTACATGGGACCTTAACATACCGACGAACTGTGGGTGTACACTGGTACACCTCTGCCTACCTTTCGGGGAATACAGGCGTGATAGTATGTTAAAAAAATAAAAATATCATCTAAATCGAGACAAAGAAGCATAGAAAACCATTTGCATAATATTACGACCAAGAATTATATATTTTATTAAACTTTATTACGTTATCACATAACAGAAACGAATATTATTATTACCAAGACGATTATGAGTCATTTGTGTGTTTAAAACATGTTTAGATGCGCCATTTTATTGCTAATGTGAGCTAATTGAGTTTCCGTGCATGTTTTGATATTATAGTTAGTTAAAATGAAAATGTAAAGAACAGAAGTTCCAATTCAAAAAAATCCTTTCAAATTATGTTAAGTCAGACACGTGACTAAAGTTCGCAGTGAAATGCAGCACTAAATACTGTAAGAGCAATTTAAGCCCAAGCATACTTTGTTGCGTTAAGAAATTTCTTTGGATGCTGCTCCGCTTCCGTCGGCCGTAGCGTGATGCTATATAACATATACTATTTCTCTAAATCTGACTGAATGATGACTGATGAATCTAACTGTCACTTACAAAATACATTTTTATAATCTGACTGTTAGATCTAGAAATTAATTAGCTCGTTTAAACAAACAAAAAATACTCTTCAGCTTTATTAAATTAGTTTAAATTTTGGCTACGTCATAGCACTGAGGGTAATTCATAGCATTGAGGGTATTCTATTAATTTTCAGTAACGATCGCAATCTAATCTCAGTCTCAATCTGTCAGAAATGCCTTTAATTTTATACAGCGTGTTACGGAAAGGGTATATACATATCAAAGGCGCGGATTCTTTTGGTGTTAACAAATCACATAGCCACGTTTTTCTAATACCTGTATTTACAAAATTATAAAGTTAAGAAACATTTAATTAAAAAACCAAAAATATTTGCAATTGAATTCTATGCATCGTTACACCACACACATAAACTACACACAGAGAAACAACTTCGTAAAAGATTTGTTTCTGCTGATACGTTTGTTAGGATTTAATCTTAATAAACTGCCGATAAATGTTATGCAATTTCAAAGTTATTGCGTTTGAGCTGAAATTTTGTATAGATATTCAGTACCGTAAACACTCTTCACCCCGTTTGTATGTATATACCCTTTCCGTAACACGCTGTATATTTTTGACACTCATTGTCGCTGAGGTGAGATTGTGTAACTAGATTTTGAAAATTTCTAATGAGCAGAATTGACTTTCTGGTTCTTTCAATGAATGTCACCTGATGAAATGTGAAGTACCTAAAGTTAATGTCGTTTTGTTAAATTTGCTGCAGTATAATTACATTAATTAGTAAATTGTTTTACATTAACTTAATGCATAAAAGTAAAATGTTAATTTAATCCTAATTCTAAATTCAGAATAACCATATATTGTACGTGCATGCATTACGAGGTCCAAATTTCAGTTGTACCAAAACTTGTATTGAATGTGGACCTTCTGCAATTTCCTTCCTTTTTGTTTAAATGGTGAATCGTTTAAAGTAATAATAACCAGCTGGCGACTTTACACATCTATGCAGATAAAATATCGTTCTTTTTTTAAATAATATTTTAGGCGGCCGTGTTAATAAAAAAATATATTGATGGCCAGTATGACAACCAGAAACTGTATCATCATTGCCATCCTTATTAGCAACGGTAACTGTAATGACTTTGTAGTTCCATTATTTACTATATTCAAATTTCAAAGCTTTGCATTAGTTGATTTTCCGCTGCAGACGAGACTGGTTTGTCAAGAAAAGACAAAAGAAGACAGTGTAATGACTTTGGACACGGTAATACATTTCTTTGGTATCGTTAGAAGTGGTTGCAGGGTTGTCACTGAACGTCCGTTACACCCTATTCAACTGGACCCGAGGCGGCGGCGCGTAGTGTTCCACGCGCGCCCCTATTTGAAGTCGCGGAGGGAGTTCAACACCTCACTCCCTCCCTTGACCTGAGGAGGCCTGCAGTGGCGGACCGGCACCAGTCGGGGATCGCGGAAGGCGCATCAGTTTCCGGGATCCCCGGCGTAAGTGTGGGAAGGGTACACTGGGGTGGTTTTTAGTCAGTAAGAGTCTGACAGACCCCTCCGCCCTCCCCAGGGCGGTGGACATCCGTGAGGATTTTCCAACCCGGCAACAAAAAAAAAAAAGGGGTTGTCACTGAGGATTTCTTTTATTCGAAAGTGGTATCAATTGCAACAACCTCGTTAGCCTAATGGTCCTAAGCGCGACTGCTACGCTAGAGGTCGTGGGTTCGATTTCTAGGTCGAGTAAAAAGTGTTATTGGGTTTTTCTAAAAAATTCTCAGTAGCAGCTCGGAGTTAGGATTTGTGCTCGGTTAATGGCAATAGGGTCGCCCCCTATTACAAGGGACCTAACCATACCGGCGAACTGTGGGTGTACATTGGTACACCTCTGCCTAACCCTTCGGGGAATACAGGCGTGATGGTACGTGTGTATTAGTTCCATTTTTGAATACTCAGAGAGCAATTTTAAACAACGTTTTAAAAAAAAACAAAACAAATAAACAAACAATTCTACTAACGTTTAGGAACGTATGCATTTTAATCTTAGCACAATCTGTCAAACATTTTTGACATTGAATGTTGCTGTGATGAGATAACGACTAGATTTTGAACGGACTAGTTATTTATGGACATATCTTCAATAGATAACTTTACCTAATCAATATTAATTAAGAATTTATTTGAAGGTTTTTTGTATAAAATTATTTTTTTTGCATTAATCAGCTGTTTGGGTATGTATTTAATGTGTGACAACATTGACTTTAAAGGAATTATCGAGAAATACTTTTATGTAATAGTCACAAATCAAATGAGTCATCACTCGTAAAAATAAACACGCCACTCGTCTGATGATTATGTCACAATCTATAAAATTATGCTCCTTACACCATAGTGATAATAAAATGGCATTACTTGTAATCCTTTGTGCTCGATTCGCTTTTGTTTAGTGAACAAAACTCGTGGTACAATGTGCTTGCGCATTTAAATGAATAATAATACCAGCCTATTATTGCCCCACTGCAGGGCAAAGACCTCTTCTGATACAGAGAAACCACTAGAATTGACCACCATGCTTGCTCCAGTGATTCCAGAATTATGTTAGGTCTAGGTTTCCTCACGATGTTTTCCTTGATCTGTTGTCCTAGATAAACTAAGAAAGTACATAATATGAATTGAAAATGTGCCATTGATTCCTAGCGCAGTATCGAAACCGCTATTTATGCATAAAAGGCACGCTAATGACCCTGCCGAGGCTGTGGGATGTTCGTAAAAGATACCGCGCCGTCGAAACGCAAAGAGCACAACAAGGAACCTGGATGGTTTTTAGTCAGTAAAAGTCTGACACTCCCTCACGCGGAGGGGGAAGTCATGTGATGATTTCCCATACCTAAAAAAAGGCGTCTGACCCACGGAGCCACCACGACGATGATCATATGACGAATTAGCAGCAAACAAAGAAAGGGTCACGTTAATCGCATCAAAAAAAGTATAAAACAAACAGTAAACATAGTAGGTTACTAGAATAATAGATTACTGACAATAGTGGAGAACCCTGACTACAAAGTGACCAGTTGTAACATCCGTAAACTGTAACAGTGTCTGACTTGGGTAAAACCGCGTCTAAATAAAAATTCATTGTTTGCTGGACAAACGAAGCTGACGTCGCGTACCGACAAGACCCTCACGATTACATTAATCATTTGTTATTGGAATCTATTTCAACACGCATTGCGTTCAAAATGTTTTGGCATACTTTTTTTTGGGCTGCAGTTACGAAGTTTTTCCATAAAAGTTTGCAAGTTTTTTACGGGGACAGAGTAGCCGCCACGAGTCGTGAGCACTAACGTCAAGTTTATTTTTTAGCCTCCGCGCCCCGAAAATGAATTTCGTGTTTGTGCTCACAATTCGTGGCGGCTCCTATAACATAGGTAAACCAACACACGTCAAAATTGATCCCAATTTTTGAAACACATAACTGCAGTAATTTTGAAAATTTAGAGCTGATTAATTAAGTATAAGTTTTAGATTGATATTGAACTGTTATTGTTTTTTCGTTCTGAATTGCTTCGTTAGCCTTATGGTCCTAAGTGCGACTGCTACGCTAGAGATCTTGGTTTCGATTTCCAGGTCGAACAAAAAGTGTTTTTAGGTTTTTTTTTTAATTCTCAGTAGCAGCTCGAAGTAAGGATTTACATACATACCATCACGCCTGTATTCCCCAGAGGGTTAGGCAGAGGTGTACCAATGTACACCCACAGTTCGCCGGTATGTTTTTAGGTCCCATGTAATAGGGGGCGAGCCTATCGCCATTAACCGGGCACAAATCCTAACTCCGAGCTGCTACTGAAAAATTCATTGAAAAACCCAATAACACTTTTTGCTCGACCTGGGAATCGAACCCAAGACCTCTAGCGTAGCAGTCGCGCTTAGGACCACTAGGCCAACGAGGCAGTTGAGTTATGCCCGGTTAATGGCAATAGGCTCGCCCCCTATTACATGTGACCTAAACACACCGGCGAACTGTGGTTATACGTTGTTACACGTCTGCCTAACCCTTCGAGGATTACAGGCGTGATGATGGTATATTTATTCGTCTAAGTAGGTACAGTGTAAACATTCATTTTCAATTGCTAAAAAGCTGTTATTTTGACATTAGAAACAGACAATTCTTTGTTTATTTAATTTTGTATAGATTAGGAATAAGAAAAACATTTCAAGAGCATATGATTCATTCGTCCTCCACCTTCCTTGTGACAAGTGAGTTCGAACTTTTCTTCTCAACTATTTAGTTGAGTAAGACAAGTTGACTCACTAATACATAGGTGTACCAAGGTTTTTGCTTAAAGAATGCAGTAAAATGTTAGTGTCAAACTTGAATGTACAATCAACAAAGCTATTTGGCATACAGGTAGCTTACTTGCAATTACTTTTAAACAATGTTGTGAGTGTGCTGAACAGACAATTATTCTTTTACATCACTCTTTTAGGTGTGTCATAAGCTTAAAAACTTATTACGCATTCAAAAAATCAATATTGGCAGTGTAGTAGAACTACGAATAATTTTTCTTGTATACCAAATAGCTTTGTTGACTGTACATTAACATTCCCTAAGTAAATAAGATAACTTGAATACCTGAAAATGGGCCCATTATTAAATTTAGCAAGTAGATACATAAAACTTCCTAATTGTGTAGGTATTCCTTTTTCTAAAAAACGTTTTTTTTAACTGCCTCGTTAGCCTAGTGGTCCTAAGCGCGGCTGCTACGCTAAAGGTCTTGGGTGCGATTCCCTGGTCGAGCAGAGCGTTATTGGGTTTTTCTATGAAATTCTCAGTAGCAGCTCGGAGTTAGGATTTGTGCTCGGTTAATGGCAATGGGCTCGCCCCCTATTATATGGGACCCAACCATACCGGCGAACTGTGGTTGTACATTGTTACACCTCTGCCTAACCCTTCGGGGAATACAGGCGTGATGGTATGTATGATTTTAAATATCGGTCCAGTATTAGTGAAGCTGAAAAGATGATGATGGTAATGATTAGAGAAGCTGTCGGTGAACATTCATACAAATAGAACTTCCTCTTTTTTTGAAATCGGTAAATATTTCAGCCATGCTTAAATGTCGCAGGATGGGCGACTCTTTGATCTCAGTTCATATAACAATAACTATTGTTAGTACTAAGTACAAAATATTAGCAATTGGAAATTCCTTACTTCCGTCTATGGGGATTTCTCTTTGTGTCCGTTTTTATCGAACCGGACACCATAAGTACATTTTCATCGATGTTTTATTGTTATGATGTACGTAGGTCTTTCCGGTTGGTTAAAAAGTCAAAATTGACACTGTGGTTATCCGACATAATCAGGGAGGCATTTTTAGTAAATTTTAGGAACGTTCGCATTCTAATTCCAATTTAAAGTCATCTTATTTAAACAGTTCAAAAGCTAGCGCTAGATAGCAATAATTTCTAAAAGTTAATAGAAATGAACCGCTGGAGCAGCGGTTAACGCTGGGCATACCTAATAGATTTTTAAGGTAATGATGACCATCCTCCAGTCTCTCACAAAGTTAATCCCGTATCAACTAGCATTAAGTATTATAGCGCTAAATAAGTAATGATAAGAGAAAATAAATGTTTTATATTATTTTTTTTATATCCTGCCGTGTACGAGGATCGCCTTCAACGTAGACCGTGAATAAATTTGTTAGTGAACCGGTCTTTTTGAAAATCTATGGGGGAGGCCTATGTCCATGGGACGTCCTACGGCTGATGTGATGATGATGATGAGATTTTTCTTGATTTTGCAGTACTGGCTCACCAAATAGTAAGCTATTTCACAGCTTGAGACATAAATGCTCCATATTCGTAAGATCCGTCTAATATCGTCCACATCCGTAGAATTCGTCTTATATCGTCTGTTTCATTATCGGTCGCATGTGGAGACGTCGACGTCTTAAAGCCTCTCACTTTTCTCCACATCCGTAAAATCCATCTTATATCGTTCGCATCAGTAGAATCCGTCTTTTGTCGTCAGCGACATTATCAGTTGCATGTGGGCACGTGGACGTCTTAAAGCAATCTCAGTATGGCGTAGGTGTAACTCCGTCTTCCGTAAAAGACAGAGGGCCGGAAGCTGTGATGTAAATTAAGACATGCTTGTGTCCAACTGTTGATTGATCAACACGGTTATGGAAAATAGGGTAAGAAAACCCATATACATTATGTAAATAATAAATTCCGATCGTGGTATTTCCATGCGGAACTACAAATGTATAGGGAGTGCAGGTGAGTAGTACCTACCTACTATTCATAAATATTAATTGATTATTGTATTTATAAAAGCTTAAAGCATTTTTTGTTTACTTTACCCTACAGTTTTTTTAATTTTTATGTCATTGGAAGGCAAACAAGCCGACCGGCCACCTGATGTTAAATGATCACCGCTACCTATAGACATCTGCAAAACCAGAGGCCTTGCAAATGCGTTACCATCCCAAAGACAAAGTTGAAATGTCTCATGTGCCTGTAATTACACCGGCACCCATACCCTTCACACCGGAACACAGCAACGCTGCTTTGCGGCAGAAATAGGTATGGTGGTAGTACTTCCCCTGACGATCTCCTTCACAAAGAGCTCTACTACAATTAAGAATTTCTCCTATATCGTGTGTGCGTTTACAAACAAATAAACTCACACACGCAAATAACCAGATACGGAACCACAACCTGTAGGCTATAGAAATATGTGTTTCTTGCATGTGGAATTCAAGACATTTTTTTGTAATTTTCCAAATCACTCTGTGGAGTTCAGTGTGCAATAAAATTTGTTTGCTTAGGCTTAGACCATAAAATATAATAGTAGGTAGGTAGGTACCCATTTTAATAATGTTAATCTTACTTATTTATTTATTTATTTATTAAAACTTTTTGCACATAATGTAAATAATACATCGTACAAAGGCGGACTTAATGCCTTTGGCATTTTCTACCAGTCAACCTTAGCCGTAACTTATATTGAGGGGTCTCATAGCTTTTTTCGAGTACATTCCAAATCTTCAATACTGCGAACAATTTTTTCCCCGGATAGCTCATTTTCCGATTAAAATCCGACTGCGACGAGCTTCCCCTAACACGGCTAAACTAACAAACCAACATAACTTTTTAAAGTACTTTGAACCAGTAACCACGACAACGTGTCGTATCCGGCTGTGATTATGGTAATTATTTTATTATTGGTGTATAATAAGAGCTCAATAAAACTTATGGACGGCAATATGTCACGGTTGTCGCCTGTATTACCGGCCGGCCGGTGTTAAGGCGAAGTGCTTTTGAAATGTGAAGTTCTATTTTTTTTTTTCTTTTTTTTATTTGTCACTAGCTTCTGTCCGCTACGTTTGGGTGGTGTTTTTCATCCGCATTAAGTCTTTGGTTACTGCTCCGCTTCCGTGTGTCGTAGCGTGATGTTATATAACTTATATTATTCCTCATGACTCTGACTATCATATACAAAAAGTAATTTTTAATTTGACGGTTAGTTTTAGAAGGTAGCGCGTTTAAACAAACACACAAACAAACATTAAATTTTTGCAGCTTTATTATATTACTATATATTGATTTCTAAACTGATCTGACGACACGGTTGGCGCAGTGGCTGAGCGACTGGCTGCTGCGCTGCGTGTCACGGGTTCGATTCCCGCACATAAAAAATATTTGTATGGACTACAGATAGTTGTTTCGGGTCTGGCTGTTTGTGTATGTGAGTTTATATGTTTGTAAATGCACCCATGATACAGGAGAAATCCTAGTGTTGGGCAACGTTTAAAAAAAAAAACACTGTCAATTCACATTAAAACTGAAATAACTGTATTGTCTATAGATTACCATTACTAGATATTTACAACCTAAAAATCATTAACTATGTTATTAAACTTTTAAACTGGACATAGTTGGTAAGCAAATCTGCCCGCAATGACATTCAGGAGACTGTTGGAACTGAGTCGACTCCTCTAATCGCTGTGGCATCAGTGTGGGAAGGCAGTCCCAGCACGATCCTGAATTTGAATAAAGCCTTTTTTTAATATTGAGATTATTTTAATTAGTTGCCTTGTGAGCCTAGTGGTTCTAAGCGCGACTGCTATGCTAGAGGTCTTGGGTTCGATTCCCAGGTCGAGCAAAGTGATTTTGGGTTTTTCTATGAAATTCTCAGTAGTACCTCGGAGTTAGGATTTGTGCCCGGTTAGTGGTAATAGGCTCACCCCCTAATACATGGCACCTAAAACATACCGGCGTATTGTGGGTGTATATTGTTACACCTCTGCCTATCCCTCGAGGAATACAGGCGTGGTGGTATGCCATGTGAGATTACAATGCAAGCGTTCCTAAAAGTTACTAGAATATTATCTTTGTCACCGGAATCATAAAGTTGATAATAACTGTGCCTTAACAGAAGTCGGTAGCGCCTTATTGTGAGGGCGGGGCACGTTCATGTCGTTCACCGCACATTCGCCTGCTGCCTGTCCCAGCTGGAATGTACTCAAGTACCTTGTTGTAGGTACACTACCGGTCTATAAAAAAAACAATTAAAATACAGATACACATTGTACATTTCTGTTAGAACTCAATAACGTATTAACTATCTCTGCTCTATCTATCCAAAAACAGTACTTCCCCAAATAATTGCAGTTACCTAAGCAACGCTATTCCAATAAAACTTGTTATTATGAAGTAAAAACATACCCCGTTTCGTCTTTGATTACTGCTCCGCTCTCGTGAGTCGTAACGTGATGTTATTTAGCCTATAACATTCCTTGGTTAATGGGACTAAATCAGACATAAAGATTATTAACCCCCGACGCAAAAACGACGGGGTGTTATAAGTTTGAAGTGTCTGTGTGTGTGTCTGTCTGTGGCTTTATAGCTCCCGAACGAATGAACCGATTATGATTTAGTTTTTTTGTTTAAAAGGTGAATTAATCGAGAGTGTTCTTAGCTATGTTTAATGGAAATCGGTTCAGCGGTTTCAAAGTTATCAGCTCTTTTGTTAGCTGCGGTAGTGATTTTTATTTTTCTGTCAGGGGTTATTTCAAATGGGATCTATCGTTCCTGATATTAGCACGTTCAAACCAACAAACTTTTCAGTTTTTTTAATATTGGTATAACTAAATAGATTAGATTGTTTGTCAAGTTTTTCCCGTTTTAATTTGTGAAGAAACTTCAGCCCCTACTTGATATCGTCTCTCAGCTACAATTCGACGTAAACCTTTGTACAGCAACACATTTCATGTTTCTATCTCTAGGCTTTGTACTGTCTGTCGGTCACGCAGTTCCGTACATAAGTTCCGTGACCAGAAATAGAAACCATAGAATATTATTCTATGCATTAAAAATTAAAAGTAAGTCTACACTGTACTTTAATTAGTGTTGAGTGATCAGCTTTTGGTAAGGTAATGAATAAATATTTTAGTCACGATTCAATGATAAACTGTCTGTTGGTTAACATAATAATATCCTTTAACAATACAACTCACTGTGGTATGTCTATTTAAATTGTAATTAATTATACGCAAGGGTATTTTCACTGCCGGTTTAAGACGTTCATTTGTATGCAATTATGTTTGATTAAGTGGTCAGGCGCACGTACACTTAACACACATTGCTATACCTATGCATTGATACCTATTTGTGATATATCGAACTAATAATTTATTTTGGCAAGATTCTTTTTTTTAGAATTCAGTATCCAAAGGGTAAAACGGGACCCTATTACTAAGACTCTGCTATCCGTCGGTCTGTCCGTCTGTCACCAGGCTGTATCTCACGAACCGTGATAGACAGTTGAATTTTTTACAGATGATGTATTTCTACTAAAAAACGGAATAAAATAAATAGTTAAGGGTGCTCCCATGCAACAGACATATTTGTTGCCGTTTTTTTATAGAGAATGGTACGGAGCCGTTCGTCCCCAAGTCCGACTTGCATTTGGCCAGTTTTTTTTTTGTGAGGATATCGTCATGACCTACTCCGCCGTTAGTCGTTCAGAGCATTCTTCCGCACTCCGGACAACATATTTCACTTTACTTGTCTCTTTCGTATAGAACTCTGTTGAAGGCTAGGTATGTAAATGTCGTAAGCTTATAATAAAATCAGGTTTCCAAATCTAACCAAGTTCGGGCCTGTGGACGGTGAGCAATGGGTAGCTCACCGTCCTTACGTTGCATAACGACAGGCCGTGTCGACGGCGCGTTCGTGTTCCACGCACGCCTCAAAGAGATGTCAGCAAAAGGAAGGGGCCACTGAGGGCCGATGCCTGCCGGGGCTGCGGGTTGTTAGTAAGAGATACCGCGCCCCCGGAACGAAAAGGACACAAGAAGGAACATGGGTGGGTTTTAGTCAGTAAAAGTCTGTCACTCCCTCCCGTCCCGACCAGGGCGGGAGAAGATATTTGAAGATTTCCCACCCCCCAAAAAAAAAACTAATAATAAATCTAACCAAGTTCAGGTTTTTTAACCCCCGACGCAAAAACGACGGGGTGTTATAAGTTTGACGTGTCTGTGTGTGTGTTTGTCTGTGCCATCGTAGCGCTCGAACGCGTGAACCGATTAAGATTTTTGTTTGAAAGTTGAATTAGTCCGGTGTGTTCTTAGCTATGTTTGATGGAAATCGGTTCAGTGGTTTCAAAGTTATCAGCTCTTATGTTAGCTGCGGTAGGGAATTTTATTCTTCTGTCGGGGGTTACTAAAAATTTTGATCAAAACACTTGATTTTCTTAGGTTTATGATAAAATATAGTAACAATTTTGTCTTTTGCCGTTTCTTGATCAAATACCTGGGCTTTTGGTCAAAAACCAACTTTTATCATAATCCTGCGACATATACTTATCGAGCCCTTTGCCAAGAGTCTTGTCTCTGCTCTATCTTCGGCCTGTCTTTTCTCTATCCTTGGAACGTGTAATCAAGACATTATTTGTTGTAATTAGTTGGCTAATATAGATGGCTTCCCTTCACTTATTACGCGTTACCTAGCTTCTATACATTTCAAAGCTCTCTGCTTCTGTATTAAAATGTGTGGCCATACAAGGTGTGTAGAATTAGTAATAGTCAGTGGCAAATGTAGTTACTATCTGTCATAATTAACGTCGGCCTAATGTCGTGAGATCATGACTGTTTCGTTACCAACCGGGAGCAAACTAGGGCTGCCTGAAACCAGGTAGGATATTTTAGCAAGTAATTTTAGAATTACTAGTTTTTAGGTTCATTGATAGGAATTATTTTTTTCTAGAAGTTATAAGTGAAGGAGCTGTAAAAGTTAGCAATTACCAGAAGGCGAATACTCGTAATTAAAATGTTTCAAATCTAGTCGCAACCTCATCTCAGCGACAATCAATGTCAAAAACTTGTCAAAAATGTTTATTTGACAGATTTTAAACAAGTTAAGACTGAAATTAAAAGTTACTAAAATTGTGCCTCTGATTTCTTTAGAATGGCTAGTAGATTTTCATTGATTTTAGAGTAGGTATTTTCAATTAAAGAATAGAACGACCTGATGTTTAAGATTTTGAATTCTAAACCAAGTTATTTATTTCAAAATCTTACATTTCTTTTGCGCTGGTTCAGAAAATCAAAACTAATGGATTGATAATTAGATTAGTAGTAGGTAGTGGTTTAGGCAACCCTATATTGCACGTGTATTGAACCAATAAATTATGTTTAGATTAAGATTAAATAACAATTACAAGCCATTTTAGTGCGGTCACCTGCTGGGTGACACCTGATTCGAAAGGTGACACGAACAAAGCGAATTCAGTGGCTTTGCTACCATGTTGAGTAACTTTGTTCACTTCTCAACAGGTTTAGGTTAATATATACTCAGGCCTAACAATTGTTTCTAGACAAGTAGAAAGCTTGGAACAAACCTTTTAAGTACAACTGACCGATGACATTATATCTACATAGTATTTAACAAATTCGCTTCCCGCTATCTGTACGCTTAGATTTTTTAAACTCTACAGCAGATTTTAATGCAGTTTTCATCAATAGATACGAGTAATTCACACACCATCACGCCTGTATTCCCCGAAAGGTTAGGCAGAGGTGTACCAAGGTACACCCACAGATCGCCGGTATGTTTAGGTCCCATGTAATAGGGGGCGAGCCTATTGCCATTAACCAGGCACAAATCCTACTCCGAGCTGCTACTGAGAATTTAATTAAAAAAACCCAATAACACCTATTGCTCGACCTGGGAATCGAACCCGAGACCTCTAGCATAGCAGTCGCGCTTAGGACCACTAAGCTAACGAGGCAGTCGATACGAGTAATTCAAGAGGAAGAATTATACGTATAGAACATCACGCTACGACCATCGTGGGCGGAGTAGTAACCAAAGACGTAGCTGTACGCAGGTGACACTGCGGGGTATTTACTAAGTATATGATAAGTTGAAACTCTATTGACTAGAAATGTTAATGCTGTAAATGCAAATAATAAGATAAGATCATTAAGTACTTGTTTTTTTTTTTGCCTAAATTACCTTCCCAATGTTCGTTACCCGCTCTTGGGCTACAAACTGTCAAACATAGGTACCTACCTAATAAAGAATTACGCACAATAGGCCTCGAGCTATTCCGATCAATTGGCTGCCGGATCAAAATAGTTTCTTTAGCGTGTTGATATAAATATTAGATTACATTTGTTATTCATAAGTCGAGATCTCGAGACGGAACCCTTGGACGGTGGCCCGCGGAGCATTTGTCTCTAGTGCGAACCAGATGCATAATTTACTGCTCCCGATAAGATTGTAGAAAACTATACAATAGCAGCGTCACGGTATGGTGTGCCCTTGGATCGTTCTCGATTCTTTGATCAAATCTGACATAGTATAATTCTGACCTTACATAAATGAAATAAAAAAAACATTTCTAAGTATTCCAAATATACATATACATAATAATCCATCAATGGATTTTATATGAAAACTTTTTTACCAAAAATACAAAAGAAGAAGAAGATTAATTTTTTGCTTTTTAGTATCAACTTCCTGTCAACCAAATCCATGAAGGAACAGTATAATACTAGGTAAATTAAGAAGAAACCACTGAAAAGTCACAAAAAAACAAAATACGCTAATTCGTATATTTGGATGACAAATTTTTTTTCAGCTATTTTTATTTTTTTACCGAACTACTGAACCAATTTCGATAAAATTTATACGCACTGTGTTTGATGAGTCATACTTCAGAGGTGGTCCTCTGAAGTATGACTCATCAAACAACAGTGCTTAATTATGCGATAGCAGCAATCGCGGTTGATTTGCTGTAATTATTTGAAGAGTCTAATTTCTTTTTTGAAGAGTGGGAGAAATAGTCTGTCTCCGGAATTTATCATAACACATAACATAACATACCATCACGCCTGTATTCCCCGAAGGGTTAGGCAGAGGTGTAACAATGTACACCCACAGTTCGCCGGTATGGTTAGGTCCCATGTAATAGGGGGCGAGCCTATTGCCATTAACCGGGCACAAATCCAAACTCCGAGCTGCTACTGAAAATTTCATAGAAAAACCCAATAACACTTTTGCTCGACCTGGGAATCGAACCCAAGACCTCTAGCGTAGCAGTCGCGCTTAGGACCACTAGGCTACCGAGGCAGTTATTTATTTATTATTGGGAATAAACCTATTTCAAACAAAAAAAGGAATTTTGCAAATCTGTCTATATACAACGGAGTTATAACCTCCTCCTTTTTATAGTCGGTTAAAAGGGCAGCATAGGGTCTGATAAACTTTAGCTCACCGTCCTTACGTTTAACATAACGACAGGCCGTGTCGACGGCGCGTTCGTGTTCCACGCCCGCCTCAAAGAGATGTCAGCAAAGGGAAGGGGCCACTGAGGACCAATGCCTGCCGGGGCTGCGGGTTGTTCGTAAGAGATACCGCGCCCCCGGAACGCAAAGGGCACAAGAAGGAACATGGGTGGGTTTTAGTCAGTAAAAGTCTGACACTAGAGGGCGGGAGAAGTTATTTGATGATTTCCCACCCCCCGAAAAAAAAAAAAACAAAGCCTAGATTTAAAGAAAAGAAAGAGATACCGCGCCCCCGAAATTCAAAGGGCACAAGAAGGAACATGGATGGGTTTTAGTCAGCAAAAGTCTGATACTCCCTCCCGCCCCGCCTAGGGCGAAAGAAGTCATTGGATAATTTCCCATAGGTAAAAAAAAAGCCTAGATTTCCCTTTCCTAAGGGTCTGATAAACTTAGAGCAGAGTGGATTACTCCACTCAGTTGCGGTAAAATCGATTTTGTGAGCTTATAAATTATAAAATCCGCGTTTTCTTTTTAAAAAGACTTTACCCAGCATTAGGAATTTCTCATATACCGTGAACGAAATTATACAACCTGGGAAATATAACTCGGTCTTAAACTTGCCAGCAAATTGACCTGGACATCATATTAGAATCGAAAGCAATTTCAACATTACAATTTTAGATAAATAAGTAATCTTTGCCCAAAATCAGATTTTAACAAATAAGTGCGGAAAATATCCCTTATATTATAATGAATGTAAGTCTAAAATCGCTAATCCGCCTTGAGCAAGCGTGGTCAATGTTCAATCAATGCTCGTGCTTTCTTTGTACGAGTAGAAGCATTTTGGCCCTGTAGTGGAAGAATGATAGGCTGGTATTACACGCAAGTAGTCTAGTGAAAATAGGTACAATAAAACTTGTTTTATAATTAAGTGCGTGTCAGCTAGAGATGAGTAAATGATATTAATTGCAACTTTATTGTTAACAGTACTCTGAGGAAACCGCTTCTATGAAATAAAGAGTGGTCAGACCGGTCCATCAACTCTGGGTTTGCGCAATCTCTATTGTTACCACGTTGAATAGTTGAAGATGTGTACGATTTATCGTATGATTGTCAGGAGGGCAGGTAATTGCAACGCTTCGTTGGACGGGAATTATAATGTTTGTAAATATGTCATGGGGTAGAAGGATTGCAATGTTTACTAAGACGTCAGGATGGAGGGAAATCGTTAAGTTTGCCAATATTTAATATGTGCAGGGGGATTATTTCATTTGTTAAGACGTCAAGAAGGTGGGAAATCGTTACGTTTGCTAATACGTCAATGGGGAAAATAATTGTAATGTTTCTTAATAAGTCAGGGGGGAGGTCAATTGTAAAAGTATTTGAACTAAGCCAGATACCGCAGGACGCTACGTCCTACGATCCTTATAATATGCCCCTTTCTATTGTAACGATTATACTCGCCTTGTTTGTCAAATAAGCGTGCCGTCATCTGTTGTTCTATTACGGATAAGATCTCGGTTCATTTAGGTGAACGTAGTTTAAGGAGAGCTGTCTGGATATTGACATCTCATCTCAAGCTCGCTTTTGTATTATAAATTTAATCCGTACCTATTTATCCTTCATTAGATCAAGTAAAATTAGGAAATTAATCCAGAAGCAATTAGTGAAAATAATGATTACCCATTAGCAGTGATTGCAGCTAGCCCATTAATTTATCCACAAGATCGATTGATTCGAGTTAGTTAGGTACTGGCCCTCTCACGTGTCGTTATTTATGTGAAAACAATAGGTATTCTTATTTTAAAATACAAATAGTCTACAAATTCCTTAATACATTTGTATATTTTACATAGACAATGGCTAGAGTGCTAGACACAAACACCGACATTCCAGACATAAATTGAACCGAATCCTTTCACTCCATGACATTATGAATTCGGTACTACTTGTTCTCGGAATAAAGCCTCACAATGCTTGGCAAAAATCTGTTATTTAGTACTCAGGGCCACGCCGACATACCTAAGAGCCGATGACGGGGCACTTCCTATATTTTTATGAGCGTAAGAAATATCTTACTGCGTTCTTATGCAAATTGTATATTGGAAAGCTGCTGAAATTTTAAACGCAAAAACTACTTAAACCATTTTTTTGAAAATTCTCTCACCTACGCAACGCTACATTGTACGCGGGAACGTCACGTCAATTTTGTTTTATTTTTCGGAAGGGTCATTATCAAATAAGTTTGCCCTTAATGTCACACTTTTACTGACACAAAACGTATCCATGTTCCTTCTTGTGCCCTTTGCGATCCGGGGGCGCGATATCTCTTTCGAACAACCTGCAGCCTCTGACTATACGACTAATCAGCAGAACAGCAAACAAAGACGTAATACGGGTGAAACCGCGGGGTAAATGGCAGACGTGCTATGGTCATCAAATCTAAAACGGCGAAATAGAGGTGGCGAGGTGAGTTAGACTATTTTCAGAAATATTGGGTCATGGCACTGACAATAAGAACCTTGGAAAGAGTGGAAGATTTTGGTCAAAATAATTTCAGACTTTCAAATTGTTCCCAAAGGGTTTAGAACTTGAAGGTAAGTCGCTGGCGCCTCGTCGCCAAAAGGTCACACAGCCAAATGCCGTGAAAGACACATTCTGATGGTACATTCCGTAAACTTGCATGTATAGACACTAGCCAAGGCCCGCGAATTCAGTCGCGTGAATGTCAAACAGACACTTTAATTTTATTTATTTGTATAGATGTATTATACATGTCCGCCCACAAGGTGGACAGACGACCTAATAAAGACCGCAGGAAAACGCAGGATGCAGGCCGCTTCCAGCCGGTCCTTTTGGAAATCTATGGGGGAGGCCTATATCCAGCAGTGGACGCCCTAGGGCTGATATGATGATGATAATGCTGATTATAGATGATTGGGATTTGACAGTTAGAGTCTGAGATACAGAATGCTGGATGTAAGTCTCAGGAGTCATAGAAGGAATTGCCTTAAGCACCTCACTTTTGAGAATTGGATTGGTGATGCCGTTTACTTTATTTTTATCCATCGAAGATGGAAGAGAAGTGGCCTAATAATTGTTAGGAATTGCTCAAAGAATTTCACTTTTCACGGTTAAATTACATTCGAAAATATTCACAAGCACACGTAAAGCAATGAACTCTTAACCGATTCAAGATGGAGGCTAATTAGTTTTCGGCTTTTCTCGTCCAACAATGGCAGGTGGCCTCGGGTAACAGGAAGTCAGTGAAATGATCAATCAGGTTTGTCCTTCTTAAACTCACTACAACCACTTCCTCAACGAGTGTTTGGTTTGATGAAATGTCATGCGCTGTGGTCACCATGATGACTGTGGGACAATCTCTTTTAATAAATGGCTGAATGTGAAAATGTCTTTGGTTTTTGGAGGACTCTGCCTAATCAGATACTTAAGTACAGAACCTATCCGGTAATTTTGAGAGGCAGGTACCTGTAAGTAACCAGATAAGTATAAATAGTTCAGTCACAGAAGTTATGACTGTATGTATAGGTTGGCAACCTATACATACAGTCATAACTTTTGCCCGCGACTTCGTCCGCGTCGTTATTTCACCCGTGTCAAGTTACCAATAAACCAATACTATACATTAGTCGCCATGAGTTGTGAGCACAAATGTCAAGTTAATTTTTCGGTTTTTGGGTTCCATTCGGGGTTTTTTGGGACGCCGAAGCTGCACGCGATCAGTCCGACTGACGGACCAATCGCGTGCAGCGTCGGCGGCACAAAATATACGGAAAGGAACCCGCAATCCCGAAAATTAAATTGACATCTGTGCTCACGACTCGTGGCGACAACTATACTTCGTAAACCTGGCTATCACATATATAAAGATTTTTCTAATTCGACTGGAAGTTTAAACAAACGAAGAAACAGAAATACTATATTTATTATATTCAGTATTGTTACAGTACCTAGTAGTAAAACACTGATCCAAGCCTATATCAAACAGGTGGAATGCAACTAATAGACTGTCTGTACATAATAATTCGGAATTCGGAATATCCTTCAGTTATGAACGTCATAAAATGATAACTGCGAAATGTACACAAGTGTCGTAAATTCATGGTCACTTTAGGCGCAATGGTGACATTTACTTAGACGACGCATTGAGGCATTGAAATGCGTTGTACGAGTGTGATCAACACTTGCTGACATTATCCAAACACAAAGAACTTACATTAGCTATAAAGGCCTTTCTACTTACGTGTGATATTATCACAGAGGAGATAATATTCCTGGCTGCGTACACCGCTAATATGTGAAGCATCGCGCGAGATATTGTAGCCGCCACGAGTCGTGAGCACAAACGTCAAGTTAATTTTTGAGTTCCTTTCTGAGTTTTTTGGGGTGCCGACGTTGCACGCAATCCGTCCGACTGACGGACCAATAACTACTACTACTTACTCAACTACTTTATCAAAAAAATATTTCTCGTATAGATATAATATTGCACCTATGTGGAGACGCCTCAACGATCAAGTTTCGTTTATTTTAAACTAGCTTTTCCCCGTGAGCGCATTCAGTTTTTTTTTACAGAATTTCACTGAAGGTCATCCTTTTATTGCACTGCTAGATTTGTATCCTTCAGAATAATTATATTATTATTTTAGAAAAGTTACTTAAATATTTAGCTAACGGACATCGTTACAGTAAAAAAATATTGTTCAAGATCAAACAGTTTTTTTTAATTACGGTAAGGTGACGCCACCTACACGATAAACCAAGAACTATTTACACCAAGAGCTTCAGTAGCAGTACGTTGCGCTGTTAACGATTATTCTGGAGTTCTTAGATGTTGGTAATGCAAACTAGATGGCGTTACTAATATCTAAATTGGATTGTAATTGCAAATAAACTCGTGATGGTATGTATGTATTGTATGGGTGCTTACGTAATATTCATTTATGTTGAGTTCAATGCTCGTTCCATTTTACTGTACAAAAAACCGTTTCAGTAAAATGGACAGTTTTAGGCTGAAATTGTAAACACTAGGAGTGGACTAATGTAGGTATGTAGTTTATTCTCTGGTTGCGTGACAGAGCCACAATGATAACACCTTTTATTTTGCTAACCTTATTTTATTTTTTAGTAGGTAGGTACCTAGAACAGCGACGACATAATGGACGTAGTGGCTCAGCGATTGGCTGCTGCGCTTTCGATTCCCGTATGGAACAAATACTCATGTGGACTACAGAATTGTGGAGTCACGAGGTGTAACAATGTACACCCACAGTTCGCCGGTATGTTTAGGTCCCATATAATTGGGGGCGAGCCTATTGCCATTACCCAGGCACAAATCCAAATTCCGAGCTGCTACTGAGAATTTCATAGAAAAACCCAATAACACTTTTTGCTCGACCTGGGAATCGAACCCAAGACCTCTAGCGTAGACCTCAAGACCACTAGGCCAACAGGGCAGTTGTACTTTTACTCATACTGCAATAATGTGAGTAAATAAGGCTTTCTAGGAACTACCTAGGTATTAGCTATTTGAAAATGATAATGACTCATAATTGAACTCAATCTATTTCAATCCTTATTTAGTAAATGCAAGGTTGAAGATAGCTTGTAACCCAGACGCCATGAGTGTTTTTCCCCACACCTGTAATCTACATATATCAAGTGTGGTCCTTAATTACGAGTACCTAATAATTCGTGTATTCTTTTGTGATTTATCATCAAACCTACTTACCTACATTGCGTTTAACTATATGACGCATCAGACGTGCTTAGGTGTGGCATATGCAACTTTAATACAAGGACACAAGCTTTAAAACCGATAATAATGATCTCCGCATTTGCGTGGGCAAATAATATTTATACTCTTACCAACAAGATACTTCTTGATGCGAAGAGTCTGTTTAGGTTCATGGCCCTGATATGAGTAGAATGTATATATTTAGGATTTTGGTTTTTTTTTTTTGGTGTTTGGGAAATCATCAAATAACTTCCCCCGCAATGGGCGGGGCGGGAGGGAGTGTCAGACTTTTACTGACTAAAACCCACCCATGTTCCTTCTTGTGCCCTTTGCGTTCCGGGGGCGCGGTATCTCTTACGAACAACCCGCAGCCCCGGCAGGCATCGGCCCTCAGTGGCCCCTTCCCTATGCTGACATCTCTTTGAGGCGCGCGTGGAACACGAACGCGCCGTCGACACGGCCTGTCGTTTTGTTAAACGTAAGAACGGTGAGCTACCCATTGCTCACCGTCCACAGGCCCGTTATATATTTAGGATACGATGGGACTGACATACGCATAGCGATTATAAATGTCCCTAAATAAATAAAGATATAAAAAAAAAAAAAAGATACTTCTGAGTGCCTAATACTATATTTATATAATAGCTAGACGACCAGCCCGCAACTTCGTCCGCGTGGCTTATTTCACCTTTAGCCTATGTTACTCAGGAATAATGTAGCTATCTATTGGTGAAAAAATTGTTTAAATCGGTCCAGTAGTTTTGGAGCCTATTCGTTACAAACAAACAAAGAAATATTTTACCATCACATACGATCACGCCTGTATTCCCCAAAGGGTTAGGCAGAGGTGTACCAATGTACACCCACAGTTCGCCGGTATGTTTTAGATCCCATGTAATAGGGGGCGAGCCTATTGCCATTAACCGGGCACATATCCTAACTCCGAGGTGCTACTGAGATTTTCATAGAAAAACCCAAGACCTCTAGCGTAGCAGTCGCGCATAGAACCACTAGGCCAACGAGGCAGTTAAAAAGAAATATTTTCTCTTTATAATATTAGTATAGACAGATAGCAGCCTATTATCGTCCCACTGCTGGGTAATCTCTTCTCAAACTGAGAAGGCACGAACATGGATCACCACACTTGCCCAAAGTGGATTAGCTATGTGGGACATAGACAAGGTAGATTTTTGATATGGGACCGTAAGGGCAGGTACCTTAACCTGTAAAGTTACAAGAAAACGTTCCTACGAGACTATCTATAACTTTTTAAGATATTATGAACTGGATTTACAGATTTTTGAAAAAATGTACAGTCAGCGAAAAAAATGCTAGATTATCAAAATCATTTTTTTTTATGACAAACGATCTAATTCCATGAATGGATAAAAAAACTTTATGGAACCATTTAACGTGACTTTAACCCGATTTGTTATATGTCAATAAATTAAACGGACTCTAACCCGTTTAATTTATTGACATATAACAAATGACAGCTCAAAAAATATAAAGAATACATATATTATATCAGCCAGCTACAACAAGTTTCTGAATAGGTACTATATTATGTATAAATACTTCAGTTTATAGGGATGTTCTATACCATAGTAAATCTCTCTATCTTTGAAGATAATGCCGTAATCAGTATGCTAGGCAGAGCCCATGACAGGGTCAGAAATGTATGACATCATCAGCCTTCATGTGTCTCTAGCCTTAAGCATTGTGTTATAGATACAATAAGGTATCCCATAGGATACCTTACTGTTAAAGGCATACCTTTAACAGTAAGGTATCTTTCTTAAAGATTTGTAAGAAGACAAGTCTGAAAATCGGAGTTAGATCAATACTAACTAGTTTTGGGCCAAAGAATCAGTATTACCATACAACGTGGCAATGTGGTAGCCTTTTAAGCATTTGCTCCCTCGTTTCAGGGTTTCGTATTGACAATGGGACCCTATTACTAAACCTCCGCTCTGTTTGTCCGTCTGTCTGTATTTAAGCGGGCTGTATCTCATAACCCGTAGTAGGTAATGAGTTAAATTTCCATAGAGCGTGTATTTCTATTGCCGCTATAAGAACAAATAAATAATATGAAAAAAATTAAAAAATGTAAGGGCTTCCCTATAGAAAAAATATTTTATTTTAACCTCCGACGCAAAAACGGCGGTTTGTTATAAGTTTTACGTGTCTGTGTGTGTGTGTGTGTCTGTCTGTGGCATCGGAGTTCCCAAATGCATGAACTGATTTTGATTTTGTTTAAAAGGTGAATTAGTCGGGAGTGTTCGTAAGTATTTTTGATGGAAAACGGTTCAGTGGTTTCAAAGTTATCAGCTCGTTGGTTTGCTGCGGTATATTTCAATTTTTCTGTCGGGGATTACTTAAAAAAAAATATTTGGTGTTTTTGTATGTTGTGATAATTATATAGATACGGTGGTACGGAAGCCCTCGTGTACGACATCACATTTGGCCGGTTTTGTGTTTTGTCGGTAAATAACATTGTTATCACTTAGATTTTTATATTTTATATTATTATGAGTTTTGGTTGACTAAATATGAGTGATTGTGTTTTACTTATCTATTTATTTTGTCCGTGGCAACGAAGCTCCTAAAAGTCTGAACCAATTCCAGTGCGGTTTTTAGTTAAGGCTCAACAGATAAGGAACGTGAATCTATAAAAAACAAAAAATTGAAGTGTCTTTTTGAATTAACACAATACCCTTTTACTTAAAGCGTAGATGAATGTTTACACGTTAGACACCAAAACGCAATTTTTAAAATGTTTTTCTGCCTTTCTGTCGGTTTGTGTTTGCTAATCTCCGAAATGGCTGGTCCGATTTGGACAGGACTTTCAGTGGCATATAGCTGATATTATAAGAAATAACTAAGGCTTACTTTTGTTTTGGAAAAAGATTTAGGGTTCCAGCTAAATATTAAAAACTAGCCGATAACGATATGTGAGTACCTATATAACATACCATCACGCCTGTATTCCCCGAAGGGAATAAAACAACCTATCGGTCGGATAACCTATCGGTTATGAACCACTTGTCTAAAGTACACACTTCTTTTATGGAGTACTCTGTAAAATGTTATAATAAAATACCGCTCGATATTCTCGAACTAAATGAGAGAAAATTTAAAACTTGCATCAAACGCGCACTAAGTAGTCAAGCATATTATAAGTTAGAAGATTATATTAATGACAACAATGCTTGGCTTAATGCTGGTCCTGCTCCATAGTCACTCGGGTCCACAAATTAATACTTACATATGTATATATATTAATACATGGGATGTTACTTGCCACCTTTTTATTTGTATTCTCATTGACCTTAATAACGTGTACCGTTATTATTATTTCTATTTTTTTGTTACATACAACAGGTCATCTGTCGAATAGGTTCACTTAAAACCTTAGTTTTATATAATCTATCATCATTTATTTAAATTTTGTAAATGTGAGTACCATGGAGCCATTTATTTATTTTATTGTTATGTGTTGGACACAAGGAGCATGGTGGTTGAGGGCTTTGTCATGCTCACTTAAATGTCTCGCTGATGGTGGCGCGGGGGTCGGATCATTTGGTTCTCTTCATGATGGTTGAGCTAAGTGGTGCTGATCCTCGCGTCATGTTCGTGAACGGGCGCTGTCAGTTGGGATTGGTCATCTCTTAACTGTCATGGCTTACATCTTTAGTACTATTATTATCATTATTTTTTTGTTGTTTTATATTCAACTTCATTGTTTTCACATATAGAAGCAACAAGAATATTGTAACCAAGATTTTGTTAAAACCAATTTGAAAAGAGTGTCCATGGAGTTTCTTGCTCGTTCTTCTCCATAGAGACCTACGTTTTGGAATGAGCAACTAGCTTCAAGTTTTTGTATGAGTAACTTCTTGACAATTCAAAAGTGCCTATAAATGGTCTAATTTAAATAAATGTTTTGACTTTGACTTTGACCACTCACACATAACCTCAGTTTTCACACCCTTCAAACCGGAACACAGCAACGCTGCTTCGCGGCAGAAATAGGTATGGTGGTAGTACTTCCCCTATCGAGCTTCTTCACAAACAGCTCTATTACTACTGGAATTTCCACCTACCTATGAAAGTAAATGTTTGTGTAAAAATTAGACTCAAATAGAGTTAAAACTTTTCCCTTCAGAATAAAATGCTGTTATTTAAACCATAAACCTAGTTTAAGTACAGCAGTAATAATACGGTAATAATTTACGTTGAAAAATATCCTGTGACCCGCTATGGTGTTTTTACAAGAATTAAATGCAAACTGAACTCTAAGCTAAGGAGATAAGATTCAAATTAGAATGTTAAGTCACTGGCTTGTTATTCCGGATTACCTCTGATTTTATAGGGTCATTTATTTCTCCATAATAATACTAGTTTCTCCATTGATTTTGTTTGTGTTATTTCTATATAATTACCACCCACCCGTACGGCTAGCGGCTAGCTAGGTAAGCTACGCGGTTTCACCCGCATTAAATTACGCTATTGGTTACTGCTCCGCTCCCGTGGACATAGAATGTTACCTATAACTTTTCTCGCTGGGTTAAATGATATACTTAAATAATTTTATTTTTCAAATCAGACCAGCAGTTCCTAAGACAAGCGCGTTCAAACATACCAATAAACTCTTCAGCTTTATTATATTAGTTTTTATAATGTCTCCACAGTAAATAGGTATGTGCACTTTCTTCAACTTTCTGTCTAACTTGTCGACAATTTAATAGTGCCTGTAAATGATCTACTAAGGTCTCATTTTTTAAGTGTCAGATAACTTTTATCTGACGAATAAATATGACAGTTTGACGTATTGTCTATACAAAACCTGTCAAACCGCCATATTTATTCCTCCATTAAGAAGAATCTGATGATAGACAAATCAGCCCTTAATTGAATTAATTGCTTTGACTTTAATAAATGTTACCTAGATTTAAAGAAAAGAAAGAGATACCGCGCCCCCGAAATGCAAAGGGTACAAGAAGGAACATGGGTGAGTTTTAGCCAGCAAAAGTCTGACACTCCCTCCCGCCCCGCCCAGGGCGAAAGAAGTCATTGGATGATTACCCATAGGTAAAAAAAAAGAAAAGCCTAGATTTCCCTTTCCTATTTAACAAATTACAATTAATTTAATTAACTGTAATTTAACTGTATGTAGTTACATACAGTTAAATTACAGTTAATTAATTTATTGCAGTAAAGTTTTACTGCAATAAATTTTTTATTATTTATTATTTAGATACGTATTGATTATAAAATAGGACTCTTTAGTGTAGAGCGCATTATCAGTGAGGTCCTCCTAACGACTAATACAGAGAGAGATAGAGATGGCAGGAAGAGGGGGAGTCTTTTAATGATGTTTTTAATTTTTACTTTGAATACAACGTGGCAAAAAGAATGATGTGCAGTTTGTATGCATGTCTGTCATGTGCAGAAAATGAAATCCATCAGTTGTTTCAAGCAAACATGCAATACAACTCAATTCCTAGTGATACTAACAATTGATTAATTGATAACATATGAAGAGCACTTCAGATATTGATTGTGATAATAATTTATGAAATGTACTCTAATTCCTTGTAATAACAACTAATAATCGTAAAAGTGAATGTTCCCGTAAAGTAAGTGGGTCTCATATTCAAAATAATTGTATTTTTACTGCTGTACCTATTAATGTTCAACTCAATTATTTTCTTAATGAAATGCATTGTAGATACTAGGATTTTATAACCAAGTAGATTCAATGCTTATTTGAGTTTAATAAAAGTCAGTAAAAGGTTTGGTACTGCTTAAATTGTTTTGTTTAAATTGTACAAAATTCTATTTTATTTATAATAAAAAAAGATTTAAAATAAAATGGTTAATAAAAAATACTTTACATACATACATACCATCACGCCTGTATTACCCGATGGGTTAGGCAGAGGTGTACCGATGTACACTCGCAGTTCGTCGGTATATTTAGGTCCCATGTAATAGGGGGCGAGCCTATTGCCGTTAACCGGGCACAAATCCTAACTCCGAGCTGCTACTGCGAATTTATAGAAAAACTTTTTGCTCGACCTGGGAATCGAACCCAAGACCTCTAGCGTAGCAGTCTCGCTTAGGACCACTAGGCTAACGAGGCAAAAAAAAAATTCATTATTCATAGTATAGTTCAATAATTCACAAAACATCTAAAATATTTTAGCAAAATTTAATATATTACCTATCTTCAGCAAGGATGAGTTTTACAGAATAGACTTATTATCTATTTCACCTCTGGCATCGCCACGAACTAAGTAAAAATAGGCCATGCCATGTTAAAAATATTAGCAGCCAGTAAGGCGGTAGTAACGCTGACAGCTCAAGGTGCGCCGGACGTAAATTCATTAAGTGGCGAAGGCAATTTTAATACACTCCAAAAAACGTTTAATATTGTTGTCGACTGACACTATTAATCTTGATTTTATTCAACTATGATATACCAGTAAAAGCTTATCATTTTCTTGTCGCTTTTGTATAGTATAGTAATTACATACCCCGCGGTGTCACCCGTGTGCAGTTAGTTACGCCTTTGGTTACTGCTCCGCACCCGTTGCTTGTAGCGTGAAGTTCTATACGTATAAACCTTCCTTGGACTTCTGTAGATATTTCAAAACCAAAATTAGGCAAATCGGTTCAGCCGTTCTCGAGTTTTAGCGAGACTAACGAACAGCAATTCATTTTTATATATATAAGATAAGATAGATTACGTATGGTAGTCACTTATAAGTCCATTCATTATAATATTGGACTAATATCGTTATTCCAATGTAAGCATATAATAAGATTCGTTATTTAACGATAAATATAACGCGATATTAACTACATATTTGCCATTTACATTTAAAAAAAAAAACAACATACAACATACCATCACGCCTGTATTCCCCGAAGGGTTACGCACCCACAGTTCACCAGTACGTTTCAGGTCCCATGTAATGGGGGGCGAGCCTATTACCTTTAACCGGGCACAGATCGTAACTCCGAGCAACTACTGAGAATTTCGTAAAAAGACCCAATATAACACTTTTTGCTCGACCTGGGAATCGAACCCAAGACCTCTAACGCAGCAATTTCGCTTAGGACCACTAGGCTTTTTTTTTTTTGGGGCTGGGAAATCATCAAATAACTTCTCCCGTCCTGGGCGGGGCGGGAGCGAGTGTCAGACTTTTACTGACTAAAACCCACCCATGTTCCTTCTTGTGCTCTTTGCGTTCCGGGGGCGCGGTATCTCTTACGAACAACCTGCAGCCAGGACCACTAGGCTGACGAGGCAGTTAAGAACCTCTAAATCAAAGACGCTTTTATTGCAGTATGGAATCTAAAATACCATGCTAGTAACAAACTTTAACCCATATCATCCCAGTGTTCCATTTTTGAAACGGTTACTTTTTTATTTTTTTTATTATAATTTTTGAACGCATTTTTAAATTAGTTTTATCAAAAATGGAACACTGGGATGATATGGGTTAACAGAACATAGCTTTAAAATGTCACTACATATTCATGCTCCTGACTGTACCCCACCTATTTAGGTAAAGCAAAACAATTGAAGGGGAAGTCAAGATACCTATCTTGAAAACTGACAGTCAAAGCTGCCCTGAGTACCTGACCTGTCGTGACTGTTGTTATAAACAGGGTCAAACAGGGGCGAGATTTAATAAACAAGCCGTTGGCCTACATAGATAGAATCCGAGGCGCCTCCCTTCCCGCTTGTGAAGTTAGGACGACCATCGCTTTGTTCGACGGAAAAATTTTAGACACTGAAGTCGACGGTGGTGTGTTTTACGTAATATTGTCAGTTTTTCATTTGGACAATAGTTTTACAGTAAAAATACGTGGAGAAATATATTTTAGTTGTATGATTTTATGAGCCCTAAGGGCCGGTTTTACCTTCTCTAAATAGACAATATTGACCCGCGCGTCTATTCTGTAAGCTATGAAACTCCACCATTCTTTTGTTTTTTTTTAAAAAAAAAAAACGTTCCCTCGCTCTAGGAATTTGTCCTGTATCGTGGATGCGTTTACAAACATATAAACTCACAAACACAAACAGCCAGACCCGGAACAATTATCTGTAAGCCATACAAATGTTTGATCCGTGCGGTATCGAACCCGCAACACGCAGCGGAGTAGCCAATCGCTCAGTAACTGCGCCAAAAGTGCCGACAAAAGTTGCCGTAGCGTAGCGTAGCCTCTTTAAGTCCCCACTTGGTGGGGCCTTAAAGAGCATTTTACAGAATAAATGTTAAAAAAAAATAAAACATACATACCACCACGCCTGTGTTCCCCGAAGGGTTAGGCAGAGGTGTACCAATGTACACCCACAGTTCGCTAGTATGTTTTGGTCCCATGTAATAGGGGGCGAGCCTATTGCCATTAACTGGGCACAAATCCAGACTCCGAGCTGCTACTGAGAATTTCATAGAAAAACCCAATAACACTTTTTGCTTGATCTGGGAATCGAACCCAAGACCTCCAGCGTAGCAGTCGCACTTAGGACCACGAGGCAGTTAGGCAGTAATTTATTGTTTATTGTAAAAATGTGCCCTACCAGGTCGTAACTATAATTTTTCTTAAACCTTATGTAACTTTTTTTATACACATTATGGTATGCAAATAAATGAACTATTGTAGGTATATGATTAGCTGTAAGTTTTCCTAAAATTATTAAAATAAAATAAATAAATGAATATAAATATGAATAAACGATTTAATATAATAATAAAAATAAATTACATACAGAAATTTTATTTATTACCATTAAGTAAGTGAGTTTATAAGTCCCGATTATCTTTTATCAGTTTCTTACTGAGTTGATAGTGCCGGCTATGCGATCAATGTTTCTATTAACATAATCCAACCATTGTGTGGTTCAATTAATTCTCTATTCAAATAGGACTGATAAGAACGTGACCACATTGCATAGTATTGAATGCTCTTGCATATACAGTATACACCGTGAAAATGGCTAGTGTCAATTTGTTTCGAAGAAAATCACGTTTGGCAAACGGACGGAACTATTGCCCTGAATTGCGTTTTCCAATTTTCGTATGGAGAACAGCTGAAAACGTAATTTAAACAAATGGGTTAATTAAACAAATCTGTATAAATAATTAAAATTGAAGTGTTTGCTTGTAAACTGCCTCGTTAGCCTAGTTGTCCTAAACGCGGATGCTACGATAGAGGTCTTGGGTTCGATTCCCAGGTCGAGCAAAAAGTGTTACTGGATTTTTCTATGAAATTCTCAGTAGCAGCTCGGAGTTAGGATTTGTGCCCGGTTAATGGCAATGGGTTCGCCCCCTATTACATGGGACCTAAACGTACCGGCGAACTGTGGGTGTACATTGGTACACCTCTGCCTAACCCTTCGGGGAATACAGGCGTGGTGGTATGTGGATGTGTTTGCTTGTAATGTCAAAATACGAGCTTTTTACAAAATAAATGTTTTATCGACAAAACAATTTTTAATTTTTTTGTCTGTCTGTTTGTTCCGGCTAATCCTCGGGTGGTCTTATTTGGACATGATGGTGTTATAATGAGCAATATAGGCTATACAGTTACAAACGACGTTCCGGACGCAAACGAAGTCGCGGGCTTAAGCTAGTAGGAAAATAAACTAAAATTGAAACATAAAGGATGAGTCGATAATAACGGCGTTATACTCACAATTATGTACCTAGGCTACTATTAAATTTAATACAATACCTATCATCTACAGGTAAATAAAAGGCAACAGGAAACTCCATCAAACAATACACTTAACATATTCTAGTCAATTCGATATGAACAGTATTGTTTGTTCAATTTAATAACCGCATCCACTTTTCCTGTGGGTATTTTATTATTACATTGAATTATATCTGTGTGTGGAATAACCAGTATTTTGAGTTAGGGGCCAATTCTACTTAGGTACTTTTATGAACGATCGCAAAATAATCTCAGTCTCAATCTGATTGAAATCGATTGAATTTGATTGAAATCGGTTCAGTGGTTTCAAAGTTATCAGCTCTTTTGTTAGCTACGGTAGTGATTTTTTTTAATTAGAAGAAACGGCTGTATGGGATGAAAGGCACTGAGATAGATTGTAGTGTGGAATAAAACACAGAAAACTTTTTATCCCGGAAAAATGTACAGTTCCCGTGTAATAATATGACGCGGACGAAGCCACGGGCAGAAGCTAGTACTTACATACATTTAAAATTATTTGATGGGTAACTAGAAAACCACTTTCCAGAAAATTAACCTATTAGTGTCCTTATTATATATTATCACAACTACAAAATTTCAATGAGTTTAATTACTTGTTGACCTAAATTATGTGTGCCAGGAATTATATTCGTAACCTCTTATTAACTTTGTTTGAGCACTGAAGCAGACATCTACAGCAACAAAGTAGATAATAATTTTCTACTGATCAACAAAAGTGTACCATCATGGTAATTGCGGTGAAACAATTTTCATCCTTATCCCCTTAGTAATAAGTCTAAAAACAGTCAACCGCCAATATCCTAGGTTGTACATGCGAATACAATTTTCCAGAAAAAACGAACCCCTATAGGTACGAATGATATCTTCTCAAATACACCCGTATTCCTTGTATCAGGTAACCAATTAATCATTTTGTTATTTTTATCCAAGAGGGTGTTTAAAAAGGTCAAAGTTCACGTCTGTTGCTGATGACGTCACATTGTCTGGGCCCAAATGGAAAAAAACGAATAACAGGTCCATAAATAATTCTTGGGCTACATATAAATATCTAAGAAAACCTTGCTCATAATAAAAGTTTTTATACACAACTTACAAATAATGATAAAATTATAAGGTTTGTACAATTTATAAAAGAGAAGAGGCGAAGCTCATAGGGCATCACATACTTATCTGCATGACGTCATACACTGATCAACATTTGGTAAAAAAGGGGTTCACCAAAATCTTTTTTTATGTCATTGAATGGTAAACAAGCCGCCGGCGCACCTGATGTTAAGTGGTCACCGGTACCTATAGACATCTGCAATACTAGTGGCCGTGCAAATGCGTTGCCATCCCTGAGACAAAGTTGAAATGTCTCATGTGCCTATAATTACATCGGCACATACCCTTCAAACCGGAACACAGCAACGCTGCTTTGCGGTAGAAATAGGTATGGTGGTAGTACTTCCTCGGGCGAGCTCGTTCACGAAGAGCTCTGCTACTACTAAACCTTGACATAGACTCACCTTACGTAAGCCCAATATAAAAATAGTGTCCTAGATGGAAGCCTTAAAGGAACTTGATAAGTTTCAGTAGTTTCCTCAAAGTAAAGTAACTTCTTTTCAGTATTTCCTTAAAAGATACTTCGAGGTACTGAAGACAAACGCTCCAAACACCAAAGAAATGTCTAGTTAAATAGCCGACAACCTCTTAGGTTGATTGTGTCTTCGTTAATAGGCACTTGTTTTCCCATTGCTCATTATAATATCACAACAAAAGTATTTGTATTTATTAAAATGTAAATATGTTTTAATTATAAGGTGATTCAATTGACTTCTTCCTCAAAGGCAGCTTATTACGAATGGTTTTTGTTCATTATGAATTAATTGGCTCGTTAGTCATACGTTTCCTCCTGGCCTTGTTTAGGACAACGGTAAATGTAAATTAATAATGTTTTACTTAGAAATACCAAAATTTATGTTTTTATGTTACAATACTTATTTTTGTAATACCTTTTAACTAGAAATTTGCGTTAAAGACCAGATGTAGGTAGATGAATGAATTATTCAGATAATTCTGTTTAAATTGGAAGCGAATTCAAGTAATCTTTAAACATGAACGTCTTCATGACGTCTACAAAAGTAGGTATCGTTCATTACAATATTTTATGTAGGTATGGGTGCGTGACACAGCTTCTATGAGTGGTGACTTAAACGCACGTCACCTTATCTGACGGAAGATGAGCTGCGCATCATCAGTCACAAATATTACTTACACACTATGAAATAAGGGTTGTTCTTTGGCAGCGTAATAATGTCTTGGTAGTACAGACAGCGTCATCAACTGGTTACCCCCTTATCGAACGAATTTTAATGCAAGAGGGGTAACGAATTAATGACGCTGTCTGTATTATTCAAGTATATCGTTTTCTAATATTAAATTCAAAAATAGCGCATTAACAAATCGTGAAAACTTGAAAGTGACTTCGAAACAAATGATGTTTTTTTAATTATTTGATCTGTTTTATTCACAGCATGTGCTAGAACGTCCCTTTTGTTTTACAACTAACCATGTTCCTTCAAGTGTGATGAAGATATATCTCCACGTCCATTGAGAGTCCTCTTCTTATTTTATGGATTTCATTACATGCAACGCCCAGCGCGCATACCTCGTAAAGCCGACACTCGCTTGTAAGGTTCTCAAGTGCGACCACGCGCCGAAAGGCACAGGGTGGGAGGACCACCCACAAGGTGGACAGACGACCTGGTAAAGATTGCGTCAAATCGCAGGATGCGGGCATCGCAGGACCAGTTATTGTGGCTATCTGTAGGAGGGAAGGCCCATGTCCAGCAGTGGATGTCCGTCGGCTGATATGGTGATGATGATGATGAGTTTTTCTTTTGAGTAGAGACAAGAGAAGCAGTTTGAAGGTTGTATTTATGCTCGGTTAATAGCAATTCAAGCGGGCTATTTATTCCAAACAGTATGATGGAAATTTTGACATCGCTAACGAAATTATTAGTCCTACAAATTTCTGCCTACTATATTGGGGACAACAGGATGTTATGTTAATTTAGGGCTGACAAGTAAAAAAAAAAAATCCATGATGTTGCAAAAACTTTTGAAAAATTCAGGAAAAGAAAGATAACATACAAATAATAATACACAATAATAATGTAATAATACACAATGCTAATATACAATATTTTTTTAATGTATATTTTGATAATACTCCTCGCTTTGTTCTATTATTCCTGTTCTATTATTGTTTGAATAATCATAGGAATGTGAGCTATTTGGATCCACATTCAATTTAATAAACACATACCATCACGCCTGTATTCACCGAAGGGTTAAGCAGAGGTGTACCAATGTACACTCATAGTTCGACGGTATGTTTAAGCTCCATGTAATAGGGGGCGAGCTTATGGCCATTAATAAACAATTCAAACTAATTCAATAATCTATGTCTTTCTTGTCGCCATTTTATATAAATTGATGGAGGGAAATAATAGTTTTTTCCGTACTGTATTATTTTCCTATAATATACCTACAATGGGACTACGACAGCGACCACATGTACCTTATGCGAAGACTAATTATAGGCGTAATACTTATTTTATGAAGGCCAGTCGTACCTTTAACGAATTTTCTTGTGAAGATGGCATTGATCTTTTCTGCACTAATGCGAGCACAGTAAGGAAACTCTTGGCACAGCCGTTTTTTGTTCTGGATTAACGAAAATTAACAATATTGAGGAATAACATACCTTATACTGTAAGTCATCTTTATGTTGTATTTATCTGTGAAGGCTTGTTATTAGCAACTTAGTTATATGTTAATGTTATTAGTCTGTAAGCTTTCGTAAAATAAAATAAATAAATATTAATAATAAAGTAAAAAGTACTTAGGTATTATGTACAGTACGGGTGACAATCCTGTGTTCATTACACAAATTACATCTCTCTAGAGTACTATTTACAATTCGCGTGACATCACCCGAGCCCAAACCAGCGAGGTGAATTAGCGACTATTTCAATGAGACCATAAAATTTGGCGAAATGACGCATTGGTCCCAATGACATCCATGACGTCATAACTAGGGTGTGTCTGAATAGGTATATTTACGCAAAAGTTTGTCGTATCTTTGAAGAAAGTTGTGGCGTCGAAGTCGGTTTTCTTGTTATCTAGAAAGAACTTGGCTTTTTACAAGCGGTTTTACAAGCGTTATGTATGTTTTGAGTACAAATAAGGTAGGTGTTTTACTCGTGTAGAGCCAAGCCTGAGTTTATCTATACGTTTTTGTACCAATGCGACACTTGGGACAACGGGTTTATTCCACTTTGTTTACCTGGTTGGTATCGCCTAAGTGAACATAGTGGAACACTCCGGAATTCTCATTTCACCTTGGAAACAATTTACTCAGGTGATGTAAATTCGGTAAATTAAATCGACATGATGAGTTTACTATCTTCATCTTGGAATCGTATTACTCGGGTGAAATTATTTGGCGAAAAAAAATTATGTTACATGTTAGCTAGATTCATGAGGATTAGTATAGGCTATAAAACATCATGCTACGACGGACAGGAAAAGAGCAGTGACCAAAGACAAGACGTAACGTAACGCGGCTGAAAAAAAACACGCAGACAAAACTAGTTACGTATAAAAATGTTAATTTTTGAATATGTATGATATCACAATGTGTGTAGATCTAACAGGTTAGTATACTTCTCAAGTACAAGTCTCTATTTACATGTCAAAGCAAATAGGGTTTGCATCACATCATATTATTATTACAGTATAGTATCATTACCATTATTATGAGTCTATTGTGTGAGTTGTGCCCCACTGCACTTCCTTTTTGCATTATCCTATCAATAGTACATAATAATTCTATACATCGAAAATAATAATACTACCCTATTATTGTCCCATTGTAAAAGGCGTCTTCCCAAACAGTGAAGGCAGCAGCATTGATCACCACGTTTGGCCATGGCGGATTGTCAATTTCATACTTGATATTTTCTCATGGGGGTAAGCGGAAACCACAGAATCCCACCTGCTACGATCCTTACATACTCCTTTCGCCTCGTCCACGCTCATATATCGGGTCATACAAGCACGCCGGTTACGAGTACTGCGCACCCGACCTTTCAAACTTATAATAATTAAAAGTCCAGGTTTCATTATGATTTTTTACTTTAGGCACCTATAGACTCAAAAAGCATAGGTACGGTCAACAAAAGAGATAAGTAACTAGACTGTCTAATATAGTTGAAGTTTTTTTTGAAACCGGTGGTCATTTTTAAATGAAATTTTATTTAATTAATAAACTGATTCACATTTACTATTAATAAAAATAATTTCATCAAAAAAACATCTATAGGTTTTTAAAAAACTTTGACTTATCTCTTTTGCTGACTGTAAAATGAAATACGATACCTCAATTAAAAAAAAAAGTAGGCAGTCAATAAGGACTTTAAAAAAACTGTCGCCAGTCTGGCGCAGTTCGTCGCATTAGCATCCCACAAGTTTTTCCCCTACCGAAAATCTCTCAACGCGTATAAAGAAGTTCTCAATTCGATTCGATTTTTACATTATAAACCTGACAATCAAGAGATTGGAAGTCTACAAACGGATCATCACCATAGACCAAAAAACAGTACAGAACCAAACTAAATGGTAAACATAACAAAAGTCACGGATGCATAACGAGCAAACATAATTATCAAAGTAACAATGGTGGATCGGGCATCCATTACTGAACACACAAGCTAGACCCATAGATAATATTGGCAGGTCACGTATCCATGACGAAAGGTACGAGAACGTTTGTTGTATTTGTAATGAGGTTACATGCCGGTTTGGAGGTCTGTATGTAGCAATGTTACAGCATCACGGAATTACGGTCCTAATACTATGATTGGTGAACGCTTAGACTATCTACTAAAAAACCTACCATGTATGTATTATTATCTATACTATACAAATACATAAAATTGAAGGGTCTGTTTGTAATTTCAAATTAAAAGCTTCTCACTAAATGCATATGAAAGTATATACGGTTTTTTTTTTTTTTTTTTTTGGGGATGGTAAATCATCAAATAACTTCTCCCGCCCTGGGCGGGGCGGGAGGGAGTGTCAGACTTTTACTGACTAAAACCCTGACATTACTGTTTCTTCTTGTGCCCTTTGCGTTCCGGGGGCGCGGTATCTCTTGCGAACAACCCGCAGCCCCGGCAGGCATCGGCCCTCAGTGGCCCCTTCCCTTTGCTGACATCTCTTTGAGGCGCGCGTGGAACACGAACGCGCCGTCGTCGACACGGCCTGTCGTTATGTTAAACGTAAGGACGGTGAGCTACCCATTGCTCATCGTCCACAGGCCTGTATCTACGGTGGCCGGGAGTTGTCTCGCGGCTCCCGACGTCCGGAGCGTCTACCGGGGCGGCTGGGACAGGAGAACCGCTGTCTCAACCGTCCCGCCGCCTCCTTCTCTTGCATTACTGCCTCACAGAAGGAGGCGACTGCATCCCATTCCCTCTCGCTCCGGACCATGGCTTGCACCAGGGCCGGCCGCGAGAGTTCGCCGCCGCCGATGGCCGCCACGAGACACGAGGACTCGGTGATGCTCCGCCCAAGCGGGGCATACCGCCACGGTGTGCTCCAACGTGTCCTCGGGGCGATCCACACAATGGTGACACCCGGACGTTTCCTCCCGCCCGATGAGGTGCAGAAACCTCCCGAAACACCCGTATCTGGTGAGGACCTGCGTCAGGCGGTAGGTGAGGGCGCCGTGGCGCCTCTGCAGCCACTCCTCAAATAGGGGACTTACCGCCTCTATTAAGGCGTGCCCAGCACGAGGTTGCGACAGTCGCTGTCTCCATGTCGCCATGAGATCGAGCCGGAGGTCGGCCCGCCGAGCGGCAATTTGCCGCGGTGGCGGACACTCCCCCCGGCCTAGTACCTCCACGCGCGCGAGGACCAGCGCCTCCAGATCCCATGGCGGCAATCCGGCAAGGAGGCTCGCCGCCTCCCCCGAGATCGTACGGTATCCTCGGATGACCCTTATGGCGATCACCCGTTGGGACGCAATGAGGTAGTGGGCGGCAAGTCGCCTCAACCCCTGCGCCCACACCGGGGCCCCGTAAAATGCCATCGACCGCACGACTTCCGCGTAGAGCCTCCGGCATGAGGCGTTTGGTCCCCCCAGGTTGGGTAGGAGCCGCCTATGGGTAGGAGCCGCCTAATATACGGTACTAACATTAAAAAAACAATTTTTAAAATTTTTGTTGTCTATTTGTTACGGCTTATCACAGAAACGGCTGGACCGATTATGACGGGACTTTCACTCGCAGATAGCTGATGCTATAAGAAGTAACTTAGGCTATGTTTATTTTTTATTTTTTTACTTACATAAATAAAAAGAGGTTTATATGCGAAAACAACATTGAAACCAATAAAACAGTAAACGCGAACGAAGTCGCGGGCAACAGCTAGTAATATTATATTAAGAGAAAAGATTTATTTGTTTATAACGAATAGGCTCCGAAACTACTGGACCGATCTTAACCATTTTTCCACCAATAGATTGCTACATTATTTCTGAGTATCATAGGCTATATAACATCACGCTACGACCTACGGAAGCGGAGCAGTAACAAAAGACAGGCAGTGAATTAAGCCACGCGAACGAAGTCGCGGGCAGGTCGCTAGTTGTTAATATGACTGTTGAGCGTGGGGTCCTGGGTTCGATTCCCAGGTCGGAAAAAAATGTATTATTGGGCTTTTCTAATACAAGCCAGCCTGGATTCCCCGAAGGGTTAGGCAGAGGTGTACCAAGGTACATTCACAGTTAGCCGATATGTTTTAGGTCCCATGTAATAGGGGGCGAGTTTATTGCCATTAACTGGGCACAAATCCTAACTAAACATAGCAGTCGCGTCACTAGGCTAACGAGGCAGTCAATATATCTACCTATACCTACTTATAATGACTATGTTAGTTATGAAGATACCAGATAAAATTTCAACCAAAGGCCATCAATCATAGACAGAAATTTACTAATAAACAATCCATGCAATGTACTATGCAACTGGTTTGTTTCAGTTTGTTCATAAAGTGAATAACAAAGGCTAAAATTAGTACTTGTACTGTTAGCGCTAGCCCGCGGCTTAGGTATGTTATTTAATGAGTTTTTAACTAGATGATTGTATTATGTACTGCGATAATCAGACCAGCTTCAATCGTTGCTTGTATAGAGGTTCAAAAACTCTGGTTACATTTTTCAGGCTGTAAATACAGTAAGTACAAGCAAAATTGTACTGTCCTTCTCCATGATTCGAGAAGAAATAAAAAAACCTAACCATAGACCAAAATTACGTAGGACACTTGTTGCGTGTAGCATCGCGTCGCATTGAATCATGACACGTCGCGTCGCGTCGCGCCGCATTCGTCACTCACTCAGGACACCGTGTAACTTTAAAGAAATTAGGTTTGAATTCGTATTTACATTACCTACCATCACGCCTGTATTCCCCGAAGGTGTACCAATGTACAACCACAGTTCGCCGGTATGTTTAGGTCCCATGTAATAGGGGGCGAGTCTATTGCCATTAACCGGGCACAAATCCTAACTTGGAGCTGCTACTGAGAATTTAATAAGAAAACCCAATAACACTTTTTGCTCGACTTGGAAAGCAAACCCAAGACCTCTAGCGTAGCAGTCGCGCTTAGGACCACTAGGCGAACGAGGCAATTTTAATAAGGATAGATATCAATGGATAGGAATTCTATTCAAGGTCCGCTGTACAATAAAGCGCAAGGAATCCTTACCTTTAGTCGCTTTCTTACAAAGCAAGCCCGTGTGAATAGCCAGATTTCTTACGTGGCATTGAACAATCATTAACAAGAACATTTTCCTGTGTTACTTACTTAACTGAGTCATGTTTGATAACATTAGATGGTCATATTCATAAAACATAACATAATATTGTCACACTGCGCATGGGATCGCCTAAACGTGTATTTCGACAGTCCCACCAAACTTCTTTAATGAAAGAAATTTCTTTCTTTTTAGGGAATGCTGTAAAAGATTATTAAGAGGACTTTTTAGTAGTAGAGCTCTTTGTGAAGGAGCTCGTACGGGGAAGTACTACCATCATACCTATTTCTGACGCAAAGCAGCGTTGCTGTGTTTCGGTTTGAAGGGAGTCGGTGCCAGTGAAATTACAGGCACATGAGACATTTCAACTTTATCTCTGGGATGGCAACGTATTTGCAAGGCCTCTGGTATTGCAGATGTCTATAGGCAGAGGTGACCACTTAAAATAAGGTGGGCCGTTGGCTTGTTTGCTATGCAACGGAAAAAAAGAACTCTCTAGACAACACGTACACAAGTAGTCTATTAATATTTTAGTCGAGTAAGTAAACTCGATTAAGCTTTGTAGATAAGATTAAAGGATCTAGGCTTATGGATGGTTGAGGCCGAGAGTCTCCCGTCCCAGCCGCTGCGGTAGACGCTCCGGGCGTCGGGATTTGCGAGACGACTCCCGGCCACCGTAGACGCGGGCCTGTAGATGGTGAGCAATGGGCACAAAAAGGAACATGGATGAGTTTTAGTCAGTAAACTCTGACACTGAGGGCCAGGAAAGTTACTTGATGATTTCCCATTCTGAACAAAAAAAAAGGGATTTAGGCTTGTGGGTTTTCAATTAAGTCTGCATGGCACGATGATGTCCAGAATTCTTTGACAATACTCCTTGAACTTTAAATGTTAAGGCCGGACCACACTGGATTGGACAGATTGTGAACTCGTTTAGATACTGCAGTAGTATTTTCCCAGGGTTAGTGTGGATCTGTCCAAGTCCTATTGCAGTAGGTATCTGACCGCAACGGCAAACAACGTCCGCAAGATGTCCGCTCCGATGTGATTAGGTTTTAATATCAAGAAGGTTTAACAATCGACTTTATCAGCAGATTAGGATCTCTAATAAATTATTAGATTAATTGCGATAAAAGTATAATCCTGTGTCATTTTAAGGTATGACATACTTGGGCCACAATTCATCCAAATCTCTTCAGCCGTTTCGAAGTGATTGAGTTACAAAACACAATGTGTAGGCGCACTAAAGTATACAAACAGAGATTAAGAGAGAATTTGCCTAATATTTTTCTATAATGCACAACTTGACCCCATTTTGTTGTTTTGGTAGAAAATGAAATTAGTTGTTTTATTTTACCGCGGCATTTTGTAAATGGCGTTCGAATCATCATTCGCTTTTTATGGACTATTTACCTACATAATGCCAAGGCATTTTACCTTCGCCATTTCACAAACAGCAAACGTTTGCAAACGGACGAAGCCATTTGTATAATGACGAATTATACAATATGCCTGCGACATATAGATAATGAACAAACCTGACTAAGTACAGTATCAGTATAGGTACTCAAATGTGGCTGGCGATGGCTTGAGATGACTCTTTTTTTCTTTATTCTATTGACATTTAGAGAGTCTTTTCAAACCACATTTAAGTACCTTGTACGTACTAGATAGTCAAATAGCTACCAAATAATAATATTTACATTACGGGGGCGGGGGTATGTAAGCATATACCCGCCTAAAAGAAAATATTCTGTAGCTATTTTTCATTCTTTCTCTAAGAAAGAAAGAAAGATAAATAGCAAAATATTTTAAAGAGAGTGCCAAGAGTTAATGCTCTGAGAATTTATTTTCATAAATTAATGTATTCTCTGGCATTGTTTCACATTGTATGGGGACTTCGACTAAGTAAGTAGTTTTACTCGTATCTTTTTTACTATGTTTTGTGTCGATAGCTGCAGCTGTTGCACCTATGCAGTAATCATACCCTATGCTTTTATTTTGTTCAGCCTGTTTTTCCAATTGTAGGTAGGCTAAAAGTGGCATAGACGCTTCAGGAGTATAGATGCCCCGATTGTAATTACTCTAGTTTCGCGAAAGAATCGCGTGCTATTTAATGTATCTATCGAAAGACTTTCCAAGTACTACTAAGTGGACCGTGTCTCATGTCTTTGTGCGATCGCATGGGGGAGCAAGGAGCGATAAAAGTTTTTTTGGGATAGATGCCTTGTTTCTCAGCGTAGTGACTATCCTAAACGTAATCTATATGAACTAGGGAACTATCCCATACATGGGATAGTTGTCCCAAAAGCGAGTAGTCAGCAAATATTCTACACCTATATCGCTAATACGCTAGACATATCGAAGATAATGTTTTTTTACTTTGCATACATTTGTAAATGAAGGACCAAAGTACTTGCTAGTTTTGCAAATAAAATGTTTTGATTTTTGTACTGACAGATATAAAATGATTTCAAAAAGAGCGGCATCTATCCCACTTTTACCCTATATTATTCGTATGTGGATTGTATCGAATTCTATTCTCCACACCGATTCCAGCCACGGCGGCTAATCTTTCTGAAGACTAGCCAAGCACGCCGCAGATATTATAATGCACAATTGTGTGCACAAACACAGGTGCACTCCCTCTTCCCTATTTCTCATAGTCCAATCCGACACAATCGGGAAGAGATCAGGCGCAGGATCAACGGCTTTACGTGCTTAAGGCGTCAAGAGGGTGTTACATCACCAACTTCCAAAATCCGGGTTGCCATTAAGAAATTACTAATGGAAATCGAACCCAGGACCCCACGCTCAATAGTCGTGCAGCCACCACGAGACCAACGGGACAGTTATGACATACAATACAATTATAACCTAGGTACTAACCATCTCAAGAATGTGGGTTCGGAAACATTCTTAGCCATGAAATTATGGCCTTCTCCGAATTGTGACTTCAAATAATACAGAAATACTATCTGAATTTTGAATCATAGGATCCCGGACATAACATACCATCACGCCTGTATTCCCCGAAGGGTTAGGCAGAGGTGTACCAATGTACACCCACAGTTCGCCGGTATGTTTTGGTCCCATGTAATAGGGGGCGAGCCTATTGCCATTAACCGGGCACAAATCCTAACTCCGAGCTGCTACTGAAATCCAGGACATAAGTACTAAAATGTAGGAGCAATTGTTAGACTTTCAGGCTTTGAACTTCTAATAGGTTTGAGCAACTATTAATAGTGTTCTCCTTACTTATAGCACCATTGTTTAAGCTCTCAAAAAAGTTTGTTACTTATCTAGCATGTCCACAAAAAACGACGGGACCAGCGTCTAGTAAAAAAACCATACCATATTCCTAACCTTGAATATTTTCCGTTGATATCCTGCCCAACGATTTAGTACCTACAAGTATATTTCTTTAGTCGGACAATACTGTGACCAAACGTTTGGGAATTTGTGAATATTGACCCGTCTCTTCTTATTTTTGTAACATAACAAAACCTGCCTATGACGACTCTATTTTATGCGCCTATTAGACTAATCAAAACTTGTTTATATAAAAAATAAATGAATTTACATTATTTCAAAGTAAGACATACCATCACGCCTGTTTTCCCAGAAGGGTTAGGCAGTGGTGTACTTATACAGTTCGCCGGTATGTTTTGATCCCATATAATAGGGAGTGAACCTGTTGCCATTAACCGGAAAGAATAAAATGTAAGAATAAAAAAGAAGTAAGAATTTCAGAAAGACACATCAGTTAAATATTTTCCCTTGGAGTAACCATTTAACATTTTTTAACCAAATAACTGCTGAGGACAATATTGAGCTTTGCTTGATAATGACAGTACGAAGGTCGGAGAAAATAATAAAATAAGGAAAAAACATCATTACTCAAAACAATAATCTTCATTTACAACTAGTTTTACGTGAACCTAGAGAAGCCATCATCATCTACTTTAGCTTTTTCCCAACTATGTTGGGGTCGGCTTCCAGTCTGTCCGGATGCAGTTGAGTACCAGTGTTTTACATAGAGCGACTGCCTATCTGACCTCCACAACCCAGTTACTAGGCAACACTATACCTCTTGTTTAGACTGGTTGTCAAACTGCCTGGCTTCTGGCTACCCGTAACGACTATCAAAGATCTACGAATGACAGCCGGGACCAACGACTTTACTTGTCGTGCTTGCGTTAGAGAAGCTATTATATCTCCATAAAAAATGTAGATGCCTACATGCAATGAGCATTTTGTGAACTCCTAAATAAACTCCCATCTGTAGGTAAATGGCTGATCAATTGAGCGTTGATGGCGTCATTTAAGAGTAATGACTAAACACGTGATTTGAAGGAAAAGAATGACAAGGAAAATAACAAAATGTACCTTATTCTGAATCACATCTGTATCATACACGCAGGAAAATTTAATTTTTTTGTTATTGAATTCAGTCAGTAATTCATCATGATGTTGGTTTTATTTCATAAAATGAAACACTATTCGACCATATTGACCTGACTACAACACAAGAAGTGGCAGTAAGTTGAGAAGAACTGTCTTCTCCAGAAACGTTAGTTACCAGATCTGCCTTGGGCAAAGTCTTTTGTTGTTCCTATGAGCTCTGTAATTTTCCAATCGGCCTCACAAAATCTGTTGCTACTTCATAAGTTGTTATAAGGGCTCTTTCAAATGCTGTTGGAATGGTGCAGCATTGGAGCAGTGCGGGTGTCAGACTACATGCGGACCATTGTCTTTTTTCAGTAGACACGTGATAACCTGAAAAAGTATTTACTCTGCCGAACCCAAATTTATTACCCTTTTAGCAAGAAGATGATGATGAGATCATACCTAGTAGTAAGGTCAGTCATGGACAGTCATGGCTGTAGGGATATCACGTGTAATGTCATACATCAGTTATGGAAACGTTTACACACATTACGTGACGCCCTTGCTTGTTGTCAAAGTACAGTCATAATCATATTTCAAAATATATTTTATCAGTCAATTGTGTTCTTGAGAACCGTTTGAAACATCAAAGTAGACATGTATTTTTTTAGCAATTAAGTTCGACGCTGCCCTGTTATAGTAAATCTATATAGTTTAATAAATGAAATCTTGTGGCAACAATAAAAGTCAATTAATTGCTGAGCGACTCCCGGGAGTCATGTGGCATTTTGTGCATTATAACATTGAAAAGTTTTAAAAACCCGCAATATCGTTTCCTTCTGGCGCAGTTGGGTAATAAGGCAAATTAGGGTCACCGAAATAACAACAGATTAATTTCAATCCTAATGAATTATCATTTTGGAGTGTGGATTTTTTTTTCTCAGCTCGAGGCTGGTATTAGCTACATTTACTGGCCAAAGTCAAGTAAATGTAGCGTGTGGTGTGTAGTGTGTGTTCATGATGTTATGATATGATGAGGATTTATTTCGTGTTCTTCTAACTGCATGAAATTTGTTATTATTACTCGTATTATTGTTATTGATAATTTCCTATTGAATTAACAGTCTGAAAATATTAAGAAAGATGCTGGAATATGTATGAAAACGCAGACTGTCCTCAAAACAATATGAGAAGGGTTTACCCTACGTTACGTGTAAATGCGTTGGTCGGCGTCGTGCTGGCGGGCGGGCGCGGCATTCAACGTCTCAGTATCGTTCATCCGTGGCCCGAGCTCAGTCGTTTTCCGTGATTTAAAAAAAATATACAAGAGAAAATGGCAAGATACGGATTCACCGCATTGAACCTAGCCGTTCTACTGGCTTTATTCGAGATTGGTATGTAATAATTTATTTTATATAAAAAAATAATTAGACACACTTTTGTACATAACTGTACTTTCGTTAGTTTAACACAAATGTTAATCTCTGCACTTCAAAGCAATCAAGATTAATATGTTATTATTGCACTTATCAGTTATTTATCACTTTTTTATCGGTACAAGCTTTTACTGGAATGTATTTTATTTACTATGTAGTAGGTGCTAAACTCGTGTGTAGTAGATGTTGGAACTGTAACTTTTTTCCGAGATCTCGTTAGTCTTGAACTAGATACAGTCGCTAGTACAGAAAAGCCGGCTTTCTGTACTCGTATTTAAGACACTATTTTATTTGCACTGATTAGATTTACGCACTTTCAAAGACCTCTCGCTGTTTATAAACGCAACTTTTTTTAAATACCCTTTTAAGAAAAATCTTTTCATGTTCGATTGTAAAAAGTTGTTTTTATCGCTTTCATGCTAGGCTAGAACAAATGAAATGTATGCACTATGTATACATACAGTGCCAAGAAATTGGGTCAGCTTTTGTAGCCGACGATACCAATAAAACGTTGATTTTTTCACTTCATTATAGCACGCAAATTTTTATTATTTTTTATTTAGTTTTGATGCCTAACAACTGAATATTGAAATGTAAGAAAAAAATACCACTTTTATATTCCCTGATACAAAATGCAAAGGTGAATAGGTAGTACACGTTATTAAAGTCATCTTTTACAAAGTCCAATAAAAATCCTATTTTAATGGTCAGTGAATATTAAAGTGTTTTTATGTGCCTATTCTAAATATAGTATGGAATATTACTAGAGAAACATATGTCACTATAATAATTTGAAACTTTTTATACTTGTAGGTAGGGTACAGTCGTCAACAACCTTGTTAAATCGAAACGAAACCATTTGGCAAGCGATGAATAAAAAAAAGTAACTGTCAGCTTTTCAAATTGTATTTTGTCTAGGAATTATAAATTTTATGTTAAAAATTATATTTGTATCAGAGTTACGTATGTACATTATCTTATTTTTTTAAATTCAGGTGGTAGGTTATCAATAGCAAATACTGGCAGCATTTTTTATTTTAAATGCTATTTTAGGTATAATGTCATCAGCAGTATTTGTTTTTTTTTAATAGGTCAAATAGCACTGTTCGTAAAAAAAGTTTCTTAGATATTATTTTAGAACTAGTTTTCAACATTTCAGTCTAATGACGTCATATCCCTACTATATTATACTATACTACCCGCAAATTACTGATTACCACGTGATGTTTATAATTCTATATATATATACCATCACGCCTGTATTCCCCGAAAGGTTAGGCAGAGGTGTAACAATGTACACCCACAGTTCGCCGGTATATTTAGGTCCCATGCAATAAGGGGCGAGCCTATTGCCATTAACCGGGCACGAATCCTAACTCCGAGCTGCTACTGAGAATTTCATAGAAAAACCCAATAACACTTTTTGCTCGACCTGGGAATCGAACCCAAGACCTCTAGCGTAGCAGTTGCGCTTAGGACCACTAGGCTACCGAGGCAGTTATAATTTATTATATTTTTTTTTTTATAGTTAGTTTATAGTTCATAATTTCAAAGGCTTTTAATATCTGTTGATAGTTGATGACAAGATAGGAAAAGCTGCAAATATTTAAAAAAAAAATACAGTCGGTTCACCTTTATTGCAATATTGGTTAAGTAAGTAGTTTTTTGTCAATTCATTTTTAAAACAAATTTATTTAAATTTTACAAAATATAAAATTAAGACAGTGTTGCTTTGAACATTACCTATCAGTAAATTTAACCAACCGTTACTGATATAGGAATTGACCTTTTATCAATAAATACTGCAAACATACACAGCGATACAAACATACATTATTCTCATGCCACATCATCATCGGATGTAACTGTAAAGAAAAAATCTTTTACAGAAAATTGATGACAAAATTCAAAATCAAAATACAAAACTAAATGACGCTTGACAGCAAAATTGTCTTATAATAACGGTGAAATAGGTTCGGATTTGAAAATGATATCATCACAGTTTTAAATGGACTTAGTATGTACCTACTTATATAATTGTATTGTTTCCCAATGACATCAGCGATTTATATACACATTGTATTTATTCTCATCAGTATTCTCATCCAGCAGGTGGAATAAGTTATGGTTCCGTAACCATAAGGGATCAACGGGAACCTATTATATATGTCGTCGACGTGTAGCGTCGGCGGCCCAAAAAACCCATAAAGTAACCCAAAAATTTACTTGACATTTGTGCCCAAAACTCGTGGCGACTACTATACTAGACCTCCGCTATCCGTTCGTCTGCATTTCTTAACTCGTAAACGGTAGGGAGTAGAATTTTTGACTGAGTATGTATTTCAATTGCCGCTATAATATCCAAAAATCAAAAAGTACATAGTGGAGTATCTTGTGCGATGGTACCTACGGAGCAATTTGTGTGCGAGTTCGACTCGTGGTGGACCGGATTTTTGTTCTTTTTTCAAACCGGTACACTTATAAAATTAAGTACGTAATTTGATTTTGAAGACTCGACTTCGTGATTATAGATTTAGAATATTTCCGTACGGTCTTCGACAGCCTATTTCAGCAACTCAGGAGTTGTTAGGAATTTCAGTACCAGTTTCAGTATTTTAGACTTCACATCAGTCGACAAGTAATGGCATATTGGCACAGAACAAATTCAAAAAAACACAATATTAAAAATTTTTGGTAACCCCCGACAGAAAGAAACCGCTGAACCGATGTCCATCAAACAAAGCTAAGAACACTTCCGACTAATTATCCTTTCAAATACGAATACAAAATCAAAATCGGTCCATGCTTTCGGGAGCTACGATGCCACAGACAGACAGACACAAACACACACAGACACGTCAATTCTATAATAATATAATTAAAATTTGTTGACAAAAATCAACATAGCTAAAAGGCGACAATTTTAAATTAATTTCAATATTATAAGTAACAGTATACTTACGTAATGACTAAGACGCGAAGCTTTCTCTATTCCAAATTTGATCCAAACTGGTTTAGCGGATAAGCCAAGCCAACGTAACAAACGTACAGACTCTGTCGCATTTATAAAATCGTTAGAATGGTTATGGATTACCACTTAAAGCAACCTGAAGAGGCAGATCTATGAATGTTACAATATCTATCAATAATCACCTGTTGATGCCTAGTATTAAGTAGCTACATACATGCCATCACGCTTGTATTAGGCAGAGGTGTAACAATGTACACCCACAGTTCGCCAGTATGTTTACGTCCCATGTAATAGGGGGCGAGCCTATTGCCATTTACCGGGCCCAAATATGATAATTTCATAGAAAAGCTCAATAACACTTTGTTCGACCTGGGAATCGAGCCCAAGACCTCAAACGTAGCAGTCGCGCTAAGAACCACTAGGCTAATGAGGGAGTTCGATTAAATACGTATATCTCATACTGATGAAACTATACTTAGATTTTAACATGCGTCGGCGCCACATTACGAAACTGGTATCAATATAATAACAGTCAAAACACGTTCACACAAAACTGCAACCAATGCTGGTGTTGGTAATAAAAGAACCTAATTATGAATTCGGGCAGAATAAACAGGTATATGAAGAGCAATTCTATTAATTAAAAACATTTAAAATCTGGTTCCATTCTCATATCGGCGTGAATAAATGTGTAAAAATGTAGATGAATTTGCGCCATTTCTGACAGAATGAGACTGACGTTGGATTGTATTCGTTCCTAAAATTTTGTAGAATTGCCCTCCCAGTCTACTGCAGTCCAAGTTCTATATTAAATTTACACTGTGAAGATTAAATCGTCAATTAAGCAAGACCCGAAGTTTTTATGACAACAATATCTATATCTTCCCGATCTTCAATTAATCCTACGCCAATGCATTTTGTTCTCTAACCGACCTTCCTTTAGAATTACAAAGTTCGTTCATCAATTAAAACGCCAACCATCACTGACCCAAAATCGTCGTATTATGAAATTAAATTCGCTCTACAAACGTGTTTATAATATAGATGAACGGAAAATTGCTGGAACATTTCCAGATTTTTTACGATTTTGCGCAATATAATGTATACTAGTAAACTATACAAGTACAATGTTTTGCAGACATCTTCTAATACGCCTGTGTCCCCATTTTACGACCTGATACTGTCACTGAAATAAAACAGCCAAAGTATTGTGTTATCCTCATATGGCAACAAAAGTTTTTGATTTGAATTTAGAATAAAAATTTTGTATTCTTTTATTTATTCCATGAGGACTGTGAGACTGGAATAATAAATACTCCTACTAGGTACCAAAACTTACACCCTTGTTTCTATAGAAAATAGAATATCAAATCTAAATAAAGAATAACCCTAAAGATGTCTGCAGTGTTATTCTGTAAAAATCTACCTCGGTGAGCTTTCATTTCAACACTTTAAGCTCTCAAATAAATTTATCCAGAGGGAATCATACAAAATGGATCGTCTGGTCGCATTCTAGTTGTTACCAGAAACAAGTCAAACCGGTTCTCTTGACTAGATAGTTTATACATGAAGATGTCATAATCATTCTTCGACAGAAACCGTACGACAATAAAATAATGTCATCCGGAAAACCAAATATAGAGTAGTACATAATCTTTACACATCAATCTTTCCGCCTTCCGAGCATGATTATTGTGCCACTATTGTGTCAGAATTGATTGTTCTCGCTGTCTGAGCCCATACCATAATCGTTTGCAGGGTAGATTAAGTGCAGGGCAGGTCAAGGAGACTGCTAATAGTTGCTCCACATATGGTACAAAAAATTGCTGAACATTTCGCGAGACATTTTTATTTTTCGTCAGGTATTAAGTGGTAGACATGTACCTTTGAGTGACACTAAACTGAAGAGTTGTCTTTATTTGTTATTACAGTGTTGCAAAGGTGAGATTACAATTCTGTACCTTTGAGTAGAATTTGTTTTTGGTAAATTGTCAGTCCTTGAACAAAGTAAGGTTTCATTTAAACAAGGTTGGTGAAGCTGGGAAGGAATGACGTCTTCAGTACTTTTCAGGTTTACTCGACAATTGCGAGATGAATGCTACAATGTTCCGTCTATACATTGTGAAGGTACCTACTTAGCCTTTTACGATTTCAGGGGAGGGAAAAGTTGTTCCTTCGTAGCGTAATTTAAAATAGAAATATTTTTCGTGTTATGTAACTAAGCGCAACTTGCAGCAGGATACTTTGAAAATAACAATGTTACGTTTGATTTTGTTACTTCTACTATTATAGAAGGGTATGTATGAAAAAACATCTTCGTAATAGCCTGGCAATATTCATTATTATTCATTGCGAAAGACTTTTAAAACAAAAACCAAGCTATATCAAAACACTTGCCTACTCAGTACTCGCATCGTGTTCGTTTAAAAGCAGTTGTAGGTACTTGTCTGCATACTAATCTGTTTTGTTAACTGTACTTCTTTGGTCGCTTCAAACTGGTGTTCGTTGGAATCGTTTATTTTGCTAACAAGTCATCATGTTCCTGCCCTTATCCCATGTTACTTGGGGTCGTTACGTTTTCTTCTTTCATTCCGTCCTGTCAACAGTCATGATAACACTGGATCCCTTCTCTTTCATATCATTCTTAACACAATATATCCATCGTTTTTAGGTCTCTCTCTTCCTCTCCATCCATCCATAATTATTTTGCTAACGAGTATTATTTTCTAAACAATTTAAGAAGCTAAAAATAATAAACAAGTTCAAAGTAACCTTTATTAAAATGGAGAGCTTGTATCTCGACTTAGACGTAAACACGTCGATATATTTATTATCGATGACGACAACCATCTTACATCACATCTATTATTAGTCTAGTCAATGTTACTTCGTTTACTGATTTTAGCTTCATATTATGTCGTTGGAAAAAGCAGACGTGACCATATAGCCACGTATTAATATCGGCATTTTTCCATTACACTTTATCGCGCGTTTTTACGACTTTCTTTAATATATTCCTGTCTAGGAAATAAATAAAATGTTATTTGTGATTGTCTTTTATAGCACTCGGCGTTGCACACAACATAAACTTGAAAGAACTGAACTGAGATTGCCTTGTGAACAAGATTGAAAAATATTTCAGCATCATAAAATGCACGCATAACTTAACCAACATTATTACCTGCTACAATCAACTGAGCTATACATATAGGTATGTAGTGCGTTTGGTAGGTACTTGCCGAAACAATGGGGACAAATTTACAGTTGTGCCTAAGCATGGGTCTAGGAATTGCAACACTACCTTAAAACAATTCAAATATAATGTACCAATGTACCTAGACGATTTTTTTTTATTTTTTATACTGGCCGATGCCTGCCGGGCCTGCGGGTTGTTCGTAAGACATACCGCGCCCCCGGAACGCAAAGGGCACAAGAAGGAACATAGGTAGGTTTTAGTCAGAAAAAGTCTGACATTCCCTCCCGCCCCGCCCAGGGCGGGGGAAGTCATTTGATAATTTCCCAACCTGAACAAAAAAAAGGGATTCTTTAAACAGTAACGGTTTTGATGCTATTTTAACAAGGTGTAAGGTACTTATGAAACTTTTACCATAAATTTCGATCCTTCAGAGATAAAATTTTTCTTCGCAAAAATCTGCTTTGGTTGCAAACGTGCGACGCCTACACGGTCAAAAGGCTACAGCTGATTTGTCTTTTAATGAACGGTGAAAATAATTTACGTTGTGTGGAATCATGTACTTCTTTTCGATTGGATTATAATCTTATGATTTCTGGTCCCTGTGTTGATGCTCCTCACTGACACTGCGTTTGGGATGGGTGAAGAATGCCCCAATTGGCCCAAACTCAATCCATATGAACGTCCTCATTACGATGATTACCCCTTCATCCTACATAAAAGAACAATATACTGAAATAACACAACATTGTTCTACTCTGCTTCGTTAGTTTGGTGGTCCTAAGCAAGATTGCTACGCTAGAGGTCTTGGGTTCGATTCCCGGGTCAGGAAATAGTGTTATAGGGTTTTTTTGTATGAAATTCTCGGTAGCAGCTCAAAGTTAGGATTTGTGCCCAGTTAACACTTTGACGGACACTTACCGCCCATGGGCGTTATAACAATAAAACTTCTATTGTGTCTCGTGTAGTGTCCTTCAAAGTGTTAATGGCAATAGGCTCGCCCCATAATACATAGGACCTAAAACATACCGGCGAACTGTGGGTGTACATTGGTGCACCTCTACACCTAACTTGTATGTATGTCTATTGTTCTATAACTAAGTTTTGGCTTCGACAATCCAAATAGGCAAGGCCGTGACTTTGTGTGCTTTTTTTTACCAATTTCAAGCCAGTTGGCTCCAGTTGGTTTCGTATTGTCTGTTTTTCCGGTTAGAGGGTCCAATGTGTCCGTTGGGACTTGGATGTACCTCCCTACGTAAATGTATGCAAAGATTTTGAATTTAGCAGTGTAGTTTCATTTAATACCAGGCTCTGTTTAAAAATAACTAGTATATAAGTCTTATTCTACTAAATTACAAATGTTAAAAATCTAATTGCAATTTGTTATCAGCGACAATTTGATATCAGCGACAATTAATGTCAAAAAATGGTGGTCAAATAGAGGCATTTTTGACAGATTGAGATTGATTGCGATTGTTCCTAAAAGAAATGTAATTCTTAGTAGCAGCTCGGAGTTAGGATTTCCGGTTAATAGCAATAGGCTCGCCCCCTATTACATGAGACCTAAAAACATACCGGCGAACTGTGGGTGTACATTGTTACACCTCTGCCTAACCCTTCGGGGAATACAGGCGTGATGGTATGTGTTATGTGTTCCTAAAAGTTTATCGAATTGCACATAATCAAAAGTGGTATCTGCCTACAGACATCTGCAATACCAGAACTAAACTAGGTGCATTGCCTTCCCTGAGATTATAAATATATGAAGTGTCTGTGAATCATAAAGAGCTCTACTACCTTCTACTAAAATTGAAAATAGTAAGAAGGGTTCTTAGATATTGTTTATTGTTTGTTTATTGTTTTGTTGTTTATTGTGTTTTATTGTACTTTTAAAAAAGTACTTGAACATGAATTCTTAGCTAATGCCGTGGCCTTGGAATGTGTTATGACTCACATAGTCACCGTCTCTAATAACTCATATCTTAACATCATTGGTACTTCGTACCGACAGTATACGACGTCCATTAAGTGCAAATGTTAAATGTAAAAATATTTCATACCGCATCTGGTCACTAATCCCAGGATAAACGTGGGCCCAAGCAATACCTTCATATCGAGAACAATATAGATTTGCGAATAGTTGGAAACTGTAATATCATCCTGTCTTTCCCTCAATCAAAAGAGGCCAAAATGTTATATAGTATACTTAGTAATTAAACTGAGATCGTGGTTATTTTAAGATTGTAAGGGTGGCATGAGTATGCATAATCAAACGCTTCTAATTTAAATAATTACTAGCTGTTGCCCGCGACTTCGTTCGCGTTCAGTATTTTATTGGTTTCAATTTTGTTTTCGCATAACCCTCTTTTTTTTAAATTAAAGCAGAAAAAAAAATACCTAAGTTACTTCTTATAACATTAGCTATCTGCGAGTGAAAGTCCCGTCAAAATCGGTCTAGCCGTTTTGGAGATAGGCCGGGATAAACAGACAGACAGACAAAAATTTAAAAAAATGATTTTTGTATGTTAGTACCGTTTATACTTTCATATACATTTAGTGAAAAGCTTGTAATTTGAAATAACAAACAGACCCTTCAATTTTATTTAGTTGTATAGATGTGTAGATTGAAAAAAGAATATACCTCCTAAATAAATTTGTGTAACGTCTCATTGTTTTCGAGTCGATGGTTCTAGATAATCCTTTATGTTTTCTTTTTCGTAGAGGTCTTAGCCCCAGTATGTGGTCATGTTTACCGCGACATCAGTGGCATTTATAATGTCCTCAAACAGGTGTAGGTACCTACGGACAATTATAACTAATCAATTCGCAAATAAAAATATCTGAACGCCTTATTAGACAACATAATTTAAAAATAAAACTCATGTCGTAATTTTGACGTTCAGAACACTATTTATAAGATCAATTTCTTATTTTACCGTTTTTTTTTTCTTTTATTAAAATGTGTTTCTTTTTATGATGATTGTCAGTAAGTAACAGGTATTTGCAGTAGTTTCATAACTACTGCAAATACCTGTTAGTTTAGGTCATCCTAAACTAAGTTTGCTTGTTAGCCACAAATTACTCTGAACGCCTTTAGGGTAAAATAGCAGTATTTTCACAACACTCCAGCTACCAAATGACCTTTATTATCTAAATATAAAAAAAAAAACAAATTACAAAATTTCCTTATTGCTAAGTTTAAAAGCTATAAATCCTTTCATTCGCCGAGAAGTTTTCCGTCCCACGTCGGGGCTTCGTGCATCGGTATCTATAGCATTAATTTACTATACCAAACCATCAATCAACCAATTACATCAATCAGCTTCTTCGTCTATTGCAGCCAGAGAAATAGTCTCCCGAATTGGGCGTCAAGGCTGTAAAAAAAACATGTCTAGTTGACTTTGTGTGTCCTGAATAGAGTGTTCAAAATGCAGAACATTTATCCCAAGAGCTATATTAAAAAGGCCATTACCATTGACTCTAAAAATTAACTTCGATTAGTTGGAAGCCATAAAGTGTCATTCTTATTACGGACTCGAGTGATAAACATATTAATTCACTTAAATATTTGGACAGCCTCCAAAATGTCGTTGTGGCAACGTGCAATGTAAAGCTCGTGTCTGCTAATTTACGAATAATAAGACTCCATAAAGACAAACTACGGCTTTATTTAAAATAAAATACTCGCTTTGGTTTGTTAACGAAATTGAATCTATGACTTTGTGCTGTTATTGTAAGTTGGTCTTCAACTAATTGTCAGTACATTAAGATAATAATAAGCGTAATAGCCTCTTAAATTTTGGCTTAAATAACTTTATTGCACTTATTGTTTTAAATTATTTAAGTCAGTTTGCAAAATGCAAAAGTGAAGCCTATCTATTCTTAAACATGAATCGGTATTTCTGCAACAAAATTTGATAATAATTTAGGCATACAACGTAAATAGGTACCTAAATAGTTTCAGTGCCCATTTGCCTAACCACAATCTAAGAAAAATGGATACTTAGGCAGATATGGTCGAAAACAGAATTCAAAAGCATTGTATTTTACGGAGAACAAAAAACGACAAGTAATTTTTAGAAAAAAAGTCTATTTGGGATATAATTATGTTATTTCGCGTTTCAACGGCCTTCACGGTTTCACTAAATATTAAAGTTTTACTAGGTATACTTAACGAGAATAGAATATAGATAATTTGTTATTTAAACCAACTATTTTAAATATTTCTCGGGCTGAGTAGGTAGGTATAAATCCCAGTTTTCATCAACTAAAACCATTGTTTGCAAACAAATGTGTAAAAAAGTATCAAGCGTTCGAAAACAAAAAACTCGTTTTTCTCAAGGTGAACCGTGCGCTCATGGCCTTATTATATAAATGGCGGTGCATGACATCACCAGTTTCGAAATGAATGGTACCTACTATGTATGTTCTACTGGTTACCACATTTTCTAGGCGTTTGCTTGTAAATATTTTAATATTACGATGTAACGTGTATTTTACTTGACCAATTTATTAAATAAATAATGTGCTATAGAACATTTTGATGTTCAAATGGTAAATTATAAGCACTTTTTATATCTGTTTTTGGACGTCAATGCCTGAAAACACGTCGTTTACACATCAAATAACATACCATTACGCCTGTATACCCCGAAGGGTTAGGCAGAGGTGTACCAATGTACACCCACAGTTCGCCGGTATGTTGAGGTCCGATGTAATAGGGGGCGAGCCTATTGCCATTAACCGGGCACAAATCCTAACTCCGAACTGCTACTGAGAATTTCATAGAAAAACCCAATAACACTTTTTGCTCGACCTGGAATTCGAACCCAAGAAGTCGCGCTTAAGACCACTAGGCTACCGAGACATCAAATAATACATTAAAAAACAATATTCTGATTCCAAGATTCTACCTAAATATTTGAGAAGGTAATCTTGACTTGAATGATCTTTACGTTCGTGTAGATAATGATTCAATTGAAAAATTGGACACTTGTACACATACACATGGTCATATTTCCGTTGTCAAGCAAAAGCATTGGTATTTATTAGTCTAGCCAGTATTTCTTAAAGATCATAGTCATTTGTAACCCTTTTAAATTAATTGATCTTTCGATAAAGGTCAAAGGGCAATGACAGAAGAATAAGTGCAAAATATAGGTGAGTAACCACAGTGTCCAGCAAGTCAAAGACACTTTACAAGGTGGGTGTGGACACAGTAACCAACGTAAATGAATCCAATTTGTAGATTAACTAATGACTTGGATGTGAGTGGTGAATAGGTGACTAACGGATGCCCTCTTAACCTCAGACAATAGCGTTGATATTCCAGCGACTGAATGGAATAGTTTAAAATTGAAGCACATAGTATAGACACACATAAGTTGCTATTCTGTGTCATGTGTGTCTGAAGAATTTGAAATATATACGGTTCTGACGGAATTCCGATTGCAGTTGCACTGGTCAAATTGCTTTTATTGCACCAATAAAATCATCTGGCATTGCTAAATTTATATGTACACTAGCTGACCCGGCAGACTTCGTACTGCCTCAATCGATAAATAAAAGACCTAAACTTTTGTATAAAATAATTTAATTCTTTTGTAAAAAAAAAACGAATCCGTATTAAATAAAAAAAAAATTTTTGAATGAAGCATGAAGTTTTATTATTATTTTCGACACATCATCTTGTTGTTATACTTACAAAACAGAGTTTTCCTGAAATACTAATTTAATATGAACTTTATTGAATAGCAATAAAGTTCAAATTGACTCTAAATTTTATTTAGAAAACGTTTATATGGGAAAAAGAAATGGGCTGTTTTTAGGGTTTTCCCGGCAATTAATGGAATTTTCCTTACCTTTTAAACTTTCCCTAGACCTCCACGAACATTTCAAGATAAGATAAATCCGTTCAGCCGTTCTCGAGTTTTAGCGAGACTAACGAACAGCAATTGATTTATATATATATAGATAGATACACAAACATAAACGTATTTTGTAGTAAAATACACTTATCTATACTATGCAAACCAATGCTTCTGTAAAACCTAAAACAATGACATGTTTTCATAATATTATGTGCATGCTCGTTTTTAATATGCAACAGACTTCTTACTATGACTGTAATGTTGGTAAAAATAAACATACATATTGTAAATTATGTGGGATTGTACATTCAAAGAAATAGCGGATTATCTTTAATATATTTCACACCGAAAAAATCCCTATCTTGCATCATAGCCGTCATATTTTTATCTGCCATCTTCACCCGTCATTATTTTTCTTTAAAATATTACATGTTGTTAATATCAAATGTCTGTTTAGAAAAAGGTTTAGTTACGATTAGCCATTCCCACATATATATTAGGGATGGGAAGTCTTCAAATGACTTTTTCTCCGCCAACCCATCCATGTTCCTTCTTGTGCCCTTTGCGTTCCGGGGGCGCGGTAGCTCTTACGAACAACCCGCAACCCCGGCAGGCACCAGCCCTGAGTGGCCCCTTCTAAAATTGCTGACATCTCTTTGAATTGTAATATATTGGCCATTGTTCATATCGCCATTGATAGAAGGTCAGCTGACTATTGTTTAGACATAAATATTTGACAAATAATTTAATGCCCCGAAAAAGTGTTAAAATTTTTCCAAAGATTTCAAAAATAAATATATATATACCATCACGCCTGTATTCCCCGAAGGGTTAGGCAGAGGTGTAACAATGTACACCCACAGTTCGCCGGTATATTTAGGTCCCATGTAATAGGGGGCGAGCCTATTGCCATTAACCCGGCACAAATCCTAACTCCGAGCTGCTACTGAGAATTTCATAGAAAAATAAATAATAATCTAAAAATATTTTCCTAACATTAATTTTTTTGCTGTTTGCGATACAAAACATGTTTTTTTTACAGCAACAGCACGAACATTTGTTTGACACAAACCAAACGAAAATAAACCTTGAATACGCTGTTGTTAAATGGAGCGTCTATGAATAGAAACCAAGCCCGAATCATCGTCGTCTAAAGAAATACTCTATAATATTTGCTAATTATAATTGGCACAAGCAAGGAAGTAATTTCTTGGCTGGCCGATATTGGAATCGATAACGGGGACTGATTGTACACCTAGAAAATGTTACCTATACGTGGCCCTACTATTATAAAAAGTAATACATTTTTTACGCTAAAGTTAACTGGTTAGTTTGATAATTCTATCCATCTAATTTTATTAAAGGAATTAATATTTAAAAGTTAGACCCCACATCACAAACGACAATGCCAATAAATGTGCAGTAAAAGACAAAATGATTGTAATACAAAAAAATTGCCGCCATTTTCGATACACTTGACACAGGTGTCATGGAAAATTCCTAATTCCTTAGACTCGTCAAGTGGAATAGAATAAAATGGTCGTTGGACAGAACGTTGTCTCGTAGAAATTGGGTTACGGTCCAAATTTAATGCCGCTCCGACCAAAACAAAAACGCTGACATTTTGTCCGGCTCTAGTTAGTTCAGTTAGCTAGCAACTGACCCCAATACTAGGAGTAGACCAGGGAGATGGACGTAGCAATCTGTACGTACCAAATAAAACTATCGTTCATTTATTGATCTGTTTGTCTTGTTCAATAGAATAGATAAGTTTTCATATCGTGGCAATAAAAAGTTATGCCTACTCTCCTTTGTTTTGTACGATACTAGATCAATTTTATGAGCTTCGCAGATATCTGGAAATGTTCGGTCCAGTAGGTACTTATGCCGTTATTCCACTATAGTGAACAGTTCTGTCCTAATCATCACGCTTGGTAGGAGAATTAGTAATTGCAATGTTATTTTTATTTGGAGAATTGAAGATTGGTACTAAAACTTGGGTGTTTATTGTTTTCCCTGTTGTTGCTAACAGTTATAAGGTAATTTACAGGACATGATCATGACGGAACTGCCTCGTTAACCTAATAGGTCTTGGGTTCCACTCCCGGTCGAGCAAAAAGTGTTATTGGGTTTTTTAATAAAATTCTCAGTAGCAGCTCGGAGTTAGGATTTGTGCCCAGTTAATGGCAATAGGCTCGCGCCCTATTACATGGAACCTAAATATACTGGCGCACTGTGGGTATACATTGATACACCCCTTGGTACCACATTGGTACACCTCTGCCTGACCCTTCGGGTAATAGAGGCGTATATATATGTGACTGTTGTCAAAATACCCTAGGCTGATAAACTTTAAGTTTTTGCTATGTAACCCTACCTATTCAAATTCGTGTTTTATTTAATGTTATATAATACTAGGTGGGCTTGTACTTTATATATTTATAGTATGGTTTACAACTCTGCGTGTATCCGTGCTCAACATACACAAAAAGTCGAGATTGTTTAGTTCCTAACGATTCTCTTCAAGCAATAATGTCGTAGGCGAGCGATCTTGGAGCCGTAATAGGCACATGAGACGAGTTGGTCAAGAACAGACGTTTATGGTGGTAGATTCTACCGTATATGGTAGCCTTAATGCAAAACGTGGCGTGGGTCTATGATATCTGCTTTTTCTTCTTTTTGGGTCGATGAAATTTATACTATAGTTCAATTTTATGTAGGTAGTTTTTTCTTTACGTTACTTAAATATTAGTGTAAAATGTTGATAAGGATGACAAAAGAAAAGGTACAAAAATGATACAAAAGTTTGGTAACTTTTAGACATATTTTGCTCGCCATAGTTTTTATGTTAAATTTCTACAAATTCAGGTATTTGAGATAGATAATTTAATTAATAAAGGGTTACAAATCAGGCCATACTTTCAAGCAGATTCTGAAATATTTAGATATTTCTACATTTTGACTGCCAAGAGTACTGACGAGGATTATATAGTACTGATTTAATACAAAACGGTATAAGAAGTATTCTTAGCTAACGGCCTTGGCGGCCCGCCTAGCTTCATAGGTCATGTAGTTTTCGAGATTTCGTATTTATTCAGTTAGTGTCATTTCGGCATTTCATATTATAACACATCCACCATCACGCCTGTATTCCCCGAAGGGTGAGGCAGAGGTGTAACAATATACACCCCCAAGTTGCCGGTATATTTAGGTCCCATGTAATAGGGGGCGAGCTTATTATCATTAACCGGGCACAAATCCTAACTCCGAGCTGCTACTGAGAATTTCATAGAAAAACCCAATAACACTTTTTGCTCGACCTGGGAATCGAACCCAAGACCTCTAGCGTAGCAGTCGCGCTTAGGACCACTAGGCTACCGAGGCAGTATATATGCATATGTGCATATCATATAGATTTGTATTTAATTAACTGTGAGCTAAAGCTGCCTGAAAATAAGGTTTTCTATTTTTTAAAACTTGTTCCCAGTAGGTATCATCTACAGTTAAAGCTAAAAGCGAAATTGTCAAAATGGCATTATGACCTTATATTTTTGTTATTCTTGAATTATTATAAGCTCACTGTGGGACATTTGCTGGTCATCCTAGTGACATAACATTTTTTTATGACCGCCGTCTTGTGCGGAGACCATGAGAATGTTTATTTATTACCATTGGCTGGTTATTTTCCGATCCAACATTAATAATAATTATTATTGATGAACTATTCACACAAAGAATTGTTTTACAATAATTAGTCATCATCTACTTAGCCTTTGACATCTATGTTGGGGTCGGCTTCCAGTCTAACCGGATGCAGCTGAGTACCAGTGTTATACATGGAGCGACTGCCTATCTGACCTCCCCAAGTACTAGGCTAACTCCCTAACCCAGTTACTAGGCTACACGATACCTCTTGGTTAGACTGGTTGTCAGACTTCTTGGGTTCTGACTATCCGTAACGACTGTCAAAGATTTGCGAATGATAATCGGGATCTTACGTGCTTTCCGAGGCACGGGTGTGTCACATCACCAACTTCCAAACTTCAGGCTGCTACTAAAAAACCCAACAACACTTTTTGCCCGACCTGGGAATCGAACCCGGGACCTCACGCTCATCAGTCGCGCTTGCGACCACGAGACCAACGGGGCGGTCCAATTCTTTGGTGTTTCACAATAATTAGTAATTACCTTTATTAAACAATACACGATCGTATGTTTTGCGTGGTTAGTCATTATTAGGTACACAATACAATATATTTTCTTAAAACTGCCTCGGTAGCCTAGTGGTGCTAGGTGCGACTGCTACGCTAGAGGTCTTGGGTTCGATTCCCAGGTCGAGCAAAAAGAGTTATTGGGTTTTTCTATGAAATTCTCAGTAGCAGCTCGGAGTTAGGATTTGTGCCCGGTTAATGGCAATAGGCTCGCCCCCTATTACATGGGACCTAAAACATACCGGCGAACTGTGGGTGTACATTGGTACACCTCTGCCTAACCCTCCGGGGAATACAGGCGTGATGGTATGATGGTATGTTATGTTTCTTAAATTTTTTATAGTTCCAACACTCTTCCAATCGTCAGAATTCATAGTTAAGGCCTATGTGATGTGTATTTTCACATGCCGTATTATTAAGTGGGTACATATAATGTCAAATGGTTATATTAAACATTATTTTTCTTTTGTTTCCAGGCTCGTGCTTACATTGTTACCAATGTAATTCCGAACAAGACCCGGCTTGCGGCGATCCCTTCAAGAGCTCAAGGCATTCCGTGGTAAGTTAATAATACAGGATATCCCATTGGTATTTTTTTTGTTTGGGACAAGCCCGCTACTATTCCCAACCACTGCAACTTCCGTAAGCCAGAATCAACAGTGGAGACCGCCAGAAGAGCGCCGAGGCAATGATGATCGACGAGTCCCGGAGAAACAATATGATGTCTTGGATCCCGCAACGAAATTAATCAGAAAAGAGTAGCGAGAGCGGAGTAGGAAAAAATATAATTTCCACTTCCCTCCAAACAAGCAGGAGACAGACCAGATTCATCACATTGGTTTTGCAATTATTCAGCTTGGGGTCTTGGGTTCTCGTTAAACTAGTGGTCTTGGGATCCCGGGTCGAGCAAAAAGTGTTATTAAGTTTTTTCTATGAAATTCTCAGTAGCAGCTCGGAATTAGGATTTGTGGCCGGTTAATGGCAATAGGCTCGCTCCTTTTACGTGGGACCTAAACATAACGCGCGTAATGGTATATATGGGTCTTGGGTTCAATTCCCAAGTCTGGCAAATTGTTATTTAATTTTACCATAATATCTTATTCTTTTAGATGCGTCCTAGATGCTAAATTCCTTTGGAATGCGCTTCCTCAGAATATCAGGATGGCTACCAGTCGTTTCATATTCAAAGTAAAAGCTCGTGAACACTTGCTTATGAAGTTGGCAGACTCGTCTCACAATTAGTTTCTTATATTTCTTCACCTATGTATTTTTTTTTTTTGGCTTTCTCTACTCTGTATATTTTGTTTGTATGTATGTATATATGTATTTATTATATTTTATTCCTGGAAACTTTCTGTTTCTTGCACCTACTATGTTTTGTCTCTGCATCACCCTAAGGTTGACTGGTAGAAAATGCCAAAGGCATTAAGTCCGCCTTTGTACAATGTATTATTTACATTATGTGCAAAAAGTTTTAATAAATAAATAAAATAAATAAATTGGTGTCAGGCTTAATTAAATCGCAACCCTATTCTTTCTTTCGTTCTTTTTTTAAAAACCGTTGCTCCATTTTAAGAATTTCTCCTGTATCGTGGATGCGTTTACAAACATATATAAACTCACATACACAAACAGCCACACCCCGAACAACTACTTACCATGAAGTCTGCTTTCAGAAACATACTATTATTTTTGAGTTTTAAAATTACAAGGCATTCGAGCCCAAAAATACGTTGTTGATTTGTTCACTATTCCCGCAGAACTAAGAATAGACGTGATTCAATTGGGCGAGTCTCCGAACAGTGATCTAAATTATAATAAGTGTGAGATAGTCTGGCGAGACGGCGGCGGTTACCAAACTCTGTCTATGTATGTCTCTACAACATATGCCTTGGACGTTATGTTCTTTATTTTGTTAGGCCTAAAGATTATATCTGTTTGATGCATATATAGATAAAGTAGATCATTTGTAGTAAGGAAATGAGTTAAAGTAATTTAGTCACGAAATAAAATTGACGTCTGAAATTTTTGTTAAGGGAAACGTTGACAAAAATTCTATATTTACTCGAAGATTGAGACTAGTTTAGTGAAATTTGCCCCTTTCGAACTTATCGGTCATTCAAAATAAGTTGAAAGAAAAACTCAAGAAAATGGTATAGAAATTAGTACTTACCGCATTAGGAGTATAGATAGGTAGTTAGATAATTATTTTTTTTATTATACAATACTATACATTCAAAGTCAAAGTCAAAGCATTTATTTCAATTAGACCATTTACAGGCACTTTTGAATTGTCAAGAAGTTACATTTAAAAGTTGAAGCTGATTGCTCGTTCCAAAGCGTAGGTCTCTATGGAGAAGACCGAGCAAGAAACTCCATACCATGGAACAATACTTTCCTGGAGTATAAATAGTTTTAATATTTTCTATCATACCATACAATACACACCATAAAATAAGCAGTCATTCAATGCCAGTATGCATATTGTATGCTCGCGACTTTACAATGGCCGTCATGCTATCTATATTATCATTCCTATGTTATTAACCATGCCCATTGTATCTGTTCTAGGACTGCATGACGCAAGACTCCATTAACTACAACACCCTGTACCTACGCAGCGTGCTTCCCGGTGAAGTGTTCGGCAGCGTGGTTGGAGCTCCCAGATATTGTCACAAAATTGTGATGCGTAAGTATTTTTACTACATTTTCGTCGGCCGACGACGGCTGGCATCGGCCGATTTTCCTTAGCGAATACATTGTCTGGCTCTATGTTCATGGCAGACTGACAGCCTGCTGGCCCATGTACCTGGCAACCTAAACTCGAGATAAGCGAAGTACCAACAGATGGAAAGTTTGAATATTTTTTATGTATCTAAATTCGGATGTTTTTGATCTATTTCAGAGACCGGAGCCGTAGTCCGCACTTGCCTGGATGCTAACCCCGCCGACATCAACCACACTTGTCGCTCTTTGGAGATCTCCTCCAAGCTGCCCAACACCGACCCCACCAGGAAGATCAAGCACTGCAGCGTTTGCGACAAGGACAACTGCAACGCAGCCACATCGCTGTCCTTCTCTCTCCCACTCGCCACTTTAGCTCTTATTGCTTCATACTTGTTCTGCAAGCAATAATACCAAACAGACTTCAAAGCAAGTGAACAACTATTTTGGTCTAGCTTAGGCACCTTGAGTGTACCGCTTGCAGTTGTTAAATGGGGTGCCAAAAAATCACAATTTCAACGTTCACTATAACTGTTCCATAAACAGTTTGTATTCATTGGTCACGCCGATAATGCCTTTATAATTAACATCGGGCCGTCCAATTGTTTGTTTATTTGCTTTGTTTGTTTATTTAGTGTTGTATCTAAGATAGGGTAATAAGCAGCGTGGCTGAAACACGTTGTTGTCTTATAAATTATACTGACACCGTTGAGTACCAAAAGTAACTATGTAACCAATATATTGTTAGTGTTGATAGCAATAAAAATAATCTGTACCTGGGAATTGTTAAGTAGATTAACACATTTTAAATGAAAATATATGAATAAGACAAGTGTTTTTAAAAAGATAGTCGTTCAATAGAATCACTGCAACATTATTGTGAAAAAAATAAGATTTACTGCATGACTACATTACATACATTTATTATTAAAATCGTGAAGCTACAGTGATTGTTATTATGTATAGCTTAAAGTTTTATGTGATTAATTCACACATTGTTAACGAGACATTAAATAAGCATTTATGTATTTATGTATAATTAAAGGCCGTCCTTTTAATGTGTATGTATGTATTTTTAATAAAAATAAAGAAAAATAAATGTTGTAGAATTATTTAAAGAATAAAATTATGTCGTTGAATGATAATATTTATCGCAGGTGAAAACAGGTCCTTATTTAACAAAGCCGAAACATACATTAGTGCTTCCCATTATTGTGATTTTCTTTTGTTTTAGGCTATATCTGGAGTCTTCCAGGATACGGAGATAATGAAGGTCAAAGCTCCAACTTTTTTTGTAGTATTTTTACGAAATTGAGTTTAAAAAATTCTAACAGAACTTTAAACATCTCTACGGCCCCTGTAGTCTTGAATGCACTCGTGAATACGGTGTTTTGCTTAGATTACATTGCGCACTACCATATGAAGATATCATATAATATTCCACTCCAAAAATAGAAGTGGTCTCCCAGCGATACTTATCATAATATCTAAATAAGACAGTTACGCTAGTCAGCTGTTAGGGGATGTTTGAGAACCCAGTTTTTTTACCTGACTATCATCACCATAGGCCTCCCACATAGATTTCCAGAAGGACCGATTGGAAGCAGCCTGCATCCATCGTTTCTGCGATCTTAATCAGGTCGTCTGTCCACCTTATATGATGCCCTTGCCGGTGCGTGTTCTCCATTCGAGCGAGACCTTCGCGGCCCTATCGGCCATCAGTTCTGCTTGTTATGTACCCTGCCCACTGCCAGTTCACCTAGCTGATGCACTGGGCTTTGTCGGTAACATTGCTTCGTCTGCGGATCTCCTCATTTCTGATGACTATTAACTACCGTTTTTGATTACAGCGAAGTCAAAAAGGGGGTTAACATTTTGGCATGTATGTACATGTACGTTAAATCTCCTAAACTTTTGGAGATATCCCAAAGTACTAAGCAGTATTTTAACAAGTGAGGTATGTACACAGTATAATGTCACGATATTACACACGGGAGCGAGGCAGTAACCAAATACGTAACTTAACGCAGGTGAAATAAACCACGCGGGCGAAGTCACGGGCAGTTCGCAAGTAGGCTATATGACGTCACAAAATGCAACAAGGGCGTGGAAGCATATTGCTAAAAATAAATTGATTACATAAATTGGTAATAAACGGGCCCATTATGGCGGTATGCCACCACTGCTAAATACCCTGGATATTACTGCACCTATGTGAAGATTTCAGAAGCATATCAGGCTATCAGACAGTTGCTTTGCATAAGTGAAAAAATACATAGGTATCTATCTATTCGCGTGTATTCTAAACTGAACAAGATTGATGTTTTCTATGGAAAATAGCTTTACTTATTGTGAAGGGCACTGCATTTTGAAGCTTGAAATCATTTAAGGTACGTTACCATGTTTTGGACACTATAAGCATGGTAGTTGGGAGCTTTGTCATGCTCACATAAATGTTTCGCTGATGGTGGCGCGTGCGTTTCATCGTTCGGCTCCCTTCAAGATGGTTGAGCTAAATGGTGCACGCGTCATGTTAGTGAACGAGCGCTATCAGTTGGGATTGGTAATTTCTTGACTCCCATGGCTTACTTCTTTACTACCTACTATTTTTTTTATTGTTTTATATTCATCTTCATTGTTTTTATATATAGAAGCAACAAGAATATTGTAACCAAGGTTTTGTAAAAACCAAATTGGAAGAAAAGAGTGTTCATGGAGTTTCTTGCACGTTCTTCTTCATAGAGACCTACGCTTTGGAACGAGCAACTAGCTTCAACTTTTAAATGTAATCTTATTGGTGGGGTTCTTCAAAAAGGTTGCGTGCGCAGTACTCGTAACCGGCGTGCTTGCATGAACAGATTTATGAACGTGGACGAGGCGAAAAAACTTTGTAAGGATCGTAGCTGGTGGCGTTCTGTGGCGTCTGCCTACCCCCATGGGAAAAAGGCGTGAGTTTATGTATGTATGTATGTTCTTGACAATTCAAAAGTGCCTGTAAATGGTCTAATTGAAATACATGCTTTGATTTTGACTGTACAAAGCAGCTGACTCCTATGTCACAGAGTTTCCCTAGTTTAGAAGGCAGGGTTTTTCAGTATTTATGCAGCCTTTTCCCAAAGTTCAATGTACCCACGTGAATTGTAATTGTAAAGTTATGTATACAAAGGTATCTTGTGTGAATAAACTATTTTTATTTTATTTTATAGCTATACAAAATAGTGATCTGTTAATCAGTCTTTTAAAGCTTCATTTTTACTTACATCAATGTTGCTGAGAGCAAATTAAGTATTTGTAGACTAGGCTTATATACTAATATAGGTTTATTGATTTATAGATCACGTTTATCGCAAAATTTCTGTTGTGAATCACCTTGTCAAGAAGACAAAGATAACGGTTAAGTTGACCACTTGTAATGATGTACATAAAGGGTGTTTGAAAAGTGTATATCTATAATTAAAAAATAAAAAGATTTTTTTTTTGGACTGCCCTACTGGTCTCATGGTCGCAAGCGCGACGGTTGAGCTCGGGGTCATGAGTTCGATTTCAGGGTCGGGCAAAAAGTGTTATTGGGTTTTTCCAATACGAATTTCTCAGTAGCAGCCTGGAGTTCGAAGGTTGGTGGTGTGATACCCTCGTGTCTTGGCAAGTACGTAAAGCCATTGGTTCCGGCTGTTATTCGTAAATCTATGACAGTCGTTACAGATAGTCAGAAGCCAGAAAGTCTGACAAACAGTCTTACCAAGATGTATCGTGTTGCCCAGTAACTGGGTTGTGGAGGTCAGATAGGTAGTCGCTCCATGTAAAACACTGATATTCAGCTGCATCCGGTTAGACTGGAAGCTGACCCCAACATAGTTGGGAAAAGGCTAAGTAGCTGATGAAGTTTTTTTTTGGTAGCAAAGGGTAATCTCTGAAAGTACAGGTCCGATAGATAGCTTTTATTTTCAAGAATGAGAAATTATCAAATGAGTTTTCCGCTCAGAGCGGAGCTTAAGGGAGCATCAGATTAATGCACCAGGGCCGCGGTGACTCTTCGAACAAATAACAAATTTGCAATTTGCTTCCGTCCCGTATACTCAGCTCTGGGTGATTTCGGGGTAAAATGTTGATGATGACATGACATCATGGATGTGATGTCAGAAACATCCAACATGACATCTTTTTGTTTTTTAAATTTCGTTGGATGGCAAACAAGCCGACAGCCCACCTGATGTTAAGTGGCACGTCTGCCTATAGAAATCTGCAATACCAGACACTTTGCAAGTGTGTTGCCATCCCAGACACAAAGTGGAAATGTCCCATAGGTATGCCTATAATTACACCGGCATCCGTACCCTTCAAACCGGAACACACCAACGCTGCTTTGCGGCAGAAATAGGTATGGTGATAGCTGGATCCTCCTCGGACGAGCTCATTCACAAAGAGCTGTAGTACTTCTAATCTCTATGTTCTTACTAATTTTTTTTCGAATGGGAAATATTCAGATGACTTTTCCCGCCCTTAGTGTCAGTCTTTTACTCACTAAAACCCATCCATGTTCCGTCTCGTGCCTTTTGCGTTCCGGGGTCGCGGTATCTCTTTCGAACAACCGGCGGCATCTTCCTAGGATAGACACAATATTAACTCCCGCGCTGAAACAAAGCATACCTTTTTTTGTAAACATAGATTATCTTGTAAATTTCATAAGAATTAGTAATAGGCTCAGATGTTTACTAGGCTGGGAAGTCCCGTAAACCCTTGTTAAAACACAACTACCTGTATATTATTATCATTGTGTTCCTCATTCGATATAAAAGTTATCACAATGCATTGATAGCGTGCACTTGCATTAGACGTTACAGAGCACTTTTACTATACATACAAACTATTTTATAATGGCTAAATTATTCTATACTCTCTCCTTGGTGATTGTTTGTGTAATTATTGCAGGTACCTGTGATTTTTTTTTTTAATTTTGTTGCTTACACGTTCGTGTTTTTACCCCCAACGCAAAAACGACGGGGTGTTATAAGTTTGATGTGTCTGTGTGTGTGTCTGTCTGTGGCATCGTAGCTCCCGAACGCATGAACTGATTTTGATTTTGTTTTTTGTGTTTGAAAGGTTAATTAGTCGGGAGTGTTCTTTGCTTTGTTTGATGAAAATCGATTTAGCGGTATCAAAGTTATCAGCTCTTTTGTTAGCTACGGTAGTGATTATTGTCTTCTGTCGTGGGTTAAGTACTTAAGAAAATTAGTTTTGTTTTTAATTTCAATTTTTTTTGTGCGGAACCATAATTATTTTCCAAAATAAAAATAGCCTAAGTTAGTCTACAATAATTATAAGCTATCGGTCAGTGAAAGTGTTATTGAATAGCCTAAACAAACATACAGACAGTTAGACAAAAAAAAAATTGGTTGTTTGGTATAGGTATCGTGTAAACATTCAAACAAACAAAAAAAACTATATCAAAATCAGTTCATGCGCTCAGGAGCTACGATGCCACGGACACACACACAGACACGTCAAACTTATAACACCCCGTCGTTTTTGCGTCGGGGGTTAAAAAGCTGTTATAGATATTAGCTGCTGTAGATATTTTCACGTTAATCATAAGTAGTAAGTTACCACACATAACAAAGTATCAATTGCAGCCAGTGGCAGCACATAACGTCGCCGTGCAGTGAAAACTTTGTGCTTGCAGTAAGCATAATAATTAATGTATTTAAACTGGTGTAAATAAATGTATGAAGTGTAAATATAGTTGTTTTCTGTTTTATTACAATTATTACATTACGAGTAGTAATAGTAATAAAAAAATATAGTAATAAAATAGAAAAACGTATATTTACTTCAAACATTTGTTTTTCACCTGCAGTTTTTTTCTTCGCCTTTTTTTTTATTGGGACAAGCCCGCCACACTATTCCCAACCACTGCAACTTCTGTAAGCCAGAATCAACAGTGGAGACCGCCAGAAGAGCGCCGAGGCAATGAAGCTCGACTAGTCTCGGAGAAACGATATAACTGTCTTGGATCCCGCAACGAAATTAATCAAAAAAAATTAGATTTAGATTAGAGTAGGAAAAAATATAGTTTTCGCTTCCCTCCAAACAAGCAGGAAACAGAACAGAACTAGGCCAATAGGCACAAGGGGATGTTTACAACCGGGAGAAGCCCAGATTGCCAAGCACCACGGTTTGCAATTATTATTAACTTAATGGGTCCTAATGTGAGCTGTTAAATTTGATTCTAGTAATAGGTATGGCAAAAACGCCTGAACGCACGGAAATTAGTTCTAGTTTCTACGAGGTCCGCGTAATAAACTACTCCGGATGTAACCAGTATACTGTTTTACATAATATTTCGTTCATTCTGCCAAAGATAACACTCCCATAAGATGTGATGAGCAGACTGTTGATGAGCACAAGGAACACAAGGGAGAAGCAATTAAAAAAAGTTCTTCTCCTGTTAAAATTGCGCTTATTGGAAGCACGAGGTTATCACTGCACGGTGACGATAAGTACCTTTTAGATTTATTGTATCAAAACCTACTTACTCCACATAATAATTATGTGTGTTACTTGAACCATGAAAATCTGGAATTCTGTTTCGTAAGGATTTACATGGGCAATTCGAACGCGCATACTTGAACATTTGTAGTTTATGAATATTTGGTACACTGATAAAATGTGTAGAATTGAAGAAATAATGATAACTAATAAAAAAAAAAAATTATGATAATAATTGCCCCGTTGGTCTCATGGTCGCAAGCGCGACTGATAAGCGTGGGGTCCCGGGTTCGATTCCCAGGTCGGGCAAAAAGTGCTATTTGGTTTCTCCATTAGGATTTGCTCAGTAACAGGCCGGAGTTTGGAAGTTGGTGGTATGGCACCCCCGTGTCTCGGAACGCACGTAAAACTGTTGGTCCCGGCTGTCATTCGTAGATCTTTGACGGTCGTTACGGATAGTCAGAAGCGAGGAAGTCTGACAACCATTCTAACCAAGAGGTATCGTGTTGCCTAGTAACTGGGTTTTTGAGGTCAGTTAGGCAGTCGCTCCATGTAAAACACTGGTACTCAGCTGGATCCGGTTAGACTGGAAGACGACCGATGATGAATTAATTAATTTAGTAATTTTAGTTGTCTTTCTAAAAATTTTTTACGCAGGCTAGAGTTCTATTCTGCTTTCATTTTTTTTTGTGTTCCGTACCCAAATGAAAAAAAGCAATTTCAATCCTAATAGAAGCAATTTCTAATACAAGTACTGATTAAGGTACCATTTAGCTCAACCATCTTGAAGGGAATCGAACATTTTCTTCAACTGGCGAATAGGTGTGCTGAACACCTCTGTCCAACCTTCCAGGCAGTAATATAAGCATGATATTCTTTTGTTTTTAGCCGACTTCAAAAAGAAGGAGTCGTAAATCGTCGTAATCGCAATTCGTCTGTATTTTTTTTTGTATGTGTGTTACACTATAACTCCGCCAATTATGAAGCAATTTTGACGATTATTTCTTTGTTTGTTAGGTCATACTTCAAGGTGGTCCCATATAAATTTTATCGAAATTGGTTTAGTAGATTAGTAAAAAAATATGTCATCCAAGTAAACGAATTAGCGTATTTTGCTTTCTTGTGACTTTTAAGTAGTGTCTTGGTAATAACTGTTCCTTCATGGATTTGGATGTCAGGAAATTGATATTAAAAAAAAAATATATATAATAATAATAAATAATAATAGTTAATATATTATATACTAATATTTTTTTTAAATATTTTTTTTTATTTAATAAGCCTTTCGCCATATAGCTTTTCAAAATTTCTTTTGTAGTTTTTTGTAATATGTGTGTATAGGTACTTAACAGATAACGCGTGTAACATTACAAGAAAGGTGTAATCTCTCTTAAGTACGAGTAGGTATACGATTGCGATTATCGTTCCTCCCTATTTATTGTCCTTCATTGCATCATGTTTTTACAAATATAAAGTTGGCTAGCCTTTGTCCAGCTGTGGGTCATTATAGGCTAAATAACACATAACATACCTTCGCACTTGCACCATCATCACGCCTGTATTCCCCGAAGGGTTAGGCAGAGGTGTAACAATTTACACGCACAGTTCGCCGGAATGTTTAGGTCCCATAAAATAGGGGGCGAGCCTCATAGAAAATTAAAAAATAAATATGAATAGAGGTGTGATGTTAATATAGTAAATAACTTATTTATTTTATTATAATAATATTTTTATAACAGTTCTGGTTGACACGGGTGGTACCTGATCCATTTAAAAACTAAACTTTTGTCTTATTTCAGCTAACGCACGAAAATGCTACGTGTGTCGCAACTGTCTGACAGTAAACTCAGACCATGTAAAAACATGTCTAAACAGTACTGATACCACGACAACGACCAGCAAAAGCACTGTTACCACGACGCCGACCAGCACAAGCACAAAGATGCCAACCAGCACTAGCATTCTTACCACGACGCCGATTAGCACAAGCACTGGTACCACTACGCCGACCAGCACAAGCACTGATATCACTACGCCGACCAGCACAAGCACTGATACCACGACGCCGACCAGTACAAGCACTGATACTACGACGCCAATCGGCACAAGTACTGATAACACTACGCCGACCAGTACAAGCACAGATACCACTACGCCGACCAGCACAAGCACAGTCACCACGACACCGACCAGCACAAGCACAGATACCACTGCGCCGACCAGTACAAGTACAGATACCACGACGCCGACCAGCACAAGCACTGATACCACGACGCCAACCAGCATAAGCACTGATACAACCACGCCGACCAGGACAAGCACTGATACCACGACACCGACCAGCACAAGCACAGATACTACTACGCCGACCAGCACAAGCACAGACACCACGACACCGACGAGCACAAGCACTGATACCACGACACCGACCAGCACATCTACTGATACTACGACGCCGACCAGCACAAGCACTGATACCACTACGCCGACAAGCACAAGCACTGATACCACTACGCCGACCAGCACAAGCTCTGATACCACGACACCGACCAGCACAAGCACTGATACTACCACGCCGACCAGCACTAGCACTGATACCACGACACCGACCAGCACATCTACTGATACTACGACGCCGACCAGGACAAGCACTGATACCACGACACCGACCAGCACAAGCACTGATACTACTACGCCGACCAGCACAAGCACAGACACCACGACACCGACGAGCACAAGCACTGATACCACGACACAGACCAGCACATCTACTGATACTACGACGCCGACCACCACAAGCACTGATACCACTACACCGACAAGCACAAGCACTGATACCACTACGCCGACCAGCACAAGCTCTGATACCACGACACCGACCAGCACAAGCACTGATACTACCACGCCGACCAGCACAAGCACTGATACCACGACACCGACCAGCACATCTACTGATACTACACCGCCGACCAGCACAAGCACTGATACCACGACACAGACCAGCATAAGCACTGATACAACCACGCCGAGTAGCACAAGCACTGTAGCCACGACACCGACCAGCACATCTACTGATACTACCACGCCGACCAGCACAAGCACTCATACCACGACACCGACCAGCACAAGCACTGATACTACCACGTCGACCAGCACAAGCACTAATACCACTACGCCAACAAGCACAAGCACTGTTACCACGACGCCGACAAGCACAAGCACTGATACCACTACGCCGACCAGCACAAGCACTGATACCACGACGCCGACAAGCACAAGCACAGATACCACGACGCCGACCGGCACAAGCTCAGATACCACGACCCTAACCAGCACAAGCACAGATATCACTACGCCGACAAGCACAAGCACAGATACCACGACGCCGACCGGTACAAGCACAGGTACCACGACACCGACCAGCACAAGCACAGATACCACGACACCGACCAGCACAAGCACAGATACCACGACGTCGTCCAGTACAAGCACTGATACCACGACGCCAGCTAGTACAAACACAGAACAAAACCAGGTAAAAATAAAAAAATAAACACGCATAATTATTGTGATTGACCCTTTCATAACTGTGAGAACCAATAAGTAATACAAGATACAGTTTTGCATCCTAGTGATTCTCAACACGAATTAATAATAAAATAAATAGTATTTTTTTGTAGGTTTGATTTTACAATTGGAACATCTTGCCGCTGAGTTTAGACAGGCCGGGCGATGAACCCGCGCGCACACTGTGATTGTCGAGCTATACTGCCTACCGCATACGCAATAGGGCGATTCTGTTCTTTGAGAGAGCTGAAATTTTAACAGCGTCTGTAGTACTTACTGTGGCCGCTATAATAAAAATAAAATTGAATAAAAAAGGAGTCTGTTGTATGAGGACCGCCCCATACAGACGAGATTTTTGTATGTAGTGTGAAATATTGCACGGTCGTACGCCGCCGTTGCAGTTGGCCGGTTGTTGTGATTATTGACATCGCTTTTAGGAATCCATTAGTTTCTTAACGTTGACAATATATTGTTTTTGTTTCCAGTTATCTTATCGTGTTGGACGGTCATTGCTGCAGTTTAGAGCAGACGATCTGATAGTAATAGAACCTCAGTGTTTGGAAGCAGTATATGAAGGTAATTTTTCATTTTTTTTTTTGGCCTCGTTGGCCTAGTTGTCCTAAGCGCGACTGCTACGCTAGAGGTCTTGGGTTTGATTCCCAGGTCGAGCAAAAAGTGTTATTGGGATTTTCTATGAAATTCTCAGTAGCAGCTCGGAGTTAGGATTTGTGCCCGGTTAATGGCAATAGGCTCGCCCCCTATTACATGGGACCTAAACATACCGGCCAACTGTGGGTGTACATTAGTACACCTCTGCCTAACCCTTCGGGGAATACAGGCGTGATGGTATGTGTGTAGTTTTTAATTATCCCACGGGATATACACATTTTTCCAGAATAAAAATACCCTATGTGCTATGCCAGACTACAATCTATCTCTGTGCAAAATTTCATCCAGATACGTTCAACCGTACTCGCGTGATTAAGTAACGTCTTTCCATCCTCACAAATTTCCGCATTTATATATTATTAGGAAGGATAGGAAAGTAGCTTTTAAGAAACAAATAAAATATTACTATTATAAGGCTGTTGTAATTTTTATTTGTTTGTTTGTAAGAGGCAGCTAATCCATGGAAGTACTGGTCCGATTAAAGTAATCAATCACTGATGGAAAGCTACGCTATTATTTACTTCAAGATATGTTTTATATTATACTCGACATCCGAGAAGGTGATGTAGCGGGCAGAAGGTGGTCACTAATATTCAAAAGCTACAAGTAAAAAATAAAATATTGACAAAAATTCAATGAGATTTTTATTGGTTTCTAGAAAATGGTGTAACAAACTATGTCCGTGACTGTTACTACCCACCAGAAGAGGCAGAAGATATTGAAGACTCCATGGAACAATGTCGCGGTACAGTTGGGTACAATGGCACTATTATGAAATGTAATATATGTACGGGTGACTTGTGTAATGCTTCAGTAAAAGCAACGGGAACTATTGCTTTGCTCGCAGCCTGCTTGATATCAACATTGAATTTCTACTTTACACAGTAATGTACCTACTCGTTTCTAAGGTAGACACAAGTATAGTAACCGGCACGAGTCGTGAGCACAAACACTCACACTTCGCCAGTCGAACCAATCGCGTGCAGCGTCGGCGCCACCCGCCTCCTTCGTTCCGCCAAAGAGACCCAAAAATGAATTTGAACTTTGTGCTTGCGACTCGTGCTGTTACTATAGCAGATCACTTGAATTTAGATCTTTAATAAAGGATTTTATGGCATTTTCAAAACAAAGTTATCAAAGTTGTATGGAATATGTCGAACCGAATCGGCTGAATCGCTTATCTTTCAGCTGTCAAATGTTGTTATTTGAAACAAATTGTTAGAATTGAAAGATGGCATAACTAGTTTTAGGAAAAGGTCTAGTTTTGTAGTGTTGTGTCTGTCACTCAGTCATGTCTGATGTATTGTAAAGCTCGTGTGTACGTATCTACATAGAATAGAATATAATGATAGTATTAACAATTATGTCAGGATCAACTTTCTGTTAAGTAAGTACAATGTTTTTTAAACACATTTTTTCGATAATATATATATATATTTTTAATAAGCTGTTGTTTTTTATTTAATCCTAATTTACTGTGAAGCCAGCCACTAAGAAAAAATTGTAACATTTTTCTGTTTCATGGCAGAAGACTGTAAGAAGGATAATATGGCAATATTAGGCTTATGAAGTTGGCAGACTCGTCTCACAATTAGTTTCTTATATTTCTCCACCTATGTATTTTTTGGCTTTCTCTACTCTGTATATTTTGTTTGTATGTATGTATATATGTATTTATTATATTTTATTCCTGGAAACTTTCTGTTCCTTTCACCTACTATGGTTTGTCTCTGCATCACCCTAAGGATGACTGGTAGAAAATGCCAAAGGCATTAAGTCCGCCTTTGTACAGTGTATTATTTACATTATGTGCAAAAAGTTTTAATAAATAAATAAATAAATATTACTTGTCAATATTACTTGACTAGAGACGTTAAATAATGTGTTCAAAGCTTGCACATATACTCAATACATACACGCCATGTCAACAATTTTTTTATTTATAATGGAGTATATAATTTTTTTTAATGGTCTTACATTAGACACTAAATATGATAATAATAACTTTCATTTTAATTTCTGATTATTTTTTTAATGTCATCTATAAGCCGCGATTTTGAATTAAATGTGACGTCACTTAGCCCATAACCAGCACACGATTAAGACGCTTCCAACGGTACCTCGTTATTCGAATTATGATAACAGTTTATAACTATTGAAGGAACAGATGCACATATATATACCCACATATATACCGGTCAAAATCATAACCCTTCTTTTTGGATTGCCGTAGTGGGGTAAAAAGTTCGCCAAATGCTTTTTTCATTGTAGGTTTTTTTTTGGAAATTACGTCGAGAGCGCCCTGCCGCTGACGTACTGCCGACCCGACGACTGGACCACATAACGTCACATGTTAACGACATGAAATAAGACCTTCCGCGTATAATCCGACAACTGGACTGCTTCTCTACTGCCGCAGCAGCTCAGCAACAAAAGCATAAATTGAAAGCCCTTAGGCAATACTAGCTTCACTAAATGGTGCTAGGCGTTTTCCCTATGTGGCAATCTCGGTGACAAATGATCTCATGATATCTGGGACTCATTCAGTAATATTCTTTACATTACTTACATTGTTCACACCCAAATGAGAACAGACAAATCGAAACATGAAAGCGATGGATTATGAATCTAGTACATTCTGAAAAATTAAGGGTATTCTAATCATGAGTGTGTTACCCAATTGGTGCTTTTTTTCCCTGAATTAATAGTTTTAAATGCTTATATCGGCCGTATTTCTTGTCCAATTTTAATTTCACTCTTTGTAATTTACTACGGTATTTTCATACTTTGTTAATAAACGCGTTTAAAAAAATTCATGCATATTTCGTGTTATTCAGGAGATGAGTTTCCCATCAATTCCTGCTAAAGGACAAAAGGTAATAGATGTCTCTGAAAGTCTGAGGTCTATTAGCGAAACCTTACACTATTTATCTAAGAAGAAGGGTTCGTTTATGGGACAAGCCCGCCACACTATTTCCAACCAATGCAACTTCTGTAAGCTAGAATCAACAGTGGAGACCGCCAGAAGAGCGCCGAGGCAATGAAGCTCGACAAGTCCCGGAGAAACGATACAACTGTCATGCATCCCGCAACGAAACTAATCAGATAAGATTAGCGGAGGAGTAGGAAGAAGAAGGGTTATTTTTATCTAGGTACGAGTAGAGCGGTAATAACTAAGAAGAAGCTAGGTACTTGAAGATAAATTTTCAAGTGTCAGGGCTGATACCGGTTTATAAGGTGTTTCAAAAGTAACCAATAACGTTTGTCACGAGACTTGTCAATTAAAATATGATCTCATTACTCAATTAATCTGATTATCTAATATAATAATTATTAATTATGGTAACATTACTCTTCCAGCACCTTGCTCCGGTATTTTTCATTGTTATAGTAGCCGCCACGAGTCGTGACCACAAATGTAAAGTAAATTTTTGGGTGCACACGATCGGTCCGACGGACGGACCAATCGCCTGTAGCTATACAGCTAGATCTCAGCACGATAGAATCACCGTCGCACACCTTACTTACTATACTTCAAGCGTACAAATTAACAACTTTTAAAGTGTTATTGGGTTTTCCATCAGGATTTGCTCAGTAGCAGCCCGGAGTTTGGAAGTTGGTGGTGTGACACCCCCGTGCCTCGGAAAGCACGTAAAGCCGTTGGTCGCGGCTGTCATTCGTAGATCTTCAACAGTCGTTGCGGATAGTCAGAATCCAGAAAATCTGACAACCAGTCTAACTAAGAGGTATCGTGTTGCCCAGTAACTGGGTTATGGAGGTCAGATAGGCTGTCGATCCATATAAAACACTGGTACTCAGCTGTATCCGGTTAGACTGGAAGCCGACCCCAACATAGTTGGGAAAAGGCTAAGTAGATGATGATGTCGTAGGTTTATGATAACCTAGGTTTTTTATCGAAAACCTAGGTTAGGGTTTTGCAGCGATTTGTTTCTGTCACTAACATATAAACAAATAAATAATTTATATTGTCTCTAATGTTTTTTTTATTGAAAGAAACAGCAAACTCTACGTTATTATCATAAAAATATACCAGTCTAGGATTTTCTCAGGTTTATTTACCTCAACCTCTGTAAGAAGTATCATATTCCACCTTTAACTAACCGCCGAGAAATTTCTGAATGTGTTTTATTGTTTAAGATTTTTATTAATAACATTAATAGCTCCGACACTCTTTCCAAATTTTACTTCAATGTTCCCGGAAGGTCGAAGCGATGGTACCCCCCGCTACGTGTTCCATTTACTTCCACTAAGTACGAGCAGAACTTGTTTATTGTGCATGCAAGCGAAAACTTTAATAAATTACGTAAACGGCACGATTTTGATCCCTTCTCGACAAGTGCCCACGGCCAGAAGACGCCTGAGCCTTGACCTTTTTACTTCTGATCATTGTTGATAAATATGATGTAAGTATGCTTAAATATCACATCGGCAGATATTGGTGCTAGTGCATATTTTCGATTATGGTGTTTCTAGAATCTAAATAAAAATAAAATAGAATAAATAAAATTTGTATGGGCAGTGCTGTGTTGTTCCCACAATCTTTGCCAGTCTGTTTTTTATAAGCGAGGACTTGTAATTGGCTGTCAGTTTCATCTGCTACTTTCTATTCTGTGTTGTGTAGCTGTAAGTCTTCCATAGTAGGTACTAAAATAAATAAATAAAAAATAAATAAATTTATGACAAAATAATGTAACAATTTTGTCTTCTGCCGGTTATTTTATCATAAACCTGCGACACATTAATTATTTTGTTGTTACTTGGTTAGATAGTTTTAAACTTCTTAACTTTCGAACTCAAGGCCTCTAGCGTAGCAGTCGCTCTTAAGACCAGTAGGCCACCGAGGCAGTTAATAGGCAGGCACCGAGGCAGTTAGTTTTATCTTTTAATGGAGATCCTAATTAAGTAAAATAAAATACTTAGAACAGTTTGATCTGATTAGCCCCCCGCCTTCAAGTTCCAAAATAAGCTGATTAGCTTATTTTGGAACTTGAAGGCGGGGGCTTTTTTTTTTTGGGGGATGGGAAATCGTCATATAACTTCTCCCGCCCTGGGCGGGGCGGGAGGGAGTGTCAGACTTTTACTGACTAAAACCCACCCATGTTCCTTCTTGTGCCCTTTGCGTTCCGGGGGCGCGGTATCTTTTACGAACAACTCGCAGCCCCGGCAGGCATCGGCCCTCAGTGGCCCCTTCCCTTTGCTGACATCTCTTTGAGGCGCGCGTGGAACACGAACGCGCCGTCGACACGGCCTGTCGTTATGTTAAACGTAAGGACGGTGAGCTACCCATTGATCACCGTCCACAGGTGGCCGGAAGTCGTCTCGCAGCTCCCGACGTCCGGAGCGTCTACCGCGGCGGCTGGGACGGGAGAACCGCTGTCTCTACCATTACTCTACCTCTAGCATTACTGCTTCACAGAAGGAGGCGACTGCATCCCATTAACTCTCGCTCCAGACCATGGCTTGCACCAGAGCAGGACGCGAGAGTTCGCCGCCGCCGGTGGCCGCCACGAGGACTCGGCGATGCTCCGCCCTAGCGGGGCATACCGCCACGGTGTGCTTCACCGTGTCCTCGGGGCGATCCACACAATGGTGACACCCGGACGTTTCCTCCCGCCCGATGAGGTGCCAGAACCTCCCGAAACACCCGTGTCCGGTTAGGACCTGCGTCAGGCGGTAGGTGAGAGCGCCGTGGCGCCTCTCCAGCCACTCCTCAAAGAGGGGACTTACCGCCTCTATTAAGGCGTGCCTAGAAGGCGGGGGCTGGGAGCCTAATCTATAAGTACATTGAAACGTGATTGAAAACAACAGGCTGTATAATTATTATAAATATCGATAATTCATAGTAATTACGCGTATTATAATGTGATCATAACATGAAGATAGTTAATTGTTGATTGCACAGAACATTAATAAAAATGGTTAAGATTTTATTTGCTATAGCGCTTGTGACATTTTGTGCAGTATTCAGAGGTATGTTAGGTTTATTAATATTTGAGAAATGTGATAATGTTTTTGCTATAATACTTAAAACACAATATAAGAAGAAACTAAATCATTTAATTATAGGTACCTACAATAAACGCTCACCAAAATAATTTTTAGACCCTAAGACTAAGTACCACTACCAGGGTTGCGGAATTAGTTCGAAAGAGTTACCGCGACCCTGGAACGCAAAGGGCAGTAGGAACAACACGGATGGGTTTTAGTCAGTCAGAGTCTGAGACTCCTTTCAGCAGAATCATTATGTCATCATTATGATTATTTTTGTTGTTCTTTTAGCCCACGCCCTGCAATGTTATATTTGTCGAGGCTGCCGGACAGTAAACTCAACCGACTTTCAAAAATGTCCCACAAAAATAAGAATTATGAGCACCAGCACTACGCTATCGACGACTCGAGGAGTGCCTACTACAACTACTACTGATGCAACAACCACGACAGCGCCTATTACAACTACTACTACTGCAACAACAACAACGGCACCTACTACAACTACTACTGACGTAACAACTACAACAGCTCCTACTACAACTACTACTGGCGTAACAACTACAACAGCTCCTACTACAACTACTACTGACGCAACAACGACAACAGCACCTACTACAACTACTACTGATGCAACAACCACGACTATCACTATCACCACTGTAGCACCTGTCACTGTCACTGCTGATGCAACAACTGCAGCGCCTGTCACTGTTACCGCTGATGCAACAACTGCAGCACCTGTCACCGTCACTGCTGACGCAACAACTGCAGCACCTGTCACCGTCACTGCTGACGCAACAACTGCAGCGCCTATAACTGTCACCGCTGATGCAACAACTGCAGCACCTGTCACTGTTACTGCTGATGCAACAACTGCAGCACCTGTCACCGTCACTGCTGACGCAACAACTGCAGCACCTGTCACCGTCACAGCTGACGCAACAACTGCAGCACCTGTCACCGTCACTGCTGACGCAACAACTGCAGCGCCTCTAACTGTCACCGCTGATGCAACAACTGCAGCACCTGCCACTGTCACCGCTGATGCAACAACTGCAGCACCTGTCACCGTCACTGCTGACGCAACAACTGCAGCGCCTGCCACTGTCACTGCTGATCCAACAACTGCAGCGCCTGTCACTGTCACCGCTGATGCAACAACTGCAGCGCCTGTCACTGTCACCGCTGATGCAACAACTGCAGCGCCTGTCACTGTTACCGCTGACGCAACAACTGCAGCGCCTGCCACTGTCACTGCTGATCCAACAACTGCAGCGCCTATAACTGCCACCGCTGGTGCAACAACTGCAGCACCTGTCACTGTCACCGCTGATGCAACAACTGCAGCGCCTGTCACTGTCACCGCTGATGCAACAACTGCAGCGCCTGTCACTGTCACCGCTGATGCAACAACTGCAGCGCCTGTCACTGTCACCGCTGATGCAACAACTGCAGCGCCTGTCACTGTTACCGCTGACGCAACAACTGCAGCACCTGTCACTGTCACTGCTGACGCAACAACTGCAGCGCCTGCCACTGTCACTGCTGATCCAACAACTGCAGCGCCTATAACTGCCACCGCTGGTGCAACAACTGCAGCACCTGTCACTGTCACCGCTGATGCAACAACTGCAGCGCCTGTCACTGTCACCGCTGATGCAACAACTGCAGCGCCTGTCACTGTTACCGCTGATACAACAACTGCAGCGCCTGTCACTGTCACCGCTGATGCAACAACTGCAGCACCTGTCACTGTTACCGCTGATACAACAACTGCAGCACCTGTCACTGTTACTGCTGACGCAACAACTGCAGCGCCTGCCACTGTTACTGCTGATCCAACAACTGCAGCGCCTATAACTGCCACCGCTGGTGCAACAACTGCAGCACCTGTCACTGTCACCGCTGATGCAACAACTGCAGCGCCTGTCACTGTCACCGCTGATGCAACAACTGCAGCGCCTGTCACTGTCACCGCTGATGCAACAACTGCAGCGCCTGTCACTGTTACCGCTGATGCAACAACTGCAGCACCTGTCACCGTCACTGCTGACGCAACAACTGCAGCGCCTATAACAGTCACCGCTGATGCAACAACAGCAGCGCCTGCCACTGTCACCGCTGATGCAACAACTGCAGCACCTGTTACCGTCACTGCTGACGCAACAACTGCAGCGCCTGCCACTGTCACTGCTGATCCAACAACTGCAGCGCCTGTAACTGTTACCGCTGATACAACAACTGCAGCACCTGTCACTGTCACTGCTGATCCAACAACTGCAGCGCCTATAACTGCCACCGCTGGTGCAACAACTGCAGCACCTGTCACTGTCACCGCTGATGCAACAACTGCAGCGCCTGTCACTGTCACTGCTGACGCAACAACTGCAGCGCCTATAACTGTCACCGCTGATGCAACAACAGCAGCGCCTGTCACTGTCACCGCTGATGCAACAACTGCAGCGCCTGTCACTGTCACCGCTGATGCAACAACTGCAGCGCCTGTCACTGTTACCGCTGATACAACAACTGCAGCGCCTGTCACTGTCACTGCTGATGCAACAACTGCAGCGCCTATAACTGCCACCGCTGATGCAACAACTGCAGCACCTGTCACTGTTACTGCTGACGCAACAACTGCAGCGCCTGCCACTGTTACTGCTGATCCAACAACTGCAGCGCCTATAACTGCCACCGCTGGTGCAACAACTGCAGCACCTGTCACTGTCACCGCTGATGCAACAACTGCAGCGCCTGTCACTGTCACCGCTGATGCAACAACTGCAGCGCCTGTCACTGTCACCGCTGATGCAACAACTGCAGCGCCTGTCACTGTTACCGCTGATGCAACAACTGCAGCACCTGTCACCGTCACTGCTGACGCAACAACTGCAGCGCCTATAACAGTCACCGCTGATGCAACAACAGCAGCGCCTGCCACTGTCACCGCTGATGCAACAACTGCAGCACCTGTTACCGTCACTGCTGACGCAACAACTGCAGCGCCTGCCACTGTCACTGCTGATCCAACAACTGCAGCGCCTGTAACTGTTACCGCTGATACAACAACTGCAGCACCTGTCACTGTCACTGCTGATCCAACAACTGCAGCGCCTATAACTGCCACCGCTGGTGCAACAACTGCAGCACCTGTCACTGTCACCGCTGATGCAACAACTGCAGCGCCTGTCACTGTCACTGCTGACGCAACAACTGCAGCGCCTATAACTGTCACCGCTGATGCAACAACAGCAGCGCCTGTCACTGTCACCGCTGATGCAACAACTGCAGCGCCTGTCACTGTCACCGCTGATGCAACAACTGCAGCGCCTGTCACTGTTACCGCTGATACAACAACTGCAGCGCCTGTCACTGTCACTGCTGATGCAACAACTGCAGCGCCTGTCACTGTTACCGCTGATACAACAACTGCAGCACCTGTCACTGTCACTGCTGACGCAACAACTGCAGCGCCTGCCACTGTCACTGCTGATCCAACAACTGCAGCGCCTATAACTGCCACCGCTGGTGCAACAACTGCAGCACCTGTCACTGTCACCGCTGATGCAACAACTGCAGCGCCTGTCACTGTCACTGCTGATGCAACAACTGCAGCGCCTGTCACTGTTACCGCTGATGCAACAACTGCAGCACCTGTCACCGTCACTGCTGACGCAACAACTGCAGCACCTGTCACCGTCACTGCTGACGCAACAACTGCAGCGCCTATAACTGTCACCGCTGATGCAACAACTGCAGCACCTGTCACTGTTACTGCTGATGCAACAACTGCAGCACCTGTCACTGTCACCGCTGATGCAACAACTGCAGCGCCTGTCACTGTCACCGCTGATGCAACAACTGCAGCGCCTGTAACTGTCACCGCTGATGCAACAACTGCAGCGCCTGCCACTGTCACTGCTGACGCAACAACTGCAGCGCCTGCCACTGTCACTGCTGATCCAACAACTGCAGCGCCTATAACTGCCACCGCTGATGCAACAACTGCAGCACCTGTCACTGTCACTGCTGACGCAACAACTGCAGCGCCTGCCACTGTCACTGCTGATCCAGCAACTGCAGCGCCTATAACTGTCACCGCTGATGCAACAACTGCAGCGCCTGTCACTGTCACCGCTGATGCAACAACTGCAGCGCCTGTCACTGTCACCGCTGATGCAACAACTGCAGCGCCTGTCACTGTCACCGCTGATGCAACAACTGCAGCGCCTGTCACTGTTACCGCTGATGCAACAACTGCAGCACCTGCCACCGTCACTGCTGACGCAACAACTGCAGCGCCTATAACTGTCACCGCTGATGCAACAACTGCAGCACCTGTCACCGTCACTGCTGATGCAACAACTGCAGCGCCTATAACTGTCACCGCTGATGCAACAACTGCAGCACCTGTCACTGTCACCGCTGATGCAACAACTGCAGCGCCTGTCACTGTTACCGCTGATACAACAACTGCAGCACCTGCCACTGTCACCGCTGATGCAACAACTGCAGCACCTGTTACCGTCACTGCTGACGCAACAACTGCAGCGCCTGCCACTGTCACTGCTGATCCAACAACTGCAGCGCCTGTAACTGTCACCGCTGATGCAACAACTGCAGCGCCTGCCACTGTCACTGCTGACGCAACAACTGCAGCGCCTATAACTGTCACCGCTGATGCAACAACTGCAGTGCCTGTCACTATCTCCGCTGATGCAACAACTGCAGCACCTGTCACTGTCACCGCTGATGCAACAACTGCAGCGCCTATAACTGCCACCGCTGGTGCAACAACTGCAGCACCTGTCACTGTCACCGCTGATGCAACAACTGCAGCGCCTGTCACTGTCACCGCTGATGCAACAACTGCAGCGCCTGTCACTGTCACCGCTGATGCAACAACTGCAGCGCCTGTCACTGTTACCGCTGATGCAACAACTGCAGCACCTGCCACCGTCACTGCTGACGCAACAACTGCAGCGCCTATAACTGTCACCGCTGATGCAACAACTGCAGCACCTGTCACCGTCACTGCTGATGCAACAACTGCAGCGCCTATAACTGTCACCGCTGATTCAACAACTGCAGCACCTGTCACTGTCACCGCTGATGCAACAACTGCAGCGCCTGTCACTGTTACCGCTGATACAACAACTGCAGCACCTGCCACTGTCACCGCTGATGCAACAACTGCAGCACCTGTTACCGTCACTGCTGACGCAACAACTGCAGCGCCTGCCACTGTCACTGCTGATCCAACAACTGCAGCGCCTGTAACTGTCACCGCTGATGCAACAACTGCAGCGCCTGCCACTGTCACTGCTGACGCAACAACTGCAGCGCCTGCCACTGTCACTGCTGATCCAACAACTGCAGCGCCTATAACTGCCACCGCTGATGCAACAACTGCAGCACCTGTCACTGTCACTGCTGACGCAACAACTGCAGCGCCTGCCACTGTCACTGCTGATCCAGCAACTGCAGCGCCTATAACTGTCACCGCTGATGCAACAACTGCAGCGCCTGCCACTGTCACTGCTGATCCAACAACTGCAGCGCCTATAACTGTCACCGCTGATGCAACAACTGCAGCGCCTACAACTGCCACCGCTGATGCAACAACTGCAGCGCCTATAACTGCCACCGCTGATGCAACAACTGCAGCGCCTATAACTGTCACCGCTGATGCAACAACTGCAGCACCTGTCACTGTCACCGCTGATGCAACAACTGCAGCACCTGTCACTGTCACCGCTGATGCAACAACTGCAGCGCCTGTCACTGTCACTGCTGACGCAACAACTGCAGCACCTGTTACCGTCACTGCTGACGCAACAACTGCAGCGCCTGCCACTGTCACTGCTGATCCAGCAACTGCAGCGCCTATAACTGTCACCGCTGATGCAACAACTGCAGCGCCTGCCACTGTCACTGCTGATCCAACAACTGCAGCGCCTATAACTGTCACCGCTGATGCAACAACTGCAGCGCCTACAACTGCCACCGCTGATGCAACAACTGCAGCGCCTATAACTGCCACCGCTGATGCAACAACTGCAGCGCCTATAACTGTCACCGCTGATGCAACAACTGCAGCACCTGTCACGGTCACCGCTGATGCAACAACTGCAGCACCTGTCACCATCACTGCTGACTCAACTGCAGCGCCTGCCACTGTCACCGCTGTTGCGACAACTGCAGCGCCTGTCACTGTCACCGCTGATGCAACAACTGCAGCGCCTGTCACTGTCACCGCTGATGCAACAACTGCAGCACCTGCCACTGTCAACGCTGATGCAACAACTGCAGCGCCTGTCACTGTCACCGCTGATGCAACAACTGCAGCGCCTGCCACTGTCACTGCTGATCCAACAACTGCAGCGCCTATAACTGTCACCGCTGATGCAACAACTGCAGCGCCTGTCACTGTCACCGCTGATGCAACAACTGCAGCGCTTGTCACTGTTACCGCTGATGCAACAACTGCAGCACCTGTCACTGTCACTGCTGACGCAACAACTGCAGCGCCTGCCACTGTCACTGCTGATCCAACAACTGCAGCGCCTATTACTGTCACCGCTGATGCAACAACTGCAGTGCCTGTCACTATCTCCGCTGATGCAACAACTGCAGCACCTGTCACTGTCACCGCTGATGCAACAACTGCAGCGCCTATAACTGCCACCGCTGATGCAACAACTGCAGCACCTGTCACTGTCACCGCTGATGCAACAACTGCAGCGCCTGTCACTGTCACTGCTGACGCAACAACTGCAGCGCCTGCCACTGTCACTGCTGATCCAATAACTGCAGCGTCTATAACTGTCACCGCTGATGCAACAACTGCAGCGCCTGTCACTGTCACTGCTGACGCAACAACTGCAGCGCCTGCCACTGTCACTGCTGATCCAATAACTGCAGCGTCTATAACTGTCACCGCTGATGCAACAACTGCAGCGCCTGTCACTGTCATCGCTGATGCAACAACTGCAGCGCCTGTCACTGTTACCGCTGATGCAACAACTGCAGCGCCTATCACTGTCACCGCTGATGCAACAACTGCAGCACCTGTCACTGTCACCGCTGATGCAACAACTGCAGCGCCTGCCACTGTCACTGCTGATCCAACAACTGCAGCGCCTGTCACTGTCACCGCTGATGCAACAACTGCAGCACCTGCCACTGTCAACGCTGATGCAACAACTGCAGCGCCTGTCACTATCACCGCTGATGCAACAACAGCAGCGCCTGTCACTGTCACCGCTGATGCAACAACAACTACTGGTTACAAAATATGAATACCAAATATACGCAGATAATTGCGGTTTAGCGATCCATTTCTTTCAGCTTTCAAATGTTGTTATTTGTAATAAATGATTTAAAATGAAAGATCGCATATCGAGTTATAGAAAAAGTTGCCTTTTGCAGTGTTGTTTCTGTCACTCAGCCATATTCGAAGTAATTTTGCAAAGCGCGTGTGTCCGTTTTTACACTTAGGTTATATGCCTACTTTGATAGTATTTTTTTTTGTAAGTATTACCTTTTTGACAAGTTCAATGTTTTTGAATCAAATTTTTTCATAATTACTATTGCACAACTTATTATTATTATATTTAACCCTAACTTGCTGTGAAGCTAGCTACTTAAGACAACTTGTAGCATTTGTTCTGTTTTATAACAGAATACCGTAAGACGGGATTAAAAATTGATAAAACATAAGATGTGTGTTCAAACTTTGCACAGATACTCAACATACACACACACGTCATACGACGGGGCGCGATTATCTAAGTAAAATGTTTAGCGCCACTTTTGGGCTCATAAACTGTACTAGCGACCATTCTTAGGTTACAATCATGCATCTTATCAGAAACTATCAACCATACAACGTTCAAAAAATCCTTTCACTTATGCTTACAATTTATGCTTTTTCATTGTTCGATTTTTTTTGGAACATTCGTCGAGATTTCCGTACTGTAAATGTACTGGCCGACGCGAGGACTGGACGACGTAGCATTATGGTGTGGAATAACCCTACTTCTGGCGCAGTCGGCTGATATGAACATATGTATGGAGTCAGACACCCGGACACGGACAGCTCCACTGCTGCAGCAGTTCAGTACCAAAAGAAAAAATTAAAAACCCTCAGTATATACTAGCTTCACAAAATGCATTACTTATGCATTATTCTTTGGATTACTTACATTCTAAAGAAGTCATTTTTTTCGAAATATTAAGTATTTGATTATCGGAACCGCGAGTTGTACGAAAGAGATACTGCGCCCCCGAAACGCAAAGGGTACAAGAAAGAACATGGATCGGATAGGTTTTAATCAGTAAAAGGCTGACACTCCCTCCCGCCCCGCCCAGGGCAGGGTAAGTCATGTGATGATCCGAAAAAAAAGAAGTGTTGGATTATGATTCTGAAAAATAGACGTTATTGTGAAGAGTGAGTTACCAATTAGTTAGGTCTGGTGACCCTGACTGTCACCATACAGAGAATTATTTAGGAGTCTCTCAAGGTCTATATACATTACCCAGTTTATGCAGAGCGGTAATCTACATATTTATGCAGAGCGGTAATAACGAAGAAGTAGCTAGGTACTCGAAGATAAATTTTCAAGTGCCACGCATGATAACGGCACATGGTGTTTCAAATGTTTGAAACACCTACTAATAATGTTTGCCCCTTCTTTTATCAATTAAATTATGTTGAATGTAGGTTGCTATTATATACTCTTTGAGCTCATGCAGCTGGATCTCAGCATGATACAAACACAAATATGTTAGTGACTCATATTAAAAACGGTTCGATCTAATCAGCTTATTTTGGAACTAAGTAAACATGAAAGAGGATTGGGGACCGTGTCTATAAGTGCATTAAAACGTGATTGAAAACAACAGGCTGTATAATTATTTTAATTATAATATATTTATTGTCTATTAGTCACAGTAATTACGTGTATTATAATGTGATCATAACATGAAGGTAGATATTAGTAGTGCACAGAAAATTAATAAGAATGGTGAAGATTTTATTTGCTATGGTGCTTGTGACATTTTGTGCAGTATTCAGAGGTATGTTAGCTATATTATTATTTTCATACCATCACGTCAGTATTTCTCAGAGGGTTAGGCAGAAGTGTAACAATGTACACCCACAATTCGCCGGTACGTTTAGGTCCCATGTATTAGGGGGCGAGCCATTAACCGGACACAAATCCTAACTCCGAGCTGCTACTGAGAATTTCATAAAAGAACCCAATAACACTTTCTGCTCGACCTGGGAATCGAACCCAAGACCTCTAGCGTAGCAGTCGCGCTTAGAACCACTAGGCTATCGAGGCAGTCAGTAAGCGGTTCCAGTAAATTATTATGCAAACATTTAAAATTGCATAACATTAATTGTACACGACGTATCGGGACCCTAAAGGTCCCGGAACTATGAAAGGTGTACGGGGAGCAGAAGCCAACTTGTAGAGGCATTTTAGAAGGTTTTACACACAAACATTGTTAAATATATTTTTTTAATTTTTTCCAACGCATTATTTCATATTTTTATAACGAAAAATATAAAAAAAAAAACAGTTCCCTTCCTTGACACCGAAGTATATTATATAATAAATTTAAAATATAGATAGATAAATATACCATTTATTTATTTCATTTACTGTTAATTTATTTTAATAAACTGTTCATTTAATTCTTTCCTTTATAATGCTCCTACGTACGGAACCCTCAGTAAGCGAGTCCGACTGGCCAATGTACGTTATTTTATATATTAAAATTGATTACATTCTTAAAGTGGAGTGTTAGTAATATAGTGTGGTTTAAACGCTCGCGAACGGTACCCTTTAACATACATTCAAATCGTTATTGATTTGGTTTTTCTTTTAGCCCACGCCCTGCAATGTTTCGTTTGTCAAGGCTGTCGGAAAGTGAACTCAACTCATATACAAACATGTCCCACAAAAAGAACAAATATTACAACAAGCACAAGCACTATCATGCCGACGACGACAGGCACAGAAGTGCCCACCACTACCATCACAAAGGCAACTACCACAGAAGTGCCCACAACTACCACCACGAAAGCAACTACCACAGAAGTGCCCACAACTACTACTACAAAGGAAACTACCACAGAAGTGCCCACTACTACGACAACTAAGGCAACTACCACAGTAGTGCCAACTACTACCACCATAAAGGCAACTACCACAGAAGTGCCCACAACTACGACAACTAAGGCAACTACCACAGAAGTGCCCAACACTACCACCATAAAGGCAACTACCACAGAAGTGCCCACTACTACGACAACTAAGGCAACTACCACAGAAGTGCCAACCACTACCACCACGAAAGCAACTACCACAGAAGTGCCAACCACTACCACCACGAAAGCAACTACCACAGAAGTGCCCACAACTACTACTACAAAGGCAACTACCACAGAAGTGCCCACTACTACGACAACTAAGGCAACTACCACAGAAGTGCCAACTACTACCACCATAAAGGAAACTACCACAGAAGTGCCCACAACTACGACAACTAAGGCAACTACCACAGAAGTGCCAATAACTACCACCATAAAGGCAACTACCGCAGAAAAGCCAATCACTACTACTACAAAGGCAACTACCACAGAAGTGCCAACCACTACCACCACGAAAGCAACTACCACAGAAGTGCCCACAACTACCACCATAAAGGAAACTACCACAGAAGTGCCAACCACTACCACCACGAAAGCAACTACCACAGAAGTGCCCACAACTACCACCATAAAGGCAACTACCACAGAAGTGCCAACCACTACCACCACAAAAGCAACTACCACAGAAATGCCCACAACTACGACAACTAAGGCAACTACCACAGAAGTGCCAACCACTACCACAACGAAAGCAACTACCACAGAAGTGCCCACAACTACGACAACTAAGGCAACTACCACAGAAGTGCCAACCACTACCACAACGAAAGCAACTACCACAGAAGTGCCCACAACTACTACTACAAAGGCAACTACCACAGAAGTGCCCACTACTACAACAACTAAGGCAACTACCACAGAAGTGCCAACTACTACCACCATAAAGGCAACTACCACAGAAGTGCCCACAACTACGACAACTAAGGCAACTACCACAGAAGTGCCCAACACTACCACCATAAAGGCAACTACCACAGAAGTGCCCACTACTACGACAACTAAGGCAACTACCACAGAAGTGCCAACCACTACCACCACGAAAGCAACTACCACAGAAGTGCCCACAACTACTACTACAAAGGCAACTACCACAGAAGTGCCAACTACTACCACCATAAAGGCAATTACCACAGAAGTGCCCACAACTACGACAACTAAGGCAACTACCACAGAAGTGCCCAACACTACCACCATAAAGGCAACTACCACAGAAGTGCCCACTACTACGACAACTAAGGCAACTACCACAGAAGTGCCAACCACTACCACCACGAAAGCAACTACCACAGAAGTGCCAACCACTACCACCACGAAAGCAACTACCACAGAAGTGCCCACAACTACTACTACTACAAAGGCAACTACCACAGAAGTGCCCACTACTACGACAACTAAGGCAACTACCACAGAAGTGCCAACTACTACCACCATAAAGGAAACTACCACAGAAGTGCCCACAACTACGACAACTAAGGCAACTACCACAGAAGTGCCAACAACTACCACCATAAAGGCAACTACCACAGAAGTGCCAACCACTACTACTACAAAGGCAACTACCACAGAAGTGCCAACCACTACCACCACGAAAGCAACTACCACAGAAGTGCCCACAACTACGACAACTAAGGCAACTACCACAGAAGTGCCCACAACTACCACCATAAAGGAAACTACCACAGAAGTGCCAACCACTACCACCACGAAAGCAACTACCACAGAAGTGCCCACAACTACCACCATAAAGGCAACTACCACAGAAGTGCCAACCACTACCACCACGAAAGCAACTACCACAGAAATGCCCACAACTACGACAACTAAGGCAACTACCACAGAAGTGCCAACCACTACCACAACGAAAGCAACTACCACAGAAGTGCCCACAACTACTACTACAAAGGCAACTACCACAGAAGTGCCCACTACTACGACAACTAAGGCAACTACCACAGAAGTGCCCACAACTACGACAACTAAGGCAACTACCACAGAAGTGCCCAACACTACCACCATAAAGGCAACTACCACAGAAGTGCCCACTACTACGACAACTAAGGCAACTACCACAGAAGTGCCAACCACTACCACCACGAAAGCAACTACCACAGAAGTGCCAACCACTACCACCACGAAAGCAACTACCACAGAAGTGCCCACAACTACTACTACTACAAAGGCAACTACCACAGAAGTGCCCACTACTACGACAACTAAGGCAACTACCACAGAAGTGCCAACAACTACCACCATAAAGGCAACTACCACAGAAGTGCCAACCACTACTACTACAAAGGCAACTACCACAGAAGTGCCAACCACTACCACCACGAAAGCAACTACCACAGAAGTGCCCACAACTACGACAACTAAGGCAACTACCACAGAAGTGCCCACAACTACCACCATAAAGGAAACTACCACAGAAGTGCCAACCACTACCACCACGAAAGCAACTACCACAGAAGTGCCCACAACTACCACCATAAAGGCAACTACCACAGAAGTGCCAACCACTACCACCACGAAAGCAACTACCACAGAAATGCCCACAACTACGACAACTAAGGCAACTACCACAGAAGTGCCAACCACTACCACAACGAAAGCAACTACCACAGAAGTGCCCACAACTACTACTACAACGGCAACTACCACAGAAGTGCCCACTACTACGACAACTAAGGCAACTACCACAGAAGTGCCAACCACAACCACCATGAAGGCAACTACCACAGAAGTGCCCACAACTACGACAACTAAGGCAACTACCACAGAAGTGCCAACAACTACCACCATAAAGGCAACTACCACAGTAGTGCCCACAACTACCACTACAAAGGCAACTACCACAGAAGTGCCAACGACTACCACCACGAAAGCAACTACCACAGAAGTGCCCACAACTACGACAACTAAGGCAACTACCACAGAAGTGCCCACAACTACCACCATAAAGGAAACTACCACAGAAGTGCCAACCACTACCACCACGAAAGCAACTACCACAGAAGTGCCTACAACTACCACCATAAAGGCAACTACCACAGAAGTGCCCACAACTACGACAACTAAGGCAACTACCACAGAAGTGCCAACCACTACCACAACGAAAGCAACTACCACAGAAGTGCCCACAACTACTACTACAAAGGCAACTACCACAGAAGTGTCCACTACTACGACAACTAAGGCAACTACCACAGAAGTGCCATTTACTACCACCATGAAGGCAACTACCACAGAAGTGCCCACAACTACGACAACTAAGGCAACTACCACAGATGTGCCAACAACTACGACCATAAAGGCAACTACCACAGAAGTGCCCACAACTACTACTACAAAGGCAACTACCACAGAAGTGCCCACTACTACCACTACAAAGGCAACTACCACAGAAGTACCCACAACTACGACAACTAAGGCAACTACCACAGAAGTGCCAACAACTACCACCATAAAGGCAACTACCACAGAAGTGCCCACAACTACGACAACTAAGGCAACTACCACAGAAGTGCCAACCACTACCACAACGAAAGCAACTACCACAGAAGTGCCCACAACTACTACTACAAAGGAAACTACCACAGAAGTGCCCACTACTACGACAACTAAGGCAACTACCACAGAAGTGCCAACTACTACCACCATAAAGGAAACTACCACAGAAGTGCCAACCACTACCACCACGAAAGCAACTACCACAGAAGTGCCCACAACTACTACTACAAAGGCAACTACCACAGAAGTGCCCACTACTACGACAACTAAGGCAACTACCACAGAAGTGCCAACCACTACCACCATGAAGGCAACTACCACAGAAGTGCCCACAACTACGACAACTAAGGCAACTACCACAGAAGTGCCAACCACTACCACAACGAAAGCAACTACCACAGAAGTGCCAACTACTACCACCATAAAGGAAACTACCACAGAAGTGCCAACCACTACCACCACGAAAGCAACTACCACAGAAGTGCCCACAACTACGACAACTAAGGCAACTACCACAGAAGTGCCAACCACTACCACAACGAAAGCAACTACCACAGAAGTGCCCACAACTACAACTACAAAGGCAACTACCACAGAAGTGCCAAGCACTACCACCACGAAAGCAACTACCACAGAAGTGCCCACAACTACGACAACTAAGGCAACTACCACAGAAGTGCCCACAACTACCACCATAAAGGAAACTACCACAGAAGTGCCAACCACTACCACCACGAAAGCAACTACCACAGAAGTGCCCACAACTACCACCATAAAGGCAACTACCACAGAAGTGCCAACCACTACCACCACGAAAGCAACTACCACAGAAGTGCCCACAACTACGACAACTAAGGCAACTACCACAGAAGTGCCAACCACTACCACAACGAAAGCAACTACCACAGAAGTGCCCACAACTACTACTACAAAGGAAACTACCACAGAAGTGCCCACTACTACGACAACTAAGGCAACTACCACAGAAACGCCAACTACTACCACCATAAAGGAAACTACCACAGAAGTGCCAACCACTACCACCACGAAAGCAACTACCACAGAAGTGCCCACAACTACTACTACAAAGGCAACTACCACAGAAGTGCCCACTACTACGACAACTAAGGCAACTACCACAGAAGTGCCAACCACTACCACCATGAAGGCAACTACCACAGAAGTGCCCACAACTACGACAACTAAGGAAACTACCACAGAAGTGCCAACCACTACCACCACGAAAGCAACTACCACAGAAGTGCCCACAACTACGACAACTAAGGCAACTACCACAGAAGTGCCAACCACTACCACAACGAAAGCAACTACCACAGAAGTGCCCACAACTACGACAACTAAGGCAACTACCACAGAAGTGCCAACAACTACCACCATAAAGGCAACTACCACAGAAGTGCCCACAACTACGACAACTAAGGCAACTACCACAGAAGTGCCAACCACTACCACCATAAAGGCAACTACCACAGAAGTGCCCACAACTACGACAACTAAGGCAACTACCACAGAAGTGCCAACCACTACCACAACGAAAGCAACTACCACAGAAGTGCCCACAACTACTACTACAAAGGAAACTACCACAGAAGTGCCCACTACTACGACAACTAAGGCAACTACCACAGAAGTGCCAACTACTACCACCATAAAGGCAACTACCACAGAAGTGCCCACAACTACGACAACTAAGGCAACTACCACAGAAGTGCCCAACACTACCACCATAAAGGCAACTACCACAGAAGTGCCCACTACTACGACAACTAAGGCAACTACCACAGAAGTGCCAACCACTACCACCACGAAAGCAACTACCACAGAAGTGCCAACCAATACCACCACGAAAGCAACTACCACAGAAGTGCCCACAACTACTACTACAAAGGCAACTACCACAGAAGTGCCCACTACTACGACAACTAAGGCAACTACCACAGAAGTGCCAACTACTACCACCATAAAGGAAACTACCACAGAAGTGCCCACAACTACGACAACTAAGGCAACTACCACAGAAGTGCCAACAACTACCACCATAAAGGCAACTACCGCAGAAAAGCCAATCACTACTACTACAAAGGCAACTACCACAGAAGTGCCAACCACTACCACCACGAAAGCAACTACCACAGAAGTGCCCACAACTACCACCATAAAGGAAACTACCACAGAAGTGCCAACCACTACCACCACGAAAGCAACTACCACAGAAGTGCCAACAACTACCACCATAAAGGCAACTACCACAGAAGTGCCAACCACTACCACCACGAAAGCAACTACCACAGAAATGCCCACAACTACGACAACTAAGGCAACTACCACAGAAGTGCCAACCACTACCACAACGAAAGCAACTACCACAGAAGTGCCCACAACTACGACAACTAAGGCAACTACCACAGAAGTGCCAACCACTACCACAACGAAAGCAACTACCACAGAAGTGCCCACAACTACTACTACAAAGGCAACTACCACAGAAGTGCCCACTACTACAACAACTAAGGCAACTACCACAGAAGTGCCAACTACTACCACCATAAAGGCAACTACCACAGAAGTGCCCACAACTACGACAACTAAGGCAACTACCACAGAAGTGCCCAACACTACCACCATAAAGGCTACTACCACAGAAGTGCCCACTACTACGACAACTAAGGCAACTACCACAGAAGTGCCAACCACTACCACCACGAAAGCAACTACCACAGAAGTGCCAACCACTACCACCACGAAAGCAACTACCACAGAAGTGCCCACAACTACTACTACAAAGGCAACTACCACAGAAGTGCCCACTACTACGACAACTAAGGCAACTACCACAGAAGTGCCAACTACTACCACCATAAAGGAAACTACCACAGAAGTGCCCACAACTACGACAACTAAGGCAACTACCACAGAAGTGCCAACAACTACCACAACGAAAGCAACTACCACAGAAGTGCCCACAACTACTACTACAAAGGCAACTACCACAGAAGTGCCCACTACTACGACAACTAAGGCAACTACCACAGAAGTGCCATTTACTACCACCATGAAGGCAACTACCACAGAAGTGCCCACAACTACGACAACTAAGGCAACTACCACAGATGTGCCAACAACTACCACCATAAAGGCAACTACCACAGAAGTGCCCACAACTACTACTACAAAGGCAACTACCACAGAAGTGCCCACTACTACCACTACAAAGGCAACTACCACAGAAGTACCCACAACTACGACAACTAAAGCAACTACCACAGAAGTGCCAACAACTACCACCATAAAGGCAACTACCACAGAAGTGCCCACAACTACGACAACTAAGGCAACTACCACAGAAGTGCCAACCACTACCACAACGAAAGCAACTACCACAGAAGTGCCCACAACTACTACTACAAAGGAAACTACCACAGAAGTGCCCACTACTACGACAACTAAGGCAACTACCACAGAAGTGCCAACTACTACCACCATAAAGGAAACTACCACAGAAGTGCCAACCACTACCACCACGAAAGCAACTACCACAGAAGTGCCCACAACTACTACTACAAAGGCAACTACCACAGAAGTGCCCACAACTACGACAACTAAGGCAACTACCACAGAAGTGCCAACCACTACCACAACGAAAGCAACTACCACAGAAGTGCCCACAACTACGACAACTAAGGCAACTACCACAGAACTGCCAACCACTACCACAACGAAAGCAACTACCACAGAAGTGCCCACAACTACAACTACAAAGGCAACTACCACAGAAGTGCCAACCACTACCACCACGAAAGCAACTACCACAGAAGTGCCCACAACTACAACTACAAAGGCAACTACCACAGAAGTGCCAACCACTACCACCACGAAAGCAACTACCACAGAAGTGCCCACAACTACGACAACTAAGGCAACTACCACAGAAGTGCCCACAACTACCACCATAAAGGAAACTACCACAGAAGTGCCAACCACTACCACCACGAAAGCAACTACCACAGAAGTGCCCACAACTACCACCATAAAGGAAACTACCACAGAAGTGCCAACCACTACCACCACAAAAGCAACTACCACAGAAGTGCCCACAACTACCACCATAAAGGCAACTACCACAGAAGTGCCCACAACTACGACAACTAAGGCAACTACCACAGAAGTGCCAACCACTACCACAACGAAAGCAACTACCACAGAAGTGCCCACAACTACTACTACAAAGGAAACTACCACAGAAGTGCCCACTACTACGACAACTAAGGCAACTACCACAGAAGTGCCAACTACTACCACCATAAAGGAAACTACCACAGAAGTGCCAACCACTACCACAACGAAAGCAACTACCACAGAAGTGCCCACAACTACAACTACAAAGGCAACTACCACAGAAGTGCCAACCACTACCACCACGAAAGCAACTACCACAGAAGTGCCCACAACTACGACAACTAAGGCAACTACCACAGAAGTGCCCACAACTACTACTACAAAGGCAACTACCACAGAAGTGCCCACTACTACAACAACTAAGGCAACTACCACAGAAGTGCCAACTACTACCACCATAAAGGCAACTACCACAGAAGTGCCCACAACTACGACAACTAAGGCAACTACCACAGAAGTGCCCAACACTACCACCATAAAGGCAACTACTACAGAAGTGCCCACTACTACGACAACTAAGGCAACTACCACAGAAGTGCCAACCACTACCACCACGAAAGCAACTACCACAGAAGTGCCAACCACTACCACCACGAAAGCAACTACCACAGAAGTGCCCACAACTACTACTACAAAGGCAACTACCACAGAAGTGCCCACTACGACTACTACAAAGGCAACTACCACAGAAGTACCCACAACTACGACAACTAAGGCAACTACCACAGAAGTGCCAACCACTACCACAACGAAAGCAACTACTACAGAAGTGCCCACAACAACTACTACAAAGGCAACTACCACAGAAGTGCCCACTACTACGACAACTAAGGCAACTACCACAGAAGTGCCAACCACTACCACAACGAAAGCAACTACCACAGAAGTGCCCACAACTACGACAACGAAGGCAACTACCACAGAATTGCCCACAACTACCACCATAAAGGCAACTACCACAGAAGTGCCCACTACTACGTCAACTAAGGCAACTACCACAGAAGTGCCCACAACTACTACTACAAAGGCAACTACCACAGAAGTGCCCACTACTACCACTACAAAGGCAACTACCACAGAAGTACCCACAACTACGACAACTAAGGCAACTACCACAGAAGTGCCAACCACTACCACAACGAAAGCAACTACCACAGAAGTGCCCACAACTACTACTACAAAGGCAACTACCACAGAAGTGTCCACTACTACGACAACTAAGGCAACTACCACAGAAGTGCCATTTACTACCACCATGAAGGCAACTACCACAGAAGTGCCCACAACTACGACAACTAAGGCAACCACCACAGATGTGCCAACAACTACCACCATAAAGGCAACTACCACAGAAGTGCCCACAACTACTACTACAAAGGCAACTACCACAGAAGTGCCCACTACTACCACTACAAAGGCAACTACCACAGAAGTACCCACAACTAAGACATCTAAGGCAACTACCACAGAAGTGCCAACAACTACCACCATAAAGGCAACTACCACAGAAGTGCCCACAACTACGACAACTAAGACAACTACCACAGAAGTGCCAACCACTACCACAACGAAAGCAACTACCACAGAAGTGCCCACAACTACTACTACAAAGGCAACTACCACAGAAGTGCCCACTACTACCACTACAAAGGCAACTACCACAGAAGTACCCACAACTACGACAACTAAGGCAACTACCACAGAAGTGCCAACCACTACCACAACGAAAGCAACTACCACAGAAGTGCCCACAACTACTACTACAAAGGCAACTACCACAGAAGTGTCCACTACTACGACAACTAAGGCAACTACCACAGAAGTGCCATTTACTACCACCATGAAGGCAACTACCACAGAAGTGCCCACAACTACGACAACTAAGGCAACCACCACAGATGTGCCAACAACTACCACCATAAAGGCAACCACCACAGAAGTGCCCACAACTACTACTACAAAGGCAACTACCACAGAAGTGCCCACTACTACCACTACAAAGGCAACTACCACAGAAGTACCCACAACTACGACATCTAAGGCAACTACCACAGAAGTGCCAACAACTACCACCATAAAGGCAACTACCACAGAAGTGCCCACAACTACGACAACTAAGACAACTACCACAGAAGTGCCAACCACTACCACAACGAAAGCAACTACCACAGAAGTGCCCACAACTACTACTACAAAGGAAACTACCACAGAAGTGCCCACTACTACGACAACTAAGGCAACTACCACAGAAGTGCCAACTACTACCACCATAAAGGAAACTACCACAGAAGTGCCAACCACTACCACCACGAAAGCAACTACCACAGAAGTGCCCACAACTACTACTACAAAGGCAACTACCACAGAAGTGCCCACTACTACGACAACTAAGGCAACTACCACAGAAGTGCCAACCACTACCACCATGAAGGCAACTACCACAGAAGTGCCCACAACTACGACAACTAAGGCAACTACCACAGAAGTGCCAACCACTACCACAACGAAAGCAACTACCACAGAAGTGCCCACAACTACTACTACAAAGGAAACTACCACAGAAGTGCCCACTACTACGACCATAAAGGAAACTACCACAGAAGTGCCAACCACTACCACCACGAAAGCAACTACCACAGAAGTGCCCACAACTACAACTACAAAGGCAACTACCACAGAAGTGCCAACCACTACCACTACGAAAGCAACTACCACAGAAGTGCCCACAACTACGACATCTAAGGCAACTACCACAGAAGTGCCAACAACTACCACCATAAAGGCAACTACCACAGAAGTGCCCACAACTACGACAACTAAGACAACTACCACAGAAGTGCCAACCACTACCACAACGAAAGCAACTACCACAGAAGTGCCCACAACTACTACTACAAAGGCAACTACCACAGAAGTGCCCACTACTACCACTACAAAGGCAACTACCACAGAAGTACCCACAACTACGACAACTAAGGCAACTACCACAGAAGTGCCAACCACTACCACAACGAAAGCAACTACCACAGAAGTGCCCACAACTACTACTACAAAGGCAACTACCACAGAAGTGTCCACTACTACGACAACTAAGGCAACTACCACAGAAGTGCCATTTACTACCACCATGAAGGCAACTACCACAGAAGTGCCCACAACTACGACAACTAAGGCAACCACCACAGATGTGCCAACAACTACCACCATAAAGGCAACTACCACAGAAGTGCCCACAACTACTACTACAAAGGCAACTACCACAGAAGTGCCCACTACTACCACTACAAAGGCAACTACCACAGAAGTACCCACAACTACGACATCTAAGGCAACTACCACAGAAGTGCCAACAACTACCACCATAAAGGCAACTACCACAGAAGTGCCCACAACTACGACAACTAAGACAACTACCACAGAAGTGCCAACCACTACCACAACGAAAGCAACTACCACAGAAGTGCCCACAACTACTACTACAAAGGAAACTACCACAGAAGTGCCCACTACTACGACAACTAAGGCAACTACCACAGAAGTGCCAACTACTACCACCATAAAGGAAACTACCACAGAAGTGCCAACCACTACCACCACGAAAGCAACTACCACAGAAGTGCCCACAACTACTACTACAAAGGCAACTACCACAGAAGTGCCCACTACTACGACAACTAAGGCAACTACCACAGAAGTGCCAACCACTACCACCATGAAGGCAACTACCACAGAAGTGCCCACAACTACGACAACTAAGGCAACTACCACAGAAGTGCCAACCACTACCACAACGAAAGCAACTACCACAGAAGTGCCCACAACTACTACTACAAAGGAAACTACCACAGAAGTGCCCACTACTACGACCATAAAGGAAACTACCACAGAAGTGCCAACCACTACCACCACGAAAGCAACTACCACAGAAGTGCCCACAACTACTACTACAAAGGCAACTACCACAGAAGTGCCCACTACTACGACAACTAAGGCAACTACCACAGAAGTGCCAACCACTACCACCATGAAGGCAACTACCACAGAAGTGCCCACAACTACGACAACTAAGGCAACTACCACAGAAGTGCCAACCACTACCACAACGAAAGCAACTACCACAGAAGTGCCCACAACTACAACTACAAAGGCAACTACCACAGAAGTGCCAACCACTACCACTACGAAAGCAACTACCACAGAAGTGCCCACAACTACGACAACTAAGGCAACTACCACAGAAGTGCCAACAACTACCACCATAAAGGCAACTACCACAGAAGTGCCCACAACTACGACAACTAAGGCAACTACCACAGAAGTGCCAACCACTACCACAACGAAAGCAACTACCACAGAAGTGCCCACAACTACTACTACAAAGGCAACTACCACAGAAGTGCCCACTACTACAACAACTAAGGCAACTACCACAGAAGTGCCAACTACTACCACCATAAAGGCAATTACCACAGAAGTGCCCACAACTACGACAACTAAGGCAACTACCACAGAAGTGCCCAACACTACCACCATAAAGGCAACGACCACAGAAGTGCCCACTACTACGACAACTAAGGCAACTACCACAGAAGTGCCAACCACTACCACCACGAAAGCAACTACCACAGAAGTGCCAACCACTACCACCACGAAAGCAACTACCACAGAAGTGCCCACAACTACTACTACAAAGGAAACTACCACAGAAGTGCCCACTACTACGACAACTAAGGCAACTACCACAGAAGTGCCAACTACTACCACCATAAAGGAAATTACCACAGAAGTGCCAACCACTACCACCACGAAAGCAACTACCACAGAAGTGCCCACAACTACTACTACAAAGGCAACTACCACAGAAGTGCCCACTACTACGACAACTAAGGCAACTACCACAGAAGTGCCCACAACTACGACAACTAAGGCAACTACCACAGAAGTGCCCACAACTACCACCATAAAGGAAACTACCACAGAAGTGCCAACCACTACCACCACGAAAGCAACTACCACAGAAGTGCCTACAACTACCACCATAAAGGCAACTACCACAGAAGTGCCCACAACTACGACAACTAAGGCAACTACCACAGAAGTGCCAACCACTACCACAACGAAAGCAACTACCACAGAAGTGCCCACAACTACTACTACAAAGGCAACTACCACAGAAGTGTCCACTACTACGACAACTAAGGCAACTACCACAGAAGTGCCATTTACTACCACCATGAAGGCAACTACCACAGAAGTGCCCACAACTACCACCATAAAGGCAACTACCACAGATGTGCCAACCACTACCACCACGAAAGCAACTACCACAGAAGTGCCCACAACTACGACAACTAAGGCAACTACCACAGAAGTGCCAACCACTACCACAACGAAAGCAACTACCACAGAAGTGCCCACAACTACTACTACAAAGGAAACTACCACAGAAGTGCCCACTACTACGACAACTAAGGCAACTACCACAGAAGTGCCAACTATTACCACCATAAAGGAAACTACCACAGAAGTGCCAACCACTACCACCACGAAAGCAACTACCACAGAAGTGCCCACAACTACTACTACAAAGGCAACTACCACAGAAGTGCCCACTACTACGACAACTAAGGCAACTACCACAGAAGTGCCAACCACTACCACCATGAAGGCAACTACCACAGAAGTGCCCACAACTACGACAACTAAGGAAACTACCACAGAAGTGCCAACCACTACCACCACGAAAGCAACTACCACAGAAGTGCCCACAACTACGACAACTAAGGCAACTACCACAGAAGTGCCAACCACTACCACAACGAAAGCAACTACCACAGAAGTGCCCACAACTACGACAACTAAGGCAACTACCACAGAAGTGCCAACAACTACCACCATAAAGGCAACTACCACAGAAGTGCCCACAACTACGACAACTAAGGCAACTACCACAGAAGTGCCAACCACTACCACCATAAAGGCAACTACCACAGAAGTGCCCACAACTACTACTACAAAGGCAACTACCACAGAAGTGCCCACTACTACAACAACTAAGGCAACTACCACAGAAGTGCCAACCACTACCACCACGAAAGCAACTACCACAGAAGTGCCCACAACTACGACAACTAAGGCAACTACCACAGAAGTGCCCACAACTACCACCATAAAGAAAACTACCACAGAAGTGCCAACCACTACCACCACGAAAGCAACTACCACAGAAGTGCCCACAACTACCACCATAAAGGCAACTACCACAGAAGTGCCAACCACTACCACCACGAAAGCAACTACCACAGAAATGCCCACAACTACGACAACTAAGGCAACTACCACAGAAGTGCCAACCACTACCACAACGAAAGCAACTACCACAGAAGTGCCCACAACTACTACTACAAAGGCAACTACCACAGAAGTGCCCACTACTACGACAACTAAGGCAACTACCACAGAAGTGCCAACCACAACCACCATGAAGGCAACTACCACAGAAGTGCCCACAACTACGACAACTAAGGCAACTACCACAGAAGTGCCAACAACTACCACCATAAAGGCAACTACCACAGTAGTGCCCACAACTACCACTACAAAGGCAACTACCACAGAAGTGCCAACGACTACCACCACGAAAGCAACTACCACAGAAGTGCCCACAACTACGACAACTAAGGCAACTACCACAGAAGTGCACACAACTACCACCATAAAGGAAACTACCACAGAAGTGCCAACCACTACCACCACGAAAGCAACTACCACAGAAGTGCCTACAACTACCACCATAAAGGCAACTACCACAGAAGTGCCCACAACTACGACAACTAAGGCAACTACCACAGAAGTGCCAACCACTACCACAACGAAAGCAACTACCACAGAAGTGCCCACAACTACTACTACAAAGGCAACTACCACAGAAGTGTCCACTACTACGACAACTAAGGCAACTACCACAGAAGTGCCATTTACTACCACAATGAAGGCAACTACCACAGAAGTGCCCACAACTACCACCATAAAGGCAACTACCACAGATGTGCCAACCACTACCACCACGAAAGCAACTACCACAGAAGTGCCCACAACTACGACAACTAAGGCAACTACCACAGAAGTGCCAACCACTACCACAACGAAAGCAACTACCACAGAAGTGCCCACAACTACTACTACAAAGGAAACTACCACAGAAGTGCCCACTACTACGACAACTAAGGCAACTACCACAGAAGTGCCAACTATTACCACCATAAAGGAAACTACCACAGAAGTGCCAACCACTACCACCACGAAAGCAACTACCACAGAAGTGCCCACAACTACTACTACAAAGGCAACTACCACAGAAGCGCCCACTACTACGACAACTAAGGCAACTACCACAGAAGTGCCAACCACTACCACCATGAAGGCAACTACCACAGAAGTGCCCACAACTACGACAACTAAGGAAACTACCACAGAAGTGCCAACCACTACCACCACGAAAGCAACTACCACAGAAGTGCCCACAACTACGACAACTAAGGCAACTACCACAGAAGTGCCAACCACTACCACAACGAAAGCAACTACCACAGAAGTGCCCACAACTACGACAACTAAGGCAACTACCACAGAAGTGCCAACAACTACCACCATAAAGGCAACTACCACAGAAGTGCCCACAACTACGACAACTAAGGCAACTACCACAGAAGTGCCAACCACTACCACCATAAAGGCAACTACCACAGAAGTGCCCACAACTACGACAACTAAGGCAACTACCACAGAAGTGCCAACCACTACCACAACGAAAGCAACTACCACAGAAGTGCCCACAACTACTACTACAAAGGAAACTACCACAGAAGTGCCCACTACTACGACAACTAAGGCAACTACCACAGAAGTGCCAACTACTACCACCATAAAGGAAACTACCACAGAAGTGCCCACTACTACGACAACTAAGGCAACTACCACAGAAGTGCCAACCACTACCACCACGAAAGCAACTACCACAGAAGTGCCAACCACTACCACCACGAAAGCAACTACCACAGAAGTGCCCACAACTACTACTACAAAGGCAACTACCACAGAAGTGCCCACTACTACGACAACTAAGGCAACTACCACAGAAGTGCCCAACACTACCACCATAAAGGCAACTACCACAGAAGTGCCCACAACTACTACTACAAAGGCAACTACCACAGAAGTGCCCACTACGACTACTACAAAGGCAACTACCACAGAAGTACCCACAACTACGACAACTAAGGCAACTACCACAGAAGTGCCAACCACTACCACAACGAAAGCAACTACTACAGAAGTGCCCACAACTACTACTACAAAGGCAACTACCACAGAAGTGCCCACAACTACTACTACAAAGGAAACTACCACAGAAGTGCCCACTACTACGACAACTAAGGCAACTACCACAGAAGTGCCAACTACTACCACCATAAAGGAAACTACCACAGAAGTGCCAACCACTACCACAACGAAAGCAACTACCACAGAAGTGCCAACCACTACCACCACGAAAGCAACTACCACAGAAGTGCCCACAACTACGACAACTAAGGCAACTACCACAGAAGTGCCCACAACTACTACTACAAAGGCAACTACCACAGAAGTGCCCACTACTACAACAACTAAGGCAACTACCACAGAAGTGCCAACTACTACCACCATAAAGGCAACTACCACAGAAGTGCCCACAACTACGACAACTAAGGCAACTACCACAGAAGTGCCCAACACTACCACCATAAAGGCAACTACTACAGAAGTGCCCACTACTACGACAACTAAGGCAACTACCACAGAAGTGCCAACCACTACCACCACGAAAGCAACTACCACAGAAGTGCCAACCACTACCACCACGAAAGCAACTACCACAGAAGTGCCCACAACTACTACTACAAAGGCAACTACCACAGAAGTGCCCACTACGACTACTACAAAGGCAACTACCACAGAAGTGTCCACTACTACGACAACTAAGGCAACTACCACAGAAGTGCCATTTACTACCACCATGAAGGCAACTACCACAGAAGTGCCCACAACTACGACAACTAAGGCAACCACCACAGATGTGCCAACAACTACCACCATAAAGGCAACTACCACAGAAGTGCCCACAACTACTACTACAAAGGCAACTACCACAGAAGTGCCAACCACTACCACCACGAAAGCAACTACCACAGAAGTGCCCACAACTACTACTACAAAGGCAACTACCACAGAAGTGCCAACAACTACCACCATAAAGGCAACTACCACAGAAGTGCCCACAACTACGACAACTAAGACAACTACCACAGAAGTGCCAACCACTACCACAACGAAAGCAACTACCACAGAAGTGCCCACAACTACTACTACAAAGGAAACTACCACAGAAGTGCCCACTACTACGACAACTAAGGCAACTACCACAGAAGTGCCAACTACTACCACCATAAAGGAAACTACCACAGAAGTGCCAACCACTACCACCACGAAAGCAACTACCACAGAAGTGCCCACAACTACTACTACAAAGGCAACTACCACAGAAGTGCCCACTACTACGACAACTAAGGCAACTACCACAGAAGTGCCAACCACTACCACCATGAAGGCAACTACCACAGAAGTGCCCACAACTACGACAACTAAGGCAACTACCACAGAAGTGCCAACCACTACCACAACGAAAGCAACTACCACAGAAGTGCCCACAACTACTACTACAAAGGAAACTACCACAGAAGTGCCCACTACTACGACAACTAAGGCAACTACCACAGAAGTGCCAACTACTACCACCATAAAGGAAACTACCACAGAAGTGCCAACCACTACCACCACGAAAGCAACTACCACAGAAGTGCCCACAACTACAACTACAAAGGCAACTATCACAGAAGTGCCAACCACTACCACCACGAAAGCAACTACCACAGAAGTGCCCACAACTACGACAACTAAGGCAACTACCACAGAAGTGCCAACCACTACCACAACGAAAGCAACTACCACAGAAGTGCCCACAACTACGACAACTAAGGCAACTACCACAGAAGTGCCAACAACTACCACCATAAAGGCAACTACCACAGAAGTGCCCACAACTACGACAACTAAGGCAACTACCACAGAAGTGCCAACCACTACCACCATAAAGGCAACTACCACAGAAGTGCCCACAACTACGACAACTAAGGCAACTACCACAGAAGTGCCAACCACTACCACAACGAAAGCAACTACCACAGAAGTGCCCACAACTACTACTACAAAGGAAACTACCACAGAAGTGCCCACTACTACGACAACTAAGGCAACTACCACAGAAGTGCCAACTACTACCACCATAAAGGAAACTACCACAGAAGTGCCCACTACTACGACAACTAAGGCAACTACCACAGAAGTGCCAACCACTACCACCACGAAAGCAACTACCACAGAAGTGCCAACCACTACCACCACGAAAGCAACTATCACAGAAGTGCCCACAACTACTACTACAAAGGCAACTACCACAGAAGTGCCCACTACTACGACAACTAAGGCAACTACCACAGAAGTGCCCAACACTACCACCATAAAGGCAACTACCACAGAAGTGCCCACAACTACTACTACAAAGGCAACTACCACAGAAGTGCCCACTACGACTACTACAAAGGCAACTACCACAGAAGTACCCACAACTACGACAACTAAGGCAACTACCACAGAAGTGCCAACTACTACCACCATAAAGGAAACTACCACAGAAGTGCCAACCACTACCACCACGAAAGCAACTACCACAGAAGTGCCCACAACTACAACTACAAAGGCAACTATCACAGAAGTGCCAACCACTACCACCACGAAAGCAACTACCACAGAAGTGCCCACAACTACGACAACTAAGGCAACTACCACAGAAGTGCCAACAACTACCACCATAAAGGCAACTACCACAGAAGTGCCCACAACTACGACAACTAAGGCAACTACCACAGAAGTGCCAACCACTACCACAACGAAAGCAACTACCACAGAAGTGCCCACAACTACTACTACAAAGGCAACTACCACAGAAGTGCCCACTACTACAACAACTAAGGCAACTACCACAGAAGTGCCAACTACTACCACCATAAAGGCAATTACCACAGAAGTGCCCACAACTACGACAACTAAGGCAACTACCACAGAAGTGCCCAACACTACCACCATAAAGGCAACTACCACAGAAGTGCCCACTACTACGACAACTAAGGCAACTACCACAGAAGTGCCAACCACTACCACCACGAAAGCAACTACCACAGAAGTGCCAACCACTACCACCATGAAGGCAACTACCACAGAAGTGCCCACAACTACGACAACTAAGGCAACTACCACAGAAGTGCCAACCACTACCACAACGAAAGCAACTACCACAGAAGTGCCCACAACTACTACTACAAAGGAAACTACCACAGAAGTGCCCACTACTACGACAACTAAGGCAACTACCACAGAAGTGCCAACTACTACCACCATAAAGGAAACTACCACAGAAGTGCCAACCACTACCACCACGAAAGCAACTACCACAGAAGTGCCAACCACTACCACCACGAAAGCAACTACCACAGACGTGCCCACAACTACTACTACAAAGGAAACTACCACAGAAGTGCCCACAACTACGACAACTAAGGCAACTACCACAGAAGTGCCAAAAACTACCACCATAAAGGCAACTACCACAGAAGTGCCCACAACTACGACAACTAAGGCAACTACCACAGAAGTGCCAACCACTACCACAACGAAAGCAACTACCACAGAAGTGCCCACAACTACTACTACAAAGGCAACTACCACAGAAGTGCCCACTACTACAACAACAAAGGCAACTACCAAAGAAGTGCCAACCACTACCACCACGAAAGCAACTACCACAGAAGTGCCCACAACTACGACAACTAAGGCAACTACCACAGAAGTGCCCACAACTACCACCATAAAGGAAACTACCACAGAAGTGCCAACCACTACCACCACGAAAGCAACTACCACAGAAGTGCCCACAACTACCACCATAAAGGCAACTACCACAGAAGTGCCAACCACTACCACAACGAAAGCAACTACCACAGAAGTGCCCACAACTACTACTACAAAGGCAACTACCACAGAAGTGCCCACTACTACGACAACTAAGGCAACTACCACAGAAGTGCCAACCACAACCACCATGAAGGCAACTACCACAGAAGTGCCAACTACTACCACCATAAAGGAAACTACCACAGAAGTGCCAACCACTACCACCACGAAAGCAACTACCACAGAAGTGCCCACAACTACAACTACAAAGGCAACTACCACAGAAGTGCCAACCACTACCACCACGAAAGCAACTACCACAGAAGTGCCCACAACTACGACAACTAAGGCAACTACCACAGAAGTGCCAACAACTACCACCATAAAGGCAACTACCACAGAAGTGCCCACAACTACGACAACTAAGGCAACTACCACAGAAGTGCCAACCACTACCACAACGAAAGCAACTACCACAGAAGTGCCCACAACTACTACTACAAAGGCAACTACCACAGAAGTGCCCACTACTACAACAACTAAGGCAACTACCAAAGAAGTGCCAACCACTACCACAACGAAAGCAACTACCACAGAAGTGCCCACAACTACGACAACTAAGGCAACTACCACAGAAGTGCCAACAACTACCACCATAAAGGCAACTACCACAGAAGTGCCCACAACTACGACAACTAAGGCAACTACCACAGAAGTGCCAACCACTACCACCATAAAGGCAACTACCACAGAAGTGCCCACAACTACGACAACTAAGGCAACTACCACAGAAGTGCCAACCACTACCACAACGAAAGCAACTACCACAGAAGTGCCAACCACTACCACCACGAAAGCAACTACCACAGAAGTGCCCACAACTACGACAACTAAGGCAACTACCACAGAAGTGCCAACCACTACCACAACGAAAGCAACTACCACAGAAGTGCCCACAACTACGACAACTAAGGCAACTACCACAGAAGTGCCAACAACTACCACCATAAAGGCAACTACCACAGAAGTGCCCACAACTACGACAACTAAGGCAACTACCACAGAAGTGCCAACCACTACCACCATAAAGGCAACTACCACAGAAGTGCCCACAACTACGACAACTAAGGCAACTACCACAGAAGTGCCAACCACTACCACAACGAAAGCAACTACCACAGAAGTGCCCACAACTACTACTACAAAGGAAACTACCACAGAAGTGCCCACTACTACGACAACTAAGGCAACTACCACAGAAGTGCCAACTACTACCACCATAAAGGAAACTACCACAGAAGTGCCCACTACTACGACAACTAAGGCAACTACCACAGAAGTGCCAACCACTACCACCACGAAAGCAACTACCACAGAAGTGCCAACCACTACCACCACGAAAGCAACTACCACAGAAGTGCCCACAACTACTACTACAAAGGCAACTACCACAGAAGTGCCCACTACTACGACAACTAAGGCAACTACCACAGAAGTGCCCAACACTACCACCATAAAGGCAACTACCACAGAAGTGCCCACAACTACTACTACAAAGGCAACTACCACAGAAGTGCCCACTACGACTACTACAAAGGCAACTACCACAGAAGTACCCACAACTACGACAACTAAGGCAACTACCACAGAAGTGCCAACCACTACCACAACGAAAGCAACTACTACAGAAGTGCCCACAACTACTACTACAAAGGCAACTACCACAGAAGTGCCCACAACTACTACTACAAAGGAAACTACCACAGAAGTGCCCACTACTACGACAACTAAGGCAACTACCACAGAAGTGCCAACTACTACCACCATAAAGGAAACTACCACAGAAGTGCCAACCACTACCACAACGAAAGCAACTACCACAGAAGTGCCCACAACTACAACTACAAAGGCAACTACCACAGAAGTGCCAACCACTACCACCACGAAAGCAACTACCACAGAAGTGCCCACAACTACGACAACTAAGGCAACTACCACAGAAGTGCCCACAACTACTACTACAAAGGCAACTACCACAGAAGTGCCCACTACTACAACAACTAAGGCAACTACCACAGAAGTGCCAACTACTACCACCATAAAGGCAACTACCACAGAAGTGCCCACAACTACGACAACTAAGGCAACTACCACAGAAGTGCCCAACACTACCACCATAAAGGCAACTACTACAGAAGTGCCCACTACTACGACAACTAAGGCAACTACCACAGAAGTGCCAACCACTACCACCACGAAAGCAACTACCACAGAAGTGCCAACCACTACCACCACGAAAGCAACTACCACAGAAGTGCCCACAACTACTACTACAAAGGCAACTACCACAGAAGTGCCCACTACGACTACTACAAAGGCAACTACCACAGAAGTGTCCACTACTACGACAACTAAGGCAACTACCACAGAAGTGCCATTTACTACCACCATGAAGGCAACTACCACAGAAGTGCCCACAACTACGACAACTAAGGCAACCACCACAGATGTGCCAACAACTACCACCATAAAGGCAACTACCACAGAAGTGCCCACAACTACTACTACAAAGGCAACTACCACAGAAGTGCCAACCACTACCACCACGAAAGCAACTACCACAGAAGTGCCCACAACTACTACTACAAAGGCAACTACCACAGAAGTGCCAACAACTACCACCATAAAGGCAACTACCACAGAAGTGCCCACAACTACGACAACTAAGACAACTACCACAGAAGTGCCAACCACTACCACAACGAAAGCAACTACCACAGAAGTGCCCACAACTACTACTACAAAGGAAACTACCACAGAAGTGCCCACTACTACGACAACTAAGGCAACTACCACAGAAGTGCCAACTACTACCACCATAAAGGAAACTACCACAGAAGTGCCAACCACTACCACCACGAAAGCAACTACCACAGAAGTGCCCACAACTACTACTACAAAGGCAACTACCACAGAAGTGCCCACTACTACGACAACTAAGGCAACTACCACAGAAGTGCCAACCACTACCACCATGAAGGCAACTACCACAGAAGTGCCCACAACTACGACAACTAAGGCAACTACCACAGAAGTGCCAACCACTACCACAACGAAAGCAACTACCACAGAAGTGCCCACAACTACTACTACAAAGGAAACTACCACAGAAGTGCCCACTACTACGACAACTAAGGCAACTACCACAGAAGTGCCAACTACTACCACCATAAAGGAAACTACCACAGAAGTGCCAACCACTACCACCACGAAAGCAACTACCACAGAAGTGCCCACAACTACAACTACAAAGGCAACTATCACAGAAGTGCCAACCACTACCACCACGAAAGCAACTACCACAGAAGTGCCCACAACTACGACAACTAAGGCAACTACCACAGAAGTGCCAACAACTACCACCATAAAGGCAACTACCACAGAAGTGCCCACAACTACGACAACTAAGGCAACTACCACAGAAGTGCCAACCACTACCACAACGAAAGCAACTACCACAGAAGTGCCCACAACTACTACTACAAAGGCAACTACCACAGAAGTGCCCACTACTACAACAACTAAGGCAACTACCACAGAAGTGCCAACTACTACCACCATAAAGGCAATTACCACAGAAGTGCCCACAACTACGACAACTAAGGCAACTACCACAGAAGTGCCCAACACTACCACCATAAAGGCAACTACCACAGAAGTGCCCACTACTACGACAACTAAGGCAACTACCACAGAAGTGCCAACCACTACCACCACGAAAGCAACTACCACAGAAGTGCCAACCACTACCACCACGAAAGCAACTACCACAGAAGTGCCCACAACTACTACTACAAAGGAAACTACCACAGAAGTGCCCACTACTACGACAACTAAGGCAACTACCACAGAAGTGCCAACTACTACCACCATAAAGGAAACTACCACAGAAGTGCCCACAACTACTACTACAAAGGCAACTACCACAGAAGTGCCCACTACGACTACTACAAAGGCAACTACCACAGAAGTGTCCACTACTACGACAACTAAGGCAACTACCACAGAAGTGCCATTTACTACCACCATGAAGGCAACTACCACAGAAGTGCCCACAACTACGACAACTAAGGCAACCACCACAGATGTGCCAACAACTACCACCATAAAGGCAACTACCACAGAAGTGCCCACAACTACTACTACAAAGGCAACTACCACAGAAGTGCCAACCACTACCACCACGAAAGCAACTACCACAGAAGTGCCCACAACTACTACTACAAAGGCAACTACCACAGAAGTGCCAACAACTACCACCATAAAGGCAACTACCACAGAAGTGCCCACAACTACGACAACTAAGACAACTACCACAGAAGTGCCAACCACTACCACAACGAAAGCAACTACCACAGAAGTGCCCACAACTACTACTACAAAGGAAACTACCACAGAAGTGCCCACTACTACGACAACTAAGGCAACTACCACAGAAGTGCCAACTACTACCACCATAAAGGAAACTACCACAGAAGTGCCAACCACTACCACCACGAAAGCAACTACCACAGAAGTGCCCACAACTACTACTACAAAGGCAACTACCACAGAAGTGCCCACTACTACGACAACTAAGGCAACTACCACAGAAGTGCCAACCACTACCACCATGAAGGCAACTACCACAGAAGTGCCCACAACTACGACAACTAAGGCAACTACCACAGAAGTGCCAACCACTACCACAACGAAAGCAACTACCACAGAAGTGCCCACAACTACTACTACAAAGGAAACTACCACAGAAGTGCCCACTACTACGACAACTAAGGCAACTACCACAGAAGTGCCAACTACTACCACCATAAAGGAAACTACCACAGAAGTGCCAACCACTACCACCACGAAAGCAACTACCACAGAAGTGCCCACAACTACAACTACAAAGGCAACTATCACAGAAGTGCCAACCACTACCACCACGAAAGCAACTACCACAGAAGTGCCCACAACTACGACAACTAAGGCAACTACCACAGAAGTGCCAACAACTACCACCATAAAGGCAACTACCACAGAAGTGCCCACAACTACGACAACTAAGGCAACTACCACAGAAGTGCCAACCACTACCACAACGAAAGCAACTACCACAGAAGTGCCCACAACTACTACTACAAAGGCAACTACCACAGAAGTGCCCACTACTACAACAACTAAGGCAACTACCACAGAAGTGCCAACTACTACCACCATAAAGGCAATTACCACAGAAGTGCCCACAACTACGACAACTAAGGCAACTACCACAGAAGTGCCCAACACTACCACCATAAAGGCAACTACCACAGAAGTGCCCACTACTACGACAACTAAGGCAACTACCACAGAAGTGCCAACCACTACCACCACGAAAGCAACTACCACAGAAGTGCCAACCACTACCACCACGAAAGCAACTACCACAGAAGTGCCCACAACTACTACTACAAAGGAAACTACCACAGAAGTGCCCACTACTACGACAACTAAGGCAACTACCACAGAAGTGCCAACTACTACCACCATAAAGGAAACTACCACAGAAGTGCCAACCACTACCACCACGAAAGCAACTACCACAGAAGTGCCCACAACTACTACTACAAAGGCAACTACCACAGAAGTGCCCACTACTACGACAACTAAGGCAACTACCACAGAAGTGCCAACCACTACCACCATGAAGGCAACTACCACAGAAGTGCCCACAACTACGACAACTAAGGCAACTACCACAGAAGTGCCAACCACTACCACAACGAAAGCAACTACCACAGAAGTGCCCACAACTACTACTACAAAGGAAACTACCACAGAAGTGCCCACTACTACGACAACTAAGGCAACTACCACAGAAGTGCCAACTACTACCACCATAAAGGAAACTACCACAGAAGTGCCAACCACTACCACCACGAAAGCAACTACCACAGAAGTGCCCACAACTACAACTACAAAGGCAACTACCACAGAAGTGCCAACCACTACCACCACGAAAGCAACTACCACAGAAGTGCCCACAACTACGACAACTAAGGCAACTACCACAGAAGTGCCAACAACTACCACCATAAAGGCAACTACCACAGAAGTGCCCACAACTACGACAACTAAGGCAACTACCACAGAAGTGCCAACCACTACCACAACGAAAGCAACTACCACAGAAGTGCCCACAACTACTACTACAAAGGCAACTACCACAGAAGTGCCCACTACTACAACAACTAAGGCAACTACCAAAGAAGTGCCAACCACTACCACCACGAAAGCAACTACCACAGAAGTGCCCACAACTACGACAACCAAGGCAACTACCACAGAAGTGCCCACAACTACCACCATAAAGGAAACTACCACAGAAGTGCCAACCACTACCACCACGAAAGCAACTACCACAGAAGTGCCCACAACTACCACCATAAAGGCAACTACCACAGAAGTGCCAACCACTACCACAACGAAAGCAACTACCACAGAAGTGCCCACAACTACTACTACAAAGGCAACTACCACAGAAGTGCCCACTACTACGACAACTAAGGCAACTACCACAGAAGTGCCAACCACAACCACCATGAAGGCAACTACCACAGAAGTGCCCACAACTACGACAACTAAGGCAACTACCACAGAAGTGCCAACAACTACCACCATAAAGGCAACTACCACAGTAGTGCCCACAACTACCACTACAAAGGCAACTACCACAGAAGTGCCAACGACTACCACCACGAAAGCAACTACCACAGAAGTGCCCACAACTACGACAACTAAGGCAACTACCACAGAAGTGCCCACAACTACCACCATAAAGGAAACTACCACAGAAGTGCCAACCACTACCACCACGAAAGCAACTACCACAGAAGTGCCTACAACTACCACCATAAAGGCAACTACCACAGAAGTGCCCACAACTACGACAACTAAGGCAACTACCACAGAAGTGCCAACCACTACCACAACGAAAGCAACTACCACAGAAGTGCCCACAACTACTACTACAAAGGCAACTACCACAGAAGTGTCCACTACTACGACAACTAAGGCAACTAACACAGAAGTGCCATTTACTACCACCATGAAGGCAACTACCACAGAAGTGCCCACAACTACCACCATAAAGGCAACTACCACAGATGTGCCAACCACTACCACCACGAAAGCAACTACCACAGAAGTGCCCACAACTACGACAACTAAGGAAACTACCACAGAAGTGCCAACCACTACCACAACGAAAGCAACTACCACAGAAGTGCCCACAACTACTACTACAAAGGAAACTACCACAGAAGTGCCCACTACTACGACAACTAAGGCAACTACCACAGAAGTGCCAACCACTACCACAACGAAAGCAACTACCACAGAAGTGCCCACAACTACTACTACAAAGGAAACTACCACAGAAGTGCCCACTACTACGACAACTAAGGCAACTACCACAGAAGTGCCAACTATTACCACCACGAAAGCAACTACCACAGAAGTGCCCACAACTACGACAACTAAGGCAACTACCACAGAAGTGCCCACAACTACCACCATAAAGGAAACTACCACAGAAGTGCCAACCACTACCACCACGAAAGCAACTACCACAGAAGTGCCTACAACTACCACCATAAAGGCAACTACCACAGAAGTGCCCACAACTACGACAACTAAGGCAACTACCACAGAAGTGCCAACCACTACCACAACGAAAGCAACTACCACAGAAGTGCCCACAACTACTACTACAAAGGCAACTACCACAGAAGTGTCCACTACTACGACAACTAAGGCAACTACCACAGAAGTGCCATTTACTACCACCATGAAGGCAACTACCACAGAAGTGCCCACAACTACCACCATAAAGGCAACTACCACAGATGTGCCAACCACTACCACCACGAAAGCAACTACCACAGAAGTGCCCACAACTACGACAACTAAGGCAACTACCACAGAAGTGCCAACCACTACCACCATGAAGGCAACTACCACAGAAGTGCCCACAACTACGACAACTAAGGAAACTACCACAGAAGTGCCAACCACTACCACCACGAAAGCAACTACCACAGAAGTGCCCACAACTACGACAACTAAGGCAACTACCACAGAAGTGCCAACCACTACCACAACGAAAGCAACTACCACAGAAGTGCCCACAACTACGACAACTAAGGCAACTACCACAGAAGTGCCAACAACTACCACCATAAAGGCAACTACCACAGAAGTGCCCACAACTACGACAACTAAGGCAACTACCACAGAAGTGCCAACCACTACCACCATAAAGGCAAATACCACAGAAGTGCCCACAACTACGACAACTAAGGCAACTACCACAGAAGTGCCAACCACTACCACAACGAAAGCAACTACCACAGAAGTGCCCACAACTACTACTACAAAGGAAACTACCACAGAAGTGCCCACTACTACGACAACTAAGGCAACTACCACAGAAGTGCCAACTACTACCACCATAAAGGAAACTACCACAGAAGTGCCCACTACTACGACAACTAAGGCAACTACCACAGAAGTGCCAACCACTACCACCACGAAAGCAACTACCACAGAAGTGCCAACCACTACCACCACGAAAGCAACTACCACAGAAGTGCCCACAACTACTACTACAAAGGCAACTACCACAGAAGTGCCCACTACTACGACAACTAAGGCAACTACCACAGAAGTGCCCAACACTACCACCATAAAGGCAACTACCACAGAAGTGCCCACAACTACTACTACAAAGGCAACTACCACAGAAGTGCCCACTACGACTACTACAAAGGCAACTACCACAGAAGTACCCACAACTACGACAACTAAGGCAACTACCACAGAAGTGCCAACCACTACCACAACGAAAGCAACTACTACAGAAGTGCCCACAACTACTACTACAAAGGCAACTACCACAGAAGTGCCCACAACTACTACTACAAAGGAAACTACCACAGAAGTGCCCACTACTACGACAACTAAGGCAACTACCACAGAAGTGCCAACTACTACCACCATAAAGGAAACTACCACAGAAGTGCCAACCACTACCACAACGAAAGCAACTACCACAGAAGTGCCCACAACTACAACTACAAAGGCAACTACCACAGAAGTGCCAACCACTACCACCACGAAAGCAACTACCACAGAAGTGCCCACAACTACGACAACTAAGGCAACTACCACAGAAGTGCCCACAACTACTACTACAAAGGCAACTACCACAGAAGTGCCCACTACTACAACAACTAAGGCAACTACCACAGAAGTGCCAACTACTACCACCATAAAGGCAACTACCACAGAAGTGCCCACAACTACGACAACTAAGGCAACTACCACAGAAGTGCCCAACACTACCACCATAAAGGCAACTACTACAGAAGTGCCCACTACTACGACAACTAAGGCAACTACCACAGAAGTGCCAACCACTACCACCACGAAAGCAACTACCACAGAAGTGCCAACCACTACCACCACGAAAGCAACTACCACAGAAGTGCCCACAACTACTACTACAAAGGCAACTACCACAGAAGTGCCCACTACGACTACTACAAAGGCAACTACCACAGAAGTGTCCACTACTACGACAACTAAGGCAACTACCACAGAAGTGCCATTTACTACCACCATGAAGGCAACTACCACAGAAGTGCCCACAACTACGACAACTAAGGCAACCACCACAGATGTGCCAACAACTACCACCATAAAGGCAACTACCACAGAAGTGCCCACAACTACTACTACAAAGGCAACTACCACAGAAGTGCCAACCACTACCACCACGAAAGCAACTACCACAGAAGTGCCCACAACTACTACTACAAAGGCAACTACCACAGAAGTGCCAACAACTACCACCATAAAGGCAACTACCACAGAAGTGCCCACAACTACGACAACTAAGACAACTACCACAGAAGTGCCAACCACTACCACAACGAAAGCAACTACCACAGAAGTGCCCACAACTACTACTACAAAGGAAACTACCACAGAAGTGCCCACTACTACGACAACTAAGGCAACTACCACAGAAGTGCCAACTACTACCACCATAAAGGAAACTACCACAGAAGTGCCAACCACTACCACAACGAAAGCAACTACCACAGAAGTGCCCACAACTACAACTACAAAGGCAACTACCACAGAAGTGCCAACCACTACCACCACGAAAGCAACTACCACAGAAGTGCCCACAACTACGACAACTAAGGCAACTACCACAGAAGTGCCCACAACTACTACTACAAAGGCAACTACCACAGAAGTGCCCACTACTACAACAACTAAGGCAACTACCACAGAAGTGCCAACTACTACCACCATAAAGGCAACTACCACAGAAGTGCCCACAACTACGACAACTAAGGCAACTACCACAGAAGTGCCCAACACTACCACCATAAAGGCAACTACTACAGAAGTGCCCACTACTACGACAACTAAGGCAACTACCACAGAAGTGCCAACCACTACCACCACGAAAGCAACTACCACAGAAGTGCCAACCACTACCACCACGAAAGCAACTACCACAGAAGTGCCCACAACTACTACTACAAAGGCAACTACCACAGAAGTGCCCACTACGACTACTACTAAGGCAACTACCACAGAAGTGTCCACTACTACGACAACTAAGGCAACTACCACAGAAGTGCCATTTACTACCACCATGAAGGCAACTACCACAGAAGTGCCCACAACTACGACAACTAAGGCAACCACCACAGATGTGCCAACAACTACCACCATAAAGGCAACTACCACAGAAGTGCCCACAACTACTACTACAAAGGCAACTACCACAGAAGTGCCAACCACTACCACCACGAAAGCAACTACCACAGAAGTGCCCACAACTACTACTACAAAGGCAACTACCACAGAAGTGCCAACAACTACCACCATAAAGGCAACTACCACAGAAGTGCCCACAACTACGACAACTAAGACAACTACCACAGAAGTGCCAACCACTACCACAACGAAAGCAACTACCACAGAAGTGCCCACAACTACTACTACAAAGGAAACTACCACAGAAGTGCCCACTACTACGACAACTAAGGCAACTACCACAGAAGTGCCAACTACTACCACCATAAAGGAAACTACCACAGAAGTGCCAACCACTACCACCACGAAAGCAACTACCACAGAAGTGCCCACAACTACTACTACAAAGGCAACTACCACAGAAGTGCCCACTACTACGACAACTAAGGCAACTACCACAGAAGTGCCAACCACTACCACCATGAAGGCAACTACCACAGAAGTGCCCACAACTACGACAACTAAGGCAACTACCACAGAAGTGCCAACCACTACCACAACGAAAGCAACTACCACAGAAGTGCCCACAACTACTACTACAAAGGAAACTACCACAGAAGTGCCCACTACTACGACAACTAAGGCAACTACCACAGAAGTGCCAACTACTACCACCATAAAGGAAACTACCACAGAAGTGCCAACCACTACCACCACGAAAGCAACTACCACAGAAGTGCCCACAACTACAACTACAAAGGCAACTATCACAGAAGTGCCAACCACTACCACCACGAAAGCAACTACCACAGAAGTGCCCACAACTACGACAACTAAGGCAACTACCACAGAAGTGCCAACAACTACCACCATAAAGGCAACTACCACAGAAGTGCCCACAACTACGACAACTAAGGCAACTACCACAGAAGTGCCAACCACTACCACAACGAAAGCAACTACCACAGAAGTGCCCACAACTACTACTACAAAGGCAACTACCACAGAAGTGCCCACTACTACAACAACTAAGGCAACTACCACAGAAGTGCCAACTACTACCACCATAAAGGCAATTACCACAGAAGTGCCCACAACTACGACAACTAAGGCAACTACCACAGAAGTGCCCAACACTACCACCATAAAGGCAACTACCACAGAAGTGCCCACTACTACGACAACTAAGGCAACTACCACAGAAGTGCCAACCACTACCACCACGAAAGCAACTACCACAGAAGTGCCAACCACTACCACCACGAAAGCAACTACCACAGAAGTGCCCACAACTACTACTACAAAGGAAACTACCACAGAAGTGCCCACTACTACGACAACTAAGGCAACTACCACAGAAGTGCCAACTACTACCACCATAAAGGAAACTACCACAGAAGTGCCAACCACTACCACCACGAAAGCAACTACCACAGAAGTGCCCACAACTACTACTAGAAAGGCAACTACCACAGAAGTGCCCACTACTACGACAACTAAGGCAACTACCACAGAAGTGCCAACCACTACCACCATGAAGGCAACTACCACAGAAGTGCCCACAACTACGACAACTAAGGCAACTACCACAGAAGTGCCAACCACTACCACAACGAAAGCAACTACCACAGAAGTGCCCACAACTACTACTACAAAGGAAACTACCACAGAAGTGCCCACTACTACGACAACTAAGGCAACTACCACAGAAGTGCCAACTACTACCACCATAAAGGAAACTACCACAGAAGTGCCAACCACTACCACCACGAAAGCAACTACCACAGAAGTGCCCACAACTACAACTACAAAGGCAACTACCACAGAAGTGCCAACCACTACCACCACGAAAGCAACTACCACAGAAGTGCCCACAACTACGACAACTAAGGCAACTACCACAGAAGTGCCAACAACTACCACCATAAAGGCAACTACCACAGAAGTGCCCACAACTACGACAACTAAGGCAACTACCACAGAAGTGCCAACCACTACCACAACGAAAGCAACTACCACAGAAGTGCCCACAACTACTACTACAAAGGCAACTACCACAGAAGTGCCCACTACTACAACAACTAAGGCAACTACCAAAGAAGTGCCAACCACTACCACCACGAAAGCAACTACCACAGAAGTGCCCACAACTACGACAACCAAGGCAACTACCACAGAAGTGCCCACAACTACCACCATAAAGGAAACTACCACAGAAGTGCCAACCACTACCACCACGAAAGCAACTACCACAGAAGTGCCCACAACTACCACCATAAAGGCAACTACCACAGAAGTGCCAACCACTACCACAACGAAAGCAACTACCACAGAAGTGCCCACAACTACTACTACAAAGGCAACTACCACAGAAGTGCCCACTACTACGACAACTAAGGCAACTACCACAGAAGTGCCAACCACAACCACCATGAAGGCAACTACCACAGAAGTGCCCACAACTACGACAACTAAGGCAACTACCACAGAAGTGCCAACAACTACCACCATAAAGGCAACTACCACAGTAGTGCCCACAACTACCACTACAAAGGCAACTACCACAGAAGTGCCAACGACTACCACCACGAAAGCAACTACCACAGAAGTGCCCACAACTACGACAACTAAGGCAACTACCACAGAAGTGCCCACAACTACCACCATAAAGGAAACTACCACAGAAGTGCCAACCACTACCACCACGAAAGCAACTACCACAGAAGTGCCTACAACTACCACCATAAAGGCAACTACCACAGAAGTGCCCACAACTACGACAACTAAGGCAACTACCACAGAAGTGCCAACCACTACCACAACGAAAGCAACTACCACAGAAGTGCCCACAACTACTACTACAAAGGCAACTACCACAGAAGTGTCCACTACTACGACAACTAAGGCAACTACCACAGAAGTGCCATTTACTACCACCATGAAGGCAACTACCACAGAAGTGCCCACAACTACCACCATAAAGGCAACTACCACAGATGTGCCAACCACTACCACCACGAAAGCAACTACCACAGAAGTGCCCACAACTACGACAACTAAGGAAACTACCACAGAAGTGCCAACCACTACCACAACGAAAGCAACTACCACAGAAGTGCCCACAACTACTACTACAAAGGAAACTACCACAGAAGTGCCCACTACTACGACAACTAAGGCAACTACCACAGAAGTGCCAACCACTACCACAACGAAAGCAACTACCACAGAAGTGCCCACAACTACTACTACAAAGGAAACTACCACAGAAGTGCCCACTACTACGACAACTAAGGCAACTACCACAGAAGTGCCAACTATTACCACCACGAAAGCAACTACCACAGAAGTGCCCACAACTACGACAACTAAGGCAACTACCACAGAAGTGCCCACAACTACCACCATAAAGGAAACTACCACAGAAGTGCCAACCACTACCACCACGAAAGCAACTACCACAGAAGTGCCTACAACTACCACCATAAAGGCAACTACCACAGAAGTGCCCACAACTACGACAACTAAGGCAACTACCACAGAAGTGCCAACCACTACCACAACGAAAGCAACTACCACAGAAGTGCCCACAACTACTACTACAAAGGCAACTACCACAGAAGTGTCCACTACTACGACAACTAAGGCAACTACCACAGAAGTGCCATTTACTACCACCATGAAGGCAACTACCACAGAAGTGCCCACAACTACCACCATAAAGGCAACTACCACAGATGTGCCAACCACTACCACCACGAAAGCAACTACCACAGAAGTGCCCACAACTACGACAACTAAGGCAACTACCACAGAAGTGCCAACCACTACCACCATGAAGGCAACTACCACAGAAGTGCCCACAACTACGACAACTAAGGAAACTACCACAGAAGTGCCAACCACTACCACCACGAAAGCAACTACCACAGAAGTGCCCACAACTACGACAACTAAGGCAACTACCACAGAAGTGCCAACCACTACCACAACGAAAGCAACTACCACAGAAGTGCCCACAACTACGACAACTAAGGCAACTACCACAGAAGTGCCAACAACTACCACCATAAAGGCAACTACCACAGAAGTGCCCACAACTACGACAACTAAGGCAACTACCACAGAAGTGCCAACCACTACCACCATAAAGGCAACTACCACAGAAGTGCCCACAACTACGACAACTAAGGCAACTACCACAGAAGTGCCAACCACTACCACAACGAAAGCAACTACCACAGAAGTGCCCACAACTACTACTACAAAGGAAACTACCACAGAAGTGCCCACTACTACGACAACTAAGGCAACTACCACAGAAGTGCCAACTACTACCACCATAAAGGAAACTACCACAGAAGTGCCCACTACTACGACAACTAAGGCAACTACCACAGAAGTGCCAACCACTACCACCACGAAAGCAACTACCACAGAAGTGCCAACCACTACCACCACGAAAGCAACTACCACAGAAGTGCCCACAACTACTACTACAAAGGCAACTACCACAGAAGTGCCCACTACTACGACAACTAAGGCAACTACCACAGAAGTGCCCAACACTACCACCATAAAGGCAACTACCACAGAAGTGCCCACAACTACTACTACAAAGGCAACTACCACAGAAGTGCCCACTACGACTACTACAAAGGCAACTACCACAGAAGTACCCACAACTACGACAACTAAGGCAACTACCACAGAAGTGCCAACCACTACCACAACGAAAGCAACTACTACAGAAGTGCCCACAACTACTACTACAAAGGCAACTACCACAGAAGTGCCCACAACTACTACTACAAAGGAAACTACCACAGAAGTGCCCACTACTACGACAACTAAGGCAACTACCACAGAAGTGCCAACTACTACCACCATAAAGGAAACTACCACAGAAGTGCCAACCACTACCACAACGAAAGCAACTACCACAGAAGTGCCCACAACTACAACTACAAAGGCAACTACCACAGAAGTGCCAACCACTACCACCACGAAAGCAACTACCACAGAAGTGCCCACAACTACGACAACTAAGGCAACTACCACAGAAGTGCCCACAACTACTACTACAAAGGCAACTACCACAGAAGTGCCCACTACTACAACAACTAAGGCAACTACCACAGAAGTGCCAACTACTACCACCATAAAGGCAACTACCACAGAAGTGCCCACAACTACGACAACTAAGGCAACTACCACAGAAGTGCCCAACACTACCACCATAAAGGCAACTACTACAGAAGTGCCCACTACTACGACAACTAAGGCAACTACCACAGAAGTGCCAACCACTACCACCACGAAAGCAACTACCACAGAAGTGCCAACCACTACCACCACGAAAGCAACTACCACAGAAGTGCCCACAACTACTACTACAAAGGCAACTACCACAGAAGTGCCCACTACGACTACTACAAAGGCAACTACCACAGAAGTGTCCACTACTACGACAACTAAGGCAACTACCACAGAAGTGCCATTTACTACCACCATGAAGGCAACTACCACAGAAGTGCCCACAACTACGACAACTAAGGCAACCACCACAGATGTGCCAACAACTACCACCATAAAGGCAACTACCACAGAAGTGCCCACAACTACTACTACAAAGGCAACTACCACAGAAGTGCCAACCACTACCACCACGAAAGCAACTACCACAGAAGTGCCCACAACTACTACTACAAAGGCAACTACCACAGAAGTGCCAACAACTACCACCATAAAGGCAACTACCACAGAAGTGCCCACAACTACGACAACTAAGACAACTACCACAGAAGTGCCAACCACTACCACAACGAAAGCAACTACCACAGAAGTGCCCACAACTACTACTACAAAGGAAACTACCACAGAAGTGCCCACTACTACGACAACTAAGGCAACTACCACAGAAGTGCCAACTACTACCACCATAAAGGAAACTACCACAGAAGTGCCAACCACTACCACCACGAAAGCAACTACCACAGAAGTGCCCACAACTACTACTACAAAGGCAACTACCACAGAAGTGCCCACTACTACGACAACTAAGGCAACTACCACAGAAGTGCCAACCACTACCACCATGAAGGCAACTACCACAGAAGTGCCCACAACTACGACAACTAAGGCAACTACCACAGAAGTGCCAACCACTACCACAACGAAAGCAACTACCACAGAAGTGCCCACAACTACTACTACAAAGGAAACTACCACAGAAGTGCCCACTACTACGACAACTAAGGCAACTACCACAGAAGTGCCAACTACTACCACCATAAAGGAAACTACCACAGAAGTGCCAACCACTACCACCACGAAAGCAACTACCACAGAAGTGCCCACAACTACAACTACAAAGGCAACTATCACAGAAGTGCCAACCACTACCACCACGAAAGCAACTACCACAGAAGTGCCCACAACTACGACAACTAAGGCAACTACCACAGAAGTGCCAACAACTACCACCATAAAGGCAACTACCACAGAAGTGCCCACAACTACGACAACTAAGGCAACTACCACAGAAGTGCCAACCACTACCACAACGAAAGCAACTACCACAGAAGTGCCCACAACTACTACTACAAAGGCAACTACCACAGAAGTGCCCACTACTACAACAACTAAGGCAACTACCACAGAAGTGCCAACTACTACCACCATAAAGGCAATTACCACAGAAGTGCCCACAACTACGACAACTAAGGCAACTACCACAGAAGTGCCCAACACTACCACCATAAAGGCAACTACCACAGAAGTGCCCACTACTACGACAACTAAGGCAACTACCACAGAAGTGCCAACCACTACCACCACGAAAGCAACTACCACAGAAGTGCCAACCACTACCACCACGAAAGCAACTACCACAGAAGTGCCCACAACTACTACTACAAAGGAAACTACCACAGAAGTGCCCACTACTACGACAACTAAGGCAACTACCACAGAAGTGCCAACTACTACCACCATAAAGGAAACTACCACAGAAGTGCCAACCACTACCACCACGAAAGCAACTACCACAGAAGTGCCCACAACTACTACTACAAAGGCAACTACCACAGAAGTGCCCACTACTACCACAACGAAAGCAACTACCACAGAAGTGCCCACAACTACTACTACAAAGGCAACTACCACAGAAGTGCCCACTACTACAACAACTAAGGCAACTACCAAAGAAGTGCCAACCACTACCACCACGAAAGCAACTACCACAGAAGTGCCCACAACTACGACAACTAAGGCAACTACCACAGAAGTGCCCACAACTACCACCATAATGGAAACTACCACAGAAGTGCCAACCACTACCACCACGAAAGCAACTACCACAGAAGTGCCCACAACTACCACCATAAAGGCAACTACCACAGAAGTGCCAACCACTACCACAACGAAAGCAACTACCACAGAAGTGCCCACAACTACTACTACAAAGGCAACTACCACAGAAGTGCCCACTACTACGACAACTAAGGCAACTACCACAGAAGTGCCAACCACAACCACCATGAAGGCAACTACCACAGAAGTGCCCACAACTACGACAACTAAGGCAACTACCACAGAAGTGCCAACAACTACCACCATAAAGGCAACTACCACAGTAGTGCCCACAACTACCACTACAAAGGCAACTACCACAGAAGTGCCAACGACTACCACCACGAAAGCAACTACCACAGAAGTGCCCACAACTACGACAACTAAGGCAACTACCACAGAAGTGCCCACAACTACCACCATAAAGGAAACTACCACAGAAGTGCCAACCACTACCACCACGAAAGCAACTACCACAGAAGTGCCTACAACTACCACCATAAAGGCAACTACCACAGAAGTGCCCACAACTACGACAACTAAGGCAACTACCACAGAAGTGCCAACCACTACCACAACGAAAGCAACTACCACAGAAGTGCCCACAACTACTACTACAAAGGCAACTACCACAGAAGTGTCCACTACTACGACAACTAAGGCAACTACCACAGAAGTGCCATTTACTACCACCATGAAGGCAACTACCACAGAAGTGCCCACAACTACCACCATAAAGGCAACTACCACAGATGTGCCAACCACTACCACCACGAAAGCAACTACCACAGAAGTGCCCACAACTACGACAACTAAGGAAACTACCACAGAAGTGCCAACCACTACCACAACGAAAGCAACTACCACAGAAGTGCCCACAACTACTACTACAAAGGAAACTACCACAGAAGTGCCCACTACTACGACAACTAAGGCAACTACCACAGAAGTGCCAACCACTACCACAACGAAAGCAACTACCACAGAAGTGCCCACAACTACTACTACAAAGGAAACTACCACAGAAGTGCCCACTACTACGACAACTAAGGCAACTACCACAGAAGTGCCAACTATTACCACCATAAAGGAAACTACCACAGAAGTGCCAACCACTACCACCACGAAAGCAACTACCACAGAAGTGCCCACAACTACTACTACAAAGGCAACTACCACAGAAGTGCCCACTACTACGACAACTAAGGCAACTACCACAGAAGTGCCAACCACTACCACCATGAAGGCAACTACCACAGAAGTGCCCACAACTACGACAACTAAGGAAACTACCACAGAAGTGCCAACCACTACCACCACGAAAGCAACTACCACAGAAGTGCCCACAACTACGACAACTAAGGCAACTACCACAGAAGTGCCAACCACTACCACAACGAAAGCAACTACCACAGAAGTGCCCACAACTACGACAACTAAGGCAACTACCACAGAAGTGCCAACAACTACCACCATAAAGGCAACTACCACAGAAGTGCCCACAACTACGACAACTAAGGCAACTACCACAGAAGTGCCAACCACTACCACCATAAAGGCAACTACCACAGAAGTGCCCACAACTACGACAACTAAGGCAACTACCACAGAAGTGCCAACCACTACCACAACGAAAGCAACTACCACAGAAGTGCCCACAACTACTACTACAAAGGAAACTACCACAGAAGTGCCCACTACTACGACAACTAAGGCAACTACCACAGAAGTGCCAACTACTACCACCATAAAGGAAACTACCACAGAAGTGCCCACTACTACGACAACTAAGGCAACTACCACAGAAGTGCCAACCACTACCACCACGAAAGCAACTACCACAGAAGTGCCAACCACTACCACCACGAAAGCAACTACCACAGAAGTGCCCACAACTACTACTACAAAGGCAACTACCACAGAAGTGCCCACTACTACGACAACTAAGGCAACTACCACAGAAGTGCCCAACACAACCACCATAAAGGCAACTACCACAGAAGTGCCCACAACTACTACTACAAAGGCAACTACCACAGAAGTGCCCACTACGACTACTACAAAGGCAACTACCACAGAAGTACCCACAACTACGACAACTAAGGCAACTACCACAGAAGTGCCAACCACTACCACAACGAAAGCAACTACTACAGAAGTGCCCACAACTACTACTACAAAGGCAACTACCACAGAAGTGCCCACAACTACTACTACAAAGGAAACTACCACAGAAGTGCCCACTACTACGACAACTAAGGCAACTACCACAGAAGTGCCAACTACTACCACCATAAAGGAAACTACCACAGAAGTGCCAACCACTACCACAACGAAAGCAACTACCACAGAAGTGCCCACAACTACAACTACAAAGGCAACTACCACAGAAGTGCCAACCACTACCACCACGAAAGCAACTACCACAGAAGTGCCCACAACTACGACAACTAAGGCAACTACCACAGAAGTGCCCACAACTACTACTACAAAGGCAACTACCACAGAAGTGCCCACTACTACAACAACTAAGGCAACTACCACAGAAGTGCCAACTACTACCACCATAAAGGCAACTACCACAGAAGTGCCCACAACTACGACAACTAAGGCAACTACCACAGAAGTGCCCAACACTACCACCATAAAGGCAACTATTACAGAAGTGCCCACTACTACGACAACTAAGGCAACTACCACAGAAGTGCCAACCACTACCACCACGAAAGCAACTACCACAGAAGTGCCAACCACTACCACCACGAAAGCAACTACCACAGAAGTGCCCACAACTACTACTACAAAGGCAACTACCACAGAAGTGCCCACTACGACTACTACAAAGGCAACTACCACAGAAGTGTCCACTACTACGACAACTAAGGCAACTACCACAGAAGTGCCATTTACTACCACCATGAAGGCAACTACCACAGAAGTGCCCACAACTACGACAACTAAGGCAACCACCACAGATGTGCCAACAACTACCACCATAAAGGCAACTACCACAGAAGTGCCCACAACTACTACTACAAAGGCAACTACCACAGAAGTGCCAACCACTACCACCACGAAAGCAACTACCACAGAAGTGCCCACAACTACTACTACAAAGGCAACTACCACAGAAGTGCCAACAACTACCACCATAAAGGCAACTACCACAGAAGTGCCCACAACTACGACAACTAAGACAACTACCACAGAAGTGCCAACCACTACCACAACGAAAGCAACTACCACAGAAGTGCCCACAACTACTACTACAAAGGAAACTACCACAGAAGTGCCCACTACTACGACAACTAAGGCAACTACCACAGAAGTGCCAACTACTACCACCATAAAGGAAACTACCACAGAAGTGCCAACCACTACCACCACGAAAGCAACTACCACAGAAGTGCCCACAACTACTACTACAAAGGCAACTACCACAGAAGTGCCCACTACTACGACAACTAAGGCAACTACCACAGAAGTGCCAACCACTACCACCATGAAGGCAACTACCACAGAAGTGCCCACAACTACGACAACTAAGGCAACTACCACAGAAGTGCCAACCACTACCACAACGAAAGCAACTACCACAGAAGTGCCCACAACTACTACTACAAAGGAAACTACCACAGAAGTGCCCACTACTACGACAACTAAGGCAACTACCACAGAAGTGCCAACTACTACCACCATAAAGGAAACTACCACAGAAGTGCCAACCACTACCACCACGAAAGCAACTACCACAGAAGTGCCCACAACTACAACTACAAAGGCAACTATCACAGAAGTGCCAACCACTACCACCACGAAAGCAACTACCACAGAAGTGCCCACAACTACGACAACTAAGGCAACTACCACAGAAGTGCCAACAACTACCACCATAAAGGCAACTACCACAGAAGTGCCCACAACTACGACAACTAAGGCAACTACCACAGAAGTGCAAACCACTACCACAACGAAAGCAACTACCACAGAAGTGCCCACAACTACTACTACAAAGGCAACTACCACAGAAGTGCCCACTACTACAACAACTAAGGCAACTACCACAGAAGTGCCAACTACTACCACCATAAAGGCAATTACCACAGAAGTGCCCACAACTACGACAACTAAGGCAACTACCACAGAAGTGCCCAACACTACCACCATAAAGGCAACTACCACAGAAGTGCCCACTACTACGACAACTAAGGCAACTACCACAGAAGTGCCAACCACTACCACCACGAAAGCAACTACCACAGAAGTGCCAACCACTACCACCACGAAAGCAACTACCACAGAAGTGCCCACAACTACTACTACAAAGGAAACTACCACAGAAGTGCCCACTACTACGACAACTAAGGCAACTACCACAGAAGTGCCAACTACTACCACCATAAAGGAAACTACCACAGAAGTGCCAACCACTACCACCACGAAAGCAACTACCACAGAAGTGCCCACAACTACTACTACAAAGGCAACTACCACAGAAGTGCCCACTACTACGACAACTAAGGCAACTACCACAGAAGTGCCAACCACTACCACCATGAAGGCAACTACCACAGAAGTGCCCACAACTACGACAACTAAGGCAACTACCACAGAAGTGCCAACCACTACCACAACGAAAGCAACTACCACAGAAGTACCCACAACTACTACTACAAAGGAAACTACCACAGAAGTGCCCACTACTACGACAACTAAGGCAACTACCACAGAAGTGCCAACTACTACCACCATAAAGGAAACTACCACAGAAGTGCCAACCACTACCACCACGAAAGCAACTACCACAGAAGTGCCCACAACTACAACTACAAAGGCAACTACCACAGAAGTGCCAACCACTACCACCACGAAAGCAACTACCACAGAAGTGCCCACAACTACGACAAGTAAGGCAACTACCACAGAAGTGCCAACAACTACCACCATAAAGGCAACTACCACAGAAGTGCCCACAACTACGACAACTAAGGCAACTACCACAGAAGTGCCAACCACTACCACAACGAAAGCAACTACCACAGAAGTGCCCACAACTACTACTACAAAGGCAACTACCACAGAAGTGCCCACTACTACAACAACTAAGGCAACTACCAAAGAAGTGCCAACCACTACCACCACGAAAGCAACTACCACAGAAGTGCCCACAACTACGACAACTAAGGCAACTACCACAGAAGTGCCCACAACTACCACCATAAAGGAAACTACCACAGAAGTGCCAACCACTACCACCACGAAAGCAACTACCACAGAAGTGCCCACAACTACCACCATAAAGGCAACTACCACAGAAGTGCCAACCACTACCACCACGAAAGCAACTACCACAGAAATGCCCACAACTACGACAACTAAGGCAACTACCACAGAAGTGCCAACCACTACCACAACGAAAGCAACTACCACAGAAGTGCCCACAACTACTACTACAAAGGCAACTACCACAGAAGTGCCCACTACTACGACAACTAAGGCAACTACCACAGAAGTGCCAACCACAACCACCATGAAGGCAACTACCACAGAAGTGCCCACAACTACGACAACTAAGGCAACTACCACAGAAGTGCCAACAACTACCACCATAAAGGCAACTACCACAGTAGTGCCCACAACTACCACTACAAAGGCAACTACCACAGAACTTCCAACGACTACCACCACGAAAGCAACTACCACAGAAGTGCCCACAACTACGACAACTAAGGCAACTACCACAGAAGTGCCCACAACTACCACCATAAAGGAAACTACCACAGAAGTGCCAACCACTACCACCACGAAAGCAACTACCATAGAAGTGCCTACAACTACCACCATAAAGGCAACTACCACAGAAGTGCCCACAACTACGACAACTAAGGCAACTACCACAGAAGTGCCAACCACTACCACAACGAAAGCAACTACCACAGAAGTGCCCACAACTACTACTACAAAGGCAACTACCACAGAAGTGTCCACTACTACGACAACTAAGGCAACTACCACAGAAGTGCCATTTACTACCACCATGAAGGCAACTACCACAGAAGTGCCCACAACTACCACCATAAAGGCAACTACCACAGATGTGCCAACCACTACCACCACGAAAGCAACTACCACAGAAGTGCCCACAACTACGACAACTAAGGCAACTACCACAGAAGTGCCAACCACTACCACAACGAAAGCAACTACCACAGAAGTGCCCACAACTACTACTACAAAGGAAACTACCACAGAAGTGCCCACTACTACGACAACTAAGGCAACTACCACAGAAGTGCCAACTATTACCACCATAAAGGAAACTACCACAGAAGTGCCAACCACTACCACCACGAAAGCAACTACCACAGAAGTGCCCACAACTACTACTACAAAGGCAACTACCACAGAAGTGCCCACTACTACGACAACTAAGGCAACTACCACAGAAGTGCCAACCACTACCACCATGAAGGCAACTACCACAGAAGTGCCCACAACTACGACAACTAAGGAAACTACCACAGAAGTGCCAACCACTACCACCACGAAAGCAACTACCACAGAAGTGCCCACAACTACGACAACTAAGGCAACTACCACAGAAGTGCCAACCACTACCACAACGAAAGCAACTACCACAGAAGTGCCCACAACTACGACAACTAAGGCAACTACCACAGAAGTGCCAACAACTACCACCATAAAGGCAACTACCACAGAAGTGCCCACAACTACGACAACTAAGGCAACTACCACAGAAGTGCCAACCACTACCACCATAAAGGCAACTACCACAGAAGTGCCCACAACTACGACAACTAAGGCAACTACCACAGAAGTGCCAACCACTACCACAACGAAAGCAACTACCACAGAAGTGCCCACAACTACTACTACAAAGGAAACTACCACAGAAGTGCCCACTACTACGACAACTAAGGCAACTACCACAGAAGTGCCAACTACTACCACCATAAAGGAAACTACCACAGAAGTGCCCACTACTACGACAACTAAGGCAACTACCACAGAAGTGCCAACCACTACCACCACGAAAGCAACTACTACAGAAGTGCCAACCACTACCACCACGAAAGCAACTACCACAGAAGTGCCCACAACTACTACTACAAAGGCAACTACCACAGAAGTGCCCACTACTACGACAACTAAGGCAACTACCACAGAAGTGCCCAACACTACCACCATAAAGGCAACTACCACAGAAGTGCCCACTACTACGACAACTAAGGCAACTACCACAGAAGTGCCAACCACTACCACCACGAAAGCAACTACCACAGAAGTGCCAACCACTACCACCACGAAAGCAACTACCACAGAAGTGCCCACAACTACTACTACAAAGGCAACTACCACAGAAGTGCCCACTACTACGACAACTAAGGCAACTACCACAGAAGTGCCAACTACTACCACCATAAAGGAAACTACCACAGAAGTGCCCACAACTACGACAACTAAGGCAACTACCACAGAAGTGCCAACAACTACCACCATAAAGGCAACTACCACAGAAGTGCCAATCACTACTACTACAAAGGCAACTACCACAGAAGTGCCAACCACTACCACCACGAAAGCAACTACCACAGAAGTGCCCACAACTACGACAACTAAGGCAACTACCACAGAAGTGCCCACAACTACCACCATAAAGAAAACTACTACAGAAGTGCCAACCACTACCACCACGAAAGCAACTATCACAGAAGTGCCCACAACTACCACCATAAAGGCAACTACCACAGAAGTGCCAACCACTACCACCACGAAAGCAACTACCACAGAAATGCCCACAACTACGACAACTAAGGCAACTACCACAGAAGTGCCAACCACTACCACAACGAAAGCAACTACCACAGAAGTGCCCACAACTACGACAACTAAGGCAACTACCACAGAAGTGCCAACCACTACCACAACGAAAGCAACTACCACAGAAGTGCCCACAACTACTACTACAAAGGCAACTACCACAGAAGTGCCCACTACTACAACAACTAAGGCAACTACCACAGAAGTGCCAACTACTACCACCATAAAGGCAACTACCACAGAAGTGCCCACAACTACGACAACTAAGGCAACTACCACAGAAGTGCCCAACACTACCACCATAAAGGCAACTACCACAGAAGTGCCCACTACTACGACAACTAAGGCAACTACCACAGAAGTGCCAACCACTACCACCACGAAAGCAACTACCACAGAAGTCCCAACCACTACCACCACGAAAGCAACTACCACAGAAGTGCCCACAACTACTACTACAAAGGCAACTACCACAGAAGTGCCCACTACTACGACAACTAAGGCAACTACCACAGAAGTGCCAACTACTACCACCATAAAGGAAACTACCACAGAAGTGCCCACAACTACGACAACTAAGGCAACTACCACAGAAGTGCCAACAACTACCACAACGAAAGCAACTACCACAGAAGTGCCCACAACTACTACTACAAAGGCAACTACCACAGAAGTGCCCACTACTACGACAACTAAGGCAACTACCACAGAAGTGCCAACCACTACCACCATGAAGGCAACTACCACAGAAGTGCCCACAACTACGACAACTAAGGCAACTACCACAGAAGTGCCAACCACTACCACAACGAAAGCAACTACCACAGAAGTGCCAACTACTACCACCATAAAGGAAACTACCACAGAAGTGCCAACCACTACCACCACGAAAGCAACTACCACAGAAGTGCCCACAACTACGACAACTAAGGCAACTACCACAGAAGTGCCAACCACTACCACAACGAAAGCAACTACCACAGAAGTGCCCACAACTACAACTACAAAGGCAACTACCACAGAAGTGCCAACCACTACCACCACGAAAGCAACTACCACAGAAGTGCCCACAACTACGACAACTAAGGCAACTACCACAGAAGTGCCCACAACTACCACCATAAAGGAAACTACCACAGAAGTGCCAACCACTACCACCACGAAAGCAACTACCACAGAAGTGCCCACAACTACCACCATAAAGGAAACTACCACAGAAGTGCCAACCACTACCACCACGAAAGCAACTACCACAGAAGTGCCCACAACTACCACCATAAAGGCAACTACCACAGAAGTGCCAACCACTACCACAACGAAAGCAACTACCACAGAAGTGACCACAACTACTACTACAAAGGCAACTACCACAGAAGTGCCCACTACTACGACAACTAAGGCAACTACCACAGAAGTGCCAACCACTACCACAACGAAAGCAACTACCACAGAAGTGCCCACAACTACTACTACAAAGGCAACTACCACAGAAGTGTCCACTACTACAACAACTAAGGCAACTACCACAGAAGTGCCATTTACTACCACCATGAAGGCAACTACCACAGAAGTGCCCACAACTACGACAACTAAGGCAACTACCACAGATGTGCCAACAACTACCACCATAAAGGCAACTACCACAGAAGTGCCCACAACTACTACTACAAAGGCAACTACCACAGAAGTGCCCACTACTACCACTACAAAGGCAACTACCACAGAAGTACCCACAACTACGACAACTAAGGCAACTACCACAGAAGTGCCAACAACTACCACCATAAAGGCAACTACCACAGAAGTGCCCACAACTACGACAACTAAGGCAACTACCACAGAAGTGCCAACCACTACCACAACGAAAGCAACTACCACAGAAGTGCCCACAACTACTACTACAAAGGAAACTACCACAGAAGTGCCCACTACTACGACAACTAAGGCAACTACCACAGAAGTGCCAACTACTACCACCATAAAGGAAACTACCACAGAAGTGCCAACCACTACCACCACGAAAGCAACTACCACAGAAGTGCCCACAACTACTACTACAAAGGCAACTACCACAGAAGTGCCCACTACTACGACAACTAAGGCAACTACCACAGAAGTGCCAACCACTACCACCATGAAGGCAACTACCACAGAAGTGCCCGCAACTACGACAACTAAGGCAACTACCACAGAAGTGCCAACCACTACCACAACGAAAGCAACTACCACAGAAGTGCCCACAACTACGACAACTAAGGCAACTACCACAGAAGTGCCAACCACTACCACAACGAAAGCAACTACCACAGAAGTGCCTACAACTACAACTACAAAGGCAACTACCACAGAAGTGCCAACCACTACCACCACGAAAGCAACTACCACAGAAGTGCCCACAACTACGACAACTAAGGCAACTACCACAGAAGTGCCCACAACTACCACCATAAAGGAAACTACCACAGAAGTGCCAACCACTACCACCACGAAAGCAACTACCACAGAAGTGCCCACAACTACCACCATAAAGGAAACTACCACAGAAGTGCCAACCACTACCACCACGAAAGCAACTACCACAGAAGTGCCCACAACTACCACCATAAAGGCAACTACCACAGAAGTGCCAACCACTACCACCACGAAAGCAACTACCACAGAAGTGCCCACAACTACGACAACTAAGGCAACTACCACAGAAGTGCCAACCACTACCACAACGAAAGCAACTACCACAGAAGTGCCAACCACTACCACCATGAAGGCAACTACCACAGAAGTGCCCACAACTACGACAACTAAGGCAACTACCACAGAAGTGCCAACCACTACCACAACGAAAGCAACTACCACAGAAGTGCCCACAACTACTACTACAAAGGCAACTACCACAGAAGTGCCAACCACTACCACCACGAAAGCAACTACCACAGAAGTGCCCACAACTACGACAACTAAGGCAACTACCACAGAAGTGCCCACAACTACCACCATAAAGAAAACTACCACAGAAGTGCCAACCACTACCACCACGAAAGCAACTACCACAGAAGTGCCCACAACTACCACCATAAAGGCAACTACCACAGAAGTGCCAACCACTACCACCACGAAAGCAACTACCACAGAAATGCCCACAACTACGACAACTAAGGCAACTACCACAGAAGTGCCAACCACTACCACAACGAAAGCAACTACCACAGAAGTGCCCACAACTACGACAACTAAGGCAACTACCACAGAAGTGCCAACCACTACCACAACGAAAGCAACTACCACAGAAGTGCCCACAACTACTACTACAAAGGCAACTACCACAGAAGTGCCCACTACTACAACAATTAAGGCAACTACCACAGAAGTGCCAACTACTACCACCATAAAGGCAACTACCACAGAAGTGCCCACAACTACGACAACTAAGGCAACTACCACAGAAGTGCCCAACACTACCACCATAAAGGCAACTACCACAGAAGTGCCCACTACTACGACAACTAAGGCAACTACCACAGAAGTGCCAACCACTACCACCACGAAAGCAACTACCACAGAAGTGCCAACCACTACCACCACGAAAGCAACTACCACAGAAGTGCCCACAACTACTACTACAAAGGCAACTACCACAGAAGTGCACACTACTACGACAACTAAGGCAACTACCACAGAAGTGCCAACTACTACCACCATAAAGGAAACTACCACAGAAGTGCCCACAACTACGACAACTAAGGCAACTACCACAGAAGTGCCAACAACTACCACAACGAAAGCAACTACCACAGAAGTGCCCACAACTACTACTACAAAGGCAACTACCACAGAAGTGCCCACTACTACGACAACTAAGGCAACTACCACAGAAGTGCCAACCACTACCACCATGAAGGCAACTACCACAGAAGTGCCCACAACTACGACAACTAAGGCAACTACCACAGAAGTGCCAACCACTACCACAACGAAAGCAACTACCACAGAAGTGCCAACTACTACCACCATAAAGGAAACTACCACAGAAGTGCCAACCACTACCACCACGAAAGCAACTACCACAGAAGTGCCCACAACTACGACAACTAAGGCAACTACCACAGAAGTGCCAACCACTACCACAACGAAAGCAACTACCACAGAAGTGCCCACAACTACAACTACAAAGGCAACTACCACAGAAGTGCCAACCACTACCACCACGAAAGCAACTACCACAGAAGTGCCCACAACTACGACAACTAAGGCAACTACCACAGAAGTGCCCACAACTACCACCATAAAGGAAACTACCACAGAAGTGCCAACCACTACCACCATAAAGGCAACTACCACAGAAGTGCCCACAACTACGACAACTAAGGCAACTACCACAGAAGTGCCAACCACTACCACAACGAAAGCAACTACCACAGAAGTGCCCACAACTACTACTACAAAGGAAACTACCACAGAAGTGCCCACTACTACGACAACTAAGGCGACTACCACAGAAGTGCCAACTACTACCACCATAAAGGAAACTACCACAGAAGTGCCCACTACTACGACAACTAAGGCAACTACCACAGAAGTGCCAACCACTACCACCACGAAAGCAACTACCACAGAAGTGCCAACCACTACCACCACGAAAGCAACTACCACAGAAGTGCCCACAACTACTACTACAAAGGCAACTACCACAGAAGTGCCCACTACTACGACAACTAAGGCAACTACCACAGAAGTGCCCAACACTACCACCATAAAGGCAACTACCACAGAAGTGCCCACAACTACTACTACAAAGGCAACTACCACAGAAGTGCCCACTACGACTACTACAAAGGCAACTACCACAGAAGTACCCACAACTACGACAACTAAGGCAACTACCACAGAAGTGCCAACCACTACCACAACGAAAGCAACTACTACAGAAGTGCCCACAACTACTACTACAAAGGCAACTACCACAGAAGTGCCCACAACTACTACTACAAAGGAAACTACCACAGAAGTGCCCACTACTACGACAACTAAGGCAACTACCACAGAAGTGCCAACTACTACCACCATAAAGGAAACTACCACAGAAGTGCCAACCACTACCACAACGAAAGCAACTACCACAGAAGTGCCCACAACTACAACTACAAAGGCAACTACCACAGAAGTGCCAACCACTACCACCACGAAAGCAACTACCACAGAAGTGCCCACAACTACGACAACTAAGGCAACTACCACAGAAGTGCCCACAACTACTACTACAAAGGCAACTACCACAGAAGTGCCCACTACTACAACAACTAAGGCAACTACCACAGAAGTGCCAACTACTACCACCATAAAGGCAACTACCACAGAAGTGCCCACAACTACGACAACTAAGGCAACTACCACAGAAGTGCCCAACACTACCACCATAAAGGCAACTACTACAGAAGTGCCCACTACTACGACAACTAAGGCAACTACCACAGAAGTGCCAACCACTACCACCACGAAAGCAACTACCACAGAAGTGCCAACCACTACCACCACGAAAGCAACTACCACAGAAGTGCCCACAACTACTACTACAAAGGCAACTACCACAGAAGTGCCCACTACGACTACTACAAAGGCAACTACCACAGAAGTGTCCACTACTACGACAACTAAGGCAACTACCACAGAAGTGCCATTTACTACCACCATGAAGGCAACTACCACAGAAGTGCCCACAACTACGACAACTAAGGCAACCACCACAGATGTGCCAACAACTACCACCATAAAGGCAACTACCACAGAAGTGCCCACAACTACTACTACAAAGGCAACTACCACAGAAGTGCCAACCACTACCACCACGAAAGCAACTACCACAGAAGTGCCCACAACTACTACTACAAAGGCAACTACCACAGAAGTGCCAACAACTACCACCATAAAGGCAACTACCACAGAAGTGCCCACAACTACGACAACTAAGACAACTACCACAGAAGTGCCAACCACTACCACAACGAAAGCAACTACCACAGAAGTGCCCACAACTACTACTACAAAGGAAACTACCACAGAAGTGCCCACTACTACGACAACTAAGGCAACTACCACAGAAGTGCCAACTACTACCACCATAAAGGAAACTACCACAGAAGTGCCAACCACTACCACCACGAAAGCAACTACCACAGAAGTGCCCACAACTACTACTACAAAGGCAACTACCACAGAAGTGCCCACTACTACGACAACTAAGGCAACTACCACAGAAGTGCCAACCACTACCACCATGAAGGCAACTACCACAGAAGTGCCCACAACTACGACAACTAAGGCAACTACCACAGAAGTGCCAACCACTACCACAACGAAAGCAACTACCACAGAAGTGCCCACAACTACTACTACAAAGGAAACTACCACAGAAGTGCCCACTACTACGACAACTAAGGCAACTACCACAGAAGTGCCAACTACTACCACCATAAAGGAAACTACCACAGAAGTGCCAACCACTACCACCACGAAAGCAACTACCACAGAAGTGCCCACAACTACAACTACAAAGGCAACTATCACAGAAGTGCCAACCACTACCACCACGAAAGCAACTACCACAGAAGTGCCCACAACTACGACAACTAAGGCAACTACCACAGAAGTGCCAACAACTACCACCATAAAGGCAACTACCACAGAAGTGCCCACAACTACGACAACTAAGGCAACTACCACAGAAGTGCCAACCACTACCACAACGAAAGCAACTACCACAGAAGTGCCCACAACTACTACTACAAAGGCAACTACCACAGAAGTGCCCACTACTACAACAACTAAGGCAACTACCACAGAAGTGCCAACTACTACCACCATAAAGGCAATTACCACAGAAGTGCCCACAACTACGACAACTAAGGCAACTACCACAGAAGTGCCCAACACTACCACCATAAAGGCAACTACCACAGAAGTGCCCACTACTACGACAACTAAGGCAACTACCACAGAAGTGCCAACCACTACCACCACGAAAGCAACTACCACAGAAGTGCCAACCACTACCACCACGAAAGCAACTACCACAGAAGTGCCCACAACTACTACTACAAAGGAAACTACCACAGAAGTGCCCACTACTACGACAACTAAGGCAACTACCACAGAAGTGCCAACTACTACCACCATAAAGGAAACTACCACAGAAGTGCCAACCACTACCACCACGAAAGCAACTACCACAGAAGTGCCCACAACTACTACTACAAAGGCAACTACCACAGAAGTGCCCACTACTACGACAACTAAGGCAACTACCACAGAAGTGCCAACCACTACCACCATGAAGGCAACTACCACAGAAGTGCCCACAACTACGACAACTAAGGCAACTACCACAGAAGTGCCAACCACTACCACAACGAAAGCAACTACCACAGAAGTGCCCACAACTACTACTACAAAGGAAACTACCACAGAAGTGCCCACTACTACGACAACTAAGGCAACTACCACAGAAGTGCCAACTACTACCACCATAAAGGAAACTACCACAGAAGTGCCAACCACTACCACCACGAAAGCAACTACCACAGAAGTGCCCACAACTACAACTACAAAGGCAACTACCACAGAAGTGCCAACCACTACCACCACGAAAGCAACTACCACAGAAGTGCCCACAACTACGACAACTAAGGCAACTACCACAGAAGTGCCAACAACTACCACCATAAAGGCAACTACCACAGAAGTACCCACAACTACGACAACTAAGGCAACTACCACAGAAGTGCCAACCACTACCACAACGAAAGCAACTACCACAGAAGTGCCCACAACTACTACTACAAAGGCAACTACCACAGAAGTGCCCACTACTACAACAACTAAGGCAACTACCAAAGAAGTGCCAACCACTACCACCACGAAAGCAACTACCACAGAAGTGCCCACAACTACGACAACTAAGGCAACTACCACAGAAGTGCCCACAACTACCACCATAAAGGAAACTACCACAGAAGTGCCAACCACTACCACCACGAAAGCAACTACCACAGAAGTGCCCACAACTACCACCATAAAGGCAACTACCACAGAAGTGCCAACCACTACCACAACGAAAGCAACTACCACAGAAGTGCCCACAACTACTACTACAAAGGCAACTACCACAGAAGTGCCCACTACTACGACAACTAAGGCAACTACCACAGAAGTGCCAACCACAACCACCATGAAGGCAACTACCACAGAAGTGCCCACAACTACGACAACTAAGGCAACTACCACAGAAGTGCCAACAACTACCACCATAAAGGCAACTACCACAGTAGTGCCCACAACTACCACTACAAAGGCAACTACCACAGAAGTGCCAACGACTACCACCACGAAAGCAACTACCACAGAAGTGCCCACAACTACGACAACTAAGGCAACTACCACAGAAGTGCCCACAACTACCACCATAAAGGAAACTACCACAGAAGTGCCAACCACTACCACCACGAAAGCAACTACCACAGAAGTGCCTACAACTACCACCATAAAGGCAACTACCACAGAAGTGCCCACAACTACGACAACTAAGGCAACTACCACAGAAGTGCCAACCACTACCACAACGAAAGCAACTACCACAGAAGTGCCCACAACTACTACTACAAAGGCAACTACCACAGAAGTGTCCACTACTACGACAACTAAGGCAACTACCACAGAAGTGCCATTTACTACCACCATGAAGGCAACTACCACAGAAGTGCCCACAACTACCACCATAAAGGCAACTACCACAGATGTGCCAACCACTACCACCACGAAAGCAACTACCACAGAAGTGCCCACAACTACGACAACTAAGGAAACTACCACAGAAGTGCCAACCACTACCACAACGAAAGCAACTACCACAGAAGTGCCCACAACTACTACTACAAAGGAAACTACCACAGAAGTGCCCACTACTACGACAACTAAGGCAACTACCACAGAAGTGCCAACCACTACCACAACGAAAGCAACTACCACAGAAGTGCCCACAACTACTACTACAAAGGAAACTACCACAGAAGTGCCCACTACTACGACAACTAAGGCAACTACCACAGAAGTGCCAACTATTACCACCATAAAGGAAACTACCACAGAAGTGCCAACCACTACCACCACGAAAGCAACTACCACAGAAGTGCCCACAACTACTACTACAAAGGCAACTACCACAGAAGTGCCCACTACTACGACAACTAAGGCAACTACCACAGAAGTGCCAACCACTACCACCATGAAGGCAACTACCACAGAAGTGCCCACAACTACGACAACTAAGGAAACTACCACAGAAGTGCCAACCACTACCACCACGAAAGCAACTACCACAGAAGTGCCCACAACTACGACAACTAAGGCAACTACCACAGAAGTGCCAACCACTACCACAACGAAAGCAACTACCACAGAAGTGCCCACAACTACGACAACTAAGGCAACTACCACAGAAGTGCCAACAACTACCACCATAAAGGCAACTACCACAGAAGTGCCCACAACTACGACAACTAAGGCAACTACCACAGAAGTGCCAACCACTACCACCATAAAGGCAACTACCACAGAAGTGCCCACAACTACGACAACTAAGGCAACTACCACAGAAGTGCCAACCACTACCACAACGAAAGCAACTACCACAGAAGTGCCCACAACTACTACTACAAAGGAAACTACCACAGAAGTGCCCACTACTACGACAACTAAGGCAACTACCACAGAAGTGCCAACTACTACCACCATAAAGGAAACTACCACAGAAGTGCCCACTACTACGACAACTAAGGCAACTACCACAGAAGTGCCAACCACTACCACCACGAAAGCAACTACCACAGAAGTGCCAACCACTACCACCACGAAAGCAACTACCACAGAAGTGCCCACAACTACTACTACAAAGGCAACTACCACAGAAGTGCCCACTACTACGACAACTAAGGCAACTACCACAGAAGTGCCCAACACTACCACCATAAAGGCAACTACCACAGAAGTGCCCACAACTACTACTACAAAGGCAACTACCACAGAAGTGCCCACTACGACTACTACAAAGGCAACTACCACAGAAGTACCCACAACTACGACAACTAAGGCAACTACCACAGAAGTGCCAACCACTACCACAACGAAAGCAACTACTACAGAAGTGCCCACAACTACTACTACAAAGGCAACTACCACAGAAGTGCCCACAACTACTACTACAAAGGAAACTACCACAGAAGTGCCCACTACTACGACAACTAAGGCAACTACCACAGAAGTGCCAACTACTACCACCATAAAGGAAACTACCACAGAAGTGCCAACCACTACCACAACGAAAGCAACTACCACAGAAGTGCCCACAACTACAACTACAAAGGCAACTACCACAGAAGTGCCAACCACTACCACCACGAAAACAACTACCACAGAAGTGCCCACAACTACGACAACTAAGGCAACTACCACAGAAGTGCCCACAACTACTACTACAAAGGCAACTACCACAGAAGTGCCCACTACTACAACAACTAAGGCAACTACCACAGAAGTGCCAACTACTACCACCATAAAGGCAACTACCACAGAAGTGCCCACAACTACGACAACTAAGGCAACTACCACAGAAGTGCCCAACACTACCACCATAAAGGCAACTACTACAGAAGTGCCCACTACTACGACAACTAAGGCAACTACCACAGAAGTGCCAACCACTACCACCACGAAAGCAACTACCACAGAAGTGCCAACCACTACCACCACGAAAGCAACTACCACAGAAGTGCCCACAACTACTACTACAAAGGCAACTACCACAGAAGTGCCCACTACGACTACTACAAAGGCAACTACCACAGAAGTGTCCACTACTACGACAACTAAGGCAACTACCACAGAAGTGCCATTTACTACCACCATGAAGGCAACTACCACAGAAGTGCCCACAACTACGACAACTAAGGCAACCACCACAGATGTGCCAACAACTACCACCATAAAGGCAACTACCACAGAAGTGCCCACAACTACTACTACAAAGGCAACTACCACAGAAGTGCCAACCACTACCACCACGAAAGCAACTACCACAGAAGTGCCCACAACTACTACTACAAAGGCAACTACCACAGAAGTGCCAACAACTACCACCATAAAGGCAACTACCACAGAAGTGCCCACAACTACGACAACTAAGACAACTACCACAGAAGTGCCAACCACTACCACAACGAAAGCAACTACCACAGAAGTGCCCACAACTACTACTACAAAGGAAACTACCACAGAAGTGCCCACTACTACGACAACTAAGGCAACTACCACAGAAGTGCCAACTACTACCACCATAAAGGAAACTACCACAGAAGTGCCAACCACTACCACCACGAAAGCAACTACCACAGAAGTGCCCACAACTACTACTACAAAGGCAACTACCACAGAAGTGCCCACTACTACGACAACTAAGGCAACTACCACAGAAGTGCCAACCACTACCACCATGAAGGCAACTACCACAGAAGTGCCCACAACTACGACAACTAAGGCAACTACCACAGAAGTGCCAACCACTACCACAACGAAAGCAACTACCACAGAAGTGCCCACAACTACTACTACAAAGGAAACTACCACAGAAGTGCCCACTACTACGACAACTAAGGCAACTACCACAGAAGTGCCAACTACTACCACCATAAAGGAAACTACCACAGAAGTGCCAACCACTACCACCACGAAAGCAACTACCACAGAAGTGCCCACAACTACAACTACAAAGGCAACTATCACAGAAGTGCCAACCACTACCACCACGAAAGCAACTACCACAGAAGTGCCCACAACTACGACAACTAAGGCAACTATCACAGAAGTGCCAACAACTACCACCATAAAGGCAACTACCACAGAAGTGCCCACAACTACGACAACTAAGGCAACTACCACAGAAGTGCCAACCACTACCACAACGAAAGCAACTACCACAGAAGTGCCCACAACTACTACTACAAAGGCAACTACCACAGAAGTGCCCACTACTACAACAACTAAGGCAACTACCACAGAAGTGCCAACTACTACCACCATAAAGGCAATTACCACAGAAGTGCCCACAACTACGACAACTAAGGCAACTACCACAGAAGTGCCCAACACTACCACCATAAAGGCAACTACCACAGAAGTGCCCACTACTACGACAACTAAGGCAACTACCACAGAAGTGCCAACCACTACCACCACGAAAGCAACTACCACAGAAGTGCCAACCACTACCACCACGAAAGCAACTACCACAGAAGTGCCCACAACTACTACTACAAAGGAAACTACCACAGAAGTGCCCACTACTACGACAACTAAGGCAACTACCACAGAAGTGCCAACTACTACCACCATAAAGGAAACTACCACAGAAGTGCCAACCACTACCACCACGAAAGCAACTACCACAGAAGTGCCCACAACTACTACTACAAAGGCAACTACCACAGAAGTGCCCACTACTACGACAACTAAGGCAACTACCACAGAAGTGCCAACCACTACCACCATGAAGGCAACTACCACAGAAGTGCCCACAACTACGACAACTAAGGCAACTACCACAGAAGTGCCAACCACTACCACAACGAAAGCAACTACCACAGAAGTGCCCACAACTACTACTACAAAGGAAACTACCACAGAAGTGCCCACTACTACGACAACTAAGGCAACTACCACAGAAGTGCCAACTACTACCACCATAAAGGAAACTACCACAGAAGTGCCAACCACTACCACCACGAAAGCAACTACCACAGAAGTGCCCACAACTACAACTACAAAGGCAACTACCACAGAAGTGCCAACCACTACCACCACGAAAGCAACTACCACAGAAGTGCCCACAACTACGACAAGTAAGGCAACTACCACAGAAGTGCCAACAACTACCACCATAAAGGCAACTACCACAGAAGTGCCCACAACTACGACAACTAAGGCAACTACCACAGAAGTGCCAACCACTACCACAACGAAAGCAACTACCACAGAAGTGCCCACAACTACTACTACAAAGGCAACTACCACAGAAGTGCCCACTACTACAACAACTAAGGCAACTACCAAAGAAGTGCCAACCACTACCACCACGAAAGCAACTACCACAGAAGTGCCCACAACTACGACAACTAAGGCAACTACCACAGAAGTGCCCACAACTACCACCATAAAGGAAACTACCACAGAAGTGCCAACCACTACCACCACGAAAGCAACTACCACAGAAGTGCCCACAACTACCACCATAAAGGCAACTACCACAGAAGTGCCAACCACTACCACCACGAAAGCAACTACCACAGAAATGCCCACAACTACGACAACTAAGGCAACTACCACAGAAGTGCCAACCACTACCACAACGAAAGCAACTACCACAGAAGTGCCCACAACTACTACTACAAAGGCAACTACCACAGAAGTGCCCACTACTACGACAACTAAGGCAACTACCACAGAAGTGCCAACCACAACCACCATGAAGGCAACTACCACAGAAGTGCCCACAACTACGACAACTAAGGCAACTACCACAGAAGTGCCAACAACTACCACCATAAAGGCAACTACCACAGTAGTGCCCACAACTACCACTACAAAGGCAACTACCACAGAACTTCCAACGACTACCACCACGAAAGCAACTACCACAGAAGTGCCCACAACTACGACAACTAAGGCAACTACCACAGAAGTGCCCACAACTACCACCATAAAGGAAACTACCACAGAAGTGCCAACCACTACCACCACGAAAGCAACTACCACAGAAGTGCCTACAACTACCACCATAAAGGCAACTACCACAGAAGTGCCCACAACTACGACAACTAAGGCAACTACCACAGAAGTGCCAACCACTACCACAACGAAAGCAACTACCACAGAAGTGCCCACAACTACTACTACAAAGGCAACTACCACAGAAGTGTCCACTACTACGACAACTAAGGCAACTACCACAGAAGTGCCATTTACTACCACCATGAAGGCAACTACCACAGAAGTGCCCACAACTACCACCATAAAGGCAACTACCACAGATGTGCCAACCACTACCACCACGAAAGCAACTACCACAGAAGTGCCCACAACTACGACAACTAAGGCAACTACCACAGAAGTGCCAACCACTACCACAACGAAAGCAACTACCACAGAAGTGCCCACAACTACTACTACAAAGGAAACTACCACAGAAGTGCCCACTACTACGACAACTAAGGCAACTACCACAGAAGTGCCAACTATTACCACCATAAAGGAAACTACCACAGAAGTGCCAACCACTACCACCACGAAAGCAACTACCACAGAAGTGCCCACAACTACTACTACAAAGGCAACTACCACAGAAGTGCCCACTACTACGACAACTAAGGCAACTACCACAGAAGTGCCAACCACTACCACCATGAAGGCAACTACCACAGAAGTGCCCACAACTACGACAACTAAGGAAACTACCACAGAAGTGCCAACCACTACCACCACGAAAGCAACTACCACAGAAGTGCCCACAACTACGACAACTAAGGCAACTACCACAGAAGTGCCAACCACTACCACAACGAAAGCAACTACCACAGAAGTGCCCACAACTACGACAACTAAGGCAACTACCACAGAAGTGCCAACAACTACCACCATAAAGGCAACTACCACAGAAGTGCCCACAACTACGACAACTAAGGCAACTACCACAGAAGTGCCAACCACTACCACCATAAAGGCAACTACCACAGAAGTGCCCACAACTACGACAACTAAGGCAACTACCACAGAAGTGCCAACCACTACCACAACGAAAGCAACTACCACAGAAGTGCCCACAACTACTACTACAAAGGAAACTACCACAGAAGTGCCCACTACTACGACAACTAAGGCAACTACCACAGAAGTGCCAACTACTACCACCATAAAGGAAACTACCACAGAAGTGCCCACTACTACGACAACTAAGGCAACTACCACAGAAGTGCCAACCACTACCACCACGAAAGCAACTACTACAGAAGTGCCAACCACTACCACCACGAAAGCAACTACCACAGAAGTGCCCACAACTACTACTACAAAGGCAACTACCACAGAAGTGCCCACTACTACGACAACTAAGGCAACTACCACAGAAGTGCCCAACACTACCACCATAAAGGCAACTACCACAGAAGTGCCCACTACTACGACAACTAAGGCAACTACCACAGAAGTGCCAACCACTACCACCACGAAAGCAACTACCACAGAAGTGCCAACCACTACCACCACGAAAGCAACTACCACAGAAGTGCCCACAACTACTACTACAAAGGCAACTACCACAGAAGTGCCCACTACTACGACAACTAAGGCAACTACCACAGAAGTGCCAACTACTACCACCATAAAGGAAACTACCACAGAAGTGCCCACAACTACGACAACTAAGGCAACTACCACAGAAGTGCCAACAACTACCACCATAAAGGCAACTACCACAGAAGTGCCAATCACTACTACTACAAAGGCAACTACCACAGAAGTGCCAACCACTACCACCACGAAAGCAACTACCACAGAAGTGCCCACAACTACGACAACTAAGGCAACTACCACAGAAGTGCCCACAACTACCACCATAAAGAAAACTACCACAGAAGTGCCAACCACTACCACCACGAAAGCAACTACCACAGAAGTGCCCACAACTACCACCATAAAGGCAACTACCACAGAAGTGCCAACCACTACCACCACGAAAGCAACTACCACAGAAATGCCCACAACTACGACAACTAAGGCAACTACCACAGAAGTGCCAACCACTACCACAACGAAAGCAACTACCACAGAAGTGCCCACAACTACGACAACTAAGGCAACTACCACAGAAGTGCCAACCACTACCACAACGAAAGCAACTACCACAGAAGTGCCCACAACTACTACTACAAAGGCAACTACCACAGAAGTGCCCACTACTACAACAACTAAGGCAACTACCACAGAAGTGCCAACTACTACCACCATAAAGGCAACTACCACAGAAGTGCCCACAACTACGACAACTAAGGCAACTACCACAGAAGTGCCCAACACTACCACCATAAAGGCAACTACCACAGAAGTGCCCACTACTACGACAACTAAGGCAACTACCACAGAAGTGCCAACCACTACCACCACGAAAGCAACTACCACAGAAGTCCCAACCACTACCACCACGAAAGCAACTACCACAGAAGTGCCCACAACTACTACTACAAAGGCAACTACCACAGAAGTGCCCACTACTACGACAACTAAGGCAACTACCACAGAAGTGCCAACTACTACCACCATAAAGGAAACTACCACAGAAGTGCCCACAACTACGACAACTAAGGCAACTACGACAGAAGTGCCAACAACTACCACAACGAAAGCAACTACCACAGAAGTGCCCACAACTACTACTACAAAGGCAACTACCACAGAAGTGCCCACTACTACGACAACTAAGGCAACTACCACAGAAGTGCCAACCACTACCACCATGAAGGCAACTACCACAGAAGTGCCCACAACTACGACAACTAAGGCAACTACCACAGAAGTGCCAACCACTACCACAACGAAAGCAACTACCACAGAAGTGCCAACTACTACCACCATAAAGGAAACTACCACAGAAGTGCCAACCACTACCACCACGAAAGCAACTACCACAGAAGTGCCCACAACTACGACAACTAAGGCAACTACCACAGAAGTGCCAACCACTACCACAACGAAAGCAACTACCACAGAAGTGCCCACAACTACAACTACAAAGGCAACTACCACAGAAGTGCCAACCACTACCACCACGAAAGCAACTACCACAGAAGTGCCCACAACTACGACAACTAAGGCAACTACCACAGAAGTGCCCACAACTACCACCATAAAGGAAACTACCACAGAAGTGCCAACCACTACCACCACGAAAGCAACTACCACAGAAGTGCCCACAACTACCACCATAAAGGAAACTATCACAGAAGTGCCAACCACTACCACCACGAAAGCAACTACCACAGAAGTGCCCACAACTACCACCATAAAGGCAACTACCACAGAAGTGCCAACCACTACCACAACGAAAGCAACTACCACAGAAGTGACCACAACTACTACTACAAAGGCAACTACCACAGAAGTGCCCACTACTACGACAACTAAGGCAACTACCACAGAAGTGCCAACCACTACCACAACGAAAGCAACTACCACAGAAGTGCCCACAACTACTACTACAAAGGCAACTACCACAGAAGTGTCCACTACTACGACAACTAAGGCAACTACCACAGAAGTGCCATTTACTACCACCATGAAGGCAACTACCACAGAAGTGCCCACAACTACGACAACTAAGGCAACTACCACAGATGTGCCAACAACTACCACCATAAAGGCAACTACCACAGAAGTGCCCACAACTACTACTACAAAGGCAACTACCACAGAAGTGCCCACTACTACCACTACAAAGGCAACTACCACAGAAGTACCCACAACTACGACAACTAAGGCAACTACCACAGAAGTGCCAACAACTACCACCATAAAGGCAACTACCACAGAAGTGCCCACAACTACGACAACTAAGGCAACTACCACAGAAGTGCCAACCACTACCACAACGAAAGCAACTACCACAGAAGTGCCCACAACTACTACTACAAAGGAAACTACCACAGAAGTGCCCACTACTACGACAACTAAGGCAACTACCACAGAAGTGCCAACTACTACCACCATAAAGGAAACTACCACAGAAGTGCCAACCACTACCACCACGAAAGCAACTACCACAGAAGTGCCCACAACTACTACTACAAAGGCAACTACCACAGAAGTTCCCACTACTACGACAACTAAGGCAACTACCACAGAAGTGCCAACCACTACCACCATGAAGGCAACTACCACAGAAGTGCCCGCAACTACGACAACTAAGGCAACTACCACAGAAGTGCCAACCACTACCACAACGAAAGCAACTACCACAGAAGTGCCCACAACTACGACAACTAAGGCAACTACCACAGAAGTGCCAACCACTACCACAACGAAAGCAACTACCACAGAAGTGCCTACAACTACAACTACAAAGGCAACTACCACAGAAGTGCCAACCACTACCACCACGAAAGCAACTACCACAGAAGTGCCCACAACTACGACAACTAAGGCAACTACCACAGAAGTGCCCACAACTACCACCATAAAGGAAACTACCACAGAAGTGCCAACCACTACCACCACGAAAGCAACTACCACAGAAGTGCCCACAACTACCACCATAAAGGAAACTACCACAGAAGTGCCAACCACTACCACCACGAAAGCAACTACCACAGAAGTGCCCACAACTACCACCATAAAGGCAACTACCACAGAAGTGCCAACCACTACCACCACGAAAGCAACTACCACAGAAGTGCCCACAACTACGACAACTAAGGCAACTACCACAGAAGTGCCAACCACTACCACAACGAAAGCAACTACCACAGAAGTGCCAACCACTACCACCATGAAGGCAACTACCACAGAAGTGCCCACAACTACGACAACTAAGGCAACTACCACAGAAGTGCCAACCACTACCACAACGAAAGCAACTACCACAGAAGTGCCCACAACTACTACTACAAAGGCAACTACCACAGAAGTGCCAACCACTACCACCACGAAAGCAACTACCACAGAAGTGCCCACAACTACGACAACTAAGGCAACTACCACAGAAGTGCCCACAACTACCACCATAAAGAAAACTACCACAGAAGTGCCAACCACTACCACCACGAAAGCAACTACCACAGAAGTGCCCACAACTACCACCATAAAGGCAACTACCACAGAAGTGCCAACCACTACCACCACGAAAGCAACTACCACAGAAATGCCCACAACTACGACAACTAAGGCAACTACCACAGAAGTGCCAACCACTACCACAACGAAAGCAACTACCACAGAAGTGCCCACAACTACGACAACTAAGGCAACTACCACAGAAGTGCCAACCACTACCACAACGAAAGCAACTACCACAGAAGTGCCCACAACTACTACTACAAAGGCAACTACCACAGAAGTGCCCACTACTACAACAACTAAGGCAACTACCACAGAAGTGCCAACTACTACCACCATAAAGGCAACTACCACAGAAGTGCCCACAACTACGACAACTAAGGCAACTACCACAGAAGTGCCCAACACTACCACCATAAAGGCAACTACCACAGAAGTGCCCACTACTACGACAACTAAGGCAACTACCACAGAAGTGCCAACCACTACCACCACGAAAGCAACTACCACAGAAGTGCCAACCACTACCACCACGAAAGCAACTACCACAGAAGTGCCCACAACTACTACTACAAAGGCAACTACCACAGAAGTGCCCACTACTACGACAACTAAGGCAACTACCACAGAAGTGCCAACTACTACCACCATAAAGGAAACTACCACAGAAGTGCCCACAACTACGACAACTAAGGCAACTACCACAGAAGTGCCAACAACTACCACAACGAAAGCAACTACCACAGAAGTGCCCACAACTACTACTACAAAGGCAACTACCAGAGAAGTGCCCACTACTACGACAACTAAGGCAACTACCACAGAAGTGCCAACCACTACCACCATGAAGGCAACTACCACAGAAGTGCCCACAACTACGACAACTAAGGCAACTACCACAGAAGTGCCAACCACTACCACAACGAAAGCAACTACCACAGAAGTGCCAACTACTACCACCATAAAGGAAACTACCACAGAAGTGCCAACCACTACCACCACGAAAGCAACTACCACAGAAGTGCCCACAACTACGACAACTAAGGCAACTACCACAGAAGTGCCAACCACTACCACAACGAAAGCAACTACCACAGAAGTGCCCACAACTACAACTACAAAGGCAACTACCACAGAAGTGCCAACCACTACCACCACGAAAGCAACTACCACAGAAGTGCCCACAACTACGACAACTAAGGCAACTACCACAGAAGTGCCCACAACTACCACCATAAAGGAAACTACCACAGAAGTGCCAACCACTACCACCACGAAAGCAACTACCACAGAAGTGCCCACAACTACCACCATAAAGGAAACTACCACAGAAGTGCCAACCACTACCACCACGAAAGCAACTACCACAGAAGTGCCCACAACTACCACCATAAAGGCAACTACCACAGAAGTGCCAACCACTACCACAACGAAAGCAACTACCACAGAAGTGACCACAACTACTACTACAAAGGCAACTACCACAGAAGTGCCCACTACTACGACAACTAAGGCAACTACCACAGAAGTGCCAACCACTACCACAACGAAAGCAACTACCACAGAAGTGCCCACAACTACTACTACAAAGGCAACTACCACAGAAGTGTCCACTACTACGACAACTAAGGCAACTACCACAGAAGTGCCCAACACTACCACCATAAAGGCAACTACCACAGAAGTGCCCACAACTACGACAACTAAGGCAACTACCACAGATGTGCCAACAACTACCACCATAAAGGCAACTGCCACAGAAGTGCCCACAACTACTACTACAAAGGCAACTACCACAGAAGTGCCCACTACTACCACTACAAAGGCAACTACCACAGAAGTACCCACAACTACGACAACTAAGGCAACTACCACAGAAGTGCCAACAACTACCACCATAAAGGCAACTACCACAGAAGTGCCCACAACTACGACAACTAAGGCAACTACCACAGAAGTGCCAACCACTACCACAACGAAAGCAACTACCACAGAAGTGCCCACAACTACTACTACAAAGGAAACTACCACAGAAGTGCCCACTACTACGACAACTAAGGCAACTACCACAGAAGTGCCAACTACTACCACCATAAAGGAAACTACCACAGAAGTGCCAACCACTACCACCACGAAAGCAACTACCACAGAAATGCCCACAACTACTACTACAAAGGCAACTACCACAGAAGTGCCCACTACTACGACAACTAAGGCAACTACCACAGAAGTGCCAACCACTACCACCATGAAGGCAACTACCACAGAAGTGCCCGCAACTACGACAACTAAGGCAACTACCACAGAAGTGCCAACCACTACCACAACGAAAGCAACTACCACAGAAGTGCCCACAACTACGACAACTAAGGCAACTACCACAGAAGTGCCAACCACTACCACAACGAAAGCAACTACCACAGAAGTGCCTACAACTACAACTACAAAGGCAACTACCACAGAAGTGCCAACCACTACCACCACGAAAGCAACTACCACAGAAGTGCCCACAACTACGACAACTAAGGCAACTACCACAGAAGTGCCCACAACTACCACCATAAAGGAAACTACCACAGAAGTGCCAACCACTACCACCACGAAAGCAACTACCACAGAAGTGCCCACAACTACCACCATAAAGGAAACTACCACAGAAGTGCCAACCACTACCACCACGAAAGCAACTACCACAGAAGTGCCCACAACTACCACCATAAAGGCAACTACCACAGAAGTGCCAACCACTACCACCACGAAAGCAACTACCACAGAAGTGCCCACAACTACGACAACTAAGGCAACTACCACAGAAGTGCCAACCACTACCACAACGAAAGCAACTACCACAGAAGTGCCAACCACTACCACCATGAAGGCAACTACCACAGAAGTGCCCACAACTACGACAACTAAGGCAACTACCACAGAAGTGCCAACCACTACCACAACGAAAGCAACTACCACAGAAGTGCCCACAACTACTACTACAAAGGCAACTACCACAGAAGTGCCCACTACTACAACAACTAAGGCAACTACCACAGAAGTGCCAACTACTACCACCATAAAGGCAATTACCACAGAAGTGCCCACAACTACGACAACTAAGGCAACTACCACAGAAGTGCCCAACACTACCACCATAAAGGCAACTACCACAGAAGTGCCCACTACTACGACAACTAAGGCAACTACCACAGAAGTGCCAACCACTACCACCACGAAAGCAACTACCACAGAAGTGCCAACCACTACCACCACGAAAGCAACTACCACAGAAGTGCCCACAACTACTACTACAAAGGAAACTACCACAGAAGTGCCCACTACTACGACAACTAAGGCAACTACCACAGAAGTGCCAACTACTACTACCATAAAGGAAACTACCACAGAAGTGCCAACCACTACCACCACGAAAGCAACTACCACAGAAGTGCCCACAACTACTACTACAAAGGCAACTACCACAGAAGTGCCCACTACTACGACAACTAAGGCAACTACCACAGAAGTGCCAACCACTACCACCATGAAGGCAACTACCACAGAAGTGCCCACAACTACGACAACTAAGGCAACTACCACAGAAGTGCCAACCACTACCACATCGAAAGCAACTACCACAGAAGTGCCCACAACTACTACTACAAAGGAAACTACCACAGAAGTGCCCACTACTACGACAACTAAGGCAACTACCACAGAAGTGCCAACTACTACCACCATAAAGGAAACTACCACAGAAGTGCCAACCACTACCACCACGAAAGCAACTACCACAGAAGTGCCCACAACTACAACTACAAAGGCAACTACCACAGAAGTGCCAACCACTACCACCACGAAAGCAACTACCACAGAAGTGCCCACAACTACGACAACTAAGGCAACTACCACAGAAGTGCCAACAACTACCACCATAAAGGCAACTACCACAGAAGTGCCCACAACTACGACAACTAAGGCAACTACCACAGAAGTGCCAACCACTACCACAACGAAAGCAACTACCACAGAAGTGCCCACAACTACTACTACAAAGGCAACTACCACAGAAGTGCCCACTACTACAACAACTAAGGCAACTACCACAGAAGTGCCAACCACTACCACCACGAAAGCAACTACCACAGAAGTGCCCACAACTACGACAACTAAGGCAACTACCACAGAAGTGCCCACAACTACCACCATAAAGGAAACTACCACAGAAGTGCCAACCACTACCACCACGAAAGCAACTACCACAGAAGTGCCCACAACTACCACCATAAAGGCAACTACCACAGAAGTGCCAACCACTACCACCACGAAAGCAACTACCACAGAAATGCCCACAACTACGACAACTAAGGCAACTACCACAGAAGTGCCAACCACTACCACAACGAAAGCAACTACCACAGAAGTGCCCACAACTACTACTACAAAGGCAACTACCACAGAAGTGCCCACTACTACGACAACTAAGGCAACTACCACAGAAGTGCCAACCACAACCACCATGAAGGCAACTACCACAGAAGTGCCCACAACTACGACAACTAAGGCAACTACCACAGAAGTGCCAACAACTACCACCATAAAGGCAACTACCACAGTAGTGCCCACAACTACCACTACAAAGGCAACTACCACAGAAGTGCCAACGACTACCACCACGAAAGCAACTACCACAGAAGTGCCCACAACTACGACAACTAAGGCAACTACCACAGAAGTGCCCACAACTACCACCATAAAGGAAACTACCACAGAAGTGCCAACCACTACCACCACGAAAGCAACTACCACAGAAGTGCCTACAACTACCACCATAAAGGCAACTACCACAGAAGTGCCCACAACTACGACAACTAAGGCAACTACCACAGAAGTGCCAACCACTACCACAACGAAAGCAACTACCACAGAAGTGCCCACAACTACTACTACAAAGGCAACTACCACAGAAGTGTCCACTACTACGACAACTAAGGCAACTACCACAGAAGTGCCATTTACTACCACCATGAAGGCAACTACCACAGAAGTGCCCACAACTACCACCATAAAGGCAACTACCACAGAAGTGCCAACCACTACCACCACGAAAGCAACTACCACAGAAGTGCCAACCACTACCACCACGAAAGCAACTACCACAGAAGTGCCCACAACTACTACTACAAAGGCAACTACCACAGAAGTGCCCACTACTACGACAACTAAGGCAACTACCACAGAAGTGCCAACTACTACCACCATAAAGGAAACTACCACAGAAGTGCCCACAACTACGACAACTAAGGCAACTACCACAGAAGTGCCAACAACTACCACCATAAAGGCAACTACCACAGAAGTGCCAATCACTACTACTACAAAGGCAACTACCACAGAAGTGCCAACCACTACCACCACGAAAGCAACTACCACAGAAGTGCCCACAACTACGACAACTAAGGCAACTACCACAGAAGTGCCCACAACTACCACCATAAAGAAAACTACCACAGAAGTGCCAACCACTACCACCACGAAAGCAACTACCACAGAAGTGCCCACAACTACCACCATAAAGGCAACTACCACAGAAGTGCCAACCACTACCACCACGAAAGCAACTACCACAGAAATGCCCACAACTACGACAACTAAGGCAACTACCACAGAAGTGCCAACCACTACCACAACGAAAGCAACTACCACAGAAGTGCCCACAACTACGACAACTAAGGCAACTACCACAGAAGTGCCAACCACTACCACAACGAAAGCAACTACCACAGAAGTGCCCACAACTACTACTACAAAGGCAACTACCACAGAAGTGCCCACTACTACAACAACTAAGGCAACTACCACAGAAGTGCCAACTACTACCACCATAAAGGCAACTACCACAGAAGTGCCCACAACTACGACAACTAAGGCAACTACCACAGAAGTGCCCAACACTACCACCATAAAGGCAACTACCACAGAAGTGCCCACTACTACGACAACTAAGGCAACTACCACAGAAGTGCCAACCACTACCACCACGAAAGCAACTACCACAGAAGTGCCAACCACTACCACCACGAAAGCAACTACCACAGAAGTGCCCACAACTACTACTACAAAGGCAACTACCACAGAAGTGCCCACTACTACGACAACTAAGGCAACTACCACAGAAGTGCCAACTACTACCACCATAAAGGAAACTACCACAGAAGTGCCCACAACTACGACAACTAAGGCAACTACCACAGAAGTGCCAACAACTACCACAACGAAAGCAACTACCACAGAAGTGCCCACAACTACTACTACAAAGGCAACTACCACAGAAGTGCCCACTACTACGACAACTAAGGCAACTACCACAGAAGTGCCAACCACTACCACCATGAAGGCAACTACCACAGAAGTGCCCACAACTACGACAACTAAGGCAACTACCACAGAAGTGCCAACCACTACCACAACGAAAGCAACTACCACAGAAGTGCCAACTACTACCACCATAAAGGAAACTACCACAGAAGTGCCAACCACTACCACCACGAAAGCAACTACCACAGAAGTGCCCACAACTACGACAACTAAGGCAACTACCACAGAAGTGCCAACCACTACCACAACGAAAGCAACTACCACAGAAGTGCCCACAACTACAACTACAAAGGCAACTACCACAGAAGTGCCAACCACTACCACCACGAAAGCAACTACCACAGAAGTGCCCACAACTACGACAACTAAGGCAACTACCACAGAAGTGCCCACAACTACCACCATAAAGGAAACTACCACAGAAGTGCCAACCACTACCACCACGAAAGCAACTACCACAGAAGTGCCCACAACTACCACCATAAAGGAAACTACCACAGAAGTGCCAACCACTACCACCACGAAAGCAACTACCACAGAAGTGCCCACAACTACCACCATAAAGGCAACTACCACAGAAGTGCCAACCACTACCACAACGAAAGCAACTACCACAGAAGTGACCACAACTACTACTACAAAGGCAACTACCACAGAAGTGCCCACTACTACGACAACTAAGGCAACTACCACAGAAGTGCCAACCACTACCACAACGAAAGCAACTACCACAGAAGTGCCCACAACTACTACTACAAAGGCAACTACCACAGAAGTGTCCACTACTACGACAACTAAGGCAACTACCACAGAAGTGCCATTTACTACCACCATGAAGGCAACTACCACAGAAGTGCCCACAACTACGACAACTAAGGCAACTACCACAGATGTGCCAACAACTACCACCATAAAGGCAACTACCACAGAAGTGCCCACAACTACTACTACAAAGGCAACTACCACAGAAGTGCCCACTACTACCACTACAAAGGCAACTACCACAGAAGTACCCACAACTACGACAACTAAGGCAACTACCACAGAAGTGCCAACAACTACCACCATAAAGGCAACTACCACAGAAGTGCCCACAACTACGACAACTAAGGCAACTACCACAGAAGTGCCAACCACTACCACAACGAAAGCAACTACCACAGAAGTGCCCACAACTACTACTACAAAGGAAACTACCACAGAAGTGCCCACTACTACGACAACTAAGGCAACTACCACAGAAGTGCCAACTACTACCACCATAAAGGAAACTACCACAGAAGTGCCAACCACTACCACCACGAAAGCAACTACCACAGAAGTGCCCACAACTACTACTACAAAGGCAACTACCACAGAAGTGCCCACTACTACGACAACTAAGGCAACTACCACAGAAGTGCCAACCACTACCACCATGAAGGCAACTACCACAGAAGTGCCCGCAACTACGACAACTAAGGCAACTACCACAGAAGTGCCAACCACTACCACAACGAAAGCAACTACCACAGAAGTGCCCACAACTACGACAACTAAGGCAACTACCACAGAAGTGCCAACCACTACCACAACGAAAGCAACTACCACAGAAGTGCCTACAACTACAACTACAAAGGCAACTACCACAGAAGTGCCAACCACTACCACCACGAAAGCAACTACCACAGAAGTGCCCACAACTACGACAACTAAGGCAACTACCACAGAAGTGCCCACAACTACCACCATAAAGGAAACTACCACAGAAGTGCCAACCACTACCACCACGAAAGCAACTACCACAGAAGTGCCCACAACTACCACCATAAAGGAAACTACCACAGAAGTGCCAACCACTACCACCACGAAAGCAACTACCACAGAAGTGCCCACAACTACCACCATAAAGGCAACTACCACAGAAGTGCCAACCACTACCACCACGAAAGCAACTACCACAGAAGTGCCCACAACTACGACAACTAAGGCAACTACCACAGAAGTGCCAACCACTACCACAACGAAAGCAACTACCACAGAAGTGCCAACCACTACCACCATGAAGGCAACTACCACAGAAGTGCCCACAACTACGACAACTAAGGCAACTACCACAGAAGTGCCAACCACTACCACAACGAAAGCAACTACCACAGTAGTGCCCACAACTACAACTACAAAGGCAACTACCACAGAAGTGCCAACCACTACCACCACGAAAGCAACTACCACAGAAGTGCCCACAACTACGACAACTAAGGCAACTACCACAGAAGTGCCCACAACTACTACTACACAGGCAACTACCACAGAAGTGCCCACTATTACAACAACTAAGGCAACTACCACAGAAGTGCCAACTACTACCACCATAAAGGCAACTACCACAGAAGTGCCCACAACTACGACAACTAAGGCAACTACCACAGAAGTGCCAACCACTACCACCATGAAGGCAACTACCACAGAAGTGCCCACAACTACGACAACTAAGGCAACTACCACAGAAGTGCCAACCACTACCACCATGAAGGCAACTACCACAGAAGTGCCCACAACTACGACAACTAAGGCAACTACCACAGAAGTGCCAACCACTACCACAACGAAAGCAACTACCACAGAAGTGCCCACAACTACAACTACAAAGGCAACTACCACAGAAGTGCCAACCACTACCACCACGAAAGCAACTACCACAGAAGTGCCCACAACTACGACAACTAAGGCAACTACCACAGAAGTGCCCACAACTACTACTACAAAGGCAACTACCACAGAAGTGCCCACTACTACAACAACTAAGGCAACTACCACAGAAGTGCCAACTACTACCACCATAAAGGCAACTACCACAGAAGTGCCCACAACTACGACAACTAAGGCAACTACCACAGAAGTGCCCACAACTACTACAACAAAGGCAACTACCACAGAAGTGCCCACTACTACGACAACTAAGGCAACTACCACAGAAGTGCCAACCACTACCACCATGAAGGCAACTACCACAGAAGTGCCCACAACTACGACAACTAAGGCAACTACCACAGAAGTGCCAACCACTACCACAACGAAAGCAACTACCACAGAAGTGCCCACAACTACAACTACAAAGGCAACTACCACAGAAGTGCCAACCACTACCACCACGAAAGCAACTACCACAGAAGTGCCCACAACTACGACAACTAAGGCAACTACCAGAGAAGTGCCCACAACTACTACTACAAAGGCAACTACCACAGAAGTGCCCACTACTACAACAACTAAGGCAACTACCACAGAAGTGCCAACTACTACCACCATAAAGGCAACTACCACAGAAGTGCCCACAACTACGACAACTAAGGCAACTACCACAGAAGTGCCCAACACTACCACCATAAAGGCAACTACCACAGAAGTGCCCACTACTACGACAACTAAGGCAACTACCACAGAAGTGCCAACAACTACCACCATAAAGGCAACTACCACAGAAGTGCCCACAACTACGACAACTAAGGCAACTACCACAGAAGTGCCAACCACTACCACAACGAAAGCAACTACCACAGAAGTGCCCACAACTACTACTACAAAGGAAACTACCACAGAAGTGCCCACTACTACGACAACTAAGGCAACTACCACAGAAGTGCCAACTACTACCACCATAAAGGAAACTACCACAGAAGTGCCAACCACTACCACCACGAAAGCAACTACCACAGAAGTGCCCACAACTACTACTACAAAGGCAACTACCACAGAAGTGCCCACTACTACGACAACTAAGGCAACTACCACAGAAGTGCCAACCACTACCACCATGAAGGCAACTACCACAGAAGTGCCCGCAACTACGACAACTAAGGCAACTACCACAGAAGTGCCCACAACTACCACCATAAAGAAAACTACCACAGAAGTGCCAACCACTACCACCACGAAAGCAACTACCACAGAAGTGCCCACAACTACCACCATAAAGGCAACTACCACAGAAGTGCCAACCACTACCACCACGAAAGCAACTACCACAGAAATGCCCACAACTACGACAACTAAGGCAACTACCACAGAAGTGCCAACCACTACCACCACGAAAGCAACTACCACAGAAGTGCCCACAACTACGACAACTAAGGCAACTACCACAGAAGTGCCCACAACTACCACCATAAAGAAAACTACCACAGAAGTGCCAACCACTACCACCACGAAAGCAACTACCACAGAAGTGCCCACAACTACCACCATAAAGGCAACTACCACAGAAGTGCCAACCACTACCACCACGAAAGCAACTACCACAGAAATGCCCACAACTACGACAACTAAGGCAACTACCACAGAAGTGCCAACCACTACCACAACGAAAGCAACTACCACAGAAGTGCCCACAACTACGACAACTAAGGCAACTACCACAGAAGTGCCAACCACTACCACAACGAAAGCAACTACCACAGAAGTGCCCACAACTACTACTACAAAGGCAACTACCACAGAAGTGCCCACTACTACAACAACTAAGGCAACTACCACAGAAGTGCCAACTACTACCACCATAAAGGCAACTACCACAGAAGTGCCCACAACTACGACAACTAAGGCAACTACCACAGAAGTGCCCAACACTACCACCATAAAGGCAACTACCACAGAAGTGCCCACTACTACGACAACTAAGGCAACTACCACAGAAGTGCCAACCACTACCACCACGAAAGCAACTACCACAGAAGTGCCAACCACTACCACCACGAAAGCAACTACCACAGAAGTGCCCACAACTACTACTACAAAGGCAACTACCACAGAAGTGCCCACTACTACGACAACTAAGGCAACTACCACAGAAGTGCCAACTACTACCACCATAAAGGAAACTACCACAGAAGTGCCCACAACTACGACAACTAAGGCAACTACCACAGAAGTGCCAACAACTACCACAACGAAAGCAACTACCACAGAAGTGCCCACAACTACTACTACAAAGGCAACTACCACAGAAGTGCCCACTACTACGACAACTAAGGCAACTACCACAGAAGTGCCAACCACTACCACCATGAAGGCAACTACCACAGAAGTGCCCACAACTACGACAACTAAGGCAACTACCACAGAAGTGCCAACCACTACCACAACGAAAGCAACTACCACAGAAGTGCCAACTACTACCACCATAAAGGAAACTACCACAGAAGTGCCAACCACTACCACCACGAAAGCAACTACCACAGAAGTGCCCACAACTACGACAACTAAGGCAACTACCACAGAAGTGCCAACCACTACCACAACGAAAGCAACTACCACAGAAGTGCCCACAACTACAACTACAAAGGCAACTACCACAGAAGTGCCAACCACTACCACCACGAAAGCAACTACCACAGAAGTGCCCACAACTACGACAACTAAGGCAACTACCACAGAAGTGCCCACAACTACCACCATAAAGGAAACTACCACAGAAGTGCCAACCACTACCACCACGAAAGCAACTACCACAGAAGTGCCCACAACTACCACCATAAAGGAAACTACCACAGAAGTGCCAACCACTACCACCACGAAAGCAACTACCACAGAAGTGCCCACAACTACCACCATAAAGGCAACTACCACAGAAGTGCCAACCACTACCACAACGAAAGCAACTACCACAGAAGTGACCACAACTACTACTACAAAGGCAACTACCACAGAAGTGCCCACTACTACGACAACTAAGGCAACTACCACAGAAGTGCCAACCACTACCACAACGAAAGCAACTACCACAGAAGTGCCCACAACTACTACTACAAAGGCAACTACCACAGAAGTGTCCACTACTACGACAACTAAGGCAACTACCACAGAAGTGCCATTTACTACCACCATGAAGGCAACTACCACAGAAGTGCCCACAACTACGACAACTAAGGCAACTACCACAGATGTGCCAACAACTACCACCATAAAGGCAACTACCACAGAAGTGCCCACAACTACTACTACAAAGGCAACTACCACAGAAGTGCCCACTACTACCACTACAAAGGCAACTACCACAGAAGTACCCACAACTACGACAACTAAGGCAACTACCACAGAAGTGCCAACAACTACCACCATAAAGGCAACTACCACAGAAGTGCCCACAACTACGACAACTAAGGCAACTACCACAGAAGTGCCAACCACTACCACAACGAAAGCAACTACCACAGAAGTGCCCACAACTACTACTACAAAGGAAACTACCACAGAAGTGCCCACTACTACGACAACTAAGGCAACTACCACAGAAGTGCCAACTACTACCACCATAAAGGAAACTACCACAGAAGTGCCAACCACTACCACCACGAAAGCAACTACCACAGAAGTGCCCACAACTACTACTACAAAGGCAACTACCACAGAAGTGCCCACTACTACGACAACTAAGGCAACTACCACAGAAGTGCCAACCACTACCACCATGAAGGCAACTACCACAGAAGTGCCCGCAACTACGACAACTAAGGCAACTACCACAGAAGTGCCAACCACTACCACAACGAAAGCAACTACCACAGAAGTGCCCACAACTACGACAACTAAGGCAACTACCACAGAAGTGCCAACCACTACCACAACGAAAGCAACTACCACAGAAGTGCCTACAACTACAACTACAAAGGCAACTACCACAGAAGTGCCAACCACTACCACCACGAAAGCAACTACCACAGAAGTGCCCACAACTACGACAACTAAGGCAACTACCACAGAAGTGCCCACAACTACCACCATAAAGGAAACTACCACAGAAGTGCCAACCACTACCACCACGAAAGCAACTACCACAGAAGTGCCCACAACTACCACCATAAAGGAAACTACCACAGAAGTGCCAACCACTACCACCACGAAAGCAACTACCACAGAAGTGCCCACAACTACCACCATAAAGGCAACTACCACAGAAGTGCCAACCACTACCACCACGAAAGCAACTACCACAGAAGTGCCCACAACTACGACAACTAAGGCAACTACCACAGAAGTGCCAACCACTACCACAACGAAAGCAACTACCACAGAAGTGCCAACCACTACCACCATGAAGGCAACTACCACAGAAGTGCCCACAACTACGACAACTAAGGCAACTACCACAGAAGTGCCAACCACTACCACAACGAAAGCAACTACCACAGTAGTGCCCACAACTACAACTACAAAGGCAACTACCACAGAAGTGCCAACCACTACCACCACGAAAGCAACTACCACAGAAGTGCCCACAACTACGACAACTAAGGCAACTACCACAGAAGTGCCCACAACTACTACTACACAGGCAACTACCACAGAAGTGCCCACTATTACAACAACTAAGGCAACTACCACAGAAGTGCCAACTACTACCACCATAAAGGCAACTACCACAGAAGTGCCCACAACTACGACAACTAAGGCAACTACCACAGAAGTGCCAACCACTACCACCATGAAGGCAACTACCACAGAAGTGCCCACAACTACGACAACTAAGGCAACTACCACAGAAGTGCCAACCACTACCACCATGAAGGCAACTACCACAGAAGTGCCCACAACTACGACAACTAAGGCAACTACCACAGAAGTGCCAACCACTACCACAACGAAAGCAACTACCACAGAAGTGCCCACAACTACAACTACAAAGGCAACTACCACAGAAGTGCCAACCACTACCACCACGAAAGCAACTACCACAGAAGTGCCCACAACTACGACAACTAAGGCAACTACCACAGAAGTGCCCACAACTACTACTACAAAGGCAACTACCACAGAAGTGCCCACTACTACAACAACTAAGGCAACTACCACAGAAGTGCCAACTACTACCACCATAAAGGCAACTACCACAGAAGTGCCCACAACTACGACAACTAAGGCAACTACCACAGAAGTGCCCACAACTACTACAACAAAGGCAACTACCACAGAAGTGCCCACTACTACGACAACTAAGGCAACTACCACAGAAGTGCCAACCACTACCACCATGAAGGCAACTACCACAGAAGTGCCCACAACTACGACAACTAAGGCAACTACCACAGAAGTGCCAACCACTACCACAACGAAAGCAACTACCACAGAAGTGCCCACAACTACAACTACAAAGGCAACTACCACAGAAGTGCCAACCACTACCACCACGAAAGCAACTACCACAGAAGTGCCCACAACTACGACAACTAAGGCAACTACCAGAGAAGTGCCCACAACTACTACTACAAAGGCAACTACCACAGAAGTGCCCACTACTACAACAACTAAGGCAACTACCACAGAAGTGCCAACTACTACCACCATAAAGGCAACTACCACAGAAGTGCCCACAACTACGACAACTAAGGCAACTACCACAGAAGTGCCCAACACTACCACCATAAAGGCAACTACCACAGAAGTGCCCACTACTACGACAACTAAGGCAACTACCACAGAAGTGCCAACAACTACCACCATAAAGGCAACTACCACAGAAGTGCCCACAACTACGACAACTAAGGCAACTACCACAGAAGTGCCAACCACTACCACAACGAAAGCAACTACCACAGAAGTGCCCACAACTACTACTACAAAGGAAACTACCACAGAAGTGCCCACTACTACGACAACTAAGGCAACTACCACAGAAGTGCCAACTACTACCACCATAAAGGAAACTACCACAGAAGTGCCAACCACTACCACCACGAAAGCAACTACCACAGAAGTGCCCACAACTACTACTACAAAGGCAACTACCACAGAAGTGCCCACTACTACGACAACTAAGGCAACTACCACAGAAGTGCCAACCACTACCACCATGAAGGCAACTACCACAGAAGTGCCCGCAACTACGACAACTAAGGCAACTACCACAGAAGTGCCCACTACGACTACTACAAAGGCAACTACCACAGCAGTACCCACAACTACGACAACTAAGGCAACTACCACAGAAGTGCCAACCACTACCACAACGAAAGCAACTACTACAGAAGTGCCCACAACTACTACTACAAAGGCAACTACCACAGAAGTGCCCACTACTACGACAACTAAGGCAACTACCACAGAAGTGCCAACCACTACCACAACGAAAGCAACTACCACAGAAGTGCCCACAACTACCACCATAAAGGCAACTACCACAGAAGTGCCCACTACTACGTCAACTAAGGCAACTACCACAGAAGTGCCCACAACTACTACTACAAAGGCAACTACCACAGAAGTGCCCACTACTACCACTACAAAGGCAACTACCACAGAAGTACCCACAACTACGACAACTAAGGCAACTACCACAGAAGTGCCAACCACTACCACAACGAAAGCAACTACCACAGAAGTGCCCACAACTACTACTACAAAGGCAACTACCACAGAAGTGTCCACTACTACGACAACTAAGGCAACTACCACAGAAGTGCCATTTACTACCACCATGAAGGCAACTACCACAGAAGTGCCCACAACTACGACAACTAAGGCAACTACCACAGAAGTGCCCACAACTACCACCATAAAGGCAACTACCACAGAAGTGCCCACTACTACCACCATAAAGGCAACTACCACAGAAGTGCCCACAACTACTACTTCAAAGGCAACTACCACTGAAGTGCCCACAACTACAACAACTAAGGCAACTACCACAGAAGTGCCCACAACTACGACAACTAAGGCAACTACCACAGAAGTGCCCACAACTACGACAACTAAGGCAACTACCACAGAAGTGCCCACAACTACCACCATAAAGGCAACTACCACAGAAGTGCCCACTACTACCACCATGAAGGCAACTACCACAGAAGTGCCCACAACTACTACTTCAAAGGCAATTACCACAGACGTTCCTACAACAACTACTAACACAGAAGTGCCAACCACTACCACCACTAAGGCAACTACCACAGAAGCCATTGATGCAAATACCACAAAATCGTTTGACGAGTCTTCGACTTGAGGGATCGGATCTTTCTCGCAGTTGCCTTTTAGACGTCTATAATTATGAATTGAGATCAAGTTTCTTTGTAATTACTGTGTCAGTTTTTCCGGAGACAACCTCTTACTGATGCAGGTGTATTGCAGGAAACGATAACGAAGTAAATTATTATGAGTTTGAGTGACTTTATTTTACTGGTTATCTGGGACTGTGGAAGTAGTATGGCCTCAAATTGGTTAATAAAAGACTAACTGCAAAAAAAACTTAACAACAAGTATAGTATCAACAGGAAGGCATTGAAAATTATTCGCGTTTAGACATAGAATCAGCAAAATATTACCTATTATAATATTCACAACAAGGTTTGCAATAAATGAACAGATAAAACGAACAAACTTTAGAAACCGATGAAGAATCGGAAATCAAGAAAAACACCACTGGAAAGCCACAAGAAAGCAAAATACGCAATTTCGTTTATTTGGATGATATATTTTTTTCAGTTATTTTAATCCAAAAACCAAACTACTGGACCAATTATGTTTTTTATGGGACCAATTGGGGAATAATCTCTTTGAAACCAAAAAGATGTTTCAAAATTAATCTACTATTGAAGGAATCGGGGAACATAGATAAAAAGTCATCACGCCTGTATTTCCCGAAGGGTTAGGCAGAGGTGTAACAATGTACACCCGCAGTTCGCCGGTATGTTTAGATACTTTTTTGAAGTCTATTTTAGAAGTCGAACATAATGAATATGCAGTAATTTGAAATTTTTTAGGCTTAATTATTTTCTGGCTGAGGTAACACTAGTCGTTAACAGATCTAAATCACGTAGATGAATCAATGATAAAACGGCAGGAGATGACTTACCCAATCAACGCACCCCTGAAGACAATCGGTCGAACATAATGACAACATATCCTGAATTTCTTGAGCAGTGGTGACAATCCTGGAAACACAATTAAGATCTCTACTAGCATTCTACTAAAAAACTTTAATGTTCGGAGCACGTTTCCTGTTACGAATCTCCATTTAAACCTACCTAAAAAGGCAAGAGAGAGGTGGGAACTCTGCTTCTCTTCACTCACATACAAATAAAGGTAAGCCTGAGAAGAAGATTTCTTCCAGTTCTAGTCCGTGAGATCACAATAAGTAGCCGGACGCCCTCACATAAAGTACTTAAATCATTAAACGCGGTATGCTTTGTTATAAAAAACGCCAATCATGAAATCGAATGTATTTTTAAGCAATACCTTCATAATATATAATTTTAAATATTAGTGTATTTGTGTAAGTTAGTGTTAAATAAAGATATTTTTTGATGACTAAACTTAATTGTTTCAATGATCTCTGATGAATCTTTAATATGTGTTGGAGGAATGGCCGTGTGCCGGATGACTGGTGCAAGGCTGTTATTGTTCCACTATATAAAGAAAAAGGCTCTCAGCAGGAGTGTAAAAACTACCGCGGCATTAGTCTTTTAAGAGTTGTCGGCAAACTGTATGCGAAAGTTTTAATTAATAGGGTGATAGGAGTGACTGATGAGAAAATATGGGATGTACAAGCTGGATTTAGAGAGGGAATGGGCTGTATGGATCAGATGTTCTCCTTAAGGTGCATAGCCGAAAAACATCTGGCAAAGCACAAGAAAGTCTACTGTGCTTTCGTAGACTTGGAGAAGGCCTATGACAGTATGTGTAGGGAAGAGTTATGGTCGACTCTATCCATGTATGGTGTGGACGGGCGCTTGATACGAGCACTGAAGTCTTTATATAAAGATTCCAGTGCTTGTGTTAGGATAAATGGGGCATACACTGATTGGTATTATATCTCAAGAGGTGTAAGACAGGGCTGTGTAGCGTCTCCTTGGCTGTTCAACCTATATTATGGATAGTTGTTTGGTAGATTTGAGAGAAAGTGAGAGTGGATTAAGAATGAATGAGTTGCCTCAATGCCTCTTATACGCAGATGATTAAGTTCTTCTTGCATCGTCGGCGGAGCAGTTGCAAGACATGGTAACATTAATGAATGCAGCGTTTAAGAGAAAACAGGATAAACATAAATGTAAGCAAGATGAAAGTAATGGTTTTTGAAAGAGAAGAGGATGTATCGGTGTGTGATGTGAAAATAAATGATGTGAGTGTGGAGCAAAAGAACGAGTTTGTATATTTGGGCAGTATTTTTACAAGAGATGGAAAGATTGATGCTGATGTGGAAAGGAGAGTAAATGCGGGAAATAAAGTGAATGGTGCTATACATGTTGTACGTACGTATGTACGGTTACATACATGTTGTACGGTTGTAACCAATCAGTTGATGTCCAAAAAGGCTCGACTGGCTGTGCACAATGGTGTGTTGGTGCCTACACTTATGTATGGAAGTGAATGTTGGGTATGGCGAACGAGGCATGAAAGTAGGATAAATGCTGTGGAGATGCGTTCCTTGCGAAATATGTGTGGTGTAACTTTGAACGATAGAGTGAGGAATGAAACGATACGAGAACGTTGCGGATTAAAAGAGGATGTAGTGACAAAAGTAGAAAAGAGTATGCTTAGATGGTTCGGTCATGTTGAGAGGATGAGTGAAAGGCGACTAACGAAAGGGATTTATATGGCAGATGTGAGTGGCAACGCCGGGAGAGGACGCCCTAGAAAGACCTACCCTGACCTTATTGGTGGGGTTCTTCAGAAAGGTCGTGTGCGTAGTACTCGTAACCGGCGTGCTTGTTTGAACAGATGTATGTACGTGGTCGAGGCGAAAGAAGTATGTAAGGATCGTAGCAGGTGGCGTTCTGTGGTTTCTGCCTACCCCCATGGGAAAAACGCGTAGGTTTATGTATGTATGTAAGTAATATAAGTGAGGAACTACGCCGTTCGTCTCGTGGTCGCAATCGCGACTTATGAGCGTAGGGTCTTGAGTTCGATTTTAAAGGTCGGACAAAAAGTGTTATTGGGTTTTTCCATTACAAAATTCCCAGTAGCAGCCCCGGCAGCCCGGAATTCGGAAGTTGGTGGTGTGACAATCCAGTGCCTCGAAAAGCACGTAAAGCCGTTGGTTCCGGCAGATCTTTGACAGTCGTTACGGATAGTCAGAAGCCAACATAGTTGGAAAATAGGCTAAGCAGATGATGATTAATAAAATTGACGTTTTTATTACAATGGATACGCCAACCTCATCATAGGGTCTTTATATATTCTCTAGGTAAATTATGTTGCAGTAAACTGTCACTTTCTAGCATCAGTTGATGTAGCAGCTCACCTTATCGCTCACTTCACCTTAATTCACCAAAAGAGAATTTACAGAAGCAATATAGGACCTAAAGTCTGATTTTTAAAATTTGTATTAATTTATTTTATTAATATTAAATATTACAACCTTAAAATTAGATTTAAAAAAAAACCTATATTCTAAAAAGATAATTTCGTAACTAGAACCTTTTTAAATGTACCAAAATGCAAAAGAGACGAGTCCTCCGTACCCTTCAAAACAAAATTAAGAAGTTCACAGAATAATTGAAATATATAGGGGATTTTTTTTATGCCTTTGGATGGCAAACAATCCTAATGTTAAGTGGTTACCGCCGCCTATAGACAATCTTCAATACCAAAGGCCTTACAGAGCCGTCGCTAACCCGGAGACAAAGCTGAAAAGTCTCAAGTGACTGCTGTAATTACACCGGCACAGCAACGCTGCTTTGCGACAGAAAGAAGTATGCTGGTAGTACTTCCCCGGACAAGCTCCTTCACAAAGAGTTCTATTACTATTTTGGCAACAGGTAGGTACCTAATTTGCAGGACGATACTTTTCTCCAAAACTTTGAACTGAGTTTACTGGAATAGACCAATGTGACATTTTCAATTCATACCTACTTTTGAAATTAAATTGGACATTACTGACATCGGTAAAGGTAAACATCGTAAGAAAACCTGGACGTATAAATAAAATAAGAATAAAATCGGCCAACCGCTTTGAGCAAGCCAGGTGATCAATCCTCGTGCCTAATATGAAAAGAGACTTTTGCGCTTCAATGGGACAATAAGAAGCTGATATTATTATACTGCATACAAAAATAAAGCTTAACACGTGTAAATAGGAGTTCTGGAATCTACGTCACGCCGGTGAGAAACATATGAGTCGGTCTGATGTCAAACTTGCCGGCTTGTCCACTAGATTCCAATATCTTCACAAGGGACTATTTCAACGTGGTGCATGAAAGGAGTCTCCCCAAACGACGACGTACCCATCGACCTCTGTTACGTCCGACACATTCTGGACAATCGACTTCTGTCAATTGGCTAATCCTTTCACCAACATGGCAAATATTAACTCACTGAAAAGTCGACTCACGAAGTAACATTATTTAATAAGTATATTTGCTTTCGATACGCTAAGAAAAAAGAAGAATGTCAAGAGTGACATCCAGCGATCTTTAGGTGCCCACATTTTACTAACAAATCATTTGAAAGAAATTATAAAAACAAAAAAAGAAACGTGAGGAAGTTACTTTTAATTGTTTTAGTACGTTAAATATATATCTATGTTCCAATCATAATTGGTATCACAACAATGCTGATTCGCTTCAACTATTGCGTGCCTTTAAGCTCATTGGAGCATACAGAATCCACCCATTGAAATGATAATGCTAACTTGTTCTATAAAAGGATTAATTAAAGATGTAACATCTCACTTTATCCAAAAATGTCCAGACTGTCTGTGATACTTTTAGTAGTATTTACTGTTACAATTAGTGTCAGATGTCTTGCGGAAGCAATAGGTATTTTCAATTGTTTCTTTATTGAATTACAAAAAGAATAGGAACAGCGGCTTTGTCTATAGCAACGACTTTAACGGCGTGTTATATGAGGGACATTCTATCCGGGATCCCGAATCCCTCTCTGTTAGTGTCTTGAAGATAGTCTCTGTATGGTTTCAGTCGATTAGAGTCTACCAAAGGAAGAGACGAATATATTGCATCTATTTTTCCTTCTCCTCCACTAATCTTTCCTGATTAATTTCGTTACAAGATCCAAGACAGTTGTATCGTTTCTCCGGGACTAGTCGAGCTTCATTGCCTCGGCGCTCTTCCGGCGGTCTCCACTGTTGATTCTGGCTTTCAGTTGCAGTGGTTGGGAATAGAGTGGCGGGCTTGTCCTATTAAAAAAAAATATATAGCATCTTTACAATGACTTTAACATTTATTTTTTTACTTGTAGTCCAGGTCCTGTGAATAATTTTTATGTTACAGACGAATCAGAATCACAGTTGAGTCGAAGAGAAGAGCCAGATAACTTGGAAGGTGATGTAGAGGATGTCGATCGTTCGGCGCCAGCGCAAGCATATGCGTCTGTCAGTAGCCGGTTTCGGCCACCCTACTCACCATCACAGGTTCGGCTGGTGGAATGTTACGCCTGTACAGACTGCCCGAAGGTCTTAGCTAACACCACGTCTAAGTACTGCCCGTACACCAGTGATCATACGAAAAATAACAAGTGTGTGGTCTACGCTGAGAAATACAATCGTAAGTATAACTTTATATTACGCTGTACTAGCTTTAGCCTACGACTTTGTTCGCGTAGAATAGTTACTTTAGGTAGCCCTTTTTTGGGGTGCAAATTTTTTAGAAACACATACAAACTTCCATACCCTATTTCAACCTCTAGAAGCCCTTTTCTTGCAGCAAAAAATATTTGTAAGGAAATAGGGATAGTAGGGAACCTGTCAGAAACTCAGATCATGCGTCAAGCGAAATCGGAGACTTATGGTATAGTAGTCGCCGCGAGTCGTGAACACAAATGTCAAGTTATGTTTCGGGCTTACAGGTTTCTTGGGCCGCAGACGCTGCACGGCAGCGTCGGCGCCCCAAAAAACCCAGAAAGTCAAATAAGTGTCAAATAAAATTAACAAATGTCAAGATAATTTAAATGTTCTTATAAATATATAAAAAATCCGACATAACTCTCCGTTTACCTCAAACGGGCCCTCCGTTTATTATTTATTGTCCAGCAGAATTTCCCCGCGGAAAAAAAAGTGATAGTAGGGTAGAAAGAATTATTATTATTTTTCCATTGCGAAAAAAGATTAGTACCTACCATCGGTCATATATAGCTCCGTCTCCCTCTAACACACTTCATAAGAGTCAGCTCAACCAAATCAAAATGTATCATTTGAAAATGAACTAGACGTCATCGCATTCTATGCAAGATTACACATCCCCACGGCATTTTTTATCTAGCATGCAGTTGCGCAATTTTCAACTCTATTCCAGTGCAGTTTTATTTCATTATCAATTAATAAAAAAAAACTACTTATGCATACGGTATCAGTACTAGCACACAGTTCAGTGCTTCAGTAGTTGAGTCAGTTTAATCAAATAATAAAAATAATTGAAATGGTAGGTACTTATATTTGGGTACTTATTGTAAAATGGTATTTGTTACATTCTTCTATTTGTCGTTATCTTAACTTTTTCAACTTCAAGCAGTCAATTGAAGGAATGAAAGTAAGGAGTAATCGGACATTCTTGAAGCATTCTTGTGGATTCGGGACAGTCCCACTTTCATGATAAGCATGGTATTGTGACGTTTCCAAAATCAGTGACGAGGTACATTACTTCACTACTCGAAGAGCTTAAGTCTGAGTGCCTAATGTGAGTTTTCATACGATTTCGATCGCGTTATCGTAAACTTCAATTTATATTGAAACTGAAATAACACCATCTAGTGGCAACAATCGGAAACACAATTATTCGATACTAGCGGAATAACGCCATCTAGTGACCGCAATGGGAATCACAATAATTCCATACTTCTTCGTACTCGCGTTTTTTTTCACCCGCGTTAAGTTACGTCCTTGGTCCGATCCCGTGTGTAGTAGCGTGATATTATATAGCCTATACTATATAGTTTCTCATGAATCTGGCTATCATATCAGTGGCTGACCGTTTGGCTGCTGAGCTGTGTGTCTCGGGTTCAATTCCCGCACATCACACATATTTGTATAGCCTACAGATAGTTGTTCCGGGTCTGGCTGTTTGTGTATGTGAGCTTGTATGTTTATAAACACATCAGCGGACGTACAGGAGGAATTCCTAGTGTGGGGTAGCGTTTATTTTAAAAGAAAGAATGAAACGTCTTTTTTCCAATCAGACTGGTAGTACGAAGGATTGACGCGCACACAAACAAATAAAATAAAGGTTTACGTTAAACTCACACTATAGGCACCCAGATCAGTGGAATAGGCCATAATTAAATAGCTTTCAGTATTCATGTTCTTTTTTGTAATTTTCCAGAGATGGAGAAACCATGGTACATCCGTGGCTGCGCTTCCGAGCGAGGATCTTGTGCTGATATAACAAAAGCTCACGAAAATGCAAACGCACGACTAGTGAAAATGTTATACTGTTCGGAGTGCGACGAGGACAAATGCAACACCAACGGAGTTTACCGATCTCTACCGAACTTCTCGGCTGCAGTACTCTTCGTAATAATAACACCTTTAGTTGGAAAATATGCTTTGTCATAATACTTATTGGTTATAGTTTCAAATGCGAAAGTATTTTTGAAAATTATGAGAGCAAAGGTCTAAAATGGGTGTGCTTTAAAAATCCAGGTTCTGTTATCAAATAAAGCTATGTTCAGTATTACTCGTATTATTTAATAATTCCTTTTTTCAATACACATTAAATTACATTTTAAAATATAAAAAATAATACCCCACCAGTAACAGTCCCGGCTGTCGTTACGTATAGTCAGAAGCCAGGAAGTCTGATAACCAAGAGGTATTATGTTGCCCAGTAACTGGGTTGTGGAGGTCATCGCTCCATTTTAAACACTGGTATTCAGCTTCATCCGGTTAGATTAGGAGCCAATCCCAACATAGTTGGGAAAAGGCTAAGCAGATGATGATGATGATAGATGACGCCTATGCAGGCGTACACCTACCAATCGACGAAGAAGAAGAAGACCCAAGTGAACCAATCTAGAAGTGTACCAATCTACACCTATAGTCCGCCGAAATGTTTAGGTCCCATGTAATAGCTGACTCCGAGCTGCTACTGAGAAATTCATGGAAAAACCCAATAAAACTTTGCTCGACCTGGTTAGGACCAGTAGGCTAAAGAGGCAGTTCTACCTTCTGCTACTTTGAATAAAAATAATATCTACAGCTTAACTGGCGATATCTCGCCGTCCCCGGAGACAAAAAATGATAATTACAAAAATGCAAATGTACAGGAAAAATAAAAAACATGTTTTCGTCGATTGCTCCTTAAATACTGGATGAAGACTGACGGTTGTTAGGTTTGAAATAAAGTATTTTCGAGATGTTTTAGTGAAACACACCTAATTATTAAAATTGAAATATTATTTAAAAAATAAAAAGTTAGTCAAAATTGATCATCGGCTAAGTTCTATTATGCCGATTATCATTTTATTTTCCGTACAGCTTGACCAGAATCAAATATGGCACTCTTCACTTGCCATTTTATTCTACGAGTTTTTTGGGTGCAAAATGATGACGATAATACTGTAATATCGTCTTATTTTTGTAAATAATATTGTAAAACATTTTTCTCTTAGAGACTTTGAAATTGGGTTCCCAATGAAACTATGATATGGTAATCAACATTAGTTTTATTAAATTCAAGTGTTTGAAAATTAAGTTTGTAACAAAATAATAGTAGTGCTTGCTCAGTCCTGAATACATTCTGGGGGGCTAAAAAGGCCACTTTGGCAGAATCGTATTAGGATAATAATATGAATCGTATTGCAAATCGTAAAATGGTCACTAATTGGCAATTCATAATATGACCTGTGTTCAATTAATATCTCGCAATTCATCTGTTTGACAGTTTTGTATGAAGGTTCGTAAAATGGTCCACTAATGCTGAATTGCTTTAGTGTCATTTAGCAGAATCATACGGAGTTAGTCAACAGCAACATCTTTCAATTCATTTCGTAGATATTTTGAAGAAAAATAATATAATGGCAGATTTAGGACTTTACGAAAATTTCCTTGAGCACGCGCGTGTTACGGAGAGAATTTTATAACATAATTATTTACCATCACGCCTAAATTCCCCGAAGCGTGAGGCAGAGTTGTACCAATGTACACCTCAATATTTTTCACGGGAACATAATTTTATGACTGTTTGTCATGCTAACAAGTAAGAACACATTTCGATAACATTTTAACACTTTATTCTCGTAATTTCAGCCTGTGTTAAATCTATGAATACTATTGTAAAATTTTGTAACTTCGTAAAATAACTGTATAAAAATTACGAAAATATTGAGCAGGTGTATTACCACCCACAGATCCCAAAAATGATATAACACTAACACCAAGATTTTATTCTCCGGGGACGGCGATCTATGCTATTATATTGTAACTATTGACAACGCCATCTAGTTTGTAAAACCGAAAAAGGTACCTCTCTTAAATATCTAACAATAGATGTCGCTACTGAATCCAACACTACGTAGCTGAATTAATATAACAAGTTTTGTAGGCAGCGTCGTAGGTAATTTGTACTATCTAGCATCACGGTTTCGGGATCCCCCTCCTGTATTACACGTTACTCATTTGGGACGTGCCACATCTAGTATATTATGATGCAGATATAAGTACAGTAAGCTTAGGTACCTGAAAGCAAAGGAAAATCCTGATGAGGTAGGTGGATGTTAGTTAGCTATTCAGCGCATTGATGACTGTCATCATACGTAGAGGTAATTCCTACTAATAACATCGACGGTCCAAATCTGAAAATTTCAATGCCGTAAAGGACAAAAATATTTCAAACGGTTCAAAATATTTCACGTTACATATATTTTTTTCTAAAAATGACTGTCAGTATCTATTTTGGTACTCATGCCATTCAATGTCCCTTTAAATAGTGACAAGTCTGACCAAATAGTTGTTTTGAAGAATGTGGAATTTATTTCAGAGACAAAGATTTTGGTATTTTCAAATAGATTTTAAACCGCAGTCTGTCTCATTGGATCGGGAAATTAAGGGATTTGGTATAATTCTGTCAAATGACAAAATTTTTTTGCTTTTTGATTTTTTTATATAATGCGTGTTAAGTTTGGATAAAAATATGTAGCCGTAACGTAAAATGGAACGTGTAACGGAAAATACGTGGCCAAGGACGGTAAAAAAGGATTTACTTGATATCAATTCGAAAAGAAGAAGAACAGGAAATAGTCAAGACCGGTGCATCAGCCAAGGTTTAGTAAAAATTAACGTGGAGTACAAAGACATATCACTTAATAATTATTTTTTGGTGTGAAATATCACTTTTTATGGCAGCGTGTAATATAACGCACGCAAATCGTTGTATATACTTAAAAGGGCGCAACCAACAGTATAGGGGTTGTATTTTACGTTGTACACACGGCTACATATCAAGCTTTCCATTTCCAGTTTATGCTGATCTCTCATTGTATAGGATTCCCATACAAGCCCGCCACACTATTCTCAGCGACTACAACTTCTGAAAACCAGAATCAAACGTGGAGACCGCCAGAAGAGCGCAAGGCAATTAAGCTCGACGAGTCCTGAAGAAACGATGCAACTGTCTTGCATCCAGCAACGAAAAATAATGGGAAAAGATTAGTAGTTTTCTACTCCTCCGCTGGTTTTTTTAAACATAATCCAGGATTTCAATACAATGAGAGGTCAGCTTAGACTAGAAATGCATCCTGGTGCAAGCCATGGTCCGGAGCGAGAGGGAATAGGATGCAGTCGCCTCCTTCTGTGAGGCAGTAATGCTTGAGAAGGAGGCGGCGGGACGGTTGAGATAGCGGTTCTCCCGGCCCAGCCGCCGCGGTAGACGCTCCGGACGTCGGGAGCCGTGAGACGACTCCCGGCCACCGTAGATACGGGTCTGTGGACGGTGAGCAATGGGTAGCTCACCGTCCTTACGTTGCATAACGACAGGCCGTGTCGACGGCGCGTTCGTGTTCCACGCGCGCCTCAAAGAGATTTCAGCAAAAGGAAGGGGCCACTGAGGGCCGATGCCTGCCGGGGCTGCGGGTTGTTTCCAAGAGATACCGCGCCCCCGGAACGCAAAGGGCACAAGAAGGAACATGGGTGGGTTTTAGTCAGTAAAAGTCTGACACTCCCTCCTGCCCCGCCCAGGGCGAGAGAAGTTATTTGATGATTTCCCACCCACCAAAAAAAAAAAAAAAGACTAAAAATGTATAGCTGGATATGTAGCCCTGTGTACAACAAGTTTTATAAATGTCCCCCCACCCCCGTTCCCCCCCATTCACCGCTGTGCCTCGACAATCACGTAGGTAAAGCTGTTTGCTAGAGCAAGGAAACTGTCATTCATACATGTTTGACAGTCGTTACGGGTAGTGAAAAGCCTGAAAGTCTGCCAACCAAGGAGTATTGTGATACGCAGTAACTGGGTTGTCGAGATCATGTAAGCGGCTCCATGTAAAACACTAGTATATAGCTGCATCTGGTTAGACTGGAAATCGATCACAACATGGTTCCTACCATGTTGTGATCAAAAAGCAGATGACAACAAATTCAAATAATGGGTATTTAAAGTTTAGTTTTGCTTAGCAGTGGGATAATAATAGTCTGCTATTTATTTTGTAACACTAAAAACTTAATTTCCATGAAAACTTATATCCGTAATTATAAAGGTCCCAGGTATGGTCCAACACAAAAATAATATCGCAGTGATGCATCATGAGATGAGAAGATATGACTTGTGGCTTTGTTAAATAACTCTTAATACCAATTATACTTAAGATCTTAACTGCCCCGTTGGTCTTGTGGTTGCAGGCACGACTGCTGAGCGTGGAGTCCTGGGTTCGAGTCCCAGGTCGGGCAAAAATTGTTATTCGGTTTTTCCATTAGGAATTTCTCAATAACAGCCCGGAGTTTGGAAGTTGGTGGTGTGACACCTCCGTGCCTCGGAAAGCGCATTTGGTCCTGCGCTTGATTTCTCCCCGGTTGTGTCGGATTCCTGTCCCATCGGACTATGAGACTGAGGGAAGAGGGAGTTCACCTGTGTTTGCGCACACACTTGTGCACTATAATATCTCCTGCGTACTTGGCTAGTCTGCATTAAGATTAGCTGCCGTAACCGGAATCGGTCAGGAGAATATACTTAAGATCAATAGAAAAAAACCTGTAAGTGACAAAAGTCCAGTCAATGTGAAAATTAAATAATACTATAAGCCGTAGATACAGTTCTGCAGTCTCCAAAAGATTGCAAGCTTGAAGACATGTTGTAACATCCGAAGTCGGCTCGTAGAAATTAAAACTCGTTACGAAACGAAAATATCCCATCCAAGTCAGCGACACTGTTTCGCAACACACGTTCGGGACAAATGCACCAAAGACTAGATTAAACAACGTGTAACAGAGTGGTCACTTCGCATAAATAGGCAGAAAAAATAAAAATAGGACAAGAATAGGTAAAGGAGGGAGATATAATTATAACATAACATACTATCACGCCGGTATTCCCCGAAGGGTTAGGCAGAGGTGTAACAATGTACACCCACAGTTCGCCGGTATGTTTACGTCCCATGTAATAGAAGCGAGCCTATTGCCATTAACCGGGCGCAAATCCTAACTCTGACCTGTTACTGAGAATTTCATAGAAAAACCCGATAACACTTTTTGCTCAACCTGGAAATCGAACCCAAGACCTTTAGCGTAGCAGTTGCGGTCAGGACCACTAGGCCAACGAGGCAGATATAATTTTGTACCTATGTATACAAGGAGCAGTTTTGCATTCTCGTCAAATTCAAGGAGGCAAGTATGCTAGTGATTATTAACATTAATCTATGAGTACTTATATATAAAGCTGAAGATTTTGTTTGGTTGAACGCGCTAATCTCAGGAATTACTGGTTTGAATTGAAAAAATATTTTTGTGTTGGATAGTTCATTTATCGAGGAAGCCTATATAACATCACGCTACGACCAATAGGTAAGGAGCAGTAACCAAAGACGTAACCTAATGCGAATAAAAAAACTACGCGAACGAATTCGCGAGCAGAAGCTAGTTAATATTACAAAGCTAAAGAATTTGTTTATTTAGTTGAACGCGCTTATCTCAGGAACTACTGGTTCGAATTAAACAAAAATTTTTTTGTGTTGGATAGTCAATTTATAGAGGAAGGTTATAGGCTATAATATAACATCACGCTACTACACACGGGAGCGGAGCAATAACCAAAGACGTTTATTAACACGGGTGGAAATATTTACATGGTTCATCCATGTAAATATTTCCACCCGTGGGCAGGCAGAAGCTAGTAATAAAATAAATAGGTTTTTGTAGTAAGTGATTTTTCATGCGCGAGCACACAAGAATAATTATAGTTACATTACATTTCCTACCGCATAAGCAACGGGGCGATTCTGCTAAGAAAGACGTATATAAATATATTCCGAAATACTGTCAAACATATACAACTAAATAAGAACTGTAATTTATTTTTGAGCAGATGTCGTAAATTTATTTGAATACTTATGCAATTTATGGCAACCTACTAAAATTTGACAAGGATGCAAAACTGCGGCATGTACTAATATTACGAGTATAATTTTATTAACTCTACAATACGTAACAGACACAATACAGAAACAGAATCAATACGTCGTTTACAGAATCAATATGGTGATTGTTAATAAGATAGAATATGTAATCAGGAATATAGAATTAAATAGATATTATGATATGGGCAAGGTAGAAGTTCTTAATAAACATTTTAATGATTTAAGAGTTGATCCATTGTTTTCTCAAGATTGTTTTGATATTTGTTCTTATATTACTGCCAATCATGGTTCTTTTGGGGCGCCTGAGTTGACTGGTTCTTATGAGAATATTAAGAGGACTCCTATGCGTAAGGGGTGTTGTATTAAGTGGACGTATTATCCTAGATGTAAGAAGCGTGTAGATACTAGTTTGTTGAATATACTACGAATGAATATACTATATACGAACCTACTATACAAATACCATTAGTGCTGTATCACCCCTAATGCAACTGATTTTACACTCTCCCTCTTTAAAGGAAATATAATTATAAGTAGGTTTTATTAATCACACAAATTTCTTAATTCAAACAAGCCTAACAAACTACAATAATACTACTATCTATTACTAGTTTCCCTGCCAGAATTGAGGAGTTTGTTCGAAAGAGTTTCCGCGAACCTGGAACGCTAAGCGCATTAGGAGGAACACGGATGGGTTTTAGTCAGTAAGAGTCTGACACTCCCTTCCGCTCCGCCCAGGGCGGAAGAAACATTTGATGATTTCCTAAATTAAAAAAAAAAAATTTGCTCATACAAATACGATTACTAGCTTTATTCCCCCCACAGGAAAACTAATTTACCCCCGCAAGGGTAATTACCTCTCGCATTAGAAGGAACACGGATGGGTTTTAGTCAGTAAGAATCTGACACTCCCTTCCGCTCCGCCCAGGGCGGAAGAAACATTTGATAATTGCCCAAACTTAATAAAAAAAAAAAGTACTAATACAACTTTATTCCCCAAAGGAAAGCTAATTTACCACCGCAGGGGTAAATACCCTCTGCAGGTTGTTCGTAAGAGATACCGCGCCCCCGGAACGCAAAAGGGTACAAGAAGGAACATGGGTGGGTTTTAGTCAGTAAAAGTCTGACACTCCTGCCCCGCCCAGGGCGGGAGACTTTGGTTGACGATTTCCCATCCCCCAAAAAAAAAAAAAAGGGGTAATTACCGTTGCGGGGGTAAATTAGTTACGGAACCCATGGTCTAATTAGAATCAGTATAGTGTCTGTACCCTCACTGATCTTTGAACACGTAGTACGCAGTATCTACCGTATTCGCGCCAACTACCGCGCCTTATAAACCGGCTTTAGTATTGTTACACATTGGCGTGTAAAACGCTGCGTTTACACCTTTTACCAAATAATAGCCCTGTAGGATTAAAAATGATAATTTTTTTTTACTTCCTATCAGGTTTTGGTTTTCCTAAGTAAAAATGTAAAATAAATCTACAAAACTTTTTTAAACTCGACTTTATTTTACGTCACTTTTCATGTAAAATTTGTTCGTGAGTAACATTACGAGAGGCGAATATTTTAAGGATTTTAAAATAATATACTTAATTAATTTAAAGATAAAATAAAAAAGTTTATCTGAAACTAAAACATTCATCAGAATCGAGCGAAACGTTTCGCCCGCCGCGTTTAACACGTCAGTTTGTACGCCGCAGAAAGGCCACTGCAGTTTCATTCTCATGTTCCCGCGCCATTCGCTCGCCGAATGAGAAACGAGACGAACGTAATTATACGTTTTTGTGTTGTTATTTCGTAAGTAGTGCCGCGTGACTTTCTACCATAACAATGGCAAACCTGAGCGTATTTGTGCCTGTACTCCTGTTAGCTTTCTTCATAAAAGAAGGTAAGATTTATTTTGAATTCAGAAGCTTTTATATACATCCGTTTTTTTATACTTACTGCGTTTAATTTTCGAATAAAAAAAAACAAGTTATTTAGAATTTCGGTGTGTATTCACGTATTTTTTGTAAATTCGGTTAATGTTGAGGTAAAGGTTTTGCTTATTTTGATTAAGATTAGTAACTACGTATTGTCCTAACGTAAGCAATTACCTACTTAACAATATCTTGATAAAAAAATATTCATGGTGAGTTTATTAAAGGAATCGAGTAGGTACCTATTATGTTCTAACTTCTGACATAAATTGATAAATGCAGGTGAAGATCATAAAATTACGAATTTTAGTGACATTGCTGGTTGATCTGATGGTGTAAAATGAATAAAAGTTATTTCTTATAACTAAATAAGGACTAATTAAGATTTTAATTTTAAATTATAGGCGTTCCATTTTTTAAATATTTTATGGCGAAACAGGCCAATAAAGATACCGGAATAATGCTTTTTCACTCGTTACAAAATAATTATTATTTTTTGTCGGTAAAGAGGTACAATCACAATTTGGAATTGAACTTTTTTCATTTTCCAACGATGACGCATTTATTTGGAGGCCACAAAAAAGAGTGGATTTAAAAAACTCAATTAAGGGGCAAGAGGGGACAGTCAAATGGTAGGGACAGTAACTGAGATTTATAACTTAGAACTACATAAAGTTGCAATCAAACTTGTGCATATTGCACATTATTCGTAATTGGACATTGCCTTCTTGAAAAAGCTCTATACTATTGGTATAAGGATACTTTTGTAGAATTCTAATTATTCTGTTTACGAGAACCAAAACAATTATGATTTCAAATCCATTCAAAATTATTATTTCCGGGAAGGAAATGGACTAGATTACATGGAAAATTATATCAGTCATTACCACCGTATGATGTTTATTCACTATGAATGTTTACCTTAGATAAAGACGACACAAGCTAACCGCGTCACCTGTATTATTTATAAACATATTTTGCAAGCGTCGCTACCTTGAGAACTGAGAACTAGTTTTTCTATAGACCTTTGAAAATAGCATCGATGTATACTACCATATTCTCTTAAAACAGTATTATTTTAATATTTATTTACTTTGCGCACTTTTGCATTTTCAACGCTAGCTTCAGCGCCGAGAGTTGAAAATCTAACAGTTAAAATTACAGATAAATAGATCAGAAAGCGTCGTAGCCATTTTCCGTGGATGTTGTAAAACAAAACAATGAAGGGAGTAAGAAATAATTTTAAAAAATCAGGGCTAAATTCTACAAAAAGAAATCTCCGTCCAATTGCACCATTTTAGAGCACTTACCGAGGCACCCATCATACACCTATTTCATTTTAATTACATACACCCATCTAGAACCAATTACAAAATAAGTACTTAATTTAAAACATCATCTGAAATTATTATGACAGCAACATTATTTTTTCTTGTGACAATGACGCCATAGTTATGTTTAAAAAAAAACCATAATTGTTATGATGACAGAAGGTTTCTTAGTGCTAATAATAATAATGCCAAAGACAAGAATGTTGTTATCGTTCTGATATTTCCTTAAACGCAAAAGCGGGAAAAAGACAAGTATAATAGTCGCCGTGAGTCGTGAGCACAAATGACAAGTTAATTTTTCGGTTTTCGGGTTCCATTCTGGGTATTTTGGGCCGCTGACGCTGCACGCGATTGGTCCGTTAGTCGGTTAATATTGGAATGTACCAATATATCTGTCTTTTTCCTTTTTAAGATCCTATTTTAAATAAAATATTTGTAGCTTATGAGCTTATTTTAGCTACAGCTTAGGGCGCATGGGACACACATGGAGTTTGAAGGTATGATAAATCACTGCAAAAGATTTCTTAAAAAAGGCTATGGATTTTTTCTAACAACAATCCAGATTAGTGTCGCTAGACCGACGTCCTTATTTTCAGGTGTGTGTTAATACGTCCCTATTCACCCTTGATCAGGACGCCAATTTCCAGATTTTTCATTAACGTCTTTAGTTTGTACCTCAATCAAACATTTTGATACGAATAACAAATTTATCTAGTATTCATCGAGATATTTTGTCACCAAACTCTCAAAAATCAGTTTTTTTTTTGTAACCATTGTAACCGTCCCGATTTCTAAACCAAAATCCCAGTTATTTTTTGCCTTTCGCCCCGAAATTCACCACACGGGCAACACTAATCCAGATATAAAGTGTGCAGAATCAACGAATCGTATTTACTTCACGCATGTTGGCTGTTATATAAAACGACTTAGGTGCGTCCACTTACAACCGGTTGGACCTGTATCGAAATGAAACTTTTTTCCTTACACTCGTTTATGCAAGAAAATAAATATTTTATTCTGTTACGTATATTGAAATAATTATTATGCTTTATTTACAACTATTCCCGTGTTTATAGAAAGTGAACATTCAAGTTAATGAATTTTTTTTTAAATGGTTCTCGGTGGGGTCCTAAGCCTTTTTAAGAAATCGTCCAAACGGTTGATACTTCTCGTGACCCAAGGAGTGCCTTTTACCTTCGCCAGAGGCTAACCATTGCCATCCAACGTGGCAATGCCACCAGTCTTCAGGGTAAATTTCCTGTAGACGGCGATATGGAGGCATTTTATGATGCCATTTGTTTGTTTTTTTTTTAATTATTTGTTTGTTATCTTATTTACTAAATCTGTAAATGGTTTGTTTGAATTTCAATAATTTGACTTTGACACCCAAGTGGATTTTTAAATAATCAGCATTTATGTTTAAATAAAAAAAAAAAAATTGACACAACACATTTTTATCTGTAATAAATGATTTAATTAGATATATCCAGACTTCAAATTTTGTTTTAACCTCTTCTACTTTTCGGTAACGTCACAATATGTAAAACATACAATGGGCCATTGGTTTGTCTTGTTTGGACGATAAAGGCGCCTCAAATAAGAAGCTTCAATAAGTTTGCCTAGCCTTATGTAATGATGCCTACAAAACGGCTGTCTTGTAGAAGACAAATATAATTTCCAATACACAAATCATGCAAAAATGTTCGTTACATTTAGTCCACAGGCTTACGTTAGGAGACTAAACTAAATCAAATTCTATTTTTATTTCGATAAAATAATCATCCGTCTCTCCAAGAGGAAATCCGAATCCCAGCTGTGGAAACAATATAAGCTGATTACTTGATAGTAGTCAAGGTTACCGACAGATATCAGAGATCCGTACTAAAGAGGATGCACTAGAACAATTTACTAAATATATATGACTTTATGCAAACTACTCCCACACGGGATACTAAAGATCAAATGGAAATATGACATCAGTACCGTGTCTCATACTTATGAGCTGGAATCAACTATTATGTCTACTTATTAAGAAGACGAGACTGTTGATTATATTGTTCCATTGCTGGACAAAGATCTCCCGTATCGTCTTCAAGACTGAAGTGGTATTTGGCAGACCATGTACAGTTGATTAATCATACTTATATTATGAATACAATACTTATACATAGAAATACTTATATTTTAACTGCCCCGTTGGTCTCGTGGTCGCAAGCACGCCTGATGAGCACGGGGTCCTGGGTTCGATTCCCGGGTCGGGAAAAAAGTGTTATTGGGTTTTTCCATTACGAATTTCTTAAGTAGCACACCGGAGTTTGGAAGTTGGTGGTGTGACACCCCCGTGTCTCGGAAAGCACGTAAAGCCGTTGGTCCCGGCTGACATTCGTAGATCTTTGTCAGTCGTTATGGATAGTCAGAAGCCAGAAAGTCTGACAACCAGTCTTACCAAGAGGTACCGTGTTGCCCAGCAACTGGGTTGTGGAGGTCAGATAGGCAGTCGCTCCATGTAAAATACTGGTATTCAGCTGCATCTGGTTAGACTGGAAGCCGGCCCCAACTTAGTTGGGAAAAGGCTTAGTAGTAGTAGTAGTATATTATAAATACAGAAGTAACTCTGTCTGTCTGTTACCTCATCATGCCAGGACCACTGACTGAACCAATGAAAGACTAAGAGGCAGCTCTTAATCTGGATAAAGGACATAGATTACTTTACAAATCGCGTATTTGACTGTGACCGCGATGTTCAACATTCATTTACTCATACGAAGTCCTTGGCACAAGCTTATAATTTTCTAGTGAGTAAGTGCTAAAATTATCTTTTCGCAAGAGGATTCGGTGTCAAAATGTCGTGATGGCCCAGTGGTTAACGCCCGCCTCTCATGCACAAGGCCGTGGGTTCGTAACCAGGAACGGGCTAGTACCAATGTGACTTTTTTTATTCATATTTACTTTCTATGTTTATCTTGGACATCACTGATATCGGTGAAGGAAAACATCGTGAGGAAACCTGGACTAATAATTGATATAAAATTATGTAAGTCTGAAATCGCCAATCTGCCTAGAGTAAGAGTGGTGATCAATGCTCGTGCCTTCTCTTTATGAGAAGAATTTAGTTACAGATTTTACAAACAAAACAATTAGACATGCAGTCAGAAAGAAAACACAAATTCTGCAGTGCTATTATGGAAAAATCTGCACCTGAGAAAAGATGATGAACCGAACTTGAAGTGAGTATTCATCGCACGTGATGCTATGAATTACCAGCTCACCTCAAACTCACTTCAACAAGGTTTTACAGAATAGACCGGCTGATTGCGTTTTCAATTTGGTTTATCGAAGAAAGAATTTCTCATTGCGATTCCAGTACCGTATGTCTTGCAAACATAAATACTTTTACCAGTTAACTACATATCATACATGCGTATAGTGACGCAACAGAGAAGAAAGTAGTGACACAATCCATTAATATTTAACACCATACTGAACGTTGTAACACCCAATGTACTTGTACTACAAGTAACAGTAATACCAAAGGCCCACTTGTACCAATATCTTAACTCACCGTTAGTTGCCAACACGTGGTTAAATTGCAAATGAATTCCCCAAGTCAGAAAAGCAGAAAGCAACGAAATAGGTTTTAATTTTTACCACTAAAAGCCACTCTGACTTGGACGTTTCACATTAAACCAACGGCAGACGCAGGCCTGTTCTTTATTTTTTCTTGCTTTTCAAAGGGACTTTTTCAATTCATATTAAGACTGTAACTAACTGAAAAAGTTTGTCTTCGACATCACTGACATCGGTGAGGAAATCTGCACTTTAAATTGAAATATCTAAGTCTGAAATTGCCAATGGTATTAAACGAAGTCTTTGTCCAATAGTAGACTAATAATGGACTCTTTAAGGATGGGAAATCATCAAATGACTTCTTGCGCTCTGGACGGAGCGTAAGTAAGTATCAGACTCTTACTAACTTCCTCTTAATGCCCTTTGCGTTCCAGTGCCGCGGTGACTCTTTTGAATAAATTCCGAAACACAATAATGGGCTAGTATTATTATATTTAGAAACTAACTCTAAGTTAAAGTTCCTTGACTTCGTGTTGACTGCCTTGTTAACATAGTGGTCTTAAGCGCGACTCCCAGATCGAGCAGTGTTATTGGGTTTTTCTATAAAATTCTCAGTAGAACCTTGGAGTTAGGATTTGTGCCCGGTTAATGGCAATAGGTTCGCCTCCTATTACAAGGGTCTTAAAAACATACCGGGCGAACTGTGGGTGTACATTGGTTACACCTCTGGCTAATCCCTCGAGAAATACAGGCGTGATGGTATGCTCTAAGTTAAACTTTTGGCCGAAGTGGGCCTCAAAAGTACATTTCAATGTACCGCAGTTACGGTCGCTTTCACTTGTGTTATCACATCGCCATATTTTGTTTGACACACTTAGCCCTTTGCTGTTAGAAAAATATGCAGTGAAGGGACTTTCTATTTCCATAAGAATAATGTATTCGTGATTGTATCGTGAGCTTTTACACTAAATGGTTGTCCGGAAATAGTTTTAAATGTGAGAGAATTGTTTTGCTCTGTGGTTAACATTATGTGGATTCTGAGGTGTGAATGAAAATGTTTGTAGTTATTTGTGGAATGTAAATTAAATAGTAAAACAGCTATAGATACTTAATTTAGTAGTTTTGGTATGTATGTAGGTACTAGGTACCTAATAACGAGTCTAAATACATCATTTTCGGACCGATCTGGATGAAATTTGGCAAAAATATGCATAGATATGGCACATAAGCTACTTTTTTAAAAAAAACGTCCGCTCGCCATGGTGTAATATGTCAACTTTAATGCAGACAAATTCGAGGATAAAAGCTAGTCATTTATATTGATGATCGTAAAAATGATGATTCGAGAATGTTAAGTTTCTAAATTCTTGTGATTGACCTAGTTTTACCTGCCAGAGCATCTCATGCCAAAATAACGCTCACTTTTCCTTTATTGATAAGTATCATTCTCAAATTGTGGACAGTATAGCTAACACTACTATGTCAGTTTCTTTTTTCTAAAAAACAAATAATTAACCTCCGGCAGAAGATAAAAATCACTTTCGCAGCTAAAAAAAGAGCTAATGACTTTGAAACCGCTCAACTGATTCCCATCAAGCAAGGCGTCCATCAAAATCGGTTCATGCGTTCGGGAGCTACGGTGCCACAGACAGACACACACACACACACACAGACACGTCAAACTTATAACATCCCGTCGTTTTTGCGTCAGTGGTTAAAAATAAACAGAAACTCATAATAAACCGACCATTTTTTTTTCTAAATTAATGAATTGACCAATCATAATGGAAGGTACTATAGCGGTACCAACAGCTAATCAATTCAGAGTACACCAATAAAATCCCAAGGGACACTAAAAAAGTGAAACTGGGTCGATATAATCCATCTTCATTAAACAAACTCTGCACCGCCGCCATATTTTTTTGTACTAGGTATATCAGTCGCCACGAGTCGTAGGCACAAATGTTGAGTCAATTTTTCGGTTCCTTTCGGTACGACTGACGGACCAAGCGCGTGCAGCGTCGGCGGCCTAAAATACCCAGAAAGGAACCAAAAAATTAACTTGACATTATTTGTGCTCACGACTCGTGGCGACTAATATAGCAGGTATTCATGCAATTTAATCATTTAATGATACAGAATGAATCTACGTTTCCGGTACTAAACGCAATTGACATAATAGGCGTTGCTTCTAGCGTGGCTTGTTTACAAATACTTATAATTTGAAACTGCCTCGGTAGCCTAGTGGTCCTAAACGCAACTGCTACCCTAGAGGTCTTGGGTTGGGCGGCGCGTTCGTGTTCCACGCGCACCTCAAAGAGATGGCAGCAATCTTAGAAGGGCCGATGCCTGCCGGGGGTGCGGGTTGTTCGTAAGAGATACCGCGCCCCCGGAATGCAAAGGGCACAAGAAGGAATATGGATGGGTTTTAGTCAGTAAAAGTCTGACACTCCCTCCCGCCCCGCCCAGGGCGGGCGAAGTTATTTGATGATTATTGGAAATCAACACAAAATCAAAAAACGCAAAACCCTAAAAAAAAGAGGTCTTAGGTTCGATTTCGAGGTCGAGCAAAGTGTTATTGGGTTTTTCTATGAAATTATGAGTAGCAACTCAGAGTTAGGATTTTTGTGCCCGGTTAATGGCAATAGGCTCACTCACCATTACATGGGGCCTAAACATACCGGCGAACGGTGGGTGTACATTGGTACACCCCTGCCTAACCCTTCCACCACCCACTACCATCACGCCTGTATTCCCATACAGGCGTGATGGTATCTTATAATTTGTAAATTAAATGTCGTTTCTAGATTCCGAGTTGTTTTTGCATTTTTATCTAACGTTTATTAGGTAGTATATAGGTAGGTAGCTAGGCCAAGCCTCGTAAGTAATTAAAAACGTATTAAAATTTAGTCACACTATCATCTCACCCATAATCGATTTTAAAAATATGAATTGGGTAGATGACACCACTAATCAATTGACGTACTTTTTTATGAGCTGTCAAAACGCGATTCCTCATATATTTTGTATAACAATACTAAAGCATGACGTCACGTTTTGGGCATCTCAATTCACCAACTATTTATTGATTTCAAAGCAACTATTTCTATTTCTATTTTTTTTTGTGAATCTTGGAATTATTGTTTTATGGTGTCACCTACAGGCATTTTTGACAGATTGACATTTTAATGCGAACGTTTTTAAAAATCACTAGAATTGCCCTCTGGACGTTATTTCAGGGCATATAGTGCACCCTATCGATCAGAGGGCATTAATTAATAAAATTATATTAACAGGCTTAAGGCATAGTAGTCGCCACGAGTTGTGAGCACAACACATACCATATCACCTGTATTCCCCAGAGGGTTAGGCAGAGGTGTACCTATGTACAATTGTACACCCACAGTTCGCCGGGATGTTAAGGTCCCATGTAATAGGGGGTGAGCCTATTTCCATTAACCGGGCACAAATCCTAACTCCAAGCTATTTCTGAGAATTTCATAGAAAAACCCAATAACACTTTGCTCGACCTGGGAATCGAACCCAAGACCTCTAGCGTAACAGTCGCGCTTAGGACCACTAGGCTAACAAGGCAGTTAGTTTGTGAGCAAAAATATCAAGTTAATTTTTTAACTGGCATACCAATCGCGTGCAGCGTCTGCGGCCCAAAAAATCCAGAGAGAAACCCAAAAACTCATAAATTAACTTAACGTTTAACAGACTCGACTTTTACACTTTTAGACTTTTTTATTACTGTTTCCCGTATTCAGAGTCTAAGTTTACCCACGTTACTACGTTCAGAGGACAGGAACTACTTCAGAATGCGTACCCTGTCAAAGAAAATACGTTTTGCTTCAGGCTTTTTATCAAGCGAAAGTGTATCATCAGTCGTGACCATTAGGTACTATTATTACGTATGACAAGTGCAGACGTTTAGCGGAAACACGCCTCCTAAAGATATTAAACGTTCTAAAAACAAGTAATTTGAAACTAAATCGTAAACTATGGTTTACTGGCGGTGTTCCATAAATATGAGGTAATAGAGATAAATGACGTCACTGTTCCCTTCATTTTAATCGTGAAGCTAAACATATCTTTGATGACCTTCGAGGTCAAAGGAATATATACCTAAGTGTAGAATTAATACGGTTATATTTACCACCCTATGACTTTCTGTGACGAGAAAGAATACATTATATCCTTTGGCATACGCCATTGCTGTCTATGTTTGTAGAAGTTAATCTCTGAAAAAAATTATTTCCGATTAATTATTTTATATAGTCTGTAAGCATCGTAGTGAACGCCTATCACGCCTGAATTCCCCGTAGGGTTAGGCAGAGGTGTAACATATAATATAATAGGGGGCGAGCCTATTGCCATTAACCGGTCACAAATCTTAACTCCGAGCTGCTACTGAGAATTTCATAGAAAAACCCAATAACACTTTTTGCTCGACCTGGGATTCGAACCCAAGACCTCTAGCGTAACAGTCGCGCTTAGGACCACTAGGCTACCGAGGCAGTATTTGTGAGAAATTTCATGCACAATTTGTTCTAATCGAATGATTTATTTATTTATAACAGCTAATACTAACATTACAGGGTTTACCCTAATGCGACAGCTATGAACTAAAATGTATCAAACTATTTACGCAAAATAACAAAAAATAGACGTAAAAAAACATACAACAAGACGTATAAAAATAAAAAAGAACACAAATTATTACATCAATAAAACATAGGATAACTTTACATAATTACTCTAAAAATATTTATTTATTTCAATTTATTTATTTAATGGTTTATAACTAGTATAAAACTTACTTAAGTAATAATAAAATGCAAAAAAAGAAGCTTATAGGGCATCAAAAAACTCATCCGCATCGCTGTCAATGGGACAAGTGCCCAAAAGGCTGGCAGCGTTGCCACGTTGAATGGCAATGCTGATTCTTTGGCCCAAGAAAAGGCCAGCCCTTTGGTCACGTGAAGAGTCGACCAGTCGCTTGGCTATTTCACGAAAAACAAGATGAGCGCTCGGACCCCATGGCCCTAGTGTTTCAACCCCAAACGGCTCAAACATATAGCTTCCAATAAGGTTATTATATTTGCGCCGTTTGAGGTTTTCAGCACCAGTAGCAGCCGCCCCAGCACAACACGTCGTGCTAGGAAGATGGGATGGCGCAAGGGTGTCGACGCATGTTGCATCCCACACCAAAGGCCTACCCAACTTCCAAGGCTAATTTATTTCAAACTATACATAAATATTATTGCAGAGTGTACCTAATACAAAAGGTTAGTTATTAATGATTATCATGACGAAATGTTATAAAATGCAGCTCGTGTGAATTCGTTCAGAGTGCAGCTAAAACAGTCAATCTGTTGTGACACCTTGTTGAGTGCAAGCAGATATGGCCTTCATTCAAACTTCTTTAACTTTTTTGTGGAGGAAAAAACATTTTTATGTTACGTGGGTCACCTTCGCGTGAATAAAGGGCTGTTTCTTTCTGTCTTTCTTAAAAAACATCGTACTTATGAGTACATGCAATAGTAACAGGGTTGTAGGGGTATCTAAAGTTTAGTTATAACATTTAAAACTGCCTCATTGGCCTAGTGGTCCTAAGCACGCTAGAGGTATTGCGTTTGATGCCCAGGTCGCGCAAAGTGTTAATGGGTTTTTCTATGGAATTCTCAGTAGCAGCTCGGAGTTAGGATCTGGCCCGGTTAATGGCAATAGGCTTGCCCCCTACTACATGGGACCTTAACATACCAGCACTATGGGTGTACATTGTTACGCCTCTGCCTAACCCTTCGGGGAATACAGGCGTGATGGTATGTGTGTATTTAAAACTGGATTCCCTAATACAACGGTAAATAAAGTTGCAATTTTGACCTTCAATGTCTCTGTAACGAGATAATTCCTAGTCATTGTTTAGAACAAAAAAATATCGGAATTATACGAAGAATATGTAACTTTTGGTTTCTTGTGAGATACTCGCTGTCTTCTAAAGCAGTCTCATCTAATGAAGCATGGTTCATGATTAGTTAATTTAATCCATGATTAGATTACAGTCCAAGGACTTAAGTTATAATTCTTACCTAGATCAGTATGATTCATCAGAATGATATGTAATTATGAGATGTATTTATTACGTGGGCACAGTCATCCATTTATCTTTCTGGCAACAATGTCAACAAAGTGGAAACGACAAGCAGTCTAACCAAAAGGCCAATTCCCGTAGTTCGAAATCGAATCTTAGATAGGTAATCAATGTTAAAAATTTAGCTAATATTGAGGTAATTTTGATACAGTGAGACTGATATTAGAAATACTGGAATTGACCCCCAGGTGTATGTAGCCTGCCAAGGTTACAGAATTTGTTAGAATGAGTTACCGCGTCACTGGAACGCAAAGGGCTTTAGGAGGAACATGGAAGGGTTTTAGTTAGTAAGAGTCTGCGTCATGATTTCCGAAAAATAAAAAAAATACGTAAGCATGTAACTATTTATTACAAAAAAAATTACTTATAAAAAAATACAGTAACATTCACAAAACAAGAAAGTAACAAAGAGGAATAAGTAGCTTTGTAGAATAATTTATATCCGTTAGATTTATGTCCCTGCCCGCATAATCCCAAATGGGATTCATTCAATAAAAAAGCCATGACCTCAGCACGAAGCGTGACCAGGACTATTGTGATCACAATGGCGGCAAATCACACCATTGGTCGAAATTAATAGACGCTATTGACGATTAATTTCCTATTGAAGTTGTAAGAAATTGACAATTATTGTGTTTAACTGCAAATTATCCTTCGTTCGTAGCGGTACCCCTTATGATTTTTGTTTGTTTATCATTTTAACTTACAAATGTAGTATTGCGTTTATAATAAACGAGAACTGCCGTGACTTTCTGCGTTACTTATTTCACCCGCATTAAGTTACGTCATTGGTTACTGCTTCGCTTCCGTGGGTTATATAACCTATGTTACTCAGGAATAATGTAGCTATCTATTGGTTAAAAAATGGTTAAAATCGGCCCAGAAGTTTCGAAGCCTATTCGGTACAAACACACAAACAAAGAAATCTTTCCTCTTTATAATATTAGTATAGAAATGTTCCGTGAGGACTAAAAAATAAATTTAATAAGTGTCTGTTTGTAAAATCAAAATAACAGCATTTTGCATTATTATGATTTTTTTCTTCTGCTTCCGTGATAACTGACATTCACGGGCGGGAGACATCCATGAGGATTTTCCACCACTTTAAATGAATTCTATTTTTGTTTTAAAAAAAAAATAACAATGGCAATTTAATGTAGGTAACACATTACGAAATTAACAAATTACATCCGCCACAATGAAAATAAAACAAATTGGAGTTACATAAAAATATAATTATTTTAAGAACAAAATCTTGCGCAACAGCAATTAATTTGAATACAATTGGTAATTTAATAACAAAGGCAAAGAAAATCGTTAAAAAAACGTTCAAAGTTATTATAATATTAATAGTTATAATTATTACGTACAAACAAAAAAAATACAGTTGCCTGTAATACCCAACATTCTAGATTAATAAGTACCTTTTATCTGCTACTACCAGCAAGAATAATTGTTTTTTTAATCATCAGATAATTTTTATCGAAGTATAGAAACTAATTGTTGTTTATTATTCAAAACAAACTTCTGACCACTGAAAAATCAGCCTTTAGAAGCTTAAAAAACAGCGCTTGGTTGGATAAGCCTAAAAATATAGTTCAATACTAAAAAAAAAAAAATTCACTCTCTCTGATATATGAGGTGGTATAATACTAAGCGATAGTTACAAGATATTTATGGCGTACAAAATATAACTGATTAAATAAATCTAAATCATCACAATGCTATTCACTTATTCATACACATGCATATACGATACATCAGGCAATAGGTACTTTAGATATTGTTTAAAAAAATGTTTTAAAATAACAAGAAATAACTGTTGGCAATTACTGCATATTTTCGTAATATAAAAAAGAAGTGCTTATTTTTTTGTCAACTCTTAAAATCCCACAATCAATCCAACAATGAAAAAAAACTAGTGCTACTTTTTTTTGCAGCGCAGTGTAAAATATAATTTTGGTAAAGTCGTTACATAAAAGATGAAACACCAACCGGTTGGAATTAAACACAAGTGGTCTTTAGTCATATTAAGAGACCCGGACCTTATGATATGATATGAGGTCATTAAAGTCAAGTCACGGGTCACTAGACATCTTTTAGATACTAAGTATGTACTGTTTAAACCCGTGGGAATACCGTTATATTGTAAATATTTTCTTTTTATTTGTAATATGTGCTTTTTAGAAGGATAAATGTAGATACATACTACAAAAGATAATTATTTAAAAATCGCAATTTTACATTTATCTGTTTAAGCTAAGTACTAGCTTAAAACATAAATATTTTCTCACTTATGGCTAGTAAAAATATTTAACGACTAAAGAATATGCAAATAAAACAATATAGACGCCTAAGATCCCGTGGCTAGTGATATAAATAGAATTAGAAACTTTTGTTTTAAATTTAAATTAAGAAAAGCATTTTTTTTTTCCACTAGTTGTATAATAATATAATCTAAGTTCCCCTGCCAAGTAGGTGTAACCTGTACTTATACATTCAATTCTCACATTAGATTTTTTATTTTCCGAATTCAATCAAGATTAGATACCATGATTTGATTGATTCGATCGTAACTATAAGCTGACTTTCCGCTTCGTCAATGACAATTATTCTGGTTATTTTATTACTAGAAGTGACGTCATAATAGAGTTGAATAGATGAGGGACCCCTAACAATAAGGGGGCCTATTAATGGTCTCTTGGACATGAATCACACTGTAATTGTCGGTTAAAAAAACAAGGTGACGGCTGTTTGTGACACAATTATTTTGTCGTCCTTGTTATTTTAAGTAACCATGAGCTGTAGTAATAAAAGGTTTTTTATAGGTTTTACAGCACAGTAGCACTTAATAGATACGAGCGTGTATTCTAAATTTGAGAGCCCTTTTAGGATCTTTTCAACACACTAGCTTGTAAAGTTGCTCTGATTGCACTGCTTTAAAAAAAAATACTTATTGTATTAGTGAGATAATGGAAATTGCAAGTAATTTTTCTATCAGTTACTAAACACCAATATGTTTACATCACAGACGTGTAGAAAATTAAAAATAAAATGTGTACGATTTTCATAGTTCAAACAAATTTATAATGTAAAAACATTGATAGGTGGTACACTTTCGGCTCCAATACGCGCTCGCTTTCGGATTGTGCTTTAATCCAGCCTCGAGTTTAATGACAACCTAAGCCCACTAGTGTCATAACAAAGATCAACCTACCTACTTATTTTTTATTTAAAATTGGCTTAAACAGAATTGATTACCACAGCAGATTAATGCATTTTTTTTACAGTACCACCTACGCTAGATATTGAATTAAGATTATAAATAGATTCTAAACTGCCTTATTTAATAAACATGCAGTATGACTGCTCGTTGCCATGTAGAATGTACACAAGTAATGTTTTAAACATTATTACTTGAATAAGTCACATAATTTCCAGTCTGTGGACACAGCGACGTGACGCCACTCCTATGCACCACGTTTAAAGGTAACAAGGTTACTAGGTCGGGTTGTTGGCTAAAACACATGTAAAGTTGTCGTTTTAAGGGCCTACTAATAGCATTGTGCCAGCCCTAAGCAAACATTTCTTGACAGTAAACCCACTTATTGGGTTAAGTGAAAGTTGCTTCGATTCAGTTCTTGTAGGGCCGAGCTAAACAAAGCAATGAAAACAGAAGTAATAGTATATGTCTACCCACGTCGTTTTAAAATATAAGCTAAATAAAAAGTATTTACAATTTTATTCTAGTCTTATTATAAACTAGTTTCCGCCCGTTTAATTACGTCTTTGGTTACTGCTCCGCCCCTGTGCGTCGTAGCGTGATGTTATATAGCCTATGTTACTTAGAAATTATGTAGCTATCTATTGGTAAAACATGGTTAAAATCGGTCCAGTAGTTTCAGAGCTTATTCGGTAGGTACTAAGAAATAAACAAAAAAAGTTTTCCTCTTTATAATATCAGAAGATAAACTTAAAGTTTCAGTGAGGTGACATTTGCCCGATAATAAAGGAATAGACTCAATTTAATTTTAAAAATAGTTCTTTTGCTAATTATTTATTACATTACCCCAACTACTATGTAACTGTATAATTGTATAATACGTATTGTTAATAAATCCAGTGTATTATGTCGTTTCGCATTTGTATGAAGACGTGGGAATTGTTATGAACAATGAAATTATATCAAAGAATGAGCGAATATTCACTTACACTGGTATTTTACAGCACTACGAACGTTATAAATAATTGTTCGCCTTCATGAACAGTCTATTCACGTCTCTGACTTGCCATTAATCTTCTTCGTCACTGAATTTGTGAGAAGCAAATGGAAAAAATTACTGAAAACACCAAGTTTTTAATTCTAAGTATTCTGAATGCTATTCATGATATGTTTACCTACACTCACATTGTAAAACGCTGAGCAACCAAAGACACAATAGGTGCGGTGTATTTTCTTTCTTTTATTACTTCTATAATTGGTTGACAGAAACTACAATAACCAAGCAATTAAATGAACAACATATCATTTAATAAAACTAGCGGATCCGACAGACGTTGTCCTGCCTCAACTTTGGCTTGCACCGCCACCTGCCGAGTCTAATTGTAAATCTAAACCATCCAGAGACCCACTTAAACACACAAAAAAATGCATTAAATTCAGTCCAGCCGTTTATGAAGATTGCAGTGATATACATAGTAACACTTACAGAGGAATTATAAAAAAATATACTTTGTATGGTAGACGACATATTCGCTGTCAATATTCCAAATGTAATTTATCATCTCACTCACCATTAAAAGTACCTATGTCCATGGAAAATCGTTTGAAATTTTGAGAAAAGGGTTTACGAAGATGACGTGTTCGTTTATCTTTAAATTACCACATTGCCCATGAGTAATTAATGTAATTATAGGTTAAAAGTCTTACAGTATTGGGTTCAAGCCAACATTAATAGTGACACGGCCTGTTTTTTTACAGCTTGTAGATATATCTGACCAGGGCCGTAGCTACCGCCGTATCGAAGATACGGGGCCCCTCAGGTACAGGGGCCCCGAAACCGCATAAGCAAGAAATCGCGAGTATTATCTAATAACTGACTCAACTCTTAGGCCGTATACTAAAGTCCCCAGGATAAACATGTTTAATGGTGGTTCATGTAGTTAAGTAAAAGGGCCCCAACAATTGATAATACAGGGGCCGTCTAGAGCAAGCTACGCCCCTGCTACTGACACACACAACATTGACGGTCTTACGATTTCTTATACTTTGTTTAATTTTAGTCGAATGTGCTATTGATTCAAAGTCTTAACACGTTGCATTTCTGAACAATTAGTTATGAAGTAGAGAATTTTAGTACTACCTACGCAACCGTGTACTCGTCGTTGGTACGTCAGTATCGCCCACTGATATGAGCTTCTCGAAACTAGTGTCTGAAAAATCTATTTTCATTCCTGCCGCAAAGTAACGTTGCTATGATCAGGTATGAAGGGTATAAAAATGGTGTAATTACAGACAATGAGACAATTCAACTTTACCTCTGGGATGGCAATGCATCTATGCCTCTGGTGTTCCAGATGTCATTTAGGTGACGGTAACAATTTAACATAAGGAGGGCCGATGTCGGCTTGTTTGTCATTAAATCTAAAATAATCTTAACGGTCAACCTAAAAAAAATAAAGATTAATTAAAGCCGACTAATTAAAAGGGAGCAAGATGGTTAATAAGCCAATTGTCCTTAATCGGAAATCGAAGCCCTTTAAGTAGCTTGGCTTCACATCCGCAAGTACTGTCCCTCACTCCTCAAGTTTCACTTGACCGACAAACACGTTCAAATATTTTTGAATATAACGGGTGGAAGGGACAGGGTACTTTTACCATAGATGCAGTGCAATATTTTAGAACACCGAGAGATGAAAATGTTCGTCGGTTATTCAAAATAAATCAGTTTTCTTCTCTTTTTTTAAGTTGGGTTTGCTCTTGATTGTAGTCTAGGTCAGAGGTGACAAAGTTGACGATGGAGTGAGCTTACCAAGAAGAAGCAGGTTCACTTTGAGATCAGCTGTTACATTCAAAATCTTGTCACCTACACGGTTGAAATATATGGACAAACTAATATTTTTTTATAAAACTGATCAATCATGTTAGCGCTAAGGAGTTTAGTATCATGAACTGAATCGATAGTAAAAGTTACATACCATCACGCCTGTATCCCACGAAAGGTTAGGCAGAGGTGTACACCCACAGTCCGCCGGTATGTTTTAGGACCCATGTAATAGGGGGCGAACTAATTGCCTCCGAGCTGCTACTGAAAATTTCATAGAATCCCATGAACACTTTGCTCAACCTGGGAATTGAACCCGAGACCTCTAGCGTAGCAGTCGCGCTTACGACCACTAAGCTAACGAGGCAGTTCATCAGTGCACAGACATTGTTATTATGAAAGTGGCCTATACGCCAAGTAATAACAGTGGTGGCACAGATCACAAGAGTACTTCATGTCGTGATATTCATTACTTATATAAGAAGCATCGAAGAAGTGATGCAACACAATCATAGCCGCAGCGGTGTTGTTTCTAATTTTCTTTATTAGTTGAAACTTATTAGAAATGTGAAAGTATTTTGTGATTTGTGCTTTCATTAATACAACATTATGTAAACTGTTGTAGACGCTAGTTAAGATAATAAAAGGTTTATTTTATAACCTCACTACCTGCTACATATGAATGCGAAAGTTTGGATGAATAGATGTCTGTTAATCAATCACGCCAGAACGGCTGAACAGATGTGGATGAAATTTTGCACGTAGATAAATTATAATCTGGAATAGCATAAAGGCTACTTATTATCCTGGAAAAATTTACGGTCCCGTTGGGATAATAATCAACTTTGCAGGCATTAATTGTACTGAGATAAAATGGTTAAAAGTTCATTTTTTTTTAAAAGCTTGTTATTGTACAGGCAGCATCATCAATTTGTGACCCCTCTTGGATTAAAATTTGTTTGAAAAGAGGGTTATCAGTTGATGACGCTGTCTGTACAAACGTTTGACTTACGCGTTACAATACTTATGTAAAATTTTATCAAGACGCCATACCCTAGTTACAGGCATGCAAAACATAATGGCATAACCAACCGTTGAAGTGTGTCAGTGACCCAAATACATAGTTCACGAGTCCTTATAGAAAAAATATCAATAGTGTTTAAAATATATGGAGCCTTATTGTGTGCAAGTCATTAATAATTCGTACCCAATCTAAACAACAATGGGGCAATCGGTACTCGATCGCGGTACCTTTGACCCAGAAAAAGTGTTGGGAAACAATATTCGAGAATTTTCGCACTACGAATATTTTCGCACTGTCTATGTATAGCACACTTAATTAAAAGTGAGTGTCAAAATAAAAAATAAACAAATAGATGGCTAAGTTTATTTTTTGACTGTCGAATTAATACTGACTTAAAAAACCGCGTTGAAAATTACTTACTAAAAAAAAATACGTAATTATCTATAGGTTTAAGTGTTTGAATCTTCTTGATTGTGTTCAAGTAATTAAACATTTAGTTAGGTACGCAAAAAAGTGTAATTAATGACTATGCATGTTGCAATAGGAAAAAAATAATTAAAATATACTTAGGTACGTACATACGTACTTAGAACTCTGCGTCTGATGAAGTATCACAAAAACTAAAGTTCAAGTTGTTTATAAAAATCTGTTAATAACTGATGGATTTAGGATTATATGTCACTTACTTACTAAGCCAATTTAATCGTATACCTATACACAATGAAAATCCCTGGAAAAAAAAGATTTAACATACCATCAACACGCCTGTATTACCCGAAGGATTAGGCAGAGGAATGTACACTCACAGTTCGCCGGTATGTTTAGGTCACATGTAATAGGGGGCGGGCCTACTGAGAATTTCATAGAAAAACCCAATAACACTTTGTTCGACCTGGGAATCGAACCCAAGACCTCTAGCGTAGCAGTCGCGCTTAGGACTACTATGCTAACGAGGCAGTTAAGCAGAAAAGAAAATTTATAATATCAATTTGTAAGAAACTTTGCCATCGTTAAGAAAATAACAAAACTTTTCTCTTAACAAAACAAGCATGCGTAGCCAATACTCTTTAGAACGACGTAACAGCCAACTGGTTTACGTATTGCAAAACTCTTGTTTATCAATACAATGCTCCATCTCATGTCTTAGCGCGTGATAGACAAGAACGGAGTATCGGAGGCTGTATAGCGAAACGAACTGTAGGTAGGTGGAAACTATTTGAGTCAAGGGAATGTGTTAGATCTAGAGATGGGCTTAAATTAATATAGTGTTTCGTTCGAATAATTATTCGATCAGGAGACAGAGTAAGAGGTAGTTTTTATAGGTTATAAGCACTTATATGACTACTAGCTGTTACCGCTACTTCGTCCTCATCAAAGTCGGTTATCGCGGATATGCAAACGAAGTCGCGGATTTAAAAGTAGCGTTTTAAATCTGCAAAAAATATAGTGTCCTTTCTTGAGGTGTAAGCTTAATATGTACCAAATTTCATGAAAATCAGTTCAGTAGTTTAGTCGTAAAAGCGTAACAGATAGGACAGTTACTTTCGCATTTATATATATAGGTAAACTTTTAAGTGCTACCATTTACTTGTTAAGTTACTATATTTTGGACACCATAAGCATGGTGGTTGAGAGCTTTGTCATGCTCACATAAATGTCTCGCTGATGGTGGCGCGTGCGTTGGATCGTTGGGCTCCCTTCAAGATGGTTGAGCTAAATGGTGCTGATGCACGCATCAGGTTCGTGAACGGGCGCTGTCAGTTGGGATTGGTCATCTCTTAACTGCCATGGCGTACATCTTTAGTACCTACTATTATTATTTTTTGTTTTCACATATACAGGGTTATTTGTAAAACATAGACAACCTCTCAAGACTATGTTACTAACAGCATAATCAACAACTTTTGTTCTATGACATTTCATTTTTTTTTTATATTTTAGTTCATCAGATTTTCCAATAAAAATAATAACCATCACGCCTGTATTCCCCGAAGGGTTAGGCAGAGGTGTAACAATGTACACCCACAGTTCGCCGGTATATTTAGGTCCCATGTAATAAGGGGCGAGCCTATTGCCTTTAACCGGGCACAAATCCTAACTCCGAGCTACTACTGAGAATTTCATAGAAAAACCCAATAACACTTTTTGCTCGACCTGGGAATCGAACCCAAGACCTCTAGCGTAGCAGTCGCGCTTAGGACCACTAGGCTAACGAGGCAGTTAACAGATTTTCATACAAAAATAAAAACATTTAAATTGAACGCTCTAAATGTTACGAAGTCTATGTGAAGCAAACGAAAGCGATAGTAAAATAGCGAGAGTGGGGTGTTTGTACTTGACCTATTTACAAATTTACGGAAATCCTTCAGTCGGTCATTCACTTCAATGCGCTTGCGTTGTTTCATTCTGTAAAAATTTATAGAACAAAAGTTGTTGGTTATGATGATAGTAATACAGTCCTGCAATGTTGTCATTGTTTTACAAATAACCCTGTAGAAGCAACAACAATATTGTAACCAAGATTTTGTAAAAACCAAATTGGAAAAAAAGAGTGTCCATGGAGTTTCTTGCTCGTTCTTTTCCATAGAGACCTATGCTTTGGAACCAGCAACTAACTTCAACTTTTAAATGTAACTTCTTGACAATCAAAAGTGCCTGTAAATGGTCTAATTGAAATAATTGCTTTGACTTTGACTTTCAAGTCTGTTGTTTTTGAATGGATTGCTATATGCCAAAAGCAAACCTAACAATAAAAATGTTTAAAAATATATACCACACTTAAATACTCCATGTAAAAAAATTTTTGTACCTAAATATGATGTTTACAACAACTTATCTTTATCTAACACATGTTTTTGGCAAAGAACATAACAGTTTCTTTGACCTGTTGATAAATAATTGCAAACAGCCAATGCAGTAATCGATAAGAAACATTATACCTAATTTTTTTTACGTTATTTAGTTGCTACGATAAATTATTTGATCACGAACATTCTAAAAATAAATAGTTACCATGTTCGATAATTCGAAATTTTCCAACAGAATATTCGAATTCTGAATTATTCGATTGTTTTTGAGACGGTTGCCCATCACTAGTTAGAAGGGCATAGTACGTTTAGGCTTCGCAGTTCTGAACCGGTTGAAGTCTCTTTTTGTTGAAGGCGTGTTAATCAATGAGGCACCACTTACTTGGGATTTCTGAAGGTCACTCGTGTTATAGTTAGTGAGTAATTATTTACCTTTGGTGGGTATATAATGTAGTCACGTCAACCATATTTAAAGATTGAATTCTACCAAATATTTAAATATATAACATACTATCACGCCTGTCTCTAGCATAGCTGTCGCTACCACTAATCTCACGATTTAAATATAGTTTTTCTTATAAGAAGTATTCTGTATTCTTCCACTACTGAGCAAAGCTCTTCTCATTATTCTCTCTTGTCATACCTATGTATTGCCTTCCAATGCTCATTTGATTATAATGAAAATTAATTACCTTTGAATGTAATAAAACAGGGTGTTTCTTCTGGGGATTTTTTTTTAAATTGATATATGGTGCGCTTTCTGGCTAGGTTTTCAAAATGCCAGTATAAATCATAACATGATTCATAACTTCATACTGGAGTTCCGTCTTGTCAAACAATTTATGGGATCTGCAAGGAATGACTCTTTTTTACATCCATACATGCAGACTCTTTTCTGAATTCAGGATATGGCGAACCTTGGTAAAACTATGACTAAAAAGAAAAAAGTCTTCTCCGTAAGGAGTCAGCGAAAACAGCAGGTTATGCTCTATCAGCTTTCTTTCACTAATTGAAAATAAACTTGTAAATACCACAAATATAGTTGAAATTCGTGTGTGCTATTACGCAGCATTTTTTAAATTGGTTTAATTTTATACGAGAAGCACAGTAAGTACCACCCAAAGATATGAATAAAGCCTTCAAACTGAATAAATATTGTGTTCAGAACGCAACGAGTATTAGGTAACGGGTAACGTTTTTGTTTTTTTAAATGGATCAAATTAACGTTTAAAGATACAAAACGAAGACACAGATTATTAGTATTTTAGATAAATACGTTTTATTTTGTTCTAAAATACAACTGAACTGCCTCGTTAGCCTAGTGGTCCTAAGCGCGACTGCTACGCTAGAGGTCTTGGGTTCGATTCCCAGGTCGAGCAGTGTTAATGGGTTTTTCTATGAAATTCTCAGTAGTAGCTCTGAGTTAGGATTTGTGCCCGGTTAATGGCCATAGGCTCGCCCCCTATTACATGCGACTTAAACATACCGGCGAACTGTGGGTGTACATTGTTACACCTCTGCCTAACCCTTCAGGGAAATACAGGCGTTATGGTGTGTTATGTTTATATTATGAACTTTACCTGAGGTCCTTCTTGTTACGGAGATATTGAAGGCTATACGATATCAAGTTTGATACGTTTTGGCTAAACTTTAAATATCACGGCGCCGCCCTCTAATTTGTCATGCCACCGTAGTCTCAATGTTTTGGGTGTGTTATTGTGCACTAGTATAAACAGTGATTTATCGCACCAAAAATAAAAGTTAAAGAAATAAAAATAAATAACAACATACCATCACGCCTGTATTCCCCGAAGGGCTAGGCATAGGTGTAACAATGTACACCCACAGTTCGCCGGTATGTTTAGGTCCCATGTAATAGGGGGCGAGCCTATTGCCATTAACTGGGCACAAATCCTAACTCCGAGCTGCTACTGAGAATTTCATAGAAAAACCCAATAACACTTTTTGCTCGACCAGGGAATCGAACCCAAGACCTCTAGCGTAGCAGTCGCGCTTAGGACCACTAAGCTAACGAGGCAGTTAAATAATATATAATAAATAACAAAAATAGAAGAATAAAAAAAGGTAACCCAGTAATCATTTTTAACTTGACGTTTATGCTCACGACTCGTGGCGGCTACTATTCATATTACACGTTACTTAACTAAGCGACTACTTATCATACAACACGACATTATTCTAGATTGATCGTCACACAACAGAGTAATTTTCCTCTTACGCAGTTGCATTGACAATTGAAAGGACGTATGTACTTACAAACGCCATAATAATATACAATAGGACCTCAAAGGAATTATCTTATGTACTTCAGCGACATGATCTGCATACCTACATAATATATTTGTTTACAAGATATCTTTAGGTGCTGATGTTTCTAACTTATCGGGATATCAAATTACGCTTGCTATATTTGTTATTCTTCAGACACTCCACTGAAGTCTTTAAGCTTAGTCCGTAATCGGTACAATCAATGAAAATCACTGAAAAATACAAAGTTATACAAATATAATATTTATGCGTCGATTTGTTCACCTCCTCCTAGTTTTATTTTTTAATTACATTGGTAGGTTTTCAGTCGTCCTGATTCCATTGATTCAACCTTCGTAGTAAGGTACTTAGCCCTGTAAGTGTTTGTGGAAGAAATTTTATCCCTGTAAAACGGTGATTATTATCATTGTTAAATTCTGTTAGACATTCATAAGTCAATTTCCTTCACTTTTTTATTTTATTAAAATGGCCTTGTCCAAACTTTGTTATAATAAAATAAAGATAAAAAAAAACTGAAACCCAACTACGACAAAAACATACACCAAAAAGTTCTAAACAAGACTTTAACTTAGTACATTTATGTGTTATAAGTTTACAAACGTGTTTCTTACTCAATCACGCCAGAACAGCTAAACAGATCTGGATAAAATTTGAAACATAGATGGAGGGTTGGGCAGAAGTGTACTAATGTACACTCACAGTTCGCCGGTATGTTTTTAGGTCCCATGTAATAGGGGGCGAGCCCATTGCCATTAACCGGGCACAAGTCCTAACTCCGAACTGCTACTGAGAAATTCATAGAAAAACCCAATCACACTTTCTGCTCGACCTGGGAATCTAACCCAAGACCTCTAGCGTAGCAGTTGCGCTTAGGACCACTAGGCCAACGAGGCCTCTCTGGGGAATACAGGCGTAATGGTATGTTGTTGTTGTTGGTACATAGATAGATCAAAGTCTGGAATACTTTTTATCCCGGAAAAATGTACAGGTCCCGTGGGATAATATATTAACTTTGATGCGGACAAAGTCGCTTGCGGGGGCTAGTACAGAAATAAACGAAAAAAAGTAAAAGCATAGGATTCAAGAACATAAAATACCAACTTTTTATTTTCTTGATCATGATAGTGTTACATGAGGAAAAAAATGATAATAAACACTGATTCACAGACCGCGGAAGCCTTGAGAGGTGACCATTATTTTTTATTATTATTTAACTTGAAGGTTGACACGTCCGAAGTGTTGAAAAAAGTATGCCTTCTGTACCGTTACGGTTTTTGTACAAAACACAATGAAAGAAACGGTTTTAACCGATAAAAAGTTAAAGCAATCCAGCAAACTATTTGTGGGTATGCGTAGGTATTTATTCACCAATTTACGAGTTAAATGAGAAAAATTCCTTTATTAGTACTCTTGATAAAAAAGAAATAGGATTTATTGAGAAATGTTATCGCAATTGCATCACTGATTGACGATGTCTGCATTTTTATTTGACGTAATGCAAGTCTGCTTATTAAATTAGAAAAAGAAAATGGTAGTTAATGCTGCAATGGCTTTGTCTTAAGGAAAACAGTTCTATAAGTACTGATGTTATAAAGCTAAAGAATTCATTTGTTTGTATTTTTTACACGCTAATCAGTACTAACCAACTACTGGTCCCGTTCTAAAAATTCTTTAGGCTGTATGTAATTATTAAAAAAAGTAGGCAAACATAATGAAATTAGTCACTAGTCACTATAATACAAACAAAATGGTGACCTCACACTGGCCGAATCAGTACAGTCAAGTCAAAAGCGTGTTTTGAGCGACTTGACCCATTTCTGTCTTGAACAATTTAAAGACATTAAGTTAAGAATTTTTCAGTCAAGTATACTCTTGCGTGTATAACCATCGTCTAACTTGTCTCAATAAATTACTTGCACGCAAAGATAATCTTGACTTCACTACCAGCAACGTGACTCAAATACGCATTACTATGACGTCTTTCAAGTTTTAAGTTTTTTATTATTATTATGGATGGTACGCAAGTTGACGGCCCACCTGATGTTAAGCGGTAACCGCTACCTAAAGACATCTGCAATTCCAGTGACCTTGCGAATGCGTTGCCATCCCAGAGATAACGTTGAAATGTCTCATATTCCTGTATTTACACCGGCACCCATACCCTTCAAACCGGAACACAGCAACGCTGCTTTGAGGCAGAAATAAGTATGGTGGTAGTACTTCCCCGGACGAGCTCCTTCATGGAACTCTGCTACTACTAAAAGTTTTATGTTCAAGTAACGATAACTTGGAATTCCGCTCGCCCTAGAAAAATAACGATAGTAAATAAATGTGTTGAGGTTAACCTAGAAACGCTATCTAAAACGGAGAACTATTCCTTTATGGATGATAATTAGCTGACGGCACAGTGGCTGAGAGATTGGCTGCTGCGCTGCGTGTTGATTGGTTCGATTCTTGCTTGGAAAAAACTATGGCCAACAGATAGTTGTTACGATGAATTCTACAACTATAAGCCACTATGTGCTTGAGATGCATTCAATTTTATATCGAACTGATGTAATGAAAGTTCCGTCAAAATAGGCCTAGCCGTTTCGGACATTAGCTGAAACAAATAGACAGACAAAAAGACGAAATCTTTTTAAATAGTTTTTTGTTTTATATGCCATGTAAACATTGATGTGTATTTTGTAAAACGTGGTTATTTTGACATCCCAAACAGATACATCAAATTTTATGTATTTCTATAATGTACGAGTATAGTTATTATCCCTTTAAAAAGGATCAAAAACCGATCGAGGTGATATAAATATCGGCTCGACCTACTTTACCTTTTTCAATACATAGTTACTATTAGAAACGGATGCAACTATCTGTGAGTACCTAGTAGTACTACTCACAGACTGCAACTCTTTTGCTAAGAAACTAAGAACTTATGAATAATGCAGAAAATAACAATAATTACCGTTGATAACGTTAACAATGAGAGAAAATGTGTTTAGCATTCATTGAGACTGTTTTTGTAGGAGCGCAATGAGCTCACGACCGATCTTGGATGACTAATAGTCATCGCTCATCGCTTACAACAGCACCGCTCCGATACGGCAACGGCAGCGCGCCGCCCGCGCGTCGTCAACTTTTTTCTTGTCGTGATAAAAATATATATTTTAACGCATACGATTTTAAGTCCTAAACTGAATGGCAATTTATTTGCTGTGTCGGAGCCGTGCTGTTATTGTGAACTCAACTCAGTTGGTTGTAAAACTCGCGTTTAATCGATATGCAAAATTCAGTATTACCTGCCTAACCTTGACTTCATTCGCGTGCTATCTTTGTATTTCGCCAACCAAGAGATACTTATTTTTGTGCTGGATTTTTACATAGGTATTATACTTACCTACCCAGTAAGCAAATCTCTGAAAAGTTTCTACGGCACGTATAAAAATATGGCAACGCTGAAAAGTATTGTCCAACATGATCCAAAAAAATCTTGTCAATTCAATACCTTTAATTCATCAATACGTTTATTCAAGCCTATCTTTTATCGGTTATCTTCGTTGGTTTTTATTTCCGGAGTTACTAAGGTCAGTAGTGGTACTTAGAGGAGATGCCAAGGACAATTAACATCCACATACAATAGCTAGTTTGATAGATTTTTAATTGGATTTACAATTTAATTATGAAGCATATCACGTTATAGGAGGTAGGTACATTTGAATGTATAGAGTGACGCAACTATAGATAAATAGGTAATTAAGAAATATTTAGGTTAATTATTCGACGCTTCAATTTGTTTTCCTACACTTTTCCAATATATTGTGTTCTTATAAAAACACAATCGTAATATTTTTCTTATTTCCAATTTCAGGAGAACCTGTACGCTGCTGGGCGTGTTCTTCTGATCTGAACCCGCTTTGCAACGATCCCTTCCTCGCTGGAAGATCAGACAACTCGTATCTGTTCCGTCTGGAGAATTGTGACTCCAATGCCGGGGCAACTTACCCTTACCTGACGTCATCAAAGTCTGCCTGCAAGAAAATGAAGAAATACAGTAAGTTTTATCTTTTTTTACAGTTCCACCAGAAATAAATCTAGGACACCAAACTGCAACTAAGAATTTTCAACCGGAAAATCCCAATAACACGCCCTGTCTTGATCTGCGACCATAGGCAGTAACGAGGTAGTATCAACAAAAAAAATCTATAATCAAGTCGCCATGTGATTGGATGATTAATCGTTATGGCTGACAAGATGACTAACATCGATTGATTGTGACGCCAATTGATTTAAGATTGTCATAATGTCCTGTCGTCAACTACATTTGTATTCTTTAGCGTTTTGAGACCGTCATCATGTTTAGACCAACTACACTTGAGTGCGTTGTGTCATTGTTTGTCTGTTTACTAATACTCGTAATCCTTTCTCCAAATGCAAAAGTGTGTAAGGATGGATGGATGTTTGTTACTCTTTCACGCTTAAACGGCTGAAGATGATGTAATTTGGTACTCAGATAGATTTTAGTGTAGAATAACATATGGATGCTTTTTATCCCGGAAAGATATATGGTTTCCTTGCGATGATATAACAAATTTGACGCTGACGAAGGCGCTGGAAGAATCTAGTAAATAATAAGGATAAGACAGGACAAGTCAGAGATTGCTTTGTTTTGGTTTTCTGGTTTTAAACTGGAAATACCTAATTTAACGCGACCATTGTTGTTTGCATCGTTGGAAAATGTGACGTGGATAGTATATTTTTTGGTGCACGTTTGGCAAGTAAACATGATGATTATTTCTGTTATTTTCTTATTTATTGGCTAGTTAGAAAGTTGCTCAGGAAGTATTTTCCTGTAGTAACAGCCTGGTAGGTACTAGTATCAAGCACAACTTGCATTCCTTCTATGGAAGAAGTCATCTGAGGCATGGCAGGATATTAGCAAGTATGCAGTTCAAACAGTTTATTTTTAAATAAAACAAAAAAGGTTGATCCTTCTACATGTCTTGTATACAACGCATACCAAAGTGTTTTTAAAAATAACGATAATGCAACATCATGACATTGTATTGGGGAAAAGTAAAAATAGACATTACGTGCCATGTTTTAAGTGCCAAATTCGCGGCGATGGATTTGTCAGTAGAAATACGATTATTAGCGTGCCTACTTGTCTAATCTTTATGTACCTTGAATAAAAACAAATGCAAATATGGATTTTGGTTAGGAGTCATGAGGTCTGAAAGGTGCAAATATGTTTGTCACAGTTGGAAAACTTAAACAATAAACACGTTTATCGGGATTGGGATCAAAGTTTACATACATACATAACATCACGCCTGTATTTTCCGAAGTGTTAGGCAGAGGTGTACCAATGTACACCGCTGGTATGTTTAGGTCCCATATGATAAAGGCCGAGCCTATTGCTATTAACCGGGCACAACTCCGAGCTGCTACTGAGAATTTCATAAAAAAACCTAATAACACTTTTGCTCGACCGGAGAATCAAACCCAAAACCTTTTACCATGTCGTGCTTAAGACCACTAGGTTAACGAGGCAGTCCCGATCAAATTTTATTCAATAAAAATATCTAGGCTACTCGCAATCCCGCATTCAAATGCAGATATTATCATAACATGTAAATATTCCAGAAAGAAATGGCCCAGTTTGTAACAAAACATGGGATTGTTATGCCGTTCATGCATTCCAGCGGCGGCCAAGGCACATTTCTAAATACTAGCATCTGCTCACCACTTCGTCCGCGTAGTTTTTTCACACGCATTAGATTACGTCTTTGGTTACTGCTCCGCACCTATTGGTCATAGCGTGATGTTATATAGCCTATAGCCTTCCTCGATAAATGAACTATCCAACACAAAAAGATTTTTTTCAATTCATACCAGTACTTTCTGAGATTAGCGCGTTCAACCAAACACACAAACTCTTCAGCTTTATAATATCAGTATAGATTTGAACAGACATAAAGCTGGCAACGTTTTCATAATAAACTTGGGGACATTCTACAATGCGGAAGAAAGTTTCTGAAAATATACGGACAATCAAATAAAATAAAATAGAAGTTCTGAACATAGTTTTTGGAGATTGGTATTTTCTTGAATGCGTTCACTTTTGTAATTTCTCAAACGAAGAACACAACTCTTCTCTGTCTTCCCTCTTTTAAAATTATGATACCTTGATAGGGATCATAATATAGGCAGTCAACATAGCCTAAGTATCTAGTTACAATACTTTTTACACAGGACATGTCTTTATATCCCTTTTGACTTTTTACAGTGTGATTTTAATATCACATTGCCTTAGGTAGTGAACCTACTATTTCGTTGCGATTTATTTTCGCCTTTACGGGCATTTCCACATGTGTGTGGTGGTTATTCTGCAACTAAATTAACGCAAGAATAAATCGCAGTACGCAGTTGCTCTCACTGCAGTCATTTTATCGAAGAGCCTCATTCAGCAACTTGTTGTAGGTAGTTACACTATTACGGTAGGTATCCTAGTCTTTTGTTTTTTATTGTGTTCTACAATAGTGGTATCTCTTATACAAGCGTGGGATGCGTTCGCGTTAACAAATACAGTCTCACGTGACATTTAGCAGTAAACACTTAGACTACCTAACTGTAACCGCTGTAGGTCATACAAGCAATAATTCTTTTTTTTTCGCATTCCATTTTTGAAACAAATCTAAAATATGAGTCCATGTAATAAGTATTTAATCACGATACTGAAACCGTACTTTTTTTAGGTACCTACTTAATAATAATCGATAATAATATCAGCTGCAGCAGCATGCGCTTTTTATTAAAAAACTAGCTGTTGCCCACGACTTCGTCCGCGTTTCCGTCGTTTTTCGTAAAATAAAATAGCCTATGTCCTTCCTCACGGTTCAGTAGTTTTGATGTAACAGACAGATTAACTTTTATATTTTAGTAGGGAAATATAATATGTCAATCTATTTCTATGATTCTTTTTTATGGAATAGTTAATAATGTTAACTTTTTTAATTAGGGATGACTGAGAGTGTTATAAACGTAAGAGTAGACAAATATAATCAGCAAGCTAAGCTATCGGGACTTACACGTGATATTGTGAGTCAACCATAAAAGATAGACATATACTGTCGTGGGATATTTTTTATATAATTTTAAGGAGAACATTTCCGTCATACATGATTTCTGTGTAGCTTTAACCATTAAGGTTGCACACGCGACGGAAGCTTAAAAAATGGGGTAACTTCTCCCGTTTTCTCAACATTTCCCTTTACTGCTCTGCTCCTATTGATTGTAGCGAGATGAAAAGTATACTATAACCAACTCAGGAGTATGAAAAATAATTGTACCAAGTTTCGTCAAAATCCGTCGAGTAGTTTTTGTTTCTATAATGGTTATACAGACAGACAGACAAAAATGTTACTGATTGCATTTTTGGCATCAGTATCGATCCCTAATCACCCCCTGATAGTTATTTTGGAAATATATTACATGTACAGAATTGACCTCTCTACAGATTTATTATAAGTATAGATAATAATCTATATAGTTAAATATGAATGTTTGTCTTCGCGTGTTAAACTATTGATCCTATTGCGAGGAAACTTTTGTCGTTGTGCGTGGCCCGTGAAGCCCAAAAAAATATACACCAGGAACAAGGTCACGGACACCAGTTAGTACTTAAATAAAAACAAACAATTCTGTTTTAAATCTGCGTATTTTACAGAGTAGTAGGTCCTTTGTTTTTAATTACATCAAGCAGGTCAACCTTCAGAAGGCTTGTAGCTGAACCAGGCTTTCATCACACAGCAGAACAGCCATAGAGAAATCCACTTAGGTATTCAAATATCGAATTTTGTGTCCACGAGTGCGAAGCCCTAGAACAGAGCGTTTTACGGTTGGTAACTTTTTAAAAGAGGGCCCTAACCGACCTAAACCGCGACCAGTTTGTATTTGATAACCGTTACTACCGCTAGTTGACCTAAATAACACCATGGAAATAATCATTGTTCGTATAAAAGCTTACATGCATTCTCTAGGTGTACAAATTCAACGATGGTGATAACTATTTAAAAATAATGTATGTGAAATACTGCCTCATTGGTTTATTAGTTATAAGAGCGAGTGCTGATTGTAGCGTTGGTAGGTCCTAACCTGAACCTGTAAACTGATTGTGAGATTTTCCATTAGGAATTACCTAACAGACGAGAAAAAGAAATAGAAGAAAATAACTCTTTACGTATTTATTTGCGTATGATCCTAGGATGCAATTTAGAAAACACGATTTACTGATTTTTAAAATTGCCTCCTAGCGGCTCATGTCAGCAAGTACAACACACGTGAGTGTTTATTTGTTAGGGACATTCAATAAGAGGAATCCACAATACAAACTTAGGAAATTAATACGGTAAAAAAAAATTTGTTCTTAAAGAAAAAATCTTTTGCCACGCGACTTATAAGCACGTTATGTAGGTAGGTGCAAACGTAGGTACTTCCTATCTAGGAAGGTAATTTGTGACATTTTCTCATTTCAATGTCAAGTGCATGTTAATCATACATACCTGTGTGAATACGTACCACTTCTATTGTTCGCTGTAATCGTCGCTAATTTCTGATGTCATTTGTTTCGGTTTAAATACTCTACCTTCTGGAAAACAGGCGTGGCAAGGCCATACAGACTATGTGATATGAGCCATATTTATGATAAGATGAATTAATATCTAGATTATGTACCTAGGTAATTAGTTTAAATAGTAGGTTTGTGCTACAGGTTTAAGCTAGATTTGCTTTTACATAGAAGAATAACATAGAAGAAAGGTATCTAGGTAAGGTCTAACTGCATCGCTAATTTTATTACAAACACACTGCATTCCTATCAAATTGTTTACAGTTGACAGAGACAGAACGATATTTTAAATTGGTTCTGTTTCAAATCAAGCCGCAATCTAATCTCATCGAGAATCAATGTCATACAATGTAGGTAAACTGAGTATAGATTTTGATCAGAAAAGTTAGTTCGAATTACCCCCTTTTTTCGGATGGGTAATCATCAAATGATTTCCCCCGCCCTGGGCGGGGTGGGAGGAAGTGTCAGATTTACTGACTAAAACCCATCCATGTTCCTTCTTGTGCCCTTTGTGTTCCGGGGGCGCGGTAAATCTTTCGAACAACCCGCGGGCGATTTACCGAATTAGCTTTAAAATCTTAAGTACACCTAGGTTTTCTAAATAACATTTCAGCATCAATACTGCAGCTTGCGTGCATTTTATGCATACCTAGTACATACGATACAATAGTTAATAGGTCTAGGTACCTACTCATAGACAATACGTAGGTAGATATACTGAATGTTCTGTCGAACTACGTTGACGTAGGTACCTAATAATCACGACCGTTCATAGTGGGAACATGGGTAGGTGCCGCTCTAATAAGCACATGGTATGATGGTACACTGAGAATAGTGGACTTAAACGAGCAACAACATGTACGGTCCGCGACAAAAGTCAAATAACACTGTTACTTTTACGCAACATGAAATTGACAGGAAATAATACAAAACACGTCTATTCAGCATTTCAGTTAAAATAGCTAAAAGCCAGCAACTAACAAGAGCTAGCTAGCTGATACATCTTTATTTTTTATATCCATACTAATATTATAAACCTGAAGAGTTTGTTTGTTTGTTTGATTGAACACGCTAATCTCAAGAACGGTTAGAATTGAAAAAATCTTTTGTGTTGGATAGTTCATTTATCGAGGAAGGCTATAGGCTGTATAACATCACGCTACGACCAATAGGTGCTGACCAGTAACCAAAAACGTAACTTAATGCGGGAGAAAAAAACTACGCGTACGAAGTCGCTGGCAGAAGCTAGTTATATTATGTGGCTCTTCACCTACATTATTTTCACAATCTAGATGCAATAAGAATAATGTAACCCGAATTTTGTAAAACCATGATTGAAAAGAGTGACCTAAGAGTTTCTTGTTCGTTCTTCTACATAGAGTAGGTACCTACATTACAGAACGAGAACGAGCCTCCAAAGCCAAACGAAACCAAGTGCCTGTAAATGGTTTCATTGAAATTAATGCTTTAACTTAAATAAAATACTGTGCTCAATAATTCGGATTAAAAAAATCAAGTTAAACAACTTTAGTTGCTGACCGTACCTGCCTGCCTACTACATCCTTATCCTACGCATCGTGTAATTAATAGATACAAAGGGTAATTATAATTACTCCGGGTATTAAGACCTCTACAAATTAGGTTACTCACGAAGTCACGACTATAGATAGATACTGCAAAGGTTGTATGCCTATGCAATCTGGCCGAAAAGTTTATAAGTGAATTCTAGAAGGAATTCAAATGGAAATAGTTTTTTTTTTTTGTTGAAGCAGTTGTTTTGTAGAATATTTTGAGTAAAGTAGAGACCTACTTACATGAGAACAGGAGTTGGTTATGTGTAAGTACCTACGTATGGTAGTTATTGATACTTTGGTGATGTCGGATGATTTAGCAATAGTCAATGTTTATGAATACCAGTTATCAGTAACTCTTTGGGTTCAATTAGAATTGATTTCATTGGTCTTTTTGCCTTACTGTGTCATTGCTTTTGGTTGCATTGCGGTTTGGTGCCTATCGAAAGAGTTATGGGATTTTCCAAAAGAAATTTCTAAGCCCGGAATTGTGCCCAGTTGACGACCGTGGGCTCGCCATTTTTTACGTACAACTCAACTTAACCTTTTTATTTGCGTAGGCGATATGAGCTCACATAATTTAACCTACTTCCCGTATTTGTTTACAGTTAACGGCCAGCTGATAGTCAGCCGTGGATGCACGTGGAAACGTCAGGACGACTACAGCACGTCCTGCCCCAGCTCCTCCAACGGACCGAACGAAGTCACCTCCTTCTGCGAAACCTGTGAATATGATGGCTGCAACGGTGCTGCCACCATCAGCAAAACAATCGCTCTTCTAGCTGCACCACTTACCCTTCTTCTCTTCAAGTAACCAACATTATAAACATACCAATACATAGTACAAAATATCTTTATTTTCTAGTGGGACCATGCAGAGATATTCCCGCAACCCACCGCAGTTACATTTTTAAATTTTGTTTCACATCGAAATGTTGTAAATTGTTTTATTGTATTATAATGTAATGTGAATGATAAGCAATAATGTATACCGTTTTCTTTTTGTTCTTGCAATAAAATCTGACTTTTTTGTCACCATAATTTTATAGTCTGTTCTCACTTGCTGGTTAAGGAGTTATTTACTGTAAATATTTTAAGTTTGCCTCTAACTTACAATCGTATCTACAATAAATATTAAGTTAATAATAAGTAAGTATATAAAATATGTATCTAATTATACTTCTCTGTGTAGCACTAATTCCAATACCTAGGTGCCTTAATAATAAAAATGCCTTGCAAAAGAAAACATTTTATGTAGTTAAGTAAGTATTTAAGTTAGACAACATTAAATCTCAGAATCGATTTTGAAGACCATCTAAGATATTATAATATTATGCTAATGTTGTTTTAATAAACTTTATCGTATTATAGTGTTGTTTTTATTCTCCAATTTTTGAGAATGATGCCCTTAATTTACTACGATTTTGATGCTGTAAAATTAACGATAAATAAATTCCTAGTAGAGATGTCAACCAACTAGTTACATTAGCCACTTAATTGCACGCCTAGCCCTTTCGTTGAACAACGTCGTTCAATAACACGTCTAAATGTCGATTAGCGGACTAGCAGCAATTTTAGAAGGCGCCACTTAGGGCCAATTCCTGCCGTGGCTGCGGGTTGTTCGTAAGAGATACCGCGCCCCCAGAACGCAAAGGGCACAAGAAGGAACATGGATGAGTTTTAGTCAGTAAAAGTCTGACACTCCCTACCGCCTCGCCCAGAGCGGGGGAAGTCATTTGATGATTTAACCCAACTTCAGATACATTACATTTACAGATTGACGTGTGTGTGTGTGTGTGTGTGTCTGTTTGTGGCATCGTAGCTCCCGAACGCAAGAACCGATTTTGATTTTGTTTTTTGTGTTTGAAGGGTGAATTAGTCGGGAGTGTTCTTAGCTGTGTTTGATGGAAATCGGTTCAGCGGTTTCAAAGTTATCAGCTCTTTTGTTAGCTACGGTAATGATTTATATCTTCTGTCGGGGGTTACTTACAATGTTTAGATTTGTTTTTTTAACTAGTTGACTGCGACAGAAATTGGACCATTAATTTAAGATGCAATAAGTAATCTTGATTATTGATTTTATGCGAACTTTGCCACTGGCGCCAGGTAACTATGTTCAAATATCACTTTCTACAAGGCCCGTATCATAATTCATAGCCTTTCACTTGTTGTGAAATCCATAAAAATCACTTTATTATCATGTTTTGGCTGAAGAATGGAAGGGTGGGAACTGCAATGAAACTGACAACAGTATCGTGACGACCTTGAATGAGGAACTTCAAATCAAACCATTCACTAATATAAAAAATAATTGTATATTTTATATCAACATTATAAAAAGCATGATTTCTACAATACATGGACGGGATTCAGTCTTATAAATCTAAATTATTTGTATGCAACTTACAAAACAAGCTGCAGTACAAGCATTGATGTATAAAAATATATATATACGAGTACATATCAAGTAGGTATAATGTCACTGAATACAAGATCAATTTCTCTATTACATAACCAGGAGTAATCATTATTATTTTTTGAATGTTGTTTATAAACATTCAAAGTTATCCCACGTGTTGCTATTGGCATAAACAACTTTCTAAAAACATAATATTAGCATATTTAGCTTTAAAAGCTTTCATTTAATCAAGTCAACGCACGCAACGTGGGAGTGAAAGGTTAATTTGTATAGTGTTGTTAGTACTTGACCTTATGCTACTCTTATTATAGATTAGTTATGATTTTAACCCTTGAACTTATACGTATGGACTGATAATGTGATAACACGTCAACTAGCATCAAGTTCAAGCACAAATATTAAGATTATTAAGGCGAACTATACGCTTCGCCACATTTTTTTTTATATGGTAATCGAAACAGCTGCGCCACGTGAACATATTTGGGACTAAAAGAAATTGGCCAGTAACAGTATTCTTAATAATAAGTTTCTATTCTTTAGTACCTAAATATCTATGATAATATACAATACATACTCTCATTTCATTTCCTGGACAGAATCAATTTTAGCATTTTGTGCACTTATTTATTAGATAATTAATTATATATAATAAATATTTCATCAAGAGATTCATATCCTCTTAGTCTTTCTATTTATTTAAAACCATATCTACCATTAATGGAAATGTATCAAAATGCAAGGTTTTTATGAGTCATTCTCATAATCTTACGTAAGTAATAAAAACCATAATAATATGAAAAGACACAGACCAAATGTAAAGCGACCCATGGATAATAATTATATCCTTTCAATAACCGATTTAATATAAACTTTTTTTTTAACATGAGCCATGTTTCTTGAACACAATAAATCATTTTCTCTCATCATCACAAATACAGTGAGGAGTCAAAATATTACACAAGATGTAGAGAGTGTTGTCTGAAGTACACAACATGTATTACAGATCACTATCCTTGAACACTATAGTGAAATACACTAATTCGTTTTCATTATTATTTTTCACATGGTAAAATGCTAAGTTAAAGAAAATGTTGTGTTTATAATAATATAAAAATTGAGTAGTCCAGTTGCAAAGTCCGCTATGTTGAAAGAATAATAATTTTGGAAAATCGATTAAAACCTCTAGTGTTAAAATGGAGTTATGAAAATTAATATTACAACACATTACTGAAAATTACTGTCACAGAGAATTAATTTCTTATAATAAACTCCATTTTAACAGTAGAGGTTTTAATCGATTTTCCAAAATTATTATTCTTTCAACATAGCGGACTTTGCAACTGGACTACTCAATTGAGGTCCAAATTCTTATAATAACCTAAATATTATGATAACCACTTAAGAATACCAGAAGACAGTACAAAAATGAATAAAGGCAACGGGCTAAACATTGACGATGAATTACATCCATCTTTGCTGTTGCATGTACAGTACTCTATGAAGATGTTGTATGTACCGGTTCTCATAAGACAGAATCTTTCATCTCCTTGTATTCCTACATCACCCAAATAGGCACAGTCTCTGAAGTAGCGCCATTCTCCATTAACTAAAAAGAAATAATAAGCTTGATGATAAAAAACTGTATGAGTAGGTGCTGCATGGTTTTGAGACCCATAAATAAAAAAACAGGAAACATTTTACATACTTTGAATTTTTATAGTCATTAAAAATATGTTAATATGAAGGTGACCCTTTATTTACATAATAATATCATTAGTATTGAATTTCGAGAGAACCTTGAAAATATTTTTCAATATTTTTAGGTAATCTTTAATACCAGTCTTTTTTTTTTTTTTTTTTGTTGGGTGGGAAATCATCAAATAACTTCTCCCGCCCTGGGCGGGGCGGGAGGGAGTGTCAGACTTTTACTGACTAAAACCCACCCATGTTCCTTCTTGTGCCCTTTGCGTTCCGGGGGCGTGATATCTCTTGCGAACAACCCGCAGCCCCGGCAGGCATCGGCCCTCAGTGGCCCCTTCCTTTTGCTGACATATCTTTGAGGCGCGCGTGGAACACGAACGCGCCGTCGACACGGCCTGTCGTTATGCAACGTAAGGACGGTGAGCTACCCATTGTACTAATACCAGTCTAAATGTAGAAAATGTAACATAGTATTCAGTGATGTATAGCATTGTCTCACTCTTGCACTGAAAAAAGGACGAATGGACCATGGCAACTAATGAGATTTTAAGTATGTTTAGTACCTCACATTTTTTGTCAATGATAACACGGGCATTTCGAAGTAGTTACTCTAATATTCATCACATTTAACTGTAACTTACTGCCGTATTAGCTAATTTTATGTTTAGCCTAAAAAATAGGTTACACTAGAAAAAAGAAACTTAGAAATGAATACAAACCTTTTTGTCTAATCTTGCGGCACATTGAAGGACGAACACCGGGTAAATGAGACAACCCCTTCTCTTGTTTACAATCCGTTATCGGCACTGTACTGTTGTCAAAAGGATCGGCGCATTTCGGATCATTACTTGACCGGCAATTCCAGCATTTGATACTGAAAACTAACATCAACAAATGTTATTTCGTTTGGGCGTGCCCATTGTTTATGAATGAAAAGTATTACTTACCGTACGGCACGACGTTAAGTACGATGCAGATGTAAATAAAATATCTTATACTGCTACACATGTCTGTTATTAATTGTATCCTTTATAGATAAATATTAAAACAAACAAGAAATTATTTTCAGTTACAAATTATTTACGACTCGGGCCAAGTGTGGTGTGACGTTCAATTTGACAGTTGAAATTAGAGGAAGGAAACTTTGTTAGTACCGGTTTTTGAGAAAACGTTGTCTACAGACTGTCCGGTATACCTTGGGAAGCCGCTGGCCGCTGTAAATGAAATCGGTTAATATGAATTAAAACTATGCATGCGTCTTGATTATTGGTTACCAAGACTAGAATATGCAGATAACAAGATTAATATGTTTAGTCTGAAAGTTACGGTTGTTCTTGTTATTTTTGAGCTGTAATTATTTTTTTACGCTTTCACCGATTCACGTGTAAAATGACGTTACAACTCAAGTTATCGGTTTTGCTCAACTCTAAACAAAGTTTGGATTGGGTGTGGGCAGTTTGTCTTCGTTATTTTGTGATTTTTATTAATTTGGTTTCGTTTCATGACTGAATAATATCAAAATGTTATTAAAGGCCCTCATAATTACGTTTCTGTGTGTCTTGCCAGCTGGTAAGTAGTTTCTTCTATTATTTTAAACACAAATTCTGTAATGTTTTTCTACAGTGTTTGATTTTCTTTTTTTATTTTATTTCAGCATTTTGTGTAAGATGCTTCCAATGTGCATCATCTCAAGATAATAAAGGTGAAGATAACTGCGGCGCCTACAAGAAGTTCAATAAAGAAAGCCACATTGCAGTGGAATGTTTCAGTGATGAATCTCACATGCCTGGGTCTTTCTGCATGAAGTTGACTCAACAGGGACCTAAAGGATTTATTTGTAAGTCCAACTTATCGTTTTCAGCCTCCTTACTTCAACCTACTTGTACTACAAGGCAACTATATTACTTATTTTAAAAATAAACAATGCATCTGTATAACTAGTCTATGTATTACTGTATGTAACAATAGATTGCATATAAAATTACATATACACAGTACAATGTATTTTAGATTTTTACAGAAAAGGGTTTCGTTTAACCTCCAAATCACTTGATTGACTGTTGAGCGTAAAATTAATACACAAATATTAAGAAACATTGATTGAAAAAATACTAAAAGAAATATTGCCTACATTTTCAGGGGATGGAAGATGGCGTCAGGTTATTCGACGCTGTGCATCAGTGGCTGAAACGGGAGTCACCGGTGTTTGTAACTGGGGTGTGTATGAGAACGGTGTCTACTGGGAAGAGTGTTACTGTTCTGCAGACGAATGCAACGGTTCTTCGTTTGTCACATCATCTGTTACTCTAGTTTTGGCTACTATAGGAACAGTTCTCTTCTTGCACAAGTTATTATAGATAGTTCTTCATATTTTAATAATGTGCCTTTTATATTATGGCTTTTGCCACAGAAAAAAAATATGTATTACTGTTATGGAATAATTGAACAATTCTAAAGTCATATAATTTTATGTATGTCTACAGTACAGATTAATATTACATTGATTTATTCTAATTATGTCCTAAATTTGACACAGTTGAAGGGAAATTGTGATGCAAATGTTTACCATGAATTCAACTCCCCCGTTGGGAACCTATGTTCTGGACCCTCAAATCTGAAAATCTGCTTTTTCATATAACAGCACAACGCTAACTCGGTCAGATTTATTATTTTAATATCTGACAGTAAATGTTATATAGATCATGAACTCCATTGATGATTGATTGGTAACATTTTTTATGAATGAATCCATCTATGTATTCGCCACGGGTCGTGAATACAAAATTCATCTGCGTAGAAGTTAATTTTTAGGTCTCTTTGGCGGTCTGAAAGACACAGCGTTACAATATCCCTTCCTTCCTTATAAAAGTGTTACAATATCCCTTCCTCTGTGTGTAGATGATAAACTTTATGATGAACCTATGCACAGAAAACTTTTTGTTGCTCCTTCCTAACTGTTTTGGTAAAAGTAATTGGAAATCGATTCTATTGGGTCGATTTTGAGCAAAAAGTGTTATTGGGTTTATCTATGAATTTCTCAGTAGCAGCTCGAAGTTAGAATTTGTGCCTGGTTAATGGCAATAGGGTCGCCCCCTATTACATGGGACCTAAAAACATACCCGCGAGCTATGGGTGTACATTGGTACACCTCTGCCTAAGCCTCCGGGGAATACAGGCGTGATGGTATGTGTGTGTAATTGGAAATAATTATGTACCTATTCCTAAGATAACTATTTTCATAAAAATACACACAGTGTATTTTCAAAAGCAGCTATCATTTTATTTTATTCACTTTAATATGTATCATATTATTGGGGTATTAAGAATTACCTTTTCAAGCATTTAAGTGTAACTAGGAATATTTTTAAGTAAAAATATAATTTTATGAAGATTTTATTTTGCTTTGTACATTGTGTCCTCAAGAGCATAATGTATTTTTTTTTTTAACTATTAAGACTAATAATAATCCGTCCAAACTTATGTACTTCAAAAAAATCCACTAGATATTATATTTACGTGAATCTCATACTTTTTGTAGCCTAGAAACTAAGAAATGAATGATAATTGAAATCAATTACTAAATATATGATAATAAAGTGTTTTTTTCGAAAATTTGTTCTAAACAATGAACAAGTTAGTATTGAAATATTTGAAGGATATCTTTGTTACCTTAACAACTTGAAACATAAGTACCTGTTTATGTAATTGAATGATAATTTTGTGTTCAACACCACTTCTACTGACTGATAACAATAAATATTGTTATACATTGATTAGCGTGTTTTTTTTTTCAAGCTTCCATTATTTCCGTATCCCGAACACGATATTTTTGTTTGATTTGTCTAGTGCAGGTCGGAAGCGCTACTGCTGAGCGAGGTGTGATGTACATATGACGTATAGTAGCAGCTATGAGTCGTGCGCACAAACGTCAAGGTAATAATTGGGTTTTTGGATTCCTTTCTGGGTTTTTTAGGTCGCCGACGCTGCACGCGATTGGTCCGTCAGTCAGACCGATCGCGTGCAGCGTCAGCGCCAAAAATTTACTTGATGTCTGGGTTCACGACTCGTGGCGGCTACTATATTATATTTTTTTTTTTTTTTTGGTTTGTGGGAAATGATCAAATAACTTCTCCCGCCCTGGGCGGGGCGGGAGGGAGTGTCAGACTTTTACTGACTAAAACCCACCCATGTTCCTTCTTGTGCCCTTTGCGTTCCGGGGGCGCGGTATCTCTTACGAACAACCCGCAGACGGCTACTATATTAAGGTAAGTATTCACTTGGGCAGTGACTTGTAACAGAACATCATCTAATATGCCACCCTCTCACGAACCGAACATTGAAATGACGCTCGACGCTTCGTTAAAACTTTGAGCTCTTTGTGAAGGAGCTCGGCCGGGAAAGTACTACTACTACAGCTATTTCTGCCGCAAAGCAGCGTTGCTGTGTTCCGGTTTGATAAGTGCTGGTGTAATTGCAGGCACTTGAGATATTTCAACTTTGTCTCTGGGATGGCAACGCATCTACAAGGCCTCTGGTATTGCAGATGTCTATAGACGGCGATGACCACTCAATATCAGGTAGGCCGCCGGTTGTTTGCCACCCAACGGCATAAAAAACTAACCAGCGAATTTGTGTAACATTTCATCGCGCAGACACGAGCGCGAACGTAGCACACGCGACCTTCACATCTGTATCAAGTAAATGCAAAATCGAAAGAAATGTTACAGGTTACATGCCTTGAGCATTACGTCGAGCATTCGCAGGAACTTCACATTACTCAAATTGTTGTTTAATTTGAGCTTTTGTTTGTAGGTACTATAACCCGCCCCATTAACCTCGTGGTTGCAAGTGCAACTGATGAGCGTGGTTCTGGTTTCGGTTCCCAGCCTGGGCAAACAGTGTGATTTGGTATTTCCATTAAGAATTTCTCACTAGCAGCCCGGAGTTTTGAAGTTGGTGGTGTAACACCCCCGTGTGTAAGAAAGCACTTAAAGTCGGTGGTCCCGGTTGTCATTCGTAGACCTTTGATAGTCGTTACGGATAGTCAGATAGAAGCCAGGAAGTCTGATTACCAGTTTTACGAAAAGGTATCGTGTTGCCCAGTAACTGGCTTGTGGAGGTCATATAACCAGTCGCTCCATATAAAACACTGGTATTCATCTGCAACCCATTATATCGAAATATTCGAGCAAATGCTCAGATGTATATTCCCCTTTATTCGTGCAGTTTGTCACGTCCGCTGTTTGTTACTAATGAGCGTAGGTACCTACTGCACTTGAATCCACTACAAAATATGTAATTATATTCTCCAGTTAAGTACCAATCAGAGACTGTACTATCGCCCTCAGAAAGAAGTTTATATAAAACATAAAATTAAAAAAATTACGTAACACGTAAGAAAAATAAAAATCCCTATCGCAGCTAACAAAAGAGCTGATAACTAAGAAACCGCCAAACCGAATTTCATCAAACATCAGCTAAAGACACTCCCGACTAATTCACCTTTCAAACAAAAAAAAACAAAATCAAATTTGGTTCATGCGTTCGGGAGATATGATGCCACAGACACACACACACACACACGGAAATTTTTACTTCCACCACCGCGCACCAGAATGTTGTATTCATCTACTTATACCATATTCATAATACTTAGCCACGATGTAGCCCGCCAAGGCATTTGTATTTGCCCGTCATTGGTTATAAATCTGATAATTAATAAATTATATACATAACATACCATCACGCCTGTATTTTTTTTTTTTTTTTTTTTTTTTTTTTTTTTTATTTGGGAAACAAACAATCATACACTGTATGTTATATCAAGGTACACAGTATGCTATAGGTAAATGTACAATCCACTACATTTCCACATCTTACTAACTTATATAAGATACAGTTTTGGTAAACTTAACTAATAAAAATACATATTATAAAACAACAATACAATTTTTCGTTGTCTAATAGTTAAATACATAATAATTAAAGGAAAGAAAATAGAAAATAATTAAATTAAAAGTTTTGAGCAAGGCGCATAACAATTTGTTTTTTAAATTTATGTTTAGATAGGGCAAATACATCGATATCATTAAAGTTATTATTGTAAGTTTGGACCAATCTCTGGAGCGGCGCTCTTTCCCCTGCATTTGTACGACAGGGAGTTGTAGCAAACAGTGGATAAGAGCGCGCCTCTCGTCTCATAACTGTTCTAGGTACAATATAGTATATTTTACGTATCAAATCAGAGCAGTCAAATTTATTGTGTACAAGTCCATGAAGCATCACTCCTTGGAGCAACAAGCGTCTAGAGCGAAGTGTTAACAGTTGAAACTCACTCAATGCGTCCTCATAGGATAAGCGTTCCATGCGACATTTGTATTCCCCGAAGGGATAAGCAGAGTTTTACCAATGTACCCACACCCACAGTTCGCCGGTATGTTTTAGGTCCCGTGGTAACTGCTCTTGAGAATTTCATTATTTTTTTATTTATAAATTACAAATCAATTAAACATTATCTTTTCCTTTGTAAAATTTTAGTAGTTAGGTACCACCAAAGGAAGGGATCGGCACCGCCAGTCTTAAAAAAATTGGCCCACCTAGAAAATCAGTTGGTCAGCCTTGATCCATAGGGACTAATTATGCAATTTATATAGTTACTTAGTTTAATTATTGTAAAGTATATACAAAGTTATGAATCAGCTAAGTTTACATATTTTTTAGGCACCTACTAATAATTTTCAAGTACGGCTAATAGCATGTTTGGTGAATTATTATTCTGGTGCAATAGATCATCATCATCTACTTAGCCTTTTCCCAACTATGTTGGGGTCGGCTTCCAGTCTAACCGGATGCAGCCACTAAAAACCACCAAACCAGAATACCAGTGTTTGAAATGGAGCGACTGCCTATCTGACCTCCACAACCCAGTCACTAGGCAACACTATACCTCTTGGTTAGACTGGTTGTCAGACTTCCTGGCTTCTGACTATCCGTAACGACTGTCAAAGATCTACGAAAGACAGCCGGAACCAACGGCTTTACGTGCTTTCCCAGGCACGGGTGTGTCACACCACCAACTTCCTCCGGGCTGCTACTGAGCGAATCCAAATGGAAAAACCCAATAACACTTTTTGCCCGACCTGGGAATCGAACCCGGGACCCCACGCTCATCAGTCGCGCTTGCGACTACGAGACCAACGGGGCAGTCTGGTGCAATAGATGTAGACACATTAATAAAACTTTTTATGTTAACATATTTCTGATGGCGACTGTACTTTGACAATAATGTGCAGTTGCACAATACAATAACACTGCAGTAGATAATCGCATAGGCAACTACTTAATTAAGTTGAAAATCCCGGAAGACAGGCGTGTAAGTTATTGTTATAAGTAAATATAGCTCGTACCTACTTACGTGGGCTCTAACGATAAAATAAATAGGAGTTGTTTGATAAGCAAACGCATATAAGTTGTAAAACCATTATTCTCGTCGCATTTTCCATTCGCTGTTTGATTAGACTGGTGATTTTCCGAAATAATAATGAGTTTCAACGGCAAAGTGGTCGTAGTGACGGGCGCTAGTTCAGGAATCGGTGCTGCTATAGCCATCAAATTCGCGGAAGAAAGTGCCAACGTTGTTCTAGTGGCGAGAAACCAAACAAAACTGAAAGAAGTAGTCGCAAAATGTCAAGAACATAGTGCCCAATCTTTTATGGTCATCGCTGACGTCACTAAAAACGAAGATATCAAGAAAGTGATATCCAGCACCATCGCTAAGTTCAAAAGAATCGACATTTTGGTCAACAATGCCGGGATAGCAGGAAAGGCGGCAGTCTGGGATGATAATGCAGTGGACGTGTACGACAGAGTCATGGCGACTAATCTTCGATCCATCGTCTGCTTAACCAACCTTGCTGCTCCTTACCTGATCCAATCAAGAGGAAACATTATCAATATTTCAAGTGTGGCTGCTGTAGATGTTATTTCACCTCAACACTTCGCTTACTGTACTTCGAAGGCTGGATTGGACCATTTCATGAGGTCTGTGGCGCTGGATTTTGCAGCCAAAGGCGTCCGGGTTAACAACGTGAACCCTGGGCCCGTATCCACAGACATCGTCCAAAGTCTTGGCGTTGCTAAATCCGAAATGGACAGCTTCTGGAAAAAGATGGAGGACAGTACAGCTCTTGGGAGGGTTTCGGATCCAGCAGAAATTGGCGACTTGGTGCTTTTCATCGCCAGTGACAAAGCAAAAGCCATTACGGGCTCAGCTTTCATCACCGATAATGGTATTTTGTTGAAGAGGACTACACTGTAATGCAATGTAACTTGCAACTAGGTACCATGTTTGTAAGTACCTACGTTTAATAAAGCATTAAGATTATTTGTTTGTTTAATCTTCATTTCTAATATAAGCTAAGTATGAGCGTTTTGAGCTTATCTCCAAGGTAGTGTTACCGGGCAGGCTGGAATTCACTTTAAAAAAAACTATTTTTCACGCTAGAAACACGTTTATTAGAAATAGAAAATATAATAGATTATTTTAGATATTAGGATGTGTCCGCCACGAAGTTCAAAGTATGACTGCCATGGAAGTGTGTCTTTTTACAAATTTACTAAAAACAACAATTCTAAGGAAATGCATTATGACGCACATGCAGCGTCAGCGTTTATATTTTATATGCTTAGGGCTGTCTCACAATATAAAACAGTACACACAGCACCTCATATAGGTATCACGAGTTTAACCCTTAATTTCTCGTGGACCACTTAGGCGTCTGGTGGCGTGAGCGCATCCAGCTTTCGTACAAAATTCAAATAACCTTAGGCAGGTATCTATAGACATCTATGGCCCTTGCTGTGAATCCGTGAAACGTACTGCAGGCCCTGAAGCTTGGAGAAGTGAAGATCTTCGCAAGATGGTTGGTACTTGGTAGATGGGTGAATGTAGCCGAGATGGATGAATTAATGGTGACTGAAGAGGCTTATAATGTCCAGCTGTGGACTTTTATAGGTTGATGATGATGTTGCTACGAGCATATGAAGTCTGCCTAGCCTTTTCCTGACTATGTTGGGAACGGCTTCCAGTCTAATCAGATGCAGCTGAATTCCAGTGTTTTACATAGAACGACTCGACATCTCTGTACCGATCTACTTTATTACGTAATAATACTAAAGGCTTATTACTGTCCCAGTGCAGGGCAAAGGCCTCTTCGCAAGGCGGTTTTTTTTATTTCTAACTTATAATTATCATGAGCTCGGGTTTCTTCACGATATTTTCCTTCACTTTCACCGATGTCAATGATGCAAAAACTGGTGTGACATCCTCGTACCTTGGAAAGTACATAAAGCTGATGGTTGTTGGCCCATAAGTTAATAATAATTGCAATCCTTGGTGCTTGGCAATCCGGGCTTCTCCCAATTGTAAACATCCCCTTGTGCCTATTGGCCTAGCTCTGTTCTGTCTCCTGCTTGTTTGGAGGGAAGTGGAAATTATATTTTTTTCTACTTCTCCACTAATCTTTTCTGATTAATTTCGTTGCGGGATCCAATACAGTTATATTGTTCCTCCGGGAGTCGTCGAGCTTTATTGCCTAGGTGCTCTTCTGGCGGTCTCCGCTGTTGATTCTGGCTTACAGAAGTTGCAGTGGTTGGGAACAGAGTGGCGGACTTGCTACATTAAAAAAAAAAGCTGTTGGTTCTGTTTCTGATCTCTTCCCAATCGCGTCGAATTGCCGTCTCATAGGACTTCGAGAGGGAGTGCACCTGTGTTTGCGTGCACTACAATGTCTTCTCCGTACTCGGCTAGTCTCCATTGGTCGGCGGCGGTGGGCGAAACGGTCGGGAGAATATTAACAATATCTATCTGAAGAGTTTGTTTGTTTGGTTGAACGCGCTAATCTCAGAAACTTCTGTTTGGAATTGAAAAAATATTTTTGTGTTGGATAGTTCATTTATCGAGGAAGGTTATAGGCTATATAACATCACGCTATGACACACGGGAGAAAAACAGTAAGACTTAACGTAATGTGGGTAGAAAAAACCACGCGAACGAAGTGGCTGGCGGCACCTAGTTATAACATAAGAGGATATTTGATAGGTGTACCTTACAATTCGTATGTCAAGCGTAGAGGCGTATTGTACAAATATCTCTACGACCGTACTTTGACGTGTTCATATTAAGTGTCTTGTACACGAACACGGATACCTAGTAAGTAACGTTATGATTATGTTTATATACTATCCCGTCAGTATTCTTCGAAGGGATAGCCAGTAATGTATCTACCTGTCTGTAGGTAGTAATTCCCTGAAGGGAACACTACAATGAATGGATTTTCTTTGTTATTGATAGCATAACATGAATTTACTTTATATTATCTGCCTCGTCAGCCTAGTGGTCCTAAGCGCGACTGCTACGCTAGAGGTCTTGGGTTCGATTCCCAGGTCTCAGGAATACAGGCGTGATGGTATGTGTGTTAATATTATACAAATTAAGAGTTTATTTTTTTAACACGTTGATCAACGGAGCTGCTTCTCCGATTTTAAAAATTAGGAAGCTACGTTCACCCTACGTGGTTACAGACTATACTAATAATACAATAATATAATTTGTAGGATATAAAAAAATGCCTCGTTAGCCTAGGGGTCCTAACCGCGACTGCTACGCTAGAGGTCTTGGGTTCGATTCCCAGGTCGAGCAAAAAGTGCTATTGGATTTTTCTGTGAAATTTAAATAGCAGCTCGGAGTTAGGATTTGTGCCCGGTTAATGGCAATAGGCTTGCCCACTATTACGTACCGGCGAACTGTGGTTGTACCAATGTACACCTCTGCCTAACCCTTCGGGGAATACAGGCGTGATGGTGTATGTGTGATAATATTATAAAGATTAAGAGTTTATTTTTTTAACGCGCTGATCAACGGAGCTGCTGCCCCGTTTCTAAAAATCCTATCGCTAATAGAAAGCTACATTCAGCCTGAGTAGTTAGAGGCTATACCAATTAAATACAATAATATAATTTATAGGTAATAAAATAAACTGGAATCTGAAAAAACTAGTCCAAATGAGATATCTACTTACTCGCACCTATCTATAGCGTGATTGAGCTTCAACAGTTGCGTTTGTCACCATTCATTAATTACAACTTCCAGTTATCTAAACACAAGAAAACTTGGCTAAAAAGAATGTCAGTTAAGACGACTAGTACATTCTATCATTTAGGGATTCGTTCATTCTATTTTCGGAACCAAGTCTACAATGAAACGGTACAATAATCCCGTCACTTAAACTAAATTACTGCTAACTAAGATTAATTGATTTCTTAAATGGAGTTTAGAAGTCAAATGTATTCTATTAAGTTTCAGTCAAGAAGACAGAAACTTAAGACGAAACAGATAGCTTCGCGATGTAGTAAAAATGTTGTCACATTCCTCTTCATTTCATTTTTAGGGTTCCGTTGGCGAACTTGTTGAGAACTGACTCTAACGCCTTCGATGTCTGTCTGACAATCACAAGGCTATAAACTTTTAACATCATAATTAATATATCAAAGACATTTAAAAGGTAAACTAAGTTTAATGACACCAACTATCTACCTGATATTTAACCAGACGTTATTAACACCCACAAGAGGATCTTATTACAACCTTAATTACCTACAGTAAGTTAGAACCTTCACTGATGAATTGGCCTTCTAATAAACAGCTAATGAATAAGTCGTTAGGGAATATATCTATAGGTACCTACCACCTAATTACCACGTGGCTAAGGGAATTGAAGCCGAAATATTAAATGTTGGTTGTTTTTATTTAACAGATTAGTCTTTGTCTTAAGCAAAATCCGCCCAGCTATTTACGTAAGTAGGTGCCTAAACTTAATATTACTTTTCAAGCAACAATGCTATTACTTTATTAACTTAACTAACTAAAAAAGCACCAAATGAAAGCTATCTTCATAATTCATTCATTCAATGAATCTATTCTCACCTATTCAAAATTTCAAAGAAACCCCTGGCCCTTACATCAAACGAATGAGGTAAAGGAAAGTGGAAAATGTCCTTTTCATAATGAATTATGGTTGCTCATTGAGCTTTCAGCGGTTCGTCTCTCGTCTGTCCTCGTCGCGCTTCGGCGAACATCGGGCCGACCGCGGAGCTTCGTAACGGACTAAACACAATACCGCCAACCTTGTCTGACTCATAGTTGAGTCAACGCTCAGAGTGAGTAAGCACATGTTCGTCGCGTCTCCCCAACTTGTATATTTTCATTCGAATCCCGGTCGAGGCTTGATATTTTCCCGTAGGCCCGAACCTTCAGTCCTCTGAAAGTCGCCGTGGGACTTCCACATTCCCCACAAACTTCAAACCGGTACAACAGTTTAGGTAGTGTGGAATGATTAAGTAACCATTGCAATGCGTTGTGAAACTGAGTGATTTAAAGCGTGAATTGTAGTGTTTTAAGTGTTCATTAATTGATAAAATTGTTCGAGAGCTCGGGCAGAAGAATTGGTGGTCACAGAACGAGGTCGTATTACCGTCCTTGTGAACAAGCATTAAAGAATTTAGGCGCCGTAAGTACTTTTTATTTGTTTTTATTGTTGCACTTCTATATTGATTTGCGTTTGATTTATTTTGTCGAAGGACATAGGCATGCTAAAGGTTACGACCCTAGCTCCGTGAGGGCTCGAGGGAGGGAAGCTGTGACGTTATCTAACTACCCCTTTGAAAAAAATAGGGGTTTATTATCATACCTCTTTATGTCATTCTCGAATAGGTTTCATTCATGGTCTTCACATTCCAAAGCGACCTTAAATGAAAAGTTTAATCTAAGGCATGACATTTTTTTTTTAAAAGCTGTACATTTCTTTATGATATAGACACAGCAAAAAAAAGTTAATAAAATGTTATTAAAGAACTTTGTTTCCGTAAATTGTCAACAACAAAATTTAACGGTTCTTTATATTTTTTTAATATACGTAGATATACTTAATCAAAGTAGTTCTTAGGTTCTGGCTAAATCTCATTATGATAATGGAATTTACTTTGCTCTGGAAATTATTTTTGTCACAAAAACCAATTTGAGGCAAGGGCGGGAAACTAATTAATTAACCGTATTCTAGAAGAGTAGTTTTTTAAAATAAATAACTTACTTAATTAAACTATCGACATCCAATACATCTTACGGAAATCCACAAGTAGATATTTATGAAAATGTTAAACGTTCCATCCATACTAATCTCATATTTGCGAAAATCGTTTATTTGTTTGTTGGTTCGTTACACTTTCACTGTTAGACTACTGAACCGAGTTTGACGAAATTTGGTAAAGACTAAGCTTGAACCCTAAGAAAGGGCTATTTCTTAATCCGCGACTTTGTCTATATCCGCGAGGACCGACATCTATGCGGACGAAGATGCGGGAAGAAGTATATAATAATAATAATAATATTGCAATTATAAGTTGAAATACTTGTAAACACCATGTTTACCTCCATAAGGTAAATACATTAACACATTACAAAATAACCACCATTTTAATCCTTGTCGGTCCATCAAAAATTCAAAAGAAAAATTAAACGGGCCATGTGCAAGTAGAATGAGCATACGAAAGGTTCCGTACCAACGTATACGAAAAAAACAAGTTTCTTGTATGCCTTTCATTTTTAACTTATTTTTTTTTAATTATTAATTGTTATTATAGCAGCTCGGAATTAGGATTTCTGCCCGGTTAATGGCAATAGGCTCGCCACCTATTACATGAGACCTAAACATACCGGCGAACTGTGGGTGTACATTGGTACACCTCTGCCTAACGCTTCGGGGAATACAGGCGTGATGGTTTGTGTGTATTATAGCAGCAATAGAAATACTCACGCTGTTAAATTTTCATCTCTCTACCTATTACGGTTCATGAGATACAGCCAGCTGACAAACGGATGGACGAACAGCGGAGGCTTAATAAGAGGGTCCCGTTGACACCCTCCAGGTAGGAAACCCTAACAATCGTGCGTTAGTGAACCACCTTGTCTAATGTCACAATAAAAAAGTATATTACCAACGTATTGAGAGCATAACTATTAGGTAAGTACCTATTTAACTAAATGATCTTAACCTAACGCTATTATAGCTTTAGCGTCAAGTACTATGAAGACATACCATCACGCCTGTATTCCCCGAAGGGTTAGACAGAGGTGTACATCCACAGTTTACCAGTATGTTTAGGTCCCATGTAATTGGGGGCGAGCCTATTGGCATTAACTGGGCACAAAACCAAACTCCGAGCTGCTAGTGAGATTTCCATAGAAAAACCCAGTAACACTTTTTGCTCGACCTGGGAATCGAACCCAAGACCTCTAGCGTAGCAGTCGCGCTTAAGACCACTAGGCTGACGAGGCAGATAATATTAAGTAAATTCATCACCGCCTGTCAACCTGTGACAGACAAACGGAGAGACACACAGCGGAGTTTTACTAATAGGGAACCGTTTGGCTCGCTTTGTGTACTGAATCCCAAAAATATCGTAAGTATTAGGTACTAATACCGTATTTAGTCAACATGCTACCAGCTCAAGCAGTGCGGAAAGACTACCGAAACCGAATTGATGAATGGATTTTGTAACAGAGAAATGATAAGGCTAAAAAAGATGATACCTTACCTGATAAAGATGTACCTATGATAGAAGAAGACAATGCTACGACGAATGACATCAATGAAATTGGGATAGGAGCAGCAAGATGATAATAATTGGATGCAAACCTAAATAATAATAAGACCAGTCTGTTATTGTCCCACAGCAAGACCAACTCCTCACTGTTACAGAGAAGGCACGAGGATTGATCACCACGGTAGCTCAAGGCGGATTTACTAGTTCAGACTTGTTCAATTATAAGTCAAACTTTCCCAAAGATGTTGACCTTCACCGATGTCAGTGATGCTTAAGATAAACTTGGGCTATTGCCCACCTGATGATAAGTAGTCACCGCTGCCTATGGACATCTGCAATGCCAGAGGCCTTGCAAATGCGTTTCAGAGCCAAAGTTGAAATGTCTCATGTGTCTGTAATTACACTGGCACCCATACCCTTTAAACCGGTACACAGCAACGGTGCTTTGCGGCAGAAATAGGTATGGTGGTAGCACTTTTCCGGACGAGCTCCATCACAAAGAGCTCTACTACTACCTACTCCTGAATGAAACCTTAAAACTGTAAAACCACACAAATGAACTAACCTTTTCACGGCAAAGAGAAAATCTCTCCTCGTGGCGGCCATCCGCGGCGGCGAACTCTCGCGTCCGGCCCTGGTGCAAGCCATGGTCCGGAGCGAGAGGGAATGGGATGCAGTCGCCTCCTTCTGCGAGGCAGTAATGCTTGAGAAGGAGGCGGCGGGACGGTTGAGACAGCGGTTCTCCCGTCCCAGCCGCCGCGGTAGACGCTCCGGACGTCGGGAGCCGCGAGACGACTCCCGGCCAACGTAGATACTGACCTGTTGACGGTGAGCAATGGGTAGCTCACCGTCCTTACGTTGCATAACGACAGGCCGTGTCGACGGCGCGTTCGTGTTCCACGCGCGCCTCAAAGAGATGTCAGCAAAAGGAAGGGGCCCCTGAGGGCCGATGCCTGCCGGGGTTGCGGGTTGTTCGCAAGAGATACCGCGCCCCCGGAACGCAAAGGGCACAAGAAGGAACATGGGTGGGTTTTAGTCAGTAAAAGTCTGACACTCCCTCCCGCCCCGCCCAGGGCGGGAGAAGTTATTTGATGATTTCCCACCCACCAAAAAAAAAAAAAGAGAAAATCTTCCAAGTTTTAAGAACTTTCACCGTCTTTTAGACACGCCCAAGGCTGAAGGTCCGTTGATAAAATCGATTCACTTTGACGCATCTATCCGGTAAACAAAGATCCTTTAGGGACGGTAAACAGAACCTACATTTTTTCAAGACCTTCCTTCTTATAACGTAGATAGCACTTTCAGTGATTTAGTTCAGTGAGCGACTAAATTATTTGGGGTTGACTAAAAAAATGCTTAGTCTAGTTAGCTTTGATAAGCATGTTTCAATTTGAACTGTGATTATTATTGATTTGGATTAAACAAAGTAATTACCTAGTACACTAGTCGATGAGACGGTTGGCACAGTGGCTGCTGAGCTGCGTGTGACAGGTTCGATTCCCACTTTAGAAAGATACGTGTGATTGGATTTGGTTAATTTCACACACATCCCTCGCTACGCATTCTCTCAAGAAACAGTAGAAGAAACGGCTAAGCGACTCGCACACGAAGGGTTCCGTAACACTGTTCATTATTTAGCACTACATACAAAAAAAACACATAGTTCTTGCATATATGTTCTTATAGCGCTCATAGTTTTTTTCTATTAGGTTCGGGTCTAAAGATAAAGCCCTGTGACTGACGGACAGACGTACAGACAGACAGCGGAGTCTTAGTAATAGGGTTCCATTTGACATCTTTTGTAAACAGAAGCCTAAAAAGACTACAACAAAAAGAATGGATGCACAGAACACTTATTATTCATTTAATAAAGACTGAAAAACAGATTGAAACAAAAGATAATTGAAAAAAAAAGAAGTTACAATAAATGTAATTACATTTAATTAGTACGACATGGCACGACATGGAACGACAACACGCCCTCGTACAAACTATTGATCGTACACTGCATGGCATACAAGTGCATTCCATTTATTGATGCCAATTAATATTACAACTGCCAAGTTCAAATCAATTTGCAAGATTGAATGAATGAATCACTAGTTAAAGTCGTTATATTGTAGACACATCGTGTATGCTGGGAGCTGACTTCATTATTGATGTTTTTATAGGTTCTGTAGTATATGTGAAATAGGTTCTCTGATAATTGTCAGGCTTGTAATATTGTTAGAGGAATTAGAGAAAGAATCAACTACTTATACATTCATCTCTCTCTTTCTATCATCATCATCATCCTTTCTCTCTCTTACACCATGATATCTTTACTGCTTTACTCTTGTTTTCTGATACTCCTAATTTGGTGTGTCCATCACCATTAGAACTGCGATTGAAAATATATAGACAAAAAAGGACGTAGCGTAACAAACTATAGATTAATAACTGACTAACTTCTGCCCGCGACTTCGTCCGCGTGGATATTTTCACCCGTGTAAACTAATGTCTTTGGTTACTGCTCCGCTCCCGTGTGTCATAGCGTGATGTTTTATAGCCTATGACACTCACAAATAACGTGGCTTTCTGTGGGTAAAAGAATTTTCAAAATCGCTGTAGAAGATTCAGAGATTACCCCCTTACAATCTCACAAACTTTATCTCTTTTTTAGTATAGATTAGATTTTGCCCTTGAATTCGTCTGTGTGAATGAATTTTTTTAAATTTAAAATCCAGCCTATCACTCTCTGATAATGTAGCTTCCTATTAGCCAAATTATTTTTAGAATCAGACCAGCAGTTAGGAAGATAAGCTCGTTTAACAAAAAAACAAAATTTTCAGCTTTATCGGTAATAATATGAGACAGTCCAACGGAATACCCGTTTTTGGGTCTGTTACCTATCTATGGCAGCGACACTGTGGCATTGTTTTATTTCCTTTGTCATAGCATCCGTTTACATATAACCAGTAACTATTTCATGATCATTAATGCGATGACTACATGGTGACATCATGTCCCGTTTAAATATTTATATCCAAAGCAGGAAAGACCTCTAAAGAAAACGATAAAAATATGGAATAGGTATAACAGTACTGAGCTTATGTTTTAATTTTGTGTTGGCTTAGCGAATTTCCCCGAGGACTTAGGACAGATTACACAAATATTATGTATCTTCATGAGAGCGTAGCATAGTCATAGAGTATGTATTTAGAACAGTCTTTCTTCGTATCACGTAGCATTTTCAATTTACTTTTTTACTCTGGGACATGGTAGTTAGGTCTCAGATAAACATGACTGTGTCTACGTTGTCCGCATGTTAGCCTTGTCGCTACTGTTGACGTCTGATAGATGGAGTATGTAAAATTACCTACACTAGTTGAACACAGAATCTAGTTTTACCCTCTGGTAGAACTAGATTCTTTAACTAAATTACGCGTCTTTTAATTAGTTACAAGGTAATAGTTATCAAATGGTTAATCAAACTGTAGAGAGGTGATAATAACACAATGATAAATCCCTTTTAAACCTATCCATGTAGGTAATCAATTAATTACGATCTGAAAAATTAAAAGAACAATCAAAATCATTTTATAAATGACGGAGTACTGTTTTTTTTTAATATGACGTTTAAGTGCTTGTTAAGTGTCTATTTGAAATAAATGATTGACAAGAAGTAAAAGTTAAGAAAAATCTTCGACCTAAGGTTTTAATTTATTACAATGATTTTAAAATGGTAACACAAAAAGAAAATATTCAATTGAAATATCCGTTTCTGGATTCCGTTTTAGAATTGAATAGCAACAATTCTAAAACGTGACCAGTCGTTCATCTCTGTCAGCGGAAGCCTTCTGCCGATGAAATCCTTCGCATTGATATTCGTGACAGAATGTGGATTCAACATCGGGGAATACAGCATTAACAACCGTCATGTCTGCTCAGGTCTTAACTAAGGCTTTCAGGATCATGTTAACGGATTATGAAGCTCAAAAATGAATTAAGAACCTAATAATTTGAACCAATTTTTTTTTACTACAATTTGTACACCGCTTTTTGTTTTAAGTTTTTAAAGACAGTCAAAGGCAAAGTCAAAGTCAAGGTGAAAATCACTTATTTCAATAAGACCATTAAAACGCACATCTGAATGTCATTTTCAAGAAAAAAGTGTGTATTATTTAATATGTATTATATTTATTTAGTATGTATTATTATTTCCATTTGGCAAGAAACTCCATACTTACTTAGGTACTAGGCTAGCAAGTGGCGAGGAGTGTGGTTTCTGGTATTTATCTTATCTAATTTAAAAGGTTGATAATAAAAAAATACTGTATCTCAGCCTAATTTTAATGAATGAGCCTTTACGTTGTTACCTTTCACACTTACTCAAAGTTTTAGCCTTACAGCTAAAAAGTAACTGCTATTATATCTTGACACATAATACTAACAGCCGTGAGGTTATTGACAATTAAAACTTGCCAAGTTAGAAATCCGATGTCAATAAGTAACAAATTCTTTTAAATGAGTTTAAGAACGATGCACGTTCTTACAAGTATTATAGGAACTGATAGAGTAATTGGCACCAAAGGTTGTTGCAACCGAACTTGGCTCGTTTTTTACATTCATGGTTTTGTTAGAATAGATATTATATCGTCAGTCAAAGTTAAAAGCTGAAAGATAAGGAAATCCTCTTTACATTTAGGTTGTATTTTACCTTGTAAGGAGATAAATAACTAAGTAAGGATAAGCCCGCTGGGTTTTATATTAAACTAGCTACTGCCCACGACTTTGGTCGTGTAGTTTTTTTTACCCGCGTTATATCACGTCTTTGGTTACTGCTCGGGTCCTGTGTAGTATCGCATCGTAGTATTATATAACCTACACTATTCCTCATGAATCTGGCTATCATAAAGATTTTTCCAAACCGACTGTTCATTCCAGAGATTAGCGCGTTTAAACAAACGAAAAGACAATTGTATGTAAAACTGGCGTCTTCCTGCGACTTTGTCCGTGTCAAAGTTGATATATTATCCCACGGGAACAGTACATTTTTTCGGGATCAAAAGTATTATATGTGTGATTCCACATTACAATCTATCTCAGTGCCACATTTTATCCAGATCCATCCAGCCGTTTAAGCATGAAAGAGTAAAAAACATCCATCTCACCTCATCCTCACAAAAATTCGCATCTATAAATATTAGTACATTAGGTATAGAAGAATTTTAGCAACAAGCCATAAATAGTATTTAGCCATTAATCTTATTAATGAAAGCAATAATCCCACTTACAACTTCTGCCCTAAAACCAATAATATCCACAAATGCGTCCAAAGTCCTAAATCCGTAGCGGGTCCAATACCATGCTTCCCTGAGCAATGTTTTATAGTCAGGTAGGAGAGCTAACCGACCTACTAATTAGATAAGCCACGCTCCAACGAACATCTAAGCTTGGGCAAAATAAAGCATGAGCAAGTGTTGTGACTAAAACAAGCGAATAACGAGGAAAACCGCAAATAACATCGTTCTAAATAATTAATACGGTAACGGTACGACTCTGAAAACGAACGTGTTCTAGAACGATAAATAAATGACGATCAAAAACCCGAACTTGTCTCAATTCAAAAACTTGTAGATTTTTTTGAAATCTTAACGATATTTAGTTATACAATACAGATACAAAATCTTTATTTTTTAACCAAAAAGTTTTACATTAGTTGCTGATTGGAGCCTCCTTTCAAGCAAGTTATGAATGTATCATGTAATAGCTGGCGATCGAGATTTGTAGTTCAGCTTTAAGATTTCTTTATAAACTTTGCCTTTACTCATTTTTCATGTCGATATAATGGTCGCCACGAGTCGTAAGCACAGATGTGTAGTGGTGGGGGTAACCCCGCGCATGTACACATACGGCCAAATTAATTCAGAGCCGATTCCACTAAAATTATTGTTCGGTACTTACACAAAGTATAATTAATACATTAGTGGTACTTCTAATTTTACTTTGATGCAGGCCTACGTGACTGAAACATATCTCAATAAAATAATAAAATCTGGTTAGAAATGATAATTTGTTTTTATTTTTTAAAGGTTTTGTTAATTCGGAGGTGGTGGGGTGAAGGTGATATGTCTTCCGTAAAAAATCCATAAAACCATGTTATAAATAATATACAAAACTATATGAAACTAAAAACAAAAAATAAATCTATATATATAAAAATCAATTGCTGTTCATTAGTCTCGCTAAAACTCGAGAACGGCTGAACGGATCTTATCTTGGTCTTGAAATGTTTAAAAGATGAGAAAAATTCGAATAATTGCCGGGAAAACCCTAAAAACAGCCCTTTTCTTTTTCCCATATAAACGTTTTCTAAATAAAATGTAGAGTCAATTTGAACTTTATTGCTATTCAATAAAGTTCATATTAAATTAGTATTTCAGGAAAGCTCTGTTTTGTAAGTAGAACAACAACATGATGTGTCGAAAATAATAATAAAACTTCATGCTTCATTCAAAAAATATTTTTATTTAATACGCATTCGTTTTCTTTGTTTTAAGATTATTTTATACAAAAGTTTAGGTCTTTTATTTATCGATTGAGGCAATATAAAGTCTGCCAGGGCAGCTAGTACGAAATAAATAAATTAACAATTTAAAAATTCGAAACGTAAGTCACTAAAATTGTACAAAAATGTACAGTAGCCGAACAACATGCGAGTGTCCAATGGACGACGAGAATCGACAGACGGACAGGGACGGACCAATCGAGTGCGGAGTCGACACCCCCCGCGTCCTTCATTCCCCCAAAGAGACCTAAAAATGAACTTCTGCGCAGGTGTATTTTGTGCTCACGACTGGTGGCAAAACTGTACCAAGGTAGATAGGTAAACTTCAATAACAATAGTACTTATACTATTGTTATTGAAGTTTTCGTTTGATATATTTTTGATTTGTTTCTTATATTTCATTATATAGAGTATTTTAATTAGGATTGCTAATATCATTATATTACATTGAAAGGCTTATGTAATTATGTGTTATTTTTTAATTTAGTTCATTTTTATTTTTTTTAATTTTAATAAATTACTGTGTAAGTCCTACTTATGATTAAAATTTGCATGCCCGCATGGCAAAATATGGCTGAACCATTAAAATGTTTCTGCATCACCTGTATTGTACCCATATTTGCGAATAAATTTATCTTTATCTTTAACATTTCGCAAACTCATCAATATGTAGCATCACATTTCCTTTTATCCTGTCGACAGTCGAGTTCTCAAAGTATCAATAAAATTTTACACAAGTTTTGGTCAATCTACTCTGAATATTGAAGTAAAAAGGGTCTTATTGATCCAGCCTCTGTTACTAAAGGGTCCCAAAAATGCTGCTGGTTATAAATATATTTTACTGCCTAATAATAGTAGCAGACTGTTGGTACCCTCGTTTATATATCAAGTACTTCTTTTTTACTAGCTTTTTCTGTCACTCTCCTGGATAAAGACCTCTCCCATTTGATTCCACTTCCTTAACTTTGTGTTGTCCTTTCTCTCACCAGTTCCTGAGGAAGCCATCCACGGCGTGCCGCCATCTTTTCCTCGGTATGCCGCGACCCCTTCTTTTTTTCGTATCGATTGATTCGTCTTAAATTTTGTCCGACCAGTATTAAGCAACCTGTACAGTTCTATCATTGACCTGTTTTAGGTTTTAGATGCCGCGACCCTGTATTGCTATTTCAGGACCCCACTCTTATGACATGCGGGCCCATCGCTTAGCATTCGGCAGACATGGCCCGCCCAGTCCCATTACTCATTTGAAGTAGGTACTTACAGTTGCAAAATATAGGTTACCAGAAGCCATCCATCAGCCCATTACAAAATTGTTCCTCTGAAAACTTTTGTTCAGCGACTTTCACTGTGTGTTATCATTTTTAGACAAAGAAGCGGTTTTCGTACGACATGCGCGTCGTGTTCCACTTTTGAAGTTCCAAAGTAGGGGGGTAATCCTGAAACAAACACGAGATTAAACCATTAAGGTATCTTACGATAGGTAGGTAACTACATATTAAAGTTTGAAAGGTCAAGATGAAATCGGAACCTACATGAAAGACTTTGAATTTACAAACCTTGATCCTCATCACCTCAATTTTTGTCTATTTTGATTTTAAAAGTTTAATCCATACCTATGCACATTTTAAGATGACGAGAGAAAATAATACCTGGAAAGACTTGGGGGCGTTTGGACGCAGTGGGACATTAGGGCTGGCAAAAAACAAACATTACGCAAAATGCGAAATTCCTCCGCTTTTCTCGGTTTCATAAAAGTTACAAAAGTAAATTCACAGTAGATAGGTATAAGAAAGTTATCAGAACGGGATTAAAACTTGATGAAGCGGCAAGAAAGGTAACATTCCAAAATGACATTGTTTTTCCGCCCTGTCGTTTCCCCCGGGCAGTGAAGAACACAATTTGTTCGTAAGTGTACTCCACATAAGAAGGTATCTACTGTCTGTGAGAATGTGAGTATCGCGTTTATTATGCAAGACATAAGTGACAGTACGCGAATGTACAAATCTTTAGAGGGTTTACCACGAGCGCACTGTCGTAAAATATTCAATTGAAGTCCATTATAATAATAAAATTACAAGGTATGTACAGTCAACAAAGCTATTTGGTTTACAGGCAAAAATATTCGTCTTTCTGCTACATTGCCAATATTTATTGTATGCGTAATAAGTTTTTAAACTTATCAGACCCCTTTTACTTATAATGACTTACCTAAAAATAGGTTACGCTTTTAGGGAACATGATCATAAAGCTGAAGTTATTGTTTGCTTCTTCGCGCTAATCTTCGGAATTCCTCATATCCGATTCTGACAATTCTTTCTCTACCAGGAAACTACGTTATCTCTGTCTGCTACAGTTTACAGTTTTTACATAGGATACCATCACGCCTGCCAGCAGTGGACGTCCTGCGGCTTATATGATGATGACCTACAGTTTGCCGGTGCGTTTTTAAGTCCCATGTAATAGGGGGCGAGTCTATTGCCATTAACCGGGCACAACTCTGAGCTGCTACTGAGAATTGCATAGAAAAACTCGATCACCAGGAAATCGAACCCGAGACCTCTAGCGTAGCAGTCGCGCATAGGACCACTAGGCTAACGAAGCACTCATATGTATATGTGTGGTGTATATGTTAATATATCCTAAAATTAAAGATCCATTAGAAAATTAACGTGGACGAAATAATGGGCAAAACCTAGTCACAGATAATTGCCATAGCTATATGTGTTGATAATCTGGATAATCTTCTGTAAACCGCACACAACAATGGCATAACCCAAGCTTAGCGAATTGATTGCTACCAAATCTCGATGTGTAATCCTCTTACAGCGGATTGATGATCCATTTGTAGTAGAGAACGGTACACACTTCGTGATAGTGACAAACTGTATAGAGTTCTACAATGTATCTAATAAAAAAATTGAAAAATATTTCAGTGTAATTGTGTCAGTAATTCTACACCAAAAAAATATCTTTTTTTCGTTTGATGATAAACAAAGATGTTAAGTGGTCACCACCTAAATCTACAATACCAGAGGCCTTGCAAAAACAATGCTATCCCAGAGACAAAGTTGAAATGTGTCAAGTGTGCCTGTAATTTTACCGGCACCCAGACCCTTCCAACCGGAACGCGGCAACGCTGCTTTGCGGCAGAAATTGGCATGGAGGTAGTACTTCCCCGGACGAGCTCCTTCACAACGAGCTCTACTACTACTGAATAATACTAGGTACTAATAAAACTTGAAGATGTCGGTGTGATAATGATCACCACGTATGCTACCTTGTTTTTTTAAGGTTGGAAAATCATTGAAATAACTTCTTCCGCGGAAGGGAGTGTCAGACACTTACTGACTAAAACCCATTCGTGTACCTCCTAATGCCCTTTACGTTTCAGTGCCGCGGTAACTCTTTCGAACCAATTCCGCAACCCTGGCAGGGCCCCGTCTACTATGCTGACATCTCTTTGAGGGCGAGTGTGGAACACAACTCGCCGTCGATCCGGGCCTACTTCTGATCGGATAGCCACACTACACTCGCCACTTGCAGGCCCGCGACTTCGGTTGCTACCTACGTACCTATTGGGTATTTCAACCATAATTTGAAAGTCCAAGTTTCCTCAGGATATTATCCGTCACTGTATTTAATCAGTGGTGTCAAATATGTTTCAAATGATACGTATTTTATTTTTTCTTCCGATTCAACTTTGAGTATAACGATATACATGTTATCGTACATTTTTATCTGTAAACAGCTCTCATGTAAAGGTAAATCCTCATGGAAACCCTCCTCATGTAAAGGTAAATACTCATGGAAATCCTCCTCTTCTTGGGAAAAAGGAGGTTTCTCCTGCTACCGTAAGACAGAAGCCTGGTATTTACTTGACGCATGACTCACACCTTCGATTGGTATTAGACCGCCGTTGGTGGGCCTCTTCACCACGTGCGGCCTGTCCTGACCGCATATACTCCGCATATTACGTAAATACCTAGTTATACAATGCATTCGATCTAAATGTACTTAGATAGATGCCCTCTCTATTGTGCAATACAATCGTAACATATTAGCTCCAATTTTGACAATTAAATTGTTTAACTCCATCAAGGGTTGCCACTCGTACTTTCTAATATTTTACCATATTTATTCCAATTTATTAATTTAATTGCTTTGAGTTCTTTTTTTAAATCTCAAATTTTGTTGTTTTACTCTCGTACAATAATTTGCACCTGCCATATTATCCCTTCCACATTTGGTTAACTGGTAGAAAATGCCTAAGTTATTATGTCAGCCTTTAATAAATAGGTACCAAAGAAGTACACGAACAAACATTATTTGACCTATTTAGACTTCTGAAGATTTTATTTAACTGTTCACTAAAACAAACAAAGAAGTTAAGCGATTTTTTGCGTGTAATCGCATCGGTAAACCATGCATACATTACAAATAATACTTACATACTTTATTTTCTGATGTTGTACTTACAAATTAAATATTGGTGTTCTACATTTGCTTTGAGAAAGGTAGCAGCCCTACCTGCTCCATATATCCATTTATGCGTTTTCATAATCGTTGTTCTGTGTAGTACTGAACAATGTCTACTGATGCTTTTAATGGTAATGATAACTGTAACAATTAAAATTGATGGGTCAAAATAAGGCAGGCGCACACTGGACACAAAACTGTTTTGACTCTCATTATCAGAACTTCTATTGCGTCAACTTATACTTTGACAACTTTATTTACTTTAATGAAATTGTTTTGTCGAGTCCAAATTATCTTTGCTGTTATAGATTGATAGTCTTACTTATGTAAAGAATACACGTAGTGAAGTACTAAGTACTACACAGTGTAAAACTTGTATGCCAATGTAAACAGGGCGCAATTTTTTATCTAATAATACGGACACTTAATGAGACGAGATAAAGACCATATTCCATTGACCAGACCAGTTTAAGAGAGGCCGCCGACGATCACCAATGAGCTGATGCCTGGACCTGAGCAGTTCAAACATGAATGAAGGGACAACTCACAATCGTACGACGCAGCGCAAGAATTCTAAGAGGGCTGGCCCCAAATAAATGGTGACAATAGCCAGAAGAAAGAAGAAGATTCAATTCTAGAAGGAATAAAATAAGTCACATTGTTGTTTGCCCTGGATCGAACCCGCAGCCTTATGCTACGGAACCATCACGACTATCAATGAACTAGAATACAATCACAAATAGAGTTAAAATTCCGTGCAGCATTTGTTTTCTTGCACGGAATCACGCAATTTTGAACCCTATCTGTTGCATTTTAGGTCAATATCAATTAATAAATAAAAAAACGCTTGAGCGTATTGCTGCTCTGTTTACGCTGACTCACAAAAAAAACAAAACAGAATCGTAGATAAGATAAAAGCTAAAATCTATTAACACTATGTAGTTCTATAGCAAGCTACACTTTATTCTTATCTAAGAGACTATGTTGTAATTGTTTTCTGTGGAGCGATTTTGTTTACCGTAAGCACAATTTGGGCTTCCAGAGTAAGCAAACTGATTAAATTCCCTCAAGGTAATAGCGAAGCGTTTTTATAGGGTTCCGTAAGGGTCCACGAGTCCACGACGTCCTTTTGCTATCGCTTATTTGGCCGGCCGTTCGTCTGTCTCGCTCACGACCACTTAATGTAGCTATATATTTTAAACCGTATTAGGTATATACCTTATTGACATTTTAAGTGTGTATTAGGTAACTACAATAGCTGCTATTTAGAAATATACCTACCTAAAAATTAATAAATTACAGAAGGTTCCTGTGCAAAAAACGGGTACTTTAAATGTAGTGTTAACTGCCTCGTTAGCCTAGTGGTCCTAAGTGCAGCTGCTACGCTAGAGGTCTTGGGTTCGATTCCCAGGTCGAGCAAAAAGTGTTATTGGGTTTTTCTATGAAATTCTCTGCAGCAGCTCGAAGTTAGGATTTGTGCCCAGTTAATGGCAATAGGCTCGCCCCCTATTACATGGGACCTAAACATACTGGCAAACTGTGGGTGTACATTGTTGCACCTCTGCCTAACCCATCGGGGAATACAGGCGTGACGGTGTTTATGTTAAATATTGTAAGGTGGTTGGTACGGAACCCTTTATATGCGACTCCGATTCGCGCTTGACCAGTTTTTGTTTTCATGTAAACTGTTTTTAGAATGTCGTTGTGTCACTAGCCTACTTCATCCTTGGGTCCGTTATTGGGTACGTTGAACTGTCAGAAAAATGCTTTCGTTGAATTTTAACAAGTAGTAAGAATGTGTTAAAAATAAAAGAAAATTTGTTTGTATTTTTGTATGAATTTTCATTAGTTTTCCAGTCTATTCAGACTCATTTATTAACTAATTATGAATTGAAACTTGAGTTTATTTAACACGCTTTTGAGAAAACAGACTGACTTAATCTAGTTAAACTTCTTTTTCTTTACGAGTCGATGATTCTTATTATGATTCTTTATTCTTATTTTTGTTGGACTCAGTAGGTGGCCACATCTTTGCGGAATTTGTTCGAAAGTGTCACCACGGGCCTGTAACGCAAAGGACATTAGGAGCAACACGGTTGTGTGTTAGGCAGTAAGAGTCTGATACCCCCCAAAGCGGAAGAAGTAATATGAAAAATAACTATAATGTTGGCCACATCTATTAAAACTGTAAAAAAAGAAATTTATCAGCTTAGCATTCAGACCACACCCGTTCTTGCTTTGTTTATTTCTCAGCATTCAAAATATAAATTCCTACTGCTAATAAAAACATTGAAAAATTACTCAATTTACCAAGATTTACGAAGCAAACGGAAAATTGCTTTGAGTCAAGTTCCGATTGGTCCATTTCCAGGGAAGCCGCAGGCAAGCTATAATGAATTAAATGTTCTACAATCTTGCTACAAACTCGGTTCCAAAGGTTTTTATCGAATTTGCACCGTATTTACCAGCTGTTTAATAGGCCGTTCGAAATATTAGTTTTGTTTTAATTTCTTATGGCGTTTATGAGGTTATTAAAGACTATTTTCGCGTAAAGGCAGATTCAGAATTCTTTATTTAAGTTCGTTGGTAACATGGTGAAAAAAAGAAATCCTAGCTACATATTAAGTTTTTAGTACTACCTATTTACAATCTAAAAAATAAAATTCTCGTGTCGTAGTGTTTGTTACCATCCTCCAAAACAGCTGGACCGATTTCTATAAAATATTGTGTGCATATCAGAGGTACGTCTGAGAATCGGCTATATCTTGCATGCAATATATAATAACACCATTTTTGAACAAATAAAATTTACTTTACTTTAGTTTTTTTTAAATGACTTTTAGAAGTTGCTTTTAATAGTTTAAATGATATAAATAATAAATGATGGCGATGACGTCTGTACGAAGTAGCACGATGGCTGCACTGTTGTACATGCTCGGGGTCACCAATTTAGAGGTATGAAAAACAGGGTGTAAAGTCTCTCAAACTCCATAGAAAAGGGAGGACGGGTGTTGTGACTGGCCGACTACTGCCCAACGGTTGTTGTCGGGATGTTGTATATATGCTAATCGTCGCGTCGAACTTTAATATCGCGATCTAGGCAACGTCAGTTAGCATGCTGAGCGATAGATGTCGCTACAATTTTGACTTTAAAATTCTGTAATAATCAAACCGCAATACAGCTTATAACAGGAGAATCATTCATCTGTAATTTTCCTAAGAAAAACAAATGAATATACTGTTTATGAAACACAAGAACGTGGAGTACCTTGACACTATTCCTGGAATCTACGTATACGACGATATAATAATCAAAACGAATAAAAGTGAGATCTTAAAATGTTTTCACATAATTACATTTTCTAACGAGTGTGCTTCATCAAACTCTTGACTGTTTGTTTTCCATTAAATACTCTGACTGTAAAACGACAATTCATTCATCGCTGCGACTTTATTTCTACTTGATTTTCTTTTGTTTATTAAAAACACACATACATGGGCACCGCGTCTCTGGAACGCAAAGGGCATAAGGAGGAACACGCGTGGATTTCAGTCAGTAAAAGTCTGGCACTCCTTTCCGCTTCACCAAGGGCGGAAAAAGTCATTGGATGGTTTCATATAAAAAAAAAATAGAAAATGTATTGCAAAATATTAGTTTGTAATCTTTTCCAAGGTTCTGAGAATAACTAGTTTACTTAAACTAACAGCTAACTTTAACTTTAACTAACTTTAACTAGTTTTTTTATAAATGACTTTGACTTTAGCTTCAAGTCTAAACAAAAGTAGCGAAATGTACTGTGTGTACGTGTTCTTCTTCTTGGGCCCAGTACGTGGCCACGTGTATCGCGGCATCAGTAGCGCTGTATAATGTACTTGCTATACTCCTAGGTACTACTTTAACTACTGCTTTTTTAATATGAAGTGAATACATATTTTGCGCCTTACAACATGGGTGACTTCTAAGAGCATGCTTATGTCGGTATACCTCATTGCCTTGTTTGTTTGTTCAATTATCCTAAAATTTTATTGTTGTATGTTCTTAGCTGCAGTGGCAAGGACTACATACATCTCGATTTCTACAGACTTTCCTTCGGTAGTTTGAAACAATAACTACTCCATCGCTGTTGAAAAATAGCCATGTCTACTGTTTACCAATGGCATATAACATACTGTGCAGACAAATACTTTAAATACCCCATTATCTTAAAACACTATAAAAACGCATTTACTTTTTGTCCCAGCTTTGAATTCCAACAACTTAAATTGACCTTCCGCTACTTAGCTTTTAGACTGCGCCGGAAGGAGGGTCTTGTTTTTTGAGTGTATGTATGTATATTTCTCTGGCACACTCTGTAGCCTAAACAGCTTGATGGATTTTAGCTTTAGGGGTGTGGTTAGATTCATCTTAATCACATTCAACAGCTTACACAAGTCGCTCTCAGTCACTTAAACGTATTTGACGAAATAATATTAAACATACATAATTATGTAAATACACATAAATATTATCGTACGATATCAATATCTTAAAGCTATAAAACATGTTTTTTCTACCAACCGCTAGAAGCTTAAGTAAATACATTTTATTCTGTTTTCTTTCGCAACACAATACATACCAACGCCATTAGGGATACGCCAAATAAGGTGCTCGAACATTCCTAGCAGAAGGGTTGGATAAATAAACAGAGAGCAAAATTAAACCGTTTGTTGTTTTAATCGCGTAGTTTTGTTGCTGTTTCGTTTTGGGGTTCAGTATAAACAAGTGCGCTACGAACAACCGACGGCATAGCTTGTTTGTATACGGAGCGCTGAGATCAATACATTGTCGACACTACAAACTAGCGAATTTTAGATCATACTTAGTTGTTACTGCGTTTTCATTTTGATGAAAACAAAAGGCGGATGATGTAAAAGTTAAATAATACCATCAAATTGGTGCCGTAGAGTACTATGCTATATCCTATCCTAAGTAAATAAAACCAGCCTATTACTGTCCCATTACTAGGCATTGGCCAAAGGCTTCATCTCATACAGAGAAGGCACGAGCATTGATCACCCAGGCGGATGCTTTAACCACAGGGCCATCACGACCTATCCTATCCTATATTACTACCATTATCAACTCGAAAGTTTAGGAAGATGCATGGATATTTATTACTCTTTCACGCTTAAACGGCTGAACGCAACTAGCTGTAATTTGGCACACACGTAGATATTAATCTAGCTTAAAACATTCGTTTTATATATCCTGCGTTTTTGGCTTAATTCAGAAATATACGTAGGCAAAGTCACGGGTATGTATTATGTAACACCTTGACCAGAGCTTCAGTACCTTAACGATTGCCCATGGAACTTGATAACTAGGGGAAAAGGTTCCATATAGATCATCATGTTTGACAGTTGAATCGAATGTAGCTCGCGATATTAAAACAATATTACTATATTTAACTCAACGGAACCATATCTATTTGGTACGTCTCTATTTCAGAACAAAGCACCCAAACTAAGACGGTCCCTCTTCCAAACTATAATTTCTAAAGACGATATGTCATTTCAGATGAGGGATGTGTTACTAAACTTCGACAATGGCTGTCCACCCGGGCCATTATCTAAGTTCCAAGACAAACAATAATTTAGTCATAATAGTGGCGTCACGTAATAAAAGATACATAGAGAATAGAAATACAATAAATAATAAACGAAGTACGAAAGCAATTGTAGCTAGTGGCGTTTGACGGTAGTTTGAAAGTGGCGCCAGTGATAGAAAAGTTAAAAGCGAACTGTTTGTCTTGGTATGAGTATGTGAAGAGAAGGAATGAAACGCATGTGACCAAAAGAGTTATAAATATAAATGTAGATAGATGAAGGGGAAAAAGGACGCCAAATAGAAGATGGATGGATTGTGTGAATAATAATATTGAAGAGAAGGGAGTCAGTGATATCATGACGGTTGACAGGACGGAATGGAAGAAGAAAACATGTTGCGCCGACCTCAAGTATCATGGGATAGCGGCAGGAAGATAATTAGTGGCGTAACGTAATAAAAGAGACAGAGAATAGATATTGCAATAATGAACTAAGTACGAAAGCAGTTGGAGCTGGTGACACTGAAATCTCAATAGAATTCGTCTAAAAGGAAAGTTTTCGGGATAAATAGTAACGTAATGTACCAATTTCCATATAAAAAAACTACCCTATATCTTCTAAGCCTGTTTTTGAGAGATTGAATAACATGACACAACTTAGCAACTGAAAAGAAATATGAATAATTTTATATGTTTTTAGATTTAAAAAAAGCGGTTGGTATCATAGACCCAGACAGTTTTGTACCTATGAATAATTAAATGAAGATCATGTCGAAAACTTTGCCATGGATTCAGTACCCACATGATTATAGGCATCCTAGATATGAAGTTTTTCATATTTTCATTTTAGCAGATTTTTTTTATTAGGTACCGACATGGAATTTATACGTTGAGGGGTCTTGAATCATGTCCTGGATCGATGGTAAAAGTCTTCATTACAATGTCTCTTCCACCCCGTACAGATAAGATGAATAATAGAGAAACTTGAACATTATACACAGATAAGACGTACAAGTACGAAATATTAATTGAATCTGCATAGCTATCGAGTATCACTTTCAAGGTTGCTATCAAATAAATTATTTATTAGAACGAAACCGATTTAGTATGATCACAACACGCCTGTATTCCCCGAAGGGTTAGGTAGAGGTATACCAATGTACACCCACAATTCGGCGGTATGTTAAGGTCCCATGTAATAAGGGGCGAGCCTATTGCTATTAACTGGGCACAAATCCTAACTCCGAGCTGCTACTGAGAATTTTACAGAAAAACCCAATAACACTTATTGCTCGACCTGGGAATCGAACCCAAGACCTTTACCGTAGCAGTCGCGCTTAGGACCATTAGGCTACTGAGGCAGTATGATCAGTATTATATTATAATCTTTCTGCCTTCCTGAGTCGGAGTAACACGGTTTCTTCTTCAATTTCGTCATGATATCACTGAGTCCCTTCTCTTTCATATCATTCATCCACATTAATATTCATAACTCCTTGGGTTACATGGTTTCATTCCTCCTCTTAACATGACCATATCAAGACAAACAGTTCCCTTCTAACTATTCTGTCACAGACGCTACTTTCGAACTTCCTCTAAAATACTCATTCATGAACAGTATTGTAACGATGTATCAAAACTACAATGTAAAACGTGATCATTAGATGTCATCCAACTTGGTAGATTATTACAAAAGTTTTCAGACCTTTGTTGAGACAAGTTACCATTACAAACTAAAGGATTGCAGAATACATCTCACAGTATAACAACGGACTAATTCAATTTCAGAAACTTAAACCAAACACTTGGACCGAGATCAAGAAAATTAAGCTTTGATCAAAGGCGTATTAAACTAACAAGATCTTTGGATCATTGTTTGAATAATGTTACGGGAATAGAGGTACCTCTCAAAGCTGGGTATGTAGAATGTGTCTGTAACAGTGAAACTGGAGACACATCAATAGCTACGACAACAATTGAAGAGCGTCGTACAATTAAAAATAAATACAAAAGTAAATATGAGGCAAACTATAAAAACCTTGTTCTTGATACCGGCAATGTAATTTTTATTTACACTTGCTTGCATTGTCATGCAAATTGCACTGTTACGCAAAATTTCAGCTCAATCGAACATCGAGAAGTGGCTTAAAAACTTGTAAGACTTGATTAGCCCACCGGGAAAGGTCGAAGTAAATAAAAGCTTACTTAAGCTTAAGCTTAGCTTAGTAATAACTACATTATTTTGGGGTCAAAATCTGGTTCATCTGTCATCGTCTGTCATCTCCATATTAAAGCTATTACCATCATTGACACATTCGTAAAACTGACGAAGGATAGAAAGGACACTGGGCAAGTGAAGAATTTCTTTATCTAATATTGAAGGGTCAAATAGATGTCCTTCTCATTCATCAATGTGTCGGATTTCGGCCGAAATAGCTTATTTGATTAAATAGTTTATCGAATACCTACCGAACACAAAAAATATTGACAATTTGTTTCTGAAATTAAATAAAAACGTCAAAAAATTGTTCACATGCTTTCGGGCATGCATCTTTTTGTGATCGTATTCTTCATTTAAATGTACTATTATCTTTTAAAATATTAAATTGTAATTGTTGGAAAAATTATAAATAATTTGTATATATAATAATAATGTGGGAATGCATGTATTATTTCAAAAACCAGTTTCAATTCTATCTGATTTAACAGTTGATACCTACTTACTTAAGAGACCTCGAGTGGTGAGCACGTGTTACGTTCACTTTGATATCAACTATTCTCGATTGCAAATATAATTTTATATTTTAATTCACTAGCGCGTAATCTTACCAAAACTACTAGAGTGACTTGCACTAAATTTCTTCAAAAAAATGAGTTTTGAGGATAAAGTAATAATAGTTACCGGCAGCAGTTCTGGCATAGGAGCTGCCACCGCTATAGAATTGTCGAAACAACGAGCGAAAATAACAATTGTCGGCAGAAACGAGACAAGACTTAAAAACGTTTCGGAAATATGTGAACAAAATGGTAGCAAACCGTTAATGATCATCGCTGATGTGACCAATGACGATGACGCGAAGAAAATCATTATTGACACCATTGAACACTTTGGAAAATTGGACGTGTTAGTGAACAACGCGGGGGTGTTTAACCCCGTAAGTATTCTGGACCCATATGCTATAGAAAAGTTTGATCAAATCTTGGCCATCAACCTTCGATCAGGTGTATATTTGACGCACCTAGCGGCACCCCATCTCATTGAAAGCAAAGGGAATATAGTGAACATATCCAGTGCCACAGCTACGGGAATATTCTGGCCGAAAAATTTCGCTTATTGTACGTCCAAGGCCGGGTTAGATCATTTCACGCGATGTGCTGCATTGGAACTCGCACCAAAAGGTGTTCGCGTGAACTGTATAAATCCAGGCCCGGTGAAAACTGAGTTCATAGAAAAGCTGACAATCGACAAGGAAGAGCAAGACAAAATCTGGGCGGACATAGAGAGTAAAACTGCACTTAGTAAAATTGCTGAATCAGAAGAAGTAGCGGAACTTGTGCTATTTCTGGCTAGTGACAAAGCGAGGAGTATAACGGGATCTTCTTATGTTATAGATAATGGTGCGTTGTTGAAATGAATAATGTTATTTATCAATAAAAAAATATAACGTTCGTTATTTGAAATGACACATAACAGAGATGTGAAAAGGTCCTTTGATGTTCAAGCCTCTTTGTATGTAGTTTTATTTTTATAAAAAAATATTGTGTCATTATTTTTTATTTTGTCGTTATATGTGTTTTATTTATGTTTGTTATGAGGTAGTGTTTGTGTAAAGGTTTTGGCTATTTATTTATTTAAACTTTTTGCAATAAAAAGTACAAAGGCGGTTCGTTTCGGTCGTGTCCGATTTCGGCTCTGCCAGTCAGCTAAAGGTAATGATAGGATAATATGTCAGGTGCAAATTATAGGTACGAGAGTAAACTTTGGGATTACAAAATAAACTCAAAGCACTTACATAAAAAAAAATTAAAGGCACATAAGAACAAAATAATTACAATTTACTATATAAAATCTCATATATATATACACACGTACATATATACCTACACAGAAAATAAATAATTATTATCGTATGAAAAGATTACCAAGGAGTTTAAGAGACAACTCTTACTATGAAATTGTTCTGAAAAATGACTCCGTAAACTTAATTGTTTCAAGTTGACCGTTTATAACAGTCGCCACGAGTTGTGAGGACAAGTGCCAAGTTAATTTTAGGGTTTTTAGGTTCCATTCGGGGTTTTTTGGGCCACCGAAGCTGCACGCGATTGGTCCGTCACTTTGGACGATCGCATGCAGCGTCGGCGCTCCAAAAAACCCCTAAAGGACCCCAAAAACCCAGAATATTAACTTGGCATTTGTGCTTACTACTCATGGCGACTACTATACCTGTCGTTTAAATATCGAATATTCATACCATCACGCCTGTATTCCCCGAAGGGTTAGGCAGAGGTGTAACAATATACACCCACAGTTCGCCGGTATGTTGAGGTCCCATGTAATAGGAGGCGAGCCTATTGCCATTAACCGGGCACAAATCCTAACTCCGAGCTGCTACTGAGAATTTCATAGAAAAACCCAATAACACTTTTTGCTCGACCTGGGAATCGAACCCAAGACCTCTAGCGTAGCAGTCGCGCCTAGGACCACTAGGCTACCGAGGCAGTCATATCGAATATTCTTCCAAATAAAACATTACATTGTTTTGAATGCTGTGAAAACACAATTTAAAAACATTTCATGGCAACTGGCGGCCGTGCTGCGCAAAACGTACGGCTTGCTCTATTAACCCAGTTCCGAAGATACTTGTAAGAGCGTTATTTAAAAAGAGGTTTTAATTTTTGCTGATCTTGGGGAGATAAAACATTATTTGCTTTTTATTTATAATGCAACGAAGAGGTTGAGACTTGTAATAACTTCGGAGTCGAACTTCGTTATAAAGAATTTCTATGGAACACATGGGAAATTGGATTATGATATTATTTTTTGTAACTTTCGTAAAGGCTATTGCTTCTTATAAGCATTCAGAAACTAGGCACACTTGTCACACACATACCATCACGCCTGTATTCCCCGAAGGGTTAGGCAGAGGTGTAACAATGTACACTTACAATTAGTATTGGTAGTCCCATGTAATGAGGGACGAGCCTATTGCCATTAACCGGGCACAAATCCTAACTCCGAGCTGCTACTGAGAATTTCATAGAAAAACCCAATAACACTTTGTTGGACCTGGGAATCGAAAGCAAGACCTCTAGGGTTGCAGTCGCGCCTAGGACCACTAGGCTAACGAGGCAGTTGCATACTAGTACTACCTTGGAAAAAAGGAAAAAGTCAATAACTTGGCTGAAACCATTAGACAGGCTTGGTTATTTATGTAAATAAACCTACGCCCTTTTCCTTCAAGGAGGCAAAAACTAAAGAACCACCATATGCTACGAGTTTTACAAAGAGTTCTTACCTCGTCTGCGTATAAAAAGATTGGTCACAAATTAGAGTGATTTATTTATTTGTTTTCTATCTTTAGGGCAGTTCTATGTCCAGTTGTGGACGTCATTCTTCTGATGATGATTATTTATTTAAAAACTCACAATTTCAACATCCTGGCAGTAAAATCCAAAGTGATGATAAAGGTAACAAATTAAAACTACCCAAAAAAAACATCTTAACTTAACTCTCTAACTAACGAGCTTATTAACTATCTCTGTAAAATTAACTCATAAAAAAGACATCACCAAGAAGAAGCAGCTAACTATACACCTTGGCAGAGCTTGATTTGCAGACCCAATGGTTAAGGTAAACATCGACTGGATACGATCTATGAGTCTTTTCATTTCTTAGGTACTTTTTAAGATTATCTTGAACGTGACATCTGGGAAGGAAAACCATTGTGAGTAAACCCAGACTTATAAAGTTCGAAATCTCCAATTCGCCTTGAGCAAAGCTGGTGATCAATGCTTAAGCTTTCTATGCATGAGGCGAGACCTTTGCCCTACAGTGGGACAATTACAAGCTGACATTCATCAAATCACCAAAAATGTTTTGTTATCTGTCAGCACCATTTAGATGGAAGTTAATCAAAACAAGTGATTTGAACACGATTAGTATCTTCGACCTATCTAATCATTGCATCAATTCAGGCATGGGATTGAGTCGGAGCAAAGTTTTGTCGAATACGGCAATTTCACGCTCGACCAAACGTTGGTAGCCCCGAGTGTTCCCGAGCCCGTTTCCGAACGCGAATACGCGATGCATTGGCGTTTAGACTTCGTTTTTCTTTTACTGACATAAATCGAGCGAAGTATTTCTGTATTTTCTATGTTACAAATCAGAGTTTTATTCATATTGATTGATCTAGAAAACAAAAGACGAAAATTATATTTAGCAAGAAGCCTTATAAGACCTAAATGAACTTCTTCAGTAACTTTTTTAATTTTAAGTAGAAATCAGAAAGTTATTTAGGAAGATGCGTAGGTGTCTTATCAACTATGTCCTTAACATAAACCAGCAGATAATGATGGTATCTGTTTGTCGGAATATTATTTTCAGTGCCCCTTTTTTCTTGTTTTTTTATTGTTCAGGATGGGAAATTATCAAATGACTTCCCCCGCCCTGGGCGGGGCGGGAGGGAGCGTCAGACTTTTACAGACTAAAACTCGCCTATGTTCCTTCTTGTGCCCTTTGGGTTCCGCGGGCGCGGTATCTTTTACACACAACCTGCAGCCCCGGCAGGCATCGGCCCTGAGTGACCCCTTCACTCGCTGACATCTCTTTGAGGCGCGCGTGGAACACGAACGCGCCGTCGACGCGGCCTGTCGTTATGCAACGTACGGACGGTGAGCTACCCATTGCTCACCGTCCACAGCCCCGCTTAAGTGCAAGCATCCCTGCTCAAGCATCTTTTTTGCAAAATTATTATCCCGTTGCAGGGCAAAACCTTACTACACGAATCATCGTGAGATGTTATCGTGGATCTCGATGCGATCATTCGTTAAGTTAATAACGAGAATCCCATCTCATGGTAGCCAAGAAACCGTGAGTTTTTTAACGGTGTGTGTATAAATAGTACATCGAAAAAATGAGAAAAAACGCGCTCAATTGGTTCGTTCTTTTGAAAGAAATATCAGAGATAGGAGTAGCTAACAAAACAAATGTACGATGCGAATATGTTTTTTTTTTTTTTTTTGGTGGGTGGGAAATCATCAAATAACTTCTCCCGCCCTGGGCGGGGCGGGAGGGAGTGTCAGACTTTTACTGACTAAAACCCACCCATGTTCCTTCTTGTGCCCTTTGCGTTCCGGGGGCGCGGTATCTCTTGCGAACAACCCGCAGCCCCGGCAGGCATCGGCCCTCAGTGGCCCCTTCCTTTTGCTGACATCTCTTTGAGGCGCGCGTGGAACACGAACGCGCCGTCGACACGGCCTGTCGTTATGCAACGTAAGGACGGTGAGCTACCCATTGCTCACCGTCCACAGGCCAGTATCTACGGTGGCCGGGAGTCGTCTCGCGGCTCCCGACGTCCGCAGCGTCTACCGCGGCGGCTGGGACGGGAGAACCGCTGTCTCAACCGTCCCGCCGCCTCCTTCTCAAGCATTACTGCCTCGCAGAAGGAGGCGACTGCATCCCATTCCCTCTCGCTCCGAACCATGGCTCGCACCAGGGCCGGACGCGAGAGTTCGCCGCCGCCGATGGCCGCCACGAGGACTCGGCGATGCTCCGCCCAAGCGGGGCATACCGCCACGATGTGCTCCACCGTGTCCTCGGGGCAATCCACACAATGGTGACACCCGGACGTTTCCTCCCGCCCGATGAGGTGCAGGAACCTCCCGAAACACCCGTGTCCGGTGAGGACCTGCGTCAGGCGGTAGGTGAGGGCGCCGTGGCGCCTCTCCAGCCACTCCTCAAAGAGGGGACTTACCGCCTCTATTAAGGCGTGCCCAATGCGAATATGTTAAGGCGGGGCTGGGATATCAGGAGTTACATAACGCGATCAAAGAACATTATGAAAATTTAGGAAGTGAGATACGTTCGTGATTTGTTAATATTACATTTGTACTGAATTTGGTTAGATGGAAGTGATAATTTATCACTAAACAGGTTTTTTTTGTGAAAAGTCAAGTTTTTTGAGTGATAACGTCACTAGCTTTTATGTAAAGAATTTTGATTGCATTGATATTCCCACGATAAGACATAAATGCGCACACGCAGATACATAGATATATCGTACATGTAAGTATCTTCAGAACTTTAGAATCTCTTCCGTTTTTCGAAGAAATTTCAATAAATTTTAAATATTTATCGCTGATTATTTTAAGCATAAGTTTTGGATGTACAGTGAACTGTCATTGCTGGGTAGTAATAAACATATTGAATAAAATTGACGTAATAATTTAATGATTTAAAAATTGTAGGTTGGCTCGTTCTGACAATACTAAGCTCAAAATTATAATGTCGGGAGGGTTATTGCTTCATTACGTACTTCAACTATGATATTTAATAATATAATAAAGCTGAAGAGTTTATTTTTAATCACAGAATAAAATGAGAATAAGGCTGCCTGTCCACAGAAGCGGAGAAATATTAACCAATAGGATTGCATAAAATCGTCGGTACGTTCTAGTTATGCAATCCTATTGGCTAATATTTTTCCGTTTCTTCTCCACAGCCTCGCTCCGCTTCAATTGATAGGCAACCTAACCCTACCTTTGTGAAAAAATCACACAGACAAAGTCGCCATCGTGAGCTAGTGCAAGTACCTATAATATAAAAATTATACACACTTTATGGTACAGATGAGGTAGAACATAACACAGAGTGGTAGACACCACCACACCCATCCACAAATCCAAACCATAAAACCTCAAGTATCGACAGCCTTCAGTTTTATCACTATTCAATAACATAACATACCATCATGCCTATATTCCACGAAGGGTTACGCAGAGGTGTAACAAGGTACACCCACAGTTCGCCGGTATGTTAGGTCCCATGTAATAGGGGGCGAGTCTACTGCCATTAATCGGGCACATATCCTAACTCCGAGCTGCTACTGAGAATTTCATAGAAAAACCCAATAACACTTTTTGCTCGACCTGGGAATCGAACCCAAGACCTTCAGCGTAGCAGTCGCGCTAAGAACCACTAGGCCAACGAGGCAGTTACATACTAGAGGCACTATTCAATTCTGTTATCATTTATTTGCGTCAAATTTTAATGGATAGAAAGTCCCGCAACAGTTTACTTCACGAAGTGCACTTCACTTGATGTAATTTTAAAAATGTCCGCCTTAGTTCCAGCTTTTCTTTTCCTATCTCAGATCAAGCTATTGTTAAACTTTCTAAAGTTTTATACATCACTTACAATTACTTCTAATCTGACCTTTCCTTATCTATCGTCTGTTAGTTTCATATACGGAAATTTTCTACATTTTTTTTTATTTGAAGCTAGATCTACCCGTGACTTCGTCCACGTTTTGCACGGATTTTTTATTATTTTTCTGGTATAAAAGTAGCCTAAGTAACTTCTTATAACATCAGCTACAGGCTAGTGAAAGTTCTGTCAAAATCGGATCAGTCGTTTCGGAGATAATCCGGACCAAACAAACAGACGAATAATAAAAGTTTTTTTGGTATAAGTACCGTAAACATTCATATTTATTCAGAAGTAAGCTATTATTTTGAAATTACAAATAAGCACTCAATCTTTTTATTTATATCGATAAGAAGTGAAAATGTGGCTTTGAAAAAAAGTCACGTATTAAAATCGAGTGTATTTAAATCTTGCTGTATCAACATTCCATTAATTTAAAAAATAATACGCAATACAAACCCCGAAGCGAATTCCGCTCTTAGCCTTTTCAATAACATGGAAACTCCAAAAAGCAATTGAATTAAATCACCATTAGCTTTCGGTCAACTTATTTATTGTATACTCCTAAATTCGGCCAAGTTTTAAATAATGCTTCTTTTTCGTGGGAAATTCAATTAAAGCGGAGCAGATTCTTGTACGGAAAGTTTTTACTGAGTAAAGCATAAATGTTAGATTTTATGAAATCGGATATCGTTTTTACTTTATGTCTTAGAAAGTTAAGGTTGCGGGTTTCCCTCATTTTAGGTAGGTAAGAAAAATTGTTACGTAACAACTAAATCTATACTAACATTATAAAATAAAGTTTGTTTGTTTTTATGTTTCTAAGATGTAATTAAAAACGCCTATATTCCCCGAAGGCTTAGGGAGAGGTGTACCAATGTACACCCACAGTTCGCCAGTATGTTTAGGTCCCATGTAATGGGGGGCGAGTCTACTGACATTAACCGGGCACGAATCCTAAATCCAAGCTGCTACTAAGAATTTCATAGAAAAACCCAATAAGACTTTTTGCTCGTCCTGGAAATTGAAACCAAGACCTCTAGTATAGCAGTCACACTTAGGACCGCTAGGCTAACGAGGCCGGACAAAAAATATTTAACTAATAGAAAGCTACACTATTCCTCTGTATCATAGGATATGTTTTATGGTTTATTTGACTTCCACTCGAGCGAAGTCGGGGGCAGTAGTTAGTTATTTATTTCAAATTACTAACTAAATCCTTTTGAAATTATTATTTCATAATGTAAACTAATTGTAGGCGTCCTGTTCACGATTGGAATAACCCTATTAATTCATATTGATTACGAAATATGTACATACCTAATTATATTCTCTCTATACGCAGCAGCTTCTGTGCATTTAAGGTAAATATTTTGAGGAAGGCAGTAATACATACGCGCTGATAATTTACGATTTGTAGGGCTAAAGGAGACTGATGAACGTCGGTTTTATTAATATTAATAAATGTAACGAAGTACGAACGGGGCCGGATCAGATTTCGGAACAGTCTGGTTTAAACTTTGTACGTATAGGTACACAATCATGTATGTCGGTTCCTACTACGTTCAGGGCCGGATCATCCATTAGGTACTTATTGTAGGCAATTACAGGGGCCTCGCATAGGGTAGGGGCCCCAAGCGCAAAATAATAATAGTTTTTATATGTACGAATACAAATAGTAAAAAAAACAGAGTTATCTATAATAATATCATCAAGAGGAAATATTTAATTGTTTGTTTGCATTTAATTGGCTCCGAAACTATAAGACCAATTCAAAAAAATCATTTATCGTTGGGAAGCTACACCATCTCTGGGTAACATAGGCATTATCATATTTTCAAAAAAATTAGGGATGCCTACAAACATTTCAAATATTTAACCCAAGGTGTAAAAAAATGACCTAAAAATTCCTTACATCGCGTTCGCTGCTAAAACTATTACTATTACTGAAAAAACAAAATAATGTACTACGACTTTGCAGAACACATCATTATATCATCCACAAAAAGTGTCGCGATAGCATATATATATGTAGCGTATATAGGTATATGTATATATATTATAGTTATGTCACAATTAAGTGTTCTTTTATTTTCTGTATGTGAGTGTGTATGTGATAAAATTTTGAAATTGTTGTTAAATACCCGAGCGAAGCCGTGACGGGCCGCTATTGAATTAAAAATGTATTTTTTATGTATTTTTAATACATAAAAAATACATTTAAAATGTATTTTTTGTAAAGGGTAATGGATCCCCGAAATTGGCATGCCTAGGGGCCCCGACATACCTAATCCGTCCCTGAGTACATATGTTCATTTTCGCTATGAAATACGGGTCGGAAACCAAAGGCTCTTATCCTTTGTCATTAAATTTATTTCAACGTAATGAGGGCTTTTTAACTGTAAGCTTTTAATTTAAAGTGAGAAAAATGTTTATGTAAAAGCAAACTAATGTTATTAAGTAAGAAATTCCTACGATACAAAATTGCTCTTACTTGTAAGTTTTTAAGTTTTGTGTAGGTAGAGTGATACACATAGCTTGATATTTCGCAATAACGACCTAATTCATAATACAGACTGGCCTTTAATTGGATAGCAACTTTTTAAGGTGTTAAAAGTATCATAAATATGAAAACTTTACAATAAAATGAACTCTGGAATTTGAACAAATTAAACAACTCTTCTCAAGAAAAATACACTACAATACGATCAAAATGATGAAACAGTTTATATTTTTTTCATGGTAAATGTTGTTCGAGAGTGCTGGTTCGAGTTGGCGAAAGAAAAGAATATTTGGAGGGCCATGCTAGATTTAAAAAAAAGTATTCGTATTCATGAATACGATTAACATTTATTATTATCATTTTTTTTAGTGGTATCACCACTTGTAAATGGCCATAACCTACAATAAAAGTCAGCCCTTATATAAAAATCTGTTACTTAATAGTTAGTATTTCATCGAAAGCTTAATGAAAGTATCGAAAATAAGGGATCAGAATTAAGTTAGTATGTGAGACCATATTCTCGGAAACTAAGACACAGCTACTACATAACATGAAAACATTTTCATTCAATTTCTACCAAAACGCTGTTCCAGAACTACAAAATAAAGTTGGAACGATCTTTAAGAATCGGAGTGGAATACAAAACAGTAAAAGAGATACAATACAAGCTCCATTTTGTACACTCGAGTATTCCTAGTCTTACTGACTCGATACACAGGTACTAGTAACTGAAATCGAATACGAAATCAAATCGCTACACTGCAATCGAGTTACCAGAACTCGAAATTGGAAAATGTGATTTTCATTTCAGATCAATGTTTTTTTTTTGCTCAACTATAATTGGTTAACTTAGTGCTTAGTGTGTTGGTCACTGGCTGTTTTATTTGGAGCAGTTTTATTACTCAGTGCCCGCAAGAAACCTTTTTGCAGATATCTATACTAATATTATAAAGCTGAAGAGTTTGTTTGTTTGTTTGGTTGAACGCGATAATCTCAGGAACTGCCGGTTCGAATTGGAAAATTCTTTTTGTGTTGGATAATCTATTTATTGCGCTACGATACATGGGAGAGGAGCAGTAACCAAAGCTGTAACTTAAAGCGGGTGAAAAAACCGAAGTCGCTGGCAGAAGCTAGCTCTTAGATAAAGCCTACGTTCAAAGTTTTCTGGAAAATCTGAAAATCAATACTCTTTGCTCATTCACCACCTATGTGAGTGATTTGCTCGAAAATACTATCAACCTATATTTTTAATTACTAAATGAATATTGTTTGAATCAGCTGATTAAGTCCGCCTTTGTACCGTGTATTCTTACATTACGTGCATAGAGATTTAATAAACTGCAAATTATGCGGTTTGATGATACCTCTTCAATGATCACGTTTATATAAGGGCCTCCGGCTTTTTGTTACATCTAATATCGGGTCGTTTAATAAATCCATAGTTTCGTGTGCTTTGGTACATTAGAATTCTTATGTACCATTCTCTCCTACAAAAAATCGGTCACCGATTGTCTGACGTGGTCGTACAGCCTAAATATCAATCGGTATAGAATCTAACGTCATTTTTTTTTAAATCTTGTTCTTTTATATATTTAAAGTTTTTAAATTCAAACTTTTTGACAAGTCAAGTTGCAGGGGAACTAACGGTTATCACCAGTACCTTCTCCAGCCTGAACCTCATCTCCTTGCATGCATAATTCAATGGCTATTATTATGTAAATCCATTGTTTCCGTGCGAGACTGAAAAAAGCCGGTTACAAGTTTGGTATTACAATGTGCTATTTTAAGATCAAGCACACACATACCATCACGCCTGTATTCCCCGAAGGATTAGGCAGAGGTGCACCAGTGTACACCCACAGTTCGCCGCTATGTTAAGGTCCCATATAATAGGGGGCGAGCCTTTTGCCATTAACCGGGCACAAATCCTAACTCCGAGCTGCTACTGAGAATTTCATAGACAAAAACCCCGATAACACTTTTTGCTCGACCTGGGAATCGAACCCAAGATCTCTAGTGTAGCAGTCGCGCTTTGGAACACTAGTCTAACGAGGCAGTTAATCAAGCAAAAAGTCTTATTTTATTTAGCAGTAGCTTTTGCCCGTGACTTCATCCGCTTAAATGTCGGTAATATTTAATATTCAATCATGTTTTGAAAGACACGTTGCACCAGAAGGTGCAACGTGTGCACGACTCGTGGCGGCTACTATACCGAGGCAAAAAACAACTTTCTTATAGAAATAAGAAAGTTGTTTTTTGCCTCGGTATAGTAGCCGCCACGAGTCGTGAGCACAAGCAAATTCATTTTTGGATTTTTAGATTCCTTTCTGGGAATTTTGGGTCGCCGACGGTGCACACGATTGGTCCGTCAGTCGGTCCAATACAAAAAGATAACAACATCGGGAAAACAGTACAAACAAACAAACTTACGCATTTAAAATATTAGTTAGATCTGAAACAGTGTTCACATTTTTTTTGCCTGTTGAGAATGTATTGACTAAAATTGGCCTGGCGGCCACAGTATCATCGTCCACCAAATCATCTAGCAACCTTCATCAAGCTTTGAATCCCCTTCTAACTTAAATTAAAAATACAGTCCATTATAAAAGGTCACAGCATTTTTTATTGTAGCACCAACATTAGGATATATACCCATTCCTTTTTATGCCCATATCCCTACCTATTTGTTTAGGGTTAATGCAGCATATCTTTTGCCATACTTTGTAAAAACCAAATTGAAAAGAGTGTCCGTGGTGTTTCTTGCTCGTTCTTCTCCATAGAGACCTTACGTTTTGGAACGAGCAACTAGCTTCAATTTTTTGTTCAACTTCTTGACAATTAGGTAGATGACACCATTAAACAATAACTCCAAGACACAATTTCACATAAAGAACAGTTTATTTTAGACCTGAAAATCCGATGAATTTTCAAATAACTATAAAATTAGATTTTAAGTTTATTTTTTATTTACATACCATAATTATTTTACTAATTTCAATCATAAAACTTACTTAAATAATAATTAGACTACAAACTACGAGTATGTACAGTTAATATAATAAACAAAAAGGAAGCTTATAGGGCATCAAAAAACTCATCCGCATCGCTGTCAATGGGACAAGTGCCAAAAGGCTGGCAGCATAGCCACGTTGTATGGCAATGCTGATTCTTTAATTTTAAGTTCCTACGAAATCAATAAACAGTTGAGATGTCAAAAAAGTTACGTCATGTTTTAGTACTGTCGTATAAAACCCATGGGGGAATTGCGTTTTGATAGCTCATAAAAAGAACGTCAAATGATTAGTGGTGTCATCTTCCCGATCCAATATTACTTGTCTAATTGAAACAAATGCTTTGACTTTGACTACATTTCTTTTAGCCGCCAACTGATAAGTCGCCCTCTTTCTTACATCTTCCATCCTCTTTTCAGCCCTTCAATTCTCCCTCTACTTATAAATCCATCCATATTCATCCTCAAAACATTCCTCACAACATTGTTTCTCATTTCTGTTATAGAATGAAGGCCGATTTTAATGATCCTGACTGAGGTTTCCAATCCAATTTGCACATGTCATTTATAACTGAAACGTCATACTTTCCTGTCATGTCCTAACGACCGGCGTCTTCGACTGAACTTCAAACATGTCACAATACCTGGACATGTTGACATGTCTACAGGAAATCTAGGTCATTCTACAGTAAAGTTTAAGTTCGATCGTGTTTTGTTTGAACGAGGGACTTTGAATTTGTTGACAATCTTTTAAGGCATAAATGTATTAAACAAAATTAAAATTTTTAAGTAACCCCCGACAGAACAATAAAAATCCCTACCGCAGCTAACAAAAGAGCTGATAAGTTTGAAACCGCTGCACCGATTTCCATCAAACTAAGAACACTCCTAACTAATTCACCTTTCAAACAGAATAAATCTAATCAAAATCATCAAAAGTTAAAAACGGTAGCTCTGATCCCCTGAGATATAACTATTGTTGCCAGTGAATGTCAGGCTGTATAATTATATTCTGTCTAAAATTTCTATGACACATGGGTAAGAATACTGAAAAGTAGTGGAAAGGATAACATCTTTTCTGTAGACAAACAATGACATCGGCTTACGTCGTCTTTAATTTTTCAATAATTACACAAAGTTAACTGCCTCGGTAGCCTAGTGGTCCTAAGCGCGACTGCTACGCTAGAGGTCTTGGGTTCGATTCCCAGGTCGAGCAAAGTGTTATTGGGATTTTCTATAAAATTCTCAGTAGCAGCTCGGAGTTAGGATTTGTGCCCGGTTAATGGCAATAGGCTCGCCTCCTATTACATGGGATCTAACCATACCGGCGAACTGTGGGTGTACATTGTTACACCTCTGCCTAACCCTTCGGGGAATACAGGCGTGATGGTATGTGTTATGTTACACAAAGTATAATCTTCTTCTTCTTTTAATATTAGTGACAGTAACTCTGTCTGTCTGTTACGCTTTCATGTGTAAACCACTGAACCGATTTTGATGAAATTTGGTACGGAGTAGGTTTGAACCTCAAGGAAGGACATAGGCTACTTTTCATTCCGGAATTTCATCTGCGTTTACTATAATCGACATTTACGTGCAAAAGGCAAAAGCTAGATTCATATAATTATAGATTGAAATGTCTATATACATATCATGTCTATGAATACAATGTGCAGACTCAATTATTGTAAATTCAAGTAGTCGAGTTACTGTTGGCTCAGAATTGCCTTTCGTCTTTGATCGTGAGCTTATTATATTACCACTTTCAGGGAAAACACTGTAATAACCTTATAACTATGAGACTTCACTTCATTACATGTAGGTACCTCCCAATAGTTCCATTAGGTAAGCTGAAAGCCTGCCGGTAACTTTACCTATAAAATAATACTGAGTATGTAGATTAAGATCAATGCTCCCTTTTAAACAGCTAACATTACATATCACCACGCCTGTATTCCCCGAAGGGTTAGGCAGAGGTGTAGCAATGTACACCTACAGTTCGCCGAATATGTTTAGGTCCCATGTGATAGGGAGCGAGCCAAACAGCTAAAGCTAACAACTAAAGCTCTATTTAATACACACACATACCATCACGCCTGTATTCCCCGAAGTGTTAGGCAGAGTTGTAACAATGTACACCCACAGTTCGCCGGTATGTTTAGGTCCCATGTAATATCGAGCGAGCCTATTGCCATTAACCGGGCACAAATCCTAACTCCGAGCGGCTTCTGAGAATTCCATAGAAAAACCCAATAACACTTTTTGATCGACCTGGGAATCGAACCCAAGACCTCTAGAGTAGCAGTCACTCTTAGGACCACTAGGCCACCGAGGCAAGTAATATCTTTATATAATATCTTTATCTCTTTTATAGGTATATTTTTTTAATTTATATCTCTATTTAATAGTTTATTTATTTTGTAATCCTGATAAAGGCTTTTAGTTTATGATTTTGAACGGTTTCAGGAATTTATTCTTACACAAACTACGTTATAATAAGTACCATTTTGTTTTTGTATATACATGCTTTACCTACATTTCAGAAGCCGCTAAAATTAGATGCTTTGCGGTCTGAAATGCGCTTAATAAAATTATTAAGTAATTATGTGAGAATATAATTAATATTTATCAACTTCTTGTTAACATTTCGCACCAAACAATAATTGCAGTAAATAATCTATTTAAATAATATTATACCTACTATTAATACTTTATTGTCCCACTACAAGACAAAGGTTTCTTCTCATGTATAAAAGGCATGACTATTGATCACTACGCTTCTTGCTCAAGGCTGATTGGCTATTCCAGACTTGTTCTATTCAAAGTCCAGGTTTCCTGACAATGTTTTTTTTTATCGATATCAGTGATGTCGAAGATAAAAACGTACATATATGAGATGGTTAAGGTTGTGTGAGTGTTGTAAGCCTCTGCCGCTTATTTCTTGTTAGGCTTAAGCACTGCTTTTAAGAAATTAGCACGATCCGGAGGAACGTCATCGTATCAGACAACTTTAATTTTCTATCTATTGGAATTAAAAGCGTAGTACACATATAAGATAACACATAATATAACATACCATCACGCCTGTATTCCCCGAAGGCTTAGGCAGAGGTGTAACAATGTACACCCACAGTTCGCCGGTATGGTTAGGTCCCATGTAATAGGGGGCGAGCCTATTGACAGTAACCGGGCACAAATCCTAACTCCGAGCTGCTACTGAGAAATTTATAGAAAAACCCAATAACACTATCAATATGACCTTAAGTATCTTATATGCAACTGCCTCGTTAGCTTAGTGGTCCTAAGCGCCACTGCTACGCTACAGGTCTAGGGTTCGATTCCCAGCTCGAGCAAAAAAATTTATTGGGTTTTTCTATGAAATTCTCAGTAGCAGCTCGGAGTTAGGATTTGTGCCCGGTTAATGGCAATAGGCTCGCCCCCTATTACATGGGACCTAAACATACCGGCCAACTGTAGGTGTACACTGGTACACCTCTGCCCAACCCTTCGGGGAATACAGGCGTGATGGTTTGTTATGTATGAGAACAAAACCTTTGAACCGCGCACTTTACACAAAGCCCTTTTAATGCGACACAGTTGTCGACATTCCAATTGTCATTCCAATCAAATCAGTTATTATATGGGCTGGAACGTTTGCCTGATGATGCGTGGTCGTTCTTTGTGAAACCCATTTGTGTCCCCTAAGGCTTTGTGTTTTTATATTATGTGCCGCTGACATATGTCCGCGGATAGTTTTCGGCGTGAGGTCACATTGTGTGAGAGGGAACGCCTGTCAAGTGTCCTGTCTCATTCCTAAACGTTTGACATAGATGTTATTTCAGGCCGTGTAAGAACATACAAATAGAATTGCGTCAAATAGGGTACGGCTGTTGTAATGGAATTGGACATGTTGTAAATGAGCTTCTCGTTGTATTGTTCCACGAATTAAACTCTGCATCACTGACACTGTATCCTACTAATATTACTACCTACTAATATTATAAATGCCTCGTTAGCCTAGTGGTCCTAAGTGCGACTGCTACGCTAGAGGTCTTTGGTTCGATTCCCAGGTCGAGCAAAAAGTGTTATTGGGTTTTTCTATGAAATTCTCAGTAACAGCTCGGAGTTAGGATTTGTGCCCGGTTAATGGCAATAGGCTCGCCCCCTATTACATAGGACCTAAAAACATACCGGCGAACTGTGGGTGTACATTGTTACACCTCTGCCTACCCCTTCGGAGAATATAGGCGTGATGGTATATTTATGTGTTGTGAAAATGTACGATCCCCGTGTGATGATATATTAACTTTGACGCGGACGAAGTAGCGAGCAGAAGCTAGTCCTGCTAAGTGATGTGCTATGTTTATTGTGTACTATTTATTTATTGACTAGCTATTTACCCCGCGGTGTCACCTGTTTTTAATAACGTCTTTGGTTACTTCTCCGCTCCCATTCGACGTAACGTGATATACATAGAAAACGTCCTCTTGAATTAATCTATCTATTGACGAAAACCCATTCAAATCCACTGCGTAGTTTAAAAGACCTAAGCATACAGATGGCGGGAAACGACTTCGTTTTTATACTACATAATGCATGCAGATAATAGCCTGTTCTATCCTATTCTTCGGCAATGGCCTCCCACCACTACTTCCATCTTTCCATTTCTTGCTTCAATGTGTAGGTACTCCAGACAGATAAATAATTGGGTTGTAGAAACCATTAAATAATAACTCTAAGACACCACTTTTCTAAAAAACCACACTTTATTTTAGCCCTGAAAACCCAATGCATTTTTAAATAACTATAAAATTAGTTATTTTGAAAACAATAAATAGTTAGTGAATTATGATAACAGTAAAGTGACGTCATAGCTTAGTATTGTCATACAAAATCTATTGGGAAATCGCGTTTTGACAGCTCATAAAAAGTACGTCAACTGATAAGTGGTGTCATCTACCCAATTGTGTCCATTATTTGTTCTTATTTAAAACATTACCTCTCTCTAAGAATTTCTCGCAAATAGTGGATGTGTTTACAAATATATAAACTCACATACACAAACAACCATAACACGAACCCGTGTCACGTCATAATTTTGTAGATTCTCCAATAATATTACAGACTTATCCAAGCGCTCTGAATGAATATCGCAGTGCGCGCAGAGGCATAACAACTGCCACCACATACCAAACTCGTAGTGATCAAAACAAGCAATCTATTTAAGTATCTTATCAAACACTACATTTTGCCCCGGACTTCCTCCTCGAGAATCTGTACAATAGAAAGAGGGTTCACTGAAGCCTCTTTCTAGCTACCTTATGTAACATCAACACAACAGTACAGCCAATAAAGTAGCTTGATTGCCTTATTAGCTTTGTGGTCCTAAGCGCGGCTGCTACACTAAAGGTCTAGGGTTCGAATCCCAGGTCCAGCAAAAAATGTTATAAATGTTAATGTGTATTTGGTTTTTCTATAAAATTCTGAGTAGCAGCTCGGAGTTAGGATTTGTGCCCGGTTAATGGCAATAGGCTCGCCCCCTTTTACATGGGACCTAAACATATTCGGCGAACTGTTGGTGTACATTGTGGACCCCTGCCTAACCCTTCGGGATATACAGGCGTGATGGTATGTGTGTGTCTGTAAAGTAGCTCATTGTGTCAAACACAGATGAGCAAAATGAGCAGAAGAAAGAGTCTGATTCTGAAAATTCTTTTGCTAACAAGAAGCTACATTATCCTTGAGTTATCTAGGGTATATTTTATTATAAAAAAAATTGAGATCCGTAGGAAAATTCGCGGAGATAAAGTTGCGTGCAAAAGCTAGGAGATAATAAAATATCCAACCCTCATCATCTGCTTAGCCATTTCCCAACTATGTCGGGGAGGGGGGGGGGGGAGGAAGGGGCCACTGAGGGCCGATGCCTGCCGGGGCTGCGGGTTGTTCGCAAGAGATACCGCGCCCCCGGAACATGGGTGGGTTTTAGTCAGTAAAAGTCTGACACTCCCTTCCGCCCCGCCCAGGCCGGGAGAAGTTATTTGATGATTTCCCACCCACCAAAAAAAAATAATAAAAACAAAAAAAAAAAAACTATGTCGGGGTCGGCTTTCAGTCTGACCGGATACAGCTGAATACTAGTGTTTTACATGGCCTATCTGACCTAATTACTGGGCAACACGATACCTCCAATCCATTTTTTTTTTGGTGCCGGGATGGAAAATCAAAGCATTTATTTCAATTAGACCATTTACAGGCACTTTTGAATTGTCAAGAAGTTACATTTAAAAGTTGAAGCTAGTTCGTTCCAAAACGTAGGTCTCTATGGAGAAGAACGAGCAAGAAACTCCATGGACACTCTTTTCTCCCAATTTGGTTTGTACAAAATCTTGGTTATTCAATCCTCATGGATGTCTACCGCCCTGGGGGGCGAAGGGGTCCGTCAGATTCTTACCGACTAAAAACCATTCCGGTGTTCCATTCCCACACTTACACCGGGGATCCAGGGAACTTACACGCCTTCCGCGATCCCCGACTGATGCCGGCCCGCCTCTGCAGGCCTATCTTCAAACCAAACCACAACCCACCCAACCCTAACTCTAATAATTGGGCACAGTTGGCAACAAATATTTTATGTTACATTTATTATTCAAGAGCCATTATTTCTAATTTCTAGAATATTTTAGTAAAACTCACACAATACGATATTAGGCGCTCATTAGCACATTCACGAACATAATATTTCGCATAATATTTTGTTTTTTATTCAAACAACCGCTAAAGAAACTTTCGTGTTTGTTAGCTTAAACAGTGGGATCCGTTATGACGTTGTTTTATTTATCTTGTTTAAGTTTTGACGGATTGTGTTCATAATAATGCTTTTAAGTAAGTTAAAGCAATGACGTGGATAAATAAAGCCTGTTTTTTTTTAATCATTATCTCCGTTAGTGTGGACGGCAGAGTCCATGATTCCAGAAATCGCTAGACGTAAAACCAGTCATACTAAAATAACCCTACGTTATTTTAGCATTACTGTGTGTGGCGACTTTGCGATCTCAGTCCATTATATTTATCTTTCTCTCTCTATTAAATTCACAATTAACTTAATAAACTTACACTCTAATGAGTAGAGTCTAAGGTAATTTCTTGCTTCATGTCCACTGCTGGACATAACTAGGTCTCCTCCATAGAATGCAAAAAGAACCGGTTTTTCGCTTACCATTTTTATTTTACTATTGCTTCCCTTGGGAGGAAATTCATTATAACGCAATTTTCTGTGTTAAATTATTTAATAGCTCAAGTTTAAGGGTAAGAAAGAATTTTTAACTTGTCGACAGCCACATAAGGAAGTCGAAAGTTGTGTGTTCTTCGCCACCGCGATTTTTCCGTTTCTTTACGAAAACAAGTTCAAAATATTCTACTGTACTGTTGCGTCACTGTCGCACCCGCAAGTACAATATTCTGCGAGTCTTACATTCCGCGTTACGATAAACAGTGATTTTCCACACCAAAAGTCGTTTCCCAGTAATATTATGTGCTGAATGTTAAATTGTTTCATGTACAGTATACGTAGTTAACATACACATACCATCACGTATCATGTAGTCCCCGAAGGGTTAGGCAGAGGTCTAACAATGTACACTCACAGTTCGCCTGTATTTTTAGGTCCCATGCAATAGGGGGCGAGCCTATTGACATTAACCGGGCACAAATCCTACCTGCGAGCGGCAACTGTGAAATTTCTAATGGAAAAACCTAATAACACTTTGCTCGACCTGGGAATCGAACCCAGGACCCCATGCCCATCAGTCGCGCTTGCGACCACGAGACCAACGGGGCAGTTAGTTTTTTCACCCCCGACTCAAAAAGAGCCTCAAACTGCCTCATTAGCCTAGAGGTTCTAAGTGCGACTGCTACGCTAGAGGTCTTGGGTTCAATTCCCAGGTCGACCAGGTCGATTGGATTTTTCTATGAAATTCTCAGTAGCAGCTCGGAGGTAGGATTTGTGTCCAGTTGATGGCAATAGGCTCGCCCTCTATTACATGGTACCTAAACATACCGGCTAACTGTGGGTGCACATTGGTACACCTCAGGGGAATACAGGCGTGATGGTATGTGGTTGAAAAATCAGAAAAACCAGTAACATGATGCGTCTGCGAGTTTGCTCTGGCTAGCTTCTGCCCAGGATTTCGTCCGAGTCGAAGTTGATATATTATTATTCCATAGGAACCGTACATTTTACCGGGATTTAAAGTAGCGTATGTGCTATTCTAGACTATAATCGATTTCTGTGTCAAATTTGATCAATATCCGCTCAGCTGTTCTGGCGTGATTGAGTAACAAACAAACATCCATCCATCCAAACTTTCACATTTATAGTAGTAAGACTAGCTTCTGCCTGCGACTTCGCCCACATCAAATTTGATACTTTATCCTACGGGACACGTACAATTACCCGGGAAAAAAGTATTATAGTAGTATTAATTAAGTATTTCCTAAAAGTATTATAGTAGTTTGGTCCTAAGCGCGACTGCTACGCTAGAGGTCTTGGGTTCGATTCCCAGGTCGAGCAAAAAGTGTTATTGGGTTTTTCTATGAAATTCTCAGAAGCAGCTCGGAGTTAGGATTTGTGCCCGGTTAATGGCAATAGGCTCGCCCCTTATTACATGGGACCTAAATATACCGGCGAACTGTGGGTGTACATTGTTACACCTCTGCCTAACCCTTCGGGGAATACAGGCGTGAGTGTATATATATATAATTAAGTATTTATACTATGTATTATTCCACACTACAATCTATCTCAACGTCAAATTTTATCCAGATCCGTTCAGCCGTTTAAGCGTGAAAGAGTAACAAACATCCATACATCCATCCAAGCTCACAAACTTTCTCATTTATAATATTAGTAGGAAATAGGATTAGTAGAATGTATTTTACTAAGTTAGGTTTTCCAGGTACCTTTACTTTATTACTGCAAAGTTACATTATTATAGTTAATAATTATAATAATAATAAAGTTATAATTAATAACTAATAATTATAATAATATAATATATTAATATTTAAAAATGTAAATTAAATGTGTATAAAATAAATAAATGGAATGAAGTTATAATTAATAAATAATAATTGTATTAATGCGGTACTCCTAGATACGGCGCGTATTGTTAGATTCCTTTCTCAGGAGCCCTGAGTACCGATAGCTTGGACCCTGTTCCCGATACTGGTGGGCTACTATTTTTTATATTTTTAAATGTTTTTATATTTTTTATATTAATATTTAAAAATGTAAATTATATGTGTCTAAAATAAATAAATGGAATAATAATGTAACTTTGATTAAGAACTGTATTTTTTGTAACATCATAATTTTTGTATTACGATTGAAAACTGTAAAACGATAAAAGAATTAAGCGTACAGAAGGACAGATGGCGGGAAGTGACTTTGTTTTGTACTCAGTAGAGAAATAAAGCTATTCTTGCATAGAACTTCGGCCTACAATATATTATTTCTACATTATCTTTCAAAACATCGACACGCTTCAAAGTTTAACTCTTCATCATACGGGCGAATAACCCTACGCTGCCGACGTAGACTGGACGATTTTCCTCCGTCTCAAAATCACGTTGTTGTACAGGCACGGGGCAAATAGGATATTCAATAAATTGAAACTCTTACCTTCTTACATTTTGCGTGCTGACACTATTTGAACGTACATAGAATATTTCAAAACATAGAAGATTGAAAAGGTTAAACTACGCAACGATTATTTTAATGACGTTGAAGAGGAAGTTTTAAAAGTATAGAACATCACGCTACGACTTACGGGAGCGGAGCAGTAACCAAAGATGTAACTGAGCGCAGGTGAAACCGCGGGGTTTATGTGTATGGGCTATGTTCAATAATTTGAAATGGAGACAGTGAAACAAATGTTCAGTGATATTAGGTGAAAACCCATGTCGATCGCCATATGCTGTCTATGTATGTTGCTGTTTAAGTAACCCCCGACAGTAAAATAAATATCCCTACCACAGCTAACAAAAGAGCTGATAACCTTGAAACGGCAGAACCGATTTTGATAAAGCATTTCTAAGAACCATCGCTAGGAAACCCGCTTTCAAATAAAAATAGGCTGAGGTGTAGCAATGTGCACCCACAGTTCGACTGTATGTTTTTAGGTCCCATGTAATAGGGGGCGAGCCTATTGCCATTAACCGGGCACAAATCCTAACCCCGAGCTGCTACTGATAAATTCGTACAGAAACCCAATAACACTTTTTGCTCGACCTGGGAATCGAACCCAAGACCTCTAGCATAGCAGTTGCGCTTAGAACCATTAGGCCAACGAGGCAATTAACCATAAATAGATTTTTTAACCATAAATATGTAATGTTCTTCATCTTTTCGTATCGATGATACATTCATAATTATCGTGTAATGTGTTCTCGAGACCTATTCTGGCCACGGCCGGTAATCCTTATTCAGACTAACCAAGTACGCAGGAATGATTATAGTGCACAAGTGTGTGCGCAAACACAGGTGCACTCCCTCTTGCCTAACTCTCATAGTCCGATGAGACGGCAATCCGACACAACCAACTACCAAAGAGAGATCAGGCGCAGAACCAACGGCTTTACATGCTTTCCGACACACGGGGGTGTGAGGGTATCACGGAATCGAGCTCAGGACCCCACGCTCAACAGTCGTGCTCGCCATCACAAGACCAACGGATTAAATATGATGTTAATTTATCTGTAAATATTTGCATGCCGAAGGGTAACATATGGCTGATTTTGTTTGATTAATGTATTAACAACTATTGTGTACCCATATGTGCAAATAAATTTTTATTCTATTCTATTAACACTATCTGGGCCGAGTAGGTTTCCACGAAGCGCTTACAAACATTTATTAATTTACATTTAATAATACATTACACATTTTAGTTATTAATAATTATCAAGTGAGAGAATAAACAACAACTGTCGGTGAATTAAGTCACATGGGGACCAATTAGTTCAAAAATCACCCCAATTCCCTTTACGTATGTTTGATGTATTTACATAATTGTGACAAGCACTCAAACAAAGGACCCCTTCATGAACTGGACAAAACATTTCTATTTCATAACGGAACAAAGGGGAACGCGGGAAAGTCGGGGTCAACCCTAAAGTGTCGACGTTGTACCGACGTGGAGGAGTCATGAGTTTATTTACATGCCACAGTTGTTCTTAGTTCTTGCGTCAGGTACTGCCCTAGTTACGCAACGGTTAGTTCGCTGTGCAAACAAAACTTGTGCTTTGATAAAGCTATCGTCGGAGAAAGATGTGTTTATAAGATAAATGAGCTGGAGCTAATGTTAGTAGCTTGAATTTATTTGACAAACAAACAATTTTGTTTATCTAGATGTGTTGTGGCTGTGAGACTTAAGCATAAAATTGTTCCAATCAAAAAAATTAATTGGTCAATAATAATTTTCAATTACTTACCTAAATAAATTGTTATTTCATGATGTATCAATAAGTAAATGTATGGATATAATTAAATAATCTATCATCATAATATTATCTCTCTATATAATTATACTTGCTTCTGCCAGCGATTTCCTTCGCGTGGTTTTTTTCACCCGCGTTATGTTACGTTTTTGGATACTACTCCTCTCCCGTGTGTCGTAGCGTGATGTTATAAAGCCTAAAGCCTTCCTCGATAAATGAACTATCCAACACAAAAATATTTTTTCAATTCAAACCAGTAGTTCCTGAGATTAGTGCGTTCAATCAAACAAACAAACTCTTCAGTTTTATAATAATAGTAACATACCATCACGCCTGTATTCCCCGAAGGGTTAGGCAGAGGTGTAACAATATACACCCACAGTTCGCCGGTATGTTTAGGTCCCATGTAATAGGGGGCGAGCCTATTGCCATTAACCGGGCATAAATCCTTACTCCGAGCTGCTACTGAGAATTTCATAGATAAACCCAATAACACTTTTTGCTCGACCTGGGAATCGAACCCAAGACCTCTAGCGTAGCAGTCGCGCTAAGGACCACTAGGCTACCGAGGCAGTCCGAGTCCGAATCCGAGGCAATAATAGTATAGATTTATTATAATGATTATTTACTACCTAGCTACCTTTTGTTTCTAGATTCACTAGATATCTAAATGTAACTGTAACTTAACTTCTATCTAAACTTTTCATTTACAAAATTATAATACCTATATTTTGTTTTTCTTTTATTCTTTGAGACTGTATTGCATGACGTAGTTTTTATTATTAGCATTACAACTCACATATTTTGTGGATAACGTGGTTGGATATACAATTGTATAATTTTGTTACTACCTACTTGTACACTATATTTAAGTAAATTAAGTATGTAAATGTATATAACATATATTGTATATCTGTTTGTTGTTCCAAATAAATAAAATAAACACATAACATACCATCACGCCTGTATTCCCCGAAGGGTTAGGCAGAGGTGTACCAATGTACACCCACAGTTCGCCGGCATGTTTTAGGTCCCATGTAATAGGGGGCGAGCCTATTGCTATTAACCGGGCACAAATCCTAACTCCGAGATGCTACTGAGAAATTCCTAATGGAAAAACCCAATAACACTTTGCTCGACCTGGGAATCGAACCCAGGAGCCCATGCTCATCAGTCGCGCTTGCGACCACAAGACCAACGGGGCAGTTGAAATAAAATAAAATATACCCCGCGGAGTCACCGCGGGGTATATTTTATTTTATTTTATTTAAGTAAAGATTAAAAAAAAATGCTTTTAAAAATAAAGGAAGTGCTGCAAAAGCAATTTTTCACTGGGAATAAATGACTGCAGAAGTATTGAACAGATGTTACTCCACATAGTGGACCGTAGAGCCGTGGACACGACGTGATCTCAATCTGTTAGCAGAATCGCTCGGCAAATTCACTCGAATATTATAAAATGGGTATGATTTTATCAATAACCTAATAAATACATTTTCTGCAATGATTTAATAGATCGGCCTCGTTAGCCTAGTGGTCCTAAGCGCGACTGCTACGCTAGAGGTTCGATTCCCAGGTCGAGCAAAAAGTGTTATTGGGTTTTTCTTTGAGATTCTTAGTAGCAGCTCGGAGTTAGGATTTGTGCCCGGTTGAAGGCAATAGGCTCGCCCCCTATTACATGGGACCTAAACATACCGACGAACTGTGGGTGTACAGGTACATCTCTGCCTAACCCTTCGGGGAGTATAGGCGTGGTGGTATGTGATCTAATAAATAATATTTGTTCCTAAAATAGGAGATCTGTCACCTAAATTACTTTATTGAGAATAGACCATAAAATAAATGCTACAGAAAAAGTTATCCTACTAATCCTTCCCACAAAACTAATAATATTATAAATGTGAAAGTTTGTGAGGATGGATGGATAGATGGATGGATGGATGTTTGTTACTCTTTCACGCTCAAACGGCTGAACGGATTTGGATGAAATTTGCCACTGAGATAGATTGTAATGTGGAATAACACATAGGATACTTTTTATCCCGGAAAATGTACGGTAGCCTTGGAATATTAAGTTTGACGCAGACGCAGTCGCGGGCAGAAGCTAGTCAAAACATAATTTAAGATACATATTTACAGTAATTTGATGATCCATACGGGTATATAATATGGTGACTAATATATTACTTGGGAATAGTTATAATTAGGGTATTACAGATCAATTTTTTTTTTTTTGGGCGGGCGTGAAATCATCGAATAACTTCTACCGCCCTGGGCGGGGCGGAAGGGAGTGTCAGACTTTTACTGACTAAAACCCATCCATGTTCCTTCTTGTGCCCTTTGCATTCCGGGGGCGCGGTATCACTTACGAACAACCCGCAGCCCCGGCAGGAGTACTGATCAATGACAAATCTAAACTTTGGTAACAGAAAATATTGTTGCCTCATAAAATGTATATGAAAGCTTACTAAAAGGAATACCGTGTCTATTTTAAATGGATGCCGTGCTCTCTAAGATATTTTAGTCTGTGTAAGTTTGGAGGCTCGAGGGACCTGGTCTTGAGTGTAGTTCTAGTATTCAACAATATTACACAGCAAAATATTTGTCTGTTTATGTACAGCTTAGATATTCAATAAGGTGCTCTTAAAAGGGTAATAGTTTAACATACCATCACGCCTATATTCCCCGAAGGGTTAGGCAGAGGTGTAACAATGTACACCCATAGTTCGCCGGTATGTTTAGGTCCCATGTAATAGGGGGCGAGCCTATTGCCATTAACCGGGCACAAATCCTAACTCCGAGCTGTTACTGAGAATTTCATAGAAAAACCCAATAACACTTTTTGCTCGACCTGGGAATCGAACCCAAGACCTCTAGCGTAGCAGTCGCGCTTAGGACCACTAGGCCAATGAGGCAGTTTACTGCGATAAAATACCAGGCACAAGCATTGATCACCGCACACGCTTACTCGAGGCGAATTAGAGATTTCGGACTTATTGATTATAAACCTTTTTTACGTTTTTACGATGCTTTCCTTCACTAATGTAAGTGACGTCTAAAAGGAAAAAACGAAAACGAAACAACAACGAAACATAGAAAGTAGGACATGAAATAGAAAAAGTGACTGAGGTACTTGCTCATGTCCTGTTGCAAACCCTCTCGAGATGAAAAGCGGGCCTTAACCATTATAACGTCACGGCAGCTGCAAAATTGCGGAGGCAACCGCACATTTCCGGAAAAATATCACTTTGGCGCTGAAAAATGTGGCGTGTGGAGTGATCAAATTATCACAAAATTTGTCACACCAATACTTGGCTAGGCCACACTGAAAATATCGGCGAGTATTTTAATATAAAAATTTAATATGGCGCAGCCATACAGGAATCATTGTTTGGCATGAAAAGTATATATATATGCTAAATTATTAGTGATTAGTAAGAATTTAGCGGGATCATAGACCAAGGTACATTGTACCTACCTATTAACATAACCTATTTTGTCGTTCCAATGTCAGAAACAGCGTAATGGTCGATTGTATTCATGATGAAACAAGAATATTGATGAAGCTGACCACCATAAACAATGTTTATAACAGAAATAAAAAGACACTTAATAAGCCGAAAATTACATGTTTTTTTTTATTACTGCAATCATTTCCTGTTCTGGACCATATCTGGAAAGCTTTTAGTTACAAAGATATGAAAGGTCAAAGTTAGCATTCACAGTTTTTGGAAAAAATGTACAGTCAACGAAAAAAATGTAGAAAGAAATGCCCATCGATCCTATTTCACGTGAAGATCAAAAAACTGTATGGGACCATTTAAATTAGGAGTACTAGAAACGACAGAAATCGCCAAAAACTTTTCTCATACATTTCGGTATTGCTAAATTTTCCAATAAATTGTTCATGATTAATTGAACTTAACAGTCAAACTTGGCCAAAGTATACTCAAACAGCCAGCTCAGAATTCGATAACTGAAAGCTAGTAAAATAACGAATGGAGTGTTAAATCTAATAAGAGGAAAATAAACCTTAGGTTATCCGCTCACGTCTGACAATCGGTGATCGATTTTTGAGTCGGAGAAAATGGAACTTATGAATTTTAATATAACAACGCAGATGTCCTACAAGCCGCGGTAGACGCTCCGGGCGCCGGGAGCCGCGAGACAACTCCCAGCCACCGTAGACGCGGGCCTGTGGACTGTGAGCAATGGATAGCTCACCGTCCGTACGTTACATAAAGACAGACCGTGTCGATGGCGTGTTCGTGACCCACGCGCGCCTCAAAGAGATGTCAGCAAGTGGAGGGGCCACTCAGGGCTGATGCTGCGAGTTGTTCGTAAGACATACCGCACCCCGGAACGCAAAGGGCACAAGAAGGATGTACCTTCTTGGGTGGGTTTTAGTCAGTAAAAGTCTGACACTCCCTGCCGCCCCGCCCAGGGTGGGGGAAGTCATTTGATAATTTCCCATCCTGAACAAAAATGAAAAAGATGTCCTACAAAAAGTCGGTCCTACGAAACTATGGATCTATTGAACGGTCCGATAATCGGTCGTGCAAAAACTCGGACGTGGGCACAGGCCCTTATAGGCAAGTATTTCGTGGAAACTTAATCAACCCTCTCTGTGCCGATAATTTCATGTTACCGTAGTATGGAAAGTTCACCCATTAAGAACTTCGCGGAAATTTAATGATGTAAAGGTGCGTTTAAATATTTCGAATAAGCAGGAATATGAAGTGGAAGCACATCGTATCGAAACCTTTTGCCTCGGATTCAGTAGGTACGCGATGTGTTCATAAAGTTATAATTGTTTATCCATTATTAAAAAAATCTGTTTATCCATACAATACGACCGTGTCGGTGTTGTATTTTTGTTTGGAAAAACTTGTATTTTTTTTTTAATAACATCCCCAGGGCTTCTAGAAGCATGTACCTACGGAATCCAGGATAAAAGACGAATAAAATTTTAATTTTTTTCCTAGCCTAGCCACTCTTGGGAAAAGACCTTCCTCCATTCTTTCCACTTTCCTCCATGATGTACCTTATCACGAAAATTCCTAAGGAAGCCAGCTGCAAAGCTTGCTGAACCAATCTTTATTAGGGCTCAGTCTACGATCTAAAATATTCGGACCCACTTAGACCGGCAGACATGACCTACTCACAACAACAATATTATGATGAAGAATTCACGAGACTTTTTCTTGTTTTCGAATAAATCCTTTTCTTTTTCACTGGACTAAGTGGTGTAGTGCTGTCTCATGTAAACGCACTTTTATAACATGAACAAAGGTAGCTTCACACGATTTTTTTAAAATTAGTTCTATGAAATAAAACTGGAGGCGCCTCGCAGCTCAGCCACTGTTAATAAAAGACGCTATTAATTTTCCATGGCAATGGTCACCATTATGCAAATTGCAATTTGCTAAATTGCTCCATGAATTATTGGGGACTTTGTTGCAAGAAATGCAATTCTGTCTGCGATAAATCAAAATGGCGGATTTTATTCCGCATTTAAACTATTCACTAACGAGCTGTTAATTTTTTTTTTTCAGATTCAGGCATGATTTGAACAATTGAGGTGAGTGGACGCTTCAGTTAACTTTAGTTGGGACATTGTATTTACAAGAAAATGTACCTTAAGATATTGTATGTAAATGTAAAAGTCGCTTTTATCAATTTTGATTGTATTCAATTACAATAACGTGTAAGAAATTGTCGTTAGTACCTATGCCGACACGGTTGGCGCAATAGTTTAGCGATCGGCTGCTGTGCTGCGTCTGTGCTGCGTGTCGCGGGTTCGATTCACTTTCACGGAACAAATATTGAAATAGCCTACAGGTAATTTTGTTCCAAAAGAAAAAGAAGTCTATTCCATCAAGCTCGATTCAATTCCTTGGAAATATGTAGTTCTAATGAAATATAAAAATCGTTACAGGTGTGTAGGACGTTCCTACTCAAAGTAAAAATAACCGCATAACAACGACTTTGAAATTGAGTATCTCATAAAAATAAGGCTGGCGGTTTGCAAGAAATGGAAACTGATTCTTTTTTGTTTAGCATAAAATGAGTTTCTAGTCTTCGAAGGCCCTCAATATGAGGGGTAGGTAAGTAAAAACACTTTGAGTTCGTTTTGTCTTTGAGGGAGGTCCTTTTCTCTTGTTCAGTGATATTGAGAACTGAGAAGTACTTTGTCCCTCCTTAACTAGATTCCGCCTCTTTTGTACAATCGTTGTGGAATTAATGAATAGATTTAAGTCCGGATTGAAATTTTGTGTTAAGTTACTGATCCCGATAATTAAACGACTTGGGTGAGTTGTATTTTTCTTATCAAGGCGCGGCGTTTCTCATTTGCATTGCAGATTATTGTTGAATTTATGGCACTTTCTGTAATTATATACAAGGGCTAGATTTTACATCCACTTATGGTTGTATACCAAGACTATCTTAGTTTGCCAATAAATAATAGGTGAATGAATAATAGGTGGAAGGGATACTAGACCCCCCCCCCCCCCCAGACAGGTGTTCCATATATTTTAAGCAGGTAGGTGTGGCATTTCTTTGGAAAGGCCCCTCATGAGATAGACCGACGACCTGGAAAAGGTTGCGGGAAATTGCTGGATGCGGGCAACTCAGGACCGGTCATTGTGGCTATCTTTAGCGGAGACCTATGTCCAGCAGTGGACAGGGATCGGCTGATATGATGATGATATTAATGCGGTGAAGTATTTTTGTATGGAACATCTGGTTTTTTTTTTAATAACCGACAATAAAATTTATTATTTCTCAAGTTTAAAATCACATTCGGAATTGGTAATATTTTTCGTTACAATATAACCACCTCATTTATTAAACAAATAATTAAACAACATATTTGTAAATCACTATAAAATCCACCATTCCACGTCTTCAAAGCCCGAATTCTTAACACAAAAAAGTCCTTAAAATATTCAGCAATCAAAAAGAAATTCGATACCAGAATAATAAATAGCTTTGAAATAAAGAGATAGCAATATCAGCAGGAGTGAAGACAGACAAAGGAAATAAGGTTATTGCTACCTCCGGGCCTGTTGTACCATGAAAGGGCTAGCGTGGCTAAATAAACAGAGCAAATACTCTATTTATTCAAGGGATTTCTTGAACGTCTTAGAGCGAGAGTTGGATATTTAAAAATGATACTGAGAATAAGATACTGATATGATGATGATATGAGAACTGCCTCGTTAGCCTAGTGGTCCTAAGCGCGACTGCTACGCTAGAGGTCTTGGGTTCGATTCCCAGGTCGAGCAAAAAGTGTTAGTGGGTTTTTCTATAAAATTCTCAGTAGCAGCTCGGAGTTAGGATTTGTGCCCGGTTAATGGCAATAGGCTCGCCCCCTATTACATGGGACCTAAACATACCGGCGAACTGTGGGTGTACATTGTTACACCTGTGCCTAACCCTTCGGGGAATACAGGCGTGATGGTATATATATATATAGGCGTGATGGATACTGAGAATCATATTCAATTTATACTACTATACTATTACTCTACCGTCACGCCTGTATTCCCCAAAGGGTTAGGCAGACACAAATCCGAACTCCGAGCTGCTACTGTGAATTTCATAGAAAAACTCAATAACACTTTTTGCTCGACCTGGGAATCGAAACCAAGACCTCTAGCGTAGCAGTCCTTTATTAGGCTAACGAGGCAGCCTTACTATACTTACTAATAATTATTATAATGCTGAAGAATTGGTTTGAATGTGATAATCTCCGAAACTACTGATCCGAATATAAAAATTAGTTTATAAGAAGCTACGTTATCCTAGAGTGGTATAGGCTATAAGAAAATTAGGAAGCTGTATTAAAATTCATACGGACAAAGTTTAGGGCAAACTAGTATCTGATAAAGTTCACTTAAAAAATCGAATGACATTGAATTTAATTTAATTATGTACCTTATAAATGTAGCCATGAATTTACTTTATTGGACTCACTAACTACCTAAATTCGGATGGTATTCAAGAGCCTTTTATGGTCTATATGAAAAGAAATATATCTACATCAATACACTATGCATTATATTTGAATTTAATAAACAAATATAGTAGAGGCTACACAAGATCGGTCCTACTGACGGATCAATCGCGTGCGGCGTCGGCGGCCCCAAAAAACCCCGAAAACCCAAAAATTAACTTGACATTTGTGCTCACGAATCGTGGCGACTAATATATGTAGTGACGCTGTACCTATCACAGTCACTGGATACCACCGAACCTGATACACTTAGGCACTAGCATGTTACTATTTACAATCTATCGACCAATAACGATGCGCCGTAGATAAAATTTAATATTTCTTTTTTTAAACCGATTTTTAATATCTCACAAACTTCATAGAATCCTAAAAACTACGTAAAACAAGAAAATTTACGAAGCTCTTCTTTTTGAACTTAATTAAAACAGGGCCTTGGAAATGGCGTCCACTTTCAACTTACGTAAGTACCTACCTAGGAAAAGTAAAATGGCCGAATGTTTGAACAAACTCCTATTGAAGTGTTGGGACAGAAACATTAGAATTTGTATACAGGGCCAGCCATGGCTGTGCCACACGGAGAGAATATTATTATCATGATATACTTATCATGATAAATAATGTCTTGTTATTTAAAATAAAACAGTAGGTACTCCTACTGTTTTATTTTGAATAACAAGACATTATTTTTTAATAAATAATTTAAAAATAACTAAATAAATATAAAACTAGAAAATATTTTCCATAACGCAACTCAATTTAATATAATTTTGAAATATATTTTTTAACATTTTTATCTGAGTTATTTATCGAGTGATATATGTTTATTTTATTTACTTTTGGTATATCTACAGTCGCATTTGTAAGAGTCTATTCTCAATATTTTAATGTGAATAGTTACCTATTTACATTTCCTTCTTGTTGAATGGCAAACGTCTTGTAAATAAACGGTCTATTAAAACGATGCAAATCGCACAAGACCAACATTTACGGATATGACACACTTAGAATATAGATTAATGTGTTGTATCCGAGCTATTAATATGCGCTTTGACTTCGAGACGAGCAATTTATGTCTCGTTACTAGGAAAAGCCCTGGCTACACCTGCTAGTAACGAGAAATTTATTAGATAGCTCTTTGTAGTCCACTTCTTTTTTGCGCTAGACAATATTATTTTGTAGGTACATTTGTGTCTGAATTTGTTTATTGCTTTTGAAGCCATCTTACTCATAAATGTTTGAAAGAGTTGTGTCAAAAATACCTTTTTTTGGCATTTATTAAGCTGAATATTTTCAATTTTATTAATTGAAAGGTAAGTTTTTAGCAAAAAATCATTTAATTTCATCTTTCGTTATTTCACAGCTAAATGTTATCATAATTTTGATGAATATAATAAAAATATCTACCTACCTCTGTTTTTAACTACTAAATTTATTTATTTTAACTTCATGCAAGTAAAAGCAGGAAGGCGAACTTAATGCCTCAGGCATTCTCTACCAGTCAACCAAGGGTACTGAGGAGATAACATGGTCGGTGCAAATGATCTTCCTAACAAAATTAAAGATTCAAGAATTCTATAGACAGACAAACCGAAGAGTCAGCTGATTTAAGGAATAAATTGACAACGATATTTCAAGCATTATTATTTCATACAATCATGCGAACACATGCGGCGATGCATAATAATGTTTAGTGATATTTTAACACTAAACTCTGGCCTTGGCAGCGAAGGTCTGCGTCGGATACCATGTTTTATCATATTCATGTTTTACCATTTTCATAGAGATGAAATAAATTCCTCTGTTCATTGTGGTCCCACTATTATGTGTGGAATTTGTTTAATTTTATCTTGTACCACAAAAGCAGGAAAACACTGAAGGGTAAAGAACTAATTAGCATTATAATTGGGAAAAAAGTTGTTTTTATTAAAAAATATTTCCTGGAAAAGTAGTGGATGAATGTTACATTATTTTTTACAAGTTACGAACGCTTTGTAAAGTTGCCTTCTCTGTTAAAAATGTTGGGTAATGGCTTGTGTTTTCAAATGGAAACAGCTACTCTTGCCAGTTTTCAGCTAATTCACCCTAATGTAATGGGAAAATGTAAAAGCCTTTCTATCCGTTTGTCACGCTAAACTGCCAAACCGATGGCAATCTCTTAGCTGCCGCGGCTATTTGAGATTTATTTAAAATGTTTTTACTTACATTTTACTCATGCCTTTTTTTTAAGGATGGGTAATCATCAAATGACTTCTTCCGCTCTGGGCGAAGCGGAAGAGCGTGTCAGACTCTTACTGACTAAAAAAAACCCATCCGTTTTCCTTCCAATGCCCTTTGCGTTCTAGGGCCGCGGTGACTCTTTCAAACAAACGCCTCAACCGCGGCAGGCACTGGTCCTAGCGGGCCCCGTCTATTATTCTATTTTACTCTAGAGTTCTAGACCTTTTTTAACGGGCACGACTTGTGATTGTTCTCACATTGTACCCGTAAATTCAACATCAATGATGTACCCTAATTGTGTAATATTTTATTAATGTTAAAAGAGTGTTCATGGAGTTTCATGCTCGTTCTGCTCCATAGAAATCTACTGTTTGGAACGAGCATTACATTTCGTTAGCTAGCTCAATTCAAAAGTGCCTGTAAATGGTTTATTTGAAATAAATAATTTAATTTGACTTGATGTATCTTCAGGAATGATAGTTTATATCCCGCAAAAGGTCTTTCGTAGATACGTTTACTGAATAAGGACAGCCGTTCCCGGAACTTGAAGAACCACAAATGGGTAAAGCTATCACACATTCTTATCTAGAATATAAATGGGAGAGTTCGAATGTTTGAATTTTTAACTCGATCACGCTCAACCGCTGTTTAAAACGAAATGGAATGAAACTTGGCACTGAACTCCAACGTAGGTGGTATGTAAAATGTATCTCGAATTATCACGTTTTACTTGGAGATTCCTACAACGTTTTTATAGAAGACTGGCTTCCGCCGCAACGTCGGCTTCGACTTCTGCGTGAATGAAAAACATATTGTTCTATTTTCAAAATTACATAAATTAATTCAGATTTTTCTTTTGATTTTAAATAGAACTAGCGAAGTTCCCGCGAGTTCGTCCGTGTGGCTTATTTCACCCGCGTTAAGTAATGTCTCTGGTTAGTAACTCCCGTGAATCGTAACGTGATGCTATATAGCTTATGTTACTCAGGAATAATGTATCTATCTATTGGACATAAGAAATGGTTAAAATCGGTCAAGTAGCTTCGGAGCTTATTCTGTACGAACAAACAAAAAATCTTTCCTTTTGATAATATTACTATAGACATTATGACCCTGAATAATAAAGGAAAATATCCTGAGGAAATAAGGACAAAACATCGTAATCACGCAAAAAGCAATCAAGGTGGTCCATACTCATGCCCTCTTAAAGAAAGAGAGATGAATATATATCTCTCTTCTTCTTTCTTCGCAGTAAACAATGAGACTGGTGTTATTACGATCCCGTTTATGTAACTGTACCTGAAAATGTGATTACATTGCTGCGAGTTCTAAATAAAAATAATTTGAGGGGATTTTTCCGCTATAAATTGGGTTTAGTTCTGCCAAAACGAACCAAGCCCGTCAAAATTTATCATGTTACTGGTAGTAGTAGTTATGTTTTTTGGTATAAGTACTTAGCCATATACTCCACAGTTTCACACGCGGTAAGTTACGTCCTTGATAACTGCTCCGTTCCCGTGACACTTAGCGTAATGTTATATAGCCTATTATAATAGTCGCTACAAGACGTGAGCACAAACGACAAAAAGATGTTTGGGTTTTTGGGTTTTCTTTCGGGGTTTTTTGGGGCGCTGACGCTGCACGCGATCGGTCCGACTGACGGACCGATCGCGTGCACTATACCTTTCCCGATAAACGCCCTATACAACAAAAATAATTTTTAAGTCGAACTAGTAGATCCTACTACAATCCTACGCTAGAGGTCTTGGGTTCGATTCCCAGGTCGAGCAAAAAGTGTTATTGGGTTTTTCTATGAAATTCTCAGTAGCAGCTCGTAGTTAGGATTTGTGCCCGGTTAATGGCAAAAGGCTCGCCCCTTATTACATGGGACCTAAATATACCGGCGAACTGTGGGTGTACATTGTTACACCTCTGCCTAACCCTTCGGGGAATACAGGCGTAATGGTATATTTTTTTTTTTTTATTAGTTTGATGTTATTAATCATATTATTGAGATATTGTGAAAACAGGGGCAAAACAAAGCTTAATAATACCTACTTTAGCTTTTTCCTTATCAAAATGCCTTATTCAAGTACCCGAAGATACTTAAAGAATTCGTAACCAAGGATCGCAATAGTATGAAGTACTAGAAAAACTTATCCCTACGAATTTTTTTCTTAGATTTTCCTCTAAGGAAGATATCATATTAATCAGATAAGTAGTTCCGCGCAACAAACAAGTCTTAGTAGGAAAGTTTTCTTCTTCTAATATGATGACCAGGATTGATTCAATTGATTGATATCCCACCTGATTGGATGGACACCCTTTCATTCTCGGCGAAAGGTCGTAAAATGAGATTGTATGGGGACGGAAGTTAGCTGGAAACTGCATTCTTTTTTCAAAACTATTTCGTTTTATTTTATTTTGTCGCAATCTGTTTTCACAACAATATTGATTTGTTCCTCATGTAACCTATCTACTCGATATTAAGATTCAGGTATCCAAAATCCTACTTAATATTATAAATGCGAAAGTTTGTGAAGATCATCATCCGTTCTATGGATGTTTGTAACTATTTCATGCTTTAACGGCTGAACGGATCTGGATGAAATTTGGCACTAAGATAGCTTGTAGTGTGGAATAACACATAGGATACTTTTTATTCCGGAAATATGTACTGTTTCGCAAAGTCGCAGGCAGAAGCTAGTCTTTAATACTAGCATCACAATATCCTGTTGGTACTTTACACAACATTTCGATCCTGTATCATTTTACATCCTACTTCTATTTTATGAACGCAATAGTTTATGAGGATGGTTTGATGGATAGAGGTTTGTAACGCTTTCACGCTTAAATAACTGAATGGATCTAGCAAAAATTTGGCTCACAATTAATGCACATACTATATTTTTTTATCTCGTATATCTCGTCCCAGTATAATTAAACAGACGAATTCGCGGGCAAATGTTAGTGCTTATAAACAGAAGATTCCTCCTCTTATTTGGGTTTCTGATAACTGCCAAAATCAACGCGTGCATCATCATCTGCTTAGCTTTTTCCCAACTATATTGGGGTAAGCTTCCAGTCTAATCGAATGCAGCTAAATACCTGTGTTTTACATGGAGCGACTGCCTATCTGACGTCCACAGCCTAGTTACTGGGCTACACGATACCCCGTGATAAGACTGTTTGTTAGATTTCCTGGCTTCTGACTAGGTATCTGTAACGAGTGTAAAAAATCTACGATCTATTTTTTTTTGACAAAATCAACGCTATACAAAGCCATTTTTTTTCCTAAAACCAATATACCATATACTTTTGGCCAGCTACTTACTACATATTAAATAAGAAAATCAAAAGACTTAAAATACCAGGGGAATAGAATTCCTCAATATACGAAGAGTTCGGCAAGACATCGCTTATTAAATGCCCTGACCACGAGCCGTAACTGATAGCACTCTATCCACAATCCCATCGTAATGTTGTTAGTTGGGTCTGTAATAAAACCGTATAAAGTCCAAAGGTGTTTGTAAAGTGGTCACGTAACTTTAATGATGTATCCGGAGCTTATAAAGAGGAAGAAAAACAAAGAGATGATGTATGGATGACGGATGGATGTTTGTTACTCTTTCACGCTTAAACGGTTCAACGGATCTGATGTAATTTGGCACGGAGATAGTTTGTAGTGTGGAATACCACATAGCACACTTTTTCCCGGAAAAAATATCGATTCCAGTGGGATAATATATCAAATTTGGCAAGGACGAAGTCGCGGGCTGATGCTAGTTTGTCCATAACATTATGTCAACAAGTTCTTTTGCTTCCTGGGACCGTACTTATATGACAAGATTAACAACGATTTGGAAGTATATCCGCTAAATACAAAAAAATATAAAAGTATATTATTTAAATACTTAAGTGTACTTTCGTATGACGAGACAGAAAATTTATTAAAAATATTGAAATAGTTAAATATACTCACCCTCTCACACTCTTTCACACACTTCACACAGTACTCACCGAGAGGCTAACACTCCACATCACATTTGCTAAGTTTTTTTTTTTTTCTTTCTGTGTAACGATTAGTAATAATATACGTTCTCTTTAATGCGTCTAATTAAGCTAGTACTGTAATGATCATTTAAAGGAAGAGCGCTGATGTCTGAGATACAGATATTATTGATCTAGTTCAGACACAGATGCCTTCACCACATAATTATGAAAATTGTAAATTGTTCAGTATATTTGCTTGAATGTAACCTATGTTTTTGCGACAAATAAAAAAATTATAACGTTTAAGTCTCCGTTGCATTACTCACCCTTAAGGCCATTGCTTATTTCAACATAACAGAAAATAATTTGCCATCCAAATTAGAGCTTTAAATGTGTTAAAATGGTTAACGGCAATAGGCCCCCTATTACATGGGACATAAACATACCAGCAAACTATGGGTATACATTGGTACAAATCTGCCTAACCCTTCGGGGAATACAGGCGCGATAGTGTGTATGTTCATTTTTCAAATAACGACAGTCTTCAATACCTTCCGTAGTTTTATACCCTGTTTGAGTGCTCAACTTTACTGAAAGCTTAGACGTGTTTCAGGCTGAAGTCTCTATTTGTGTCTAAACTATCTGTGCCTACGGCTTTGCCCGCGTAAACTAATAAATACTGAAACCCAGTCAGTGAAAATGTACCTATATACAGGGAGGTATTTAAACCACATTTAAATCGGATTATACCTACACGTATAGGTACCTATAAGTCTACTGACAACTATCTGTGAGTTCAAAGAGACTTTGCAATAATGTACTAGCTTTTAGTTATGTACATGTGTTATATCCCACAAAAACTGTGCATTTGTTCGATATAAAAAGATTCTACTTCACTTTCCAGTCTATGTACTGTCTTTCTAAAAAATCACGGCAATTCTTGACCCTGTTGCTACATACACTTTCGCAATAGGCATAAATGTGAAACTGCGTGACATACTAACTTGTGCGGGTGACTTTGTTTGCGTAGATTTTAGAATTGACCCCGAATAATCAAATGAGACATTAAATTTGATAATCTATAATAATATTATAAAGCTAAAGAGTTTGTTTGTTCGAACGCGCTAATCTCAGGAACTACTGGTTTGAATTGAAAAAATATTTTTGTATCGGATAGTTCGTTTATCGAGTAAGGTTTTAGGCTTTATAACATCACGCTACGACACACGGGAGAGGAGCAGTAACCAAAGACGTAACTTAACGCGGGTGAAAAAAACCACGCGGACAAAGTCGCTGGCAGAAGCTAGTTTATATTTGTAAAATTAGAGTAGGTAAGCCAGCTAAGTAGGATTCAATTTCATAAACACCTAAACGTCTAGATTTAGTTACCAAAGCCTGTTGAAACTAGGCTAGAATTCTGAGATGTATTCTGACACTGAGTGAAACTGTCGGGACTGTAGGTACTTGTATCAACCGCCGTCAAAACTCGTTATCAGATGAATTGTCCCGTTCGTACTCAGTTCGTATTTATCTTCAACCAAATTGACAGGTTTAATTCCAAGTTGACTGTGTAAATATCAATGCTGGTGAAGCAAATAAACGTATATTATTAAATACGTTTGGTTTATTTTAATATGAGCTACTGCGCGCGACTTCGGCCGTGTAGGACTTAATTCATACTAGTGCAGAGTCGATGCGGTAATCTGAAACTTAACATAGCAAATTCACCCTTATCTCCACAACCGAGATGAAAACAAGACGCGCGAAATCGCGCGCATTCGACGGAATTCGTGAGTCTGACCGTTTCGCTTTGAACTTCGCAATGAAAGCAACTTTGCTTTAATTAACAATAATAATAACTGATTTATTATGCCAAGATACAGTACAAACAATTTTTTAAGCCCTAGACCCTACACTAGGATTCCCTGTGTTATGGAGTCTAGTCTCTTTCAGTCCAGTAGATACAATCGACATAATAAAAGCAGAATTTACACAACAAAAATTTAAATTTACAGTAAAAAAAAATGTATCCCATCACGCCTGTATTCCCCGAAGGGTTAGGCAGAGGTGTAACAATGTACACCCACAGTTCACCGCTATATTTAGGTCCCATGTAATAAGGGGCGAGCCTATTGCCATTAACCGAGCACAAATCCTAATTTATGACCGATTAATGGCAATAGGCTCGCCCCCTATTACATTTTTTAAACTTTTGCGCCCCTAGTACATTTTTTAAACTGTTGCGTTTTTTTATTTCCTTTTGCTTCCCTTTATTAAGCCAACTCTAGCTATCTGACTCGGTATAAATGCAAGAATCTATTCTAGGTATACTTTTATAGCCAACCCGAAGGCCTGTCCGCGTACTGGATGGAATTTTGCTCTCCTATAAAACGTGAATGTGTGTACGAATGTCGTAAATAGTCGGCTAGCAGTTTTCGCGTCGTGAAAGTCACATAGCAAGGCGTAAGGCTTGTCAACACAGTTGTGAACTAGATATAAAAGACGTTGGGGTTAGTTTCAGGTAATATTCTGTTGTGTTGAACGGAGACTTGAACTGTTGATAAGGAAATGAGTTTGAGTTCAGTTTGCGTTGTGAGGATGTGTATATTTTATACAATTTCGAATCTTAACACCTACTGTGTAAAGTAAATAATCTGATGTTTTTATTCAAAATATTATTTATAAATTAACATTCATCCTCATTATCATATCACCCGAACGACGTCCACTGCTGGACATAAAGATAGAATCCGGTACTGCACCATTAAATTATAAAATAACATAAAACATTAAAATAACAAATTATTTATAACTAGCTGTTGCCCGCGACTTCGTTCGCGTTTCCGTCGTAAAAAAAAGTAGCCTATGTCCTTCCGTATTTCATGTATAACTTTGGTGTTTCTGTACCAATTTCTATGATTCTTTTTTATGGAATAGTTAATAATGTTAACTTTTTTAATTAGGGATGACTGAGAGTGTTATAAACGTAAGAGTAGACAAATATAATCAGAAAGCTTAGAACTGCGAAGCCACCGGGAGTTACACGTGATATTGTGAGTCAACAATAAAAGATAGACATAAGCTGTCGTGGGATATTTTTTATATAATTTTAAGGAGAACATTTCCGTCATACATGATTTCTGTGTAGCTTTAACCATTAAGGTTGCACACGCGACGGAAGCTTAAAAAATGGAGTAACTTCTCCCGTTTTCCCAACATTTCTCTTCACTGCTCTGCTCCTATTGAATGTAGCGTGATGAAAAGTATACTATAACCAACACAGGAGTATGAAAAATAATTATACCAAATTTCGTTTAAATCCGTCGAGTAGTTTTTGTTTCTATAACGGTTATACAGACAGACAGACAGACAAAAATTTTACTGATTGCATTTTTGGCATCAGTATCGATCCCTAATCACCCCCTGAAAGTTATTTTGGAAATATATTTCATGTACAGAATTGACCTCTCTACACATTTATTATAAGTATAGATAAAGCTAAAAAGTACTTTTGTTTGATTTTTATTAAACCTGCATATCTCTGAAACTCTCCAGTCGGATTGAAAACAATCTTTTTGCATATAATAGCTAGATTCATTAGGTATAGTATAGGCTATATAACATCACGCTAAGACCCATAGGGGCGGGGCATTATCCAAAGACGTAACTTAATGTTTAATGGTGAAGAAAACCATACGGAGGAAGTCGCGGAGAGAAGCTAGTTACATTATAATATTAGGCAAAACAAAAAAATTGAAAAAAATTGTAATTTTGTTTTCTGCGAAAATCTTTTTATGTACAGTTCGTTTGATAATTCATTCTACCTATTATGACTAAATGTCAGTCTCAATACACAAGGTAGCCTGCTGGGGCTGCGGGTTGTTCGCAAGAGATACCGCGCCCCCCGAACGCAAAGGGCACAAGAAGGAACATGGGTGGGTTTTAGTCAGTAAAAGTCTGACACTCCCTCCCGCCCCGCCCAGGGCGGGAGAAGTTATATGATGATATCCCACCCACCAAAAAAAAAAAAAAAATACTTGGTTGATATGAAATAAACCTATGACCACTGTTATGCTAAAGGTCTTGGGGTAGATTCCCAAGTCGAGCAAAAAGTGTTATTGGGTTTTTTTATAAAATTCTCAGTAACAGCTCGGAGTTAGGGTCTGTGCCCGATTAATGGCAATAGGCTCGCCTCCTATTACATGGAACCTACACATACCAGCGAACTGTGGTTGCACATAGTCACACCTCTGCCTAACCCTTTGGGAAATACAGGCGTAATGGTATGTTATGTGTTATGAAATAAATCTTTGAAAATAATTTAAAATATTACGCGGTACATACAATTACGTGGAAAAAAGTGCGACAGTGAACGCAAGAAAAAACAAAAGAGCAAACTTCAAATGTCAAATGTCAAAAAAATACTTACAAACAAAAACCAAAGAGCAAACTTCAAAAGTCAAATGTCAAAAAAATACTTACAAACAAACACCAAAGAGCAAACTTTAAATGTCAAATGTCAAAAAAATACTTACAAACAAAAACCAAAGAGCAAACTTCAAATGTCAAATGTCAAAAAAATACTTACAAACAAAAACCAAAGAGCAAACTTCAAATGTCAAATGTCAAAAAAATACTTACAAACAAAAACCAAAGAGCAAACTTCAAATGTCAAATGTCAAAAAAATACTTACAAACAAAAACCAAAGAGCAAACTTCAAATGTCGAATGTCAAAAAAATACTTACAAACAAAAACCAAAGAGCAAACTTCAAATGTCAAATGTCAAAAAAATACTTACAAACAAAAACCAAAGAGCAAACTTCAAATGTCAAATGTCAAAAAAATACTTACAAACAAAAACCAAAGAGCAAACTTCAAATGTCGAATGTCAAAAAAATACTTACAAACAAAAACCAAAGAGCAAACTTCAAATGTCGAATGTCAAAAAAATACTTACAAACAAAAACCAAAGAGCAAACTTCAAATGTCAAAAAAATACTTACAAAAAAAATCAAAGAGCAAACTTCAAATGTCAAATGTCAAAAAAATACTTACAAACAAAAACCAAAGAGCAAACTTCAAATGTCGAATGTCAAAAAAATGCTTACAAAGAAAAACCAAAGAGCAAACTTCAAATGTCAAATGTCAAAAAAATACTTACAAACAAAAACCAAAGAGTTCGTAACAAAAGTACGTATAACTTCGTCAACTAAAACATTTATTTAAGCTACGCAGGTAACTGCTGGAAACTAAAAGAATAATTAAACAAAGGAAGTCTTTAATCTGTTCTTGCAACCCTGCGGTGTAAGAAGAACTGGTAGGTCTCTATGGGGACTCAATTACGTGTAATCGAATGCCTTTGCTATGAGGACGGCTTTCCTCAGCTCAAAGGACTTATATTCAATTAATTCATGGGAAAATAGTCGCAGTTGCCAGCAGGTTTTACAGCGAAACATTAAAAAACTTATCTATACTAATATTTTAAAGCTGAAGAGTTTGTTTGTTTCGTTGAACGCGCTAATCTCAGGGACTGCTGGTGCGAATTGGAAAATTATTTTGTGTTGGATAGTCCATTTATTGAGGCAGGCTATATGCTATATAACATCACGCTACGACACACGGGAGAGGAGCAGTAACCAAAGACTTAACGCGGGTGAAAAAAACCACGCGAACGAAGTCGCTGGCAGAAGCTAGTCAGAAATATAATAAATAAACATCTGCTCGTGTCTTCGTCCGTAAGAAAGTCAAATATACGGCAATCGGCAATAGTGTATTGTTCTGTCAGTGAAATAATTTCCAACATCGTTCCAAAGATTACCTGTTACATGCAGAAAAATAAAAATAAACCTTTTCACCTCTTTATAATATTAATTAGTAGATAATAAATTGATAACAAGTAATAAGTAATGTAATGCGGCATTATTTTAACGCGCAACTTGTACTCGAACGTGCCCGTAAGCGCGGGCAGTCGCAAGCGCACCCCGCACCCCCGCCACCGACAGTGGACCACTAGCCTCCGGCCGCTCCGTACGATCTGCCGCGATACACCAGCTGATTTGGTTTTTACCATTTTTTCTACCTGTTTGTAATATCGTTGTGCTTGTTTACGTTGGTAAATATACTCTTTACTGTTAATCGTGTTTTGAAGCTCCCAAAACGCCCTGAGGGAAATAACCCTCCTTACAGTAATAAAATTTAAAAAAATTAATTAACCCCCGACAGATGAATAAAGATCCGCAGCTCTTTAGTTACCAGCTGATAACATTGAAGCGGCTGAACCGATTTTGATAAAACATATTTAAGAACAATCGCTAGCTAACCTGCTTTAAAAAAAACCTCCTTCAAATCGGTTCACTCGTCGAAGAGCTACGGTGCCACAGACAGCGACGTCAAACTTATAACACCCCTCTTTTCGAGTTAGGGGTTATAAATAGGAATTAATGTCAAATCAAAATCAAATCAAATTACCTTTATTGTGGACTATAGGTATACATCGTAAATACAGGCCTTAAATAATTAAAATAGGTTCAGCTGTGTCCCGCCGTTGAGGCATACAATAATAAAATACAAATTTAGAAGTTAAAACACAATTAGTCATATTAGTCTCGATACATTATTAAGATATTCCAAATTATAAATACATACAAATTCAATTCCAAGTCATATTAGTCATTATGTATTATTACAACATGGCAAATTATAATCTTACATAAAGAAAAAGAGTCGCACCCATGATTATCCTAGATAGGTCAATTAGGATTTCGAATACGAAATATTGAATGTTCCCATCTTGAAGTCAGGGTTTCTAAACCTTCACTTTAAGTGAGACAGAGCCATGAAGGCAAAATGAACCTTGAATACAATTACAATGCAGCTGCTCCATAAGTTTAGCAATCACAGTTATCGAATAGTTTCCATACAGCTAAACTTCTGCGAACTGCAATTATTATGTAGTCAAATTGCGTAGGAACAATCATCAAAGTCTTGACTTCAATATGCAATTGCATTCGCCGACTGCATGTCACTCATTGCTATTCAAAACCTTATTTTAATGGGGTAAGGTTCATCATAACCATAACTTCAACTACGAATTTCTATTGTTTTAAGTACCAGCAATTTCGCCGTCCAAGCCACAGTACAATAAGTGCTCTTTAACAACGTCGCAGTAACTATGACTTTGTTAAAGTACATTGTGCTGGTACTGGAAGATTTAAATGCTCTTCAGCAGGGTATAGTGAAAACTGGGGCGAGAGGACAAACTTTTCCTTTTTATACGTGAGCTGAAGCCAAATGTACGGTTAGTTCGATGTATTAAGATGTATTTATTCGAATCAACTAGTGCCGCCGCGCCGGAGCACTTTGTCAAAGAAAAATTCTGTTATAAAAACCGTAGGCACTCGTTTTTCTGTAGCATTTAGCAACTCGCTCAATCCATAACCGCGTAGCAAATCTTTCCAAATTTGGAACAGTTTAAAAACTAGCAGGAGTTTTTGAGGAAAGTCAAATGATGTATTTCAATTAGACCATTAAAAAGTACTCTAAAGGAACCCCATATAAATGTTTTTTTTTAATCCAGATCCCTATTCCAGAAAGTACTCTTGCATGAAGACTTCTTCTTACTAAAATTAAAAATTTGAAGTTACCTCGACAGAAGAAAAGAAGCACTAGGTAACTTTGAAACCGCTGAACCGATTTCCATCAAACAAAGCTAAGAACACTCCCGACTAATTAACCTTTCAAACACAAAAACATAATAAAATCGGTTCATGCGTTCGGTAGCTATGATGCCACAGACAGACATATACACACAGACACGTCAAACTTATAGCACCCCGTCGTTTAAGCGTCGTGGGTTAAAAATTAAAAGAATGTTTAATTTTTTTTATAGGTATGGAAGTGGTGTACCGTCGATATTATTTAAAAATATCAATAATAAAATGAACCGAATATCGACCGACTTACTTACGACGACTTTCTGTAAACAACAATTACATAACTCATGTATTTGTGAAAAACAAAAATAACCTCTACTAGTAAAGACCTAAAGACAAGTTTTCTGTAATAAAAAAGTAATAACAATAAATTGAAGTATAGAGCTTGATAGCTTCTTATAAGGCTCCCGAGCAAAGTCGGGCTGGGAATAAGTAAATAGTTCGAATACGAATTGTTCGTTTGAAATGAGACTGAAGTTCACTGAATTGTTTGATCGTCCCGCCTTAGAGAATAATCATCTTGGCACCTCAGTTATTTGCAATAAACGTCTTGTACGTACTAAAAGCATCGATACAAGAAGCGATCAAATACTTGAGAATCGAGATTGGTAAACCAACTTGATAAGTAAACTATTATCGTTTGCTGTTGAGAGGGCGTTACGATTCCCCCTTGAATTTATTTTGTTTGTCTTCTATTATAGACATTTTTCTAGAATGAGCGGAGTACCAACCAAATCGATTTTAATTAAATATTTTCCAAGTTCGTGGAACATTACAACCTTTTACATAAATACATATACACACATTGTTTCATGTGGTGTAAGGACAAAATAACAGCGTTAAACAGACTTATGAATACTAGAACGACAATTCGACTGTTTAAAATGGAACAAAATCATGTCAAGTGGTCTGATTCACCATTATCATCAACATATCAGCCGTAGGACGTCCGTTACTGGACATAGCGATCTGATTGGCTGTTGATAATTCAGCTAACCAATCACAACAGCTTATTAGCGTTTGACAGTTTGCTACGCCGTTTTTTTTACCTTTTCTTAAGATACAAGTCAGACCTCGTTTAAGGAATAGAGTTTAAAAATTGTAGTTTTAGTTTATGCTAATATAATCATGACAATCTCAATGCAACGTGATGCCTCGTGTATGCAATATTCTATTTTCAAATATATAAATATTTAAATTTTTTTTTTTATAAAACTTCGCCCCATTATGTTGGCCACGTTTATCGCAGTATCAGTACAATGTACAAAGTGCAAGTGTGCACACCTTGGGCTTTGCAGCAAATATATTTTCGTTCCAAAAATCGTTTGGTAGATTGCGACAGCATTATGATGTTCAACCGAAACCGATGGCCCTGAGTGAAGTGGCCTACTAAAACCTACCTGTTGAAGGGGCCTATTGAAGGTAACTCCACTTCGAGGAACATTGTTCCCAACCCAAACAAAACCGTTGCTTTGTTAGCTGTTGCTTCTGAATCGCGTTAAGACCTTTGTAAAAGATCGCTATCGTTGAGCGAGCAGCGAATCTTTTGTCTTGTATGTTGCCAAACCAGCTGATGTTCGTGATGTGTTTTAAAAGTGAGTTTTCTGAGCTTTGTGCAGTCAGCGACTGACGGGTAAAATGCGTTACTGGTTCTTTTATGGGAAACATCTATAGCCGCACGAAAATCCGATTGTTGGCGTGGCCACGCGTTCCGTGGCAACGCCTTTGGAAGTCGGAGTTTGGAAGTTGGTGGTGTGACGCCCCTGTGCCTCGTAAAGCACGTAAAAGCCTTGGAACCAGCTATCATTCGTAGATCTTTGACAGTCGTTACGGATAGTCAGAAGCCGGGAAATCTGACAACGAGTCTTACCAAGAGGTATCGTGTTGCCCAGTAACTGGGTTGTGGAGATCAGATAGGCAGTCACTCCGAGAAAAACGCTGGTATTCAGCTGCATTCGGTTAGACTGGAAGCCGACCAAAACATAGTTGGGAAAGAAAGTACGGTCACAGGCAAAATTCGAGCTAAGGCTGCGTTTATATATACGCTTATGTACCTATGCGATATCAAGCGATACTCTAAGGTTTAATAATACTGTTAATTTTACCTACAATTTATATAGCTATAAATTACAGCGATGCACTTGTTTTAAAGATTTCCGGTATTACCTAATAATTTATTTTACATCCATTTTGTTTTCATATTCTGACCAACACTGAAAAATAAAAAAAACAGCTATTCTCTACAAAAGACAACTACTACACGATCATAACGTATGGAGCACCTGATTTCTTTTCGATTCCAAATTCAAACTTATTTTTCTTCATAAGTATTTTCAGCCCTTAAAAATGGCCAGTACTTAAAAAGTCAGCCCGTATGGCTAAAAAGAACGCTTTATCTCATATGATAGCTTATATCTTTAACCCTCAGACCCCGACCCCAGATAACCGAAACCATTACTGCACTGTCACACCCAATGAATTAAATACCCCTTTCGCAAGCCACACTATCGCCGGGGATAGAATCAGGAGACCCATTAATTCCGTACTCACTAAATACAAATCTGATGTAACTGAGTCCTTAATTAACGAGGTTTCCACCCATAGCGTGGGGGTAATGAAATCACATTAGCTTGTTCAGGAGTCTTGGGAGAATGTAACTTTGTGTTTATTGTTCATAATAGTATTGCTTTCTGGTAATAACCGGATGATAGTGGTCAAGGTTTGAGCTTTGTGGAACGAAAATAATATTTAAGAGTAACAAGACTGTTACTATGCGCGATCTTATCACTAAAAAAAATTAAGTAACCCCCGACAGAAAAATAAAAATCCCTACCGCAACTAAAAAAAGAGCTGTTAACTTTAAAACCGCTGAACCAATTTCCATCAAACATATCTAAGAACACTCCCGACTTATATACCTTTCAAATAAAATAAACTAAATCAAAATCGGTTCATGCGTTCGGGAGCTACGATGCCACAGACACGTCAAAGTTATTGCCGTTTTTGCGTCGTGGGTTAAAAAGCACAGAACAGGGAGCCTACCACCATCTCTTAAGACAGTATTATTTTAATATGACTTTTCCTTGCGCACGGTTGGATTTTCAACACTCAGCTCAGCACAGAGAGTTGAAATAACAAAGGAAAATTAAAATGTTACTGTTTTAAGAGATGGTGGTAGTGGTAGGCTCCCTGAAAATACAATACATCAAATAAATGTGAAATGTGTCTTATGTATGACAGTGGCACAGACGCTGTTTCAATAATATTTATAACTTAAAAGTACGCTAAAATAAATAAAAAATAACTCTATTTGCTTCTATTGCCTCAGTGACGTGTACTAGTCAATATTGATATAGTGTTGTTGTAAAACAATACTTTTCCCGCGTCATGTTACCTTATCAAAGCATTTTCAGATAATAAAATATACAGCGTGCATATTTGACAAGTTCTACCTATTTGATAACATTATTGTAGTCAGCATACAATAATACCAACGTAATAGTTATTGGCTGCATCCAGGGCCGGATTAACCGTGGTAGTGGTCCCTCGGCAATCATCTCTATACTTTTATGACTTCCAAACTCATTATTTTTCTACTATAACGCAACTTTGACGCCATTTTTCTTTCTACTTTACAAAAGTATGCCAGTAGCCTTCGAATAAAAATCATTAAAATAAATAAAAGTTATATAATACTAATGTGTCATTTTCTAATCATTTTTTCCATTGAGAGTTTTTGTGGACAAATGTCACTCGAAGTAACGTGTTCAATTTTTTACTTTTTAGTCTTGAGCCCTTACTTGATGCTTAGGTAATTGCATTTTTTTTTGTAATGGGAAATCATCAAATGCCTTGTTCCGCACTGGGTTTAGCGGAAGGAAGTGCCAGGGACTCTTACTGACTAAAATCGTGAGTAAAACCCACTCATTTGGACAAACTCCGTAAACTTAGGTGATTGCCTAAACTGCCTAATCCGGCCCTGGTAGCAACATCAATTTTCAAGACGTAGGTAATATTATTTCGTACAACATTGTCGTAGTGTGTTGAACATAAATATACATACTTTACATAGGTAATATTTCATCAGTCAACACCACAGCCTGACCTTACGATACTGGATTTACTTTCTGATTCAGTTATATTTTCGATTGCCGGCAAATTCTGATTAGCTGTCGCACTCCGTTCGATTTAGGACCAGTACCTGGAGATAAATCAATCATCAACCACGAGGTTGATGAATCTCCAGTTTTTTTTATACCTACGTCAACTTTATGTCAATACTATTTTCAAAAAAGTATTTTTTTTTTGTCTAAGTACACTTTATCTTTGAATTTAAGTCCGTTATCGGGGAAGACAATTTGTTGCGCAGAACACTAATCCTTTTCCAAAAAAAAGAAACCTATGTTATTTCTTATAACTTCAGCTATCTACCAGTGAAAGTTCTTTTAAAATCGGTACAGCCGTTTCGGAGATTAGTTGAAACAGACAGACAGACAGATAAAAATACTCTTTTAGTAAAAACCTGTTCAGTTACAATCTGTTTAGATATCCGCGCGGACGCTACGCAGCAAAAAGCTCTTTATTCATTGGTTAACAACTATTGGTACTGCACAAATATTAAATACATTAGCTTGACTTTGATCGAGCGGTTTGCTTGAAGCTTGTACTGAAACCGCAAACATTTAATGTTACAATTTAAATATTATGAAGTTGCAGACGTAATGGCGCCGTACTTATAGGACTTAGACTGAAATAAACTACTGTAAGAACCTTCGTATAATATCGATTTCTTTCTTATCTGATAAAAAGTATTAACTCGCTACGTCAATTCAAAACTTTTCATTATCTGACTATCCTGAAATAGATACTTGGTCTGAGGTACCATTTTTAAAGTTATTTAAATATTGATCGAGCTATTTGTCTTGCCTGAAAAAGGTTTAAAAAATTTTAAGCAAAGGACAGGGGAAAAAAATCACTACCGTAGCTAACAAAAGAACTGATAACTTTGAAACTGCTGAATCGATATCCATCAAACATAGCTAAGAACACTCCTGACTAATTCACCTTTCAAACACGAACTAAATCAAAATCGGTTTATGCGTTCGGGAGTTACGATGCCACACACACACACAGACACGTCAAACTTATAACACCCCGTCATTTTTGGTCTGAAAATCTCCACCACGAAAATACCTTAAAAAAAAACTACACTTTTGATCATAAAGACACTTACCTACAATGCTCGTACATTGTACTTATAATATAATAAAAATAAATGTCACCATTAACGATAAAAGAACAAAAGGCAAGCGCCCCACAAACTATGATATCGCTGACGAGAATTTTACTCATTCAAAAAATCATTTCAAAGAATGAATGAATACGTAACGAAGTAGGTCAACCGCGCCCATATTATTTATTTAATACATTTTTAATAAGGCCCAAATAATATATTCTCACCTTTGATTAAATTCCTTGAAATTCGAGAGGACCGTTCGCTGTATTTTTGTTTGTTAGGGAATACCAACAATTTTTCATATACCTATATTTTTTTTTTCGTGATGCCTCGGGCGTCTCTTCTTTTGAAGCATGTTTAATCAGAATCCTCGTCGATATACAAATGTTCAGATTTTTATTTGGTCAGCGAAAATAACCCCTTTCTTCTTCTTTATATTTATCGAAGTTTATTTATTCCATCTTCAAATTAGGTATGCATTTAGCGGAAATTACATCGTCTGAAATATGTAAAACCAGTGTTAAACATCACCAGACAACCCGCTGTCCTCAAAAAAATAAAATAAAAAAAAAATAAAAAAAAATATAACTTCCTAAAAATATACTTCATGGTCTCCTGACCAAGAAGTATATTTTTGTTTTACTAGGTATACACATAACATACCATCACGCCTGTATTCCCCGAAAGGTTAGGAAGAGGTGTAACAATGTACACCCACAGTTCGCCGGTATGTTTAGGTCCCACGTAATGGGGGGCGAGCCTATTGCCATTCACCGAGCATCATAACTCCGAGCTCTACTAAAAATTTTACAGCAAAAGCCCAAACACACTTTTTGATCGACATGGGAATCGATCCCAAGACCTCAAGAAATATTTAAAAAAATGTAAACGTAATTGGTACCTTCCTAGCTATACCGCATAATACTCTCGCTCTTAAGTAATTAGCTCCTTTTGTTGTTTTACCTTCATTATTTCGCAATACTTCAGAATGATTGATTTACCCCGGGGCAAAACATTTTCTCTTGTGCCAAAAAAGCACCCTTTTTTACCGTAACCCACTGCTCACCGTGGCACATGTAACATGTGGTTAATTAACTCATGTAGGAAATTAACTTAGAGATGTCTCTAAATATTTCACCAAGTTGTGATGATTTATTAATTACACTGGCGAGAATTTCTAAAGCAATTTTCAATGAGAATTGTCGCTTTTTGAGTTCAATAATTTTTCATCTTTTCATACCTGGTACAACATACACTAAGTAGGTTAGGTTCCTAATAGAAATTAGGTATAAAAAAATCTGTTAATCCATACATTTATGTTCGCGTAACTCGATATAATGTATGGATCAGATGTTTTTTTTCGCGATTCCGGGATTGGAGCCACATTAAAAGTTGTTTATATTAATAAGTACCCCTTTTAAGGTTTCGCGTAAACAAAAAATAAGGTTGTATAAGTACACCGCGGTGTCACCCGCGTTCAGTTACGTTTTTGGATACGTCTTTAGTTGCTGCTTCGCTCCTGTTCTATGAAAATAAACCTTTTTTTTTAATCACTTTTTCTATTGATAAACCGCATTAAAATCCAGACAGACGGCGGAAAGCGACTTTGTTCTATACTATGTAGATATTTTTAGTTCTACGTTCCACTCAATAAAACCAATCTCAACCCACACGCAGAAGCCGATAACAGCCAGTATTATAATAAAAAAGAACAATTCTTAGAATTGTCTTAACAGGAAAACAATATGTACAGAAAATTGTAGGAAAACAAAACTTTGAAGGATTTTTGACACGCTTACAAAATCCATTTTCATCTCATCCCACATCATAAAAATGAAAGCGTCAAAAATAAACGAAACAAGAGGAAATACGATAACAAATATACGAAATCCTATTATGTATTCCCAGATCTTATTTGTATTAACAAGATTATGTGTTATGAAGCCCTGAATGACACTGAGCATCTCATCAGTTTCGAGGCTATGCGTAATGCGAGGGATATTAGGCTTAGATAACCACGTCAGATTGAAATACTCATTTGGGAATGGATTAGGTGATCAGTTTTCTTCAGTGATTTGTGGGTATATAGGGTTCAATGTTATATGCTCTGGAGGTTGTCATAAAATACTTACATAAATAATCATAATAATCTAAAAATAATAATAGTAGTAGAATTAAGGTTGGAAGTAGTGGAGAGAGGTCTTAGCCAAGGAGTAAGACAGAATAGGCTGACAAAAAAATAATTGTAAGATTGACCAATTTGATGTTATGAGGACTAATAGGCTACTTTTATTTAAAACTAGGGACCTGCCCGCGACGACGTCGTAGCGTGATGTTACATAGCCTATGTTACTCAGGAATAATGTAGCTATCTATTGGTAAAAGAATGGTTAAAATCGGTCCTGTAGTTTTGGAGCTTATTCGTTACAAACAAACAAACAAATCTTTCCTCTTTATAATATTAGTATAGAAAAATAATAAAGGATCCACACAAAAAAATATTGTGGGCCGTCACGGGACGCCTGGCAGATGTGAAACATCAGAATCGCACGGTCGCTTGCGCATGGCAACGCGTCGCCACACCGTACACACTACTACAAATATTATAGACAATATAAAAATATACCATTATATAGAATGGTGACGCGTCGCCACTGCATGCGTCACCACGCCAGCAATCGGTTTTACGTACGGCAATAAATGTTTCACAACAAAACCCTGTGGACGGTTGAGACAGCGGTTCTCAGCCGCCGCGGTAGACGCTCCGGACATCGGGAGCCGCGAGACGACTCCCGGCGCCGGGCCTGTGGACGGTGAGCAATGGGTAGCTCACCGTCCTTACGTTGCATAACGACAGGCCGTGTCGACGGCGCTTTCGTGTTCCACGCGCGCCTCAAAGAGATGTCAGCAAAAGGAAGGGGCCACTGAGGGCCGATACCTGCCGGGGCTGCGGGTTGTTCGCAAGAGATACCGCGCCCCCGGAACGCAAAGGGCACAAGAAGGAACAAGGGCGGGAGAAGTTATTTGATGATTTCCCACCCACCAAAAAAAAAAAAAAAAACAAAACCCTGTGATAGGTAAAGAAAGATGTCGCAAACAAAAACTAGAATATTTCTAAATCCCAATTCTTATTAACTTATTCAACGCCTTCTTATTTGCCGAATTGAAGATCAGGCATTAACAACCAAAAGATTACAACGCCGAGTTACATAACAAGGCTCTCCCCTTAAGGACCCCCATGTCGTAAGCGTTCGATGAAAACAGCTGACGCAAGTACCTACGTTCCAAGATTCGTGGCAAAAGTGGCGTTTAAACCGTACAGTTGTGGACTGCCAACTATTTAAATGGTGGGAATGGAATTTCGATTTGTGGCGGTGGCCTGGTAGCGGAAATTTTATCGGAGTGTGAGATCGGATATCTAGCCTGTGTGAAAATGACTAGTATGTTAGCTTATCATGTTGCGTTCAACTTTTTGAAAATACTAGCTTATGTAACTTCGTTTGCTTGAATTTTAGTTGTCATGTGATTTTATTTTTTTACGCGGATACCTATTTATTTTCAAAAATAAACGTAAAAGTAAAGTGCTAAAGGTAAATAGCCCTTGTTACTTTTTATAACATCAGTTATCTGTCAGTAAAGGCCCCGTCAAAATCGGTCCAGTCGTTTGGGAGATAAGCTGCACCAAACAAACAGTTGAGACAGACAAAAATGTTTAAAATTGTATTTTTTTTCTCTTTTTCGTTCAAGCGCGGTAAAAGATTTACGAAATAAACATTCATATTAATTCTGTAAAAACTTTTATTTTGAAATTATGGAAAGACTCCTCAATATTATTTATTTGTATTGATTATTTCGAAACTATTGCAACTAAAGACTTTATTACCGTAAACAGGCCATATTGCACAATAAAACCAGCTGAAAAGTCAAGAAGTTAAAAATTTAAAAATATCCATTTAAAAGTCAACCAGAAAAGTACTATTAAAACTTTGGACAGGCAGGAACGAAAGCGCTAAATCGTTGCATTTAGTTTCTAGGATCGTTAGATATGTCTAGCTCTTACGAAGAAGTTTGCTGGACTTCTGCCCGACGCCAAACTTACAAATGCCACAGACATTTTATAGTATTATATAAAATGAATACCTGCCCATTATTATCCCATTGCAGGGCAAAGGCCTCTTTTCATACAGAAAACGCTCGAGTATTGATCACCAGCTCAAGATAGATTGACGATGGATGACTAACTTTTATTAGAAGTCTAGGTTTCCTCATGATGTTTTCCTTCACCAATGGTAGAGATGTCCAAAAAATAAACTGATAAAGTACATCGTCATCATCATCTGCTTAGCGATTTCCCAACTATGTTGGAGTCTGCTTCCAGCCTAACCGGATGCAGCTGAATATCAATGTTTTCATATGTACTTTACGATATCGAACCCGCAACCTCATGAATGAGGAGCGAGCGCTTTACCCACTGGACCATCACGACATTTAACTCTAAAATTGAGTAATAAAAAACACCCATGTTGATAATGTGTAGTGGTGGAATTTAAGTAAGAATTTAACGAAGTAAGGAGTTAGACCTAAACAAACTTAACGGATTATTAACCCAAGGTGGTGTCAAGTTGTTAAGGTTCATAACAGTTCTTCATCAACAAAAATCCTTTTACAAAATATATATAGATAGACATCACTGACATCGGTGAACGAAAGCGTCGTGAGGAAACCTGGACTTGTAGACATAAGGCTAATCATCAATCCGCCTCGAGCAATCGTAATGATCAATGCTCATGCCTTTTCTGTATGAGAAGAGACCCTTGCGTTGCAGTGGGACAATAACAGACTCGTATTATTATTACTGCTTTGTTAGCCTAGTGGTCCTAAACGCGACTGCTACGCTAGAGGTCTTGGGTTCGATACCCAGGTCGAGCCAAAACTATTATTGGGTTTTTCTATGAAATTCTCAGCCGCAGCTCGGAGTTAGGATTTTTGCCCGGGTTATGGCAATAGGCTCGCCCCCTACTACATGAGACCTAAGCATACCGGCGAACTGTGGGTGTACATTGATACACCTCTGCCTATCCCTTCGGGGAATACAGGCGTTATGGTATGTATTATTATTAATGGTTTAATGTAGTTATAAGTGTTAATGTTCTGCAATGTTAAAGGCACGATGGAGTTGGCATATCTATTTAAATAAAAACCTCAATACAAATAAAAAGGGAAAGAAAAATTCCCGTGTTTGATAATGTGTAGCAGGCGGCACTTAAACTAAGGATTTAACGATTTTACTGCCATTGCCTAACTGTTTGAGTGCTAAGTTATTCATGAGGGGTTTGCAATGAAATTAAAAGTTTGTACTGAGTTTAATGGTTGAACAACACGATGAATTAATTTTGTTTTTGAATCTGGCTTTCACGGTGACTACTTAGGGAACGAAAAGGGATAAATAAATTAAGACTATTTATGTTTTCGACCTAAAATAGGTTATTTCTTACTTCTTAAATTGACTTTTCTTATCGCGTGTCTTAGGCCCTAAGTACCATAGACCCGGATTTTTCAGTTCACTTTTATCTTTTGTGCTGATTTAATTGTTTAGATACTAGCTAATGCCTGCGATTTTGTTCGCGTCAAAGTTAATAAATTATCCAATGGAACCCGTACATTTTTCCGCGATAAAAGGTAGCCTATGTGCCATTTCAAATTATAATCTACCTCTATGCCAAATTTCACCCAGATCCGTTCAGCTGTTCTGGCGTTATTGAATAACAAACATAACATACATTCATCCATTCATCCAAACTTTCGCATTTATAATAGTATAGCAGTAAGATTATGGGCAGGTTCGTTTAGGAAATATGAATTAAATTCTTTCTTTACAAACATATAAATACTCGTTTACGTTTTTTTTTAACATACGAATTCACATGCACAAACAGCCATACCCAGAAGTCATACATGTATGTAGGCTATACAAATATTTATACCATACGGTAGTCGAACCGCAGCCAATCCCTCAGCCTGCCGTGTTATCAAATTAATCTAGTATTCTCTGCATTACACATAGACAATACCTAAACTAAGTAGTCATTGTTCAATCCTCGTTATTCACGATCAATACTCTAGGCTAATTACCTAATGCTCGACTGTTCCATTGATTACATCTCACTGCGGATTCTGTGTGCCTTTACTTTCGACGTAATTCTCATATAAATAATGTATCAGGCTTAATGGTTGCATGGATGTAAAGCTCAACATAATCGTCCCACTAAAACGTTTAATAAATTCATGATTAACGCTTGCAATTTGCGAAATACTTCGTTCATTTTATAATTACTGTGACGTGTTGAATTAAAAAAATATATATTTATGAGAGAACTAGCTTTTGCCCGCGACGTCGTCCGCGTAGTTTTTTTTTTCATGCGCGTTAATTTACGTTTTCATTGCGTACTGCCGCGGGGCAGTACGTAATGACACAGACTCACGGGAGCGGTCCCGTGAGTCATAATGTGATATTATATAGTATTCCTTGTACAATTCTTCATGGCTATTATTTAAAAAAATATTTTCTCCAATCCGACCGTTAGTTCCAAGAAAGTCTCTTCAGTTCAATTGTATTAATATAGATATGGAAGCAATAAATAATGATAATAATTTACATATATAGGCACAAAGTTGATTCCGGTCTTAAATTGGGAAGTATGTCGAATATTTCCAGAATTATTATCATTGAAAGGTGGAAGTATGAATAATTTACAACATTTTCCTGTTATTGAATTTTGTTCACGTAAAAGGTGTCATGTTCGGTGTTACAAAGGTAAGGTAATTTTCCTAAGTAATGAGTTGATTTATTTAATAATAATAAAATCTGCATACGAACAGTCAACAAGAAGCACTTTCCCGACATTAAGTCACACATTTTATATTTTTTAGGAAGTGTATTCTATAATTTTTCGGGACATATTTAATTTTATAAATTTATTAGTGTTCCGTTCCCGAAGCGTGCCAACGGGACCCTAATAATAAGCTTCCGTCTGTCTGTCAGCGGGCTGTTTCTCAAGAGAAAATTTCTACTAAATTTTAACTTTATTTTATTTTCATTTTGCATTTCTTAAAGCGGCAATAGCAATCGCTGACAGACAGACGGACAGACTGACAGTATAAACTTAATATTAGGGTATGGTAGGAACCATTGACGTATGGAACCCTAAAAATCAAGAGTAAGCTCTTGACTTTAATCTAGGTCAGAGGTGGCATAGACTAAAACAAGGATACGTATAGCCTAATTTTAAACTAATTACATTTTGGGCTTAAACCTTTCTTCTTCTGAGAGATTTTCAATTAAATACCTATTGCATCTTTGAACGCAAGGTCTTTATAAGGAATCAACTATTGTTTGTCTCATTTAACAAGAACCTCGAGCTTCTGAGAAGCTATTTAAAGCTTCGTGCTGAAAATGACACTAATAGCAACACAATTCCTCGTTATATTAAGACCTAGAGAGTCTCTTGCAATAAATATAAAAGCAAAGTCATCTGGGGGCATTTCTACTAACTTTTATAAACAATCGCGTCTAGATTTTTATACGTTTTCTAATTAATGGACTTGACCTACAGTTTTGATCAATTTTTGAATCATTTACCTGCTTTCGTTAGAAGATTGTACACACGGGTACATATCAAGCTATACACATATTTCCAGTTTGTGCTGATCTCTCATTGTATAGAATTTCCATACAATCAGAGGTCAGCTTATACTGGAAATTATAGGTTGGTATGTAGCCGTGTGTACCTACTTCAAAACCAAATAAGATAAGTATACTGTGTATAAAATGACACAACACATTCCCGTTAACTACGCATAAAACCCATCAAACTAAGCAACTTTTAGCAAAAATGATTGCTGAAAAACCACTATTTTTTCTGTGTGGAAAATCACTATTTATGATCCCATGCAATGTAACACACGCTAATTATTGTGCTTATAGGTGCATACAACACTACATGAGTCGTTGGAGTATTTAAAGATTAGTTAGAATGTTTAAAACTTTAGTATCTCTCGAACCAGTAGGCAGATATGACGTAGTAGAAAAAAATAATCGTAGTAATGGGAAGAATATATGATATAGGGAAACATTACGCGACTCCTTACACCCAACATAACCAGCTAGCTATTCGCTATACTCGTATACCTAGAGAATATTGGCAGCTGACTGTAATGCCAAACAGTTACCTACTATAAAAAAGATTCATAAGCTAACAACTCCTGCAGACGTCGATAAAAACGAATGGAAGAAAAAATACGCGTAGCCGTCGTAACCCGGCGTAGCACTACGCTACGCTACGAAGGCTACGTATTTTTACGGAACATGCTACGATATTTTTATTAATGTAATAGACTTTGAGAACTGTAATAGTGTAATGTAATTATATTAACCATACTATGCAGCATGACTTTTTATTCAGCATATGAATATGAACCACTCTAATTCACCAACTCTGAAATTTGAAAAAAATAAACAGCTGTTTCCTATAAAAATATCCTGCAACATGATCAAAATTTATGGAACTGGTGACTTTTTTTTCATATTTCGGGATCGATACTTTAGCAAAAGTTTTATATACAATTAAAGTCACCCTATAAAGTCCTGAATGTATCCAGTGAGGTAATCATTATTACCGTCATACACGAGTAACTTGGCTGAGTATCAAAAGATTCCGTTTCATACGAGATTCAACTTTTGAATAATGTTACTGCAAATGCCGTGTGGTTTTGGTGATAATGGCATTGCCAGGAAACTGGCAAATAGTATTGCGTATTTATTTACGCCAGCATGAGCACTTTATACTTATACTTTCGGACCGTTCGGTTGAAAAAAAAGTGATATTATCGAAAGTTCAAAAAGTTTTTTTGTTTTTATTTCCATGAGTTTTATTAAGATAAAAAAACAAAAAATCAAGTAAATGTATCTCATTTGATTTTTGTCATTTCAAATAATAACAGTAGTCAAATCAAATGACCAAATTACATTTGCCCTAATATGACGCATCTGATATGTATACATATAAAGTCTTCAAGCACGAAAAGGGTCAATGCTAACAAAAACCTGAAGTCAAAATTACAGAAAAAAAAACAACCTTTCCCAGCGATATAAATAACGAGGTCTAAGCGAGTCGAAATTGATTCTCTCACAAACTGTCGTGAAGAGAGGCCGGTTTTAGACGGAAGCGCTCGGGGCAGTGGTCGCTCGTAACACAGCTGACCTGGAAACCCGACCGCCCGACTATCACCTGGAGCCATTTCCCCTTTTTTAATTTACCACAGAATGTCGTACAATGTTATCTAATAGCGCGTTTTATGGAACAACTTGTGGCGGCTCTGATTTGCTTTGTGTACGTGTGTATTGCTTACTTGATGAAACATAAAGTATATAAGCTATTTAACTGGAAAACAAAGAAGGGGTATTTGCATTCATCATTATGTACAAGTTTAACTATGGAATCAACATTAAAATGATGAAAAATAAAAAGCTACTTCGCTGAGTTACACGATAAATGTATGGATCAGCTAATTTTTTTAAATAATTTTAGGGTTGCTATCACAGCGAAAGTTGTTCAAATGGATGAGTACAAAAATAAAAAAATAACTTATTAAAAATATTCCAAATCCAGTTGCAATCTCATCTCAGCGACAATCAATGTCAAAAAATGTGATTATAACAGAGATTAGTTTGCGATCGTATCCTATTTCGTAAAATTTCTCCCCCCTCCTCTGTTTTCGGTTTTCCAGTTAATTCCATTACACCTTGTATAATAGCTCTATAAGGTAAGCACACGGGTTTATCCAGCATATAGGTACGTGTGTCGACTGTCCTTCAAGGCTATCGAATTGTTTTCAATATCCTCATCTTACAACAGAGATAATAAAATTGATTTTGTTATTGTTAAAATACGCAATTTCTCTAATATTCGAATCGATGATACTTCTTATTACTTGAAAACCAATACCTAAGTGGTCACATTACCGTATTACGCGATAAATATGGCCGCCTACTGGAACAAAGTATTCAAACAAAAAGAAAAGATTAACTTGAACCATCGACCGGAACAGAAGAAAGAGACCACATGTTGCCTAGAATTGAAGGGCTCCCTTGTGCTATTTAATATTTTAGATAATTAATCTTTGCTGGGTAACGAGTATTATGATACAACTAGCTTAGCAATAGGCTCGCCCCCTATTACATGGGACCTAAAAACGTACCGGCGAACTGTGGGTGTACATTTGTACACCTCTGCCTAACCGTTCGGGGAATATAGGCGGGATGGTATGTGTAGCTTATGCCTGCAACTCAGCCCGCGTAGATGTCGATTACTTGCAGGCTTTTTTGCGCGGAACCATAACCTTTTTTCTGAAATCAAAGTAAGCGTAAATTAGTCCTCATAACATCTGCCCTCTTCCAAATAAAGTTCCGTCTAAATCGCTCCAGCCGTTTTAGAGATTAGCCGGACCACAAAAATTAGTTTGCTGTGCGAACATTCAAATGCATTAAGGAAGAAGCTATTATTTTGATATTACAAACGTAAACTTTAATTTTTTTTTTTTGTTTAGATAAGAGTCCTTTACAGCGGGTTATGCGAGATACAACCTGATATTTTAGGATAGCGATCCCGTTAAGGATTTCGGAGTTCAAGATTTGTTGATTTGGGTAATATGATACAACATCAGCCCAGACTAATGGCCTAATCTCGAAGTTAGATAACAAACCCGTGTGTGTAACTGACATAACATTTAAACACTTTGACCCTTTATGGATTAACTAAAGGTTAAAGGTTAAGAAGACCGGGGACCACAGAAGGTGGGTAAGTTCCCGGGAACACCAGGGTGCTTTTTAATCAGTGAGAGTCTGTCAGACCCCTATGCCCAAGGGGCGGTAGGTATCAATTAGGATTTTAAGGAAAAAAAATAATGTTGCTGACGTAATGTTTTTATTCAATTTGTGATATTCAATCGAGGCCGGAACCACATTTTAGTCTAATTATACCAAACAAATATTACCGATTTCAATAATTTTTTCGAGTTTATGTCAGATATGTTACCAAGTTCCGAGGAAGAGTTGGTTTTTCTCTGGTCACCTTTTTAGGTTCAGTACCCAAAAGTTGCAAAACGGAACCCTATTTCCAAGACGCCGCTGTCTGTCCGTCCTTCCTTTTGTTACTGGGCTTTATCTTTTAACCGTAATAGGTACACGCTTGAAATTTTCATAGAATGTGTATTACTATGGTCACTATAACAACAACACACATACCATCACGCCTGTATTCCCCGAAGGGTTAGGCAGAGGTGTACCGTACCAATGTACATTCACAGTCTGCCGTTGTGGTTTATGTCATCAGTCTATGTCAGGTTCCATGTATGTGCGAGCCTATTGCCATTAACCGGGCACAAATCCTAACTCCGAGCTGTTACTGTGAATTCTGTAAAATAAACCTACTAACACTTTGCTCGACCTGGAAATCGGACCCTAGACCTCTAGCGTAGCAAGTGCGTAGCTTGTATGTAGTGGCGCATAACCCTCGTACTGGGCCGGTTTGGCGTAAAACAACATAGCTATTTTTCCATGAGTTATAAAATAATATGAATACCTACACACGTATAAAGTTGAACTCACACTGAGTTCGACTTTATACCTACAGGAAACGTACCACCATCACGCCTGTATTCCCCGAAGGGTTTGGCAGAGGTGTAACAATGTTCACCCACAGTTCGCCGGTATGTTTAGGTCCCATGTAATAGGGGGCGAGCCTATTGCCATTGACCGGGCACAAATCCAAACTCCGAGCTGCTACTGAGAATTTCATAGAAAAACCCAATAACACTTTTAGCTTGATCTGGGAATCGAACCCAAGACCTCTAGCGTAGCACTCGCGCTTAGGACCACTTGGCTACCGAGGCAGTTCCACCACCTACACCAACCTACCTACCTAGGCGACCTACAGGAAAGTAGTAAACAAGTCCCGAGTAAACTTCAGCGGCTGTCACAAAAGTGAAATGGAGCCACTCGTAATAAAATTGAGACCTCTATTTGGGAAACAACACCCACATATAACTGTTAGAGAATAAGATATTTACGGGTGATTGACACATTCTCTGTGAGGAAATAATAACAAAATATATAAGAATAATGGAACTATCTTTGGCGCTGTTACGTTGGAATGTATGTCACTAAGCAAGGAGTTTGCTTTCAATCTTTTTCTATTTACTATTTTGGTATTCTGTGAAATAAATAAACTACAACATACCATCACGCCTATATTCCCCGAAGGGGTTGTCACAGGTGTACCAATGTACACCCACAGTTCGCACATGTAATAAGGGCGAGCCTATTGCCATTAACCCGGCAAATCTTAACTATGAGCTGCTACTGAGAATTTTATAGAAAAACCAAATCCAATGCTGCGCCTGTGCGTGCTCTTCATTCAAGAACTTTGCGGCCCTATCGGCCATCAGTTCTGTGCAACAGCTAAACGGTCTGAATTAATGGAACAGCAGTATTCAATAATAATTTATTTACTTTTTTTTACATAATAATATTTACAGCCTTATAATTAGAAATCCTTAATAAAAAGAAAAATAAACTAAAACTAAATGGCATCAAAAAACTCCTCCTCATCACCGTCAACCGGAAAAGTGCCCAAAAGACTCGCCAGTCTTTTGGGCACTTTTCCGGTTGACGGTGATGAGGAGGAGTTTTTTGATGCCATTTAGTTTTAGTTTATTTTTCTTTCAGGGGTTAAGCATTGCCATCCAACGTGGCAATGCCGCCGCATTGCCACGTTGGATGGCAATGCTTAACCCCTGGCCAAGCAGTATTTGTTTTAATAACCAACGATATATATTGTCTAAACCCATGCACTGAATCCATGGCTAATACTTTCGTTACGATGTCGTTACGATGTTCTCTTTTTTTTTAGGATAGGACATCATCAAATGACTTCTTCCGCTCTGGACGGACCAGAAGGGAGTGTCAGACTCGTACTGACTAAAACCCACCCGTGTTCGTCCTAATGCCCTTTGCGTTGCAGGTCAGCGATGACTCATTCGAACAAATTCATCAACCCTGGCACACAATGTCCCTACCACCGTTTATAACTTCCCATTTCAGTCAGAAACTTTTAACTATCGGCATTGTTACCTAGTTATTAGTAAACAAAAACCGTTTATCATTTTCAACAGAATGTAGGGTATTATGTTCACAAGAGTGTTAACAACAAAACACAACATCACGAGGGTTACATTTTCTTTTTATTTTAACTTTTCGTTACCTGAAATGCGTCGCAGCGTAAATTTATTCTATGGTTTCAGTGCCGGCTGTCACCGTGATAAATAGCGGTTGATGAGAATATATCTTACAACAACGCAACTGTTGATGGTTGTACCATTACACGATGGAGCCGAAAACGGAGGTTGTTTATTTCAAGTTTAATGTTTACGACGTGCCTCTATGTTATGTTGATGACTTCTGATGATGATGGGCAAAGTGGCATCAGAAGTTTCTCTTTGCTAATAATAATACCAGCTTATTGCTGTCGCACTGGAAGGCAAAGGCCTCCTCTCATACAAACAAGGCATAAGCATTGCTCACCAGGCTTGCTCAAAGCGGATTGGCGATTTTAAACTTGTATCTTTTAGAAGTCCAGGTTTTCACCGATATCCGAATTGTCTAAGAGCAAACACGCCGTTGACGCGCGTTTTTTTTTCCACATTTTTTTTTTTTTTTTTTGGTGGGAAATCATCAAATAACTTCTCCCGCCCTGGGCGGGGCGGGAGGGAGTGTCAGACTTTTACTGACTAAAACCCACCCATGTTCCTTCTTGTGCCCTTTGCGTTCCGGGGGCGCGGTATCTTTTGCGAACAACCCGCAGCCCCGGCAGGCATCGGCCCTCAATGGCCCCTTCCTTTTGCTGACATCTCTTTGAGGCGCGCGTGGAACACGAACGCGCCGTCGACACGGCTTTTTTTTTTTCCACATTGCAGTTTGTTTTTGTCTGAGTCGCGTGCGTATCGCGTCGGTATCGCTACAAACGCGCGTCAACGGAGCGTTTAAAAAACGTGGTGTGCACAGGTTCTAAGGTAAACTTAAAAAATATATATAAATAATAAAAGTCACATTTATACTTGCCCGGTATCGAACCCACCACTGGGCCACCACGACATTACTCTTTCATACTTAGTCCGAATATTTTTTCGTGACAATAGAGTTAAATATTTATGGTATTAGAAGATGGTGTCGAGCAAAGTGTTGTTGGGTTTGTCTATGAAAATCTCAGAGCAGCTCGGAGTTAGGATTTGTGCCCGGTTAATGGCAATAGGCTCGCCCCCTATTACATGGGACCTAAACATACCGGCGAACTGTGGGTGTACATTGGTACACCTCTGCCTAACCCTTCGGGGAATACAGGCGTGATGGTGTTGTGTATTAGAAGAATGTAAAATATTTGTTGTCACATGTCGTTTTTCTGATATGGGAAGCTTTTTGTTCAGACAGTTATTTGAGGGGTGCGCCTACTGCTGAAAGGTTGATAATAATTAGTATATGAACATTTTACTTTGTTAATTAAACTTTTGATTACAAATCGATCAGCCCTGGAGTCCAATTTCCGTAATTGAAAATGTTCTAAATGTAGTCGCAATCCCATCTCAGCATTGATTAATAAAAAATAATACATACATACATACCATCAAGTCTGTATTCCCCGAATGGTAAATCAGAGGTGTACCAATGTACACCCACTGTTCGCCGGTATGTTTTCAAGTCCCATGTAACATGGGGCCAGCCTATTGCCATTAACCGGGCACGAATCCTAACTCCGAGCTGCTACTGAGAATTTCATAGAAGAACCCAATAACACCTCTAGCGTAGCAGTAGCACTTAGGACCACTAGGTTAACGAGGCAGTTAAAAAACAATTTATGTGTAAAAATAAATAATGTAGAAAAAATAAAGACATTTTTGACAGATGGAGATTAAGAATAGAATGTGAACATTCCTGTTTATGCACCGTTAATTAATTATCATAATAATTAATTATTATGTCTTTTTTTTTTGTTGGTCTAATCTAAGGTTTTGACCCATAAATGGTTTTATTGTTGTAGGAAGGCGCGTGTGCGCGCGAATGGTGGGCAGTAATGGGGGGGCCGCGGCGCATGTCCAGTGCGCTGCTGCTGCCCTTCGCGCTGCTGTCCCTGCCACCAACGGAAGCTACCAACGCTACTACCTACCGGGTATGTGAATATCACGCATTATAAATTAAAAAAAAAATAAGGATAATTTTTCCAATAAAAATGGTACTTAGGATATGCAAAAATGTCACAAGTCTCCACCGTAAATCAGACCTTCGTGGTTCCATAGTAAGCACATGTAAACATGTAAGACCCTCATACCATCATGCCTGTATTCCCCGAAAGGTTAGTCAGAGGTGTGCCAATGTGTACAATGTACACCCACAGTTTGCTTATGTCGCCGACGCTGTACGCGATTGATCCGTCATTCGGACCGATCGCGTGCAGCGTCCGCGCCCCAATAAACCCCGAAAGGAACCCAAAAAACCCAAAGATTAACTTAACATTTTTTTTTTTTTTAGTGTTTACTGACTAAAACCCACCCATGTTCCTTCTTGTGCCCTTTGCGTTCCGGGGGCGCGGTATCTCTTGCGAACAACCCGCAGCTATCTTAACATTTGTGCTCCTTCTTGTGTCCTTTGCGGTCCGGGGGCGCGGTATAACATTTGTGCTCACGACCCGTTTTTTTTTTTTTTTTTTTTGGGGGTTGGGAAATCATCGAATAACTTCTGCCGCCCTGGGCGGGGCGGGAGGGAGTGTCAGACTCTTACTGACTTAAACCCACCCATGTTCCTTCTTGTGCCCTTTGCATTCCGGGGGCGCGGTATCTTTTACGAACAACCTGCAGACCCGGCAGGCATCGGCCCTCAGTGGCCCCTTCCATTTGCTGACATCTCTTTGAGGCGCGCGTGGTACACGAACGCGCCGTCGACACGGCCTGTCGTTATGAAACGTAAGGACGGTGAGCTACCCATTGCTCACCGTCCACAGGCCCGTATCTACGGTGGCCGTGAGTGGTCTCGCGGCCGGGGGTCGTCTCGCGGCTCACGACCCGTGGCGACTAATATACAGTTCTACCCGGGAGAAAATATAGGACGACGGATTTTAGAATGACACCCACACAAGTATTCTGAAAGACGACGCGCGACGCTCCACAAAGTCGATCTATTTCTGATATTCAATATACCATGTTTAAGTACAGCCGGGTGCTGAATTTGAATTTTTCAGTACGAAATCTGCATAGCCTTAGCCTGATAACGTATTTAGGCCATTTTCACACGTGTATCGCCGTAGTTAAAGCCGTGTTCATTCGCGGAAGCTTAAAATTGGGTTACGGCTATACGGGCCAATCCCTCGGTACTGCAGCCTATCGATATTTTAATTACAAATTAAACATATCGAGTCTGACAGAAAGGTTTGGGAATATAGGTGCGCTGCTATGCAACAAGCTATCCATGGAATAACCAATCGATTAAAAAAAAAATGTTTGAATAGTAACCGACACTAGTCGTGAGCACAAACTTTAAATTAATTTTTATCATTCTTTGGCGGAATGCAGGAGGCGGGGGGCCCCGACGCTGCACGCGATTGTTCTGTAGCACAAGCTTCATGTTAATTTTTGGGTCAACCCAAAAACCCCAAAAATTAACTTGAAGTTTATGCTAACAACTCATTCCGGTTACTATGTACGATAGTCAAATTCATGAGGAATATTAGGCAATCACATCAAGTCATGCCACACAGGACTGCAGTTTCCAAAGACGTAACTTAACGCGGATGAGAAATCACGCGATCGAAGACGCGGACAGAGACTAGTTTTGTAATAAAGTGACGGAGGAAATATTCTCTTAACCTCAGTACAGTATTGGATAGTTTTTGTCACAAAATAAAAGTATGAATCCTGAACGTCGGCCCCGATTAATTACATTTGTTGTAAGGTTACCAAAAATGTCACTGTGGACATTTCGCGAATTCTGACTATCGACTGTTGAGTTTGTTTTATTAAAGTTTCTGATTGTTTTATTGTGTCCGTATTTTTACCCGAATACAAACTGTGATGGCAAAGACAGGGTGTTACGTACAGACCTGCCTTTTTCATGTCTTTATTGTGTATTAACTATATCTTTGTATGTGGGTTTCTCCAATGCCTTACTGCGATGTAAGATCGGTTAGGCATAGAAAGTATCTATAAAGTTTATTTATTTCTGACTGTAAATCTTTAATTACGTTCATAAGCATAGGGAACCATATTTTTCACTTGGGAAAATGTAGTTGGGCTGCCTACGACTTGGAGAAGGCGGAAGTGTTTGTTTCGTACTCCTACCGACTAAACCCCACGGTGTTCCTCCAACTACCTTTGGCCAGGGCTCGGAAGTCGCTCAGAGCTTCATCCGCACCTAGACAAAAGCCAAATAGAGACAAACATCACAACCCAATCAATTGAACAACAAATTATTCACAGTCATGCAAGTCGCTACACTTCACAGCGCAACTGGTGCAAATTCATACAAATGCATAGATGCGTATACAAACCTACTGACGCAAATCATTGCGACTTCGAACGTTAACGAATACTCCATTCCCCAATGAGCCCTTCCCCCTTTCCTCAGAGGCCGGTATTGCATATAACACTGTACTGTAGTATAAATATATCTCCACCATCAATGGTTCATCGGCTTTACGTCAATAATTATGACGCCCCGAGGGTCGCGTACGTCAAAATAGGCATAAAAGGGATGTTTTTATAACGCTCTCTAAAACCTGCGGAGAGCCTGGATATTTTTTGTATCAACATCTTTCTTGAATGTATTTTAAGCAAATTGTAAAAGGTACCTAGAGTGGTACAATTTGTTCTAGGAGATAAAAATACGCAGGTATTTAAGTGGTGTGTCCCCTTGTTCAGGGATTGTAGGTATGGAAAGAAAGATAATTTTATAGTTACCACTAAATTGATTACTACCACTTTACTTAATAGTTGCATGTTCAGAGGGATTAGTCCCACAATATTTTTCAACAGTAAAAATATTCATAATAAAGGCCCCATCGAAATGTGCTCAATGCTAAAAATAATATTTTGTTTCGAGTCGGTCATCAAATGATTGGTTTTTTTTTTCATTCGAATTAAGGTTTTCTATTGGTTAATACTGAACGGCGTCCATTTGAAAACTTATGTTGTTGAGACCCCGAAGTTTGTTCAAGTTTCGAACACCTAAATAAGGCCGGGACTCATGTAATAAGGCCGCCGAATATCTGGCTACCTTGAGGTTTGTGTAACCAGATATTCATTGGAAGCGTCTGATTTTAACGGTTTCTGATATATCTCTATGTGTGTCCGTGTAATCTACATATTGATATGGTTGTTGTGTTTGTTAAAACTTTAATCACCTAGTATTTTGGGATATAAGAAAATGGATTTGAAAACGAAATAAACTTTTCTTTTCTTGGGTAAGATATTTTTCCATTGAGATATACATTACCGTATGTATGTCAATGGAGTTGGTCATACTATCACGCATGTATTCCTCGAAGAGTTAAGCAATGATGTACCAGTGTACACCCACAGTTCGCATGTATGTTTTAGGTCCCATGTAATATGGGACGAGCCTATTGACATGAACCGGGCACATGTCCTAACTCCGAGCTGCTACTGAGAATTTCATAGAAAAACCCAGTAAGACTTGCTCGACCCGAGAAACAAACCCAAGACCCCTAGATCGTAGTAGTCGCACTTAGGACCACTAGGCTAACGTGGCAGTTAATGAGGTCGACTTTAAGTAGGTAGGTAGTTATTAAGTCCAATTAATTTATAGGTATTTATCTATAAAACATGGCGATAGACACATTTGGTAATTACAACAACGAAGAGTTACCAAAATCGGCACAATTTTTTCTTTTTCTAGCAAAATACCTAATAGTTTCTAAGTATAAAACATCTCTCAATAACAGTTGAAGCGCTGTAGCGCTGCCGTCTACCCCTTTACATGAAGTTCGGTTTCTCAATGGCTTTTACGATGCCCGATAGCGATAGCAGCTTCGTTCGTGGAAGGTTTTAAATTAAATTGAGAACATGACGGCAGTTTGATATTAAATTCTTTAACATCTTTTTCTCGACTCTTTTGTTACAGTATGAAGTGAGACGATACCTATACAATTTTCAGTTTTGCATCGTCATCAAATTCAAGAAAGTAACTAAAACAAGACTAAGACATAACACAAATCCTACAAATATTATTAATGAGAATGTTTGTGAGGATGGATGAATGTTTGTTACTCTTTCACGCTTAAACGGCTGAACGGATCTTGATGACATTTGGCTCTGAGATAGATTGTAGAGTGGAATAACACATAGGATACTTTTTATCCCGAAAAAAATACGTAAAATATTAGATCAAATTTGACGCGGATGAAGTCGCGGGCAGAAGCTAGTCAATAATAAAATGAACAGGATTTTTGACGACATTGCAAAACTGCCCCTTGTGTACTCCGTCAGAAACTCGATGGCCAAAATGAGGAAAAGTGGAAATCATTGAAGGGGGTATCTTCTAAAAATGTTGCTTATTATAAAAAGTCTCATGTTAGTTGACTAACGTCAAAGACCATTAGAAGTGGAAAAAAAAAGAAAAAAAAGTGGAAATGAAAGAAATTATTTATCGATGTGCGTCTTAGCTCCACCAAAAGAATGTAGTTTCCAGAAGCCCTTCAAAACATAATAATAAAAATTTTAAGTAACCCCCGGACGGAAAAATAAAAATCCCTACCGCAGCTAACAAAAGAGCCGATAACTTTGAAACGACCGAACCTATTTTTTTTTTTTTAGGGGTGGGAAATCATCAAATAACTTCTCCCGCCCTGAGCTGGGCGGGAGGGAGTGTCAGGCTTTTACTGACTAAAACCCACCCATGTTCCTTCTTGTGCCCTTTGCGTTCCGGGGGCGCGGTATCTCTTACGAACAACCCGGAGATTACGAACAACCCGCAGCTTACGAACAACCCGCAGCTTACGAACAACCCGCAGGACCGAACCGATTTCCATCAAACAAAGCTAAGAACACTCCCGACTAAATCACCTTTCAAACAAAAACAAAATCAGTTCATCCGTTCGGGAGCTACGATGCTACAGACAGACAGACACACACACAGACGCGTTAAACTTATAACACCCCGTCGTTTTTGCGTCGGGGTTTGAAAAGGTAGGTAAATAACGTTAATAAACTGGAAGGCGAGCTTCCAATTTAAGGATTTTCTAATTTAATTATATAACACACGCTTCAAATATCGTATTTTAATGAGGTCTCTGCGGAGAGTTCTAAGAATTCAACAATTTGTGGGTAGTTTTAGAGTCTTACCTCCAAATTTATAAGAGAAGCGGAACAAAACAACAAACTGTAACATAATGAGCTTTAACCTTGGTCCAATAATTAGGAATAATTCAGTTAATTATTTGTGCTTTTTGCCAATTAATATTTTCTTTACAATATTTGTATGGACATTAATTTAAACATTATTCGTAGGTACATTTTGATTTTTTATTTTGTCTTTTCTATTTATCTTATTTTTTAATTGATTTCGACTGCTACGCTAGAGGTGGGTTCGATTCCCAGGACGAGCTAAAAGTGTTATTGGGTTTTTCAATGAAAGTCTCAGTCAGGATTTGTGCCCGGTTAATGGCAATAGGCTCGTCCTATATTTTCTACATGGGACCTAAACATACCGGCGAACTGTGGGTGTCCATTGGTACACCTTTCCTGTCCCTGTTATGTTAATTAGTTACATTTTTAAATAATTTTGACATACTTGATTTTAATTTTTCGAAACAGATACTGCAATAAGCAAATGTTGCGCATGTCTGTAATAGATAATAAACACTACCCTTTAGTCCAATACAATCATTATTATCCTGTTTAATATTGCTGAAGTGCCATTTTTAAGGATCGATATACATAGTTTTGCTATGTCCGTCCGTCCGTCTGTCCGCAGCTTAGCCCAATACTAGACTTTTAGTACAGGATATACATACTAGTCAAGCCGGCAAAATGGTAAAATAAAATCTTAAAAATAAATGTTCCTTACTACATTACACGTGGCCCGACACGCACTTATTAAACAATATTCTGCTCAAATTTGAGATAATTAAGTATGAACTGCTCGTTGAAAACTCGTTAGGAACAAATGTGGCATGGTTCAACCAACACTTACCTGCCGTCATCATTAACAAGACACGTGCCTCATATAGCAGTGACGTACAAATTGGAAAGCAATTGCTCACATTCAGGAAACTTAATCTTGTAATTTCTTAGTGGCAAGCCTCTAATAACTGATGACACAGTTCAATGATGTGTGGTGAGTAGGTACCTTTTATATTGATTAGAGATACTCTATTTAATTAGTTGAAAAGGATTTTGCTACCTGTTAATATCTTGATGAGGTAGACAAAGGTGCTCCCTGTTCTTCGATCTATAGGCACATGATATACGTACATCCAAATAATATAATTGCAGTGACTTTTTGTAATATAAAAATAACAGGTTGTTACTAAATGCTTAAGAATGTTTACCTGTTTGTTGCGGCTCATGTCTGAAACGGCTGGACTGATTTTAACGGGACTTCTACTGACAGATAGCTAATGTTATCAAGGGTAATTTAAGCTATTGTAGTCGCCACGAGTCATGAGCACAAATATCAAGTTATTTTTTGGGTTCCTTCCTGGGTTTTTTGGGCCGCCAACGCTGCACGCGATTAGTCCGACTGACGGACTCGTGGCGACTACTATACTTTGGTTTAAAAAAAACAAGTAATAAGTTCCGCAGATAACCGACATTCACGCAGACGAAGTCGCGGACATAAGCTAGTTATAAATAAATATAAAACTAGTACGTATCTACTTAAGTGTCAATGCGGCTGCATCTGGTGAAAACTGATATGATTCTGGCCACTTAGTGGATATTTTCCTAACAAAGGCTTTGCTTGAACCAGCTTCGAATGTTAGCGTTGTGCAAACTCTTTGTTACCGAGGCAGGCCCGAAGACGTCCACCGGACATAGTTGCCGGACACTTTCGGCTTCTCTTCCGAACACCGTCTGTGGCCTGTGTGCGGCACAGGCAACTAATGTGTTAAACACCTTTTTTACTCGTACAATTTGTATGAAAACTTATTTTTGTTGTTTGTTGCACTAGAAACTTTTAGAGACTTGTTGCTAACACCGAGCACTTTTGTGATCGGCAATCAGTGTGTGTCAAGTAGAAGCAACAAGTAACCACAGTAGATCTGTTTGTGCATGAGTCAGTTGATTCTAATAATAATATACAAAGTCGCTTCCCGCCGTCTGCACACACTTGGAGCTTTTAAACTACGCAACGGATTTTAATGCGGTTTTCATCAATATATAGAGTGTTTCAATAAGAAGGTTTGTATGCATAGAATATTATGCTACGACCAATGGGAGTGGAGCAGTAACCAAAGACGTAAGTGAACACGAGTGACACCACGGGCATATGTATAGCTAGTATGATAATGAACCGCCGCCGCCGCCGCGGGTGGCTGCCGGTTGCTTGTGTCGGACACAAGACACTAAAGTGTCCACTTATAAGCAGCATCTTAGGGTCAGTAGTATCAGTATCTCTACCTTCTCTTGTACAAGTACTTACACGAAATTAATTTTCGTTTTACGCTAAATAACGTTCATTACAATGCCGATTTTCCTTCACATTAATAATATCTCCGTCTGTCACTATTCATTTATATTTCTACGTGGGATTAATGGGCTTAATCCAAAAAATACTGGACGTTATAGGTACAAATTGAAGTTTTATTCGACGTGACGGTACAAAACCTCTCATCTCTGTAATAGGAAAATAATTACATTATTTGTTGCTCCGTACTTCCAATCAGGTTATGGGTGATCCTGAAATGAGATTAGTGTCGTGTCGACCTAATCTTGCGTTATGTAGGCGGAAAACGGGAAAATATGTTTCTCTCATGTTATTGTTGAAATTACAGCGTACGGTGTAAATTTTGTTGCTTCTGTCCCATCTTCTCGCTTAATTACAAGCCCCGCTGTTGCAAATGTAACCCTTTCTGCTGACGGCGACATTAATACAGCTGCTATGTGTTATTAAAACAAGCTCTTTCCACAAAAACATTCAACAAGTATGAATTCAATTTTGTAAATGAATTTCGTGCTTATCTCTCAAGATATGTTAAACATGTTTGAAATGGAATTTGAATGAAAGCGAAATTAGTATTCTTGCGAATGTTCTTTTTTTGGATTAGAGTATTTCAAAGCAGTTTTGGGAACATAAGTTAAATTGCTTAATCTATCACTTGCGATATTTCTAATGATTAGGTCTTTTAGGGCTTTTTTTGGATAAGTTATTGTTCTTTAGGCATTGCATCATCACTAGCAAGATACCACGGTTTCACCCGTATTAAGTTACGCCATTGGTTACTGTTCCGCTCCCATGTGCCGCAGCTTTCTCGATAAATGGGCTATATAACGCTAAATGAGATTATGGTGTTCAAACAAACAAACTCTTTATTCTTCTTCGCTTTATACCTAATATTCAAATTTTTACTAAGGAAACAACCCTGAAATCCCCAAAAGAGAACCCCTTTCCTCCACATTTTGTTGTATTTGTTCTGCATACCGCTCCTTTTTTTAAGCACTTTCTCTTCGGACAGTTTTCAAAACGTTACAATTGTTTGTGTTACCCTCATTTGTAGAGTGTCAAAAATAAGGGTTTCTACTTAGTAAGTACCTAGTAAATGTATTAATAGTCTACGACCCTACTCTTGGTTCCTTAACAGTTCACTTCAAAAGTAAACAAATTCTTGCCCTGAGTTATTTGTTAAACGCGACACCGAAAGTTATTTTTCAGGCTGTACATCTCTAAAGGGAAATTTTGTAACTAATCAATACTCGTTAATTTACCCTGAAAGGCGAGCCGTCTATTACTTTAGAACATAGGTAAAAAATCGCTTTCGCTTTTCTTATTTCCGAGATTTTCTTCTGAATATCCAAATACAGTCATATTAACAATAACTATAACAATGAGACGCTTGTTAGATTAGCTTAGCGTATTACCTACAAATAGTATTTTTGCCAGATACCTATCTAGAATAAGTACCAACTTTACTTTGTACTAAGTGATGGATGACAACACGTGATCTCCATAAGAAGCAAGGAACATTGTAAAAGCTATACGTATGGTATGCTACCAAACTGCTTTTTTTTGTAAGGATGGGAAATCATCAAATGACTTCTTCCGCTCAGAGTGGAGCAGAAGGAAGTGTCAGACTCTTACTAACTAAAACCCATCCGTATTCCTCATAATGACATTGCGTTCCAGAGCCGCGGTAACTCTTACAAACAAATTCCGCAACCCTGTCAGGCACTGGCTCTAGCAGGCCCCGGGTACCAACCTGCCTGCTAACCTCTTACATTCAATGTTTTTTTATGTTAATTAAAAAAATATATTACTCATAGAATCCGTTCGAGCTTTTCCAAAGCAGTTTCAAGGTAACATCATATTGACAGGTAGAGATTTGGAAACAGTGGCAAAGAATTATTATCTAGGTAGGTATACTTACCTACAACGTAACGGTGGTGAGATAATATTTCCCAAATCAAAATTGATTACACTCTTGGTGACAGAAAGAGGATCTCCGAAAGAGATGTTTATTTTATAATGGATGTCTTTTACAGGAAGAAGTAGAATCGTCACTTCGTCTGGTGCACGCAGTAGCCACTGGTGCAACTGGGGCGTTGTGCGTCACACATCGGTATGGGAGACTGAAAGCACCGCTGCACGCCGTACGATGGGACACTGCAAGAGCTAGAGCAGACCTCGCTGCTAACCTACTGCATCAGCTGGGATTGGAAAATGCCGGTAATAATAATAACATTCTTCCCAATGGAGTTTCGGACACAGGAGAAATTATAGTGCACTAGTGCGTGCGCGAACACGGGTGTACTCTGTCTTTCCCTCAATAGCACAGCAATCCGACACAACTGGGGAAAAATCATGAGCAGGACCAATGACTACGTGCTTTCCGAGACACCATCAACTTGTAAACGTCTGTCGTCAGCCAATTCTCGAGAATTGGTTTGAGACATTTACATATTATCATGTAACGGGAGCAAGTGGGCCTTGCCGCTAAGCTGGTTCATCGTTGCATCTTTTGAGTTCATCATCATCTGCGTAGCCTTTTCCCAACTATGTTAGGGTCGGCTTCTAGTCTAACCGTATGCAGTTGAATACCAGCGTTTTACATGGAGCGACTGCCTATCTGACCTTCGCAACCCAGTTAGTGGACAACATGATACCTCTTGATTAGACTGCTTGTCAGACTTCCTGGCATCTGACTATCTGTAACGACCGTCATAGATCTACGAATAACAGCCGGGACCAACGGCTTTACGTGTTATCGTTTGAGTTGAAACCTGACAAATTAAGCAGAACACCATAGAAAATATATATTGCCTGCAGCATAACAAATAAATAAGACCGTAACTGGGCTGCTGTACGGCAAAAGTTTATTCAAATGTAAGTAAGTGGACACTAAATATACACATAAACTTAATTACTGAAGGATGCCAATATAACTTCAAAAGTTTTAAAGGCTTCTGACTATAGCCTGATACGATTTCTATTGATGTTTTAACGAAAGCCAAAATCTAAGACACGGTACGGAGCAAGAGAAGTTTCGATAAACAATCGTTCGACGAAGGGCGAAATGGAGGGACCGGAGGCGCCTCGTAAACAATTTTGTTTGATTTGATTTTGCGCCGCTGTTAAATTAATTGACGACCCAGAAATCAAACAAACGAATCAAAATTATAAACTTTTTAGGAGAAATCCAAAGCATATTTTCGATTTCTGTTTGTTATTTGCCTGAATAATTTTAACCAAAGAAAAGTCTAACGCTTGCCTGGTATCTAATTCTGTGATCTTTTTGTAAATATAAATCTACATTATACTTCATTAACCGCTCAACTGACACTCACGCTTCAGACTAGACAACTTATGGTCCTGCATTCCTTTTTATTCCTGTATTTTGTGATGGTTCAGTTTCTCTCTGTCCAAAGAGGTTGCTGGTTAACATCTCCGACGAGGACAATAATCTGCCCGCTCCTGACAATCGTGCTGTCATACTACATCCCCAGTAGTTCGTTTCTAGATGCTTTTTTTTTTTTTGGTGGGTGGGAAATCATCAAATAACTTCTCCCGCCCTGGGCGGGACGGGAGGGAGTGTCAGACTTTTACTGACTAAAACCCACCCATGTTCCTTCTTGTGCCCTTTGCGTTCCGGGGGCGCGGTATCTCTTGCGAACAACCCGCAGCCCCGGCAGGCATCGGCCCTCAGTGGCCCCTTCCTTTTGCTGACATCTCTTTGAGGCGCGCGTGGAACACGAACGCGCCGTCGACACGGCCTGTCGTTATGCAACGTAAGGACGGTGAGCTACCCATTGCTCACCGTCCACAGGCCCGTATCTACGGTGGCCGGGAGTCGTCTCGCGGCTCCCGACGTCCGGAGCGTCTACCGCGGCGGCTGGGACGGGAGAACCGCTGTCTCAACCGTCCCGCCGCCTCCTTCTCAAGCATTACTGCCTCGCAGAAGGAGGCGACTGCATCCCATTCCCTCTCGCTCCGGACCATGGCTTGCACCAGGGCCGGACGCGAGAGTTCGCCGCCGCCGATGGCCGCCACGAGGACTCGGCGATGCTCCGCCCAAGCGGGGCATACCGCCACGGAGTGCTCCACCGTGTCCTCGGGGCGATCCACACAATGGTGACACCCGGGTTTCTAGATGCTGCGAAAGTAACTTTGCGTAACCACTTTCATTAAACCTCGTGCATGCCAGCCACCATGATTATAATAAATCTTCTGTTGACCTGGAAGCAACCAATAAGACCCATCATTGAAATATGAAATTATAAAACATTATTTTCTTTCTCTACAGAAGTCCTTATGGCGGTATCCCAAGGCCTGGTGCTAGGCGCGAGTCCATCGGAGCGAGCAGTGGGGGCGAGAGCGCTGGCCTTGAGAACAGACGGCGTTGTAAACAGTGGCGTGGCCTGGGAGAGATACGGCACCGCGGATCCTGTCGCCGTTGTGTCTCCGCAGTTGGAGAAACCGCCCGATCCTGAATATCCATGGTATAATAAATACAAATTACTATTATGATCACAAAGAGATGTGTAGTGTTTTGTTTTCTCATATTTTTAACTATTGGGTAGATGACACCACTAATTTTGTATGACAATACTAAACTATGACGTCACTTTTTTGACATTTCAATTCGCTAACTATTTATTGATTTCAAAGCAACTAAAATCTAATTTTATAGTTATTTTAAAATTCATCGGGTTTTCAGGGCTAAACTAATCTGTTTTTTTTAGAAGTTGTGTCTTGGAGTTATTGTTTAATGGTGTCATCTACCTAATTGTCGCATTAACTGCCAAAAACAGACACAATGCAAACGTAAATCTCACACTCTATTTAAATTTTTGATTGTAGGTACGTGTCAGCTCATGAGAGTGAAACTCTTCGGTCCCCTAAGTTTATGCCATCTTCACCTGATGCTACTATGGAGGGATGGTGGACGTACCCCTACTACAGCTGTGAAGCAAAACGATGGTTGTTATCTTACACCGTGCCTGTCTCTACTATTCGTGGGTCAGTACCTAATTTTTTTTATGTTTGTAGATTGTAAATCTATGACATAAACAAGCCAAGAAACCTTTTATATGTCATAGATTTACAGTCTACAAAGTACTCCAATAACCTACCCAGTTAACTGCGGAGTCGGTAATACCCATTCAAGCCGTTAACAGTATTTAGACCCTATCTAAAAGCACATTTTACCTACTAAAGTTTTGAGTACCTACCTAGAACAAAAGTTTATTAATATCATATTTAGCTGCCGCCTATTTTGCTATGTCTTGCCATTCTCGACTAGGTATTAGAATCGTTTCTAATCTAAACGAATCCTTTGAACCCCCGTATAACCTCCACACAAGGCCGTGAGATAATAAACCAAAATCCTGAGTTTTATATGAGTCTGGCCCACCCTATTTGCAATTGGGCCCGCATTGGAATAACTTGTTCATACCTACACCTAAATCTATACCTTACATAGCCGTAATACATTTCCCTCTTACAGATTGAAAGGTATCGTCTCGCTCGACATAGACATATCTAGTTTGGAAATAAACCAGTGCGAGGCGGATTCTAAAGATGAAAATGATAACCAAATATATTCCTTTCACGGTACACACAAATGCCCCAACGAAACTACTTACGTAAGTACTTATTCCTAGACCTTGAATTTAATTTGGAATAAAATAGAATATTTTTATTAGCCTTTTATGTAACATAATAGATAGAAATCTAACGCATTTATCGATTGTGACTGTTATTTGTCTAGTGTGAATACAGGCCAAACAGAGAAATGAGTGTGCGGCACGCTGGTTGGGCGAGAGGATCGTATATTTGCCGATGCCGTCCCGGCTACTACTCATTACTTCATCGTGACGGATATAATGGATCCCTTGTTGAAGGTAATAGAAATACATTACACACTGCGTATTTTTTCTTAAATTACGTGAATTTTTGTGGAAATATCCATCGCGTGTTTTATATCAAATAACTATCATACGTTCAGAAACAAAAAAAATCAAATGGTTGGACACACAATGGTTGTTGTGACAGTGACAGTTCGATTAGATTTTTGACATTTTACAATTAATAAAGCAAAACAAAGCTATAGTAATATTTGGTTTGGTTCACTTTGAATTTTGAATACATTCATATTCATACATTCTTATGTTATTACGTTCTTTTGTTTTCCACGAAGTTGTTATTACCTAAAATTAACTGACTGGGTAAGCCTGACCGCGTCTGCAATTAATATTTTTGAAGTTGTCAAAATAGGATAACAATCATAATTTCGTGTTTGTTTTCTTCCAGTTGCATACCAGGAATATGAAGATAAAGATTTAGAAAACTGGAGCGAGCCATACGAGTGTTTAAAATGTCAGCCGGGCTGCGAATGGTGTCAGGGTCCAGAGCCATGCCTTGCCACCTACAACTGGCCATTTCGGTATGAAAATTACCTATTACCTTCTGGCCGAGTCTTCATCCTCGTAGGAGTGTAATGCACCATAAATCCATTAATGTAGCTTTCTATCAATAAAAGAATTTATCATTCGGACCACTACTATTATGAAAAAAGCAAACAAACTGTACCTATTAACAAAACAAACGAAAGTACACAAGTATAACAAAAGTACTTATAGATTTTCAACTGCCTTGGTGGCCCAGTGGTCCTAAGAGCGACTGTTATGCTAGAGGTCTTGGGTTCGATTCCCAGGTCGAGCAAAAAGTATTATTGGGTTTTCCTATGAAATTCTCAGTAGCAGCTCAGAGTTAGGATTTGTGCCCGGTTAATTGCTTAAGCTCACCCCCTATTACATGGGACCAAACACACCGGCGAACTGTGGGTGTACATTGTTACACCTCTGCCTAACCCTTCGGGGAATACAGGCGTGATGGTATGTACTTATAGATTTTCAGCTAAAATTATATCTATCAAATTAGCAATTGGTAGTCTGATAAGACAGGAACTGGTACTACCATACACTTTTCTTAATGATGTTTGTTCACCCCTTAACTGTCAATATTCTAAGATCTTTACCAAGCTAGGACTTAGTTTCAGTACTTATTTCAGGCATAAATGGTAGGAAACCATCTTTCTGTTAGGTACAGTAACCAGCAAGAGTCGTGAGCACAAACTCCAAGTTCACTTTTGAGTCTCTTAAATGAAGGAGCCGGGGGCGCCGATGCTTCATGCGATTGGTCCAACCTCGGACCAATCGCGTGCTTCGTCCAAAGTGCCCAGTACAATACTAATCATTACTTACTTGTCTTTTTTTCTCAAATTTTTCAGGATATCTTTACTGGTTATATCGGTGAGCTGTGCTGTGATGACTGTCTGCCTGACCATCTACACTCGGCACCATCGCAGGGTGAAAGTGTTCCGTGTTGCCAGTCCCGTTTTTCTCTCCATCACACTCCTTGGATGTGCTATCATGTACATGGAAGTGAGTATGTCAGCTGCACACATACAATTTTCAACATTATTGTAGAATAGAATAAAGTAACTGCCTCGTTAGCCAAGTGGTCCTAAGCGTGACTGCTTTGATAGAGGTGTTGGTTCGATTCCCAGGTTGAGCAAAGTGTTATTGGGTTTTCCTTTCAACATTATTGTAGAATAGAATAAAGTAACTGCCTCGTTAGCCGAGTGGTCCTAAGCGTGACTGCTATTATAGAGGTGTTGGTTCGATTCCCAGGTTGAGCAAAGTGTTATTGGGTTTTCCTATGAAATTCTCAGTAGCAGCTCAGAGTTAGGATTTGTACCGGGTTAATGACAATAGGCTCGCCCCCTATTACATGGGACTTAAAAACATAACGTAAATATATTAGCTGGCGGCAGTGAAGAAGGCGTGCAGGGTCAGCGAGGAGTCAGCCGCTCACGGGTCTCCTCTCCAAACCAATCAGCTGTTGCACGCCTCCACACACGGCTGCGCTTGCGCGTTATTTTAACGTTCTTATTGTTTTAATCCATTTTCACTTGTTTGCTTGTTTTTTTTTTCATTTTAACATATTATACATTTTATACAGTCCACTCATCATCATTTCTTTTTACTCCACCACGACCAATCATCGCGAACATAAACTTATTATTTTCATTATTTTATGCATCTTTAAATACGGTAAGAATTTGGTTTGTCAGGCATTATTTATCTTTAGGTTTGCTAGTAAACAATGATTTCAATAACTTGTTTGCATATGTGCCCAGCCACGGCATGGTTAACATATGAACCATAATTTTATTTCAGATGGCAGCTATATTCCCAGTGTTAGATAGATACTCGTGTATTGCTACCAAATGGACTCGTCACTTGGGATTCTGTATCACTTACACTGCACTTCTCATGAAGACATGGAGGTAATATTTAGAAAAATTATGAATTTATTTTCGCTTCTCCAATTTACTTACTTGAACCATGCAATAAAATAAAATAAATAAATAAATAGCGTGTAAAAAAAGGATCGAAGACTGGCTACCTTTAAGATGCCGAAGATTGAGCTGTATTGAGCCCTTTACGGGCCTATGATAAACAAAAATTTTGTCCTACATTTCAAAAGTATAACTCTAAGTAAAACCAATTCCTTAAAAAATTTAATACTTATTTACTGTCTAATCATGTTGAATGTTGTGATGACTCAGTAGTTAAACCGGTCATCTCATGCATGAGGTTTTCCTTCATCCTAAGGAAACCTGGACTTATAATTAATATAATTCTGATAATGCTACTACAGTTCGTGCAAGTATGTTAATCAATGCTCTGTATGAGAAGAGGCCTCTGCCCGCATTATCTAATAATGATTCAATGTTTCAGAGTATCTCTAACATACAGAGTGAAGTCAGCTCATAAACTGAAGCTAACAGACAAACAGTTACTACAGTGGATGGCACCAATATTACTCATTATGCTAGTCTACTTAGGGACGTGGACTTTGTCCGCACCACCCGATGCTGAAGTTGTAAGTGTGCGATTGAACCACTGGATATGAAAGCATACCACTTGAAAGAAGATTATTTATTGGGTTATTGTGTGTTTACAGATAAAGGATAACAAAGGACTGAAATTCAAGCAGTGTACTTACAATTGGTGGGATCACAGTTTAGCCATAGGTAATTTGACTTTATTTTTCATACCTTGCTTGTGAAAAAGAGTATAGTTTCATTACATCATAATTTTCAACTTTCGAAGCTAGCATAAGCTTCTCTGTCGATACTCGACAGCTCACATACACATGGATAATTGCAGTTTAAAAAAAATAGGTTCCAATATTAATAATCTGCTTATTTTAACATTACTAATTAAGCAGTTTTTATTTGCCATTTACTGGAACAAAATCGAATATTAATGTCTAGCTCCAATTCTCATTCTTGCAGTGGAAAAAACATGAATAATTCATACAGCACACAATATTACATTACATAACAATTGAATATTTGGTTTTCAGGTGAAATCCTATTCCTACTATGGGGCGTGCGAGTATGTTACCGCGTCCGCCACGCAGAGAGTCTGTACAACGAAGCACGACTCATCTCTATAGCCATCTACAACATATTTACCGTCAACTCCCTCATGATAGCTTTCCAGTAAGTATGATAAAAACAGAAAATAACTGTAAAATCTTTAGTGCTTAATATATTTAGTTGTCCATGGTGTTTGTGCGTTTTTTTCTAAGTATCACTACTCTTGACTATATGAATGCACAAAAAATGCTAATGAAGACAAAGATTTTGTGTACTTGTGCATGTAGTTTGAAGGTTACTTCCTGATAATATTAGTCTTTTCTTAATGTACGACAACACCGCTGCGACATAGCAACGCCTTTTTAACTTGTCAATATAAAAGATATTTTAACGCACACAAATAAAAGACCTAATTTGTACGACAAATTATTTTCTGTGTCGGAGCCGCGCCCGTGATCTTGAAATGTCAATGAACGATGATCTTAAAACGATTTTATTTTTGTTTACAGTTTACTAATATTGCCTCAGGCTGGACCGGATATAAAATATCTCCTAGGGTTCATAAGAACTCAGTTATCTACGTCAACTACAGTTCTACTGGTGTTTCTACCTAAGGTGAGCTTAATATATGCTATGTTGTTCATGGAGTGCCATTCTGCATTAGCAATTTTGGCAGTAACTTCAGAGGCAAGTTGGTGGATGTAAGGAAAACCTGCTCTAGTGGAAATATAGACGATACCAACTTGGAGTGCCAATGTGCTGTTCCTCTAACAATGGGACACCTGTTATCGGGCACTGCGTGTGTTGATGCCTGCACGCTTAAAACTATGGACGCTATTGCGGGTGCCAAGGTCGTGCCTCAGATTTGGGCCGACTCAATATAGACTACTATCAGCATTACTACTGCCTCGTTAGCCTCGTGGTCTTGGGTAGAGGTCTTGGGTTCGATTCCCAGGTAGAGCAAAAAGTGTTATTACGTTTTCCTATGAAATTCTCAGTAGCAGCTCGGAGCTAGGATTTGTGCCCGGTTAATGGCAATAGGCCCGCCCTTATTACATGGTACGTAAACATACCGGCGAACTGTAGGTGCAGTACAGTCCCGCCTTTCAGGGAATACAGGCGTGATGATGGTATGTGTATCAGCATGCTAACAAGAAGTATGTGTGATATTATTATTTGTATCGTTTTAATGAACTATAAAATAAATTATTTCCAGGTGTTACGTGTAGTCCGTGGCACAGGCGACACGTGGGACAGCCGAGCACGTGCGCGCGGCGTACCCGCGTCGTCCTCACTCAATGGCATCGGTCTCGTGCCCGACGAGCCGCCCGACCTCTACCAGGAGAACGAGGAACTAAAGGTACATTACAGCTGTTGCATGTAATCGCCATATTAGAGTTTTAAAAGGCTCAAGAAGGAGAATTGGGTAGATGACACCATTAAATAATAGTTCCAAGACACAATTTCTATAAAAAAACACTTTATTTTACCCCTGAAAACCCGATTAATTTTTAAATAACTATAAAATTAGATTTTTAGTTGCTTTGAAATCAATAAATAGTGAATTGAGATGCCAAGAAAGTGACGTCAGAGTTTAATATTTTCATACAAAATCTATGCCGGAATCGCATTTTAACAGCTCATAAAAAGTATGTCAATTGATTAATGGTGGTCATGACGTAACGGTTAGTTGCTGTTCTTAACCTGAGATGTTGCTTTGTTGTGTGGCGTCGTTAAGTCTTCTTGTGGCTACGAGAGGCCTTAACTTATAGGGACGTACAAGTACACAAGGCATGCAAGGTGCATAGACTACAGCAAATTCAGATTTTTAAAGTACTTTTTTATCTTCAAACCTATCTGGACGCGAAATGTCGTGTTGTTCTCACTAACATCTTCTCATAATTACAGGAAGAAGTTCAAAAGTTAGCTGCCCAGATCGAGTTCATGAAAATAGTGCACATGGAGTTGCACAACCGTCACCTGCGGCCGCGGCCCGGCGGCTACTTCACTACCAACGCCAACTCGAACGCGCCACAGAGCCCTATACACCCTAAGACTGTTAACATTTCACAGGTAAATTATAGCATTGAATAGAACTGTTTTCTTTCAAAAAAGAATTTATGGAGGTTGTTTACCGCTGTAGTAGTTCTTATCGCATCAATACTAGTTGGAGCAGTTGCAGAAAGCCTTCTTTGAAAGTCACTTAAAGGCTGTTTCTACAATGGGCGCAGGTATTTTTCGTTCATATAAATAAATAAATAATTTATATGGAACATGATTGAAAGACTGGCAGCAAGCAGCGTTTCAGCGTTTTTTGGGATAGTCACGCAACTGCTATCTCTGATTTCATAATGTCTATAGGCAATGGTGACCACTTATCATAACGTGTTCCGCTTGTATGTTTACCAGCAACACTAATCCTCAACTTCCTTCCAGGACAACACAGAATGGAGTGGACCAGTGTGACTGGTAGCACTGAGCGATAGTGGGTGGTCGTGGCCCGGGCCGGCGGGCAAGCGCGTCACCACGGCGGTGGACGCGCGCCCGCCGGCCTACGTGTGACGTCACACAGGAACCGTTGCTTTGTTAAACACGCGCTCAGTTCAGTGATCAGACTTTAATTTGCATGTTGTAGTGGCTAAGGAACACTTTTATCTAAAACTCTGTTTGTCGTATTTCATACAGTCGGAAATAGGCGCGGATTATGTTCCGAGTTGCCGTACTTCTGTTCAGTAAACAAAATTGTTCGTGTTTATAATTATGGTGTATGATTTTGTCGTTTGTTGCATGTTAACATCGAGGAAAATGTACTACTGAAAGTAGGTAGTACATTCATATTTCTTCGAATTTCTATTTATATTTTCAGGCGATGATAAATCGTTGCTGTTGACTCTTAGATAGGATACTTCATGAAATAATATCGAAATAACATTATGTTCACGATGATATGATTCATGTTTATTACACATCGCTGTAGAAAAGGCTAGTGGTCATCTGATTACCGTTAAATACTCATTACTCAGCTCAGGTAGATATAGTATTTGTAACTTATACCAAAGAAATAATTGTAATAATCAATTTAACATCTTTAGTACAAAGTGTGCCACCAAAAGACATAACAATGTTGCTGTCAGCAACTACTGAAAACTGTGTTCTCGTAAGACTTGTTATTATTTATATCGCTTATAATTCTAGTTGTATCTTCCATACATCGTAATGTAATATTGTAAACATTCCAAATATTAATTTAGAAGATGTACGCTATGAATTAATTAGACTATCTAAAGTGTTATTTTTTAAATGTTATTTCTGTGGTAATGTTACCAAATCGATTAAGTCAAGTAAATGTATGAGAAGTAAACATAAAATGATTTATTATTTGTAATATGTATTTGTAGTTTTACATTATAAATGGTGGACACTGGGTGTTCATCTTTAGGACAGACAATAAGAAATGAAAGTTTGAAAAAATTAATTTCATAAGTCATACGGAATTAAAAACTAAACAAAGTCTTATTTAATTTAGATTAAATACTTAATTATTAAGTTTGAACTTAAAAACATAACAATTGTTATCAATTATGTGTTGTAAACTAGGTATATACATACATCATAATCCATTTGTATAGTGTTAGGCGTAAAACAAATTGTACATATGAGTCAAGATAAAGCATAAATTCTAAAGTGTTGTACATAAACTCATTAGGTATGATTAACTATTGTTTTGTTTTATTTATCATCTGTGATAAGCAGTATTAATCAATTATGAATGTTGTGTCATGTTACAGAGAGGTTGTAGGAATCTTTACAACAAGTTCATGGTTTAAGTTTTTCTTGGATTTTAATGTGTAGTTGTATGGACATGGCTTTAGTAAAAATATTTACACCTTCCTGCAATTTCATTATTACTTGACTACACCCAATTGCAGAAAGCTGTCATTAAATACTGGTATAAAATTAATGAGTTAGTATGGATAATTTATCGTAAAATTTTAAGATTTTGCACCATACGGCTGAAGGTAAGTACTTCAAAACTTCCTTTAACTAAACTCTAATTTAAAGGCCATTTCTGCATTAATTGGGTATTACTAACCTGTTACAGTACTGCTATACATATTATAATTAGGAGAGGGTTAAACCAAGGAATTAACTCATAAACCTTGTAAAGATTCATACAACATCACTACATAGATTTATTGCATGAGATAAAGGTATAGTATTGTAAAACAAAATGACTATCCATTGATTTCTTCGGCTCAGCTCAGTCCAAAGAGGAGGGCAGAGCAGAGAATTGTTTCAGACCAAATAATAAACCTTATTTTCAGTGATCTAAAGTGCAAACAAAATTGCCTCACACTAGAGAACCCGTTTTTGTCTACATCAATGTTAATATGACTTTGCACGCTATGATACTGAAAATATAGTATATTATTGAAATCGTCAGAAAATCTCGGTCTGCTCAGAGCCTAATCTTTCTTCTTCACTTTCTAATTATTATTAAATATAGAATAGGTAATGTTTATTTTTTGACGCTAGTTGGCTATCCTATCATTGGATGTAGATAGATATTAACTGTTACTGTATTCAGTGTGTATAGAATATTTTTCACGCTTCAGTTTCCAAGCTAATTTGAAAAATAATGTCAAAGAAACAAGTCAAATAAAAGCTAGTAAAAACAGCGTGTCAATCGATAGGATCGATGGATATGTGCGAAAAAGAAAACAAATGAAATACAGGTATGAATATTTAATAAAAGTACTTAAATCAAAGAATGAATTACAATAAGGTTTGGCAATGGTATGATTAATATTTTTTTCACATTTTTTGAAGTATTTAAAAAACAAATTTTGTAAACATATAGGTCTTCTATACCAACCAATTAATTGTTAATTATGATTATAATTTTAAAATGTGTAATTTGTTTTGTCTCGTCTATTCGTAAATATTATGGTGTATTACAGACTACTGTATTCAATATTACTCCACCTACAACAACAGTGACATGCAATACTCTTTGTATTGCAAAAAAGAATGCTGCTTGAATCTCAGTTATGATGAACCAAAATCAAAGTCCCGTCATCCAGAAGAGTAATATTCTTCATTTGTAGGTGTGCCAGTAGCTTAAGTTTTAAATGTGATACAAATAAAACTAGTACAACATAATGTTTAATTTTATTTTCTTAATTTTAATCTTTGAATCTCTTTAGACTTAACTATTTCATGTTCTATGTGCCAAGTTTATAAAATTTTGAAGTGAATATAAAAATTAAATGTAACAATTTTTGTATAGTTTTTTTTTGGAGATTAATTACATTTAAATAGTTATCATGATGTAACATGGGTGTTATTATTAGAATTGATGTAATAAGTATTGTTAATCTATGATACTCGTTTCTAGGTGAATTTTATGTAAGAGGTTCTGTTTTTACATTAAAATAAAAATGACTGTTTGTGATGTTTTATTTTCCTTACTAACATAAATTATTTAGATTTTTTATGCTAACACCATTAGATTCTGAAGAAGTTTGTTTATGTTTTTTTTTTTTTACTAGGTATTTCTCCTGTATCACGGGTGTGTATACAAACATAAATTCGCATGCACAGACAACCAGACCCTACACTATACAAATATTTGTACCATGCGGGAATCAAACCCCCCACGCCCAGCACAGCAGGCAATTATTCAGCAACAGTGACAATTACTGTCACATTGGCGCAAGGATTCATTTTGTATGAAAATTTTGATTAATATTTGCAACTAACACTGCAGTGATATTATTATTTATTATATTTATTTATTATTTATTAAAGTAACACATAAAAGTATGACTTGCTGGTATAACTTGAAATATAATTCTACCTTACATAGGTAGAATCTGTTCAAGGACATACAATTTTAGTGTTCCATTTCAAAAACCTAGGTTACAACTTACTAAAAATCATGCAAGCTATAGTTAAGCTGGTACTTATTTCTCTCCTTAAGCCTATATGAGTCATTATTAATAAATGTTATTTTGAAATGAGAGGACCTAACTACAAACATTTTTATCCAAGTAATACAATTTTAAGCAACCCCCACAGAAGAATAGAGATCCCTACCGGAACCGCAGCTGACAAAAAAGTTAATTATTTTGAAACCGCTGAACAGATTTTGATAGAAACATATTTAAGAACTACCGCTAGGAAAGCTGCTTAGAAATTAAAAAAAAACACATTTAAATCGGTTTACCGGTTTAAGAGTGCCACAGTCAGACACATCAAACTTATTACTCCCCTCTTTTTGTGTTAGGGGGAAAAAATAAGTATTGAAAATTCTATATTTGAAATTAAGGTCAGTACCCTTTCGAGTTACAACTTAGCAGAGGAGACTTATGTGGCCAGCAACATAACATGAAACACAAAAATATTCATTCATCAAATATATTATTTTGCTTCTTCATAAACGGAGCACTTGCACACAAGAACTGTGTTTCACTCTGCACCGTTTTCAAAATGTCACCATTGTCTGCACTTTTACAAAGCAAATCAATTGCCTCCATGTCCATCTTCGCTGTTTCACATACTTTTTCCACTGAAGCAAGCTCCTCTTCTTCAGCAGACAGTAAGGCTTCCATTAGAGCACCTCTTTCTACTCTTCTCCTTAAATTAGCTACCTCCTCCTTTAACTTTTCAAAGTCTGAATCCGATGTTTGCTCAAGTTGAACTTCATCTTCAGGCAACAAGACATTCGGAGGGATTTTTAACATTCGTTCTATTTCTTCATCGATAACCCCCAGAGATGGCCCCGCACGTTCACAATACAAACGAATCAACTTATCACAAGATCTTGTTAGAGTCACTTTATCCGTTTCATTGAGGTCCAATGATTCTTGCAAATAAGATTCCATATCTTTGACACCGTTTGTTATTTTTTGTTCAACCATTTGTCGCACCGATATCTTGAGGCGTTGAGCCCCAAAACCGAAATGTTGTGTTTCATATTCCTCGTCAGTGCCACCAGTCCATGGCTCAGTTTTAATCATCTTAATTAGTTAAAACAGTAAAAGTATGAAGTTTTGTTTGATTAACTCCGTCTTTGTTTCGTATATAATCGTAAACAATGTTTTGAATTTTTAACCGTACGAAAACCGCTTGACTGACGGTTAATTTACTGACACTGACACTTTGTCTGACAGCTTTGTTAAATTGCCAGAAGAAAAAAAAAATCCGAAACACACTTTTTTCGGATAAACCGGTTTTTTCTGAAAAATTTAATTCGGTTTTGACAACGACTTTTATATTCAGTTAAATTAATGTAGTATGTAGTTAGTTTTTTTTTTTTTTTTTTTGGTGGGTGGGAAATCATCAAATAACTTCTCCCGCCCTGGGCGGGGCGGGAGGGAGTGTCAGACTTTTACTGACTAAAACCCACCCATGTTCCTTCTTGTGCCCTTTGCGTTCCGGGGGCGCGGTATCTCTTGCGAACAACCCGCAGAGTATGTAGTTAGTTAGTAAAACCATTTGGCTAGACAAAGTTAATATATTTTTTAAATGTAATTTATTTATAAAAAGCTGACCAAGTTTAAAATGCATCATCAAAGAAAGTATCAAATTGATTTTTAAATGCATTGAAGAACATGGTGCATTCCTACAGCTACAATAAAATAATTTATTATGGAACTTGGCATCCATTAAACCTTACTATTTTATTGACGACATTGACCAGAGTCTGGACAACGACAGTTGACCACATAAAATCGCGGCAATTTTAAAAATCACTGCTTTCGGTAGCTGAAATTAAATAACACAGGCATTGCACTGAATAACGAAATTTTACTAAAACATACCGACGAACTATGGGTCTACATTGGTACACCTCTGCCTATTATTTCGGGGAATACAAGATGAAAAATAAAAATAAAAATATCTTTACTTTTCTTTCTTGTGTTTTGGCTACCAACTGCAGGTACAATAATTATTATTTAATCATCGACATTCCGCTACTTTATTGGATGGAGCAAACAACGCTAGCACAATTTAATATCTTATTTTAATACAACGCCATCTATTGCTAATTTGCGAGGTATAACGATTGTAATGAATATTATTTGGTTTTAACCTCGACAATATTGTAAATTTTCGGGTTTTTTTCTTTTGAGTTGTTTGCTTGATGATCTGCCTTGATGTTAAATTTCAAGCATCTAAGACATTAATTTAGAAGTGGTCTAAGTTTTTGACCAGTGACGCAGTCAGGGATAAACTTAGACCTTCATCAGTCCATAAATATGGAGAAATCTGGAATCTAGATGTTCAAGAGAGTTTTATTAGACATACAAAATTGCAAATAGATAGGTGTAAAAGATATTGATCCTCTAACTTAGCTGACACACTTCCGTGTACATATAATTTTAATAAACGCGTAAAAACATTTCATTACTTTTTGAAAATCAAATACAAGAAACGTTTACTGACATTCTATTATAACGTTAACAATAATTTTGCGACAGATGGCGTTGTTTGATTACTCGGTCTTACCCGGAAGTTGCATATAATTTATTACGTTCTTTTCCTTAATTAATCCATTTCAAAACTCAAGACTGGAGGAAGGCGGACGAGGACTATCTGTTTTCATCAATCTATTTTTCGCCTTTTAACCACCCTCTACAAACTAAGGAAATAGAAGTAACCATATAAACATTATTACCCCTCGCTATTTTATGATGTTTTGTTCAAAATCCTTATTATAATAACATCCCAGTCATTGAAATTGCAACAAACATAAAATAAAACTAACAAAACGGCGTACCGCCCGGGAAATAATTCGTATAAATAGTGCGTCATTCCATTCTCTCTAACTGTTTTGCGGTTCGCAATTCACTTCAGTTCAGTCGTTCAGTAATAGCGCGGAGTTCGTACTGTGTTGACGCTTCCGTTACATCACAACAATAACATAACCTCTTCGTGGTTGTCGTGAAAACTTTCACTCTGCGGATTTTGAATGAGTTTGTCATTATTTTTGAACTTGGAATAATTGTTGTAGGGGTTACTAAACATTTGATTAAAACTTTTTCCATTTTGTTTGACCGCGTGTGCAGGGAGTGTTTACGTTATTCACTCTTTGGTGTTGTGTTCAGTTTGCAGTTTTTGTGTTTTGACCGTGAACTTGTTGCTTTGAACCCGTCTTTGTGGTAAGAATCGTACTAGTAACTTTTTTTACACTTAAAAAGTTTGCATTGTTTGCATAATACTTACCTATTTCTATAGATGTCTATAATGGTTTAATGTTTATTTAGATAAGTAAGTTTGCGTGTATGTTTAATTATTACAATGTGTACTGTAGTGCGTAGCACTTCACTAGGAAGTCAAGAAACGGTTGATATATAAAAAATAACCAATTTGACGAATATTTTTCGTTTTTAGGGTTCCTATACCTCAAAGGAAAAAACGGAATCCTTATAAGACCACTTTTCAGTTTTTTAATTCGAAGTACATTTATATCACAGCTGATCATGTACCTATTAATAAGGGTTTAACTCATTTCGAAATGGATTTTGCAACTTAGGAACTGATTTCTACCTGTTAGAATATTTTAGGTGCCATTGACTCAGGGCTGATAGGAGTAAAACGGTACAAGCAAAGAATAATAATTATCGCTATTGCGACTAAGAATTTACCCATGTAATTAGGCTTTCTTTTTACGTATGTATAGGTATGCAGTTTACATTACATCGCATTGGTTTCATAGGTAAGTAGGTAGGTAGCTAGGTAGACATAATATGGTAGATGATAGCATTTATAACTGCCTATGATCCGAACTAAGTTCTACGAAATAACCATTCAGAAGAATCTACATAACGGTAGGATCCTAACTCCTAGATGGCTTTAATCTCGGTCATAATACAGCGAAACTCTTGACAGAATGCAAAGAAACAAAGTCCGCTTACTATCACCGCCACATTGCGCTTATTCCGTCAAACAGTAGTTAGGTATATTAGTCGCCACGAGTCGTGAGCACAAATGTCAATTTAATTTTGGGAATTTTAGGGTTCCTTTCTGGGTATTTTAGGCCGCCGACGCTGCACGTGAATGGTCCTTCAGTCGGACTACTTTCCCCTCTGTGCAGTCTGCAGCTCTGCACTAAAACAGAACAACAATTACATAGGTAGGTATTTCCTGTGACCATAAATTCGCTTGCCAAACAGGCATAATGGATTTTGCCAAAAATCTTCGTTTGTCTAATTTCAACTAGACCCAATGTTAACTGAATAACAAAAACCGGCCAAGTGAGAGTCGCGCACGAAGTGTTCCGTACCATGATTATCTATAAAAAAGGCAAATAAATCATGACTGTTGTATGGGAGCCCTTTAAATATTTATTTTATTCTGTTTTTTTTTTTGTATTTGTTGTTATAGCGGCACATCGACCGATACATCATTTGTGAAAATTTCAACTGTCTAGTTTCCACGGTTCATGAGATACAGCCTGGTGACAGACGGACAGACAGATAGCGGAGTCTTAGTAATACGGTCCCGTTTTACCCTTTGGGTAGGGAACTCTAAAAAAGAGAAATAATGAAACCAAATAAGCAGTCAGGAATCTCACGGGTCAGGCAGGACTGATTTTGATGACATCATGAAAAAAAATGTCCAGTCAAATTTCATTACTTACGTGACCTATCCTATCTACCCATTTAAAAATATATTAACCAGCTTTCCAAATCTTAATAGCACCTAAAGGAATATACATACCATGTTTATTACCCTGCCATAAACGTGTCCTTTTAAACACCTAATATTTTACTTATAATTACTTAGACTCTACATAACAAATCTTACTTTTTACGAGTTTTTTTTTCTTTATTTGTTTAGGGGCATTTATCACCAAGGACATGAGAGCCCAACGTTCCCTAAACAATGTTACATCCTTAACTTACAAAATAGAAAAGAAAGGGTCAGAGTCTTTGATGCAAAAACATATTTTCAACAATATGTTTTGCTGTGTCTGATGTTGGTTCTGCTAACATACTTAGGAATGCACCTTGATCGTATTTATTTATGTTAAATTTTACGAGGTAAGATACTACATACGATAAAGTTTAATCTATACAGTAGTTTATCAACATAAGCCCACACACTTAATTTGTAATAAATACAATAAAATAAGTGTTACTATTGCTTAATAACTTAGTGGAACAAAAGGTCATTGATTTAAATAAGAAACTGTGTTGAAAGTTGAAACTGTTGAAATACGCGAAATATAAGTGGGTTCCTACTTAATATTAAAATGATTTGTCTACCTGAATTTAATAAGTTTAAATAAATAAGAAGTAAGAATTTATCTACCTAAATTATTGCCAAGACCTTCGATAAAAATTCTTACCGTTCACAGTCAGTCATAATGATAAATCATCGACTAGTCAGTCTTAAATTTACGTAATAATAAATAATTGACTACCATGGGTTTCCATTTCGTCAAACTACCATTTATTACCTGAATACTTAACTCGCAACTTAATGTTTTCCCATTTGCAACAAAATTTTAAACAAGGTCACAGCACTAACAGATTGTTACAAAAAAATATTTAAACGGCGAACGGTTTGTGACATTTATTAAAAATGTCAAGTATTTGAACAAGTTGAGCACGGGATAATTAGGGACCTATTAGGTACTGGGGTTTTGCAGAATCTATGGCCGTCTCAAAATTTGCCGTGTAGCCTATAAGCATTTCCCAAAAGAAAGGTTTGTTATCACAATCTGACAGAACAGTAACATTATCATTGCCACGAGTGCACCATTACGGACTTTACACCCCTTATCTATGAATCGTGTGACGTTAAATATTGATGCAGTCTTGGCCAATGATGAATCAAGATTTTTCATACTAAAAGGTCATCGCACCATTCGCGCAATGTCATTGACATACCTAACGAGATAATAATATTTAAACCGTCAACATAGCGTAAATTAGAACTGCGCACTTTTTAGCTTTTTGGAACTTAGTCAAAATCAATTCATTTATTTCAATTAGACCATTAAAGTGCACTTTTGAACGTCATTTACAAAAATAAAAACTGTATGTATTTGTGGTTTCTGCCTAACCCCATGGGAAAAAGGCGTGACTTTATGTTTTGTATGTATATATCTAGTTGCCCATTCCAAAAGGTAGTTTCGTATGGAGAATAATGGGCAAGAAAGTTAATAAAACTTCTGTTTTTAAGTAACAAATGTATAAATAAATATATACTTAAAAATTATAAATGATGATTAAAGTATTACGACTGCACCTGTATTAGAACTGCCCTGTTGGTCTCGTGGTCGCGTGGTCGCAAGCGTGTCGGATGAGCATGGGATCTTGGGTTCGATTCTCAGGTCGAGCAATTTCTCAGTAGCAGCTCGGAGTTAGGATTTTTGCCCGGTTAATGCCAATAGGCTTGCTCCCTATTTCATGGAACCTAAAACGTACCGGCGAACTGTGGGTGTAAATTGGTACACCTCTGCCTAACCCTTCGGGGAATACAGGCGTAATGGTATGTTATGTTATGATTAAAGTATTTGTAGCGTTCTAGGTCATTTCACTTAACCATAGTCAAAAGGAGTCGGTACAGAGGCGAAGAATTCTAACAAAAGAGAGTTCTAGGTGGAAGTAAATTTCGCAAACAGTTGTACCTACAAGAACCAGGCACTATTATGTAGTCCTGATCAGAAGCTAGTGTTGTGAAGTTAGTTTCAGTAAAGTTTATCACTTACGGAACTATATATATGTGCGAAGTTGCATTCCTTACGGTTCATTCTTCTCGTCTAAATACATACCTTTTCCGGAATACGGTATATTGATATTGATTTTCTTTAAAATAATAGATGTACCAAAATCAGTGGTATCTAAAGCCAAAAACATAGGTACCTAGCTAACTATATTTTGGCTTTACCGGCCTTTCAAATATGTAGGTATAAAATAAAAATAAAAGTACTATCCCAAAGGCACAACGTACTACGCGCATAATAAGCGTTTGAAAATTCTAATGATCTAAAACTGCCTGGTATGTAGGTAGGTAATGGCACCTACGGCCAATAAATGTCGTACCGCACGTCACACATGCTAGATATTATTACGATCACGTGGATCCTCACAAGCGCATGATGTTTTTCTTTGAGGCTTGTCATAAAATTCTGCACCTTTCAATCTTCACTGCTAATGTATGTAGGTACTAGTATGTAGTACGATACGTTATGTCCATTAAGAGGACCGAACCCGATTGTACCAATATTTGATTTTAATGTTCTATTTGGTAAAGCCCATTTACAGTTTGACATTAAGCAATTATGGCGAAGTTAGCAAAATAATCTTTTTTAGATTATTTACACACATACTGAGTCACGTGGTCCGCTTATCATCTTGTACATACAAGCTGAAAGGGGCAACTGAAGGAAATCGATTAAGATAATGCCAACGGTCGCGCTGCGTAGAAATTAAACGAACCGATGTGATGGAAATCATTTGAATAAACGTTTTCCTAATAGAAAACGCTTAAGATGGATAATAGACTTTGCTAGAATGGCAGTGGAGGACGGCAGAGATAATGAAGGAAGCTTAATACGAAGTAGGGTGTAAACTACTGGAGACCATAATATACTCAAAGAAAACACTGAAGAATCAACGACTATAAAGGGTATAAAGAGAAATTTAACCCAGCCTAAATGTTCGTCCCATCATGGCGATACCTGGGTGGACCGTACCTTTTGGTTACGTTGATATTGAAGGTCAAAGTTCGTTTAATGTTTTTTACGAGTTTTAATCACATTAGTGAAGTTGCTACCCGTCATAACATCATTCATAAATGTCATGTAAGGAAACAAGCAGACCTACGACTTTTACTTCAAACAAGAGAAAACAATCTGATAGGAGCACAAATTCATTCCTTTTCCTTCCTCGTAAAACAAAACAAGTACTTAGATGCCTATTCTAATTTTGATTATTGACATTTAAGTGAAGGCTCAGTTTATAGAGCTTCGAAACCCGAAGCCCCCTTATTACATCCTTCTCGGCCACTTCCTTGATTGCTTTTCGACGCCGGCGCCGTCCGAACCCGAACAATTTGTTGTAATCCTCCCTCGTTATACTTAACGTTGGATGAAATTTTCCATTAAATTGTCAATATTGGACATTCAAGTAGAGATACAATCAAAATGTTGATGTAATCAATGTTCATCCCAATGTTTTTGTTGACATAAGTATATTGGGGATGTGTTGTCTCTGTGATTTTGCGGAAATTGATAATGATTTCAATATGCGGTAAAATACGAGCTATACAATAGATATTTAAAAAACAAATTGTGGATTTTTTGTCAGCATCACGTTAGATGATTACGTTGTAAACGTGGATGTTGGACAATTTAAATTACGCAACAATAATTGTTGGTGCGGGCTCAGTGGTAAACTATAAACCCATATAATTCAGTGCTACTCCTGTCCTACATAAACTAAAAATAGCTCAGCTGCTTGCACGTATTCAATCCTATGAAGCTTCTAGCTTTTATTCAACATCGCCTTAGTCCATGTGATCCTAGTGCCTAGTAGTATGCCTATTACACTTGAATCCGTGCGTGATATGCTTAGAAAAATATATGCTGGCTCTGGCTGGTAATGAATGATGTTTTACTTCTTAGTGCGTCTATGGCAATTTAAATTGAATTGTTTCAAAATTTTGCAATGTTGATGTTGAATCGTCTACCACTGTATTAAAGGAAGCGATAACATAATATCCTTACTGTTTTTGTTTCACGTTCCTCCTCTCTAAATAATGCATCAATGAACGTCAAACTAGCTTTGAAACTCGTCTGTAACGTATGCATCAAAACTAACCTTGTCCTGTTGGACTGAGTTCATGATCAAGGTCCTATAAGTCTGGAACTAGTATTTCTACTTAGTAATGCGATTAGCATGCTCTCACGTATTGTTACGCCCCAGCGACTTGCTGACTAGTTCTAATTATTCTCGAAATGATTGATAGCATCTGTTGAAAATTATTTTAGTTATTTAAGGAGTTTTAGGTCTTTTTACAATTAGTTATTCTTACTTGTTAGCATTGGTATATTAAAATTGTTTATTCGTCCTGATTATTTCACATACCGACTTAATTTAACATAGATTAAAATTTGAATGCGGCATCTTATTAAGTAATTAAAAATCAATAAAAAATTAAAATTGACAGCGAAAACACATAATGGGTTTAATTTGATTCAGAATTTCCTTGCCAATTTGGCATTTGTATAGTAAACGAACACGTAACTATTTCTAGTCTACACGTGTGCGACATATTCATATTTTTGGAATCTATTGGCTATAGAAGCTGGTATTATATGGTTACGTTCCGTCTTCGTTAATCATAAAGCTTCTGTACAATTTGTAGCGGACTCTAATTGCATCGGTAAAAAACAATTTGTGCAACGCCTAACTTATAAGGAAATGTTGTAATACAAAGTAATATCAAAAATGACTAATGCCACTCATTAAATTATTGTAGATCAAATATTATGTTTGGATAAAGCTCGTTTACGAGGTCATTTCCTTTTAATCGACACGTGTTGCTCTATCAACATTTTTATGAGTTAATGATAAGATAGATGGACTACTCTATATTATAATAATGATTACGATGTTTTGATGATTTAGTTGGGTGTAGCTCTGGCTTTTGTCGGTTACTCAAGTTTTTTGCTCATCCACTCTTCTCCACATGTAACCTTATTTGATATTATTTATTACTTCAAATTACATTAATAGAAAACTGGTTCTGCTCAGGATTTTATAGGATTAATCGGGACCAGTCTTATTTATAAGCAGATAAATTATACAATTGTGTCACTATATTATTAAAAATAACGAAATGGTACTTTTTGTGAGTGATTTAAGATTGAAATGTAATCGATTTATTATAGGCCGTCGAACCTTGTTGGAAGTTGAATAACTTATCACTGCAGGAGAATCCTTTCTTACAAATGGTAGGTAGGTATATTGTACAATATGCAGGTTTGTTCAAGAATTCGATGTTGGGTATGAGCCAAAACAAACTTGGTATACGGCACTAAAATGATCGGAGCATTGACAGACACATGTTTTGCACTATAAAACAAATAATATGAGGGGTCTCCTACCTTGTTATTGGCAAACTTTGCTTACAGGAAAAAAATATTGTTCAAATTGGACTGTAAAGTGCTATGATAGAGATAATATAGATATAGATATCTCTTCCTTTCGCTAATATTATATTATGACTAGCTGTTGCCCGCGACTTCGTTCGCGTTCGCTATTTTATTGGTTTTAATTTTGTTTTCGCAATAACCCCCTTTTTTTAATTAAAGTAAATAAAAAAATTAAATATAAATAGCCTTAGTTACTTTTTATAACATCAGCTATCTGCGAATAAAAGTCCCGTCAAAATCGGTCCAGCCGCTTCTGAGATAAGCCGGAACAAACAGAAAGACATACAGAGAAAAAAATTAAAAATTGTTTTTTTTTTTTATTTTATTACCGTATATACTTTCATATGCATTTAGTGAAAAGCTTGTAATTTCAAATTACAAAGAGACCTTTCAATTTTATTTATTTGTATAGATGAGATCAAATCATGGCTGCTAGGATCTATTTTTTATATTCCATGTTTTATTAATATGTATGGCTGGTTTACATCCGTGATACGTCACACATAAAGGTCCAGTTGAACAACAGCGTTAGGTACAAGTGGTCTGGCATTTATGCTGAACTGAGCCTGTTTGGCGCAGCCGTGGGATTCATTTTTTTTTTGTTTTTTTATTGTTATTTTTGTGTTTGTCTATTTCTCAGCCATGATAATGATAGCAGTAAAACCTCTCGAGCAGGAGACCCATTTTCAATCCGAGAATTTTGCTGCATAGATTTTGTCTGTATCTAGATGTATTAGATTTCAATGAAATACACGTTATTCATCCCGAAAACCGAACAGAATTACACAACAGAACTGCTGTTATTCATGGAATAGTAAATCCATTGACCTCCACGTCAATAACCTTCTACAAATAGTCCATAGCACCCCTTAACTAGTTATGGTCCTCGTAATGGCCGCCAACGCCTTGCTTAGATAATAAAACGTCTTATGTTGCTTAAGGTACTTACTGCGACAGTATCAGTTATGGGGTCTTACTTCAGTTTATGTGTCATCTGTTTGTTATGTTATCCTGTCATGATGCTGAGGATTAAATGCTTAGTTGATTTCTTAACCACCATTTTTCTGCCTTCATTTTAATTATTGTATTTTAAAAAAAAATTGACCTACACTAGGAAGTTTTCCTGTATTGTGGATGCGTTTACAAAAATAAAAAGTCACGTACATATCAGACCTGGAATAAGTACCTGTAAGACAGTAGGATACACAAGTACTTGTTCTATTCTTAATATCAATTTATCATCGGGTAGATCGTCCACTGGTTTGCCTTCCAATGATAATAAAAAAAAAGAATGAAAAATACAATTATATTAGTTCTGTGAGGGAATCGAATCTGCGACACGCAGCAGAGCAGCCAATCGCTCAGCCACTGCGCCAACCGTACCGTCATAGTCCAATTAGTTTACATGTTGTAAGCCTCTTTATCATCTACCGTTATCTCCGTATTCACCTCTTTTCTAGTTTGGGTTTAAATACATTTACAGTTTCTTTCGACTGTTCTTGTCTAAAATTTGGCTAATATAATGATACAGAATAGATCAATGAACTTTTAACTTTGATAACATTCTTGTATGTACGGGTTGAAAGTGATAACGTAACGATAATTATACCATGGATTCAGTGCATGATTTTGGACCTACTAGGGTTACCATTATGCGTAGGTAATTAAAATAAAACGGATTGTTCCGTACTTTTTGACCTGGAAAACCCTTTTCTTTTTTAATACCGTCGTAAAGTTTTGTCCATTGGGGTCTAGTCTATGTCCTGAATTCTAAAATTGGTAAACGTTTACATTACGATGTCTCTCCCTCCACTTGTTATATTTTACGTAAAAGCTTTCGCTACCTACATTCAGGTGAACAAACGATAACGAATACAAAACCCGTTTGGTTAGCTCGCTGTGCTGTTTAAAAATAAATCAAAGTAATAATAAGTGTTCAACATAACATACATGATTAATGAGCATGGAAGTAGGTACAGTTCTCATCTCAATTATTCGTCTACTAGTTAGACTAGCAATTTAGGCCAATTTTACGATGATTTAACTTTACTGTAGTCTACCCACGTACTACCTAGCCTATTTACGTCTAAACATACTGCAAACAAATAAATTGGAGTATCTGTTGATAATGTCAAAATAATAGCTTTAAATAAGACTAAATAAATTTTTGAAATCTCCGAAACGGCTGTAACGATTTTGACGGGACTTTCATTGGCAGACAGCTGATGTAAAAAGGAGCAACTTACTTTTTTATTTTAGAAAAAGTAATAAGGGTTCCGCGTCAAAATATATAAATAAAACCGACATCCGCGCGAACGAGTCGCGGCCATAAGGTAGTACAAAATAAAATAACACAGGCTTTGCAGAAAGAAAACTTTGTACTATCTATTGGTTGTCCATTTACATTTAGATCAAAGAATAAGGACTCTCAAACGTATTGGCTATCGGTTATTCCTTTTAGAGAGCTTCTAAAGTTCTAACTCACCTTAGTCTTGGTATCCAAAGCCACTCTACCTGAAAATATTCTTCGAAATATTGTGCCCAAATGATACTGGTTTTGGGCTGTTCTTTATTGCTTATATAGGTCCCAAATATGTAGTTAGGCCAGTAACCCGGCCGAGGTTATTTTTTCATTAAGGTCTTTCCCAAAATCTACATTATAAAGGAGTTTATACTATATGCTTCGAAACGTAATCTTGGGTTTTATTAGATTCCCTTTAGATGCCGTCTATCTACATTTTGTATTGAAGGTCGTAAAACCAATTTTGGAATAATATAGTCTTAACTCAGATTGTTCTAAAACAAGACGTTCAATCATTTTATCATCATCATATCGCTATCATTCTTTTGGGGTAATGATAGCAATACCAGTCTAAATATTATTGTTTCCCTACTGAAGAAAGGTCTGACGGAAAAGGTACGAGCATTGATCACTACGTACAAGGCGGATGGCGATAAACATAAAAATTATACTCATAAATCCAGGTTTTCTCACGATGTTTTTCTTCACCGCTGTCAGTTATGTCCAAGATTAATTAATATATAATTATTATTCTACGGTAATATAAGAAAAAGATGTGGAATTTTCTACGATGCTACCTTACGTAATTAATGAAGTACTCACAAACAGGTAAGTAATTAATTATCTTTACGTACTTAATAGGTATTTTAACGACGTCGCGGATTATAAACTCAATGTATGTACACACATGTTTGTAATCAACCTTATCAACTACTACTAGCCCCATGCTGATTATAATCAGCAAAACATTGAACGTGCGTGCGTGCGTATCTATGATTTTAAAATGTGTAAACAAAAATATTTGCTCACAAAATATTTCACTCGTAACGTCATTTCTGCATGCCTAAAATGACGTAATAATTTATACATATGACTACACCTGCACTTAAGAGGACTAGAATTCTTTTATACTATTAGATCTACTAGCCCCAAAAAGAATAAGATTATCATTGAGTCGTAAAGTAGAAGCATGGCTAAAATTTTGTGAACAGATAAAATAATATTAATATGTAGTTATAGAGGTGTTCGCACTCACCGGCTTTCATGCTGAACCCTTTTTCAGGCATCATCTACGAGTAAATGCTAAAATAACGAAGGTCTGGCGACTCCGGGATCTCGGTCTGTGTGTAGGTGTAATGTAAATTATACTCGGCAATCTCGATGCGATGCGGTGCAGCTGTGTTCAATGTTAAAATATCCGTCAGTTAGCAATAAAAGTGTCTTGATTTTAAAATTGCGTCACTAAAGAACAAAAACATATATGGTTCGAAATAAAGCATTTTTGTTGTTTGTCGAGTGGTTTTTAATACATTTTAACCATTATCATTTTTTTTTTCATTGATTTTTTAATTTGCTCTTGTCATGTTATCTCTTCGCCTCCTTTGGTTTACTGGTAGAGAATGCCTATTAAGTCCGCCTTTGTACTTTTCGTTGCATAAAGTTTAAACTAACTTATGTTAGCGACTTCGTTTGTGAACGTTCATTATTTTTGCCATTTCGTAAATTAGCCAGAACAAACAGAGAGACACAAAAATGAAAATGGAACTCGTACTAGTAGTCTAGTACAGTGTAAGGAGTTATTTTGGCATTACGTATAGACACTTAAATTTTATTTATTTCCATACAATATTTTCGTATAATAGGTACATAACTTTGAATTCGAAATACGACTATACCCTAGTTGACAAGCTGTTGCATGAATGAGGATTCCAAATCTGGAAAGATCACTGAAGTATTTTAAAGCACCGAGGAACTACGAAACGCTTGCTCACCCGTTTCGTAGACTAGACTACTTACATAAATCTGTAACGTAGTATGTACATTGAAGCAGCTGGCGTTCTGTTTCTGCTGACTCCTTTGTAGTAACAGTGTATAATATGTACCGTTACTATATACTATACTATTCCAAAATATTATTGTATCTAATCTTATGTAGCAATTTAAAGTCTTGACAAAATCAACTGGTTGCTAATTTAATTATATAAGTACATTATTTTGATTAATTATTTTTCTAATCGACATTAATTCTACATTTGAGTATGCCTCACACACTGATTCCTTGTCTTTGAAATGTATAAATGTATTTAATATCACAATGAATTTAGCTTTCATTTCTAATTTGTGGCACTGAGTACGTATTGCAGTACTTTGAGTAACTTATTTTTAATAGATCGTTTTGACATCAGTATAGTTTTATGGAATTGTACAACTTATTGTAATACATTTTTTTTAAAAGAGTATGTATGGAGTTTCTTGCCCGTTCTTCTCCATACGAAACTACCTTTTGGAATGGGCAACTACATTCAATATTTTTAATTTTAACAAGTAACTTTGTAGATATAGTAGCCGCCACGAGTCCTGAGCACAAACATCAAATTCATTTTTGCGTTCTTGGGTTCCGTTTCCTGGTTTTTTGGGTCACGATTAGTCCGTTAGTTCGACCGATCGCGTGCAGCGTCGGCGCCTCAAAAAACGTCGAAAGGAACTCAACAACCGAAAAATTAACTTGACATTTGTGCTCACGACTCGTGGCGACTAATATACCCAGGTTGAAAGAAAGATTTGCTGTCTGGTTTACTTTCTTACGACTCTACGACTACTTTCTTCAATATATACACCATCACGATTATATTCCCCGAAGGGTAAGGCAGAGGTGTAACAATGTACACCCACAGTTCGCCAGTATGTTTAGGTCCCATGTAATAGGGGGCGAGCCTATTGCCATTAACTGGGCACAAATCCAAACTCCGAGCTGCTACTGAGAATTTCATAGAAAAACCCAATAACACTTTTTGCTCGACCTGGGAATCGAACCCAAGACCTCTAGCGTAGCAGTCGCGCTTAGGACCACTAGGCTAACGAGGCAGTTAAATCAATATAATTTATAGTTTTTATCTAGGAGTATCTCTTAAAGGCAGTAAGTACCTATCTAACTATAGGTTATATTGTTCAATGTTTTTTCAATATCTTCAACTTTTATCATAACAATCTAATAATAAATGTCGACAAAATCAGTATTGCATCAATTGAGTGAATAATAAAAATTGTCTTATCCTGAAATACCTAAGTACTATTATCAATCAATCAGATATCGCCTAGGAAATACAATAACACTAAAATATAGGTAGGTAAGTACTAAAGTAGCGACTTGCTAGTTTAGGTCTATCCAACCTTATTTTATCACTCATTAGATCTAAATTAGAATAAAGGCTTCCCAGTCCGTCATGATGCTGGTTGCTTTCTACTTGGGCTGCAAGTAGAAAGCAACCCGGGGGTTACTATAATCAGTAATCACGTCATAGTGTCTACAGTGCCTAATTTTCATTGATAGATGCCATGTGATAATTGGGGCTAAAACAAATCTTAGACTGACTTTAAACCTAGTCAGCCTTGATCACGAGGTTATATTATTATTAAAAGTGTGTAAAACAGAACCTGTACATTACAATTTGAACTTAAAAAAATCAAACAAAAATAAAGCAAACTTGGCGAAAGTTTTCCAGTGAAAATTTCGCATCTCAAGGATGCAAAGTTTGTACAATTGCAAAGACACTTCAAGAGTTCAAGTACAATACTGGAAATGCTGTTCCTTCGTACTAACGACGGTATGTTTAGTATTTGGAGTTTATACTGAGTATTGATACCAACTGAACTACAAATTACTGAATTTATGCTCTGAATGCTCTCTGCTTATGAAACTACTCCCATTAGTTGTGTAAAACATACTTAAAATAAACTGCGAAGATATATGTTAAAACTTATGCTTATTACATACTAGTTTTTGCTAGCGGTTTCCTCCACGTGGAATAGTCACTTTAGGCAGACTTTTTTATTTTTAAGATACGTTTAACAAATGTTTGTTGTTTTTATCAAGTGCTTATACAAAGTTTCATCTCCCATTTCAATTCCTTCAAGCTCTTCTCTCGCGACAAAAGGTAGCTTATGTCCGTCTTCAAGGGTTATTCTATCTTTGTACTAAATTTTATCAAAATCAATTCAGCGGTTTAGGTGTGAAATCGTAACCTACAGGCAGCTACTTTCGAATTTATAATATTAAAAATTGATTAAAGTTAGTGTAATTTTACTCTGAGCTTATTATTGAAAGGTCACAAGTCTACGTTTTCATTTTCATGTACTTGAAAAGAAGTAAGCATCGCCTCCCTTATGTAAGAAATGTTTTGAATGCCACGTATATAATATAACTGCCTCGGTAGCCTAGTGGTCCTAAGCGCGACAGCTACGCTAGAGGTCTTGGGTTCGATTCCCAGGTCGAGCAAATAGTGTTATTGGGTTTTTCTATGAAATTCTCAGTAGCAACTCGGAGTTAGGATTTGTGCCCGGTTAATGGCAATGGGCTGGCCCCCTATTACATGGGACCTAAACATACCGGCGAACTGTGGGTGTACATTGTTACACCTCTGCCTAACCCTTCGGGGAATACAGGCGTGATGATGGTATGTACAAAATATACCTATACAAACAAAAAGCATTATCGAAATTGTCGTATCGGAACCGCAACGATTCGCCATCGTAATCTTGCAAATCGATCCGTGAGATTAAAATCCGAAACCTTGAAGTGTTTCTGTTTCAGTAGTCGTAATGTTCTTGTCAAGATATTGCTTTTATTTTGGACAAGTACCTATAGATATCACTATATGACTATATATAGTATTATATTACTGCATACAATAAAATCGTAGACACCATCATCTACTTAGCCATTTCCCAATTATGTTGGGGTCGGCTTCCAGTCTAACCGGATACAGCTGAGTACCAGTGTTTTACATGGAGCGACTGCCTATCTGACCTCCAAAACCCAGGTACTAGGCAACACTATAACTCTTGGTTAGACTGGTTGTCAGACTTCCTGGCGTGTGACTATCCTTAACGACTGTCAAAGATCTGCGAATGGCAGCTGGAACCAACGGCTGTACGTGCTTTCCGAGGCACGGGTGTGTCTCACCACCAACTTCCAAACTCCGGGCTGCTACTGAGCAAATCCTAATGAAAAAACCCAATAACACTTTTTGCCCGACTTAGTAATCGAACCCGGGACCCCTCGCTCATCGATCGCGCTTGCGACCACGAGACCAACGGAGCAGTCAGACACCCTGGCAGGAAAAACTTTTCATCGCTTATTAAAGAAGTAATCTGCTTTTCCAAAAATTGTGATTGTTGTAGGTAACCCTTTTGTGAAGAACATCGGATGGTTTTTTTTATAAAGGGGAAATAAATTAACAATCTTTTGGAGGTTTAGAATTATGTATTAATTACATCCATGGTAAAAATTTGCTTTGTCCCTTTCGCCATGTATTTATGTAAAATATATGTATCTAGGTGTTCCCCGCGACTTACGTCTTTAGTTACTGCTCCGCTTCCGTGGCCGTGGCCCGTACCGTGATGTTATATGGCCTATGACACTCCCAAATAATGTGGCTTTAGGCGCTTAGCAGACGTAGAGGCGGCCCGGGCTGGTTAATATGACCGCGAACGATACCGCAAAGGGAATCCTATACTACCAACGCACACAGAGGGCAAAAAGACCGCGCCGCATTTGCACACTTTACGGTGGGCACTTTATTGTTTCGTGGTCAAAAAGACTGCCCCGCGCCGTCGTCTGCGAGGCGCCTAGTGGGTAAAAGAATTTTTAAAAGTCGGTCCAGTAGATCCAGTGGTCATCCCCTACAACCTAATAAACTTCACCTCTTTATAATATTAGTATAGATTATATTTTTAATGATCCGTCAGTCCGTCAGTCTTCCGCTTCAAAACCAATAGTTCTAATAATCTCTTTCTGGTTTTTAGTCCATGTCCATGTGAGTCCGATAACGAGAATTAAATGACCAAAGATAAGGGGCTTTAAAATATCTTGCGCCTACGCCAAAGCAATCAAATCGTTAAGATAAAAACAATACAACGAAGTTAATGGCGGCGAGTAGTTTGTTTTGGCGTTCGTCAATATCACAATAAACATTAATTCATAAATTACACTCGCAATCAGTTCCTGGTTGATACCTACTTATGAATGATAATATCTTGTGTCATCGGGTTCGTTATATCTATTGTAAACAAACGATGGTTTAGTTTACAGTTCTACACGTGTAGGTACGTAAACACGTGTAACGAATAATTTTGAAAATTTAATTAGATGGTCATTTACCTGTTACTGTTCTTTTGTAGATGCATATAGAGTTCAAAAACAATTATAGCTTCTTTATTATTTCTGAGACTTTAATAATTAATCTTTTGATCAAAATATTGTTGTACAGTCAAACAAAGAGCCTAGAGTTAACCTATCCTTCTTCCTAATAATATTATAAATGCGAAAGTTTTTGAGGCTGTATGGATGTTTGTAACTCAATAAACACTAGAACTGTGACGGATCTCGATGAAATTTGGCACAGATAACAGCCTGGAATAGCACATAGGCTTCTTTTTATCCTGATAAAATGTACAGTTCCCGTAGAATAATTAATTTTGTCGTGAACGTAGTCACGGGCAAAAGCTAGTCTAAACTAATAATATTATAAAGAGAGAAGATTTTTTGTTTGTTTGTAACGAATAGGCTCCGGAACTAATTGACCGATTTCAACCATTTTTTCACCAATAAATAGGTACATAAATAGGTACATTATTCCTGAGTAACATAGCCTATAGAACATCACGTTGCGATCCAAGGGAGATAAGCTTCTCCCCTGAGCTCGTTGACTTCCAAAGCTAAAGTTATTTTTCACTTTTTGAAGGAGGTTGTGTTTTTTCGCAGTACTTGTACTACAAGTCACGGAATTATTGTTCGAGTGCTGCCTTGAAAGATAAACTTCCGTAAGTTAATGTAGGTGAAAGAGTGCATCGCAGGAAATTGGATTCTAATGTTTGAACTAAAGGGTTCACAAAATTATATGTCATATTCGTAAGTAGGTAGCTGATATTTACTCAATAAAGTATTACGGAGACATCAAAGAAGCAAAGGTTGGTAGGTATGCTTCATTAAGATCTAATATGAATTCCGTAGTAGGCCATTCTGATAACAAATAAGGATAGTTTGGTAATATAGGTCACTCAGGTACTAAGCAATAATGTCTATGTAATGGATGATGGTTATTTGATACCAGGCAATACCAATGTTACTTCATCAATTTATTTATACTTTCTAAGTTTTCTTAGATATCACTGACATCGGTAAAGAAAAACATCGTAGGAAAACCTGGACTTACAAATAAATTTAGCCTGAAATGACCAATCCACCTTGAGCAAGCGTAGTGATCAATGTTCGTGGCTTCTCTGTTCGAGTAGAAATATTTGCCTTGCAGTGGGACTATAATAGGCTCTGGGCTGGTACATTAGTCGCCACGAGTCGTGAGCACAATTGTCAAGTCAGTTTTTGGGTTTTTCGGTTTATTTCGGGGTTTTTTGGGGCCCCGATGCTGCACGCAATCGGTCCGGCTGACAGCCAAATTGCGCAAAAAATAACTTCACATTTGTAGCCACGACTCGTGGTGACTACTATTTCATAATTTACAAAGAATTTGCAGTATATTATACCTCGAATATTAATATTATTATGAAACAACTGTATATTATTATGTTATATAGTTTCTAGAGTCTGGTTCAAAATGAATAGGTACATTTATTAAACTGTTTATGTGCTTGTGAGCAGCTACTTGTTTCTGTATTTAATTATTATGGACAATAATTATAATGGCTCGCTTTAATCAATTAGTCACCACTATCGATAAATTGATTTCTGTTTCATAGTCGTATGTTTCTTCATAATTGAATTGCTTTTTAATCTTGTATACCTACAGTTCATGATTAAAACCGTAGATTGACACTAACATATTCGATCAATAACAATTAGTAGATTATAATATATATAGCACAATATACTTACTGACCCCCTTAATAATCGTTGCTTTTTTTTGGGATGGGAAATCAAATGACTTTCCTCGCCCTGGGCGGGGCGGGAGGGAGTATCAGACTTTTTCTGACTAAACCCCATCCATGTTCCTTCTTGTGCCATTTGCGTTCCGGAGGCGCGGTATCTCTTACGAACAACCCGCAGCCCCGGCATGAATAATCATTGCTTAAAGTTAGGATACGCTTTAACGTCAAAAATCTATGGTAAGGCTAAGAACTATGCTTAATAATTCCATAGGGTAGGTTACGTTAATCATTAAGTCAGAGAGAACCAGGAATGAAGGCAATTTACAAACAAAAACATATTGTTCTCCGAGAATACGTTTATCCGTATAAGTGCACTCTTTCGCAATAAAATAATAACTGCCGGCCAGTTCTTTAATCTTTCTTTTTTTTTTCGGAATGGCTTCTCGCAGGTCCACCTAGGAGGTTATCGGCTATACTTCTTCGAGGTGTCTTAAAAATTAAGGCCTCCAGTCGAAGCTTAAAAATTATAAACCAAGCGAGTACGCACTAAGGACACCCTCTGTGGGGTACGGACCTCGACCTAAGGCGTCCCTGCGGGAGGACAGCAAGGCGACTCTGGCTCTGCAAGACGTTTTAGTTAGAACTTTTGCTCAACCTTGAAATAAATATGTTTTCGTTACAATCGTTATTTTAAGTGTTGTCAAAGTAAGAAAATATACAGGCAGTAAAAAAATGCATTCTTCAGTTTGAGTAAAAACGATAATTACAGTAATTGGTTGATATTTAGACAATATTTCCACGTGGATTTTATAATTCTGTAGAAGATGTGTTTAAGAAATTAAACCCAACATAACCTTATATTCGGTCAAGAAAGGAGTCTTCCCATACGGCTGTAGAGACTAGATAACTAAATTCAATATCAATACATTCTGCAAGTTTATTATATTCCGATAAGGTAATACAAGATCTTGCCTTTACAATTTTATTATTTCACATCTAGACGAACATTCTATTGAGGGACCACCTGCGGGTTCTGGAGGTTAGGCTTTGTGTGTGTTCCTCCTTTGTTGTTCAACAAAGACTGGCCATATCTAATGTATTATTAAGTGACTCTTTGACAATTCAGAAGTGCCTGTAAATGGTTTTATTTGAAATAAATGCCTTTACTTTGACTTTGTGCAGATTGTGATCTTAATTATATTTAGCTTACTTTGAATGTAAGTCTAACTTTATGATTGCTAGTTAGGTAACATGGTAAGAGATAAGATAATACACGCGGAGATGATAGTAGATACAGATATTATCAAAGAAGACCTGCTGCGCCTAAAGACATTGGAATAAAATCAGGAGAATGTTGGAATACGTCATAACTCGTAACTATAACATCTGCCACTTGGAACCTTGGTTTGGTGATATTTTAAAACTGATACTATTTCCAGACAACAGAGCGTTAAAAGAGGAGGTTCTAGGTCGAGATTTTTCTGCGGTTCGCGCGTCATTGAATAAAATGATAATCATTGAATTGCTAATGTGATCTACATTGTTGCCGTGTGGTCGGGTGGGGAAATACGGTGTTCACTTATTTCGATATGAAGCAAAATAATTAAATCCATGTGGTCGATGTTTGTACTGATGGTGCACGAGTAGCCTACGAGTTTACCTTTATACTCTGGACTTACAGATTACAGCTTTCGGAATCATATTGATCTTATTTATAATAAAAATATCAATGTGACCATACTGATATTATAAATGCGAAAGTAACTCTGTCTGTCTGTTATGCATTCACGACTAAACCACTGAACCGATTTTAGTGTAATTTAGTACGGGGTAAGTTTGAACCCCAAGAAAGGACATAGGCTACTTTTTATTTCGCGAATTCTGAGCCCGCGATAACATTTATTTACGCGCATGACGTCGCCGGGCAAAAGTGCGACTTATAATTAATTGTAGATTTTAAGTTAATCATAAATTAATCTTTTAATTCTACGACTAATTATAATATCTGGTAAACAAAAGAAAAAAGCAATAATTTAATTAATTAACAATGTCTTACTACTTAAGTGGATTTCGTTCGTTAATTATAATGCTAATTTAATACAAACATGGAAGACCGTGCCAAAGGCAGACCGAGCGGCGGTATTATGCAAATAAGGCCCTTAGAGGCTATTTAGTTACGTATTCGGAATTATAACTAAATGCTCCTCACTACTAAGGTATTCGTGAAAGAGAATAGAAATGTGATGCAAATTGTTGAAGAGACATGTCAAAGGAATGAATAGATGACGTTGGTGAATTAAAAAATTCAATGAAAACCTTCCCACAAGGGAAGCCTTCCCACACAGGTAAGATTTCCCGGAGGTGGAACGACTACCTGATGAAGATCGCAAGGAACTGCTGGATGCGGTTAACGCTGGACCAGTCATATGGCGATCTGTAGGGGAGGAGGTCTATGGCGGTATTAGACGTCGTTCGGCTGAAATGATGAATTAATGAAAGAAAACGAATCAAACTTTAAATTCTTGATAATAGCTGACGCGAGATACCTACCTAATACATATTATAAAATAGTCCACGTGCATAAGCAACAATGTATCGACAGACGATGATGTAAACATGTATGCTTACTTCTTGCTTCTATATAATATCCGCGTGTATCACGGCCTTATTCACAACTAGCTTCTGCCTGTGACTTTGCCCGCGTTGGTATACCTAGTATGGATAATAAAACATGTCCTATGACACTCGACAATAGTGTAGCTTTTTCATTACTGAAAGGTTTTTTGTAATCGTATCAGGACTTTCAGATATTACCAGCAATTTCATTTCTTAATAATATTAGTGGATGCGGGCAGCGCAGGTCCTATCTTTAGGGAAGGCCTTAGTCCAGCAGTGGACGTCGTTCATCTGATATGATGCTGATGATAATGTTAGTATAGATGACCATCTAAACTAACATTATCATCAGCATCATCATAGTGTTCAATTGTTTAAAGCTATATGACCATATAGCACATATATAAACACAATATTTAAAGATTGCAAGGAAGACAAGTTGGCAAAGTGCAAAATATGTTTCCAAATATTGCACATAATTATACTCAAATACCCGTGCGGTGTATTATTGTGATGCGTCTTTGTAATTGGATACTTGCCTATTTACACCTATACATGACTCTGGTGTTACACAAACATCAATTTCTCTCATCCTCCTTGAGCACAAATTGAGTTTATCTGTATCAAATTCGCCGATGGTACGCCAAACTCATTAAAATACCAGATAATCTGAGATTTGTCCAACTATCTTCACTCCAAGATGAGATTGAATTGATAATTGAATCGATTCACCTTAAGTGGTACCTAAATTGTGAGTTGGTGACCCTATAAATAAAATTGAAGTGTTTGATTGTAATGTCAAAATTACAGGTTTTTACTAAATGTGTTCTACATGAATTTGCACATACTATTTTTTTTAATTTGCATATAATACAATAAAATTTATTTTATTTAGCATACAATAAACAAAGCATTAATACAAAAAACTCAAATTTTAGGATTCATGTCTGTCTGTTTGTTGTGGCTTGTCTTCAACTGGCTAAACCGATTTCGACGAGACTTCCACTGGTATGTAGCTAATGTTACTTTTAAGTTAGAAAAAGAATTAAGGCTCCGCACAGAAAATTAACACCCCGTGATAACCAACGTTCACGCGAACGAAGCATAAGCTAGTTTACAATAATATCAAAAGCGTTGATTGTCCAAATTTGTGCTTACACGACGACGTGAACAAGGCAATGATGATGTGTTGGATAAAATATGCAATCCACGTGTCTGCAAATAAGGTAAACAACCTAGAATAATGACGGCTACGTCAACAGGTTTCCAAAACAAAAGGTGACCATTTGAGTGCAATGTGCTTACATTAACATGCTCATGACTTATTGTAATTTCGTATCGTAAGGTTTTTAAAAACCTCCACGAAAACAGAAGGGTGTTATGAGTTTAACGGGTCTGTCTCGTAGATACCAAACGGCTGAACTGATTTTTAATTAGTTTTATTTTTTAGTATCAAGTCTTTTTTAGTTGATGCAACATGCGACAACGTTTGTGCCGGTTTTTTTTTGAAAATGAATGGATTTGAGACGTTTGACTACTAAGTTATTGTGATGGTTGAGAGTTAACAAAATATTCGTAATAATTAATAGGCTTCACACCTGAGCAGACTTCTTCTGTAAAACATGTCATGCATTTTTCAAAGATCGAAGTCTTCCAGCCTTTTATGGACCAATGAGGTGTCTAAAAGGGCAAGATTAATGACAAGGAAACACCAATCATTATCGTATATCGAATCTTAAAAAAAATATTCCTAAAACAAAGTCTATTCACCTTCAAGTCAACAAACGATGCGTTTTCCAACAAGGTGAACCTCCTTGACCGTCCTTCCGTCTGTCTATAACAATACCTACACAGTGTTTGGTAGTTTGTACACGATTTTTAATGTCATCGATGGTAATCATTGATCAATGTATCGCAAGAATGCTACTGATAACTGGTTTTATGTTCGCTTGTTGCCGTACCTACGATGGAGGTTGTTCAAAGTGAAGTTGATTGACCTGTAGACTGGCTTTACTATAAGATTTTTACTATCGATTCGTAGTCGATGTATTTTATCGATTTGCGATTTTAGTAAACTTTTATTTCAATATTTTGAGCTATTCGAATAAATCATTAAAAAACTTATCCAAGATACAAGGTCATGCTGTTTTTTTTGATCATGTGAAATTTTTTGGAAATCTTCTGAGAGATACAAGGACCGTCGAATTTTATTAGACAGCATTCCATTTAATTCCCCTTTTAAAAAACTAGGTATGCGACGTTTGACGGAAATGTACAAATAGTACGATTTATCAATATTAATCATGCTATCAAATAAATGGTTTCAAAGAATTAATTACGATCCTATCACAAAAGTATTAAGCATGCAGCCAATTTCAAATAGTATTTTCCTCTGAGATAACTGTTAAAAAAAATATATTTTACACAATATCTTTTAAAATCGATTTTTTATTATATATAAAAGTACATAATATTAGTTATAACATAAGTCCTTGTCTAAAACCCCCTTTATCCTTACCAGTATTCACGCCACAACAGTTCAAAACCTCATCAGAAATCAGCACTAAATCTTGGGTGTTACACACAAAATCAAGTGCATTTTAGTTTAAAATACCACGCGTCTTCACACTATACAAAATTGACGATTCGACACAAAATCTAACCCGACACGATGCGACACTATCTCAAGTAGGAACAGCTTCTTAAGTCATATTGCATCTGGATTTACGTTCACGTACAACGATTTAGGTTCGTCTATAAAACACTACGTGTCTGCAGCTGTTCTGGATTTGTCTTTTAAAGACTTTGAATGTACTTAGAATATGTGTGGACAAGCTTCATTACGACTGCATTTATCTATTTAATAGGTCTTCATGTACTAGTTTATCTCATTAATTTATTTGCACTGCTGCACGCAATGTATCCTAATACAATAAACCTAAAGTGTTTATTTGTTTGTATAAATGCTCTAATCTCTGGGACTACCAGGCGAATATAAAAAAAATCTTTTTGTATATGGTATCCAGATTTGTCAGGAATAATAGTATAGGCTATATAACATCACGCTGTGATATACGGAAGCGGAGCAGGTTCTAAAGTCGTAAAATAACGCGGGTAAGAAAACCAAGCGAACGCAGTCGCGGGTCGTAGCTAGTCTATACTAATCTATATCTAGACTTCTATACTTAATATTATAAACAGGAAAGATTTTTTTGTTAGTAACGAATAGGCTCCGAAACTACTGGACCGATTTTAACCATTTTTTCCACCAATAGATAGCTACATTATTCCTAAGCAACATAGGCTATATAACATCACGCTACGACACACGGGGGCGGAGCAGTAATGAAAGCCGTAAATTAACGCGGGTGAAATAAGCCATGCGGACGAAGTTGCGAAAAATACTTATCCGACAATCTTATTGACTGTGGGTGTTAAGTGTGTGAGAGATTCCTACATTCATCATGGTAGTAGATAATTTGTATTTAAAGTGGTTCGCCGTTCACCCATGACTTGTAAACTAATAAAAAATGTTATGTCGTGATTTTGTAATTACGTTAGCGCTGCTTCCAAATTATTGCCGACCAACTCAGTGCTAAATGGTCGGAGAAAATGGTGTGACATGTAATGAAATATTTTACGAGTATCTATGTAAACAATTACGTAGGTCTTCACTAAAATGAGTCATTTCCACACATACATATTATAATAAAGCTTCGAAGGCCAGCTATGTAATCGGATAATATTAGAGTCACATGGTTTCATCTCAATGTTTGGTATTTACCAAGATGATCTCATTTTCCCGTTATGCTTAATTTGCTGTGATAACAAAACGTTTGCCTATGTAGGTACCTTTTTTTACCTAACACGTTCACAAACGTTAGACGCTTATTGGACTGAGAAAGCCACACAGATGGCGGGGTAACCACTTACCTTGTGGATGGACAGCTCAGATACTACAGAGATCCGATGAAAAGCAGTCTTGCTGCCCTATGCTTGTAAGGGAACTCGGTCGTCGATTACCAGCTGTATAAAAAATTTGAAATCCCTATTCAGGAAGATCGAGGGTCGGTCATGTGGAGTGCTTCGATCTCACATCTTCGGACGATTGTATCCTAGAAACAATTAGAAGTAGGTAAGTAAGTTTTTCCTTAGTCCGGGTACTGTTCTCTTCTGATTTATTTCGTTGCGAGATTCAACACAGTTGAATCGTTTCTTCGGGACTCGTCGAGCTTTATTTCCTCGGAGCTTTTCTGGTAGTCGCCATTCGTGTTTCTGGCTTTCAAGTAAGTCCTTCAAATAAGTGAAAATAAAAACAGGAGGTACCTACCTTACCCTGATTTTATTTCCACTTATTTGTATTACTGTACGGTTATATAAAATAATTTATGTTTCGCAATGTGATTTATTGTGTGTACGGATAATAAAATAAATAAAACGGCACATCGCCACATATTGAGGCATAGAGTTGTTATTTGAGGACGTTGTGTTATTTTATTACGTTGTGAGCGATACTTTTACGGAACAGTAGAACCTATCCAAATATGAAAAGCAATTACGAAATATTTTAGGTACTTCGTTATTATGCGGGTTATTTTCTGGTGGTTGATTTGCTAAAATTATTGTACGGTTCTCATTACTGTCCAACATTTTGCTTTTATATGTATAGGGTAAATTATTATTTTTCTTTTGAACGAACTATTTGAGTTTTTCTAGTTATTTTATTTCTTGTTTCTTTTTAACCAAAGAGCATTCTGATGTTTAGCGAATTGCTTTTAATTTTACTATTTTTTTTTAAATGATATGGTCCTTAGTTTTCTTTCTCGATAGGGAAACTTTTGTCTATGAAACTAGAAGGGCATATTCTAGTAAACTTTTATGACCGTTGGCATTCTAATCTGTCTTAATCTAACAAAAAGACTATTCTCTATTTTATTTTACATACATTTTTGACAAGGTTCTCATATTGATGAGTAGCTGATATGAGATCGCGACTAGATTTTGAAAGAAATTAATTACAAGAATTGGTCTTCAAAGCTTCAGGTATGTGTCAGATAAAATGTCAAACGGCTGATATATCAAAAGCAAAGATTTAAGATTAGAACACGCGACTAATGAGCAGTGACCTTCATTATGACTGATGCGCGAAGTTATAAAAAGTTTATTATGATATGACTAGGCATGCGAGGAATAATAAACAGCTGGGGTGTATCCTCCGTGTCTACGATTAATTAGGTTCAATACTCAATGAAGATGACTCATCAAATCACTCATCACGATGGGCCTACTTTCACGACCTACAATGATTTTCATACTTTCATTTTTTGCTGATGATTTCGTCATTAATACATACTCGTACCATCACGCCTGTATTCCCCGAAGGGTTAGGCAGAGGTGTACCAATGTTCACCCACAGTTCGCCGGCATGTTTTAGTTCCCATGTAATGGGGGCCGAGCCTATTGCCATTTACTGGGCACAAATCCTAACTCCGAGCTGCTACTGAGAAATTTCTAATGAAAAAACTCAATAACACTTTGTTCGACCTGGGAATCGAACCCAAGACCTCTAGCGTTGCAGTCGCGCTTAGGACCACTAGGCTAACGAGGCTAACTGCCTTCATCAGTTCGTCATTAATAAATTTTTATTTTCCGTTTAATGAGATTAACAGGTTTTTATTGTTATAGGTACTTTTAAAATAGGTATAATTGTAACATAGTAATACCTGCTTACTTTTGTCCCAATGAGGGCAAAGCCCTCTTCTCGTGTAGAGAAGTCCCGAGCATTGGTCACCACGCTTGCTCAAGGCGGATTCGTGATTTCAAACTTGTATTAATTTATAAGTCCATGTTTCCTTACGATGTTTTCCTTCAGCGATACTTATAAAAAGCAGTTTTATAGATTGAATGAATTAGCAGTGGTGGAGATGATCTCAAATGTGATTTTCCTATATGGTTCACAGCGACAGAAACTGATGTTTTGTTTACGTCTACGAGACCTCTAAATCAGACATCTGCGGTACGGCGGTCCCCCATCCGGTGCCGCCTCCTTACGTCGATGTTTAGCATTCGGTTAAGGTACTCAGGAAATTCGTCTCGCAATTTTTATTCACCACACCTTATCGATCACTAGTTTCCATTAAAAAACTTCATTTGAATTCGGTTCACGGTGTTTTTGTTTCTTTCCGCTTCGTGCGTACGTTTTTGAACGACTTTTTATTTGTATCAGTGTTTTTTTTCCCTTTATTACTTTATTATTGTTTACGCGGTTCTTGTTATTAATTCGGATGTTATGAGTGTTAGTTGTGGTTCAATAAGTTCAGTTTCCTTTTTCACCATAGGTATGTGACAAATCTCAACATTTATTAGCATCACCATTGAAAACTTATTCCACTCACTTGACTGCCGAGCATACACTTCCCCTATTTGTGCCATAATTACCATGTCAGTGCAAGTTGCAACCAATTTTTGTCCTAAACCCTCTGTAAGTCATCCGCTCATCTAGTTCTCCTAAATCTATTCTAATATTATAAAGCAGAAAAGTATTTTGTTTCTTGAAACGCGTAAATTTCAGGAACTGCTGGTCCGATTAAAAAAAAATCCTTTTGCGTTACATAGCCGCTTTATCGAGGAAGGTTATACGCCATAGAACATTACGCTACTACGCAAGAGAGCGGAGCACTGACCAAAGACATGATTTAACTCTAACAACATGATATTCGCCACATGTAACCAGTACTATGTAATAAAGAAGTGTGGTCTGTTTTCATGGCGTACGGACCCGATGTGGGCGTATATACTTTAAGTGGTCCCAAGCTTTTTCCTGCAGACGTTTATTTTCATCTAGCCGCCTCTTCGCTTTATGTTTTCTTGACCTTCTAATGCTAGTTGTTTGCTTACCGACGACTTGTTGCGTTGGCGATGATGTGAAGAAAGTTTCTATCCTTTTTCAAAGAACGTAGGAAACTAGGAACCTTCTGAAAGATCTATTAGCGTTAGAGAAGACGGTGAATCATTTCCGCTCACTAACTGGTGTGCTGCGGAGGCAACTGTGTAGTGGACATGTCAGGCTGTCAATCTGTCGTATAATATAGGTGATGTCATGCTTACAGCATCCGATATCCGTCGGAAGATAAAGTGTAATATGTATAAAACTTGCCTTCATTACTGATATGGTTTATTTATGTGCGTTGTGACATAAGTAATTACTTTCTTCTTATTTCTATATATATTAGTCATCATGCATCTACTCGTACTTAATGTCGTAATAGTCTAGCGAGCTCGCCTCTTATGCTTGAGGTTGCTGGTTTGACACTGGGCGAGTAACAATGTGTCTTTTTCAATTGTACTTCCTATGCGCCGCACTGCGTGTGTGCTTGTAACTGACGTAATGTAAAAAGCACGCGTACCTAATACACCGTATTGTGACTCTAAATGCGGTGCAATAAGAGCGACTTTCCGAACTAGTGTGTTGAAAAAAAAAAATGTTTATGAACAGTAGGGTGCAGCTGAAATAAAATAAATAGGTAATATTTTATATATTTGGTAACGAATATCAAGTTTCAGACCTACGGCTGACAGGGCCCCTACAATGCCCTACATGCTATATCAATCCTCGTCAAAGCCAAGTTTAGACAGGGGTCGGTTTATCGTTTCGTGTCCAAACAGCTTCTTATTTCTTTTTAACTGAAACTGGTTTGATAAGTAGTTGGTCCTCATTTTTTGTTAGAGGGTATCATCAGAGCAAATATCATTATGTCATCAATGTCACCGATCAAAAAAACTGTTAGCAAAGTGATGACATAGTTTGGACTTGGATGATTATGATTGGACTCATTTCACGTGGTGACTTGAGTCCAATCGTAATTAATTTGCTGTCAAGTGACGCAACAATATAAAATCGATAAAACAGCGGCCTGTCAAAAATCAATTACCGGCTTAATGGACACTGACAGTTTAATTAACGCTCCAGAAATTTCCTACTTACTCCCTCAGTCGGAAATTACGTCGATTTTGTAAAAAGGCTTTTTAGATAAAGCCTTTGCATCAACGTTGCGCCCTCGATTAAGCTCTTATCTAAATCGCGATGTCAGATTAACATGTTTGTATTCGTAGTTGTACTCAAATCTTATCTAAGGTGTTACGTAGGAGTGAGTGATGTGATAACATAATTTATTATTTGATTTTTTCCGGATGATAACAACGCAGTTTGTGAATCTGGATCATTACATGCTTACTCATTTTGATTATTTTACCGTCCTTGATACGTAGCGCGTTGACAGTCCTTCATAATGTTCGATTCTTATCTTGTACTTTACCTACTGCTTTTCTTTTGTTAGCAAACTTTATGGCAGGAAGTTTCTGAAGGTATCTATATCCTTTCGCTAAAATAAAATACAGAAAAAACATTTTCATTTAACTTTGCCTGCGGAAAAGTTACGAATGCAAACATCAACTTTCATCGGAAAAGCGGAAACTATAACAAAACTGTGGGCAAGCGAGCCACCGGGAATAAGGTAGTCATAGAGAGATGCCTACTTATATACCTCAATGCGGTGGTTTCGGCACGTAATAATAGTCTGATAAACCGCAGACAACAGTGTAGGCAGACATTAGCGATTCTCATATTACTTACCGTATTGTGGTGAACAGATGATTGTGGTACCTTACAAATTGTATCAAGTTTTCGAACCATGTTTTCTATGTGTAATTCAGATACTGTATAACCAGACCACCTTAGTAGTAGTTCTGGCTTCGTAAAGAAGTTTGTCCTAAACTAATACTAATGCCATACGTATTTATGTCTGTCTATCTATTTATGTATTTATGCTGGTTGGTGTAATTCCACCAGGCTTTTCTATGGAATTCCAACACCTACTATGATAGGAAACAACGAATGCAGGAAAACGGACTAAAATAAATTAAAAGAGTTTAAGTGAAACGCAACTCTCCACACTATTCTTAGCTTTTACAAAAGCTAAGTGCATATCCGTTCTTTTAGCCGTGGCTGAAGAAACAACTGACAGTGTGGATACAGAAATGACTTCTATAGTAAAGATTTTATTTTAAATAGCTTATAGGTCAAGTTATACTGTGCACTTTATTGGAGAATACTCCACCCAAAAGATGAGTGGAACCAACACCAAAAGCCAAGGTTCGTGAAGCATATACGAAGATATCCTGTCGTGGTACAAAGCCTGAATGTAGGAGAATGGGGGCACAAATGTCGGCACGTTTCCACCTCTAAAACCTATCTAATCAAATGATATATCTGTGAGTCTTAATTTGTAGCGCTTCGTTTATTCAGAAACAGGTACCGACCCCTCCCATTTCCTCAAGCCTTATGGTAATACGTTTTTCACATCTACACCTTGTATTGATTTAAAGCTAGGATTGTTGTAAAAGAATATTATTAACGTAAAAACGTGGGCATTTCCTTATTCTTCAAAAACAAAGCTTAATGGACTGCTATGTTATTTCAACCTCTTTAACGAGATCAGTTGAATCGAGATCTAAGAGTTGATAAGTCCCTTTTCTTTTTGTTTCATTTTCATTGGGCTATAGAACAATAGAGAATATTTGCAGTCCCAAAGAGCTAGGAAATAAATGTAACGTATAATTTTACAATCAAACACGCTGTGTTGACGAAGGCTAACATTACTTATGGAAGTTATGGCCGCAAGGAACTGCATTTGGTCCAATAATGTTTCCAACGATATTGTGAGGTCTTAAATCGATAAAAATATTCATTTTAAGGTTTAACTTAAACCGACAATAATAACTCCATTCAAAATACGACGGTAAATATGAAAAATGTTTATTTCATCAACTTATGAATAATATAGTTAAGTTTGCAGTCATCTTTTAGGCAAAGATTTGTTTTGTGTTACGTGGTTCCGCCACGTTCCGCTCCGGTAAGACTGTTAGAATTTCAATTATCTTCTTTCTATGACCACTGCTATCAATAAAATTATTTATTTTCCCGTTCTATTGATCAAAGCGAACTCTGCCATACATATAAAATCACCTAATTGAAACTACCTCGCTTGTTCCTGTTTTATTCAAAAAGCCAATGTGTACCGAGGAAATTGGAATACCACAGTGTCAAGGGATTTAATGAATGGTCGGGTTGGCAATTTGAACATGCTGTTTTTATTGACGGGAACCAGTACAAACTTCCATGACTATTTTTCAATTAAGAGTAACACAATGCCGTCCTGCTACTGTGATGGGATTTTCTTTGTGTGTGCCTTTTGGGTTTACTTTCAGAACAATTGTGGTAGCTTTAATGAATACTCCCTAATTCTCGCAACTTGCGGAGTTTTAACTTGGTTGCGCGAAATCTTAATTCTTTTTCTCAAATAAAAGTCTACATCTTACTTCTTATAATATCAACTATGTTTCACTGGTGTGAAACTTTATTCAAAATCGGTCCAGCCGTTACGGAGATTAGCCGAAACAAGCAGACAGACAGACAAAATTTAAAATATAAAAGTGTCTACTGTGTAAACATTCAGTATGCATTTTTATTTTGATATTACTAACAGACACTTCAATTTTATTAATTAGATAGATCATGTTCTATTGAAATCATTTTTCTAGAGAGCTCCATTATTTTTTATTACCTACCTAATTGTTTTGGTGTAAATGAGTAGAATATTGTAACGAGTAACTGTATACTCACAAAAACAAAACACAGTTTGCTCAGCAATAAAGTCGTTTATACAATCTAATTAAAACGCAAAGAAACAATTACAAAAGCTGACGGCTTTTCCTGATAGGCTCTCGTGTCTTGTTTATTTTTTATCAGAATTTGTCTCGTTAACGCTCTTAATTACTACATTGATGAGATTGCTAGCATTTTGATCAGAGGAAATTTTGGAGTCCCAAAATTTAATTAGATTTCCTTCGTGGAAATTCAGATTACTCTCATTAAGATCTTGTTACGTATTTATTGTTGTTTGTCTTCAATGTTTTTAGTATTATTTGTGACTTCAAAATGTCGCGATGCCCAGTGGTTAAGGCGCCCGACTCTCAAAAATGAGGTTGTGGATTTGATACCGGGCAAGTACCAGCTCTAAATTTATGTTCGACATCACTGACATCGGTAAAGAAAATCATCGTGAGGTAACCTGGACTTATAAGTAATATAAGTCTGAAATTGCCAATGCGGTTGAAGCAAACGTGGTGATCAGTCATGCCTTCTCTGTATGAGAAGAGGCCTTTGCCCAGCAGTGGGACTATAGGCTGGTATTATTATTGTAACTAGTAGGTACTATTCTTAATAGCCATCTATAACTAGATTCTACTTTTAATGTGCTTCAACAATTTCGGTGGGTCTGCGGATGTACGTTACCCTATTTGTAAATCAAAATAGCTGACGTGTTTAGCATACTGCGATCCAATATCCACCAGGTTGCTTCCATTTCATATGAATTTCAGTCTGGTCGATGCGTCGGGAACGTTTGCCCGAAGAATGGTAATGAATTCTTTTCAAAATACAACGCTTTGATGTTGAAATTTATTCAGATTTTTACGCTTATCATTTCCATTTGAGTTAATGTCTGTACCATTTTGAGTTCGTATGAATGTTAGAGTTTTAAGAACCTAGTTGAAATGTTAATGCAACAAGTGAATATAAAAATACAATCATTAAAATGCACTTACTCATCAGAATTTGTGACGTTATTTGTACGATTTGAATTTTGATTTTTCGAACATTCAAGACAGTAATTCCTCAAAATCTTTACATTTTGTTGCAATGATTTTTAAATACAAATTATTAAAAACATTAGTAAAGGAAATAAGCAAAGGATACAAATCAAGATAAGAATTAACTCTTTGCTATTTACCTGAAACGTTGAAAAGTACAGCTACGTACTATTTCTTGTCTTTTTACATATATGAAGTAAGTGTTAATCGACTCTTGTCGCTACAAGAGTCCAAAAAAATACCGACTCCATACTATATCTTAATTTATACTGACAGTTCTGTTATCATTCATCCGGAAAAATTGAAATAAAACACGAGACAGCACATGAAAGTCGCCTCATTTTAAAATACTGCATCACCGACATTAAACAGAGCCACGATGTTCGCAGTAACACGGCCGTAACAAACTAACAATGTGTTTAGTAAACATTAGGTGCAGAAGTTAATTTTATCACCAGTTTCAAAGACGAGTTAGACGTACCAAAACATTTAAACAGTGATAAATAAATAACTTTGTAAGCCTTTCATGTTATTGTATAGAACTAGCCTTACGAAGGAGTAGAGATACGGTGTAGCCCGTGAAAACGGTTGAGTCCGAAAGTAACCCGAGTATTTCCGGACATACACGAATGATATGCATTGCATTTTGCTATAAAATATATATGCTTACGAATGTTATCATTGGCGGGCTTGTTTCAAAGACTGCGTGCTTGCCTGGTCTGTGCAAGGTAGTAATATTTAATATTCGTTGTTTGGAGGCACACAATATTATTTTTATTTTTCTCTCGTGAGGATGTCCTCATAGACTCAGTCCTCCTCGGGGAAGGCGGAGAGGTGTATCGGACTCCTACCGCTTCAAACACCACAGTGTGTCCTTTACCTTTGTCCGGGGCACGAGGGTCTCTCAGAGCTTTCTTCCGCATTCCGGGAGGTATTGACACGCCAACACCACAAGGCGGGTCCTGTCGCCCAGTGCGGTCGCCAACCACCGCGCCTTACTCTCGAGCCTGTCTCTGTTCCGGCGACGGACTGCTGCGAGTCGCATTATATAATGTCATCTATAGTCAACATACATGTTGGTCAACCAACACTTTTCTTACCGTCTTCACGTGTGTGTGTGTGCAGTTACAATTATTAGAACTATGACCGAGTATTTGCTTACTTTATGAGTGTAAGTAGTATATACTAGGTACTTACCGTACTTACGAAGCTGACATTCGCGTGCTAATTTTGCTAAACGATGGAGAAAACCGTAGCTGTGACTTAATTAAGATGATATCGGTTTCCGATCATGAAGTTAGGCGTTGATCCTTAGCAGGTTATAAAGTAAATTGGATTTTCGCGCAGAAAAAATGTCTTACGTTGGTACTTTTATTCGCGTAAAAGAAGAAAGCCCCACCATTTCCATTCACAGACTATTTCATAAAAACTAGTGTAAATACGTATTTATACATAAATTGCATTGAATGACGCAATAATCAATGTTTTGATTTGTAAATGTTAACCGGAAAATCCCTCCATAAGCAAAAATAGAATCCAGTGTTCTATTTAGGTTAAAACCACAACATCTGTTTAAAAAGCTTCAATAATAAACACGTGATGAGAAAACCAAAATTATTAGTAATATATTGTTGATTAGATAGAATGGCAACATCATGCCTGTATTCCTAAGGGAGTAGGCAGTGTGATACTATCACTAGAATGATAGTACACACATCTATATTTAGACGGTTTTCTTTAAGTCCCTTTGTCGCCAAACTAAAATAAACAAGACACGTTGGCATTGGGAAGGATGAAAAACCGAATAACCCTTCGCCCAACCTTGAAATCAGAAGTATCTGCATCATTCTATCTTTGATATGATGTGCTCACTTTAAATGTATTACTTTACTAGCTTTTGCCCGCGACTTCGTTTGCACGAATATCGGTTATGGCGGACGAAGATGAAATCGCGGATTAAAAATATACATACATACAATCACGCCTGTATTCCTCGAAGGGTTAGGCAGAGGTGTACCAATGTACACCCACAGTTCGCCGGTATGTTTAGGTCCCATGTAATAGGAGGCGAGCCTATTGCCATTAACCGAGCACAAATCATAACTCCGAGCTGCTACTAAGAATTTCATAGAAAAACCCAATAACACTTTTAGCTCGACCTGGGAATCGAACCCAAGACCTCTAGCGTAGCAGTCGCGCTTAGGACCACTAGGTTACCGAGGCGGATTAAAAACTTTTTTACAAAAATGACAACCTCCTTCAAAAACTAAAAAGTGAAAAAAAAAACTTTAGTTTGGAAATCAATGAGCTCAGGGGAGAAGTCATTTGATGATCGCCCATCCGGAACAAAAAAGAACCTTTCGAAGTCGGTGGCAATACAAAAGAACCAAAGCCGCCGACTTCCTTAGACCTATCAAACAAAATTGATTCTTAACTGGCGGAGTTATTCCGTAACACACATACAAAAAAAAAGCAAAAACATACAGACGAATTGTTAACCTTCTTCTTTTTGAAGTCGGTTAAAAAGTAGCCTGTGTCTTTATCCAGGTCCCAAGGTATCTCATTGTCAAATCGATAACGGACGGACTGAGATAGTTATACCTTAGAATATTATAGTATTAACTGCCTCATTGGCCTAGTAACTGCCTCATTGGCCTAGTGGTCTTAAGCGCGACTGCTACGCTAGAGGTCTTGGGTTCGATTCCCAGGTCGAGCAAAAATGTTATTGGGTTTTTCTATGAAATTTTCAGTAACAGCTCGGAGTTAGGATTTGTGCCCGGTTAATGGCAATAGGCTCGCCCCCTATTACATGGGACCTAAACATACCGGCGAACTGTGGGTGTACATTGTTACACCTCTGCCTAACCCTTCGGGGAATATAGGCGTGATGGTATGTATTATAGTATTGATAGCCACACTTTACACGTTGACAGATTTACACCGTCGCGAAATTTTTAGTGTTGTCAGCTGTTTTGTTCAGCCGTCATCGATAAATTAATTAATTTAGTATATGTATATTTCTTACAAGTTACATCATCGGCTAAACATGTTAGTAGGTAATAAAAATATCCACCGATAAAACTGTAATGTATCTGATGCTGTCAGAGATTTTGAAAGATCTGGCGACGATAGAATACCCCGAGATAGTGGTGATAGCATCTTCGGATCATCTCTGTCAGAATGCAGGCATCTGCGATTTGTTACAAATGTATTTCGCAGTGCATAGCAAAGCTTAACAAGATAAGAGTTTATTGTAAAGAAATTAAATTCATTATTCAATATTAAATTCAGATAATTACAGTATACTGAGAAAGAGTCATGGCTGTTTGAGAAATTCACTTTTTATTGTGTTTTCAATAAAAAAAATCTATTAAATTCTCAGTAGCAGCTCGGATTTAGGATTTGTGCCCGGTTAATGGCAATAGGCTCGCCCCCTATTACATGGGCCCTAAACATACCGGCGAACTGTGTGTGTACATTGTTAAACCACTGCCTAACCCTTCGGGGAATACAGGCGTGATGGTATGTACAATTTTGCATTGGTTGTCATTGTCACTTTCGTTCTTTACCCGACTGCCCCTGAAGGAGGATAATGTTTTTAAACGTGAAGGTTTAAGATTTTAGATTTTACCCAAAACTACCTTTTTAGACTGGATACTGAAAGCAGAAAATCAGGCATAGGCAACTTGATAGTGGCATACATATGCCACTATCAAGTTGCCTATGCCTGATTTTTGGCGAATTTTTTTATTGTGATTATGTAATCACAATAAAAAAATTCGCCCTCATTTCATTTCTTAGCTTACCATGACGAGAAAAAACCACTTAGCTTTTAATAAACAAACTCTAAGTAGAGTTATGTCATACCCTAAAAAAAATATGCGTATTTTTAAACCAAAGGTAACAAATACGTACATATTTTACCCCGGGTTTACTAATAAGTAGTTTCGAAATATTTCTCAGACTAACAGCAGCAATTAATTTCAAATTGTAGGTACCTACTACCTGAGATTATGTAACTACAGGATCACGTGATATCAAGCACTATCATTATCTACAATTCCATACTATAGGCACCTATTATATTTACAATTACATATAAATTTGTTCGTCATTCATTATAGCTATCTATATTTCACAATATATTGTAAATAAACTAGATTCTGCCCGAGACTTCGTCCGCGTCAAATTTGATGTACATATTATCCCACGCGAACCGTACATCTTTCCGGGATAAAAAGCACCTATGTGTTAATCCATACTACACTCTATCTCCGGGCCACATCCAGATCCGATCAGCCATTAAAGCGTGTAAGAGTAACAAACATCCATACATCCATCTATCCATCCATTCTCACAAACTTTCGCATTTATAATATTAGTATGATAGGATAAATAACATGTTTAACTAAGTATAACAAGACTACCGTTGTTTGTGCTACAGAAAATTCGGAAAAGTAAGACGCAATTTCAATATCATGTGAGGCAGAGTGTGAGTGACGTCACTGTTATGTTTCATGCATGGCTTCATATTACAAAATGACTAAAGCAAACGGGAAACATTCAAGAGTTCCCGAACTCTATAATACTAGTTATACAACAGAAACTGTCTCGTTGGCCTAGTGGTCCTAAGCGCGACTGCTACGCTAGAGGTCTTGGGTTCGATTTCCAGGTCGAGCAAAAAGTGTTATTGGGTATTTCTATGAATTTCTCAGTAGCAGCTCGGAGTTGGGATTTGTACCCGGTGAATGGCAATAGGCTTGTCCCCTATTACAAGGGACCTAAATACATACCGGAGAACTGTGGGTGTACATTGGTACACCCCTGCCTAACCCTCTGGGGAATACAGGTGTGATGATATGTATAACAGAAACCTGCTGCATTGATACATTCTTATAAACAGGAGCTTTTTTACACGCCACCATGATTTGTAAAATAATCTTAACAAATAAATATGATGTGTTTTAAATGTCAGAATAACAGCTTTTTACTATATGCTTCAAGTAAATGTTAACACGGCGCTAATGCAAAATAAAACCACTTGACATTTTTTTCTGACTGTCTGTTTGTTCAGGCTAATCTCCGAAACACCTGGACCGATTTTGACGGGATTTATACTGGCAGATAGCTGATGTTATGGGGAGAAACAAAGGTTCACATTTATTCGAGAAAAAATTAGGGTTCCCTGCAAAAAGAAATATAACACCGCAGATAACCGACATTCACAGTCATAGAGTTTATACAAATTTTAACAGTGTGTATGTATTTAAACAAACTCAATGTTAACCGCTTCGGTCTCCTTCAGAGGTGACGTCAGAGTGGTTCAGGATCGTGTTTTAGCGTAATGACCCAAAAATGTAGGAAATTCACCGCTCCGCTCTCCGCCCTCAATAACTATTTAGCGGTTGTAAATGTCTTTTTTTAAGAGGATAGAAGGAAGGTTGGTGTGTATTTGGAGTTTTTATTACTTACGGTAAAAAGGTGAGGGTTTTTTTCTTACAATACCTAGTGTTCAAATTTTCAGTCCATGCCTGCACTGTCTGGCCAGGCCTACTCAAATCGGTATGGTTATTTTTCAAAATACCACCTGGACATTAATCTAATATATGATTCTTATATGATCTGACCATTATAAGAAAGTGTATGTACTTTAAAAGTGACCCCTGACTGCCATGCCCCTGAGTTGGTTTCGTAGAGTAGTCGTAGAGGAAAATCCAACAACAAAATTTTGAAAAAAAAAACAAAAACATTACGTGTTTTAATCTATTTACAGAATAAATAATTCTGTCATTAGTAGGGATCTACTTTTTTTACACTTTTCTGTAAATAAAGTTTTAAATCTATACATACAAATAAATAAAATTGAGGGGTCTGTTTGTAATTTGAAATTACAAGCTTTTAACTAAATGCTTATAAAAGTATATACGGTTAGTATAACATTTTTGTCTGTCTGTCTGTCTGCCTGCCGGTCTGTCTGTTTGTTCCGGCTTATCTCCGAAACGGCTGGACCGATTTTTACGGGACTTTCAATCGCAGATAGCTGATGTTATAAGAAGTAACTTAGGCTATTTTTATTGTCGTGGGCAACAGCTAGTAATATAATAATTTTCTACAAATTTCTATCAGACAGAGAGATAACTATAACTTTTGCTGCTATCATTTATTTACCGAAGATAAAATGATGGTTTACGTAAATTGTTATTGATTTCAAAGTAGGTATTTTTTAGCAGTACGTATAATTTCCAGGAAAACATCTGGCGGTTCTATTGTGCGTCTGTATCAATATTGTCATAGGTAATGTATATTATGCATGATCAGATAGGTAGTACATTATCTTTGTCTGTGTTAATCTTTACTTCCATATGTACTTGTGCTATAAAGAGGAAAGAGGAAATATTTTTGGTTTGTTTGTTTATAATGAATAAGTTCCGAAACAAATTTTTATCCATTTTTTCACTAATAGATAACTACATTATTCCTGAGTAACATAGGCTATATAACATCAGGCTAGGACACACGGGTGAAATAAGCCACGCGGACGAAGTCGCGGGCATTTCGCTAGTGTTTGTAAAGAGATATCTCATCAAAACCTTGTAGGTAGTGCGTCGAACCTTTTAATTTTAGTAATAATACCAGCCTATCATTTTGCCACTGAAGAGGCCTTTCCTCTTCTCATAATGAGAAGGCGCGCGAGCATTGGTCACCACCCTTGTTGAAGGTGGATTGGTGAGTTCAGACATTTATTAATTACGTATTTATTACAAGTACAGGTTATCTCAGTGATGTCCAAGATAATTAGGTAATCTAAAAGAAAGTCGCACTTTGTTTTATTGTTTTATGTCAGTTTGCGAATCCACAACCCTGTGCTTCAGGAGCGGACGCCTTTAATCACTGTGCCATTTTTGTACCCACCAATACATTATTTAAAGCTAAAATAATTAAGTCAACATTCCGATGTCGCCGCAAGCACACGTTATTTATTGACTATTTCATGCAACCGCTTGATTTGAAGGAAACGGCGTGTTACCACTAACTAATTTTTACATTTTATGACTACTATGAAAAAAGCCGTTGGTTTGTCAAATAATGCGCTTTTGCACACAAAACAAGTATTGATCGCGTGCTTGTATTCGTGGACTCACTATCTCGGATTAATTTAAAACCACGGTAATGTGACATTGTTATTTAAAAACCTGAACTTGCGTTATAATCGACGTTACTTTTATTAAAAAACTAGCTACATGCCCCGCAGTGTCACCCGTGTTCAGTTACTTCTTTGGCTACTGCTCCGCTCCCGTAAGTCGTAGCGTGATGTTCTATACGTAAAAACATTTCTCTTGAAACACTCTATCTACTGATGAAACCGCATTCACATCCTAAAAGAATCATCATAAAAGATCTAAGTGTACAGACGGCGGGAAGCGACTTTGTTGTACATACCTATATATTATGTAAGGAAACAATACTATTTGGTTGTCATAGTAAAACAGGTTTTCGATTGACGTCATATTTGAATAGGCTTTTTTGATGTGCTGCAAAGTTTTGACCTTGATCAAATTTAGTTTATTGATAGATAATAATAGTTCTTATCCACTTGTACTCTAAACTCTCATCAAAATGTCTAACTACATCAATATCATCTGCCTAGCTTTTTTTCTACTTACTCAATATGATGCAGAATAAATGCCCACCTGTATTATTACACGTAAAGCGACTTATCTGAACTCCTATTAATATTCTATCCTAGTTTTTTTGTCGGATATAACATTTTATAACAATGACAATTGTAAAAAAATAACGTGAAAGAGCCGTGTAACAACAAAGGTAGAATCTAATAGAGGACTGCCTCGTTAGCCTAGTGGTCCTAAGCGCGACTGCTACGCTAGAGATCTTGGGTTCGATTCCCAGGTCGAGCAAAAGTGTTATAGGGTTTTTCTATGAAATTCTCAGTAGCAGCTGGGAGTTAGGATTTGTACCCAGTTAAAGGCAATAGGCTCGCCCCCTATTACATGGTTGTTGAACACACCGGCGAACAGTGGGTGTACATTGGTACACCTCGTCTAACCTTTCGGGGAATACAGGCGTGATGGTATGTATGTTTAATAGAGGAAACTACAAAATAAAAAAAAAAAATATTATGTAGGTACTCGAAAACTATCAAGAATTGCGGTGGAGTATACATACAGGGGTATTCTCGAGTGCTTTTGGGCATTAGGAATCAAATTTTTCTTTGTGACGTCACTATTTTCGACCATGTTGTATTTGCTATAAGTATTTGGAAGTCCTCAATGTATTTCAACGACACATCACACATTCACACCTCGTATATTTTGACCGCTTATTAGGAACTAGATATGAAACACTGTCTTGACGACGTGACTTTATTATCATCATTTCGATTTATAGTTCCGAGGATCGTGTAATGACGTAATTTTCTATGTGTAAAAACACATTAAACAACGTAGCAAAAGAATGCTTACATGTGCTTTTGTGACAAATTGTATTTTTTTAAATTGCTAAGTGCTCCTACACCATGCAACCTTGCTTTTTCTACAAAATGTTGACATCGTGCAAATTGTTTGCTGTTCGCGAGTTTAAGTAAGTACGATTACTGTTGTTTACGACAGATATTGATCAATATCTATCTAGCCTTTTCCCATCGATGTTGGGGTCGGCTTGCAGTTTAACTGAATTCAGCTGGATACCAGTGTTTTACATGGAGCGATTGCCTATCAGACCCAGTTACTAGGCAAGACAATACCTCTTGGTAAGATTGATTGTCACACTTCACGGCCTATAAATAATTATAATGACAGAATTTTTAACTAAGTGACATGAAAAAAAAAATCTAAATTTTAAAAACATAAATTTTATATTTTCAAGAAAAGAGAATTGTGCCGAAATTATACTTGAGATAATGTCAACTTTGCATTAATCCAATTTCGTTCGTAATCCATCTCTTTCTATTCGCTGCGGGCTTAATAACAAATGTCAGTTGGACTAAGTGTGATGATAAATTGGTCATTATGAAGAGTAATTAGAACAATATTTGTTTATAACGCTACTGTGTTAGTGTGCGTAAAAACATCGTAAGTACGCACTGAAACTGTATATTCCGTAGGCTGATTGAGTGTTTCAATTTTGTTGACCATGAGTCAAACATAGCTTTAATTTGGGAATTTCGAACAGAGGGTTTTGGACTCATGTGGGTTCTGAATTAAGTTTATTTTTCTTAAAATCTAAGTTTTCAAAAATCACCTTTAAGCAAATCTAGTGACCTCTAACCCTGCAATAAGACAATGTCAGGCTGGTATTATTACATAGCATGGTATGGTAGGCTGGTATGGTATGGTATTTTGGTTGGGCAGATGTGTAACAATGTACATCAACAGTTCGCCATCATGGGTTAAATTTACATTGTTTGAAGAAAGTCTTCATTTGTTAAGGCAGTACAAGTTGGATGTATTACCAGGGGAAAATCAAACTTTTACTTATCATTTCTGTCTACCTAAGACAACGAAATTGCTTATACTTCAATTTGCATACTTAATTTAGAAGAAAGAGGGCGGAAGTTTGTCCCTTGATTAATAAATAAAAATCATCGACGTTTTCGTGTTTTCTTTAATCTTTGTTCCTTCCTCTTTTCTAACAAACATTTTCAATCCTTTTGAATAAATCAATGTTCGTCTGAATCTAATTTGAAAATTTGATGAATTTCGATTGAACTTCGATTTGAATTATAGTGGAAGCAAGTATTTACATAATTGAGTATTCAGGCTCATTATTAAATAACAGAATACTGGTCTGTTTACAATTTATATCAACTCGATCTAGTATACCCACTTCCTTATCTATTACCATTATAATAACTAAGACATCTTAAAGAAACAAATGACCTTCGTACAAAACAAGTCATGCTAACAAATTCAAATGATAAACACCTATAGTGTGACCCACCACTGAAGCCTCGTCTATTTTCAGTAATAATATTGTTTGTGTATGGAACGACAAAGTTTTGCACGCCAATGAAACTGCGAGTGGAATAGAAACTAGTTGACATATAAATTTACACGTTACTGTTGCTACTAAGTTTTCCAGAACGGAAGAGCCGCTAATATGCTTACTAATGTATTTTCATTTTATTCTGCATCTTTAACTCAGTAATTTCATAAGTACCATGATTCTAAAGAAAAAGTCTGTAGTGAAATAGTATTTAAAAAAAAAATGTTCAAGGGACCTAACGTACTTGATTTTGAAAAAAGAACTTATTTTAGGCACCGGTCTTCACAAATTAAATACACAATTGTATTTGTAGATGTAGACTAATTTAATTCGTAGTACGTTAATAAAATCTATTCTATTCAATTCAATGTCTGCCTCCACCAGTGGTCTTTCTGGTCCAGTACATTTGTTTATGAACAGTCAGCTACACTGCCAACCTTGGTAGGTACTTTGCTGACCAGCCACTGGGTGTATCTGATCTGTTGTACTACTGACCTGTTTTCATATAAGTATCTGGAGACACGAGAAAATAAGTTTTTTAAAACTACCTGTTTCATAATCCTATTATTTAAAAGGGGATTCTATTATCAAGGGTCAATTAAGCCAACGAATTCAAAGGGTTAGACTCTAAGTCTTTGAATTTGTTATAATGAGATGTAACCTTTTATATATCACTCTGACTTCCGTTATTTTCTGCTCGAATGCTCTTTATGCTCGTTCAGTTGCATCAAAGGCGACCTAAGGAAGGCTATACGATGGAAGCCCGTCTACAAAGCAATTATATTCTTCTCTATGAATGAATAGTTCGAGTTATTAATAAATATTGGTTGGACATTTTATTGATGATGACGATACATCAGGGTTGGCTGGACGTACCAGCATTTGAGTATTGACGGACTTGGATTCATCAAGCCATCAACTAGTATCAAAGATACTTTGGTACTCGTGCCCCATTGTACAGACAGCGTCATCAATTATTGGTTACCCATCTCGCATTAAATATTGTTCGAAAAGGGGGTTTCCTGTTGATGACGCTGTCTGTACCGCATTTGCGGTACTCCCATATGTTCCAATTAGAAATGTTTCCATAGATGATCACAGGAGAGCGTATTCATGTAGAATTTGATTAAATAACAGTGTTTTGGTTTCATATGACATGGATATAACGTTTGTGACGAAAAAAGAATAAAAACATGCGAAAAATTATGACAAAATGCTTTTTCCTTGTTCATTCTTTCATGATGTGGCATTAAATTGTGAGACCAGAGGAACTGTGATGAGTGGGACAGACGTTTAGGCTTAAAAGCGTTGTTATTTGTATTCATCTGAGCGCCTGATGCGACACTAGCTGAATTTTAAGAAGAACATTTTATAAGTAAGACTTTTTGGAGAGGTTGTTGTTGTTTTTGTTGTTCGACAGCATCTGAATTATCCGTCGCTTCTTAGAGTTTCGTATCCAAAGCGTGTCACAAATTCATTAGGCTCACTCTTAAATCAATAGTACCTGTAAATATTAATTATTTGAACTTTGGTTTCTCTGGTTCTTGATATAATTCACCTGAATTATTTCAAGAAAAGTAATAAAATGGTAATCAGCAGTACCAATGTACGTACGTTTTTTCTACTTATTACCGTTTTATAGAGACAACACAAATAAACTTATATTAAGGGTCAACGGTGGACTATTACTAAGTTAGTGTTACTAGGAATTTCCTACTAAATGTACTGCATAGTAACTGTGCTATTTATCCACATTTGTATAACTATCAGTTCATTAAGAACTGCGACGTTGTTCGACTGCTTTAAGTTGTCACAACGAATTCTTTAATTAGGTCAGAGGAGAATAGTTTTGTCGCTTTCTAATTTAGGACAAGACATTGTAGAGGTTACACGAGATAATCTTTTGTTTTCTATTTCCTCAAACGGCTATAAGAATTCGGGTTTATTACAGGCCTGCTATTTGTAGTGTCATCGGACCTGCGATACCCAATTATTTGGGGGATATCAATTTCTAAAAACACCCTCAATTCCTTAAAGATTAAATAAAGTAAGTGGTTTAATTAAAATAATGTTTTGACTTTAATTTAGATATCATCGGTTCAATTCTAGAGCTGCTACAAAAATGTCTAAGAAATCAATTGTTGTGAAGTCTTATATCATTGTTCCTAATATTTACTTCATATGAGTTATTTGGAGAACGCAAGCCTAAAAATAGATCTTCTGGAATCTTCCCTACTAGTAAATAAATAGGAAAGGAACTTTATCTATGTTGAGCTTATCCTGAATTATCCCTTGTGACAACCCGGATCCTATCAAAATATTTCGCTTGGTAAAACGGATGGCTACCTTTTCGGTCGACGCTTCATAAATTAATTACATTTCCTTTTTACGCACATCTTCAGTAAGTGTAGGTTGTTGTTGAATTATTATAACAACATTTTTTATTTTTATTTATTATATATTTACATTTATTTATGTCTCATACATATTAAATACATTTTCAAATATTAATATAAAAAATAAAAACATTTAAAAATATAAAAAATAGTAGCCCACCGGTATCGGGAATAGGGTCCAAGCTACCGGTGGTCAGGGCTCCTGAGAAAGGAATCTCCTAACAATACGCGCCGTGTATAGGAGTACCGCTTTCTGAATCAAGCCCTTGATCCAACTACCCAACGAGAGCCTCCTGAGGTGTTAGTCGAGGCTCTTGGCTATTATGCCATTGGCCGTCACGACTATTATATGTGTTATTTTATTTTTCATTTTTTAATTTATTTTCATTGTTTATTTATTTACGGTGTACATTGGTACACCTCTGCCTAACCCTTCGGGGAATACAGGCGTGGTGGTATGTGATGTGTGTTTATTTATTTTCAACTTTTCTTTGGAACTGAAAAGTTCTGAGATTTCTTTAGTGTCTTGAGATTTAATGTTAATTATTGTTTAAGACTTCGACTTCGTTCCTTGTTCTTTTTTGGGCTAGGAATCTTTTCAGGCGTATGCTTAACGTACTTAAGTTTCATCACCATCAGATCTATGGTTTAGGAACGCATACAAACATTCATTTTTATTTATATATAGAAGATAGATTAAGAATATTGTTAGGAAACTAGGACTTATCATTATAAACACGTTGAACGCAAGCATGATGATTAATCCACGATTGTTTAAACAATTTGAGAAAACATCTTCACTGAAAAAACACCAAACATTTCCGACGCCTAATTTAAAATACAAGCCTGAAACGTCCCACTACATTTCGTCGCCGTCGATTCTTAACGAATCGGGAAGAGAAACTTCTAATTAAGTCTCAATTAGATTGCCCCTTCAACGTTTACAGAGGGTAGAGAAAATACGGGCCGGGCCGGTGTAAAAGCGTATTCGTGCAGATGCACCATTTCATTCGCCGGCGGCAAATTGCCCGCCTGTATCTTCCTATCTAGGTACTTCCACCTAACGACCTGATATCCCTCTCCCGTTTTATTGACCGCTATATCACGCCGGTTTACTGTTCAATGCACATGCTTTTCAAACAGTTCGTAGGCTGGCTTTTCTGTTTGGAAAATGTTTTGTAAATTCGATTGCCGCGGTTACAAGTACTGAAATGCCGGCAAAAGCCCTATGTCGTCATTTAAGAAGATTAGCTTTTGCCCGCGACTTTGTTCGCGTATTTTTTTTCATGGGTCCCTTTTGTTTAAATATTATATATAGCCCATGTTACTCGCTGATAATGTAGCTTTCCATAGGTGAAAGAATTTTTAAATACGTACTTTTTTACTAGACTAGACTGCCTCGGTAGCCTAGTGGTCCTTAACGTGACTGCTACTCTAGAGGTCTTGGGTTCGATTCCCATGTCGAGCAAAAAGTGTTATTGGGTTTTTCTATGAATTTCTCAGTAGCAGCTCGGAGTTAGGATTTGTGCCCGGTTAATGGCAATAGGCTCGCCCCCTATTACATGGGACCTAAAAACATACCGGCGAACTGTGGGTGTACATTGGTACACCTTTGCCTAACCCTCTGGGGAATACAGGCGTGATGGTATGATGTTGTACTTTTTTACTTTATCCATTACAAACAACAGTACGAATCTTTTCTTTTTATAGAAATCTGGTAAGTACAGTAAAAAAAGTATCACGAAATGAATTTCGTTTTATGTTATCGAAGTAGTAACACTGTAACAGTTAGGTACGTGCAACCGAAAAACATTTGAAGACAATGGAATGTTAAATTTTTCATGTTTTTGCGGCTCGGCGCTCAGTAAATGGGTTGCAGGTGTAGGTATGTTCACGATATGAAAACGCTGCAGCTTTATAATATTTATATGTTTAAACAGTTCACGTCTTACAGTTACGACTCTGTTTGCTATGGCTGCAAATCTCAGCTAAAACATTTTAAGATTTATTTCACAACCAGCCCGCAGTTTCACCCGCATTCATTTATGTTTTTGGTTACTGGTCCGCTCCCATGAGTCGTAGTGTGACGGTATATAGCCTTTTAGTGCGTTTAAACAAACAAACAAAATACTTTTCAGCTTTATTATATTAACAATAACTGAAGTTTTCGTTAGTCGTTAGTTCGCCCGCACAGGGAAGGATGTCTCAACTCTCAATGGAAAGTGTCGTAAAGTCTGGTTCAGTTATTCGAAAGTTGACCCAATTCTAGCCCATTTGTCTCGTTACATTACCTACGTCCCAAACTTGCTTGAAGTTAGCACGTGCTGTCAAACAACCGCCGTGATTAGTGCTCGGGGAACTTAGCTGCTGAAACTATTAGTTGGAAAGTTAATTAGAAATGCCCTGTTAAGTTCAAAACTAGTGTTGCCGGGTACAATGTGTAAAATTTCGGGACGGGAGTTTTAAATAATCGGGATTTAATATTTCAAAACGGAACAGCTATAATCGTTACAGAAATAAACCCAAGATATTTTCTAAATTGGTAAAAAAAATTTGAAAGCAGAAATATTTTTAAGCAATAACTAGTTACAGCTCACTGATAAATATATTTTTTCTGACAAACAACTGCAATCGATAAAGAAGAAAAAATATAAGAAGAAACAAATCGAGACATTCCGCGCAAATCGGGACACCTGGCAACACTAGTTCCAACCCACAGACGGTAATTGCGAAACAATGTTGTCATTTACGCCAAAGCCTTCTGATTTTATTCTTATTTAATCCCGAGAAAATTCCCTAGACTACTGTATTATGCTAATCCTTTATTTGTAAAAAGAAAGTTATCGTATGTAGAAATGTGGGTGAAACTGCGGACGAGCGCACTATATGTAAAAAACCTTTTCCCAACCCTTTCGCGGTACTCCATTGGGAATTACAGGTGGTTCGGTTACCTTTCATGCCTTTTTCTATTCAGTTGAGAAAAACCGCACAAAGTTTTTGGGATCAAAATAATCCCTAAGCGCTCAAAGGTAAACACGTAGGGACGAAACCCGGTAAAAAACTGACCTATTTCTCTTAATTTCTTTTCCCACAGATACGGCACAGGACAGATGTTACTTTGTTTTTCATTAATTTGAGATCAGCGTGATAACAAACAAATATCATTGGAACTTTTCGGGAACGCTGGAAGTTTCCGCAAGTCGTTAAACTCATTATAAGGTTGACACCATTTTTCGCACAATCAAATCTGGAAATAGGCAAAGGGATTCCTTTGATGAGTAAGTCAGTCGTCGTGTAATATAATTATATATTCTATAAATTTCGTTCGAGGGCAACCAAGCCGACGGCCACCTGATGTGATGTGGTCCCATCTGCCTATAGACATCTGCAATACCAGAGGCCTTGCATTTGCAAGGCTCTATTTGTCTCTGGAGATGGAGACAAAGTTGAAATGTTTCATGTGCCAGTAATTACACTAGCACTCATACCCTTTAAACCGAAAAAATGCAACGCTGCTTTGCGGCAGAAATAGGTGTGGTGGCATGGTATATCAATTTATCGCACAACAAGACTAGGATGTGCAACATTTCGGAATCAAAGAGGTAGACAACCTGTCAGTGGATTAAAATTGGCATCTGACAGTTTTTGAAAAGAAAGGTTTGAAAAAATCTAAATTTAACCGTAGATGGTAATTCATTTGTGCTTGGAATAAAAAGGTGAATAAATGCACCCTTATTAGGCGATTTGTATTTGAACTGCTTTGACCACTTAGCTTTGTTCAAGCAAATATTGTAATGTAAATAGCATTTACTGTAAGAAATGGCGTTTTCCGCGATGAAATTATGAATGCGTGTTATGTAAATTATGCGTTGTCTTTCTTAAGCAGAAACGTTGTTTTATCAGCAACTACAATGTTTAGTCTCATGCCTAGAAGTAAACTATCTACATCTATCTATGCTCATATAATAAAGTAGAAGAAGTTTTTTGTTGGTTTGTTCAAACGCGCTAATTTTTGTAACTTCCTAGAAAACTTCCTAGTAACTTCTTAAAAAAAAATATTTTTAAATGTGATAGCCACATTCATGAGATATAGTATAATCTATATATAACCCCTCGCTATGACTCACGGGAACGGAGCAGTAACCAAAGACTTAACGCGGGCGAAAAAGACGAGGTCGCAGGCAGAAGCAAGTAGTTCATATCTTGACAGTGACACATAATGCATCCGGCAATAGATACTGCTATCACTTTTTATGTTTACTTTAGCCGCTCTATGGTAATGTTCCATAGATGTTTTGGAACATTACCATAGAGCTATACCATTCTTTTATTCACTATCTTGAAATTACCACTCGTTCCTTCGCCGTTTTAATTACTTGTACTCTTTTTTTTATACGGAAGGTCTTTGTTCAGTATTTGGCGTTTATGATGTGTCTTTTATAATTTTATAACAATGGTCTCACAATAGTACGCTGAGTGGTTCCACAACAAATTCGTCAGCTAAGTTAGGAGTACAATAGGCTTTCATTAAATTCTATTTACATCATTGCCTCAGTTGATCATTACTGTATTAAAGTACCGTGGAGCTATTTATACTATTTGCGTACGCTTAAATTCCCGTCAAAGTACGGCTTTAATTAAAACTGTGAAATATGAATTTGAGTGAGGCAGCCGTTCGGGAGGTAGATTGTGTGCGCTCTTGTTCTCGCCATCAAACCTTTGTTACCGTGACATGTATTTTAGTTTGAAATTTTGGGAAATTGTCATGTGCGTGTCGATTCAGTGACCTTTTCAAAAAGTTCATTTGATCAGCCATTTTTTGTTACTATTATATTTTATTCTTCTTTTTTGTATGAATAAATATCAACCGTGTGATGCCAGCTTACTTCCGCAGTAGATGTTACTAGAATAGGTACTAACCAATAAATCAATTTCCCAAAAGACAACTTTAAAGAATCATGACTATAGGTAGATACTTGCAGCGTTTCTTCTAGTTTTGCTCACGTTTTCGACTGCTTTGTTGTTCATAAAAATTAAATCAAAAATAATTGGATCTAGTGGCTCCTTCTAAAGTTTTGTTTCGTGTAGAGGAAAATGGTTAAGAAACCTTTATTTTAAAAGAGTAAGTATTAAACTTACTCTATTAAAATAAATGCTACAATATTTATCAAACAAACGTCCATTGTTCATACGTATGTACTTGGTAAAAACATAGTTTAATTTATAAATAATTCACATTGTACAAGAACAAAATTCGTTACACCGCTTTTTCTTTTAGTAGGACGAGGTACTTACGTATTTGTTAGTTTGTTACTGGTTATGAGGTTGTTAAAAGATTTCGCAGTTCAACATTATGCTTTTATAACACTAAAGTAAAGTTAATAATTGCTTGTTGTTTAACGTATTTGGCGATTTGAACTTTAAAAATAAAGCTTTTATCCATTTAGATATTATATTATGTTATATGTATAGTATTATTTATTTATTATTTTTATATATTTTTTTGATATTATATTTTTAGATATTTGAAAAAAGTGTGTTTTCGTATGTTAATAATTTTTTAATGTTTATGTTATGTTTATTTCGTTTTCCGTTAATTGGAATTGGAAAATTTAGTTTTTGCGAACCAGATGCAATAATTATAAAATAGCTTCGTACGCGAGAAATTTATGTCTATCCATTTTTTATGAAAAAACAATCTACGTTACACTGAATGCAAATAGAGCTCATTAAAATCAACGTAACTTGTTTTAAAGAACAAGAAATGTTAACGAAAAGTGACTTGCTAAACCTGTAAGTTAGTTTTAAGAGTACAAGCCAGCCAAATTTTACCTAACTACATATTCATGGACTACTTATGAATAATGTAATACTTTTGCTATTTCAATTTTGCTGTGGGATGTAGGAACATTTTGTTTTACGGAAGCAAGCACATGTTATTTTTATGACTATGCCTGCGTAGAATGTAAGGTTTGGGCAGATGTTAGTACACACATTTTTCGCCTTTATTCTCTAATATACTTGGTAGTATATGGGGGTACTCAAGACGAGATTGTAGGAACAATATTTGGAGGGAATCTGTCTGCCTTTTATGGGACGTTTTATTGCGGCAAGGCAACAAAAATAGGCTTATGGCTAATTATGATTTGCTAAATGGTTATTTGAGAGATGGGGACCGTGAAAGTAATACAATGTTTTATTTATGCTGTACTTATGGGGGTACTGTCGGGTTTCATTTGGTATTGTACTTATTCAGCTGTTTGAACGGTTATTCATTTTTAGGCAAGTATGTACTTAGTCTATAAGAATGCTGAAATTTACCGACTATGAATTGTTAACTACATGTTTTGAGTTAACACACAATATACTTAGGTAAGTTCTTAAGTATTATTTCGTTAGCATTTTGATTAGTTTCATATTTTTCCGCTTGATTTTACATTAAGCGACATTAGGTATCTATAGTAGGTATTCATTTCGTTTTAGTAGGTAAACTTGTTTTTACAAATCATTACTATTGCCTATGGCCTTACCAAATTATTCCTATTGCTACGCCACGCGCCATTGGACTCAATTACTTATTCAGACATCCAAGCATACCATTTCAAAGTTAACCACACACACACTACATACCATCACGCCTGTATTCCCCAAGGGGTTAGGCAGAGGTGTTCCAATGTACACCCACAGTTCGCCGGTATGTTTAGGTCCCATGTAATAGGGGGCTAGCCTATTGCCATTAACACACACAAATCCTAACTCCGAGCTGCTAATGAGAATTTCATAGAAAAATCCAATAACACTTTGCTCGACCTGGGAATCGAACCCAAGACCAAAAAACCATCAAAGTTAACCATCGGCATCATTCCGGTTTTCCAAACAACCCCTAGCCACCCCGAACTTGCACGAGATAATCAAATATTTTGCCGGTTTCCCGTCAATCCGCCGTGTTCACATTTGCGTCCTGTTTAATTTCCCGTTCGACGGCAGTTCTGTTGTCGAAATGGCTCGAATACTCACTAAATAAATGACAAGATCGTAAGTTTACAGGAAGAGGGAGGTTGTTTGTCTTCGTATCCTATTGCGAATGACTTGGAAGAGTTTGTTTAAAGCAAGAAAATACAAAACAAAATCATTTTTATATTTAAGACTTAAGTGCTTAGGTAGGTACTTGAATCAATTACCTCCTTTTGCGAAGCAGTAATGCTAGCGTAGGAAGAGGCCGATCGTTTGAGGGAGAGGCAAACCTCACGCTCCAGCCGCCGCAACAGAAAAAGACGCCCCGGGCGTCAAGAGTTCCCGGCCACCGTAGGCGCGGGCCTGGGGCGTGCGAGCTTTGGGAGGTTCGCCGTCCGATCAGAACAAGGCCCGGCTCGACGACGCGCGACGGCGCGTTGTGTTGCACGCGCGACTCAATGATATGTCAGCGGGGTCTGGGAGGGCCAGTGCCTGCCAGTGTAGTGGGCTTTGTTCAAGAGAATCACGGCGGCCCTGGAACGCAAAGGGCATTAGGAGAACCACGGGAGAGATTTAGCCACTAGAGTCTGTTCCTTTCGCTCTGCCCAGAGCGCAAAAAGTCATTTGATAATTTCTTTGTTATTATTCTCCCTAATTTTAAAGATACATACCTTTTCTCCCATCTTGAACTTTTTAAATAAATTACTAACTAATATTATAAAGAGGAAAGATTTGTATTTTTGTATGTGTGTATGTTTGGATTGAATAAACTCAAAAACTACCGCGCCGATTTCAAAAGTTCTTTCACCATTAGAAAGCTGTATACCATCACGCTACGGCCCACGGGAGCGAAGCAGTAACGAAAGACGTAACTTAATGCGGGCGAAATAAGCCACGCGGACGAAGTTGCGGGCAGGTCGTTTAGTGTTTTATAAAAGTTTTGAATCTGGAACATTGTTATCGAATGTAAGAGCCGTAGAAGCCATTTTTTATCACCATATATTATTACAAACGGATGCGAAAACACCGTGAACTTTCACGCCTTTAATAAAATTTAACGACATTCATGACGTGGAAACGGTATGAGGTAGACAAGAATACACCTGAGGAAAGGAAAAAAGTGTCGGTTGTTCGTCTGAATGATTGCCTTTTAATTGAAATCCCTCTTTTACTTCTGCCATATTTTTTCCTATATTTAAGTGTAAATCTATAATTAATTTTATATGAAGGCAATTTTTTTTCTGTTATTTCATTTAATAGAAAACACCAAGAGCATATGCATAGCATTGTCAATACAGTACTAATGCGTACACCAATTACAGAAATGCATAGTACATTCACAAGATACAAAGGATAGAAACTGGTAATAAACTGACAGAAAAGGCAAAGTTAACATACATACATAAACTCACGCCTTATTCCCATGGGGATAGGCAGAAACCACAGAACGCCACCAAAATTAACATTAAGGGAAAAGAAAATTAATTCAGGTTCCCTTTTATTTTTAATCGAAGTATAGCCTTATGACATTAATGGATTGCATAGTTTCCTTGTAGCTATAAAGGTACCAGAATCGGACCCGTAGTTTCTGAGATTAGCTCGTACATACAAACTATTCAGTTTTATCATATAAAGTATAGATATTAACACATTGGCAAACTAAGATTATTTCTATGCAATTCATTAGTGCTCCTTCCTTATTTCCTACCCCTTGGAGATTAAATATTTTTATCAACTCTTAAAAGGGCAGTTCCTGCGGGGGCGAACGACCCCTAGAAGCCAGGAAACGCCTGGACGAAGAGAATATTACAAAGGCCCTTTGTGTGACATTTAATAAATATGCTATGAAAATTTAATTTCATTAAAACAGGACCAAAATACTCGCTGTAACTACCACGTTAGCCTAGTGGTCCTAAGAGCGACTGCTATGCTAGAGGTCTTGGGTTCGATTCCCAGGTTGAGCAAAAAGTGTTATTGGGTTTTTCTGTGAAATTCTCAGTAGCAGCTCGGAGTTAGGATTTGTGCCCGGTTAATGGCAATAGGCTCGCCCCCTATTACATGGGACCTAAAAACATACCGGCGAACTGTGGGTGTACATGAGTACACCATTGCCTAACCCTTCGGGGAATATAGGGGTGATAGTATGTTACGACCAAAACAGACGTCAACTGCCCCGTTAGCCTAGTCGTCCTAAGCCCGACTGCTATGCTAGAGGTCTTGGGTAGAATTAGGTTGAGCAAAGTGTTATTGAATTTTTCTAGCACGAAGTTAGGAATTGTGCCCTGTTAATGGCAATAGGCTTTCCCTCTATTACATGGGACCTAAACATACCGTCGGACTGTGGGTATATTGTACATCTCTGTCTAACTCTTCGGGAAAAAAGGCGTGATGGTATGTAAAAATTTATAAAGGGAGAGTTCGTTGCTAAATCCTCTGTTTCGGGATATTTAAGGGCCATCCGTTTGCTTTGAAACTAACTTTGTAATTAACGGAACGGTCCAAAGAACTGTTTCGGCCAATTCTAATAAACTTAGTTAGCTTCTGAGTACTTAACCTAATTAAAGTCGGCGTTGACATTGTTTTAATTATGTTTCGAATAGTTTGCCGTTTCCAATAAGTTGGTATAGGTAGCTATACTGCATTAATTATAACGTTAAATAAATATCGTTATAACGCTATCGTTATTTTAAATATTAACATCCAATAAACTTATTTATTGAACACTAGCTTATGCCATCACGTGTGTCCCTCGAAGGTTTAGGCAGAGATATACCAATGTACACCCACAGTCCGCCGGAACGTTTAGATCCCATGTAATTGGGGGCGAGCCTATTGCCATTAACAGGGCACAAATCCTAACTCCGAATTGCTACTGAGAATTTCATAGAAAAACCCAATAACACTTTGCTCGACCTGGGAATTGAACCCAAAACCTCTAACGTTGCCGGGGCTGCGGGTTGTTGCCGGGGCTGCGGGTTGTGCCGGAGCTGCGTGTTGTTCGCAAGAGATACCGCGCCCCCGGAACGCAAAGGGCACAAGAAGGAACATGGGCGGGTTTTAGTCAGTAAAAGTCTGACACTCCCTCCCGCCCCGCCCAGGGCGGGAGAAGTTATTTGCTGATTTCCCACCCACCAAAAAAAAAAAAAGACCTCTAACGTGTCAGACAGGGCGTATTTTAGTTAATAGTGTGTAATGTTTTATTTGGCTAATGTTTATCATTAAAACATTTACTTCGTTTATCGTTATTCCGGTTATAACCATTGCCAGCACAAATCGGTTAATTAACCTATAAAACTCGTATTTTATTACATACACCTAAGGAAATCAACATTTGAATTGACTCCTAATCAAAAAAATTGAGAGCTGACGTTAATTTTATATAAGCCGTAATAGTTCGTAGTGCCCAAATTAATGGGCCCTCGTATCATTCGTGCAGACGTACGTTGAACATCACTTATTTAATCTGGCGTTTAATCTACGAGTAGTCCCTTATTATGGTCGACTTAACGCAATTAAAAGGGGCGACGCTTTTACGTGGATTAAAAAATATAATCTACCTTAGTTTAACGGTATTGGGTCTCTTCGAATTGCCAAATTTTCCTTTATCGAAGTGCCATTTTATATTTTTCGTTCAAATATCCCACAGAAGAGAGACTCGCCTAAATTGTGGCTCAAGATTGAAATGAGACATTATAGAAATGATCAGTGGAGCAAAATGAATGAAATGTTTTTTGTTCGTGTGGAATTTTTTAACTAAATATCTTCCATAACATTCTTTAACCTTTTCTTGGATAGAAAATAGTAACCAAGTACTTAATGTAATTTCATCATAATATTGCAACATTATGGAATTTACTAAGTAGACACAATAAAAAAAACTTTGTACCTCAGTTTGTGCTAAGGAATTCCTTATTACCTACTAATGAGCTACTTATTACCTACATTTTCATATAACAATAATATTGCAAAAGTTCTTAGTTTATAAGGAAGAAATTCCCATCATATTATAACGGCCTAGCTACATAATCGAAACTGTCACAAAATGTAATACGCCGTGACACTTAATTACATCAAAAATGGCTGTCCCCGATGCCATCAGCTAACAGTATTGAGATGGTCTGAATAGCCGATAATAACGTGAATTAGATGGGTACCTAGTTACAAAACTAACTATCTAAAAACGTACGTTTTGATTACGATCAGTTAATTGCAAACATAGCCACCCACGTGAATAGCATTTTGTCAATTTGACACAAATTCTGATGTCATCTGCGTCTGTTTGGTGAATTGGTTTTCTGTACTATGTTGACGTCATAATAAACAGTGTTAGGAAGTACATTATATTGTTTAATCTATATCTTCTAACTAACAGTAAAGAAGTCAGAGCATCTGTCTATTCCAGAAGGGCAATACTCATAAGTTAACAACGATCGCATATTCTAATTGATTCATTTCAACTTTATGCAACACAACGTACAAAGGCTGACTTAATGCCTCAGGTATTCCCTAACTGTAAACGAAAGGTGGTACAGAAATAATTTGGTAGGTGCAAATTATTATCCTATCGTACCTAAAACAGCAAAATTTGAGATTAAAAAAAAAGAACTCAAAATACTTAATTCCTAATTAATTAATTAATTAATTCTTAATTTCTGCCTCGGTAGCCTAGTGGTCCTAAGCGCGAATGCTACGCTAGAGGTCTTGGGTTCGATTCCCAGGTCGAGCAAAAAGTGTTATTGGGTTTTTCTATGAAATTCTCAGTAGCAGCTCGGAGTTAAGGATTTGTGCCCGGTTAATGGCAATAGGCTCGCCCCCTATTACATGGGACCTAAATATACCGGCGAACTGTGGGTGTACATTGTTACACCTCTGCCTAACCCTTCGGGGAATACAGGCGTGATGGTTCCATAAATAAATTGTAGTGAAATAGGTACAAGAACAAATCTAATCTTAGTTTTTTATTTCTCGAACATACCTCTTTTTACCCTAATTTGATATACGATTGCGACTAGATTTTGAACGTTTTGTATTACTTAAGTACGAGAATTGGACATCTTGCCACTGACACTAGATTGCGACTTGAATTTGAACGTCATTTAGTTAGTAGAATTGACCTTCAGACTAACTACTCTGTACTGGATGTTTCGAAGTGGTCCAAAACCTATTAAGCACGTAGGTATAATTTTAATGTTATCCTATGTTTATTACTGTTTATTGAGTTATTAAAAGCATTTCACTGTACCCATCGACGGTAAAATGGTTCTAAACTTTTATGCCTTTTCATCATCTTTATTGTTTACGAATTTTACGTCTTGGCGTGCAAGAAATTTCAATAAGTAAGTAGCTATGGAAGTCTCATTCAGCCTGCCATACTACGGCTTTAATGTTTTTCATTTGTGTTCAGTTGAAAGACGAATGTGTTTCTTAATATTTTTTATTCAAAACACGTCCGTCCACGGAGACGTTTGTTTATAAGCCTCATTACAGACGACAGTACTTCGGCTTTTGAGTATTATTACAATACTCGAATAGCCTTGAAAAATAAACTAAACAGTAAAGGCATTTTATGTTAACGAATTCACAAAAAAATCATCTATTTACTGAGCACTAATATATGAATAAAATTTAAAGAAAATGCAAATTAAACAAATATTTTTACTCGTTAATTTAAACTGAACTGATGTTTTTATTTACTAAGATATAAATGACGCCATCTAGCGGTGTAAATGCTAACTACGTCAAAGCGTTGGCAGCCAAGCTCGAAGCATTCAGCTGTTCACAGTCATGTCGCGTCGTCTGCTCTTCGCTTGCTTAGTTGGACCTGTTGGCAATAGATGTCGTTGGATGAAATTAAAGTTTAGTTGGAAACTTCGAAGGCACTTCAATATTAATTGGTTGAGGAAACATTTGACGAGGTAGAGTTCTAGGCGGCGTGCACTAAAGTAATTTCTTCTACGTAGTGTTCATTAGGAGGTTAGTCGATGGCGATGCATAAACGCTTTATTGTTTTCGCTTTCGAATGTCTTACTACCTAAGGCAGCTAGAGATACTGCATAAACTTATACTTATTAGTTGCACCTAATTGGATCACCTTCTCGGATTTCTCCTCCCCACAAAGGAGTGGAATATGTTTCTCCACAGATTACTTTATGATCTAGCTAGGAGAACAGGGCCAGACCTAACCTAATATATACTACATGTTTTGTTTTCATGTTTATGTTTCATCTAGGTACCACAAATAATCATAATTTCCCAATAAATCGTTACTATTTGTATAAAAATCACTCTTCGTTGTTCATATTGTAGTATGACGACATGGTCACAAAAAGATATCCACACCTCGTCCGTGATACAAGCCGCTTCCAACCGGTGTTTTTGGAAATCTATAGGCGAGGCTAATGTCCAGCAGCGGCTGATATCATGATGATGACGATGATCGGTCATGTACTAAAGAATAGTGTTTTGTTTTGCAGGTGACGGCATCAAGCTGGCATCGTCGGGCTCGGGCAGCCCGGCGCCGCCGCCGGTGCAGTGGCGAATGCGGAGAAAGCCAGGTAACACACAAACTCACTACCCACAATTAACATTATCGCATCCTGACAGGCAATATATTACTGTCTATCAAATCAACTCGGTCTATTGCAGGCCACGGATGGATCCGTCATCAAAGTAGCGGTCCAACACTTTTCCGCCATTTGCGTCCAGTTTGTTCCTACAGCAACAGCTTCGGTTTATGATCGTTAGTCCAATTAGCTAGGGGCTGTTGAGATGGGGGAAGATATTTCGTATAACATTGTACAATACATAGGTATAAACATTGTACAGATAAACACTGTAGAATTTGGATATCTATTTCTCTATCCGATAAACTATACTTAAACTAGGTACGTCTAGGTCTAGTTTTAAACCAGATAAAATCGAATGAACTGCCTCTTTAGCCTAGTGGTCCTAAGCGCGACTGCTACGCTAGAGGTCTTTTTTTTTTTTTTTTGGTGGGTGGGAAATCATCTAATAACTTCTCCCGCCCTGGGCGGGGCGGGAGGGAGTGTCAGACTTTTACTGACTAAAACACACCCATGTTCCTTCTTGTGCCCTTTGCGTTCCGGGGGCGCGGTATCTCTTGCGAACAACCCGCAGCCCCGGCAGGCATCGGCCCTCAGTGGCCCCTTCCTTTTGCTGACATCTCTTTGAGGCGCGCGTGGAACACGAACGCGCCGTCGACACGGCCTGTCGTTATGCAACGTAAGTATCTACGGTGGCCGGGAGTCGTCTCGCGGCTCCCGACGTCCGGAGCGTCTACCGCGGCGGCTGGGACGGGAGAACCGCTGTCTCAACCGTCCCGCCGCCTCCTTCTCAAGCATTACTGCCTCGCAGAAGGAGGCGACTGCATCCCATTCCCTCTCGTCGCTAGAGGTCTTGGGTTTGATTCCAAGGTCGAGAAAAAATGTTATTGGGTTTTTCAATGAAATTCTTCTCCAAACTCTATTTAATTCTCTATTCAATCCAAACTCTTGGAGTTAGGATTTGTGCCCAGTAAATGTTAATAGACTCGCCCCCTATTACATAGGGGCTAAACATACCGGCGAACTGTGGGTGGTACATTGATACACATCTGCCTAACCCTTCGGGAAATACACAAGCGTAATGTTATGTGTAACAAAAATAATTGAATCTATGTAGGCCCCTTTCCAAAGGATAGTTTCATAAGTAAATTAAAAGCAAGGTATTCGTTCCAATTGCCATTGACATTGGCCTTAAAGAAACACACATTGAGAGAATACTCTCAATGTGTGTTTCTTTTAAGGCCAATGTCACCTAATAAGGTGTGATCCCAGAAAACCTTACACACGTAGTTACTTTTCAGTCTGGAACAAAATTCTCTTTTCAAACACGTGACTCGATTTTTGGAACGTAAGTAATGAACTCGATTCATCAACGTATTTCATCAATGCACGACAATCTGTGTCAGGGATTTCACGTGTCCCTGGTTCCTTGCACAGTTCACAAACTTTGTAGATCATATCAACATCCAACACCAACAAATCTGACACAAGTATGTAGTGTAGATTGTTATAAACAAGTGATGATAGTGTGAATAGCACTCCAAAAGCAATAAAATCTATACGACTACAATATGTATGTATTAGATTATATATAACATTGCAATATTTCTCGATCGCGTCAATGATAAATCTCTGTTGACCTATTTTTCTGGCATCGTTTATTATATAACCATGTATCAGAAGAACGATATCTAACTGAACTGTTGATACCGAAGACGCAGAATACAAAAATATCGGTAAACTTCACATATAATCCGACCAAGCGTAGAGTAAGTATTTAAAATTATATGCAAAAATATCAGTCCTAAAAAACAGAACGAACGAACGTCTGTTTATGTTTACAATGAGTACATTAGCTTATGCCCGCGACTTCCTCCGCGTGAATGTAGGTTATTTGCGAGATATTTTCTTTTTGCGCAAAACCCAATTTTGTTTTTTAAATTAATTAGCGTTCCTTAGAACATCAGCTATCTGCCAAAGAAAGTTTCGTCAAAATCGGTCCAGCCGTTTCGTAGATTAACCGGAATAAACACGAGACAAAAAAAAACATTTATTTTTAATAAAAGTATTGTGTAAATGTTCTTAAAACATGTGTATATTTATGTAAAAAGCTGTTATTTTGACATTACAAACAGACACCTCAATTTTATTTATTTGTATGTGTAGAAATTTCTTGGTATGGTGCGCCAAACACCTGTACTAATTTAATGAAACTTGGCAGCAAGATGAATCATACTCGGCAAACATTGTTGTGCTGATACGCAGATTTATTTCGATTTTAACGAAGACGAATCCCTTACCGAACTGTTCCTTACCAATTCTACAACAAATCTTAATGACATATGGAAAGACACTCAAGAAAATCACACAGTACACATAGAAAACGAAGGAAAGTTTACAATTTTCTTTGACAACCATTATGTTAACCTTTCCCATGTTGTAAAACTGATTCATTTTACGATTCCCGTGAAACGATGATGTGATAAATATGCTCATAAAACCCACAAACGATTTCCTCGAGAACTGTTTCATGATTCATAAAATTCTTTATTTATCGTAGAAGATTATGCGATTTGATGACTGAGAATGCATTCGAGAGGTGCTGTTAATATTGTTAGTCTAGAAAACTTGAGTTATTGGGACAGTTTTATGCAAACACTAAAATTTATACGAGTCTCTACGTGAGTTACTCTTGCCGGTCTAATGATGAATCTAATTATAGATTCTTATCGTTCATGGACCATTGGCTTATGAATCATTCTAACTTTTTCCACGATTTGATTTAACGAGATGCCGCTAAATGCTTGCATTAGATGCTAATAATTAATTCGCCTAATTGCCATTAGTGTCAAGTCATCAGAGCTACCAAAGATATTCAATTTTCCTGGTTCCATCTATTTTGTTAAAAAAGACATATTATTTTCGCTACAGTAACTGAATCCGAAAAACGATTTGTGTCAAATTACGACTATAAAAATAAGTGTTAATTTGAATTTAGAAACGTGTCAGTTAAGGTGTAAAATGTATGAAGTTGTGAACGTTGACTTAGACATCTAGTCGCATCATGTGAATCTATCAAAAATATCCACATGTGAGGTCTCCCTAAACTATTTCTAGCTACAATAATAAAGCCAATTATATCCATAGACGCGATATACACATACTCAACTAGTAATCAACAGGGTAAACTAGTTAAATTGATGGTGTTATTAATTGCTATCCACCCTACGTAAACGTACCCTTTTAATCTCTAATAAACGTAAATGGTCTTCCATCTTCGAGATAACATCTCGTAATTATTTTTGAGTGTTGCTGAAGTTTTCGCCGAGGTCATTATGAGGCGATACTAGAAACCATTGCGTGATAGTAATTTTCCTTTTACGTCATTCGAAGTGTTTTCAATATTCCTAATTCGTGTGAAGCTGTCGACCTTGGTGTCCTGATAAATTTGTTTTCCAACACGGTTAAAAACATTCTCGACACCGACGCAACTTAATTACTTGTAGCTCCACTTCATATTGTAAGTCACTTGAATTATTTGAATTGCTGGAAGCTGAAATTGAAATTCATTTTTAATTCTAACGCCAAAGTTCCCTGTACACTGCGCAGGTTTAATTTTTAAATAGTAGCAAGATTGTTCATAGGTCGGGCGCGAGTGCCTTGTATTAAACGATGCAGAAGATTTGGCCATGAGAGCTGAAATGAGAATAAGCTTGTACTAAGTTTGTGGAAAACTATTAAAACTAAAAGGGAAAACCACAAAGTGGTGATTAGTTTCATAAAAGGTATGTAAAATTGCTGGTGTTTAATTTACTCTAATTTTTTTTTGACCTGGTTAAGGTCGCGGGTCATAGCTGGATGCGGTCGTTGTGGTTATCTCTAGAGGAGCCCTATGACCAGTAGTGGACGTCTGTCGGCTGATATGATAATGATGATGATGATGAATTTGCTCATACAAGACTAAGGGTCTGTTTCTCTACCTTCCTATTAAATTACTTGGCAGAACTTTTATGTATATTCTGTTTCCTTTTTAAATATTACCGGGTGAGTAGTATTTGTCTATAGGTGGTAATGAGGACCAAAACTTTACCTGGTACCGTTGAAATTAGAACGATTAGTGGATAAATATAGTCATCTCAATTTCGTGACGTTTAACTTACAGTGCGATGTAATGGCTGCAGGAACAGCCAGTCACGAGGTCTACAAATCTTAGCGGAACACTGAACAAGTAAATTAAGCCCTTTCTTCAGATCGTTTGCTTTGAGAATTTAATTTAAAGAAGCATCTTCTTTAATTGTTTTGTTCAAAATATATAGGCACTGTAAATTCACTGAAGGACACCCATTTAAACAGTTACATTTAGGTTAATTCGTTCTGCTGCATTACTTCGATACCGACGTTGTTTCAGAGCGTAATGAAACTAATTTCACAATTTTATTTTTGCCCTAGTGAATCCGAATTGTATTTTTATTTTCCTGAATTAAGTTTAGAATTGCTTTTTAGTACGTAACACGTACTACAGTTAGCTGTTTCCTAAGCATGAACAAACATTATTGAATTCAATTGCTCTACACCACGTAATGAATGCAGGATGCTTTACTCGTAGACTTGCCAACACAGTGTTCTATTTTATTTTCACGCGATTGTGTTTACAATAACTTTTTTACAACAGGATATTTACATTACAGTTATTGGAGGAATGAGTAACATTTACGTATGTGTAATATCCAGGATCCTGTAATTCTTCCCCGAAGCTGTTCCTTATGAATTTACACAAATGCAAACCACCCGGCATTTGTTTTTAGAAAACGTTTACAATTAATTTTCTTACGTTGTTATGATTAATCGTTACCGCAGAGGGGAGGAAAACTAGCTGAGATAATAAATTATCCATATCGCACGCACAATGGGCCGGCGGCGTTTTGTTCCTTGGAGAATTGAGTGCGACGGTATTATGATAATCTTGCTCCAATTCATCATCCGCGGACTTTTCCTATTTTCGTACAGGTCAAGGTTGGCACGAAGGTCAAGTTCGTAATGTCTGGAGGGATGTCATGTAATGAATAATGATCTGTTGGGATGATTGTGAAGCTTTTTATATGCAGAGCAGTTTGATCGATAGAGGCTCCCGTGAATCTATGTAGTCTATATTGGTTTACTTATAAAATTTATAATCATTAGTACCTATAGGTAAAGAAAAAATTACATTAACTATAATAAAATAACAACTAACCTAAATTTGCAAAAAGCCAGAATGACGAGAAAGTTTAAAAGATTCTTAAAGGCTTTTTAAAACCCTTAAGAAAAGTTATTTCAAGAATTTACAGTAAACTGTTGAACCTATGAAAATTGAGATCCTTTTGCGCGTCTGATGTAAGGTACGCAAAAAAATATTATTAAGCCTGTGTTTTAAAACGTATCTATTAACTTTATGTCAACATATTTTACCGAAAATGGAAGCACACAAAATGATGTTTGCCCGTCGTTATGTGGTCAATAAAAGTTAGTGTTATGTTTTTAAGTACATATTATTATTATAGTTATCATCTGGCAAGGCTATAACATTTTGGCATTATTATTAGATATGGTTTCATTGTGTTTATAACTCATCTGCTCATAGTTAAGTATCACTTAAAGATAATGTAGGTATTAAAATTCTGAGTAGCTAGATGGTTGACATGACACTGTTGGATTTTATGTTTATAGTTATATGGTAACCGGACTTTGTGAGAATTACTCACAAAATATTATTATTATTTTTTCAAATTGATTTAATTGTCTTTTTTGCAGTACCTACATAGCTAAGCACAGAAACAAAGCATTTTCTTTACTCTTTATTTAACTCATTTCACAGTAGTAATTAAAAACTTTAAGTGTTCTATTTTATCATTAATGTATGGCTTATAAATTGTTACGTAACACATCGAAATTGAGCCAAGAGATTTTTTATTTCGTGCCAAAAAAAAGCACCTAGATATCTTTTCACGTCCATCACAAAACTTGATCCAACTTTACTTTGTCCAAGTTCATAAAACAAATCATCTGACAGTTTTACCGGTACATCATAAAACTAGCCCCTCACGTCATAGGCACGTACCGCCGGTACTTCTCGTCGTAATGTGACAGGCAGTACTGATTAGACTAAAGTCATAGAATAATAAAATATAGAAGCGAAACTCCTGAGTTGCCCCAAATGTGAGGCTAAAGATAATAATGACAGTATGACCACTTATGTCTATCGAATGATGGATGGCCGTTGGAGCATCGGAGACTTCAAGTACAGACCGCGAATCGGCAAACAAGCATTTTAATGTTACAGAATGAAGAAGGTGGAGAACTAGGTGGCGTAACTTGGGGAGCTGGATATGGCCTATGGACTTAATTTAATTATAACCGGCTTTTGCCCGCAACTTCGACAGCGTAAATGTCGGTTATCGCGGAAACAAACGAAGTCGCGGTACAAAAAGTAGTCTATGTCCTTTCTTGGGAGTCAAACTTTCCTCGTACAAAATTTCATTAAAATCGGTACATTCTACAACATCGGCGTACGAACAATATAAAGAAGATACCTTATGAGTTTCACATCTGCACGGTTTTCTTAGTCTATGCTATAGGTGAGGACTCTGTTGTAGTCGTCTTGCCCCTCTTCAAGTATATTACACCCGACCTCGTTGAATTCAAAACTAACATAGTTTCTTCTTTGCAAGTTGTTGTAAGTAAATTTTCATGTCCACAGGTGAGATAAGTTAGTTCTTATTTCTTGGTACCCGGATTAGTTTGCTTGATCTTATAAGTAGGTGCTTCTTTCTTTTTGAAATTCATTCAGCTGTTTTTTACACACAAGATTATTTAGACCCCTTCTTTTTGTCCTTTGTTGGAAAATCGTCATAGATGGGTACCGCCCTGGTGAGGGGGAGGGTGAAGAGATTTGTCAAATTATTATCGGCTATAAACCATCCCAGTGTTCCCTTCGCATACTTATGCCGAGGATCCAGGGAGGGTCCGCGATCCCCGACTGACCCCACTTCGACCCTGACTCAAGTGACACCTAAGCGAATCGTCAAGATTCATTCCTCGATATCGTGATTTCGTCGCATATTGTTTAGACAAGATGCTATGATGCATGGCAGGTACTTGCTCAGTTCTCTTCAAACTTCAAATTGTATGGTTATGCGGAGTTATTCAGGTTATGCGGAGGATGGTTTAATAGCATATCTCCATCTTATGGGGCCAAGCGACGTCAGACTAGAGAATTTCACGTTTATGTCGTTTTTACTGGCAACGGCCCGGTTGCAACAAAGGACTATAAATTAATTCAACCAGAACCTAACTACTTAGTCAGTAAATATACTGGCGTTTGTTGGACAGGATTTAGTCGTATTTTACCATTAGTTACCATATGGTGGCATGAACGTAAAATAATCGTGAAAAAGCAAACTTTTATGTAAGTAATAACATTATTCAAAATTGCTTCATCTGGAAATTCTATATTGTTAGATGTTAAAATAAAAGATGTCGAGTATATTATGTAATTTTTTTAACTTATGTGGGGTTTTAGTCAGTTTGTTTTTGTTTATCGAGCAAATATCTTATAATAATTTTACTATGGATATAGTCATAATAGGATAATATTAACATTTTTATTTATGTTTTTTTTTTTATGTAACTGCTCCGTTGGTCTCGTGGTCGCAACCGCGACTGATAAGCGTGGGGTCCCGGGTTCGATTCCCAGGTCGGGCAAAAAGTGTTATTGGGTTTTTTCATTAGGATTTGCTAGTTTGAAAGTTGGTGGTGTGACACCCCCGTGTCTCAGAAAGCACGCAAAGCCTTTGGTCCCGGCTATTATTCGTAGATCTTTGATAGTCGTTAGGGAGTCAGAGGCCAGGAGGTCTGACAGCCAGTATAACCAAGAGGTATCGTGTTGCCCAGTAACTGGATTGTGGAGGTTAGATAGGCAGGCGCTCCATGTAAAACACTGGTATTCAGCTGTATCCGGTTGGTTTAGAAGCCGACCCCAACATAGATGGGAAAAGGCTAAGCAGATGAATTATGTATTTATTTCTTTATTTAAAATTCTATGCAACAAAATGTACAAACGGACTGAATCTGATGTATATCAATATATATATGTATGTATGATCTTTTTTAATACAACTCTGCTTCTGAGATGCTTTTCAAGTTATCAAATAGGCATTTTCGCACACCCACCATCCACCAGATATAACGGTGATCGGTGATGTATATGAAATCAACCATTAGGATACTTAGTATGATTTTTATAGCATATGTTTGCTTAACTGCCTCGTAAGCCTAGTGGTCCTAAGCGCGACTGCTACGCTAGAGGTCTTGGGTTCGATTCCTGGGTCAGGGCAAGTGTTATTGGGTTTCTCTATGAAAGTCTCAGTAGCAGCTCGTAGTTAGAATTTGTGCCCGGTTAATGGCAATAGGCTCGCCCCCTATTACATGGGACCTTAACATACTGCCGAACTGTGGGTGTACTCTGCTACACCTCTGCCCAACATTTCGGGGAATACAGGCGTGATGGTATGTGTGTGTAGTTAACTGTGTTTAGGTTTAGTTGCTGAATAAGAGAATCAGGATCACAAACTATAGTTTTTGAATTGATAATAGTTGCTTGGGGTGCTATAATTCGTGGTTTCGCTATTCGCCTATATTGAGCGAACTATTTGAATTAAGCAAAACCGCAGGTAACACATGGTTCCATTAAACTATGTGAGATGGTCACAAATTCAATCAATTTGAAAAGTTCATAACTTTTATGGTCAATAAACTAATGTTTGCGTGAACTTTTAATTTTGTTATTTCTAACAACGGACATACCTACTTATTTAAATGCCCTAAAGGTTTGGATTGGGTACACGCAAATATTTCGAGACTTAATACTTGGAGAATTCAAAAATTTTGATTGTGCCCTAAGCCCAAGGCGGGCTTAGCTTGTTGGGAGAGCAGTTAAGGGCTTTCCAAACCGAAAGACCGTAGTTTTCCATATATTCTCTTCACTAAAAGGATGAAATTTGGTTTTGCATCACAACTGAAATTCAATATGGTCGACGTTGGAACCTACGCCACATTGAATTTTTTGTAACACAAATCTCAGAAAACAGCATTTTTCAAATATGATCAGGTGTTTGAACTGTACGTAACTACTACGTAAGAAAAAATATTTTGAATAAGATAAATAGATATTATTCTGAAATTAATAATATTTTATTCTGATAATTGCGGTAGTCGGTTAGAACTAACGTAAATCATTTAAATCGTTTCCATTTTCTTTGAGGCACTCGTTCATCGATCCGCGCAAACGCAGCTATTCCGTAGGTATGGTAATACAAGCAGGTACTCACAAAAGCTATTATCAGATAAAGCTATAAAATTTTATCACAGTGTGCGTGCCCTCATCGGAGTCATCGATGGCTTGACGGTACGTTATTGGCGGAAAACCAATTATGTGAATACATAGGTAGTAAAAAAATACTCTGCAATTTCCAGGCGAGTTGAGTAAATTGGAAATCGTGGATATAGCTCTACTGTGTTTAAAAAACTACACATATTATTGCATTTGTTTTTATTTCGTTTTAATAAACTTAGAAATAACCACGGGATCATAAAATAAATCTGAAATGTCTCAGAGGGAAGGTAAAAAAATGCAATGAAAATGGAATAAAACACGTTTGCAAATAGTGTATAAGTGTAAATTCTCTCCGTACCTGTATGTTATTTTCATTAGCCTTCAACCGTAACTGCACTCACGTGCAAAAAAATTGGATACTGTATAATTGAATCGAAAGTTTTAAGAGAAAAAAGCTTTTGAATTTTACCGAGTGTCCAAATATCTTTGCAAGTGGCTGTATTATTGTAAATGTATTTTTTCATTATTCAAAAAATAAAGGCATGTAGTAGAGTCTCAAATAAAAACATGTCTAGACTTAAAACAGTTTCTTAACGAACTAAAAACAATAAAACCTTTTTCAAGTGCACACATCCGTGAGTAAATACCATAAAACTGGATGATTTTTATGTTCTAGATGCAATTTAAGATTTTAATTAACTAGTTTTTTTTTTATATTATGCTGTAAAAGTGTACTGCACATTTAAAAGTATCTCCTCTTTTTACAAGTTACTATGGGTTGTTAGCTTGAACTGCAATTAATCAATCTTGATTTTAAACAAGTAGACTGCCTCGTTAGCCTAGTGGTTCTAACCGTATTCCCCGAAGGGTTAGGCAGAGATGTACCAATGTACACCCACAGTTCGCGCGGTATGTTTAGGTCCCATGTAATAGGGAGCAAGCCTATTGCCATCAATCGCGCACAAATCCTAACTCCGAGCTGCTACTGAGAATTTCATTGAAAGACCCTATAAAACTTTTTGTTCGACTTGAGAATCGAACTTAGAATCGAGCTTAGAACCACTAGGCTAACGAGGCAGTTACAACACAAAATAATATGAGCGAATTAAGGAAGTACAACAAAATATGTAAAATATATAATAGCAGTGGACGTTTTCCAGCTGATATGATGATGCTGACGATGTATAAAATATATAGTTTATTAATTTATTTCGAGCGCAATGAATAAATGAGCATGTTAAGTTGGCATGCAGCGTACTGGAGAAATTCAAATTACTTGTGAAGTTACAAACTTATTGTTTTGTTGGCACGCTAATAATTCCCGTGAGCTAACCACTGAACTGCGCCCTTTGTACTGTGAAATTATGTTAGTTTAGATAGGTACCTATATGTATATAGAAAGGTTTAATTTCAATGGATCTCTCAGTTGAAGGGATTCTATTTATATTCTTGTGAGAAATTTAACAGAAGTTAGACTGAAGCCGGTGTCTTCAAATACAGCAAAAGTCAAAAGAATACGACCAAACCTGAAATGTAAAACTGAAGAAAACCTGAGTACCTGTCAATCTATAAGTACATAACGGGTGTACGAAGGCGAAATATGCATTCATTGCCATATAATTTTTTAGTTGTGGACCATATCTGGGAACCTTAACGGAGATATCGAAGGTCAAACTTCCAACTTTTTTTCACGAATTTTAACCAACCTGCAATAGTTTTTGCTCAAATAGTTGGATACCCCGTATGTAGTATAAGGTTTTGTTTTCATGCATTTTACCATTAGCATCTAAATCTTGAAACACATAAGTAGATGTTTTTAGATCTCCAGAAGAGATATGCTACGTCTAGACAAAGAAGTACATATCTGGAAAAATGGTCAGGTTGAAACCCAATGAAATACATAGGTACATACCATCACGCCTGTATTCCCCGAAGGGTTAGGCAGAGGTGTATTACACCCACAGTTCGCCGGTATGCTTAGTGCCATGAATTAGGAGGCGAGCCTATTGCCTTTAACCGGGCAGAAATCCTAACTCCGAGCTGCTACTGAGAAGTTCTCTATCTCTAGACCTCTAGCGTAGCAGTCGCGCTTAGGACCACTAGGCTAACTCGGCAGTACCCAATGTTTTTTTTTTTTCTCGTGGGGTAATCCTCATGCACTGCCTCCGCCTCGGGGAAGGCGGAGGGAAGCGTCGGACTCCTACCGACTAAAACCCCACGGTGTTCCTCCAACTACCATTGGCACGGGCACCGGGCATTGGGCAGGTATTGGCCCGCCACCACCACAAGGCGGGCCCCTTCACTCGGTGCGGCCGTCAGCCACCGGCCGCACTGACTCCAGAAAGGCGCACGGGGAACACCACGCGCGCGTTACTCTCGGGTCTGTCTCTGTTCGGGTGACGGACTGACCCCAAGTCCGACGCCCGCAGGTACTTCCCGAAGCATCCGTGTCCAGAAAGCACCTGCGTCAACCGGAAGGTGAGGGCACCATGACGCCTCTCCAGCCACACCTTTAACACGGGACTTACCGCTATAGCGGTATAGCGGCGTGCTCAGTACCCAATGATATATCATCTGCAAACTTATCATATCGACCTTGTCTTATTAATGAGCAGCGTATTTCCAAACGGTGATATTTTCATCATTCCATGTCGTATTACAGGTGTTAAAGTGACATGGATTTGACGAAGGTTATCCCCATTTCAATGAGACCTATGTAATTTGATATTCAGCGCAGATAGCATTTGTTTTTCGACCTATATCTGTATTTTTATATACCAGATTGTAAAAAGGACTGTACCGACAACGTGCTTACGTGTTTGTCGACTTATGTTTTGAGCAAATAACTAAACAAAATGATAATATTTTTTTAAATTTCGTACGTGATTGTGAATTTCGTTTTATTTTGAAATTTTCTTATTTGCCGAGAAAGTAAGTAGCCATAAGCTTAGATATTAGTCCCCTTATCCTATTTAGAACATTTCACCGAGTTAAACTAGGCTAGTTTTGCATGGAGCGCGCTATCGGTGCAGTCTCTTATGATATGCTAGATAGGACAAATATTGGACATATCTAAATAATATGGGTTACATATTTTTTTCTCGATAGATAAGATTCGATATTTACCGAACCTAATTTTCATGTTATGATTGCTTATCTACGGTACACACTTTACTATGGAATTATTTTAATACTAGGTGCTGCTCGCGACTTCGTTTGCAATGGGGACACAAAAACGGGATAAAAAAATCTAATGCATTGAGCAAGGTCAATATCTATAGGTGTGCCAAATTTCAGTTAATTCAGTTTAACCGTTTGCGGTTTGAGCGTGAAAGAATAACAAACATACACACCATCACGCCTGTATTCCCCGAAGGGCTAGGCAGGTGTACCAATGTACACCGACTTTTCGCCGGTATGTTTTAGGTCTTATGTAATAGGGGGCGAGCCTATTGCCATTAACCGGGCACGAATCCTAACTTCGAGCTGCTACTGAGAATTTCATAGAAAAACCAAATAACAATTTGCTCGACCTGGGATTCGAACACAAGACCTCTAGAGTAGCAATCGCGCTTAGGACCACTAGACTAACGAGGAAGTGGCAAATGACAAACATACATTCAATCATTCATTCATCTATCTATCTATCCATCGTTGCAAACTTTCCTGTTGATAATAAAGTTTGCTGTATTGAATTTCTAAATTCACAAGCTTAGCTAACGGCTCCAAGATTTTGTTTTGACAGTTTTGAAATGTAGGCACTAGAATAACTTCATGAACAGATGTTTATGAACAAAGTTGCGTGTATAGGATTCATGTTTGAATAATTCCATTTTGTCTCCGAAACTGTCCATATTGTAACGAAATATTGTATTAAACTTAACCCAAAAGTATACGATTTAAATTGAATTTCAAACAACATTTGGTGTTATGTAAGGGCGTTTATTTTCTAACCATTATAAACGGCAATTTATCGCAGTTTTGTTTCCACGTGTATCCGAGCACTGTAACGAACTTACACTGTTATGTTATATTACTTGCCGAAATACATAATGGAATTCTACCGTTTCCCGTAATATATTTGTGCTACAAAGTAGGTAAAGTGTGTACTTTCAACGAGACTCCTCAAAACCTGAAAGTCTCAATATTCAGCTGCGAAGAAACACACAATGTTGCATATCAGTCCATAACAAAAATAGAACCACACATGCAGATAAATCGAATGCATAGTAAAGGTTTTATTCCATGAAAGCATCTAAGCTGTGGAATAGAAGCTTTGGCTAATCTAACAACCAATCCTTTTTTTTTGGTGCGCGGTGGAAATCCTCACGGACTTCCACCGACGGGGGGGTGACGAAGAAGCAGCTAAGAAGACTCTTACCGGCTAAAACCACCGCGGTCTTCCACGTCTGCCTACGGCCGCTGTGGGATTCACATAAGCACTACCCGCACAGTACAAATTGCGTTTTAATAAATGATTGTAAAACGATTATTTGGGCCAGTCTTATGTAAAGGATTCGTTTTAGAAAAGCCAATTTTCTTGCTCTTAAGAAAAAAAAAAAATCTAACAGTTACTGTTAACGATCTAATAACAGTAAGATAAAGAAAAAAACTCAGAGAAATAATACTGTATGATTCATAATCTCCATAAATTGTTACGAAATATGAGGATGAACACGTGCGGCCCTCGTGGCTCACAGGAGGGCTCTGTTTGTGTTTGTTACGGCTTATTCCAGTGACGTGGTTAATAACCGGCCGGCGACGCATCCAAACCAAACATACGCTTCTAGACTTTCATATCTATACCAATATAATAAAACTGTGGAGTTTTTTGTTTGTCTGTTTGTTTAAATGTGATAATCTCTTTGAAATGCCCATCGAATTAGAAGAAAATATTTTTGTATATGAGAGCCAGATTCATGAGGAATGGTATAGGTTTAATAACATAACGTGGGATCGCAGCAATAACCCAGAACGTAACTTAATGTGGGTGAAAAAAAAATACTCGGGTGAAGTCGCGGGAAGAAGCTAGTTAGTATATAAATATCGTAAATAATCTGTTCAGTTTATACTTGGTGGTCTTTCGGAAATATCAGTTGTTAGTTCCGAAATATTGGAAGCTTTTTAATTTATTTTAACATTATAATTGGTCGTTGCAGTTGCAACTTTGTCACAATTACACCAAAATACAAACAACAATGTAAAGAGGATTTGTAGAGGTGAGAGGTAGTTTCCTAAAGAGAAATCTTATTCAAATATAGAACGGTAACCATATTATAATCATCGTATACTTTAGCATCTGTCTGCGTCTTCAACATCGTAGATTTTTCACCCGTCTTAAGTAACGTCTTCGGCTACTGCTCTGTTCCCGTGTCTCGCAGCGCGATGTTTGGCTATCATATACAAAAATATTTTCTCAAATCCAATTGGTACTTGAGTTTAAACAAACAATATAAATTTATTATATTGGTGCCTATAGATAGGTGTATAATTTTAGTTCATTTGTGTTTCTTTTTTTAAGGGTTTTAAATATATATATAAATAATGTTTTCAAATATATTTTATTATATACACTCACTCACGCCTGTATTCCCCGAAGGGTTAGGCAGAGGTGTAACAATGTACACCCACAGTTCGCCGGTATATTTAGGTCCCATGTAATAAGGGGCGAGCCTATTGCCATTAACCGGGCACAAATCCTAACTCCGAGCTGCTACTGAGAATTTCATAGAAAAACCCAATAACACTTTTTGCTCGACCTGGGAATCGAACCCAAGACCTCTAGCGTAGCAGTCGCGCTTAGGACCACTAGGCTACCGAGGCAGTTAGGACCACTAGGCTACCGAGGCAGTTACTAGGCTACCGAGGCATATATTTTATTGTAAAAACAAAATAGGAATTTAACATTGGCAAACGTGTTTATCTCCTAAAATTACCGACCAAACATTTAACCCTGGCACTACCCAATTGCCAGCCAAACCCATTACTGTAACCCTATCTCACTGAGAGAAGTCTATCTCGTTTCTAACCCATCTACTGCTAAGGTACATAGGTAAAATACAGAGGTATTTTGTAATTAATCTGTTGAAAGCGTAGTCTAGAGACATCTTTACGTTTTAGGTGCTAAACGTTTACATTTGCGTCAAATCCTTGAATGTTTTGGGTTTTACTTGACTTTGTTCTTTCTTGTGTTCATATAACTTTTTACACACAAGCCCCTGCTGTAAGATTTCTTTCCTATAATGTAACTAACACCTGTTTGCCGAGTTATTTAAAAAAAAAATGTAAAAGTCAATCCCGGTTTGACTTCAAAATCTGGAAGGCCATTTATTTTGCGAAATTTAACAGGTAACAATAAAAAAACTTTCATGGCGTTTTCGACCATAATTGTTATTTTCATAACCAACACATAACATTACATACCATCACGCCTATATTCCCCGAAGGGTTAGGCAGAGGTGTAACAATGTACACCCACAGTTCGCCGGTATGTTTAGGTCCCATGTAATAGGGGGCGAGCCTATTGCCATTAACCGGGCACAAAACCAAGCCACTTAACCAAGTCACTTAATATTTAGGTAGGTGTCATATTAAATATCTTAGTCACGTCCTGTATTATACATAACATTATATCTTTTAAATTACCAATTCGTACATTGTTCATTCAAAAAGTATTATCCGTTTAAGTCTGTGTATCGTTGTTATATTCCTTGAATATAAAACACCGGCTGCGTTCCCCTTCGTGTCGGGCAAAGCTCTATTGAACTACCCATACGTACTGCATATATTTCAATGGATTCGTGAACAGATGTTCAAGTGAGTAAGGGTTAGACGTATCTGAACACGTGTATTTGAAACCCCTACTAACGTTCTCAAGGTCTGGTTCCCCTGACGTAGTTTAAAAGTTCCGTAAAAATAGTCTGAAGTGTAGATTATTCATCACAATGTTTACGTGAACTTTTTAGGGCTTAAAAACTTTGATAATTTAATCGTTGGCGTAGGTCGCCTCACGTTGGTTTACCTTTAAATAGACTCAACAAGAAGTAAGCTTTATCGTAATAAGATTAGGACATGTTTTTGTGCACGCTATCGGGTTCAATGGCAGTGTTCGTGTATCAGTGTCAACGATCGTGTGACTACTCAGCTTTTACTTGTTGGGACACGAATTCATCGCAGTAGCGATATCGATCAGCTGTTTGTTTGCATTGCGCTACTGGGGTCGCCAACCCACAATCCCACATCACATGCGTGGCGATGACACCATTCCGATTCGAACCGGCAAGCCAAAAATACATTAGTGAATGAACGAATCCCGCCAATTCCGAGCAATCCTGAAGCTGCTGTGGAAAATTTCACATCCGGCGACCGCCTGGAAACCTTCCGACGAGTTCACGCAAAAATGAACTTTGTACGTGTAGACCAGGGTTTTAGATACCACGGAGGATAGGTCAGGAACAGTTTTTGTTCATATTCATGCATTCGAAATTGTATAGGCCAGGTGTGAATAATAAAAGGCTTGATATTCAATGTAAAAAAGCTAAGTACTTCTCATTCCAGATGCCCTTGCTTTTTCTACAAGCATTTTATTTAAACTCGACTCAACATTTCGACTTTTCAATACATTTTTATTTAAAATCCAGTGATGTATAGCTTGGTATATCTGAGTAATTTTAGTGTCGGCAGGACCGCAAATCCCGGTAATTTGCACGGAACCGTTCGCCTGTCATGATGGGGTGCTTAATCTTCGGCTTGTGTTCGCACGTTCCTCAGATGTAAGGGTGTGCACATAACGTGTAAGCTCACTCTATTTTCGGAACACTTCGGGTGGTGTTAGTGTCAGTCTTGAAGTTACGTGAAATATTTTACAATGTGATGTGAAATTCGAGATGTCTGGCGCGCGGAAGTTTATTTCACGTTAATTTACACTCACGGGGTGACGTGCGATAGCTACAGAATACGTTTTCACGGCATCATTAATGTAGGTTAGGTACGAATACAGGGTACGAATAAAACATTCACATTCTCTTTGACCCCCTTATCAACACGCAGACATGTCCCTGAAATATACACCAACAATGAAAGGAAGCATTAGAATATTTTTTTCAAGGATTGTGTAATGAAATTTAACTTCTAAAGGAAGGACTCAGTTCTGGGACTTTTTTAAAAGTAAACATATGATGTAAAATTTTCCCTTTTGTTCAACGTGATAACGAACTCATAATAGTTCAATGTAATCAAAATAAAAGCGATGAATCCAATTAGCAGAAGAATTTTAAAGAGGAAACTTCAAAGTGGTTATCCCACTGGCTAATTACAGTCTGTGTAGAAACTTCAGCAGTCAATCAAAACTGTCCCTTACTTTAAATAATGTAACTTGAGAAAATATCGTCGATAATTTATTAAAGTCCCAACTAAGACGCATGTCCTAGAACTCGGATAAATGAGTCTAATTTATTAAAACGATAATATTTCCAAAGGAGTCTCTTTTCAAGATCCCTTTTGTAAAATGACTAGACTGGATAGTCGTTATTTATTTTGGACCCTTATTAAATATCTTTGTTGGAAGTCTACTTGAGAATTTATTAAGGAATCTTTTTGGAAAGTGTCAAGTATTATTATGGGCTAACGAAGGCCTCTGATTTCAGGGACAACTGCAAATATAGTAACGTAAAATATGTATTGCGGGTTTGGGTGCGGTAATTTTGTACATGAAAAGGCATCGCATCACGAGGTTGTATGTACTTTTTATTACACCTATATATTCGTGGCGCACTGTAATTTATTTCAGATAAGGATCGGGAGCATACTTGGCTGTGTACTGCGGGCGAGTGATAAATGACGTAAGCACCGACATCTAAAAAACTTGCGTTTGTTTGGCAGTTGGCACAACCATTGGCACTTTTACCAAAATAAAATAAAAAAAGGGAAATTCCTACTTAAATTTTCTTTAGAATATCACATTGACCCAAATGTGTAACCCGATAATACTGATTTCGAGTCAATTCGCTTGCCAAATACTGGTAAAATTTAAAGGAACTGTTATTTCATTCAGTTTATGCTGTTTCCTGCATTCACTGCAGTGACTTGTACGAATATATTAGGGACTTATTAGGTTACTAGCTGTTGCCCGTAACTTCGTCCGCGTTTCCGTCGTTTTTCGTAAAAAAAGTAGCCTATGTCCTTCCGTATTTCATGTATAACTTTGGTGTTTCTATACCGATTTCTATGATTCTTTTTTATGGAATAGTTAATAATGTTAACTTTTTTAATTAGGGATGACTGAGAGTGTTATAAAAGTAAGAGTAGACAAATATAATCAGAAAGCTTCGAACTACTAAGCTATCGGGAGTTACACGTGATATTGTGAGTCAACCATAAAAGATAGACATATGCTGTCGTGGCATATTTTTTATATAATTTTAAGAAGAACATTTCCGTCATACATGATTTCTGTGTAGCTCTAACCATTAAGGTTGCACACGCGACGGAAGCTTAAAAAAAGGAGTAACTTCTCCCGTTTTCCCAACATTTCCCTTCACTGCTCTGCTCCTATTGATTGTAGCGTGATGAAAAGTATACTATAACCAACTCAGGAGTATGAAAAATAATTGTACCAAGTTTCGTTAAAATCCGTCGAGTAGTTTTTGTTTCTATAACGGTTATACAGACAGACAGACAGAGAAAAATTTTACTGATTGCATTTTTGGCATCAGTATAGATCCCTAATCACCCCCTGATAGTTATTTGGAAATATATTTCATGTACAGAATTGACCTCTCTACAGATTTATTATAAGTATAGATATAGATAACATAAACATACCTTTACAATTATAACATTCGTAATTTGGTGCTGGAAGTATAAGAAACCATGAATATTGTAAATATAGAATTTGTTAACGATCATATTATGTACTCTATTAGGTACATATTTCTACTGAAATGTGTAGTAGAATATTTTATAAAGCCATAGAAAAGCAAACGAAAAATGAATTTATACACATATGTATTTGAACTCAATGATACAGCCTAAGCTTTTGTAGTCCCTGTAGAAAAACGTAGATACTTCTAGTTAAAAGTACAATATGAAAAGGGTCCAGATTGGTTTCATTGCTTTTTACCCACGAAATGATAATCACGATGGCATTGTCTAGCTTTAACAGTTTCTATTTCAGTAAAGAGAATCAGTGTACTGTGAAAACGATACGAAAAATTCTCTACAATTGTTTTGATATTCCGTTTTTCTGAATCCTTTGTCGGGTTGAGTGGAGCTTTTGTTAAAATGCACAATCATTTTAAACGTTGAAGAGTATTAAATCTATTGTCCTGTTCATAGAAACCTCCATCTACAGGACCATTAGCTTTTATTGGACGAAAAAAAACTCGTTGACGCATTTTTATTGGAAAGAGGCAATGTTCTTGAGACTGCAAGATAGACACAATCGTTTAAGATCGTGTCTTCATCCATGCATATATTTTCTTTTAGTGCTAATAGTGTTATTATGTGTAATAAAGTGGAGAAACAGAGATACAATTTACTTTTACTAACTTCTGCCCGCGAGTTACTGTATTCATTTACGTCTTTGATTATGGCTTCGCTCCGTCGTAGCGTGATGATACCTATACTACCTACCTACTTTGATACCTATACTATTCCTCATGGATCTGGCTAATATATACAAAAATATTTTTTCCAATCCGACCGGCAGTTCCAGAGATTAGCGTGTTTAAATAAACAAACAAAAAACTCTGCAGCTTTATTATATTAGTATAGATTTAAGTTAAGAACTATTTATACATAACGCTCATCAGTTCCAAATAAATAAAAGACGACACTATCACATTTAATTCAACGTCACTCTTTCAGCTCAACCTTAATCGTGTTCAGGGAAAATATGGGAAGGAATAATTGTGTGAAACACGCGTATTGGATGAAGGATCCCGCTGATGAAATTAATCACACGGACGAGATCGAGTGTGTGGGATGAGGTCTGGACGTTCCTCCATTGCTTTTGTATCTATATATTATGATAGTATAGTCATCTTTATACCTTTTCCCAACCCTTTCGCGTTTCCATATTATGGACTACACAAAGCTCAAATTTCGTTTCTTCTAAATGTTTCTACTGTTTGTAGTTCGTCGTTTTTTGTTTTCTATAATCTTCTGTCCTTTCAATTACTTGTTCCATTATATTATTATTTAAAATTACTAAAATCATACTAGGTTTTACTAAAGCCGTGTAACTCTATTTCAAACATACTAAATTTACTGAGTTTAGGGTTACGTTATAATATGTTAATGACCCTATTCGGTTCAGTTCAGAAAGGTCTGAATTCCCAAATTAGTTGGACACGTTATTGTTGGATCTTGTATTTGATCCGGGCTAAAAATAACTGTTAGCTACACAATATTTAGTAGGGTTCTAACTGTTTAACTTTTCTTTAGTACGTCTATTTTAATTTTAAATGGAATTATCAGTTAGTCTAATAGAAACGATGAGATTACAAATGAAGCAATAACGACATAAGTTAGACTCTTCATAATCGGATTATTGGTTTAGGAACGCATATAGGACAAATACACAAACATTAACATTTTGAGTTATATATGTGTTTGCCATCTACACCCACTTGTCTTTTCATTAGTACTTGGCAACCTATAATTAGTTTTGAAGAAATTTGACACACTTAAGTTTTATTAGCCTTCTTCATTTATCAAAACCATAACTTTCTCTTATGTCACGATATTTTAAGTATTCAATACCATTGATAGCAATATCCAGTGAATAATAAACAGATTAAAGATTAATGAGCATTTTTTATTTTTTGCCCTTTCAACTGTTTTGAATATTTTCGATCGATCATTCGTCATTTCGTAAACTATGGGATTATGTTCGACAGTGTGACCCACAGATTGTTCTTATATAATTCCGATACGACAAAATGGCTTATTATTAGATATGGTAATAAGATTGATTATTATGTCAATCAAAACGTTTTTTAAGATACAATTCGAAATGCAGGTGATAACAAGATGAGAGCCGAGTACAGATAAATCAATTTCGAAAGATTTTTTTATCTCTACATAGACGTGTGTCGAAACACAAATAGAATTTCACGAAAGCTGGAATTGAATTTCTGAAGGCGACGTCGTAAATAGGACCGTTTCGAGAAAATACCTTGTAAATAATAGGTGATGCTTCAATTGTTTTCGAGCTATTTTAGAAGCAATGTGTCAAAATTGACACGAACATGATTATCCTTTCATATTGTTCAATTCTAAAATAGTGGTATTGGTGACAGCATATTTTAATAAGGCCAAAGATGTATTATTTTTGCTCAAGACAGACATAATTGATAGCCGACGTTTCAGAAGAAAAGTTCAAATTATATTATTTGATTATTAGCATTTTTTTCAACAATTTCTCACCGCTACTTTTAAAATAAGTTCAACACATGTATTGTTGTGCCAATGTCAGTTCCTACAGAAATGAGTATACATAAAGATCACAATAGAAGCGAAAGATTGAGATCTCATACGTTGACCCCACTTCGTTCAAGTTGAAGATAGAAACATTTTATAAAAGGCTGTTGTGGAAAAGTTTCACGAATATAGAAATCACACGCCATGTCATGTCAGGGAATACAATACAACTTTAGGGTATTGTTCAAAACATATACAGTACCAAGTGCCAACACAGAAAAACATAAAAATATGAGAATTATACTTAATTTAATTTCCAAATCATCGTTCCAAAAGTTAATAAACTTTAATTTGTGATTTCAGGTAATTTCCGTACATGCGACCAAACAGATGGATTCTATTTCCGTAAGTATTATTTCTGATTATAAATTTTATTACATCTTGATCATCATGCAAAACATAACTAACATCTGTCATACGCAGTACATTGTTATTGTTAATGAAAGGTTTGTACCTTATGTTTATTTTTTAATGAATCGTGTCATAATAAGTAATAAAGTTACACAATAGCTTCAAATCGTTATCACGATCACTGTTATCAGTCTTATCAGAATTGTGGTAATTATTACGCAGTTAACCCAGTGTCCGGACAAACGTTGATCAAACAATTTTGTAATGTTTATTAGCATTTACAGTTATGTTTATTTTGTTGAGTATATGTGTGTCACTCCGAAATACTACAGTAGGAACAAGAATCTACGAATCGTCGCATAGATTAAGCCCTTGCGTGTCGTTGAATGCAGCAGCATCTCCGGACTTCATTCATTAGTCCCCGTGGTCGTCTCCTATCGTGTCTGCTGTTGATAACTGTCTTTGTACGACATGAGGCTCACGTACCTACTCGCATGTTAAAGAGTGAGTGCGTGTTGCGTCTCGTCAATCGCTATTCGACCTCTCTGTTTATTGTCCGTGTTTTCCTGCTCCGTTTGGGTACAATGTTCCGGTGCGCATAGTGCGATTATATTCGTTTTCTGCTAAATACTTACCATTGAATCGCCAGTGAAAACCTGTTTTAGTTATACATACCTGTCTCTATCTTTATCTTGAAGTTTGTGTCACTTAGATTAGTCACCCGCTAATAACTTTTCCTCGCGTTTATTGGATGATTTCTATTAGATATTGCATGTTTCTGTTCCAGTGTCAGACACGCAAAAGCAGGAAAACGTGGAATGTTTATATGTGCAGTTGCAGAGTGATGTTATGTTTTTATGCTGTTTATCAGTTTCGGATTGAGTGTGTGTGAGCCGTGCGAGTAGTGAGACTGTGTTTATGATGCGGCCGCGTATGTGTGTGGTGCGGCGTCGGTGTGGGTGTTCCTGTGTCGGTGCGAGGCGCGGCGGACGGCGGAGCGCGGTCGGTCGGCGGCGCCAGTTCACTTCTGAGCGCCACGGGGCTGCCGCGCTCTTGTCGCGTAGAGCCCTAGTTCGCGATCCCAATAACTTTGTGCACTGGAAACTTTTCAAAGCGATTCCGGACGGATCCGATGGCCGCGGATCGCTTTCGTTTCGAATTTCGAGTCGCGACGTAAAGTAAAACGTGCGAGCGATCATTGTTGCGTGTTTATACGAGTCGGTCGGTCTATTTTTGAATATTCTCTAAACGCTTGACGGCGAAGTTTTCGAAACGCAGCCCGCCGGAGCCGGGTTAACGTCCGCTGTGTATGCAGCACGCCTGCATCACGTCTCTTGTGTTTTTGTTGATGGATTTTTGTTGTTAACCTCACAGTTGTGTCCGACACGTTATCTGTAAGTATGACCCCGGTTGAATTACGATACTGGCTTGGCTGTATTTGAATTTGAAACTGTAGAAATAAGTAAAAAGACCAATGTTGTTAATTTTACATAAAGTTTGATATTAAATTATGGCTGTTAATTACCCGAAACTGAGTAAATTGTTGTTTGCAACAAAAATACAAGCTACATTCATCCACGCGCATACGTGTGGTGTTCGAGTAGGTAGGTACAAGAGTATGTGTGCACACAAACATACACATCAGTCTATAGTGTCGGTGTTCACTACGAGCATTTTACCACAAACATACTAAAGCATTTATTACGTGAACCCTTATGCATTATTGCATGCACACAATGATGGGTTCCTTTTAAGAATCGTGAAGGTAAAGGAATCAGGAGTGAATCCGACGAGTTTGATTCCACTTCTAGTTCACTTATGCTTCCCCTCTATCATAAATGATACATGATTCATAGTTGTTTGGTCAAGCGAGACTGACACTGTACGGACGTTTATCTTTTTAACACACTTCTTCGACAGCGTTTTGTTTTTGTTATTAGTGTTGTGTCAACTTAGTTTATTGAATTGTTGACTTGTTCATATTTAAATTAATATATACCTATTATGTTTGACAAATTCTACAACTAAACAAAATTGTTATGATAGTTTACGAGTTACGGGTTTTTCTGAATAAATTAAAAAAACAAAGACTTTTAAACAAAATACAAGCAGGTCTCTACAAACAAGATTAATTTGTATAATATTCCCAATACATGCTTACTAATTGTGGACGTTCTTAATTACTTATGGAGGTCCGTGAGCCTATACAAACAGAAGCTAACATTGACTCCATGTGGCGAGGCAGATAACACACGTAATGACATGAAGTAATGTGGGGTTGCCAATTTATTTATTTAGTGTTACAAGGCTAACCGTTACAAGCAATCCCGAACACCTAAGCAAAGATTCAAGCAACAATTTTGCTGTTACATCGAAGGGTTTAAAACATTTTCTTTAATGCATTGTGTGAGAGTTGTAAACCCGATGTTTACGAGCATCAACGGAACCCTTTTCCCTTATTCGTCTTTTACGATTTGCGCACAATGATAGGCACGACATTTTCGTTTAGGTCGCTGTTGGATTACTTTTTTCAATCATTTGATTTGGGACCAAAGAACATGGTCGTGCTAACTTAATACGTGTTTTTGTGGACGATTGGTGAAAAGGTTCAAAGGTTTTTTTTAAACCAAAAAGACAGACATCAACCTAGGTACGTGTTTTTCTTTTAATTATTTTGAGAACTAATGGAACTCATGTGTGTGTATGTGGAACATTTTCTCGTCGCTAAAAACTCGTTATATCAGATTTCAAGGTAGGTAGGTAGATTCAAAATTAAATAAATAATCTCAAAAAACGTTGTTCGGTTTTTGTAGTTGTCCATGAGAGCCCATCGCAAAAATGGCTTGAAATCCGGTTTTGGCGACTTTTTTTTTGTATAATCTTTGGAATTCATTAATACAGACCTATTTAATGTAGTAGACCTATTTAGTAGTTTTCTTAATGGGTACAAAAACTCATTGAAAAAATTTGTAGTAAAACAAACAACAACTTATTAAGTAGTTGCCTAATAATTAAATAAACCATAAAAAGCAGGTTTAGTAGTTTTCAACTTATTAGTAAACAGCCAAGCGGATAATATTAAAGTAAGAACTTTATTGTACCCAAACTTATTTTGCTTCTTATTACAAAACTATTTTTTCATTGTATTTTTTTCTTGATACTTGTACCTACCTATTTATTTGAAAAAAAAACAAGTTAATTTTATCGAAGCCAAAAGTTCCTTCTATTAGGATTTAGTGTTGTAATTATTCATTTTAATATCAAAACCTTTAACAATAAATCATTGTATACGTGAAGTGCTAACAAATAAAATATAATATACACACAGTATAAGAGTACATGGTACATTATCGTAGGTATAAGCGACTGACGCTATTCATTGTACTATCTAAATATTATGCTAATATGTAGGTACCTATGTACTAACCCAAACAATTCCATTCTAACGCGTAGTGTTTTGCGGTTTATCAACGTACATTACACAACTTCACACATACGCATCATTACGCGCACACGCATAAATTGAGCGTCGTTTTACACGTCTTCGATGGACCCTCCCACTTCCACCCTTAGAGGTCATCTATGTCATAGATATTGTCTATGCTCCTCAATAAAATGATTGTAGGTTCAGGTGCAATGTTGGGATTCCATGTTAGTAGTGTAAGTGTGCATACAGTGTGTTTTATTCCATTTTTTAATACAGTTTTATTTATTACAATATGATTTTTCTGGAATTTAAAATTTAAAGTAGGTGGGATTGTTGTGTCTGGATGTTACTGGGTTTTTCTATGAATTTCTCAGTAGCAGCTCGGAGTTAGGATTTGTGCCCGGTTAATGGCAATAGGCTCGCCCCCTATTACATGGGACCTAAAAACATACTGGCGAACTGTGGGTGTACATTGGTACACCTCTGCCAAACCCTCTGGGAAATGAAGGCGTGATAGTATGTAAAGTAGGTGGGGACAAAAAATTTTGGTATTTTAGATTATGAGTCAGGGGAAGTCCAGAAGATACTACATTTTGTTTAATTAAATAAAATCGGATCAGCGCCGGCGTGGTGTAGCATTATCTTAGTCTTGTTTTTCAGTTAATTATCGATAATTATTTAAAAACTGCAATTGATTACGGTTATCAATCACGTGCATTCCATAGTATCACGAGATAGAGATTGGATTGCAATTACTTTAGGAAAGACGTCAAGAATTTATATAATAAACTACCTACATAGAATATTTATTGCAGTCATATCCTTTCCGTTAATTTTGTATGATAATCTCAGCCTTAAAAACCGTAACACTTTTTCGATCCGATTCGCCCTATGTTATAATAATCGGCAAGCAACTTTGATAACACGGTTGGTTGCTGCGCTGCGTGTCGGGTTCGATTCTCGCACAGAACAAATATTTGTATGACCTATGGGTAAGTAATTGTTCCGGGATTGCTTGTATGTGAGTTTAGATGTTTGGAAATGCACCCACCATACAGGAGAAATTTCTAGAAAGGGGCAAAGTTCTAACTCAACCTTATTTTTATAAGGTTGAGTATGCAATATACTAGGGGTAAATTGGTGTCATTTAAGAAACGTATGGGGTCAGGGCTACGCGTTTTCATAAAAATCAGAGAAGAGGAAACTGCGCAGTGCCGCCATGATTGTTCAAAATTTTTTCCTGGTATTATTACACTTTAGACTTTAATAGATTTGAAAGAACGTGAATATTACAATATCGCTTCCACGTGGCTAAATTTACATTTAATTGCTTCATAGTGTTGTGCGTGTCTTTTTGTTAGCATCTTCAAATTCCAAGTAGGTTCCCAATACATTGTCATGCAAAGCACAAGATTATACAACTTTGCCAAATTCAAAGCAATCGTAATCGAATTGACTGGTAACTACCAGGGAAGTCGTGTTCTGAGTACAGTAGTGTATACTTACATACAAATTAATTCGCACGTTTTGATACTATTTCTTACAAGTAATCATTAATAAAACAATTTTATTTCTGATGCTTCTGTATCTAAGATAATGCCTTCACGTGATTTCGTTTTTTCATAGACAGCGCCGCCTACTTAAAATTATACACATACCATCACGCCTATATTTCCCCAAGGGTTAGGCAGTTGTGTACGAAAGTACACCCATAGTTCGCCGGTACGTTTAAGTGCCATGTAATATGGGGTGAGCCTATTGCCATTAACCGGGCACAAATACTAACTCCGAGCTGTTACTGAAAAATTCATAGAAAAACCCAGTTACTCTTTGCTCGACCCAAGACCTCTAGCGTAGCAGTAATAAAAGTTGAGACTATTTATATTAAGAAAAACAATCGGCTAGTCCAGCGTTGAAATTCTAGTTTTTGCGTCAGTTTACGGGCTGAATTTTATAAACCGTAATAGGTAGAGTTAAAATTTTCAGTATGTCTGTAATAATACAAAAAAGTTAAATATAAAAGGGGTTCGTTCCTACAAGAAACGTCTTTTGTTCTTTATAGTGTTATATATTGTATGGTGGTTCGCAATTCTTTCTTCCAAGTCCGACTTGCATATTGCCGAATTTTGGACGTTCATAAGAACCAGCAGAAATGCGGAAACTCACCGAACCTTATTAACCTTCCTCATCCTTTACAGTATCTGTACGAAGGACTCTTCGAGATAAGACAGGCGAGAGCTAACCTCGGGACAAATGTGCGGTATTCGCCAAAAGATCTGTCTTCGATTGTAGAAAACATATTTAACGTGTTATACTAAACGTATTGAATTATTTATAAGACAAACACATGACTGCCTCGTTAGCCTAGTGGTCCTAAGAGCGACTGCCACGCTAGAGGTCTTGGGTTCGAATCCCAGGTCGAGCAAAGTGTTATTGGGTTTTTCTATGACATTTTCAATAGCATCTCGGAGTTTGGATTTGTGCCCGGTTAATGGCAATAGGCTCGCCCCCTATTTCGTGGGACCTAAACATACCGGCGAACTGTGGGTGTACATTGGTACATCTCTGCCTAACAATTCAGGGAACATAGGCGTGATGGTATGTTACAAACACATGTGACATGCCACACCTAATGTAATATTATAGGTATAATACAGATGTACCTTATCTCGATGCTCACTAATTTGGATCATTACGAGAATTTCGATTCGTCTCTTGATCCATTTTCATATCAATAAGGATTAATCAGAAGTCGGGTTAGTAGATTCGTAATCACGAACATTGTTGGCGGTTCTATTTCTAGACGAAATTGCGAGAAAGGAAAATGAATGATCGCATTATTATAATGAAAAATATACTTAAGGATAGTATTAAGTTCGTGAATAGAATTACCTGAAATGAAGGTCTCTGTTTCATTAGGTCTACATTGTTGGTAGTGCCTGTGACTGAATATTTGGAAATGGCTATTATAATCTCAAATTGGTTCGGTTCAGCCTGTGTTTACTCCTGTACCGTTGAGACCGCAGACCAATCAATGATTATTATCGATGAGACCTACAGTTTACATAAGGCAAAAGCATTATGGAAATTGGAGTATCATGTCTGAGGGAATATTACTGAACAGATTGTAGTGCAAAATTTTTGATTGAGTATTTCTATTGAAATAAATATCTTATACGTGTATATAGGCTTTATATTTTTATGTATTTATTGATGACATAGAAACACCTTATGTAATATATCCGTTATTGGAAACGCACCAACGATGCAGAAGAAAATTCTAGTGTGGGGCAACATTTTCAAAGAAATAAAGATGGAAATACTGCAGAAATAAGTACTTTACGCAAAGAAGTAACAAGCAAAAGTAGAAGAAAATTTGGAAAACTTGAACATGTTTCTAAAAACAGCTTCTTTATGCGGAAGCAAAAACTACCGCACTTAAAGAGGAACAAAACCAATTAATTCAAGGATCATTGCCAAGTGTCCATTCAAACAATATGACACTTTATGAACGGTCATCGTAGAAACTCCAATAGGAATTTAGTCGAGTAGCAATTAAGGACGGATAGGCCCCTCGTGAGTCTTAGAACCATTCAAGACAATGTAACGCAAATGATAATTGACAATTTGGCTCGGACTCCGGTTTAATTGACTGGCCGATTAACTTTTATTGCTATGAACATCTCGGTAAATATTGATAAAGATATTATTCGCGCGTTTCCAGGCAAATGTTGCCTGATGATCTTTCTATTGGCCCTAAGTGATTTTTGATGGCAGTGTAACGGTTGACGGCGTCGATTATTTGTTTAATCGCGACCCAAAGGAATATTGCTTAGGTAAACAAATTGTTGATTGAGAAAATGACTTTAAGCGGTTCATAGTTCCTGTTTTGTTTTGCATTTATTGTCTGCGTTTTGTTTTTAAAGTACACTTGTGTTAATGTTGATAATTTAAACGATAGGGCGTGTGTATGACTTGTGCTTTTGTTCAAGTCATTCTTCCATTATCAGTGTTTGTAAGACTGTGATGTCATTTTAAAACACGTGGAGTAATAACATCTGGAAATTGTGAAACAAAAATATGTTCCGGTCCACTAGTAATTGAAGGTTTACTGCCTTCTTTTATTCCATTACCAGTATTAAGTCCCCAGTTGCCACCTACGATACTAAGAAAAGAGATTTTAATTAAGATGAAAACAATAATTCTTCAACTACTTCAAAACTTTCCCTTCGTCAGTGCAAGCATGTGTTGTCAAAGCGTTTTCTATTTAATAATACAGAAAAACGCAAATGATATACATACCAACATCGCACATGTAATGTTCTAAGTCACGCAAACCCATGTAGCTGTTAACAATACTTGGTAGTAAATTTTCCACAGTGAGAAAATTGTTTACTTATTTGTGAAACAGTAGTCTCACGAGCACTCGGGCTAATGAATCTAAAAGAACTGGCAGACGTAAAAATTGAGCCGTTTGAGTTTTTTTGTTTTATATGAGACTAGCTTCTGTCTGTGACGTCGTCCGCGTAGTTTTTTCAACCCGTGGTATGTTACGTTTTTGGTGACGGCTCTGCGCCCGTGGTTCGTACCGTGATGATATATAGCCTATACTGTTCCTCATGAATCTGGCTACCGTATACAAAAAAAAAAATTGTTGCCTATCGGACTGGTATTTTTAGAGATTAGCACGTTGAAGCAAACACACATAAAACTCTATAGCTTATTACATTAGTATGAATTGGCAAGTCTTTAACTACTGATTCTTTTGTTGAAACTGAATGAGGAGGATTTGTATTCAACCTCTAAGTATCTCTGCTCCTCATTTTTTTTCTTTTCCCTGTTCATATATTTATGACGCGATTTCACGGTAACAGCTGCACATATTTAGATGAAATAACTTGAAACAAAGTAAAATACATATCTTGGATTACCCCACATGGGACATCAAATTTTAGAAAATTAAGAACTTTGCACACGAGTAGAGCCGCGGGCGAAGCCAGTTACCGTTTAAGTTGAATAAGTACTTAGAAACTTTCTGTTATATCTTATCCCATAAGGATATATTGCGCGTAACTATGACGTATTGTGAATACACATCTTAATGCGTAGTACGCGGATCCTTGTATCCATCGCTGTTCATATCAGTTTCGATACATTCCCAGGAGGAACCGGTAATCGATAGTTATAAGTTACACCAAATAATTCTATTGTATAATATTTTTCTGACAACTTGATATTGAATAATAGGAGTGTGGAGGTAAATGAAGATCGAAGGAAGATATAAATTACGTGAATCAGATTTTAGCTTACAATTTTACTGAGAAATTAAAAAGAAGACATTCCTCCTAATTTCCTCTTGGTAACAAGCTCTTACGATGTCAGTTGTAAGAGCTTATTACCAAGTGGAAATTTCTGATCATGACATGTTTTATTAAAAAGAAAACCTCAACTGCCTCAGTAGCCTAGTGGTCTTTAGCGCATCTGCTACGCTAGAGGTCTTGGGTTCGATTCCCAGGTCGAGCAAAAAGTGTGATTGGGTTTTTCTATGGAATTCTCACTAGCAGCTCGGAGTTAGGATTTGTGCCCGGTTAATGGCAATAGGCTCGCCCCCTATTACGTGGGACTTAAACATACCGGCGAACTGTGGGTATACATCGGTATACCTCTGCCTAACTCTTCAGGGAATACAGGCGTGATGGTATGTAAAAAGACAACCCTTGACCTGTGCGTGTGCCAAATAATATCTTTAAAGTGACTAATCTTTGTTGGATCCTCAGTACAATGATCTTTAAAGAATCAATGTACTATGGTAGCTATGATTCTGCAATATGTATTGAACCTGCAATGTCAGTAAGAAATACTAGTTTTGCATCAAGCGGATTTCCCTCCAGAACTGTGTCGAGGTGGGTCTGCCGGCCTCTTTACTCTATAAAGTCTGCCGCTATCTCATCCATGGCGTATATCTGGCGCCTCTTAATTGCTTCAGACTAATAATTATTATCAGTTCGCGTGCGGCGCCCCGCCCCCCGTCCGCTCGACTACTCAGATACGCAATAACTATAATGTATGTTGCACACACACACACGCAAAAGGCGACACTTAACACGTGCTGGGTAGCCACGGTTTTGCCACCGCAACGGGAAATTATTACGCGGCGACGGATTAATTTTCAATGATAGTAGAGTTATGAAGTAAATTTTCTTCAGAATCACCTGATTCATTTGAAGTGGAAACACGTGTAATATAATTAATATTATTATACAGTTGCTCGTTCTTGTATGACTCGTGTACACACATATCTAGAGTCTGTTCATGAGATAGCGAGCTTGGCTTAGGAAATTGCATTGATACGGTGCCAAACAGTTGCATTGCATATCAAATTGTTTGCAAACAACTCTCAAGTATGCATTATATTCATCATTAACAAAACAATATAGTGCAACATCATTTGTGGCCATATTGCAGAGCTCTTCAACCATCTCCAGCCGTCTTAAAACGCATTTAGAAAACAGCCAACTTATAACGAAAGTGAATATTTTAATATTGTTTACGCGACTCCCCTTGAGGAAACCAAGATTAAGTACCACTAAGGCATTAGTAAGTCGTGCCATTAATTCTTTAACGGGTGAATAACCTTCGTCGTTCTCGAAGACGTCTCGTCTGGAATAGTAATTATTATTGTTGCTTTGAAAACTACAATGTTACTCTACTGCGTGTCAACGGCCAAATAAAGTACTGTAGGTAGTCAAGGAAACTTCTGGTAGGAGGTTTTCATGTCTAAACAATCTTTTAAAAGCAGATTCTTTGTATTATGAATCATTAAGCTGGTTTAAGTCTTTGCATCTGATTATGACTGGAATCTTATCCTTGCCCGGGGTTTTTGAAGAACCATTATATTAATCATATCAGATTTGAAGATGAATCACTTCTTCGTCGTACCTTGGTCGTGGCAAAATAAAATTGAATATTGTGTATAATCCAAGTATTATTTTTATTATAAAAGTCCATGTATTATTTCTGCGAAACGCCTATCTGGTTCTACCTGTTTCTATTTTTCTAATCTTCCTGATTATGGTCAGGTCGGTCTCGGTCTGGTTCCAGTCCCAATTTTTCCTTTAGCCCGGCTCAAATATCGTAATGGAGAGCCCTCAGATGGAACTAAAAGCAACCGCCATATGGGTCTTACATGTGATCCGGTTGATATAAAGTTGTCTTGGCCTTTCCGCTGTCGAGTTTCTCAAGATCTAAGAAAACATAATGTAGTAGACAACATATTTCTAACAGTTTACAAGTGGTAGGGAATTCATGCGGTTTTTTTGCAATCTGACCAAGCTTATTCATTTTTCACTGTTTCTGTTGGTTGTAGATTTTAGTTGTAGGCAAACAATCGTTTTTTTTAATTAAAATTCGCCTAAATAAACGTTAGTCTGAAATCTGTCTGAATTTCAATAAGAATTTACATATTTTTTCGTCCAATGTCAAAGTTTTTTACAATATGAAATAACTTACTACGTAGGTATATTGAATAGCTTCAAAAAGTATTTATTACTTTATCAAGAGTCTGAATTATTTTTCAAAACTCCGTCCTAATATCAGTCGATTGGTCCTTATTCACAGACTCCGTTGCCGTGTGTCCCATTTCGAGTAGGTATGTCGATCATGAGGTGTTCTTATCAGCCATAAATTATGTCATGAGGGAACAAGTGTATGTGAAAGAAAGAGGTCGTTTTAAGTCTGCAAGAGTAGGTAAATCATATTCACGAATACAGGCGTCGTTACTGTACAACAGAACGGTTTATTGGCTGTCTGACCTCGTGTTATCGCGACAAGCCTCCGTCATCTTCCAAGTCATCGTTTATCGCTCGCTGTGACGTATCGCTAGCTGTTGGGTTTTGTTGTTATTTATTATATTATCCTTCGTAATATTGGCCTGTATACATATAGCTAGGTGTCAGGCAGGGACGATGGATTAAAATAACTCTTATGGGGTACTTGGACCCGAACAAGCGCATAACGCCCACATGGCGGGCCTTATCTTTACGTGGCTGTCGTGAAACGCGACTTTAATTGCAGCGGTCTATAGGTAAGGGGTACAGAATCCGTGTCAGAATTATTCAGGTACAAAATTCTTTACAAGGTGCTAGTAATCTTGCTTTACTTTTTAAACGGTAAAGTTAAGTCATAAAAAGAGGGGTACACTTTTTTCTGACACAAAACTTAAAATAGTGTTGCCTTACATATTCCCCAGGCTACCTAAATTTTGTACTACTTCGTTACCCAAGTTTTATCACGGCTCACTTAATATTGTAACAAAAAAGTAAAAAGAAAAGAATACAGGATCAACACAATTTTAAATTTCTGAACTCTGTTAAAAATGTTGTGACAATTTTTCTACGTTTACATTGACGCCTAGTGCCAATGAAAGAAGCGTAAAGACACAGTAAATTTATAGAAAATTTTAAGCTTAGCACTGGGAAACGGGCAAAGTTGAGTTCGAACCAACTGCCAACAAAAGTTCCTTGTTCAACAATTCAGAATTTTTAATTGTTTAACTAAGTATCAACTTACATATTAAAATTGTCACCCACTTTTTTATTAACCTCGTTGGGAAAGGAAAGTTATGAACTTCCTTTATCTCAATACTCAATACTTTATTGCTTTCCATTTGTACTCTATCTCATTCTTCTTGCCCTTTTAAATTATTAAAGTACCTTTTCTAAGACTACTACAGCCTAAAGTATAGGTTATCTGCTTAATTATTCAAGAATATAGATTCTCTTCACAAGCCATGGATTTCTATCTTTGGCAGCCCTATTTACCTGTGCCGCTAAATCTCTTGAGGGATCAACAAGGACAACGGTCCTATCAACATTCTGTCGGGTTAAACCCTACCCGTCTCTGACCCGTAATCGAGGCCTAATACTTTTTTCCCGATTACAGCTTTTATGAGTCACGTCTAAAAATTTGAGTGTCCAAAACTGCACAACATTAATGTCTATTTTGCCACACAATCAGTAATAGCGCCCATAAAGCGTTACAAAAGATCGCTTACTATTGTTCCTAAATCATAAAGGGGCCATAAAGCGTCCATATATCGATAACCCGGCCATTTGCAATCGCATACACAATTCTACACACGGACCCCACGTGCGGCCACATCTCATTAATGCAATCGATACGCCCTCACTAAAACATTATGTTAGTAACGCTATAGCACTACTTTATTGCCGTGCAAACCGGTTGAGTTCAGACGCTTTATCTCGGTGTGGACATCCATACTCAGAACCGGCTCCTCGTATGCGTCGCTTGTTTTATGATTGTCAATAGCGACCGCCGCGCCGCGTCGATACGTTTTATGTTTTTCGTCCATTCTATTGTCTATAAAACGTGCTCGATCGGATTCGTGGGTCCCTTTACATCGGACTAAACTATATGTTTCAATTTCATTCTAAAATGTATTATATGTTTAGCTTTGAAGTGTTGTCTACTTAAAAGCCGGTTGCATTCAAAGTAAACTATTCCAAGGGTTATTATAAATGCATTAGCGTTATAAAATCCCTTAGCATCTATTTGCGTTTTATACAGCTTATTTAAAATACTATAACATCGGGTTTAAATTTAAACCATAGATAATGATGGTGTAAACGGGAGCCAAAGTAAAAGTGGTTCATGATTCATATTATAAAAAGTAATTGGAGTCCTAAAAAATCATCTCCTTAATAAGAAGAAATGACCATCTATTAACTAAAGCGTGTCTAATCAATCAGTGTCTACGAAGTTTAATTAAGGACAAGTGTCGGTTTACGCTTGATTGACGGTAATATGATGATTTTCTGAAAAGTAAAAGTATAGCCAAAGGTCATGTTGATATTCAGTGAGTTTTTTTCGTCGTTTATCCTCTTGGCGGTGTGGGCACGCGAGGGCACGACCTCGCGCGTGACGTCACGCCTCAGATGAATGAACATCCACCCCAGCCACCATTACTCCCCACCCCCCAGCCCCCGACGGTCAGTTTGCTAGCGATGAGCACCGTTATTGCAGTCAAAACATCTGTCGTTGAGTCAAAACGACTTACGTAGAAACCGTCGATGTTTTCACGTAATACAAAAATTCTGAGAAAGAATTCGAGGAAAAGGATCGTTGTGAATGGACGTTTTTCATGACAATCTTCCAGTGAACACATTATTGTCGGATTCTAGATTCTGTGTAAATTGTCAACTTAGTCAAAGATATTTAACTGGATATAATTATAACGAAAAGTTACATTATCTACTAGTATGCGAGCACACGTCCTAAAAACAACGAGACTTGAACAAAGAAATGTTCAACATGTACTTGAATAGAAAATAATAGTAGAGTCGAGTAATATGGAGAATCCGGCTCCGTTTCTCGGTGCAACAACGCCCAAGGGTCTTGGTCAAGTTCCATATTTGGTTTACGGTGAGTCATCCGAGTGTGCACGGACTCACGTTAACTGTTGCCATACCGAGGCCGTTTTAAGGAGAATCTAAATCGATAGATATACTCGTATGAGAAGAAATGTTGATAGATGAACGTTCGGCAACCTCGTATATTTTATCCATTTGTCAGATACGAGTGGATAGATTGCAAGTAATTTTTCACTCAGCCTTTATATTCTCTTCAATTTAACCAGTATGATTTTCGCATACTAAACGTTTTGCCATAGGAATATTTTTTAAAGCTATCTTCGCAGTAGCATTGAAGCGACCAACTAAAAAACCCTATACTTCTTTTCTTGTTTATGAACTTTTTCATTGTTTCTTATAACAGAAGCGTCGGTTTCGTTGAGTAGAATTTTCTGAAATCCGGCTATACATCTTTCTTTATTACAGGGAGATAAGTTTGTTCATTAAGCGCAAACTTCGTCTTAACTAAGGTTGGAGCAAAAACTGCCCACACGAGCGCTCAGGGCATGGTGACGTGGTGTCTCCCTAAAATGGAAACGAGTTCGTGGAAGCCATACCTCAACGATTCTATGCTAGTACATAACATGTGATTCTATGAAATAAACGGACGGTAAACTCTATGACTAGGAATGGTTGGTAACAAAGAAACTAGAACCTTCGAGTACTTTCAATAACTTGAGTGTTATTGGAATTCAATGAGCATATCAGTGGGATGATTTTTCTAAGAAATACAGGAACAACTGAAATGATAGTGTAATTAGATTAATCATCGGTTAGCAACTAAAATATTTGATTATTGACGCAATATAATTATTATCAAGTTTAATTAAAGCATCAAAAGTTAAGTTAAACGCTGACATAATTGATTCACAATGCAAACTATTGTTTCTTTTCCCGTATTGAGAATATCATCTTCAATACACACGTTGCTTTTATTAAGTAAACGGAAGAGCGATAAGGTTGTCCTTGTTTAGATACGTGCCTGTGTATGCATATATACATATATGTGGATTATTGCTTGTATGTATGTGAGAGCGCGCTTTGACCTTCCGTGGCCGGTGGACGAACGCTAAACGAACCCACCGAATGATTTCGTTAACAGCTCTTTGACTATTATGAGACAGACGAATGATTTTAGTGTGCTATAAAAATCTTGTTTTTGGTACTGTTGGCTAGTACACTCCTAGAGCTTGCAAATCACTTATATAGCTGTCATATCCAGAAACAACCTCCGTCTTACAATGTCGTGTTCACTTTTTTGGCACTTGGCCCTGTAAAGCCTTAGCCCTCATTTCATAAGGCCAGTTCTGTATTGTTTATTAATATGCTCCAAGCAGCATATGACATTTCCTAAAACGCACGATAACCTTGAGTTTTTGATAATAACGTCCTGCCTGTGTTTACTATGCTACATGACAGTAAAATGTAATTTATTAAAAAATGATAAGAACTAAACTGGTATGACTGGTATAACTGATTAAAATGTCAATTTAAAGTAGTTTTTTTTTACTATCGTAGTTCATAACAAACCAAACGATTACAAAGACAAAAACGTTTGTTCCTTACAAAATAACAACACGATCTCTCCTTTTCAGTAATTAAAAAAACAATAAACGAGTAATTCTAATTAAAAAAGAAAGCACTTTGACAACATGAACGCATCATGAATAAAACAATAAGCACATAACATTTTTCGACTTTGTTTCAGACATTTGTGACATGGGTTGATGAATAAACAAAATAAAATAAAAATGTTCTGAAACAGGTTTCCATGCCTTTACGTCACGAACTCAAACTATACCATCTGCTTCGATTTTTTATAATTAAACACTCAAAGAAATTTTTATATCTCAGCCATTCGGTCGATTTTGTTGTCAAAAGGAACATTTACAAGTAAATGTCACGTTAGACCAGTTGTATAAGCGGCATTATGTCCTCGATTTCGTTTCTATGAACAGCCATTGCCGCTTGTTTTTTACTACCGAGAGATTTGTCAGATAAGAATCAAACTAGTCCTGGCGACGTAATGATCAAACAACATTGACGCAGACTTCCACTTTCATATGTAACGGCACAAAAAACGCTGACTCGCCGTTCAAATGGCTTTTTTGCTTCACTCTTACTTGACATGCCACAGCGGAAACAACCGTACATTATGGAGCACTCAGATACAAAGAATGTGTCTCTGTTCCACTTTGGAGACAAAAGAACATGCAATTTCATGTCCCAATTTATTTTTGTTTTTCTGATTAGGGGAGGGGTTTAAAACTACATTTTTTCTTTTTTTTTCTTTTCAGTTACATTTGTGCGGGGCCTCTCCCATGTAGTCTTTCACTCGGACGGTGATGGCTACGGATGACCTTGATTTAGTGGTTGTTTTTGTGATTGGTGCTAGTGAGTGATTGGCAGCGAGAGTGCTTGTCGGCTACTAAAGCCAGTGTCGTTAGTGTTATGCCAGTGGTGCCAGTGATGTGACAGTCTATGGAAGCGTCAGGGTATACTCGGAATGTTCACGAAGCACGGCAAGCCCGCTGAGCGGTGCCACCATCCCCACTCGCATAGGGGCTGTAAGAAGAAAAAACCGGCTCCGCACACGCCCTGGAAGTACTTGATGAATTGCCCACTCGTTAGAAAATGTTTTGGTACGGTATTTATTTTTAATTTTATTTTATTTTCTGATTAAAACTTTGGCGTTGGTGTAGGTGAACTAACTTATTTGAATGAGGTCAAGATTGCATTCGATGAATTTAAATTCCAGATAATTGTTTCATAAATTAACTGGATTGAATTCAGTTAAATTTAAACTTACCTATGGTTGCAAGGTGTTAAACAAGCTTGAACGCGAATAATAAAACAGTGAACAAGCTCTAAACTTGTCTATGAACGTAATAATAATGGAATGGGTATGTAATAGATCTGTAACGATTTGATATGAAGTACTGTTTTATCTGTTTCTGATAGTTGGAGATAAACATTATCAGTTAGAAATTCATTTGATAGTGCTTGTCGTACAGTTTGACGACAGTTGAAAAGTTTGGTTCAGAGTTTGGAAGTTGAATAAAATTCTTGGTATGGTTTTGTCAAAAATGATCAATGATGAAGGATCAATGTTCAAAGTTGGTGGTAAATGGGTAAAAGTTTTGCTTGGCTTCGTCGCGGGTGGGTTCTGCCATTTAGGGTTAGCAAGTTCGATTGATACCGATCTATTGGATTACAGTTTAACCGATGTTGATTGGCAGCATTAATTTTACAAATGTGTGGTCGGAAACCAGTTTTCTTTCCTCTTTGTTGCTAACATCTCCATCATTTTATTACCTTAAAATGTTTATTTTATGCAAGAACTATTCATATCAAAGACGTAGGCGATTTTAATTTTTTTTCAGAATTTTATGATGTTGATTGGCTTAATTTATTATTTGTTCTATATTTGCATTTCTTTTAAGAGGTCACTGGACTGAATATTTATTTTATTTTATACAAACGTTTTTCACAAAGTTCATAAAATAGTTTATTGTTTGAACTTCAGTTTTTTGCAGTTCTTGCATTCGGTACGAATGATTAAACAGTCTTACCATAGAATTTTACGAGTTTTCTGCAAATTGATTTTCCCAATGTTATTGCTATAGACTATGTGCATAGCGAAGAATCTTGGAGTAATGCACGTACTTACACCGAAGCAATGTAGTGGAAATTGTAAAATTATCTCTAAAAGCATCTACTATGTTCATTATCATGAAAATGTCGTTTGCACAGAGTCAATCGACTGTTGGATTTCATGAGAATACGATGACACTATGTCCAAGTATAGCTTTAGGTGTTACAACGGATATCAATATTTTAGTGTAGTTATTCAATTATTCAACCTAATAGTTGTTGAAAAACCTGAATGTTTTTGAAAACCGTTTCATACAGTTTTCAATATAGAGCGAGCCCGTCGTCGTTATGTTCGGTGCAAACAACTGTAAGAACAACTAGCATTGTTTCATTGTTTTTTAGAGAGAACAGACACTGTCGCAGAATTTTATTATTTTCCCCGTTTTTTGTGACAATATTGCATTTTTTTTGTAACTTTTGAAAGTCTGAGAATATAGCATCAAATATTGGTTGTTCACGCCCATTAACGATTGTTTCGTTTTAAATATGAATTACCTGGAATTAACGTATTTGCTCAAGTGCGATAATTGCTAGAAAAAAGAAATAAGTGTTTCAATTGGTACTTACTTTTAATTTTTAATTTTATGTATCTTCATGATTGACGTTTAGGTTTATTTCAAGTTGATTGTCGACTTTAGCCGCTACAGTATCGTCATAGAGGTTAATATCCTGTAAATTTAAAACAACAGCTGTATTTTCATAGCGACAGATTATATTATTGCAGTACTTTCCGCATCATAAACTATGGTTAACAATGTTCATATTCATAGTTTTGTCTAGTGGTTCTTGACCATTATCGCTTTCCTTACGTGGCTTTACGCAATTCAACTGTGTCAAACGTAACAGTAATTAAAAATATATTGTTCTTTAGCCTATTGTATTAAATAGTTACGTGAAAAATTACGCGTATTATTCTATTTTACCACTGTATTAAAGTAAGCCATCCAGTCAGAGGTTAGGTCAACAACGCGTTACATTTGGTTCCAATGCCCAAACTTAGCAGAGTCAGCAAATCTAGATCTTACTTTATAGGCATATTGTATGCTCTTTTAGGTTAAATATTGAATGGTCCAACATACTGTGATACGTATAAAGTCCAATGATGTGTGTAGCGTAAATCTCGGACGATCTACGGCCGATGAACGTACTCGACCTTGTGGCGGCATTCCGGCGTGTCCTGACCGCTCGATCGACGTTTAACTCGACTTGTCGCAACTACGAGGAGTACCATAAGAGGAGCCTGTAGATTTACATCTAGAATTTCTGATATATCTTCAAGATATATTTGTTTGGTATACACAGGTATTTCTTCACAAGCCACTTGCTTCAATAAATCATTTTCACGACAATTTTTATGAGCTTCCAGTTCAGTTTCTACTGTACCCAAATATCTAGTTGCTCAAGAACGTGTGTTTCGTCTGATTTAGGTGCATTCTCAAGACATACAAATTATGGTTGATGTGTGAAATCTACCAGAGTTAAACTGAATTCCGAACTAAATCATTACTATCACAATGTTCTATCTCATTACGGGATAGGTTGGAATCTAGCTGCACTAATAGAGGCCGTGTACGGCTTTAACAACGTTGAGCGTAGATTGCATTGGTGTTAGTGCGTAGTTGCAGTTTGCCGGGCCATTAGCTTCGCCTTTGAGAATGTTACTGGAATTGACCTTCAATTGTTATTTTTATTGAAAATGTAGCTAGCCAGCCGCAGCCATTAAAGACTGATGTATTTGATTCTGTTTTAGCGTAACTAATTTAGAAATATTACCATACAAGATTTTCCTTAAACATTTTCAATTTCTTAGTCCGAAAGGTTACCTGTTGATTAATAGCAGTTTTTTAATTCATGCTTTTTTACAATATATTTGTTGATTATCTGGACAAAACATTATAATCCCATCCAGTAGAATGAGTTATTTAGAAAACCAGTTCGAAATTCAATAAAATAATATATTTCCAAAGGCGAATAGCGAGCAAAAAGTGTTATTGGGTTTTTCTGTATAATTCTCTAAGTTAGGATTTGTGCCTGTTTAATGGCAATAGGCTCGCCCCCTATTACATGGGACCTTAATGTACCGGCGAACTGAGGGTGTACACTGGTACACCTCTGCCTAACCCTTCGGGGAATACAGACGTGATGGTATGTTATGTGCTATAATATCGATTTGCCCCTTGAACGCCTTTTTATGGAAAAAGGTGTTTTGAATTAGGTCTTAAGGAAAATTCGATCGAAATTTGTCTGCCAGAAAAAATAGTCGTTATTCAAACCGAAATGCCGAAAACTTCGTGATAGACTTGTGGTTCGGTGGGCAAATGCAAATGTGACTCTTTTTAATTAATGTATATACTTTCTAAGTTTATTTTGGACATATCTGAAATTCATGAAAGAAAAGTCTAAGCAACCCTGAAGTTGTTACTAATCCATCATCATCTTCTTAGCCTTTTCCCAACTATCTTGGGGTCGGCTTCCAGTCTAACCGGATACAGCTGAGTACCAGTGTTTTACATGGAGCGACTGCCTATCTGACCTCCACAACCCAGTTACTACTCAATACGACACCTCTTGGTTAGACTGGTTGTCAGACTTCCTGGCTTCTGACTATAAGTAACGATTGTCAAAGATCTACGAATGACAGCCGGGACCAACGGCTTTACGTGCTTTCCGAGGCACGGGTGTGTCACACCACCAACTTCCAAATTCCGGGCTGCTACTGAGCAAATCCTAATGGAAAAACCCATTAACACTTTTTGCCCGACCTGGGAATCGAACCCGGGACCCCATGCTCATCAGTCGCGCTTGCGACCACGAGACCAACGGGGCAGTCGGGGCGGGGGAACTAGTTACTAATATATGTCTGAAAAAGACTATCCGCCTTGAGGAAGGGCGGTGTGGTGATTAATTTTCGAGCGTTCTTTGTATAAGAAGAGTCCTATAGCCTGCAGTGCGACAATAAAAGACTGGTATTATTATTATTTCTTTAACAAGAATTCTGCTGAACATGACATGACATTCTAATTGTGGACTTTCATATTCAATATGTAGACCTATATTATAAAAGTCGTTCAGCTCTTTCACCAAAACTTATTAAATATACCTAATGTAGGTTCTTATGTATGGTGAAGTTGTTGTCGATCGCTCTTTAGTCCAATGACTTTCAAAATAATCTTGTTCCTATTAATCATTAGAGCAAAAAGTTTGACATCTTTTCTCAGTGAAAGCCGGGCTTTGTCAAAGTAATATATTATTGACCTTGTTTATCGTACAAGTACCAACTGACACATAATATACATTTTATTTTGTTGTATGTTTGTATTTTGCAAAGATGTTCGATACTTTTGCGCTCATAAGTAAGGTTTCCACTTTCAATGGTCAGAGGGAACTGTAGGTAATTTATTTACTTATAACTTTGTTTCGGCGCTTAATTAGTATAAAATATCATAAATAAATCATCGATACGAAAATAAGGAAGCAAAGCGTCTTCTTTTTTTCGTATCGATGACACATCTTATGTAAGCGTTGGAATCTCACTACTATTATAAATGCGAAAGTTTGGGTGGATGGATGATTTATTTAAATAACTCTATCATGCCAACACGGCTGAACGGATTTAGAAGAAATTTGGCACGGAAATAGATTATATTCTGATATAGCACATAGGTTACGTTTTATTCCGAAAAAATATACCTAAGGTTACCCGTGCGATAATGTATTACTTTGCCGCGGACGAAGTCGCGGGAAGAAGCTAGTTAATTCATAAAAGTAAAGACGTACCCTTGTCAAGATACCAACCGTAAACAATTTCACATAACCAATCAATTATTAAATCGTTTTTATAAACTATAATTTAATTAACTTTTTAAATTAGGATACGAGTACACACATAGAACTATTATCGGTATATTAATCTTCGAGTGTTTGCGAACACACTTTCAAGAAACTCTCAAAACGGTAATCATTGCTCATTGTCTCAAGTAGGTACGAAGACAATGACACCGTTCGCTTTATTTCTTCAGGGAAGTTCAGTGCCAAGGAAACGTTTCAAGAATCAAGTTCATCTGGTATGATGACTATAAAGTCGACTAGTCGAGCGATGTATCTACCTTACTGAACGAGGCGACCGCGGGCGGGCAAACAAAAACTGGAATTGCGTTTCTAACATGACTTTACATGACTCATTCGATTTTTAGAGTACCGTAAATAAAAAGTATTTTAACTTAATTGGATTTTGTTGACACCTGATCGCATAAGTATAGATACTGTCTACCGTTCATTCTTTAGGTTATTAACTAATTAATGAAAATAGTGCGATTGTCATAAAAAATCGATGTTACTTCGCAGGTGGGTTTTCGTGTTCACAGCACTTTTCTGTTCCCTAGTCGATTATATTTTGTAATTTATTTCACTTGCGCTACGACCTACGAGGCTACGACACACAAGTTCCATTTTGTAATTAACTTTTATTACGTAATTTAATACTTTTATGTCTGATCGGTATACCGATGGGAGTAATTAGACTTCTTTAAATTTCATGTGACCTTTAGAACATTAAAAATTCTTTCTATTTAGGTAGGTAATGTGTCTCGTATTTTCGCCAGTACTTTATCATACTTTGTCTAGTGAACATGAAGTTACTAAAGAAATGTAAGTAATTTGTTGTTAGTATTTTATTTGAAAATGTTTATTTCATTATTGAGTGAGTACGCTTTGTATATTTCTTTTAACTTAATATTAGCATGTTTAACAAATAAATATGAAAAAAAAAAACAACGACATGGGATAGAATTGTGCTACGGAACTCTGTGTGATTTCAATGTTGTTTATCGACTTGTCGAGAGATTAGTCGAGCGAACACACTTGTTGCTTCACCAATAATGCTACCGTGTGCCGTGTCCATCTGCAGCTTGTTCTCAATTACATTCACCGCAGACCTGATGAGATGTAACCACAGCCCCATGGCCGTAATCAAATCTAATCTCGCATTTACGAAGACAGGTCTTCAACTAAACCCGGACATTTCACGAACTTTTCATTCCCACTCCAATAGTCTGATACAATTAGATTTACGTGTCTTGACTAATAAAACAAAATTATTCCGCCTTCTCTTAAATTAATATTTCTGGTATTTTCAACTGACTTATATGGCTACTGGCTGTAACTATTTGTGCCATTGCCAATACTGGAAAGCATTTTAACGAGATTTTAATGTTTTTGCTTGCAAAATTTATTGCCCGCGGCGCCAAGAGTGGTATCTCTAGGGATTTACTACTGAACGCAATTTGCCGACACTGTGTATTTCTTTCAAGGAAAATGCAGGAGTAGTACTGTTTTAAAAAAACTTTATGCAGTTTGTGGAATAGAAATTACATTTGAAAACACTTTTATCACCCTTTCAAAGTCAGTTGGAAAATAAAACTAATAAGGTTAGGTTGGAAAGTAATTACAGTTTTATAAGCTCTACGTTTTACGTATAATATACGTAAATACATATATAAAACTACGTATAACTTAGAACTTAGAACGGACCAAAACACAACATATATTTTCTTTTACGCATTGTGCCAATACGCTTTACCTTCAATTGCAAGAACGCCAAGGAATGCGATCTGCCGCTGGTAGTCTATCAAGCAAAAAAGGCTGTTTTTACATTTTGTAAAACTTAGAAAATAAGTCTATAATCGCTTTTTTTATTGTTTTATATTCAACTTCATTGTTTTCACGTATAGAAGCAACAAGAATATTGTAACCAAGATTTTGTTAAAACCAATTTGAAAAGTGTCCATGGAATTTCTTGCTCGTTCTTCTCCATTGTATGAGTAACTTCTTGACAATTCAAAAGTGTCTGTTAATGGTCTAATTGAAATAAATGTTTTGACTTTGACTTGTAAAGCCAGTTTAAGATGTACATTTCTGAAGGACACTATTTGCCTTAGTTTTCGAAATAATTAGTTTTAATAATTTATTTGGCACATGAATTATAAACAAATTAGAATATAACTACATTATTCATTTGTTTTATCAATTGTTAATGTAATAATATGAGCCTGTCATTATCCCACTGCAAGGCAAAGGCCTCTTCTCACACTGAGAAGGCGGTTTGTTGATTTCGGACATAAATTGGTAATAAGTCCAAGTTTTCTCACGACGTTTTCTTTCACTGTTGAGTGATGTCCAGATAAACTTAGAAAGTACATAATTATGAATTTCTTGCCGTATCTAACCACTAGACCACCAACACATCTCTTAGACTTTTAAGCATTTGTTTATTTATTTCATAACCTACTCTATCCAAAAAAATATCTGGTAAATATCGGCTGATAGTTGTAATACACGCTCAACCAGCCATAGTCTTTCTGATTCATCCGCCATCCTCCATGCAAATAGATACACACGGTCGACAAATTAGTAAATCGTGCGTTAAATGCGACATCCGTTTGTGATGGTACAAGACGACATACAAGTACATGCGACATTAAAATCGCAGTGTCCTCACTCCTACATGCAATAGTTGATTTTATTACGTTGTAGTAGGTACTGTAATATCTTTCATAAACTCATTTTGCTTGTAAATATAGACATAAAATAGTCGCGTATTTTAACCTTTGAAGTAAATGCTAACGGATATTGGGTCCTTCGCGTCAATCTTTGTGGTTATTTTTCTGAAAGCGTTTCCGACTTGGAGGAACGTTGTCATAAAATATGATTTGACTTTTATTGACGTTTTTATTTCAAGTGTTCCTGGAGCTTCCTTATCCTGAAAATTCTTTTTATAAATGCTCAATGCTCAGGAGTATTTAGCTATTTTCAGCTGAGTTTATATTGACGTTTTTATTTGAAGTGCTGGAGCCGTATTAGGAGTAAGGCGGAGCTATACATCACCGACCCTATTTGAATACGCTCCTTAGGTTACAATTTTGAATGAATTGGAAAAATCTTATGAACGCTTCTCGGTTTCACTTACTGTGTCTAAATAAAATCGAGCAAATCGGACCCAATTTGGTAAGCTCGACACGTTCAGCTATCATACTTACACCTACCTAATGTTCTAACATCTTTCAAATTCAAGCCATTGTAAAAAAAAATATGACTAAGAAATATCGAAGTAGGGTAGAAAACCCTAGAACCTTCCCACAGCATGATTTTGTTATTTTCCTAAATCAGTTGCTTTATAGACTCATTTTCAATATCCTACGCATGAATTCTACATTTAAATATATTTGATTATTGTAATGGTAGTCAATTAACATGGATAATTAAACGAATTGCCCTTTATTTACAATTTCGCGAATGATTCTGACATTGATTTGATCACGAATTTATTAATATAAGCGGCCGTGTAAAATTTTGCCTTCTGTTGCCATTGTTTTTAACACTGTCCTGGCTTGATGACCACAGAATCTATCCGAACCAATATTATAAAGCAATTTTTTTTTTCTTGTACGGATGCGCACTACTCCGGAACTACAGGTCCAATTCTGAAAATGTTTCACTAATGGGAAGCCACATTAGTCCTGCGTGTTATACGAGTAAGGTATATTTTATTATCAAATGAATTAGGGATCCGTTCAAAAAATTCACGCAGACGAAATCCTGGACTAGTTCTTTAATAACCAGTAAGCGTTTATTTTCTTTCAAAAGAGTATATCATAATCAGTCTAGCCTCCCACTGCTGAACGTAGGCCAAAGAGCGCAAACCATCCCGGTCCTGGGCAGCCCGCATCCATCTGCTGCCCTTCCCCTAATCAGGTTGGGTTAGGGGAAGGGCAGCAGATCTTTAAATCGATCAAAAGTTACATTTTACTATTGGAATTCCAGTATTTTGACCTACGTATTACGTCATTTTAACCCTACAATTCTGCCTAGGTAAGACCCCAGATGTTGTACAAGTGATCCACAATAAGTGTCATATCATATTTTTGATATTACATTCAGGGGAGGGTTCGCGACCGCGATTTTTCCAAGATGAATACATTACGGTCGCTTAGTATTCAGCTCTGAGGTCTCAGATTGTGTTACCTTGTCTCCAGGCACATTGCATATTGTAGCCGCCGGTGAAATACTGCTGACTTTAAAATATGCACCATGCCTTATCAGCTGGGAGTAGATAACAAATAATTGTGTTTGGTGATTATGTAAATTATTTAACTGCCTCGTTGGCCTAGTGGTTCTAATCGCGATTGCTACGCTAGGGGTTCGATTCTCAGATCGAGCAAAAGTGTTACTGGGTTTTTCTATGAAATTCTCAGTAGCAGCTCGGAGTTAGGATTTATGTCCGGTTAATGGCAATAGGCTCGCCCCCTATTACATGGGACCTAAACATACCGGCGAACCCACAGGGGTGTAGATTGGTACACCTCTGTCTTACCCTTCGGTTAAGGAATACAGGCGTGATGGTATGTAAACTATGTACGTTACTGGTTATAGCCATGGTTACTTAAATTGTTAACATCTAAAGTAATGAAATAATATAATTATGTTTTTGTTTATACTGGATAAACTCAGAAACTGCTTAATCGATTTCAAAAAAATATTTCACCTACGGAAAGCTACATTATCAGCATTACATGAACTATTTTATTTTCTATAGATCCTTTTAAAAATTGCAATAATGTAGCCCATATCAAAAATTTGCATGTAAAAGTCATTATTTCGTGTGAGTCGCGAATACTATTGATTATAAAACAATGTTCTGCATGTTGTACTTTTCTACCCGCGGGAAGCCGGGGCGTTCCGCTAGTTTTAATATAAATATGTACCAACGGGCATACATGTGAAATTTTTCCGTTCAGCCAGTCCTCCAAATTAGCTCAGTAGTTTAGAAAAACAGAAACAGAGTGACTCACTTTCCGTGATACAGATTTTATGAATGTGAATTTGTCAAAGTCCAATTTTTATTATCATCAATCATTTTATTACCCAGTTACCCGATAAATATTAATTGCAGTAGGTAAGTACAAAGTTTCTCAACACCGATCCATCTGAACAGAGTCGCACTGAGTTAAACTTGAAGCCGGTCTCAACCGAGGTTACCTAGTGTTTTTGTAAATGTGTGCCGGAATTGGAAACGACAGTCCAAAACCAATATATCTCAAGATAAGGAGAAGATTGATTTTGTCCCTGCATGAATAATTGAAAAAATACATTTTGGGCAGGATCATAACATAACATCTGTCCTACACCCTATCATGGGGTTTGGTTTCCGCACTTAGTCCTCATAGGTGGACTATTGTAAGCCATCCATTCGAACCAGCCCACGTCCATCCAAAAGTAGATTAATCCTTCCGAACTACTCACGGCAGCACCCATTATCAATGCGGGCTCCAGACAAGACTTTAACCCAGTTGCTGGACTATCACCAATCTTCGTATTTCCACACTTTTGAGAAACTAAAGGTACACCTCCTCCCTTTTAGATTTGTATGAAGAGAATGCGTAAGAACAAATGCAGAACAATTTGTTTAAGTACACGTAGTTGATAATGCAGGTTAATTACTGAAGACCTATGCTCGACGGTGAATTGAGACTTAGTGCAATCATGCCATCGATCAATAAATAAATACAATTCAATTTATTACCTACTCAACGAGTGTAGGTAAGTGTTATTCAATTGATTGTTTGTCGTTGCAGAATTTATGGCGGTTTTTAGAAAATACCGTATCTACTACCTTTTGCTGGGAAAAAGGTACATTTGCTTTTAAGTTCTGGTTTCATCATATTTCTGCTGTATTGTATTTCGTCATGTGATATACCCAGGGAAGACTTCTGTCTCTATTGAGTCTGTTTTCCAGAATCTGTATTATCCTATTTGGCATCATACGTCAGAATCTGGTGCGAAATCCCTATTTATTACTCATGAACTGGCATTTCATTTAGAATAAATTGTGTTCCAGATTAAATTCCTGAATATCTTTCAAGATATTTTCAAAGCAAAAGAACGTGAGGGCGTGCAATCTGCTCATGCATAAGAATCGGGTTTCGGATCCGATTTCTGAATTATGCATGATTTTCATAGAGTTAGTCCGACAATAAATTCATGTACAAAAATCTCTTGAATTTTTCACAGATTTCTGGTTTGTAGCTGGTACCAATTTCTGTATAAAATAATATTATTTCTTTGGCTAGCTTATGCCTGCAACTTTGTCCAAGTACGTTACTCCTTTTCACATCAGACGTTTCGGAGAATAACTGAAACAAAAAACAGAAAGACAGAAAAAAAAATGATTTCTTTTTGTATAAGTAGGTACCGTTTATATTTATGTGAATGGATGGAGAGGAAGAGCGCCAAGGAAAAGATGGATGGATTGTGTGAAGAATGATATGAAATAGAAGGGAGTTAGTGATAGCATGACGGTTGACAGGACGGCATGAGAGAAGAAAACGTGTTGCGTCGAGCTTAAGTAACATGGGATAAGGGCAGGAAGATGACGATGATTTATTTTGTAAAAGCTTCACTTCAAATTAATTTATTATATAGATGACTTTAAAAATACAAAACGGGACTAAACGAGAGCCTAAATGTCATACATCAAGTTCTGACCACGTCACTAGTAGGGAGCTATTGAGTTGAACTTCACGGGACCATTATCCCAACAGTATTATTTACAAACTAATAAGATACATTTCGAGATTAATGGACGTTGCCCTTTGCTGACTTATTGCTTGATGAGAAATGTAACATGTCCAAAACACATCAATATGGTTCCAGTTCCTTTTTAGTATTAGACCTGGACGAACCATGATCATGTACCTTTACATAGTTGCAATAGGATCGGTTTTCAATTGTAAGATAACTGATAACGGAGAAATAAAAATGGCAGTTTGACAGACAGCCTTTGACAACCGTCATATTTATTTTTCAGATAAAAATATCAGACTTGCAATATCAACCCTAAGACTAGATTACCGTGGGTTCTATATTATTGAGTAGTACATATTGATAGACTTTTTTGACTTCATGTACAAAAAGGATAGAATGTGTAGACAAAAAAGCTAATAATTGAAGCATATTTTTTCTAATTCTGTTATTTCTCGACATAAACAAGAAGAAATTGCCCCTCTGATATTATGCCACTAACGATCGCAATCTAATCTCAATCTCAATCTATCAAGATTGTTTTTACTAGGGTTCCGTAACCAAAGGGTAAAACGGGACCCTATTACTAAGACTCCGCTGTCCGTCCGTCTGTCACCAGGCTGTATCTCATGAACCGTGATAGTGTGACAGTTGATAGTTTAAATTCTCAAAAATGATGTATTTCTGTTGCTGCTATAACAACAAATACAAAAAAAACAGAATAAAATAAAATAACTGCTTAGTGGTCCTAAGCGCGACTGCTACGCTAGAGGTCTTGGGTTCGATTCTCAGGTCGAGCAAAAAGTGTAATTGGGTTTTTCTATGAAATTCTCAGTAGCAGCTCGGAGTTAGGATTTGTGCCCGGTTAATGGCAATAGGCTCGCCCCTTATTACATGGGACCTAAATATACCGGCGAACTGTGGGTGTACATTGTTACACCTCTGCCTAACCCTTCGGGGAATACAGGCGTGATTGTATATTATATTATATATATATTATATATAAAATAAATGTTTAAAGGGCTCCTATACAACAGACATGTTTTTTTTGCCGTCCGACTCGCACTTGGGCGGTTTTTTTGTGAAATTAGCCTTCAGTTATTCTGCGTATCGTAACAAAAGTTAAAGAAAGTTCTGTGTGTTCTTTAACTTGATAAATTAAAACTTTCTTATAAACACGTGGACAACAACGTAGGTCGTAATGGTCATAGCTGTCGCAACCTCTAAATAAGTCATTAATTACAATTGTCTAACAGACACTGTAATAGCACTTTAGACCTTAGCCCACGCGTTTTACTAAACGTGTATTGTCCTAAATGCCCTAAGCGTCAATAGAAATAATCTTAATTCGATTGGATTGAATTTACGCAACAGCTTGATAAGTCGGCCAGACAAGACAGTCATTAATTAAAGAAACCTTGAAGATGCAATAATCTGTAGTCTCACTGCTTAAAACAGTTGTAATGGTTGACTTTTACAGTGACAGTTCAAAAACGCATTGCATACATGTATGTATTTTTACTCACTCAATTTTATGGCAATTTTATGGCATTTTATGGCTACGTAATGAATGCCTTTAGAAAAGGTGTCATATTTAAGTTACATCTTAAATATTACCATCACATACCATCACGCCTGTATTCCCAAAGGGTTAGGCAGAGGAGTACCGATGTACACTCACAGTTCGCCAGTATTTTTGGATCCCATGTAAAAGAGGGTGACCCTATTGCTATTAACCGGGCATAAATCCTTATCGAGCTGCTACTGAGAATTTCATAGAAAAACCCAATAACACTTTTTGCTCGACCTGGGAATCGAACCCAAGAACTCTAGCGTAGCAGTCGCGCTTAGGATCACTAGGCTACCGAGGCAGTTAAATATTAAATATTGGGTACCTATAATACCTACAAATTAAAATCGTTTACTGTGAGAAGGTAAAACGTTTTTATATATTAATAGCTGTAATTAGAACATAAACTGAATTCCAGTACCTTTCCTGAGTAAAACGAGGTAAGCAAATTACCTATGTGGTGGTCGTACAGTGACAGAGCTCTAATATTTTTACGTAAGCACCTAACTGTGGTCTGCGGCTTTGAGAGGCGCCGGCTATTTATGCTATTTATTGCTGCATGAGGTAACTGCGAGTGTATGAGAGGAAATGTTTTAATAAACTGTTGAAAAAACGGAAAAACACGGGATAAATATCAGTGACCTTTTCAATAAATATAATTACAAATGTTTTTAACACATACCATCACGCCGTGGTATGTTTAAGTCCCATGTAATAGGGGGCGAGCCTATTGCCATTAAACGGGCACAGATCCTAACTCCGAGCTACTAGTGAGAATTCCACAGAAAAACCCAATAACACTTTTTGCTCGACCTTTGAATCGAACCCAAGACCTCTAGCGTAGCAGTCGCGCTTAGGACCACTAGGTCAACGAGGCAGTTTTTTAATTACCTAGATTAAAGATATCTCATCGTTATCGCCGTCTCTCGTCTGTGGGTGCATCCACAGTTCGCCGGTATGTTATAAGAGGTCCCAGGCGGAGGTCTGCCTAACCCTTCGGGGAATATATGCGTGAGGGTAAGGTGGCTAAACCCGTAGGTGTGAGGTAGGTATGTTAAAAAACTACTGGTTAACGTAAAATATTTCGGATTAATTTCAAACTGTTTATGGTGACTGCAATTACAAATTCTACGTAAAGCTTTTTGAAATCATCGCCTGCTAACTACCTAAGTTAAAAATATGAGGTACCGACCTGTATCAAATCCGGTAAGTGGTCTAGAATATTTAATATAAAAATCCCTGAATTATAAAGTTATTCCTGGTTTTTCGCTAAGAGCTGACTGTAAGCCGTATTCTGAATACATAATCCACAACCTGACGACGTTTATATCGCAGTTTGCAGTGACCGGGCTTGCGCGGCGCCTCCGCCATGCTGCGGACCAGTCTAGACTCACTGTTACGGATTACCAAGATATTTCATCCTACCGTACTTGACTACAATCCTGGTATAATTTTACGATGAAATTCCCATTAAATTGTAAGCTTTAAAACTAGTAGGCGCTTAAGTTAATAGTCAAACTATTTATCGTAAAAAGTAATTCAATGTTATACTGATGTGGGATAGGCAATTTGGAACTTGATTAAAGTTTAAATTGCAGACATCAGACGGTGATTAATTGTAAGATTCTTTACAAAGACATATGTTTGTCATTTGTTACGTCTAATCTCTAAAAAGTATGTAACAAAGTCGCTTCATCGCTGTACGGTTAGATCTTTTAAACTACACAACGGATTTTAATGCGGTTTTCATCAATAGATAGAGGTATTCAAGAGGAAGGTTTATACGTATAGAACATCACGCTACGACCATCCGAAGCGGAGCAGTAACCAAAGACACAACTGAACGGGGGTGACATATATAGCTAGTGTTGAATAATGTTTTCTTTAAAATCTATTGTAATGAGTATTTTTTTTCCAAAGGCCACGAGTCTTTTAACTAAGGTTCGTTGGTGAATGACTGCAAATAAATCAAGACAGATAACAATTTATGTTAAGTCTGAGCAATTAATGTCACGGTATAAATAAATTTTCATAATAAGCCAAGATTTATTAAAGCCATTCCATAACTGATACCTTGGTCTAAAACACCAAACCGAGATGTTTTGTAATATAACAATCGTTAGCGGTTTCCAGAAAATTGCAAGGCCAAAGTATTCTCGTCAACAACGAATGTTTTGTACCGTAATCTTCTCTTAGATTTATGTGACAGCATCCAAATGAAAGCGAATCTAAACTAATATTATAAAGCTGAAGAGTTTGTTTGTTTGTTTATTTGGTTGAACGCGCTAATCTCAGGAACTACTGGTTCAAATTTAAAAAATGTTTTTGTGTTGAATAGTCAATTTATCGAGGAAGGCTATAGGCTAAATAACATTACGCTATCACCAATAGGTGCGGAGCAGTAACCAAAAACGTAACTTAATGCGGGTGACAAAACTACGCGAACGAAGTCGCGAGCAGAAGCTAGTTTTAAATAAAAGTAAACGATTGTGATATAACTCTTGGCTAATTGATTGCTCTAAAAGTTCCTAAAACGGACAGATGAACTCATTTCCTTAGTGTAGTCAAAATTTTAATCTATCTTAGTGCTCTGATCTCCTTACTGTTTTAAAAAACATTTACAATTTAGTATTGTCTTACTTAATAACAAAAATAGACCAATTGAAAGTCAAAATGCAAATCATCAATTTGCAAATAATGCATATGGCAAATTATAGATGTAAAACATTCTACTATACAATTAGATTACATAATATGACATAATAATTAATTTATACTCAAACCAGGTTTTGCTCGCTAGTTCTTCCGCGAACACGTTAGTTAAGCAAATTCAGCTGAAGAACTAGAGCAAACAGTAGCCTTTTCTTGGAGTTCAAACCGATAAACGAAACGTTACCCCGTCATCATTAGCATCATCATATCAGCCTATACCCATCATACCATCACGCCTGTATTCCCCCAAAGGGTTAGGCAGAGGTGTAACAATATATACCCACAGTTCGCCGGTATGTTTAGGTCCCATATAATAGGGGGCGAGCCTATTGCCATTAACCGGGCACAAATCCTAACTCAGAGGTGCTATTGAGAATTTCATAGGAAAACCCAATAACACTTTTTGCTCGACGTGGGATTCGAACCCAAGACCTCTAGCGTAGCAGTCGCGCTTAGGACCACTAGGCTATCAAGGCAGTCAGCCCATAGCCGTCCACTGCTAAAACTTACCCCATACTAAAGGATAATTTTGATCATTCTCCTTTCATCAAAATTGGTTCAGTAGTTTAGTCGTAAAAGCATGACAAACAGACAGAGCTATTATATTAGTATGGATTTAATCCAACTTCTCGTAATCTCCGTATAACTCAATGATTGCACGATTCTTGTTATGAATATCCGTATATTTCGAAAATTAGATCAAGGACTTTCGCTGTTAGATGATGATGTGTAAGTTTTTGCAAATTTACTGCGGCTCGCCTAGTTCATTAAATATTCAAAATATTGACCTTTGACGACTTCGTCGTATTAAGTTAGCAATGATTATTAATAAAAAGTATCAAATCGGAGTTTCGATTAGTCCTCAGTTAACTCTTAGTTAGTTATATTAACTCCAGCTCCGCATATGCTATTGGGAATTTTTCAGTAGCAGCCCGATGTTTGGAAGTTGGTGATGTTATTGAGACTGAGTTTTCAGATGATCTTAAAGAAAAAACAGCAAAAAAGCCCGCGATTTTAATAGCTGAGTAGCGCACGAAGAGAAACAAATAATCATGATTTCAAGACTTAGATATTATTATTTTTTTTCATTGAATCAGGTGATTGCACTTTTCCAATGCCGTATTAATAGTAATAATTATGATTAGTCACGAACACTATTAACATTAAAAAAAAACAATGACACAAATAAAATATTGTTTAATTTGAAAGTTTTTATTTCAGTCTTATTAAAGTGGAATAAAATAACCGTAAAGTATCTATTTAATTATATTACATACCATCACGCCTGTATTCTCTGAAGGGTTAGGCAGAGGTGTAACAATGTACACCCACAGTTCGCCGGTATGTTTAGGTACCATGTAGGGGGCGAGCCTACTGCCATTAACCGGGCACAAATCCTAACTCCGAGCTGCTACTGAGAATTTCATAGAAAAACCCAGCAACAGTTTTTGCTCGACCTGGGAATCGAACCCAAGACCTCTAGCGTAGCAGTCGCGCTTAGGACCACTAGGCCAACGAGGCAGGTAAAAACTTCAACTTTATAATATAAATATAGATTATAGGCATTGCACAATGTAATGCTCGGTTCTCGTCCCCCACTGATGTAATAATAATACCAGCTTATTAATGTCCCACTGCAGGGCTCTTCTGCAGGGTTCGTCTTATACAGAAAAGGCAAGAGCATTGATCACCACGCTTGCTCAAGGTGAATTTCAAAATTATATTAATTACAAGTCCAAGTTTCCTCACTATATTTTTCTTCACCGATGTCAGAGATGTCTAAGATAAAGTTAGATATTGAAAGTAGTCTTCACTGCTGTAATGGAGTATCATTACAGGTTGCGCACGTAACTCACTCGCTAAAGGATACACGACTCTGTAACGTTACATTACAGGCGAGGCTTTCGGTGAGGGGGTACCTTTCGCATAACAAGAGACTTTATTTCATGAATGGAAAAGCCATTATCGCACTGAACCAGACAAAACTTTCCCCTATATACTTTTAGTATGATTCTTCATTGCCTATTGCCTGTTGGTAAGGCAAGGCGGGGGCGTAATCGATCGACAATGATTTACCACCACTACCTCCATTCATGAATGACATTCCATTCGACTTGTGTACGAATCATTCATCAATGACAACCGTTGTTTTGTGTTGTCATTTGTTTTCGGGATACACTCCCTTCCTCTCGATGTTATTTACCCATTTGTAGAAACATTTCACCTTCAGATAATTTATGATATGTATTTTGTCTCTGTCACGACTTCGCACCTGTGTTATGTCGTTGGTCTTTCTTTTTAGCTTGTTTTGTCTATGCTTCTGTAACGGGCTGGATCTAAAAAGACAGTTATTAATCTGTTTTTGAGTTGCTTTAGCTGCAACAAGACCTTAGTGTTTGTATGGTCATCGCTCATTATGAAAGCACCACTTGCTGTGTCAAGCATCCAACCGTTAGCTGCCAGCGCGCCGCCCGCAAGCTGTCATCTTTTAATCTTGTCGTTATAAAAATATTTAAACGTACATGATTGAAAGTCCTAACTTAAATGACAAATTATGTGCTGTGTAGTAATTATAAAATGTAGACGCAAAGCTAACACTCCTGAACAAATAGTTTAATCTCTCTAATGTGTTCAAATGTGGTAAATACCATGCTAATAGGCGTTTAGCTCGCTAGCTCAGTAACATTAAAGTTAAAGACACACGGCGCCGTACGCTCCCGCTTTTAAGAAGATTAAAATCTGCATAACTGATGTCTTTCTCGTTTCGTCGACATATTGTTGTAGGTAGGCAAACAATCTATGCTGAATTTGTTGGGGTTTCCGACTGTTTCAATATTTTCTCTCGAAGAAATACAAAACATCATTTGCTTGAAAACCTTTTCTTTATTTGACATACAAACATACATAAACTCACGCCTTTTTCCCATGGGGGTAGGCAGAAACCACAGAACGTCACCTGCTACGATCCTTACATCGTTCCTTCGCCTCGTCCACGTTCATACATCTGTTCATACAAGCACGCCGGTCACGAGTACTGCGCACGCAACCTTCTTGTTTTATTTAAGTACATTAAAATAAAAATATGAGCGTAAATAACCGTATACAAAAATACCTAGGTCCTAAAATTTATTTTTAGACCCAAACTAGTGTTAACAAGTCCACGAAGTAGTTTTCCTCAAAAATAATCGCCTCGAGATCTTAATCCATGTGGGTTTTCAAGTGAATTGGCTAAATAGATTCAGTTCGAAGCGTATAATAATCTGTATTACGACTGATTACGTCTTATAATCCAATGACATCATATTATTATGTCACAGATTCTAAGTACCATAACAATACCCTGCATTTAATCTTGATGTCAACACAGCAATTACTTACATAACCATGGTACTATGTTTTTATCGATACCTATACAAATAAATCGAATTGTCCAACTGAAACCTGATTGGCACATATGATTTCTTCATTATTATATTATCTTGAACACAAGGTCATCTCACATCACTTTGTTACTCTATACGGGTAATTAACGGGATTTCCACAGCCTAAAAAAGTAAATAAAAACAGCCAGTATACTAAATGAACTGCGGTGTTTTTAGTGTACAAAAGATGTTAGGTGTGACGAATAGTGTACTAGTGCAGTGTCATGGAGTGTCGATAAGGATCGAGATGTAGAGAAGTGGAAGCGTCTGGTGGTGCGCGGATGGCGACTAGAGCGCGGTAGCGCCCGCATGGGGCAAACGGCGAGCATGTGCCGCCTCCACGGATCATGTCTGCACCACAAGAAAAGTACGTATTTAGATAAGGTAGAATTGTTCGGCAAATACCATGTAATTTTCGACTGTTGGTCTAAAATAATCTAAATCTATACTAATATTCTAAGAAGAAAAGATCTGTATGTTTGTTTGTAACGAATAGACTCCGAAAGTACTGGACCGATTTTAACCATTCATTCACCAATATATAGCTATATTATTCCTGAGTAACATAGGCTATTTAACATCACGCTACGAGGTACGGGAGCGGAGCAGTAACCAAAGACGTAATTTAATGCGGGTGAAATAAGCTACGCGGATGAAGTCGCTCGCAGTTCGCTAGAAATCTATAATATTCAAGGGGCTTGTTAAAAAATATTACCCATAATCAGCCTTTACTGCTTAAGCCTCCGTCTATCACTAATCAGTGATGATAATAACAGTATCTATACTAATATTTTAAATCTAAAGAGTTTGTTTGTTTGTTTTGTTTGGTTGAACGCGTTAATCTCAGGAACTACTGGTTAGAATTGAAAAATTCTTTTTGTGTTGGATAGTCCATTTATCGAGGATATAGGCTATATAACATCACGCTTTGACACACGGGACGGGAGCAGTAACCAAAAACGTAACCTAATGCGGGTGAAAAAACTACGCGGACGAAGATGCGAGCAGAAGCGAGTATTAGATACAACTAGAAAAATTCGCTGCGGCCTTGTTCGAGCAAGGCCGATGTTAAGTTGTGAACCCTTTTAGTATTATTTTAACAGTAAAAAACAGAATTTGGATACTGATTTTTGTAACCTGTGGCATTTTGATTCGATCATCATGGAAATATGAGTTTAGGAAATTCTGGTAATACCAGTTTTAAACTAGATGCGCATTACCATTTTTATTTCCTTTTCAAGGAGGTTGTAATAATTTTGTACCAAGGTAAAGGATTATGGACTGTCAGTTTATTGGAATAGAATAGATTTTTATTTTCTTACCACATGTTACAGTATATAGTTAACTTAGAATATTTATTTTGTGGGAGACTGGTGCCCGAACTATTTTTTTTTAAAACCTGTAAATCAGGTCGTGTTGACCATTTGTGTTTTTTTTTTTAAATTCCGACAACGTTACGGCATGGTCACCGATATTCTAAAACTTAAAGGAACTCTTTATTTTGAGTATTGTCGCTTACTAGCAATTTTATTCTGTAACTATCTTGTGGTGAATTGAATTGTCTTGTGGGACAAGTAAGCTTCAGGTGAGCTTTAGTAGAAATATAATCACGTTAAATTCACTTCTATATTCACTAAGAGAGATATTCACGTAATAAACCCACCCACAAACCCACCGACTAAACCCACTGACTGTAAAACTACCTCGTTGGCCTAGTGGTCCTAAGAGCGACTGCTACGCTAGAGGTCTTGGGTTCGACTACCAGGGCACGCGAAAAGTGTTTTTTGGTTTTTCTATGACATTCTTAGTAGCAGCTCGGAGTTAGGATTTGTGCTCGGTTAATAGCAATAGGCTCGCATTACATGTGACCTGAAGCATACCGGCGGACTGTGTGTGTTCATTGTTACCTACACCTCTGCCTAACCCTTTGGGGAATACAGGCGTGATGAATGTAAAAAGAGAGACTAGGTGCAATACAATTCAAAATAGAAAAATGTTTAACGTATAAACGCTGATTGTATCACGAATAACCGTCAATCAACATAAATATGCAATTTGAAATGATATCGTAACGATGTTACGTAATCGGATTGAACCTGTCCGTCACCGGTCAGTGTGGTCAGTAGCTCTATCAAATAATTTATACTGCAAAGTAATCCACTGAAAGGAATCTTCCATTCGAGCTGAGGCCAAGGCTGTATTATTACGCAGCCTTAAACAGCTGTGTAATGATAATTGTGTTCACTTGTGGCCTCTTTTTAAGTTGAAAACTATTTAATTGATTTTTTTTGCTCCGCGTAGTTTTTTTTGTTCAAGTATTTTCATTATTCAACGCAATCCTTCTATCGTTGTGTGAACCTAATTTCATTTAAAAATTGAGATACCATCACGCTTGTATTCCTCAAAGGGTTAGACAGAGGTGTACTAATGTAAACGCAAAGACCACTGGTTTATTTAGGTCCCATGTTATTTAAGGGCGAGCCTAATACCATTAACCGGGCAGTAATCCTAACTCCCAGCTGCTACTGAGAATTTCATAGATTAACTCAATAACACTTTGTTCGACCTGGGAATCGAACCCAAGACCACTAGGCTAACGAGTCATTCAAAAACTGTTTGCAGTATTTTTTGTCTGTTTATTTCGCGGTAACATGTATGTATGTGGAAACCGCGCATATGATTGTCATTTGAGCGTAAGGTCAATGACTCTGATAAGACCATTACTGTAACATTTTATGTATCCTAATGTAAAATGAGTACAATCGAATGTACTTTACATTTGTATATATTTATGTTGAACTTTGATGACAATGTTATTGGCAAGTATGTGATAATTTTATTGCTTTCGATTCATTGCCTTTTATTATGTTAGTTATCAGTGCAAGTGATCCTGATTCCTGACACGATTCTGCTGATGAATAATACAGGGAATATTATCAATTTTCCTATAGAGAATCGTTTTTTAAACAAGTAATTGCAATAAATTAGTAATTTCACATCATCTCTAAGGCGTGACTTCTGTAAATTTCAACGCTTAGAGGACATTTCAGTAAATAAAGTAAAAAAAAAACGTTTGAACATTTAAAACAATGGCAATGGATATTTACTTTATACTCTGCTCATTAATTGCATGTTTAATTATACAGCAAACAAGGCAAATTAATGTTAAGTGTAGTGCAATCGCATATCATTCCGTTCCAACCATGTTTACATTAAAAAATATACAGGGTAAACTAGGGACTTGCTTTAAGGGAGTCCAGTACCCATGAAAATGAACATACTAAAATCGAGAAAAAGATCAATTGCTCCCATACATTTACGTTTGCATAACTCGACAACATGTAAGGAACAGCTGTTTTTTTTTTTTGCATCTTTAAATTTAATTTTATAATAAAAGCGGTTTATTTTCATAAGCACTACACTCCATTAAGGTATGATCCGTGTTAAAACTAACACCTTATATATTTTTCTCGAAACTAAAATTATTGCGCCACAAATTTTATTATAGTAAATAAACAAGTTTTTCGATTCCTTCTTTTTATAACGAAGCAATGTGTTCTATAAGTGTCTAATTTATTCCTGTATAGAATGTAATATTTTCAAAAGTAAGCTAATATCTACTTCTCGTCGTTGTAGGTATGTGTAATCTGACCCTAACCAGACTATCTGTTCTCACGCTATATCGTCTCCGGAGAGTGTTCAAAGCGTTTAAATTCAAAGAGCTGAACAGATTTCTATTTATAAAGGACCCAGTTTTCTATGAATCCTTAAAACTTATTGGTAGTGTTCATTATCATCAACTGCCTAGCCTTGTCCTGAGCTTCATAACTCAGTTACGGGGTACCATGATACCCGTTAGTTGCTTGACTGAAAGCTGGTTGCCAGACCTTTGGGTTTCTGACAGCCGGGGCCAACAGCTTTACGTGCTTTCCGAGGCACTGGAGTGTAACTACCAACTTCAACACTTCGAGCTGCTACTGATTCTCTAACGGAAAAACGCAATAACACTTTTCCCGTCCTGGGATTTAAACTCGTACCCCACGCTCGACCACGAGGCTAGGAAACAGACGATTTTTGGTAAATCTGCTGGAATCGTGAAGTTTAGATGATATTTTGAATAAAAAAATTAATTAATTGCACCCATACCCCCCACCCCCCGCATTTAATTGAATTTTTTATGCCCGGTCTTAAAGCATAGGTCCGGGTTGCTGGTTGATTATAATGTCGAATAAGGCACATAGTACGCGAATTAAACTACGTAACTCTGTAAAGTGTATACGGTTCTCGAATTTTCCGTAAAAAAATAACCAAGGCTTGTGATGGCTTGATGGTAAGAAACCATTCAACATACAGTTTCAGAAGAAGCTGCTATTGATTAATCATAAGTGGTTTCAGAGCGGAGACTATTATTCGTGTTTGATGTACTGTAAGTAGTATATCATTAATCATGTAGGGAACTTCTGTGGTGTATAAAATGTAGCTTTCAGAAGGGTAGGCGGTCGCATTTGATGATATTTATAGGTTTTTTTGTAAGGTGTACATGTTAGAGGAATATTATATTATATGCTTAAAAAAGTAAACAACTGATCACAGTGATCGTTGGAAAGATCATTATAAATATTAATTTTATGGTCAGAACATAAAACCATGAGATTTATCGACATTATCAAAATTCAATGGGTTCGCTCGCCAAACTAGACTTTAAAATTTATAAGCAAATCTGTTTACTTTAGTTAAGTATATAAAGAAACTAACATTTTTCTTTGCGTTCAATGGCAGTAATTTCATGATTAAGAATCTATGCCAACTATAAATAACTCCTAATTTGTTATATCAACAAAGAGAATCCCAGTTAGATTCAACTCTGCAAACTCTGAGATTTTTTCTCTAACGTCGACATTAGAAGACAGATGGTAGCTTGTATTATACTTTCTATTGTTAGTGAATCCTTTTAAGATTCTTGCCGAGATACCTACTGAGATAACAATGGATATATAAAATTTATCACCAGCTCTAACTCGACTGTTTACAAGCCTCGGCCTCATCATATTTTCATAAACTAGCAACAAACCTTTGACGATGATGTTTTTACAAACGTTCACACCTACACGTCAATTTGTTGTTTCCATACAACGATTTGACTTTTCTATGTGTTATTTTTGCGCGTTTGTGGGTTTCGCTTTACAGAATCTACATACATTTATTTGGTTGAATATTATAGAATATCTGTGTCTGTTGGTATTTAGCATATGTCGTGATGGCCCAGCGGTTAAGGCGCCTCTCATTCATAAGGTTCAAATCCGGGCAAGTCAATGTGATTTTTTCAATTCATATGTACTTTCTAAGTTTATTTTGAACTTCACAAACATCGGTAAGGGCAAACAGCGTGATGAAACCTGTACTTATACTTAATATAAGTAAGACAATAATAGGCTGATATTAACTACTAGATTTTACCAGCGATATCGCCCGCGTGGTTTTTTTCATCCCCGTTAAGTTACGTCTATGGTTACTGTTCCTCTCCCGTGTATCGTAGCGTGATTTATAGAGCCTAAAGCCTTCGTCGATAAATAAGCTATCCATCAATTTTTTTTTTTATTCATACCAGTAGTTTCTGAGATTCGTTCAACCAAACAAACAAACAATCTCTTCAGATTTCTAATATTAGTATAGATAAATGGAACAATAATAGGCTGATATTCATTTAACTTAGCATTTTTCTACGTCAATTTGAATGACATTTTCATTAGTTTAGAAATTGGTTACTATATTTTAAATGCCTATATAAGAAATCACTTAATTTGTGATATTATTTGAAGGAACGAAACACAAGGTAATTAAGAATGAACAGCTATGTCGATACTAATTAGTAGACGAGAAGACTGATGTTTTTGAAACGAAAAGAAAAATGTTATGGTTTCCTTTGAAGAATTGTAGTTACTTAGAGTAAATAGGTATTATTATACAGCCATTAATATTTTCACCAGAGGCAAGCACTTCATTGCTTTAGAAGGAACTATAGTGTGACATTGGCTTGCACCTTGATTGGTGATTTTCTTGTAGTATTTTTTTTTTGCTGTAAAAATTACATACGAAAGTGTGTATCTGTACTAATATTATAAAGCTGAAGAGTTTGTTTTCTTTGTTTGGTTAAACGCGCTAATCTCAGTAACTACTGGTTTGATTTTAAGAAATATTTTTGTGCTGAATAGTTTATTTATCGAGGAAGGCTTTAGGCTTTATGACATCGTGATAATAAATGACGGAGCTTGTTACGTCACACGGGAGAGGAGCAGGAGAAAAAAGCCACGCGAACGAATTCGCTGGCAGAAGCTAGTTATAGTATAACTGTTGTAACACATGATAAAGAAAATAAAAAACCGAATGGTGGAATGACCTTTCTATATAGTAGAATATAATCTGAGTTGATTGATACAGAGGTATTCAATCGAAGAGTTATGATTTGTCGGATACACAAAACAGAAATGATAGCCCGTGAATACGTGGGTTAAAAGTTTACTGTGCTGTATATCGGAAGAGTAAATCGCCTACAGTAGTTTCGAGTGGGCTGACTTCCTGAATTGGAAATATTAATTGGTTCCACTGAAGCGTCGAGCTTTTAAAATATTGGTGTTCGTTTCTGTTGTTTGAAACGTTGGAATTTTTAACAAAATATTGGTGCGATTTTGCTTTCACGGCCGTCGAGTGAATTGCATATTGATATTTTGTTTTTTTTTAAACAATGTGTTTTTTTTAGCTCACGTGTACCTACCGAACAAATATGACATAAATATAGGCGCGTGTTAGCAACCATCTTAAAGTTGATAACATAAACCCAGTTGGCGTATTTTTTTTTTTAAATTTCCTTGTATGGCAAACAAACCGAGCGCGACGGCTGTCCTGATGATGCCACCTGAGGCTTTCCAAATGCGGAGACAAAGTTGAAATGTCTCATGTGCCTGTAACTACAGTTACACCGACACCCATACCCCTCGAACCGGAACACAGTAACGCTATTTTGCGGCAGAAAAGTATGGTGGTAGTACTTCTCCAGTCGAGCTCCTGCACAATGAGCTCTACTATTACTAAGAGAGGACAAGTTGGTATTGGTAGAGTTTTAGAAAAGCATGATTCATTGTGTAGGTTTGTTTGGTATCAATAGTGAATGTTTCGTTTTATTTTTACGTCTTTGGTTACTGCTCCGCTCCTGTGGGTCATACCGTGATGTAATGTAGCCTCTACTATTCCTTATGAATCTGGCCATCATACACAAAGTTTTTTTCGAAATTGATACGTTACTTCCAGAGCTTAGCGTGTTTGAACAAAGATCCATCAAAAAGATCTTTAGTTTTCTTTTTGTAAGAAGGAGTGAAAATATTTGGCTTATTTTTCAAATGCTGTGTACATTAAACAGGAGTCATGTCACGTGGTGTCTTTGCCCGCTCCGAAAGTATGTGACGTGGTTGTAAAGAGAATCAAGTGCACTTCTGTCCTTATACAGTTTTCTGGATTCTTACTTTGTCTCCTTATACATACATGACCAAGTCTTTTATTACATTGCACGTTGGCGGGAATTTTACTACAGTTCTTTGTGTAACTTTGTAAACCGGTGATATAAGTTTATGTTTTAGTATTTGCGAAAGCAACTGGATTTATATACATACGCGTGTATTCCCCGAAAGATTAGTCAGAGGTGTAACAATGTACACCCACAGTTCGCCGGTATGTTTAGGTCCCATGTAATAGGGGGCGAGCCTATTGCCATTAACCGGGCATAAATCCTAACTCCGAGCTGCTACTGAGAATTTTATAGAAAAACCCAATAGCACTTTTTGCTCGACCTGGGAAACGAACCCAAGACCTCCAGGGTAGCAGTCGCGCATAGGACTACTAGGCCAACGAGGCAGTTATAAGTAAGAAAGTTGAGTTGAGTCGCTGAGTTGTTAAGTGAGGAAGTTGTTAGTGATTCGAGATATATAACCTACTTGAATGTTTATTTTGTTGATGTATTGATTTCGTGGTCAGTTTCTGTCAATCCATTTATCAAAACGTATCTAAATATCACAAAGTTTTGTATCTTATTAAACCCGAGGTTCGCAACAAAGTTATCAAAGCAGTTTTAAGGCCTTTGCTGAGTAATGAACGTCGAAGGCCACTAGCGGTCTAACTTTCTAACAAACCTAGAGTCAATTAGAACAGTTGAGGGTTATTAACGCCCTGTGACTCATTAGTGGAATTAATGGAATTGGAAAGCCATAATGGGCAGCGAATAAGGTTGATACAAGTGGCCGTCACCTGACCTGAGATAGTTCCGTTGCCACAAAGCAATTTAAACTTGTAGAACGAATTGCTCCAATTCGGTTCGTTGGTTTCCGACGATGTCCGACCGTGGTTTGAATTCAAGAAAACATATGGCACTCCCGGATTCCGCCCACTCATGGCCTCATCAGTACTTTAAACATCGGAATAAAATATTTGAAGTATTTTGTCTGATCTGCGGATTGACCTGAACCAGATACTAAACTGATGTTTTACGTTTCTTTGACAAGGGTCCTGTGATGAAATTACGCCTCAATTCACAACAGTATTCGGTACCATTTTTTTCTCCTCGAAATTGTCACTTGACAAAGCTGGAGTCAGTTTTCCTAAAAAACTAGAAGAGGCAAAAAGGTCTTGTCAAATTACTTAGGCTATTTTCGGGACAAATCGTCGTTGTTCATTCTTTAACTAAAGAGTAAACAGCGGCGTTTCGTTGAGATTTTAACATTTTAACACTACGTGCAAAAATTTTGGATTTAGATCTTTGTGTTTTTCTTTTATATAGCATTCAAGTCCGAGCTAATTGGGCCATTAATAATTTACTTAAAAAGACAAGAATATCGAAGTGTCTGTTCAGTTATCGGTCAAAGAAAATGGTTTGTGTATGACCTTTGCAAAATTCTTCATTTCTGAACTTTCAACAAAGTATCGTATGAAATTCGCAAAACATTTAGCAATTGTTCCCTTCGCCAGTCATAACACAATCGTAACTGTTATTGTTACTGTCAACGTTTGGAATAACGCGGTCAGTTCCGACTAACAACTGTAACTTGATATTGGTTGCTAGCTGCTAACTTGATATTTTAACGATTCTTGTGAATACAACCGACTAGGTGGTCGCGGTTATGCGATAAAGTTTATTGTAATTGATTCTGTTGAAGACTACTCAGAACTATCTATGACTTTTTAAAAAGCATTCTTTTTTAAACATATTTTCATTCGTTATCAATTGATTTAATTATTACGTCATCATATTGTATTGTTTCTGCACATTGTGTAGTATGGTATAGTAACTGCCTCGTTAGTCTAGTCGTCCCAAGCGCGACTGCTACGCTAAAGGTCTTGAGTTCGATTCGATTCCCAGCTCAAACAAAAAGTGATATTGGATTTTTCTATGAAATTCTCAGTACCAGCTCGGATTTAGGATTTTTGCCCGGTTAATGGCAATAGGCTCGCCCCCTATTACATGGGACCTATACATACCGGCGAACTGTGGGTGTACATTGTTACACCTTTGCATAACCCTTTGAAGAATACAGGCGTGATGGTATGATAGTATTTTATAGTTATGGCCGTTGATAGGGACAGTGAGGCTTTCCAATAATTTGTGGGTATAGGTATTCCATGTATTTATACAATAGTGAAGTAGGTACTAGTAGGCGGATTAATAAAGTTTGATTATGAATTGTCAGGTTGATCCATTCATTTGAATTTATTAAAGGAACGTTACGTAATACTACCATCAGCGGACTAAAAACTAATGGAGAAGACATAAATTAATTATAACTTTAGAAGTTAGGGGCGGGCTTGTCTTAGACTAGCTAATTTACTTTACATAGGTTACAAAAAATACCTACCAATGGCAATTCAAAAACTATCACGAAACTACCTAAGAAAGGTACATTTTACACACCACCATCACCATCACGCCTGCATTCCCCGAAAAGTTAGGCAGAGGTGTACCAATGTACACTCACAGTTCGCCGATGTTTAGGTCCCATGTAATAGGTGGCGAGTCTATTACCATTAACCGGGCACAAATCCTAACTCCGAGCTGCTACTGAGAATTTCATAGAAAAACCCAAAAACACTTTTTGCTCGACCTGGGAATCGAACCCAAGACCTCTAGCGTAGCAGTCGCGCTTAGGACCACTAGGCCAACGAGGCAGTTACAATATATACAAAAAACAAATACATTTTGCGTAACTTTCATAAAATCCAATTTCCTCAAAAACATTTCAGCATTCCGCCGTATCGTATTTGTTAATAAACTTTTATTAAGGAATTTTCCTCGGGCGCTTCCAAATGTTATAACAAATTTTATTTGGTCTGCAAGCCACACGATCAACGTTTCCATTGCACTCAAGTAAAACAAACTTCATTTTACAGTGCACTCACACAGAATTAAATTACTGCAGTACTCTGAACACCCTTAACTTTGAATTACGACCACGGTTAAGATTGCACGGCTCTTGATAAAAAACATCTTAGCGTGTTGAATAGAGACAGTGTAGTGTGTATTATACATAACAATGTAACACAAAAATATAAAATTGTAGTATTTTTACTGCTTATCACAGCGCAAGAGCAGTAAACCTAGAATTTAAAGACCTACACGACGAACTGGAGAAAGATTTAAAGGAACTAAGCCTTGTGAAATCGCTAATTCGCCTTGAGCAAGCGTGGTGATCAATGCTCGTGCAATGGGAAGGTATAATTATACCAACATGTATTGTAGTACAAAATCTAGTCAGCATACTCGTAACAATAATGCTGCTGTAACGTTATGACTGTAACGCACACTACAGCTTGCTAATGATACCTAATAATTGTGCGCAGATATGCAACATATTGATGTTGCATATCTGCGCACAATAACTGGCCAATGCCACAAACGAAAATAGTGCCCTAACTTAACACTAATATGGTCAGAACTACTAACACCGCATACAAATTGGTCGTCGGCCTTAACACGAAGCATATTGGTTGCACCATTGATTTTAAACAAACAATGCTGCTTACTCCGCTAACGACACATTGTTAAACGCCTCGACTCCTTTACTTTTACGAGGCAATATTTTCCTTTCCAACCAACTGAATCACGCTTAAAAATACCCATGTGGGAACTTCTAGTACATCGCTCGAGATACGCATTTTATGGTCAACTTAATTTCCTCTATTGAAAGCCGTTTTTATGATGAATAAAAACAAGCTCCACTTTACGATGTCATATATTTCGGCATGGGGGTTATCAGCCGATATTCCCTTTTTTACGAATCGATAAATTTATCACAGTTTACGCTTTCCTAACGACGGCAAACAATTGTAAACGTTTTCGGCTATCTACTTTGTCTTTGACGCCGTCAAGATTCCCATGGAAATATTGATTGTTTATACTATGTTTCTTGTGTAACGTTAATTTTCTGACAAAAAATTCCATTACGAGCGGGTTTCCCATAGTTTTTGAATGAGATGGTGTAACTTGAACTTACGAAAACATTGAACAAACATATTGACCAACATGTATAATTACAAGCCAGTTATATAACAACTAATAATTTTATGGGTCATAATGGTTTTATTATAAATTTTAAACTTTTAATAAATCGCTACTTTTTACGTTTTTTGAATTTATGATAATTATGTATATTCTAAGTTAGGTTCTGTGTACACTTTTTAAAGGAATCGCACAAAATAATTTTAAATATTCTTATATGATAAAATATGATTTATTATTAGATACAAGATATGTGATACATAATATCTACTTTATTCATGATCTCCAAATTTTGATTATTTTTTAGCCATAACTTATCTCTAGTATAATGTTTTTTGTTTTCTATACAGGGCTTCCTCTCTCCTAACCCTATGTTGCTGTTCCCTACAGGGTCCATATTGATCTCAATTATAATTTACCACCTAAGTATACATATGGAAAAGCAATAAAGATATTGAGTATTGAAAAATTCCTCTCATCTCTGTACTCTCTTATCTTCCGTCGAAATAGGTGAATTATATTGCGCTACTCAAGCTGTTATATATACATACACTGTAGTATAGTACAAACGTATAGTGACTAAACTAATATAATAAAGTAAAATAGTTTTTTGTTTGTTTGAACGCGGTAATCTCTGGAACTCCTAGTCGAGTTAGAAAAAAACATTATATGATAGCCACATTCATGAGAAATAGGCTGTACAACATCACGCTACGACACATGAAATCGGAGCAGTAACTAAAGACGTATCTTAACGCGCGGAAAAAACCACGTGGACGAAGCCACGGGTAGATTTAGTACGAAATAAAAGAACTAATTTCTTCTGCCACGAATCAAAAGTCACTTGAAGTCACAAAGTTTATTCGGTCCATAGCGTTCCAATTCAAGTAATGTGGCGCAACTTAGTTCAAGTTAAGTCTAATTTACTAAAATGTTTCAAACTTCTATCTCATTAGAATTCGTTCTTTTACTTTTATTGAAATTGACAGTAATATATGTGCGATCAAAAAGCTGAAAGACGTTTCTTACTCTAGTATGAATTGGGTATCTTCTCTTTAATATTTTACTTCGCAGACTATAGAATAAATTGAACTCTCAATGAGGGAAGTTTTAGGGTATTTTTTTAATAATTAAAATAACACAAATTTGACAAAACTTACATGAAGTTCCTAGCTACAATATTTTGTACAAAAATTCATTTCTTAGGTTCCTTAACCGAAGAGTGTCAATGTCTATCTGTCTGTTAGCGGAATTCAGTTGTATTCGGGTATTCCGTGGTAGGTAAAAACTTGAAATTTTCACAAAGTGTGTATTTTTATTAAAAAATAAAATAAAGTTTTACATTAAAATCCCTATACAAGGAACGTGTTTTTTTATTATTATGTAATGATAAATATTATACGACATCATTTTTACAAGAGAAACTGCAACAAAACATACCTAAATTTTCTTCTCCCACGCTTATAGCAAAGTCCAATAATACGAAGACAGTTGTCAAGATCACACTAAAGATTAAGATCTAGATAGCATGTACTACGTCAATATGTGGGTGTAGGACTCGCCATCTAATCGTCATCTTCTAACAGTATTTATGTCAAGTCCGCAAGATCTGATAAGAGAACAATTGTATGAAAACTGACACTTGGAGGCTGTGCTCTGATGGTTTTAATTAAAGGAATGAGAGATGTATTAATGATGTTACAACAAAACATCTGTGGTATTCTTTATTTTTCTTTTTCGCATTTTTTTTTTTTTTTGGTGGGTGGGAAATCATCAAATAACTTCTCCGGCCCTGGGCGGGGCGGGAGGGAGTGTCAGACTTTTACTGACTAAAACCCACCCATGTTCCTTCTTGTGCCCTTTGCGTTCCGGGGGCGCGGTATCTCTTGCGAACAACCCGCAGCTTGTTTTTCGCATGAGACTTTAAATTAATTTGAAATTTGAATTATGATTCGAAAAAAGAAAACCTTTTAACTTTTTTTTTTCAAATAGGGACACAACGCATAACTCGAAATCCACATCCATTGCCAATCGAGTTTCGTTATAAATTAATTACTAAAAAGAAAATAAGAAAGGAAACAATATTTCGGCGACAATATGGACTTCTTTGTCAAAATAAGGCTCGTTGTTCGTTAAGGGAAATACGACTAATATAATAATTTAATTTTTTACTTTTTGTCTATTTTTTACTTTCAGATATTGTTGTATTGATTTATATTTTTATTTATATCCTACTTATACTCCGAGACCTGGAACGAGCAACTAGCTTCTACTTTCTGAGTAACTGACCGACTCTTTGACATTTCAAATGTGCCTATATCAACTTTATCTACAAAAGTGTAAATTCGCATTCTTACCTATTTTTAACTGTCGCATCCCGATAGGCTTAGTAAACCCAACTTGTAAGTTTGTGGTTTACTTAAGAACTTGTGTAACTAGCTTTTGCCTTCAACTTTGTTCGTGTTAATTTTTGGGACTGCTAAAGTTCTAGTGTAAATGTATCTTGGACTAATTCTGTAAACGTTGGGTACGTTTCGACAAAGCTTTTTGGCCTTGTATTTGCAGCTTTGTATAACGGTCGGTTTTTGCGTTTATGCTTTAGCTGAACCTGGGTAAGCTAGCGTAAAATGAGCATTAAGTTTAAAAGTCTACCTTTTATCACAGAAAGCAAAATAAAACCGAATATTTTCGTGGATTACCTTAGCTTCTTCTTAAATAAAACCGGCTTATTTTACGAGAACTGCTAAATATCGTCCTTATTCCTTTTACAAAGGTAAAAACCGCGCAACAAAATCCCTTGTGTTACATAAACAAACAATAAGTAAGTTAACAAGCTTAGATATACGTGTGAACATTATCCAATATTGAGTGGAAGAGTCTTACATATTTTAATAAGACATAACAAGCTTACGTTACACTCGAGTCGGAGTAAGAAGTCATGTTGCCATCTTTTGAGTTTCGCTTAAAATCTGTGATAAACATTAAGGTCGAGCTAAATAAATGTTACTTAGACGGCTAAGTAATATCCCTGTCACTGTCGCACAATTGTCAAACTACGATTGCAAGATAGAGACGGGTATAGCTAAGCCTAAATACATGCTAAGATGCGGTCATTTGCCGGGCCTAACACGAGGGCGCAGATGAAATGTGACGTAAATTCAAACGATTTTTTTATTAAATTCGAAAAACACGTTTATCGTGTAAAATTAAATGAAAATCCTTCAAGATAGTCGTATTTCTTATTTGAAATTCGAATCGAAATAGTGCTGCTATTGGAGTGACATCGATAGCAGATATAGATCATCATTTAGTTCTATATTTAAAGTGTATGTTGTATGGCTATGTGTAGCCGAAATCACGTAAAGATTACGCTTGACCTCGTTCCTAAATCCTACTAGGTACTATTATAACCCCAAAACTTTGTGAGGATGGATGGATGAACGAAATTAGCCGAAATCTGGCGAACATATTTTGTTGATCTGACTTAACACTCTAGATTTTTTTTATTCTGTTTTTTTTTTATTATTATTGTATAATTTTGAACTTTAGCTACTATTTAAACTATGCATAACGAAGCCACGGGCAGATGCAAGAACGAAAACAAAATAAAATCAATTAAAAATTGCGTAAGTTCGAGCAGATACTTAACACTCAACAACTTACACATACTGTATATTTTGAAATAAACTGTACGTCAGAATTCTAATTTACACATAACTTCAGTTAAAATGCCTTCCCTTACATATTATGTTAATAATTGAACTTCAAAGGGCGTTATGCAAACATCTACAAACTTTGACCAACAATTTCGTATACAGGCAATATTGTTAAGACTCTGATCGTATCATTCCCTCTATCATTTTAAATGAAATAATGCCGATCCCGAAATTACCAGACTGACTTCAATAAACCATGTCTGTAATGTATGTTTGTTTTTAACAATATCCTGTAAAACATATTTAAAATCATTTAAGTAAGGTACCTTTTGTGTTTTGGTATTCAATAGTACAATTAATTTAGCTATTTTTATTTTTAATTATTTTTGACTGCCTCGTTAGACTAGTGGTCCTAAGAGCGACTGCAACGCTAGAGTTCTTGGGTTCGATTCCCAGGTCGAGGAAAAAGCAAACTGTAAAATAGCAAACTGTACGCTAATTTTCTTAACAACGTATTCCTCTATCTATTCCTAAATAACCATGCTTAAATGACGTAGGACTTTGAGATCTCAGTTCATTTGTTTTACCGACTGATGTTACATGTCAAAGAAGGAATTTGAAACATGAGAATGTTGTTATTCCTTGTGTTTACTGTGGTATAATTGTGGTGGCGCGCAGAGAAAGGTTTCGAACCTACTCTTCTCCAAACATAATATGGAATTCGTAGAATTTGCACGTCTACCACAACTCCGGCTCATCTTAGTTTGGGAATTAATTGCTCTCAGCTACAAACATTGAGTAGTGTTCTAACCAACTGTCAAAAAAATTTCTTCGAAAACAGCTGTTGCCAAATTGCTCTCTCAGTCTCTCTACGCGTCGTACTACGCGGTACGTAAAGATAAACGACACACGAAGCGATTGTTGAAAAAAAGAAGTGCCCTTTCACTATTTATACTTCAGAAGGTGGCAAATAAGCTAACGGCCCTCCTGATGTTAAGCCTATAGATACTTGCAACACCAGAGGCATCACTCGTGTGTCGCCGACCCTGTAAAAACCTCAAAACTCCTTTCCTGAAGAACCCCATGCTGTAGTATCTTGGGAAAATCTTAGCCGGGAGCTCATTCCACAACCAAAGCGTACGCGGGAGGAAGTTCCTCTGAAACCGTACAGTACGGCACCATTTGGATTCTAAGGTGTGAGGATGGGGTCCCTGCCGATGTCGATGGCGAGAAGGATGGATTATTTGTTAAAATAATAAGTAATATTGTTGTTCATTTTTGAAACAACAAACAATATTCTTTATATTAACGAATTGTCAATTATCGATCTTTGCCAAATGTCCGGATGCTTTGTTCCAAGGCAATTCCGATGGACTAGTGATAACATTGTTATCTAACGAACATTTTGTCGACTTCTTTAACATCTTAATTATTTTAGAAAAATAGTAGAAAATAAAAATACAGAGTAAAAGCTCCAAGCACTGTGTAAAAATCGTCCATTATTTCCACAGGTGGCGTCTTGCTCTTAAACTACAAGACTTGCTACTCTGCAGCAAGAGGAGGATTATTTCTTAGATTTTATATTTTCTTTACGTCATACTATGCTATGCTATATTATCTACTGTGTTGGCACAGGTAGTTGCTATTTACACTAGTATACTTAGTTTTGTTGAATGCCTCGTTGGTCTCGTGGTGGCAATCATGATTGTTGAGCGTGCTCTCCAAGGTTCGATTCCCAGGTCGGTCAAAAAGTGTTATTGGGTTTTTCCATTTGGAATTTCTCAGTAACAGCCCGGAGTTTGGAAGTTGGTGGTGTGACATCCCTGTGTCTGAATCTGAAAGCACGTTAAGCTGTTGGTCCTGCGTCTGATCTCTCCTCGGTAGTGTCGGATTGCCGTCCCGTCGGACTATGAGAGTTAGGGAAGAGGGAGTGCCCCTGTGTTTTCGCACTTTAATATCTCCTTCGTACTTGGCTAGTCTGCAAGATTAGCCGCCCTGGCCGAAATCGGTATGGAGTATACATTCTTTTTTAGTTTTGTAAAACACCTTGACTTAGTAAAATTCGACGCATTTACTTATTGCAATTAAACCATTTACGGGCACTTTTGAATTGTCAAGGAATCGGCCAGATAGCAAGTTGACACTAGTTGGTCGTTCTAAAACGTAGGTAGGTCTTCTTCAAAAGCAAGGAAACCGGGCAGCATAATATTTCTTTTGTAAACTTTTATATCTACAAAAGATACAAAAGATCCTTAAACAAGTAATACGATTATGTTTCCAAACAAGATATTACAATCTCTTTTAAACGATACCCGATATTTCTGTAACAAAATGGAGCGGACCCATTACCGCAACTTTACAATAAGTTTTTCATCAAATAATGTACCTAAAGGTAAAGGTCAAAACTAAAACCGTAGCAATATTGATAGATCAAAAGAAGATGGGAGGCTTTCAGTTGTCTAAATAACAGACCAACGGGTTAGGGGTACTCTCAGTAATAGGTTCTGAGATCGTATTACAAACTCCATAACAAAGATGGAACGTAAGTCGGGAAAAGTAATTTATTTTCCGTTATTATACAAAAAGCGGATGAAGAATCAAAGTACAAATACTTTCGCCATATTGTTAGATCTAAACTAATATTGTAAAGCTGAAGTTTCTTTGTCCTTTTGTTTGAACGCGCTTATACCGAAACTACTGGTCCGATTTTGAAAATTCTTTCGCTAATAGAAAGCTACGTTATCCCTGAGCGTTAAAGGCAATATTGCATTATCAAAAAAAAATTGGGTTGCGTAAGTTTAAAGTGACGTTGTTGTGGGCGACGGTTAGTAATATTATGCAATTTAAGTATACTAATATAATCCTCATTAGACAAGGTAACTCTGCCCTTAAAAGACGTGTAGGCGTCGATATTGGGTGACATTATCTTTGCAACAAAAACGATTATGTAAATGTGATTTCTGTAACGTCTTGAGATTGTTGAGAGATTATGAATGGTACAGCGTGTGACGATCAGATTTAAGTGGGAATAAATTGTGGAATTATTCTGTAATCTCCTTGTAATGTAAAGAGCTTAGAACTTAAACAAATTGTCGTTTTAATGCCACTAGAATACATAGGTGTGTATTCATATTACTGACTAGCGAACTACCCGCGGCTTCGTCCGCGTGCTTTTAATCACCCGTGTTAAGTTACGTCTTCCGTCTTTGCTCCCGTGTGTCGTAGCGTGATGTTATGAAGTCTAAAGCCTTACTCTATAAATGTACAATCTAACACAAAAATAATTCTTCAATTCAAACCAGTAGTTCCTTAAAAGTAGCGCGTTCAACAAAACAAACAACCTCTTCAGCTTTATAATATTAGTATTAATGACGTCACCGAATTTAGGCAGATGGTAACAAGCTTCTAATTACTGTTATCCAATTCCACGGCTGGCGCAGTGGCTGAGACATTGGCTGCCGCGCTCCTTGTCTCAGATTGGCTCCCCGGACGAAACTAATATTGTATAGCCTACTGGTTGTTCATAAAATGCGAATGCACCCACAATACAGGAGAAACTCCTAGTACAACGTTTTTAAATAAGTCTTTATCAACCCTGAGTTTAACTTACAGATAAACGCCTAAGATGACGCTAAAAGATAAACAGAACTTAAATTAGCTAGTCATAGTCTACATCTGTAGTCTTTATCTTAAAAAGTCTTCAAAGAACTTCTTACCTTTTTTTCCGGCCCAAAGTTAAAATTTACTTTTTTTTTACTGTTTTTTGTAGCTCGGTGCCTTGCAATTAGTCCTTTCAGTAATGGTACCGGATTTCTTGTTTCGCAAAGGCTTTTCGATTTCCTGATCTCTTTGGAAAACCAAGCTGGGTTTTCGTCGCGTGTTCTCATTTCCTAATGAATTAATATCATGAATCATCATATTTTCTTGAGAAGCTTAAGTGTTACTAAAAGGCCAAGAAATTCCCAAGATCGCAAAGATCACTGGAATCTCCTTCCAGAGAACATCAACAGCGTTGATTGGAGTGGCTTTTCCAGTGTATATAATAAGTTTTAAGAGAAACCCCTCGTTTTCCCGGAACAACGTCATAGATGCAAATGCAGTGATTGCTTTGTTTCGCGGTATGCCGATGCTTACCGCGGTGTGATTGTACAGAAATAAAGTAATATGAATTCTAAACTTTTCGAGATAATGATAAAAAGAAGTTGATCAGAAATAAAATCCTTTGCCATGCCGCGACGTCATTCAGCGTCGGCCCTTACTGTATTGTACACGATAACAACACTTGCAGTCTCCTAAGTTTTTCATTACCGAGCTAATAGGGGCAATGTTGGGTTGTTACGTGATGCGGGATTACGTCAGCGCTGTGTATGCAATCATGTGTTTCTTTCAAAGCAGAATTAATTGCTTAATCGACTTTACTGCTCTTGTTTCTTTCACACGTTTTATATTTCTTGTATTTATAACCTGACTAGCCGTTGCCCGTTACACGTCCTAGGGGAATGACTTTGTTTGAAATAACAAATGTATCCGGAAATTCGTAATTATAATAAATAAAATAATATCAACTTATTATTTTCCACTGCAGCGCAAAGGTGTCTTCTCACACAGAGAAGGCACGAGCATTGATCATCACGCTTGCTCAAGGCGGATTACAGATTTCAGATTTATATATTGAGTAGTCCAGATTTCTTAACGATGTTATCTTGCAGCGATGTCAAAGAAGTCCAAGATAAACTTAGAAAGTACATATGAATTGATAATGTCACATTTGGTACTTGCCCTGGATGCGGCATCATGGTTACACGACACGATTCATATTATTACTAAGTACATAGTTTTAATTACCAAGAAACGAAATAGCATTTTGTCAACATATTAATGACACCAATACATTTGAAGAAGTAAAGAGGAAATATTGTAAAGACTGGTCGTAAATTCTCAGCGTATGTTTTAGGAGTTTTTTTTTTTTTTTTTTTTTTTTTTTTTTTGGTGGGTGGGAAATCATCAAATAACTTCTCCCGCCCTGGGCGGGGCGGGAGGGAGTGTCAGACTTTTACTGACTAAAACCCACCCATGTTCCTTCTTGTGCCCTTTGCGTTCCGGGGGCGCGGTATCTCTTGCGAACAACCCGCAGCCCCGGCAGGCATCGGCCCTCAGTGGCCCCTTCCTTTTGCTGACATCTCTTTGAGGCGCGCGTGGAACACGAACGCGCCGTCGACACGGCCTGTCGTTATGCAACGTAAGGACGGTGAGCTACCCATTGCTCACCGTCCACAGGCCAGTATCTACGGTGGCCGGGAGTCGTCTCGCGGCTCCCGACGTCCGGAGCGTCTACCGCGGCGGCTGGGACGGGAGAACCGCTGTCTCAACCGTCCCGCCGCCTCCTTCTCAAGCATTACTGCCTCGCAGAAGGAGGCGACTGCATCCCATTCCCTCTCGCTCCGAACCATGGCTCGCACCAGGGCCGGACGCGAGAGTTCGCCGCCGCCGATGGCCGCCACGAGGACTCGGCGATGCTCCGCCCAAGCGGGGCATACCGCCACGGTGTGCTCCACCGTGTCCTCGGGGCAATCCACACAATGGTGACACCCGGACGTTTCCTCCCGCCCGATGAGGTGCAGGAACCTCCCGAAACACCCGTGTCCGGTGAGGACCTGCGTCAGGCGGTAGGTGAGGGCGCCGTGGCGCCTCTCCAGCCACTCCTCAAAGAGGGGACTTACCGCCTCTATTAAGGCGTGCCCAATGTTTTAGGGGATGCAAGCAATTTTTTTTTATAACATTTCAAGGTTGGCCACATAATAAAATTTATTCATACTCATGAGCACTTTTGCGCAGTAAATTCAAAGTCAGCCTATGTTCAAGTTACGAAGGAGATAACAAGAGCCAAACATGTTTTCAAAAATGAAACCCGTTCATGTTCTTGTATGCATAATCGATATTTCCTGTTTCTAAATGTCATAGTCGAGCCAGACATGTCTGCTAAATTGCGAAGGGTTGTTTCCCCTCGCAAGGGTCTTTTCTCGCTATAAGTTATACACATGTATGATGTCTCACCCCCGTGCCTCGTGAGTAGTGACTGTCATAAGATATTAGGTATATGTAAATACTACGATGAGTCACAACTCATACATGTTGCTATCCAAAGGTAGTAATGTCATTCTGGTAAATATCACTTTCCAGTATTCATTTGTTCTAGGAAAAACCAAAGTACTTACATATGTAATACTAGCTCTGCCGCGACTTTATCCGTGTGGTTTTTTTTCCCGCATTAAGTTACGTCTTTGGTTACTGCTCCGCTCCCGTGTATCGTAGCGTGATTTTGTATAGTCTATGTACTCAGAAATAATTTGGCTATCTATTGGTGAAAATCGTCTATTCAGTACACACAAACAAACAAAATAAAATTCTTCTTTATACCCAATATTTGTAAATGTTACATATACATACATGTTAAAGAAGTATTATATGTTTTATAGAAGTGCGGTTGCGAAGGTCTCGTGGCCCTAGTTCTACATAAAATATTGACATTCAGGCGCATCTGTTTAGTCTGAAAACGGTCACATATGGCAGCCGCCTGAATATCAAAACAAGCCATTTTTATTTGCACTGATATCATGCCACAAGTAATTAATCCGGGATTAATTAAACGTCCAAAGCTCTATTTTAAATAAATTTAATAAATATGCAAAATAACAGACACTTCGTAAAAGCTTGAAAATAGTTTGGAATATGGAAATTTAATAAATGTTAAACGCATCCTGTGGGATCGGCTTTTAAATTATGTTTTAAATAAGTAGGTTGACATTAGGACGAAGAAAAAGTTTCTAAGTTTATATCTACGCTATCGTTATTTTAATATTTAAAACTTGTTTAATGTTTATCTTAAAAGCAATGTAAAGTATTTGACATTTACTTACATTAAAAAAAAAATTACACCAAAATGCAGACCGCTGGCCGTTTCGCCCGATTATTATCTAATTTGATTTTGGTTTGAAAAAAAGTTTTCACCTATGGAAAGTTCAGTTATCAGCGAGTAAATAAAGTTCAAAAATGAAATTCATGCGGACAAAGTCGGAGGCAAAAGCTAGTGTTATAATAAATTTAGTATAGGTAGGTACAACAGTAGTGTTTTCTTCATTACTTCAGCAAATCTCTCAAGGTCAATAAAGTGATTTTTGTTGTTGAGAGGTTGGCAAATATTTCTCATAGAATAGGGTTTCAGCGGCCTATAGCCAACTTTTAACATAGCCGGGAGTTTGCGACCTTTTGAAGGTTGGTAACGCTTCAGTACATATTTCACAGTTCATTTATGTTTCACCTAATTTAGAAAACTGGAAAAATAATGTGCCTTGCGTATGAAATAGTTAATGGAGATAGTTCCTTTCTGTACACTTTCATATCCATACTAAGATAATAAATCTGAATGGACTTTTTTTGTTTGTTTAAACGCGCTAAGCTCTGAAACTCCCTGTTTTATTAGTTATTCATGGGGAATAGTATAGGCTATATAAAATCACGCTACGATCTACGGGGGCGGAGCCATAATTAAAGACGTACCTTACCGCAGGTTAAACTCGGAGTATTGCTATAGTTAAATCAAATCCACAAAATAGGTAACACGTTGACAATTTGATCGTTAATAACGGGTATTATTATTATAGCTGCTCAACAGAGAGTATTATTATTTTATTTTTATTTTGAAAATAAGAACTAAACTTTCTAAAAATCAAATAATAAAGGACGGATTCTAAAATGGCCGCCCTTCACATTTTTTTCATTTAAAATCCAACCGTCGGCGTCCAAGAACCTTAGAGATGCCTTCAGACGGAATCAAATTGTCTACATTGTGCACATGATTGAAATACAGAAATACATCTCGAGAGCCATCCACGTGTATTTATTGACACGTGTAACCAAGGGCAGAGAATTTTCCGTTTAACATGATTACCAATTCCAACAAAATTAAATTATTATGTTATCTATTGATACAAGGTACCTACAGTTTTGCATCCTCATCAAGCGTGATGTTTGTTGCCTATAATCTTCCTCGAGAAAAGATCTTAATAACGCAAAAACTTTTTTTTTAATCGGACTTGTTTCCGAGATTAAACAAACTCTTCAGGTTTATTATAGTACTATAGATAGACTCATCATCTGCTTAACCTTATCCCAACTATGTTGGGGTCGGCTTCCAGTCTAACCGGATGCAGCTGAATATCAGTGTTTTACATCGAGCGACTGCCTATCTGACCGCCACAACCCAGTTAGTGGGCAACACGATACCTCTTGGTTAAACTGGTTGTCAGACTTCCTGACTTCTTACTATCTGTAACGACTGTCAAAGATCTACGAATGACAGCCGGGACCAACGGTTTTACGTGCTTTCCGAGGCACGGGGGTGTCACACCACCAACTTCCGAACTCCGGGCTGCTACTGAGCAAATCCTAATGGAAAAACCCAATAACACTTTGCCCGACCTGGGTATCGAACCCGGGACCCCACGCTCATCAATCGCGCTTGCGATCACGAGACCAACGAGGTAGTTACAAAGTATACCAAAAACTAATCTATTAAAAAAAAATACTGTATTTTTTTGTTGCTACTTGTTTTTCAGCAAAGACCTTATTCTTAAATACAGTTAAGTCCACCAGACAGAAGTTTTATTAATTACTTTTATTTAAACACTTTTCAGCCTCATTAGACTTGTCAATTACGTAAAAGCTAATTTACAAGTACATAATTTAATTGCGAACACATTTACTTCGTAGCTAAGCGGGCTATCTAAATTGCCTATATCGGCTGTAATCTGCATAAGTAATTAATGCTGATTATGTTCATTAATTTCTCTTGCCAGAGGACAGCATGTTTAATTGGCCTCATATAGTTTATCATTGAATGATATTTTCTATGCGCTTCATAGTAACTTGGATTATAGTGGAAGAATACCTATGTAATGAGGTCATGCTATACCTAGATTCTAAGTGTATTAAATAATGTAAGTATCGATTATATTAGAGTAATAAATCATATTCGTTGCTATAAAGACGTGTTCTATTTCTCTCCCAGATCGAACCTTTATATGGCGACCCTGCCAGTTCAGTGGAATGTCCCATAAAAGGCGACTTTATTATAAACATTGAGTGATTTGGACAGTTTTAAAGACTTGTTACGATGGCTCTATTTTTATTTGTTACGTTACGAAGTGACGGTTCGTGTACTGTAAACTCAATTTGTGACTTTTCCCGCGTTTCTCAATTTGTTAATTACAAAAATCTAATTTCAAAATGGGCAAACAACAATCTAAGACCCAGGAAGTTATAATCGCACAAAACGGCGCAGGAAATTCGGCTGGGGCCGAACAGGTGTTGCAGCATACAAGTGTGATAACTTATATGTTGATCACTATCGCAGTCATACTGATTGTTGGAGGCACTATATGGCTAATGCGCTACTATCGGAAATGCCATGGAAAATGGATTGAAAGAGGTGTTCGTGATTTCGATCTGCGAAGGTCGATGAGCTTGTTCCGTCGTCAGCAACGGGAGGCCAATTTTGGAGCTACTACAGGAACTTCACCCGTGTGAGTGTTGTGATTAAATAATAAAAGTGCGGTCACCCCAAGATAAAGTGCGACTAGTGTAAAAAGGGTACGGAAAAAAAAAATACGGTAATGATACAAGTATAGGGTACAACATTTATGTCTTAAATATTATGCACGTGTTTACTCCCATTTTAAAGTTTATTAAATACGGTAGTACTATTGTGTTATTTTAAATAATTTTGTCATATTTTTGTGTATAATTATGATGACTAATATAAAAATAATCATACGCAACTTTATGTAATGATGTTATGGCTAGTGAGGTTAAAGAGATATTTGATAAATTGAAATATATTAAAGATTACCTTACAAAGTTAGGTCCAATTAGAAGGACAATTAATGTAAAACAAGCTAAACTTACCGAAGTAAATATTTTGTATAAACAATTTTGTGCCTTACAAATAGCCATTGAAATTGGAATAAAAAATAAAGAAATTAATGACAGTGACATTCAGATAATTACAAACTTATTTGATAGTATTAATAAATTGTATTCAAAAATAATTCAACTTTGTTCTGATAGTACAGAGGATACGAAAAGCACCATGGAAAAGTTTGAGTTGAAAACTGCGATTGCTTTGTTACCTGTAATGACGGGTGATGAAAACATCACCAAACAATTAATTTCAAACATCGAGATGTATGAGTCTATGATAGATGATACGGGTAAAAAGCAACTCATTCAATTTGTTTTAAAGTCACGGTTATCTGAAAGCGCTAAACTGCGCATGCGTAATACTTATTCGTCTGTTACAGATTTGATTGTAGACATGCGTAGTACTTTACTGCCAAAAAAATCCGATACTGCGATCCACAGCAAGCTGCAGCATATGAGACAGAACGACAAGAGTATCGAGAATTACGGTAAGGAATTAGAACAGTTGTTTGTCGATCTGACTATTACTCAGGCCAACGGAAACACTGATCTGTACCAAACTTTGAAGCCAATAAACGAGCGGATTGCTATAAAACGATTTTCTGATGGTCTGAGAAATAGTCGTCTTAGCACAATAATTGCAGCTAGAAATTATAGCACATTGAAGGACGCGATCCAGGGTGCATTGGACGAGAAACTATCGAGTGGAGGTGAAGAGCGGGTGATGAGTTTTCATCATAACAGAGGTAGGTCAAACCGCGGTCATCGTAATTATAATAATAGTTTTAACCGGGGTGCGTCTAGAGTATTTCCTAATTCTCAAAATTATAATAATCCCAGTCGTGGTTATCACAATTGTTCCAATCGTGTACGTAACTTTAATAATTCATCCACTTATCGCGGTCGTGGTGGTTTTCGTGGCCACACAACGTTCCGTCGCCCGGTCCAACAACACCAAATTAGGCAAGCTGAGTCGAGTGGTAGTGGGCGTTTACAAGAAAATCCTGAAGTACAGACTGAAACTCAAAATAATAACTTGTTTTTTCGTGCATGAACATTTTTATTGTCAGAATATTAACTCGATTAATTTAGATGTATTCCAAGTATCGCGTAGTTGGTTACTTGACACCGGCGCTTCGATGTCCATAATTAGGCAGGAGGCATTAGAGGGCCTGCACATTCCTTTCCATATAGAGATCATTAAAATAAACGGTATAGGTGGTCATGTGTATTGTGATGGCTTTGTTTATCTTAAATTAAATTATAATAATTATGAGTTCGCGCATAAGTTTTATGTACTCAAGAACTTTACTTGTAGAACGGATGGTATATTAGGGCAAGATTTCTTGAGTAGGTTTAATTGCATATTAGATTTTGAGCAAAATATATTGACAATTAACCATGATGTACCCATTATTATCCCATTACAAATGGGGCAACTCGGCTACAATACTTACATGACTATACCGGCCAGGTGCGAAGTTACTCACTTAGTAGAGACAAGTTTAAAAGATGAATGTGTTGTTATGTCTAAACAGTTAAGCGAAGGCGTATTTTTAGCATCTGTTATAGTAAAACCTATAAATGGTAAAATACCATTAAAATTTTTGAATACCCGAGAGACAGACATATGTTTAAGTTATTTCACGCCCGAGATTGTACCTTTAAATGAATATTTTGTATGTTCTTTTGAAAGTGATAACTTAAATGCGAATCGTGTAAAACAATTATTTTCGGTTTTGAATTTAAAGCATTTAAATAAAGAAGAACAAATTTCGATCGAAAACATTTGTGCAAAGTACTCAGATGTATTTTTTTTACCAGGCGACAAATTAGGCGTTACAAATTTATATAAACAGTCAATTCATTTAAAAGAAAATACTAACCCAGTATACACCAAACCCTATAGACTCCCTAAAAGTCAAAAAACTGAGATTGATAAACAAATCGACGATATGTTACGTAACAATATTATTGAGGAGAGTATTAGTGAATGGTCTAGCCCTGTTCTTTTGGTACCGAAAAAATGTGATAACAGCGGTAATAAAAAATGGCGAGTTGTTATTGATTATCGGAAATTAAATAATAATCTTAAAGACGATAAGTTCCCTTTACCAAATATTTCGGACATACTGGATTCTTTATCAGGAGCAATATATTTTAGCCATTTAGACCTTAGCCAAAGTTATTATCAATTAGAATTATGCCCAGAAAGTAGAAAATACACTGCATTTACTACAAGCAAACAATATCAAATGAAACGACTCCCAATGGGGTTGAAAATCAGCCCAAGTGCTTTTAGTCGGTTAATGACGGTAGCAATGTCTGGTTTAAATCATGAAAAATGTCTGGTCTATTTGGATGATCTTATATGTATAGGACGCAATTTACAATCGCATAATAAAAATTTAATTGACATTTTTGAACGACTTAGAAGTGTAAATCTAAAAATTAACCCTGAAAAATGTCAGTTTTTAAAGAAAGAATTACTGTATTTAGGCCACATTGTATCCGGTAAAGGAGTTTCGCCTGACCCTGCAAAAACACGAGTAATACAAAATTACCCCACGCCAAAAAATAGTGACGAAGTACGACGTTTCGTTGCTTTCGCGAATTACTATCGTAAATTCATTCCACACTTTGCTGATATAACAATACCTTTGAATAGGCTATGCAGGAAAGGTGCTCATTTCATTTGGAATACAGAATGTGAACATTCATTTAATCTGTTAAAGCAAAGTTTAGCCAATCCACCCATTTTACAATATCCAAATTTTGATGACGATAATGAATTCATATTGCACACAGATGCTTCGGGTGTAGCTGTAGGGTCCGTATTATGTAATAAAAATGATATGCCGATTGCTTATGCAAGCCGGCCGCTCAATAAATCCGAGCTAAACTATCCAACAATAGAAAAGGAACTCCTTGCTATTGTTTGGTCCGTTAAATATTTTAGACCGTATTTATTTGGTAAAAAATTCAAGATCAAAACGGACCATAAACCTTTACTTTATTTATTTGGTTTCAATAACCCGTCTAGTAGGCTAATAAAGTTTCGATTAACCTTAGATGAGTACGACTACGAAGTTGAATATGTTAAAGGTGTGAATAACGTGGCTGCAGACGCGTTATCTCGCATCGTGATTACATCTGTAGAATTAAAAAATATAAATCGGAATGTCTTAAATGTCATGACACGAAGTATGGCAAAAAATAAATTAGATGACAATTCTTCGGTCGATAAGAACAAAACATATGGTCGGTCTGATCAACCGAAAATCGTTGAAATTCTTAAAAAGCCGAATAATTGTACTGAATTAATATTTTCTCGGTATATACTTAAAGATAATACTAAATATATTAAAGTAAATGACTTTATTTATGTACCATCTAAATTGACAATTTATTTAGACCCAATTTCTCGATCATGCTCAGCGCGAGACGCTTTCGTGAGAGATTTGGAATCTATCTGTAAAAAAATATCAGTTGATGAAATTTATATCATTAAAAATGAGATAAGTGAGAAATATATAAAATGGTTAACCAAATATTGTAGAAGTCATAATTGGACCGGTCCACGAATTTTAATATTGAAGAATTTAATAAGAATAACAAATGACGACGATAAACGGGTAATATTAAATGATTTTCACTTGCTTCCCACTAGTGGACATGCAGGTATTAAACGTATGACAAATAATATACAGCGTTATTACTTTTGGCCAAACATGGTAGAAGACGTTATAGGATTTGTAAAAAAATGCGACAAATGTCAAAAACAAAAGCATTCGTTGCATACAAAGCAACCAATGGTAATAACCACGACTGCGCAGTCAGCATTTGATAAAATATATTTAGATATAGTTGGGCCCTTAGATAAGGATTATCATAGTTACTCATATATTCTCACATTACAATGTGAGTTAAGTAAGTATGTAGAAGCATATCCATTAGTAAGAAAAGATAGCGTAAGTGTAGCACGTGCCTTCGTCGACAACTTCATACTCAGGTATGGTATCCCTCGTGAGATCGCGACTGACAGGGGAACGGAGTTCATCTCTAGTACTATGACTGAGGTATGTAAGTTGCTAAATATTAACCAAACATTTGCTAGTGCTTATCATCATGAATCGATAGGTTCACTTGAGAACTCACATAAGTCACTTAATGCTTATTTGAGAATTCAAACAGACAACAACAGTAGATATTGGAGTGAATGGCTTCCGTATTGGTGCTTCTCGTACAATACCTCTGTACACTCGGAAACAAAGTATACTCCCTACGAACTAGTGTTCGGAAAATCATGTAATATACCTAGTAATTTTCAAAATTGTTCTGTTGATCCTTTATATAACATAGATAGCTACCCTTTAGAATTAAAATTTAAGTTACAAAAAGCGCAATCTGAAGCACGACATAATTTAATTACAAGTAAATTAAAAAGAAAATGTAAATTTGATAAGTATTTAAAACCAGTGATGTATAACAAAGATGACTTATTATTAGTTAAAAATGAGACAGGAAATAAATTTGATAATGTATACCATGGTCCTTTTAAAGTTTTAGAAGATCTTGATCCTAATGTTAAAATCTTAAGAAATAATAAAGCGGAAATTATACATAAGAACAGGACAAAACCTTATAATAAATGACAATAATTAATATTGTATGTCATGTATGCTACAAAGTTAAGTATAAAAAAAAAAAAAAAAAAAACATACCTAATGTAATTTTTTTTTTTTTTCTGTTTTTGTTGGGCGTATAGTGGAAGAATACCTATGTAATGAGGTCATGCTATACCTAGATTCTAAGTGTATTAAATAATGTAAGTATCGATTATATTAGAGTAATAAATCATATTCGTTGCTATAAAGACGTGTTCTATTTCTCTCCCAGATCGAACCTTTATACGTAATAAATTGAATTTAAAATCTGTTTCTTTTTACATACGTCTTTTTCCCGTGGAGCTAGCCAGAATCCACAGAACGTCACCTGCTACGATCCTTACATACTCTCTTCGCCTCGTCCACGTTCATAAATCTGGTCACACAAGCACGCCGGTTACAAGTGCTGCGCAACCGACCAAGTATCAAATATCTTTGGTGTCTTTCGTCATGATTAATAATGAAATAAAGCTTTACAATCTAGCTTCAATCAATCACTTTAAAATAAAAAGGAGCAGAACTGTCAAAAACGTTGCGTAGCTATTGCAGAATTGAAATGCACACAACAAAAACGTCGTAGGTCGTAGCATTAGAGCGTAGATGTGCTACGAGCCGTAGCTCCGACTTTCGGCAATAACCTACAAAACAAAAGCTTGAACACCTAAGTGTAGATACGGAACCGCGTCTTCACGTCACCTATTTTTATATCACGCCTTTCCATAATGATACAGAGATGTATAACCAGTGGAAGAGTCATCAAGAAGTAAAGTTCGTCGAATGTTAAAAAACAATTAGTTCTTCCATACATTATGTTTAGTATGTGTCTATGTAGGTGTTGCTGCAATTTCGCTTGGAACAGCTGATTTAAAAAAAAAACTTACTGTTGTGTCTGGAATGATGAATTAAATTCACGATAAACGTTTTCATTACAATGTTCTTTCTATCGTGTATAAGTGCCGTGGTACCTACCTACGAGGGCTTTCCACTTTATTTAATGACATCTGTAACATAATGCCATAACAATGCTATGAAGTAATATTACGAGTTTTGGAATTACCAAAGCAACAAGTATGATGAGTAACATCCAATTATATCTGCCATATTCAATTACGACGCAAATCAGCCAGCCACCTTGTGTCAATTTCAATTAGCCGAAAGCAAATGTTTATCTTCATTAGCTCAATTAATAACATGTTTGATATTACGGCTATGCGACGCGTATGTCTATTGCAGTCGTTGTAGCAGTAACTAACTGCCGTAGTTAGTAACTGGAGTGCCGGAGTTAAGATCTGTGCCCGGTTAATGGCAATAGGCTCGCCCCCTATTACATAGGACCTAAATATACCGGCGAACTGTGGGTGTACATTGGTACACTTCTGTCTAACCCTTTGGTGAATACAGGCGTGATGGTGTGTTATATAGCAGTTTGTCACTACAATACTTATACATTAGCGCACTAGTGTGGTACCTATGTCTTGTGGTACTTGTACAGCGAAATAACATGGTCATTATTAGTGCTTTTAAAAGTTCAGAGTCTGCGAATATGCTGTCAGTCATTATCATCTGCCTATCTGACCTTCATAACCCAGTTATGAGGTAACACGATCGATACCCCTTGGTAAGGCTGGTTGTCAGACTTTCGGGCTTCTGATAGCCGGCATCAACGGCTTTACTTACTTTCCGGGACATGGGGGTGTCACACAATCGACTTCATGGAAAATACCAATATCACTTTTCCTGAATTGAAATCGAACCGGGGACCCTATACTCAGCAGGCCTGCTTGCGACCACGAGACCAATGAGTCAGTTACTAATATGTTATCGCTATACATATACATAGATACTAGTAATGTACTAATATAATTATATAATATAATATAATTATATAATATAATTATATTCCATTTATTTATTTTATATACATATAATTTACATTTTTAAATATTAATATAAAAAATATAAAAACATTTAAAAATATAAAAAATAGTAGCCCACCGGTATCGGGAACAGGGTCCAAGCTACCGGTAGTCAGGGCTCCTGAGAAAGGAATCGCCTAACAATACGCGCCGTGTCTAGGAGTACCGCTTTCTGAATCAAGCCCTTGATCCAACTGCCCAACGAGAGCCTCCTCAGGTGATGGTCGAGGCTCTTGGCTATTACGCCATTAACCGTCACGACTATCGGCACAATGATTGCTGTACTCACATCCCACATATCGACAACCTCGCGAGCCAGGTCAAGATACTTAATTTGTTTATCTTTCTCAGCTTTCACGAGGTTCTCGTCATGTGGGACCGTAATATCAACAATCATTGCGCGACGCTCTAATCGATCTACCACCACTATGTCAGGCTTATTGGCAACAATAGTCCTGTCAGTGATGATAGATCGATCCCAATACAACGTGATATTGCCATTTTCAAGAACTGGGTCGGGCACATACCTATAGTACGGTACTTCTAATTCAACAAGACTGTATTTCAGAGCAAGTTGCTGGTGGATAATCCTGGCTACAAGGTTGTGTCTATGTAAATAGTCTCCGTTAGCCAGACGAGAACACCCAGATATAATGTGACGGATTGATTCCCCCGGACGGTGGCATGCCCGACAGATGTCAACCGTGCCGTCCTTCACAATATACCTCCGGTAATTGTTCGTCATCATAACTTCGTCCATAATAGCACAGACAAAACCTTCGGTTTCCCCAAAGAGGTCACCATAGCGCAGTCAGGATACGGACGCCTTGAAGTCTACATCCGGCCCATGTAGGACCCGATAGTAGCGCCCGTGAAGCTCCTTGCTCTTCCATACCTCCCTGCGATCATTAGTATCTAATACTATAGGTTTGCGCCAGTTCTCATTCGCTAAAGAGAGCGGGGTGAGGCCCTTGTCCACAGAGACCACATCTCGGTGCATCCCCACATCAACTTCCAGGAAGTAGTCCCTGAGACTGCATATCTCACGGTTGTGTAGGGTTTTAGCATTTAAGAAGCCTCGACCTCCACACTTCCGCGGGATATACAGTCTCATTACTGATGACCGTGGGTGATGCATCCGATTTGCGGTCAATAATGAGCGGACCCTCCTATCCAGGGCGTCAAGTTCTGTCTGAGTCCATTTGAGTATGCCGAAAGAGTACATCAAAACCGGCATGACCCAACCGTTGAAGGCGCGCACCTTGTTGCCGCCTGATAAAAGACTATTTAAAACTTTATTAAGGCGGCCAAAGAAGCGTTCCTTCAACAATTGCTTCATGTTGGTAGCATTAATGCCCAACGCTTCCGACATACCCAAATACTTGTAGGTTTCAGTTGAGGAAAGGGACCTAAGGTGTATGGAATCCGAGAGTTGGATTCCCACAGATTCCATAATCTCTCCTCGCTTCACATGCATGACTGCACATTTGTCCACACCAAATTCCATCCTGATGGCACTACTGAAAGTTTTAGTTACCTTCAGTAGCTCCATCAGTTGCAAATTGTTGGGGGCAAAGAGTTTCAGATCATCCATGTAAAGGAGGTGAGATATGACCTGACCACCTCTTCTCAACCGATGGCCCAGCCCCGAACCCTCCAGCAGTGTACTTAGAGGGTTCAAGGCTAAACAAAACCACAGTGGACTCAGACTATCGCCCTGAAATATACCACGCTGGATCCTTATTGGTTCGCTGTTTTCTCGGATCTGCCGACATCCTGGATAGCGTAGGACCGTCCTCCATTGCCCCATACACGACATCAAGAAGGTGCGCAGAGTTGTATCCACTTTATACAATTCCAACACCCTCATGAGCCATGTATGTGGCACCGAGTCATAGGCCTTTTTATAGTCTATCCAACATGCCGATAGATCCCTTCGAGAACGACGAACTTGCTGGTTAATGGCCATATCAATGAGGAGTAGCTCCTTAGTACCACGGGACCCATTCTTACATCCATTTTGAGAGGCAGACATGATGGAATTATTATCAATATGTTCATTGATTTTAACTCTCAAGATAGATGTAAGAACTTTATAGACCGTCGGCAAACAGGTGATCGGTCTATAATTTTTGGGTTCCGTAGTATTACCCGATTTATGGAGCAGGTGGGTTATTCCAGTTGTTAAAAACTGGGGTAACGATCCAGACTCTAAGGCTGACTGGAACTGGGAAGCCAAGCGAACGTGCGATCTTTGTAGCCATTTAATCCAAAAATTGTGCAGTCCGTCCGGTCCTGGAGATTTCCAATTAGGCAACGGACGAACTGCACGAGCTACGTCTTAGGGGCTGATCGTAATTGCCCCCATTTGCGGTATGGGATCACACACTCGCTCAACCTCCCGAGTCCAATCGCCCTCAGTGTGGCTGACAGGCACCGACCAGATGCTGCGCCAAAACGAACACATGGCATCATCATCCGGCAGACGCGCATCAGTCACACCTTGGTCTGGCCGCTCCCAAGCCCTGTAGACCCACCTCTCATCGCTCTGGAATGTGCGGTTCTGGGTGTATCGCTCCATTCGCCGCTTGTACCGACGAATACGGTTTGCCCATGCACATATCTTCTGCTTCAGGAAGTCAATACGTTCTGTGACGCAGGATAAATAATCTCGAGGATCAATATCAGTCCCCGAGAATGCCCGCCTCACAAAACGCATCACTCTAGGGCGAATATTGCCCTCCCTGAAGCAGATTAGCTTGCCGATGAGTGCTCTAGCCCTATCGATACGAAGCTCAATCCTGCACTGCCAAGCTGGTACGACTGGTTTTGGTCGTGCAGCTCCGCCACTGTTGGGAAATTTGACATGAGCTACACGACATGCCGCAACAGCCGCGCAATATAAGATTGAGTGGGTATCGACAAGGTCCTTGCTGCTGTCAAAACAGTTTGACAGCTGCGAATCTAGAGCACACACCAACGCTTTATTTTTGTTGTGCATCGGCAAACGTGGTAGTCGTGGTCTAAGCTCCGGTGGTGTGAAGCGATATTCCCGGAACGCATCCTCCAAAGCACTCCTCAACTGTTCATTGCATTGGGAACTCACGGAAATAGCTACGTCATCATCCACTTCATCAACGCGATCAGGTCGCGGCGACTGCATTGTACTAGACAAACTTTGCGGTTGGACCACAACCGTGTGCTGTGACAAAGCAGGTGTAATATGACTACTCCGTGATTCGAGCCGAAGTCGATCAAGTACAGTGTTATTCAACATATGATTACGTTGTATAGCCCGCACCTGATCCGATAGTCGCTGTGCCGACACGTTGACAGTTGGTTCAAGCACCTGAAACAGAGAGAGCATCCGACCACGGTACGCAGTCAGGTTACTTCCCCCCTCTGCAGCCCCAAAGTATGAGCGCATGACGTTCTCATTAACAGACTGTGTCCATCTCATGCGCTGCACACTTCCACCGGCAGCGGGGACCCTATCAGAAGCCAGTGGGCCTCGGGATCCCAAGTACGTCGGTGGCCGGCGTCCTCCCCGTCGTCGAGCAGGTGGTGGCGACGACAGCGGAGAGAAATACTCGTCGCTCGAGCTCGACGCAACTGTCGTGGCCGGTGTGGTAGCACTCACAGTGGGGCTGGATTCCGAAGGCGGCGAGGCGGAGCTGAGCAACGAGTCCGGGGATGACAATTGTGCATTTTTGCGAGCTCTGGCGCGTGTCAACATTCCTGTTTTTCTTTTACATTTTGACTTGATTTCATGATGACGGTCTTGACAGCCGTCACATTAAAAATTCATAGTTTTCCTACGTTTTTTTCTCATGACGACTGTATTTGCAGTTTGTACTATTACTTCAAAAGTTTTATGGAAATCCTGGTTGATATGGTTTACTGTTAAAATCCAAAAATAGGGCAAAATGGGAAATATAAAAATTTAAATTTTTTGACAGGTCTTGTCGATTCAAGTGTTGCCAGTTTTTTTATATTATTATTATCACATGCGATACTAGACAAATGTATTTCCCATAAGTTTTGCAAAGGCATGAATCTTCACCTAAACTGTCACAAGTACATGTGGCCGTCGGGCCAGTTTAGTCATTATTCAGGCGGCCACAGATAAATTGCGGTTCAGAGTACGTGGTAAAGGCTTAACTTTCAGTAGTTTACAATAATGATCGATCGTAATTTTGTTTGTTTAAACGCTCTAATCTCTGGAACTACCAGTCGGATATAAAAAAATCTTTTAATAAAAACAGATAGCCAGACTCATGAAGAATAGTATAGGCTTTAAAACATCAGGCTACGACCCATGGGAGCGGAGTAGTAATCAAAGAGCCGCGGGTGAAAAAAAACCACGCGCAAACCATTTCATAGAAAAAAGTTGGCATTGAAATTCACCTATACGAATATTACTCAACGCTCCTTACCGACCAAAATTAATTAACCACAATAATAAGGATGTCACATTTTGTTTCTCAATGCCAACAACCGTTATATCGAACTCGTAATGGCTTCCACTTAATAAAGTAACAGAAGGTCCTTTGACCTTAAATGAACAATCAACAGGTGAACGCCGGAAGGGTAATTAGGCACGTAATGCCACCAAAAGTAATGTATGTCACGTTTGATCCTAGAAGGAAATGGCTAAAGGTCGCAGAGTCACAGCACATAACATTGGTGTATTCTCTAGACTGATTCCGGCCATGGCGGCTAATCTTTATTCAGACTAGACAAGTACGCAGGAGATATTATAGTGCACAAGTGTTCGTAACTCTCATATTCTGATGGGACGGCAATCCGACACAACCGGGGAGAGATCAGGCGCAGGATCAAGAATTTACATGCTTGTCAAGACACGGGGGTGTGAAATTCCTAGGGGAAAAATCCAATAACACTTTTTGCCCGACCTGGGAATCGAAACCAGGACCCCACGCCCAACAGTCGTGCTCGCCACCACGAGAACAACGGGGCAGTACATTGGTAATGTTATAACCAAAGAACGAGATGTTAAACTAATTACTTGGGGTTTGTATTGTATAGCTCGGGGAAGACATTGTGGTACAGTCTAACAAATTAGGAACGTGTACCTAAGTTTTATATGTGCTTAGAATAATTAAAGCTTACAAGGTCTAGAAGTCAGGAATGAAACAGAAACCACGAAGTTAATTGTTTCTATGAGAAACTTTCTCGGTAGCCTAGTGGTCCTAAGCGCGACTGCTATGCTAGAGGTCTTGGGTTCGATTCCTAAGTCGAACAAAAAGTGTTATTGGGTTTTTCTATGAAATTCTCAGTAGCAACTCGGAGTTAGGATTTGCGCCCGGTTAACGCCCCAAAGAGATGTCAGCAAAAGGAAGGGGCCACTGAGGGCCGATGCCTGCCGGGGCTGCGGGTTGTTCGCAAGAGATACCGCGCCCCCGGAACGCAAAGGGCACAAGAAGGAACATGGGTGGGTTTTAGTCAGTAAAAGTCTGACACTCCCTCCCGCCCCGCCCAGGGCCGGAGAAGTTATTTGATGATTTCCCACCCACCAAAAAAAAAAAAAACAAAGGCTTTTTTTTGGGACCTGAAACATACCGGCCAACTGTGGGTGTACATTAGTACAACTCTGCCTTGCCCTCCGGGGAATACAGGCGTGATGGTATGTGTGAGAAACTTTACAAACAAAAATCGATGCGAAGGCGACGGCACGGTTGGCGCAATGGCTGAGTGATTGGCCGCCGCGCTGCATTCTACGGGTTTGATGGAACAAATATTTGTATAGCCTACATATGGTTGCGTTGTAGTGATTAATGATTGTCGCATCCATTAATCAGCTTGAAAGTAACTGATAATCTTAAAACTGACAAGACAAAGACAGGACAGTTATATCGTTTCTCCGGGACTCGTCGAGCTTCATTGCCTCGGCGCTCTTCTGGCGGTCTCCACTGTTGATTCTGGCTTACAGAAGTTGCAGTGGTTGGAAATAGTGTGGCGGGCTTGTGCCATAAAAAAAAATCTTAAAACTGGCGATACAGATTTTCTTGCATAATTGCTAAAAACAATCCCTATCAAGTCACCTTTCAAACACAAAACACTAAATCAGAATCGGTTCAGCTGTTTGGGAGCTATGATACCGCAAACAGGCACACAGATACACACGTTAATGTTATAACATCCTTTTGTTTTTCGTAGGAGGTTAAAAATTTGATGAGGCCTCGATGCTATCGCAGTACGAAAATAATAAGTAATAGAAACTCCTTATACAATGACTTACAAATGTCATAATGAATGTTTCAGTTTGAGCTATATTCTCGTTCGATTTACGTGAAAACGTGTGTACTATAATTTTAGTATTCCCAATATACTCTGTAATTTGAATTGTTCGTTAATATCTTGTAAAATGTCGATTTGTAATAGGTGTTGTAATTTTTTGTTTCCTTTGAGGGGTAAAGATAGCTTTACATTCTCAGGTACGCCTGTTTCATTATTATAAACCATCTTCTATCTATAAAAATAAAAAGATAAATGTGTTGCTAGGGGCAAAACTCAAGAATAGCTGGACCGATTTGGCTGATTAATTTTTTTGTCGTCTTCGTAGTTTTCCGGTCAAGAGGTACTTGAAAGAATACGACATGAAAGAATTTTATTGTAAAATCCACTGGGAATGTCGGAAATATGCAGCCGTACGAAGTCGGGGCGGTTTGCCAGTTGTTGCAAAAATCTAGTACTTCGTTTGCACTTACGATGTTTTCACTTTAAATTATTTTCATGCCTGCCGCAAAAATCGGTTTTGTAATCAAAATCTCATTTTGAAATCTTTTATTTTCTGTACGACTCTCGTGGGCTGAAACATTTACCTTGTGTTTATGATTCGATGCAGACAGTAAGCTTTTTGAGTAAGTTTCATTATTATTCCCTGGAGGGGATCATTGACGTCGCTCTCGAATACTTGAAACTATTCTTGAACACGTATATAGAAATGTTTTCAAGTGGTTTCTATTATATTTTATGGCTGTTAGGTTGCTGCAATCAGAAAATTTTGATACCTATTACCATGTCATTGTACCATAGCATGTCGGTAGCAGTTTGTTAAAAAAAAATCTAAATGAGAAACTTAAATAGTTTTCTCAAAACGGTCTTATGACTACCCAATACCTACTTAATTTATCTTCGAAAGCTTGCTTTTCATAACATCGTTCATTTCATTTGCTTACTACTTACATTTGTTTTTTAAAGTTCCTATATTCGGTTCCTACTATTTTGTAGAACCTATCTCATTTTCTGTACATTTTTTAAAGAATATATCTATGGACCGAAAGAGCAAATCATAAGAATGTTCTAGCGTAAAGCCAAGTTTCATTGATATTTTCTATGCACCCAAATCTATGCCTTACGTTGATTCCCATCTATAGCAAAATTTGAAGCTTATTTTAAGTTCTTTTGAATCAAAAACTAAGTGTCTTTCTGTATTGCTTCAGGCCTACAGTTGCGGAGCATAGAAGAGCCGGCAGGAGGCGCGGGCGGCGGCATGCCCGCGCCTACCTGCTACGATGCTGAATGCGCGCGCACCGAAGCCTGGCTGGACGAAAACCAGGAGTTCGTGCATGACTACTTCTTGAGGTAAATAATATAATAATCTCTTTTTTTATACTGTTTATTGGCGGAAATGAAAAGGTCAGAATATGATTTGATAAAAACGAAGATCTTGTCTTGTCAAGAGTAGTGTTTAGCCAACTGGTATGATTTTTTTTTAGAGGATACGACTTTATATATTAGTTAGTTAAAAATAATCTAGCTGTACTTACTATTTCTGCATAATTATAGTATCTATTATTTATGGCAAGATAAAACCAAGTTGTTGTGTGCATAATCTGTGCTATTAATTGATTCATTCAATTGATAAAATAAATTACTCTGTGGTTGATTCCAAATAGTGTTTGTGCTTTAATAGGATATGTGCCCTGTCCCACTACATAAACAAACCAGTACTTCCTGAGATACGCGCGTTCAACCGAACAAACGAAACTCCTCAGCTTTAGAATATTAATATAGATCAGAACTCAAAACGACTTTTGTTTAATGTCCAATCAATTTGCAACGTTATAGTTATGTACATAGTTGCTATTAGGACTTAAAGTGCGGCGCTTACCAAACTAAGCTTAGCGGTGCCAACGCAATTAGTGGTGGCACTAAAAGCGCAGGTTACCTAATAGTTGGTCCTAATCCTGTTAAGCAAAACTAGCGCTTAATGGTGTCGGGATTAGTAAAGGATAAATATGAATCTGTGAACATATAATTTGCTTTATAGACTTAAAAATGTTCTCCCATCACACATAAAGGCAATGTTGGTTCAATCCCTTATCTTCCCTATACTTAATTATGGTGATGTGTGTTACTATGACTTGAATGCATATCTTCTTAATAGCTGCATTCGATTCGTATTCAATCTCCGTAAGTATGATCATGTGTCCGCACATCGGTCAATCTTAAAATCGTTGCCAATCAGACAGCGCAGGGCGTTAAGGGCTTTAACAACCTTATTTTCCCTTTTAGAGAAACCTAGTTCTCCTTCCTATCTGACCTGTCACTTTCAATACTTGTGCTCCGCACACAGTAAGAATCTTCGTTCCTCCAATAATCGTCTTCTACAATGTCCTCCTCACCGTCCTGGTTTTCTTAAATCTTCGTTTCTGGTCCAGGCGGTTTTCCTTTGGAATGCGCTTCCTCAGAATTTCAGGATGGCCACCAGTCTGTTCACATTCAAGGTAAAAGCTCGCGAACACTTGCATAAGAAGTTGGCAGACTCGTCCTACGATTAGTGTTATATTTGTGTTATATATTTCCAACTATGTATTTTTATCTCTCTCTCTACTTTGTATATTTTGTTTGTATGTTTATTCTTGGAAATTTTCTGTTCCTTTTTCTTGCACCTACCATGTTTTGTCTCTGCATCACCCTAAGGTAGACTGGTAGAAAATGCCTAAGACATTAAGTCCGCCTTTGTACGGTGTATTTTTTTACATTTGTGCATAAAGTTTTCATAAATAAATTAAATTTGTGTTTTCATGTGGAAAATCAACCAATGACACGACGATCTAAATGCGTTTTACATTAATCTGACCAATATAATGCTTAATAGGTACCTGAAACGATTTTCGTGTTAGCGTTAGAACGCAGTGCAATTCGAAAACCTGTTCCATTCAATCTAATTTAAATCCCTCCATTCTATTTGATCCAAATCTCTGAATGTAATGACGTAATGAGTCATTATACAGCCATCCTCTATGCCAACTATCACTGTTTTGATTGAAGTACACAGGCCTATTGTAGGTAAACATTATCATTACAAAAGCCATTCACAATAATTTACGCGCTGTCTACGTGCGGGGTATTTGTTGAAAATGTTGCCCGAATGTGTTCTATTCAGGTCATACGGATTCGTACACAATGGCTAATCCAAATGGGCCGGTTGCAGGCGGGCGAAATGAGAATTACCGAGTCACAGTGGCTTTCAGAAATGTTTTAAATTCAGAAATGTAACTGCTCATTTATAGAGTTATCTGTGTGGGATATAAAGTAGGAAACCAGCTTTTGCCCGTAGATGAATTCGCGGAATAAAAACTAGCCAATGTCCTTTCTTGGGCTTCAAACTTACCCGAATCAAATATCATCAAAATCGGTTTAGTGGTTTAGTCATTAAAGCATGAAAAAGAGTTAAAGCGTAAAGACTTACGTCGCATTTATTATATTAGTATGGATTCGTTACAGTTACACTAACGAAGTAATTGGTTCTCATAAAATCTGACTCGTTCCCAAGACGACACGACATCATAATCGTATAAATCCGATCAAATGACAGTAATATGATAATGACATACATATCTTGACATCTTGGCACGATCCCTTTTTCGTAATGAGAGTGGAACGCCAGTAACGCCACAGAATATAATAACACGATCTAAAAATATTTGAACTATGAGCACAAACTTTCGAAATGTTATATTTCAGTCATTGACAAAAACCTACGCATTCTGATCTGTTGTCCAATCCATCTGTTTTTGATTCAAGATTTTTCGTCGAAACTACTAATTTACTGTACAAATACTCCCCGGCTCGTATTCACAGGCTTAAACCGTATTATCCGTTTTATCCCATCGTACGTGCAACACGGACATGATTCCGTTTATTATCGAAAGCTTTCTAATAATACCGTACCGCATGTCCGGAGGACGTTTGTGGACCAATAATTTGTGCCAATAATGAAATAGGACTTGTTAATTATAATTGTGCTGAAGGCAAAAGGAAGTTTATTAGAGGAATGTATTAGATTTTATAAATAGACCAATCTGTATACCGTAAGTATTGGTTTTCAACAAATACCAACGGTTAGTTTTTCTTCCCTATTTCAATTTCAAGTAACTAGTTTAAATTATTTGTCCTATTACAATGTCACAAGAAGATTCGCAGAAAGATATTTTGCAACGCGTTCCAACTGCTATTAGCTAAACTTCAAAATACATCTTACAAGAGCAATGGTAAGCTCAAAACGTCATTCAACAAAATAACAACGTTCGCGTCCCGCCAATCACTGACCAGTGGAAAGTAACAGCTGTTGTCCGAAAAAGCAATGCTATGGAGAAAATATCCAGACACCCAGTTAGCCGCCATGACAGATGAGTCTACGCTTGACACGTCCTACGAAACACTACATCTGCTAACTAGGTCGTTTCGAGAAAGAGAACAGACAACGATTGATATAATTCCACGATGGCTCTAGTTACACCCTTTTTACTCTCTATTGACATCTGTGACACATACCTACGATAGCCATCACATTGGAGAATGCGACATAAAGATTTCAGTGAGGCCTTTGAGTGCCTTTGACAAATAAAGTGGTTCCTAAACTTAACATCGGCCTGAATCTTTTAACGGAATACTTTAGACAAATAAAAGGGCGTTTACTGATATTTTAACTTTAAAACATTTAGTGGCTTTTTAATGAAGATTAAAGTTTCTGTCATAGTGATTGAATAACTGTTAAAATATTGAAAAAGAACAATTAATAAATGTAAATGTAAAATAATGGAATAAGTGTGCTTTAATTGATGTCATAGCTTATTAGCTGTTAACCCTATATCAGTCCGTTGAAGTACCTACTCCTATTGCAATATTGCAGGAGGTAAAACATTATCGAAAGCGGGTTTTCCATACACTAATTAAAACAATTCATTAGCTTCATAATTTATGACATCATTTCAAATGATCTCTTGCAATTGATTGTTACAACCTTGAAAAAGTCTTCTACGAACTTGTTATTCAAAAGTTCAGTTTCTTTGACGATAACAATTAGAATTTCATCTACAGCCTTCATTGTTCTCAGGAAAGATTACAGCCCTCATAAATCAAATTTGCTTTTACTAAAGTAATCATAAATCTTTGATTACTGAATGGATGGTTTTATAGAATTTCTAAGCGCTTTTGTTGAACCTCAATTAATTTTCAAAGGCTTATCTCAATGCAATATTCAAATGTCTTGTTGTTTGTTTTTTTAAACAATCGAATTAAGGTTTTGTTTTGGAGTTTTAATTGTTCCATTGTTTCATGATTAAATTGACACCAAAAAGTAGAACAATAGAAATTCTTCAGTGCTATGTAGACTAGCGGTTAGTTTGGACGGACAAGGTCAGTTGGATCTTTAGCCTATTTTAGATTGTTTGCTATATATCATTTTGTTGGATAGGCCGAAAATAAATAATATTCACCCAGGTAGGCGTCACGAAGTGACTAACCTAACCTGACGTTGCCCTGAGTAAACAAACAATAAAGTTTCCAAACAGGTATAGTGTGTTTGAGTTTTAAGCTGACTTCTGAAAAGGGTTTCAAGAAACTTAGCCTTCTTCATCTTTGTAAACTTCATAAACTTCCCAACCTAGTTAGGGTTGCCATTCAGTCAACTTAATATTTTACACAAAGCGTCTGTTGTCTGTGTCTTGACCTTTATAAGCTTAACTTGTTATGCTACCAGTATCTTGTATAGATAGAAAATCAATTGTCGTCTTAATGGATAATTTGTTGGTACGATTGCACAATTACATTCAAGTCCATTGTCTGATTTAGTTATAGTTGGCAACTGTAGTACGTCACGTTAGATACCCACTTGTTAAGCACTAACTTTACTAACTTGATTTGTCGGTTTTGTCTAGCGCCTTCGATGTGACAGACTCCTTGTAATGTTAGCTATATTTGTCACTAGCTTCTGCCCGCGACTTAGTCCACGTCGAATATGATAGTTTATCCCACAGGAACCGTATATTTTTCCGGGGTAAAAAGTATGCTATGTGTTATCACACACTAGGATCTATCACAGTGCCAAATTTTATCCAGATCCGTTCAGCCGTTTAAGCGTGAAATAGTAACAAACATCGATCCATCCATCCATCCATTCTCCCAAAATTTCGCATTTTTAAATATCAGTAGGATAGGATATATTATTGCCTTTATTTCGTAAATAAACTGTGAAAGAATACATGTTTGCGAATTCATATTGGTATGGGCACTGGAATGGATTCAGTGCCTTCATTGTACACTGAAATTCGTATGTTGTCTTGCCATATTCCGAGTTTAGAAAATTGTTGTGATATTATTTTTCCCGCTTTCCACAATAGCTTCTCAGCCCCCGTATCTGTGATTTCACAGAATGTTATTATAGATGCCTTATATAAGAGTCATGTATAGATATTGTTAAATTAACCACTTAAATAGTTATGTAATCGATTTTACCGAAATGATAGCCACAGAATTATTAAAACTTGTGTGATGAACCATTACCAGTTTTCCGTATTGTCGTGCATTTAGTTGTTATCAACAACTATGTATTTTCAACGCTTTAAATTCAGAGAAATTTTGAAATTTTCAAGAATCATTGAAATAGTAACAAACATGGTGTCCCCGTTTTTCGCTGACAGATATTTTATAAAATTTCGTTTCACAGAAAATGTAGCATGTAATATATGGTCCATGTATTTTTATATTGAATATAAAAAAGACTTAAGTACTTGAAGTTTGAAAGACTATTTACTTGAAACATTAATAATTTGCAGCATACAAGCAGTAGGTTTGGTTAGAACTGAGACCGCCAATAAGTTTTATATTAGATAAACAATATAAGGATAAATGACGTTTGATTTGTTATTCTATGATATGATTATTCTAATTTAGAACTTTATGTGAAACATAAATTAATGATTTTAAAATTTTCAAAGTAAGTATTCTGCGTATCGATTATTCTATGTAACGAAAAAAAATAGTTTTTTTTTATGTGAAACGAGATTCTATGAAATTATCTATAAAACAACGTAGGTACAACCAACAGCCATAGACTTTACATAGTATAATATCATTACTAATATTATATAGAGGAACGATTTTTTGTTTGTTTGTACCGAATTAGCTCCGAAACTACTGGACGGATTTTCACCAATAGATAACTAAATTATCAGGCAGTACGCGGGAGCGGAGCAGTAACAAAAGACGCAACTTAACGCTAGTGGGAATATCTACGCCGACGAAGTCGCAGGCAGAAGCTAGTGAATTATAATTTATTAACAGAAGGCCACAATCTTAATAGTTTTGTTTAGGTCTCTTAATTACTGTGTCCTAGTTGTTGAAACCCTCTAGGTTTGTCACTTAGCTTTTGGTTTATTCAGGCTGTTCAACAATTTCGGCTTTAATTAAAATTAGTGTTATGTAGATTAATTTATGGGTACAAGCTTCGTTTATAGTCGCTGCTATGGGTCTTTATAATCAAGAATTTCCTTTTGTTTTGTGTGTATTTAGTCTCTGTGTGAATTTTGTGTGATATGAGGCGACCCTTTTCTTTAGTTTACTTTGTAAGTTTTATTAATTAAATTAATAAGTTTGTTGTTGTGTATCTGTTTTTATCAGATACATTATCGCTGTGTATAATAAAGATATTACTGTCCATGACCCTTACAAACAACCAAGCGTCATATCTACCCTAAACACATGAATATTTCATATGTTCTCCATTGAAATTTGTTGTCTAAACATTGTATAATGAAATTTCCATTTCTTTTAACATAATTTGTTATATCACAAGCTACGCTATGTAAATTAATTCTTGTGGCTAGAAAATAACAATATATCATTCGCTAATGACGTCACGTAAAGCATTTACTTAAATTGATGCCATGTTTTTTAAATTAGACATTTTCACGCTCCAAGAAACGTGATATCGTAAATTATAATGTTGCTTTTACGGTAATAAATCTACCGGTTTTACGGTTTAAAATACTTCCGACTGACAAAACAAACAAACGGACACTGGGCAATAAGGAAACTTGGTTATAAGGAAACTGACTGATGCCCGTTACTGACCAGACACATAACCTCAGTAATCAACATAATTATGAAGTACAATAATAAATAAGCTGGTTTTCTTTCCGTGCGTGTTTCAGACAATTAATTAATTAGTTAAAAGACAATTAGTTAATTAAAAAACTTCAAAATGTAGTAGCAATCTCATCTAAGCGACAATCAACGTCAAAAAATTAATGCATTTTTACCCGACTGCGTCAGAAGGAGGGTTATTTTTTATAAAGATTGAGACTGACATTAGTTTGAGATCGTTCCTAAAAGTTACTAGAATTTCTTCCCTAAAGTGGGAGCACCGTATTATCATCATCATATCAGCCAATCGAAGTCCACACAGGCCTCCCCTAAAGATAACCACAATGACCGGTCCTGCGCTGTCCGCATCCAGCTATTTCCCGCAACCTTAACCAGGTCGTCGGTCCACCTCGCGTAGAGCCTTCCCACATGACCGATGGACACATCGTATTAAACTGTCATTATTATTTCGATTTGACCAGGATTATCTTTCAACTCACAATCTCAGCCTACATGGTCTCACTAAAACCTTATTGCTGTCACACTATAGATCTTTTCCGGTGTTGTGTACCGACCTCATCCAATATATCTTCTTCATTTTCCGTCCACGCGAAAGCCATAACAGGATCTCTGAGATTACTCGGCATTGCTGTGGGTATATTATAGTACCTAATATCATTTTCACCAATAAGCTTTATAGGCAGACACCAGTTTTCAACCAATAAAAATACTTCATTCAGTAAAACGTAACATAAACCAACATATTCTGGAAGTTATTATTTTTATAGAAGTTCATAATGGTGCTTCTGTCGGTCCTGAATGGGCCATAAAACGTTTAAGATATGAACACACTGATTAGTTTTATGAATGGATGAATTGGCTTGAATAATTACGATGATGGGTGGCAGGCAGTAGTATGAATAATAATGTGGTACTTGGGTCTATTCAACGAAATTGGCTTGTAAATACTATGCTTTAGGATTGGGATAATAAAACAATTGTAAAATCTACTGCGCATATATTTCAGGCCATTCTCATCAATATTCGCCGTTGAGTTTTTACTGCATTTATTTCAAATGAACACTCCGATTAGGATTACCGAGACGTGTGAGCAATAAAATCTAATATAAATTCTTTAGCACGTAATATTAATGTTGCGAATTTACGTTAAATGTAGTTTTATCGATCTCATTAAATGTGAAACACGATACGCTGCATAAGCATTTTAGTGTTCGCTTTTAAAACTCTTAACTATCACAAGCGCATTGGAGGTCTTGCAGACTCATTGAAATAAATTTGAAAATATACGTACCGTATGTTATTGTTCAACTCGACACTGACAATACAAATTGTCACATTGAGAATTTCCATTTGTCCTTTAGTTCGACGCCCGGAAAATGGGAAGGAGTATGTCAGTGCTATTCTACCGTATGGAATGAACATGTTGAATATTTATTAGTTTAATATACGTCCATCTGTGTGCTTGTTTTGTATAGCTTCATTTGCTGTTGCCTGTGTAACTTTATTGCCTATGTCTGTCACTACTTTGTTAAAGTAACGAAAATAATTTGGTTCTACTTTGTCTTTGTCTTTTCTGTTACGAAAGCGTCGTCCTACTTTGTAACTTCGGTACCTAGTTTGCAAGTTTTGATATCGGCTTTCACAACATCCTGTTGAGATGCTCGTGGGATTTCAATGCGGTCGCAGTTCGCTGTGCATTGATATTTAATAATGCAGGTATGCTAAGACGAACTCTGCTTAGTCTGTTTGTGCAAAGCTGGAGTTTGAAGCTTCCAAATTGTACTGGAACTCTCGAAATTCTACCCTGCTAATAATATTATAAATGTCAATGTTTGTTCCTCAATCATGCGTAAACCGTTGAACAGATTCGAATGACAATTGGCACATAGATGGACCATTTCCTAGATCAACACATAGTATACTTTTATCCCGGTAGCTAATGTGTTCCTCTGGGATAAAATTTCGTCTTGAGAAGTTACTTTTTACGCGGGCGGAGCCGCGGACAGAATCTAGTATATAATAATAATTTTACTGCTTCAGCAATGTTGTCATCTCGCCAAATCAAAAGGACATTTTTCTCTCTATAATAATAAAAAAGAACATGGAAATGATTATAATAACATTGAATACTTGAAAGGCCTGTTAGGACTAATCTTATTATTCCTGAGTGCTTCTGTCTCTTCAAGTTAACTCATTATAATTTGGAAAACAAAGGAAACGGGGCACAGTTCGTGTAATTTTTATGTGGAACTAACTGAGCCCATGCTCGACATTTGTTAAGGCTTTCAACAAGGAGATTATTATTTTAAATCTAAGTTTAATGATGTTTAAAATTATATCGAATAGGGGTTTAAACTGTGGAAACCAGTTCATAAGAGAATAATGAGGTCATGTACGGATTTACAATTTTCGGTGAGGTGTGGAGGTAATGAAGGACACGTGATACTTTTCAACTCTGACTCTCGTATGGAGAGTCACTCTCTCTTCAACTTCTTCCAACTAACCACTACAAGGGCGGCCGTTTGTCACTTGTTAACATCATTTTTAGTTGCCGTACCCATAGGGTTTTAACCGAGCCCTCTGCTCAAATCCATCCGTCCATCCGTCTAACTACATACCATCATCACGCCTGTATTCCCCAGAGGGATAGGCAGAAGTGTACTGATGTACACCCACAGTTCGTCTGTATGTTTTTAGGTCACATGTAATAGGGGGCGAGCCTATTGCCATTAACCGGCACAAATCCTAACTCTGAGCTGCTACTGAGAAATTCATAAAAAAACCCAATAACACTTTTTGCTCGACCTGGGAATCGAACCCAAGACCTCTAACGTAGTAGTCGTGCTTAGGACCACTAGGCTAACGAGGCAGTTCCGTCCAACTGTCCTTGTGTAATAGGGCTGTATCTTTTGAACCCTAATAGGTAACCACTTGATATTTTTTAATATAACCTCTACACAAATTATAAAAATAAAATAAAGCATAAAATTAAAGAAGGCCCCTTACTAAAATAAATGGTTCACGGCGTTTTTTGTTTGATCAGAATATTGTACGTGTGCGGAACCTTTTTTTAAAAAGACTCATCTCAAATTTTCAAAACGCATTAGAACACAGATGTTTGTTTTATTCAAGGAGCCATATTTACTATACGCTTTGTTGTCAGTGCAGAGATATTCTCGTCCTATACAAACATTGACAACGATGCTATTTAGCATCAACTAGTTTATATGGATACTATTGTTATCAATGTTTCCGTTACAATTACGTTTGTGTTCATGCGTATATTTCTACTAGAATGATAGCTTTGTCCTGCTCTAGTTTATAATGTAAGATAGAGATAGAATAGGTTTAAGATGCATGGCAGTGTTGAGGAATGTATTATCAAATGTTATGTATAAACTGCCTCGGTAGCCTAGTGGTCCTGAGCGCGACTGCTACGCTAGAGGTCTTGGGTTCGATTCCCAGGTCGAGCAAAGTGTTATTGGGTTTTTTTTAAGAAATTCTCAGTAGCAGCTCGGAGTTAGGATTTGTGCCCGGTTAATGGCATTAGGCTCGCCCCCTATTACATGGGACTTAAATATACCGGCGAACTGTGGGTGTACATTGGTACACCTCTGCCTAACCCTCCGGGGAATACAGGCGTGATGGTATGTTATGTGTTATGTATTAAGTGAATTTTAATTAACTTTTATTTTACATTTTTTTTTTTTAATTAATGTGTAGTAGCCGCCACGATTCGTCAGCACAAGCGTCTAGTTAATTATCGGGTTTTTCGGTTCCTTTCTAAATTTTTTTGAAGCGCCAACGCTGCGCGCGCTTAGTACCTCAGTCGAACCGATTGCGTGTAAAAAAACCCAGAAAGGAACCCAAAAACCCAAATTATTAACTGACGTTTGTGCTCACGACTCGTGGCGGCTGCTATACCCATTCATTATTTATGTTTTTTCAATTTTGAATTATTATATTCATCAATGATGTATAAATTGACTGTGTCTATTAATTGCAATTACGATTTCTAGTAGCGATTTACGTTTAACAAGTTTTGATAACACTGTACTACCAATACCATCACGCCTGTATTCCCCAGAGGGTTAGGCAGAGGTGTACCTATGTACAATTGTACACCCACAATTCGCTGGTATGTTTTTAGGTCCCATGTAATAGGGGGCGGGCCTATTGCCATTAACCGGGCACAAATCCTAACTCCGAACTGCTACTGAGAATTTCATAGAAAAACCCAATAATACTTTTTGCTTGATCTGTGAATCGAACCCAAGACCTTTATCGTAGCAGTCGCGCTTAGGACCACTAGGCCAACGAGGCAGTTACCTATACTACCAATAAACATATATTATATCAATAACGCGCTGATAAACATGCCTATGTTTATAATGTGTAAATTGTTTGTTACATTATTCATCCTTCTAAACCCTGTGTTTCTATTGCTCCTGCATACATACAGAACGCGCGACAAAGACTTAGCTGTTTTTTTATTAGGTTCCTTTGTCGCTTCTATTGATGCAAAAATCTACCTATGAAGATGTAGATCTCATAACTGCTCACAATCCACAAAAAACGCGCTTTGAATACCGCAAGGCTGCGCCGGCGCATTGTTGACGAGTTAACGTTTAAATCTCATAATCATGCGCACTAAACTGCCATTCTTGGAACTCCTGCAACTGTTGGAAGTATTTAATAAGGTAAACGGCAATTGTCGGCAGGAAGGCGACGCGGCAAGTGGTGGACGCGTGGTTAGTGTCACACGCGACGCCGCCGAGTGCCGAGCTTGCGTCGCCGTCGCGCGCTGGCTCCGGCTCCGGAGCGACCACACCTGTCAGGTAATATCATGGATAATTGGATGTTAAGTAATAAGTGCAAAAACTATACCGTGGTACGCTGACGACCGTTAACATTGAAATTTCAACTTTATTTTCATAACTTTAAGTAATATTTTTATTTGTCGCCAAAAAATACCTTGCTATGCCGCCAATGGGCGCCCGGCCTTATAGTTAAAAAGGTATTTACTAATTGTCTTTTAAAAAGTCTAACCTTTTGACCGACACGCTAAGAAATCATAAACGTGCCTTCTGAGCCAAACTGCGAATTCATTCTTTACATATTATCCCGCCTGTATTCCCCGAAGGGTTAGGTAGAGGTGTACCAATGTACACCCACATTTCGCCGGTATGTTTAGGTCCCATGTAATAGAGGGCAAGCTTATTGCCATTAGCCAGGCACAAATCCTAACTCCGAGCTGCTACTGAGAATTTCATAGAAAAACCCAATAACATTTTGCTCGACCTGGGAATCGAACTCACGACCTCTAGCGTAGCAGACACGCTTAGGACCTAGGCTAACGAGGCAGTTCATCTTTCAACACTTACAAAATAGTAGTGAGTTCGAATTATATAGATGTTCTTTGATTAGTTTTAATTATTTATAAAAGTCTGTCATAGGATCGTGACCGTGGCGTGCTGGGCACATTTTGGTTTGGTTTTGGTCATCTATATATGACTAAGGCGGTCAAAAGGTTAAGTATTATGCATATAATTTTATATTGCCAGGTAAAAGCATTGGAAAAGAAAGAATACATTGTATGAAAGAAAGATTTGTTAAAAATATATTTACTATCGTGCTATAACCCTACAGGATCGGGACGTATGTTTTAAATGGCTAAAAGTCTAAAAGATGACCTATCTATTTGATTTTCCATAGTAAAGACCAAATAAAAACTAAAGCATTGATCGATCACGCTCGGTCAATATGAATTTTCATTAATAATGGCTTGTTTAATATAGATTACGAGTCTCGGCCGCGACGTCCACCGCCAGGCTTATTTCACCCGCGTTAAGTTACGTTTTTGGTTACTGCTCCGCTCCCGTGTGTCGTACCGCGATGTTATAATAATAGCCTATGTTACTCAGGAATAATGTACCTATCTATTGGTTAACTGTCTCAGTAGCCTAGTGGTCCTAAGCGCGACTACTACGCTAGAGGTCTTGGGTTCGATTCCTAGGTCGAGTAAAAGAAAAGTGTTATTAGCAATAGGCTCGCCCCCTATTACATGGAACCTAAATATACCGGCGAATTGTGGGTGTACATTGTTACACCTCTGCCTAACCCTCCGGGGAATACAGGCGTGATGGTATGTTATGTTCTATTGGTGAAAAATGGCTAAAATCGGTCCAGTAGTTTCGGAGCTTATTCGGTATAAATAAGCAACCAAAAAATCTTTCCTCGTTACAATATTAGTATAGGTTAGGGCAAATATAAACATTTTATTATACAAAACTGAGTTGAAACATATTTTGAAAAGGATTACCTTCTCAATAATATTGTGTAAACCGCGTAATCCTTGTGATAGGTAATGGACATAAAATAAATACGAAGAAGCACAAAGGTGAAAGAGGATTATGATGTTTGCAGTGACCAATATCGAAAGTGTTAGCAAGGCTTTCTACGTGTGAAAAGAACCATTTTTCTACTATTGTGTTACTTTTCTTAGAATGTTTTTATTTGTAGGATAAAAAAGGTCATTTTTTATTAAAATCAGAGTTATGATACGCTAGAGGTCTTGGGTTCGATTCCCAGGTCGAGCAAAAAGTGTTATTGGGTTTTTCTATGAAATTCTCAGTAGCTATTACATGAGACCTAAACATACCGGCGAACTGTGGGAGTACATTTTTACACCTCTGCCTAACCCTTCGGGGAATACAGGCGTGATGGAGTGTGAGTTATGGAAAGGGTATGGTCATAAATTATACAAGTATTTTTATCTACTAAGAAATTATTGTGGCTTAGTTTATACAACACCAAGGTGCTTACTTACACTAGAACGTATATATATACGTTTGTAGGATTCTGAACCTTATGGGAGCCAATAGAACCCTATTGCTAAACCCCCACAGTCCGTCCGTCTGTCTGTCAGTGAGCTATACAGGGTGTCCCGAAACTCAACGTCAAGCGGGCACGTGGCGATAGGCTAGGTTCCACTGACATGGATTACATTAACATGGATTATATTTTTTATTTTTACCAGAACTAGTTCTGGTAAAAATAAAAAATATAATCTATGTTACTTGGTTAAGTGGTAAAAGGAATACTTTGATAATGTTTGAAAATCCACACCTTTGATCACATACTATTTAGGTGCTGTGATCACAAATTTCTTAATTTCGCAGTGTTTTTTTTTTTAACGTAATCCCTAATAAAGTAAAAAATTAAAGGTCTCCATACAAGAATCGTGTTGTTTTGTATGTGGTATTAAACATTGTACGGTTGTACGGAATCCTGTGCGAGATTTGTCAACAAAAACGCTCATTTTATTTTGTATTAGATAACACGTTACAATTATTACACGTGTAGAAAAATAAGTAATAATTTTCTGTTTCTTAGAAAAATAACACATCTAAGAACGTTTTATCAAATAAAATTCGTAGGTATTCAGAGATTGAATTAAAACATTGGATATATTGGAATTGGTACATGCATACATAAACTCACCCCTAGTACTCGCAACCGGCGTGCTTGTCTGAACGAACATGAATGATGAATGATATGAGCATTTTGTATGAAAGTGGTCAAAACAAAAGGAGTATGTAAGAATCGTACCACGTAGCGTTCTGTGGTTTCTGCCTACCGCCATGGAAAAAGGCGTGACTTTATGTTTATTGGAATTAGTAATCTGAAAATTAAATAAATAATATCAACAGCAATTCGATATTTGACATGATAAACGACGCCTAAAGCTAATAAAGTGTAGACAGTAGTTTTAAGTAAACTTGTCCTAAATAAATATACTACGTTCACAGCTGGGAAAAATCTAATCCGTTAGTTTAGGAGAAACAAATAAGCTTACTAAGTCCATAGTTCACGAGTAAATAATTGATGCTAATAAACTATTTGGATAAGTGAAAATTATGACACTGGCAAATAGCTAACGTTTTAAGGAGTAACGTAGGCTTACTTAAAAAAAAAACGAATTAGAGTGCCGCGCAATAAGAAGTAGAATCCCGTGACAACCGACATTCAGTATAATTAATGTAAAGAAACCATTTAGATAAGTGGAAATTAATATTGGAGTATCCAAAAACGGCTCTTAAGTGTGTAACATACCTATTATGGTAATCACCCGCATCAGAAGGAGCAACCGACTTGATCGAGTCACGTGACGTCCCTTAGTTTCTCCGTACCCATTTTGTTAACAAAAAAGCGTGACTAGTAATATTCATAAGATGGAAATAAATATGAGGAGTTTAAGAGATTCTTCTTATCTTATCCATCATATCCATAAGAAAATAAAGTCTCGTCTCCTGTCTTCGTAATCCTCGTTGCTAGTTACCATCAATCTTATGTCGTCTCGTCTTTATCTGCCAGTGCTAAACCTCCCTCCGAGTAGATTACGAGGAGTTTGTTCAACGCTAACCTACATGCATAACGATGAGCTATTTGTAAAGTAACATTTTGTTAAAGACAAGAGAAATTGGAGGAGGCAATTGAGTTGTGTAAGTTTTTGTAACTTGTATGGTCCATTTGTCAAGCAAGCTAAGCGTGTGTTGCGTGCATTTTGGCTGTAATTGGATTCGTGACAACACCAATCATTTGATAAATTTTATGAGCTGTCATAGCGTGATTCGAAACTGTGACGTCACTTATTTGCCAACTCAATTGATTAACCATTTATTGATGTCAAAGCCACTATAAATCTAATTTTTACTGTTAATTAAAAATTCATCACATTTTCAGACCTAAAGTATAGAGTTTTTTAGAGAATTTGTATGTTGGAATTATTGGTTAATGGTGTCAAATACTTACATAATTGCTAAATCAACATTTGGTAATAATATATAATGTGATTTTCATTCAAAAAATACCTTTGAGACTAATTTTAGCACACAGTGTTGTATTAATAACCTCATGATTTTATTCTGATAATACGTAATTGTTACAAGGGCATTTACTTATTTTATTACTATACAACTTGATGCTAAGGTGCAAATTATAAAATCGTAAGAAGAAGCAGCTCATTGTTTCATTGAGTCCTGAAAATTCCAAATAACTTTTCATAATGTGCCAACATCTAAATCACACATCTCATTCGACAGGAAGATCTCAGCGCACGAGTTCGAGCGCGGCGGTCTCCTAAAGCCGTTGGTGACAACTGTAGACGGCACACCCACCTTCCTCGGAGACCAGCCTCCTCACGCCACACCTTCGCGGCCGCAGCGGAGGTCCAGGCATGAACTGAGGCAACTGGATGAAAAGGAACTTATATTTGAATTAGTGAGTAACTTAAAATACGGACGGCAATCCGACATATTATTCCCATCATTGCGATATTTATTTTTGTTTTGGAGCTAACTTGTTTACGTAGATAATGAAGTTCAGTTTAAATTTTTTTTGAAAACTTATTTTTGACGTTATAACCAAACTGTAAATATCTCCACGATCAGTGATGTAGGTAAGCAAAATGATTTGCGTGCATAACGTAAATACTCAATATCTTTATTGCTTTTCCATATGTATATTTAGGCGGTAACACTATAATTGAGATCATTATGGACTCTGGATGGATATGGATTACGCGCTACCATGAACACTTGGTTAAGTAACCATAAGTTTTACACATACTATCACGCCTGTATTCCCCGAAGGGTTAGGCAGAGGTGTACTAATGTACACCTAGAGTTCGCCGGTATGTTTAGGTCCCATGTAATAGGGGGCGAGCCTATTGCCATAAACCGGGCACAAATCCTAACTCCAAGCTGCTACTGAGAATTTCATAGAAAAACCCAATAACACTTGCTCGACCTGGGAATCGAACCCAAGACCTCTAGCGTAGCAGTCGCGAAAAAAAAAATTCCCAGCAATAAATAAATAAATATTTTTTGCTCTTTGTTACTCACTTTGATGGCCAGTAATCGTAATTAAGGGCTATGGGGTGTGTGTTACACCCCGTATAATAGAAACAAAGAGCTCATTCATAAAGTGACCTTGTAACATTTACAACTATAGAAATTGTTTTAATATTAGTTTTACAATACTAGAAATATTTTCTTAAATAAATTGTTAAGTTTGAAAGTAATTTGAATTAGTGTCACTGTACTGTTCGTTGAAGATATTAAAGCCCACAGCTGTCTTAACAGTCGAATAATTTAGGTACTTGTATTTCGAACTTAAATTACAATATAATTATTTAAGTAAGTGACTGGTCCTGAGTAGTGAGCTTTAAAAATAAATGCTCTAGTTCAATTTCAATGCTAATTTATCTACATTGTATAAATCAAGTTATGTCTCACAAAAGTAAAGTGGCTGGACCGATTTGAATATTTTTTTTTTTGTGTTGTTCTCTTCGGTTCTGGGATGGTTTAAGAAAAAGGTTCTTTCGAAATTGTGTATCTCCATAATTGAAATACTTACACTGGCTCCTACCTACATTAAAAATATTTTTTAATAAAAGCACGCGGGAATTCCTGCCTTGTTCGAGCTATCAGCACATTTCTATCAAAGGCACCACATAACAATAAAAGCCGCGCCAATGAGTACCGCTTCAAATTTTTTTATTATTGAAAATCTACGTCTATTGTCGTATTTATAGTCTTGGCTTTGAATAAGTTCACAATCACCACTCAAGTGTTGGAGACAACAAAAGACTGCCAGTATTAATGGCAGCCAGCATTCGTCCTGAAAAAAAGAAAAGTTCTTTTTTTAAACATTACATAACATAACACATACCATCACGCCTGTATTTTCCGGAGGGTTAGGCAGAGGCGTAACAATGTACACCCACAGTTCGCTGGTATGTTTAGGTCCCATGTAATAGGGGGCGAGCCTATTGCCAGTAACCGGGCACAAATCCAAACTCCGAGCTGCTACTGAGAATTTCATAGAAAAACCCAATAACACTTTTTGCTCGACCTGGGAATCGAACCCAATACCTCTAGCGTAGCAGTCGCGCTGAGGACCACTAGGCTACCGAGGCAGTTCAGTTTTAAACATTAATCCTATTAAAACGAAGAAAAGTATCTGTAAATAGTAGTCATACTTACTTGGCCGTATGGCGTATTGTATTCTAGAAAAAGTTTGAGCTTTATCTCTGTCACTCGTATACACCAGTGCTACTATCTCTTTCTAACGATAAATGTATCATATACACCCCCTGGCCACTGCAGATTTATACGTTACTAAAAATAGCGAGGTAAACAGTCAATAAAAGTTCAAACACGTGCGGGGTTTAATGAAAAATTCATTTAATGAAAAACTCATTCTCTTTGCAGACACTCGTGTATGCAGTTTGTAAACTCATCCTTTGTAAAAAGCCGCTGGTAATTGATAATTGACTGGTTTGCTCAACATATTACGTAGGCATGAACAGATATGTATTTCATTAATGACCTAGTAGCGTTTTATTTGAATCCGGGAAAGCACCATACATATTTTAAATTTCCAAGTATCTTTGAATGGCGCTGTGTGGCTATAGGCAGGCAGGTATGATTTCATCAGAAATTTCAACTAATCCTTTGTGACCACTACGCAGCTGCAATGCCCCTTGTATTGCTGATTTGATAGTAGTAGTAGAGCTCTTTGTGAAGGAGCTTGTCCGGGGAAGTACTACCACCATACCTATCTCAGGCGCAAACAGCATTGCTGTGTTACGGTTTGAAGGGTAAGGGTGCTGGTGTAATTACAGGCACATGAGATATTTCAACTTTGTCTCTAGGATGGCAACGCATTTGCAGGGCCTCTGGTATTGCAGATGTCTATAGGTAACGGTTACCACTTAACATCAGGTGGCACCAAGGTCGTGTTTGGTTTCCAGTGAAAAAAAAAATGATGTTAGATGTAAATCACCTGCTACCTAATAACATAAACGAGGTTGTTATTTTATTGTTAAAAATTTGATCATTGAATTTACAGAAATAACAAATACTTCTTATTTTAATCTCCTAATTATCAATTCAAATTACCTGAACTGAAGCTTTCAGTGCGTATCAAGTTTCCGACGGAAAATCCGCTTAAACTAATTAGAAGAGGTTACTTAATCAGTGAGCTCGTTAATTTCTGTTTGACGTTTTATTTTTCGTAGACAGAGCATAGAACTGAAAGTTAATACTATTCTAAAGGGTCGCTTTGTACAAATTGATTTACGTCTTTGGATTTACCCTTTTTCTTTGAATTTATTACGCTCTTTCTACGTCAAGATGTTCTTTCTTTGTTTTCTTTTGGCTCATTTGTAAAATAAATTGTCTTCATAACAATTTGATTAATTATACAAGACGTTACAGTCTGTAAATCGCATTCGCTCAGCTTTTGCTTGGTTTTAATTTTATCTGAAAGTTTAGACAGGGAGGGCGGGCTATATTTTTCCCAACCTCTTGAAAATCTTTACCGACCCGATTTCTCGAAGAACACAATACGTACAACCAATATTTCAGGGCACCGTTAACCCCGCGTGACGTCAATTAAAAGTTAATTAACGAAACAATCGGGTGTCGTTTTACATGTGTACCTAAATTAGGCCTCTGTCGGTTTGCCGCTGACAAGCACAGAGGTCAGCTCCGATAAAACAGCGGGCCGGCTTGATAATTACATGTAAACACACCGCATGACCCCCACACCCATAGCTCAGTGGAAAAGACATTTATTTCGAACGAAAATTTTCATGAGTTAATTTACTGGTTAGTTTATTGTTATTATTATCTATACTAAGATAATAAAGCTGAAGAGTTTGTTTGGTTGAACGCGCTAATCTCAGGAATTACTAGTTTGAATTGAAAAAATATTTTTGTGTTGGATAGTTAATTTATCGAGGAAGGCTATATAACATCACGCTACAACCAATAGGTGCGGAGCAGTAGCAAAAGACGTAACCTAAAAAACTACGCGGACGAAGTCGCGAGCATTAGCTAGTTATTCTAATATAGCTCTATCAAACACGTGAAATGGACAATAACGTGTCTCAATAGCATAATAATCATACTTTACTGAGATTGGAGTTGTTATCGCATCCACTCAAGATTATACCTTTCCCGCCACGCAGTCTTGTCACCGCCTTATCGGGGTGCTCGTAAATAAAATTATCACGTACCTTTCTTTCGTCAATCAAGTTAAGATTATTGCGTGTTACCAACACCTGAATTATGCAGACCACGTCTGGTTTTCGTAAAAGCGGTCGCGTTTCACTTCCAGGGAGTTTGTGTCTGAGTTCAGGCTCGGTTGGCGACGGTTTGCCCGCATTTGATAAACGGGCGCCATACGCGTCGGGACACATGTACCCGTTGCGTCTTTAATCACTCTTTAACGAGAGATATTTTAATTTAACTGAATAAATGATACCAGCCTCTGTCCACTCCATTCCTCTTCTCACATAAGGAAGGCACGAGCATTGATTACCACGCTTGCTTAAGGCGGATTGGCGATTTCACATTAATATTAATTACTAGCTAAATACCCCGCGGTGTTACCCGCGTTCAGCTAGGTCTTTGGTTACTACTCCGCTCCTGTTAGTCGTAGTGTGATGTTCTATAAGTATAAACCTTCCTCTTGAATCATTTTATCTATTGACTTCAAAATTAGGTAAATCGGTTCAGCCGTTTTCGAGTTTTAGCGAGATTAACGAACAGCAATTGATTTTTATATAGATAAGTCCAAGTTTCCTCACAATGTTTTATTTACTTCAACGATGTCAGTTATATTCAAGACTAGCTTCTGCTCGCGACTTCGTCCGCGTAGTTTTTTACCCGCATTAGGTTAACTCTTTGGTTCCTGCGCCGCACCTATTGGTCGTTAGCGTGATGTTATGTAGCCTAAAGCCTTCCTCGATAAATTAACAATCAATACAACACAAAAAACAATTCAAACTGGTAGTTCCTGAGATTAGCGCGTTCAACCGAACAACAAACATACAAACTTCTCAGCTTTACAATATTAGTATAGATTATCTTAGAATGTACTTATATATAGAAAAAGTCACATTGGTACTTGCGCGGTATCGAACCCATCTGTAACATCACTATATTATGTAAGTAAATACTGAAAATTATCCAGTACCTATTCATTTGTTTTGATTGCCAGTCTACTATGTTGGCGTAACTATTAGTCGAGTACCTAATTCGCGTATTAGGTTGTAATAGCATAGTGATGGTGTTGATGACATCATGAAATGCACACTCACATGCAACATAAATGAGGAAATTGCGGTTATCCTCAATCTTGCATTACCGTAATCCACCCGTAATATCAGCTTGACCTTCAGGAATAATCTTTTCCTAAAACCTCACAGTATTGTGTCAAAAATAAACTGGGAATGTCTTCTTTGTATTACGATTTACGTTCCTTTGATGTCGCTCGTATTAAAGCAGTTGGTTGACTGAACGGCTAGATAAACACCTCTACACGGCTTCGCGTGTGTGCGTGGGCGACCGTGAATATTCATAGCGCATTCATTGATGATGGCTGACGTCTACTCAGAAGCCGTTTATCTGTGAGCTATAGATAAGTGGGTACTCTCGTAGCCTTTCATCGTCGGCTCATCTTCGAAAGTGTATCACGCAGTTTCGAAGTTGTTAAATCACGCTCCTGTTTTACACACACATACACATACCATCACGCCTGTATTCCCCGAGGAGTTAGGCAGAGGTGTAACAATGTACACCCACAGTTCGCCGGTATGTTTTTTAGGTCCCATGTGATATGGGGCGAGCCCATTGCCATTAACCGGGCACAAATCCTAACTCCGAGCTGCTGCTGAGAATTTCATAGAAAAACCCAATAACACTTTTTATCGACCTCTAGTCCCAGTCGCGCTTAGGACCACTAGGCTACCGAGGTAAAGCTCCAGTTTTACTATCGTGTATTTATCGAGAAGTGTTAACTGTGCCCTGATATCGAAAATGAATAATGTGAAAATTTATACTGTTTCCCGAAAAATAAAAAGGGGATTGCTTTGAAACAAGACGAACGAATAAATTCACAGTTCTCTTTAATGAAGTCCTAATATTTTCTGCTTCAATCGAAGATGGGACAGTGTGATCTTATTACTCGCTTATTCTGCGCATAACGGTATATTTACGAAGATAGAATAAGCTTTCTCGAACGTAAACGTACGCCTACACTGTGCAAATATCTTCATTGAGAACTTACTCTCCCGATGGAGTTATTAAACGAAGTTCCTGTTCTCCCAAAATGTTTGGCTCGGGTATCGGATTACTAGAGCATCACGTTCGACCCAAATTGACTATAATTAATCATATCGTGTACGTATTAGTTGAGACAGTGATGGTGTGAGGGAGTTTATACAGCCAATATGAAATTAGCACTGCTCTGAAAAAACAAGTTACTAATTCAATCGGCGGGTAGTGTTGAAGGAAAATTTGCCGATTCTAAGCAGAAGATTCGTGTCAAGGTCTTATTTCTGTACATGTGCATGATTCAGTAATGTTTAAAAATATTGTAAATCCCATAGAACAGAATGACCTGTATATTTACTCAGAACAGTTATAATTTGTTCAAGGTGTATTCCTAAAAGTAGGTTAAGTTTATGAAATCAATGGGAACAGGACATTGCCATAATAACATTAATTGTACTCAATGTACCTACATATAGTAACTACCAAATGTATTGCAAAAACAAAAATCCACCTTGAATGAAACACATGTATAATAAAATGTATTGGCGTATTCAGTAAATAGAGGACGCTCTGGAAGAAATTCTTGGCGGAAATTAGTTCGGAAATCATATTCGACGTCTAGTTTTAGCGAAACACTCGGGTTGGGGTGCTACGTGGGTAGACAGCGTCTATTGATAACCCTCTATTGCATCTTGACGTCGGTCAGACGTCCCTCGACGAAAACTTATATCCCTTTTTGTGACACACAATAATCGTACAGAACTTTTGGATTTCAAAACTTGTTAGTATCGACCGTTTTGTTGGTTGTATTGAAGTTGTATGAAATGTTTACTGTACTGTTATGCTCTTTCTTCTGGGTCATTGATCTCCTTCACAAGTAAAGTGGCTAAAACTACTTTTATTATTTATATATTTTTCTCTTACCTAGTATCCCTTTTATTCTTTCTTGTCTGGTTTTCCACATTCCCGTCGTCTCTTCTGTTAACAACGTACTACCGGCAGCCTAACTTCAACAGTGATCGAAAAGTCAAATAAACCGTAGGTATTTTTTTTTTTTTGGTGGGTGGGAAATCATCAAATAACTTCTCCCGCCCTGGGCGGGACGGGAGGGAGTGTCAGACTTTTACTGACTAAAACCCCACCCATGTTCCTTCTTGTGCCCTTTGCGTTCCGGGGGCGCGGTATCTCTTGCGAACAACCCGCAGCCCCGGCAGGCATCGGCCCTCAGTGGCCCCTTCCTTTTGCTGACATCTCTTTGAAGCCCTCAGTGGCCCCTTCCTTTTGCTGACATCTCTTTGAGGTATTAAGGTTGAAACTTAATTTTTCCTATTTTTAATACTGAATTGGAATCAGAAAGAGGTCCCTCGTTTTAATGTTCTAGAATTCTAAATAAAGTTTAAAACTGACTGCAGTGGTTGTATTCCAACATTTTATGCCCCAACTTCTGATAGTTCGTGTTGTTTTATTCATTGATATGAAACTGGGTTTGTACTTTAAATTATTTCTCCCGTTTTATTTGACTTTTATCCGGTACGAATCCAAGGAGGAAGTTTATGTTATAAGTTGTATGAGGGGTTTAGTGACGCTGGGTTGCAGTATAAAATGGTGTCGTGAAATGCGAATATCAAAGGAAAGGGTAGCAGAACGCTTTCTTAGTTGCTGCTATTGCAACATCGTAACCAAAATGATTTTAGCTTATCTGCTGTTTCGCGTAGGTAGCAGAGTCTTTCCTTCAAGCCTGCAATTGGAACATCATCACCAAAATGATTTGGCTTATCTGTCACGAGGCGTATAATCAAAGATATAAAATTGGTAGTAGCACCAATCTAAATAGACACATCGGTTAATGTGCTTATATCTGTTTAAAGTTTTGTCGATGATAACTGTTAGGTTAGGCTTAGTTTCCTTTTATTATTTGTACTAATAAGTCTTCCTTCTTTTTGTCGTAGGTGAAAGACATCTGCAATGAGCTTGAAGTACGAGTGCTGTGTCATAAGATCCTGCAAAATGTATCAATTCTGCTGGATGCCGATCGAGGGTCCCTGTTCTTGGTGCAAGGCGAGAGGGCATCACCTAATCCACAAAATGGCAGGTTAGTACAGAAAATTTTATTATTTTGTAGATCAATAAGTAAAACATTGTTCATGAAAAATGCCGGCTCTTCGAAGTACTTTATGTGTTGGATAGCAAATAAAGAGCTCTTAATGGTTCGCTAAACTTTTAATGTATTTAAAATGTTTAATTTTCAGTAGTGCCCAATTTTTTTATTTTGCAAATATTTAGTGAGTTTGAGTTTTCTTTGCTAAGATTAGGTCACGAATAAGCACCAACCGAATTTATCTATTCGTACGCAATTTTCTTGCTTTTCATATCAAAGCTGCGTTGCTATATTTTTCTTTTATCTGAAATGGCATTCTTTCTAAATGTAAAGGCACTTTATCTAATCCTTTGGGCTTAAATTTACCTTCCTGTACGACCATTTTCGGCTCGTTTAAGTGTCCCTAGAGATAGTCTTTCGCTTACCGTTCTGAAAGTTGAGGCCAGTACCTGGCCACTAAGACAGAAATAGCCAATGGGAACAATTGACATTTTGAGTAAACTATTCTTCTCTTGGGCTTTCCCAGCGGTTACTTCAGGAACTACAATGTTTGAACATGTTTGTTTGTTTGAACTTTGATTTAGCCACAGAAAATTTGCAGACAATACTGCCTATTACATGGGACCTAAACATACCGGCGAACTGTGGGTGTACGTAGGTACACCTCTGCCTAACCCTTCGGGGAATACAGGCGTGATGGTATGTATGTATGTGTATGTAATACTGCCGTTTATCGTGCTGGCTTAAACCATCTGAATGTTACATAGGATTATTAAACGTTACATCAAACAGCTAATTACAGGGTTCAAATTGACAGATAAGTGCTTCTGCATAATAAATAGTTCAACCATGAAAGCTAAACCACTGAAATCTTAGTTTCAATTTTCTCCGTATAATTGGCACGTCAATATAAAAGCGAGGAAATACAACTTTCATTACATTTGATTGGAACGCTATTAATTAGAAAGGCGTACCACAATAGACTGAAAAACATTTCTAACAAGAAGTAGAAAATCGAAATGTGAATTTGCACTCGAATGCAAGTCACCCGTTCGTAATCAGAATTTATAGCTTTAAGAACGAGTTTGTGCTACTGCAGTACTGAGATGGATGCCTGCGCAATTCTACAGACGTTTTAAGCTGCCATATATCACTATACTCGTCCCTTTTCGTTGTATGAAAAGCGAAGTTTATGAAAAAGAAAGAGTGATTTGGCCGCAGAACCACTCGGGCACTTGCTTGAGCTCGCCAATATAATATCCTATTTAATTGCGGCTTTCTAGATTCACGACAGCCGTATTTTCATCCATTCAGCGATTTTATTGTCCGTATAGACGTTTATGAGGAACTTGATTCATAGCTAATGAAAGCTATTCATAATGAAGATTAGATAGGTATAAAATCTAAACGAGTTTTAATTGCGTTATTCTTCGCCTAATAAAAACATGACTAGTCTGAAGTCTAGACGTTCATCAAACTTTTCTTGAATGCATCCCCCTTTCCAAGCACTCGTCATATTATTATAAGAAGAGAACACACATCATGTGTGAATATCTTACGACTTTACTCAGACTTTTTATACGTTTCAATATTTATTTCGTTTTGAATGATCGTGCCTAATTTACGTTTTCATTCGCTGTTGTAAAATTTATTGAAAATTCTGCGCACTTTATATCTATTACTCTGTTCAGCCTTGCTCTGATTTCGGTGCCAGGATTACTTGTTTGTGCCCACACAATCTCAGATTGACGTCATATCGAAAAATCTTACAATTCACTGTCTTTTATGTTCTGTACATAACACGGGTTTAAAAATAGTAAATGGTTTAATCGTTTCATCTTTGGCTAATTATAATAGCTGCCCCGTTGGTCTCGTGGTGGCAAACACGACTGTTAAGCGTAGGGTCCTGGGTTCGATTCCCAGGTCGGGCGACGTTTTTTTGGGTTTTTCCATTAGGATTTTTTCAGTAACAGCCCGGAGTTTGGAAGTTGGTGATGTGACACCCCCGTTTCTCGGAAAGCACGTAAAGCCGTTGGTCCTGCGCCTGATCTTTCCCCGGTTGTGTCGGATTGCCGTCTCATCAGACTATGAGAGTTAGACAAAAGGGTGTGCTCCTGTGTTTGTGCACACACTTGTGCACTGTAATATCTCCTGCATTAAAATTAGCCGCCGTGACCGGAATAGGTCTGGAGAGTACATTTACAATAGCTTTACTATAGTCGTGCAAATTTAAGATGACCTAGAGGTAATGAAATTGCAAGGAAACTGCTTAAGACATAATAAAGTCTAGACGTCAAAGTGAATTTTGCTGTCTGAGGGGTCAAATTTAATTACGAAAATTAATAGCCCGTCGTCTCCCGTCAACGACCTTCAGCAATTGAACCTTTGGATGACACTTCGAACCATTGAGTGCATGATATGCAGGGGTTGTATAAGCTGGATAAATATTCAAAAAATTATAATTATGCTAATGAGAAGTGAAAAGTTAATGAATAGAGATTTTTGGAGCATTTAAATCTAATTCTAAAGTTGTCTGTTGTCTTGTGTGTGTTTGCTGCATGATACTCATTTTTAATAACATGTTCTCTAAGGACTTTAAGATATTATAACATTGCAATTTCATATGTATCTTTTAATAAAGGAATCAAAGTAAGCAGCTTCGATTTTACAATATGAATGTTTAAAAGTTTTCTAATTTAACACATTTCTTTCCCAAGACATCGCTTCGAAATAGAATTTTTAAATTCGCACGCTCTCACATACTTTTGAGAACAAAGACTAAGCGGCGCAAAGAATTGCCATCTGTCTGAAAGTTAAATTAATATCGTGACTGTGCATAGCTGTGTCAGAATGGATACCACTTGCATATACCCTGTTGGTCTGGGAGTTAACGTAATTTTGTACTAGTTTGCATTCGACGTGGCTCCGACCAACGGATGCACTTAACATATTGACAAAGTTCATAACAAACATGAATACAATGCATTATGTATCGCAAATGTATTCCTCTTGTATTGATTATGGAAACTTGTGTTATTCTCAGAGATGACGTATGCAGCGTACTAGTCTTGTCTACTTTACAGATCCTTGAGATATTTACGTTTATAGTAGTTTTTATTGAGTTAAAGCAAGGGTGCTCAACTTTTTTAACAATCGGCCTAAACGTTCGATTTAGAAATTTTTGGCAGGCCACTTACAATTTCTATTTTAGTTACTTTTGGGACTTATGCAAAAAAACCGAAGGTATTATGAAATGTAATAGTTGTTTATTTAAAAAAAGGATAAAACACAGAGCATCAGGTTACATAAGCATTTTTAGACATCAAATTGATTGTGTTAATAGATGCAATCAATGTGATTTCTGTTAATGTTTCTGTTGTAGTAGTTCTTTTTATAATAGGTGTCGTATCAGATGTTGATACTGTTGATAGTTACGCGGGTCATTTAAAATCCATCCGCGGGCCACATCATGGCCCGCCGATGGATGGGCCTGTAGTTGAGCAGCCTTGGGTTATACATACACGTAATACTTCGCAGCCTAATTGAATAAAACACATAAGTGTGTTCAAAATCAAATTATATCAAAGGCTGAGTTTGCTTTTGCTTTGATTTGCCTTTCATTTTGATTATTGAGCTAACCGAATCAATCTACATTCTCTTAATAATTAAATGAATAACTTCAAACTAATTCAATATGTCAAATGTGTTACATTACTATCCAGTAATTACATTTCAATGTACGTCCCAAACTTATACTTAGAATAGGTTTTAAATTATTATAAATATCAGCGGTAAGTATCCCAAATTTAATACCAAGTATTTCGAAAAATAGGAGCAATTGTGACGTGGGTTCGCTAGACGCATTTTTCTAAACGTGTGAAGCGTTGGATTATTCATTTCATTCGAAATCTTTTGGATTGTGATTGTAAGTGTGTTACATAATTGGGGTGCTGGTAGACTCATCTTCTACTTTTACCACTCGCACGAACTCTTATTTTTATATGCTCATCCACGTTTACGCGTATCGTAGGCGTTAAAAGCAAAAAAGCTTCATACGTGCTTGGTGCATTTACTTTCTTCCTACAGCCTCTATACTGAGCGGAGTACAAATATTTTCAGCGTTTTCTCAGTTTGTACATTCGTACAATTTTTTCTCGTGAGTTTCAACGACTAACCCCTTTGAGGTTTCTCTAAAATGGAATTTCGTATGGAAATTCATTTGGAAGCGCGCAGTAAAGGTGCTTTACCATGAGAGACCGCTGTGGTTTCAACTGTTTTGTCAATTCTTTTTTCACGAATTTCCCACAATGTCGACTCGTCGACAGAAGTATAATACGAACATATATATGCAAAAAAGGTAAGTAACTTTCTTTATATCTTTTATTCAATCCGCGGTCACAGTCCATTAAAAGAATAAACAAAATAAATGGCCAGGAAAAAAGTATCAAGTTATCGCATTGTCTGGCCGGAAAAGCCATTTTTTCTTTACATTATCTGTATCTAATGTGTTTGCTTTGCCGCTGATTTCTTTTAGAAACATTTTTGCCTTTGAGGCTCGGCGTCTCCCTCGCGTCAGTTTCTCGTGATTTTACTTTTTATTTACACCTATTTTTGATTTAAGTGCAAATATAGATACCGCCTACCTGCAGGATGTGATTCCCAATAGAATGTGGTTGTAGCCCATTTAAACCTTACCTCTCCAGCACAATGAAAAATGAGCGCGTGATAAGCGAGCTTTGCGCAATCCAGTCACTGTAAAGTGTATCTATAGAATACAAGCTTAAGCTCACATTTGAATGTTCATTTTTCCCTATGTGCGGAAACGGTGCGGTATAAATGTGCTATGACCTTTACCCGCCCACCACTTTCTTGGGACTAAAATAAACAAAATCGAGAACCTTAGGAATACTCCGAACATTTACCTAACTAAAATAGAAAATGCTTTATTGAACATCATTTATTTTTGGTATTATTCTACTAAGAAAATTTTGAAATAGTGCAAGTTATTAATAACTAACTGCTGCTCACGATTTGGTCTGCGTGATTTTTTCACTGCTATTGCTCCATTCCTGGGGATTGGAATATGATGTTAAACGTGTTTTTGTTGTGTCTTTTTTGTACGGAACTCTTCGTGTGGGGGTCCGTTTCACATTTGGCCCTTTCTTCAATAAATCAAACACACACAAAACAAACCACCGGCCTAAACATACCGGCGAACTATGGGTGTATATTGTTACACCTCTGCCTAACCCTTCGGGGAATACAGGCGTGATGGTATGTGTTATGTTCGATAAATCAAAAGAAATATAAACAGTCTGAAATCAGTCTGACATAAATATGTCTGAAAAATTACCGACTCTGCAGGTTATAAGTGTAATTAAAACCGTTTAATATTAATATTTAAACACCACTGGGTATAGGGAATAGCCTACATAGTGGTTAACTGTTGGAAAGATAAATTATACCCACGTGGGAAACTTGAGTTGAGGTAAATTACCATCCTCTAGGCGGAAATGTGCCCTTGATCCGGGAATTAATACTATAATTTTGCTATAAATACCACGTTTTCATATACATCACGACAATTCCCTGACGGGGTAGGCAACATAAGTGTGTTGTTGTAGGTGGTTTGGTACTATGTAGGTACAGACTATAAACTAATCTTCAGTTATTCCGCATGCAATAGTGGGCTTACTAAACGTTTTCTAGCTTATTTTTCAGATTGTGTAATGTCGTTAATTTAAGGGTTTCATATCGGCCATGTACCAATGTGTCGTTTTCAGTTGATATTTATTTTCTAAGTTTATCTTGTACGGAACTGTTCAATGATATCGGTGAAGACAAACATTATGAGGAAACTTGGACTTGTAATTTTTAAGTCTAAAATGGCCAATCCGCCTTGAGCAAGCGTAGTGATCAAAGCTCGTGCCTTCTCTGTATGAAAAGAGGCCTTAGCTATGCAGTAGGGTAATAGTAAACTGGTATTATTATTAATTATTTAATTTCAAATTTGTTCAATTTTACTAGTCACAAAATACTAATCAGTCATCATTTTATTTCCAAGTAATTATAAAAGATTTTACACGTATTTCTTAAAGTTTAAAGAACAAATTAAATTTAGGTACGTACGTAGTGGGCGTTAAGCATTATTATCTCATTAGCGCTGAGTTTATACGATTCCAGCGCAATGCAGCGAAGTATGCTGCAGTAGTACCGTAAATATAATCTTACTAGCCTTTGTCTTATTATTAACTAGCTACTGCCCGTGACTTCGTCTGCGTCAAAGTTGATATATTATCCCCCGAGATCCACGGGAACCGTATATTTTTCTCGATAAAAAGTAACCTATGTGTTATTTCACACTACAATCTAGTGTCAAATTTCTTCCAGATCCGTTTAAACGTGAAAGAGTAACAAACATCCGTCCATCTATTCATCAATCCTTTTTTTTTTCTCGGAAGGGCATCTTGCAGTTCAACCTAGGAGGTTGTTTACTACTTAACCGGACTTTCCTGTGGATGCCTCGACAATTAAGGCCTCCAGCCAGGGCTTACAAATAACTTACAAGCTAAGCGACTGCGCTGAGGGCACCCCCTGCGGGGTACGGGCCTCGGCTCAGGGCGTCGCTGAGGGACGGCAGCAAAAGGACGGGCTGGATCGAATTATTATATATAATATTATATCGGGGACTGCCCCGTTGGTCTCGTGGTTGCAAGTGCGACTGATGTGCACGGGGTCCTGGGTTCGATTCCCGGGTCGGGCAAAAAGTGTTATTTGGTTTTACCATTAGGATTTTCTCAGTAGCAGCCCGGAGTTTGGAAGTTGGCGGTATGACACTCCCGTGCCTCGGAAAGCACGTAAAGCCGTTGGTCCTGGCTGTCATTCGTAGACCTTTGACAGTCGTTACGGATAGTCAGAAGCCAGAAAGTCTGACAACCAGTCTTATCAAGAGGTATCCGTATTGCCCAGTTACTGGGTTGTGGAGGTCAGATAGGCAGTCGCTCCATGTAAAACACTGATATACTGATGATTGATTGATTTTAAAAGTATCGGAGACGTCGCGGCGGCGAGGGCGGAATGACGGCGGTCTGTGTTTTCAGATAGTACTAGTGCGATTCATCAATTCTCACAATCTTTTGCATTTATAATATGTATTAGTAAGATTCGTCCGCGTAAATGTTGGTTATCGCGGGCACAGCCGATGTTGCGAAATATTAAATAGCCCATATCCTTTCTTGGGGTTCAATATTACCACCACTACTACTACTTGGGATACTTATCCCGCATCAAAATCTATCAAAATACGTTCAGTGGTTCAGTGGTGAACTGTCTCGGTAGCCTAGTGGTCCTAAGCGCGTCTGCTACGCTAGAGGTCTTGGGTTCGATTCCCAGGTCGAGCAAAAAGTGTTATTGGGTTCTTCTATGAAATTCTCAGTAGCTGTTCGGAGTTAGGATTTGTGCCCGGTTAATGGCAATAGGCTCGCTCCCTATCACATGGGACCTAAACATACCGGCAAACTGTGGGTGTACATTGTTACAATTCTGCCTGACCCTTCGGGGAATACAGGCGTGGTACGTTCAGTGGTTTAGTCGTGAAAGTGTAATAGACAGAAAGGCAGACAGGGTTACCATCGCATTTATAATATTGGTACGGATTTTAATTTTGTCATCACAACGGAACTGTTCATTCTAAAGGTTATTAAACAGAAAGTAGCAATTACAACGTGAAATGTCGTGTTTTATTAGTCTAACAACTACCAACTGTCGCATTAGCACTTCAAGGAAATTAAACGTAACTCAGTTTGGCAGCCTTCATGAAAAAGGTAGGGAAGACAGCGGAAACGTGTCACAAGCTAATACTTGCCAAAAAAGCCCTGTCTGACGTAAAAGGGGCTTTTAAACTTCGTTCCGCAATAAAACGTATTTTCACGACGAACACCGCAACTCCGCTAGTCACCATTAAAAATAAACTAGCCGGCCTTCTAATTGTAAATGCCGACAAATAAGTAATGTAGAAAGTTTTAATTAAAGATCGTGGTTTTTGTATAAACGTTACAAAGTCGAGAGAGAATTATTTGCCATTTTCTACGGAGTAATAATAGTACCCCAAAGTTCAAATAACATAGGGGTAGGCTTACGATAATAGTAGCATATCAGATGGTTATTTGGCCCTAATGTAAACATAAATTAATTATAATTATAATAATTTTCCATTATCATTTTAAATAGGTAGATAACAAAGCTTTTGGAATAATAATTAGTTTGTTAAATATTTTTGTTTGATAAGCTGTTTAATTATTGAATTACTTATTGTTAATAAGCGCCCCTGAAAGGTTTTTTTTTTATTTTGCGTAGGATGCGGATGTATTTCAATGAAACGTCTACCGACGCATATCAATAATATATTATACAAGAGAGAGTAGTGTGTAGAATAATCCTCTCATACGTCTATTGATAATGGAGTTAATTTTGCCACACCCAATAACAATCCCTCGATTTCTACGTGATAAAAAGAAAAACCTCTACTGGGTGTAGTAAAAAGACATATAGATACATAGATAGATATATGTATATATACATAGTCGTTAATACGTTCAAACTTCAATTGCTGGCAGTCGGACCAATCGCTTCCAGCGTTGGCGCCCCCCGCCTCGATCATTCCGCCAAAGCAACCCAAAAATTACGACTCGTGCCGTTTACTATACTGGTCAGTGAGTATGCGTAGTTCATCAAACTAAGTATAGAGCAAAAGTTATTACTGGCAAACGACTTTTACTTTTTTTTATGAAAAATCACTGTATAATTAATTATGGTAGTGTGCAATAGAACGCAACGTTAAACATTGTACTTTCGGGTGCAAAAGTACACGGGTAAAGTTTAGTAATACAACTGGTTATCGTCAAAAAAAGTTGGAATTTTGACAAAGGTCAAAATTCCAACTTTTTAAGTAGACTTATCTCCGGCAATTAAACGTAGATTCAATATTATTAATTTAATAGTCTAATTAAAATAAATGATTTGACTTTGACTATGACCGTAACCAGAAGTTCCGAGTACGAAAAAAAAACAAAAAATGTATTGCAATGCTTGGAAGAATAAAAAAAAAGAAAAATTTCAGCTTTGTTAAATGTCTTTTTACATCTTTTATACATACGTAGGTACCTAAGTCTTGGTTGCTTACAGACTAATTTTCTCTTACATGTCCGTGAGCCAATCCTTTAATCCAGGTGCCGACATTACACGTTCAATATACATGTCGGTACCTACTACCTTGTACAGTGCGTTGCACAAGTAACTGTTCAAGTGATGACGAAGACACGCTAAGGATGCAATTAGGGTTACCCAACCGTTATACGGTCAAACTGCTTTTAATTTACAGGTATTAGCCATATAAATAAGCTTATTCGGCACTTTTGAAACCAAAATTACTATTTTGGTAATTTGAAAGTTTTACAAACGGCATAAGCTGTATTTTACAATAACTAAAGATAAGTAGGTGACTTGTATACACCTCGGGTGTTAAAAAAAAACCGACTGCAAGATTAAAAATATAAAGAATCTTAAAGAAATACATTCTTAACAAAGAAATAGGTATTGTTAACTATATTTTTTGTTATTATTATGTGAAAGGTAATATAAATAAAATTGTACTTTCTGTAATCGATTTTTTCAACCCATATGTGGAAGCTTGTAATTTCCTATTTATTAATATTATATTATTTGTCTATTAGTCTGTAAACCAAAAGATTATTTCTCTAAAATACAAGTATAAGCAGTCTATGAATCAAAGCTGCAAAATAAATAACTCAAACAGCCACCTCAACAGTACTAAACCGTTCAAAGCCAATGAATATAATATGGCACTACCCGAATAGCACATTTCCCGAACCGTTTACATCTGCCGTCATATCTCGACTGCAGTAACACACTTGGCGTTACATTTGTTCGTTCTCGGTTCGTGAACAAAGTGGTTTGTTGGTTCCCTCGAGTGTTGCGGAGAGAGACGAATGTTAAGGGTTTAGCAGACACGCCACTTTTAGCATCAGCGATTGACGATTTTGCGATTACACCAATGCTGTTTTGCATTTTGGCGACTTAGGGACTACTTCGAAGCTGTATCGCGTTTGGGCGACACGTTTGAGTGCAATATTAAAATATTTTTTTGGCCCACCTGATATTAAGTGTAGGTAGCGGTGACATTTATAGACATCTGCAATACCAGAGGCCTTGCAAATGCGTTGCCATCCAAGAGACAAACTTGAAATGTCTCGTGTGCCTGTAATAACACCGGCACCCATACCCATCAAACTGGAACACAGCAACGCTGCTTTGCGACAGAAATAGGTATAGTGGTAGTATTTCTCAGCGGAGATATTTCACAAAGAGCTCTACTACTACTAATTGCATGTTTTCTATTGATACTGAATCCGTTTCTCATTGTATCGAGCTTCCGAATTACCAAACGTAGTGTCGTAGTACTTAGTTTAAAAAGCGAAAAGCGGCTAAATCGCTGATCTATGCTAAAAGTAGCATGTCTGCTAAAGCCCTAACTTCTCGATATAACTCGCTGTCATACGAAAAGCTACTAGGAGCCTTTGTTTCATAAACCCTTAGAGGCGTTGCTTGGCGTGCAATTTATTTTGACAGTAGAGATTTAACGTTACTGATGTTTGAACGTTGCTCCTTGACTATTTGAAGGTTTTGGTGAGGAGGTGATGGTAAATGTTTAAATTGAATGATTACTCTTGACTGTCGACTTGTTTGTCGACTTGTGTACTGAACAGAAATAACAATAAAGAAATCTGTAAAGTAATGGCATTTCATACAAACGTGTAAAAACAAACCGAAGGTTGTTGGCAGTTAAATTTTAAATATGATCTGCGTATGTCTCTTAAATTCTTTTGAAACTGTTCAAAAGAATTTACTTACTTTACATAATATCAAAAATTAATTAAATCGCCGCCTACTAAATGTACTAAAGGTCAGTACCTTTGTAGCTTTATGAAGCGATGCACCACGTCAGTAAATTTCGCTCAATTTCTTTTCGCTATTGTGCATCGTCTGGTAAAGGCGTAAAAGTCGAATATACACTTCAAAACTGGCAATTTAGCGCCCATTGAGCCAATATCTGCCAGTGAATATTTAAGATCTTGCGCATAACCGTTAAAATGCAGGGTATCGGAAGTACCCGAATGCCCGGGGGAACCGTCCGGTCTCTCGAGATTCGCGTGTAGTTCGGTTTAACGATGTGCCTGCTACCTACGCTTTGTTTAAAAATATTCTGAAGTAGGCGGCGATTTAATTAAATTTTGATATTATGTAAAGTTAACGAAGTAGCAGAAGCCATTGAGAAATGCTTTACATCGATAACTTGATATTTTGCGCTAAAACATTTGGGAATATTTTCATGGTAAGGGTTCCATTCAGAAATGATTTTGTTTTATTGGGACAAAGTCTTATTTGAACAATACTTTCACGCAGTAGAGGTCTATACAAAGGCTACTATCTGTCCAGAAAAGACACATGATAAAACAAGTCAACCACAGTAAAGTAAAGAACAAACTCAAGGAAATAATTTTCTGTGGTTCAAAGAGTCGAGCTGTTCGTTTCCCAATCTCTGAGTTATATTACTGTCTTATATTCTATACTCAACCATTGGGAAGTTTTTTTGCAGTGCAATTTATGTTGTGGTACCCGTAAATAAGGTTTATATTTGCACTGACTGTATGATGAAGAAGTTGCGCAATAATTGCAAAATCAAAAGTTCTATGAGAAAACTCCTATGTGTCACACAGACGAAAATTTATCTTATATGGGATCCGTTTTTTCCTTTTGAGGTACGTAACCCTAAAATCGGTTTATATCCAAGTCTAATTTCACGAAATACAACAACATACCATCACGCCTATATTCCCCGAAGGGTTAGGCAGAGGTGTAACAATGTACACCCACAGTTCGCCGGTATGTTTAGGTCCTATGTTACATGGAACCTAAACATACCGGCGAACTGTGAGTGCCCGGTTAATGGCAATAGAATCGAACACAAGATCTCTAGCGTAGCAGTCGCGATTAGGACCGCTAGACTACCGAAGCAGTTACGAAATACCGGTTGTTATATTCACCGTAATTTCATAGGTAAACGTAATTTTCCAAATTGATTTGTAGGCGTCATTTTAATATAATTACAATCACTTACCCAATATTCGATCGCACGTGGCTAATTTAATTTTGTTGAAGAATACATATTTGTGTCTAAAATCATCAAAAACTTTCGAGGGCCCATGTTTTCTGTAGGGTTGCTTCCACAGAGTATTTGCAGAACAAGATAATTTTTGCTATACAATAAAAATTGCCTCGTTAGCCTAGTGGTCCTAAGCGCGACTGCTACGCTAGAGGTCTTGGGTCCGATTTCCAGGTCGAGACAAAAGTGTTATTGGGTCTTTCTATGATATTCTCAGTAGCAGCTCGGAGTTAGGATTTGTGCCCGGTTAATGGCAGGCTTGCCCCCTATTATATAGGACCATAACATACCGGCGAACTGTGGGTGTGCATTGGTACACCTCTGCCTAACCCTTCGGGGAATACAGGCGTGACAGTATGAGTTAAAAGTGTTTTGGTGTACACATTATAATTATCATTTGAGAATTTAAAAAGAAACTGCCCATTTAAGCGCTCCTTCACTCTAATATAACAATATGTGAACGCACACACAGCATTTGCCTGTACCGAATATAACAATCCAAGATTTGATATAACGCAATACGTTACAATTGATGTTACAAATTGTATTACGGGTGCTTCCATTCACTACTGTTATGTTACAAATTGTATCATTACAGGTTACGCACTTTCATGCTCGAATCTGAACTGATACATTACAGGCAAATGGGCAGACTAACTGAAGAATTGAATAAAAACAATGTTTTAATTGCTAAAGCCTCGGTAAAGTTTTACGAGGCAGTTGCCTCGGTAGCCTAGTGGTCCTAAGCACGGTTGCTACACTAGAGGTCTTGGGTTATATTCCCAGGTCGGGCAAAAAGTGTTACTGGGTTCTTCTATGAAATTCTCAGTAGCAGCTCGGAATTAGGATTTGTGCCCGATTAATGGCAATGGGCTCGCCTCCTATTACATGGGACCTAAACATACCGGCGAACTGTGGGTGTACACTGGTACACCTCTGCCTAACCCTTCGGGGAATACAGGCGTGATGGTATGGTTAATTGCTAAAGGATTTTTGTGATTTCGCACATAGGTATAGGTCAAGACGATAGCGTCACTTTATTTTATCATCATCATCTACTTAGCCTTTTCCCAACTATGTTGGGGTCGGCTTCCAGTCTAACTGGATGCAGCTGAATACTAGTGTATTACATGGAGCGACTGCCTATCTGACCTCCACAACCCAGTTACTGGGCAACACGATAACTTCTTGGTTAGAGTGGTTGTCAGACTTTCTGGCTTCTGACTATCCGTAACGACTGTCAAAGATCTACGAATGACAGCCGGGACCAACGGCTTCACGTGCTTTCCGAGGCACGGGGGTGTCTCACCACCAACTTCCAAACTTCGGGCTGCTACTAAGCAAATCCTAATGGAAAACCCAGTAACACTTTTTGCCCGACCTGGTAATCGAACTCGGGACCCCACGCTCATCAGTCGATGATAGCGGTCACTTTATTTGAATACAAAATAAATTTTAGGTATACGCATCTTGTATCTTTTCACGATCTGTAGTCGTTCCTCTATACAATAAATCGCATGGAATATTTAGAAGAACAAAGCCGGCTGCGAAATTTAGCAACCATGGTTATATGGCATTTGGCTTCAATCCAATACGCAATACGGTTATTTATATTTATGTTATACAATACGCATTTTGAATAAAGGGCCGTACAATACAAGCTTATTTGGCAATTGCTCTTCGTATCGATGTCACTGATATGTGGTTTGTGGCCAATCGTAGTGGGACTAATTAATGAGCGGTCTACCAAACAGGTAGGTGGTCTACATACCAACGATCATGCAATTATTCCTCTGAATTCTACAAATAAATTGAATTTCAATCATTTTATTCCATTCCAATTTCAAAAAGTTTAAAGGTGTGCCATTTATAGGATTAACATCCCACGCTACCTGTAGAATGTATTGAGGGAATAATGTAACTTAATTAAGTCCTTGTAAAGATGTAGGTCGAACTATTTTTACCTTAATTTGCCGTGCGTAAGGATTAGAAGTCGTACAGTAAAATGTTTACGCATTTAGAATAGATTACCGTGGCCACCTACTGGGACTAACTTACGTCATTTTTGCATCGCTGAAATTTTGAGGTTAGATGAAGGAATATGTCGATAATGGACAACGGTTTTTAAACATACTTTTTAAGATTTTATTTAAAAATTTAGCCTCTAAAATAATATATGCTGATGTGTAACCTCCATTAAAAAAAATAGGAAAGCCTTTGTTCTCGTGGTTATCAAATTTTCCCATAAATTTTTAACTTCAACTTATGATTTTTTTCATTGTCGTATAAAGCTGTCTCTGTATTCCCCATAATAATCGGGCCAGCGGTTAGCATTATTCCTATTTTTAGTATTGAAACTGTATTTCTACGCGGAGCATACGACAATCTTTCTTTTGTACCCTTTTCTATACTATTTAATAAGTATTATTCATGGATGAAATTACCTTTGGCAAATATCTTAAACGAACAGACGCGATACAAATTAGGTAAAATGGGCAATGTCAAGGTCATTTGTGATTAATGTAACGTTTTTTTTTTCTCCTAAATAGTATAGTTTTCTCATTTCGAAAGCCACAAGGACATGCGATAAAAAAATACGTAATCCCGAACATCGACACCGGCTGAATAATAAATGGAGAGAGATACTTAAAAGTTCCCTAGAGTCGCGGGTAGGATGAAACAGTTGCCAACCCTCCAAAGGTCAAGGTCAAACGAGACGCGAATGGGATGGTACGCGGAAATCATAACGAAATGAAACAACTGATGAGGTTAAGAGGGTTATATCTTTTCCCCATGCACCCACTCATATTTGTCATCATAACGGATTTTATTGCCTTATGTTATTGCTCCTTTTATTGTATCTTCAGTTGGTGACCATAAATATTACTTTGCATACCTTCTTAAATTGTAGGTATTACATTAGTTATGTGATCTTTTTTGTTAGTCGTTTTCTTAAGTTGGATTTAGTTTTTCTTTTTCTAATAAAATAACGTTTATTTTGCTAAGTCTTATAACATACCATTACGCCTGTATTCCCCGAAGGGTTACGCAGAGGTGTACCAATGTACACCTACAGTTCGCCGGTAATTCAAGGTCCCATGTAATAGGGGGAGAGCGTATTGCACTAAGCCTATTTATTGCATAATTGCTAAATCTTATAGTGTCGTAAAAATATATTTAAAAACCAGTAATCAATATTTATGTGAGCACTAGGGTTGATTGGTTACGAGGCAAAATTAATTAATTTTAACATAATAACCATTTACCTTAATGGTTTATAACTAAATAAGGTTATTTCTACTCATAACCTTTCGGTGGTATTGCGTCCTTGGTGGTCCTTTTGGTAATGTTCCGATTCTCGTAATAAAACCTTCAGCCGCCCCAAAGGACCACTTTCGGATTGGATAAAGGTTTAAATTAATAACATTTATATAACTGATGTTTATACATTTTAGTAACTATCTAGAATACAATAAATATGAATATGTAAATGAACAGTGATCAAAATATTAGGACCAATTTCACCAAATTTCTATATCTAGTATATTTTATTCGTGGAATAAATTGACTTCCACGAGTTTTTTTATGTAAAAAACTGATAAAAATTTAAATTTATTTGCAGGTTAGGAGTATAACAATTTATAACGCAATGGCTGACTATATTAAAATCCTTATACGAAAACTTTAAATGCTTACAGATCGTAACTTCATATATTTAAGGGTAATTGAATCAACTATTCGGTGGGGAAAACATCGTTCTTCATTAACTAAAACAAACGATATCCTTCTATATTTGAAGTGTACGAAAGCCGTCAACGTGTTTCTCTTATAAAGCTTATTCAATTATTCAATTTAACTGAACGAAAATGATGTTACGTGTGTAGTCGCCACTTAAGCCTCCGGCTGAGGGTTTATTGAGTTTGAGTGCGCTCTTAAAGAGAAGGCTTCCTGGGGAGTCCAAGATTCTGCTGACGTAATGTCATTGTGTGATGTATTTATGTAATGTACGTGTCGTTGAACATTCAACCATACATACATTACATACCGGTCCATCATAGCTGAACTAAAACTGTTTCTGCTGTGAAAGGCGGGTTCGCGGTTTTGGAAGGTGACTGCAGAATTGGAAGACGTGATTTGAAAGATTCTTATTGTGTTTCGACTTTTTTTTTTTTTTGGGGGGTGGGAAATCAGCAAATAACTTCTCCCGCCCTGGGCGGGGCGGGAGGGAGTGTCAGACTTTTACTGACTAAAACCCACCCATGTTCCTTCTTGTGCCCTATGCGTTCCGGGGGCGCGGTATCTCTTACGAACAACCCGCAGCCATTGTGTTTTGACTGCGTCGTAGGTCTCGTGGTCACATGCGCGACTGTTGATGGAATCAAACACAGGACCCCTGGGTTTGATTACTAGGTCGGGCAAATAGGGTTATTGGATTTTAGCATATAATGTTATTGGGCAGTGTGACACCTCCGTGACTCGAAAAGTTAGTGAAGCCGTTGGTCCTGCGCCTAATCTATCCTAGGTCGTGACGGATAACTGACTAATCCGACTATAGACAGTAAGAGAAAAGAGAATACACCTGTGTTTGCGCACACTTTTGTGAACTACACATATCTTGCCTGCATACTTGGCTAGTTTCCGTTGAGATCGGTCGGTAGGATACTATTGCGTTTTACTTGTCAAGTATTTTATACTTAACTTGATTAAATATTAATAGTCCATTATACCTAAGTGCTGGCATAAGAGTCTATGGAATTTAGATGCATCAGTGAAGTCAGTTTTATTCTCGTGTGTAAACAAACAATAAGTAGACTTGATTAACATAATCACATTAATTACCTTCCGAGGGAGCGGCCTTATCAACGATCATCAAGCATAAATCATGAAGTAAATATTATGCAAAATGCCGATATATGACAGACTTATGCAGATAAATATCTAATTAGAAACTTGTAATGTAATGGTTTGAAATGTCACGTGTTTCAAGTTAAGTTATACGAGTATGTAGGCGGAGCCCACATGCGCCAACGACACATGGCTCTCGAGGTTTTATTAAACGGATTCTTCTTCCTATTTGCCGATTGGAAAATTCCCTGCGAGGGACTGGGAATTCGATTACGCCTGTCGTATGCCTCTCTTGTTTACTTGTCTCGATAGTAATGAAATGTAGTGACTTCATTGTTCAACTATATTTATTCTCATACATTTCCATCGGCCATTTGTAAATCCGGTTTGATGCCTATAAAGTCTATACGGGTATCGAAAAATTGACGCAGATTGTTTTTATTCAAACAAATGGAGCTTGGCATTTTTCGGAACAAATGGGACGCGAAAATATTTGCACTTGTATAGAATTTGTTACTGCGATTGTCAATACTCGCATTTATTCTATTTTCAAAAGTCTGGTGCCGCGTACGGTCACTATGATAACTCCAACATTTTATTTTTGTGTCTATTCAAAACGTGAGTTCTCCCTAAAACAATTTTCACAAGTTAAAATAGTTTTCGAATTTTTCAAACTTGTTGTTAGTTTTTAACTTATTCGTTGTTCATTGTTGTTGTTATTTTCAGGTGTTTGGTGTCGAAATTGTTTGATGTCTGCTCGAAGTCAACTCCCGAACAGATGGAACAGCTCGATGAGATCCGAATACCGTGGGGTAGCGGCATCGTCGGCTATGTTGCCGAGAGCGGCGAGCCCGTGAACATTCCCGATGCGTATAAGGTTTGTGAAAAGTTGCATTTTCAAAGACATTGTGTTAAATATTTTTTGAAATAGTAAGGTTAATAACATGAACTGAAGGAATTGGGTCTGAGACATCATTACCAAACCCGAGAGAGCGGGAGACAAAAGATTTATTAAAAACAGCGTTTAAATTCAGCCAAGCTTTGAAATAATAATTATATTTTCATGACACTGCTATAAATTATTCTGTGACACTGAAATGTCTCGGGAATATTCGTAATACTCAATGTCACAAAATTCGTCCGTCGTTTTTTTATTACGGGAAATAGACGAAATTATTTTGTTTGTCAGATTTTTAATTTATTTCGCCAGATCATAATCGTCTAGTGGAAAATTGTTGATAAAAAGATCAGAAAGTATGTGGTTTAAGACCTTTTTTTATACTTCCATTTCTTCATGAATTCGAAGTAACAGTAATCTTATTTAAAAGGAAGGGTGAGGTAATTGGAATCAAGGATAAAGCAACGTATTTATAAACGAAAATCCCGACTGCTTTGCCTAACTAACACTTAGATAATTAGCAAAAAAATCACGAACGGAGTTTCGTACGAGAAGTCTATGCCTTAAGACATACCTATTGTACGTAATGAAAAGAGGTAAACACGGCTCGACTCAAAGCTACCTCATTTTACGCCCCACTTGATTCCAAAAATAACCTCCGTAATGAAAACTCGCATTTTAAGAATGTTTGCAGACCTCGACCAAAATAGCAATTTCACCTCAAACATTTGCATTTTTTACTTTATTACGTTACCGAATAAGTCAGCCGGCATTTTTTTAATTGGATTAACTTCATCGGAGTAGAAATGTCATGTTCGTTGGACTCGTACAGGAATTGACGCAGAAGTCAGGGGTGAAGTACAAAGGTTTTTGTTTTTTTTGAAAAAAAAAAAATCAAATTCTTTTTTCTGTATATTGACCTAAAATCAGTTGGTTTGATTGAAGTCTACGGACCCTTTTATCAAAAAAACCAGATGAGGTAAATCATTGTCATATTATCAAAAAAATAGCCAATTATATATTATCCACTATATAATAGAGCTCGACAAGACTTAGGCCCCTATCACACTGGAGTTTTTTCGAGGCAAAGCGAGCACGCGACGGGCGCGCTACGTTATCGCCGCCTGAGTGTGGCGGAGCGGGTTGCCGAATGCGACTGTACAAAATGGTTTCGGCGGCGCTATTCGCGGCGCTATTCGCGGCGAAACCGCTGCGCTCTCGCCTCGGTTTGAATTCGCTCGGAAATCGCTAGTGTGATAACGCCCTAAGACACAAATGTAATTTCTAAAATCCAGTAAAGTAGTATCATATTAAATTAGTTAGAGCAATTTCCTAGGATTTTACAGAAATAATAATAGATTTATGCCTCGGTAGCCTAGTGGTCGTAAGCACGACTGTTACGCTAGAGGTCTTGGGTTCGATTCCCAGGTCGAGCAAAAAGTTTTATTGGGTTTTTCTATGAATTTCTCAGTAGCAGCTCGGACTTAGGATTTGTCCCTGGTTAGTGGCAATAAGCTCGCCCCCTATTACATGGGACCTAAACATACCGGCGAACTGTAGGTGTACATTTGTACACCTCAGCCTAACCCTTCGGGGAATACAGGCGCGATGGTATGTTGGTTCAGTCAATTTTTGATCAAGCTAGTTCTTTTCATATTATAATGTTATACCTTCTTTGTTAAACGGGCTATACGACGCAAAATGATTTTTTTACATCGGACCAGTAGTTTCTGTGATCAGTGTGTTTAAACAAACAAACTCTTTAACTTTACAATATTAATATTGAATACATTTGATATAATTCAAAACAAAAAAGAGCGGCCTTCCCCGCAATTTATAAAGTCCCTAAAACAAATGACTGCGTTTAAAACGACATAAGTTAATGAAGCAAAATAATATTTTGTTTCCAGTGACCCAACTCGGGGTCTCATGAAATATATGAGACGCAAAACAAAAAAATGTAACAGTAATATCCTTTTACGACTGGTCATTAAACACTGACAGTAGCAGGACTTATGTACCAACCCACCTACATAGTTCTGTGTATATTTAGCGAAGTTTTTGTTTGTATGTAGGTAGAATTGTTTTAACAATATCAGTTTGGTATTGGACTTTAGAGTAGTGATAAAAAAAATTAATTAATAATATATAATTTTTTTACTGCTTCGTTGGCCTAGTGGTCCTAAGCGCGACTGCTACGCTAGAGGTCTTGGGTTCGATTCCCAGGTCGAGCAAAAAGAGTTAGTGGGTTTTTCTATGAAATTCTCAGTAACAGCTCGGAGTTAGGATTTGTGCCCGGTTAATGGCAATAGGCTCGCCCCCTATTACATGGGACCTAAACATACCGGCGAACTGTGGGTGTACAATGTTACACCTCTGCCTAACCCTTCGGGGAATATAGGCGTGATGGTATGTGAGTTTAAAATACTCTCTCTACGGTAGATTATTTTATGACAAAATGTGTATGGGTAAAAGTTTATTAAAGTAAATCACAAGGTGTCTTTGATAAAAGTCACTTTTTATACTAATATTAATTGGACGAATCGACTATAGATGGAGTAATTAAGAGCTAATTTTTTTTTTTAAACTCCGACCCACACTAGGAATTTCTCCTGTGTCGTGGGTGCGTTTACAAACATATAAACTCATATACACAAACAGCCAGACCCGAAACAACTATCTGCAGGCCATATACAAATATTTGTTCCGTGCGGATATCGAACTCGCGAGACGCAGCGCAGCAGCCAGCCGCTCAGCCACTGCGCCAACCGTGCCGTCAATTATTTGTTTAAGTTCTTAAATAGAAGAAGAAATTCTCTTACGCTTTGATTGATTCAATAATTATAAACTAGTTACTAAGAACTTCTAAAAACGTTTTCATTTCTTTCACTATCCAAAAGAAATACATTTTCTCTAAGTAATTACCGTCTTTTCAACATATTTGCAGAGTAGTACGCAAAACTTTTATATGCAGCAGCAGAACGATGTTTTCGAAACAAAAAACAAGCAGTATTGTTCTTAACATACGAATATAAACTACAGTCGAACATTTTTCACCAGACTGTCATTAGGTCTGCATTTTATCACCTGAACATTTATCTACGCACATTTGTATTTCTTGCTCACGGCTGGGTTCCGTCAAATGATCGCGTTTAAGTTAATGTGCCATTTTTATCTGGCTAAATTTGGTAACAGTTGGAATTTCTTCTTAGTTGCCCCATTGCTCATTGAGTTGGTTGGGGATTTCATTATTGGTTTTTCAAAAATGTTTTTTTTTTGGTTTACACAAAAATAGATAAAAACGTTAATAGATAAAGTGTTATTGAGTTTTTCTATGAATTTCTCAGTAGCAGCTCGGAGTTAGGATTTGTGCCCGGTAAATGGCTATAGGCTCGCCCCCTTATTACATAGGACCTAAAAACATACCGGCGAATTGTGGGTGTACATTCGTACACCTCTGCCTTACCCTCTGGGGAATACAGGCGTGATGGTATGTAGATAAAAACGTTTTATTTGTAAACATGAGTAGATGATATACGTAAGTTTATTGCATGATGTGGGGTTAGATATGAAATGGCTTACATGAGGACACAATAAGTGTTGTAATATCAACACTTATTTGTGTTACAAATCGTTTATGGAAAAAATACTGTGAGTCTCAATGCGACATAGACCTACTGACCCTATCTATCGTTAGCGCATTATGTCTATTACTTTAATCCTCTACATTACACACGACACACCACACACACTAGTACACCTCTGGCTAGCCCTTCGGGGAATACAGGCGTGCTGGTCTACCTCTGCGTCCCTAAAAATCGAATGATCCCTAAAACTTAAGTTACGCGCGTAAAATAAACCGGTAAAGCTATTTCATCCGTCAAACAAGTTATGCGTAAAAGGATTTTAGTTTGTACACTCCTCGCCCCGAATTTGTATACAATCCACTTATGCTACTCCTAAGCTTTTAGGTAGCCTCTTACATTCAACAGATTTATGAAAGAAGAACGTTCAAGGTGAAAGAGAAATGTATTACCGGTATTAAGATATGGCAAAATATCGTTTGATGTATGATTTTGGGACGCTCACTATTGAGAGTCTAATAGTAAATAATAAATAAATTCTAGATAGAAAGGTGGAGCATATTTTGAGACATTCCTGGAAGATTCTTGTTCAACGGTTGTAAAAGCTATCACTATCCCGCACTGTTTCTGCAGCACTCGCGATCGCAACAGGGTTGATGATATACTAGTTATTGTGTTTTTATATTGAGTTATGTTTAAAATTACAACCATCGCGAACCTAGTCAAATTGCGAGAAGAACTTAACATCGCGATTCAGAAAAACACGCTCACCTAACAACGCCATCTATTGGCTTGAATACAAACAATATTTCCAGCAACGTTAGGTTCACTATAGAGGTTTCAATGCAATTCCATGTGATGTACGCCCACAGGCGTTGAAGTACCAAGCTTCTATTATTCAAACACTGTTGTAATTTTTATACCTGACACATTGTTGGCGACGCCCGCCCATAGTCGCCGTTACGAGCTAAATAATGCTTCATAAAAGCTGTATTAAGTTTTTCGAAAAGGCTGTCATATAATTTTATTTTTAAGCCCCGAATTAAAGAGAGGGTTGTTAAAAGTTTGACGTCATGTCTGTCTGTGGCATCTTTGATTTTAAACGGGTGAACCGATTTGAATGCGGTTTTTTTATTTAAAACAGGTTTCCTAGCGATGGTTCTTAGATATGTTTTATCAAAATCGGTTCAGCCGTTTCAAGGTTATCAGCTTTGTTGTTAGCTGCTGTAGGGACTGTCGGAGGTTACTTAAAATATTTAATTTTATTACTTGTTACTAGAAAGCCTTTTATTAAAATAATGCTACCCGAATTACTTGTGACGGTCTAGTGGTTAAGACATCCGCGTCTAATGCATGAGGGTTCGATACCGGAAAGTGCCAATGTGACTTTTTTCGATTCGTGTTTAAGTTTATTTTAAACAGTGAAGGAACCGTTGTGAGGAAACTTATACTTATAATTAACAAACCATATGGACAGTACATTTTTAAAAACTTTAATGACTTAGATTAAGGATCTTTGAAATATAAGTACTTCTTTAACATTGCAATTAACTTGAGCAAATAAATTAACGAAGAATTCCTGTTGAAATGACTCTTCCCATTTATTATTTCTTTTAAATTAATGAAGGACATTTTAAAACCATTAACTTTTTAATTGGATAATATCGCGTAGTTATTGTACAAGACGATTAAAAACAGATTTAATTATTTGTGTCCGCGTAATTGCTAATCTAGACATGTTATCACGATATTCTTAATGTCTCGTAATTTGTCTATCACTTATCCAGTACTTTTTTATAGTACACGTTAGTACCTGTATACCTAATGCACATCTTATGCGTATTAAAAGTGCGAAAAGTAATGTATTTTTCTATTTAGTACCTATCCTAAACTCCTACCTACCTGACCTCTTCAGGTCTTCTAAACTACTAAATTAATTTTGAAACCAATTTAGTAGAGAGATTAACCCATATAGAGCCGCGTAATAAATATCAGAAAAAAAAACTTCGCACAACCACAGCTATAAGTTTAGAAAAAATATAATAAAGCGAAAGCAAAAAACGTTTAGCGCAAAGTTAAACACGGCTAAGTGGTTGGAGTCTTAAAAGCAAGTTAAATATTAACGAAATATAACAATGGATATTTGGCCTCTTGTATTTTTAGCGCACCGTCTAGTAACAGCTCTCATAGATCAATTTCAGTCTCGCACCTGTCAAAACTTTCCCTTAACAGACTGTAGGTAATTATTTGCGGTGTTTCGCCTTAAATAGTCCGAAAATTCCCACCCGTCGGACTACGCGTCCCGGAGTTTACCCGAAAATTCCCTATCTGCCGTAACGATGAGATGAGTTTGGTAATCAGTTTGATTCGGTATATTAAGTGAATAAATTATTACTATAATTAGAATTTTCACTCGGAGTAACTCAATAAGCCATTTTCGGATCGTTTCGTTTGTTAGTTGTGATTTTGGGAGGTATTTTCATGGAAATAATCGCATAGCTTTACCGAATAATTTTCTTTTAGTTTTGTACTGAGACACTGCTTTGGTTTTTGCATATCGAATTTAGAAGTGGCATTGGCATCTCTGAAATTGTCCAGCACAATCGGTCTTAGCAGCTAATTAAGAAGCAAGGTCATCACTCTCTTCGTGGGGTCACTTTCCAATATCATTCCTAGCATTTGATAAATGTTTCTAAATAAAATGAACAAATAAATCTACAATTTATTGAACAGTAGTTGGAATTTAGACAACTTGTTAAAAGTGTTATTAATGTTTTTGCATCTGTAACTAAAATTAATCGCTCCGCATTTAATTCACTAGCAAACGAATAGATAATCTGACGTGATGAATGTCATCCAGTTTTATATTTGTGTTGTTCATTATTATTCTCAACATAAATCTGTCATCGATTGTTTCTTATCTATTGACACTCACTTAATCCAAGTATTGTAATATATCTTCGTGGACATGGCTCTGATTTATGGGAACAAATGTCCATTGTACTTGGCCGAGGATGGGGCCTGTTCGCGAAGCGTTCTCTGCCTTCTAGCGCGAGTTTTATTCATCGATGTCAATTTTTCATTCTGCCCCGCAAGGATCAAGCGTATCTCATTCATCAAGGGCTTCGAAGAATCTCTCTAGAGGTGATTTTACTTATGTAAGCGGTTTTTCTTGTTCGGTTTTCTCCCGTAGGATTTTATTTGTGAATTCGTAATTTCGGTTGAGAGAATAGTAGCTTAGCTTCTGTTGTTGTGCGGTATATAACACTTCGTAAGGTTAGGCAATATTGCAAAATATATAAATTGACAGCTAGACTAGACCCTACTCTGAATATATATTACTTTCTTTTTGCGAGCTAATGTACATGTAGGTAATTCCTCTGTTTAAATAATAAGAACACGAACGATAAGTTGACATACATATAACAATATCGCCAAACGGCAAGCGAGGGAAGTTTTTTGAATAACGTAATCGCTATTTATTAAAAACATCCGCATTCTCCTTTTAAATTCGCAACATTGTAGTCACATTGCGAAAATAAAATCCCTCCAGCCAAAACAGCGACAAAATGTAAGCGTTTGAATTTCTCCCTGCGAAGAAATTCTACCATTTCATGTAATCCGTGGAACGGGCACACCGCCTCGCTGAGATTCGTCAGAACAGGACGAGTGCACATAAATTATTCCCAGCGACACGATCCACTGCTGGATAAATTGCGCGCTTAAAAATGCTATCCCTCTTTAGTCACTTCATGAATTCGCTGATGCCGACCCAGCTGGGTTTACCAACAGACTCAAATAAACAAGCTTTCAAATACTGTCTTTAGTTTATTTATCTGCAGATGGTAAGATAAATAAATATGTGGGTGTTTTCTTCAAAGATAGCTTGACAAATAATAATGTTACACGTGTTTTGGCGGACAGGCGTAGAACGTGTGGTTATAGTAATAAATGAAACAGCAGGCAAGATGTTTATGAGTATCTTATACAAATGCTTAATAAATTATTCAAGTGTAAAGAAATATTTGAAAAACACGACCTGAAACCAAAAGTCTAAGAGAATATATAAACATTGGATGTGTCTCGTACGTGGGACTTATAAATGTACATCTAGTATGGTACAATTCAGTGTATTATGAGTATTTTGTGTATGATACGTACGCCTCCGGTCATGAATATTATAGCAGAAGAATATGTCTTCTTTAGGCTCAGAGCTTGTTTAAATTATGAACGTGATTCATTTATCTTTAGCGTACTGGCATCAAACGAAGAGGAACGTTCTTTTTAGACGTTTTGTGTTTTCTGTTATTTCCATTTGGTTACTTTCAAAGCTTTTTGTTCTCTTGAAGGCCGATCCTTTTGCAGATTAATTCTCTGTTTTAACTAGATGGTATCTTAAGATGACTATGGCCTCCCATCCTGGCCCGCCTCCAAGCCCCTGACCTTGCCAAGATTGCCAGTTCATGCGTGCTCACGTACCCACTGTTTATGAAAACGATTTGCATACAAATGCCTCTGAAAGATCGCACTAAATAGATTGCGTACAATATGGCTACACTACTACACTTTATTTTTTTCTACTTCGATAGTCATATTACGTAGTTTGAAGCAGACAAACTTCGTTATATTGTGACAAAGTGCGGCCATGTTCGTCAACTTGACTGGAAAATTGTCAGTTAGTGTCAACGTTTTCTATTTCATGCTCCGTTTCATTGTGTGATTGCTTTGTAAAGACACCTAATGTACTGTCACTGTCACCATGTTTTATATCTCTAGTGTTTTAATGAGTTATCTTAACTTACCTTGTTCGAAAACGTTGATGATATTTCCAGAAGGGTTATTTTATTTCCTTTTGATTTTGTTATTTGAATTAACAAGAAGCGCTGATTCGTGTACGCCTACCTCATTATGATCTTGAAGTAAATTAATTTCGTGATAATTAAATGCCGTCATGGTTTCTTCGTTACTTGACACCCGTACTCATTAGGTAATTAAACATACCTTTACTCGTGGCTTCTCATCGTAAGAAAATTTTGGGAACACATAAAACAACGTTCCCTTTGTAACCGCTTCAGTGTTCTTTGTGTTTATTCTTGTAATTGCTCGGCTTCATGAAACAGATTCAACAACAAAAACAGCTTCTAAATAAACTCCAAATTGGTGACACTGATTTTTTCTTATAATTTTGTTTTTAACCCTAACACAATAATGCATCTGCTATGTTGTCTTCAAAACCTATGGTCGACTGGTAGAGAATGCTTAAAGCATTAAGTCCGTCTTTGGATTTTTTTGTTCCATAAATTTTAAACTAATAAATTAATTAAACAAATATTTAACTATGTAACTGTCACTTGTATGTACTTTTAAATTTAACAGATATTGTTGAATATTAATGGTTCGTTGAGGTAGGCACGTAATTATACACAAATTTCCATAACCAATTGAAGCTCGAAGGTTACAGGAAGTTGACTTTTACGCTCCGCAGTAATACGTATGTACGTATTTATTTCTCGACGATAATATTATACGAAAAATTACATAATCTACAAAAACATACCTACTTACCATTTCGACATTGCTGTTGTGAAAATGAAATATTTGTCCATTTCATATTCCTTGACGACAGTTCCTATCGCTGTGTCTAGGGAAAAGTTGGCTGGCTAGAAATTTATCTACGTGTCCGCATTTTGGACAGGGTTTGACCCTTCTAATCTGACTACTTTTCAAAGTTCTTTTCGGACTCGGATTAGAGAGTTTGGTAGGTATCTACATATTACATTTTACATCTACCCGCAAGCGTCTGCTGTTGAGACACGAGTCCCTCGAAATGTCAATGTCTATTTCGGTGTACCTAGAGACAGTGTTCACTTGAAGGTATAAACTTTTGTTACTCGGTTAAACCTGCCTATTACATATGCTTCTTTAAGACTAAACGCACTGGAGCAGTTCGTTTGACAAACTGCACATTAACGGTTATCTTTTATCATACAGTTGATGTGTGACATTTGTCGTCCTATCATCGTTCGTGTCAGCAGTCCGCCACCAAACGCATAAGTTGAAAGGGCCTTTAAGCAATTCAAAGACACGAAAGCACTATAAAAAATCTATTTGTTAAAATAAAAACTCCATAAAACACACAACGTTTATTTGGGTAGCCTAAGATGTTAGTTCTATTATTTGAGAAGTAGTTCCAAGTAGTTTGTAGACAATAGTAGCGGTGCGAATCGTGTAACTTTCTGTGGGGATAATGGAGCCTTTGGAAGAAAAGCCAGCCTAACATTAGCACTTTTACGCTAAGCCGGCCACAAATCTGTTACATGTAGGAATAAAAAGTTTTATCTTTGGTTCGAGGTTTAACGGTTTCCGAGATTTTACATTAAACAAAGTATTAATATAGTAGTGTTAAGATGTAAGTAGAGATAACACAAAAAAAACAAACATTTATTTTTTTAATGGTTTCGAAAATATCTCAAGTTTTGATATGAGCTAGACGTGAACTTTCAATCCCTAGCATCGAATGATTACAGCTCACTTTATCCAAATTCCTTAAGGAAGATTTTTACAGATTGGCTGCTTACATGCATAAGATATTTCTGAAATCATGAAATAAATAAATATGATTGTTTTGTTTTAATATTATCACTGCATAAATCATAATCATGCCTTTTATAACCCTATCTATATTGTTTAAATAATGTTGACACCACTTTTATCTTTATCCATTCAGGCTCAAGTGCTGACAATAAAAACGCAGATACAATGCATGTTCACACGATCGATACCGCTTCGAAACCGACACAGTTTAAATTACTTATTGAGACGGTATACCATTGAAATGATATCGGTTTCACTTAAAGCTATTGTAGGGTATTATAGTCAAAATAATTATAAATTGACGTAAAGAATCTTCCAAATATAAGGCTCCGTTAAGTGTCTTTTTACACCATTTAGAATCAATGATGAAAACGTATCAAAGGGATTTTATTTGTCTGATGTTCAATATTAACGCTGTCACAGCGAGTCACTTGAAAGAATTAAGCATTCCTGAACTTCCAATTGGTACCCATTACTTTTACGATCCGTCCAAGATCAGAATCGTAAATGGAGACTTTGATCGCTGACGTTTTATTTTGACATCGGGTTTTGATTTCTGCGAACACTTAGACTAAAACTTCCACTGAGATCTTCTAGAGAGGAATCTTGTATCCGAATCGAATCTCGCGTATTCGATTTAAGACTATTGAGTTGGCAAGAAAAGTTTTATAAAATTTTATAGTCGGTCATGCTGCGCTAGTATAGCCTCTAACTTTGGTGAAACTGATTATGCGGAAGAAATTTTGATCTTGTGCCAAATATTCTATAAGAAAATTAATACCATAGTAATATTTCATCATCTAATTTGAAAGAATTTCTAATACACTGCATAATATTTTAATTATTTTACTGTGGGTGTATTGTTTTCAGTTGAAAATTTAATATGCTTGTCCAATTGTCGAATTTATGAACATGATTAGAAGTAACATTGTTGCTCAAATTTAACGATACACATTCATAGTTGGTACGTTGTCGGAATCAATATTAAATTACCCGAATGTCTCAAACAGTACCTAATGGCGGACGGAATTGCTACACGAATGCCGCAATCTGTCTTAGTCACTACTTCGCTATCGCTAAACATTACATTCTCATTACGAGCAGACCAACCAGAATAATGCGCCATGTTTGGTGAAGATTGGCTATTCGAGTTTTAAGATTTGTCAACATTGTTGCTGTTGGAAGATTTAGTTTATGATGTTGGACTTCATGTGTATTGCATCAAACCAATGTTTTCTGGTTGCCAACTTTATGGGCTTCGGACACGAGGCCAATTCACCAGTCAATTCAGTTGACTGGCCTTGATTTCAAATAAATTTACATCAAGACTAAATGAAAACTTATTCCTTTGGCAAATCCAAATTTAAGACGACAACGAATGTTATCTTACCAGCTATTAATATGCATAATATCAAGAATTTATATTGCCAAAAGGTTTTATTGCTTCAATTTCGAATTTCGCCGACAGATTTATATCGGTCAGACGTTTGACAAACGGCCTTAAACTCCAAAATATTCGCTCGGCTTCACTGAAAGTGTGATATGTAAGCTCAATGGATGGTTTAAGCCCAATCTGGCTCGTTGACAGGCGTTGGTAATGAACGGTGCCTCGCAATATATTTAAGCCTTTTGGCTTGGCTCCATTGCGCTGCATACGTTGGAGCGAGGTTCAACAAATGTTCGTGTGCATTGCATTGTGGCACCGGGCATCCAGTCATTCGACTCGTAATTTGGACGATACATCGGATTCCTCAAATCGCATTCTTTACTGGCCTGAGATTTACGGTGTTTGCTCGAATAAATTATTCGAAACTAGCGATCGAATTGGCCGCACGTGATGCCTTTACATGTACGATTTAACCAATAAATTTTAAGTTAAAACGATCTGTTGCCTCATCCACAGCGTCTGGATAGTCATGTGTGAGATGAGCTCTACTGAGATACCAAAAGTTGCCAAAGAAAATTCGTACTTACAACCGTAACACTATTTAGTTTGACGAACAACATCATTAATGAATTTCCTCTGTTAAAAGAATTGAAGCCGAGACGACAAATGCACTGCATTATATTTAAAGATTACATAAAGTACAACAATTACTACTTAATTATGTTAAGTAGAAATGTAGGTTGTTACGATAATGCGAATAGAAGTAATTTGTTTATTACGCCAGTAAAAGCTAACAATACAGAATAAGAATAAATCTCTATTTCGACTATTGCCAACACAACATTTTGTTTATGGGAGATTAGCCAGAGATGGTAAAGCTCAGGGGAAGTAGAAGGCTATGAGGGGGATATTGGGTTAGCATTGCCGCATTATCTACAGATTAATAAAAAATACCAATAAAATTGTCCCACGTATATATCTTTCATTGAAATTTTCGGAGTTGCACGCAAAAATAGTAAAATTCAAACGTCCAACAAGTAAAAAGAGATGAATGAGATGAACCGTAGTTATTTCCGGAAAGTATGTTGCAGAAGAAGCAATAATATTGAGAGGCGCCTGCGCCTTTGAGGACGGCTGCGGTTTGCGGTCACCACCACGGTTCCGATTACTCTGCCCAGTTCCTTTATTATGTGACTTTATTTAGAAGTAGCCCCATTCAGTCGAGTAATAATAGTTCAATTAAACACTTGCTAAATGAACATTGGAATGAGAAATTTTCTTATACAATTAAAGGCGTCCCAACATACCAGCCGCATTACCACCAGAACGATAATCATATCATATCATATCAGCCGTAGGACGTCCACTGCTGGTCATAAGCCCTCATAGATTTCCAAAAGGACCGGTAATTTCTAGAACGATAATGCCGCAGGTAAATAGATATAGAAAACGTTCTACAGATATCGCTCCTCAGATAATATCGCTCGTGTATCTGGGTTCCTTAAGGTTATTATAAGATATCAGTGTACTTAAATTAAGTTTTATTTTCTTGCAGGATGAAAGGTTTAACCACGACATTGACCAACAGACGGGTTATAAAACGAGGTCACTTCTCTGCATGCCCATTAAGGACATAAATGGAGAGGTCATCGGCGTTGCTCAGGTATGTAGTCTGTTTAAATGAAACCCATGATACCCATAAAGTTTTCATTTCAACGAATTTAACAACAAGATTGGTTTTATGTCATTATACAAATAAATCTTGTTTGCTAAAAGAAAATTTCGGGCTGTTTACATTTGAAATGTTGTTTCAAAAACATCTGGGAAACGGCAAAATGAGAGCTCAGCAGCGAAAAAGATGAAATCAAAAAAGTTTCCAACAGCCTAAGCGTGTTATTAATATTCCGACGTGGAATTGAAATTGGTTTGGGAATGTTGGTGAAACTTTGTATTATCTCATGGCATCTGCCTGTTAACAATGTCCCAACAGCACAAAGTGAATTGGGACGTCACTTCCGAACAAATTTTAAAATACGAATTACTGTATTTTTCATAAGCCTTTATTTAACTTCACAGAGAAGCTTCACAGCAAAATTAACGAATTTCTCTAAACATTTGACTTTTTTATCTGACATTTGCTTTCGCACATACACTTTCTTTTGATTAACGAGCGTCAGATATTGGAACAGCTTTTTAGTGTTTTTCTTTTGTATTGAACAAAAGAATTTGTTTACTGTTTTATAGCTATAAATCTGACTCGATTTATAGAATTGAAGGTTTCTGTGAATTTCCTTGCAAACAATATTGAATTATTTTTTAAATTCTGATATTATTATATCACCTTAAAAAAATAATTTCACTGATCATAATATATCTTTCAGGTTATAAACAAACAGAGCGACGGCCCTTTCACGTCTTACGATGAGAAGGTGTTCTCATCCTACCTCCAGTTCTGCGGCATCGGTCTTCGGAATGCACAGCTTTACGAGAGATCCCAGTTGGAAGTCAAGAGGAATCAAGTCCTCTTGGACCTCGCCAGGATGGTGTTTGAAGAACAGAGTACCATAGAGCACATGGTGTTAAGGATACTTACGCATACACAGAGCCTCATTAGATGCCAACGAGTGCAGGTATGTGTAATAATTTTAACATTTGTGGTTACCAAAAAGTGCCTTTTTTGGTCTATATTTCTTTAGAAGAACCAAGAGTCCAGGATCAATTATATGGATAATATTTAAAGGTTTTTGTTTCTTCAGCACAAGATTTGAATTATTACGAATGACTTTTTAAATCTTCATTGCTCACCCACTGGTCTTGATTGAGTTTGGTTTATAATCTACGTAGAATATCGTGTAGCCATTCCTTACGTTTATAAGATCTTGTATCTTAACTTCTCCTCCCAAATCTGTTTCTACGTCAAGTAAGGCGAAGTTAAGTTTAGTTGCACACGCCCCAGGTAATGTACCAGATAATACATGGTGAAACTTCCAAATGTTGTTTATCTTGTTAGTCCAAATGGAAACTTGTAAGGGTATCTCGCAATCTAAAAAAAGTTGGTAATCCATACAAACTAGGGTAAAGCGAGCTGATCTCAAAGTTATCGCAACTATTTACATGTTTGTTTATTAAAGAAAATCTGAATAAAATGTTCTTATATTTATTGTATTAACGCAGAAGGCGCGCTTACAGCGCTTTCATTTAAAAGGCTTTTCGCTTCATTGCTCCAACTAAAACCCTCAAAGACATCATGCCCTCGTATTTCAATTATGTTCTTTGAAATTTGAATTTAATTATCCCTTTGAAGATAGCTTCCCATCAATTTCTTAGTGGTATTTATTATTTCCACAGCGCTCCTTATTTCATGATTGAAATCGAATTTCAATATAGAAATAAGTTTTGATAAATTGATTCATTCAATCAACGAACAATTTGGGTCGACTCACTTTTAATATCAATTTCAATTTAATTCGAAATGCTTTGAGACGAGAAAATTAATTTTGCTTGTTTTCCTAATGAAACGTTCGAGCCGAGGCGTTTTGTTTACCATTAGTGTTATAGTCAAGGATTGTTAAAAGTGCTTTTATATTGCATCAGTAGTTTGAGATGTTATTATTTCGAATTAATACTTAGGTTCTTTGTAAGTATTTGCTGTGATTGAACTTTGCGCTTTAATATGAGAATACCAAGTAACAAATTAATTATCTGGCAAAAGCGTGCGAATATTCTTGCCATGTTTATTCATTCGTGTATAATTTAACAAAGTCTAGGTCTAGCCGTTTTAATTCGAAATTGTATTCAAATATACCTATTGTATGAATGGGAATTAATCCGCTTTCGGGTCCAATGAATTGAGCAGCTTTGTGAATAAACGACAAAAAGGGGTTAAAGGTGTTATATTTACATCAGAGTAATTAACATTCATATCTTTTGTTTATTGTTCACCGGTTGGTCGAATATTCCGATTTTGTTTATTAGTGAATGGATTGCGATTTAGTGTTTGAATAATAAAGGTACAATACCCGTTATGGGATAGGTTATTACGGCCATCAAATTTTTTCTGTGCTTATGATAACATAACTGATTACATCACTTTTTACCCTTTGGACTAAAGTTACAACAAAATTAAACTTTGTATTATCTATTAATTCTTATACCTGTTCTGGCCTACTCCTTGGTAAAGGCTTCCCTCCAGTCCTTCTATTTTTAACCGACTTAAAAAGAAGGCGGTTATCAATTCGTGTGTTTTTTTTTGTATGTGTGTTACGCGATATCTCCGCCAATTATGAATCGATTTTGATGATTCTTTTTTGTTTGATAGGTCATACTTTGAAAGTGATCCCATATAAATTTTATCGAAATTGGTGCAATAATTTATAAAAAAAAAACTGAAAAAAATATGTCATCCAAGTAAAGGAATTAATTCTGCTTTCTTGTGACTTTTAAGTGGTGTCTTGTTAATTCACGTAGTATAACTGTTCCCTTATGGATTTGGATGTCAGGAAATTGATACTAAAAAGCGAAAAATAAAAACTGGATGTTGTCTTTTTTGTAAATAAGTTTTTTAGACCCTTGCTTCATCTCTTCTGTTATGGAGGAATCCATTCAGTTCGTCCCGCCATCTCTTTCGTAGCCTGCCGCGACCCTATCTCAATGTCTCAGGGCACTAGCTCTGTGCCTCTTGGGTCCACAATTTGTCCGGCATGCGGCAGACATGTCCTGCCTAGTCTTACACAAGATGTTAGTTTAAACAAGAGATATACTTTAAGGGTGTGTAGTGCCGGGGCTACGGGTTGTTCGCAAGAGATACCGCGTCCCCGGAACGCAAAGGGCACAAGAAGGAACATGGGTGGGTTTTAGTCAGTAAAAGTCTGACAGTCCCTCCCGCCCCGCCCAGGACGGGAGAAGTTATTTGATGATTTCCCACACACCAAAAAAAAAAAAAAGTTCGTACAGACAGTGTCATCAATTTATTGGTAACCCCTCTTGCATTAAAATGTGTTCGAAAAGAGCGTTACCAGTTGATGATGCTGTGTGTACCATAGTAAAAGTTGTTCATTTTCATGAGTACTGCACTACCTTGAAGAAAATCCCTCGTATACCCTAACACCCTGTATAAATTGGGCATCCTTTTGAACTACGTCAGCTATCCCTGTTATGGAGCGCAGTATAGTGCTTCGTACTCGATCCGTTAATTTAACTTTGTATAGGTACTCACATTTTTAGAGGAATAAGTTTGGTACAACTTTACTCGGGTTTATTAAAAAGCGGGTTGAAGTACTTTTTTTCTTCTTTTTTTCATTTAGCCAAGAATCAACTTTTCTAATAAAATGAATCCATGTGAAGCACTAGCAATCTAAACTAATCTAAAGTTAATTCCTACGTTTCTACGAAGCTAAATTGAAGAGATACCCTGGTACTTCTGACTGTCCGGCCATGAACAAATAAAACACTTAATTTTATTCCTGTAAGCTCCATTTACGTTTCAAAAAAAACGTTAACAGCTTTTTAAGTATTACGTACAACTTTGTGTTTGTTTAGAGGGATGGATTAAATTGCTTTTAGTTCAACCACGTTAATCATATCAAAAACATATTGAGGGTAAAAGCCGTAATAATTTCCAAGTTGTCTATGGAGTGTCCGGCTATTATTAACGCTTCGTCGTCTGTAATAACAAGAAGAGCTCCATCGTTCCACTCTGAGCTCGGGAAAAATGTAATTCGGATTTTCTGATTGAAAAAATTATAGCTGCACATTGGATTCAAACCATGTGAAACTGTGGCTTATGAACCCACTTTTGTCTCCACAATTATAGTTATCGTCTCTTCTCGTTTTTTCTTCTATAGCTGTCTTATACATGTATATATGTAACTGCACATCTTACTCTTTATAAATAAGTTTTCTTATAGTAAAAACCAAAACATATACCATACAAAATTGCACAACAACACGATCCACATCTATGGAACAGCTATATTTGTAAGGTGCGTAAATCGAACCAGCGACATGCAGCGCAGCAGCCAATCGCTTATCCACTGCGGCAACCATGTGTATTTTTTTCTTATAGCCAGGTTTGGTCCCATATTAAAAGGTGCTCGCATTCATCATTCCTGAAAGATTCCCAGAGGATTAAAAGTCACTCTGAATAATATAGTGTACAGATATTGCCATCTCCTTCTTAGGACTATAATCCAAAGATTAAGGGCGTCCCGATCTAATAAATCGTACCAAATAAGGCCCATAAGATATTTGATATTGAACTATGACTAATTAATATTACATACTGGGAAACCTAATCATAACTAACTCAATATCAATTGTTCGAAGACTATTGTCTTTGTTTAGTAAATCAATTTACTGTATCAAAGGAGGCTCTGCTATTGTTATCAAATAGGGAGTAAATAAGCGCGGGTGAACACTGCTCGTAATGTTATCAGTTTATGATAGAACAATGTGCTGTTATGTTCACATTGTGACGTAACAGAATAAATGTATATGTGGCCCTTTAATACGTCGTCATTTCTTCGTAAGAGGTCTCTGGTTATGTTTTTATGAGTTGTCTTATGGCCCAGAAATTAGGATGTAGGGCTTGTTTTGCTGTTGTAGGTATTAAGATGTTCCAGTTATTTCTGGTTTGCTGAATGCATGAAGTTTCTCAATACGAAACTTCCTTTTGGAAGGGGCAACTAGATTCAATGGTTTTTATTTGTAAAACAAGAGAGCCTTGCAATGGTATTTAAATAGATAACTTTTTTTTTTTTTTTGGTGGGTGTGAAATCATCAAATAACTTCTCCCGCCCTGGAGGGAGGGAGTGTCAGACTTTTACTGACTAAAACCCACCCATGTTCCTTCTTGTGCCCTTTGCGTTCCGGGGGCGCGGTATCTCTTGCGAAGAACCCGCAGCCCCGGCAGGCATCGGCCCTCAGTGGCCCCTTCCTTTTGCTGACATCTCTTTGAGGCGCGCGTGGAACACGAACGCGCCGTCGACACGGCCTGTCGTTATGCAACGTAAGGACGGTGAGCTACCCATTGCTCACCGTCCACAGGCCCGTATCTACGGTGGCCGGGAGTCGTCTCGCGGCTCCAAATAAATAACTTGACGTTAACAATTCAGCGCATTTTCCTAAACAAATTTTGAACTGCAGCTTCACTCGTTTCTTGTTTGTCTAGTTCTGTGTTATGTCGCAAACACTGGCATTTTGAATTCGGAAGTCTTCCTTTTTGGTCTACATGAAAATTATTTCATGAGACCTTTACAAGAATTTCAACAATGAAGTTCTATGAATAACAGGAATATAGAAGTTTTACCCATCATCGATTACACCTCATATTATTTGGTCTAGTTTAACATGTAAATGAGTACCCTCGCCGAAAGTTTAGTGGCCCTAAACCTCAAAAGGGATTGTTACCATCAAATGAATAATAAACTTTGTTCTATGGTTTAGAGAAGTGAAAATAAATGTTTTATACGCCGCTTTTATTATTTTATCCTCTACTACAGGGAAGTAAAAAATTACGATTTTTATAATGCAAGTTGTATTAATGTAGGTTGGTACAATCACGGACAATTGCGGTGTTAAACTTTTACTTAATCCAAGGCCGGCCAAGTGATTTTATAAGCAGGCCAATTTTTTTAGACTCTGGCGGCGTCGGGCCCCCATTTTAGTGGTGACTACTTAAATTAACCACAAAAAAGTTAATGATAGTTAATTGATTTATAAATCATCACAATTGAAACCAATGGTGGGCAAATTCAAATGCCTCGGTGGACCACATCGTGGTCGGCGGGCCTGGAGTTGGTCAGCCTTGACTAAGCACTTAGCAATACGATTAAAAAGTGGTCAACGGCCATTGTCCTCAGTAGTACGTAATACGTTGGTGGCTAAGTGTACATAAATACTAACATTAAAAAAAAAAAATGGTATTCTAATTCAAAACACGTAGGTAGCTTATAAATATTTAGAGCCTAGTAGGCATTTATTTTGTTCTTTTTTAATACCAAACACAATATTATGTCAGTAACACAATGTTCTGATATTTATATGACCATTATTCATTGTAGCGTTGACGGGTTAACCAGTACGAGTCCAACCTTGACCAAGGCCTATACAAAGGGCTTAGAACTTCGGAATAATTCATGAAGTTGATATTATTTTAATATTCAAACAATTTATAGTTCTAGGCTTTGAGTACAGTCGGCGACTAAGTTTATTAAAATTTTCGGAATTCCGGAACAAGAGACCGTTTTCGTAAATAAATATTCAATAGCTATTTTTATTTTATAAATATTTAAAATTTTGTTAAATGATTTGTGTTTATTTACGTTGAAATACTTACAATTGTTTTATTACCTTGTTTATGTAGTGTTACTTTGTAAGGCTGTGACCATCAATTGTTGTTTTATTATCGATATGTAAATGCTTAAGGTCTTACAGGTACATACACGATGTCATGGGCATTTGCCACGTAATCACGATAGAGATAGCAAGGTTTTATTACACCTGTTGGAATAGGAAAGGACCTAGAATAAAAACAATTCTCTCATATCCTGCGGATATTACAACGCGGAATTGTCTTTTCTTTCGGAAACCGCCCGCGATGCATGATGACTGAGGAACAATGAGTGGTATAAGTCAATGGAGAATCTGTGCTGCAAAGGTGATTAAGAAAATGATGCATATTGCTGTTTTCAAATTATTTAACATATTAAACCTTTAAATAAGTACGAAATCAAAATTATTACTAGAAACTTTTTATTAAAATTAAAGAAGTAATTTGTACCTACTTTAATTTCCGATTCGTGAATGGTATTTCGCTCTGAGTGTACTAGACGTCTACTGACGGCTGCGGTAATGACGAAAATTGTAGCGAGCGTTTTAAAACGTAGAAAACTGCTATGTCAATTTAGTACATACTGCAGATTTATGCACGGACACCATAATTCATTCGCCTGTCTGTCGCCACTAAACTGTATGGACCTTATAGAGTATGAATGTGAAATAGAGTACCTTTTCTTTACACTGCTACCACTCCTGGATATTATTTTTTTTTAACTACCGGAAATCATCGAATGACTTCCCCTGCCCTAGGCAGGGCGGGAGGAAATGTCAGACTTTTACTGACTAAAAGCCATCCACGTTCCTTGTTGTGCCCTTTACGTTCCGGGGGCGCGGTATCTCTTACGAAGAACCCGCAGGCATCGGCCCTGACTTGCCCCTTCAAAAATTGCTGGTATCTATGAGGCGCGCGTGGAACACGAACGCGCCGTCGAAACGGCCTGCCGCTATGCAACGTACGGACGGTGAGCTACCCATTGCTCACCGTCCACAGGCCCACGTCTACGGTGGCCGGGAGTCGTCTCGTAACTCCCGACGCCCTAAGCGTCTACCGCGGCGGCTGGGACGGGACTCTCTGTCTCTACCGTCCCGCCGCCTCCTTCTCTAGCAACCTGGATACCTTAAGGCAAACTATTTTTGCGTTCAATGAACAGTATATTTGTTGCAAATATTATTGTCGAAATATCAAAGTTACTGAAAATATTTTGTAGTAGTACGTACACATTTTACACTTGTAACATTGCTAATTGCTTGTCGAATAAAATGTTGTTTACATCAATTTTACCAAACTTTTTTATATTAAATGTTGCCTCGATTAAAAATTGTTTGTGATTTCAAATGTATTTCAAATGCGCTTAAGTGTACAAACATCTTAGCTAGTCTTATTTATACGCTAAGCTGTGTATAATCGTAGCTATCTAATGATGATTGAAACATCGCCGCTAGGTGGCGCCAGGCGCTATCGCGGTCATCTACGCAAACGGTAGAATATTAATTGAGAGTTATCTTTGATTACAATCTTGATGATTTGTAATTTCGAATACGGGGTAAAAGAAATAATTCAACAAGCGATTATGGCCCAACAGTTGAGTATAGTAGCCGCCACGAGTCGTGAGCACAAACGCCAAGTCCATTTCGGGTTTATGGGTTCTTTTCTGGGTGCCGACGCTGCACGCGATCGGTCCGACTGGTGGACCAATATCATAGAAAAATTATCACAATAAAATAATCTTGAAGTTTGTGCCCACGGACTCGTGACGGTTACGATAAAGGCTTGGCGAGCAGAGGTAGCGATTTCGATCTTCACCTGTTGCATAAAAACTTATTCCTAGCACAAGCATTCATTAGCTTAGTGGCTAATTAAATTTAGCTACTAGCAACTGCAAATTGCTTACTTGAATCTTTTTAAAGAAAATATATTATTATACTATCGTCTGCCCGCGACTTCGTCTGCGTCATTTTTTTCCGGGATAAACAGAAACCTATGTGTTATTCCACACTACAATCTATCTCAGTTTAAAATTTTATTTACATCCGAACAGCCATTTGATCGCGAAAGAGTAACAAACATCCATCCATCCATCATCGAAAACTTTCGCATTTATAATTATAAGTAGGATAGTAGGATTTAGTTTCGAAATTAGGAATTCTATTAGTTGGGGATTCTTAAGTGCTTGCGCAATCGTTACCACCATTTCCCTGTATTAGGGACTTAACGCGATTGCTGCAGTCACCAGCGATCCTCTGTGCACTGTAGTGATAAAATTTTACAACGTGGTGGTCCACCAGTCGCAAGTCATGTCCATTACCAACAGCATAATCCCCTAAAATGAAACGGCAGCCACTCTACTTAGCCCCGCTTCCAACACCATTTCAGTATAGATTGTATTACTGCAATTTTGAATAAGTAGGTATGCACATAATTTTAAGATGTGCACAACTAGTTTCTGCAAGCGACTTTGTCCGCCGTGGAATTAAAAAAAAATACCATCATCACGCCTGTATTCCCCGAAGGGTTAGGCAGAGGTGTAACAATGTACACCCACAGTTCGCCGGTATATTTAGGTCCCATGTAATAAGGGGCGAGCCTATTGCCATTAACCGGGCACAAATCCTAACTCCGAGTTACTACTGAGAATTTCATAGAAAAACCCAATAACACTTTTTGCTCGACCTGGGAATCGAACCCAAGACCTCTAGCGTAGCAGTCGCGCTTAGGACCGCTAGGCTACCGAGGCAGTTAAAAAAAAAAAGTCTACCATAAAAGATGAACACACACTGACACTGCAATAGTGTAGCTTTCTATTAGTGAAAGAGAGTTTTTTTTGTAATTGGACCAGTACTTCTAGGGATTACCTCTTACAAACAAAATATATAAAATAAAAATACGCGTCGACTTAAGAATCTCCTCCGTTTTTTCGTCGGTTAAAAACAAGCAAACTTTACCCCTTTATAAGATTAGTAATGTTTAAACACTTTCGAATTTTAGTTCGAAATTTAAAATATATTTGAAAGAATAAAAGCTTCTGGAATTTTCGAAATTTTTGTGTAATCATTTTTCACTTGACTGTACACTACCAAAAACAGAACTTGATCAGATATCCTTTTGAAGGGTTGAATTGAAAGCCTTGTAGGCTTTTTCTATGTTCCAATTTTGTTGTTTGCAGATATAACGATAGTAAAAATGGGATTTCCATGAACATGTATGTAATAGAGTGAGGAATCAGTTGATCCAATTTTAGGTATTTAAGGGAATCAGGCTATGTATATGTAAGCTTATTTTTTTCTTTAAAATTTAAATGCCTGTAGTTATTTTTACTAAAAACTTATTTATACCTTTCGATTTTCTTACCCTTTCATTCTTGGTGTAACTAATATTATCTCTCCCGAGTCTACTGCAGTGTGGGAGCTCTCACAATAACGCAGTACCTACCGCATACTGAATCACGTGATGTAGTGTTTATTAAATTTTGGCCGCAATGCCTCGGATACGAGACAAAAACATTTAATAAGTCTTGTTTGGTAGCTTGGTGATATTAATTTTCTGGACGGTCGTTATATGAAGATAAAGCGCTCCATTTTGTAAAATAAATACTTGCTATGGGCAGTTTTACATAATTTCATTTTAATAGGATTTACTTCGTTACAAATTTGATTTTTAAATAAATATTCACGACTAGCTGACCCGGCAGACTTCGTACTGCCTCAATCGATAAATAAAAGACCTTTGTATAAAATAATCTTAAAACAAACAAAACGAATCCGTATTTAATAAAAAAGCATTTTTTGAATGAAGCATAAAGTTTTATTATTATTTTCGACACATCATGTTGCTTACTTTATAACATCACGACACACGGGAGCGGAACAGTGACGAAAGACGTAACTTAACGCGGGTGAAATAGTGGCGCTAGTCGTTAAATAAAACTAAATTAATTTAAAGTTTAACAGCCACCATGCATGGGACATAAAAGTTGGGCTGCATTTATTTACTTAAACTTTATGCAGCAAAATGTTCAAAGGCGGACTTAATGTCATATGCAATCTCTGCCAGCCCACCAAAGGTGAAGCATCATGTTTCGCACAACAATAAAACTTGTTGCTAAAACATAAAGGTACAGATTTTGTTTACCATGAATACGCTACTTTATTCATATAAAGAATAAAAGCCTATTTAGAAAGACACAGTCCTATTAAATTGTCCTCAAGTTTTTACTACTAACGGTCAAAGGCTGAGTACTGTGGTTTTACTGTGGCCATAACTGCAAAGTAATGTTACCAGGCCTAGTTCCTAAATGTTAAAATTTTACGTCCACCACAATAATGGTGTGGATAGTTACTTTTGTTAGCGGTAAATTAAGTTTTTATTGCGCAGTAACCTGAAATTGGGTCTCTTATTTAAGTTTTATTGTAATGTGTAAAAATAATATTTAATTTCAGTATGAAATAAAAACGGGACTTTAGAACATTGCACGCTGTGCCCGTGTGGATTATGGCCTATTCCTCTCATCACAGAAGCGAAGTCTAGACTCCATTATAGGCAGATTATGTTTAATGTTTTATGATATAAAATGCGAGGCTTATTATACACGGGTGTGTCAATGTAGTATTAAATCAATCAATGGTTTTGTCAAAAATCGACAACGTTATTCAAAAACTAAATAGTCCGCAAAGACTTGGTGTTCTTCTCACAAAAAAGCGACGCGCCACTGACACAAGAAAATAGTTTATCTGGTCATTTGAGTGGGACTGCAATGCTGGCTATAAAGTTATCAGAATTATTCATAAGAACTAACATTTGAGGTCGTGAGATATCAACTCAACAAAAATCTTTTACATAAAGTAGTCAAGTGTCTCCATATCTTCATACAAAACAAATCGCTTATGTTTTTACGTAAACGGTTTTGGCACTTATCCCTTAGAGGCTCATTTACACGAGGCGTGCTTTTCTCCTTGAAGAGGTGAATATCGAAAGCGAGATATTGAAGTTGATTCGTGTAACCATAAGGTATGCATATACATATATCGTAGGCCGAGAGGCAGGTCCTTTTTCTAAGTAGGAAGCGTGTGTGAAAAAAAAAAATTGTTTGACGAGACTCTTTATCTTGTATGACGTAACAATAAGCGAGTTTCGGTTAGTCGCTTGGAGATAACATCATAATCGCTTGGCAGTTCCCGTTTAACGTATAAAACGAGCAATTCTCCTCGTGTAAACGAGCCGTAAGACTGTTTTGGCTATCATTCGTTTTAGGCATACTCTATGTATTATTGAACAATGTATCAGTGTATTGGACTTACGCCAACGTTTCCTAACTTGGCGAGATCTGGCACATCATCGTAAAAATATAGACAAGATAGCAAACAGCGTCTGTCAGTCACTCTGGTCGTACAATATATTGCTGTTTTATTTCAAACTGTGTTTTGTTTTAAATACCTAAATGAAGATATTGGTAAGCTGTCAATCGCTAGTGTCAAGTGAGTTGACAGCTCATGTCAAATTCACTTCACATAATTTCACTGATGAAGATTTTAACAGAATAAACCGGGTACTTACAAATTAACTCCGTACAGTTTGTAACTTAATCTAAACCCAACGAAGTTTAACTAAAGGCTTAGATGGCCCTTTAATTTAGTTAAACTGACGTTCGTTCCCATTTTTCCTTTTTCAGAATGCTTCAGATTACAGGGTGGGTGAAGCATAATGGAATGTCGTTTATCACTCCCACACTGCTTCGAATGTCGTTTCTAAACGAATACTCGCATATGAGCGCAAAGGTACATTGTACCTAAAGCACTCTTCCACAGCTCTGACGCCTCAATGCAGAGTACCTGAATACTGAACGTTCATCTTTAGTCTCCATTTGTACAAAGATAGACTTATGAATAGAGAATCAAGTAATTTTAAGATAATCTCCATTAACTTTTACGATAACCTAAAAATATATAGGTAAAAGGGAGCAAAAAACTTAAGTAGGTAGCCTTATAACATTTCTTTTCTTGTTGTATATAAGATAAAAATATCTTTATTGAACATTTCGCGCTATACAAAGAATATCCCGAAATAGTCACGCATCTTATCCCAAGTGTCTTATAAAAACTGATGGATTGATATCATCACTCAAATAATGAGATAGCCTCGAGTGCCTTGAAATATTAGAAAAAATATGTCTGCCAACTTTCGTTTTTATTGGAAAAGATGACTTTTATTTTTCAATATGTTTAAAGAACAAAGTTGTACCCGAAGGATTTGAAGTGTATTAAAGGCTTATAGGCCCGATAGATGGATTAGGTTCATGTTTGCCGGCTCTATATTTCCAGTGATAAAATTTATTGACAAAAGCTTTTTACATTTTTGTTTTAATCCACCCAGTAGCCGGTATCGGATTATTTTTAATAAAAGCTATAATACCTGTTACCTGCGCTGAAATAACATAAATAAGAACAAAATGTCAAGTGGGGAAATTATATTTTTGTTTATTTTTGTGTTTTTTTTTTTACTTCAAACAAGTTGCCCGGAACAATCACAAGGTAACAAAAATGTTATCGCACACAATCATTCGCCATTTTATTAGAAATAACCTTTAGAATAAATACAGTTTAACCATTGTCGGGTCGGGCCACAGGATCAAGATAAAAGCGTGTCATGAGCCCTAATGAGAATGGAAAGCGATAAGCTTGCGAGCAAAATCTTCACTCTTGGGACCACTATGGAAAGGTTTCAGACAAGTATCAAGTTTGCACGACACGTTAACAGCGCTTAGATTAACGTTTTTGTGGTGGCTTTAAACTGTAATTACCTTTGAATTGATCACCTAGTAATGTGTAGGTCTCTAAAGAATGTTACTTAATAGCTTAAGTAACATTCTTTAGAGAGTTTAATACAGACTGTGTTAAATATCAAACTACACAGACCAGAAGCAAAATTGTAATGTAATAAATATGTGAATATACCGTTTTGGCAAACTCATTGACGAAATCAAAATGAGAATATGACTTCACAATTTCAGGAACGGATCAAACATTAAGCCTTCGCTTACAAAATAATCTGAGCAAGTTTGACGCATGTGCCCAAAATAAACAGTGATAATACAAGTCGGTAAGCTGCTGTAACTATCAAAATCACTTAGCACCAGATTATCGCAGATCATTGGGGCCCGATGACGTGCGTCTATCCGATCATATTGCCCGACAACCCACTATCCCCCGGGCAAATACTTTATTGGATCGTTTCCAGAGAAAACTCAATTATGAACGAACAATGTGCAGAAATAACACGAAGTCCTTTAATGGAAGTTGGGGTTTGTTCTTGTGAAAGTGGAACCCAAAGATCCGGAGAGGCGTTGATAGAAATTACATTGCAATGAAAATAATACGTTCAGGCATTTACCGATATCGTTCTGTAAGATGTTATTAGTTTTAGTCAGCAATTGTTTGTTAGTTCCTTATCTTACTAGCGCATCTGGATTTTATGAAGCGTACATTTATGCTAATATTATAAAGAGGAAATATACTTCCGTTTGTTTGTACCGAATAAGTTCTGAAAGTACTGGACCGAATTAAATCATTTTTTTTTTCAACAATAGAAGGTTACATTATTATTATTCCTGACTAACGTAGGTTATATATCGGCACGCTACGGAGCTCGGGGGCGGAACAGTGACCAAAGACATAACTTAACGCGGATGAAATAAGCCACGCAGACGAAGTCGCGGGAAGTTCGCTAGTGAAAAATAAATGTAATTGTAAAGTTCTATTGACTTGTAGATATTTCCGGCGAGGTGGATGTATCGAAGTTGTATGAATACGTAAATAATATGTGAACTCTCTTTGTACTTGTATTTCAAATTTTATTACGCTTTATTTAGTTAGTATTTTATTAAATTCAAAACAAATATTTGTTGGCATTTTGCCTTAAACTAAGCGCCTGGTGTCAGACAGAGTTTAACTAACTAAGTCAGGACAACAAAGCGCATTGCAGTGAGCGTCCCTTTTGTATTATACTGGTATAATTATATTAGTCTAGTAATTCTAGTGAATCAAGTAGAAATCTCGAGACAGAGGAAATTCATTAAAGTACTTAGAAGATGCTTTGGCTAAAGCTATAAAGTTTAAACAGAATTAAATACGACAATAATATTTAATCACTTAAATTCACATACATACCATCACGCCTATATTCTTCGAAGGGTTAGCCAGAGGTGTAACAATGTACACCCACAGTTCGCCGGTATGTTTAGGTCCCATGTAATAGGGGGCGAGCCTTTAACCGGGCACAAATCGTAACTCCGAGCTGCTACTGAGAATTTGATAGAAAAACCCTATAACACTTTTTGCTTGTCATGGGAATCGAACCCAAGACCTCTAGCGTAGCAGTCGCGCTTAGGAGCACTAGGCTACCGAGGCATTTAGATTTAGACGATTAAGTTTTAGAATAGCATATTGCTGCAGGTCAATTTTAACAAATTCTTACCAAGGCATAACCAACTGCACATTCTGAAAACATAATTGAATGAAAATTGAACAGGTGTAACACAATATTAACATAGTCAATTTCCCACGATATAGGCTACAATAAAATTAGCATTCAAATCGAGTCCCAAAAATAATTTTAAATCGGACCGTCCGCCAGTGTAAACTTGGCCGGAACGAATTTTGTTTTCGGCCTCCCAATTACCGCTGTTTGCAAGACAATATTGAAGTTTAATATCGATTTGGTTACTTTGTGCTTTGCCCGTGGTTAATGCCAATTAAAATATGAGGCTTAACCCCTATACCGTATAGTCTGTAATCGATCAAACGATTATCATTTAGTTAACTTATTGTAAGTTTTATATGTTCAAATCGGGTATAATATAAAGATTAGGCATTGAATAGTGGTCATGTTGGTCGTAAAAATATCGTGTAGCATTAATGGGTAGTTGGATCTTTGACAGTCGTTACGGATAGTCAGTAGCCAGTAAGTCTGACAACCAGTCTTACCAAGAGGTATCGTGTTGCCCAGTACCTGGGTTGTGCAGGTCAGATAGGCAGTCGCTCTATGTAAAACACTGGTACTCAGTTGTATCCGGTTAGACTGGAAGCCGACCCCAACATAGTTGGGAAAAGGCTAAGTAGATGATGATTAATGGGTAGTTAGAGAAGTAATAACGCATAACGCGGCGGGTTTCCGTCGGCTTGGGAACGATCATAGGAGCCGTGTTCTTATTGCACTTGTGTGGCTATTCCTACAGCCCTACGCATCGTATGTAGTGGCATAAAATGTGTAAATACAGAAGGCCAGTTGCATACATTGTGGAAAAAACGGTCCATACAGACACATACGTATCACGAGTGCAAGGGCACCCGCGATTGTCAATTTGTTTGACTGTTGACATAGCTCAAGATCGCTCGCGGCGTCTGCTGTACACACGGCTACATATCAAGCTATACATTTCCAGTATAAGCAGACCTCCCATTGTATGGAAATCTTATACAATGAGAGATCAACGTAAACTGGAAATATATAGCTTGATATGTAGCCGTGTGTAAGGTACGGGGATATGTACGTTTGTCTTTCACTGGATGGGATGCCTATGCCTTCTGTTTCTATCTAGTTCGTAGTATCGGCCGCTCACATCCAGACATCTTCAATGTTTTATTGGTACAATACCCTCAGGCCGAGACCGTATGTCCGCGTCGAATCTTAGGGAGAAGGAAATCACTATCTCTGTCTGTTTGTACGAACTGTTCTAATCTTGAACGAAGAGAGTTTGCACACTTTTTCTTTAACTAGAATTTACTTGTAATCTATACTAATATTATATATCAAGCTGAAGAGTTTGTTTGTTTGGTTGAACGCGCTAGTCTCAGGAACTACTGATTAGAATTGAAGAATTCGTTTTGTGTTGGATAGTCTATTTATTGAGAAAGGCTATAGGCTACATAGCATTACGCTACGACCAATAGGTGCGAAGCAGTAAGTAAAAGATGTAACCTACTGCGAGTGAAAAAACTACGCGGACGAAGTCGCGAGCAGAAGCTAGTTTTTTATAAAATGATGTAGTTTTTTTATATTAACTAGTGCCAAAAATGCAAAGCATATAGGTACCTAATGAAGGCATTTGTGGTCCATTTAAGATTCTCGTACTGCAGCCAGTTATACAGAGTTCATAATCAAGTTCCAAATTATGTAAACCCAATTTACATTTAAATAAAGGAGTGCTGAGGAGTACCTGCAATATTTAATCTACTTAACATATTGAAATGTGCGGCTGCATGCCGTTTCGACTACGCGGCTATGATTGCCCATATTAAATTTATGAAAACACGGCATGAAATTAAAACTCTGTTTTTAATCTACCTACATGAACTTTAACAATTAATTCTGTGTGGTTATTTGAATGAAGTATGAAAGTAAAATTTTAATGAAGACGAAGAGAATAACAGTAAGACTGTTCTTTATGCTTGCCTCTTCATTACTAAGGGGCCGTGACTCTTGAGTGAACTACATGATGAGTCCTTTCCATCGCCTCAGTCGGTGGTTAGGTGAAGCGATGCCATCATTACATTGTCTGTAGGTGACTGTCCTGTCACTGTTGGGAAATGACTGCCGCTCTTTGTTCCATACGTTGTTAGTGCAGTAGTTCCAATTTGCATTGTGTTTTCTTCTGATTGTCCAAATTGTGATAATTGTTTGAATACGCCTCATGATCGTTTCATATCCTAAAAAAAAGCATGTCCTAGTTACGTTTTACCTAACATAATATTTATGAATTTCTTCCTATTTCCAGGTACTATTAGTCCATGAAGCATCGAAGGGCAGTTTCTCCCGTGTGTTTGACCTTGAAGCTGGTGATGACACGGACTTGAACACGCAAAGGACCTCACCTTACGAAAGTCGGTTCCCTATTAACATTGGCATCACTGGATATGTGGCTACTACGGGCGAGGTAAGACTAGAACATTTTGTTTATTTGTGTATAGTATTTATTGGTACGTGAGAAGGTTAAAACAAAGGAAAGTTCAAATACAATTGATATCGATAAGGTAAAATGATAAGCCGGCTTTTAAGGGTGGTCATCTTTGAAAAGATTTTTTTTTTTAAGAGAAGGGTATAATTATCCTGTCTTTAAAGAGGTCAGCAGCTGTCCTTTAATAAGGAGAACTGGAAGGTGGCTATATTTTAAGTGGAAGAAAAGTACCTATGTTTTTTTAATAAGAAACTTGTGGTAGATTCCCAGTCAAAAATAACTTGGATGCTAAAAATAGCCAGTGACAATATCCGTCAGCTGACTTATTTATAACTCGCATCTCGCGTGGGTTAAATATTATATTCTGTAGTAAACTTTTCAGCAGCTAAAGGTCACTATTTTAACAGACTTGCAGTATCTCATGTCATTTTATATTTATTATTCGTGAATTTTAACGTTTTGGAATTCTTATTTGCGTTTGAAAAGTTCACATCATGTCTGAAAAAAGTCAAAGTGAAATTATTTATTTCAATAAGACCATCAAAAGGCAATTTTGGACGTCATTTACAAGAAAGAAAAAAATATCAATATTGAATCTAGTTACCCATTCCATAAGGTAGTTTCGTATGGAGAAGAATGCACAAGAAACTCCAAGTTAGCATTTATGTGTCTACCAGTATTGTCCATTATTTTGACCACGTTGTCTTGTATTCCAGAACCCTTTACTTCATACTAGATGTGATTAGCTTAGAGCACTCCAGCTAACAATCTTAGGCAACTTCAGCGTGCCAACGGTTGTTAGACTGCGGAGGCAAGTCAGCTTAATACCTATGATTAGAATTAAGAGAGACCACGATTGTATTTAAGCTAATGGTCTTAGAGTTGAAACTTTAAAGCGCTTAGTGTGTGAGGTAAACGAGGACAGGAACGAAGGGATTAAAGTCAGTATTCGACTTTTTGTTAATATGTAAAGGAGTAAAATATTTAGGCAATAGTTGTGGGAATTTAAGTCTTAATTTATGAAAGAAGAAGGACTCGTTTTTCTCTGCACCTAAAAGTTAAAAGCGCTCCCAAGGAATTTAATGTCAACGGCTTAAAGATATGCAGCAATTTCCAAGTTTTCCCTAAGTACTTTTCAACTAATTCGCGGTGGTTCATTAAAATTGTCTCTCTGAGGACTTTAATACGTTGTCTCAAGCATGTCGCGAGCGTATTCACTCTCAGAAAGGTTTTTGCGGAAACATTATAGTCTGTTAACACCTTGTCGGCAGAAATAACATTTTCTGTGTATTTTCAGACGGTGAACATTCCGGATGCCTATTTAGATCCTCGTTTTGATCCGTCCGTCGACGAAGGCACCGGATTTAAACACAACACAATACTTTGTATGGCCATTAAGAATTCCGAGGGGAGGATTATCGGAGTCATTCAGGTAAGTTGAACAGCAACTCATTGTTATTTTACGCCAGTGACACGTACAGATTAACTTTAGTAATTCTCCAGGGAAACGTTTAAATATTAGCCTAATTATCTACGAAGTTTGCCAAAATTGTGTTAAAATATGGTAATTGGATCCATAAAAATAACCAAACGGTTCCTTAAAGTGACCAAAGTTATTCGGCAAGCGTGCTGTTCAGAAATTTGGTCACGTATTATTAATGAAAAATTCAAAAAAGAGTAAATTTAACGTTTCCATTGTTAGAGATGCTGCGCATTGCGGTCGAATGCGACACGACAAAACTGAATAGTTACATACATATTGAAATAGTCAAAGTCGAAGTATTTATTTCAATTAGACCATTAACAGGCACTTTTAAATGAACGGTCATTTGGTCAGAAAGTTGAAGCTAGTTGCTAGTCCCAAAACGTATGTAGGCCTCTATGAAGAAGAACAAGCAAAAAACTCCACGAACAATCTTTTCAATTAGGGGTTTTTACAAAATCCTGGTTATAATATTCTTGTATAAGAAAACAATGAACGTGAATATAAAACAATAAAATAAATTATGTCATGGCGGTTATGAGATGACCAGTTCCAACTGACAGCGTCCGTTCACGAACATGACGTGTAGATCATGAACAATATTTTAACACGGGAGACATATATACCTACGTGGGTTTTACTAATTAACTCCGTGTAAATTGAGTACCTACACAGACAGTTCATATCAAATGTTGGATTTTGGATTTACGCATCACCCACTGAATACATTAACTCGCGAATAACTTTATATGCGTGAGAATAAATTACTCAGTCGTGTCAACCGTTATACGAATTTGACAGCAAAAATATGAAAGACTAGCGAACTGTCCGCGACTTTGTCGGCGTGGCTTATTTTACCCGCGTTAAGATACATCTTTGGTTACTGCTCAGGTCCCGTAAGTCGTAGCGTGGTGTTTTATAGCCTATTGTAAGACACTTTAAGCAATAATAAATAAATAGGCAGTAGACTTAATCACTTTTAATTCACAACCAATTTATTAATTAAAACAAGTATTTGGCAATAATTGAAAATATAAGTAGGTACTGTTCTTACAACGAAGCGCGGGTGACAAGTGAGCCCAGCGCACTGAGCTCGGGGTTTTTAAAAACTTGGTATCCTGAAGTGACGTCAACCGATGCAGACAGTCAATCACACGCCAGCAACGCTCTAATGTCCGGTCCAGCGCAGATGACAGCACTAGACCAAACAGTGCGACGCTTGACTCGCGATACTGGCGCTCTGTTTGGTCACCGGAAACAGTGGCGCCAGCACTATGTTACTCGGTATATCGTAGCTATCTATTGGTGAAAAAATTATTAAAATCACTCCAGTACTTTCGGAGCCTATTCGGTACAAACAAACAACAAAAAATTATTTCCTCTTTATAATATTATATTTAATATTATTTGCTATATGAAAGATTAAACATGTTGTAAACGAGAGGAACGAGAATAAGAAACATGACATAAAAAGATACTGGATAAAAATATATTGCAAAGTTAATGCGAATCTGTAGAAACACATTAAAATTTTCCGCAATGCGACGAATAAACATTTTTTAGTACAGTTGAAATGAGCGGTTCTAACTGCAACCTTCATATTTATAGGTATATTCTATTTTTTTGTATTTTTGTTATAAAAGCGAAAATATTAAAGCTCATTGCTTGTATACAGTTCCTCTTTGTAAAAATGTTCTTTGTACGTATGATATGTCAAGTTTGTTGATATGAAAACATTCTTTCAGGCAATATTGCACTGATACTTATTTCCTCTTATGATCACGCTAAGTCTTCTTTGGTATTTCAAATATGGTTGTACTAAGCTGAGTTAGATCCCCGTGTGGTGCCTATACCGTTATTATGTGTAGGACTAGACGACCTGCCCGCGACTTTTTCCGCGTGGTAAATTTTACCTGCGTTAAGTTACGTTACTGCTCCACTCCTGTGTGTCGTAGCGTCATATTATACAGCCATTTTTCTTCTTTTTTCAAGGATGGGAAATCATTAAATGACTTCTTCCGCCGAAGGGAGTGTCAGACTTTTACTGACTAAAACCCATCCGTGTTCCTCCTAATGCCCTTTGCGTTTCAGAGCCGCGGCAACTCTTTCGATCAAATTCCGCAACCCTGGCAGATGTTATAAAGCCTGTACTTATTTTCATGAATCTGACTCTCTATACAAAGATACCTAATTTTTAATGAGTAAAATAAGTGGTTCAAGTTAGGAACAGAAATTTTCTTTTTAATTGTTTTTCCCTTAAAGGACCATGGGCAACGGTGTATGATTCGTGGGTCCACTTTTCAACATTGCTCAACAATGATGAGACACATGCCATATGAAAGCTCTTAATGAGTAGTTCATTTCATTCTGGGGCTAAATTGTCGCATGCTCCTTTGTCATTTGGACCCTAATTGAGGTGCTTTATGTAAACTTTTATTTGTGTTTGTAACGTGAAGTCCTAATAAACAATTTAGGTACTATGCAAACAATGTTTGTCATAGACGTGTGTTAAAATTTTCAAAATTTTTCAAAGCATGTTTATTTGTGTTGTTGGTCATACAAAGGGTCGCTTTAGAGTACGAAGTAAATATAACTCTTAGAGCTTTTTGCCGAATAAAAAAGTAAAAATAAATGTTTCTTTTCTGATTAGATTTTCTTTTACAAGAACTTTGCCTCCCACTACGAGGTTAACCTGTATCGTGGGTGTGTATGTTAGTGACAAATTATAAAGAAAAGTAGTTTGTGCTATTCCCTGTCCCGTTTGTCTGGTGGTCGCAAGTGCGACTGATGAGCGTGGGGTCCTGGGTTCGGGCCAAAAAGTAGTGTTATTGGGTTTTTCCATTAGGATTTGCTCAATAGCAGCCCGGAGTTTGGAAGTTGGTGGTGTGACACCCCCGTGCCTCGGAAAGCACGAAAAGCCGTTGGTCCCGGCTGTCATTCGTAGATCTTTGACAGTTGTTACGGTTTGTCAAAAGCAAACAACCAGTCTAACCAAGAGGTATCGTGTTGCCCACTAACTGGGTTGTGTAGGTCAGATAGGCAGTCGCTCCATATAAAACACTGATATTCAGCTGCATCCGGTTAGACTGGAAGCCGACCTCAACATAGTTGGGAAAAGGCTAAGTAGATGATGCCAATTTTTAGTAGCAGCTTGGAGTTCGGATTTGTGCCCGGTTAGTAGCAATAGGCTCGCCCTCTATTACATAGGACCTAAACATACCGGCGAACTGTGGGTGTACATTGGTCACCTCTGCCTAACCCTTCGTGGAGTACAGGCGTGATGGTATGAATGTTTATATGTGTTTTTAAAATGTTCTATTAAATCTTTCAGTTAATCAACAAATTCGATGAGCTTCTCTTTACGAAGAATGACGAGAACTTCGTGGAGGCGTTCGCCATATTCTGCGGCATGGGTATCCACAATACACACATGTACGAGAAGGCTATCACCGCGATGGCAAAACAGAGCGTTACTCTAGACGTGAGTTACTTTGATATGAATATAATTTAACATACTTCCTTCATTGGACGGCTTCCTTGAGTATTGGTAAGTCGTATCGCGAAGTCGCGACTAATGGAAGGTATGGAGGGAGACCTTTGCCAAGCAGTGAGACAGTACGGGCTTATTAAAATCTCAAAATCTTTATTGCAATCCATAATGTGAACATACAGGTGGTGGGTGTTAATAAATAGAGACAATTATGGACCCTGTCGGGCAAGTAAGGAGAGGAAGAGCGCTATCATACCTTAGTTATAGAGTAATATTTAATAATAGGTATATATCTTTAACCTGGCGAATCTTGCAGGTCAATATTTAAAGAACTTGGTTTATTACCGCTTCCTTCTCTCTATATCTATGAAGTATGCATGTTTGTTAAGAAGTATAATAACTTATTTAAAAAGGCGGAAGATGTATATCCTCGAAACCGACGTGACCCCCATAGACTTATGTTAAAAGATCTCCCAAGACTGGCTAAATATAATAAAAGCTGTCTAGCCATGTGTGTTCGGATATTTAACAAAATTCCAAATGGTTTAAAAACTTTAAATCTTAAAATGTTTAAAAAAAAACTACTTTTATGGTTAAGCACTCATAACTTTTATAGTATAAAAGAATTTTTCGAAGTGAAACATTTTGTATTGTAATATTTGCACGCTGTGATACAAGCAAAACATGTATGCTCTATATTGTATGTAACAACTTTTACACCATGTTTTATGCAAATAAATTATTATTATTATTAATTACTTACTTACTATAACAGAGTTATTGTTATAATATGACTAAATATTAAGACTATATATGTATATAAGTATTTATTAATTATTATTTTTTTCAATTGAGTTTTTTATATTGCAATATATGTATTTAACATTATTATAATTATATACAGACTAGTTTATTAAGTATGTCGTAATTGCATTTATTTGTTTATTTTATTGATTATGTAAAACAGTTGTATTTAATTATTGTAATAAATAATAACTACCTTTATTAATATCGATATAGTGTATCGCACCGCGTATCACTGGACGCGGAAGTTGAAATTGATCGCTTTTAGAGGGTTAACAAATGCTATTCTTCGATTGTCGAAGTAAGGCGATGGGAAATAGATTGATTTTTAGGGTTTCGTATTCAAAAGATGCTAAGGACACTATTACCACAGAACAATTACTAAGATTCCGCTTTAGGTAAAACTCGGAATATTCTTCTGTGTTTTTTTTGTACGATGGTACGGGAACGCTTTCTGTACAAACCGACTCGCTCGTGGCCAGTCTTATTAATGATCGTACCTACTCATTTAATAAACGTCAGTAAACTTTTGACAAGGAGAAAAAATGGGTTGCCCCAATTAAAGCTGGGTCTGGCCTTTTATTCCAAGTAGCTAAATAGGACTTAAGCCAACAGCCTTCAAATAGATATAATTGTCTATTGTGCCATACTGCAACGCCTAGGTAGGTACATGTTTCTGGCGCTATTCCAAACTCAACCTCCTCACTTACCCCAATTATTATAATACTCTCCTAAAATTTCATTGGTGCAGCTTAGCTCCTGAATTAACTCACCATTCTCTCTAATGTTTGTGCCACAAGGGTCATTTGATCTAAATATGTTATTTCTATGGTTGCAGGTACTAAGTTACCACGCGTCCGCATCATTAGACGACGCTCAACGGTTACGGGTGAGTTCACAAAACAAATGGGTGCAGTAATCTGTTTCAAATTATAAACCTAACATGTATACAAATAGAGTTCAGAGTTGTTTTATTAGTTACTGAAACAAATGACTGCAGAACGTTCGATGTGTAGTGCCAGGTCGTATGTTCTTGTATGTTGTAGTTTGTAAAGTTGGTAGCTCCGAGCGAAATGACTCAGCCAGTCATGTAATTAACAAACTCTAAAGTGTAATTAGATGAACATGTTGAGGTTAACAGGTTTGTTTCCGAACTTGTCTCATGATTGCTAGCAGAAAGTTGGTCGTAGTTTGGTACCGGCTTTTGTTGCCTAGGGCGGTTTAAAGAAAACCGTATAATAATTTTTAATTTGTTAGAATAATTCAAAATGTAATAAGAATGGAAGTTTGTGTGGCAATGTAAAAATTGTAATAAGTAATATTCTTTTTCAGAATAATAAAACATTGTTACAATCTTATTCCACTTCGAAATTCTCAAAAACAATGTAGATACATACTATAGGTACTTCAAAAAAAAATGTACTTAAATGTAATTAAAATCAAGGTCTCGGTACAGAGCGGTACATTATAATTATGTTTAGCTAAACTTCTACATTATTTTACTATAAGAATATTTACCACATTATTACTGTCTCATTTCAATTTCCACATAATTTATAGTCGGTCTTCTATATTGTTCTGTGAGAACAATTTAAATGTTTCGGTAAAAGAATAAAATGTGCCTACAGTTCTGAATAAAAAATTGTAACACAATGTTACGGTGGAAGTCCAGTAAAACGACTATGTTCTACTAAAAAACTTAACGATCATTAATCCGCTGAGGACCGGTTAGCATAGCTTTGAAGCCCGTAATTTAACTTAGCCACATTGCTTCAGCCATTTAATTCATAACCTGAAGACTGAATGCCAGTAATGAAATTCCTTGCGATACTCACGTGGAGTATTTTATATTACAATGCAATTAAATATTTAATATGCCCATCATTTAGTTAATATTTATCGATAATATTCGCTATTCACTGTGTGGTTTAATGTTGATTATTTTTACTGAGTTAATAAATAAATATCGCGTTTAAAGTTTATACTTTGAACGCGTTTTGTTTATGTAAAAGGAGGTCTGCGATTTCATTGGCGTACATATTTTGTTTGGCAATGCGCTCGCTATAAACTGCGTAACAGATTTTTTTTTATAAGTTCATAAGTATCTGATCAAACATATTTTTATTGCAAGTAAATTAAGTCTCCGTTGTGTTTGGTGATCTGCAAGCATTTTGATTATCTTCTTCTTTACTGAACTCCTAAACGGCTGGACTGATTTTGATGATGTTTTTGTGTGCGTTTGCGTGGGTCCCTGAATGGTTTAAATTTACAATAGGACCGGTAGGTGACGCAGCAAGCCGAAGTTGAGGTCGGCTTGAAATAAATAAATTTAGAATAATTAAAGACAAATTATATTATTATTTTTACAGACGCTAAGGATACCCTCCTCCGCTCACTTCAGTCTCCACGAGCTCGCTTTCGACGACATCGAAATGACGGATGATGACACTCTTCGGGCTTGTCTCCGCATGTTCTTAGACCTCGACTTTGTGGAACGGTTTCACATAGATTACAGCGTGCTTTGCCGGTGGTTACTGAGCGTCAAGAAGAATTACCGCAATGTAACGTATCATAATTGGAGGCACGCGTTCAATGTCGCGCAGATGATGTTCGCTATTTTGACGGTGAGTGATTTTTATGGAATACCAAATTTCTTTTGTTAATAAGTTTAGCAGAACCTATTTCCAAATTATCTCTTAATTTGATGTCACCTTTAGATGTTTTGTAATTTAGACATTGCTAGAAAGCCTGAAATAAATATAATGGATATAATGGACATACGTTTGTAACTGCCTCGGTAGCCTAGAGGTCCTAAGCGCGACTGCTACGCTAGAGGTCTTGGGTTCGATTCCCAGGTCGAGTCAAAAGTGTTATTATGTTTTTCTATGAAATTCTCAGTAGCAGCTCGGAGTTAGGATTTGTGCCCGGTTAATGGCAATAGGCTCGCCCCCTATTATATGGGACCTAAAACATACCGGCGAACTGTGGGTGTACATTGCCTTACCTCTGCTTAACCCTTCGGGGAATACAGGCGTGATGGCATGTTATGTTATGTTTGTTTGTAAGACTTGTTGGGAGACGTTCTCAGATCAAATAGGTATTTCTTTGGACACAAAACTGGCTTCACTAATCCAATGTCAACTTTCGAATCATGTATTTAAAGTTTAAAATTCATTGGTAGCAATAAGATTGTGGTTTATGTAAACTCGAGTAATGTATGGCCTTGCTTCAGGAGACGCAGTGGTGGAAGATATTTGGGGAGCTTGAGTGCCTGGCGCTGATCATCGGCTGTCTGTGCCACGACCTTGATCACCGGGGGACCAATAACTCTTTTCAAATCAAGTGAGTCTTCTTTCAAGTTACCTTAACTAACTGTTTTTTGGTGAGTTATCTATAATAATAGTATAAAGAGGGATATGTTCTTGTTTGCAAGAGGAATCTTTGGAAGTACTGGTCCAAAAAAACTCTTTTATTTATAGAAAGCTGCATTTTCGTCGAGTGCCATATGATTATGGTGTATTTGATGCTACTGTTTGGTGTTACTGTTATATTTTTAAGGGTTCCGTACCCAAAGGGTAAAACGGGACACTATTACTAAGTCTCCGCTGTCCGTCCGTCTGTCCGTCAGTCACCAGGCTGTATCTCATGAACCGTGATAGTTAGTCAATGGAAATTTTTGCATAATTAATGATGTATTTCTGTCGCCGCTTTAACAACAAATACTAAAAAACAGAATAAAATAAATATTTAAGGGGGCTCCCATACATCAAACGTGATTTTTTTTGCTCGTTTTTGCTCGATGTTGATAACGGCAACATGTAGACGCTTTAAATATTCACAGAATATTGAGGTATATATTCACTTTAAAAATAAATAAATTAATTTAAATAAAATAAATAAATTAATTTAAATAAAATAAATATTTAATGGCTCCCATACAACAAACATGATTTTATTGCCGTTTTTATAGATTATAGATCGCACTTAGCCGGTTCTTTTTAAATATGATGGCCTTACTGGAATAGAATGTGTTTACAATTTCACATGACTCGACTAAAAGTTTCACTCTTCTTGAACCTCCTTAAAGATTTATTCTCAACAAATAAAAAAATATTCAATTCTATTCTATCACACTTGTAAAATAACCATACTATCTTATGTAAAACTTATATCACATAACATCGTTCCAGGGCATCATCACCTCTGGCACAGCTGTACTCCACCTCCACGATGGAGCACCACCACTTCGACCAGTGTCTGATGATCCTCAACTCTCCTGGGAACCAGATTCTGCTCAATCTATCTTCAGATGACTACGAGAAGGTCGTCAAAGTGCTTGAAGATGCTATCCTGTCCACCGATTTGGCTGTTTATTTCAGGTAGCCTTTTATGTATTTCGTTGGCATTCAAGACGGCGGCCCACCTGATGTTAAGTGGTCACCGCTGCCTATAGACATCTGCAATACCAAAGGCTTTGCAAATGCGTTGCCATCCCAGAGACAAAGTTGAAACGTCTTATGTGCCTGTAGTAACACCATTTAAACCGGAACACAGCAACGCTGCTTTGCGGCAGAAATAGGTATGGTGGTAGTACCTCCCCTGACGAGATCCTTCACTGATAGCTTAAATTCTACTGCAAACATATAAACTGTTTGAATTTTACGGCTTCTATTCTTTGGTGATGTTAAAAGAAGATAGTTACCAAATCTCTTACGTCATGCGATTTAATTGTCTGTTTTCCATTTCGGTCATCCAATCGGCAGTTAGTATTAGACTTAATACTGTGATGGATTTCTTTAGAGATTTTAATTGCAGGATTAATATTTTTTGATAAAGTTATATATGATTGATATTTCACTGCCATTCGTTACGAACTGTCGCCAATACTGTGACCAAAAATGAAATGGGGGTCGACTTTTGAAACTTATAGCATTAATAACTTCCTTAATAAAATAAATATTCCTAAATATTCTTTTCTAATCTTTCAGCAAACGCAAAGGCTTTATCGAGCTGGTCAGCGAAGAGCGACAGGTCACCCCTAGCTGGGGCGAGTGTGAGGACCGCCGCGGTCTGCTGCGGGCGATGTTGATGACCGCTTGCGACCTGGCCGCCATCACCAAGCCCTGGCCTGTGGAGAGACGGGTGGCTGCCTTGGTTGCTGGAGAATTCTTCAGACAAGGGGACCTAGAGAGGCAGAACTTAAATTTGACGCCTATTGTGAGTAGTCTTTAGTTTGTTCTACCTAAATATACTTAATATTATAAAAAGGAAAGATTTGTTTGTTTGTACCGAATAGGCTTCGATACTACTGGAACGATTTTAAATATTTTTTTATCAATAGATAGCTACATTATTCTTAAGCAACATAGGCTATATAACATCTCGCTACCTACGACTCACGGGAGCGGAGCAGTAACCAAAGACGTGACTTAACGCGGGCGAATTAAGCTACGCGAACAAAATCACGGGCAGTTCGCTAGCTTTATATAAGACGCTGTTGTATAGTTGTCGGCAAACAACTTTTAAAGCACAAAAATCTGTAATACGGTATCAGGACCGTACGGAGTGCAATTACTAGATATTTTTATTTAACAGTTAATTTGTTCATTCCAGGACATCATGAATCGAGATAAGGAAGACGAGCTCCCTGCTATGCAAGTCAAATTCATCGATACTATCTGTCTGCCTATATATGAGGTAATATTTAATGTTATAATTGGGTTTCATTTTTCCAAATCGACTTCCCATTTTTCGAACTATTGTAACGATTTTAAATGTATAACGCTGATTAATTTTAAATTTTGAATTTCAATTAACTGGATTTGCTGTATCGTCATTTGAAAGATTGAATTCTAAACGAATTCAATCTTTACAGCAACAACATACCATCACGCCTGTGTTCCCCAAAGGGTTAGGCAGAGGTGTACCAATGTATACCCACAGTTCGCCGGTATGTTTAGGTCCCATGTAATAGGGGGCGAGCCTATTGCCATTAACTGGGCACAAATCCAAACTCCGAGCTGCTACTGAGAATTTCAAAGAAAAACGCAGTAACACTTTTTGCTCGACCTGGGGATCGAACCTGGGACCCCACGCTCACCAGTCGCGCTTGCGACCACGAAACCAACGGGGCAGTTTAACATTACTAATATGGCAATAGGCTCGCCCCCTATTACATAGGACCTAAACATACCGACGAACTGTGGATGTTCATTGTTACACCTCTGCCTTACCCTTCGGGGAATACAGGCGTGATGAAATGATGGTATGTTACTAATATAATTATTGCGCTCGTATAGCCTAAAATTTTAAATTTACGGCAAATGTATTACTATGAAACTGGTTGCATATTTTAGACAAGGTATGCACATTCTTCTGTTTGATTTCTAGGCATTCGCAGTCCTGTCACCAGCCTTGCAGCCATTGCTCGACAGGGTGAAGAGCAACCGCGGCCACTGGATCGACCTCTCCAACAACGATGGCGGCGAGAAGTTTGACTACGGCCTCGACAAAGAACTGCCGGAGAGAAACGACAAATCAAGCATCAGCTCCCAGAACGTTGATGATACAGAGAACACGTATGAGGGAGACAGCAGTGGTGCCGTCAGCCTCTCCTCAGAAACCAACTCCAAATACGAAAACCTTGAGAACCCCGTCGTAGGACTCCTATGCAACAACGTCCTCACACTCAGAGACCCCAACAAGTTCTGTCAACTCAATGACTATTAGAATTTGTCCCGCTATAGACTATGACAATGTGATAAAGTGAATAAGCGGCTTGTTAGTGCTCCCACGTTTCAAAGGCCAATAGCGAAGCCAAATCGTCCATTTAGGATGTTAGGATTAGAATAATTTAAGTTTCTAAATATCTAGCACAACTAACAATGAAATTTCACTAAGTTTTAATTGTGATTCGTAAGCATTTTAGAAAATTAATTAATTCGTCATTGCGTGTCTGTCCATTTGTTTATATTTTCACGTCATTATTCTCCTATTGGTCTGCTTGAAATGTTGGAACGATTACGTGATTATTTATGCAGTTCGCAGGTTTCAACTGACAGCTGTGTGATATTCGTTTAGTAAATAGATGATTTAGTCGAATTTGAAATTTATCTAAACGCGTGGCGTAATTATTCGATAAGTTGTCATGACCATCGCCGCACTATTTTTATACACTTCATTATGTAGCTTTACATTTTTAAGTACCTATAAGAGAAAAAATTACAAGTAGGTATGTTATGTTGTTAATTTACCTCATTTGCCTATTCCTACTACGTTTTACATGAAGTTTTTCGTGTGTGTCGATAGTTTTGGTATCATTTAAGATACAGTTTACAGCTAATGAAATATTCAATTTCTCATAGAAACAGAAATATTTCGACAATTTTTAAAATACTCTAACCCACGCTAACCGCAGTAAGTGTAAACAGAACAGGGCCTAACTGTCGTGACGTAGTCGTATGACCAAAATACCAAAAAGTTTTTAAGTAGTTGTTGTACTAAAAATCTTATTGTTTTCTATTATTCGGATTTATCATTAATTCTTTCATACTTATGTATTTCATAAGGATAAATAAATAAATTATTACCTGTACATTCTATTAATTAAAACCTCTGATTATGAGTAAGTGTGTGTACGGAAAATATATATTAATACACTGACGACTGTTTGTGTATGTTAACTAATAGTTTTCAGTCGCACAACGTAATTTTTGTAAATAATTAATCAATGTTATAAATACTGTAATACTAACAAGTTGTAACTTTGGTAAGTACTTATTATAAATTCGGGTTTTCTCTAATAATTATACATGTATAATTTTGTTCTATATCTGCTTATAGGAACTGTGGCCTCGCATTAATTATTTTCAAGACAGTTACGGCACCCGCTGATCCATTCCAATTTATTTTCGATTTAAAAATAGTTTTTTTTTGCATCGATTTTGTTTGTGTTGTCCATTAAGTTTTAATAGCAAAAGTGTCAATTATATCTGCTAACGTAATTTATTGTTTTAAATAACGTGTACGTTGTTAAAATAGTAAATAAAAAACGCTGGTAACTTTTTATTGAACTGCAATATTTTGTACGTTTAACGTAGGTAAATGGAAATTCGCTAATAGTCATTCTAGTCTTTTATTAAATTTGACTTTAATGATCATGTCTTAATTTGGATTCTTTTTTGTACTTCTTAATGTTTTTAAAATATTGCAAATTAATAAATGATAACATTCTAACGTAAGTAGGTACAAAGTTGTAAAATAAAGATTGAGATGGCTTACATACGTACCAAGTACCGATGCTTTACATTTGGAAGCAAAACAATTTCGAATCGTTACTTCACATTTGGAATCGAACTTCTTCTTCATACATAATAAATAATTATGACCAAATAAATCCTCCATAACGAAAGTTAAAAAAAAATATTTTATAATTGGAATAATTCTCTCTATAAGCATTAGATATTTACATGAAAAAAATCTCAAATTAATTGTGGTAATAAAAGTATGTACAACATTAATTTTAAGATTGCTGTAAGTATTATTAGAAAGTAATTAGAAAATTAATAATTGTAATTCACTAAATGACGAGTTGTATGGTGTGTGAATAATTATGGAGGTTGTTTTGTTCCAAACAAAAATGTTATTTATTTATGATTAAACAAATTTTGAAATAACTCTGCTTTTTATTTGATTTTTTACTAAGTACTCGTACTTGCTAAGTATCAACTCAACATGGTTCTGAAAAATAACGAGGTAGAGACAGAGTACATCACTAGTGTATACGATTTTAATATTATAAAAAAATAAAACTCTTTTAGCGGCCGAGCGATCGACTGCTGCGCTGAGTGTCGCGGGTTCGATTCCTGCACAGAACAAATATTTGTATGACCTACTGATAATTGTTCCGGGTATGGCTGTTTGTGTATGTGAGTTTATATGTTTGTTAGCGCACCCACGATACAGGAGAAATTCCTAGTGTGGGGAACGTTTCTTTAAAAAAAAAAAAGAAAAAATAAGATATTTACACTTGCTCATGGTGGTCCACATACAACAAATGCTGCTTAGCCCTTCGGTCCTTTTAGTGTATTGACAAAACCGGGGAATGATTAGGGCGGAGGACCAACGGCTTTACGTGCTTTCCGAGAGACCAGGGTGTGACACTACCAAATTACAAACTCCGGGCGGCTACTGAGAAATTCCTAATGGAAAATCCCAATAACACTTTTTGCCCGACCAGGGAATCGAACCCGGGACCTTACGCTCATCAGTCGCGCTTGCTACCACAATGCCTACGGGGCAGTTCTCTGCTCAGAGGCAACCAGGTCATGTTAATCCCTAGTACTTACTCAGCAGCTGCCACATAGCTTTCCGTTCAGGGAGCGGTAGACCGGCACGGTGGAACTAGGTCCGCTTAAAAGCGCTGTCTTACTAAGCACTCGAATGTCTACTACCTATTTCTTATCTATTTACCTATCTGTAAACGTCCGTTTGGCAATGTTCCGTGTTACTAGCACCTAGGTAGGCAATGATGCTATGCACCCAACCATCGTTGCAAAATCTATAACATCAGTGGCGACATCCCAGTAATCACTAAGCAATCATAAACCTGCTCATTTTTATAATAGCCAGTCAATACCCAACTCAAATCTGCACAGCATTTTTGGGCACAACAAGTTTGCGCAAATGAAACACGTAGACATCCACTGAAGAGTTCTTTCATCGACTGTATACACAGTGCACACTGTGTATAGAAACCACGAAGTAGAATATTAGTTACAAAGCAACAAAACTTTTTTGTGCTCTCCATGTTTTAATTTAATTATGAACAAATTCTTTGTCAGTGTCAAATTTGCAGTAAACCCCGCGACTTGAACTAACGTCTATGTCTGTCAGATATTAGTATTCTGTGCCGAGGAGTCAGACCTAAAAGAGCCCAAAGATACTTGGCATCTACTAATTTGTCTGTTACCCAAACTTTTGCCCGAACTGAAGCTCAAAAAATCAAAAAATCACATATTTCATATTTCAATTCAATACATGTCCCAACCTTCTCAAAATGCCTAAGCTGGATATCACCAATCCTGCAATTATAAAGGTCCTTATTGAAGCGTATGACAAAGAGAAACGACTACGGGCTTTTTGGGAAAGTAAAAATACTGATAGGATACTTTTGGCGGGCACACTACAAAGAGAACCTACAAATTACTACGAGCAAGACGTTATCAAGCACAACATGATCGGAGGTATGGCTGCAATCACTCGAGACCATGTAGCTGCAGGTCGCAATAGGAAAAAAGTACCAATTCACGACGCAAGGACCATACCAGGCATCGATAGCTTACGACATGAGAATTCAATCACCAAGCTTGGTTTGGGAGACGCCAAAGAAGATCCTCTACTAAGTCGACCAGACACTGACTTGTCACCTGATCCATTAATGCGCCCCGTAGATACAAATACAAAAAGCATTATTTATCAATCAAAACCAGAATTTGGAAGGGCGGTGTGTCTAAATCATAGAGCCAAGATAGATCCCGAGAAGAAGTATTATTTCCCGGAATGTGTCAGTTGGAATCATGGTTGGCGTTTAAAGGACAGTAAGTTAAAACAGAGGCCCACATATGCTCGCAATTGGATCTTGCAGAAGACACTAAATAATCGTACTGGTTTTGTACCGGATCCAACTCATTACAAGCCACCGGAGCTGGCTAACTATGCAAAATGTTGATATTAATAAATTTGTTAATTCATAAAATTGACATATTTGGGTTCATGGCTTTAATTATTCACATTGTAGGTGTTGATAGATATTGTTGAAGTGTTTTTAATTTTATATTTGATGTTTATCTAATAATTTGAATCTTGTAATGATAATTTTACTTTAGTGAGCTATTGTGGTAACTTTAATGATTTCTTGTGATTTTTCTTTTCTAGGTTTCAATATTAGTCAATATTTCTTTATTAGCTAGGTATTCCAGGTACATACTTTAGTTTATTTAGTGGATAATACATTGTTTTAATGTAAAATAAAGCTTTGTTTTCTTAAAGGTATTTAATGTTATGTCCTGCTTAGTAACCATTTTGAGGATTGTCAAAGATACTTAGTCTTCTCGCAGAACTTAAATCAGACCACCAGCCGTATCACAAGGTAGAACAGTTCCACTTTCCGGTGTAAGTGCACTGTTATTCAAGGTTAGAAACACTTATTACTGATTTACAGGGCCATATCAACTTAAACCTAATAATTTAATGTCTTTGACTTAAACCATGGTAGGTTACTAATAATCATACAATGATGTACCTATCCATATGCAGCATTATTTAAATATTGCTAAATACAGATACTAAACTAAACTGCCTCGGTGGCCTAGTGGTCCTAAGAGCGACTGCTACGCCAGAGGTCTTAGGTTCGATTCCCAGGTCGAGCAAAAAATGTTATTGGGTTTTTCTATGAAATTCTCGGCAGCAGCTCGGAGTTAGGATTTGTGCCCGGTTAATGGCAATAGGCTCGCCCCCTATTACATGGGACCTAAACGTACCGGCGAACTGTGGGTGTACTTTGTTACACTTCTGCCTAACCCTTGGGGGAATACAGGCGTGATGGTATGTATGTAAATACAGATATATCTATAGACGTCAATTGTGTAGAATGCCTTCACATAGATTACAGCGTGCACTGCCGGTGGTTACTAAGCATCAAGAAGAATTACCGCAATGTAACGCATCATAATTGAACGCACGCGTTCAATGTCGCGTAGGTGCTGTCCACACATACATAAACTCACGCCTTTTTCCCATGGGGGTAGGCAGAAACCACAGAACGCCACCTGCTACGATCCTTACATACTTCTTTCGCCTCGACCACGTTCATACATCTGTTCATACAAGCACGCAGGTTACGAGTACTGCGCACACGACCTTTCTGAAGAACCCCACCAATAAGGTCAGGGTAGGTCTTTCTAGGGCGTCCTCTCCCGGCGTTGCCACTCACATCTGCCATATAAATGCTGTCCATTAATGTTAATAAGTTTTTTGGCTGGATTTATTCTCAATTTACATCTGGTTTGGTTCCAAGGCCCTGCGACACCAGCAATATTTTTTGCAGCAGCCCCGTTTCTCACGCCTCTGCTGAAAGGTAGCCTGGTCATGTCAATCTCTAGTACTTACTCAGCAGCTGCCACATAGCTACCCGTTCAGGGAGCGGTAGACCGGCACGGTGGAAATAGGGCCGTTTAAAGCGCGTTGGGTGGGCAGAATTGCTGTCTTGCTGAGCACTCGATTGTCTACTACCTATTCCTTATCTGTTTACCTATCTGTAAAGGTACGTATTACAATGTTCCGTGTTACTGGCACGTAGGTAGGGAATGATGCTATGCACCCAACCATCGTTGCAAAATCTATAACATCAGTGGCGACATCCCAGTAATCACTAAGCAATCATAAACCTGCTCATTTTTATAATAGCCAGTCAGTACCCAACTCAAATCTGCACAGCATTTTTGGGCACAACAAGTTTGCGCAAATGAAACACGTAGACATCCACTGAAGAGTTCTTTCATCGACTGTATGCACACTGTAAATAGAAACCACGAAGTAGAATATTCGTTACAAAGCAACAAAACTTTTTTGCGCTCTCCATGTTTTAATTTAATTATGAACAAATTCTTTGTCAGTGTCAAATATGCAGTAAAGCCCGCGACTTGAATTCACCACCGTCTATGTCTGTCAGATATTAGTATTCTGTGCCCAGGAGTCAGGTCTAAAAGAGCCCAAAGATACTTGGCATCTAATTTGTCTGTTACCCAAACTTTTGCCCGAAGTGAAGATCAAAAAATTAAAAAATCTCATATTTCAATTTAGTACATATCCTAACCCTCTCAAAATGCCTCAGCTGGATATCACCAAACCTGGTATTATAAGGGTCCTTAACGAAGCGTATGACAAAGAGAAACGACTACGGGCTTTTTGGGAAAGTAAAAATACTGATAAGATACTGTTGGCGGCCACACTTCAAAGAGAACCTAAAAATTACTTCGAGGAAGACGTCATCAAGCACAACATGATCGGAGGTATGGCTGCAATCACTCGAGACCATGTGGCTGCAGGTCGTAATAGGAAGAAAGTACCAATTCGCGACGCAAGGACCATACCAGGCATCGATAGCTTACGACATGAGTATTCAATCACCAAGCTTGGTTTGGGAGACGCCAAAGAGGACCCTCTACTAAGTCGACCAGACACTGACTTCTCACCTGATCCATTAATGCGCCCCGTAGATTCAAATACTAAAAGCATTTTTTATAAATCAAAACCACACTTTGGAAGGGCGGTGTATCTACATCATAGAGCCAAGATAGATCCCGAGAAGAAGTATTATTTCCCGGAATGTGTCAGTTGGAATCATGGTTGGCGTTTAAAGGATAGTAAGATGAAACAGAGGCCCATATATGGTCGCAATTGGATCTTGCAGAGGACACTAAATAATCGAACTGGTTCCGTACCGGATCCACCTCATTACAAGCCACCCGAGCTAGCTAACTATACAAAATGTTGATGTTAGCAAATTTGTAAAATAATTATGGTAATGGCTCCAGATACTCACATTGTAGGCGTTCATAGATATTGTTTGTTATAAGTGTTTAGAATGTTATACTTGATTTTTTAGCTAATAATTTGAGTCTTTTAATGTTAATTTATCTTTAGTGACCTATTGTGGTTTTATCTTTAATGATTTATTGTGATTTTTCTTTTTTAAGTTTCAATATTAGAGCAAGGTATCCTAGGTACCTACTTTAGTTTATTTATTGGATAATATATTGTTTTAATGCAAAGTAAAATTTTATTTTCTGAAAGTTATTCAATGTTGTAGTCCTGTTTAGTAATCAGGTTTGTTGTAGGTCCTTAGTCTTCTTGCAGGACTTAAAATCAGACCATCAGACGTATGTATGAGAAGGTTTCCAGTGTAAATGCACTATTATACAAGGTTAGAAATACTTATTTATTGATCTACAGGGCCATATCAACATAAACCATGGTGATGGTAAGTTATGTTTAAGTTTGTTAAGTACTTAGTCTTCTTGCAGAACAAAAAATGAGACCACTAGCTTGCCCTACTGGAGCCTTATCCCTTAAGTACCTATTTACCTGTCTATAAATGTACGTAAGTAAATGTTCCGAGTTGCAGGCACGTTAGCGAGCTACCGCTGTAACATCGACATCAGTGGCCACATCCCAGTAATCACTAAGGACCATATCACACAAGCAATTTGGAAGCGATTCCAAAACGAGGTGAGTGCGCAGCGAGGTCGGTGCGAAGACGCCAGGAGTCGACGCCATTTTGTACACACACGTTCATCACAGCGTTATCGCGACGTATATAGCGCGCTTGTTGTGGAGTCGCCCCGCTTTGGACTCGCCTTCAAATCGCTAGTGTGACAACACCCTAAGTAATCATAAACCTGCTTACTTCTACAACAGCTAGTCAAGACACACATAAACTAAAGTCTGCGCAGCATGTTTGGGCATACATAAAAGTTTGCGCAAATGAAACGTGTGGACAGCCACTGTATAGTTCTTTTGTCGACTGTATGCACACTGTAAGTAGTTACCACGAAGTATAAAATTAGTTACAAAGCAATAAAACTTTGTTGTGCTCTCTATGATTTAATGTAATTACGAAAAATGTTATGTCGATGTCAAATATTCAGTGAAGCCAGGGACTTAACTCGACTTTAGTATCTGTGCAGCGAGGCCAGCCCAAAGATACTTGTTATTCTACGTCTGTGACCCAAAGCGTTGTCCGAAGTGAACCTCAGTAATTTCTTTAGCCACATATCTAGAATACCGTAAATATTTAAACCCTCTTAAAATGTCGGACAAAATGGCTAAGTTGGACATCACCAACCCAAAAATTGCAGCGTTTCTGTACGAAGCGTATGACAAAGAGAAACGACTAAGGGTATTCTGGGAAAGTAAAAACACTGATAAGATACGGTTGGCGGCCACACTTCAAAGAGAACCTACAAATTACTACGAGGAAGACGTCATCAAGCATAACAAGATCGGAGGTATGGCTGCAATCACTCGAGAACATGTAGCTGCAGGTCGCAATAGGAAGAAAGTACCAATTCGCGACGCAAGGACCATACCAGGCATTGAGAGCTTACGACATGTGAATTCAATAATTAAAGTGGGTTTGGGAGACGCCAAAGAGGACCCTCTATTAAGTCGACCAGACAATGACTTGTCACCTGATCCTTTAATGCGCCCCGTAGATTCAAATACCAAAAGCATTTTCTATCAATTAAAACCAGAATTTGTAAAGGCGGTGTATCTACATCATAGATCGTAGCTAGATCCGGAGAAGAGGTATTATTTTCCGGAATGTGGCAGTTGGAATCATGGTTGGCGTATGAAGGACAGTAAGATAAAACAGAGGCCCACATTTGGTCGTAATTGGGACTTGCAGCAGGCAATAAATAATCGTGTTGGTGCGGTACCGGATCCAGATCATTATATTCAACCCGCGATGTTTGAGTACCAAAAATGTTTATCTTATTATATTAGTAAAATTCATGAAATTGCTAGACATGAATTAATACACTTACATATTCACATTTCATGACTGCCTCGGTAGCCTAGTGGTCCTAAGCGCGACTGCTACGCTAGAGGTCTTGGGTTGGATTCCCAGGTCGATAAAAGTGTTATTGGGTTTTTCTATGAAATTCACAGTAGCAGCTCGGAGTTAAGATTTGTGCCCGGTTAATGGCAATAGGTTCGCCCCCTATTACATGGGACCTAAACATACCGGCGAACTGTGGGTGTACATTGTTACACCTCTGCATAACCCTTCGGGGAATACAGGCGTGATGGTATGTTATGTTATTTACATTACATTATTGTTGTTAATAAGTATTTTTTGTTTTAAGTGTTTATTAAAATGTTACATTTAATTTTTAGGTAATAATTTATTGTTTATTTTAATCTTAATTGTAAAGTTAATTTAAATTGAATTAGTTATTGTGTTCTTTTACTTTTAAGTTTCAATATAGGTTTCAATACGTATTCAAAGGATAATATAATATTATGGTGCAATTTTTTTTTTGAACTTTATTTAATGTTTATGTCATGTAACCAAGTTAAGTCGTGGAGATGTTATAAGTGTTTATTTTAATGTTTAATATGATTTCTAGTTGATAATTTAATGTTAATTGTAATGTTAATTTCAATGTTTATTGTACTTGAATAAGTTATTATAATATTTTCTTTTTGAGTTTTAATATAGGGGTGAACAATATAATGTTATAGAACAACGTAAATTTTTATTTCCTAAAAGTTGTTTAAGTTGTGGTCCTACAACCAGCTTAAGGGCTGTCGTTGATACTTAGTCTTTTGGCAGGACTCCAAAAATCAAATGTATCAAAAAGTAGGCTAGTTCTACATTCCGGTGTACATGCACCATTATACAGGAAGAAAACATTCATTTACTGCGCATCGACTTAAACCATGGTAACCAATAACCATACAATTAATACATCCGAATACAGCATTATCCATTGCTCGTTTTATATCCCTTGGCAAAAACACGCTCGTTTAAAGGCAGCACTACACGTACGACATTGCTTACTAACATTCAGCCAATCACGAGAAGCCAAAGGATCACCCCAGATGGCGTGTTTTCCCGCCAAAATTTTCATCAATAACACTGCGCATGTTGGTCTAGTAAACACCTGTCTCTTTCGTGTAATAAGGAAAGTGAGAGGGAAAGTAGATAACCTCTAAGAATACACGCATGCGCGGGAAGAAGCCTTTTAGAAAAAAATGTTGGCTAGACAGCGAGTTTTCGTTTTCTGCGACTCACATCACCACTGAAAATGCGGCGTGTATAAAACAGTGCAGTGAAATTATACATAATTATAAATTTTACTAAAATGTTGTAAATAAATATAAGTTTAGTGTACATTTATAGGTGAAATACATAGGAATAGTGAGTGGATATAACTAATAATTATAATTCACTACTTATATTCAATTGTGCTGAGATTGCATTAACAAAACCTAAGTTTATCGGAATGTTACTGTGTGAGCAATAATAGAAGCATACATTTTATATATTTGGTAAGTAAATTGTGTTTCAATTGTTTTTTTTGTACCCGATTCAATAATGGGTCACCTAATAATAACCTGTGTTGCTCTAGCTACTCCGTTCATTATCACGAAGCTGGAATACGTCTGACCTCCTTAGCATTGTTTATTATGATTACCGTTATTTTTATGTTAAACATGTGTTCCCAATCTTGATACTCTGCAGGACTAAATAAACTGTATGGATCGATAAGTTCGCTATCAATGAATATTGTGAAACGTCGTCATACTTGTGAACCAAAATAATGATGGTACCCCAATGAATATCGTTACTAGATGTTTTTCTTAATCTAAAAGTATTTATGTAATTAATATAACAAGCGCAATATGAATCACTAGTATAAAACTTACTTAAGTAATAATAAAATGCAAAAAAGGAAGCTAATAGTAGCTAGCTTTTCTTAATACAGTATTCATTTAAGAAAAATAATTTTCCGAAATTAAACAAGATCCTACGTAATTTCGTTTTATTCTATACAAATTATATGAGAAACGTGATGAGCTAAGAACGAAACTGCGTAAAAACCCTGCAAAAAAGTATTTAAACTCTTCCAAAGTTCAAACCTCTTTTCATGCTTTTAAAGTTATAAAAACTAATATTGGTTGCATATTTTTTTGTACACTTCAATGTCAAAATTATAAATATAAAAATGATTATATGCATTCAGGATGTTGGACGATAATTTAATTAGCAAAATGCTCGATTCTAACAATGGATAATTGAACACCCACATTTTATTTAAAAAAATAGTGACTGATAAATGTGAAAATACGCGCTTTCTGCAATAAATGTTGCTACATCGGTTTCAATTTCAAGGTAAAATTGCATTGTTTTACACAATTATTTATTAGTTCATAATTACGTCATATTGTTATTATATTGTGTCTCTGTGTCCCTACCTATTAATATTAACTGTATTCGCAGTTGATGGAATGTAGTAAAATTTTATATTTCAGATAAGGTTAGAAATGCTGATTACCTAGCTATCTTTGCCCTAACAACGACACACGAATAGAAATATGATGAAATTACATTCCCTTATTTCTTATTGGAATAATTTAAATATTGAGGTCTGGTTTTAAATGTTAACTTCATAAGTTCGAATGCTGGCTTTAAAATTTTCAGTGCAGTACGAAGGGAATTGATAATGAACCGTCATAGGTAGGCCAGATTGGCAAAAATGTATATCTCCACATTTAATTTGTAATGAGTGTATGCTGTGCTCTTGTGATTCTGTCTTGATTATTTCGTATCTAGCTTCCACCCGCGGCTTCGTTCACTGCAAAGTTAATATCCCACGGGAACCGTACATTTTTCCGAGATAAAAAGTAACCTATTGCAGACTATATTATAATCTATCGCAGTGCCAAACATCCAGCTCCGTTCAGCCGTTCTAGTGTGATTGAGTAACAAACATACATCCATCCATCCAAACTTTCTCATTCACAATACGAGGAGTAGTAAGATGTATACTTACCAACCTTACTTTTGTAATTCTGCCCTGATTACGTCATAATATCTATAGAGTTTCATAATACATTGTTTGTTGTAGGTATGAGAAAAATCACTGTCACTTATTTTTCTATGGCCTGTTATCATCTATAGTTCTATACTAGAATACTACCTATCTATACTAACAATATAAAGCTGAAGAGTTTGTTTGTTTGGTAGATCGCGTTAATCTCAGAAACTACTGGTTTGAATTGAAAAAATATTTTTGTGTTGAATAGGAAGGCTATACAACATTATGCTTTAAACAATAGGTGCGGAGCAGTAACAAAAGACGTAATTTAACGCGTGTGAAAATATCCACGCGAACGAAGTCGCGGGCTGAAGCTATATAGGTATTGTGTGGGACCCTATAAACTGTACATTTACAGGGGAACTTTGACAAAGGTAGACAAGAATTGTTTACTAATAGTGGGAATAGTTTGAATAGAAATTTCACTGCCCTACTTACTAAGACCTTTGAGGTCGGACAGTTGGGTCTATCTTCTGTCAAGTAGGAAATACACATACCATCACGCCTGTATTCCTCAGAGGGTTAGGCAGAGGTGTATCAATGTACACCCACAGTTCGCCAGTATGTTTCTAGGTCCCATGTAATAGGAGGCAAGCCTATTGCCATTAACCGGGCACAAATCCTAACTCCGAGCTGCTACTGAGAAATTCACAGAAAAACCCAATAACACTTTTTGCTTGACCTGGGAATCGAACCCAAGACCTCTAGCGTAGCAGTCGCGCTTCGGACCACTAGGTCAACGAGGCAGTAGGAAATACAGAAGTAGAATATTCATACAAGTACATTATATAACAGCGTTGTATTAACAGCCTATTGCAGCCTACTGCAGGGTAAAATCCCCTTCTCATACAAAGAAGTCACGAGCATCTATTACTTCGCTCGCTCAAGGCGGATTGCTGATTTCAGACTTATATTGATTACCTACACCGATGTCACTTTTCACCCTTACACCCTCAGTTATAAGATTGATAAGTGGTTAACCGCCATTGTCCTCGGCTGTTCATTTTGCTGTTTATCAAGTTACTCCGAGTAACTCACGCCACGTTTAGCGCAGTGGCTAAGCGGTTGGCTACCGCGCTGAGTATAGCGAGTTCGATTTTATCACGTTCAAGTTTTTGTTTGGTTATTTGTGTATGTCAGCTTATATGTTTGTAAGTGCAGCAACAACTTAAGAGAAATACTTAGAGTGGGACAATTTTATATAAAGAAAAAGAAATTGATAGACAATTCTGAAACTGAATATAATACAATTCAACAGTCCTCCTTGCGAAGTATGTGTGGTGTAACTTTGAACGATAGAGTGAGGAATGAAATTATACGAAAACGTTGCGGATTAAAAGATGATTAGTGACACACGTTGAAAAGTGTATGCTTAGATGGTTTGGTCATGTTGAGAGAATGAGTGAAAGGCGACTGAAAAAAGGGGTTTATATGGCAGATGTGAGTGGCAACGCCGGGAAGGGACGCCCTAGAAAGCCTTACCCTGACCTTATTGGTGAGGTTCTTCAGAAAGGTCGGGTGCGCAGTACTCGCAACCGGCGTGCTTGTATGACCAGATGTATGAATGTGGACGAGGCGAAAGAAGTATCTAAGGATCGTAGCAGGTGGCGTTCAGTGGTTTCTGCCTACCTCCATGGGAAAAAGGCGTGAGTTTATGTATGTATGTATGCAAACAGTCTGTATAAAATAAATCAATACTAATATTATAAAGCTGAAGAGTTTGTTTGTTTGGTTGAACGCGCTAATCTCAGGAACTACTGGTTTGAATTGAAAAAATATTTTTGTGTTGGCTGGTCCATTTATCGAGGAGGGCTTTAGGCTGTATAACATCACGCTACGATCTATGGGTACGGAGCAGCAACCAAAAACGTAACTCAATGTGGGTGAAAAAAAACACGCGAACGAAGTCGCTGGCAGAAGCTAGTAGTTTGTAAAATATTATTATCACTATCTACTCTTAAACTATGTTGTTACCAAAACATTTCAAAATGTCATAATTAAATACCTTTTTAGCGTCGTAAAATAATGGTATCAGCGTGATAAGGAAAACAGAACGGTTAACAGTGTTAAAATATCATCTAGGCCTATTTTAAAACAACAGATCATTACTATTTACACGACTGCTCGAAAAAGGAGTGTTATGTTTTCGAGGTTCAAGTATGTATTCATGTACCTATGTGAATTTTTTTTGTTTTTTTTTTTATGTCGTTGCATGGCGGCCCACTTGATACTAAGTGAACATAGACACCTATAGACATCTCCAATACCAGGAGCCTTGCAAATGCGTTGCCATCCCAGAGACAAAGTTGAAATGTCTTATGTGCCTGTAATTACACCGGCCCTCATACCGTTCAAACCGGAATACAGCAACGTTGCTTTGCGGCAGAAATAGGTATGGTAGTAGTACCTCCCCGGACGAGCTCCTTCACAAAGAGCTCTATAGTAGTCGCCGCGAATCGTGAGCACAAAAATGTCAAGTTAATTTTTAGGTTTATTTCGGGGTTTTTGGGGCGCGGACGCTGCACGGCATCGGTCCGGCTGACAGACCAGTCGAGTGCAGCGTCTGTGGCCCAAAAAAACCCCGAAAGGAACCCAAAATTAACTTGACATTACAATTTGTTCTCACGAGTCGTGGCGATTACTATACTACAGATTTTTTTTATCACGACCGCCGTAACTTCTGAACGCCTGAACCGATTTAAATATATGAGGTATCGTTGGAATCCTTGCATCGTCACGAGTATCATAAGCTAGTAAATTGTAAAATAGTGGTTGTGATGTCCGTAAACAAAAACCAACCGCATTTTTTTTTATTCGTTTGGTATATGTGGCATGTTTTAAGATAAAACTTGTTACTATGGTACTGGTATGTGTACTATTACTTGGTATTAAATAAAAATAAGAAAAAAAAATTGTTATTAGGGTTTTTCTTTGAAATTCTCAGTAGCAGCTCGGAGTTAGGATTTGTGGCCGGTTATTGGCAATAGGCTCGTCCCCAATTATATGGGACCTGAACATATCGGCGAACTGTGGGTGTACATTGGTACACCTCTGCCTAAACCTTCGGGGAATACAGGCGTGATGGTATAGTATGTATGCTTGTAAAATAATTAAAAAAAATTCAGAATGACTGAAAAATTAACCAAAGAGCTGATAGAACATGGTATCCGACTACCTACCTACCTTGATGTGCCTTCTGCCAAGACAGTAGTATTATTTTTCTTCTTTTAACTGTGTCATTTCAACCATTCCTGCCCAATAACTAATGACACACAATCCACTCTAAATTATCTTGATCGATATCTCTGATGATAGCATCTGTTGACGTAATGGGCACCAATATTTTGAACTGAACAAGACACAATATGTACGTGTAAGTTTCACTACATGCCATCGAGTTCACTAGTGGAATTATTAACATTATCAAACGCACTAGGTCAGTAAGTTAGATCAGTCGTTACAACTATTCCACGGAAAATGATATATGTGTTTGTTTAAATAATTAATGCATTTTGTTTTTATTTTTTTTTAATTTGTTATTTTTTTTTGTTTTTAGGTTCCGTGCTGAATAAGTTGTATCCGGTCCAGGAAGATGTCGAAAAGTGAGTTTTTTTTTTAATTTCTGAATATTTTGACTTTGTAGTATACCACGACTGCCTCGTTAGCCTAGTGGTCCTATGCGCGACTGCTACGCTAGGGGTCTTGGGTTCGATTCCCAGGTCGAGCAAAAAGTGGTATTGGGTTTTTCTATGAAATTCTCAGCAGCAGCTCGGAGTTAGGATTTGTGCCCGGTTAATGGCAATAGGCTCGCCCCTATTACATGGGACCTAAACATACCGGCGAACTGTGGGTGTACATTGTTACACCTCTGCCTAACCCTTCGGGGAATACAGGCGTGATGGTATGTATGTATGTAGTATACCATTAGGTACAGGTATTTTTTATGTTTTGATCGAAGAATGAATTCGTGAAATTCTCAATTTGAATTTTTAGATAGTTACCTACCTTACCTACTTAGGTAGTTTCGAAGGTTGCTTATGGAATTCTGATTCTAAACATTCTGCGTCGGATAACGGAAAAATATAATACTTAATAATTAAAAATTCTTCTGATTCTGTAGGTAATACGGAACACCGATAAAATAATTTGATTAAAGAATTTACCTATACAAAAAAAAAAACAGTTTCTTTACGTGCTTAAATTTTTCTATTTAGATGTAATTTGCATAGTAAGTACTAGAAGTAGGTACTTACTATGCAAAAATATACAATTGTAAATTACTTTCACAATAATGTGACTTGTGAGTTTGTGGGCTATCTGACGTAAAATAGGCAATGAGGACATTGATAATACTTAATTATTTACTGTAGTTATCACCGTCTATGATGTTATTTATAAAATACATAAGTACTTTATTATTATACAGTCTTAATGATTCAATATTTCTCGTAAAAAACCAACGACCTTCTGCAATTTAAATGAGATAGCAACATATTTAAAAAAGGAACCAAATTATTAACGCTACTTATCCGATGCGCCAGAAAAATAAACCTACTTCTCCACTCATAAAATACAATTTCCCAAAACTTGGACCAATCTCAAACTCCGTTAATCACATCTCTAATCGAACGTGATGATCGTTTGAAACATTTGTTCATCATTATTCGAACAACTCAAGCTGTGACAGCTTCAAATTATACGAACAACACATCGATAGCATTATCCTTTCTAATTGCTTATCTATTTTTAATTTACCATCGTATAATACACGTCTGCCAGTCATGACCTCGGGCAAAACAAATGTAAAGATACAATATACTGATACCCCAGCAGCAGATCGATGATAAATGAGCCTCTGACTAGCGGCAAAATGTCGATATTGTACGATACCAACTGTCTACCGCCCCACTATTATTATAATTATTTCACGGTCAACGTTTATAAAGCATGAAATTACCATCGCTGTATAATTATTTTGTTTTAAATTCGTATCGGTAATGTAATATTATTTGTGTTGTTCAAATATACATGTCTACATTATCGTAATCGTTGACGGGAAATAGCACAGATTCGGAATCAGTAAATACGACAGTCTAGAGCATTATTACTGCAGAAACTTAATTTAGATAAGTAAGTAGAGACAGAGTTCAGTACAAATTCTTTATCGATTTTACTAAAGCTCTGCTCAAACGTTGACACTTTTTGTTACCGCCCCAGTACACCACACGGTCGCTGTGTTGTGACGTCAACCTAAAACAGTTGCCGATTGCTATAACTGGATCTATTCTGTAGTTCTTTTCCAAACGTTCTGTCAGTGTCACTAATGTGTGTTTGGAGGTATGGGAAACAGGATGTTAAAGTCTCTCATCCCCCATAGAAAAGGGAGGGTCCTCCGACCAGACGGGTCGTGTGTCTGGCGGGCTGCTGCCCGAACGGTTGTTGTCTGGATTTTTGTATATGTGCTAATCGTCGCGGCGAACTTCAATATCGCGATCTAGGTAACGTCAGTTCGCATGCTGAGCGATAGATGTCGCTACATGTGCAACATCTTTTTAACTGATACAAATTGTTTAGAAACTTATCATTGTTGTGTTCCACTAGAAACTACTTAGTGTCTAGTTGCTAGCACTGAACACTTTCATGGTCGACGACAATTGTATGTTAATATTGGAAGCAGAAGGTAACTATAGTAACCGTCACGAGTCGTGAGCACAAGCTCCAGGTTCATTTTTGGGTTCCTTTCTAGGTTTTTTGGGTCACAGACGATGCACGCGATTGATCCGTCAGTCAGACCAGAATCCAGAAAATCCAGAAAGGAACCCGTTGTGCTTACAATTCGTGCCGGTTACTACTTTATAGTGGCTGAGTCTGCGTAAGAGTTGATTCCTTACGATTTGAAGCATTCTGAGACAAACAGTGAATATTTTATTTTTATACTAGCGACCGTTCGTCCGCATGGTCTATTTCATCCGCGTTAAGTTACGTCTTTCGTTACTGCTCCGCTCCCGTGTGTCGTGGCGTGATGTTATATAGCCTATGTTACTCAGAAATAATGTAGCTATCTATTGGTCAGAAAATGGTTGAAATCGGTTCAGTAGTTTCGAAACCTATTCGTTACAAACAAACAAACAAATCTTTCTTCTTTATAATATTAGTATAGATAACTGGATATAAAAATAAAATATTCACTTGTGTCAGACACAAGATACTAAAGTGTCTACGTTTGCGCAGCGTCTTAATGCGACTTAGGTAGGTAAAGTTTGCTTCACATTCAACTACATAAATGCCACAAATCACATTACAAAAAAGGTCGTAAGTACCCACCCAAGTTCGTGTTGCTAAGTGGCTGAAAGTTACAAGGGTCGCAAACTCGCACTGCAATGCGAGAGGTCATAAATCCCATTCTTGGTCGAGAAAAGCGTCGTGTTTTATTCTTTTGGAGTCGTTGGCAGTAAGCTGGTCTGTCACCCATCGTGTTGTACTATACCGTTACCAGTGGAATGTGGGTGTCAAACAAGAGCTACTTTATCTAATCCTTGACGGAATTTAGCAATAATAAAATCTCATATAAGTAAGCTGACGTATTTGCACGAAATAGGCGTGACATGAGTAGGCTATATATTTTCCCTAGTGCGAGAATTTTGATATGCAAAAGTGTCTGCTATTTGACACCAGTTATAATAAATTACCGAGGTGTTGGAAACAATTAAAATTGACGGTATTAAAAACACTTTGGAACTTGAACTTCGAAATTGTTCTTTTATTACGAAAGAAGTTGACTACAGAAGAATTGATTTTATCATTATGTAGGTACTTAGCATTTCTGGAATGTTTTGTAATTTTACAAGCCGTTTAATAAAATATGGCCGTAGCTAATTATATGTTTATGTCCCCATGTCTTGTACCCATATCTGGAAAATAAAATATCATATTTTTTCTTATAATAACAACTTTATTGGACACCCTAAGCTCTATTATGTGTGAAAGTTTAACATAAATCTCTAATACTGAAATAAACTTATATTTTCTAAATAATTTAATTAGTAGTTCATTGTCCTACGCAAGTTACGAGTGTCGACTACAAGAAACGGGTTATTATGGCATTCGTATACGATAGGTTGCCAACCTCTTGGGCTATTTGCGGATTTGAATTGAGATTTCAATCGGTTTCATTCATATGAGAAGGAACAGAAAGTACATTGTTTGATTTGCTGACTCTGCATCTACAACATTATTTCTGATATGAAGAATAATAGGCTATTCTCCTTTAAGTTTTAGGGGTTCATTAGTTTATAGATACCTACTAAAGATTCGATAACTAATGAGGGACAAGTGTGCCTTATTAAGTTAAAAATCGGCTGTAACATTGCAGTTTCTTTGACAATTTATAAAATTAACAAAGGAAGGATACTAACTAATGAGCAGGTCAATCCTGAATTCCTATTGCTTAGAATGTTCACTTAAAATCGATCCACAAAGTAATTGTTAACTTCACTAAGTAATAGTATCTATAACTTTGACATCTGCTCACCCCAGAACGAAAATTAAAGTAAAAAAATAAGGCTATGTTGAGTCATGGTTTCGTCGGTTCCGAGGTTTATCGCCCTCCCCACTTAGTTAATGTTTAGGTGCGGTAAGTGGGGGACAGACACAGCCCCGTTGATTGCGGAGAAAGGGGAAACGTTGACTGCCACCTAGATAATTTGTGTTGTTTTTATTTATAGTGGAGTTTCTTGCTTATTCTTCTTCATAGAGACCTATCTACGTTTGAGTTGGCTAGCTTTAATTTTCTACCTAACCGATCGACTCCCTGACTTTTCTAGGACATCATAAAACCAGCGGTATATCATGACGCTTCCAACGATACTGCATTAATTAATATATGACGAATAGTGTAGGAGATATAACACATAATGCTTTGTAATATTCTACATGCCTTGAGTATCGGTCGCGAATATGGAATCGGGAAACAATTGTACTAATACAAATATCGGTTGTTATTATTTTATTATATATAAAGAAGCTACAAGTACATTGTAATCAATATTTTGTAAAAACCAAATCGGAAGAAAAGAGTGCCGGTTGAGTTTGTTGCTCGTTCTTCTCCATACAGACCTACGTTTTGAAACGAGCAATTTTAAACTGTAACTTCTTGATAATTCAAAAGTGCCTGTAAATGGTCTAACTAAAATAAATGCTTTGACTTTGACTTTGTATTAAAATAAACTAGCATCATTTATAAAAGCATTTTAAATAGGCAAAAATCACAATACTTAATCAAAGTACTGTAAACGCGAAACAGCGGTGAAAAGTGGAGACGCCAAAAACGTTTACAACTTCTGTACCTTTCAAACAGTAATTCCACCAACTCAAAAGTTGACTCAGCACCTACTAATTCCCCTTTCGTAACGTGCACGAAGTAATTCGGGGACCAATGTTTGTTTTCGCGATCGTCGACGAAGATTGGCGGTCGTTGCACCCACTGCAATTATAGTGAGAGCGGTTGTCGGTCAGTGCGGACCGTGCACCAGGTTTCTGTGTCAGCGCAACCGGACTTGCAGTTGGCAGCCTCCGACACCACCTACATTGCTGTTAATAGCACGAAGTATTGATGAAGCAGGTGATTATAATTGGGTACGATAAAAAATGCTGCAGATACTTTTAGGAGTTAAATGCAAGAAAATCTTGATACTTTTTTCGTCCATGCAAAGATGATTATTTTCGGAAAGAAAATCTGACAAAACATATCTTTATTTTGATGTGCTAGTTAGTTAAAGTGGTTACATATTTGTATCTACAAATCTTTCACGAGATTTTACAATGTTACTAGTTGGCAATGATAGCCCAACCAACAATGTTTAAAGTTTGATATTTGAATGGTTTTATTTTAATGTGTTGAGTACGTGATCTCTCTCATGTGTTCTCTCAATAATTGCTATAGAATTTCAACATGTATCAAATTATAGTTTATCCAGTTTTAGGCCAAAGCCATTAATAAGCACAACAAAATTAATTTGATTGATTAATTCCATCATATTTATATTCAATCGCTAAGTATGTAAGGTCATGTTCATACCTACGTGATTCAATTTTAGTAGTTAAGTTGGTACCTACTTCTGTCTCAATAGCTCAATATTTGTCTGTCGTTCAATCTAATTTGTTGTTTGCCATGAAAATTGTTCGCGAAATCATTTCTCATGTCGAACAATACGCCACTTTCTAATCTTATAAATCAAGCTACGTTTTGTTGGTGTATGATAAATAATACCCACGGTCATGCTGTGAACCGTAATTTTTTATCTAACAACACATAATCGTGACATCTTTTCTTTGTCATTTTAGAAGTTTAACACATTCAATTTGTGCTTTTAGAACCAGTTTATTATTTCTCATCAAAATTTTTATCTATTTTCTGCCACCTCGGGTTTGTCTGCTTCTATACAGCAAGCGTCAAATCAAAAACATGAAATGCAGCGGTCGTTGACCTCGGCTCTCCGGTCCTGCCTCACGGATGATATGATTCGATATATAACTGTATAGATTTTTTATTGCTTCCAAATCTAGGTTATGCATTTGATTCGTGACCATTTTTTTTTGCTCGGAAATAGATTCTCTTATACTTTGTAACTGTTTGGATATGTGACGTTGGACATTGTAATTTTATAGTTGATCGTTTCGTTTCGTAGTTTAATGAGAATAGTACACGTCATTCTTTAGAATTGGGTGCAAACTATAGGTTGTAGAGATTTGAACAATTTCATCTTAAAATTCTTTGTTGGGAAAAATTTACGTTTTTACCACATTTTACTTCAGCTAATGCTACATTACTGCGCTAATGAGAGAAATAGCATCTAACGGGTCGGTGCAATTACTTTAATGGTTTTAACACTAAAAGAAAAGAATTAATACAATAATTTTCGGCCATTTTCAGTAGAAAGCTTCAGATTTTTTTGCCTAATTTACAATTTGTGAAACTTTAAATGCTAACGTGTTTTATGATAAGTATTTTTATAAAAAATCGGCGTTGTAACTGTGTTAAAACGATCATTAACTTTGCACCTCCTACAATGGCTGATGACGCCATTTAATAATTAATAGCACAAAAGTTAAAAGCGAAGTTCAACCTTCTTACACTATAGTTCGGCTACAAAAAAGATTACCAGACAGTATTATTTTAATCTGCCAGTGTGAACAATGGTCAATAAGTTTTTTTGGATGATTTACAATGAACTGGGTCACAGGCATCACATAACTGCTCATGACACAACACTCCCGCGCAAGTTCAACACTTTGGCATCGAATGCGTATGCGCACAGATTGTTATTAACGTGTCACAGACATGCAATTAGGTACAATGCTATTTTTGGTACGAAGTGAGAATTTAAAAAACAAAACTAAAAAACACAAAATTAAAAATTAACCTCGGACAGAAGAAAAACATCTCTACCGCAGCTAACAAAAGAGCTGATAACTTTGAAACTGCTAAACCGATTACCATCAAACAAAGCTAAGAACACTCCCGGCCAATTAACTTTTCAAACAAAAAAACCAAAAGCAAAATCGGTACATGCATTCGGGAGCTACGATGCCACAGACAGACACATACACATAGACACGTCAAACTTATAACACCCGTCCTTCTTGCGTTGGGGGTTTGAAAATAGTACATGGCGTGTTTTGTTTATAAATGTTTAGCCAACGTTTTGCACTAAATAGATTTCAAGTTATGTATTTTAAAATTTAAAGTTTGAAGGTATTCAAGTAATAAATACTGAAAATATTAAAATAAACTCACATCCTACCGTCCTACTGCCTTTCCCACTATCTTTACTGATATACGTATAAACGCGAAAGTTTGTGAGGAGTATGGAATGATGGGTGGATTGATGGATGTATGTTATTCTTTCACGCTTCAACGACTGAACGGAATCAGTTGAAAGATTAAATATGGATCTCAACACATAGGATAACTTTTACTCCGTGTTTCTTATTCCGTGGAATAATTTGGAACTCAATTCTGATATCCACGTGACACGGTTGAGGATTGCGCGGTGGCTGAGGGATCGTCTGGTTCGCTGCGTCTCGCGGGTTCGATTCAACAAATATCTATTTGACCTACAGATAGTTGTTTCGGTTCTGGAGTAACCACGATACAGGAGAACATCCTAGTTTAGGGCAATGTTTTTTTAAAATCTACTTAGACAAAGTTACAGGCAGAATTAACTAAAACTGTTTCTCAAGTGTGTTATTTTGTTTATTCGCGAACAGTATAGTTTAAATCATTTAGTTCAAACACGTGTGTAAGGTACATCGCCTCTACAAAGGCTGATGATCTATGTTTCGGTGTAGGCGCGCCTCCATCTGCTGGTGTACCGTTACTCGACACACTAACCGCAAACCGGGAGATTAATGTAACCAGTCTGCTCCGGCGCATAGAGGGCGGTTGCAAAGGTTCATAGTTCCATTCCGACACGAAATAGGTCGTAGATAGATGTTCTCTATGATTGTAATCATACCTCGGCTTTATTTGTATTGAAAAAGAAATACAGCGCCTTTCAAAGGGACACCATGATTGTGCGCGGTTCCTATATACATGTACGTGTGTATCGTTCTTCTTTACGAGTAGATGATAATCATTTTTCATTTCTTTATATGTCATTGGATGGCAAACAAGCCGACGGGCCGCCTGTTGTTAAGCGGTCACCGCTACCTATAGATATCTGCAATACCAGATACCTTGCAAATGCGTTACTATCCCAGAGACAAAGTTGAAATGTCTCGTGTGCCTGTAATTACACCGTCACCCAAACCCTTCAAGCTGGAACACAGCAACACAGCACAGCATTATTGTGCCTAGTTGGTGGTCACGTTTATCGCGGTATCAGTAGCGTTGTTAATATCTTGTAAAGTTCAGAAGTATGGACACTTCGGGCACTGTAGTAAATGGGCCATTGTCTGGTTAGGAGCATCGCATTCACCTCGAATCGTTGACACTACGAAAGAGATATACAGACAACAAAAAAGATAAGTATCCAGGGTCTTAAATATCGTTCAAGTTTTCTTAGAAAGTGATGGATGTTTTCAAATTTAATTTAATATAAATCGAAACATTCATCGGTTTCTCAAGATACTTCAATTAAATGAAGCGAGGCTGGTTACTTATCTCTTTTGTTGACTGTACATTCAATTCCACATGTATTTTAGAAAATAGTTTCCTTTCTGACTTCGCAGAGCTGTGTTTTTAAGTCAATGCAATTACAATAAAACTTTTTATGACGTTAAAATGCTTTGTCGGGGTCCTTTATCGTCGGGATATTAACACATGATTTATATTTGTCTCGAACCAGTCCTCCCGGTCTAGGTCATCACGTCACCTCTTCCTGCGGTTGCCTCGGCGACGTCAACCATCCTCAGGCACCCATTGCGTGGTACGAGAAGAATATGTGGAAGAACATGGAAAGGCCTTTGGCTACCAGTGGGACATTATAAGCGAGATAAAAAAAAAGTATACATTTTTCTCTTTCTAACCAACCAAGCTTGGAAATATGAAAGTCTTAGTGATGGCTCACAGTATAAAAAAAAAAAACTCATGCTAGGAATTTCTCCGGTATTCTGTGGGTGCTTTCACAGGTCACATAAATTCACATACATTATGTTATTAGGAGTAACATGACATACATTACATTACATACCATCACGCCTGTATTCCCCTAAGGGTTAGGCAGAGGTGTACCAATGTACACCCACAGTTCGCCGGTATATTTAGTTCCCATGTAATAGGGGACGAGCCCATTGCCATTAACCGGGCACAAATCCTAACTCCGAGCTGCCACTGAGATTTTCATAGAAAAACCCAATAACCCTTTGCTCGACCTGGGAATCGAACCCAAGACCTCTAGCGTAGCAGTCGCACTTAGGATCACGAGGCTACCGAGGCAGTAATATGATTATTGTATTAGAGAGATACAACTATCAGCAGTATCGTTTTCATTGGTATGATTTATTTATTATACGCAGGCGGTATTAGGCTGTTTCTATAGCAACAGACGACTATTGCTTGGCTAAGGAAACTTACTTTGCCTGCTTTGACTGCCACGTTAGCCTAGTGATCCTAAGCGCGACTGCTACGCTAGAGGTCTTGGGTTCGATTCCCAGGTCGAGCAAAACGTGCTATTGGGTTTTTCTATGAAATTCTCAGTAGCAGCTCGGAGTTAGGATTTGTGCCCAGTTAATGACAATAGGCTCGCCCCAAATAACATGGGACCTAAACATACCGGCGAACTGTGGGTGTACATTGGTACACCTCTGCCTTACCCTTCGCGAGAATACAGGCGTGATGGTATGTATGTTATTTATTGCAAGTTGGTATTACGTCTAGTTATTATTTTTAAGACAATTACAAACAGATGTGGATAGTACCAAATAAGAGCTAATGGAAACCGCATGATACAATTGAGAATTCTAGCGCCTTGTGGTCATCATTCTTCATAATTATCTTGCATTACATTAAAGGTCCTATCGGTGTCTTTAATGGTTCATAAAATTAATTTAAAACTTCTGAATTGCCCAATTTGGCTTTAAATCAAGCTTCATTACTAATATGTCCAGTATAATTACATAATATTATTATGATATAAAAAAATCTATTTAGGTACCGTTTTAAAAATATTTTATAGCTGGGAGGAAAATATTTACATATTTTTATATCGAGTGATTTCGTTTTTTTATTTAGCTTGCATTTTATTCTTAATAGGATGGGTATACACTGAGAGATTTCCACGGCTCTAAGCCATGCAGTTGCACGTGGCATGTAAGAAAATAATTTTAGATTTCCGTTCTTTTTACAGATGTTTGCGAGCACTGTGTGAACAGATTTGCTTTGCCGTGCATGTTGTTATGCACGTAGTCTGTATGTGCCTGAACACGTGATTGTAGATTTCCTGACTCTCAATATCTCGTTTATTAGTGCCTTCATATTATGGCACCATAATGTTTAGACATATCTTGTCATATTGGTTGATGTACACAGGAGTTAAAATGTTTAAAAAAGGGTCAATGACACGAACGGTTTTAATAATGTCAGGTTATAAGGTCTTACCAATTCCTGTAGTTCTTATAATATATTAATAAGCTCCTACTGTGTGTCCTAAAAGACTTGGCAGATTTTATTTATAAAAATCTCAAATAAAACTTATTATTTAAAATGAGTCGAACATACCTACTTCCTTACGACAAATTACATTTTTTTTTCATTCGAGTCGATTTATTTCCGAGAAATAAACTGTGCAATATATTCTCCTTAACAAAATTATTAAGTTATTAACAAGAAATATCCTCCAATGACACGTCACTTAGAAGGTTGAAACTACTATAATCCGTTATAATATCATTAATATACTAAATGAAGTGTGGTGGAAGCTTTTTATTGTTGTAAATTAATAAAAGTCGATGACGAGGCGAACAAGGAGATAATGAGAAAAGTGCGGCCTCTATTATTATATTTTATTGTTTTTGCTGACGACGATACAAAAGAGATGGGACATGACACGGCAGATTTTATCGAATATCTCGTCATCTATCTACTAATGTGTGTGTGTGTACTCTCCAGGCCGATTCCGGTCACGGCGGCTAATGTGTGTGTGTGTACTCTCCAAGCCGATTCCGGTCACGGCGGCTAATCTTAATGTAGACTAGCCAAGTACGCAGGAGATATTATAGTGCACAAATGTGTGCGCAAACACAGGTGCACTCCCTCTTCCCTAACTCTCATAGTCCGATGGGACGGCAATCCGACACAACCGGGGAGAAATCAGGCGCTGGACCAACGGCTTTACATGCTTTCCGAGGCTCAATAAAGCAGAAGAGTTTCTTGTTTGTTTAAATGCGTTAATCTCTAAAACTCCCAGTCGGATTGGAATAATTATTTTGTATATGATAGCTAGATGAATGAGGAATAGTGTAGGCACTATAACATCACGGTACGACACACAGGAGCGGAGCAATAACCATAGACGCGAATAAAAAAAACTTCCCGGACGAAGTCGCGGGCAGAGGTTAGTACAAAATAATGTACGAACTGTGATATAACTGACACATGTCAGTGTGGTATTGTATGTGATTGGAGCAGCCCTGCAGCTGGCAGTAAGAAAATAGTACTAAGATGCTCGCAGTCTATTTTAATTATTTTAATTGAATGTCACTTTTGACGAGGACGGTACCGGAGACGCTGGGTATTTTGCAATATCCTTTTTCGATTCAAGTGTGGCATGTAAAATGAAATTAAATTTTCTATTCATACGATGATAAGAAATACAGTATTAAAATGTAGTGACAGATTGGGATGGGAGAGTAGACATCTAAATTTTGCAGAGGCACAAATACACTCTATAAATATTATAATACTGGCTTCTGACCACGACTTCAGCCGCGTCCAATTTGATATATTATCCCACGGGAACCGTACATTATTCCGCGGATAAAAAGTATCCTATTTGTTATTCTACACTACAATCTGTTTTAGTGACAAATTTCGTTCAGATCTGTTCAGCCGCAAAAGAGTAACAAACATCAAAGCACTCATATTATTAGTAGGATATAAGAACTGGTGCAGTACTAAATCTTGACTTATAAAATATAATAATACAATGCCTGAATACAGCTTTATTGTTCCGAAATCAGACAATAGGTTAATCCGGGATCTCTCACGTTCTCCTACACATTTATACCAGTTGTAATAGCTTTGAAATGTGGGCCAAGTTTGTCTCACTATGTCCGCTCGGCAAAGCTTAAAAGCTCAACCGGTTGGCGGGTCGTTGACCTGGCAACCTACTGGCTGTTTACCCCGTACAATTCGCATGATTGCTGGAAAATAACTAAACTATCCTTTACTTAACTCTCGGAACGCGATACCGTATATATTTTATGGCTGCCGAGTAAACGCAATAAGCGCATTTTATTTCCAGTTTATTATAAAAAATATAGTTAACAATTTACTCTAGGCAGTGTCAATGTTAATAGACTTGCAAATAAATGGTAATGATGATGTAGATACTGTTTTTCCAATTTAATTTAGTATATGTAGTTAAGTTGCGATAGCTTACGAATATAAATATGCTAACGAATTAACATAAATCGTTAAATGACATTTCTTTAGAAGCACTAGTGAAAATATCTTTAAAACCGATCATAACTTAACATGACTTTGGCATTTATGTATTTACTAAGATTAGTATAAAACATAGGCATTTAAGAGTAGAAGTTTTATTTTTACCGGCTGCTTGGCTCCTACCATTTGTTAGATGGACTTCGAAAGATAAATCGGCACTACAAGCCATCAATTTTACAGATGCTTGGAGATTTTCAGCTAACTAGGTACTTGTGTTTTATAAAATCTTTTTATTTAATAATTAAAGTATATTTATAGTCTACTGTGTCTCTTTGCCTCTTATAATAAAAATAATTTGGTGTTATTTTTGTCGGAGTTAATGATCGTAAAATGCGAAAAGAATACACGTTTGTGAATTTTGAATGAATTTTTATGAGGTTTTCTATATCTTGTATCTACCCGATAGTTAAATAATAGTAGAGGATTATATTTAGATACGGCGTCGTCACCGCTTAATTAACATATTTCAGTGCTATCGGCCAGCTTACACAGTGTTACACAGATGAAAGCGCCATGTGCATTCATTCCCGACGGCGCGTAGGTGCGTTCTGTGCAAGGCTAGTTGGAAAATGCCGCGTGTCGGCTTTTACGTACGCGTTACATGACGTGCCGACTAGAAATGGCGACTGCTTTCGCATTCATCGCTTGCATAGAAGTGCATGCACAAGTTCAAGGCTGGTCGAGTCCCGCTTCCCATTGCATGTGCATACGCATTAATTCAGCTCACAAACACGACTACCACCATTGTCTATCACTCGAGAACCGGGGTCGAGGAACCCATAAAGGATTAATGACACTATTGTGGGGAGTTATAATCGCGTCTTTAAATTTTCTGCTACCACCTGCGGGTGTGCTTATTTCCCGTGGTATGAGTTTATTGCTGAACTTTAATTTCAGTGTTACTAAGTGTGTGGGGAACCGTCCAATATAATTCGATTCTATACAATTTAATATTGTCGTTTCTTTAAGGCCGGCTGTGTACTTAGATTTGTGTTTATAAGTGTGGCAAAATCGTGAGATTGGCTTAAGGAAAATTGTTGCCTGGAAACGATTTGAAGTTTGTCCTGAGGTTTTTTTCATCGTTTTTTTTGAAAAACCTTCGGTAACATTACAATCTTGAGTCTATTGAATTTATAAACAATTTATTACTTTACTTACTTTTATTATTTTGAACTGCCTCGGTAACCTAGTGGTCCTAAGCGCGACTGCTACGCTAGAGGTCTTGGGTTCGATTCCTAGGTCGAGCAAAAAGTGTTATTGGGGTTTTCTATGAAATTCTCAATTGCAGCTCGGAGTTAGGATTTGTGCCCGGTTAATGGCAATAGGCTCGCCCCCTATTACATGGGACCAAAACATACCGGCGAACTGTGGGTATACACTGGTACACCTCTGCCTAACCCTTCGGGGAATACAGGCGTGATGGTATGTGTAAACAATTTATTAACATGTGAGCCTGATGGTGAGATATAGTTTTGGCTTTAGGCTTGCAACATGGACAAGAATAAGACTAATTTATTTTTGCCAGATATAATATTATTGAACTGCAATTGGGTGTCAAAACGCAATTCCCCCATAGATTTTGTATGACAATACTAAACCATGACTTCATTTTTTGGTCATCTCAATTCACTACCTATTTATTGATTTCAAAGCAACTTAACATCGAATTTTATAGTTGTTTAAAAAATGATCGGGTTTCAGAATAAAATAAGGTCTATTTTTTGTGAAGTTGTGATTTGGAATTATTGTTTAGTGGACTCCTCCACCCAATTTAGCTTGTGTTAGTACTCAGTTGCTAATTAAATATATTTGAAGTATTATAAGAGGCTTTAAAACACTTTCGGTTTGTTGTTCTCGTTTCATTTATATATAATTGTTTTTATTTATTCATTTATCGTCCTATTTATGCAGGTATAATTATCAGCGCCATTTGCATCAAAGATACTAAAAACTGCAGTAAAACCGTTTATTAAAAGGAAGCTCTCAGTTTTACGAGCATCGATAGAGTATGTTCTCGGGTATGCAAATGATATGTCGTCATATCAATTAGGTGTCTATATAGACTTCCTGTTTATAATAACATTGTGCATTATTTTGAGTAGGTAGTTGAGGTAGGTCCGTGTTTCTGAACTTGAAATGACAACGACGTGTCTTGAATCTACGTACGTGGTTTGAATAATGTCTACCTAGAATTGAACAGAAAAAAACAAACCCCACTTCAGATGTAGCGGTCTTGAAGTCCTTAAAAAATAATAATATAACGCATAGTATTCAACCCTAATCTGTTTAAAGTTAGAGTGAACAGGCTTCTTCTGGGTAAGCTCACTCCATTGTCAACTTTGTCACCTAGACTAAAGTCAAGATGCCCCATGCTAAATTACAGCTTTCTAGTCCTAAGAGTCTCTGAGCTAAGTCGCCAACAGACAGACGGACGGACGTGACAAAACTACATAACAAGAGTTCCTTGTTGACTACAGAACCCTAAAAATTACTCGTATGACTATCACTTTTAAAGAACATCTAACAATTTCAGAGACTAATTTGACGGCTGTGTCCAGCTTGAAAATAGTGTGCTTTATGTGTATGTGCCGAAAGTACATTATTTCTATGTTTGGCGTATGAAGCTGGTAATTTAGTCCCTGAGATTAAAAATACACTCTATTTAGTTTCTGACTTCAATTATTGACAATGTGTTCCTTGAGTTTGTATAATATACTAGCTTCTGTCAAAGACTTCGTTCGCGTGGTTTTGTTTTACCCGCATTAAATTACATCTTTGGTTACTGTTCCTCTCCCGTGTGCCGTAGCATGATGTTAAGTAGCCTATGTTGCTCAGGAATAATGTACCTACCTATTGGTGAAAAAATGGTTAAAATCGGTCCAGTAGTTTCGGAGCCTTTCCGTTACAAACAAACAAACAAAAAAATCTTTCCTCATTAAAATATAGATAACTAGCGACCTGCCCGCGACTTCGTCCGCGTGTTATATAGCCTATGTTACTAAGGAATAATGTAGCTATCTACTGGTGAAACAATGGTTAAAATTAGCCCAGTAGTTTCGGAGCCTATTCGTAACAAACAAACAAACAAATCTTTCCTCTTTATAATATTAGTATAGATGAGGAAAGTCTTTGAAGAAGTCTGAGTTTGGAATTGTAGCTGATAAATTGCAGGGCTTGGTCCCTATTATTATCTGAAGCTGAATTGCGTTTTCTACGAATACAGACGGGATGTATTTGTTGTTTATTGTGAACGAGGACGCTATTCTCGATACTATTTTATGAAGCTTTTTCCTTAACGTTGCTAGGGTTGGAACCGGTCTTATTATTGCATCTAGTATAGACAGAAAGTCTGATGATATAACAGATATACACGATGGAAGAACCATCCATTGATTCAGTATATGATTAATTTTTTGAAGACATTTATGGCTGGTTATAAAAAATAAAATACCGTATTCACCGGTTTTCATATATGTAGATATATAAAAATGAATTGATGTTTGTTAGTCACACAAAAACTCGACAACGGATAAACTGATTTGCCTAATTTTAGAGTCAGTAGATAAAATTATTCAAGAGGAAGATTTACACCATGCCCAACGAGAGCGGAGAATTAACCAAAGACCTAAATGAACGCGGGTGACACCGCGGGGTATTTAGCTAGTTAAAAATGAATAAAAACCGGCCAAAAATTCCATCCCTGAGAGTCTAGAAACAGAAATTCAGTTCATGGATCTACATGAACTGAATTTGTGGTAAAAGTTTGCATCACGATGTCCTTTCCACCGTGTATAATACCGCATCCAGAGCGTACTTGTTTGTGGCATAATTTAAATGTAAAGCAGTTCTATTTACTTATAAAACGTGAGACAACAATTACGTGAAGTCTTTGAAAATCGCCGCTCACGCTAGCCTTGCGATTTAGATAGTCACCGTCCAGGCATTGCGCCAAACTGTTTACACACAGCGCGAGATTTGCAGAATTTACTCTATACGACTCCCAATAGGGCTGGCGTTTCTTCAAACTGAAGAATTTATTATTAAATCAGCAGATATTGAATTCCACATTCTAGCACTGCATCCTGACGAATAGAATGTAACTGGTAATCGACACATTTAAAAATACATTGAAAAGATTATATTTGGAAATGTGTTAAAGTGCTACGTATAATAAATAAGTCTTACGTAAGAAGAAGTGTATTAAGATTTACCAGACCCCAGAGTCAAAATATATCAACGGTTTTGTGAGGTTTATCTTGTAAGTTTTTTATCATTTTGTAAACTTATAATAAGAAAAAGTTCTTTGTGATATTCCATACTACTTTTTAACGCCTTACCTATGTTTCATGGATATGATGCTTTGGTACACTTATTATTTTCAACACTACTACTATTACTGCCAGGCTGCATCATCCCACTACATGGCAAAGAACTTCCCCTATCAGTTTCAGCTATTACGTTTACCAAGGAATACTGGTTTTGCTTTTGATTGTATAATAGCTTTATTTTAATAAAATAGCTCTGTCAATCAGATTCTGAATGATGCCTGTCTTTCGGTTCACGCCAACATCATTGGCGGGTTGCCTTATGTTATTTTGACAACGGAGATTGGACTTGTCAAATTATATCTACCAAGAGTATCGGCCGGTTGGCAAGACACCGAAGTTCTGTTATATAGTTCCAAGAATGAAAGATTTTCACCCTTATAACTAGGCAATTCATCTATATCAGGATTTTATTGCGTACCTTGATCTCTTGGTTGGTTTGTACCAAGACAATCAATTCTATCAGAGTTATAATTAAAAATAAAAGCAGCAAGCCAATAAGGTTTGGTTGTAGATTTCTAGTTGATCGGCAGTTACTGGAAAAGTTTAACGTGGAGGTATTAGACAATAGCTTAGTGTTTTTTTTTTGTATCTGGAGCCGTGTTGTTATTTTATTTATTTTCGAGGTCTACGCTATGTTTATTGAGGATTGTTTTGATGGGAACGTCAAAAAATATCAGTTTAGTTGCTTTACGTAAGATTCCCAGTCTCTGTAATCCTCTTTGATCGTGGGTTTTAGATAACCCATCACCATCTATTATTGGTTTTAAGGATTCTTTCATCCATACGAAGTCTATTATGTTGGTCTCCTTTGGCAGAGACGGTTAGTCACTTCAACTTTCTGATCCATTTCTATTTAAAACACAGTATTGCAAATCACATCATTGAATTCAACTTTACAAACAATTTGCTTTACAAAACAACCGGACATAGGCCTTTCTGAAATAAAATGTTAAGGCCCATAGTCACTACGGTAGAAAAGCGGGTCATTGACCCAGGCCGGTCCTTTTGCATCGACGATGTTAGCTGTTCTCCGAACGCGACATACATCACGTTTCCAACATATTCGACGAAACATTTTCATGTATTTCAAATACAAATTAGCACTGATTCTGCCAATATGTTCGGTCTATTTTGACGCCCTTGCAAACTGTACGTCTGTTTGTTTTACTGCATTGACACGGTTAATGCCTATGTCAATGTTTATATTACGAATTTCGTAAGAGTCGAGTGTATATGTTAACGTTCGCAAAGGAAGTATCAGTCAATAACTTTGATGTCCTAAGGTATTATGTTTATGTTGATATTATCTGTTATAGACACGTCTTTAGATATGTTTTTGTAAACACGGGAAGGATTATCTGTTTTATTTGTTATCGTTGATTCAACTCTAATCAAGGACAAATTTGCAGCGCATAACATTGTTCTTTAACATTTAGTAGGTTGGTTACAATGTGAACAGTATTTTCAATTATCTTTTTATTGATAATAATACTATCTGGTTAGTTTATTATGATAATTCTAGTGTCGTGATGGCGACACTGACATTGGTGAAGGAAATCATCATGCGGCAACCTGCTCTTATAACGAATATAAGTCTGAAATCGCCATTCGCCTTGAGCCAGCGTGGTGATTAATGTTCGTGCTTTATCTGTATGAGACGAGGCGTTTGCCCTGCAGTGCGACAATAATAGGCTTGCATTATTATTAAAAACTAATCGTCAAAGATTTACTATTTATTGTCATCGTTACTTCAGTGGTATGGAACGCTAGAGAGAGGTCAACTTTGTCATATGCAACAGTTTAAATATGAGATTCTGAGTGACAGTGCGCGGCAGGGCAAAGCCATAATTTTTAATCTGCTATTGTAGTCTCAGCCACTGGACTATGTGGTCTCTACGGTTTCCTCATATTTATTGGAGTCCTGTTTGGCTTTAAAGGGACAACATTCCTAAATATAGTATTGCAGAATACGACGCCTTTGTGTGTTGCTTTAACGTCATTTATATTACTGAACATTGACCATTCCCGTAAATCAGTATAACAAAGCGAATTGATGACGTCAAAATAATGATTGCAATGATGTCGATGATTGAATGAAGTATGATTGTAGGTTCCCCTCTTGTTTCTTCTATTATATGTTTGATTGTTTACTGCACGATATCTAAGGGTTACCAATTGACTCAAACTACCTATTCTTATGATGTTGGTCAATATAGATATATCGCAACTAATATTATAAAGCTAATGAGTTTTTCTGTTTGTTTGTAAGTTTGTTGAAACGCGCTAATCTTTGGAGCTACAAGTCGGATTCGGTTTTTTTTTGTATACGGTAGCCAGATTCATGAGGAATACTGAATAGTAACATACATACCATCACGCCTGTATACCCCGAAAGGTTAGGCAGTGGTGTACTAATGTACACCCACAGTTCGCCGGTATGTTTAAGTCCCATGTAATAGGGGGCGAGCCTATTGCCATTAACCGGGCACAAATCCTAACTCCGAGCTGCTACTGAGAAATTCACAGAAAAACCCAATAACACTTTTTGCTCGACCTGGGAATCGAACCCAAGACCTCTAGCATAGCAGTCGCGCTTAGGACCACTAGGCTAAAGAGGCAGTTACTCACGTACAACCACAACCACTTTCAACTCACTTTTACCTACAGGAATACAAAGATACCGTGAATTGCACTTCAATTTATCTTTAAGTATATCATTTAAACATTAATAAACATGTTTGTATAAGGTACCTACTGCTAGTCGCGCAGAATAGCTGTTAAAGATTTGTGGTTAGCCTAAATTAAATAAACAAAGCGGTTTAAGCAGCTTTAAAGTACAACTCACTGTTGATTGTAGGAACTAGGTTGATTTGAAATGCTATCGTTAGACGTTTTATATCCAGGAAATCAATTTCATACTTTACATCAATGTGCTTGCTACGGCTGAAATATTTTGAAGACGAAGGGAAGATGAAATGCCTCGTTAGCCTAGTGGTCCCAAGCGCGACTGCTACGCTAAAGGTCTTTGGTTCGATTCCCAGGTCGAGCAAAAAGTGTTTTTGGGTTTTTCTATGAAATTCTCAGTAGCAGCTCGGAGTTAGGATTTGTGTCCGGCTAATGGCAATAGGCTCGCCCGCTATTACATGGGACCTAAACATACCGGCGAACTGTGGGTTTTACATTGGTACACCTCTGCCTAACCCTTCGGGGAATACAGGCGTGATAGTATGTGTAGTATGTGAAGGGAAGATGAAGGATATAAATAATGGGCGTTAAGTTAAGGTAGGTAACAAAATCACTTGGTTTATGATGAAGAATTCCAAATGTGAGGTGACTGTAATCGATGTCTTTTTTATTATGAGGATCGTTTTAATTTATTTTAATAATGATCGTTCTGTTTTATGTTCACTATTTTTCCATTTAAATATTTGTGAACATTTTAATCGATCCATCTCAATAATATTATGCACATGCTATGCGCTCTATTTCACCTCTGATTTCACATGATTCTTAACACGCGATCAAATGGAAGCCTTAAACAATGCTTTATTAATGTTTTATGTTGACTCATTTTGAAATACATTTTGTAGATGATTTCGTAACACATTAGGCTCCACAGACCTTTGTAAAGTCATTCATTCAACAATAATTAATTTCGGATATTAATCAAATCTGTGTTCCGATTTATATGACACCCTTGCAAATACATCAATCGCTTTCAACATTGATGAAAGATAGCAAAGTGCGGGCCTGAGTGCTTACCGTTGGCCCGACCCGTGACAACTCAAAAGAGAGAGGTGGCTAGGCAATTGGTGAGACTGGGGGAGGCAGCACACGGCAACATGGAAGCGCATTGTCGCAACGGACGGCCGGCGCAACGGCCGCGCGTTCAAGCCTGCGCACGCGTTTATACCGCGATACCGCCTCGGTAGCTTTGACGACAATACGATACTAGTGACGATTACCGACTCGCGATAAACGAAACTCTGAGTGTTTACAAATTTTATAGGTAAAGTGTGCGGGTTTGCCGGGAGCCAGTGTATGTTGTCGCCGCTCGAATGCCGCAATGTTTGTTGTAGTGTCCTCTGTTTTCCTTTTCTGCATGTTGCCTCGATATTGTCGTTGTTTTTAACTGCAACTACGAACGTCATGCGGTTGATTACGTATTCTTTAACTATAGTTTAGTAATATTATTTATGTTGCGTTATGCACGGTTTCGGAATCCAATTTCACACCATTTGTTTCAAAAAACAATAACAATATTATCCATCCTGTCTTATTCATCAAACACCTACAGCGTTTGTATATAAATTCATTATATGCTTTAAATTGACTTTGATTTTTGTTGACTAAAAATTGAGTTCCTAAATAACTTATTTTTTTATAATTTTATCGCTTTAAAGCAAACAAATATTCATAATAAAGCCCATAAGGCTTCGGCGATTAATTTTAATACACAAAAAGCGATCTAATGCAATCGTGCTTGAGGCGGTCACGACTTGCTCTAGCTATGGTAGAAATTCGATAGCCATTGTGCGTTTGTGGGTCACCAGCGCTCTGAAGAGAATCTTTGTTCTGTCTCGCATTAAATTATACCCACATGCACTTAGAAACGTAACGCGAATAACTTTTATCTCTTCGAGGAACACGTCAAGAGTAATGACGTAAAATGTCACTTGAACTTAACTGCATGCACTCATGATTCGAGTGCCATTGTTATAAAGATATAAAACGCTTCAGTTATATCACTTGACAATGGCACTGAACTTGATCGAATTGCTCTTTAATCTAGATTTCTCGAAGCATCTACCGTCGATGTGGTTCTCTATATGGTGAGTCTGCGCGAGATGGGAAAGGGTCGTTTGATCCGACATTAGGACCAAATCATACTGGTCGCTTTGCCTCGTTAGCGTACACCTGCTTTCTCGAGGAGGAAAACGAGGAATAAAACCCACTTGTGCTCTATTTGAGGAAAAGGGTTTAACACAATGCAACTGACCTATGTTTTAACTTCTAAAGATGGCATGTGAGTAATGAGAGTTTTTGATTGATGGTCCTGTATTAGTCATGCTGTATTACTTTGAACGTGTATAAAATCAATGAACTATATTTTCTAATACTTTACGGTTTATTCTTGCATAATATTAATTAATTCTTTGTGATTGGTTTATTTACATGTGTTCAATAAAAAGTTGTCTTTATTTTTAGATAGCTGTAGGTATATTAGGTTTTTATCGGACTTTATGATAATAAGCCAAGAAATGAATGCAATCCCTTTAATGCCAATTACAATGTCTTTCATGTCAACATGCAACTTTCTGGCAATAAAAGATCTGCAAGGTGCGATGACTCTATACACAACCAAAGCATTGGAGTTACACGTTCCCATCACTAACAATACGGCTTGGCGAGGGAACCGTTCTTATTATTCCTAATTATATTCATGTCATAGGCCTTGAGCACTGCCAAAGAAATTGCAACGTATTCAGTCATCGCGACGTCTCGCGTCCTGTACAACGAAGATAAATGATCTAAAGTTACCTTGTTGTTTGTACGAGATTCGAAGGTTACTTCATACACATTGAAGTGAACTACTACATGTAGACGCACAACAAAAAGATCAAACCCTTTTCTCGTTTAAGCTCGCCCCTGACAGAAATGTTTGACCTTAAACTTTTAAACGTTGAACGTTCTTTGCTTGATGGACCCTTCAAAATATTGCACCTTTGTTTATCTGCAGCTGTCTATATAATTAATTGGCCATGAGTTCTGACAGCGGTTTGAACTACGTTTACGTAAGTGAAGATGAGTATTGGATCGTCTGATAAGTAGCTTAACCATACAAAGTTGGAACAACATTTTTAGCCGCGCTAATATTAGCCCTAAACGTTCTAAGAAACAGTAAAGACATCCTGTAGACATTTAATATCGTCATTTGAACGATGAAGTCTGTACAATAAACAACATTATTGTCTTAGCTTGTACATAATGTATGTACAATAGTAAAGTAGGGCCGGAGGCGCGTGTGGACGTGACTCACTTACCGTGGGTGTCTCATTTCGTATGCGCAGGCGCAACGCCTAGGAAGTGCATTCGTGTACGTACATTGGTACTTGCTCGCGTAATGTTCTGTCCAAAATCGTTTATATTAAAAAAAAATTTTGCTTACAATAATTTATGATTGTCGATTTCATCAACATACTTAATGCATTTCAAATTTCAATGACCAGGTATATTTAGTTTTAGCGCTTACTCAGTGTTTCGCGTTTAAGTTGATTACAAATAAGCTAGAGTTAAAATCTATCTGACCAAACACGAATCTTGATTGACAACCATAAAAAATAAATGCAGTCATTGACTTTTCAATGGTTCCGGATTGATAGATTGATTTGATCATTCAAAACTGTAATTTTCTTAACCATTTTTTTTTCATATTTTAATGTGACTTGAACTGCCGATTAACCGACTAATATTCCTTGTAAGGTTATTGACCACTTTTTTATTAATAATAATTCGTCTTTTTTAAATATTTTACCTGAAACATTTTGCACTCGAGAGTACTACAGTCCGTTGCGAATAGAATGGCGATAGTTCGATTTGCATTTAAACAGTGCCGATCGACACATTAAGTTATACGGACGGTAATAAAAATGTTAATCAGTTTTAATTACGTATTTCACCACGAGGATGTGTTTGTTTTGATTTGGTGAATGCATCGATGAACTATTTTAAAAACAACGTCGGTCAGTTTATGAAAAAGTACATCTCTTTTAAAACATGCCATCCAATGGCTGCCAAACCGCGGTCCTCAAAAAATGTGGGTCCAATATCGAACAGCGTCCGGTTTGTCATATCACTTTCCATTAACGGTAAAATTTTACTACAACTACGTGACTATGGAGTAATTAAAACGGTCCGTGTTTGACCGCTAAGCGTTTTTTTAACTGTAACTGCGGTTCTCTCGGAAAAAAAATCGCGGATGGCGAATTGGCGACCTTATCAAAACACGCTGCGCTCTCAGGTCGTTGAACCCGCGTTTTGTTATTACCCGATCTAATACTACAATAGTGCTTGGAATTCCTATCGAAGTATTTGAATTTGCGCTGCAATTGTGTACATCACAATGCTACGACACATACCGATTATGTACATTGGCCTCAGTACCACTACTGTATGTGACAACGATGCAGATTATTAAGCTTGTAAATAAATGGGGGTGATGACACTTGAATAGGCCTACGGTATAACAAGTTTCGATGACAGGCATATAATTTTATTGTTTCATGAACCAGATCAAAATGTCAGAGTCACCGTTAGGTGTGAATGTGCCGATAGCGGAAATACCTGATAGAATTATTAGTCCCTATTGTATGGCTTGGTGGTTTTCTATAATGAAGTATTTACGGTAGATCGCTGACTGTGCAAAAATTGAGGAACTGATATACTGTTTTCAAGTGACAAAGAAAACAATCAACAACGGTCTATCAATTCAAAGTTAGGCAAGGAAATTAATTGATATGCAAATTGATACTTAAATTGTTCGTAAATTAGAATCATAATCACATCTGCTCAAGAATTAAATAGTAAATACCTACCTAATCTGTTTACAATATTAATGATATTTATTTAAATATTATGTTCATATAGTCAAACTATTGATATGACAGCTACCAACATCAGCTGCATGTCATTATCAATTCCGAGAACTATTGGCATATCTACGTAGACGATGCATCACTGGTCATAACAAAGATGGTAGATTTGAAGTTCCCAACTGAATTATTATACAATGAGCCATTATGTGAGAAGTACTGCTATATTTTTATGGCATTTCACACGGTATGGTGAGATGTCTAACATTCAACTGATTATTATTATATTTTGAGGTACCTACCCGATTACGCTTTAAGGAGTCTGTCCACAACGCGGGACCATACTATGTCCGTCCTATGAACGTATCAGACACGGAAAGAAAAATGACACGGATTACTATGCCCGCTAGAACGTGTCACTAGCGTAGCGTCTCAACCGACAATTGTTGACGCTCCGTGCATAGCAGGTGACGGTGTCGGTCGGTGACGGAATGGTCTAGTGGCAGTCTCATTTAGATTTTTTTTCTGACACGTTTCTAGTACGGCCATGATAGATTCGGTTGTCGCCTTAAAGACCCACTATAAAAATTAGTCCTGCGCGATTAAATACTATTAAAATTACATACAGAAAATATCCCTACCGTAGCTAACAAAAGAGCTGATAACATTAAAACCACTGAACCGATTTCCATCAAACATAGCTAAGAACACTCCCGACTAATTCACCTTTCAAACAAAAAGAAACAAAATCAAAATCCGTTCATGTGTTCGGGAGCTACGATGCCACAGACAGACACACACATACACACACAGAAACGTCAAACTTATAACACCCCGTCGTTTTTACATCGGGGGTTAAAAAGCAAAACAAAAAATTAATTCAGAACAATAATAAACTCATAATTTACCAAAAGGCACTCAGTGTTACCAAACTTGTCAAATTCGCATCATAACGAAGAATAATACCGACAAATTGTACACATAAACTATAAACCAAACGTTCACTATTTCTAGTTTTAGTGCGAATAGTTAGTGCCAGTTGTTAGATGAAATATTGCTTATAGACGGACGTAACAACGGGCCAATTAATAACTATAATGCCCGCTTTGTTCCTGTATCGATGTTGACTAAACTCGCGCCCAAACTCGTGACTGATGTGTTGAAAAAGGGGCTAAGATCGAATATTATAAAGATTATCGAGCTTGTAAACCAATTTATCCACTACTAACGAACTGCCCGCAACTTCATCCGCGTGGCTTATCTCACACGCATTTAGTTACGTCTTTGGTTACTGCTCCACTCCTGCGTGCCATAGCGTGATGTTCTGCCGTCATACGAAAAAAGGACATAATTACACGACAAACGTATTCGATTTCCGACTTTAATTATTATTTCTTAAGGTCGGAAATCGGTTACTTCATGTTGTGTCATTACGTCCTTTTTCCTTATGACGACAGTGTTATATTGCCTATGTCACTCAGGAATAATGTAGCTATCTACTGGTGAAAAAATGGTTGAAGTTGGTCCAGTAGTTTCGCAGCCTATTCGGTACAAACAAACAAAGAAATCTTTCCTCTTTATATTATTAGTATAGATATAGCCCGCGGTACCAACCACGTACAGTTACGTCTTTCGTTACTGCTGCCGCTTACTCCCGCTGGGCGCGAAGCGTGATGTTCTATACGTATAAACCGTCCTCTTGAATCACTCTATCTATCGATGAAAACCGAATTCAAATCCGTTGCGGAGTTTAAACGATCAAGCGTACAGACAGCAGGAAGCGACTTAGTTCCATACTCTGTGGAGATACCTAAATCTTTAGATTTTTTTAACATGTGTACCTAATGTGTTTACCGATAACAGTGAGCTTCAAATGTCAAAGACCATCAAAGAATTTTCTTAAAAACCACTCATTATTTACTTGTTTTTTTAACAAACAAACAATCAATCAATCAAAATTCTTTATTGCTGTCGGTATTAAGATAATGGTTACAACACGAGTATTCTGGAGTAATCAAGTTAAAATAAAGATAAATAAGATACAAACCTCACAATAAGAGTAGAACATTTCCCTTCCAACTTCAAAACCGAGAGTCATATAAATTCGAATAAAGAGCTTTCATATTCAGTTACGTAAAGGAAATCAAATAGTACTTTACTATTGGTACACTGGATATGAATATGGAAGCTGTTATTAGGTCAGCATACTCCTTACATCCAATGCATGGATTAAGAGCTTGTTGTCCCACGCGAATTGAAGTTCTGCAGAGGATTAGACACGAACTGCTATAACAAGACTTATACCTATCTATATCTTACTGGCTGAATCATAGGGAGTTGTACTGAGCAAAAAGTTGTTAGTTGGTAACTTATTTATTTATTTATTTATTTCCTTACAACACCTTGAGCGTGGTAATGTTAGTAAACCCTTGTGACTGTCTCAGTACAAAACCCAGGTTTCTGTATGCCTTCTTGCATATCTTAACGATACGTACCTGCGACACTCGTTGCATCGATTCTGACTCTACTTTATAGTCGAAGCTCATTGGGTTCCGAGCACGAGTGAACGTCATCACTAAGCATTTGTCAACATTGAAGTAGAGCTTATTATCTTGGCTCCACTCCACCACTCTGTCTATGTCTTCCTGCAAAACAAAACATTACAAGCCCTCAGTAATAAAGCGTTTCAAGGAAATATTACGGTATTCATTGTGATCGATTTTTTGTTTGCAAATAATAAGTACCTCGACGAAAGACACAAAAAGCCAATGGCGAAAAAAAAATAGTTTATGGTTTATTAAGTTATGGTTCCACGAGCTTGTAAAAAGTCATCCTCTGATGAGTAAAACAAATAAATAAATAAATTACATACTTTTAGGGTACTTCTTCGTCTTCTTCTCGCGTCGATTGACTCATTAAATTTTGTCCGACCTGTAGCTATACAGGTTGTTCAAAGTATTGAACAACCCTCACAATCTCTCACAATTCCTCTCACAATTTTATAATGTTATCAACCCTAAAAGTATTTAGGGTTGACAACATTATAAAATTGTGAGACACTCTGATAACTTTGATTTAATTAATTTCGTAGCACTACTATCATAAATGCGAAAGTTAGGATGGATGGATGTTTGTTACTTAATCACACTACAATGGCTGAACGGATCTGGATGTAAGGTAGATTACAGTCTGAAATAGCACATAGGCTACTTTGTATCACGGTTTTGGGTTTTCAAGGGATAAATTATGACTTTGGCTTTGTTTGAAATCTACGCAGACGACATCATGGGCAGAAACTAGAATTAACATTAATATAAACGTTTTTAAAACTAGAAGGGAACATTAAAGCCACCATAATGATGTTGTGAATTTTCAAAGCAATTATACTATTCCGAAGTAATCGGTAAGCAAATTTAAATGACCATAAAGGTTTAAAAGCACTCCCGCTTATGTATCATTGGCCTTATATGTAATTGAACCGTCAACCATTAATGTGTATGGGAGTATTCATGGTTTTATCCCGACCCATTCGCGGAGATGACGTTTAATTACGTGAGATGTTAAATTTTTCTGTTTTTAACAACCGCACTGAGCTCATAAATGTTTTACTAGGCGTCGTTTGGTTTATCTTTGTTTTTGCTTATCAATTATTTTGCTCGACAGTGCAGCGATGAATTTATTGTAATAAAAGATACAATCTTAGTGTTTTTAATAATCCCTTCCGTATGCGGTATCCCTGCATCACCCGGCAAATTACTCGTGAATGCAAATAAACATTAATTGTTTATTACCACAGTGCTGTTAATATTGCACTGTTTTAAACCTACTTTTGCCTGAGTGCCTATTAAATCGGTTCTCAGAAGTAACACTAACTAACAAATCACGACCACAACAGAGCATTTGGTAAAGCTGCAATCCCAGAATTAAATGGCAAACTTTAGATTGATATTTACAAATGGATAATATACCTCTGGCCTGCATAAGGGTTGCGCTTCACTGATGTGGAAAATATCGTCAATTTACATTATTGGATTCGTAAATGGTTCTTTATCTCGTCTAGATATCTAAAATCAACGATGCGCAAATACTATGTACGCACCTGATTAACATTCCCAACAAATTTACATTCCAAAACTCACCTAATCGGTTCAACGGGAGTGACTCAAACTAGATAAGCCACCGACGGAATCAGGTGCTTGATTATATTTCAGTTATCGACTGAATAGTGTTAATGAACCCTACAAGGCCAAAGCCTCTTCGAGATAACTCTATAAAACCTTTTAGTTTTATGGATTCCGTTTCATTCCGCAACAAAATAATTCGATATCGAATATCTTTACGACACTCGAGTGGCGAACGTGTACTTATATAGTACAGATCATAATTTTAACATTTTAAACAATCCAGCCGACGCAGGCCATGCCCTAGGCGTCAGTGGGCAGGATAATGGACTTATACGTGCACACTGTGCTCATGTGAATCGAACGCTATGCGCTGAACTAATCAAGATGGGAAGCGGAAAGTTCGGTTTTCAAGTTAAAAAGGACAAAGTGAACATGGGAGCCCCTAAGACTGAGTTTAGTGTTAAGGAAAAGTGTAAAAAAATACAGAAAAAACTAAAGAAGACTGAAAATAAGAAGACTGAAGAAAATACACGAGAAAAAACTATTTGGTGGAACCAATGTAACAGTTGTAAGTTGAAGTTGATGTTTTAACTTTTTTGCAACATTTTATTACTTTGTAATCATTCAATTCGTATTGAATTAAACTGTTACACATCTAGACTTAAAAAGTGATAATTATCGCGATTATGGGGTTAATCTTGTGTATATTTATTCAATTAGGTAAATTGTGCGATAATGCATAAATTGTAAACAGTTCCTAAGATTAAAAACCATTATTTTTTTACAACAAAACTTAGTAATATTGTAAAAAAATATAACAAAAGCAACGTACAATAGAACAATAGAAATCGGTGATTACCGGTTTGAATTAATGGAAGACTAAGGGCCCCATGAAGGGCCGTCATGCTTGTTACGCCCTTTGAATGATCAATGAGGTGAAATTAGATCACCAAGGTTCTATCTTTTGAAATCGACGAGTACATTCAGCTGTACAAGCGACAAGGTATCGAGGCCAACAATGTGACCTTAAACGTTGCCTTCAAATAATTTGAGCCCTTCTAATGATTGAAACGTGATTACGGCATTGACTTTTGCGATTTGTATAACCCTGTCCCTAATTTTGTACTTTTGATTTTGATCTTGTTTTACTTTAGAGATATGTTAATTAGTGTGAAACAAAACGGCCACAATAAATGTAATATGCAATCTTTACATATTCTTGACCACATCATGTAGTTATTATTCCTTGGCCAGAATATAATCAATGTTGTGACGCATCTCCATTATTTTGGTCAAGTGAGAAGTATTGGTAAAATACTTATATGCATTTATAGTAATATCGTAAATATCACTGTAAAAGTATGTCAGTGGAAAGCGCGAGAGAATCCCGAGAAATCTATGCGCTAATGCGTCGTCTGCGCACGCTCCCCAGTTTCCACTTTCTAAACTGGCTAGACTGCGCGCGCGGTTTATAGTTCAGGAACTACTAGTCGCTCGGGCGCATGAAAGTTGTTTTATTGACATTTCCTTATGCGGAGGATCATAATGCCCGCGCAGGCGTATGCTAAGAAGCTGCTGCAGCAATAATCGTCTAAGAACGTGCAACTTACCTGATATACACTGGAATTTATAAAGTTATTAAATATTTCTGCAATATCCAACGGTTATAATTAAAGATGTCCTTCAAGTACTACTTTTTCCGCCTGAAGGAGTCGTTTTTCTTAAAGAATTCTTCAATCTTCATTAGCGGCGTCGAGATTGACAAGGAAGGTCGTTTGCAGGCAGGTCATTATCGAAAGTACCAGTTGCTCGGTTAGCTCTTTTGTTAAGTTTTATTGGGTTGTCATTATCATATCACCATATTTGGCTTTAACGATTTATTAATCGGTGCCCTGACGGATTGTTTGTTCATGTATCGAACATCTATAAATTTTATTTCTTATGACATGTCAGGAGATATCGCATTATTATTCCTCAGCTACTTTTTCTTAGTATTTCATTCCTTGTGTCAATTATCTTTCGTTTTTGAGGTAGGATTTGCAATATACTTATACTAGTATTGATGTATATATCATAAATATACATTATAATTGGTCCTTAGAACCGAGTAAAATTTATCAGTTCTATTTAAACTGAATAAAGTGTCAGGGCCATTGCATTTCGTTATATTCCGTTTAACTTATTGCCTACCTACTGTGTGTTTGATAAATCACTTACCAACTAGATTTATAACTATAGAATAGCATCACCAGTTTTCTTGTTTAATCTATCATCAGTTGTTTTATGTATCTGGTACCTAAACAAAATAGATCATCAAGGTTTCAACGGTACAGAAAAATTAGAGCTTTCAATGGAGGCTCCGAACATTTTCTAAAAAACGGTTAACGAAATAAGTACTTACTTCAAGCCAAGAACAATATACCTTAGCAACAGACAACACGGTTTGACGACACGGTTGGCGCAGTGGCCGGGCGATCGACTGCTGCGCTGCGTGTCGCGGGTTCGATTCCCGCACGGAACAAATATTTGTATGACCCACAGATAGTTGTTCCGGGTCTGGCTGTTTGTGTATGTGAGTTTATATGTTTGTAAACGCACCCACGATACAGGAGAAATTCCTAGTGTGGGGCAACGTTTTATTAAAAAAAAAAAAAGAAAGAAAGAAAGACAAACTGTATAAACCCAACCATAACTCACAAGGCAGAATTTGAAATAAGAATTGTGTGTCATAATTTGACTACCAGATACCAAGTTACTTCTGAATTGTATCAATATCTCAGGTTAACACAATCCAAAAAATCAAGCAAAATTTTGGTGTTCTATTTTAATTAATCTCTAAATGTTCTTGCAGTAAGCGAGATCGACCAGTACCTATGGATGGTCGGTGGATCGGCGGGCGCGCTGGCGCTGACCGGCGTGGCGGCTGCCTCGGCCTTCTACCTCAGCACGAGGCCAAAGCCAGAGAAGCCACTCGTCACACTCCACGAGCAGAGCCTACTAGAGTCTGTGAGTATGATACCCATATTAATTATCTTTGACATCCTGACGATGACGATCATGCTCTGACGCAGCCAGATGCTACGGCAAATCATGAAAATATAGCAGGACATGCTAGAAGAAAACCATGTTTAACGCTGGTATTCCCCGAAGGGTTAGGCAGAGGTATACCAACACACCCACAGTTCGCCAGTATGTTTAAGTCCTATGTAACCACCCATGTATCCATGTTTTATTATTATTAAGTCTAGTTATATCAGATTGGAAGTTTAGGGAGTGATTCCCTTGCCTAAGAGAGCAATTATTTGGGCTTATTGCTTACTAGCTCTTGCCCCGCGACTTCAGCTGCGTTAATGTCCGCTATCGCGGACAAAGACGATATCGCGGGATAAAAAGTAGCTAAATGTGATCCATGTGGTTCAAACTTACCCCAAAATCAATGACATCAAAATCGGTTTAGTGGTTTAGTCCTGAAAGCGTAACAGACAGCTAAGTTTCGCATTTATAATATTAGTATGGAAAGTACGGATTATAATTAAGGTTGTGTTTAATAAGAAAAATATAAATGTTTTTTTAAATGGTCACAATCTCATAGATAAATTTAAGTTAGTTACCTAATGATGCACAATATTAATGTCATATGAACGTGTTAAAATGGACGCGCATTATAAAGATTCCGTTGGCAACGACTAATTAAGTAAGGCGACTATTACGTTTAAATTCAAATTAATATAATAATTTAAATTTCACCTATATAACAACAAAAATAGTAGGTATTGATTACAACTTAAATTTATAACATAGTCTATTGTTTCGATGCACGTATTAGTGAGGTCGATGATCGATAAACAAGTCTCACTACAAGTCGGTGATAATATAAAATATTATCTTCCTGTGTGTATCTAATATGAAATAAGCTGAATATTTTTACAGATAGCTTATAAATAAAAATTGTGTTAAAGAAATCTGATGTCAACATAGAAAAAAATATCGTTTAAGAGATCTCTTAATCCTACGACAAAATACATATTAATTTATGACGACAGGGTATTCCTCTTTATTGCGGTATCAAAGTTCGAGTTGTCCTAATACCAACTGTCGACGGTCTCGAGTTGGCAGAGCGCATCTTCGAGCGATATTTTTAACTCATTGTACCACGAGCAGCCCAGCCCGCTGCTCTCCTGTCAGTACCCAACAGTCTCTAGCGAAAGTGACGAGATACTCGCAAACTCCGCCAAAGTATCTTGGCCAAGACAATTAACCGGAACGGTCCATTCACACAAGGATACCAATATTGTGAACTCTTAAAAAGTGTAGTGAACTCAATGAAAAGTTAAAACGCTCTAACAGTTGACTTCAGCAATGATTGCGCAATATAAAATGGTTTAATTTAAAAAACAAACGGTGCATTTTGTTGTGTGATAACATTTAATTGTAAAAATGGCGTGCTGTGATTGCTGCATCGGAGTCTCTCCGATTCGACCTCCGATAAGCGTCAGCGAACAATCGGATTCCCTTAGGGTGAGTGATAAAACGTAGAAACCTTCGAAGACGCAATAAAATAATAGAACGTTCACGAAAGAATTTAAAATAATGAGACTTGTAATTAACAATCCTTAATGAGTATTTTGTAATGAATAGCGTAGTTGCGAAATTATCAGCGTTTATATTGTTAAAGAAAATGCAGGTGAACATTCAGAATTATTGTCCTGGTGATTATGAAATTGAACAAAGAGAAAAATATTAAAACAAAACAGCCTTACATAGTGAATTAAAGGATAGTCGGGATGATGATTATTATATTTGCGAAGTGTTGGGTAAAATTGATATGTATCGGAGAGGTAGGAACATTGTTAGACGTTGCTCACGCTCCGACAGTTGGCAAAGCTCCGTAACATTTAGATTCAGATCATTTAAAAAGTCCCACAGGCAAAGATACATGGTGCTGCTGATTAGAAATAGAAGTAACATTTAATTCTAGATTATTTATTTTAGATGTTTTTGAAATAACTAATCAAGATTAATTCGTTGTTAGCCACCACTGACTCCATTAAAATTTTGATATTCAGCCAGAATTATGCACACATTGTCATGTCTTCCTTTGAAAACATTGGTAGGTAGTACAAACTATTCATTAATGAAAATGAAGAACTTAAAAAAAATATACCGGCGAACTGTGGGTGTACTTTGGTACACCTCTGCCTAACCCTTCGGGGAATACAGGCGTGATGGTATGTGTGTGTGTGTGTGAAAAACTTTGGTATTTGTACCTATATACAAACTCTTTGCAAAAGTTTTATCGCAAAACTCATTAGTAGGTACTCTGTTCTGTCCGAGTTATTTGATGAATCCATTTCGAAAATACGACTTAAAAGCTGAACCGAAAGTGATTTATAATTTACATTAGGCAAAACTACTAATACTTAAACATCGTAAACCTATTCGTCAGCGGACAGTAATAGGCCGAGTTAATGGATACTGGTATTAGGATATATAAATTATAATAAACTGTTTCAAACGTATGTCTCATTCGTTGTTATTACCTCAAAAAGTGATATACGAAATGACAAATAAACCATTTTAAATCTTCATTTCTAAATCATTGATTTATGGAAAATGCTAACGTATCGTTTCAATTCATTTACATTTTTCATTTAAGATGAAAGGAATAGCAATTTGTTAGATATCATTATACCCTATCTCCTATATTCATTTACTGGAGTTATCTTTTAAGAGGTTTAGTCGGAAATGTAGGCGTATCATTAAGCAATAAGTTAATTTACATAAAAACATACTATCACGCCTGTATTCCCCGAAGGGTTAGGCAGAGGTGTACTAATGTACACCCACAGTTCGCCGGTATGTTTAGATTCCATGTAATAGGGGCGAGCCTATTGCCATTAGCCGGGTACAAATCCAAACTCACGCTACTACTGAGAATTTCATAAAAAAACCCAATAACAGTTTTTGCTCGACCTGGTATTCGAACCCAAGATCTCTAGCGTGGCAGTCGCGCTTAGGACCACTAGGCTAACGAGGCAGTCAACAAAAGCAACACTTATATATAAAAAAAAACTTAGGGTAAAAGTGGGATATGTGCCACACTTTTTGAAATCATTTTATATCTGCCAGTACAAAAATCAAAACATTTTATTTGCAAAACTTACAAGTGCTTTGGTTCTTTATTTACAAATTTATAAAAGGAAAAAACATTATCTTCGATATTTCCAGCGTATTAGCGATTTTTGCGGACCTCTAGCTTTTGGGAGAACTATCCCATGTATGGAATATTTGCCTAGTCCATATAAATTACGTTTAGAATAGTCGCCACGCTGAGAAATAAGGCACCTATACCAAAAAAAACTTTGATCGCTCCTTGCTTCCCCATGCGATGCACAAAGACATGATACACGGTCCACTTAGTAGTAGTTGGAAAGTCTTTCAATAGATAAATTCAATAGCAGGCGATTCTTTCGCAAAACTACAGTAATTACAATCGGGGTATCTATACTCCTGAGGCATCTATCCCACTTTTACCCTATACTTATCGGCAGATTAACAAGTAAATAGCAGCTATAAAACGTCTGAAGTAAACATAGAAGTAATTTGTAAAGACTTTACATAAAACAGGCGACCTCAGGTGTTAGAAATAGTCTTATTAATGTTCTAAATAAAATAGATGTAATAAATTCAGGGGAAGTCGCAACGCGGCTCTTTGATGTGAGATTTCTATGGTGATTCTAGTGTTCTTTGATTACTTCAGAAGATATTTTATAAAGGATATCCGTTGGTGAATAGGTTCTTCATCATTATTTCAAACGGTCGGCAATCCTTTCTCGGCTTTGCAATTTCCGCAGGTCTTTCCAGAGAACGGTTTATCGGTTTCATCCAGCTTCTGCCAGCGACTTCGTTCGCATAGTTTTTTCTCCCGCATTTAGTTACGTTTTTTGTTACTGAGCAGCACCTATTGGTCGTCGCGTGATGTTATATAGCCTATAGCCTTCCTCGATAAATGAACTATCCAACACATTTTTTTTTTTTCAATTATATTATTTGTTATTCAATGGTCATTGTTCCGTTGTATGATACTCTTGGAGCAAACGCATGTGCCTTTATTGTAAATCAAAGTACGTATAAGCAAATTTTAAAATGCGTAATTAAGTAGGCGTTCTTACATTTTTATTTTATTACTAGCTTCTGCTCGCGACTTCGTCCGCGTAGTTTTATCACAAGCATTAAGTTACGTCTTTGGTTACTGCTCCGCATCTATTGGTCGTAGCGTGATGTTATATAGTCTATAGCCTTCCTCGATAAATTGACTATTCAACACAAACATATTTTTTCATTTCAAACTAGTAGTTCCTGAGATTAGCGCGTTCAACCAAACAAACAAACTCTTCAGCTTTATAATATTAGTATAGATTACTAGAGCAAACAACAATGTTTCCTATCAACCAGATTTTAACATTTATCTTTTTGGACTCGAAGGTTGGAAATATATTCGAAAGATAGTGATTTGTACGTGATGCAATCTGAAATATTGCATCTGTTATAGTTTATTCAAGAATGCATGCTATCAGTACTGGCATGATTACTAGGATATTTTGTTCTTTAAATAAAATTCTAAGCAAATAACAAGCGAAATCATCTTGGAACGTATTCCATTCACAATAGACTGTTTAACAGACAGACAGATTTCTCAATGTTGTCATTTCTACCTCATGCATCTGTTTAAAATCAGAGTTATGAGTGCTTAATTGCATGTGTACCTATATCCCCATTCATATTATTGCTCAAAGATCCGGCGTGCCCAAGCTGTTACAATAATGGCCTGACGTTTACTTCCATTCTCAAGGGAACTCAGATATCGTGAAGATGTTTATTACTATTTAAATGTAGAATTACATCACTAAAAACTATTTATAGACGAATTCTTTAATTTTAAATATTTCGCTTCTTTACAAAATAATTTGCTCCGTACGCCTAGTGACAAAATAAATATTTTTAATGAAGGGTCGTTCGCTCACAAGTCTACTATTTAGTGTAGAGTTTTGGCAAACGACCCAGACAAGTCACGGGACTGTATCGAGAATATAGACGAACTATTGTTACCCACGTTTATACATACGCAATCAGTTCACTCAACTGACAATGAAATATTGGTTGAAAAACATGGATTAATATTATGTTCAATTTTACACTGAAATGCTTTCGTGTTCGATAAATTGCGTAAGAAGAATTCAAAAACAAAATAAAAAAAAACTCATTGAGAATTTGACACAAATTAAAAAAAAAATATTGCACTGCGTATTCCTCTATTCAGCCCACTCCACTGTACTTTTAGAGAGGGCGTTTTTTGGTGTATCCATTTTAGGGTTCTGTACCCAAAGGGGAAAACGAGAGAGCCGTCCGTCCGTCCGTCACCAGGCTGTATCTCGTGAACCGTGATAGTTAGACAGTTGAAATTTTCACAGATGATGTACTTCTTTTGCCGTAAGGACAAGAAATACTTAAAAAATAGAATAAATTAAGTATTTAATTCCATACAACGAACGTGATTTTTTGCTCGTTGTTATAGATAATGGAACGGCAACCCTTCGTGCGCGAGTCGGACTTGTACTTGGCTGGTTTTTAAATATTACCAGTTCTTACATTAGCTGTTAGTTACTCTCATCATTAGCTCCAACAATAATACACAACAAATCGCAATACAGCATATTATTCATCGACAAAGTATGTAGTAATGCGACGTCCATATAAACATTCCATTCAAGTTTCGTAAATATCAATGCCGATATTATTATCTGAATTATCATCTCCAGAGATTTTCGTTACTATTTCCAGTGCGTAGGAGTCAGAACTATTAGTTCAGAAAACTGAATGGACAATAAATTGTCAGTGGTCATAAAATTTATATAAATATTCTGACAAAATAAGATCTACTAATGATAGGTACTTGTATTCTACATTTACATAATATACTAACAAACATACCATTACGCCTATATCCCCCGAAGGGTTAGGCAGAGGTGTATTAATGTACACCCACAGTTCGCCAACATCTTTAGGTCCCATGTAATAAGGGGCGAGCCTATTGCCATTAACCGGTCACAAATCCAAACTCCGAGCTGCTACTGAGAATTTCATAGAAAAACCACTTTAAAAAAATAACACTTTTTGCTCGACCTAGGAATCGAACCCAAGACCTCTAGCGTAGCAGTCACGCTTAAGACCACGGCTACCGAGGCAGTTCGAGGCAGTGATCTTATGAAAATCTCTAATTTGAAGACGATAAGGAATTTCAGGAATTTTGTTTATCCAAGATGGGCTATTAATTAAACTAAGCTATGCGAAAAATCTTTTTATAAAAGCGATTAATAAATGATAATGTCATTTTCTTTTCTATGCTAATATTATAAAGAGGAATGATTTTTTGTTCGTATGTTTGTTTGTGCCGAATAAGCTCAGAAACTACTGGACCAATTTTAAAATTTTTTTTTATCAATAGATTAAATAAATAAATTATCAGCGAGTAACATATATTTCATTTCCAAAAAAACTTGAGATCTTATTGTTATAAACTTTTCTACTCGTGTGAAACCGGGGTAAATCGCTAGTATATTACAAGATATAAGTTTAACGGATGACTAAAGTAATCAATATATAAGATATCATGGTTGTATGTAAAGCTATATTTTTAACAATTTACTACTTCAGTGGTCAGTAGTAGGAGTGTAGTCCATTGCTATTGTTTGTAAACAAATTATTTTAGGGTTGTGTACAAGCGGAACATAGTGTTCGTCGCCAATACTGCTCATTAGTTTTATTAATTTGTAACGTAATTCTACCCAGTAAGGCGTTATCCCGTGACATGTTTGGTCGCGTGCCAAATTTTTCTTTTGCGTATAATTGCTAATGAGTGACATTGTTGCTGATGGATAGTATTTTGCAGCTGATCTTACCATCTGATTTTGTATAAACATAGTTAAATATCTTGTACACTTTAAAAATTATTACAAAAATTCTTGTAGTTCTTGAATAAAAAAGCATTAAAAAATGTTATCCGCTCTACTGGGCCTCTACTTTAACAAATCAAAATAGGATTAACTTAAACCATGGGCTAGAAAAGAAGAAAATCATCAGGCATACATTAAGGCGATGTTTACTGTAATTACCAATTGCTGTAAGTGGTTTACATACTGCGTACAGTCGAACAAACTATTTGGTATACAGGCAAAAATATTCATCTTTATACTACGTTGCCAATATTCAATTTTAATTGTGACTTTTATACTAGCGAACTATCGTTCGTCTGCGTGGCTTATTTCACCCGCGTTAAGTTACGTCTTCGGTCACTGCTTCGCTCCCGTGAGTCGTAGCGTGATGTTATATATATATAGCCTATTTTAATCAGGGATAATGTAACATTCTAATGGTGAAAGAATTTTTGAAATCGGTCCCGTAGTTTTTGAGTTTATTCGTTACATACATACATACAAATCTTTCGTCTTTATGATATTAGTCACACTCACAACATTATTTAAAAGTAGTTGCAAATTAGCTACCTCTATACCAAACACGGACAACTGTGCCTATTGATGCGGTAAAAACTAAAACATACAGCAAAGCACTGCGGTGTGATTATAACAGTCAACATATCGATTGTTTGAGGAGCCTCGATTCTTCGTTTTGAATTATTAGTTAGGTGAAGCGCTTTGTGCTCAATATTTCGTGGACTTGACATTTCGATACAGTTTTACTTTCATGATTCTACAAACAATAACATTTAGCACTTACCACTTTACACCAAATGACACACATTGGAATATGTGAATGTAATTCACTAGATAAATATAGCTGAGACAAACATAAAGAGCAGTTGTAATGTTTCACAATCGTGTCATGAAGATGGAAACGCGAGAATATTATGAAGGTCTTGGTTTGTACTTTGTACAAATGGCTAACATTAATTCTGAACGTTTTAGTGCTTTTTGGAAACTTAAGATGACTTGTATGTCTCTTTGTGATTGATGTCGATATTAGCGTATCTAAAAGGTAAACTATACCATACCATCACGCCTGTATTCCCCAGAGGGTTAGGCAGAGGTGTACCAATGTACACCCACAGTTCGCCGGTATGATTTTAGGTCCCATGTAATAGGGGGCGAGCGTATTGCCATTAACCGGGCACAAATCCTAACTCCGAGCTGCTACTGATAAATTCATGGAAAAACCCAATAACACTTTTTGCTCGACCTGGGAATCGAACCCAAGACCTGAAGCGTAGCAGTCGCGTTTAGAAGCACTAGGCCAAGGAGGCAGAAAAAAAGGTAAACTCTTTCAAAATCCGTTGTCAATGAGAAGTTAAATGTAATAGTTTCATTTGCATATATTTAATAGGATTTATGAAATGTTCCGGTCTCCACTGTATTACATTTAAACATAGTGTTAACAACTGCTAACGATTCACGCGGAAATGACTGCCAGCTAAACACGTCGACAATGTCAACTATTTTGGAGACATCATAATTCCACTTGCCAAGAAAACTCGGGTAGTGGCCCGTCACGCCCTCTTCAGGGCTTTCCTATGGTATTTATAGAAATGTATTGCGTCACGTAAACTGCGCCCATGCTAAGCTTTTCGTTGGCCAATGTCAAGTTAAACTAAAGATAAACTCTTCGTGTCAAAGTTTGTATATAAAGCTTTCATTAATTCTGGCAGGAAACGCAAGAAAATGAGCTACGCTTGACAGAAAAAGATGAGAGACATGACAACTTTTATGCATCTTAAACATCAGAAGTCAATAATAAAATAGACAATTCTTGTTTAAGATGTCATGATATTTTAAAATATAAATATGTTTTCACGCTGTTCAATTGAGTTTTCAACGGAGAATTACGGCAATTCCAATTTCTAAAATTGTCATCATACGAAATTGAACTGAGAATAGCGTGGACAAGAGTCGTGTGTGTCACGTTGTTTTTTTATAAATACTCGGTCACAAAACCGGCACATTTTTCAGTTGGCGTCGCGTGACCAATTTCCTTTTGACCTTGCATACTAAATTCAAGATCAGGTTGCTTGATATCTCACACATTTTGTTTTTCATAATTTAATTTTAATGGGTTGACATTAGTCATTTCTTTTTCAGCCTCTCGCAAATTATCATCGTTTTCTCTAATTTTTTTTTTACTATACGTTTATAAACAGCTTTTTCTTGAATCGAGGATTTTGTGACTGAGGCCTCTTTCAACGGTTTTAGTTTCGAATAACAACAATGTTGTGTCTACGAGTTATTTCAAATAGGCCGTCCAGTACACATCTATTAGGTAATGAGTCTTTAGAATATCAAAACATAGTGATGAATTCTATAAATTCGAATGCTTCGTGTACTTTCAGAAATAACATTAGTTAGTAATTAGTTATTTTAGACTAGCTTCTATCCCCCCCCTACTTTATCAGCGTGGAAGTCAAATAAAACCGTAAAACATCAACAATCTATGTCACTCAGCAAAAGTATAGCTTTTTATCAGTGATACAATTTTTTTAATAAGACCAGGCCTTCCAGGGATTAAATTAAAAAATTAAGAAAAAAAGGAAACTTACTTTGCCTGCTTTGACTGCCACGTTAACCTAGTGGTCCTAAGCGCGACTGCTACGCTAGAGGTCTTGGGTTCGATTCCCAGGTCGAGCAAAAAGTGCTATTGGGTTTTTCTATAAAATTCTCAGTAGCAGCACGGAGTTAGGATTTGTGCCCGGTTAATGGGAACAGGCTCTTCCCATATTACATGGGACCTAAACATACCGGTGAACTGTGGGTATACATTGGTACACCTCTGCCTAACCCTTCGGGGAATACAGGCGTGATGGTATACTATTAGTATGGATGACAAAATTTCAATAAACCTTAAGCTTTATAAATTATCGGAATTTCAAGGTTAAGCTATGTAAGACTTTGAGGCTACGATCTCAAGACTTATTTAAAAAGCCTTAAAAAATCACACTGTACCGTTCATTACTGTAATGACATAACATTTTATGGTTTGCCGATTCTTTCGCCAAATTGTTCTTTTTTTGCGTTTCCCACAAGTGTCTTTGACCCGTTCATCGTTCCATTTATCATTGTGCAAACTGTAATAATAATATACCGTAACGTGTAAGAGTGCTCCACGCTCCGAGTCAAGATTTGGAGTTAGTGGGCCAACTATGTCATTAGGTTAACGGAGAAGCATTTGCATATGATTTTAGTAACTTTGACACAGTACTTTCTTGCGGTCTATTAACTTAGAAAGTATAAAGCGTATTCTATATCTATACTTAATATTATAAAGAGTAAATATTTTTTTTTGTTTGTTGGTTTTTACCAAATGGGGTCTGAAACTCCTAGACCGATTTTAATTTTTTTTTACCAGTGGTTAGGTACATTATTTCTGAGTAACATCACGCTAGGTTCACGGGAACGGAGTAGTAACCAAAGACGTAACATAACACGGTTGAAATAAGCCACGCGGATGAAATCGCGGGCAAAAGCTGGTATAAAATAAAGATATCATCATCTGCTTAGCCTTTTTCCAACAGTGTTGGGGTCGGCTTCCAGTATAACCTGATGCAGTGTTTTACATGGAGCGACTGCTTATCTGACCTCCACAACCCAGTTACTAGGCAACACGATACCTCTTGGTTAGACTGGTTGTCAGACTTCCTGGCTTCTGACTATCCGTAACGACTGTCAACTATCTTCGAATGACAGCCGGGACCAACGGCTTTACGTGCGTTCCGAGGCACGGGGGTGTCACACCGGCAACTTCCAAACTCCGGGCTAATACTGAGGAATCGTTAATGGGAAATCCCAATAACACTTTTTGCCCGAACTGGGAATCGAACCCAGGACCACACGCGCAACAGTCGCTCTTGCGACCAACGGGGCAGTATAAGATAAAGATAACATCCCACAAAGTCTGTTCTACGATGAATAAGCACACAACAGAAAGCTTCTTGAATCCATTTGAATTTCAAGCTTGCGGATTGCATTAGAAATTCCTAAACTGTGAAGTCATATCTAATTGTTTGTTTAAATATGTATTTCTCATTATCCTTTACTGGGTCGTCGTTATAATCCGATGCCTACGAGTTTGTTAATAAGATTACAGCTGATTAGTTCCCCGTACGTTGCAAGGATTCAGTGCGATGACACCAAACTTGTTTACTTGGTTCATTATTAAGTCATTATCTAGTGTGTTGCGTTATTTTTCATTATACTAGTGAACTGCCCGCGACTTCATCCGAGTGGCTTCTTTAGGTTACGTCTTTGGTAAATACTCTCCGTGTGTCGTAGCGTGATGTTACTCAAAAATAATGTAGCTATCATTTGGTGAAAAAATTGTTGAAATCGGTCCAGTAGTTCCGGAGCCTATTCGATACAAACAAACAAACAAAAAATCTTTCCTTTTTATAATATTAATATAGACATAATTCCATTACCGTTGATAGTAATTATGTCTCGTACACTTAGCTTCACCATTGTTGTTGTCATGTTATTTGTACGCTTAACAATTTAATCAAGCATAATCTTGGCTTTTATTGCAGGGGCCCGAAATGGTACGTGTATCAAAATTCTACAAAGAAGCGAAAAATGGTCGTTTCCTTCGTTATCTACACGAAGACACACGCACACTTTACGAAACCTTCCGACGGGGCGTCAAAGAATCAAGTAAGTAACGTATTATTTTAATTTAAGTTCCTTACGCTCAATGTATTCATAGAATTCCTTTTAACGAACCAAGATTCTCGTACCATTTAGATAGTTGCAACTTGCAAGTAGTGCTGGTAATATATTTCCCTACATATAGATACACGACTACACATTTACACATCCAATTGCCTGCACTCCTACTAACAGAATAGTACGCATACAATTGCAAAGGTAGGGAGTGCCCCAAGGCGCAATTCTAAGACCCACCTCATTTCCCTCGCAACGTTTCCGCTCGTTAACGATAAATATGATAATACCCCACTATTACAAAATATTGTTAACATCATTCACAAACTGGTTTACAGGATACAGTTAAACGTAATTTGTGCCACTAGAGTAGCTGGGACAGTGGGTTTTTTTAGTTTTGTACCATAATACACGGGTGCTTTGTACTCATTGGCTCTATAAAAATAAAACATAGGAAAAATGAAGCGAGTTTATATTGTATGGAATATTCCGCCACTTAACTTCTGGTCGAGTTGAGACAGCTTTATGAGATTGAAGACATGATAAATGAAGACTATATTAAATGCCTACAATGGTAAATGACAATACGTTAATCTTATTACAGATAATGGCAACTGCCTCGGTTGGCGCGAGGGACCAAATAAGCCTTACGTGTGGCAGACCTACAATGAAACTCTACTGCGAGCGAAAAACTTTGGGTCGGGACTCGTATGCCAAGGGCTTGTTCCTGGCCAAAGCACTTTTGTGGGTAAGTGTCCTACCAACTTCCGAGAATGACGTAAATGATTTTCCTTATATTAAAACGTGTATTTTATTTCCAGGTATATATTCACAGAATTGCCCCGAATGGGTAATGACAGAACAAGCCGCCTACTGTTATTCAATGGTCATTGTTCCGTTGTATGATACTCTTGGAGCAAACGCATGTGCCTTTATTGTAAATCAAAGTACGTATAAGCAAATTTTAAAATGCGTAATTAAGTAGGCGTTCTTACATTTTTATTTTATTACTAGCTTCTGCTCGTTACTTCGTCAGCGTAGTTTTATCACAAGCATTAAGTTACGTCTTTGGTTACTGCTCCGCATGTATTGGTCGTAGCGTGATGTTATATAGTCTATAGCCTTCCTCGATAAATTGACTATTGAAGACAAAAAAAAAATTCAATTCAAACTAGTAGTTCCTGATATTAGCGCGTTCAACCAAACAAACTCTTTAGCGTTATAATATTAGTATAGATTTTGCAGTAGATAGGTATATGATTAAGCTATAATTAAAACCGAAAATATTGTAACATTACTATGTAATTATACAAACAGATAAATATATTACGTCTGAGGAATTTATTACATTCCTTTTCGTCTAGACACTTGAATTCAGATTCCTATTCTCCCTATTTCTCAGAAAGCTATTATTAAAAAAAAAAGTATGCCATGAATGTCTCAGATTGGAATCAAACAATTTCCTTTGTTCGTTCTAGCCGAAATGTCTGTAGTTATTTGTGAAGACGACAAAAAAGCCAATTTGCTCCTCGACCAGTCGCCGAGATGTTTAAGGAAACTGATCACCATTAAAGAGGTCTCGCCTTCCACGCATCAAAGAGCGAGAAGCCGGGGCGTTGAAATTCTCAAGTTCAGCGATGTTGAAATACAAGGAGCCCAGAAGGACCATCCTTGTCTCGTAAGTATTTTATTCTTCCTCGTTTTGGGTGAAATACTTTTCAACGTTCCGATGTTTGTATCGATTTTATATTCCAATTATTTTTTTATAAGTCATTGATAGTAATGATAGGCTAGTCTACCAACGATCAATAATTTCATAAGACATCATTCTTTATTTGAACTTGATGTAATTATAACTAGATTTGAAATTCTAACTCTCAGTGGATGACCATGTTGATGATATTAATTCGAATTTAAATTCTTTATTGCAACTAAGTGTACACAAATAAAGATGTTAAGTTAACAATATGTAGGTTCTTAGAACTTAGTGGCCTGTTACGGCATTGCAAGTTCATTTAATCAAGAATTACATTCTAGGTACATTACATTAAAACTGCTACTACTCCAATAATTACATTAATTAGAAATTGTCAAATAACATAAATAAAAACATAAAATAAAAAAGTAGTCACAGATTACATACATTTTAGGTCAATTATATTAATTAAAAATTATTAATTAAAATTCTTCATTGATTTAATTAGTGATTAACAAGTTCATAATTTCCTTACAGCCACCAAAACCGGATAGTGTTTGCACGATCTGCTACACATCAGGGACCACGGGAATGCCGAAAGGTGTGATGTTGACGCACGAGAACGTGGTCGCATCCATGTGCAGCGTCATCATGCAGCTCGGCGAGCACCGACCCATGAAGCATGACGTCATGATCTCCTTCCTACCCCTCGCGCATATGCTGGAGCGGTGCTGCGAGGTACGTTCAATGAGGAATGGGAATGTTAATAAGCTTTGAAATTTTCTAATAGACTGAAACGGCACTCGCTTCATTACAATAGGGAGAGGTCTTGCCCTTGTCACACTCAGCGCATATCGGGACCTCCCCATATTTTTATCGACTTTTAAATCATACTGTGCTTTCATTGAAAAGATATTTATGTAATTAAACATTTCTTAAATTGGCCCACATCTCTTTTAAATTATAATAAACATGAAAGTGAGTTCAAAGTTATTTTAGTACCATCAGATACAGACCGCCCTTCGTACAGTGGTCTAATTGTGTAATCGTAAGATGTCATCATTCTGCTATTAAATTATCAATGCGCTTGCCAAGTACAATGATAATATCACGTACAATTGATGCTACAAGATCATATCGCTCACGCACATTATTCTTCATTTGGTTCAGAATCAGTAGGTAGTAATGTGTTTTTTCTCATTCTAGAATGCTCTCTACATGGTAGGAGGAGCCGTTGGTTTTTACAGCGGCGACATTCGACGGTTAGGTGACGATTTGACTGCATTAAAACCCACGATGATGCCCGCAGTACCCAGACTGCTGAACAGACTCTACGACAAAGCTCAGTCGGAAATATCCAACTCCAAGATAAAGAAGCTGTTATTCAACATGGCGTTATCAGCGAAGGAGTCTGAGTTAAAGAGGTAATTACCTATACTAATTACTTTGTGTCTTGCATGAACAGCAGAAAATGCAATTCACTTGATTGTTACATATGAGATTGTAGGTAGTCAAGTACCGGAACCGAGTGACGCCTCTTTGATAAGAGGCAATTCAACAGACATTATTATAGCCTTGGTAGGTACATGTTAGCACGTCAGTGCTCAGCTAAGCGTGTTTATGTAATCTAAATTAAAAAGAGACGTAGTGTTCCCTTCTTTGTTTTGACTTGAGCCTTGCCTCGTCAAAACTATTGAATTTAAACTGAAGGTCTAAATACGTGATTTTATGTTTGCAGGGGTATAGTGCGCAGTGACTCAGTGTGGGATAAGCTGGTGTTCCGCAAGGTGCGCGAGGGCATGGGCGGGCGCCTGCGCATCATGGTGGTGGGGTCAGCACCCCTCGCCGGCAACGTGCTTACATTCGCAAGATGTGCACTCGGATGCTTGGTATGTCCGTAGTACAAAATTGATGAGTCTGTGTGTTACTTCGTTTAGTGCACTTTTCCACGACAGATTCATTTCTCGCAGTCACCTTGTTTTCGTGAGAAGAGCAAATAGCAAATGTTACTTATGTCGTATAAATTAGCCATCTCATACCCTAACGGTATGGCAGGTTACTAATGAGGGCCTTAATAGCTACCATTAAACCTAGTACTACTTGGCAACGAGCCGGCACCGTGGATAAAGAAGGTTCACGAATGCTAAATATGCTTTCTCGGCTTTGACTTACATCATCAGAGAATACTCTCGATAGTACGTAATTCGCACGTTTTACGTTCCAGAATGAAAATAGTTGTCACTAAAACAATACGGTTTAATTTTAGAACACTATATTATCGACTGAGCGCTACTGAAACCATTCTAACAATGTCTCCGACATCTATTATATTTTAGCGCATATCTCAAATACTATCCAGCCGTATGGAATACCGCCAACAGTCCTCTCAGCTATTTCGAGAACGGTTTTGCTCTTATTTTATATCATAACATTTTGATAGCCACAGGGCAAAATAATATTATATCAATGTGTTCATATATTATTTGACGGCCGCTTGTGCTGTTTGTTTTCGTCATAATGTTTGTATCATCGGCTTCTATTAATATACGACGCAAAACTGTTTGTGCTTTATCTATCAAGACCATCGGAGTCTCTTAAAAAAATTCATTCAAATCTATTGTTGTCATATGAGTCACAGTGAGAGGCGTTTCTTGATTTGGTTTAATAACCACGCCTACTGCAATGTGAATGACCGCAAAGTTTCAGGTTGCTGCAAGTCTTTTGTTTCTTCAAATGAAGGAAATTAATTAAAACGGGCTTTATTGCTTTTTAACGGGACAATTTATATCACCGTTTTTTATTTTAACAGTGACTTCAACGTCATGTACATTTAAGTGGTTTTTATTATTCTAGTTGTTGTTTTTATTGTTATCCTTGCTCTAAAAGTAAGGAGGACAAGAAAGATTTTGAGAAATTCTTTAAAACGGTTATCTTAGCCCACTCATGTCCACCCACTTACTTAATCCACTTCGAATGATTTTTATGTTGAGTGTTTGTCTATATTTATGAGAGTACCTACGCATACAAGCTTGTTGATACTTATTTATGTAACGATTATCTTCAAGCTTTACTCATTTAATATGAAATTATTATATATTGCTATCACTTTATTCATCATTTTCCCTTGACCGGCAGATCGTCGAAGGCTACGGTCAGACGGAGTGTACGGCGCCAGTTACTCTTACTGTTCAGGGCGACCACGTGCCTGAACATGTCGGACCTCCCGTCGCTTGTTGCAAAGTGAAGGTAATTTGATTATGTTATTAACTGTGGACGTTTAAATATAATAAAGAGAAAAGGAAGGACAATTGACGTGTAAAAAGAGGGTGAACTTTTATAACAAAACAAAGTCGAAATTATTTTACGTTCATAATAGCTATGTCTAAAGAATTCTAAGCAAGAATAGAATCAGAGGAATTTAGGTTATCTGAATTGAATATTATCATATAATTTGGCTGATTCACCTACCGTCGGATACTAAACACCTATCCCAGATATCGGCACCTGCCAAAACAAATGAGTCAATGGCTTGACAAACAGCCGTTAAATTCAGGATTCAGTAAGTGGCCCCGGGAAATTTTTGCTGCTACACTGCGGGTAAATGGTATCGACTTATTTATACACCTTTGCGCAATTCAAGGTGCGTCTGTAATTTCTATATCAAAAATATCTAGGAATTTTACCACCGCATAGGTCGACCTTCGTGGTCTATGATATATGAGATGACATTCACATTTATTCATAGCTTAAACCGTAATCTATATTTTATTCCAACCAACTGAGTTATTACTGTACTTTTAAAATCATATTTCATTGGTTGAGTTATTACGCGTTAGTTGGTCTTAAATTTGTTATTTCATCACGCACTCTAAACGTAATCCATCACAATTTTGTGGGTTTTTTGGTTCTACGTGGCAAAAAAGTATAAAATTGCAAGGAAAAATTCCCTGTTTAGTCGGTCTGCTTTGATAGTACTCTCCCTCTACCCCATGTAATACTCTAGGTCAGGGATACCATAAAACCTTAATGGGACTATTTTGTTTTATCGTTGCCATTTAATCTGTCTTTATCGGCATCTAATTCAGCTATATCCGGAGGTGATGCAGTAATCATTACACCGTAATGTAGTTCATTACTTCCTTATTTCCTACAATTTTACCGGTTTATGGATGTACAAAGTGGTTCACCACTATTAATCATTAAGTTATTCACTAGCTTTTATAATTTTTCCTGGAAAAAGACCGGAGCTATAAAACTACGCTTATTTCGTAATTGATTCGTTTCATACCTTATTTTTCGTTAGTAACTTCGTTAGTAACACTATTGATTGTAAGACTGCTTGCTCTTCTACAATATGTTAACTTACAACCAATCGATCTTACCGCGGTCCACCACTGCACTTCAAAAACACGTTAAAGCATCCGTTCCTTTATCTTTTCAACTAGCCAGTCCTTGTCCACCTTTAAAAGTTCTTTAGTCCATCTAACCAGGCGTTACCTTACACTATGTTGAATAATTAAGACTCATCCATACTTCTTTAAAGCCTAAATATAAAGATTTATATATTGTTTCCTTCAGTTAGTGGACGTGCCCGAGATGGAGTACTACGCGTCGCAAGGACAAGGTGAGGTGTGCGTACAGGGAGCCAACGTGTTCAAGGGATACTTCAAGGAGCCAGAGAAGACTAGAGAGGTCATCGACCAGGATGGATGGCACCATACGGGAGATGTTGGCAAGTGGCTGCCGGTAAGAATATTTTTCGTAGTTTCAAATAATTTCTTAAAAGTAATAAGTTCTTGCACTGACACACCTACCTATTATAAACATGATATTCATAAGGAATATTTCCGAAAAGTATATGGCTCCGTCAGTTCGCGAACTTGTGAAAACTTAATAAATAGGAATCTTGGAATAAGTACTTGAACTTGTTGGTTACTAATTACCCAGTCACAGTGATTTTAAAAACTTGTTCATTAAACGGTCGCAGATTTTGTTGAGACTGCGATATTGTACTCCTTCATTATGAAGAATGTTACTACGACATATTCTTAGCAATATAATTCTCAATGTTAAGTGATTGCTATGACTTTATTGACAACCGCAGCGTATCGATTCATTTTTGATACCAATTTCAAGTATTTCTCTATTACTTTCCAGAATGGCACCCTCAAAATCATCGACAGAAGAAAACACATCTTCAAACTGTCACAAGGCGAATACATAGTTCCTGAAAAAATTGAGAACATTTACATTAGAAGTCAGTACGTGGAACAAGTCTTCGTACATGGCGAGTCTCTTAAGGTAAACAAAATAAAGTTTCTAATTGATTTAATTTACGATAAATCGTTTGGTTAGCCAAAAACAGGAAATTCGTTTCCTGTTTTGAAATAAATTAATACTCATTCATCAATTTCTAACTGTCAATCAACGTGTTCAACAACTTCGTGCCAAGAATACTGTGTAATGTTTCGACAAATTCTCTTTAGTTTAACATCTATTTTTTGCAAGCCTATACGACTACTTACCTAAAGGTTTTTGTGGTTCTCAAGTCTGTTCCGTTATTACACCTGCTGGTGTTTTACCTGATCAACAACTTTTAATGGGGAAGCCTTTATGTACAGCTGTGGACATTAGATAGTCGATATGGTCATGTTGATCAACAACGTATCTGAAACTGGTGTCCTTGCATTCTTATTGTACTATATAAACACCTGGGATTCTAAATATTTAATGTTTACGATCTGTATCAGTGTGTGGATTAGGACTGACGACGATTTTGTGGGGAGTACTGTGAAAGAGATTTATGAAAATGTTTCGAACTGTGAAAAATATGACAATAACATTTATCTTCTGTCTCTTTCTAGTCATGTGTAGTAGCAGTGGTAGTCCCAGACGTGGACGTGGTGAAGTGCTGGGCCCTAGAGAACGGCATTAAGGGAACTTTCTCAGCGCTGTGCGAAGATGCGCGCGTAAAGAAGATCATACTAGAAGACATGCTGCAGTGGGGACGGAATGCTGGACTTAAGACTTTTGAACAGGTGAGCATGGAAATCATGAAATAGCATCATCCTACGTTCATTAATGATAGGGATGAGATCACCAGTTTATACGGGGCGTTAAAAGAGACATCACATAGCATTTAACTACTCATACTGCCCATTAAACTAAGTAACATTAAGCAGAAAAGATTGCTGGGAAACGACTTTTATTTTCGGTTGTAAAGTTCCTGTTTATGGTAGTGCGCAATGTAACACACGCCAAACATTCTACTTACGGAAGCATACAATAGTATAGGGGGGGACCGTGAAGATTTTTAAAGTTTAGTTATAACATTAAAAACTTGTTTCCGGAAGAAAACTTTGTTATATCCATAACCAGAAGGAGCCCCGCCTTGGTCTAGGATAAAAATTGATTGTAATAATGAGGAACATGTAACTTTCGGCCTCGTTAAGTGTCTTTTACATCCGTTCTTTATTCAAATTTCATAGAACAAAAAATAGAAGACGTGTTTAATGCCTCAGGCATTGTCCCAGTCAACCAGTTGTTTTTAGTTCAAGTTTTATATGTTATTATGAAGACATTAATCTTGTAACACTAGCGATCTTAAAGTGACCAACTAATATATGTAGGTAAATCTCTATTTCGTAAAAGAATACTCTTCCTATAAGATTACAACACGAAGGATTATAAATTATATATCAGCGAATATATGTTTTATAAACTGCCCCGTTGGTCTCGTGGTTGCAAGCGCGACTGATGAGCGTTGGGTCCCGGGTTCGATTCCCAGTTCGGGCAAAAAGTGTTATTGGGTTTTTCCATTAGGATTTGCTCAGTAGCAGCCTGGAGTTTGGAAGTTGATGGTATGACACCCCCGTGCCTCGGAAAGCACGTAAAGCCGTTGGTCCCGGCTGCCATTCGTAGATCTTTGACAGTCAGAAGCCAGGAAGTCTGACAACCAGTCTAACCAAGAGGTATCGTGTTGCCTAGTAACTGGGTTGTGGAGGTCAGATAGGCAGTCGCTCCACGTAAAACATTGGTACTCAGCTGCATCCGGTTAGACTGGAAGCCGACCCCAACATAGTTGGGAAAAGGCTAAGTAGATGATGATGAATATATGTTTTATGTCCAAAAAATATTTATTTTTATAAACCAGCAAAATGTATTTTGGAGCAACTTTGATCGATAAAACTTTAACTTTACTACCTGTGACATTCCCAAATTCAATATGCCGCAAACTACACAAAACTAGTCTTGTTTTCAACACTATTATCTCTGATTATATTATCAATATACATTATCTGAATTCTATTTCAGTAACACGATAAGCCTAAATCGATGATTGTATTAAATTGTGTAGCATCCGTGAAAATGGCAATGGCAACTAGAAAGCTTCATCCCTGCTGTACTATCCTTTTGCTGGGCAAAGGCCACCTTCCAATTCTTCCATCGGTCGCGGCTTTGCGCTGCGTCTTGCCAATTCTCAAGGAAGTAGATGACTTAAAATAGCTTAACATAAAAAAATGTTTATAAACTGTTCAAGGATTTTTCGACACTTAAGTGCTATTACGTCTACCGTGGTTAGATTAGGATGTGGTTTGCCTTAGTTTATAAACAAAACTTTTATTATGAGATATGAACTCAATTTTGCAATATAATTTCCTAGATATTAATTTCATTTAAAATTGGCTGTATCTGTGCCAAGGTTTGTGGAAACACCTCGGTTTTAAGACTTGAGAAAATTAAATTCGATCACAAATAACAAAAATACAAATAACAGTCTTGATTACCGATTGGTTCACGTCCAATAAAAAAAACAATATTGACAAATGATTGTTGTTCAATATAACATTTTTTATCCTTGACATAATACCAATGTGCCTGAAAGCAAATAATATTGTTAACATTTGCCAACTATGTTCAGGTCGGCTTCTGTTCATACTGGATGCAATTGAATACAATTTTGGTTTTTTATGTTATAACCGCCTATTTGATGTCTCCAACCCAGTTACTGTGTAACACGATACACCTAGTTGTCAGAATTTCTTAATGCTAAATTCTGTTAAGCCTGCCAAATACCAACAATCCTTGCCGACATACGGTGAGAAATAGAGCACAAACAGAAAATATTAAGTCAAACAAATCTACATAATTCTGTTCTATCTTCTCCAGGTCAAAGACATCTACCTACACCCGGATCCCTTCTCAGTACAAAACGGCCTCCTGACGCCAACAATGAAGGCGAAACGACCAGAAATCAGAAGCTATTTCAAACCACAAATAGAGGACATGTACAACCACCTGGAATAACAGTGACACACGTTACAATGTAGGGAATACGTTCAGATGATGGACGAAACTTTTGTGCATGGATGTACAATGACGTGATTGAGGCTTGAGGACTTTATTGCTTTCATAAGTTTGAAGGTAGGATGGGGTTATGCTCTTGATGGTTTATTGTTGATGATGATGGCATAGCGGCTTTTTGAATTGATATTAAACAGTTTCTCTTAAACATAGTTAATAAGTTGCTGTAAGTATGATCGTTGAGCTTGAAACTTGTAATGAATTTTACGGGAAGGGCTTTATAGAGGCTAACGATGGCTACTAAAATCTTTATAAGGATCAAACAGATACAGGAAACAATAATGATATATACTTATATGAACGTTTTATGTTCGTTCTGTTCAAATTCACCGAAACTCTTTAACGACTACTAAAGCACAGCTTGGAATGTTAACTCGTTATCTAATGTGTAGTTAGCTTTTACTTCCCAATTGGATAGCGGCCAAGTTCAATAACAAAAAACACAACACAATGAATTATGAGGTGAAGGAAGTTGGTATAGGTCCAAACAATACATCGGCCGTTGTGCCAATTAGCGCAATCGATGACGCCATACGCGAATGCTTTTGGACTCGATTGTATACTGTGTGACGTGAATCGATTTTAAATCGAGTAAAGTTTTACTACACATTCGATGTTACATCAATCTCTAGTTAAATCTTCACGTCGTCCATTATGTCTTGTTTGTTTTTTTGTTTAACCCAAGGTTTAACGCGCATTATTTCATTTTTATTAACTGTAATAACTCATGGAAGAAACCATTTAGTTCAAAATTCATTGCTGTAGAGCGGAACGTTTCTAATTTAAAAATTCGCATCAACTGCTTGAACGTTAGTTTGAATATCTTGATGGAGTTTGTCTTTACCCTCGTTTATGACTTTCATTTCGAGTTTAACAAGTAAACAGCTAAGGACTGCTATTGACGGTAATAAGAAATCAATGAAAATAGTCACATTATGAACATCAATAGGAATGTGTGTTACAACAGTTCCACTTATTGAAGCAATGAAGTCACTCCTAACTGTGACCTACGTCACATATTTTTTATATACCTAGCATCCTATCACAGTACAATGTGTTCGCTATAATTTCACCTCGCTAACGCTAATATATACACTGCGCTAAATTTCAAAAATATTGTTTGATTCCACGCAATTTTCTAATGAAAATACTCTTTGACAATTCTTTAAATTATTAATTGTAGAATTGACATTGTAAATAATCAAATTGAATAGTATGTAGGGAAAAGTTCTGTGCAAGGAGCAGTGTTAGATAAATACTTAGATTAAATGGCAAAGGGGGATGGTGGGCCATTTGGAGAGGTAGTGATAAGGATTTATGAGAATACTGATTAAAAGAATATACTTAGTAACAATTGTTATGAAGAGATTAGTGAAGATTTTGTATCACACCACTCCGGATAGCTCTGTCCCATCTAACGTGCACATTATGGCAATAAAATTAACGGAAACTTTAGTTTCCAATGCGGTCAATTATCCCCAAGAAAACGTATTTGGACTCCGTACTTGTATTCTTATTTCTAATGTAAGCAATATTACGGTATTTGCAAGTGAAATGTACGCTACGCTTTATGCGCTGTTAGGGTGAAATCAAACAAACAGAATATTGTAAGCTGTGAGACTTCTGGTTTTACACTTAGTCGATTACTTGGTATTCGATTTTGAAAATCGATTCCTTGATATTGACAACACTGACATGGTACATGTAACATTAAATTTTAATTAATCCAGTATTTTTATTCCTAAAGTGAATTTTAACAACAATGTACGCCCTGAGTATTACCTATTTCGGAATTGCCTATAGCATACATTTTGTGGTAATCACTTCGGGGATATTTCAATTTTATAGGAAATATCTTAAACAATAAATAGAATTAGGTAAAATTGTAAGCAATATGATTTACATTACAATTGTACTTAGACACGAGATGGTAGGAAGTATGAAACAACATAGAATAAATGGTCATGATTAGAAACATGAAACAATTGTTTGTTTTATATAATTGCTTGTCAGATATGAGATTATATTTAAACTAAAATAAAAACATGCCAATTCTGAGGAGCGAGTCGAGTAAGGCTTTATACCACAGCCACTTACATCTAGCTACAAGATTTCGCTATTCTAAATTTAAAACTAATGACAATATAAGTTGAGTTGATTACAACATGTAATATAGTGAACCAAAATAATTTTCGGTACAATCTGGTAGTATTGTAAGAAAATACACGTACTAAATACCGTGCCTTCGATCGATGTTTAAACTTGAGAGATGCTATTTCTGTTACTAAGTTGTCTTTTTTATTTTTTTTGTCTAACTTTTGTGTGCAGAGTTACTTTCATGTTGGGGCTACACTGAATCGTACTAGAGAACCATGACTTTGACGTCATCATGCAGTCTCATGTCGGTGTATCTTCAACATGGTCTGAGGGGTGAATCTCCGTTTATGTTGTGAATGATTGTGAGTTTTACACGATGAAAATAGTATAAAAGTAATTACTTAATCCTAGGTCAAAGTATCGCACCGTGTAGTATATAATTTTTGTAATCTAGAGGAGCGCAATATTAATAAGTTGATATGCTTTGAGCGAACGTTACGGTTTCATGTTGTTCAAACCAAAATTTTGTTGTTATTGGTGCAAGTTGTACTACAATAATTTATTTTTAAATAAAATTTTCAAAAACTGTATTCTCTTTGTTTCTTTTCTTTAATACCTATCCCACTTTGCTTTTTACAAAACAAATGATATATTTTTTACATATTACCAAAAGATTTATAAATATAAATCTAGATAGACTACGTTTTTGTGTTTCAATGCATCATATATGATATTCATTACTAAGAAAGTAATAATAAAAACCAGCCTTTCTAACCCCCGACGCAAAAACGACGGGGTGTTATAAGTTTGACGTGTCTGTGTCTGTTTGTGGCATCGTAGCTCCCGAACGCATGAACCGATTTTGATTTAGTTTATTTTTATTTGAAAGGTATATTAGTCGAGAGTGTTTTAGCTATGTTTGATGGAAATCGGTTCAGCGGTTTTAAAGTTTTCAGTTTTTTTGTTAGCTGCGGTAGGGATTTTTATTCTTTTGTCGGGTGTCACTTAAAATGTTTAATTTTGTGATTTGTTCCGCTGGTGGGCAAAGGCCTCTTCCCATTCTGATAAGTCACCAGTTTTAATCATTAGGCTTTTTAAAGGCGACGTTTTCAGATTTATATTCATTATAAGTCTTGGTTTCCTCACAATGTTTTCCTTCACCGATACCAGTAATGTCCAAGATCCACTTAGAAAGTACATATGAAATAAAAAAAGTCACATTGGTACTTGTCCGTGCCCGGTTACGAACCCACAGCCTCGTGCATGAAAGGCGGGCGCCTTGACTACTGCGCTATCACATGAGGCCTCAGTTCTGAGACACTATAAGAAGACAGCACCTCACAGTACCATCTTCAAACTGAGCAAGTAGCTGCACAGCGCTTTTAAACAGCTAAAAACAGTTTCCTTTGTAATCTATTAAATTATTATCTACAGTAATTAATTAATCGATTTGCCCATTGCATTTTATGTGACCTAATCTAAACTAATCCTATTAGGTACTTGCATTAGTCGATTGAAATGTTAACGGTAGTATATTTTAAGTGTAACTGCTTCGTTGGCCTAGTGGTCCTAAGCGCGACTGCTACGCTAGAGGTCTTGGGTTCGATTCCCAGGGCGAGCAAAAAATGTTATTGGGTTTTTCTATGAATTTCTCAGTAGCAGCTCGGAGTTAGAATTTGTGCCTGGTTAATGGTAATAGGCTCGCCCCCTATTACATGGGAACTTAACATACCGATGAACTATGGGTGTACATTGGTACACCTCTGCCTAACCCTCTGGGGAATACAGGCGTGATGGTGTTATGTTATGTTAATTTAAGTGTTTTTGTTAAACTGGTTAAATGGGCTCCATGAGCTTGTAGAATTGGATTTCCAAAACACTAATGATCCCTTACCATTTTAGATTTCGTCAAAATCGTTCCGAGATGTTTGCTTTTTGATATTTTTTTGTTTCGGATTTTGTTATCTGCTATCACGAAATTAGCCTTTTACAAATTCTTTTCATAAATAAAGAAGGGTTCCTAAGTAATGACGACTTATCATGTGTCTATTCAGTTAAGAGTTCCATAAATTATCGTATTTGGTTGTACATATACCTGCCTACACCGCGTTTATAAAATGATTAGGTATAAGTATTCAAGAACATTCTTGAGTAATAATATCCCGATTCCCCTTTCAGGCTGGATGCAAATTTTAACGTGCCTGACGTTTTGAACTTCTCCCCATAAATAGCAACAGGTTTCGACCAACAGGATAAACGAGTCTTGATACCTCAGAATACCTGTTTTAAAGAATTTTTTTAATTTACCGAGGTGTCCTGTAAGGCATCTCGGTTACGTCATTGGACAAACTGAACTTCGGAGAAATTGTCGGAATCCCTTTGTAATTAAGGAAAAACCGTGGGGATAGAATCCAGCAACAGAGAATGTTTTAAAAAAAATGCTTTTTAGGCCACAATTGGATTAATGGAAATTTGAATCTATACTAACATTTTAAAGCTGAAAAGTTTGTTTATTTGGTTGAACGCGCTAATCTCAGGAACTTCTCTGGTCCGATTTCAAAAAACCTTATTGCGTTATACAGCTCGTTTATCTAGGGCCCTTATATGATTTGATAACATCACGCTACTATCTACGAGAGTGAAGCAGTAACCAAAGACATAACGCGGGTGAAAATTACGATGCGGACGAAGTTACGGGTATAGGCTAGTGTTAAGATAAATAAGGTGACACAAATACTGGCTTTGAAGATTTTTTCAAACAGAATTGAGAATCAAATGTGTCTGTAACTTGATTGAAAGCTTCTGTACTTGTAAGTGTTCGTTTTCTATAGATGCCCATAGTGGCTTTAATAGGTCAAGTGATAGCAATCTTGCAAGTAACCAGTTTCTCCTTATTATTTAATGTCTCTCATTAACATACCATCATACCATCACGCTAGTATTCCCCGAAGGGTTAGGCAGAGGTGTACCAGTGTACACCCACAGTTCGCCGGTATGTTAAGGTCCCATGGAATAGGGGGCGAGCCTATTGCCATTAACCGGGCACAAATCCTAACTCCGAGCTGCTAATGAGAATTTCATAGAAAAATCCAGTAACACTTTTTGCTCGATCTGGGAATCGAACCCAAGACCTCTAGCGTAGCAGTCGCGCTTAGGACCACTAGGCTAACGAGGCAGTTATCATTAACCTGACATAATTTAAATAGACATAGACAAAGGTCCTACAAATAAATTAGCAAGTCGCAATCCACAATACGTAGTGTAGACTAAGTAATGATTATTATAATGATCGGGCTGTCAAATGCCAATCTCGTGCTTCACGCCACCCGCAATGTTTGCCATGAACTAAAAATAAGATGATTATTAATTATGTAGTACTATGAAGATAATGATCAATATTTATTCTGTATTGTTATTCTATATTTTAAAGTGGGTTCTGCTCCCCTTATTGTGTAAGAAATGAGGATTGAAGGAACTGGAGCGTGACGCCAGAGACTGATCGAAGTTTGACTTCACGCACTTGTGGAGTCAAACTTAAATGTGGTTCCTCAAGGGCCGATTCTATGTCCGCTACTAAATCCGAATTAAATCCTTTAATCTTGTGGTTCTGTCCCTTATACTAATGTTTACTTGCGTGCAATCTAGACGAGAAATATTTGAAGAGATTTGCTAGCGATGGTGATAGACAGATTCTTTTGCTTGGTAGTATAGGTATATAATCTCAAACACCCACAATTTATCTGTCTCATCACACAAACTTCATATTCCTTAATATGGGTAGCCGGATGATTCTAATATAAGATCCACGTGGCAGTAAATGCGTGGGATTGCGGTTGTTAAAAAGTCATTGCAAACACGTGTCCGGATTGAAATTATTGCACGTATGATAACACTCGTACATGAAGTATTGTGTTCGACACATATCTCTTAACTAAACAGTACGTAGCTAGCCAGGGCTTCTATCACTGCATATTTTGTCATAGGTATGTATTTGACACGTGGTACACAAGTGATATAATCCGTTGACTACTTTATTAAAAAAAAATACTACTAGTAGTCCTGCCTCGTTGGCCTAGTGGTCCTAAGCGCGACTGCTACGCTAAAGGTGTTGGGTTCGATTCCTAGGTCGAGCAAAAAGTGTTATTGGGTTTTTCTATGAATTTCTCAGTAGCAGCTCGAAGTTAGGATCCTTGCCCGGCTAACGGCAATAGGCTTGCCCACTATTACATGGGACCTAAAAACATACCGGCGAACTGTGGGTGTACATCGGTGCACCTCTGACTAACCCTCTGGGGAATATAGGCGTGATGGTATGTGCACTACTAGTAGTCCTGTAGATTGTTCATAAATATATTTGGAAAAAGCGATAAAGGGCATTGCCAAACCACGTACAGTAACAAAAAATTTTGTAACGGAAAAGGCCAATAACACTATCAGTCAACTTTCGCTGATATCGTAAAAGAACTTTAATTAAATCCCACTTTTCACTAATTTCTTCAGAATGATTCAAACTCAAATAAAACTGCAAGGCCTTAACCGATGTTTCTTGGAAACATTTTACCATTGCTCAAGAAGTAATGAAAAAAAAACTCGAGGGCTAGGAAGTGAAAATAGATTTATAGGTTAATAAGACTAGACAGTGAAAATTTCATTCTGTACTGTATTGCACAAGGGGCTGGTGTTCGCTACTCCAAGTCTAATATTTTGAGTACGGAAGACTAATACTGAAACAATAATCTGGTATAGTAGCCACCACGAGTCGTGAGCACAAACGTCAAGTTAATTTTTGGGTTTTTTGGGTCGCTGAAGCTTCACGTGTTCGGTCCGTCAGTCGGACCGATTGCGTACAGCGTCGGCGACCCAAAAAACCCAGAAAGAAACCAAAAAATTCCGAAATTTACTTGACATGTGTGCTCACGACTTGTGGCGGCTGAAATAGCTTAGCTAGATTTTGACGTCCTACTAGATAACATTTAAGATTATGAATATCCGTCAGATTCGTATCTGTAGAATAAAAATTCATAGCCGATGAAGTACCTATGATCCTCATTGCATAATGTATATTTTTGTATATTTTCTAAATAAGACCAAGGTGAAGAAAACTTAACAGGTATGAGACATCTAGCAAGAGATGATGGTACAGGTGGAGTAAGGCTGTGACAGAGTGGCGTACAAGGACAGGAAGAAGAATTATTAGAAGGTAACCATCGCAGGTTCCGGCCCTGGTGCAAGCCATGGTCCGGAGCGAGAGGGAAATGGGATGCAGTCGCCTCGTGCAGACGGTTGAGACAGCGGTTCTCCCGTCCCAGCCGCCGCGGTAGACGCTCCGGACGTCGGGAGCCGCGAGACGACTCCCGGCCACCGTAGATACGGGCCTTTGGACGGTGAGCAATGGGTAGTTCACCGTCCTTACGTTGCATAACGACAGGCTGTGTCGACGGCGCGTTCGTGTTCCACGTGCGCCTCAAAGAGATGTCAGCAAAAGGAAGGGGCCACTGAGGGCCGATGCCTGCCGGGGCTACGGGTTGTTCGTAAGAGATACCGCGCCCCCGGAACGCAAAGGGCACAAGAAGGAACATGGGTGGGTTTTAGTCAATAAAAGTCTGACACTCCCTCCCGCCCCGCCCAGGGCGGGAGAAGTTATTTGATGATTTCCCATACACCAAAAAAAAAAAAAAGCATCGCAGGTAAAACCAGGATGAGACTAGCAAAATAGCTTGGAGGTTGGCACAAACAAAAAGAGGCCTAAGGCCACCTGCAGGTGAAGTATGGCTGTGGATGAAGATGAAAGAAAACTTATATAAACAGCTTCTAGGCTAGTTAGTAGGCTTAATTTAACTCGGATTCCCGGAAGTAATAACCCCACTGACAACTTAGATAGATATTACTTTGTAGCAGTGTGTTACTAAAGTAACAAAGCACATAAATACGACGCAACGATCAACATTCCAAGTACAGTCGTAGATAGACGAGATAATTGAGAATCCTATTTCAATAAACTAGTTTTGGTCAGACATAATACCGTTTAGCTATTATTAGATCATTCTCAAACCGCACCTACGCGCGTTTTAACTCCGCCGACGCGAACGACTGTTTCAAATTTTTTATATTGTGGATGGTTCTAAGTGTAATTGGCTTATTCTTTGTTTTGTTGTACTGTCGTATAGATGGTTATGGTAACATTCGTACCATCTGAGTACGTAATACCATTGCCTATAGCGGTCCTGTTTATTTTGTGCTTCTTCTTCAATAGTTATAGTTAGGAAGGTTGCAAATCTTATATCTACATTATCATTGTTTATAATATAAGATTTATTGGAGTTGCAAAGTGGTTTTCAATGCAGTTTAGTACCACATAATTAATTGTAATAATAATTTAAAACAGTTTTTTTTGGCTGTAGCAATCCTAGCTTAAAAATTAATATTTTAATAGAAATAATATTTTGTCCATATATTACAATCGGTTTTGTTGTTTTTTAATTTGTGTTTTTTTTTCTTAGAATAATATTTTGTTATGTTTGGAGGAAGCACTAAAGATTTAGCGCTTCTTTAGTAGACATTTTTAAAGTTTTACTACCGCCATCTAGTGACGAGTAGCAACGACGAAAATTATTTATCTCTAAATAAATAATTGTATTATTACTTTGCGTTGTTTTATAAGGTGCCATTAAATTTACCATAGGTTAACAATATTTTCTTCGCGATTTTGTAAACCAAGGTCAGTCAGATGGCCTTAAAATATGGGCGTATAGAGATAAGCAGTGGATAAGACCCGTGGTCCTTTGATAAGATTTTTATCGTTTTCATCTGCGTCGTATATTCAAAAAGTTGTTAGACATTTATATATTTTCGATTATTTTTGAAATGGCACATGAGACTAGAAGTCGGATAAACTCATTCGGCTTTCCTTATTTCAAATGGAATAAAGTGCCAATAAGGTACCCACTTCTCAAGTTCTTCTAGCGGCCAGTAATTAGTAGTGTGGATGAACTTTGTAATGTGAGCTATTTACGTACATCCATTGTTTGAAAACAAATTGTGATCCAATGAGGCATTTAGCGAATAATTCGCTCATAAGCTGTCATGAGCCATTGTATGCCAATAGAAAGTAGGTACCTGCTCAATGTTACATCCAAGTAGGTATTAAAAAGACAATGAATAAAATGACGTAAAGTTGGCTGCACATTCATTCACATTCAGAACGCGTCTCGTTTTTATTTATTCCATAATACCGCTTATCGGCGCATCATGCCGGGCCATACTTACAGTGTTTCTGTTTAGTTGCCATACGGGCAGCAACCAAGCTGCTCGTGTAGATCGTTCGTGTCGCGTGCTGCCCTCTACCGGAGCTGCGTGCCGGTTTTGCCTCCAGTGACCTTGGCGCATCGGGCCGTGCCGTTCATTGGCCGCGAGAAGCTAAGACGAGTTACGCTCCTCCGCCTGCTTCACTCCCTAAACTATGTCATTCCACAACAGAATACACCACCGCTCGGGGAACTCTCCCGTGCGTCCCTAGCCGCGCGAGGTGGCGGTCACAGCGCGCGTCACCTGTCAAAATGACGTGACGTTAACAGACAATCGTGTTTATAACCTCACTGTGAATCTTATTACTTTTTTAGTGCAATTATGAAGGTTGGCAGAATGTCGAAGGTTCTAAAAGACGAATTAGGTGAGTTTAATTTTGTTGTCTCTTTTAGGTTATGTAACGTTTTGTTTTGATCGGCGGACGGTGCAAACAGATTCTGTGAGACATGGAATGGTTGATAGTCATTTACATTACAGCAGACAAAGACGTGATCTCTGTGCGGATTCTAAAAATAGCTTGTACTGTAATGGCGGTTAATCAGCAGTTTACTCTTAGATTCAAACCCTAGTGTTAGTATTTGGTATAACGTGTCTTGTTTACTGTAGTTCGCTACAACAATCATGCATTAATTTCGTGCTAACTTGGGTAGTCATGTTATCGTAAACAAACTCAAGTCGGATAATAACTATGCAAATAAGTTTAATTTTAAAATAAACATCGATAAGTGAGTCAATTGTTAACTTGCAAATTGTTTGTTTTAGGTAGGTACTAATTGCTCAATTTAGAAACTGTTTTTCGAGTTGCAACTTTCTAAAAGTAAACTTGGAGGCAACGGTGACACTGAGTGATCGATTGAATTAACTTGTACAAAAACGGCATTTGGCAGGTTTTGAGAATGTACCCCCACTGCTGGAACAAGATATAGATATATGGTATTTTTCCAACAATTAACAGCCTAACACCTGCCTGGAAAAGTTTTAACCAAATTCTGAAGACACATATCATGTTATTTGTTTATTCAGAAACTACTTAGGTACATATAACAGTTTATCTACTGCTAGGTTTGCTCACGGAAGTCCATTAACTTTCTTAAGTTCGTCGAACCTTCTTGCCCAGCATTCAAAAATGAGAAACAACAATTTAATAACAGAATCAGAATCCCTATCATCAAAAATAGTAACATGAGTAAAACTATTATTTTTTCGTACCTTTTCAAGGACTGTGCGTGTACAGTAATCGTAAATATGTCCGATAGATAAAAGACATGAGAGATAATCCGTATCAAAATTAATCAAATTTAGGTAGGTAATGATTTTTATTATGGTCGGCTATCAGGAGTGTTAGGACACAACAATATCTAATGCTACGTTTTTACTTCCGAAATTAATAGAAGAGTGGGTGATGATACTTGTAATTATAACTATGAAAAGTGAAGGCTTAACAGTCGCCAATATATAGCCCGTACGTACGCCAACCGAGGAAGCATATATGAGTGTGGAGAAAACACATAATATGAAAAGGCAAACCAACAAGGTTAGAGGATACATCAAGACGAAGCATTAAAATATATAATAACAATCTATAATATTCTATCTATAATATTTAATATTTTAATGAAAAGACAGGTAATATTGACAATCGCTAATAGAAATTGAAGAAGATCTGATAGAGGCTACAAATAAGTGAATTAAATTGTTCAAGCACTGGTCCAAAATCAAACGATGAAAGACGTTGGAATTTCTAATAAATTCCTTTGTCACGGCATAAATTAGAATAGAGAGTATCATCGAGGACATATTCGTTCATCGACGAAAGCAGTAGCTTCGGTAAGTCAAACAGTAAGACAAGGTTGAACGTAATAATTATACTGAGATGAAGGTTGATGTTTGAAAGAATAATGATGAGGGACGAGGGCAGAAGGATAATGACTGCTTTATCTCTGATACCAAGTCTTAGAAGGATATATTATTTACATATTTATTTATAAACCTATATTTACAATCTGCACCAAACATAAGTATAAAACATACATATAATAACGACAGAGGAAATTAAGCAAAATTGAATACCATTAATTGCAAGATACACATTGAATGATTACAGAAGGATGGCAATTTCAACGTCTTTCCTTTTATTTCATTGCTTTCAATCAGTACTGCAGTGATCAGTGCTGCGTGTTTAAAATAATGATATTAACATAAATGTCCTTCAAAGATCCCATTAAGAACTCCGAATAAAATTACGAGTATATCTCGATGGCGGACTCTTTGAAAGCCGTCATTTTTAATTGAATTTGTGATAAACATAAACGGAAAGCACTTACGTTATACTTAAAATTTGAATATATACCGGTAGTCAGCCCATACGTATTCCAAAAGGGAAAAAGATATCAGAAAATTTAACGAACATGATTGACATTGATAGATAGAGTTTTATTCACATTTGAAGATTAGCACAGAAAGGATTGATACTTGATAGATTGGTGGTAGAGAGCTTCCAATTAAGATCCTGTACTATATCATGATAAATGTGTGTGGATAATCTAGTTCCCTATATCTTACATATTTATTATATCTTCTATTATCTTGGAATCATTTGGAAAAGTACCTGGCCCAATGACCAAGGTATATTATGCGCTCTCAGTCTATTTCTATGACTACACAATCTACTTGTTTATATGTATTGACTTTCTTTGTTTTCCTTAGTGTATCTCCAACAATAGATGTTTACTTTCGATAGGAAATCTCTCATTACATGCTCGGCAGCGCAGCCCTTTAGGTCTATTTTAGAATTATAGTTTGTGCTGTTCATATAATCCTGCGTTCGATTTCCCGTAGTGCAGCAGCCCGGAGTTTGACATCTTCTAGGTTCGGAATGCACCTAAAGCTGTAATTCGTAGATCTTTGATGGTCGTTGCGGGTAGACAGAAGTCCGAAAGTCTAGACAAAAATATAGTTCGGCACAAGAAGAAATATGGATGAGTTGTAGTCAGTAAAAGTCTGACACACCCCCTCCCGCCCCGCCCAGGGCGGAGGAAGTCATTCACATCCAAAAGAAAAAACAGTTACCCAGTAATTGAGTTGCAGAGGTTAGATAGACAGTCGCTCCACGTAAAACGCTGCATCCAGTTAGATTGGAACGAGACCCCAACACAGTCAGGAAAAAGTTAGGCAGACGAGATGATAACGAAAGATCTGATTAGTTATTAGTTTGCATAATATTCTTTTAACAATATACAAAACTCATGATACACCGAAAAAAATAAGTACTCGTATAAACAGATGTTAAAACCCCATCAACACACGTCATAAACTAAATGAAGATAGCGTCTGAAAAAATAAATCATATGATAATTTTGTTTATTAGTCGGTTTTGAACATGACTGTGAATTGGTTTCTGCAAAATAAACAGAGATAACATGAAAGCAAGGCCGACTGACCACTCCAATTTGTACGTTTTGCAACTGGTAGAGGAATTCGTATAAATTACCGGAAACATTTTCTAGTGTTAGGTTTCATTTCAAGTATTTCTAAGGAATCAGGCTTTTGTTTAAAGGGCCAATTAATTTTAAGTTAAAGTCAAATCATTTATATCAATTAATTCATTTACATGCACTTTTGAATAGTCAAGGAGTCAGTCTATTAGTCCTAGTTTCTCGTTTTAAAACATAGGTAGACCTCTAAGGAGAAGAACGATTAAGAAACTATGACGAACAACATTTTCTGACATTATATTTTGTTTCCGAAAAAATTGGATACATACCAATGTAAAACTTAAATATTTAAATTTATTTGTTTATCTTATAATAATCGTTTACATACCAATTTACTGAGATAGGTACTTGTTCTATTTTGATTCTTAAAATATTTATGAATGTGCTAATTTCTTGCACAGAAATGCTTGTAAGATTTCAATTAGAACCATTCGCGCTGCTCAGTCGTCGCTCGGTGATGTATGAATATAACGCATTGCGCATTTTAATGTGACAATTTAGGTAGCTGCCTACCTTCGCAATCTGTGGGAGAATACAAGAATTTGTTCCACCTACCTATTTATTTAGCAAAGTATTTATTTTGAACATAAATATTGACCTGATTCTACGTGACCTGATAATTTTGAGGACTGTAAAATTGCTAGCAGTGGTTGCAAGGCGGTCGAATCTTGACTCGAATAAATGTGAATGTTTTCATGAATGGATGTTTGTTATTTAATCACGCCTGAACTGCTGAACGGATTTGGATGAAATTTGGTACAGAGATAGATTATAGAATAGCACATAGGCAACTTTTTATCGCTAAATATATACGCGGACAAGATGCGGGCGGAAGCTAGTTTTAACAAAAAAATGTATAATATTTATTTGAAAATGCAAATAATTTTATAATATCGCTCGTCCAAAAAATAATTTTCATAAATGTTGACACTATTATTGGGTATTCAAATGTTGATATTATGTGGTTCTTTTACTAATAACCTGTTCAAAAACCGGTTAAATAATTTTAAACATCTTATATTTAAAAGAAAATACTTATTATAGGTATGAGTATTTTGTATTGTTGAAGGACAAAAAGAAGAACTAGGTATACTAATAATACCAGCCAATTATTGTGCCGTGTCGACATCTCAAAGAGATGTCAGCGTAGGGAAGGTACCACTGAGGGCCGATGCCTGCCGGGGCTGCGGGTTGCTCGTAAGAGATACCGCGCCTCCGAAACGCAAAGGGCACAAGAAGGAACATGGGTGGGTATTAGTCAGTAAAAGTCTGACACTCCCTCCCGCCCCGCCCAGACCGGGAGAAGTTATTTGGTGATTTCCCACGCTCCATAAAAAAAAAAACAACTTATATTTATTGTCTCACTGCAGGGCAAAGACCTCTTCTTATACAGAGAAGCCCCGAGCATTGATCACCACGCTTGCTCAAGGCAGATTGGCGATTTCAGACTTATACTAATTATAAGTCCACGTTTCGTCATGATGTTTTCCTTTACCGCCGGTACTTACATTATGAATTTAAAAAGTCTCAGTGTTACTTACAGACGCCTTTACCACTAGGGCATCATGACATTGGGTGTACTACCTTTATCCATAACTAGCTGTTGCCTGCGACTTCGTTCGCGTGGCTTATTTCACCCGCGTTCAGTTGAGTCTCTGGTTATTGCTCCGCTCCCGTGGATCTTATCGTGATGTTATATAGCTGATGACACTCACAAATAACGTGGCTTTTTATTGGTAAAAGAATTTTCTAAATCGGTTCAGTAGATCTAAATGAAGCATGCCCCTTACAACCTCATAAACTTAACCTCTTCCTATTATCAGTATAGATTTATAAAAGCATCATGTCTATCTATTAAATTGAAACATAGGCCCGTATTGTTATTGTAAAATCAATGTCCTAATAGCGAGTAATTTATTAATTAATTTGCACGATATCAATCGGAGTCTGAATTTAATAATTCTGTCAGCCGGTTCAAGGTTAATTAACTAAATTAAATCAATAATAACACTTAGATTCTTTGTAATCTAGGTCGTTTTTACCCGACTACGTTAGAAGGAGGGTTATGTTTTTTGAGTGTATGTATGTATGTCTAATTGTTTGGCACGCCTTACAGCCCAAAAACGGCATGATGGATTTTAACATACGAGGTGTCGTTAGATTTGTGTTGACTGTGAGAGTGACATAGGCTATATCAAAAAGGGTATATCAAATAGGTTTAATTTTTTTTTTTTAATCTATGTAGGTTCTGTAACAGAAGAGTACCTACGGGATTCTATTACTAAGCCTCCTTTGTCTGTCCGTCTGTCGGTCAGCGCGCTGTATCCCATAAACCGTAACAGATAGATAGATGGAATCTTCACAGTCACAATTGACAGAGTGTATATTACTATGGCCGCTATAATAATCTATACTTATAATAAATCTGTAGAGAGGTCAATTCTGTACATGAAATATATTTCCAAAATAACTATCAGGGGGTGATTAGGGATCGATACTGATGCCAAAAATGCAATCAGTAAAATTTTTGTCTGTCTGTCTGTCTGTATAACCGTTATAGAAACAAAAACTACTCAACGGATTTTAACGAACCTTGGTACAATTATTTTTCATACTCCTGAGGTGGTTATAGTATACTTTTCATCACGCTACAATCAATAGGAGCAGAGCAGTGAAGGGAAATGTTGGGAAAACGGGAGAAGTTACTCCATGTTTTAAGCTTCCGTCGCGTGTGCAACCTTAATGGTTAAAGCTACACAGAAATCATGTATGACGGAAATGTTCTCCTTAAAATTATATAAAAAATATCCCACGACAGTATATGTCTATCTTTTATGGTTGACTCACAATATCACGTGTAACTCCCGATAGCTTAGCAGTTCGAAGCTTTCTGATTATATTTGTCTACTCTTACTACAAGCTGACGGAATCGCGGGCACAGCTATCAACAATAATATTGTGCGGTTCCGTATTGCGATATTTTTCAACAGTATTGTAGATTGACATATTATATTTCCCTACTAAAATATGAAAGTTAATCTGTCTGTTACATCAAAACCACTGAACCGTGAGGTAGGACATAGGCTACTTTTTTTTACGAAAAACGACGGAAACGCGGACGAAGTCGGGGGCAACAGTTAGTAAAAAATAAAAATAGTTATCTTTTTGTTAAATAATTTTTATTTTATTATTTTTTGTGGCTATATATATGCGTCGACTTGAGAACCTCCCCCGTTTTTTCGTTGGTTAAAAATAAAAACAAATTAAGGTTAAAAAATTAAAGGGGTTCCCCGATATAAGGAACAAATTGTATTGTATAACGTCAAATATTGTACTGAGTTACGGAACTCTTTGTGTACGAGTTGTACCAATCATAATAACCGGCAAACATTTTGAACGATAATGGTGCCTACTGCGCAGGTCTCCCTGTCTGGCACGTATGAATACGTAACTGATACGTTTTACAGACTTATTCTATAAGTAAGCATAATATGTTCCTCAAATGACATCGTATTATCGCTTTACACATATACTGAAGGTAATTGTCGACTATTATACAAAGTTTTCTACACTAATATTATAAAAAGGAAAGATTTTTTTGTTTGTAACGAATAAGCTCCGAAACTACTGGACCGATTTTAACCATTTTTTCACCATTACATAGCTACATTATTCCTAAGTAACATAGGCACACAAAATCACGCCACGACCCACAAGAGTTGGGTAGTAAGCAAAGACGTAACTTAACGCGGGTGAAACAAGCCACGCGGACGAAGTCGCGGGCAGTTCGCTAGTTTTTAATAAAAATAAAACAAGCCGACGCCGAGGAAGGCTTAGGAAACGCTGGTGTGATGATTTAGAAATGTTTATGGGAAATTGGTAAGAGAATGCAACGCATAGGGGTGACTGGAAGGAAATGGAGGAGAGCTTTTCCCAGCCGTGGGACAGTAGCAGATGATAAAAAAAGACATAAGTTCCTATCTACATTCCCTATTACATGGGACCTAAATATACCGGCGAACTGTGGGTGTACATTGGTACACTTCTGCCTAACACTTCGGGGAATATAGGCGTGATGGTATGTATGTGAGTTCATACACAAATATCAACCTATACCAACCAACAAAAATAAAATTTCCTGTATTAAAATTTCGAAATTCATCTTTCCCATATTTTATTAAAATGGAAGGTCGCTAATTATTATAATGAATACTTATAAATCTATTTGTTACAAAAGGTCATCTCCACTGCGTTGACCGTTGATAGATAGGTACTGATCGTAAAAATAGTTGAGTATTTTCAACTCATATCAAGGCCTGTGGTCGAGTGATAAATTAAATTCAAGCTTAAAATCTATTAACAAAATCTTATAAAAAATCTCTCTCTCTGCATCTGCCTCGTTGGCCTAGTGGTCCTAAGTGCGATTGCTGCGCTAGAGGTCTTGGGTTCGATTACCAGGTCGAGCAAAAAGTGTTATTGGGTTTTTCTATGAATTTCTCAGTAGCAGCTCGGAGTTAGGATTTGTGCCCGGTTAATAGCAATAGGCTCGCCCCCTATTACATGGGACCTAAAAACATACCGGCAAACTGTGGGTGTACATTGGTACAGCTCTGCCTAACCTTCTGGGGAATACAGGCGTGATGGTATGTGTATGAAATCTCATAAAAAAATTATCGATTTTAATAATTGTCGTCATCGCCTTGCTCTCGTCTTTTACTTCTATTAGTAAGTACAGCTAGGTACATTCTTAAGAACGTGTGTAATAGACACTTAAGGAAGCCGAAAATGCTACTCATTATTGCAGTCATTTTGTGTTCTGGGCCACAACTGTACCTTCTAGTTATGAATATATTAAAGGTCAAAGTTCAAACTATATTTTTTTTAATGTTTTTATTTAAAAACAATTATTACATATTATATTTACATTGAACAGCACTTTTATACCTCTTTTAGCCAGTGGGAAATGTGGACCTCGAGACAATTTGTTTATAGCGTCACTTTTGCGAGCGACCATTATAGTTTTTAAAATGAAATCGTAATTTATTTTAAAGTAGTTAAATGACTATTCAATTAATAATAATTTCAAAAAATGTATTCTACTAGACTAAGCAACATTTTGGGGAGGTGCGATTTTTTTGACGTTGAGTGTATATAATCACCGCTATATTTCTAATTTCATCTCCAATTTCAATGGTACAATGTCATCACTGCTTATCTTAATAAATTTTATACTGTTCTAAAAATAACAATCAAGCCAGATATAATTATCACCCGATTTAAAATTATATATTATAGGTATAGGGAAATATCGCGAGGAAACCAACGAGTTAATAATATACTAAGTAGGTATGTGTAATACTTTGAGGACACTGATAATGTCTCGTATTACGGCCGACACAAATAACAGGCATAACTCAAACATTGAGTAGTAAGTAGACATCATGAATGATTGAATAAATGACGTAAATATTACTGAGTTTCATTAAATATTTGAATTCAGTAATCTACTGTAAATTTTTAGTTGAATTCTGGCTTCTGCCCGCAACTTTCGTCCGCGTATTTTTTTTTGAGTTAAGTTACGTCTTTTGTTACTGCTCCGCTTCTGTGTGTCGTAGCGTGATGTTATATAGCCTATACTATTTGTCGTGAATCTGGATATCATATACAGAAATATTTTTTCCAATCCGTGTGGTAGTTGCAGAGATTAGCGCGGTTGAACAAACAAACAAACTCTTTAGCTTTATTAAACTAGTATGGATTGAACTTGAGGAGTCATTTCTGTGATTCCTCAAAGAGGAAGGTTAAAATGTCTCAAAGTTAAACAGCGGAAATCTTTCAACCTTCATCAAAACGAAGGCTGAAATATTTATACTATTACCAAACGCATCTTTTTATTTTTTTGGGAGAGGGGAAATCATCAAATAACTTCTCCCGCCCTGGGCGGGGCGGGAGGAAGTGTCAGACTTTTACTGACTAAAACCCACCCATGTTCCTTCTTGTGCCCTTTGCGTTCCGGGGGCGCGGTATCTCTTACGAACAACCCGCAGCACCAAACGCATCTAAGACAAAGTTTCCGAAAGGACGTCAATTTTCAATTTTGAAAAGGTCACTTTAGGAGTGATTTTGTATCTTTCAATCGCATTAATTCAACATTATATAGGAACGCAAATTATCTGTTATAATGTATATTGCTGACATTATTGACAAAGGTCAGTAAATATTATGACAAGAGTTGATGGGGCGATGATATCAAGACCTATTACAAGTACGTTTACTTGTTACAAACTGGTCTTAACAGAGGTAATATTATAATAGGAATCCATTCAATGATGTGGGTACCAGGTACACGTCAGTTGACTGTCTCAAGCAGACATATTTTACCGCAACACGAATCTCAAAAATCATCAGTTGCTATATAATTATAGTTTAGCTGCACTCGGCAAAAACTAGCGTTGCTATTTTGAAATAAACGAACCAGACAGTCGTGAAATGTCGTTTCTATGACTAACTAACTAGTTTTACTAGTATACTGGCCAGTTTTGAGTTTTTAACACTTTGTTATGCAATTCCATTGATATGTCTTGCGGCGACGACGCGACGGCGATGTTAGTCTAGGAAAATGCATTATTTTCGTATCTTAAACCCTTATAAATTCTATGTTTTATTGGTGCTCCGCAGTCGCAACCCTGAACGGCATAAAAATAGAAGCAAAAGTTACTTTTCAACGTGCTCGGCATAATCTACTGTCACAAGTTTATAGTATAGTTTATCAGAAAAACTCAATTTCACTTTTGCCCATCTAAGGATTAAACCAGGGACTCTAGCTTAAGCGGTACGTCCAATACCTGTCTATACGTACAACCCAGTACTCGTTCTAAGCCAACGAAGCTTAAATTTCTGAGAAAATTATTGTAAACGGTAGAAGCAATTGGCACTTCAAATGCATACCTCGATATGCATTAGAAGTGTCTAGAATTAAATTTGCGCGTTAAAAAGAGCGTAAACAACATAGCAACGTTAAAGATTTGGTTAGTATTCATCAATGTAATGTTTTTATAGTTTACTAAGCAATAAACCAACCTAATTTTTCTTTCGTGTAGCACCCATAAGTCGGGTTACTGAATGAATAATGCAACTATGCAAACTATGTAATGTATTACTTCGTCAAAACACGTGACTCGGGTAAATATACGCCGTTCGAGGTACGGCCGTGGATGGCATAGCAAATGATACTGGTAAAATATTTTTGAATGTGTTTGAGAACGGCCTCTTTGACTACCCTCCGTCTGATTTAGCATTAGGATGGCACAATAAATCTAAGCTGTTTATATTAACAATGCAAATTGTACATAGTGGGTAAATAAGTTGTACTGTCGAGACGAGGTACGAAGATAAATGTAAAATTAGAGTAAGACTAAGCATTGTTAAAATACTAATGATCACTTAGATAACGGGAGACTAAAAATGTATGGAATAAGAGATATAGTCCCTACTACATATAAATTGGTATTAGAGCGACAACTTATTTATTGTATTTTTAGAAGATATTCTATAAATTTTAATAACTCATCATCTTGAAGTTTCTACTAATATTTAAATTCAAAGCATTAATTTAAATTGAAACATTAACAGGCACTTTTGAATTGTCAAGAAGTGGATCAGTCAGAAAGTTGAATCTAGTTCTTCCAATCTTGTATCGACTATATTAACTTCAAACCGTGCATTGCCAACTTTAGAGCTTCGGTTATTGCCACCACCCTCAATACATCTGAACATAATTTATTCCAAAAAGATACACGAACATACTGGCGAACTGTGGGTGTACATTGTTACACCTCTGCCTAACCCTTCGGGGAATATAGGCGTGATGGTATGTTATGGTTAAACATGTGCCTACTTAAAACTAATGACTTTTGGCGATAAAATAAAGTCATTGAAGAGCCCAGTAAACACGTGGTATTATCAAACAGGTGACCGCTACTGCACAATTAATTTTAAAACGCCCTAATCGTATTTAATTTACGACACGGAAGAGATAAGTTGACTATTTTTAGTTGAAGTTCATAGAGATAACCAAAGCAATACGTATCGATGAATCACTAACGAATAAGCTAATAATAATATAATAAATAACGAAACATAATCGTATTCATCAAGAATTGAAAGAATCTACATGTGGTTTATTTAATTTGTCGAATACTATCGTCTGCCGTGATGGCCTAGTGGTAAAGGCGCCTGTCTCTTAAGCACGAGGCTTTGGCTTCGTAACCGGCCACGGGCAAGTACCAATGTTACATTTCATATTTCATAATTATGTACTTTCTAAGTTTATCTTGGATAACACTGACATTGATTGATTAGAAATAAGGACAAAATAGCGCAACCATTTTTGAGATTATCCAAGGTGCTCACATTTTTCATGGGGTGCTGTGTTCAATGTTACAACAAAATACCTTGTGATAATATTATCACAAGGTAATTAAAACTAAATGAAAAACAATTTAAAAAATGTACTAAAAGTACACTTTATAAACAAGCATATAACAAATTAGAGGATTATATTCAAGACAATAATGCTTGAAACATGCTGGTCCTGCGCCATAAGACAACTTAAAGTGTTGACAAAATCAACTGGTTGCTAATTTAATTATAAGTAATATGTTTTGATTAATTATTTTTCTCTTCGACATTAATTTTACATTTGAGTATGACTCACACACTGATTTCTTGTCTTTGAAATGTATATTGATATTAGATATTATAATGAATTTAGTTTTAATTTTTTTTTTGTAGCACTGAGTACGTATTGCAGTACTTTGAATGAGTTTTATTTTTAATAGATCGTTTTGACATTGGTATAGTTGTAGTATACCATCACGCCTGTATTCCCCGAAGGGTTAGGTAGAGGTGTAACAATGTACACCCACAGTTCGCCGGTATATTTAGGTTCCATGTAATAAGGGGCGAGCCTATTGCCATTAACCGGGCACAAATCCTAACTCCAAGCTGCTACTGAGAATTTCATAGAAAAACCTAATAACACTTTTTGTTCGACCTGGGAATCGAACCCAAGACCTCTAGCGTAGCAGTCGCGCTTAGGACCACTAGGCTACCGAGGCAGTACTAGGCAATTGTAACTTATTGTAAAACATTATTTTAAAACAGTATGTATCTGTTCTTCTCCAAACGAAACTAGGGACAACTAGATTCAATATTATTAATTTTGACATGTAATTGACGTTCAAAAGTGCCATATAATGGTCTAATTGAAATAAATGATTTGACTTTGACTTTGATTGGCAAAGGAAAACCTGGACTTATAATTATAAGTCTGCAATCGCCAATCCGGCTTGAGCAAGCTTGATGATCAATGCTCGTGCCTTCTCTGTGTGAGAAGAGACTTTTTGCTTTCCAGTGATAGGCTGGTATTATTAAAGCTTCTGCCCACGTCTTCTTCCTCGCGAAATCCAAGTATCAATAACATAAAATATATTATGAGATAGCGATTGTGTAGCTTCTGCTTAAGATTTTTTTGTAATCGAACCAGGTCACTGCTTCCAAAAATTACCTCTTACAAACAATATTCGCGTCTTTCTAATATTATCATTAATATCTTCGTTTATGAATAGATAGTTTTAAATAGCAAGAGCTACAGATGAAAAGTCGCATGATCACATCTGGAATCCAATCGAGTTAGAACGGGTTATTCATAACTATGCAGTAATTCTTCCCTCAATTTATAGAAAAACTATAGGTTTAGAATATGTTGCCGTCCCTATCTTACACATGTAGATTGATTGTTGTGCGACATTGATAGGAATTAAGCTAAAGCCAAAGCGCGTGCTACAAACGCTTATTAATCTCGACCTTAGTTTTTTCCATATCAAAACATTGCATGATTCAATCTTCAGAACCGATTTGAGGTATTGGAAAGTTTGAAGCGTTAAATAATCAGATTTCTACCTTATCATGATGGATGGAAGGTTATTTTTGATTTTATTATTGTGATCCATTCATTTTTAGGAGTATTTTCAATATCTGTAGTAAGGATCTATGAATAGATAATGAAACGGAACCATGTCAACTCTGATTTTGTTGTTGACGATTTCTTAACTGAAACATTTTGTTCTTCCGCGTTCATAGCACAGCGCTCTTGGCTATGTGTCTTCATTACTTCGTAAAGTAGTTCAAAGCTAGGACAATATTGTCGGTTCTATATTGAGGTGAGAAATATCGTCTGACCTTTCGAAAAACACGATAAAGATTCGATAGAGATTTCGAATCATCAACACTTGAATGTCTTACTGTATTTTTCTCAACAACTCATACGAAAACTACGTCTATTTTTGGCCATCGAACGTGCCTACTATTAAAAAGTTTACGGGACATATTCACCTCACGTATCAAAACAGTTTCTCAATTTGCAACGATCACGAATACACTGTCTACACGTACACGTTGATGTGACCTTTTGTAGTCCTTCTTCGTCTAGTGTTACACAACCATAAAATTTCGTGCACGTCCCTACCAAATTTCGCATGGCAACTAGTCACGGTTCATTTTGAAGAGGAGAAATTAACATTCTATCGTGGAATTCGAAAATATTTACTATGTAGCTGCTGTCGCTGGAATTACCGTCAACATGAATAGGTAGAACGGAGGACTTAGAACTGTAAGCGTGTCTAGGCTCTTATCTGCAATGTACACTTATAGTACTTTGTTATCCATGGCGTCTTTAAACATGAAATGTAGTTTTAACGGAATTGAATACCGGTGTAAGGCTAATAGCTTCTAAAATGACAATTGTCTAGATAAATAACTACAAATAGTGATTGGTTTAATATGAACAAGAATGTCCAAGTAAGCCATAGAAAAAAATAAACGATAGATACGAAGAATAAAACATTTGAAGAAAAAAAAACATATAAAAAAAACGATTATATAAGTCGGTCAACCAAACAATTAATTGCGTTTTATTGCAGTGGAGAGTTTTAAGAAAAATAAAGAAAAGTTGACGACTGCAAAACAATTAACGATGTTACGGAAACATTTTTATCTTTTGTTGTTCTTGGCTCAAGTCCAACATAAGTATTAGCTACAAAAAATCTTAATGAAGTAAACACAGAGGAAACGAATGTACCTATATTCGAGGTAGATAAGGAATATCTTGCCGAAATGTAGTTTGATATTCAACTAACATTAACATCCTGTGAAACCAGACATTTCGTCATCGTAACTTTATATTGCTTCAATTAATCGTTCCACTGGTTTATATTCCTGAAATTGCTCTTTGGATGTTTTATGATTCATAATAATAAACGTGTGAACTTTAAAACTGCTTTTCACAGTAATATAAGGAGACATGACTCTTACACCTCAGGAAATTGTTCTCTTATGAGTAAGACTCCTAAAGAATGATGCAGAAAGCCAGTTATTTACAAAGAATGCGAATCTGTTACCACGCCTTCCACACCAAACCCCAAGGTTTGTGTGAATGAGCAAGTGCTATACCTGGAAGAAGATATATCGCAATTGTCTTTCAAACTAAAACCGAGCTAGGTGTTATGCGAATTCTAAATTACACCACACCATTCCTAGATATTATTCGTCGCAGATCTTATTTTCTTCTTATGATATTGAAGATTATCTTGCCGTCATTCCAATTCATTTGCAGTAGGAGTAGTAAATTTTATGTATCTCATCAAATACACCAAATAGTTATCAATTAAATTTGCCTTATCATTATCACTTGCATCAATATCTATTGATGAATTTCATATTTTATCTTGCATCTCCATGCCTCAATACACGTGCATCAGTGGCACAAAGCCAATTAACATTTAGTTTATCTACCTGTTACTCTTGGCTGCGTATCAGAAACGCTTCCTATCACCCTATTAATTTCTAAGATTTAACGCCAGCTTAGACTCTCAAGGACGTGATTAATATTGACGTTATTTTGTTTCGGTGTGCGCTATAATTGAAGTGGTATTAGCTGCATGCCAATCAACAGGTCCGACATTCTGTGGTTTTATAAATCATTGATTGTTTATAACTAGTGTTCTCTTTTGAATTTTTGTCCCTTAGGCAGTTTTACTTTTCTGTTCAACAATGTTGGGGTTTTTGGCTCTGTTGATTGGCTTTCGTATGATTATTTCATTTTCTAATAAAGTTTTATTACGTGTTTTGTGACCAACAATTCAAAACTATACTTGTAGAGTTTTGAGAATGTCAATTATTGTGTCTTTCACCACAAGGCCATTCACCCCAGTTTTATAATCAAATTGCATATCTTCATTTATTTAAGTTAACTTTTGAGTGGTGCTAAAACTTTTTACGGTTTAACGTTATGACGGGATACTGTTTTCGGCATTTCTTATAACAGATGCAATAAAACCCTGTAAAGATTTATTTTGCCATATAATTTTACAAAAAAATAATTAACAAGATTATAAAAATTCTCAATTTAACGTTATGACATGGAATACCGACTGTTCGATGTTATCAGTAACTCAATAATCGTTACTTCATGAAAATTGTTTTTGTTAGAGATTAAACTGTACTTGGTACTCGTACAATACGAAAAGTTATTTTTGTAACGCATATTCGTAGTTTTCCATAATTCTACGTTGTAATAACGTACCACAATATTCTCCAGTTGGTTATTAATCTTCACTCAGTTATTTATTTTCAATTTTTTGTTATTATTCATTTTAAGGTTACTTAATATTTATACGTACAATATTTACAGACTTAAAATAACATAAAAAAACAATAATAATAAGAAATACACTAAAACTAAATGCGTCAAAAAATTCCTTCGCATCGCCGTCAACTGGAAATGTGCCCAAAAGACTCGCCGCTTTGTCACGTTGGATGGCAATGCTAAGCCTCTGGCCAAGGTAAAAGCCAGCCCTTGGGTCACGAGAAGTGCTTCGTTATTGAGAAAATTGTAATGTGTATTCTGCATTATTTTTCACTAAATCATCATACATTTCAAAACCCATCAAATTAGCCACTATCTCTTTCTCGTAAATTTTAACCCTCCATCTCACTTCTGCTTGATTTACGATGAGTGCTTAAATGTGCAATATTTTTATTGCAAGATTTAATGGAACTACATAATAAAATAGTAGTAAAACTGCTACATTCTCAGGATTTATATTCATAATTGAATCTGCTTATTTAAATGTATGATAGACATTAACTGGCGCGGTTTTTTATATCATTTTTAAAAGTGTGCTACAAATTATTGGGTAGCGATAACTATATCCGAGTTTATCCGCATCACTTTTATCTTTTATATTTAGAGACAGTTCGGTATTTTTCCTATAATCAGTACCGTCATACAGATATTTGGCTATGCCTATGGGTGACGTTATCAAGTTACGAGTGACGTCATCAAATTGCAGAATTGTAATATCAATGGTTTTTTAAAACTAAAATTGTAATAAAATATTATTATTTTGTGATAAACAACATCAAAACTAGTACCTACACTACTGTCTCGTCAGTGTAATGGTCACATCGCAAGGTCTTGGTTACGGTTCCCAGATCAGGTAAACTGTTATTGGGTTTTTTCATTAGGATTTTTTTTAGTAGCAGCCCTTTGTAGTTATGTCCAATTGGCAATAAGTTGGCGGACTTTTACGCGTGAGTTGAACATTACTAGCAAAATCTGGTTAGGCATGTAGGTACTAATAAGTATCTAGAACTTAGCCTAACCCTTCGGAAAAAGCAGGAGTGTTTATTTAATTTAATTTTTGAGTTCCAATTTTTTTTTTTCAATGAATATAATAATATATTATAAACCTTTATGTTGCGATACTCCATTCATGAGCAACATTAGATAAATGTTGTAATTTCACGATAAATACTCAAAGCAATATATAAACTGTTTGTCATTTGCGTTAAAAAATATCACTAAAATGCAGTCATTTCAACAATATAACACAATAACTGCTCCGTAGGTCTCGTGGTCGCAAGCGTGACTGATAAGTACGGGGTCCTGAGTTCGATTCCCGAGTCGGGCAAAAAGTGTTATTGGGTTTATCCATTACGAATTTCTCAGTAGCAGCCCGGAGCTTGGAAGTTGGTGGTGTGACTACCCCGTGCCTCGGAGAGCACGTAAAGCCGTTGGTCCCGGCTGTCATTCGTAGATCTTTGACAGTCGTTACGGATAGTCAGAAGCCAGAAAGTTTGACAACCAGTCTTACCAAAAGGTATCGTGTTGCCCAGTAACTGGGTTGTGGAAGTCAGACAGGCAGTCGCTCCACGTAAAACACTGATATTCAGCTGCATCCGGTTAAACTGGAAGCCGACCCCAACACAGTTGGGAAAAGGCTAAGTAGATGATGATGAACTATCATTATTTGGCCGTTTTTTTTATAATGCTAATATATGTAGAGGATAAATGGAGCATAGTAAAATCCAGTGTTCTGTATTATTCTGAAAACTCACAAGAAGCCCAGAATACTAATTCACACTTCACTATTTACTTCCCAATTTGCAAGACATAACTATGTTGTTTTGTAGATAATGGTAACAGTGCTAATGGTAACTAGAAACATGGTTGAAATGTAAGTAAGTAGGTACACTCGATAGATTCATGGTCTTTTCGAATTTATTTATTTAAACTTGCGACGAAAAGTACAAAGCGGACTTAATGCCTTAGGCATTTTTTAATGGTCAGCCAAAGGTAATGAAGGGACGATATGGAGGTGCAAATTATTTGCACATTTTTTAAATTACCATCACGCCTGTATTCCCCGAAGGGTTAAGCAGAGGTGTAACAATGTACACCCACAGTTCACCGGTATATTTAGGTCCCATGTATTAAGGAGCGGGGGGGATTTTTTAAATTAGAGATTAAAAAAAAAACGTCTTGTCAGGTCTCGTGACGGACTGTCAAGTATTTCGACAGAGTTTATTTCATGCGCAGCTAAAATCTACAGAACCGTGTATTCTGAAAACACCTAGTAACATGAAAAACAAAGACTTTGAGAAACTAGTAAGTTTGTGCACCATTTTGTGGTGCTGAGCATTAAAATATGCTGACATTTAGCAGCCGAGCATACAAGTACGATAGTAAAACCCGATAGTTATAAGCACGGACAAAGCGAGTCAATGCAATATGCATAATCTATTATGCATACATTAACATGTAAGCAACTAAGCACATAGTGTTAGCAGAAGCCACAAGTTCAACAACAGAGCGATAACTATTCAAATTTTGTCCTACTTCGCGAATATTCACACTCGATAATAGTGTGTTAAGTTATTTTCTAGTTTCGTTTTTTGTTAACATTGTTAAGTAGATATTTTGTGATCTTTTTGGATGCTAGGAGGCTTTTCATTTTTCTTACTACATTATTACAAATGCGAAAGTTTGGATGGATGGATGATTGTAGTTTGTTTTTTATATGTTAAAACAGTTACACTAAAAACTCAAACAAAATGACATCAAAAAAATATTATTCCATGTTTTAAAACATAATAAATAATTTAATCAAGATTATACAATCATGATTAATCTTGATTTATTGTTAATTACCTTAATATTCGACACAGTGATTGAAAGTGCAAATGAAGTAATACTGCTACTAATCTAATTATTGTGTTTATTTAACTAGTAATTAAATAAATCTTACGTAATAAATTATCTGACATTAATTTTACAATTATTGCACTAAGCAATATTTTTAGATAGAAATCTTGAATATCAATGGAATATTAATTTGTCCAATATATTATAGTTATAAATAATTTTAACTGCCTCGTTGGCCTAGTGGTCCTAAGCGCGACTGCTACGCTAGAGGTCTTGGATTCGATTCCCAGGTCGAGCAAAAAGTGTTATTGGCTTTTTCTATGAATTTCTCAGTAGCAGCTCGGAATTAGGATTTGTGCTCGGTTAATGGCAATAGGCTCGCCCCCTATTACATTGGTACACCTCTGCCTAACCCTCTGGGGAATACAGGCGTGATGGTATGTATGTATGTATGTAAATAATTTTAAAATGTCACTGTGTAATAATCCTTTTAGTTACTGGACTCCCAGTTACAAAGATTTCTCACTTGCAAATCAGGGTAATAATAATTTCACTAATTAAATAAAATCATAAAGGAAATTGCAAAACTAAAAGCTTTTTGATATCTCAGCTGCCAGTTGAGGCAAACACCCTTTTAATTGAAGCTATCAACTGCGGAGCCATTGCACTATATGACGTAATAACCAAGCTGAGTGGGAAACGTATCCAACAACATGAAATTACCTTTCAGTGGAATGAGTCATTTGCAGTATTACACTGACTCATATAAGAATAAAATCGACCATAACAAACTTCAAGTTACTCGTTCATGTAAACTTCGAACGCAAGAAGCTATAAATAATCACTTCAACGAGTTTCAACGTAAAGGCACGTTAAGTGTATTCCGTAACTATTTCCATACCATGTGAGCTATATTTGGAAGCGACATGGCATAAATATGACCAGTTTGGTCGAGTTAGTCCAGTTATCGCCACACATCCCAAGCGGGGTTCTATTTTTGGATCAGTTTAGTCATGCATGCCCATTTACATAGAGACACTGCGATGCGTTACGATGGTCGTCAGTTAAACTCGAATAAAAGTTGTGATACAATATCACCCTACTTGATCTGATGAGTGTATCATATGTTTGAATTTTAGGCTTATCGTAGGAGGAATGAGTTCCGTCGAGCGAGTTGTTCCGAGAAAACGAGTGAACTGCATGTTCACTTAAATTTTTGTCGTATTTTAGAACCTCGTCAACGTCACATCATTCTCGCTCATGTTTGGGTTTAGTGAGTTCAGCTTTCGAATGTGTAGTCATAACAATGCACCTAGTCATCAACTGCAGTTGAACAATATGAACCAAATGTTTTTTAAATCTCAACAACTGATTTCACTATGTCGGATTCGTCATTGCCGAACTAGTATCTGTTGTCGCAATTTTGATTTGATTGGTTGGTTTTATTACCCTCGATATTCAGTTACGCTCAATGCTCCTGCTATAAATCGACAAGCCTGAAATTAGAGAAAGTGCTTCCAAGATTTTATCAATACTAAAGTTCACTGTACTGTTAGCAACTTCTTTAGTTTCGGCAGTAGTGTAATTACTAGTGGAAAGAATTTCTGCACATCATTGCTTAATTCCTTTTTAGATTTCTAAAACATCTTCAGATGGAGGATTTAAATGACTGTTGCCCAAAACTCTAAACGGCCATCAAATAGTACTTTTGGTATCTCCTTAATCTTAAACTTGTTTTTCTAAAATATATGTGCTTCTACTTCGAGAATGCCCTTTAAGGCATCAGGTAGACACGAAACTCTCATTACGTTAACATTACAAAGCACTTCCAAAGTAAAGCGGTCCAAGGATCATGTCCATAGTAGTAAAGCGTTTGGTTGTGTACCACCTATATCTTTGAATATCATCGCATCCTTTATTGGACTTTGCTCATTCGATGTCAGTACGTAATAACATATTATCGTTAGTTGTAGATTTATTATTGGTAACTGTTTGCGGTCATTACTTTCCATATCAGTACCATATAATTATAGTTTTGTATGCAATCATCAGAAACGTGCTTTAAGCGAATGTGACCTTTAACCCACCGGGACAAATTACAAACTTGATTATAATTAGTTTATAAACAACAGATACCTTTGAAATTCCAGTTACTATGAATAGTTTACTCTTCTTCTTCTCAAATTTTCCAATACTACAATGTGTATTTGGGATTTTTTTTTGTAGATTCTTATATTTGTTGTACAAACCTATAAACTGCTTCGGTAGCCTAGTGGTCCTAAGCGCGACTGCTACGCTAGAGGTCTTGGGTTCGATTCCCAGGTCGAGCAAAAAGTGTTATTGGGTTTTTCTGTGAATTTCTCAGTAGCAGCTCGGAGTTAGGATTTGTGCCCGGTTAATGGCAATAGGCTCGCCCGCTATTACATGGGACCTAAACATACCGGCGAACTGTGGGTATACATTGTTACACCTCTGTCTAACCCTTCGGGGAATACAGGCGTTATGGTATGTTATGTAAACCTATGGCTGCTGACTATAATTATATTAACAGAAAGTTATTTTAACATGGGCTATCTCTTCTTATTGCTTTTCTAAATCTTGTCTCTTTCTAGTCCTTGTTAATTTATCATTCATTTATATACATATTTTTAAGTTGAACTATAAAAACTGCGAAGCCGTTCTTTAAAAAATATCACTTCAGGAATTTTGGCTAAATGAGCTTGAGGTGAGGGTCTGTCAAACCCTAACATCCATGGGATGACAGCTCACCCCAAGCTCACTCCAGCAAAATTTTAAAGATATTTACAGAATAGGCCCGCTGGATTTCCATTTAAGTAATCTCGTTGGATCTTACTAAAAACAGAAAACCTACAATACTCAAGGCTACACAAATCAAACAACATTGCATTACTGCCAAAGAGCCAATTAATTTCACACTTACTGCTTCCTGTTAATAGGATTCAAAATCAACTGAATAATCTTTAAGTGCAAAATGCTCTTCATCATCACGTTTCCAAGCACACGATGGTACATATTCTACGTGGGTAGGACCATTTACCTACTTATTTATGGCCCATATATTAACAAAATGATGCGAGGAACGTTCGCGAAAGTGTCGGTTAGGACAGATGAATATCCATTTTCTTTTGAAATATTTCTATTATTGCGTGTTTTTAACGGATATTTAAGTAGGTGGTCCAAATGTTTTTTCTGAGTGATTGAGAACCAATATGTTTTATCTTATACAAATATAATAAAGCTGAAGTGTTATTTTGTTTGTTTGTATGAATGTTTAAGCGAGCTAGTCTTTGGAACTCCCAGTCGGATTGGAAAAATCTTTTTATATTATGATACCCTGGTGCGTAAGGAATAGTTTAGGTTATATAACATCACGCTATGACCCACGGGAGCAGTGCAATAACCAAACACGTAACCTAATGCGGGTGAAAAACACAACTTTTGATTTCCCGCGATGAATGACATTTACGCGAACGAATTCTCGGAAAGAAGCTAGTTATGCATATTTATTTCGATTTGTAAGACATGACGCAGATATGTTTATGCTTTTTGTAACTGAGGTGTTAGATGCCTTTATTACAGGCTGTTGCAGAAAATTTATAGCTGTAATATTGCCAATTCGACACTCAAAATGTTTTTGGCAAAGAAATATTGTTGGCCTACATTTTCAAATACAAGCCAGACTTAAATAGAATATAATTTTATTGCTTGTCAAATACAATATCATTACAAAGTGTGTTAACTTTACTTTCGTACCGTAAAGTAGCAAAACATCTTAGTATCACATGCCATTACATAAGAAACATCTAAAGACATATCATTCATCTTTCTTTATCAAAAAAGATAATCAATATGATTATCAGTTACGACAACGTCTCCGTTCAAGCATCTTTCTTCCTTATATTGAACACCTAATAAAAAAATAGGTTTTACTTATGCAAAGTCCACTGGAAACCTGGACGTTTTCTTCTTCCTACTAATCCTACTAATATTATAAATGCGAAAGTTTGTGAGAATGGATCATTATCATCTGCTTAGCCTTTTCCCAACTGTGTTGGAGTCGGCTTCCAGTCCAACCGTATGCATCTGAATACCAGTAGTTTAAATAGAGCGACTGCCAATCTGACTTCCACAACCCAGTTACTGGGCAACACGTTACCTCTTGGTTAGACTGGTTGGCAGACTTCCTGGCTTCTGACTATCCGTAACGACTGTCAAAGATCTACGGATGACAGATGATGATGATACAGATAGATGGATGTAATGTATGGGTGGATGTTTGTTTCTCTTTCACGCTTAAACGGCTGAACGGATCTGAATAAATGGCACTGAGATAGATTGTAGTGTGGAATAACATATAGGTTACTTTTTATCCGGAAAAAAAATACAGTTCCCGTGGGATAATATATCAACTTTGACGCGGACGAAATCGCGGGCAGAGCCTAGAAATAACTATAAGTCTGAAGTCGCCAAACCGCCATGATCAAGCGTGGTGGTCAATGCTCGTGCCTGCTCTGCATGAGAAGAGGTCTTTGCCCTACAGAGAGACAATAATAGGCTGGTATTAATTTATTATTCAAAGTCTTGTACAGAGCCCTCGGCAATGAAATACCGGTTGTGCCTTCAAGTTCAAAATACTCACTAAAAGTGCATTTCACGAGAGCCATATGTCAACATTGTTTAAGGCGCTCGTCCATCGGCACCGGTGATGGTATTATGTGGTCTGAGATGTACGTGATGTGTAGAGACAGATACTTAGTAACTTACTTTTCTTGTACTTAACGTAACTTATGACCAGTGATCCGGATAGGTAGGTACCGCTAATTATCTTAACAGAGAACATACATGATACATACCATCACGCCTGTATTCCCCGAAGGGTTAAGCAGAGGTTTAACCATTGTATACCCACAGTTCTCCGGTATGTTTTAGGTCCCATGGTATAAGAGCTTAAATCCTAACTCCAAGCTGCTACTGAGAGTTTCATAGAAAAACCCAATAACACTGTCACACTAAGATTTTTGGCAATCTGCGAAGGTATTATCACATCGATTGCATCGTTCCTTTTGAATTCCGACTACCTACATAAAGTCTCATTTTAACCGCGAGTTTACGATCGAATGGGATCACACAATATGCAGTGTGCAAGAGAGATAACGCTACAGATCTAATTATTATCGTTTTAACCTAAAGCTAATGTAATAATTCTTCTTTCCTCTCTTAGGCAACTCAGCAATGTCACGAGCATTTATGACAGTTTTGTTTGTAATTTTCTACCTGAAGGTTAACGTCTATCGTCATCTGCTTAGCCTTTTCCCAACTATGTCGGGGAGTTCCAGTCTAATCGGATGCAGCTGAGTACCAGTGTTTTACATGGATCGACTGCCTATTTGACTTCCACAACCCAGTTGCTGGGCTACACGATACCTCTTGATTAGACTGGTTGTCAGACTTCTTTGTAATAGTATAGGCTATAACATCATGCGGTGACACATATGAGAGCAGTAACTAAAGTCGTAACTTAACGCGGGTGAAGGCGCGGGCAGACTCTAGTATGATAATAATCGTGGTAAGAAGCAGCTATGGACAGGCTAATTAATGCTTAGCAGATGATATTAATTAAAACATCCGTCGCTGTATTAGAGATTCTTAAGAATAGAACGGAGTTACGTGACCAAAGTGGCCATCAATCAGTTATGGGTGTCGTTACGTACTTCTGTGCCAATGTAAACTTAATTTCTACATTACAATACAAGTTAAAATGTCTTTTTTTTTTTTTTTTTTTTTTTTTTTTTTTTTTTTTTTTTTTTGGTGGGTGGAAAATCATCAAATAACTTCTCCCGCCCTGGGCGGGGCGGGAGGGAGTGTCAGACTTTTACTGACTAAAACCCACCCATGTTCCTTCTTGTGCCCTTTGCGTTCCGGGGGCGCGGTATCTCTTGCGAACAACCCGCAGCCCCGGCAGGCATCGGCCCTCAGTGGCCCCTTCCTTTTGCTGACATCTCTTTGAGGCGCGCGTGGAACACGAACGCGCCGTCGACACGGCAAGTTAAAATGTCTTAACATACGTAGCATTACAATTTAAATATGAGCACGAAGATATAATAGAGGTGCACTTACAAACGTTTGAAAATTCAAATTGAATTTCGTAAAACGTTCATAAATGTTTTATTAAGTATATTACTAATTAAACGTAATTAATCCATTTATTTATATATTCAAATGTAATCTGTAAGTGATTGCTATCATGTATAAATTACTGCATGCGTAACCCTAGATAGTCTAGAAAATTCTGTGTTATCAGAAATAAGGACATTATATCAATTTGTGGACCAATATTAAGACTAGCCAAGTAAACACAAGTGCACAAGTGTGTGCGCAAACACAGGTGCACTCCCTCTACCCTTACTCTCATAGTCCGATAGGACAGTAATTCGACATGACTGCCAGAGATCCGGCGCAGGACCAACGGCTTACGAGCTTTTCGAAGGACGTGGTTGTCACACCACCAACCTCCAAACTCCGGGCTGCTACAGAGAAATTCGTAATGGGAAACCCCAATAACCCTTTTTGCCCTACATAGGTATCAAAGCCAGGACCCCCCCCCCCCCCACACACACATTGACAAAAACTTCGTATTGCACATTGTCAAAAAGTACGATATTTCACACCAATTCTTTACTTTAATATTTGTCTGCAAAGAGGATATACTTATTTCCTTAAGAAACATATTAATAGCAGAGAGAAAGAATTTTCACCCACTACAATTTTTATTTATATCATTGAATGGTAAAGAAGCCCATCGACTTGTTTGCCCACCTGATGATAAGTGTTCACCGCTGCCTATAGACATCTGCAATACCAGAGGCCTTGCAAATGCGTTGCCATCCCAGAGACAAAATTGAAATGCCTCATGTGCCTGTCATTACACCGGCACCCATACCCTTCAAACCGGAATACAGGACCGCTGCTTTGCGGCAGAAATAGATATGGTGGTAGCATTTCCCCGTACGAGCTCCTTCACAAAGAGCTCTATCTACATCCTAGTAATTTTATCTGTCCCTAAAATCTATAGTCCCTTACTATCAGAACTTTATCCGATGATATATCTCTCATATATCTACGTATATGCCGATGAACAGTGAGGCTTAGCCGATGATACGTAGCGTTATCATTAACAAAGGTGACGTGGCGACCGGTTTCTGTGGCCACAGGCTTATTCCACCCAAATCACTATGTTATGCATTCTCCGCTATGTTGAATATGATGAACATATTTCAAACGATAGAAGATTCGTACCAGTTTCTCAAGTTTACTGCTTATTAGTGATAGACAGGATCTTTATGTTTCAATTACTAATCTTCGTACTGTTATTATGATTTGAGGTGTTCTGTACACGAAAGGTGCTGACGGGACCGTGTTACTAATCCTCTACTATCCGTTCGTCGGTCTATCTCATGAACCGTAATAGGTAAAGAGTTGAAGTTTTCACAGAGTGTGTACCTCTATGGCCGCTATAACAACCAATATAAAATATTAAGGGGGTCCCCATACTAGAAACGTATTTTTTTTATGCAATGTTATATTTATTTATTTAAACTTTATGCAATTAATACCTGCCAAGGCAGACCTAATGCCTTAGGCAAATTATTATTATTATCTACCAGTCAACAATAGGCCACGTTAGCCTAGTGGTCCGAAGCGCGACTGCTACGCTAGAGGTCTTGGGTTCGATTCCCAGGTCGAGCAAAAAGTGTTATTGGGTTTTTCTATGAAATTCTCAGTAGTAGCTCGGAGTTAGAAATTGTGCCCGGTTAATGGCAATACGCTTGCCCCCTATTACACGGGAACATACCGGCGAACTGTGGGTGTACACTGGTACACCTCTGCCTAACCCTTCAGGGAATGCAGGCGTGATGGTATGTTATGTTAGTCAATAAAAGGTGGTGAAGACATAACATGGCACTTGCAAATTTAAATATTGTAGGGTGGTACGAAACTTTTCGTGTGGGAGTTTCGACTCGTACTTGGTCGGTTTTTTTACAGGATTTTTTTTTACTTTCCCCATAATTATTGTCAATGTTGGAAAAAAATATTCTGCTTCCCATGGACCAACACCACCGGATTCTGAATGTCAATTCAATATCTTGTGTCTATCTCTTGTCAAGTGATTTGATTGAATCTTATTGTTTCTGTCACCAAACCACAACAGCTGACATGAGATTTGACAGCAGATTTACTGATCAGAGTCTCGATCAGTATTTTAGAAACGGAGGTGAGTTACGACATTTGTGGCGCAGAAATAGTGGCCCATTTACTTGGAATTTGCTCCACACTGTTAGAAGTGAAAGATAAATAATATACTAGCCCGCAACTATCGCACGGTTGGCGGAGTGGCTATGCGTTTATCTGCTGCGCTTCGTGTCGCGTGTTCGATTCCAGCACATAACATATATTTGTATGACCTACAGATAGTTGTTCCGGGTCTGGCTGTTTGTGTACGTTAGTTTATATTTTTGTTAACGCACCTACAACACAGGTGAAATTCCCAGTGTAGAGCAACGATTAAAAATAGAACTTTGCCGGCTTGGTTTTTCTTACAGATCTCTGATTTTTAATAATTCAATATAGCCAATATCATTCAACGATAACGTAGTTTCCTATTAGTAAAATTTTTTTCAGAACCCGACCAGTACTTGCGGAGATTTGCGCGTTCAAACTAACTATTTAGCTTAATAATATATTTGTAGGTTGTTTTCCTCAAAATATTGATACGTTGTTAAGAAACTATGAATTTCTTATAGGTACAAAAACTACAGGAAAATCTCTTAGTAAAGTCTAACCTCGCCAAAGGCAAATCATGATTCAGTAGCGGAAAAAGTTTATTATAATGATTAGGTAGAATCTGATAGTTAACCTCGTCATTAGAGTACCTACCAGACAACAGCCGGATCAAATTACAAAGACAATAAATTCTATGTCGGTATTAATTAATATATAAGGCAGCAACGTTTGTTTTTTTATTCTGTTACTTTTATAATCTGTCATACGTCATCTGACACATGTCATCTGTCAAGGAATTGTCAAATAGGAGAAATTAGGAGCAGGACGTATACGTGTGCAAAAAAATAAAAGTTTAACGATGATACGCCCTTTATTTCATTATTAAATAATATATTTACTGGTATAATATTAGTTGCTTGCGGGTATTATTGTTAGTTATTGCCATCTGACCTAATAATGTTCATAATTTTGGATTATATATCAACATACTTCTGCCCTACAATATTGTAGCCACCAGACACTTACAATATTTCAAGCGTTATCAATGTCTGTTTTATAACTGCACATAGTGTCTTAATGAATGACGACAAAGAAATTATCCTTACACTTGGCAGACGAATTGGAGTCAGATGTTAATGTCAGCGACATTCATAAAACCGCACTCTGTTGGCTTTCATCCATTGTCCAAGGATTATGTGATATTTGCACAACGTTACCGCTAGACGCTGACGGTATTCAATTTTGATAGAAAATTGTTATTTATAGTAGTTGCCACGGTCCAACTACCAAAATACCCAGCAAGGAACCCGAAAACCCGAAAATTAACTTGACATTTGTGCTCACGACTCGTGGCGACTAATATACTACTCATTAGCTGAAAAAGTGCCTCATCATCATGTAACTGCCTTGTTAGCCTAGTGGTCTAAAGCGCGACTGCTACGCTAGAGGTGTTGGGTTCGATTCCCAGGTCGAGCAAAAAGTGTTATTGAGTTTTTCTATGAAATTCACAGTAGCAGCTCGGAGTTTGGATTTGCGCCCGGTTGATGGCAATAGGCTCGCCCCCTATTACATGGGATCTAAAACATGCCGGCGAACTGTGGGTGTACATTGGTACACCTCTGCCTAACCCTTCGGGGAATACACACTAATTCCTTGTCTTTGAAATGTATAAATGTATTTAATATTACAATTAATTTAGCTTTCATTTGTAATTTGTAGCACTGAGTACGTATTGCAGTACTTTGAGTGACTTTTATTTTTAATATATCGTTTTGACATCAGTAGTTTTATGGAATTGTACAACTTATTGGAACACATTATTTTGAAAGAGTATGTATGGAGTTTCTTGCCCGTTCTTCTCCATACGAAGATACCTTTTGGAATGGGCAACTAGATTCAATATTTTTTAATTTAACATGTAATTGATGTTTAAAAGTGCCTTTTGATGGTCTAATTGAACTAAATAATTTGACTTTGACTTTGACTATATAGCCAGTTAAGAATAAAATTTCGTTTGGTTTGGACATTTGGCCACCTATGGTTGAATGGCAGAGGATGCTTGAGGCATTACGTCCGCCTTTGTACTGTTTTGTTTCATAAAGTTTAAACAAATAAATAAATAAACATTGTTACACACGTCGGACCAATAAATTATGATAATATTTTATTCATCAGATGCAATGCATATCGGTAGCAAACAATTGCGCATTGGCACAGAACAAATTTTAAAAATAGAAAAGAAATGTTCACTGTATATCTATTGACGAAGCTAAAAGGCAGTAATTTCAACTTAAGCGTAAGCCAAAATCAAGGGAATAGAAAATAGCAGTAGCTTTAGTACTTTTAAGTATTTAAGAAACAGCCTCGGACAATAGTAATTAGTTTGAAGAAATATAAGGATTTTCAATACTGTAAACAATAATCTAAACAACAATAAAAACCGTTAATTTACGAATCGGACATGAAGGGTTCCGTACCACCAAGACCCAGCAAAAAACCCTAAAAAAACACACGTTTTGTATGGGCCCTTAAAGAAATACACTCTCCGAAAATTTCAACTATACGGTTCATGAAATCATGAGATACAGCCCAGATTTGGCAGGCAGACGGACGAACAACGGAGGCTTATTAATCTAGGGTTTTGGTCCGTACCCTTCAGGTATCTAAGGATCCCTGAGATTAATCTGAATCTGTTGTAGATGTTGTTTGATCCGCCCTTTATTGTATACTTAGTCGGTAAAGACGCTAAAGTATTCTCTTGGTCTACCTGATTTAGTTTTCAAAACATATTGTACCTACTTTATGCACCGGATATTTACTGAAAATGACGACATTCAATGTAACAGACATTTTAAAAAGGAATAAAATTCAAAATATTTATTCAAAGTCTTAATCAGAGTAACGTAACGATAACAATTAGCGATAACAGCGAATAATTTCGTTTAAAAATATTTGCGTGTGACGAAAATTGCTTGAAATTATTTGATTCTTAATCATAATTGAGATTAGTTTTGCCAAAATTAGCCAGACAACAATCTCTTAAAAATTTAATTAATTACGTCAGTCCTAACTAATTAATGCCAAGTGTGTTACATTACTATCTAGAAATAACAAATGTACGTCATTGGGCTTAGAATATATTTAAAATTAGTTAGCGTTAAATATCCAAAATCATTACAAGAACGTTGAAAAGTGGGAGAATTGTTTACGTGTGTTAGTTCATGTTGTACTACAACCAGTTAAGTACTACCATTAGCCTATGCGGTTGTCACACTGCACCACGGCCCGACGCGTAGCGCGAGGCGGCAGATTTTAACCTCGTATATAGTAGTCGCCAAGAGTCGTGAGCACAAATGTCAAGTTACGATTGGTCCGTCAGTTGGACCGAACGCGACCGGTCCAACTGACGGACCAATCGTGTGCAGCATCGGCGCCCTAAGAAACCCAAAAACCGAAAAATTAACTGGACATTTGTGCCCACGACTTGTGGCGACTAATATACAAGAGTTTCAATTTATTATAGAATACGCGCAGGATTTTTGTAACGCGCAAGGCGCCCCGCAGCGGGACGCTTCGCCAGTGGGTGAATCGTCTTACTCAATCGTCGGCTACCCTCATCAAATTGCTAATAGCCACAATGCGAGAATGGTCGGGCCGGACCTGAGGGTGTCATATCTGTCTTAAGTTTACTTCGAGTCCCAATCTAAAGAATGTATGTGGACTACTGTAGACAGTGGTTTTTGGTTGATCGCGAAGTCGCCAGGTGTTTCATGCCGGGGCGTGGATCATTCGCCAAGAGTGTACCGGGCTCCTAACTTTTGGTACCTTGTAGAACTATAGGAGTAACCTTAAGCTTAATGGCTTCTCCATACAGGTGCAATCACAAGGGAGATATTGCGATATGTATCAGTAGAATAATTTGTATACATTCTCTCACTACCCTTCACAAACACATACATACATACATAAGTACATACATACCATCACGCCTGTGTTCCCCGAAGGGTTAGGCAGAGGTGTAACAATGTACACCCACAGTTCGCCTGTATGTTTAGGTCCCATGTAATAGGGGGCGAGCCTATTGCCATTAACCGGGCTCAAATCCTAACTCCGAGCTGCTACTGAGAATTTCATAGAAAAACCCAATAACACTTTTTGCTCGACCTGGGAATCGAACCCAAGACGTCTAGCGTAGCAGTCGCGCTTAGGACCACTAGGTTGCCGAAGCAGTTAGCCTTCACAAACACGAGTGTGGATAAGCCTTTAGTTGGTAAGAGTCCGACATGACTGTCCGTTTTCGACAGACGTAGGTTGAGGAATTACCCAAGAGAAATAAAAGTAGGTACCTATTACAGTAAATATTTAGTAACGTATAATTTCCTGCCTCATTAGCCTAGTGGTCCTAACCGCGACTGCTACGCTAGGGGTCTTGGGTTCGATTCCCAGATCGAGCAAAAAGTGTTATTGGATTTTTCTATGAAATTCTCAGTAGCAGCTCGGAGTTAGGATTTGTGCCCGGTTAATGGCAATAGACCCGCCCCCTATTACATGGGACCTTAACATACCGACGAACTGTGGGTGTACACCTCTGCCCAACCCTTCGGGGAATACGGGCGTGATGGTATGGTATGTTATGTATAATTTCCTATATTTTGAAAAGAGAATTGTTACTTATCTTAGTTCATTCGCTACATATTATAAGATAGTGTTGTGCTGTAGATATGACACAAGATTAATATAAGAAAAAATATGATAAATAAGTAGGTACTATTGCGTAATATAATCGCAGATAGATTTCAAGTTTTGTAAGTTATGTTTGCATATTGCTTTATTTGTCGTAAAAATAGAATTGTGAGTAGGTAGAGGAAAATGAGCAAACATTTTTTTCCCGGTTTTTATTTAAATTTATTTTCCTGTAGGTGTGTGTGAATTAAAATAAATAAAAAAATAAAATATCTCTGTTCAGTATGAGCAGACAAATTTTAGGATGACGATGCAGACAGACGATTATTTTTTAACTGTTTATTTTATTGTCTATGTTTTGAACTAGAATACCACATGATTAATTCATATGAAATAAATCTCATACTTTATCTCGACCTAATTATAAGTATCATCACTGACATCGGTGAAGGAAAATATTATGAGGAAACCAGGTTTTTTTTTTTGGTGGGTGGGAAATCATCAAATAACTTCTCCCGCCTTGGCGGGGCGGGAGGGAGTGTCAGACTTTTACTGACTAAAACCCACCCATGTTCCTTCTTGTGCCCTTTGCGTTCCGGGGGCGCGGTATCTCTTGCGAACAACCCGCAGCCCCGGCAAGCATCGGCCCTCAGTGGCCCCTTTCAAGTGCTGACATCTCTTTGAGGCGCGCGTGGAACACGAACGCGCCGTCGACACGGCCATGAGGAAACCAGTGGACTTATAATCTTACAATATTATTATTAATCCATTTTTATCAAGCGGGATGATCAATGCTCATGCCTTCTCTGCACGAGAACTGGCCTTTGCCCTCTCTGGCCATTTCATCATCATCATCATCATCATAATTATCAGCCTATAGCCGTCCACTGTAGGATATTAATAGGCTGGTTTTATTATTTAAGTAAGTTTAAGAAAAAGATGTCTCGCATCAACGGCACCGCTATTGGCAAAAGATCACTTTAAAGGGCACAAGAAGGAACATGAGTGGGTTTAAGCATAGAACCTATTTTTATCTACCTTCTTACCTATGCTGCTATTAATTATGTCTTATTATAATTCTGAGCAGTCAGAAACAGAAATATAGATATGAAACATGCTAAGTCATCTAGTGAGATAAGATTAACCAGACGACATAGATTAGCTAATTAATTTAAAAATCTGGGGCGTGTCTAAGTAGGAACAAATTCTGTCAAAGGCGTTTTTTTGTTGTGACCGATCTTACTTCAACTAGTAATTGATTAAAATCGATTCGAAATCGGTGGTCGAAATATAAGTAGCGTTTCAGAGTATAATTAAGGTACTAAGCTAGTAAAATACCTAGTGGTAAATCCGTTGTTGTCAAATATTTAAATATTAGAAATTTTGATGGGGTCATTGAACCACAAACAATTTCGTCAAAATAGAATGTGACTATTAGAACCAGAAACAATATCATTAGAACATAGCAGAATCATGTAAGAGGCAATTTGAAATGTTTGCAATGGATTACGACCTATCGCATTCAATGAAATTTATGTTTAAATCTATTTTATTTTGCAACATCCAAACTGCGGCAGTAGGTACCCAACTAGATAAGACAGAAGAAAACATTTTAAATATGCATGTAAAAATAGCAATGATAAATACCTATAACGAGAATATTAAAATGTTTATGTAAAATTGCAATAATTTCTACCGCAATAAATATATTTTTTTATTAAAAATAAAAGCTACCGGTTTTATTATAGCGCCATCTAGGATTTATAAAGGTTAAACTTTTCTATAGTTTTACTACTCGATACTAGATGGCGCTGTCATAAAAAACAATAAAGTTAATTTGATTTCTTTATACTCTTATTTAAACTTTAATGTCACTTTTTTAAATTTAGATTTTTAATATCCTCTATAAATTTTTACTTGCTGGTTGACCGATTCAACCATCGAGGTGTTGACCTGGAAAAACCGCAATGCTTCAGCAAAGACATTGTGTAGCTTTTTTGTATATTATTATTATCAATTCTTATTAAAATACATTTTCTATCACGGATCTGTTTTCCATGCGGTAATTACTAAAATTACAAGAAATTTTCGTTTGTAGAACGTAGATCTACCGATAGATGGCGTAGCAGTGCTAAGTTTAAGTTTCGAAACTGGAAGTTGAAAACATCTTGCTAGAATGAAATGTATTGATCTATTTTTTCATTTTAAAATGTGGTAAACACGTTATGTTATGCCATATTCATAAACTTTACTAATTTTCTAATCATATGTACCTATTTACATTCGATTCAACATTCATTTATCAAATATAAATACTCCAAACGACATAAGATAACATTCGGTGAGTACAAACAAATCACTTGAGAAATTAAATAATCACCAGTTCCATTCGAATCAGTGGCCAGTGTTTAAAGTGTGTTTGCGAGGCTAGGAATAGAGTTGTCAATTGCCGTTTTCGACGATCGAGTAGGCGTGGTGTCCTTAGAGTGACTCTGACTCCTCCACCATTTGCGTCGCGTCCCGATTAGTTATAACCAGTAAACCTGACTGGCTGCACTTGCCTCAATATAAATTTATTATCCTCCGCAGCCGTACACGGTTCTCTTCTACGTATAGAGAAATATTCTATCGTTTTTTTTTAATATTTAATATATAAAATCAGTGTTTCAGTTTGTCTGTCGTTGTGCGAATTGAACTGTAAAAAGTGCGTGGATACAGTGACAAAACGGGATTTTTATTTTTACCCTGTTGATCAAGATTTATTGGTAAGATTTTTAGTCAGTCATTTTGATGTACATACTTTTTTCATGAAAAAAAAACTACTAATTCCAATATTAGAAATTAATTGAGATCGGTTTAAGCCGTATTTTTAGATGAAGTTTTTTTTTTGGAAAAGTGCTATGTATCTTCTTCATAGTAATTTTGCTTTTCTATTTAAACAAAGATGATTTTAAAAGTACAGCCTCAGCCACAAAAACGTGGACTAGTAATGAAGTAATAAATATTGATTATGTGTGAGTTCTATAATTAGAAACAAAATCACACGATCACTTAAGAGACAAACGTTTATATCATGACAGTATTAGCTTAGTCATTGCAATTATTACTGTAAATAATTAATTTAATTGAACTGAGTTATTTTATATTAAGTATCGATAATGTGTAGTTGTATAATAATCATTAGATATAAAATCACACGATTACTTATTATACAAACGTTTATATTAACATGACAGTATTAGTTTAGTAATTGGAAATTATTATTATTTATACATTAATTGGATTAACTAATTATTATTAAAACGAAGTAGGTACGAGCTTTTGCTATGTTCATATTGATCTGCAGGTAGCCTGAATAAAATGTCTATAAACCATCGATGTGTGTTCAATTATTTTTATTTTAAATCTTTGATTAATTCACCCTTTACAAATAACAAATTAGTTTGTAATAAAATTATTTTATTAATGGAACATTCGAAATCGGCATGTAGTCTATGCTGAATTGATTGGAAGCTTTCCTGTTTAGACAAATATAACTATACAAAGTGCGTTTCTGTAAAAAGAGTCTTCTACAGAATTTATTTTACAACATTCTAAAATTGTACAAACCTACCAGTACGATGTCACATAATTATAGTAAGCGTGACGGGCGAAATTCAACAAATAAAATATTTAATCTGCTTCTTTTCTAGTCAATGATCGATAATCTTATAATTTTTGGGCTCAGGTGGCCACGTTTATTCCGGCACCAGTGGCAATGTTATTGTCCCCTAGTTGTAGAGAATAAAATATTTAATATAAAGTCCTCTTTGTGGTTTTAAGAAAATACTCAGCTTCAACTGCCTCGGTAGCCTAGTGGTCCTAAGCGCGACTGCTATGCTAGAGGCCTTGGGTTCGATTGGGTTCTGAATCTGTGCCCGGTTAACGGCAACAGGCTCGCCCCCTATTACATGGGACCTAAACATACCGACAAACTGTGGGAGTACATTGTTACACCTCTGCCTAATCCTTCGGGGAATACAGGCGTGATGGTGATGGTACTCAGCTTCACGAACCGTTTTAAAAGGTATAATTCTATATATAAACACAACGACACTCCTTAAAACCCCGTATAGTGTCATATCGGTCGGTCAGTTTTTATCCCACATATGCAGTATCAATTACATTGCCCTTAAAAATGTTTTGATAAGATACAATTAATTACAAACACAGATTGATCTCGTTACATTTAATTGTTCTAGAATCTAGCTCTGCAGCTGTTGGGGCTTGATAAGTCCATCTAGTCTCTATGATAACCCGACTGCTTTGTAACTTACCCGCTGAAATGTTGACAGACGTGAAGTTTAACTGTCAATTTTAGTTTTGCTATTCAAAAATGCGATTACTAATAATAGTGTTAAAATACCTTTTTATGTTAACGGCCATCAACACTCGAAAACAGAAGAAAAACATAATGGGGCCTTTTTATAGGTATATTGTCCTATTGACAAAGATGCAAACGAATTGTTTGAAGCTCAATGAGCTTCCCTTTTAAGTTTATTTTGGACATCACTGGCATTGCTGAAGTTTCCTTTAGATATTGTGAGAGAACCTAGACCTATATGTATATAATATAAGTCTGAAATTTGCAATCTTCCTTGAGCAAGCGTGGTGATCAATGCTCGCGCCTTCTCTGTATTAGAAAAGGCTTTTGCCCTCACTAGGACAATAACAGCTTGATAATTAGTATTACTGTATATGAGGACCTGTCTTATTTATAAATCGTACCTACTTTTTCAGTTTCATTACGTACCATCACGCCTGTATTCCCCGAAGGGTTAGGCAGAGGTGTAACAAATGTACACCCACAGTTCGCCGGTATATTTAGGTCCCATGTAATAAGGGGCGAGCCTATTGCCATTAACCGGGCACAAATCCTAACTCCGAGCTGCTACTGAGAATTTCATAGAAAAATCCAATAACACTTTGCTCGACCTGGGAATCGAACCCAAGACCTCTAGCGTAGCAGTCGCGTTTAAGACCACTAGGCTACCGAGGCAGTTATTCATTACGTATTTAAAGTGAATAAAATAATTTTAAATATATTTCTAGAATTTCTTTTAAGATAGAAGAATTTCTTGCAATAACAAATTGATGTTGAGTCCCTGATAGACATGCTTCAACATTTTTGAGCCCCGACAGTTCAAAGTTAAGTGCAATGACCGTTATCGTCTTGATTAGATACCCTGGGTTCCACGTGCACCGTTCTTCGCTGGATTGATAACAACATTTATTTACAATTAATACAAACAAATTACGGTTATCGAGTTTCTCTTATTAGCAATGAAATGTCTAGATTAAACAAGATAAAAATAAAAAGTGTAATTAATATAAAAATGGTTTTGGTTTTAGTTTTTCGACTTAACAGTGTCTGTCTATGTTACCTACTGTACATTTCACTAAAATGGTCTCCCGTAGAAATAAAACAAGCGCTTACCCTAGTAATACTTTTTGTTTCCTTGCCGCGAAAGGTCATAGACTGACGGAAAATCGTCATTCAGAATGATGACGTCAGGGCACAGCGACATCTATTATTCAAAAATGCAATTAAAATTAGAGTAATGACAATGACATTAGCTGTCATTGTGACATCTAATCAGAGTAAACCACCTACACTAATATACACTGTATTATATTTTAAAATTAAATATAACTCCAAAAAAATAGGAGCAGAAAGAAATTATAGTTACTTAGTCCATGGGTAGGTATATTATATTATATTATTTTCTAGTCTATTCCATTTATTTTATTATTTATCCGTACCATACGTTGTAGGCACTGTATTTACACAAAGTACTAAAGCCCTTATCGATAGCGTGGGCTTCAAAGAACACCGATCTACTGCTCCCATCGTGCGTGTGCGCATTATGAATAATAAGTACCTACATAATAATATTATACTATTTTACGTCACAAATTAAAGCGTAGTGTATAGAAGTAATGTATCGGTATCACGAGGTTTCAATTACTACGGACTTGCTAAACGAACGGCCGGCGACATTAAATACGTCATGTCTCTTCTCAAGTAAAACAATTCACGTTTGTTGAACTCGATTATTTTTAATCGAGTCATCGTCCATCGATGGATCTCGCTCCCAAGTTTAAATCGGTGAGTGATGCATTCGGTGAATTAGATGTGGTTACTGAGAAGTTAGAGTCAAGGTTAAAATCAAAATATTTTTTCAATTAAACTATTTAAAAAAGTAGTTTAATTTTCAATTAAACTACTTTTGAATCGTAAAGTAAATAATCGATCAGTTAATCAGAAAGTTGATGCTAGTTCCTCTTTCCAAAACGTAGGTATCTAGGCCTCTATGGAGAAGAATGAGTAAGTAACCCCACGAACACCCTTTTCAATTAGGTTTTTACAAAGTAAGAGTTGGGAAATCCCTGTACTATGACATATTAGAATTTTCTTGTGTAATCTTATGAAACACAGAAATAAGCCTGTCTTTAATACACATGTTTTCGGCATCTTAAAAGATAAAAGATGACAAATGATTTCCGATCGATTGATAAAAACACATGCTTGTTTTGAAGTAGGTAGGTACTTGTTACATAATTTATTATCTTTTTTTAAACAATTACAATATAAAAACAAAATAATAAAATAATATTAAATCTAAATAATATAAAATATAAATAAAACACAAATACCATATGTATAATGTTTTTTTTAGTGTTAGTAATTGCCAAGACATGGATTGTATGGATGACATTATTTGGAAAATAAAAAAGTATTTTTGTATGAAAATCTCATTGAAAATAAAGTGACGTTTAGTAAATGACACCCGTGCAGAGACGGGCGGGTTGCTAGTTGAAAATAAAAAGTAATTACAAAACGAAATGTATTAAAAAGAATAAACTCTACATGGTAAGTGTGATATTTTCGGCATAAAGTCTCGATCAATTTGCCTAATTAAATATTTTTATAACCTGTTAAGCAAGTTATTAAGTGTGACCACGCCCTTTGGATAGCGACCACTGGGTTGCCGACACCTCGATGAATGAAACTGTCAATCAACCAAGAAACCTTTCCAAATTAATAACATATTATGAACAGACAAAAATCAGACACGTACACTTGGTGTTCCAACGATAAAAGATTTATATAAACAAGTTTTTTATATTATAAATTAACACGTTAAAACAACTCGGAAATTGAAAAATTATTAAGAAGGTTAAATCTTCTTATTCATTTCCGAGTTTTTTTTTAATACATAATGTGTATTTTAAAAACTCGAAAATTGAATTATTAGTTGAGTATATTAAATATTATTTAAAGTTACATGAAATAATCCAGTCAAAGTCGTTAAACGCTGCTTAAATTACACTTAAATGTCAAAAATCTGTATCAGTTTAATAATATAGAGAATGGTTGTTTTAATTTTATACAATATAAAGTTTTTACAAATCAAATTGTTAAATGTCAGGCAAAGTTCACTTGTAGGTACGATACTTTAAATAGCTTTTTCACTCTTATTTGATTATGTTATCCTTAAATCGATCTTCGGTTATATAGTTATAATTTGTTTGTATGTCGTGTTGTCCGACACGAGGCGGTACAGACTGCGCCATCAACTGGTAACCATCTTTTCGAACCATTTTTTATTCAAGAAGGGTAACTAATTGATGACGCTGTCTGTACCAATGTTGTCTTGGACATCACTGACATTGATGAAGAGAAAGATCGTGAGAAACCTGGACTTATAAATAATATAAGTCTGAAATCGCCAATCCGCCTTGAGCATGGTGATCAATTCTTAACAAATTAAAAAATATAATTAGATGCCGCTTTTGCTGTGAATTTAATGTTTGTCATTTGTTTCCTCAGAAACATTCAAAAAATTCAAAAAATCTTGTGACAGGAAAAAAATAAAAGTTTCAAAAATGGAAAGAGTTATATTATTGTAGATAATATTCCTCTAAAATTTAAATTTATATTATTGGTAATGTCGTGCATGTGTACTGTCTCTATTTTCGACAAGTTAAGATTGATCTTGTCTACCTAATAAGTAGATATTTTGTGATTTACTAAATGTAACCTGATGTATGTGCCTTTATTGGCTGATAATATCTTACAGTTTTTAGATTGATTTTGATTTATTAGTGGATATTTAAGATTGAGTCCTCCTTGTAGGTGCCACCTATTTTACAATATATTTCGATAATTGAATTAAAATTGCTCGAAATAGAAACCCTCGGAAATGTCGTCCTTTTTTAACCTACAAGACTGTTTTTTAAATTTTAAAATTTCTTTTAACATTTTCTTATAAATACGAAAGTGAGTTTGTTTATTTGTTTGTTAAGCTTTCAAGACTAAACTACTTAACCGTTTTTGATTGATACATTCTAAGCTTAAACCAAAAAAAAAGGACATAGGTTACTTTGTCGCGGTTTCATGATGACCGACATTCACGTGGACAAACTCGCGGGCAAAAGCTAGTAACATTTTGAAAGATTTAAAAAGAATTAAAATGAGAAAACAATATTCATTTATATTAAATGAAACGAAAACAAGTTCAAATATAACATATCTTTGACATAATTACATTCGAGATTTAAATTTTTAGAAGAAACCCTCTAAAAATTTAAATCTCGAATGTAATTATGTCATAAGAACTGCGTATAACGTTAAAAATAATATTGTATTTTATAGTCAGCCTACTAATAAATAATAAAAGCAATGATACATTATTTTGACAGAAGATTTCCAAGTTACAGACTTTGCCAAACATGAAGATTATATTTTAGCAGTCCATGTTTGCGGTACGGAGTGGTCTGTTCTAGAATCTCAACTTGTTTGGATCCGTGTTGGTCAATGTTATAAAATGTTTTTGTAAATAATGTAAAATCCTGAAATTTTAATTATCACCATAAAAATCTTGGAAATTTTCCTAAGATAAAATTTACTTTTGAAAACATTGAGTTGACTGTAAAAATATATACAACGCAGTCTGTTTCTTTTTCATGCGAAACCATCGTTTTTAATGGCTTCGACTCATTTTTATTTCTTTTTTGTAAATGACGTTCGAAATATGCCTTTTAATGGTCTAATTGAAATAAATGATTTGACTTTATTAAAACTGAATAATTCCAATGGACAGTTTTTTTTTGAACAAAAATTACGTGATCTAATGTCAATGTAACATTTTGCTATAGATAAAAAAACGGAAGTCTGACAAAGAATTTTTCTTCGTAGTGCGCGTGAGTTTGTTCTGCGCATGACCTCTTTTTATATCCCAACACTTCCGATCGATACGTATCTGAAATCACTCAAATGTAACGGCCATCAGATCAACACGAAGCAAGACACCTGACATGATAAATACGTCTATATATATTTAAAGTATGTCTGTTTGTATGTTCTCTCTTGAAAAGTTGATATAAATAAAAATGTTTAATTGAATTTGTTTAATTATGTTAAGTACTGGTTACTCGAGGATGACATTAGAGTATTTTGAAAAAGGAATTATGGAAAACTGTGCTTCATTTGTTATAAGTTTAGACAAATATTGTTGTAAGGCTATCGTTATTTTACTGCAAGCATGTTATAGGCTTTGTTATTTCAGAAAAAATAAACAGCTATGTAAACTCTAAACATACATACATACACATAGATAAACTCACGTCTTTTTCCCATTGGGGTAGGCAGAAACCACAGAACGCCACCTGCTACGATCCTTACATACTTCTTTCGCCTCGTCTACGTTTACACATCTGTTCATACAAGCACGCCGGTTACGAGTACTACGCACGCGACCTTTCTGAAGAACCCCACCAATAAGGTCAGGGTAGGTCTTTATAGGGCGTCCTCTCCAGGGCAAACTCTAAACATGAAATGCATTTTAACAATAACTAACATTATTTGGTCAGTTTTCTCTAATGCTTCAATAATGATATCAGCCTATTATTGTCTCACTGCAGGGCAAAGTACTCTTCTCAAACACCACACTTGCGCAAGGCAGATTGGCGATATCAGACTTTATATAAGGGGGCGAGCCTATTGCTATAAACTGGGCACAAATCCTAACTCCGAGCTGCTACTGAGAATTTCATAGAAAAACCCTTTAACACTTTTTGCTCGACCTGCAAATCGAACCCAAGACCTATAGCGTAGCAGTCGCGCTTAGAACCACTAGGCTAACGAGGCAGTAACAAAAATAATATACAAAAAATAAAATAATACAACAACATACCATCACGCCTGTATTCCCCGAAAGGTTAGGCAGAGGTGTAACAATATACACCCACAGTTCGCCGGTATGTTAGGGCCCATGTAAGCCGGGGGCGAGCCTATTGCCATTAACCGGGCACAAATCCTAACTCCGAGCTGCTACTGAGAATTTCATAGAAAAACCCAAATAACACTTTTTGCTCGACCTGGGAATCTGGGAAATAAAATAATATAGTAAATTAAAAATAATAACATCAAATTAGCCGCACAAAGACAGGGATGGTTCGGTCATGTTGAGAGGATGAGTGAAAGGCGACTTACAAAAGGGATTTATATGGCAGATGTGAGTGGCAACGCCGGGAGAGGACGCCCTAGAAAGACCTACCCTAACCTAATTGGTGAGGTTCTACAGAAAGATCGGATGCGCAGTACTCGTAACCGGCGTGCTTGTATGGACAGATGTATGAACGGGTACGAGGCGAAAGAAGTATGTAAGGATCGTAGCAGGTGGCGTTCTGTGGTTTCTGCCTACCCCCATGGGAAAAAGGCGTGAGTTTATGTATGTATGTAAAGACAGGGCTAGCTATAAATCCACTTTGTATTTGCATTATGTATGCAAATGTTAGGTATTACTTTTACATGATTGTTGATCTAACAGGTAGGTATACCTAAAGTACCCACAACCCGCATTTTCAAACAAACAATAAAAATCTAATAGTAACGATTACCATTTCAGAAGGTTAAATAATAACATTGAACTCTAATACTGAATGTACATAACAATCTATTTAATAATAGTAGATAATTCATTATGATTAATTGATTTAGGTCTTTGTGAGCAACAAAATGAATCTGAAGTGAGGTGGCTAAAGTGTGTGGGTAGATAGTTCAAAATGAATGAGTTTTGTATCTGGCAGACAGACATGAAGATAGATCTAAGACCTGTACGAGATTACACAATTTATGACTTCTTATTCTATTTTTACAACCGATCTTTCAGGTGGTGAAGACATTTATGAATCTTTATGAGCCGCTTTTAATATTGGACCAACTCTGAAATATGGAAAAATTGTTTTTGTGAAAAATAAAATGTAAGGAAAAGCTATTTATTTTTCATGTTCATGAGTTAATCTCTAATAATTGAATATGTCTATATTCATGAACTATAACACACCCCTAAAGATGTGTAGTGAAAAAAAAAACAGCTTCGTATTGAGGTTTTACCTGAGATACTTGACTGTGAATGTTGTTCACCGCATTAACCTGACTGAATTAGTTTTCATCCAAACACTCAGTCGATTTCCCTTTTGGAATTCGAATGAATTAGAATAGACAGTTTTTTTAAGTAAAGGCACTAGTTTGGCCTCCTTCGAGTCAGTGACGTATCAATTAAAAGAATATAATACAGTTATAAAACGTGCGTGTCTTTAAATCATATAGTTGGAGCCCCAAAGTGAAGTAAATTACGTCCCGGTACCGTGGTTTAACCGTAGGAGTGACCACAGAACTTCCAGTCACTAAGGCGTCATTTACACAGACCAACGCCGTCGTTCCGCTTTATTGTCTGTTTGGCGCTTTATATTACACCTACCTTCAACAACCACAATAGGTCAACATGTTGGATGGCAAAGTGATTAAACAAAAGCCATACCATACCATCACACCTGTATTCCCCGAAGGGTTGAGCAGTGGTGTACCAATGTACACCCACGGTTCACCGGTATGTTTAGGTCCCATGTAATAGGGCCATTGCCATTAATCTGGCACAAATCCTAAATCCAAGCTGCTACTGACCATTTCATAGAAAAACCCAATAACACTTTGCTCGACCTGGGAATCGAACCCAAGACCTCTAGCGTAGCAGTCGCGCTTAGAACCACTAGGTTAACAAGACAGTTAAAATAATATACCATCACGCCTGTATTCCCCAAAGGGTTAAGCAGAGGTGTAATAATGTACACCCACAGTTCGCCGGTATGTTTTGGTTTTGTTGATTTAACAAAAGCCTATCAATAAAAAGTACAAAGCCACAGGCAAAAGCTAGTAAACAGTTCAATTAAGCAGCGGTCACGCAATTTCATGCGCTTTGCTTTGACACTGCAGCATTGTATCCATTGTGTTACAGTCGATATGTGGCCTGAATAACAGTGATAAATGTGTTTTGTTCGCACACGAGCTCCTAGGTCGAGATAAATAAATGTTACTTAGCACGTACTTTGGATTAGCTATGTACCCGCGTCACTATCTTGCTCTTGTCGTTTGACAGCTGTGTGACGGTAGCAGGAATGGCTTATCCAAAGCACGTACGAAGTATCTTTATTAATCTTGGTCCTACTGTTCTGTAATGCTTAGACATCAGCAGACAAGTCGACGGACTTGTCTGCGGAATTTAGTATCAATACAAGTCTTGTGTATGTAAAGACCAAAAAATCGGAAAACAACTAGAATTTTCACATTTCTGCAACACTTAGGTACTGCTTGGTACAATGTTTATAATAAATACACTTGACGTAATTTTTCGAGTATTTTGCGAAGACGTTCCGCGACACATCAAATAATAATAATTATGCGTACCTACAGAAAAAAATAAATCGCCCTTTTTTTAATTTAGAATTTGACGGTTTAAATTTAAATATATTCAGCCAGAACTAGCTTTAGTCAGGTTTTATTAATATACGACCTTTACAGTATAATATATTTCCTATCATGACGTTGTAAAAAGATTTATGATTTGTATATAGAATGTATCAGATTTCAAATGTATGTACTCATTCTTTATCATTTGTCTTTAATTTTTTTTTACGACTGAAAACTTATCCTTTGTCACTCAGGGATAACGTAGCTTCCTATAAGCAAAATAATTATTAGAATGGGATCAGTAGTTCCGGAGATGGGACCGTTCAAACAAACAAACTCTTCAGATTTATAATATTTATATATATACGCCTGTAATCCCTGAAGTGTTGGGGAGAGGTATACCAATGTACACCCACAGTTCGCCGGTATGTTAAGGTCTCATATAATAGGGGGTGAGCCTATTGCCATTAACCGGGTACAAATCTTAACTCCGAGCTGCTTCTGAGATTTTCATAAGAAAACCCAATAACACATTGCTCGACCTGGGAATCGACCCAAGACTATAGCGTAGCAGTCGCGCTTAGGTCCACTAGACCAACGAGGCAGTTATAATATTTGTAGCTGAAAATACATATTATTTGACAATATTCATACAAAGAAGATTGAAACTAAAACGATATACTTAATTATCAATCAATCAATCAAACAGGTACATTGCTTAACACATTCAATGAATTTAAACATCACTAAAGCAGATTGTACATGTAATTTGTTGTGTCTACCGCAACTGCCTTGCATGCAATAATAAATAGTAGTCACACTATGACTTGCATTCAAGATCAAACTAGAATATGAAAATTGAAACGATACGGGTGCAAAAAGACACATGAGACAAAAAAACCGGCCACGTGCGAGTAGGACTCGCGCACGATGGTTCTGTACCATTATCTATAAAAACGAACAAAAACAAAACACGTTTGTTGTATCGAGAGCCCTTAAATATTTATTTTATTCTGTTTTTTAGTATTTATTGTTATAGCGGCAACAGATAAACATCTTCTGTGAAAATTTAGACTGTCTAACTATCACGGTTCACGAGATACAGTCTGGTGACAGAGGGACGCCCAGCGGAGTCATAGTAATAGCGTCCCGTTTTACCTTTCGGGTACAGAACCCTAAAAAGCCGAGTTACAATATATTCTTCCCATCATTGCGATCATCTTTTGTTCACGACGTTCAGAACCTTCTTTCTGGTTACGAATATTTTGAAGGGAATTGTTCCTGCTACTTTTTTTACGTATTTTTACGAAATCAAGTATGAAAAGTTACAACTAAACTTTTAGTACCCCCAGGACCCCTGTACATGCATCTATAAGAAAAATGTTTTGCGTTAAACTGATTTTTCACGAAAACAAATTAGTTTCTCTGAAATGATATTTGCTCAAATTTATTTAGTTTGATGGGTATGCGTAGCCCTGATGGTCTCGTGGTCACAAGCGCGACTGATGAGTGTGGGGTCCCGGGTTCAATTCCCAGGTCGGACAAAAAGTGTTATTGAGTTTTTCCATTAGGATTTGCTCAGTAGCAGCCCGGAGTTTGGAAGTTGGTGGTGTGACACACCCGTGCCTCGGAAAGCACGTAAAGCCGTTGGTACCGGCTGTCATTCGTAGATCTTTGACAGTCGTTACGGATAGTCAGAAGCCAGGAAGTCTGACAACCAGTCTAACCAAGGGGTATCGTGTTGCCCAGTAACTGGGTTGTGGAGGTCAGATAGGCAGTCGCTCCATGTAAAACACTGGTACTCAGCTGCATCCGGTTAGACTGGAAGCCGTCCCCAACATAGTTGGGAAAAGGCTAAGTAGATGATGATGATGATGGATATGAGTAGTCAAAGGCTTTGTGTTGCGTCTCGTTACACCTCGTATTCCAATCATCTCTTCGTCAGATACATTTTCATATACATGTAGATACGTAATACACTCGAGAGCAATGAATTCGGGTCACCAACAACATTTAATATTTAGTTAATGTTAGTTTATTCTAATAAAAAGTATTTTCAAAGTATGGTCTGGTAGTATGGAATGAGGAGTACTTACCCGGCTGCGTTTTTCTTATACATATAAACGGGGAAAGTTTAGCCGGTATAATATATTCTTTAGTTTCCGAAAGTTTATGTTGGCGACCCAGACTCATTGCTCCCGAGTGTATTATGGAGCAAGCGTAAAATTACACCATGTTATGTATTTGTGTGTAAAAATGTTTCATACATAATATACGTACATACATAAACTCAAACTTTTTTCCCATAAGGGTAGGCAGAAACCAAAGAACGCCACCTGCTACGATCCTTACATACTCCTTTCACTTCGTCCACATCTGGTCATACAAAATATTCTCACTAATGAATTAATCCATTAGAACTTTCCGTATTTATCTATGAGTAAGATACTCCATTGAAAGAAACTATAAATAATTATGATTCGTTATTAATAGGCACATTTGAGCACGTGTTATCAAAACACTTAGCAGGCGCAAATGATTGATGTAATTAATCCAAAATATGTTGATATGTTTGTAATTTGTCTACGCGTTCGAACGGGACGATTGATTTAAGATGGATTACTTGCGCGTGCGCAGAACGTTCGATCAACATGCTCGATAGGCACAACTCGATTCTTGCTTTATTTTACTTCGATATCCACATTAATTTACTGACGCTTTTACACGATAACGGCGAAGAGAAAAAAGGTAATAAAAATGTTTGAATTGTTTTTTTTTTTTTGGAATTATCGGTTGCAAATGTAGGTACCATCCATTTGTTTGGGGGAAATGCATCTCTTATCGGTAGGTTGTACTTTAAGGTTGACATCAACCTTTTTGTACTTTTTTTCAACACCACACTATGCTTTTATATTTTTATTTTTTCAAATTAGTAGTAGTTATACCTGTGATTTAGTTGGGTGTATAAAAAACTCGTCCACACCATTGCCAATGGGACATGTGCCGTAAAGGCTGGCAGCATTGCCATTTGCCACGTTGTATAGCAACACTGATTCTTTGTCCCATTATTAGGCCAACCCTCTGGCCCTAGTTGTTAAAACATTCCTAACGCAACCCACAGCAGAAACATCTCCAGGACAAATCCTTGCCATAAAAACAACATTACGATTGTAACTCATTCTGAATTCCTGTCCAAACTCACTGCATACCTACTAACCTGTGCGAGTCAATTATTTAATAACGCGACCGGTACGGAAGTCCCTTATTCTGACGAATATAATCTAACAGGCGTATTGACACACCGCGCCGGTGACCCGTCTTGAGACAGAGTCCAAATAAAAATAGGACAGCGATGTATCTTAAATAAAATGTGTTGGACGAAAGATTGTCCTGAATTTTGTTAATTGATTATAATGGTGGATATGAGATTATTTATTGTCGAGTCTCTGTCAACGTTCGAGTTCAACAAGAAAACATTGAATATAAAGCAGATTTTGGAACAGTTTTTGTCTTGAGACTTATTTTTAAAGATGAATTGATAGAAGCTAATATGGATCTAGTAGATAACGTAAGAAGCAATGATGTTATCTGTGCTGTTGAACTGACTGGCGTTGAAGACAAAGAGCCTACCAACAACAAAGACACTCGATTATTTGATCAAAACAAAACCACTAAACTGTTATTAAACACTTTGTTTAATAGCCCGCCAGACGATGAAGAACAATTATTCTTAATTCCAAATAAACGCGATTTCACTAAACACCACGTCACACACACAACCGCCTCGTTACTCATAAATCACATAATTGTGCATGTGACAACCCTCGAGGAATGGAGAATTGAATTTAATTGACTCCGTTCTAAAAATAGACCGGGATTGAAGCTAACAGGGTTGTCACGTAGACGGAACGTGATGGCCCTTACGAGTGCATTGTCTCGAAGAGGATCATTTATTTCTTCTTGTTTGAATCTTAAAACTACACAAACGAAATGCCGTTCAAATAAAATTATATGGTTTTTGTAACATAGGGATTAGACCACATTCTTTGGTCATGAAATATAAAATACAATTTACTGGTTTTGATATTAGTATTTTTATAACATAACATACCATCACGCTTATATTCCCCGAAGGGTTAGGCAGAGGTGTAACAATGTAGACCCACAGTTCGCCGGTATGTTTAGATCCCATGTAATAGGGGGCGAGCCTATTGCCACTAACCGGGTACAAATCCTAACTCCAAGCTGCTACTGAGAATTTCATAGAAAAACCCAATAACACTGCTCGACCTGGGAATCGAACCCAAGACCTCTAGCGTAGCAGTCGCGCTTAGGACCACTACGCCAACGAGGCAGTTCAGTATTAGTATTTTTATATACATAATATATATAAATGACTAATGTATATAGCGAAGACTTGTTGACTATTGCCTTGTAGAGTAATCTATATCGGAGGCACTGCAAAATAGCAAAGTGCTTGGATATGCAATCGCCGATGCAAATGATGTAGTGAGTGCATATTAGGTATAACTTTATCATACTAGTATGCAACATGCAGTGCATAATTTGTGCTATCTTGCGGTATCACTGGTTTTAATTAACACAATATTGTAAGTTTATATTAGAATTATGAGTAAAACATGTTTAATTAAAAGTGAAGCGTAGTCGCTTGATTAATTATAACGACTTTATAAAAAGCCGTTTATTGCGAGAAAATTAAATATTTATGTAATAATCGTATATTATGATGACAGTTCTAAATTAAGGAATATAAATAATAATTGCAACACATTTATTAATGTGTTTGATTTAGATCTTGATGATATTCACGAGTCTATTCAAAATTTCAATGATTTGGATAAGACACATGAATTCATGCATAAGATGGCAAATGGTAATTTTTATGTTATTCATATTGTTTATGTACCAAATGTTGTAGCCATATTTAGCAATAGAAACCCATGGAATAAAACCAACATGGCTAATAAAGCATGAATTTAATGCGCAAATACTAACGGATATTATTAGAAAAAATGTCGCATTTACACCGTTCACGGTAAGGCGGGCGCTAATAACTGACCCGCAAAGGCCACTTTCGACTTCTAGCAATGAAATACTACTCAGAAAGCGGTTGCCTACATAATTGTACGTGATATAAAAGTGATTTATGTTTGGATTTAAATTCAGTAAACTGGTATTTAAAACCAGCAGCCAGCTACTTGTAGATCGTAGACTAGATAAAATTAAACAAATATGGGTTTTAAAGATTATATTGAATGTGCGGTAAGCATATTACGTCCTGCACAGTCAGTAGTCACTTAACCTATCAAAGTGATTTGAATAAGATGTAGACTCGTGAGAGTCATCATTCGTGTTGTTTAACGTGAGAGTTTAAACGGATGCTGCCAGGAAAACTTTGCAATCTTAAAATATGGTGAAATGAGTAGCAGATAATTTAGACTCTATTTAATTTAATGCATCACTAAGGAACGGTTACCTACTCAGGTTGTCGTATAAATATACTTTTTACGTTCCTTTTACGGTTTTCTTTAAACCCATAATTGAGGAAAATCGCAGAAAAGTAAAGATTTACCAAAGGAACATTTATTTTGAAACCTGTTTAATTAACTGTAAAGAAGATAAATAACATTCAAAGTAACACACGCAACACGAAGCAATACTTTACAGGGGAACTTAATAAACATTGTTGTGTGTTTACATAAAGCTTGTTAAACAGAATTTAACGAGTAGATACGCAAATAAATACTTTATTTGGATCTTGGTAACCAGCCGAAACGGGTTTTGAAGTATCTCGCAAGACGATATCGAAACGCATGTCAATCTCACAAGATTATCTAGATACGTATTCTTAGAGATTTTAAATTGGTGACAATGTCTGGGGCGTAATTTTCACCATCTGGCTGTAGTTTCTCATGTCAATTATTCCTTACAACGTTTAAAGTTTTATTTCCTTTTGATAATTCTTTAGGCAATAACGGTAGTACCAGATGTTGGTAATAACTGAGCAATTTTGTATTTTTTATTTTATACTTTTGCATTAATTCCACCTGGTTTAACAGCTGTTATCGTTGTTTCCCTTTGTGATCAGTTATAAGGTAGCAACGGTTGTTCTAGATGTTTGTGAAAAACTGAGAAATTTAGACTTATATAGACTCTTGCATTTATTCCATGTGTTTTAACATATTTTAATGTCTTAGCAGTAAGTATTCATTTGTTTCTTTAGCCACAAAGTTCTGCAACAGTTTAACATAATGACAAAGACAACTAGAACATTATAATGCAGTAGTAAGTAATAAAGATAAACTCAAAGCTAGACAATAAAATATTTAGATTACGGTAAGTGAACACCCATGTTACGACAATTGAATAGATTTAGCCGCCATGACGGGCGTGGCATTACGAACATTCAGCAGCATAGCTCGATTGTGTGCATATGAGCCGCCCTTTACCTGTGATGATATTTTATGTACACCCACCGGAACTGAACAATTAAATACGGAACAAGAACACCTACTAGCTAAACCGGAGTAAGGTCGTTTATAATTAACATTTCATTACGTCAATGCCTTTAGTGCGTCCTTAAGGATATGGAGAATGTTGCTTTGGAAATTTCTAATTCATCCGTTCATTATTGATTTTGCTAATACTTCTTTAGAAATTAATTTATTATAGAAGCAGACCATTTCGAAGTAAATGAATCCGTCTTCCAATTTTATTCTTGCCAGAATCAATCTGCTTTTTATTGATGCATTGGTTAACGTACTACAATACGATAGATTTTCTTTTTGTGTCTGGTGTACGCTGTAGATTGGTTGTTGCCAGGTCATCACTCAATGTTTAGGTTTTATTTTGTCTGCCAAGTAGAAATAGTAGGTAGGCTGCAAGCTTTTCAACAAATGTCATATCAATGCATAAATTGTAGAAAAAAATTAAATTAGTTATTGTGACTAAAATTAGATTATTAATGAACAGTCTGAATATTGAATGCCGTTGTTGAAAAATATGAAAAAAATGTAAAGAATTTTACAGTGATATCATTTCGCATGTACGGTTGGTCACAATTCACTTATCAATATTTATCTCGCTTTGATATAATGATAAATTCATTAATATTGGCGACTTGCCTCGAGTCTGTCATATCCACTTTATTTTCTTTGCTAATACCGTATTGTTTATTCAGTTGAGAGTCTGCCTTACTTTTTAAAGTCTCGTCTAAATATAACTCTCCATTCCCTGAATAGATCCAAAAATGTCTTTATTCTTTTGTTATTCGACATGCTTTATCTGAACGTTTACCATTTCTTTCCGATACGACGCCTATCTGTCTAAGTTTTTGTTTATTTTGCTTGGTACATTTTAATCTCCTAAATGTCATCTGTCGAGCTTGCAACTGATTTCTTAATATAGGCGTCCAATCACTGCCTCACTTTACTTATCTAGTTTGACTCACATCATAGTGTAACTCCAATCAACCGGTTTATTATCCCTTTCGAACTGCTACAGTCTTAAGATTATTTGCATCTTAATTTTATTATAGTTTGATATTTGATACACGGGTACTTCGTCAGACTTTCCATCACGGAAAATTTGTGTCATACCACGTGCTTCGTATCGTAAACAGCCGTTAGTTTTGAGGCCAGCGTTCGCAATGACATTTTCTTGCATACTATCAAAGAGGCAATTAACAAACATAGCTTCGCGACGGCGTATGTTTCCTATCAAACATCCGTTTAGTGTTTCTTCGCGCGCTAAAATGAACACTTCTTTGTCATTCGGTAATTTAATTTTAAAATCATTCCAATATCATATTATCAGACCTGTCTTGTCCTCGTGTTGTGTCAAATAAGAGATTTATGATAAGATACATTGTCATGTGGTTCTATTGTTGCGTATCAATCAGGTGATCAATGATCTTTCCTACTAGATGTAAACAGATACAGTGTTTATCGCCCCTTAAACTAGGTATGTTGATAAGCAGTAGTTGTATTGTAAAATCACTTCAGAAGCAGCGAGTTAAAATATATTTTGATAAAGCATCGTGTTCCTATCCTACAAGTGTGTATAGGTACATTATGATGAAAATTTTCCTTTTCGTTATACTGTATATTTTCTTCAAATGAGTGGCGTCTGTACAAATGTGTTTTCCAAGATATTGTGGCGTACCTTAAGATTTAGTTCATTCATAAAAGTGCTTACCAATTTTAAATTGTAAACAAATTGGTTTTTATATTGGTTATTGTATAAAATGGGTAAAAATATTTATTGATACTAGTGATAATGAAGTGTTATCATTTATTATGATTGTTCACGACATTTGTTATTTATTAAGGGAATTGATAATTGTTTTGAAACTTGTTTTGTATTGTAGGGAATAAAGGTAAATTTTAATTTCAAAAAGTTGTGTCTGTTAATATAAAACATTACGTGTCTTGGTAGTTAAGTTATGATTAAGAATGACATGTAATGACCGTAGTAAAGCAAGAAAACTATATTTTCAGGGCGGTGCCGAGGCACGCGGGGCTGACTCCACAGCAGCGGACAGGCGGCGCGCGCGTATCTACACTACTCCGCTCGTCCGCGCCCGCGCCGCACGGCTCGCACGACCCGACCCACACACATCCTGCACCTCCCCGACCCGTGCTCGACCACCGAACCGAACAAACAGTGACAGTGGACATTAACGTACTACAACTAACAATAAACAAGTGAAATCCCTAGTGATTCCGTTCAGTGCTCGGTAGCCGAGTGAATGCGCGTGTGTTTCGACACCCTCTGCTTTGGATCGTCACAGCGAACAGCTGCTGACGATGAGCCGAGGGCCCTAGTGAACACAGGTGGAGGAGCGCTTACCGTGGCGCCCACAGTGAACGGCGATAGGCGTGCTTTAAACGAAACGTATAGAGAGATTGAATTAAATGGTATAATGGGGACTCCAAGCGCAATGAACGCTGATTCAGAGAATTGTGTTGCTAATGCGACGATGACGAACGACATGCAGCCTCTCATAGAGAGGATACGTGAACTGGAGGCGTTGCTCAAGCAACGGGACCAGGAGATGTTGGAACTGCGCTCGCAACTGGATAAGTTGCAGAGCGTGTTCCCATACCAGCAGTACGTCCGGGGATCGAGAGCTCCGAGGAAGCAGAGGGCTCAGGGTATCTCTGCTGAGCCACAGAACAGCTCATCTCTACAGGACTTGACTCACCAGACGTTCCCCGTTTACGACAAGAGCGACACGTAAGTACTTATCAATACCGATAAAATAAACAAGTTCACATTCATGAGATATCAGATAAATTAGGTAACGTTTTTGTTACAGTTGTATTATGTTTTAATAACACATTTATTGTAGTTAGTGAAGCGGACAACTGGGCGTTTTTAGACAGCTGGTCGCTTATGTCAGTTAAACTCTTGAGTTGGCAGATAATAGTTCATACCTTTTCTGACTGGTGGGAGTGAACGCAGATATACTGAGTGTTAATTAAGTTGCACTTGTTGCGTGCAAAGCAATACTTTAAATAATACCTCACATAAAGTGCAACGCAGTCGTACAAGCTTGCGTAATCTCGTAACAGATCACCCGATCTATTCTATAATTAATTATTACTGGTAATCTTTTAGCTGCAGGTACTTACACAACTATTGATTTTCCTTAAAGTAGTCCAAATACGACAAACTGCACTGAATCATATGTTTGGTCAATATAAAATAAACGATCCCATATCGCCAACGTGCTAAGGAAAATATGAAAAACCTACCATATATGAAAGTAGTTCTGAGAAAAACTTGTAAATGAGGAACATATTCTTAGAAACACTAGTGAATAAAATTAGCAAGGGGTTTAACACCATTTATTCAATAGGTTGTTATTTTAGGTCAATGAAAAATAAAATGTGGCACACGAATAAAGTGGTCTAATAATAGATGAAAAAATTAGTACTAAATACCAAACGTTAATAAATACAGCCTAACACGTAGTACAAAATGCCAAACAAACGGCCTCTCATAAAACGTAATAAAACGTCTATTCTCCCGATGTCACTTAATTATTATATTTGACGCACATTATTTCAACGATATTCTCGAAATTAATCACAATATCCAATGTATACATTTAAGATAGTTCGTATATCATCTTGTCACCAAAAGGTAGGTACAGACGACAGCGTTAATTTGTATATCGTGACAACCCAATACAAAAAGTACATAGAATATACACTGAAATCAACGTGATAACCTTTACTTTGTACGTAAATACTTTGACATATTTCTTGTCCAAATATTACCTGAAGTCCAATGGCCAATGGATATTTTCTACAGAATTTGTTTTTTTTTCAAGGTTGTAGAATAAATTGCCTAAAATTAACCTTACATCCGCAAATAATTATCCTTTAAAATTAGGTGAGACACGCTCATAAAACGTCCCCATGGTCATTTGACTCGTAAAAAATCAGTAGTGTCTTCAAGAAGATAAAGTTATGGAAGAATTCTAAGGGAATTAGGTAGTTTACGTTCTAAACACGTGTGGAAACATTTTAAACCTCTAGTTTATTTAATATTTTGTTGCTTAAAAAATATAATTATTTAACCCCACATAATACCATCCATCTTCACGAACCACAGTAAGTTGTAATGTTGATAACAAAAGAATGTGCAAAGCCTTCAGTAAATTTTCCTAATTATGCTAAAAAAATCTGAAGAGACAATGATAATCTAGTTACACAAATTATGCAGGATCGCATGTGCAATAAATTAGAATTAAAAAATTTAGCAAAGGGATGGATTTTGTAAAAGTTGACAAGAATGTGTTAGATTCAACTTGTTTAGAATATGCAAATCTTCAGAAACATGATACTTTTGCTAGGTTTGATGAGCAGCTACAAAAGGTAAAATTTTTGAAAGGATTCAATGAGAATTAATGTGCATGAATTCAAATAAACCTCTATAAATTACATAATTTTGAATGACATTTTGATTATAAATCCAACACCATTACACTAGCTATTACCTTCATCACTTCACTAACGATTCAGTTGTCAACAATGTCAGTTTTATTTCGAAATCAGTATTCTTAATCTGACACCGTTTAACTGATTAATACAACAAAATGGGACATAATAGTGTGAATGATAGCGTGAATTTTAATATACCCATTAGTATTCGCTCCGATGTCATGTGGGAAGAAATCGATAGCTTACTGTGACATGTATCCTTCGTGTTTACCTTCGTCAACAACATCCATATTGCAGAAACAAACTGCAAATTAAGTTGCAATTACGCATAATATTCCAGTTAATTTAATTAATTTGACATTTTATAACTCTCCTGCTCTTAATTTAGTCGTTCAATATAACTTTATGGTTTTATTTGATTTCAAATGGAAATAAAATTGTCATCTTACTCTATTTTTAGTCCATTTTCCGCTACTAACAACAGGTTATGATCCTTTATAATCTCGTACGATTTCCATGTACTTGAATGAAGTACCACACGATCTAGATAAACCCTACGGGTTTGTCATTAGCATTTATTAGCAGTTTAAAAATACAGCCAAAAAGTGGCGGTTCAAGGAGACTAGATAACCTTTATGATTGTCCTTATCATTGTCCCATCATACTCGTATGCTTCAAACGTTGTGTTTCACAATGTCACTATTGAAATTAGTTTGTTTTGACTCCATTCTGTTGTTTTTATAAAACTCTTTGACATAAATGTCAGATGGTACAATTATGTCAAACTGACAATATTGATCGCCACCGACTCTATCTGAACATGTTAATTTACAGACATTTTTTATCTTCTAAAACGAACGTGAAAAGTTTAACCTTTCAACGTGAAACGGTCACCATGACGGTTGACATTTACTGAGACAGATTTGTATTGACCGCAAGGGCTAGCAGCATATAAATGGATACTCGGTATTCTGAGAAAAACTGCAAAGGAATCAAAATAATTATACCTATGTGCTAGTAGGGTTAAACTTAATTTTATGTTGCCATATCATATTATTGCGACCTATAGTAATGGGAAGCCAAAATAAGAAAAACCATCTTTTACCGTTCAATGGAAGTTTCTTTAAACGCCTGAACGTATTTTTTTAATAATGGCCACGTATGAAACTCATCTTCTAATTGATATGATGTCAAGGCTTAAGGCTATTAACGCATTGGTTTTGTTTGTTGATAAATGGAGCCTATAGTGTTTCAAAAGGTTGAGCCAAACTATTCAAGGTTGAGGGCGACACCAAGTTAGGGCTTACTCCAATTAATAATGTTGAACAACAACTTGCTACACTAATTAACAACAATTTATTATCACTCGATTCTATGCCCTCTTTTGATGAAATACGTGGGTTAAAATGTCTATGCACACAATTTATCTCCACTGTCTGGCTTTTCATTTACATACTTATCGGTTCACTGGATACTAAATAATGTTACTGTATCACTTGTTCCAGTCAAGTCTTATGCAGATTGTTGGAATTTTGCGTCCATATACAATCAGTGAGTTAATAAATTACTTAGATCTGACATCCAATGATAATATGGACATGATAATTTGTTGCTGTATGAACAACACGTCTGAAAGATTAGATCCAAAAGACATAACAGTTGATAAAATTGGTTTATGAAAAGAATTATAATCGTCTTGACATACAAGTGAATGCGATAAAGAAGGTAATTTCTTTGTCGCTGAAATGTCAAGGAGGTGAATGGAGACATTGACCTTGTGAGTTAAACTTGAATATTGAGGAATCTTATTAATAAACTTATAGCAAAATATCTAAAACGTAGTTCCCTAAGAATATCATACAAGGAGATCGAGACTAATAAAGAAATGCATATAAACAAGCTATCCAATAACTTTAGTTATTTTTACCAAATCCAAAGTACAGTCTGTATTTCTGCCCTTGAATTTTTTAACTGAACCATGAAAAGCCAGAACAAATAAACTCAACGAGGTGGAAATTCAACCCGAAATATGACCAGTAATTGTAACCCAAAATGGAGAAGAGAAATCTCGTTTTCGTTTTTTGTTTCTGTATTTACTGTACTGTTAAAGCATTTTAATGAATCAATGTTCACGTTTATATTTAGATATACAATAATGTGAATATAATCGGCTTTTGAATTACGCTTACAAACTATTTTTTTATCTTATCTTTATGTGTAATTTAATAATTAATAGTCATATCATAATAAGTCCTTTTTAAGTGAATAATTATTTTCATGTCTATCACATATTTGACGAAAACCTCGAACGTGTAGCTATAACGACACCTTCACACTTAGAAATACTGTTGCTTGTAGTTTGTTGGCCATATTATCATAATAATGCTGCATAAATCTAGCAACTAGCGTTATTTACATCACATTGTCTACTCCGACTTGAGAAATAAATATCTAAACACATCTCCATATATTTTAGGCCTCTAAAATGCGACAAACCATTCTAACTCTAGATTTAATGGTGATTCCCGTATTCAAATGTTCTATTGAACAAACTATTACTACAATTATTTTCAACAATATTATATGGTTTTATATCTGTACGACTATTTCCCGGCTTGAGATCATAAACCACTTGATTAGAAGTTCAGTATATATCGCGGCCTGTATTTATCTTGTTTTTGGCTAATTGGGTTCTTTCCGCTGAAATATTTTGAAGCTGTAAGAATTTCTTTTCTCACAAATGTGTGTCAAGTGATTCAACGACTATCTGACTTCGTTTTATTGTTCAAGTACTGTCTGAGTGCCAAAGAAGGACATCATGGCTGTAACTTTTAATGAAATTGTAAGGATATCAACAGCATTACGTGTTTATTGCAGATGCTTTATTATTGCTAATTGTGGCTAAATTAGGTCGGTGATAAATGAATTGAGTCTGAAAAGTATGCTAATTAGTCAAAAATTTGTCAATTTACTCGACGATTAAAATGTTTTATTGGGTTATTATTGCGAATTGCTTCGGTATATTTTATTTGACGTGATATCTGTTTGAGTGTTTTGTATATTTATGGTATTACGACGGAACCTTCGTCGTGTCCTCGATCGCATTGTCTAATTTATTCCGAAGTTTTGCAATGTCGTAAAGATCTGTCGTCTGGTTGTCATTGTACACCGCGTATAAAGTCGAGTCCCTGTATAAGGTTGTTCTACGTAACCGCAACTTTACGAGGTTGTGGATGTCTATTAACTGGTGCTCCGAGTTCAGAAGTTCGCCTTCATTAAAGTATAACGTAAAATATTCTTTTGCAATATTTTTTGGGTTTTTATACGCTCTCTTCTGACGCACGTTTATTTAAATATTAAACGTGGTTTGATTGGGTAGATTTGGTTTAGTACAACTTATTGTAATATATTTTTTTGTTTTCTTGTCTGTTCTTCTCCATACGAAACTACCTTTTGGAATGGGCAACTAGATTCAATATTTTTAATTTTAACATGTAATTGACGTTTAGAAGTACCTTTTAATGCTCTTATTGAAATAAATGATTTGACTTTGACTTTGGTTCTTATGTTTTAACCACTTAGCTAAGTGTCATATTGGTGTTATTTACATTTACACTCTTCGACTACAAGCTGCAAAGTCATATGTACAGTTACAGTTATTTTATAGCTCAGTAAAAAAAAAATACTAGATTTACTGGTTGGGAATTTTGAAACATGTAGACTTTGACCTAACCCCTTATCTTTGAAACAAATGAATGTAATGCACGCTGTAACATCGAACCAGTTTTAATTCCTTTGTGGCAGCAGTAACTACCAGTTGATCTCGGGTTCTTGTCTCATGACTACACTAGCGGTATGACCTATATTAGATTGTCATACGCTCAGACACGATGCAGCTTGCTGTTTTATTTTTATCTGTCACTTACGTTGTTAGACGTGTTAAGAGAGAGGTGAACTTTTGTAAATCGAGGCTTGTAGATTAAAACTATACATATCTATCTAATGTAGCAATTGTTCCTTTGGAAACAGCTGTCAGATTAAAGTTTTTTGTTGTTATTCTAGACAACCTTGAATAATAAAAGATTAAACATAATATTTTGGACATCAGAGATTTATGTAATAGATTGCACTCAATCAGAATCGACGTTTATCATGAGGAAACGAGAAAAAATGATCATACAGACCGCCCATTATTTTTTATTACGAGTCGTATCAGAAAAGCGACCAGTAAACGCAAAGATTTATCGGCACTAAAGCTCTGAAACACTGAATTAACTTACGACTTGATAACGCTCAGCGATAAAATGTACAATTATCACAAGACGCATTAATAAAAAATAAAAAAAACGAAAGTTGATTTACTTCACGAACTGTCACTTTTGTTCCAATTTATTTTCAACTGACTGCAAATGATAACACAGCGGTTACATTTAATTGGTACATCAATTTACAGTAAGAACTCAACAGGTGTAGATTACAATGCTAAGTGACAATATGTATCGTTTCAGACTTGGGCACCAACCTAATAATGTACATTCGTCGATGAAATAAATCCTGTCCACTTGCAACCTGCTTGAACACTAGGAACTGGTGTTGCGGCATTTTAGTGGCAATGAAGTCCCTGATAGTTGTAATGTTCAAATTTCGAATAGCGCTGATTCTAATTTAGAACTCCAATTTAAATTTAGAAGTTGTAGTAGTAATACATGACTTTCGCAATTCTGGACAGGGAAAGCCTATTCTGAATGTAACATTTATTGAAAACCAATAGAAATCATCCACCTTTTAAGGTATCGGCAACCATGGGGTTTTTGCTTTCAGTAATCACACTAACCGTATATTTTTTAGGGTAAACAAATTCATACGTCAGTTTGTTATTTGCGCAAGTAACATACCCAATCAATTTATTGGCATGACTATTATTTGCTGTAATTTGGCTTGAAATTCGTTAGGAATCTTGAATTGGATCCAAAACGATCTAGTCAAGAATCTAATTACATACCTATTTCTTCAAAACAACATGCTGACAATCTGTACTATATATTGTTTTAATTTTCTAATGCACCATCTTGGCAGTAATATTCACAATTCAGTAAAGCAATTCTAATAAATTTTAGGAATTATTGCCTTATAATTTCTGTCTCAATTTTTGTTAAATATAAATATATTTATTTATATTTTATTTACTTACATTTTTGGCAAGATTTTTTGATGGACATGGTTGTCGCTAAAATGAGATCGCGATTAGATTTAGAATTTAATTGGAATTTATATTGAAAATTACTGTTCCAGAAAAATTCTGGTCAGGCAGCAAAATTTGAATACGTTTTTTTAAATATTCATGTTTAGTGATGGAGCCCGTATTGCATTTAGATTCATTATTTTTACATTGGGTAATCTCCTGAACAGTGTGTCAATTCCCGATGGTGGTCGTGAATAGTATAAACTTCTCATTTCATACCATTTACGTATGTTTTAATTTGACTCGTCACGTTAAAGTGTCATGTCTCAACCTTTGTTGGTAGAGAGTTTATTGATAAATGAAGTGCCTCACTTTTAATTGTTACATAAATTAAAAAATACTACAAGATTATTTGCGCCATTATTAGTAAAATGAAAACAGTTTTTGGTAAAGTTTTATTTAAAATTACTGATAAAATAAAATACCGTAAAATTTTTGTATGAAAATAATAAAATACTGTCGTAAAATTGTAATTCTATTGTGTAGTATTTTTTCCCTGTTCACTTAATAGCAACATTGTTTATATTTATATGTTGTAATGTTATTTTTCATTATGATATACAATTACTATTTAAATAAAAGTAATTATAGGTAGATTCTACTAGTGCAGATAATACTAATAAAAATTAAAGAACTGCCTCGGTAACCTAGTGGTCTTAAGCGCAACTGCTACGCTAGAGGTGTTGGGTTCGATTCCCAGGTCGAGCAAAAAGGGTTATTGGGTTTTTCTATGGAATTCTCAGTAGCAGCTCGGAGTTAGGATTTGTGCCTGGTTAATGGCAATAGGCTCGCCCCCTATTACATGAGACTTAAACATACCGGCGAACTGTAGGTGTACATTGGTACACCTCTGCCTAACCCTTCGGGGAATACAGGCGTGATGGTATGTAAAAATAAAGAACATTCCCGCTATTAAAAAAAATAACACAAAGAAGAAATGCAATAAAGAGAATGTTTCTTTAAGAATTTTTATCTGATAATGTATCAACCAATCCGGAGCGGAGACCGGTGTATGGAAAGAGGTGAATTACACCTTTAATGTGGCAATTTCTTTGTCAGTAATGATGATAAAGTGATCAACCTGCTGCGCCTTACGGCTACGTAGTTTTATTTATCACTTGGTAGTATTTTGTTCTCCTTTGCATAAGACATAAGAAATCTTGTATGATATTTATCAAGCCCATATTATACGATGTTTTTATTGATTTTTTTTATACTTTATCCTGGTTAAGAATGTCAGTTTAACAATATTTTTTCACTTTGTCCTTTATTTCTTACATAAACCAGCTGAGTTATTCTGTAAAAAATACCGTATGTGAATTTAGGACAGCTGTTATTCCACCTAAACGATGATTTTTTGCAGAATAGCGCTCCTAGGTGCAGTTACTTAGTAAAAGTTGAGTCTGGCCAGTAAGCATTCTTTATTATTAGGGTAAAAGTGGGATAGATGCCACACTTTTTGAAATAATTTTATATCTGCCAGTGCAAAAATCAGAATATTTTATTTGAAAAACTAGCAAATACTTTGGTACTTTATTTACATTTCGATATTTCCAGCGTATTAGCGATTTTTGCAGACCTCTAGCTTTTGGGACAAGTATCCCATGTATGGGAAGTTGCCTAGTCCATATAAATTACGTTTAGGATAGTCGCTACGCTGAGAAACAAGGCATCTATCCTGAAAAAACTTTGATCGCTCCTTGCTTTCCCATGCGATCGTACAAAGACATGAGACACGGTCCACTTAGTAGTAGTTGGGAAGTCTTTCGATAGATAAATGAAATAGCAGGCGATTCTTTCGCAAAACTAGAGTAATTACAATCGGGGCACCTATACTCCTGAGGCGTCTATCCAACATTTACCCTATTTGTTTTTTTTTTGTTAGATTCGGTAGTGACTTTTTATTATAGGAAGAATGGAACAGTAACTCTGGTCCATTTTTTCGCATTAAATAGGTACTTACTTACGAATTGCCGCGCCAGGGCTGTCACACTGATTGCATGCTTCGAATATTTTTTGTATTCCCATTGAACTGACTAAAGTAGTATAGTAATAGAGGGAGACCCGGTAATTTTCTAAATACGTGCTTTATAAAAAAATTGACAATTTTTGTTTTCTTGAATGCATTTTTTATTTTTAAACCTAATTGAAAATTAAATGTTCCAAAAATAGTACCATCACGCCTGTATTTCCCGAAGGGTTAGGCAGAGGTGTACCAGTATACACCCACAGTTCGCCGGTATGTTAAGGTCCCATGTAATAGGGGGCGAGCCTATTGCCATTAACCGGACACAAATCCTAACTCCGAGCTGCTACTGAGACTTTCATAGAAAAACCCAATAACACTTTTTTGCTCGACCTGGGAATCGAACCCAACACTAGGCTACCGAGGCAGTTCCAAAAATAGTAATTGAGCATATTGTGTATTCGTATCTTGTCATATGACTTTAGCTTATTATTGTTTTGTTTATTTTAGTAGTCAGCATCATCTTATCTGCGGCTATTCTTTGAAGATGACACAACACATGTTTTTTAACATGTGTTTTCTAAAAATACATCCCTAATTACTGGTTGTTAAGGTTTGAAATTCAATGACGAGAAACGATTAATGCTATGTTTTGTTAACATCGTTAGTTAGTGATTCGCTTAACAGCTTGTAATGAAAAATAATTGAGAGCTATTTAACTTCTTGTTGGGCGCATACAATTTGTGATTACTCTATAAAAATTCTTCACAGACTTAAGTCAATAGGATTTGACGTAGGTCTTAGATTTTATGTATCACTAGAACAAGATCGTTTTACTAGTTCTGTTTGCGTCAGTTTTTAGGGTTCCACACCTAACGGAACCCTATTACTAAGACTCCGCTATCTGTCTGTTTGTCACGCCCCGTGACAAACAGATAGATATTTATATAGATATTTTTGATAACATATAGATATTTTTTTAACCGTGGTTGGAAGACTAACTGCCTCGTTAGCGTAGTGGTCCTAAGCGCGACTGCTACGCTAGAGGCCTTGAGTTGAATGCCCAGGTCGAGCACAAAGTGTTATTGGGTTTTTCTATGAAATTCTCAGTAACAGCTCGGAGTTAGGTTTGCGCCCGGTTAATGGCAATAGGCTCACCCCTAGTACATGGGGCCTAAAACATACCGGCGAACGGTGGGTGTACATTGGTACACCTCTGTCTAACCCATCGGGGAATACAGGCGTGATGGTATGTTTGTTATATTGTTTTAGGAAGACATTTGAAATTTTCACAGAGTATGTATCATTCTGGCCGCTATAATGACAAATAAATATAAAATTTAATTAAAATTAAAAGAGAATCCAATTATGGAACGTGTTTTTTTACAGCGAAGCCTTTTGTGTGCGACTCGCACTTTGGTCGGTTTTTTACGAGCTATTACGCCCTGCTATGCCATTGTTTACAGTATAATTATAATATTGCATAGTAACACTTTATTCAGAATACGAGTATTTAGCATTTCTACATATACGTACTATAATATTATAAAGTTGAAATATATCTTTGTTTGTTTGTACCGAATAAGCTCCGAAACTGCTGTACCGATGGTAACAATTTTGTCCCCAAAAGATAGTTAAATTATCAGGAAGTAACATAGGCTATAATTTGTTTTATAAAATTTAGAGATCCTTAACACAAAAATCAGCTGTTCCTTACATATTGTCGAGCTATGCGTGCATAAATGGATGGAGCAGTTGTTTATTTTTTTTCGATTTTACGTTTCGTACTATAGTAAAAGTTGTTCATTTTCATGAGTACTGCACTCCCTTAAAGCAAGTTCCTCGTTCACTCTAACACCCAGAGCGAATCGAGTGCGGGTCGCTTGTATACAATAAAAGCATAGATATACACGCGACATGATTGTCAAGTGTCAGTGTGAGCTTGCTCTAAGATGACACTATAGCGCCCATCAGTGCACATTAAGTGCAATATACATTATGCAATACACGACACAAGACCGCCTTTGTATAACTTGTTTCTTTAGCATAATAAAAGAAACATCTAACTGATATGTCAAATACACGTGATGCTGCCAGGTCTGAGGAAAACTGCGTAAATAAAACAATCCTTCCTACGTATGCTGAAGAGTTTGTTTGTTTGTTTGGTTCAACGCGCTTATCTCAGGAACTACTGGTTTGAATTGAAAAAATATTTTTGTATTGGATAGTCTATTTATCGAGGAAGGTTATAGGCTATATAACATCACGCTATGACACATGGGAGCGGAGCAGTACCCAAAGACGTAACTTAACGCGAGTGAAAAAAAACACGCGAACGAAGTCGCTGGTAGAAGCTAGTAATATAATACATGTAAAAGTTTGTGAATCTGTTTGGTTGTTTGTTACTCAATCACGCCAAAACGACTGAACTGATCTAGATGCAATTTAGTACAGGCATAGATTATAGTCTGTACAAGCACATAGGCTACTGTTTAATCCGGTAAAATGTCCGTTTCCCGTGGATAATATTTTTTAATAGGACAGGCGTGCCACACTGTTCCCAACCACTGTAACTCCTGAAAGCCAGAATCAACCGTGAAATCCGCCAGAAGAGCATCGAGGCAATGATGCTCGACAAGTCCCGGAGAAACGATACTACTGTCTTGGATCCCGCAACGAAAAGATTTGTTTTAAAAATGACCCTGTATATTCCATGGTCGTGACTCAAATACATGCTTTTGTTTGTTTGCCTCTGAGTTTGATCCAGAGGAAACGATAAGGGACCCAGTTCCCGTAAGAAAATACGTGAGGCGTAGTGAAGACAGCCGCTTTCATTCGTCCCCGCCACGGTCGGAAGTCGCCAGTTCTCGTCCACCGGAGCGCTTCCGTCACTTATTGAACTTCCATTCGTCACGTTACATAGGGCTGGCCGAAAATGAAAGGAAATCATAATAGGTGCTTTTCCTTATTGGTGGTTGGTTAACTGACTCGTTAGCCTAGTGGTCCTAAGCGCGACTGCTATGCATATAGATAGATATTGGGATCGATTCCCAGGTCGAGCAAAAAGTGTTATTGGTTTTTTCTATAAAGTTCTCAGTAGCAGCTCGGATTTAGGATTTGTGCCCGGTTAATGGCAATAGGTTCGCTCCCTATCACATGGGCCCTAAATATACCGGCGAACTGTGGGTGCACATTGGTACACCTCTGCCTAACCTTTCGGGGAATACAGGCGTGATGGTATGTTATGCATAAGGTACATACCAATTAAGAAGGGTTTGTCAGACTTTACTTTAGGTGCTTGCGCTGTACGATCACAATGAATATTATTTGTCAGTTCGAAAAGTTTTTCAGTTATTGACAAAAAATAAATTATGACCTTACTTTTCAAATGGGTCAAAATGATTTAGTGTTTTTTTTTTACTAAGTCGTACCATATAGGAATACAATTATAAGATAGATACCAGTGCTTATGCTCGCGGCTTCGTCCGCGTGTGTGTCGGTTATCGCGGATGCAGATGTAGTTGCGGATTAAAAAGTAGTCTTTATACTTATTTGGGATTCAAGCTTACTCTGTACCAAACGTTATCAAAATCGGGTCAGCAGTTTAGCCGTGAAAGCGTAACAAATAAACACACTGACTTTCGTATTTACAACATAAGTACGGATTCAATTAAATGGTTATAACATTTCAAAATTAAAACTCGTTTTCGTTTTTTTGCGACTTATGAACCACATCCTCCGTGTTCAAATTAAAATAAGACATTTATATAATTTTATTGGTCTCTTTAAACTCCAGTAACTAAACTACGTAAGTGGCCGTGCTCATGTAAATTATGTTTTAAAATATTCCGTGTTAATTTATATTACAACAATTTTGCACCGGACGGATGTGGATAATAATCTACAGAAATATAAACTAATTCTCAAACGTCTCGGTGTGATTTTATCGTTAGCCAAATACTTATAACAAGAATGAAGTCATGCAAATTAATAAGGTCAAACAATTTTGGAATAATTTGTTGGGATTTATGGCACAAAATGGCTGTGCACTAGCTTGCAAATAACATGTAAATAAATACATGATGTTTGTTTGACAAACATCATGTATTTATTTACATGTTATTTTTCATTATTATTCGAATTTATTACCTGAAGTTTTATTTACTTTTCATTATTTAGTTTTATTTATTTATTTATGTTTTTTTTTATTCATTTCCTAAAAACTTTAAGTTGTAATTATAAATAATTTTTACTATGGCACCAACCCCATAAAAAAGTCAAAAAGTCATTAAAAAGTCCTCATCGGTTTCTATGGTAACCATGACAGGCGAACGTGCAGGCGTTGAAGCCATTATCTGTGCTTTGTTCGTTTTTTCGCACAAATGCATTTATCGTGTATCTTTAGTTGTGACTTCTCCCATTGTTAGGCAACGGCCAGTCTTTCACTGTTCGCCATTGTTGACCAATTGGGGGCATGTATCGTTCTCTATATCGCGAGAGCTAGATGTTGGTAGAACACCAACTATTCAAAACCTTTAGAATGAATACGTTTCCTTAGCAGTCTTCTTTTGTTTTTTAACTGCCCCCTTAACGTAATAGTAACAAAGCCTAAATTAGCGTGGAGTTTTGGTCCGTGCAACTCTGGCTAAGTGTTATTCTGCAATTAGGACTTGTAGCGACTTCATGGCAGGAGTGAACACTGTGAATGAACAGCGCTCGTATTATTTTCGGAAGTATTGGCTATTCCTTCGAGTAATACAGTTACTAGGCAAGATTGACTTCACAGAAATAAGGAAAAAGTCCTGCGAAGTTTCTGGGAATATATCAAGATCACATAATACCCTTTTGACCACCGATCCGTATAGAAAACACTGTGAATGGAACAGTTTCCCTCACGACCGTTACCTAGAAATATCCATTTTGTAAAAAAAGATTATTCGAAGTATCCATAATGTGCTTATGTTGCGGTCTATATGGAGCGTAGTCTAGCCTTTGTGGTCAGTACTAGCATTGAACACGGTGTCAGTGACCTTTGAAATGGATTTCTAATAACTTTCCGCTATGTTGCATGCATTTGCACTATTTTATGTATGTTTCATATGTCACTGAGTGCCCATTACCTACATAGGTACATCAATATTCAGCTGTTTGCAAACTTGCTTAGTGTCAGTTCAACTCATCATCTATACAAAAAAAATAAAATTGAAGAGTCTGTTTATAATTTCAAATTACAAGCTTTTTACTAAATTCATATGAAAGTATATACGGTACTAACATAAAAAAAACATTTTTTTATATTTTTGTCTGTCTGTCTGTCTGTTTATTCCGGCTTATCTCCGAAACGGCTGGACCGATTATGACGGGACTTTCACTCGCAGATAGCTGATGTTATAAGAAGTAACTTAGGTTACTTTTATTTAATTTTTTTTATTTATTAAAATTAAAAATAAAAACAGGTTTATATGCGAAAACAAAATTGAAACCAACAATCTATAATAAAATTATAAAGCTAAAGAGTTTGTTTGTTTGTTTGGTTGAACGCGCTAATCACAGGAACTACTGGTTTGAATTATAAAGTTATTTTTGTGTTGGATAGCTTATTTATCGAGAAAGGTAACATCACGGTTCGACTAATAGGTGCGGAGCAGTAACCTAATGCGGGTGTAGAGTCTACGCGGACGAAGTCGCGAGCGGAAGATAGTTTAATAGATTAAAATAAAAAATTGCTAGAAATATTCTTCAAAAAATGATCATATTTATTTTTCAATATTATTTTGTAGTTATTATATAATTATTCGACGAGTCCAAAATCTGTGCAAATTTCTGCGGAAATATAATTGAATTACTTAGGTCATACGTTCTACCATTAACAGTTGACAAAGGCGTTGAACCTTTTTTTTAAATTCAGAACAAATAATAAATGGACTATATTTATAAAACCCACGTAATACATATCCGAAAAGTGGACAAGATATAATATATGTAGATAAGACAAATTAAAGTTCATTTAAAAGGGGGCGGCAGAGATCAACGGACCAAACTCTTTGGTAAAAGAAAATCTTATGTCACCAGACTTTGAGTCCAATTTCTTTCGCACCTCATCAATTTCACGGCTACATTGACAGATTAACGTTCTCCGCCGATATGTACCGTACACAAATAAATCACTTTCTGACAAAGTTGTACAACTTTATAAAAATGATAATATCTACAATCGACAATTTTATTTCAATCCCACAAAGTTTTATGACGTTGCGCAATACTCGCTCTTATTGTTGTAGAAATAATTGCATCGTTAAATTATCGAGTTGTCAACCGGCCTTTGTTCGAAAAACGAATAAAAATTTCGGACCACCAAATAAGTGCCCTGTGAGACGATTACTCCGCAAGCATAAATAAAATTATATATAATTATCGGGAAAATATGCCGCGTTAAACCTCAAGTGAATTTGCAAATCTTAAGAGCTGGTTTATTGAATTATTTAATTATTGTGATACGCCCAAAACTGGCTCGTTTGTTGAGGTGATATTTTAACAAAAATAATAAGTGCACCTTGGAACTTTAAAAGGTTATTTAACATGATTACGGGATGGTTTGAAATGGGTCCGATGTAACCTCCAAGGCAATTAGCAGTAACAAATTATTTGAACCGAACTGTAAAACAACATACATACCATCACGCCTGTATTCCCCGAAGGGTTAGGCAGAGGTGTACCAATGTACACCCACAGTTCGCCGGTATGTTTAGGTCCCATGTAATAGGGGGCGAGCCTATTGCCATTAACCGGGCACTAATCCTAACTCCGAGCTGCTACTGAGAATTTCATAGAAAATCCCAATAACACTTTTTGCTCGACCTGGGAATCGAACCCAGGACCTCTAGCGTAGCAGTCGCGCTTAGGACCACTAGGCTAACGAGGCAGGTACTGTAAAACAAAACGGTTTTAATTCTTTCTTCTTATTTTTTTACGACCTTTTACTTTCTTAACCCCCGACGCAAAAACGACGGGGTGTTATAAGTTTGACGTGTCTGTGCGTGTGTGTGGCATCGTAGCTCCCGAACGCATGAACCGATTTTGATTTCGTTTTTTTTGTTTGATGGAAATCGGTTCAGTGGTTTCAAAGTTATGAGCTCTTTTTTTAGATGCGATAGGGATTTTAATTCTTCTGTCGGGGGTTACTAAAATTTTTTTAATTGCATAAATAATTCCTTTCTGATCTGATTAAAATGGAGGTAGAAAGAAAAATATATAAAGTAGGTACTTATTTACCACATAATTATATTTAAATTAATGTCATTATCATACTTAATTATGGAGATTAAAAATCATAGCTGTATTAACATTTGTATACTATTAATAATAATATTCATTTATGTCGGGTAACTAGGCCCATTGAAGTCAATTCTTATCCAAACAAAATCTTAGAACATTTCACATTTGACGTTAAGAAACATAATATAATAATAAAATACAATAATAATACTATTATCATTATAGAAAAAAAAGAACTTTAATTTCCGTGATATTGCTACCATTACGTCAAGACTTCAAGTTTGTTACATATTTTATTCCGCGTTTCACGTAATCAGTAAGACAGAATCGTAATGCAAGATTTATTTATGCACATTTTGTTTTTTTAGGGTTCCATATCAATTCCAACGGGACCCTTTTACCAAGCCTCTGCTGTCTGTCTGTCTGTCAGCGGGCTGTATTACATGAACCGTAATAGGTAGAGAGTTCCAATTTTAAAAGTGTTTTAACAAAAAAATAAAATAAAGTAAATAATTATAAGGGGTTCCAATTCAAGAAACGTGCTTTCGAATGTAGTTTAGAATATTGTACAATGGTACGGAACCATTCGTGTGCCAGCCCGATTTGCGTTTAGTCGTTTTTTTTTTGGCTCATTATACGAGTATAGAATTTTCTTATATGTCGTCTGCGTCTGCGACAAATCGCAGTGTTCTCGGTGTTGGTTCCCATATAGAACAAATATTTGAATGGCCTACAGGTTGTTTGTTCTGGGTCTGACTGAGTGTGTACTGTGTATGTGAGTTTGTGTTTGTAAATAAATGTAATCACGGTAGGTATAAGAAAAAATCTTTATTATTGTTCTTTAATATTTCCTATGGGAAATGTTCTCTTACTATTAGGTTATTGTTTTGTTCTCAACACAAAAATATCCTCTAAGCGATTCGATAGCGTCCAGCAGTAGCAGCAGCAGTATTCTTATATCCGATCATTAGCATCCATTATTTCTGATTGCAACATGTTACAATATATTCCCATTTTAGTGATAATTGGTTTCATCAATCTTTAATAAGCTCAGACATTGAACATTCCAATCTGCCAATGCTAGAATTAATTAGTTTTATTGAACTCAGTATAAAGATTAATGTTATTGACAGTAAATGAAACTGTTTTAAACGTAAATGTCAAGTGAAACCGATTTTAATTACCATTATTTATAACCGATTTTAATTTGTATCTGGAGCGCAAAGATGCGTTAAAGGAAAACAAATTACTGATTATTTTTGTACGCACGCGCCTCAAAGAGATGTCACCATAATAGACGGGGCCTGCAAGGGCCGGTGCCTCCCAGAGTTGTGGAATTTGTTCAAAAGTCTTACCACGGGCTTGGAACGCTAAGGGCATTAGGAGGAACACAGATGGGTTTTACTCAGTAAGAGACTGACAATCCCTTCCGTTCTGCCCAGTAGTATTTAGTATTTTAGATTGTTTTTGATTTCCAATCCTTAAAAAAAGAAGTGTACTTTATGACAATGTTAAATAAAAAAATAAATTATTTAATTAGTTTGCTAACTAAATTGAGCAATGTGAGAGATTGCATGTTACATTGCCATCGACACACGAACTTTACGGATAAGACTGTTTTCTTATTTAGCAGTGCTGAAATCTGAATAAACTTTATTGTAAGCTACATATTTATGCTTCTTGTGGTCTGCAGCAAAAGGAATTTCTCAGACACTTCTAGTAACTTTCAGGAATGTTCGCATTTTAATCTATCAAAAATGCCTCAATTTATTTACCTTAATTAATTCATTACTTATCATTAAGACATTTTTAATTGGCTTTCTGGATAATACGTAAAAAGTATGGTCTACATTAAGTGTCTGCTCACTAAATCGCTACAAATACCTACACAGACATAGCACCAACCGAAAGAGAGTAGGCTATTATGAAAAGTAAAACCCAAAGCTCCAAATACTTAATTCAACACCCAGATAAACTTGCAAAAAACAAAACTTATCAATGGACCTACTTACAAAAAAAATAGCACAGAAATCGATCCATACATTTCTAATGATATACTGAAGGCTCGCATTACGTACTCTCGATGTATACATATGTATAGTTAGTTATATATACATGTCAACGAGTTGTGTTATCGATACTTTAATCGGATTACGACGTGCCTAAAGTGTCTGGTCCAGCCTGTTCGGACACGTCACATTAGGACTGGGATACATGAAGCATGTTGAATGTATGCTAGTTGTTAATTTGGTAGTCTTCTTAGCGTTGCGATGACAGATACAGAAATTATATTGTTTAATTTGGCCACTCTGACTGCGTTGTCGGTGGCAGCCATTAAATTTTTCTGCGTGATGCTGTTAGAGCATGTAGGGCACGATGTGAGATGGGCCATCGTGTATGCTGTAGCGCACAGATAGCTCAAGTCGCTACCATCACTGAATCCCCACGTAAACATGTTGACTTTGCTTCCAACCGACCTGAGTTCGGAGTCTATTTAAGGACTTCCAGATCGGCCATAGCAATTTATGTTCAGGCGGAGGACTCTCCGCAGGTGTCACAAATGGATTTAGTACGGAGACTCCTTCTTTTCAGGTTTTCCATTTGGTAGTGGAAACTAATGAAGGAACCTCGTTATCATAACTAGCTTCTGCTAATGACGTCAAGTGCAGGTACCAACCTACTATAAAGCATAGCTCATGACGTACAACTACGATGTAGTGTCATCGAGACATATTTTTGGTTATTGAATCAGTATTACCTAGAGATCATCTCTAATAACAAACAAACAATTTTACCTCATTATAATATTAATTTAGATATAGATCAATAGATATCTGACAAATATGAGGCAGTCAATGCTGTATAAAGGGCTGTTCCAGAAGTCGCAATAAACAATGAAACTGTAGTCATAATGCTTAACAAAAATAAACCTAATAGACTATAACAACATACCATCACGCTTGTATTCCCCGAAGGGTTAGGCAGAGGTGTACCAATTTACACCCACAGTTCGCCGGTATGTTTAGGTCCCATGTAATAGGGGGCGAGCCTATTGCCATTAACCGGGCACAAATCCTAACTCCGAGCTGCTAGTGAGAAATTCCAAATGGAAAAACCCAATAATACTTTTTGCTCGACCTGGGAATCGAACCCAGGACCTAATGCTCATCAGTCGCGCTTGTGATCACGAGACCAACGGGGCAGTCTACAACATATTATTTATAAATACATCAATAGGTAGCCATACATAATTGCATAAGAAAATATAACACATTCAAAAAAAAATAGCCTAACGATAAAGATAATAGCTGATGATAATTATGCTGTATAACATTCATTACTTTATTAAACAGTAGGCACAGTAAAGCTGCCCCGTTGGTCTCGTGGTCGCAAGCGCGACTGAAAAGCATGGGGTCCTGGGTTCGATTCCCAGGTCGAGCAAAGTGTTATTGGGTTTTTCCATTAGGAATTTCTCAGCAGCAGCCCGCAGTTTGGATCTGTGCCCGGTTAATGGCATTAGGCTCACCCCCTATTATATGGGACCTAAAAATCATACTGGCGAACTGTGGGTGTCCATTGGTACACCTCTGCCTAACCCTTCGGGGAATACAGGCGTGATGGTATGCATAGTAAAATGTAAAATATTTAAGACCATTATAATGAGACGTTAAAATTCTCACCAACGATAAAACTACTAATCAGAATGTTAATAGTCTACTAAACCAAATGTAGAAAACCGGTACGGTGTTTCTTCATGCAAAGATCCAGAGACATTCTACAGCATTTCCCTTAGTTCCACTACAAATGTTACAGAACGACAGTAGTTTGAAATATAACCTTTTAAAAAAAACACGCTGGAAAGCTAAAATAGTTTACAATTAAATAAGTTAAGTATATTGAACACTCGGTTTCATGAACGATAAAAATAATGTGAAAAATTGGCAGTCAGTGCTTGCTCTAATTCGTTGACAGAAATGAACAACCAATTACTGCAGATCACGCGCGTTGACATTTTGTTACATTAATTTAATTTTTTCTTTGTGTTTCCCTCGAAAAATCGAGTGTTAAGGTTTTTCTTTTAACCTGACTTCCTGCATTTTATCAGTGCCCAGAAGGCAAATTCGACTACTAACTAAATGACTGTCAAATTCAAGCCGCAATGTAGACTCAGTGTAAAGGAAACCAATTCTCGTGACTAAACCCTTTCAAAATCCAGTCGCAAATTCGCAAATTAGACATATTTTTAAATTGTCCATCTGACGATTTTACCTACTGGAAACCACTTTAAATTTCCACATAGCCATACTCAAAGAAACACTCGTATCGAAATTATATATCAAGTGGTACTACACTAACAAAAATATATTTCGTAATAAATTATTATATTCATACGAGCATATTGCTGAGCCGTCTACCCGGGGCTTAAGATGCCAAGTGTGACACCTAGTTTAACACTTCGTTAGATAGAAATAAATCTTACATTATATCTTATTCGACAATCAGTCAAGGGTAGTCGGTAAATAAGTGGTTTCTTTTTGCTTCAGGGCAAATTAGCTCATAAGATTTGTACCATTCCATTTACTATTGAATGCATTATTTTGAAGGTGCACACAAACAAGATAGTTTATCGTGAATAGAATATTGTGTTTGTTTTGACGTTTTTGACCGTAAGTCTAAATAGTTGACAGTGTTCACGGCATTGGGTTACAGTAATGTGCTGTGTAGTGGCCAGCGCAAACTTAGTGTTAAGTCAACTCTAGTTAACGCGAGTTCATCGCTAGCAAAGACAGAGCAATACTCAAGCATTTTTCATTGCTTAATTGATATAGTACTAGAAAGTGTTAGAAATTGAGTTGAAAATAGTATGAATGCAATATAATTCTGTGCGGCATTTTTTATGTAAACTGCAATTACGCAATCTATAACTCTTTCCTAGTTTAACTTAACTTCATTATCAATTAATAGGTAAATATAAATGCTTTGCTGGCCGGAGTAGTCTTGGGTCAACAGCACGGTTCCCAATGATTAAGATCGATATACCTCTTGTTATTATAGCAATAATTATCATGATTAAAATCGGATATTATCAAGCAACAACCTTTACTTAACTGCCATTATTTAACAACATTGATAATAAATTACCCACAATTATCAATCAACGTAATCTTTAATTTTTATAATAATTTTGTGACTAAAATAAAAACTAATAAAATTCTTTTAAGAAAAATATTAATGTGAACTAACTAACTAACAAAAGAGCTGATAACTTTGAAACCGCTGAACCGATTTCCATGAAACATAGCAAGAACACTCTCGACTAATTCATCTTTCAAACAAAAGAAACAAAATCAAAATCGGTTCATGTGTTTGGGAGCTACGATACCACAGACAGACACACACAAACACACACGTTGTTTTTGCGTCGGGGGTTAGTCAAAGAGATTATTCTGTGGAATTTCTTTCTCATCCTTCTCAAGAAAATAATTTCGATTAATCCACGGGTTCGCAACCGCGCATGACCAAGTACCAAAGTCACTTCCATTTTATGTGTACATTCAAAGTTTATCTTGGACATCAGTTTATCTTGAACATTGGCAAAAAGAAACATCGTGAGGAAACCTGCATTTAAAATTACTATGAGTCTGAAATCACCAATTCGCCTTGAGCAAGCGTGGCGATCAATGCTCGTCTTCTCTGTAGAAAAAGATGGTGGGACAGTAACAGGCTGATGTTATTATTATATTTGTTTGTGTTATGTCATTATTTATTTGAAACTGGCTTCTGCCCGCGACTTCGACCGCGTCAAAGTTAATATTATTCTACGGGAACCGTACATTTTTCTGGAATAAAAAGTATGCTATGTGCTATTTAAGACTATAATCTATCTTTGTGCCAAATTTCATCTAGATCCGTTCAGCTGTTCTTGCATAATTGAGTTACAAACATTCATTCATCCTCACAAACTTTCGCATTTATTATACTTACTTAGGGTGTTAGGGTATACTGCCCCGTAGGTCACAAGCGTGACTGTTGAGCGTGGGGTCCAGGGTTCGATTCCCAGGTCGGGCAAAAAGTGCTATTGGGTTTTTCCATTAGGATTTGCTCAGTAGCAGCCCGGAATTTGGAAGCTGGTGGTGTGACACCCCCGTGTCTCGGAAAGCACGTAAAGCCGTTGGTCCCGGCTGTCATTCGTAGATCTTTGACAGTCGTTACGGATAGTTAGACGCCAGGAAGTCTGACAACCAGTCTAACCAAGAGGTATCGTGTTGCCCAGTAAATGGATTGTAGAGGTCAGATAGGCAGTCGCTCCATGTAAAACACTGGTACTCAGCTGCATCCGGTTAGACTGGGAGCCGACCCCAACATAGTTGGGAAAAGGCTAAGTAGATGATGACTTAGGGTGTTAGGGTAAACGAGGGACTTACTTTACTAATGAACAACTTTTACTATAGTACGAAAAGTAAAATCGAAAAAAAAGCAACTGCTCCGTACATATACATAAGTTCGCATAACTCGACAACATGTATTGTAAGGAACAGCTGATGTTTTTTTGCAATTTTAAGTTTGATTTGATATTGAAAGTGGCTTATTTTCATAAGCACTACTCTCCTTTAAAGTAACTGCCTCGGTAGCCTAGTGGTCCTAAGCGCGACTGCTACGCTAGAGGTCTTGAGTTCGATTCCCAGGTCGGGCAAAAAGTGTTATTGAGTATTTTAGGATTTGTGCCCGGTTAATGGCAATAGGCTCGCTCCCTCTTACATGGGACTTCAACATACCGGCGAACTAAGTGTACATTGTTACACCTCTGCCTAATCCTTCGGGGAATACAGGCGTGATGGTATGTTATGTGTCCTCTAAAGTATGTCCCTTGTTTAAACTAACACCTTACATAAGATACAAAATTATCAATGAATATTTATCGCGAACCCCACTTTGAACCCTGCTCAAGAGTCTCAGTATACTCTAGTAGTTACTAGTAAGCTAGTTGAGCCGGGGCTTAGAATGGCTATTTTTTTTTTCTATTACTGTTTATGTCTGCACGACACCATAAAGGCGGTCTCCAGCTGTGATTGACGCTCCTGGCTACGCATACAAAAAAGTGTAAAGTATTTCAAGTGAGAACGATGTAATCTATACTAATTTTATAAAGCTGAAGAGTTTGGTTGTTTGGTTAAACGCGCTTATCTCAGGAACTTCTCGTTAGAATTGAAAAAATCTTTTAGTATTGGATAGTTCGTTTATCGAGGAAGGCTATAGGCTATATAACATCACGCTACGACCAGAAGGTGCTGACCAGTAACCTAAAACGTAACTTACTGCGGGAGAAAAAAACTAGGCGAACGAAGTCGCTGGCAGAACCTAGTAATATATAACAGTGCCGTAGCTTTCTTGGTTGTAAGCCTTATATAGTAATAATACAGGCCTTCCCAGACAGTTGGGATCCGTAGGTCGATTTCTATGATATCCCACACACACATAAGGTATGTACGCAACCTAATATTTTCCGCGGGTTGTTCGAAAGAGATACCGCGCCCCTGGAACGCAAAGGGCACAAGAAGGAACATGGATGAGTTTTAGTCAGTAAAAGTCTGACACTCCCTCGCGTCCCGCCCAGGGCAGGGGAAAAAAAACCTAATATTTTATCTCCTCTGTGATAATATCACACATGCATAATGAGGACAGGCCCTATTGCTTAAACCTAATATTAACACGATTTATTGAGGAAAAGTAAGATGATTATCAAGGCCTATTTTGAGCTCGAATAGATTAGCATACCAAAAGCGAAACTGGCTTTTTGAATCTGTAAGCCGCGGTAATAAAACACCACACTTAATAGAGAATTATAATGTTCTCTAAGATGATAAGAATATAATTATGTTTATGCAGGTAAGCATTATGATTTTAGAGCTAGACATGAAATGTTATTTCAAAACCTACTTCTGCACAAAGGAAGACAATCTCAAAACCTCTTTGCCCCCTTTGAGGGAAAGAAAAAAAATCAACAACGCCATACTTTACTTTGGTTTGCGTTCGTGGCAAGTTTTGAGTTGAATATCCCTAGAAATAAGTTTCTTTCAACCCTTTTTTTTTGTTTTTTTTTGGTGGGTGGGAAATCATCAAATAACTTCTCCCGCCCTGGGCGGGGCGGGAGGGAGTGTCAGATTTTTACTGACTAAAACCCACCCATGTTCCTTCTTGTGCCCTTTGCGTTCTGGGGGCGCGGTATCTCTTGCGAACAACCCGCAGAATTCTTTCACCCCTTAGGGGTTGAATTTTCAAAAATCTTTTCTTAATGCTCTTCCACTTCATTAAAGTAAGCACTCTAGCCATTGATGAAAACCGCATCAAAATCCTTTGCGAAGTTTAGAAGATCTAAGCGTACAGACGGCGGGTAGCTACTTTGTTTTATACTGTGTTTAAATTGGAGGTAGGTAAGTACTAATATCAAAGAAATCAAGTCCACTCCAAATCTCTATTACAATATACCTTGTAAATATTTAGTCAAGTACTTAGTAGAATCTGAACAGTTCTTTTAGTTCGCCCAGTGGGTGTAAACATCTAATGGAAGACATATGTAACGTTTCGTTGAAGTGACGAGCCGTCGACGTTCAGACGTTTCAAGCTCGCACTCAAGCAAATTGAATTTCAATTACAGACGTCGCGTCGCGTCGGTGCTTGCTGAATGCATTCCTAGGGCTTTTGAAAGGGATGCCAAACTGTTTTGATTATCTACCAATTTGTTTTATTTTAAAATGGTCCTGATTTATAGTTTGTCGACGATCGTTTATAGTTATTGTGATTTTAGACAGCGTATTTATTTTTTAAGATTTAAAGTGCTAGAATTTGGAAACGAACATAATATCTGACTCTTAAAAGTCGCGCGTATTAGGATAATTTAACCAATGAGGTACGGGCGGATAGTAGCTGTATTATTATTCTGTAATCTGTAAGATAAATTGCCATCTAAATATTTTAACTGTAGATGCAATATTTAAACAAAACAAATCTCAACTAAACGAAAGCAATTGAAGCGCATGACTCTTTTACAATTGAAATATTCATGAAACTTCTAAAGATGATCAAATGATAAAGCACAATAAGTTGTCATTGAGTGGCTACTCTATTTTTAGACCACCTACACAACAAGCCACTAGGCACTCAGACTGTGAACTGTTCATCATAAACGACTATGCAATCAATTTTACCCGTTCCTCACATTGTTGTTCTATAAATTAAATATGGCCGCCAGCTTGAGTAAAATAACATGTTATGCTAGATATTGTCCCAAATAACTAATTAAATAATTACCAAAATATGTTATTAGTGGTATTACATTTTTACCGCCATCTATATTCACACCATATAAGCTTGCCAGCGCCATCTGTTGTCGAGTAGCATGTACCAATATACTTTGTACTAATCAAGTTAGATGGCGCTATTTTAAAATATCGTTACTACACAAAAACAGGAAAATAAGAAAAATTACTTATTTCTATTTGATCTAAATAGGTTTTTAGTATTGAGTAAGCTTCTACCCGCGACTTCGTCTGCGTCAAATTTGATATATTATCCCACGGAAACCGTACATTTTTCCGGGATATAAAATATTCTATGTTATTATTCCACACTACAATCTATCTCCTTGCCGAATTTCATCCAGATCCGTTCAGCCGTTTAAGCGTGTAAGAGTGACAATCATCCATCCATCCATCCTCACAAACTTTCGGATTTATAATTTTTGTAGGAAGTAGGATTAAGAGTACAGAAGGATACCTTTATAATTAAGCATAGTTTTGTCGAAGCGAGCCAACCTGCAATCTTTGAATAATTCATTTAATGAGGTAGGTACATAAAACTAATTCAATATGCCAAAATGTGAAATAAAGTGTATTAATGTGTATGAATGTGTGTAAATCAGAAACATGTTTCTAAAATGTAAAAAATAATCTGAAAAACTTTGTCTACCAAATCAGCGAAGAACCATATTTTGCAATCATATCAAAATTATTATTAATGTAACTGCCTCGGTAGCCTAATGGTCCTAAGCGCGACTGCTACGCTAGAGGTCTTGGGTTCGATTCCCAAGTCGAGCAAAAAATGTTATTGGATTATTCTATGAAATTCTTAGTAGCAGCTCGGAGTTAGGATTTGTGCCCGGTTAATGGCAATAGGCTCGCCCCCTAAACATGGGACCTAAACATACCGGAGAACTGTGGGTGTACAGGTACACCTCTGCCTAACCCTTCGGGGAATACAGGCGTGATGGTGGTGTATGTTGTATTATTAATGTGTTTCTAACAAATGAACATTAAATGAAATCATTTTTCGAATTATGACAACTGCAGCTGTGGTGAACCACATCTCACTCACCCCTTTTTATCCATTGTAAAATACATACCAACAACATTCATAATAATATTTTCGCTCTTACCTTGACAAACCTACCTATTAAAAATCCCTACCGCAACTAACAAAAGAGCTGATAACTTTGAAACCGATGAACCGATTTCCATCAAACATAACTAAGAACACTCCCGACTAATTCATCTTTCAAACAAAACAAACAAAATCATAATCGGTTCCTGCGCTCGGGAGCTACGATGACACACACACACACACTGACACGTCAAACTTATAACACCCCGTCGTTTCTGCGTCGGGGGTTAAAAAGTAGACTCTTGCAAACTTAATAAATATTGTAAGCAGGTATTTAGGTAGCTTTGACGGCACGGTCGGTAGGCCTGGGCGATTGGCTACGTGTCGCGGGTTCCATTCCCCCACGGAGCAGTCATTTCGTATAGCCTACAGATAGTTGTTCCGGGTCTGGCTACTTGTATATGTGAGTTTTTATGTTTGTAATACAAAAGGTAAGTACTTAAATCAGATATAAGTATTTTGGTTGACTGCACGACACCCATGTGGTACTTACCTGAAAAATTAAAGCCCTTTTATGGCCAAGAAAGTTTTTTGAATTAATAATCCAGTAGATGTTTTTTCATAGTAAAACATATTATAATGATACTACCAAGCTAGGTATGACATAACATAACATACCATCACGCCTGTATTCCCCAGAGGGTTAGGCAGAGGTGTACTAATGTACACCCACAGGTCCCCGATATGTTTTTAGGTCCCATGTAATAGAGGGCAAGTTTATTGCCATTTACCGGGCACAAATTCTAACTGCGAGCTGCTACTGAGAAATTCATAGAAAAACCCAATAACACTTTTTGCTCGAACCCAAGACCTCTGGCGTAGCAGTCGCGCTTAGGACCACTAAGCCAACGAGGCAGTTCAAGGTCTACCTAGATATGCCCTCATTATGATCCATTTATCAATCTAGGTATAAGTATAATTTACGGTTTATCAATTGATTATAACATTATAATTATTATATAAATCAATGAACATTAACATAATAACCTGGTAGGTAATTATTACTCTTTCACAAAACAGTTTGATCCTATATTTTTAAGGTCAAAACAGTTATCAAGGTCAAATAACAAATTCATTAAAATTGCACAGTATTAGTGATTCTAGTACCTATTTTGCATAATAATTATCTATGATATATTACATGAGCTGATTAGGAAATAAAGCAGAAATCTATAAATATAACGTTCGCCAAATTCCTCTCATGGTCATTTTTTTCTACGTAAGCAAAGTGACGGAACTGGCAGATAGCCCACCAGTTGGTGAGTTCTGTAAAATCTTACTCGGTGAGTTTAGGTGAAATGAGCCCATGATTAACAGCTCACCTTAAGGCCACTGAGATTTTGTCCAGAATTGCACTGATGATTAGCTATACATACATACAAACAAACCATCACGCCTGTATTCCCCGAAGGGTTAGGCAGAGGTGTACCTGTGTACACTCACAGCTCGACGGACACCTATATTTCGCGGGTAAGTATGTTTTGGTCCCATAGAGGGCGAGCCTATTGCCATTAACCGGAAACAAATCCTAACTCCGAGCTGCTACTGAGAATTTCATAGAAAAACCCAATAACACTTTTTGCTATACCTGGGAATCGAACCCAAGACCTCAAGCGTAGCAGTCGCGCTTAGGACCACTAGGCTAACGAGGCAGGAATTAATAAGAGAGTGTTCTAATTATAATATACTTTTCGTGTCGTTTACGTTCGTTCGATTGAGCTGTGTCGAAACGAGCTCCGTGTTTTAAATTCGAGATACGTGCAAAACCGGAATAAACCTCTTAGTAAAATATACTGTGACGTTCCACTACAAGTGTACTCTATAGTAGTGAAAACCGAACTTAAAAATAACAAGTGGTTCTCAAGTTATAACCATTTTTACCAACAAATTTCAAATAACGAACTCAAGGAAAAAACACAGTGTTAACTAATTGGAAAGAGTCGCGTTTTGTGTCGTTCTGTGTCAAACGTAGCGGTATCGCTCCGCCCACTGTGCACGGTGGCGCTCGGTGTCCCCTAGTTGGAAAGGATCGCGTTCTGTGTCATTCCGTGTCACTTAGCGTATTGTTGATACACAACTGGCTGACCGCGAGTTAACGCTCGCCTACTTTTTCGCTAGTCTACGCGTTGGGTGATTATTACCGTGATTACACGTATTTATTACTGCATACCGGTTAATAATGTCTACATTGGCGGACAAATTAATGATTTGGGGATGCTGCGATGGTGGATTGGATGAAGGAAATTACCGTAATTGCACGATTTGTGAAAAAGCATTTCACCTTGCCTGCTTAACAAATTACGACGAAGAGCTCCTCGCCTCCAATGCTTGGAATTGCCCGACCTGCTCTAGCAAAAATCCTAAAGTGCCCAGGGATGATAATACGCCTATTCGGTTCAATGCTAACGTTGCCGTGAGAGGCGCTAAGAGACAAGCATTGCACTCGCCCCCAAATTCCTGTAATACCTTGACAACCGATGACATCCGTAATGTTGTACAAGACGTACTGCAAGATCAGCTCAGCAGTATGCTTTTAAAAATCAATGATAGCATAAGCGTATTAATGACTGAGGAACTTCGATCAGTAAAACAGGAACTCAAAAACGCAAAAGAGTCTATAAATGCTGTAAAAACCCAAATTGGGGATATTGTCACTGAGCACGTAGACGTTAAACTAACTATGAAGAACCTGACGATTCAAAACTCTTTTATGCAGCACACTATCACGGAACTGAGCACTAGACTACATCGTCTGGAACAAAACTTTCACAGTAAGCCACTAGCATCTGCACCCAGTACCGAGCAGGACATCTCAACTGAGCCTCTCTCTGAACCAGCTGAACCAGCCCCCCCTTGTGCCAGCTCAAGTGAGCCCAATACCGATTCTGCGCCAGCTGAAATGGTGGCGCAGACTGCTTCTTCTAATTCACAAGCATTAGACTCCCAGGAATGGACACGAGTAACAAAAAAATCTAAAAATCGTCGCCCAGTGTCAATTCAAGGAGCTGCTGGCCCTAGTGTAACATCACTAAGGGCCGTAGAAGCCCGTAAGTACTTACACCTGTGGAACATGGAGTCTACAGCCGATGAAATTAGAGACTATCTTCGCACTTTATGTGGCGCCGATACTTGTACCGTTGATGAACTAACTCCGAAAGGAAACTACAAGTCATACAAAATTGGCGTTACCATTGCATGCTATGAACGCTGCTATTCCGCAGATGTGTGGCCGGTAAACGCAAGAATCAAGGCTTGGATCAACTATAGGAAACCGTCCCCTGTCCAGTCTAATAGCCGGCGTGAAGTTGCTCCACAGCCCTTTCATGAGCGGCTTACACAGAGGGACAAGGCAGCATAGTGCTGGTACTGTGACCGGCCCTACAGCAGCTTTCAGAGCAAGCACCAGAGCTACGAAAATTAATTGTATATACCAGAATGTTCGTGGAATTAAATCAAAGCTCCGGATGTGGCGCAACAATCTGCACATAACCGAACAAGATTTAATAGCGGCCACAGAGACTTTCTTGGATACCTCGGTTGAAGATACAGAACTCGTCAATAGTGAGTGGAATGTGTTAAGGCGTGATAGAGGTACACCTTGTGGAGGCGTGCTGCTTATGGCACGCACCCCCATAGTCCTGCGCCGTCGACGCGAACTTGAGACAGACTGTGGTGAGGATCTTTGGTCGAGTTTCACGTGGCATGGTTCCTCTGTTTACGTGTGCGTTGTGTATATAAAACCAAGTGCCACTGACAGTGATTATATGAGCTGGTTTACAAAAGTGGAAAGTTTTATAAATGACTTAAATGGAACAGTTTTCATTTTGGGTGATATAAACTTAAACAGTGCTTCCTTAAATGTTCGCAATTATTATTGTTATTTTCTAACATTTTCTAATATGTGTGAAAGAAATATTGTTGAGAACATGCATGGGGGAATGTTGGATATTGTTTTAGTTCAGGAAAGCGCAAACTTATATGACGTTTCAGTAACAGCAGTTGAAGGTTTAGTGCCCCCTGATGCGTACCATCCGCCGTTGGACATCCAGGTACAGTTACAGTCATCTGATGAAAGTGAAAAACTTGAACCCAGTAATGTCGACCGTAGTAGGGATTGGAATTTCAAAAAATGTAATCGCAATCTGCTTTACGAACTTCTTTCCGAGGTATCTTGGGATGCAGTGACATCATCCAATGACGTTTGCACTAGCACTCAAGTTTTCTATGATATTGTTTACAGCTTATTTGACGCGTGTATCCCTAAAAAACGCCGAAACCGAAAGATAACTAGAAGATATCCTACCTGGTTTACTTCGGATATCATTCGGGACATCCAGAAAAAAGTGAAATTACATTCCGCCTGGAAAAAAAGTAACTGTGATTTAATATATAAGCAATTCTCTGAGTATAGATCTAACCTAAAGTCTCGTATATCGACTGCTTATGATACTTACATTAAGCGCATCGAAGGGAACATTAAGAAAAATCCCAAAGAATTCTGGCAGCATATTTCTAACCTAAGATCAAAAGGCGGGTTTGAGCCTAACGTAACCCACAAAGGTAAAATTCACAGTGGTGTAGCAGCTGCTGAAGCGTTCGCAGAATATTTCGCGAGCGTCTTCCAAGCTGAAGTACCAAACTTAGACCTCGAGAATATAGCCAATCCAAGCAACTCCAATATTAGCAATTACATTAATATACTAAACGTCACCGAAAGTGATATAAGCACCGGAATAAATAAAATAAAACTCAACAGTTCTATTGGTCCTGATAATATTCCTCCGTGGTTCTTAAAAGAGGGAAAGGAATTTCTTATTCGGCCCCTAAACCACATTTTTAATTTGGCACTAAAATCTGGAGTTTATCCGCCACAATGGAAGATATCACGTGTGACTCCCATACCGAAATCCGCAAATAAATCATCAGTCGATGAATTTCGTCCAATAGCGATACTTTCTTCTCCCGCGAAAGTTTTCGAGAATGTCCTACACCAAGGAATTTATAAGCAAGTAAAACAGTACCTGTGCAATGAGCAGCATGGCTTTCGCGAAAAAAGATCCGTCAATACTAACTTACTTACACTAGTTAATTATATCTCTACTAGTCTTGACCGCAGACGCCAGGTAGACGTTCTTTACTTTGATTTTCAAAAGGCGTTCGACAGAATCAACAATGACATCTTGCTGTCAAAACTCAGTGCGATAGGTGTTGCTCCAGGGCTTCTACGGCTCCTTGCAGATTATTTGCGGGACCGACAACAATTTGTCAGATTGGGTCTGTACGAGTCACTCCCATACCACACTCGCTCGGGTGTGAGTCAAGGTTCGGTAGTCGGCCCTCTCCTTTTCATTTTGGTAATCAATGACCTCCCAGATGTAGTTGCGAATGCTAGAGCCCTCTTATATGCTGATGACTTAAAGCTATATCTTGAAATAACATCTGAGCGCGATTGCCAAGCTCTGCAATCAGACATTGATTCAGTATATAAGTGGAGTTTGGAAAATAAAATGGAATTCAATCAATCAAAATGCTACGTGATGTCTTTCGGTCGAATGCGGCGCCCAGTCAACTTTATGTACAAACTAAATGGAGATACAATTACAAGAACTGATTCCATGAAAGACCTGGGAGTCATATTCGACCGTAAGCTTACTTTTCATGACCACATCACATCCACTGCTAAGGAGTCCTTCAGGCGCCTTGGCTTTGTTTTAAGGAACTGTCGTGACTTCCACAACCCCCACGTTATCAAGCTTGTTTATGGGGCATTGGTTCGTAGTAAGCTGGAGTCTAGTGCGTGCGTATGGAGTCCTTTTGAGAAGCAGTATGCGTTAGCTTTAGAAAAAGTTCAAAAAGCATTCCTTAGATACCTCTACAAGCACTTGCACGGGTTTTATCCCTTCTTGTATCCCACTAAATTCCTGTTGGGTTGTTTAGGTTTCAATTCTCTAGAAGTAAGACGGGCGCGCGATCAGATGATTGCAATATTTAAAATTCTTTGGGGTATTATTGATGTTCCTGATCTGCATAATGACATCTGCAAGCTATTTGTCCCAGACAATTACTGTCGTGGCAGGAAACACCGCTTACTGGCTGTTCCAACTTGCCGTACTGTGGCACACTCCAAGTCACCTATTCCCCGGACATTAGCCGCTATTAACGCTCTCCTGAACTCGAACACAGATCTAGATATGTTTGCGACTGAATGGAAGGTGATACTGTCAGAATGTTTGAATTTTTGTGAGAAGAATGCATGACTGTGTTAAATAAATTATATGTTAATTAAATAGTGTAATTGGCTTCGGCCGTTCTATTTAAATAAATAAATTAAATTAAATTAAATTAAATAAATAAGTACCTATTAAAATACCAACGGAATAAAACCTCTTTGGAAAAATACCTGGACTATCTATTACACCGTGGTATTTAAAATTGACGCACGTAGGAGTATCTATTCTGGCAAGGTCGATGATAGAACTTTGGTTACCAGAAGTATCGTCATGACTGGAATAATGTTCTCAACTGGCTAAAATAATATTTAAATCTAACATATTTTTATGGCGATTAACTATGTAGTAGGTGCGTTTGATGTTTGTGTGTATTTTGGGAATGTCCACAGCCAGTCAACCAAGTCTTGTACGTCTTCAATATGATAAGTAGATGTATCTATACATATATTTATCTCTGTCTAGCTTATTTAGTAATATTAATTTGATGTGTCATGTGGGAATGAGAAGTCCAAGTTGGGGTAAAATGGAGTTCTATTTGTAGAAATAAATCTTTAGATTTGGAATATTAAGTACGCATTAAAAAAAAAAGTAGTGCAAAGTTCACATTCTCGTAAAAGACTACATGTAAGTGCGTTTGTACACTGTTGGAACCGAATGTGTGAAAACTGAAATGTAAGTATTAAGCTACAAGTCGCCAACTCGCCATACATTTTAATTAGCACCATTAGTACTTAGGTTCGGACAGTCATTTCTCGGATCCGGATCCTATACAGTGCGCAAACACTCTGAATAAACGTTCAAATCGGTAAATTCTTATAATTGAAAGTGTTTTGTAGACTTTGAAATAAATTGTCATAATCAAATTCAAACTACTTCTGGCCACTTTCTTTACAGAACTAAATCGTTCACGTTTGCTTATTTTTAGATCTATGAACGTACTAGTGTAATGTATCAATTTGTCCTCATGATGATCTCAAAGATAGCATCAAAGCACATTGTTTCATTGTACACATTGGTAGGTACCACTCATAATAAATGATGGCCATGTCCAATTGTCCATGACTCTAAAGACACTTAGGAACTATTCACACGTAATGATTTTTAGCAGGCCAATATACAATACAAGTCGATGTTAATGTGTGGTAAGCCATGCTAGATACTTGCTGCATATTACTGTCCAAAATGTAAATTGAACTTTTTAAGTACTTGAAAATCTTTCCGAATGACGAACGAAAGCATAAATCAATAAGAATCTAAATCTTTTGCCAAGTTCGGGTTGAATAGCCTCTGAAGCACATTGCGTAATCATCAAGATGGAACTTTTTTTGCTTTAACGAACTTATTCTATTAACAAAAAACAGGCGACAAAAAAGCTTATGTGTATCATTCATTCATTGTGTTTTTTTTTGTGCCTGCTAAGGAGAACTTTGTGTTCTTCTAAGCAGACACAGACAAAATATATAAACCATTGGTAAATATCAGACCAAACAGTAGACGACAATTAAATATTTTGACACTCAAATATCTACTTCAAATATTAGCAAAAACGGACATAAAAAACGATAAAAATATATCGGTACCTATCTACCTGAGAAACGGCTATTTGCGTACGCGCTTAGTCGAACCTATATAATAATATATTCGTCCTAAGAATGTACTTAGAGATACCTACATAAACAAAACAGACCAATTGTCCGAAACAGCTGGTCAATTTCTATGTCAACGAATTCATCAGCGGCAATCAAGTTTAAAATGATAATGTAGTGAGCGAAGACCGATTGTGAACGTTTTGCGAAACTGAAGTGGAAATATGCGCCGGTCTCAACTCTAGTACCTACGCGACGTTCAAGCCGGTATAACGTTAGCTGTCAGTACGCGCCCGTGATTTTCGTAAATCGAACGCTGATCGAACATCAAATGTTATTTGAATTTTATTTTAGAATTTAAATATTTACTTCGGCTGTTTGTCTTTTTTACGAAATGCTAGCCAGTGTTATTCATTATGATAAATGGTCTAATTTAAATAGTGTACACAAATTCAGTTTCAATTTAAATTTAATTATTATATTCATAATGTCCATATTTGTTTAAAAGACCATAGTGGCACCCATCAATCAGCACACCAGTACCCAACGACTTACATGGCGCGAAGTATTTATGGTCATAATCTTGATCGTGTACAACAAAATAATTATTGTGTGTGATACAATGTATATGTGTTATGTAACGTAAACGATTCCAACATTAATCTTTAAATAAATTGTAATCTTGAATCTACAATAAATCTAACTAAAGAGGAAAAAATAACATGCCACATTTTAGCAACAGCAAAGACGTGGCTCTGAATACTCTAACAATAAGTTCTTAGAAATTCTGTTAAAGCTACTAGTATAAACAAGGGAAGGAAAAAACAGCTTGAAATGTTGCTAAAACTATTCAGAACACGAAGTGAGTTTAAATAGCTGTGTGTTATCTCATTGAAGTGAAGGCAAAAGAAGTTAAACAAGAATATACAAATGTTGGTCTGTTACACTTGCAATTTGGTCACGGTGAATTTCTGGGAAATTCAGACAGTTTCATAAATATTTCACACTCTGATTTTAGCATTTAGAGTAATAGTAATATTTTCTAAGAATGAAAACAAACCACTAAAGAATTATACGTTTTCAATAAAAGCTTTTTTATAGAGACAGAAATGAAAATAATATTTCTTCTGACGTCAAATCGAAAGCAAAGGCGTCGAGTTGAAGACCAGTCATATGATGACAATTGACCAATTATCACCTATTGTTACTACGATCACTTCTATTTCAGTACTAGTTTTAATGTTTACTTTATCTAGTAGAGTAAAGTTTATGCATCGTCGATTTGCAACGAGATCAACCTTCGATGTCGTCTTCCTGATCACAAAGATTTTCTTCTAAATACGTCCGTTTTGTTCTAATTTTACGACCTTTCAAACATCATACTAACTATAGCATTTTACGTCTATTTTGAGTCCTTTTATTACCATTTCTATGATATTTTATCGCTGTGTAAAATTTTAGTACGCGTCATTAAAAAGCATTATACGTGTCCATCCAAAGAGCACAGGATAATCACAAAGGTTTCCGGTTGATTTGCATTCAATACTATTGTAATGACAATAATAGTCTCTCAAGTGAAACTGATCTGAGAATCAACAGTACAGATGATTGATATTACAGATCTTTCTAAAAATAATGTTAGCGAAAATAACGTAATTCCGCGATGCTTTTTGACTATCGATATTTATGTTAAAAATTAATAATTCATACTGAACTGTAATTTGAGACACGACTTAAAAGCATTCTTTTGACTACTATTCGTTTTATCTGTAACAGCTTCTAGCAAAAAAAGCCTTTTAGCAAATGGCATGAAAGTATAGTTTGCAATATTATTTTCACCGACCAAACTTGTAGCGACAAAGACAGTTGAAATGCCTTGTCACAAGTTATATTTAGCTACTCTGCTTGAAAATGGTATTCTCCAAGCGTCTCTTGACAGCGTCTATCAACATTAATATCGGTACGTCTGGAATACAAAAATAGCTCACATCTTGTCGTACGCTATTTTTTCACCGGCGTGACATCAACCTGAAAGCCGTAGTAATTTTTAACGATTGGGACAGATGCAAAAGTTCTCAAAGCTCAATGTGTGTCAAGGACCCGCGAATTCCTTTAACAATTTCTTTTAATTGGACTCGACTAAACGAGGAGGCGACTAAGAGTGTTTTTTTTTAAACTTCGTAAATGTTTGTGACTAGAACACTAGATGTTTGACCTTAGATTATTTCGGACACAGATCCTCCATCTAGATCGCTCTCATAAATATTTGTTTAGACTGAACCAAATATAGGAAGCGTAAAGATTTGTTAGTGTTTTCTTTGGAAATTTAGCTGAATTTGCGCATGATTGATGATTTAGTCAAGATCTATACGTGGAAATATTTTGTGGTCTAAATTCAACTTACGTTTTGACGTTAGTCCATATTTCATGCTATGATTTAGTCTTTAGCCAAAGATGAAACAAAACAGGTCGAACAAATCAGTCATTGTCATTATACACATGGTCATGTACAGGGATTAGGGTTTTCTAATTCCTTGTTGGCAGACTTATTTGCTAAAAGTCTTTAATCATGCCTAAGATGTAAATAAACGCATATTCGTTATAACTTTGTTCAAATCCATCCATCCAGATATTTCCATGATATTATCCATCTATCTGAGATGAACGATTTGAGAATGTTAAATCTGTGTGTGTAGATGTTTTATACAGAACTCCGTCAGAATCTTATAATTTTGTTGTAAACTGCTTAAAATTAAGCTCATTTTTGCAAACACCACTCACACTTTTGATCACTGACGTCAAGACTGTCAACAAGTTTAAAATATTTTGCAGGAGCTTAATCGAGATTATGATAAAATCAACAAAGGAATCGTTCGCCATGTCGCATGATGTTATGCCATAAACATGATGCAATTACGCCATCAGGCCACTCCTAATCTAATGGTTTCGGTAGTTTCACCTCTGTCGCGATAACGTCAACCACCGTAAATAGCATTAGCCTGTAGTTTGTCAACTTTAGCTGAGCAATGTAAGGGTTCTGGTATATAGATATTCTGTGCATAGAAACTGGTTAGTTCATTGCATTTCATTGCTTGTAAATTTCCAGTCATTAAAGGCGTTTTTAAGGACGGGTTTTTCGAGCCACTTATAAATGCTTATTTTTGTATTCAGTTTCACGTAATTTCCATATTTTTATTAAGTCCTTCCTTTGAACTTGTTTTGAGTAAGACGATTCATCTTTTGCCACGAACGTGTTTAAAGCGGATTTCATTTGTACATAGCCCTAACCACCCGCTGTGACGTAAATGCTCTGATGAAGATTATCGGCCTTTAGATAAAATTAAATAACTCTTACATAATGACGCTCGTTACACTTACCATTATATTTGTAGTTACCTCATTTGCATCAATAACCATAATTCTTGTTTGTGATAGTTGAAATCTAAACTGTAGTACATCTGCTATTTGTTATGTTCCTTTCCAGCTAGATAATCTTACAAAAGCTTTAAATGCTAAATGTGGCATTTCCATTCTAAGGCCAAATTTTACAAATTTCTTTTACTTTCGTTATTTTCTACAATTTGATTGTTCATATTTGTTTCAATTTCTATATTAATAACTTTTCTTAACTATGTTTAAAGTACACTTAGTCGTATTTTTGAACCAAGGAAAATAGGGTGCAAAAACAGATCGATTCTGTTGTTCTGTTCTGTGTACTCGATATGTTTTGAATACACTATGTTTTTCCCGTGTCCAGTTCTATGTGTGGGCTGTGTTTAACACTCTGTCAGTCAAAGAAACGAAGCATTTGATGCACATTAAGATATATAAATGGATTGAGAAGTAAATCATTATGAATGGGTTATTCATTACGAGAAATGCGTATCATGATGTAATTACATGCGCGGTGTGTGTTTCGCTAAATAACCTGAAATATTACTTTATTTATCATCCAGTCAAGCTTTTACGAGTGATTGATGTTAAAAGTCTTGGCCAAGAATGTTATAAGGTAATTTATTTATTCGATAGCGGAGATCAGGCTGATGTTTATGTATAAAATGTCTTCGTTTCAGGGTTAAGCCTGTACGCACTTATTTACAATAAAATAGCTAAAAGTTATGTAGGTGGTTGTCCACTTTTAGAGTAACAAGTGGGTGACTATATTAGACGTAACTAAGATCTAAGTACCAAACATCTAAAAATATATTCAACAAGTTACGGAGCTATTAATAATATCAAAGATAATAAAGATATTAACAGGTGGATTCGTTCCACTATCGTAGTTGTGATAAGGGACAATTAAAATGAAGAGTTACTATAAAGATATTTATTGATATTAAGCTTAATGTAGCAGCACGCACTGGGCTTTGGTCCAAAATCAAAGAAAACGGGTCTAGGTCAACTTTTGTTGTCCACAATTATAAACTGTCGCGTGTTTACACCAACAGCACATATGGAACAAGTAGTGTAATTGATGATATAATCATATCTTATCAACTAATAAAGATGTTAAAGTAGTATATTGATAAAAATAAATATTGTTCAAATGTTTCATTAATGGAATTGCGATTTCTGTTCGATGAAAGCTATAGATTGTCACTTCTTTTGTTGTTCTTTCTTTCAGTATTAAGTACATCAGTTTCCATGTTAACTTTGTTTGAGCAGACACTAATTAATGAATCAGATGTTTGGCATTCATATGCCAAACATCTGATACTGAACAACTGATACTCATGTATCAGTTGTTGACCAACGGTGCCAAGACCAAAAATTCTACATCTCACACACTCGTTCTTCGTTCAACCCCTGAAGTTCTTCAACTCTTCCGAATTCTTCACTCAATGACGTAAGCTTAAAATAAACTCACGTTCGAGACACTGATGGATGAGTTAGTTAACAACATTTGGCAAAACACTAATAGGCGTACCACGATTGGTACTCCACATGGTTACAATGATGTCATGGTCCAAATACTTGGTGTCAATAGTACCACTGCTGCTGCATTGACCTTATCTGTACTTAGAAAGGCGTGATTAGTTGAACGACCTTTACCTACGAAAATATACATGATATATCACCTACACATAGCAACTGTTGCAATGTAACTACCTCTTCATTGTACGCTTGTGTTGCTCAATGATTCGGTCATTCAAGTGTTAATGAATAGGCAGACACAATGGCTGAATGAGAAATGTCAAGCATTAAAATTAATAGATGCCCGAACATATGTCTAAACAACTTGTCAATGTTTATTATGTGGGCTTAGTTCAATTAGATGGTGAATGGTCTATAATTTATGTGTGGAGTATGCCATGAAATCTCGTGTTGTCTGATGTATAAAATAGTTTTTGTATTGTTAGGTTCATACCTACATAATATTCCTTACACGACTATGAATTGTAGCTTTTTATTTGTAAATAACAATTGTGTTAAATAGCTACTGTCAGTGTATACTAATGTTATCTATGCTATATCCAAGCGTGCGAAATTAAGCATAATTATTTCGAGACCAGAATAATTAAAATTCACGTCAGACCTCAATTTATTAATAGTAGGTACTTGTTTCTTTTTTAGGCAGATAAAACTAAATTTCATTCAAGGATATAACGAATACAATTTCACTACACAATGTCCTTGCTCGAGGCAGCGTGTTGCAGGTATCAATTTGGTCTTTATTTTTGAACCATGCTTATTAATCTATGCCATTAATCATGTTTAATGAAAACCAATTAGAGCTTAGTTTGCCTGACGGGCAGCATGCACATACTGAAATATATTTCAATATGTGTGGCGCAAGTCATTGAGAGGTTGACTCACCGACTGACTGACACACTTGGGAATCGGACAATCAGTCGTCGCTACAATTTATATGGCAACGCTTGACATAGACGCTGACGACGTCACTTCAGTAGTTATTATAAAGTATCTACGTTTGACACTGGCTAGCAAAAATATTTTCAAATAAATGACAAAGGTGGATTTGAACAAGTCATAGATCAAGCACATAAAATGTTTTATCTTTCCGATGATATAGGTATTGATAACACGTCAACAGACGCAGTTTAACAGCTCCGTTCTAAGTAACGCGATACGAAACTTGAAATATTCGATAATACGATGTGGAGTTTTATAAAGTAACTTTTACTACTGACAAAGTGAGAAACTCAGTGTCCAAAATGTCGCAAACACACACAAAACAATGCCAGCTCGATCTTAACTACAAACTGGAGAAGAAATATTTGGAAATGAAACGCTTGGTCTTGGAGAAAACTGAAGAATTAAAACGGAGAGATAAAATTATAGCGTTGCTGGAACATGAGATTGATGAAAAAGATGGAACCATAAGATACCTCAAAAATGAAATAGACAAGTTTAGACAAGTCGTGAAGCCTCTGACGAGACAGTTGATAGACAGTCGCAGGAATGGCGTAGAGAGCGAGGAAGAATGCTTCGTGATGAAGACACCGGGCATTGAGAATACTAGAGTCTATCATGTTGGTGAACCGAGATTGAAGAGGACAGCTATCTCAGCGGAACCGCTGTCTTCGTTGACACAGGGTTGTGAAATGAAATTAGTGAAAATACCGAAAATCCAAAAGTGAGTATTTGTACCAAGTCAAGCAGCGCCATCGTTACCAGTTTTGCCTTTGAATTTCATAATAAATATTTTATGTGACTAATACTTAAGTATAAATATTATTCATTTTCTTAAAATATACGTACATACAAAAAGTAATAAGGACAATATTTTAGTGGTTATAAGAACAATTTTATTGCAAGGATATTGGGATATTTGCGACAAAACTTTCGTCAGTAGCTCGAGATTTAACATTTTGCTCTTAAAAATTAGAATTTTTAGAATTTCATGCAGCTACCAGTAAAATGCGGTTAACAAGGCGGCTCACATAGGTACAGTCATAACTATAACATAATAATATGTTATAATCATAGGTCTAAATAAAATATACTAATGATTGATTGTAATTGCAACCCGGTGATAGCTTAAATTAAATATTTTTTGCTCATTGCTTGTGAAGAAACGCTAGTGCAAAGATCGATTTTACTGATATAAGAATTATTCTTGGCCTTTAAAGTACGTACAGAAAAAAATCTCACAGTTCAATCGCACCAACTACAGAACTGATTTACATAAATTAGACAGTGATGTCGTGTTTTGAATCAAAATATTCGTGGGACTTTACTTTAGTACAAACAGAAACATACACTTGCAAAACGTCAGCGTCATTATTTTAAGGTAACAAATAATCTAACATTGTCTTCTCATGAATACTAATCGCATTCACGTTTCCTTTAGTAAATACTTTATTTGTCTTTTTAATTTAGGTAGGTTTAGTCACGATTTAGTACTTAACGTGTGTTTTAACTTCAATGTTCGTTCATCTTACAATGATCTCACGTTTTGTGCCTAATTTGTTTTAGCAATGACCGTGACTTTGTGACCTTACTTAACTTTAAGGAGCTCCCTCACTGGGAGTATTTGCTTGTAATGTGACAATTCTAAATTCGATTTGGGCATTTAATTTTCTTTTCATTACAGTGCTGCCGCATTAACTGATCTGCATTCGCCTTTTATGTCACAATCCAAGATTCGATTAGAGCTCGAATCTTAAATCGAATCTTAAATGTTACATTATAGGCAAATGCTTCCGGTGATAGCACCTTAATATTACAAATTGTATCATTACTGTAATATGCTTGGTTCTCCTTACTTACTGATGTAATGCTCGAATCTGAACTGTTATTATGGCAAAGCACCTTTATGAACACCTAGATCTGCTGGAAAGTTTTCATTTTATTTTTCTCGTCTATTTTTATTTACAATCACCTATTTATTTTTTATTCGATGAGTGGGCGCGAACATATTTATATTTTCACATTGAGTTTCATAGAATTTTGAACAATTTATGAACACGGAAGCTTTTACATAAAAAAAATCTGCATCGGGTCATGATATTGTGCTTCGAAATAATGTTCTACAGCCGATCATTTTCTAGGGGCATGTCAATAGTCAACGTCATCGATCAATCACTCAAGGTAATGATTGAATTTCTTCTCAGTACAGGCATCGCAAGGCACCGTGACAAGGTCAACGTGTTAGCTCGTGTGCCTTCGTTGATCCCATTTGGTATAATTACGTTCGAACTTTATGTGACGACTGTCCTCGCCGACGGCTTTGTCAACATTAGATCTTTTGAGACTTAAATTTATGAGCACTGGTTCAGATTTTTAGGACCATAATTTGGAGGTTTGCAAAGCGTGCTACATCGAGGAAGCACATTCAGTTCGGCATTCTTGATACAATATTATCAAAGTTTGTATTGAGATGCCATACCGAATGTGCCGACTTACCTAAGTGTGTACCACGCCTGCTTGCCACGTGCCGCCATTTTGAAGAATGTTAGCGTTCCGTGAACAAATTTTTGATGGCTCTAAAGTAGTCGAAAACAATTCGGCAGTGGTTTCTATATTTAGCTTTCTCGTAAATCGTAAAGTTGTGTAATAATAAATATGTATTTTCTACTGCTGCATGGATAGTTATGACGTATTTAGGTATAGGTCTTAATGGCGCAGTGGTTAGGACGCCCGCCTCTCATAATATATAAGGTTGTGGGTTCATACCCAGGCAAGTACCGATGTGACTTCTCTAATTCATATGTACTTTCTAAGTTTATCTTGGACATCACTGACATTGGCGTAGGAAAATATCGTTAGGAAACCTGAACTAATTTTATCTTCGTCTCAAATCACCAATCCGCCTAGTCCAAGCCTCGTGCCTTCTCTGTATGAGAAGAGGCCTTTGCCCTGCAGTGGGAAACAATAGGCTGGTATTATTACTACTTAGGTAGGTATATGATAAAAATCTGCATATGGTTTTTTGATTTATGACGGCACACAACCGAATGAGTTTATTTTAAATTTTCCTTGATTTATTTTCATATAATTTAATGGCTATTATTGTTATTAAATTCTCTTGATTAATAATGAAATAAAATAAATTTATCGTAACGTTATAAATAAAACATGATTATTTATTTATAACATAAATATTATCAGCTGGATACTATTAGTAACTATTATGGGAACTATTTATTTATCCTCTTTATGTATATATATTGATGTAAGTACGTTAAAAAAAAATATAACAAACATCCAATATTAACAGTAAGTTATATTAGATACATATGTAATCGAAACACATCTATGAATAAATAAATATTTTTTTTATGTTAAAAAGGAAAATTGGAAATCAAAATGATTGGGCATTTGCATTGAATTAATAGGTAAAATATAATAAGTAGGTCACTTATTGCTATTATTTATCTGTCTGTTTGTAATTCCAAATTACAAGCTTCTCACTAAATGCATATGAAGGTATATACGGTACTAACATAAAAAAAAAAAAAATAAAAATTGTTGTCTGTCTGTCTGTCGTTTGCTCCGGCTTATCTCCGAAATGGCTGGACCGATTGTGACGGGACTTTCACTCGCAGATAGCTGATGTTATAAGAAGTAACATAGGCTATTTTTATTTTTGCATAATTAAAAAAAAGGGTTATGCAAAAACAAAATGGTCTATACTAATATTATAAAGAGGAAAGATGTTTTGTTTGTTTGTAACGAATAGGCTCCGAAACTACTGGACCGATTTTAACCATTTTTTCACCAATAGATAGCTACTTTATTTCTGAGTAACATAGGCTATATAAAATCACGCTACAACCCACGGAAGCCGAGTAGTAACGAAAGACGCAACATAACGTGGGTGAAATAAGCCACGCGGACAACGTCGCTAACAGGACGCTAGTAGTAATATAAAAACATAAGTAGCACATAAATATAAAAACAGAAATAGAAACTTGTGGAAAAGGTTTTCACTAGAAATATCTGCCCACATTACAGACAAATTTTTTTGAACCATTATGCGGGTCATTACGGGTATGTATAGAAGGTGTAACTGAATTAACTGAAAACCTGAAAAGGGTTCTGTGAACTCATCATTATCAACAACTCTTACTATGTAACCAACTTGTTGAACTACATGAACAGAAATGTAGGTATGGATCAACAGCTTTTTTAATGTCATGTTTGAGACACTAGAAACAACGTAACATCCCAAAACAACATGTGTGCAATAATTAAATAAATAACGATTTTATTGTTGCCTATCAAACTTCTAACAATAAGCAAATTAATGCTGGGAATCGACTGTTAGTTTTGATATTAAAAAATCAGTTTAGATATGGTTTCCAAGTATGGGCTACTCTAGAAAAAAAGCTATCCCAATTATGATTGGGAGTAGTTCCTATGGGAACTACTACTTTGGGCATCGTTGAGTGTCCTTTTACATCAGTAATATGGGATGGAAAAGTGAAAATCGTTACTATAAATGATGTAAATGATTCTAGAATCCCCGCAGTTAATATTATTTCGTCGATTTAAAAAACAAATCAGCTCTTTTTAACCCCCGACGTGAAAACGACGTGGTGTTAAAAGTTGGACGTGTCTGTGTGTGTGTGTCTGTCTGTGGCATCGTAGCTCCCAAACGCATGGACCGATTTTGATTTAGTTTTTTTATTTGATAGGTATATTAGTCGGGAGTGTTGATGGAAATTGGTTCAGCGGTTTCGAAGTTATCAGCTCTTTTGTTAGCTGCGGCAGGGATTTAAAAAAAAAAATTGTATTTATATTGACCGTATAGGTGCACTTTTGTAAACATTAGCAATTTTTTTTTACTTACTGCCAAATTTTATAGCCGAGTTGGGGAGTCTATAATCATGAATTGAACCCATTGTAAAAGTCTTCGTTACGACGTCCCTTCAGGCTATCAACTCATAAATTACCATGGAAGTGCCTGTGCACGGCTATAAACAATGACTTAATGACTTATGCATGTCCTTCCGTCCGCTAGTAATACCATTTCATCATAGACAGGTCTAAGCCATGGTTTATGACACTAATTTACTGTCATAATTTAAAGGTTACTGTCATTAAAGTTGATAGGGCACTATTATTGAAACCGCCTTGTGCACAGGTACGGGAAGTAGTTACTATCTATAATGGTATAGAAAATTGAGAGACATTGTTTTGATCCAAGTCTTACAAGGTTTTGTTAGGAGAAATAAGCACTTCTTGCATCTATTACTTATATTTAGCTTATTTTTTAAGTAACCCCCGACAGAAGAATAAAAATCCCTTCCTCAGTTAACAAAAGAGCTGATAACTTTGAAACAGCTGAACAGATTTCTAGTAAACAGAGCTAAGAACACTCCCGACTAATATAACTACAAACAAAAAAAACTAAAATCAAAATCGGTTTATGCGTTCGGGAGCTACGATGCCACAGACAGACACACACAGACACGTCTAACTTATAACACCCCGTCGTTTTTGCGTCGGGGGTTAAAAAGGGCACAGGGTCACAAACTTATTGCCGACAGAGTTAACATTTTTGGTCGGTTATTAAAAAAAAGCAGCTGTTCCTTACATTGATTGATGATCCATCTTGTATGCGGCGTTTTTATAAATTAACAAAAAAAATATAACATGTTTTATGAGAAAAAAAGTGAAATATAAAAATTCAATCATAATAAGATACTATCTGTTTAGGCTGATATTATTGTTTATTTTAATTTTCATGGGGGCGTCATCTTTTTTGTTTTATTGAGTATTTAATTATCTTCCAATTTTTGACGTCACTGTTCCATTTATTGTCTAATCATATACCAAAGCTTACCACAGGAATATACTATCAGCTTTGCGAGCAACAAAGTGGAGGCAAAAAATTAAGGTATAGGTACCTAAACACTAGTTCGGTTTACAAATCCCTAAAATAGTTGATACACATATTTACCGGCCTAGGTTCATAAGCTCATTATCCACAGAAAGTAAAAATCGAATTTCCAGAATTCGAGTTTTACACAAGAGTCATAACAAAAATAATGGAACAAATTGGTAGCCAATAAGTTCATTGATTATCACTTAAGAAACCGAGTGCAGTTTTCAAATAATTCTAAAATTGTTATGTGTATGTTACAGATCACGGGAGCTGATAAAAGGTGCAATACTGGACAATGATTTCATGAAGAATCTGGAGATGACGCAGATCCGCGAAATCGTGGACTGCATGTATCCTGTGGAATATGCAGCTGGCAGTCTCATCATCAAGGAAGGAGATGTTGGCAGCATCGTCTATGTTATGGAAGGTAAGTTCTTATTTTATTACCACTAACGAATTTTTCATGTCAGAATACTATATCTCAGCCTGAAACTTATTTTAGCGCCATCTAGTGTGGAGTAGGAACTTAAAAGTGCTAACGATTTTACCGCCATCTTGTGGTAAAAAGTTAAAATTTATAGAAAAGCGTGTCCAAGGTTTCTTCTGAATGAGGCTAGATGGCGCTGTATATTTTGTCTATTTGATAGCAGATGGCGTTTTTTACGTAGTTTAGTTAGTCTGTTAGACCCTAGGTAGCGTGGATTAATTCGAGTCCTATTTTTTAATAGACGGCAATAATAATTATATTATATATAATGACGTAGTAGCTAAATGAAATTTGAGCGTTAGTGCCATAAGTTTTCAACATTTATTGAAACTATCATCATAATTCAACACTAAAATAAAGTACTTACCTAGCCAAGTTACATAACTTTAGTAGCATTACCACTACTTGTTAGGAGCCTGGTAACAGTAGCAATGAATAACTGAGCGATATTTGCAACCAACGGATTTCTCCTCCCAACAGTAATTTTCCGAAACATTGTTTTCCTCGCCTCGCATGTGTCTAATTTACGCGTCGAGTATCCTTCGCTTACAACACGTTTCCGGCGAGACCTGCTAAATAACAACCTCTCATAGTGTTTAGAAACAAACACAGTCATATTCATAGTTATACTACGCTCAAGTCAAGTAGATACTTTCCCTAAGCACGCTTGAGAAAGCGGAAAAGCAGCTGCCGTGACACCCGCGACTTTTCCTGCCAAGTATAGTCAAGCACAATTCCATGGTAACATTGATAGCGTCTTTATAACGTAGAAGTAGGGGCGATGTTTGTAGTTCAAGTATTATGAGTAATGTGTGGTTGACTGTACTTACTCTTACGACTGCATACTTCTGTCTGTGGACGAACAGGATAGAAACACTCGACAAGTTACTAGAAAATATATACATATACCTTATCTAGGTACCTATGCTCTCTATGTAATTTATGTGCATTTTATGTGTGTGTGTGTATTTATTATTAATCTGAATAATAAAATTATATGATATTCAATTTAATTTAATAAAAGTAAATTACATAACGTGCACCTTTTACAGATATAACATAATTTTAGTATTCAATAAATAATTATGAGGAAAATTAAAAATAGTAAATAACTGCCTCGTTGGCCTAGTGGTCCTAAGCGCGACTGCTACGCTAGAGGTCTTGGGTTCGATTCCCAGGTCGAGCAAAAAGTGTTATTTGGTTTTTCTATGAAATTCTCAGTAACAGCTCGGAGTTAGGATTTGTGCCCGGTTAATAGCAATAGGCTCGCCCCCTATTACATGGGACCTAAAAACATACCGGCGAACTGCGGGGGTACATTGTTACACCTCTGCCTAACCCTTCGGGGAATACAGGCGTAATGGTATGTGTGTAGTTAGATACTTACCTGACGTTGCTAAGGATTGAGTTTTCCTTATAACTATTCTATACTACATTACTATTCAATGCCAATTCGAAAACAATCTAACGTTTTTCCTTACTGAAAATGTTGTATTGATTATCGAAAACATACATATACTAGCAGCCACGAGTCGTGAGCAAAAACGGCAAGTTTATTTTTTAATTTTTGGGTTCGTTCTTGCGTTTTTTGGGGCGCCGACGCTGCACGCGGTCCGTTCGACAGACGGACCAATCGCATGCAGCGTTAGCGACCCAAAAAATCCAGAACGGAACCCAAAAACGCAAAAATAAACTTGAACGTTTGTGCCCACGACTCGTGGTGACTACTATAACTAAGTAAAGTTTAAACTGACTTCAGTCCCATTTTAAACAAACATTATTTTTTACCAACTCATTGTTGTTTCTGATACGTGTTCGGTGTTTCGGCAATAGAAGAACCAGCATTTATCCTTATTTAATTACTAGAAGTTTTTTTTTTATAATAACTCGAAAAAAAAATTAGTTAACCACACTACCTACCTACAACAGAAGGCTAGGTCTATTAATTAAAGGTTCAAAATCTAGTCTCGATCTCATCTCAATGAATCAATCAATGACATATTGAGACTGACATTAGATTGCGATGAACTACCTCGGTAGCCTAGTGGTCCTAAACGCGACTGCTACGCTAGAAGTCTTGGGTTCGATTCCCAAGTCGAGCAAAAAATGTTATTGGATTTTTCTATGAATTTCTCAGTAGCAGCTCGGAGTTAGAATTTGTGCCCGGTTAATGGCAATAGGCTCGCCCACTATTACATGGGACCTAAAAACATACCGGCAAACTGTGGGTGTAAATTGATACACCTCTGCCTAACCCTTTGGGAAATACAGGCGTGATGGACATACCATCACGCCTGTATTAGCAGATTAGATTGCAATCGTTCTTAAGTTAGTAGAATTGCCCCTGATCTATAGGTATTAACCTACATTTTAGCCAAAATTATAATAAGTATTCCATTTATATTTAAGTATTACATTTTCTTAGAACATTTAGCAACCTAATCAAAATTACAAAAAATTCCAAAATATCCTTACACAATTGCAAAATATTATTATGGCAATAGGCTCGCCCCCTATTACATGGGACCCAAACATACCGGCTAACTTTGGGTGTACATTGGTACACCTCTGTCTAACTCTTCGGGGAATACAGGCGTGATGGTATGTATGTTGTGTATTTCCTAGAAGTGTAGCAAGCTAATCAACATTACAAAAAAACCTTACACAATTGCAGCACAATAAGATCTTTTAGTGACCAATACTTTCGCTATGTCATGACATGCTGTTGATTGTCAAACATTTCATCAATACTAATATTATAAAGAGGAAGGATTGGTTTGTTTGTATGTAATAAATAGGCTCCGAAACTACTGGACCGATTTTAACAATTTCTTCACCAATAGATAGCTTCATTATTTCTAAGTAACATAGGCTATATAACATCACGCTATGACTTACGGGATCGGAGCAGTAACCAAAGACGTCACAAAACGCGGGTGAAATAAGCCACGCGGACGAAGTCGCGGGCAGGTCGCTTGTATGGTATAAACCAACAGACTTTTAGCTAAGTTCAAATATTAGCGATAGCTACATAATTTGCCAAAAATATTATTGTTTTTGTAGATTTGTCTACTCTTATAAAAAAATTATGAATATGAATGTAACTTGGTTAAATTTTTTTTAACCTTAAACTATGACGTTTTTTCAGCAACAAATATTTATACGAACTTATAATTTCATTATACTTATGTTAATATGTAAAATGTTTATGCAAACAGAATAATAATGTTAGCATTTACGTTACGTAAGTACCTAAACAACAGTTTAATTATCTGTGCGTAACTGCACTACCAACATATTAAAAAAAAAAAACATAAACTAACGCCGTTTTTTTTTAATTTAGTAGTGTAACTTGTTTTGTGCCGAACATGAGATTCTACACAAAAACACATACCATCACGCCTGTATTCCCCAGAGGGTTAGGCAGAGGTGTACCAATGTTCACCCACAGTTTGCCGGTATGTTTTTAGGCCCCATGTAATAGGGGGCGAGCCTATTGCCATTAACCGGGCACAAATCCTAACTCCGAGCTGCTATTGAGAAATTCATAGAAAAATCCAATAACATTTTTTGCTCGACTTGGAAATCGAACCCAAGACCTCTAGAGTAGCAGTCGCGCTTAGGACCACTAGGCCAACGAGGCAATTTGTTCACAAAAAATATGTAATAGTACACAATTAAGTTTTTTTAGTTACTTTATCGGCAACAAAAACTTAACAAAAATAAATAAAACGCGTTTCTATACTTAGTGAAACTTTAAATAAATAGGAGTGGTAAGGCCAACCGATTGAGGACGGATATTAATATTATAACGATATTTTATTATACTATGTAAATATCCGACCTATAGCTTATTACATAATTCTGATAACCATATTAATATAAGTTAGTTTTTGTTAAGGACTGCCCCGTTGGTCTCGTGGTCGCAAGCGCGACTGGTGTTCACGGGGTCCTGGGTTCGATTCCCGGGTCGGGCAAAAAGTGTTATTGTTTTTTTCCATTACGAATTTCTCAGTAGCTGCCCGGAGTTTGGATGTTGGTGGTGTGACACCCCCGTGCCTCGGAAAGCACGTATAGCCGTTGGTCCCGGTTGTCATTCGTAGATCTTTGACAGTCGTTATGGATAGTCAGAAACCAGAAAATCTGACAACCAGTCTTACCAAGAAGTATCGTGTTGCCCAGTAACTGGGTTGTAGAGGTCAGATAGGCAGTGGCTCCATGTAAAACACTGATATTCAGCTGCATCCGGTTAGACTGGAACCCGACCCCAACATAGTTGGGAAAAGGCTAAGTAGATGATGAGATTTTGTTAAGGAATTGCCTAGTTACTATAGAAACTAGCCACTAACTAGGAAAGGTTTGCTTCACCGTAAAAATATTACAGTTTTGAACAGATTATTGTTTGTAAATTGATAGTAGTGTGGTGTGTCGTGTTGCGTAAAATCCTTACAATTGACGTGACGCCTTTAACTCAACACGCGAAAAAAATCACTACCATAGCTAATATAAGAGCTGATAACTTTGAAACCGCTGAATCGATTTCTATCAAACAAAGCTAAGAACATTCCCGACTAATTAACCTTCCAAACACAAGAACAAAATCAAAATCCGTTCATGCACTCAGGAGCTACAATGCCACAGAGACACACACAGACAGACACGTCAAACTTATAACACCCCGTCGTTTGCATCGGGGGTCAATAATGTGAATCTGACAACAGTAAATGCGTAAATTAGATACAAAGAAATGTCGGGTGCGCAGTATTCGTAACCGGCGCGCTTCTATGACCAGATGTATGAACGTGGACGAGGCGAAAGGAGGATGTAAGGATCGTAGCAGGTGGCGTTCTGTGGTTGTTGACTACCCCCATGGGAGATAGGCGTGAGTTTAGATACACAAGAGATGACGTCACAAAGCACCACGACATGCCACACCGTAAAAATATGAACCTGGCTTCATATTCTACGGGTACTTACCATGAAGAATGATCATAGCGATGTATTGATAAGCAAACACGCAATAAATGTCTATTCAGAGGAAAAAAAAATATATTCTCACTTCTATCATTAGAGAATTATGTGACAACCACGCGAATAATTGATAACTAAACAGAAAACCACTCAGTGTGTTCAGCCGTGCATGTACTGCGGGCTGCGGTGTATTCAACGTCATTCTTTAATTTACAATAATATATACACTCACTCACGCCTGTATTCCCCGAAGGGTTAGGCAGAGGTGTAACAATGTACACCCACAGTTCGCCGGTATATTTAGGTCCCATGTAATAAGGGGCGAGCCTATTGCCATTAACCGGGCACAAATCCTAACTCCGAGCTGCTACTGAGAATTTCATAGAAAAACCCAATAACACTTTTTGCTCGACCTGGGAATCGAACCCAAGACCTCTAGCGTAGCAGTCGCGCTTAGGACCACTAGGCTACCGAGGCAGTTAAGTTAATTTACAATAATTTTCTGAATAATAGACTTTTTTGTGGTTTTAGGGAAAGGAAAGTGTTAGAGTACCTGTCAATGGAATAAACACTGTAGTAGCTCTGGACGCGGGAGTACCTACTAGGTACTGGTATCGGAAATAATCAATTTACTATAATTGAGAGGCGGTTAATGTTATTATTTTCGTATATTACCTTAAATATTATTTTTGAACTGCCTCGGTAGCCTAGTGGTCCTAAGCGTGACTGCTACGCTGGCTAGAGGTCTTGGGTTCGATTCCCAGGTCGAGCAAAAAGTGTTACTGGGTTTTTCTATGAAATTCTCAGTAGCCGCTCGGAGTAAGGATTTGTGCCCGGTTAATGGCAATAGGCTCGCCTCCTGTTACATGGGATCTAAACATACCTGCGAACTGTGGGTGTACATTGTTCCACCTCTGCCTAATCCTTCGGGGAATACAGGTGTGATGGTATGATGGTATTATTTTAAAATCTTTTTTTTTTTGTTGAAAGTGAGCTCTGTCAGCCGTGGTGGTGGACTGTTAAGTCTTTCTTATTTTGAAAAGTGTTTATCTCGCAGTTAAAAAGTATATTAATGTGGTCAGAGCCTCTGCAGTACCTACCTAACATTTGCCTTAAAAAGGGGTCCATCTTTTAATAAGTCCGAGTACAACAAAACCATGTTTATAATATAGGAATGTTAGTTTGCCGCAAATGTCTTATTTTGATTTGGCATTCATCTATTGTGGCTTGAGAAAGAAACTGCATCATAACCAAATGGTTTTATGGTGTCATAATGTATATATGAATATCTTTTCTCTACCTAAATATTAATATAGAAGACACATAAAGACAAAAGAGTATTTTGACTGTCTATCTAGAGTATTTTGTCTTTGCCTTTCACATGCAGTTTTTAATACAAATAATAATGAATAGTTATTGAAACCGAGTTAAATGCGTCAGGTGCATACAGTATTATGAATATTTCTGAATACGTAGACTAAACAAAGAAAATGCATTACTGAAATAAGCATTAGATTATGTATTTTTTGTGAATACTCCCGTAATTTTAAAACCCTGACATTTTAATGATTTATAAGACAAACTAAAACCAGACTCCATCTTTTAAATGTTAGTTGTGAATGTTATTGGACGCCGAACGAAACAAGGCAGTCTATAATAAATATTCATTACATTTGGCATAATTAATGTCATCGAATACGTAATGCCTTGCAAAATTGTAAAAAAAAAACATACAATATTTATTATATACAACATTGACTTTGCCATAATATTTTATTGTTGGTAGGAAATAATAATACAAAAGAAAAAACACAAAATTAAAAAATGTAAGTAGCCCCTGACAGAAAAATAAAAATCCCTACCGCAGCTAACAAAAGAGCTAATAACTTTTAAACCGCTGAACCGATTTCTATCAAACATAGCTAAGAACAGTCCCTACTAATATACCTTTCAAACAAAAAAACTAAATCAAAATCCGTTCATGCGTTCGGGAGCTACGATGCCACAGACAGACATACACGTCTGCACGTCTGTCGTTTATGCGGCAGGAGTCAAAAATAGGAAATTTTGGAAGTATGTAACGTTCGAAGTTTAAAAGGTGAAGATTGTTGATGTCCTTTGCAGATAAATATACTATTTTGAGGTAAAAAGGTAGGTATACAATTTCTATCAAACACATTAACATAACATTATAATAAAGAGACGATAAAAACACAGAAAAGTTAAAATAAATTATGTTATTCCAAGAACAATAATAATAAAAAAAAAAAATTGCTCCAGAACGGAAACTACTTAAAGACAGTATGAACTTACCTAACTATGTATCTCAAAATAATTTCAAAAAAGGTACCTGCCTGCCTATACCATTTTTAACGAACACGTTATGGCTTCTCTTCATACACTTGATGATGTCACAAAGGCGGTAATATCCTAGGTTGTGTACATCGCCTATGTGTTAGGGGTGTGAAAGATATCAAAGAAATTGTTTTATGGATAATAATATTCGCGCTGTGAATTATCACATTAATTAGACCCGTGAGGAGTGGCCTTCAACATAAAATTACAATAATCTTACTACTATTATAAATGCGAAAGTTTAAATGAATGGATGAATGTTTGAATGGATGAATGTTTGAATGGATGAATGTTTGAATGGATGAATGTTTGAATGAATGGATGGTAAAAACCGCTGGACGGATCTGGATGAAATTTGGCACAGAGATAGATTATAGTCTGGGATAGCACATAAGCTACTTTAAATCCAGGGAAAAAGTGCAGTGTCCGTAGGATAATATACAAATTTGGACGCGGACAAAGTGGCGGGCAGAAGCTAGTAAGAAGATAAAAATAAAGCATGCCAATTACACAAAGGTCAATTTTAAAATAAAGGACCCTATTCTAAGAACCATAACAAAAACCGCTCCAGAACGAAAACTAGACAAAGACGACAAAAAGTCTTGTACTAGTAGTCTCGTACTCTTGGTACTATTACGAAATGTACAAAAAGTTCTGACTGCACAGACAATGCGTGATCGGACCGCGGCCTTGGCAGGCGGAGATCGACATTTGAGACCTTGTCGACTTTTTGTCGGAGATAATGGGTGACGTTGTAAGCCCCAGGCTACTGGTCGTGTTCTAAGTGAAAGTAAAGAGCGGCCGTGCGTAATTTTCTGTACGATGTTGATAAAACTCGACGGTGATAGCTGGAATTGCAGGGTTCACAGTCAGTGTTGCGTTAGACAGTTTCAATTGTGGTGTCATAACGATTTCCAAAGTTCCTCATTGGAAACGTAATATCCTGTTGACGTTGTTAATAGTCTAGAATTGTAAGGTCGGTAAGGTATTTTTAGACGGTGCGTATGCATGTATTTTGATTAGGTATGAAATCAATGATAGTTTTGAAGTCATGCTTGACCAATGTCAATAAATGGTTATGGTATATGAAGCCGCAGATAATGTCCAATTTGAGTATTTTCATTAAGAAGGTAAATATCATCAAGCTATCGATGGTGTCACAAACGTTATAAATATAACGTCTGTAAATAACGTTAACGTTACGTTTTATAAATATAAAAGAACAAAATACCAAGAGTAAGTAAAAAAGTGACGAATAGAAAAAAAAAATAAAGTGTTTAGACAGCCCTATGATATACCATAAATGTAGTAGTGAGACTTGACAAGTATTGTAGACAAGTTGTACCAGTACTTGATCAGTTGTAGCTACTCAAGTTGAATTGACATCAACAAATCATAAATTGAAGATGTTGGCAATCTTATAGCTGGGTATTGTAGGATTGCAGTTTACTCCAAAACTAGTTTCGGCACCTGATATCGTCCGCTTAAAAGTCAAGTATACCATAAAGTAAAATCACCTACTATGCACCTACTATGTTTTGTCTCTGCATCACCCTAAGGTTGACTGGTAGAAAATGCCAAAGGCATTAAGTCCGCCTTTGTACAATGTATTATTTACATTATGTGCAAAAAGTTTTAATAAATAAATAAATAAAATCTTTAACGCTCAGAAATAAAAATTATAGATATCAATCAGTGAAAAAAACTGCCTCGTTGGCCTAGAGGTTCTAAGTGCGACTGCTACGCTTGAGGTCTCGGGTTCGATTCCCAGGTCGAGCAAAAGGTGTTATTGGGTTTTTCTATGAAATTCTCAGTAACAGCCCGGAGTTAGGAGTTGTGCCCGGTTGATGGCAATAGGCTCGCCCCCTATTACATGGGACCTAAACATACCGGCGAACTGTGGGTGTACATTGGTACATCTCTGCCTTACCCTTATGGTAACACAGGCGTGATGGTATGTTAAAAAAAATGTAATCGGATCGGCACTTCCATAGATTACCTCTTACAAACAAAGAACAAACAAACAACCTCTTTATAAAATTAGAATAGACGATGAGACTAATATCAATCTGACCTTAAATGTAGAATGACATAAATGACATTCTAGTATACAGCGTGCAACGGAAAGGGTATATACATATCAAAGGCACGGATTCTATAGGCGTTAGCAAAACTACATAGTAACATAAAAATAATATCTATACTTACAAAATTATAAAATTAAGAAACACTTAAGTAAAAAATCAAATGTTTCCAATTGAATTCTACACATCACTTCACCAAGTCAGCTGATCGGTGTCAATAAACTACACACAAAGAAACAACTCCGTAAAAGATTTGTTTCTACTGACACGTTAGTAGTAGATTTAAAATTAATAAACTGCCGAAATAAAGAAAATATTATGCATTTTCAAAGTTATTACTTTAGAGCTGAAATTTTGTGTAGGGATTCAGTACCGGATACACTCATCACCCCGTTTGTATGGATATACCCTTTTTGTAACACGCTGTAGATTTGGACTTACATAAGGATGAAACATAGGTGACGAAACATAGGTGTTTAACACTAACGTAAAGCCATATTTATACTTAAAACAAGATCAAGAAATCTACAGTCCACGAATAAGGGAAAGATAAAAAACGATTAACAATTAAAATATAAATAAAACTACACTACGGGCATCTTTATTGTTAGTAATAACATTTGTAAAAAAAAAACATAACACCCTATTGTGTTTCATTTAAACAAATCGATTGATTTATTGAACAGAATAATAGCATTGTTCAAGAAAAAAAATATTTGATCTACCTATGGATGTATTTATGGAGAAATGCGTGAGATTCTTTAGTGCCAGCACTGGTCAGAATGAAAAGAAGTACGTGCTTTGCTAGGACAATTTTATGGTCAAAGAACACGTTTGATGCTGTTACATCATTGTTGAACACTTGTATTTTAGATAGAAATATGCAGCTGTCACCTACCCTGTACTTTATATTCTTTGATTATTATGATGAAGCTATAGCTTGTTGTTTAGATAATAAACATTTTTAAAAGCGTCATAAAATTGCACCATGTTTCATGTAATACAAAAGTACCTATTCTTCGCTTAACTGACAAAAACCTATTCTGTAAAAATCTCTTCTACATTTAGGTGAAGTGTGCTTAATGTGAGCTGTTGTCCCACCTTATGCAGAGACAGGTCACTTCAAACTCGCTTCAGGTACCTAAATTTTACGAAGGAGAATTCTGCAGAATAGCGCTGTTGGTCAATGGTAATTCAAAGCTAATGAAGATAATTTCAGACCAGAAAAGGATATTGTCCAATTATTTTTTTTATAACGATCCAATCCAGCATGTTTCCCAATGGCACGGATATTTGTAAGTGGACTTCTGATATTATCGTTACTAATGACTATTGAGTAAATAATTACGCCACAGTTTTTGGTAAGATAACATACTGACCCTCATTATCTAGTTCATTATTGTTATCAAACTGTTCCTTGTCTCGACTTGTGTTCTATTGACTTATTACATTCTATAATATGATGTTCTAAAAATATACTTTTAAGTAAAGCAAGTGTCCGACAAGTGAATGCCTAACTTCAGAGGAAATAAGTTACTTTTAAGTAATTGCAGAGCATTACGAAATTTTCTGTCGGAACTATTTTCTGTGATAATAAATTAAGGTTTCACTTGAAACCGTCTACTTGCGGTTACGTCTATTAGTTACGAAATAATGTTCTTTTTAATCCGTGCTAAAAAAAGGAACACTCATTTCGTAATACGAAATGATTCATCCAACTTTCTGCGTTTTATCAAAAAAATAAAACCATATAGATACTTAATTAATATTTTAAACAACCAATGACATAACTAATGTAGTCATTTCGCCATCAGAGTATAATTTTAGCATAATATTTTAAAATGTAAATGGAAAAAGAAATCCTTTGGTTGAAATCAAGAAGTCAAGAAAAAAAAGGAAACTCAAATATCCAGTAACTTACCTGGTGCCCAAATACAGGTTCAAGATATTGATCAAACCTGGAACAAAATAAATAAAAACTTTTAGTAAAAACCATGACACGTTCAATTGCTATCACAAATGTATTCACATTGAGTGCATATAAAATTGCCTTATTCCGAAATTTTACGACACTAGTCGCATCAAACTGACGCAACAAGCAATTTTCCTTTAAGTTCCAGTCGCTTAGGCCTGGTCGTTGACCAACTCGACCTTAATGCCTCGTAACATTTGAGCCTATTGTGTGAATCGCCTTAGAATCACGCACCTAGTAATAGTGACCCTAAATTACATTGGGATGTGACAAACTATATATTGTTACCAATCTATGAGGCAACGTATGAAATGGCGTTTGAAGAATTGTGTAACATCCCCGATGTTGGTAAAGGTTTAATGGCCAAGCCGGTTTTTAACCAGGGCTTTCTACCAAGTCCGATGTACGAACAAATAAAAATAATTCAAATACATCTCGAAATTGCACTTCAAAAATGTAGAAAACTGAGCAATTAATATCTTGTTCGTTGACTAAAGGAGAGGAGAAGGACATGAGATAGGTGTATCATTATTTATCCGATGACGTTTCGTTTCGGATTACCGTATCTGCGGAAAAACCAAAACATTCTGCATATTTATTTTGCATACCAATTCCTAAATTGAATAAGTTAAGAAGAACTTCTGCTACATTCTCAAAGTTTTAATTACCAAGAGATGCGTTATCGGGGCTTGTTATTTGTCTCTACGCATGCATTCTAGCTGGGTGACCATCCGTATCAAGAGATTTCTCTTAACGATCTGAATAGTTCTCGTTGTAAACATTTACTTTGCCTCGTTGTTGTGACCCAATTCTGATATTGGCTCTATTAAAACTTGTTACTACTGTCTTTTGTTACCTAACACATCATTGCGTTGCGTAATAATTTCGATTTGTTTGAGATACGCTGATATATTTGGCTCTTACAATTTATTTTGGATGTGATTTGATATTACCTATTTCAATATTGACAGTTTACATTCTATTTAAAAGTAAACGCCGATGGCAATGAAAATATTTTAAACGTGACATTATTAACACATTAATACAAATTTCAATGATATTCACAGATAATTGTGTACCATACAGTTGTTAAATTACAAAGCACAAACATTAAGATAGCTGTGGGAATAAAAATACAATTAAATTATTATAGCAATCCTTAGAACTCGTATTGAGAATGTCAAACATTACACTGTAATCAACCGAACACTGTTCATTCCACGCATAGCTAATGTAAAAAATGTGAACGTATTCATTGAGGTTCTCTTAAGGACACCCTTTCAAATAAGATACGGGTCGATGACGTCACTCATTGAAAGTACGTTATATTTAAACGAGGGGAAAGAATTGGCTGCATGTCTGTCTTCATTGTTCAATTAGACAAGGCAATAAATGGAGGTAACGCTATGAGCATCTATTCACTCGTTCCATTTGGATGATTGTAAACTAACAAGGCAACAACCGGGCTTATAATAAGCTTAGTTTTGGCTCAGCTGCTTTTGAAATTAAGGCAGAATTCTGAGGTTAAAGATAGCAAGCTTACTACAGTCTTTTAGTCTAAAAATGTTAACTGGCATACGGGATTCCCAAAAACTAGGTAGGTACTTACAAAATAAAGCAAAGATCAAGAGCATTTTAATATCAGTAGTTTGCAAGTACGGCGCCTTAAGTGCCCCTATAAAATTCCCCCACAATTCTAAGGTAACGAAAGTACCTAAAAGTGAAACCATCACATTATCCGCAGCCCACAGCCTTGACCGTGGAGTAATTGCGTCACAAATGAAATCCGACTGAACATCTTCGCGATTAGCATTTCTACTTTTACTTGAACTTTCGATTCGCCGACGCGGAACATAATTACAATGTGTTTTATCGTTTACAAATAATTCTGTTATACGAATATATATGAAGACTGGATGCTAGATAAAGTCGTAAATAGTACACAATCAAGGGATAAGCTACATACTGTCATCACGCCTGTATTCCCCGAAGGGTTAGGCAGACGTGTACCAATGTACACCCACAGTTCGTCGGTATGTTTTAGGTCCTATTTAATAGGGGGCATTTACGGCGAAAATCCTAACTCCGAGCTGCTACTGAGAAATTCCTAATGGAAAAACCCTATTGGGTTTTGGGTGCTATTGCACTTTGCTCGACCTGGGAATCGAACCCAGGACCCCACCTGTCGCGCTTACGACTACGAGACCAACGGGGCAGTTAAGCTATACACGTAGTATGGGATAAGCTATACACATTATAAAGTATAAACCATTATAAGTTCGACATATCCTGTAAAATGAGTTTTATAATCACAAATTTACGTGGAAAACACTCTTATGATGATACCTTTGTGATGTCCAACGAAGCGGTTATGTTCTGCACCCATTACTGCACGCTATACTAAGAAAAATTAACTGTAGAATACATTTCTAAACAAAATATTGCTCTTCTCAAGTCTTAGATCATAATAACTGGTTTGGAAAACGGGTTACGTGATTTATATCCAGTGATAACTTTCATCTTACTGTTTATGTCAGCAGTCATATTTGAAGATTATAGTTCCAAAATGATTACGTCTTCTTGTACTCGTATTGAACTATTTTCTTGCTCTCTTACGCTTCGTTGATTGTCACAATAGTAGTTCGTAATTGTACATTTTCTGTTTGTTTCACTAATTTAATCTATTAACTGCTTTCTTTCCGATTTTATTTGTCTCGCTATCGATATTGATAAACTTTTCTTTTTTTCATTTGTTGTATTACTTGCGCAGCCATCTAGAAACTTAGTTGACATTGATTTCAAATGCTTTGTCTAAATATTTTTTCTTTATCTTCATAACCTTATCTCGTATTTAATTAGTGTTTTGAACATTTTTTAAGTTGTACGAAAGTCCACAAAGTTTATTGTGATCAAGAACGATAAATAAGTGTCACTGACTTTTTAAATGCGCAAAAAGTGGCTAAACTATTTTTCACTACCCGTTTACTTCAGTTCATATATAATTAACTAAAAGGCCTAGCGTTTTTAACAGAAATACTGCTGCAGTCGTTGATATTTATACGTCATTAAAGATACTTATATAAAATAAAAATAGACTAATGACATTTTCGGTGTCTATCTGAAGGTCTACCTTCATCTTGATAGTTATCCGGCCACGGGCGATACCTTGTCGATTTAACTCATTATTATTGCATTCTCTAATTTATATAACGTGCTAATTTCTTGTATTATCGTTTCGGTTATCGTCATCCAAGATTTGTTACCGTTCTGACAACAAATCGATTTCGTTAAGGGTAGAAAATGTAGGCTCACCTGAATGTCAATAAGAGTCAACATTTGCAATACCATATAAGCTCTTTCGTCAGTGTTATGATCACCTGCTTATCGTCTATAACTGTTACAATATTTTAACAACTGCATAGGATTATATGTCATGCGTATAGACTGCACACATGCTGTTTTTCAGTACTAATCCGAAAAGTGTGTTCATCACATAGGAACGTTTTTTGTCGCAGCTTACTGCTCTACAGTATCTCTAGGATCAAAATTAAAAGGTTCACCACCTCGTCCACCTTTTGTGAGCTTGGAGCTTTTATTATTCAGGTAAGTATATGTTTTGTCTTTGTCTCGCACATAGTCCGTCTCAACCGCACGCGCAGTCAGCCAACTGCGTTTGCGTTTGCGCAGGAGTTGATCGGATCGGAGTAGAGCAGTAAGCGGAGCGACGCTGACGTGATTGGTCGCCGTGTCCCCAATGTCTCGCGTTCCGAATTTAAAATAGTCGCGATCGACTTTACTGTGAGACAAGCGATGTGATTTGTTTATAGTTTTTGTTTCTCGGTTATATACAATTGAAGAGACTTATTCCATTGAACTATGGTAAATGGTGTGAAGTGTTGTTGTGTTAAAATAAAGTGCATTTTCACGGAAGCTGCAGCTGTCGTTGCACCAAAGAGATTTCGGCGGATAAACACAAATCCGTTCACAGAAACGGATTTAAAATTAACATCTTACTCACGTCATGCTGCAGCAAAATTGTATATCTTTTTAGGAAATTGCTAAAACCGCTCAAAAGTTATAAACTTTGGAGTCATTAGATTTTATGATCATATTTTTAAATCATCGTGTCCTTTAGTCCGATTCACGATTTGAAAGTAACGTTTCGGAGGCTCTCATGCACTACAAGGTTATTGCAAGCCTCTCGTATTTGCGTGCACTACCCGTGTGGCGTGAAAGTATTTTGGAACGTTGTCTTCACAGTGAAGATATTTTAGCATATTAATGTCCGAGCAGCCTCGAGCTTTCTATGCCTGCGCTTGGCCAAACAGCATGACATCACTGTCTTGTTAGACATCGTATTTTTTTTAATGATATCAGCAACATTGACCATTAACTCACTTTAGAGTCGTCCTCGTCGAATAATAAATTAGTGAAGTTTGATGTTGTGAACTAAATCAATCAAGTACTGGTTTCATAATTAATGATATACCTTGCAAGTATTGCTATACGAATCACTTCACGCCTCGTTTACTTATTGAAATCATTGTTGCACTAACACACTTTGGAACTTGTTTATCGACTTATATCGATTTAATATGGTGTGTACGAATCATTGTCACGTTTTTGTATTCAAACAAAGATTAGAAAGTTAAATATATAGTATGGAACATACCACACATGGGTTTGTCTCCCTTGCGTGTTAACAATACTGCACATAAGTGATGTTATCACAATAATAACAATACCGATTATTAAAATTATCATCAGACCGTAGAAAGTGTTGGTACTTTCAGAACATTTCGAAATAGAAACGACAGTTGATGATTATCACACCGCCGAGTTATTTTACAACATAAATAATAATTGCTTAAAAGAAGCAAGACACAACTGATTGTTGTATATTTGTTGTTCCAGTCAGGTCATCTTTTCATGATACGTATTTGATATTATTCTCATAGAATAAAGTGCCGCGAATGTCACTATGAATAGTGGTGCTGAATAGGAGAAAGGGCTACCATTGTTTATGACTCCAGTAACCTACCGTTAGATCTAAATAAATTCAGCGCGTGCTATTTGCGTATCTGACTAATATATTACAATTCTATCAATGACTTTGTACTCCATTGATGAGTCAACGTTTTTTACTGTTTTCGACGTAGTGATTGCCAATGTAAAAGTAGAATGCACATCATAATTATCACGCAAATGACGAGTCATTTGCATTGTTTTGAACATTATATATTGGAAACAGTAGTGCTGATAACGAAAAGCTGAAAATAATAAAAGCATTGATAAGTTTTTTAGATGATAGTTCATTGTATTGTCAGTAGTGTACAAAGGTATTCTAAAAAACCTTGAAATTAAATCTTTGCAAAGTTACTCGTTAATAGGTACTGGTCATGACATCATTGTTCATAAACTTAAGTTAGGAACAAATTTTCTTTTCACATGATTCTGATAGGGATACTGAAGCCAGAGTAAGTGCCTTCTCTCGGCAATATCTGATCGATGAATGGAAAAATAGTTTACCATGCATCGGCCACAATTTCTCAAGTTCCTGGATATGTTTCTCACGTATCATCGCTGACCAGCCGACTGAATATGTGGACCAATGAACTTGTTTCAACTCGTCTATCGGCTGATGTCTTAGAAATCGTTTCCTACTAACTCGATCAGGCATTTAATGATTGCTGCTAATTTGCTACTATTTTACACGTATCGTGTGTTATTGTTTTCTTCACCCACATTGTTTTTATTGATTCCTTTATCTTTACATATGGTAATTTTATTTCTAGTTCATGACTGACTTTCGATTCCATATCTTGATGTACATCTTCATAAAATGTATACTGAGGTAGTGTTGTTAAGTTTCCCAGTGAAAGTGCGACAGTATTAAAAACAATAAACTGGCCGTATGTAGCAGTTGCCTCGCCAGCTGCCGCTCGCAGTCACTCAGCCCCCATTATCTAATTATTACGCAATGTGATTCCATTTGCATTCGCCTTATGGACTCTTGAGGCCCAGTTAGCGCTTCCTCGTTGCCGATGTATTGGGTTAAACTACTTCTTGAGCAATGGTTGTGCTTGCGTCCCGTGACGCGCCGCTCTTTCGAGGTTTACTAGTCGCGGACGATTTTTTACCAAATTACCTGTGAAGCACAGAATAGAAGGTCGTGTAGCGTGAGCCCTCTCGTAGCAGAGAGGTAGTTGTACAACGCAATCACTGTACACTTTATGTATGAAGTTTAAGCAAAGGTCGAGTTAGACAGATTGTAAAAATTCAAGTACGTATGTAAAATACAACTTCTATTCATTGCTGATTTAAATCTGAGATCCATTCATTATGATTTAGGTGCCTATTATAAGTTTTTTAATGAATAAAGACTTAATCGTAAAAGATATAAACACATCCGTAGTGTAGCTCTCAGTTGTTTTATTTTCATAACTATTTTAACTTAAAATTAGCAGCAGTTTTCATAAAAGAAAAAGCGGTTAGTAGCAGTTATTAAGTCTTAAAAAATTCAAAGTTCTTTTTAATGTATTTCAATTTCACATCATGATTGGTGGGTAGCTGGGTACTTCGTTAGCAATGCGGTTGTGCAGCTGTCGAGAGGGTGCACTCGCTTTGTATCTAGAGAAAAATAATCGAGTTTGTAGACACGGATAAGTATAATAGTGGTTGCAAAATCATGCCATTGTTATACATTAATCAATAGAACGTGCCATTCTTAACGCAATCATTTAGTAGGAAAATTGAGAAATTTTCACTAAAGCTATTACCTTTAATTGAGCAAAAACTTAATTATCCCATCAGATATTGAAAATTTTGCTGCAGCATCAAATCTAAATTTCCACAGATTGGCTCAAGTAATTTATGTTCCTGATTATTAAGAACTAACAAAAACAGCGAGTGCGTCACATTAATCTCCCGTCTAATGACGTCCGAGCATCGTAACCTTTAACAACTCGTCGATAACATCCATCCAACGGGAAAATGCAATTAAAATTACTAAGTATGACTCTTCACTTGCAAACGTTTTGGCTACAGAATAATGTAAATGAAGCGGCACTAAGAAATTCGACGACAATATGAAAATCAAGCATTATCCAGGAAAAGCGGTCATGGAGGACCCGTGGCTGTCCATCACGGACAGAACTATGGACCTTGTGTACGCGGCTAACTGGGTTGGTGCAAAGAATCTCAGTTCGTATAATGAAAACGATGACCAATCAAACAGCGTTAAATTCAACTCGATATCTAGAAGTAAGTCGTGCAGAGACGTTGGTCGTACTAATGACAAAGATTATGATAGCAAAACATATTCACTGGAAGATAATGAATATAGTTATTCTAATGATGTTCCTAATGAAAACATATCTCAATTAGCTAAGTACCAACAAAATATAGAGGAGAAGGCGAGAGCAAATAACAATCTTCTCGCTCAAAATAAATTGAAACATAGTTATAGTTTTAAGGATATGCCAAATGGATATAGACCGTCGACATTAAGGAGAGTTAAACGAAGGAATTTTACTGAATGGGATATCGAAGCATTCGCATCTAATAGCAAACAGCCACCTGTTCCTCCACAACGTAAGGATTCTTTAAAATATGCACATCGACAAAGAAAAGCTGACTCAAAAAAAAGTTATTATCCATTACCTGATCCCGGAGCGGTCCCACCTGACCCCTCGTCTGAATCATACTACGAGTACTATTCCAGAGTAAGTCAACAGAATAATGATACTGACAGTGATAAGATAAAACAGATGCAAAAGGACACGAAAAAAGATAAGAATACTCATAGCGAGTCTGTAAAACAAAATGGAAATACTATGTATCAATTGATCAACTCAATGGCAACTTTGGACTTAAGTCCCATAAAATCCAGGAACGGAAAACAGAACCTCGATATGGATTGCGAAGCGGAAGATTTGGGTTTGTACATGCAGCCTATTAACCAATCGTTATCTACATGCGATCAACTTCCTAAGCACACAACGCAACCGGCAAACGAACGAAACGGACGCATCGAAGATAATAAACCTAGCTTTCGTTCTAAATCATTAAGAGTAAAAAGCGAAGGAAGAGCGCCTCTGCGAGCTTATCTCGATGCGACCCAGCCTGAGGAGGTATATAATGGAGTCACTGTCACTCAACCGAAAAGAAATCTGTCACCGAGCGAACAGCTGACGTTGATGCAGTACGAAATGTTTAACGGAAGCCAACCCACCCCGCCGACTGCTAATGGGTTACACTCTACTGATCTAAGTAAAGAAAGTGACTATCGGACTATAAACGGTGTTGCAAAGCAAATCAAACGTGATAAGTATGGAAAGCTATACAATACAGTGAGAGTGAAAAGTGATGATAGGTATGACAGATACAATGATATTATGTCTTTCGGAATACAAAAAGACCGTATTAGTGAAGAACGTGTTACAAATAGTAATAGTGTGTTCACGAGAAGTGCAAAAAGTTCGTCTAGCGGGTCGGACTCGGACTTCTCGATTCCTAGACCTAAGTTAATAGTGCCGGTGCACACTTACGGGACCAGAAAGAGGAGGACGGGCAATCTCTGCCAGCGGGACAGTACTGCTACTGAATCATCGTTGGATGCGGGTATATTGTTAGACGTGACGCGTCTAGACGCTAGCAACAAATCCGTTGATAAATATCCCCGAAATGGTGACTCAGGTAAATTTTTAAAATCAATTATAATTACTATAATTTAGTTTTATGGTATACATAATAACTAAAATATTATAATCTTGAATATAAACGGTTAACGTAGATGTTACTTGTTATCGGGAACCTATTTTGATCTCATGTGTGCTGATGTTGATCGATGTGTTATGGCAGCTCGACGGGACAATTTCGAGGTCTCACGAATGACACTTTTGATGACGTAATGAGAACTGTGAAATACCTACGCACATGACTCAGTGTTTCATCATAAGGATCAGTTACCTCCTTGTGTATAAGTTGCCTACTCTTTGTACTTATGTTTTATGAGTAGCTGTTTATTGTGAGATGTCTTAAATATACAAATTATCTTTATAGTTCAATGCCAGAAATCACGAAGTATTACAACTTACATGACGAACACTCTTACCAAAGCCGATGACTTTATAGTCTCTCTCTTTATTGCGTTAATCACGAACGTCTAACAAGCGGATTACTGGCTAAAGTGCAATGATGTGTGTACTTGGATGCTGCTACCCACTCTCTTGATACAATCTCTTAGACGACTCTTACAACACACACGGGAAATGACGGTCTATATTGGTAGCCGAGACAACACGGCATTGATTAACACATTTCCTTTATTGCTGTTACTCTTAGTTTTCTATTTAATCATGGCTGTTTTTAAAACATAGATTATTTAATTGAAATCTAAAGAAGGACAGGACATTGCGCTACGCTTACTCCATTTAGGATCGAGGTTTTTAGCGCCTTGGCATATGTATAGGTAGTTTGCTAAACGCATCGAGACTGGCATATCAATTAAACTTCGGTACGTATTGCCCTACATTTGGTTGAAGTCAGGCACGAATGTGAGAATTAACATACAGCAACTTGAATTATTGATTGCAAAATATACTGGTAGGTCTACGACAAAACATATTTATACTTAAGCAATCAGCCAAGGCTAAGCTAAAGTATTAAATGTTATTAGTAGTTAATGGTAATTCAATTGAAATTGTGAATTGTGTTTGCTGCCGATATCATTTTTTCATACATGTACAAATTGTGTTTAAAATCTGAAAGCAGCTTGTTTTGATTAAAGAACAATCGATTCCATACAAATCGATTTAACACGTCGCGTTGGCGTACAATTCATGTACCTATTAAATTTTTTTGGAAGCCGTACATCTTTGTCAGTGATATTAATTTAAGATTTGATTTTGTGAAAAATATTGTTTATTTCGGCTATTTCACTGGAACTTATTGTTAGCGGGAACCATTCGCCGTGGGATCTGGAGGCGCTGGTCCTCGCGCGCCTGTACGAGTGGCGCGTGGAGGTACTAGGCCGGGGGGAGAGTCCGCCACCGCGGCAAATTGCCGCTCGGCGGGCCGACCTCCGGCTCGATCTCATGGCGACATGGAGACAGCGACTGTCGCAACCTCGTGCTGGGCACGCCTTAATAGAGGCGGTAAGTCCCCTCTTTGAGGAGTGGCTGGAGAGGCGCCACGGCGCCCTCACCTACCGCCTGACGCAGGTCCTCACCGGACACGGGTGTTTCGGGAGGTTCCTGCACCTCATCGGGCGGGAGGAAACGTCCGGGTGTCACCATTGTGTGGATTGCCCCGAGGACACGGTGGAGCACACCGTGGCGGTATGCCCCGCTTGGGCGGAGCATCGCCGAGTCCTCGTGGCGGCCATCGGCGGCGGCGAACTCTCGCGTCCGGCCCTGGTGCGAGCCATGGTTCGGAGCGAGAGGGAATGGGATGCAGTCGCCTCCTTCTGCGAGGCAGTAATGCTTGAGAAGGAGGCGGCGGGACGGTTGAGACAGCGGTTCTCCCGTCCCAGCCGCCGCGGTAGACGCTCCGGGCGTCGGGAGCCGCGAGACGACTCCCGGCCACCGTAGATACTGGCCTGTGGACGGTGAGCAATGGGTAGCTCACCGTCCTTACGTTGCATAACGACAGGCCGTGTCGACGGCGCGTTCGTGTTCCACGCGCGCCTCAAAGAGATGTCAGCAAAAGGAAGGGGCCACTGAGGGCCGATGCCTGCCGGGGCTGCGGGTTGTTCGCAAGAGATACCGCGCCCCCGGAACGCAAAGGGCACAAGAAGGAACATGGGTGGGTTTTAGTCAGTAAAAGTCTGACACTCCCTCCCGCCCCGCCCAGGGCGGGAGAAGTTATTTGATGATTTCCCACCCACCAAAAAAAAAAAAAAAAAAAAAAAGCGGGAACCATTATACCCGTCGATCATTGTTACCAACGCATTTGGGTTTAAGATATTAACTGGTTGAAAAGACAATGGACAACCGTTGAGCTGAGGTTGTAAATTTAAAACTGACCTTGTTGAACGGTTATGGCATAGAATTTTAGCATAAATACATTCATAGAAGTTAAACGACAATAGAAATAACAGGAACCTGGCAGTTACTAATAAGCACTCATTAAGACTACTCATGCAGAACAGGGAGGAGGTGCTTATAGCTTTTCCAAGTCTAGCATTCAATGACACAAACGTGAATGTAGTAATTTTAACATAACTCAAAGGTTTATCGAGCTTCACTATAGGAGAATTATGACCCAGGACTAGCAATACTGATGATCTTAATGAACTAGCAAAAGGATCATAATAATATCTATTGGCAAAAACACGATCTTGGTCTATTAATTCCATCATCTCTTATTCGAAAGTCGGTATCAGTGTTGTAATCTCAATGCACTCAAGTAAGATAGGAGAACAATAAAACGAGCATAAGCCTGGACACGTATCCGAACTCCTGACCCCGGCATTATGTTCCGAGCATTATGTTGCTAGTCGCCTTGAAACACTTTCGTTCTTTGAGTATTTAATTTACGTCATCTAAGCTAAGACTTGACCAGCAATTCGCATGTCCGATTGGTGAACTAGATATTTGCGTTTGGGAGATAATTATAACATTTACAATTTGTTTTGCAGCTTGTTTGTAATTCCAGTTATTAAGGTTCCATGTTTAACTTGTCAAAATTCTGTTAGCATTATGAAATTTATGTTTTGAGTTAGAACATAATAGCTTTGTTGGTATTTTTTCTTGATTTTCTATATCACATTGCTTTTATTACCATTATCGATAGAACGAGAATCTTTTGCTGTAAATACATTATTTTCTTAGTAAAGTTTAGGCTGTCTTTTATGTATTTAGTCTACATTTCACTTTATTTTTAGATTGTGATATGAAGTAGAGGAAGTGCTGTTACGGATTAAACATGTAGTTCTTACGTTGGAAGTTAAAATATTCAATTAGAGGTAGAAAATTGAATCAGTTTAATAAAACATTAATTTCCAATCTATTGCACATTACTTCCGAAGTTATGTACATTGTAATCATTTCACACATGATTTAGAAACTTGTAATTTTTACGACGAAAGTTGGAGAGAAGTTGTCAAATATCATTGTTTCGCTAAAAGTCGAGGATTTGGTATGGCTTACTTCCAATTCTTCATTGAATAGTAGATTCCGGCACTAGAATATTGGTAATTGGTTTTAGAAATCGGAATTTACCTACGTACTACCTTAAAACAGAAACAAGAATAATGACGATGAAAGTCATAAGTAAGAAATTCAAATAAAAGAAGAATTCATTTTGTTATTTCAAATATTAGCCCATTAAAGTAGATAGTTACAAAATCACGGTTACATAAAAATATTTGATCATGACTGTAATATAATTGAGGTTGAACAACGATGTCCTTGCCGCGTGACTTTGTTAGCTCTTTGCAAATATTAGTTTATGATATGCCAGTAAAAATGATAAAAAAGTTTGTAGCTTCTGCTACCTGATGACTTCCAACAACACGGTAACCCAGATTGAATATTGTTATTAGGGAACTCATATTGAAATCATTTTCTTTTCTTATTCCACATGACTTAAGGTCTGCTGTATAGACATGTAAAATAAAAATAAAAAAATTTAAAAAGTAAGTCTCTTTTTCATGCATCTCTACATTAGCCGTCATCTAATGTTCATCTCCTTTCTTCCCGTAATAATATCATCTTACACCAAATACATTTATCGTTTATTGTCTTGATCTCACTCTTTTCAGAGCTGTCCACATTCTTCATTTAACTATAGCCTTTATTTTCTGAATAATTGGGGTTAACGTATGTATTGTAAATACAAATACGATCAATCGATTAGAAATAAAAGGTTCGTGTCAAATTGTGTTTAAAATAAACTTTAGTTTAATGGTCGAATACGAGATTCACATTTGAATAAACAATAGGCGACGTCACGCAGGACAACTGTTATCCAACACACACACATTGTATAAACAATTGTACAACTAGTTATCTATCAGTTAATAGGTAGGGTAACAGTTAATGTTTTGTACTATTCGACACAACACAGCTACAATTTAGGTACCAATTTATATATCAAAATGAATATCTTTGCTTAAATACATAGATGACATAGATACATGATATTTTTGAATTAAGAATAGCAGCCGCTGAATTAAGACTATTGAAATCAAATATAAGATTGACGGTTTAGAAACCAAAGACAAGAAAGACTACACGGTTCTAAATCTTTAAGAAAATAAACATAATAACAAAGCTCGTTAACCTATACACAAATGCACTATTTAAAAAATCAAGCACTAATTATTCTAAGTGTTGTTATAGGTAGCTTTTGGTATAGTTATGTTCTAAAGAGTACAGAATGCTATGATTAACGTTTCACTTTTACAAATTAGTATTTTATCTCAACAATGTGATATTCCTATAGAGTCGTTTGTCTTCACATCTTGTTAAAATAGTTCGAGCATACATGCACTCACGTGTATTCATTAAACAAACTGCATTTTCACATGCCTCTCTATTTATTCTCACACTTATCTTCTCATGGTCGATAACAACAGCTGCTTACAATTGTAATCTTTCACACTTAACGATAAGAGTCATGAAACTTGATTGTTAATTTTTACCACTACAAAAATTATTTTTGTATTATCGGGTCCGTTCACTGCAATGAGTCACCAATGTCCGCCGACAATTTCAATCTTGGAAACCTTGACAGTATTTATTAATTTGTTTTATATCGAAATTATTACAAGTGATATAGTAGTCAAACAAGTTAAACTAGGGCTCAGGCATACTTTGATATATTTGAGCAAAAACAGTTTGGTTTATACATTCAAATATTCATGCATACATGACCGACTTTACAAATTATCGATTGGTCAATCCAAAAGGTAGAAAATCAAGTATGAAAGACATTAATTTGACAGGTAACGGGAGTACATTGCGTGACGTTCAGCCCTAGTCTAAATCCACTAGCCTCAATTACTCATATCTATCCAGCTTTGATTATTTATAATGTAGCAAACAGTTCAATTGTACTTGTATGTCTTGACATGAATTTTATTTAAAAGATCTTTTTATTCAGCTTTATTAGTATTAAAATATATTTTTGGACTAGTTCTTTGTTACACGTCGTAGAACATAATATTCTGTTCAGTGACCAGCCCATAGTGCTATGTTTTATTCCGATTTTCACCTGTAAATCTTCTTTTCTACAACAGAGGGCCGCGTGGAAGTATCTCGGGAGAACAAGTACCTCAGCACGATGGCACCAGGCAAAGTGTTCGGTGAGCTGGCCATCCTCTACAATTGCAAACGTACGGCCACCATCAAGGCCGCCACAGACTGCCGACTATGGGCCATCGAACGCCAGTGCTTCCAGACCATCATGATGCGCACTGGGCTCATACGCCAGGCTGAATACACTGACTTCCTTAAGAGGTAAGGACTTAACGTCTTTTTCTATTTATCTCTGAGCTCTATCTTCAATGCTTCTTAATAATTCAATGATATAAAGGGTATCATTAATAGCTTTAATATTCTATCGTTATACTGAATTAGAGTTTAATCATCTTTATTTGGGCGTACAACGGTGGGTGTCGACTGGCGTCTGGTAGTAAGCCGTTATTTACTTATTTATAGCCCATATTGGCATCATAAGTCTCTACCTTCAGGTTTCTAAATTGTAATCAGATTACAGATAAATATTTATGTCCCCATGTTAACTTTATCTTAACTTCAATGTTTTGTTAGTAATGCAATTATTTATTTCAAATATATCCAATGACAAAAAATCTATATTTTGCTCCACAGACAAGTCTATTATAGGAATATCAAAGTAGAAATCAGGATTGAAATAGCTCAATTTCCAATGCCGTTGTTTTTAATTTAGATAGAACCTAGATAGACATGTTTACTTCATAGATTGCAATAAAATTGCCATAATGTTCGTTTTATGGCGACATCAATATTTCTATGACTTACGAAGAAATACGAATCATTGTGTGAAAGGTCTGTGCTATATCTTTAAATAAAAATGGCGGATCATTCACACTTGGCACGGAACGCAGTCTGAACATTATTATTCTCTTTTTTGTAAAAGCTTGAGCATTTAGATCAGCTATTTCGACTTATCCTTCCTAAAAAGTCTTGTTGTTTACGATATCGAGGGCAGTAACCTCGCAGTACGTTGACTTGACTGACAAATGAAGTGTTCAATATGTTCACATATTTTGTTTGAACTAAGATTCAATAACAACCCCCCCCCCCACTTTTCCTATTTAAACAGATGTTGCTTGTAAATCTTATTTCTTATTCTTCCTTCTACAATAATGGCTTCAAATAAAATCGTATTGAAGCTTGTATTGCAATGTACGTTAACAATACAATAATGTTGGCAGCATATTTTTTTTGGTCCGTTCTATATCTCCTCTTACTTTCATTTGTACTTTATTACATAAGCTACATTTCAGATTATGTATAATTATCTTTATATCAGACGTAAATATTTTCAACAAAGCGCGTCGTGATTATAACCTACAATATTCAAATTAGTAAACAAAATGCCTTAGTTTATACGTATACGTAAAGAATAATAAACAAAAGAGACAATAACAATTCTAAGTTCACTATGTGCATGAAATCTTCTAACAATGTTGTATTATTCATGTTCTCGAGACTTCTGATTTCATACAATACGGAAGTCTTCAATATACCTTTTGAATAGTTGCCATATATCAGTTTTAGTCGAGCACAACAATATAAGCTTTCTTCTGAGAGTATTACCGATGACAGAGAAGGATATTGACCTCAGGACACTTATGCAAATGCAATGGGCGTGCAATGGCCCATTCTTCTGCTTTCGACGGGCTCACACTCTTACAATGCCGTCTACAGAGCGGGCCTTGACACGAGCCGTGTATGTGAACAGATTGCAACGCACGGATGTTAATTTATTAATAACGTGAACGATGTTATTGGAACGATCTTCGTGAGAGTTAAAAACATCAAAACATTCACATTGATTAGTAACCTACATCCAAATGCTTGAATCATAGAAGAAAATTCAATTGAAATAAAGTGTGTTGTAGATCTAAAAACATGCATAGATGGAATGTATCGTAAAAACCTGAACAGCGACAACATACCCATTGAAATATTAAAACATTTTTGTGTCTTATGGGCATAATAAACGTTTTATTTGCATACGGCTAGGGTATCATGTAACTCTATACAGCCTTCCATTTAGAATCAAGGGTATCGTGTTGTAGAATGCTTATAGCATCTGTTGCTTTATATTCTACGAAGTACTCGTACAAGCTCTTAGCACGGTGATCCATCTTAGTTGAAGGCATCATCTTCAAGATTAATGTCTCTATCGCGATGTTTATCTAAGTTGTTGCTTGCTGCTTTATTTTAGAACTTGTCAGGTTTATGATCGGAATGAATGATTTTTCTCAACCAATAATTAAAAAATATTAAACCATGGGTGTCAATTTGAGATGCAACCGGTTCAACGTAGTTAAGTTTTATTTTGAAATAAGAATTTTGGGTTAAATGGTCATTCTTTTTTGCTCATTCATTTGGTCCAATTCTTTACAACGTTCGATGCTAGGCCGAACTAACACGCAACGATTGGCTTGCATTAACCGCACGCAATACAGTATCTACGCACAACTGTTTATATTCATCTAAGCTATCAACCGGCAATAAAACAAAGCCATTGTTAGCGAAACCAGTGTCAACGCAATATTGCCCAAGCACTCGCGCGCAATTTACGAAATACTTACTTACTAGCCGTCACGTTTGCAGTTGACATTTTGAGACTGCAATCCTTTCACTGCACAGACGTAATAATCTATTCCAAGAAAGCTATACAATATGAAACCATGTATTATAATTTTTGTCCAACGAGACTCAACCAAAATGCACGTAATATTTAAGTCTGAAGCTGAAATGCTAGACTGATTTATTATCTCTGTTGCGCCATGCATTGTCATTGACTAAGTAGGAATGTTGAAAATCTAATATGGCGGATGGCGGATCTATGGTTTCAAATGCATCGCTTATCTTTTGTATGTCAATGAGTGCCAATGCAGGTTTGATCTTGGAACTAGCTTTGTCTCTTATCGGGAACACAGGAAAATCTCGGATTAAAAAGTAGCCTATGTCGTTCTTTAGAATCCAAGCTACCTCTTCGTCACGATCTGTGCCGTGATTTTGTCTTGATGAAGTAACAAATAGGCAGATTTACTTTTGCATTTTAACATTAGCGTGGATTTAGAGTATAGGATTACAATTTTCTTTTAAATCATTATTCCTTTTGGCGAAAACGAGACTCTTTTATCCAGACTCCATCTTTATTATCAACATGTTCCTTTGCCCCACTAACACGTTTATTTCCTGTTTATCTTTCCAGACAATTAAATTCGAGCGATAGGTATGTACTCGGTTGATCTTTCAGAGTGATGATAAGTGTAACTGTAACATTTGCCTCCAGTTTGATATCATTGTTATTTACCAGTCATTTGTACGATTTTTGTGAAGATCTTTAGTAAACATTACCGATAACGTTCATCGTGTTTATTTGTTCGTGTACTAGTCTTTTATTTAGTATGAGTTTTTATGTACATACACATTTATGATCACGATAATTTATTTTATTTGTGTGGTCTTCTGTCATTAAACTTCCATTGTTGCGCATATTAGCAATCATTTGTGAAAATTGTTTTAGAAACTCGATCCCAAGAACGCGATGAAAAACTAACCGTTTTGATGAAATATTGAATGCTCCGTTAATCTTGTAATACGTGTAGATAATCGTTAATGATACTGAGTTTTCCTCTATCTAAGATACTGATGGTGGTGTTGTAGCTTCTGCCTCGACATACTTTAGTTAATTACTCGCTTGTACATTAGCATCAAGTTACATGATGTTGCAATACAACAACGCAACCAGATATCAATTTACTTCATGTTATTATTGCTTATTGTTAAGAGAACCTCTAAACAATTGCCAGTCAATGTCTTGACGGCAGATTTAACATTTTTTTAATGTAATTTTATAACTAATTTGCCACCTATTAAAAGTCAAACTAATATTAAATTCGACTGTAATAACATGTAGTAATATAGTCTAATATTGCGGAACAAGCCACTGTCAAATTGAGCAAGGCCACTTGTCAAACCTTGCATTGAGGTCAAAATAATAGAGTCAACTAAAAGAATAGCAGTATTTCTTATTTACATTTAACGTTAAAAATACTTAATTAATATAAATTCATTTCATTTCACATTCATTTAAAATTAAATTTTATTCGTTCAACTGTAATAACTTTTTTTAATTTAAGAAATGCTCGATATAATAAGATATTTACAGGCTAAGATAAATAGACGTTACTTAGTACGAGATTTTGACTAAATTTTATTCCTGTCACTGTCGCACAACTGCCAAACTACGAGTTTAAGAGAGAGATATAAACCAAAGTATGTGTAAAGTAAAGGTTCATTATATCGGCCTCAATGTTAGAATGTAATTCAAAATTACGCAAGTTCTTTGTTTTGTTTTACGTACCAGCATAATAAATATTGACATAATAATGCTTTTGGTGTAAAAAGTATTGACCGTGAAAAAAAAAAGATATGATTGAAGCAATTTTCATTCGCGTTCACTGTGACGCTGTCGCACAGTTGCAACAATATTGTACTGTTCTCCTGACAACTCTTTTATGTGGGTTTAATTGTCTGATAAGTGGTGCACCGCCATTGCGCAGCTGTACATAGAGCCATTAAATTGCAATCTATAAAATTGTATAAGATCTTTATTCTAAAGCATTGACACGTTTACGATAGTAATATAACTGAAGGGAAATCGTTTGATTCAATATCTGAAGCAACAGATGATGTATTTTTTCCTGTGAATAGAAATGATTTTGCACAAATCTAGAATAATCTAGCTAGATAATCATTATTTATTGGAGCCAATAACAGTACATTCGAAATACGTCACCATAATTTGTTAGACATCTTTGTTGTATCTATAGTACAGGTAGCATAGCAAGCAAATTATCAAATCTATAGGAAGGTATTTGACTTGGACTTGCCTCACTTATAGGTTTACACATAACATGACTCACTCAAGGAAACCTCGCAAAGTTGACCAGCAACCTTTTAGCGTTCACTTTCAACCGAATAGCTTGTTAGATTGATTTAATATGCACACAATTTATGTGGAAGTAAATTGACTACATGATTGGTGAAGTTACATAAGTACACAATTTTATTGAAATTATTAAAAACATCGATAATAAACGACCAGTTTTACAAATGCAAGAGGTGTCTAACAAGCGTCTTGATATTGTGAAAAATATACGTAACTAAAAATTAAGAACCAGCATAACAGGAATAGTTTTAATTGAAACTGTGATAGTACCAGTTACTCACCATAATAACATTGAAAGCATACTTGTTTATTTTATGGTGTACAAATTCCGTAATACACCATCGGCCGAACACTTTCTACTCTCAAACGTAACACAGCCTCTCAGGTGACATAATCTTTGGATCATTTTTTAACAGATTTGCTCTTTCTTCAACAGCGTCCCGATCTTCAAAGATTTGCCTGAAGACACACTGATCAAGATCTCCGATGTACTGGAAGAGACTCACTACCAGAATGGCGATTACATCATTAGGCAGGGCGCCCGTGGTGACACATTCTTCATCATTTCTAAGGGACAGGTGAGCTTCTATTTCTTATTTTTCTTCTACTATAGAAGCATTATCGTTGCAAAGCATTATTGTCGTTGACGACACGGTTGGCGCAGTGGCCGAGCGATAGACTGCTGCGCTGCGAGTCGCGGGTTCGATTCCCGCACGGAACAAATATTTGTATGACCTACAGAAAGTTGTTCCGGGTCTGGCTGTTTGTGTATGTGAGTTTATATGTTTGTAAACGCACCCACGATACAGGAGAAATTCCTAGTGTGGGGCAACGTTTTATTTAAAAAAAAAAAAAAAAATATTCCTTCTTAAAATTGATCTGTAGTGGTAAAAATCGCTTCAAAATCCATCAAGTACTTTCAAAACCTTTTCCGGATAGGTGCTCAGTCACACGACCAGACGGCAATATCTACGATTTCAAGATTATTCAATTCTGTTATCCCGGAACTTCGTTTACCCAATTAATGTTTTGATGTTTCGGATTAGCATAGTCTTTTATGTTGTGTTGATGCAATTGGTACCATCAATTTATTTCGGATAGTTAAAGGATTTCATCACACTCTTATAGCATTCTGGTATCATTAAAAGTTTTGTTTATTAACAAAGGTGTATGGAAGAAAACTAAAATGATCACTAGAGAATGCTGATTATAATAATGATTATTGATTATGGTAATTTACCATCAAGAATTAATTTCATCGTAGACGGATTAACATATAAGCCGTTACACGTATTTATAAATAGTGAACACTTAGTCATAGTCTTATTATATCCATGGATAATACCGGGTTTTGCAAAACTTATCTATCTTTTATTCTAATTTCTACCAAAAATGACTTATGGAAATTATGACGCTATTACTTATAATGGTCTTCATCAGCTACTGACGCGTTAACGACTTTCTAATTCGATAAAAGAAATAAATTACATACTTTTCATCACCATTCCACAGAAGAACATTAGTTCGACAATCACTTTGTCATCTATTAATAATTTTGGAGTAAGTGGGTATTTGTCGTGTTGTGGTCATTTATAACGATGACATGTAAAGAAATCTGTTCCATACATCTAAAGATGTTCACTTAGTTTGAAATTTTCACTTTCGTTGTTTGAACCAACTTTCAAGAGTGCCCGGAGCGAACGACGTGACTTTTTTACCTTTGACCACGCCTTCGTGTTTTGTAAACATATCCGTCTTCGGCACTACGTAATTCGATTATCTGTAATCATCGTTTCGCTTTCAAAATATTACAAATGATGACATAACACTGGCTTGATAATACCTACTAATTAGTTTTATTAGCAATTTTTTTCTTTGTTAAGATAAAGCGTAAGTATTTGTTAAGTATAAAATAATCATATAACGTCAACAGAAGCCATGTTTGATTGCGCTTTTTTCTCTCAATAGCGTCATCGTCAATAGACTTTTTGCGTGTTGTGCCAAAATTTGAAACTGAAAATTAGACGCTGTTGTTTACGAAAAACAACGTTTCGACTGTACCTAATTACTTTAATTTGCATAGATTCTTGCATTTGTTACTACAAAACAAAGTTTCGAAAGTCATAATAATAATATTTCCTTTATGTTGTCATGATACCTACTAAATTGTATAAGCTTCGTGCAGTAGACGCGGTGACTGTTCAAGAAGTTCACCTTGGCATTTAGCATTACGTCTCCGCAAACATTGATTGTTACTACTGACCGGAGCAAATGCTGGAATATTTTGATTTTACACTTGGTCCATAATACCTATCGTTACTCAGAGCGTTGAAGATATAATTGAAATTGTGAACAAACATGGGTTTTCCGAATATGAAGCTGCTGTTAATGAAAACAAATATGGAAAAGAAAATGCAAAATAGGACGCATTGCAACAAACTCATTCAATATTACATTACTATTCATATAATTATACCAAACTTAAGCTCACACTAGATTTTAAATTAATCGGCGTTAAGTATAAAAAAAACAATGGGTACTTAAAAAAAACCGGATTGGATTAAACGTGTGTTGGTTTGTTTTAAATCGTTAAACAACAATGCATAAATTTAAAAATAAAAATATGTAAAAGTGAATGGAAAACCAAAACCTTATCATAACATCAGGAATACTAAGTCTACCAGGTATTCATAAATGAAAAGCTGCTTGATATAGATTGCAATCGGCATGCACCTAATTATGTTATTTTAATCTATAAAAGACTAATCATTACGATCGCAACATTGGATGTAAAACAATCGCCGGAGTGACTCAATTTTTATATAACACGGAGGTGGTAAAGGCCAAAACCCTAACTATTGTGGCCCCAAGGTCAGCGCACTGTGGACAAGCGAGAGGATTGTATGGCATTTTGAGGCCAAATTTTTGAACGCTTTTGTGGGAACTATTTGGGCACACCAAACTTATTGTTTGGATAATCTTGTTCTTTGTTTTCTGTACATGGTAATGAATAACCTATCAGATAATTTTATTTTTTAATATTACGCTGTATTTGTTACATGCTTTTTACATTAGATTGATGAGAGAAAGTTATTTCCATAATCGTGTGTAAATACATAAGTACCTCATGTATTGCATCGTGCAAACGTATTTTATAATATATCTTTTCCGTTTACTTCTAAAAGTTTATTTACATAAAAAAAACGTAGCGAATGAAGCAATTTACCACAACTCAATTAACAAATATTTCTAGATAAACTGTGAATACATTTGATTGCGGAACCACTCTATTACTTGTCTATGGAACTCGTTTAGATTTTTGTTATCTAGTCTTTGTGAGATAAAAGTAAAACATTTTGCTGTTGATGACACTTATAATACTTACCCATTATGTGAAAGATACTTCTAGAAAATCAGATAAACTGACCGTTATAATGATTAATAATAATATTTTCCTAACTGAATTTTGTTCACGGTGCCTAATTTGAATAGATCTAGCTAAGTACATACGCAGGAGATATTATAGTTTACAGTATTTGTGCAAAATAGGTGCACTCCCACGTCCCTTACTATCATAGACCGATGGTACGGAAATCTGACACGACAGGAGAGATATCAGGTACCGGGCCAACGTCTTTACATGCTTTTGAAGGCACAGGGGTGTCAGACCACTAACTTCCAATCTCCAAGCTGCTGCTAAGAAATTAGTAATGGATAAATTCAATAATACGTTGCCCGACTTGGGAATTGGTCCCAGGATCTTATGCTTAGCAGTCGTGCTTGTAGCCATGAGACCATAGAGGTTGTTAAATGATTGTTTTCGAAAAAAAATATGACCAAAGCTAAGCTATTCATTCCATTTACGATAAAAAGTAACACAAATAAAATTTTCAAATTTTCCGATCTAAAATAATATTGTTTTCACTGCGTTGCAAATTCAAAACAAGGTTGTCACAACATTGAGAGCATTGTTCTAAAATCTGCGAAATACCAAAAGGTAACAATAAAGTCGTAAGAATGGAGTAATGTTCTTATTCTTCTAGTTTGATGATTTCATTATTACGACTAAAGTGTTCCCAATTTTTGAAACAATCTTGTTTGGTAACCTGTTGAATATTCACATAGTCCATAAAGTCATACAACATGTGTAACTTAGTCGAGTGAAGGAGGTACATTACGTGAATAAAGTGTGGCTGTACCAATATGTAAATTAAATTAATTAGATCAAACATTACGGATCGTCGATTCGTGTGTTGCTAAAGCATTCAATACTAGTTTGCTGCACATTAAAGCAACTTAACTAAAATATTGGAAGGGCAGCTAAAATTAAATTGGTTGATGACATTACCCCTATTACATGGGACCTAAAACATACCGGCGAACTGTGGGTGTACATTGGTACTCCTCTGCCTAACCCTTCGGGGAAATACCGGCGTGATGGTATGTATGTTGATGACATACTTAGATAATTTCTTTGCATGGTCACAAGATTCCTTTTCTTATTCTTTTGTTTTTCTTGTTGGGAAATCCTCATAGACTGCCTCCGCCTCGGGGAAGGCCTCGGGGTGTGTCGGACTCCTACCGACTAAAACTCCACGGTGTTCCTCCAACTACCATTGGCTGGGGCACGGATATCGCTCTGAGCATTCTTCCGCACCGGCCACAAGATTCCTAGTCCAAATGGCCAGGAAGTAAATATTTAGAGTAACCTACCTAGTACCTACCTAGCTATGTAAGGCACAACTTTCAACTATTAATTTTAAAAAAAGAATTGTTTAGATTTATTACCGTGTTATTTTTGTTTCTTTTGGTAATATCTTATATTTGCTTTCCGTGTTTATCGTATTATAATCGTACTTAATATAAATCTTGTGGTTTGTATTTTTTTATATAACAGAGTAACAATTGTAGGTAAACCAATAAATATAAAAAATCTCTTAAAACACCTGTGCACGTTACCTGACGTAACAGACGCTATTGATAGTGTTGTAATAGAAGCTAAAATCGACACACTAAGAAAACGAAGAAGAATATTGAATAACACCCAGTTACGATTGTTTCAAACCAAAAGACCACAGCATTCGCTACACCAAAATGATTGGATAGATCAATTCTTTAGAATTCTAAAAATAAACATTTACGAAGCCGGCACCTCTTAAATCGTTGAGGTGTGACAAAAGTTCCCGTTTTGTTGATCTTTTAACATTTATCCGAATGACTTCATCGTCGGCGACTGTTACTTGAAGTTACATTATCTCCTCTATTTCCGTTGTTATCAAATCTATGTCTGTATGCTTTTCTGTTTTTTTTTTCGTATCTGTTTCCAAGTTCAGTTCATATTTAATTTTACTGGGTTGTTAAACTGTTTCCGGCCTGCATACTCGTAGATGGAGGGATAGATAGGGCTCTGTTTACTTTCCTGTGTTTCGTCAAATAGTTTATAGGACTTATACTGTTAACATATTGTGTAAACGCATGTATTTCCATGTAAGATTAACAAAGGTAGAAATAGCTGTTCCTAAAATAGAAAGGTTCATGTTTAGATTTTTAATTCGTTGTGAGGTGTGAACATTTCGGCCATTATTGTTTTGATGCATCACTGAGCATTCAACACGTTTCACTCTATTGTTGAACTAGCTTAGTTCCTGTTTTATTTTATGATTTATGTCCTATTATTTATATGTACAGTTAGATACGTGATACAGTTTGTCGATAAGCATTGATTCCACATTTTTGTTACCGTTTGCCGCTCCAATTTTACTTGTTTAGCCTTCCTGAGAATCATAAAGAATTTATCGTTTCCCTTATCAGCAGTGGAGGCTAATTACAAATTTACATAGCGGAACCGGTAATTACATGCTCGTGACTAAATTGCGGAGCATATTATGATGTCTGAACATAAATGCCCGTTAGCCCAGCGTGCCTTACTTCATGTCCATCCGCAGTTTAATGACAACTTTCGATGTTGTCTAAACGTCCGTTTCACGTTTTTATAATAACGGTAATAAGCTCACCTAACCTGTTATTATGTTCAGGATCTACGCCATTACAGAAATGTTAGGCAATTTTGACGACATCAGCTAATGATGCTATGTTTTAACAATGTCACGTTAAAAATGAGGCAAAACAGTCTTGTTTTCTTTTTAGTTTGCATTATTATCGTTGAGACTTATGTCATGATTATTTCTTTTTCAGGTGAAAGTGACTCAGAAACCACCTAACAGTAACGATGAGAAGTTTATAAGAACTCTCACGAAAGGCGATTTCTTCGGAGAGAAGGCATTGCAAGGGTAAGCTTTACATGCATTATACTTTTAAAATGTATGCACGGTTTTATTGCAAATATCTACCTACTTAACTAAAAGTTTTTGTATTGCCAACTAAGAATGTAAGATTGTATTACGTGAAGTTATTTTTGTTTAAGACAAAGTTATTTATGTCATTGTCATTGTTCACTGCTTAGCCATGAATCATGACATTCACTTTAATGACTTGTAGGATGATCTTTTGTTTTTACTTTTTTACTTAAAAACAAGAATTGCAACATTGTTTTCTAACGTTCTAGGGACGATCTACGAACGGCCAACATTATCTGCGACTCGCCGGAGGGCACGACTTGCCTCGTCATCGACCGGGAGACCTTCAACCAACTCATCTCGGCTCTTGACGAGATCCGTACTAAATACAAGGACGAGGGAGACAGCAGAGCACGGTAAGTCTATACTGTGATCTTCATTTGTTCGCTCATAAACAAAATTGTCTTCTGTTTATTCGATCTTGTTCGACCTTTCAAATGAGTCACGGTTAACTACTATTAGCACAATTCACATGATACGTGTCATGTCCTGTTTCTTACAATATTAGTTCGTTCTCAAACAAATTATTACAGTTGGCTTAAGTCATTCTTGTTACACTCAACAGTTTTAACTATTCCAGTCAATGCTACGTGCTTGTAGATTAACATCAATGAATATGTTTTTTTTTAACGAATCACTAATTATGTCGACGTGAACAATGTAAATTATCTTGTGGCTACTTTGAACATTAATTAATAAGACATTAATGCTTGAGAGCTTCCTATGTCAAGTTCACACCGATCCGAAAGTAAGCCGACTACGATAAAATCATAAAGGTACCACGCATTGTGTGGCTATTAATCTTTTTTTGACTATCGAACAATAGGTACTGCAATATGAGTAGAAATGATAACGTTTTGTATCTTGATTTCACTGTCTATAATCATTTTTATTTCTTGTTTGATGCAAACAATACGGATTTCAAAGAACGGTAAGTTTTAAAAATAAGAAGTAATTCCTAGACTTTCTACTCATTAATGTCGAATTTAATTAAAGAGTGGAAGCAAATCGGTTATTAACTTTCCTCTTTGACGTAGAAAATGTGCCTACCACGGCATTAAGCGATAACAATTACGTTTCCCGCGTTTTTGTTGAACAGATTGTGAGGTGCCAATGAAAACAATAGGCGCATGGCACATCTGGATGACTTAGTAATGGAATCGCTGCAAAAACAAAAGATATATCAATTAACTCCATAGGAAAGTTATTGATGCGTTGATGAACTGATGTTTTGGGGTATATTTTAGTATCACCAACCTTCATTGAGTAACTCACAGCTATCATTTTTGAGTTGTATCAACACGTATTTATATTGACATATTTGATATCAACAAGCCTCTTTACTACTTGATGTATCACTTTTGATTACATGTGTCAATAATGTATCGTTTTTCCATTACAACTGTGAGGGAGGAAGTGGCTAAGTTCAAGTACAGGTTACTTCCTTGACAATATTAAAATAAATCAAGGTTATTAAAAAACTGTATACTTTTGTACAATCAATTGCGATTGTGTTTTCAACTTGGTTATTGTCGTGTAATGTTGGGTCAAGACAAGACCACCTCTGGTGTCTATTCTTTACAACCGCGTCAGAGGCCATTCTTTGTCAAACACTTCAAATGCGTTCCATTGCCGTTAAAAATAGAATTCGAGGTCAGATTTCTAATAAACGATCAACTTTTCCAGATTGAACGAAGAATTCGCCAATTTGCGTCTCTCAGACCTACGCATCATCGCTACCTTGGGCATCGGTGGCTTTGGTCGAGTGGAACTGGTCCAGATCCAAAGCGACTCCAGCAGGTCCTTTGCCTTGAAACAGATGAAGAAAGCCCAGATCGTTGAAACAAGGCAGCAGCAACACATTATGTCAGAAAAGGAAATTATGTCAGAGATGAACTGCGAGTTCATCGTCAAGCTGTATAAGACATTCAAGGATCGTAAATACCTGTACATGCTGATGGAAACTTGCCTTGGAGGAGAGTTGTGGACTATTTTAAGAGATAGAGGTAATTAAAAATTCCAAGTGATCTTTTAAATAATTTTCGATCAAGCCTGCTAAAACACTCGTCTGTTTTTAGGCCAATTCGATGATGCCACAACGAGATTCTATACGGCTTGCGTGGTTGAAGCCTTCCATTACCTCCATTCGCGGAATATTATTTACAGGTAAGAATAAATGAAACTCAACAAGTTATTCATTATTACAAGGAAAACCTACGTCATCCCTGCTGAAATGAATATTCAACAATTTCTTTGAACAGCCAAAACCATTTTCTTGTGTGTTTGTTTCCAGGGATCTCAAACCGGAAAATTTACTATTAGACTCTAAAGGCTACGTGAAACTAGTTGACTTTGGTTTCTCTAAGAAGCTGCAAGCTAGCCGCAAGACTTGGACCTTCTGTGGTACGCCGGAGTATGTTGCTCCTGAAGTTATTATGAACCGAGGTCACGATATTAGTGCAGACTATTGGTCTCTAGGTAAGACATTTTATTTTGGTTACATACCTACTACAATAATTCTTATAATCAAGATCTTCTATTCAGGAAGTTGTAATGCATTCAAATTGTGTGAAATGTTTACTATTTCTACCGAATCAAATTTTTTGCTAGTAAACCTTTTCCTTGCATAATCTAACATATCGTTTATGGGAACAATTTGTTACCCCTCATTCTGTTACTTCATCGACTCCTTAATTACATTTGATTATCATCATTGAATACGCAAATCCGTATCTAATTGTTAATTTTAACGTCATTTTCATTTACTTCTTTATTTACATCGATATTTTTACCATTCCAGGTGTTCTTATGTTCGAATTGCTTACCGGCTCGCCTCCTTTCACGGGCACTGATCCTATGAAGACCTACAACAAGATTCTCAAGGGTATCGATGCTGTGGAGTTCCCTAGATGCATCACCAGGAACGCTGCTAACCTCATCAAGAAATTGTGTCGAGATAACCCTGCAGAGCGACTTGGCTACCAACGAGGTGGCATCACGGAAATACAGAAACACAAGTAAGTTTAGATCTTATGTAAATGATAATAAAGATAATTATGATTAAATAATATTTGGTTGCTGCAGAAGTAGAAAGATTAATGGTATAATGAGAAATTTTAACAACCACTCGTAACCTACGTGATAATTTTCTTAGAAATCTATGAAATTTATTAACTCAATCAAGATACCATTATTCACTCACATTTTATTATGGAAAAGCATACTCTTCCTTCTGCTTACTTATCTTACTTTGATCTGCACTTTACAGGTGGTTCGACGGATTCAACTGGGAAGGCCTAGCCACACGTTCGTTGGAGCCTCCAATCACCCCTGTAGTGAAGTCTCCAGTGGACACCCACAATTTCGACCAATACCCTCCTGACGGCGACGAACCGCCACCAGACGACCTCTCCGGATGGGACAATAACTTCTAAATTAGTCGAGTTTACGAATAGAGGAGAAAATACCTTACTAGTTCGAATATATATAAAAATATCAGACTTATCTCACTCCATTTACTTTCATAATAGAAACCTCGATTACAGTAAATTTTCGTAATCATATTGTGGATCATGAACGTATATTGTTATTTAGTTTTGAGAACATGCGTAAAGGTTTACTTTCTTCAATTTCAACCGTAACCATTATTTTACTTAATATTATTAATAATAAATAATATGGCATTTCTATCATGCTAGTATATCGAGACAAATTTTCTCACTCCACTACGTTATTTCCACGACAGTTGAAAGTTAATAATGCCATTAATTATTTAGTTGTTAGCTCTTGCCGGTTGCTTGTCAACTGAAAGTGGTTTTCGGAGTTGGTAATTATGACACTCAAATTGTAAAAATGGTTTCGTTATCAAATTTAGTGTTACTATATTTTGCATACGCTCTAAATATTTCTATGGATTGTAAATAGCGTAAATTATAATCTATTTTAAAGTCTCAACTACTACATTTATAATTACTTACTTGGTTTTATGTAGATCTTTGCTTTTTTCATTTCAATATTAGTGCAATATTTATATCAAGTTTTGGTTCTATCACTTTTGTACTTATTTTGCCTATATGTACGTATGTATGTATAAGTTATTTTCGTACTTCGAATGGTGCAGAAGAGTTGGAAAACTCGGCTACTTTAAGAAGAATAAAGAGCTGTAATAAAAGCGAGAATTTGTGCTAAATACGATATTATTATGCAATCGACACAATCATTATCACTTTCAGTGATCATTTATTATTTTGTGAATTATTATCTACCTAGTTGCTATGGCCCTATGTGTAGACATTAGAAAAGAATGAATCTATATTTATTTATGTTGACTAGGTGTTGTGCCAATCTAACTGGTCTCCTTTAAACATAGTTCGAACGAATATTTTTCTATAGTATTACAATATTATCTAGATTATAAATTATGTCAAGGTGACCGGAATGCCAAAATATTGTGTTACCAGAATAATGTTGACAATTCTTTTTTTCCCTTCGAAAATTATTTTTAATCATCTTCAATTTTATAAATTAACAAACACTTAAATATTTACGCTAATTTTATATTCGTGATATAAATTCTATTAATAAAATCGGCAATGCAAAACTATTATGTCTGCCAAACCTAAAGTTCAAGATCTACTGCGTTATACGTAACCGATTTCTTTTTGGATTTGTTTTTTTTTTTCTTGTTGCATTAATCTTATTTATGTAACAGTAAAATGTTATACATACTTTAATAAATAGTAAATATTGCCTGTTTTTTTTGAAACTGGTTCTATGTAAGCGGCGGACTACAGTAATAATAAAAAACAAACCGAAATTTGCTTTTATATTGTTAAATAACACCAGCTTAAGTAAGTAGCGGGATGCCTAATATTAGGCTTGGCAGCATCTGTTTATGAACAAATTGAAAATATGATATCTTAATCATTTTGGTTCTCAGAATAAGTAGTTACCTAAACAAGAAGACTGTACCAACAGTGCGCTTCTTACAAAAGCAGTCTAATTAAATCGTATTCAATAAATATTAATTTAACGAAATTTTGTGTGTATAGCACAAGGTCACTAAATATTCTCACCACTTAACATAAAAATGATACGTTGTTAATTCAAAATCTTGTATGGGAATGAAAAATCATGACATTAAATTCTTGTACAGGAGACTGTCTTACCACAAGCATATATATATTAGCGATCTTGATGACCGAAATAATGACTTTACTAATAATTCATAGAGCACACTGTCAGTACAGTCCCCTTAAGTGACATTTTATAAGTAAACCGAAATAAATAAATGTAAATTTTAATATTTGAATTGTATTTATTAAGTGTAATTGTAAAAATAAATGTATTCAAGAGTCCACTAATAGTAACTTTAATGTTTAGTTTGTCATGTACTAAACCAATTACCTACGGCTTGAACGGTAGCTATCTCTAAACATGACATAAGTTAAGACTTATCATAAAATTCATCTATAATAGTCAATTTATATTTAAGTCTTCCATTTATAGACGTAATTATTCGTCATTGTAAATATTCTTTTAGTAAAAATAAACGTAAATATTCAGCTGTGTAAGTATGAATTTATGAATAACATTTTAAAGTTTTGGGTGATGCAATTGAAGCTATGTAATTAAAAAATATTTTTTTAAATTGTTATAATAAGAATACTTATTTTTGTAATCTTTAGGACTTAAACAATTAATTAAATAGATATTTTATTGATTTTTTGAAACTGTAAAAATACACCATTTCAACAGAAGTACTCCTGTTTTATTGAACACTGCGTAGTATTTAGAAATTAAACGACATTTTTTAAGTCCTATATCCTAATACCAGAGAAAAATAGGGAGAGATAAAGAGTTTTATTTCAAAATTTATTGTTTTACGCTCGCATAATAATGTATAATAATTTGCACCTTTTTTTTACTTTTTAGCTTTAGGAAATCATTACATGACTTTCCCCGCCCGGGGCGGGGCGGGAGGGTGTGTCAGACTTTTACTGACTAAAACCCATCCTTGTTCCTTCTTGTGCCCTTTGCGTTCTGGGGGCGCGGTATCTCTTACGGACAACCCGCAGATTGGGCATCGGCCGTGGGTGGCCCCTTCAAATAATTTGCACCTGGCACGTTGTCTCTTCACCACCTTTGGTTGACTCGTCTAGTTTATATACATAATATTTTTTTTAAGATTTTTAAGTCACTAATTTTACACAAAAACACTGATCACCCTCAAACGATCAAATTCACATCAACAGTAATTGGATTACCGAATTATTGACATGAGATAAGAGATCGATCGAATGATATGCGGCAGCAGAAGATCGGGGTGGAGATTCGACAGATGACACATTATAAATTTTGGGAATATTTCCAAAAATAACGCGGAACGCCTAGGTATGTGATTAGCTCAATGCATCCCTATGAAACCAATATCTACTTAGTCGTAAGTATTTGGAACTAAACACCTAGAGATTCACATAAGATACTACAAATCTTCGAATCTACGATTAATAGATTCAGATACGGCCAGGCTGGGCCTAACATTAAACTGCTTGAAATAATTTTCTACTACTTACGTACAGAATTCGAGTTTGTATTTGGCATTTCCAAGTTGGCTCTTGTATTTTCAGTTAGGGTGTGGTGTAAGTAAAGGGAATTTATGCTATAGGGTTTTTTCAGCCGGTACAAGGTGTAATTTGGCGGTGTGACACCCCCGTGCCTCGTAAAGCACGTACAGCCGTTGGTCTCGGCTGTCATTCATAGATCTTTGACAGTCGTTACGGTTAGTCAAAAGCCAGGAAGTCTGACAACCAGTCTAACCGAAAAGGTATCGTGCTGCTCAGTAACTGGGTTGTGGAGGTCAGATAGGCAGTCGCTCCATGTAAAACGCTGGTATTCAGCTGCATCCGGTTAGACTGGAAGCCGACCCGAACATAGTTGGGAAAAGGCTAAGCAGATGATGACAAGGTGTAATTTAATTTTATGAAAACCCGAAAACAAATCAACGAGACAATCCAAAAGCCCCAAAAAAAGAATTGTTGATCCATGCATTTTCTCAAGTTGGGCAAACATAATGTATGGACCAACTGATTTTAGTTTTGCAATTTCAGAGTAAAAGTTGTTCATTATGATAAGTTCAATGACCCCATTTCGAGGTTCCAGTTAATCCAATCACACCTTTAATAAAAGGTTGAAATTCCTTTGAAGATATGTTGATACACGCTATTATTTCGCTACTACTATTATAAACTGACTGAACTGCCTCGGTAGCCTAGTGGTCCTAAGCGCGATTGCTACGCTAGAGGTCTTGGGTTCGATTCCCAGGTCGAGCTAAAAGTGTTATTGGGTTTTTCTATGAAATTCTCAGTTGCAGCTCGGAGTTAGGATTTGTGCCCGGTTAATGGCAATAGGCTCGGCCCTTATTACATGGGACCTAAATATACCGGCGAACTGTGGGTGTACGTTGTTACACCTCTGCCTAACCCTTCGGGGAATACAGGCGTGAGTGTATATATATTACTATTATAAACGCCAAAGCATGTGAAGTTCGATGGATGAGTAAATGGACTTTGATACTCCTTCACGCTTAAAGTTGTGGCACACATACCTACGGATATGGATCTAACTAAACATATAATATATTATTGTGATAATTTCATCCCGCTGTTGTGTTCCTGTGGCATAATTTAGAAATTGGTCACAATTCTAAAATTATCAAAAAGGAGCAAGTAATAAAAATAATTGAAAAAATAAAACATTATTTGGGCCAAATAATCAGTATTGCTATACAACTTGGCAATGCTGCCAGCCTTTTGGGCACTTGTCCCATTGACAACGATGCGGATGAGTTTTTTGATGCCCTGTGAGCATTCTTTTTCGTTTTTTTTTTTAATATATACTACCATCCCATACCATCACACCTATATTCCCCAGAGGGTTAGGCAGAGACACCTCTGCCTGTGCACTGTGGGTGTACATTGGTACACAATGTACACCCACAGTTCGCCGGTTTGTTTTTTTTAGGTCCCATGTAATAGGGGGCGAGCCTATTACCATTAACCGGGCACAAATCCTAACTCCGAGCTGCTACTGAGAACTTCACTGAAAAACCCAATAACACTTTTTGCTCGACCTGGGAATCGAACCCAAGACCTCTAGCGTAGCAGTCGCGCTTAGGACCACTAGGCTACCGAGGCAGTTTTAATATAAACTATACATACATTGTAATCTTATTATTATTTAATAAAGTTTTATGTTAAAAAAAATAAATCACCACTCAGTAATAAAAAAAAATCTAGAATCCTGTAATTTACGGCATACGCCAATTGCATCCCAATCCGGAATTCCGCAGCGAGGGTCCGCTATCTGCAAGTTGTCCTAGCCTGTCCTGTCCGCAACTGCGGCGCAATAAAGTTGCGGCCGGCACACTTCTCACCGGACATAGGGGTTTCATAAATAGGTTGCAGGCAAAACTATTTTATACTAATGTAATAGGGATCAAAGTGCTTTGTCGTGATGGAGGTAACAAGTTTTGTGAACTAGTTTTCAAATATATTTTTGTTTCTATTGTTGATTTTCGTTAACTGAGTTGCAATATTGTGCTAATATATATTAGTCGATATTTTACGTGAAAACTGAATACTTTCTTCTTATTTACAACTAGCTTATGCCTGCGACTTGGTTGCATAAATTTCGGTAATCTGCGAGATTTCATTTTTAAGCGGGCTCCAATTCTTTTTTTACATTTAGATACTCCTTATAACATCAGCTATCTGCCAGAGAAAGTCGTTAAAATTAGCTCAGGCGTTTCAGAGATTTAAGCCACAACAAACAGACAGATAGACCGATAATTTTTTTTTCTTATTTGGTATAAATGTCGCGTAAACACATCCATATTTGATGCATTTACTACCTATAAAGCTATTATTTTACATTACAAACAGACAGTTTGATTTTATTAAATTTTAATTGTATAGATAAACATTATTAATATTAATGGTATCCTTACCTTTGAAATAATAGTTAACGTTACGTACTTACTTACGTTACCGATCGATTAAACCTTGTACAGTGTTTCTTTTGCCAAATTTATTGTTACAACGTGTAATTCCATGAAAATGACTATAGTTTCCTTACAGAATGTTATTAACAGTTGCTAATTGCACTGTGGTTGTCTGTTAGCAACCGTGTAGCGAGGAAGCGAGGCATTTTCGCGCGTTGATCACTCCATTCCTGTGGTTAATAGGATAATTTGGTTCCGCAGTGCAGGGGCCCGACCCCCGGGTATTGGCAATTCAATACGAATGATTGAGTGTATTGAAAAAGGAGCAAACAATCATGGTAAATTTAGCTTAGTTCTGCCAACAGGAGCCAACCCACAATGTCTCAATAATTTAATTAATTATATGAAGCGACAACAGCGAAAAAGGTCACGGGAAACCGCTACATGCAGCGCAGGAGTGGTAATTGCGATCTTTAAGTTAGGCCTATGTCCAGAAGTAGACGTTGTTCTGCTGATATGATGATTGCTCGACCTGGGAATCGAACCCAAGACCTCTAGCGTAGCAGTCGTGCTTAGGACCACTAGGCCAACGAGGCAGTTAAAAAAAAAAGTCTTAGAAAAATCTTGTCATCAAAATCGTGATATTCGTACTACAAGACGAGTTATTTCAGTGTTGACTTTATCACCGCAATAAATCCCACTTCCTTAAGTTCTTATAAGATTTAAATACGACATCAAAACTGTTACTGTGAGCGCGACTGCTACGCTAGAGGTCTTGGGTTCGATTCCCAGGTCGAGCAAAAAGTGTTATTGGGTTTTTCTATGAAATTCTCAGTAGCAGCTCGGAGTTAGGATTTTGTGCCCGGTTAATGGCAATAGGCTCGCCCCTTATTACATGGGACCTAAATATACCGGCGAACTGTGGGTGTACATTGTTACACCTCTCCCTAACCCTTCGGGGAATACAGGCGTGATGGTATATTTTATCAAAACTGTTCTGTTTTTTTGTAAAGTCACTTTTACAAGACCTTTTACTTTAATTAATCGTCCACGCAGTTCGGTAAGGGTAATGTTATTTAACCGTTTATGGGCTAAAGCCGCCATTAAGTAAGTAAAAGCCATATATTTTTGTCCCTAACTTCGAAAGTAATGAAACTTTTCCTATTACTAAAGGAATTGTTGAGTAAAGTTGATACGTGTCCTAGGTTCAAGTGTCTAAGCGTTAAACTTAACTTGTTTACATAATGGTTGATGTAATTTTCATGTCTCTGTTTTTTTCAGAGTCGTCGGGTTTACTGAACACTACAAATTCAATGCGACTTATTTTATTTTTACTGCCCTTTCCATCATTTCCACTACTCAAGACTGACAGATTCAGCAGTGCTATTTAGTAAGCGTGACTGCTACGTTACAGGTCTTAGGTTCGGTTCCTAGATCGAGCAAAAAGTATTATTGGGTTTTTCGATGAAATTATTAGTAGTAGCTCGGAGTTAGAATTTGTACTCGGTTAATGGCAACAGCATACATGGGATCTAAACATACCGAACTGTGGGTGTACATTGGTACACCTCTGCCTAACGCTTCGGGGAATACAGGCGTGACGGTATGTATTTTGTAAAAATCTCCTTCGGTGTAGTTAGTTTGAGTTTATGTTAACGCGATAGGATGCGCAGGACCAGTCATGACCAGTCATCTTTAGGGGAGGCCTGTATGTCCAGCAGTGGACATCGTTCGGCTGATATAATGATAATCGTTACGGATAGTCAGAAGTCTAACCAAGAGGTATCGTGTTGCCCAGTAACTGGGTTGTGGAGTTCAGATAGGCAGTCGCTCCATGTAAAACACTGGGGTTCAGCTGCATCCGGTTGGACTGCAAACCGACTTCGACATAGTTGCGAAAAGGCGACGGCACAGTTGGCGCAGTGGCTGAGCGATTGGCTGCTGCGCTGTGTGTCGCGGGTTCGATTCCCGCACGGAACAAATATTTGTATGGCCTACAGAGAATTGTTCCGGGTCTGGCTGTTTGTGTATGTGAGTTTATATGTTTGTAAACGCACCCACGACACAGGAGAAATTCCTAGTGTGGGGCAACGTTTTTTTAAAAAAAAAAAGGCTAAGCAGGTAATGATGATCAAAAAATTAAAAAACTTACACAAGGCACTCAGGAGAAAGACCTCAGAGATTGCCTCTTACATACAGGAAAACAAACACACTTTACCTCTATATAATGTTAGTAAGATTATGTTATGTTAGAGCCTTAAAGTCAACTTTACCAAATGTTCTACAAATCTCTTAGCCTTTACTTCTCAAGGTTCCTCTCTTTATCATCAAGGTCTTTTGTCTTATTATTGTGGAAATAAGCACCAAACAGTAGAACAAAGGCAAACATCATTCAATTTCGTAACTCCAACATAAAAGTTTCGATCAATTTACGAACTTCTCCTATTGGTATTCCGTTGGTTGTTTCCTTATAATTAAGCCATTACATACAATTTATTGGTATTTAATCGTTCCACGTAATATTGATGTTTAATTAACGAGATGGTTGGCGCAGTGGACGAGGGATTGGCAGCTGTGTTGCCTGTTGCGGGTTCGGGTTGTGTTCGGGAGTTTCGGGTCAGGCTATTTGTGCATGTAAGTTGATACGTTTGTAAACAGAAACATTTTCAAAAACAGAAATTAAAACGAGTATTTCCAATTTTAAATTAGTTCGAAGTTACTATACGTTTAGTGTAACGTCAGACTAACGGAACTTCGTGAGTTCTGAGTCGCGTTTTTTGAGTTACGTAATTTACATTCAACTGAAACTGACAACTCATTTTGAATTGAGGACTTTTGTATTCAAAAAATTACTTCAATTTTACTCCGCGCGCTTGTACTAGGCCTCAGGACAAGAACGGTTCAAACTCGTAATATCCAAACATCAACCTTTATTTTTGACTTTGGAACTTCATGTACCCACCATAATTTTCCTCTTGATATGTCCCTCATTCTTCATAAACAAGATTGGAATAGCTCGGTCAACTTTTCTGTGGGTAGTAATTAACGCAGGCCTACGTAATTGGAAGAGAACAAGGGTGCTTTGTTTACGTAAACGAAGCAACCGCCGAATTACTTTTCTTTCTTGACTTGTACTTATAATCTTAAATATTATATATGGTGTACGTAGGTAACTGTGTTTAATAATACCAGCCTGCTAGCAGCGAGTTTGGAATTTAGGTAAACTTAGGCTAGACTTTTCCGGGGCTGCAGGTTGTTCGAAAGAGATACCGCGCCCCCGGAACGCAAAGGGCACAAGAAGGAACATGGGCGGGTTTTAGTCAGAAAAAGTCTGACACTCCCTCCCGCCCTGCCCAGGGCGGGGAAAGTCATTTATAATTTCCCATCGGTAAAAAAAATATATATATGGTGTACGTATGTAACTTTGTTTAATAATACCAGCCTGCTAGCAGCGAGTTTGGAATTTAGATGAACTAAGGCTAGACTTTTAGGAAAAGAGTTAGAGTGCCGCATAAAAAAACAGACAGATAAACAATTCTCGTGGAATAAATGTCAGGGCCAATAAATAATAGGAATAAATAGTAAAAACCATCTGTTATACTTAAATGTAAGTGTACTTGTATGTACTTTTTAAACCTGATACTACAAGAAGGGTTCAGCATTGAAGCTAGCAAGTAATGACACCTTAATGAGATATTCATCGATTTAACCGTAAAATATAAGTCATAACTACCTCGTTAGCCTAGTGGTCCTAAGCGCGACTGCTATGCTAGAGGTCTTGGGTTCGATTCCCAGGTCGAGCAAAAAGTGTTGTTGGGTTTATCTGTGAAATTCTCAGCTCGGAGTTAGGATGTATGCCCGGTTAATGGCAATAGGCTCGCCCTCTATTACGTGGGACCTAAAAACATACCGGCGAACTGTGGATCTACATTGGTACACCTCTGCCTTACCCTTTGGGTAATACAGGCGTGATGGTATGTTTGATATAAGTCATATTAAAGTGACGTATGTCTAGAAATCCTAGGATCTTGGACAAAAAGTGGTTAACGTTAACGATTGTATTTTCTTCTCCGGGATGTAATGGCAATGGTCAGGGATTCCGTATACACTGACCATTGGTCGTTCAGATAATGATAATTATATAATAGGTACCACTCTTAGATACGACAGATAAAAACCTGCGTAACATGTAGAAAACGGGAACTAAAAGTGATAATGACCAATTTGCAGCCAGCGATAATCGTGCAATTATTTTGTAATCATTGCAATGGCAATTTCTGCGAATATGGCGATGTAGGTGGTAGGTATTTATGTTGGTATGTTCCTATAAATATTTAGTAGTAACTGCCTCGTTGGCCTAGTGGGCCTAAGCGTGACTGCTACGCTAGAGGTCTTGTGTTTGATTCCCAGGTCGAGCAAAAAGTGTTATTGAGTTTTCTATAAACTTCTCAGTATTATTATTTTTTTAATGTAGGACACTTGTATTCGCCGTGGTTGTCAGTATATAACTTCAAGTTTGATTTTAATATTTATGATTTGATAAGCAAGACGGCGTTTTAGTTACCATAGCAGACCCTGTGAAGCGCAAGCCGGGGTCTCAGTCATACAAGAAAGTGCCCACAATACCTAACGTAATATCAGAGAGGTAATTCTAGTAACTTTTAGGATCGATTACAGTATAATCTCAGGCTCAATCTGTTATAAATGTCATTAATTGACATACTAAATAGCCACTACATTCTCTAGGTTTTTTGGAATTAATTAAAATTTGGTTCTTTCGAGGGAGAGTGCAACTAGTGGTTTTGTTTTTCCATTCATATTATGTAGCTAAGTAAGTGATATCCAGAGGTATATTGTATACCTTCCTAGAGTTATAAGTACCAACCCAAATATAATTTTGGCTTGTCAAAAGAACACCTCCGGCGAATATAATCAACCCCAAGGGACGCCCTTCACAAGGGTCGCTTTAAATTTCAACTCAAGTAAAGGTTTTTTTGGGTTGAATAATAATATACTAACGTGTTTTAATAGGGTGTTTCATTTGTGAATGATGTAATCGTATTCCAAAATAATATCTTTTATAAATAATAAAACGTAATAATTCATTTCGAAAAACTGTTACGAAGTATATATTTAAATTAATTATATAATAACGGTATTCAAATTATACATAATCAAATTACTAAGTAGGTATATAAATCCAATTTAAATTCAAGCGATGTTCACAAAAACTGATCATCATCGTAATATAAATCTGATAAAAATATTGCAAAAATAAAATGGGCCATTGAAACCAATTAATTGCTTTTTAAATTGATTCTGAGAAGGAAACAAAAAATATTGGTTGGTACTTAATTTAAACAACCTGGAATCACAAAGAAAACGTCAATTGAAATACAAATTATTGGTGAACAAACTGAGGTAGATCCTCGGTAATGTATTTTGTTTTGATTTTTTATGATGAATAGCAATACCCCACGGTTTCCTACAGCAGAATAGCCAAGAACCTCGATCTCTATAGTGAGGCTCTTGTTGGACAGCTAAATCCTGAAAAGGGCTTGACAAAAAAATAAGTACTTTTGAATAGCCCCTCTTGTTAAGAAAATCCCCTTACCTCCACTTTCTCTAGAGCCCTGACCACTGGTAATACCAACATATAAAACATACCGTCTCGACTGTATTCCCCGAAGGGTTAGGCAGAGGCTTACCAGTGTACATCCACAGTTCGCCGGTAAGATACACACATATAAAATAAGTAATCTAAATGTTAAAAAATAAATTAACAAATTTTTAAGAAAAAATGTCCCACTACTTAGTACCGCTAAGAAATCAATTTTCTAAGTTGAAACTCGCGCTTGAGCGCTAAGCCAACTTATAACAAGTTCTGCAAGATGGTGAAGGCTAACTGAGCAGACTATACCAGTAATTTACTTTTGTTGGAGCCGAATCCTTCTTTGTATCTACCAGGATTTAGAGTATTAAGTCTGCTTACACTGCATTAATCTTAAGTGTTTTTCTTTTACGAAAACCAGAGCTTGCTTACACTTACTTGAACCACTGCTTATTTTATGACCTGTAGACAGGTAATTGCATCTTTGCCTATTAAATGTCTTTTAGCTACGTCAATGCATCTTTGCCTACAGGGTAGATAAATATTGCCGGCGCAGGCGCTTTTTCACAATTATTTTGTTGTAATTTAAAGGCGTTAAAAATCACAAATCTTACTCGTAATAAACTTTAAGGCTTACTCACATTTGGACATCCGAAGATCATTTTCTGCTCCCTGCATTCTGTAAATAAGAAACACAAGTTTAAAAAGGGTTCCGAAAATAAGTACCTACCTACTTAAAGCAAGAAGAGACTCGTACATTTCCACTAAAGCGTGGGTTAACCCTAGCTCTGCGACTGTAAAGCCACACGACTCAGTAATTTAATTTTCATAGCGTGAACTCCTCGGCTCACGTATGCATGCGGGGGTGACAGGTTATTTACATTTCACAGGGATATCTCTTGATGCTTTTATAATTAATTATTAATAATTTATACAAATGCGTGTCGTCGTGTAGTTTGGTTTTGAGGGTGAAAGTATAATGCAAGAGTTATTTAGGTATATATTAATTAATTTTTAAACCTTAATTTTCACTCAGGTATGTTTATGATATTACTTCACTGGGATCGGCGTCCTAATGTCACCATCCCTAAGGATTCTATCCTTACTTGAACAAATCTATGGTGCTAAGTTACGTGCGCAAACGGCGCGGTAATTCAAGTTCATGGTTCAGGGTCACATGCAGTCCGCGAATCAGAAACATGATATGTAGTTAAAAAAAGAAAATTATGTGGGTGCTCACTCCAATACGAAAGTGAAGCTGGGGTAAGTTGGTTTAAGCTTTCGCGGAAAGCGAGTACATTCCCGAGATCCAAGGCGTAAGTGTGGAACGGGAACACCGGGGGGGATTTTTAATCAGTAAAAGTCTGACAGGCCGCTCCGGTCCCCTAAGACGGTGGACTTCCATTAGGATTTCCCATCGTAAACAAAAACAAAGTAAATTTACCTCCATGTCTAGTCAATGGATGAACACCACCTTGATTTTCACCATCACTTGACATTCACATACACTTCACTTTATTACGCTAGAAAACTAGGAAATCTAGAATCCATTCAATAACTAATCAAAACTCGAAAATTACACGTAACACTCCTAAACGAATCTCGCCATAGAAGCTAACGGTATGCCCAACTGACGCGTAACTGAATCTTTCCTCGAATATTCTGGCATCATTTAGATTCGATTTGGATGAGGGTAGTTTATTTATTTTTACTTAATCATAAAAAAAAGATAAAAGGGGTAGGTAGCTACTTCATTGTATTCGTATTTATTTGATTGGGTAAATAACAGCTTTCAATAAATACACTAAAATAAAAATAGTTGTAAAATAAAAGTGTTGGTATGAATGCCTATTACAGGCATACACAGCGTTCACAATGAAGACACGTTGTACGTAGAATGTTTAATCTCAATGTTGTCTGAACGACACAGAATGAACTAGAATTGTGACTTTGTCACTGCTCAAATCCTAGAATCGGTGGAAAAATAAGGTAAGGTGTGAATAAGAAATTAAGATTTAATTAAAAATGGTCTTAAATCTTGGAGCTCTTTACGACATAATCATGAATAATTCATTTATTCACCACCTTTATACGAAATTCAATCGTACTGGACATAGGTTTTCCCAAGGATCACCACAACAGTACCTTTACATAATTTCCATAGACAAAATGTATTTTTTTAAATTTATTATAAGGACTTTTACACAATGTGCATACCAGTCCCATTATACCCTAACCACATCTGACTGCCAATAGCTTAAACTAAAAATATGAATATAAAAAAATTACTTCGATGCCATTAATTCAAACAGACACTTTGCTACCTTAGAATTGGGTTGACTAAGAATCACATTGAACGTGCCGACATCCAGTCTGTTTAATTCAAAGGCATTTACTAGGCAAGTTCTCCCAAACTCAAATCGGACACATTCCAACAGTAAATGATGTAGATCCGCATAGACGCCACAATCTTCACAGTTTGATGGTGTCTTCCTCATCATAAAATTGAATTGAACAAAGTGTCTTATTCCTACCATACACCATATACCTGGGTTGCACGATATCATTTCATCTTTGAGAACACTGTTACCGCTACTGTAACCAACTAACGTTATTACCGCAAGCGAGCACGAGCGTGCAGATAAGATTTTTAAATAAACATAATTGTTAAGTAATTTATGAATAATTGAATACTAACTGTACACATTCTCTATCGTTAAGTGCAGGGTATCGTACAGAGAGACGTCAAGATTGCCTTCTGCCGATACAAATAAATACCAGCGAGTATATTTTGAAAATATATACCTCGATGAATTTAGATAAACTGATTTCAAGATAAACTTAGAAAGCACATACATACATACATAAACTCACACCTTTTTCCCATGGGGGTAGGCAGAAACCACAGAACGCCACCTGCTACGATCCTTACATACTTCTTTCGCCTCGTACCCGTTCATACATCTGTCCATACAAGCACGCCGGTTACGAGTACTGCGCATCCGATCTTTCTGTAGAACCTCACCAATTAGGTTAGGGTAGGTCTTTCTAGGGCGTCCTCTCCCGGCGTTGCCACTCACATCTGCCATATAAATCCCTTTTGTAAGTCGCCTTTCACTCATCCTCTCAACATGACCGAACCATCTAACAATAATCCTTTCAACCATTGTCACTACATCCTCTTTTAATCCACAAAAAAGCACATATGAATCAAAACAGTCAAATTGGTTCTTGCCCGGTTTCGATTCCGGAACCTTATGCATAAGAGATATCACATCATCAAGATATCCGGGGCTGCGGGTTGTTCGCAAGAGATACCGCGCCCCCGGAACGCAAAGGGCACAAGAAGGAACATGTGTGGGTTTTAGTCAGTAAAAGTCTGACACTCCCTCCCGCCCCGCCCAGGGCGGGAGAAGTTATTTGATGATTTCCCACCCACCAAAAAAAAAAATCATCAAGATATACACACATACTATCACGCCTGTATACCTCAAAAAGAAAAGATAACAATAATGTTAAGTAAAAAGCGAAATTAAATACTAAAGCACGATTTAATTAAGATTTATAAGGCCTAACAAGAAATTTTAAATAACTTAGCAAGTTCAAAGTTCCAGTGGTTTAGTAATTACCATTGAAAAGGCATTACGTATATTGTCGGACCGTAATGAAAGACTGTTGCACTCGCAGGCTATAAATAAAGCGTGTCTAGGTACCTACTAAATAGTTTATAACAATGCCTAGTACCATGTTAGTCAAAATACTAAACTGTATTTTGGCAACCTCTTCGGACATTGCCCTCAAGCAAGCTTCCCCCTCGCTGTACACTATTACAAATGTTAGCAAAACGTAGGTTTCTGTTTAAGTTATTCTTGGAATTCTTAAGTTCCTTTTATAAGTAATGAAGAAGAAGAAAGGACGGAATATTGAAATCTAAAAGAAAATATAAACTTAATGTTAACTTAGTTACTTTTAACTTAGGAAATGAGTAGATTATGTCATAAGTAACGTTTTCCTCGCCGCAGAATTATTTCGTAGACGAAAACTGAAGACCGATTCCCGTAATTGAAAGCGTTCGAAATCTAGTTGCAATCTCCTCTCATTGACAATAAATATCAAAAATATATGTACATAAGACTTATTTTTGACAGATAGAGACTGAGATTACAATGACATAGTTTTTAGAAATACGAGAATTGCCTCTCAGAAGATTGAAAACATTTTGTATGTTTGTTGTCATTTGTCAATTACTTACATCAAATCACAAAGCTTCGTTCATACGTTTAGAGTATATAATTACGTGCAAGGCCGGGGGCGTGGACATTTACTAATTTGATATTATTATAATTACGAGACCAGTCCAATTAGGTATGTCAAAAGCCAAGTAACCCCTGACCGCGCACTGTATACAAAAGAAGTCTTAATTGATAATGATTAAAAAATCTCGTACAGTATTTTAAATATTGTATCATTAGTGCCCTTATCCTATTTACAAATTTTCATCGGATTTAGTTACTTCATTATCATCATCTACTTAGCCTGTTCCCAACTATGTTGGGGTCGGCTTCTAGTCTAACCGTATGCAGCTGAGTACCAGTGTTTTACATGGAGCGACTGCCTATCTGACCTCCACAACCCAGTTACTAGGCAACACGAACCTCTTGGTTAGACTGGTTGTCAGACTTTCTGGCTTCTGACTATCCGTAACGACTGTCAAAGATCTTAGTTACTTATTGACCTAAATTAGATTACTATTTTATTAAGCACACTGTAGGTACCTTAAGTCCTATTGAAATTCATACATGTTGACCCTAACCTACAGCATAAGAACCTACCTATTCTAATTATTTTTAGAATCCAAAAATAAACAACAACATAACTCAAAAAGTTTATTCTTCGAAATGAAATATAATCATTTTTATTTCTATTGTTCGAGTCAATCACTACATGCTTTCAGGAAGTAAAGGCATTGTCCCTTTAAACCTTACAAAGCTGCGTATTTAACTTTCTTCTTTCTCCATTCTCCTAGTGCATTGTGTACAAGTTTCCATCTACGCTGCCTGCAATCAAAGTCCACCACGAGTCAACAAAATGATAACCTACTTGTTGCTTTATTCAATTTCTTGAAACGTAACTTTCCTTCGTATCGAAGCCACATTGACGGCCACGCCGCTATCAGCTGATACATTACTTAGACGGGTAGAGTTTCTTAAAGAAACCTTATGAGAGCCCCTATTCTTGCCAGACTGTTGAACAATGCCGCCGAAATACGAACGTACTTAAGTAGAAGATAGATAATTAATCCAGTTAAGTCTACATTCAGTTGCGGTAGCATGTAAAAGGTATAAATAAAATCGGTTAAAGTTAAATATTAATCGACCTGACCGTTTGTACAGTTTTTGATGAATGATTTAATCTAAGCTTAAGAGAAAAAGTCATTTAAAATTTTATTTGTGAAATACGTACCAGAGTGCTCATTCCAGAGTGAGAATATGTAGGGAAAGAATACCAGCCTATTATTGTCCCACTGCAGGTCAAATGCCTCTTCTAATGCAGAGAAGGTATGACCATTGTTCACCATGCATGCTCAAGGGAAAATCAGACTTACATATTTATATTATAAGTCCACGTTTCCTCACGATGTTTTCCTACGCTCATGATTATCAGGAGTGGAGGAATATGTAGTTTGAAACGCTATTTGTAATTACTAATTTCAATACTGGGCCATTTGTCAGGTGTTTACGTATAAAAGGTACCTTGATCACTTATGTGTTCAAGTGAGATGGCAGACTTTATTTTACACGCTTTAAATTGTTCTCAAATGATTACAATGGAGGCTGAAGTTATGGCCCTCGGAAAGTGTCTGAAAATTACGAATAATATTTTATTAAATATGTTGATGTACTTACATCCAAATAGATAATTATGATAACAGTAACTTCATTTTCATTAAATAGTTCAACTATTTTTTTCTGTCAAATATTAACTTAATGAAGTTAAGGTACTCATAAACGTAAAACCGTAAACCAAAACTTATTACACGGACTATTAAACTTTGATAATGACATCATTACTTCTAAAACGAGCTTTTGTCACGAAAATATAAACAGAGATTAACTATAAAATAATTGAATACTAAAGTTGTATACGGCACTAAAACTGTATTGTTTTTATCGTCTACATTGGCATTTAGTTAAATTCATGTTGGTATCTGAGATGAATCACTCGATGATAAAGACGCGTTGGTTCAGTAAGCTGACAGATCGTAAAATCTAACCACGCAATCATAAATTACACGAATAAATATAACCGTATATGTACCTATAATCACTCTTACAACAAGCAGATCGAGAAAAAAAGTCCTAACTCCTAAACGCAGCGTGTCTATGGATTTAATGAGAGCATTTTCCACAGTATATACAATTTTCATCGCGAACCGTAGCTCCGGGTACAGCTACGCCAGTTCCGAACGTACATACAGAGGGACCGCACGCGCGCGCCGTTGCTCCACTCATACGAATTACGAATCTAATGTAAACAAAACGGAACGTTTTAAAAATCGAATTTGGAAACAATACAAAATCTTGTGTTTGAAAAAATGGATTTCTATTGTTAATTTACTGTGTGCAAGCGAAAGTGATTTAGAAAAAAACGTAGATTTCAGCTATTGTTTTTGTTGTGTGTTTTTCAGTGGGATTTTAAAGCTGGTGAAAATTGTTTCCGTTCATTGACTTCAGTTTTTCAGGTAATGTATGGTTTAAATTATGGTTTTACTTTGAATTGGTCATTTAGAAGTAAAAAAATGTTTTAGCCGGTAAGTCATATTTTTTTTTCCGTTGTCATGCTCAATAGTTTTGTTTTTATTGAATTAATATTTCAAGCGCTTAATGAATTATTATAATCATTGTGTTACTGTTCTAATAATTACTAAAGAATCTACAATTAAATAAAATACTACGAAGTATCTATTATTTAAAGCGAGGCTAACTAATTAATATTTTATAGCAGATCTTATTACAGTAGGTTACTTATACGGAGGTTTGAATAATACTCGAAGAGATTCTCATTTGTTTTCTTTCATAGATCGCACGTGAGTGATCAATACAATGCTTGCTTCAGTGAAATCCATTTCGTAAATATTTAATCAACCAGTGCTTACGATAACGACCTATTTAAGTCTTCACTGATGTCTCATTGATAGGTAGATTTCCACCAAGAGTGTTTCCAAGGATAGTTTATGTATTAAAAATACTCAGTGGATGTGGGGGCAAGTATGTTCTACCGTTCTACGTACCTACTTGGAGGCATGATTCGAATAATAATCTCACTCGTCGTTAGAGCCTTATTAGGAAGATTGAAGAAGTGATGGACGTTTGACAGGTAGGTACTTATCCTTACCCAAGTTAGTAAAAGAAATTAGAGAGTAAATAAAACACCTTTTTCTGATTTACGTGGTTATTAAAATGATAACGGTGTAGGTAATGTACGAGTGGGTTACATTTCAGTATTTATCTACTTACCTTCTCTTCGATTTTATCCCACTGTCGCAATATTAACTCAAGTATCCGACGTACCATATAATCCTTGTGTATGTATGCTCATCTGGAGAATCGAGTCATCATTTATAGTGCCTATTGTTGTTAGGTGTCGATTAAATAAGTTACAATTTGAGGACCAAGGAGAAGCAAAATATAAACTAGAGTTTTAAAATACCTGTGAAAGATGCTCACGTTCATTAATCAACTAAAAACAGCTTTACAGTTATTCCTGAAACATAGCTCGATCGTAAGAACACTCACGATCAAGTCATATTTCAAACAAAATAACACTGAATCAGCCGTTAGGGAGCTGCAATGCCACAGACAAACACACAGATACACACGTTAAACCTATAACACCCCTCTGTTTACATCCGGGGTTAATAATAATGAATGATGAGGTAAGTACCTAAAAATAAACAATATGATTCTGAAACCCTTGGTAAGTACTTACGTATATTAAAAAAAGTTCTCAATTTTCCCTATTTACCAAAGTGCGTCAAATAAAACACGTATTTATAAGCAGAACGCACATTACACAGTGCGAGTTCGACGTTCGTTCGTACTTACATTTGTATGTTTGCGACGGAAATTGCTTGACGAGTCCGCGAGCGGAAGCGACCGAGTCGGGATCAGAGATGAGTCGCTCGTCACTCCCCAAATACGAGGATAAAAGTACAAGTTGCTTACTAGAATCTATGCTAATTTATAATAATATTATAAAGCTGAAGTGAAGTGGAAAATATGTTTTTTTGTTACTCCTTCGTTAATCTTTACTGATTAATTTCATTGCGGGATTCTCTGGGACTCGTCGAGCTTCATTGCCTGGGCGCTTTTCTAGCGGTCTCCACTGTTGATTCGGATGGGAATAGTGTGGATTTTTTTTTATAAAGCTGAAAATTTTGTTTGAACGTGGTAATATCAGGAACTCCATGACTAATTTGAAAAAATCTTTTTGAGTTATGTAGCCTGTTTATCGAGGAAGCTATATAAGTTATAGCGAGAGGGGAGCAGTGACATAAAATGCAACTTAATGCGGGTGAAACTGCGAGGTATAGCTGGTTATTTTATAATACAGAATCGAGTTCTTAGAATAATAAGGCGTATTTTTGTTTTAGAATAAACAGTCATTGAGTGATACTTCTAACAACAGTATTCGTGTCAAATGAATCTATGAACAGCAATCAAAGTCAATATGAGACCATCTGTTTTAATAAAACCTCCGAATTGTCCATGATTGTCAATCAAGAAAGTAAAATTTTACCAAATTGTATTCTTGCATAATACATTCATTACGTTGCTGAATGTTACCAGAGGGAGGGTAATGTCTGATGCAGTTGGTAGCAAAAAATCAAGGGGCAATTCGCCTTACTTTAGCAACAAACGCAATCTAATCAAAGTCACAATCTGTCAAAAATGCTTCTAAAGTTTTTTAAATTTTTTGACATTTATTGTTGTTGAAATGAGATTGCCTCTTATTAGCACTGGCTTATGATATTTAACCAAACTAACTGCCACCAACTACATCAGTCTTCTTGCAAAATAACCTTGTTTTGAAATGTGTGGTCTACTTTATTGTAGTTTGGTTTTTTGTTTTATTTTTCATGGAATACACTACCAGAGCTAGTGCGCTAGTTTTACCTCTAGATTTTTAAAATCATAATCAATTCAATCTATCCTCAAATGTATTTTCTTATGGCTAATTTTATCAACAAAAAAAAAGTGTTATTGGGTTTTCCCATTAGGATTTGCCCAGTAGCAGCCCGGAATTTGGAAGTTGGTGGTGGGACACCCCCGTGCTTCGGAAAGCACGTAAAGCTGTTGGTCCCGGCTGTCGTTCGTAGATCTTTGACAGTCGTTACGCATAGTCAGAAGCCAGGAAGTCTGACAACCAGTCTAACCAAGAGGTATAGTGTTGCCCAGTAACTGGGTTGTGGAGGTCAGATAGGCAGTCGCTCCAGGTAAAATACTGGTATTCAGCTGCATCCGGTTAGACTAGAAGCCGACCCCAACATAGTTGGGAAAAGGCAAAGTGATATTTATATATAATTTTATCAACAGATTACGAAAGCCTGGTTAAATTTTTCTGGCACCTATTACAGTACCTTTGTAAAAGAATTTTTTGTATTTCACATTCCAAGGATTTCACTGAGACCGCGCCCGGGCTCAATCTGAAAAAAAATATCAAGAAGTAACTTTTAGAATATTTTCCCTTTCGACTGTTTAATGTGGGCGACTCTTGTGAGGTACGCTGAAGCCATGAAGTTTACCAATATTATATTTCACAAGTGACCTTTGGACTTGAACTTGTTGCTTTATTAAGTTAAAATAAAACCCTACTTACATTTCCCTTACATCGAAATAATTTGTAACGTGATAAGTATAAAAATTTTGAATTCTATAAAATAAGTCATATCAACTTACTAATACTAGTTTCTGCCCGCGACGTCGTCCACATCAAATTTGATATAAGCATTATGATAAATAATATTAGTAGTACATTTTTCTGGGATAAAAACTATCCTATGTGCTATCTCTACCTCAGTGCCAAATTTCATCCAGATCCGTTCCGCCATTTAAGGGTGAAAGAGTAACAAACATCCAACCATCCATCCGTCCTCACAAACTTTCACATTTATGATATTATAATAAAGCATAGCAGGATATATCCAACGCTTGATATTGATATACAGACTAGTGAAGGAAAATCGCAAAGTCGCAATTTATGAGCACTAACCGTCAAATAAGAAATCCACAAATTTCGATATTGGAGGATCAGGGGAAAAGATGGCAAATAGTAGATATTTTTATTTGGTACCGCTGCCCGAGCGAACTAGTTAAAAATATTCATCGAAGTGTGAGAAAACAGCTCCTATATTTAATAAAAAACTTTACTAACGATGGAATTTATAAAGAAGTACCTTCAGCCTCTCGCTAAATTAATATTGGATGATTTTACAAATCAGTTTCAAATAAAACGCTTCTAATACCTAATGGAATTAAATTTGAATCGTTTGGATAGATTCTGTTAATAAATGAGGAAATTCCATATTTCAGTACAGATAATAATCTATTCTAAGTAACTTCCGTGATAAAAACCACTTATATCAGTGATCTAAGTTAAATTATTATATATATACCATCACGCCTATATTCCCCGAAGGGTTAGGCAGAGGTGTAACAAATGTACACCCACAGTTCGCCGGTATATTTAGGTCCTATGTAATAAGGGGCGAGCCTATTGCCATTAACCGGGCACAAATCCTAACTCCGAGCTGCTACTGAGAATTTCATAGAAAAATCCAATAACACTTTGCTCGACCTGGGAATCGAACCCAAGACCTCTAGCGTAGCAGTCGCGTTTAAGACCACTAGGCTACCGAGGCAGTTAAATTATTATTAATAATATTATAATTATTATTAGTTATTATGAATAATAATTCAATTATTATTAGTTATTATATTACATTCAGGTACCTAAGTCATATATTTTCAGTGTATAGCTATTATATATGATATCACTACAAGTACCTAATAAGATTTACGATTTAAAGATCTTTCTATTAAAGTTGATAACTGTTTTTTTTTCTACTATTTTTATATTATTACAATATTATTCTCAGTATTATTTACATACCATCACGCCTGTATTCCCTGAAAGGTTAGGCAGAAGTGTACCAATGAACACCCACAGTTCGCCGGTATTTTTAGGTTCCATGTAATAGGGGGCGAGCCTATTGCCATTAACCGGGCACAAATCCTAACTCCGAGCTGCTACTGAGAATTTCTAGAAAAACCCAATAACACTTTTGCTCGACTTGGGAATCGAACCCAAGACCGCTAGCATAGGAGTTGCGCCTAGGACCACTAGGCTAACGAGGCAGTTCAGTTTTCGAGTCTTATTTACTTTAACAGATTTAACATACCATCACACTATTACGCCTGTATTACCTGAAGGGTTAGGCAGAGGTGTAACCAATGTACACCCACATTTCGCTGGTATGTTTTTAAGTCCCATGTATTAATAATAATGTGTTTTAACCGCCTCGGTAGCCTAGTCGTCCTGAGCGCCACTGCTAAGCTCGAGGTCTTGGGTTCTATTCGCCCCCTATTACATGGGATCTAAACATATCGGCGAACTATGGGTATACACTGGTACACCTCTGCCTAACCCTTCGGGGAATACAGGCGTGATGGTATGTTATGTTATGTGTTATAGATTTAAGTACATAAATAATAAAATAAAACTTTTTATACTATAATTAGTCTGTACTATCCCACAGCTGGGCATACGTCTCCCTTCATTCCTGCTATCGATCTCGGTTTTACACTATGCATACATAATATAATGATTACGTAAGTAGGTAGATATTTTTTTAACTAATCATCTAACGTATCTATCGTAGTCGGATAAAAATAAATCAATGGTCACAATCATTTGTCTACAAAAGAGAATGCGTCTCTATGGCACAATTTCCCGTACAATTGTAAGTCGATTGAATAGAAGTCTCTATTTACCATGGTGTTCGCTATGGGGTGGCAATTCATTAGCCCATTAGACTATGCGCTCGTTGTGTTCCCACCCACAATTAAGTTGCGATCGGTTCCAAGTACTCGGATAACCGAGTTCCGAACTTACTCCTTAGCTACTGCCGCTTCAGTAACTATATCGTTACTATCTACCGGTTCTATGACTCGTTCGTTCATTATGATCCTGTAGTGTGAATTCGATCAATACGGGAGTTAGCAGGAGAGTTAGGGGATAGCAGAAACCTATACCTACTCGTAATATACATATGTAAACATACCTAAATGAAATTAAATATTTATCGTGTCCCAAACTTCGTATTTCGCCTTTTTGCCATTCCAACTTTATATATATATTCCCTTTATGGTATCTACGTACAGAAGAAAATTCTGCGTAGTTATCTAACTTTTCGACTTTTGTTACGTAGCTACGGACGAAGTCCATTTTCCTAATAATTCTTTGAGATTACTCTACTTCGTCGGGTATTAGATGCTTTCATTTATTGTGATATCTTTTTATTAATAATAAGCGGGCATATTATCACAAGGCAAGCTAATATTGCTAGGACCCGGAATAAATTATGGAATATAACCGAACCTTTAGAAACGATTCTTGGAATATGCCCAATATTCTTTATCTACATAATTATAAATGTAATTTTAGTTTCTATATTTTTAAGGATTAGTTTAACTAATACTTAAAAACCATATTGGATATTCCTACTAGACTAGTGGAAGCTAATTTAGAAGAAAGTATTAAAACAAGGAGTACAGACAGAGCAAATGTTTCTAGTCTCTTTACTTCAGAGGAAATAACAGCTGCTTCAGATCTAGATCTACTTCCTGAACCATTAACTACTTTGAGTGTCTGTTCGTTGATTTTATTATTCTCTTTACCTAACATCAATGAGTTCTTATCTAGTTTTGGTTCTATTTCGATACTGAATACGACAGGTATACTGTTATAAGCTTCTATATATTTTATTGCAGTAATAAATTTTGTGGGCGGTCTTATAAAACTGCGTCGTTGAAAGAGTTTGTTGTAAGTTTTTTTTAAGTAGGTGCATATTTTTAAAAATAACTTTAGCTTTGGAAGTCGGTAGCAATACAAAACGGCAAACAGAACCAAAACCGCCGACTTCCAAAGCTAAAGTTACTTTTCACTTTTTAGTTTTTGAAGGCGGTTGTATTTTTTGTAGAAAAGTTTTTTCTGATTAGTACCCATCTTGTACTGACGAAATTCCACGTTGTTATTAAGTTTGTTTCTTACCTATTTTATTTCACATTCTTTTTGTAAATTGGAACATTTTTCCATGTTTCTTACGTGACAGAATGCTGCGAAGTTTAAATCAGAATTCGCCGTCAAAAACATCTCGAATATTTTTATAAAAAAAACGCTTATTTAATATAAAATGTTTACGGAGAATGAAAAATATTTTACTAAAGTTGTATATGCACAGCCATTGAACATTTTGCAGTAGGTACCGTTTTTATCACCGACTTAATGCTTGGTCGGCCTAATTTTACATTCCGATGTAGAAGATCGAATCAGAGCTGATTCCCGGCCATCAAATCTCCTCATATAACCAGTTTGTCGGACCACACATCGCGCTTTGAAGTAATAATCCATTCACATGGAATTTTTATAACATTAGCGGATATTTGTGCATCTCCAATGTTGTATGTAAAATTCTGATAAAAATCAATATAACAGAACTCTGCAAAGTAAGCTTCATCGTAGATATTACGAGATGACATAGAGAGAGCTGAAGGCTAATTCTACACATTAAAACATTTTAAATCTAGTCGCGATCTCATCTTAGCGACAATCAATGAGGGTAAATTAGAAACATTTTTGACAGATTGAGATTATATTGAGATTGTTCCTAAAAGTCAGTAGAATTGCTCTCCTGATTGTTGCCATATAACGTCTATTTTGGTGGCATTTAAATAAAGAATTTTCCTTCACGTTTAGAATGTTAAATCAAAATCAAGTTTTTTCCAATATTTACGTGATTGGCTACTTTAATTGAATGCAACTCTATGTTGTATTTTATTATATTGTGAGAACATCCTTCAATATTGCGTAGTATAATTTCTAGAATAAAAATGCAAGATATCTTTAGCGGAGCAACCTGTGGGTTCCCAAACATTTATTTCTTCAAATACAGCTAAATAATACACATATAACATAGCATCACACCTGTATTCCCCGAAGGGTTAGGCAGTGGTGTACCAATGTACCCCACAGTTTGCTGGTATGTTTAGGTCCCATCTAATAGGAAGCGAGTCTATTGCCATTAACCGGACACAAATTCTAACTCCGAGCTGCTACTGAGAATTTCATAGAAAAACCCAGTATCACTTTTTGCTCGACCTGGGATTCGAACCTAAGACCTCTAGCTTAGCAGTCGCGCGTAGCACTACAAGGCTAACGAAGCAGTTAAATAATACTGTAACAAATTAACCTCGACATACCTAATACAATACATAATACGTACGTAACATAACAAATACTCTACGCTCAGAAATCACAACAATTCCACCTACCAACAAAATAAAATAGCAGAAATGATAACCTTGAACGAGAAGAAATAGTCTCCTAAATTATTTTCTCTTTAAAATATTCAGATACAGAAATCTCATGAGACGGAGCAAATGTGTCGTTATAAATTCATCAATTCACGAAGTTATGTAAGGCTTTGTTTTACATTGAATTATATTTAGACAATATAATTACCAAGAAGCTTTATTCAATGTTTAAGATTAGGTACAATGCTTTTAAATTCAGGGTACTTTGTAAAGGTCGGGTACGCAGTATTCGTAACCGGCGTGCTTGTATGACCAGATGTATGCGCGTGGACGAGGCGAAAGAAGTATGTAACAATCGTAGCAGGTAGTGTCCTGTGGTTTCTGCCTACCCTCATGGGAAAAAGGCGTGAGTTTACGTATGTAGTTGGCTCACAATGAAGCTTAGATACCTCGATAAAAATAAGGAGTTTTATCAGCATCATCGGTTGAAGTCTAGACAGACTAAGCAATAATCAAAATATTGTTCAAAGTAAAATAACCAATAATTGGATTCGTTTTGGGTAAGCTGTTACTAATTCTTTGTAAGCTGAAATTATAAGAGTGATAGCATCTGATCTATGTTGATACCTTCCTCATACACAAGTTAAGTAGCATTCGGAAAAACTAGGGCAAACCCGCAACTGCGATTGCGTTCTTGATTACGAGTACCAAAGCAAACATAATCGAGTAGCAAAGGTACCGATGCGAAGATACGTATCGATCGTAACGAGAACACGTCTGTTTATGCCGAATGTCGTGAAAATACGACGTGACAATACATGCCTTTAGGCAAATCCTTATTCGACAGCTCTGGCATAGAGATGTTCGAATAAAACTTTGAGCAATGATTGGCTACGTGAACATTGGCATGACTATAAATTCTGTTCAATAATCTGGCATGTCTATAGATTCACATTGTAGCATATTTTTCTCGTTCAAATATGAGCAAGTAAGACGCGTTTTTAATTAAAGAGCTTTCTAGATTTTTATTTTATTCTTCACTATGAATTTATCTCTAACTTAAAACGAACAATGTTGACAAAGAAAAATATTATTCTATAAATATGAATTTCTAGTGCACAAACCGTATAAATATGAGAGTTCCTTATATTTTTACAAGTATAGGTTAGAATTTCGTTCACACCCTGCGTTCCTTTTACGGTTATGCAGAGAGTGTGCTTCGAATACGGAGTAAAGGTAAACGAATATAATCCTGTTTTTATGGTTCTTCTGCTGTTATTTCATATACCTACATACACATACATATACATTTTGAGTAGAGAGCTTTCGAAAAGATACAAATGTAGTATACCATCAACAACATACCGTCACGCCTGTATTCCCCTAAGGGTTAGGCAGAGGTGTTACAATGTACACCCACAGTTCGCCGGTATGTTTAGGTCCCATGTTATAGGGGGGCGAGCCTATTGCCATTAACCGGGCACAATTCCTAACTCCGAGCTACTACTGAGAAATAGATCTTAACATACCGGTGAACTGTAGGTGTATACTCGTACACCTATGTCTAACCTTTCGGGAAATACAGGCGTGATGATATGTGGTGGTAATTTTTAAATTTAAATATTTTACTTTTCTTATTGTCAGGGAGTTTCTATCGATTGACTTAAAGGATAAAGCTTTTTACGATCTATGACATATTTAGCATCGAAAATAAAGTGTCTTCTTTGGATATTTATGTCAATACAGCTGCTGCTCCTAATGACAGCATCCTATCCTTCTGTCTGCTAACACAATGGCCACTTATCCCTTTGCCGTTACGACAACATCATTGCTTTGTGATCGTTCTTGATCGGTATCTACCACAAGATGAATTCAAGTATTGAGGAGATCAACATTTAAATCATACAATCGAACTTGACAGTGGACTTATTTTGGTTACGTTTTCAATAATAGTGATAAACTACAGTACAGTCAGGCAGAAATATTGAAGCATTTTTATATACTTGTACACAATTAAAACGTAACAATTTAAGCCAATTATGTACTTAATTACATGCTGTAAATTACGAGGAACGTTTATACATTGCGATAGTATTGTTCCCACATTCCCTAGGGCCATGAATCAAAAGCGATATGTACATGTTATCGCAACTCGCCGAATAAACTCGATATTTCATCAACAGTTTTGATTCGATTCTAGTGCATTCGATAAAGCCAATCTATTTATCATATGGAATGCAATAAATAAGTTCGTGCTGCCCAATTTGTCGTTCAATCCCAAGGGATTGATGTCCGTATCTGCTAACCGTACAATTGCTGGCAACATTGGTTTTCGTGATACAAATAGGTTTGTGTTGGACATAACTGGATTTGTACCTTGTAAGTGCAATATTAGGGTTGATAATTTGGCATGTATGTGGCTAGGGGATGACCAAATAAATGATAGATTAGGGAATATGTGAAAGGCGCCTAAAAAAATTTGCGGCATCCATAAATATATTGGAATGAGGGCCTACCCTCAGTCATCATTCTCTAGGATTATTAAAAGTCATGATTTCGTATCGATATTAAACTAGGTAGCAAGCTTGTGTCATCTGGCGAAAATATATGTCAGTTCATCAGCTGTAGCAATTACCCTGTATTTCTCGATCGATCTTAGTTTGTAGCCATCAATTCATTAATCAGTGGCGGCTGCAGTAGCATCAATCTGAGATTGTAAACTTAAACCATTGATCGATCCAAAGATACCTCCAAAGATACTCGTACATTATAGGCTTTAGTTATCAAGAGTAGCTTGTTTATTACCATATAAAGGCCTTACATTGACTCGTATTAACTAAACCTCTGAAGTAAGGTGAGCTCGGCCATTACTTAACCATCTATTATTTTTTTACATTTATCCATATATTCAGATTTGAATGCCTACGTGACACGTTTGACACCATTTTTTTATGGCGTTGGTATTATGGAACAATTCTTTAAACGGTGTTCCCATTTCATTAATTATAATAAAGTACTTAATATGGAAGCTATACTGAAGGTCGTAGGTACTGTAATCCTTTGATGAAGGATTGCTTTGAATTTCTTGGCTCATTATTATTCCTAGCACGACTAATCTTGGCTGTGTAAGTTAATACTAGGTAGGTACGTAATTACGTATCGTGCATTGGTGTTTCGTAATTCTGGTTAATTAGTTTAATTATAATAATATATGTTGTCGACGTACTAGAAAAACTTATTACTGAGTGTCAGACACAAAAAAAAAACAAACGAATAAACTTTTTTGCCTCGTAGTAAATAAACATCGCATACCGCACTCATACACATACCATTACGCCTGTATTCCTCGAAGGGTTAGGCAGAGATGTACCAATGTTAAACCACAGTTCGCCGGTATGTTTAGGTCCCTTGTCCTGGGCGACTGTATTGCCATTAAACGGGCACAAATCCTAACTCCGAGCTAAACTGAGAATTTCATAGAAACATCCAATAACACTTTGCCCGACCTAGGAATCAAACCCAAGACCTCTAGCGTAGCGGTCGCGCTTAGGTCCACTAGGCTAACAAGGCATTTACACTCGTAATTCGTTTTAGCTAATGAACATCGTCATTTGGTAGAACGAGTTTTAAAATTAAATAGCCTAAGCCCCGTACCTATTCTAAAACCGATTCTTAGTTATAAAACTCGACTTAAAACGAAATTTGATTAGTGATTTACAATAAATTTGTCACTTTTACTCGGGATTTCCCGACTTCATTCTAGAATAAGGAGTAAAATTATAAAAATTATAAAATCTAACCAATACGTCTTAAATTCGTTGTATACCGTTTGTTTTACATTTATATTCCTTCTCCGAAGAGTTTCATATTTGCTTAGGTACTGAAACCCATAAATCTTCTTTAACGTCCACGCTTATTATATCGTTTCTATTTGCCTGCTTTCACATAAATAACAGTCTAGAACGTTACTCTAAATATTCCAATGTTATTTAGAACGAAATACTTTGTTATTTTATTTTGGACCTAATGAGCATAATAAAAGCTTAGAGATTCCAAAAATATCGATTTTATAACGGCTCGTTAAGCAGTAGATGTTGGTAAGTAGCTCGTTAAACCCTATTATGGTGAGTTAACAGTTATTTGGTTTGACTTTAAACGTATTAGTGAAATAGCTATAGGCAACATATTTATACAAGTTAGTAATAAAAAGTGATCTGACTATTTTTGTACATAACAAAAAAAAAATAAGTATCCCTTGCTATGTGGTAATAATAATCGTAGGTATTGTTATGGGGAAGACAAAAAGCGTGTTCGAGTTTGAAATTTGGACAAAAGAACTGACAAGAAGTGACATGATGTCTTCAGTGTCGTCTAAATAAATAAACTTGGGAAGAGACACGTCTTCGGGTACAAATCACAATAATATATATTGACTGTTGAATTCCATACCATCACGCCTGTGTTCCCCGAAGGGTTAGGCAGAGGTGTAACAATGTACACCCACAGTTCGCCGGTATGTTTAGGTCCCATGTAATAAGGGGCGAGCCTATTGACATTAACCATGCACAAATCCAAACTCCGAGCTGTTACTGAGAATTTCATAGAAAAACCCACTAACACTTTTTGCTCGACCTGGAAATCGAACCCAAGACCTCTAGCGTAGCAGTCGCGCTTAGGACCACTAGGCTAACGAAGCAGTTACTCCAACTAAATACCTACTAAATTAATTTCAGTCCTCAAAATAATAATATCTTCAATAGGACATCGAACTAAACTTTTACGATGTAATCTACACCTGCTTTACCTACAACTTTGAACTTCTTCAGTACCTTAGTCTAGATACCACGTATAAATGACTAAGAACTCAAAATCTAAACTTAAAAGCAATTTAGTCCAGCCATCAATCTCAAAACTTACCTTTGTACCGAATTTATGGTAAACTACACAAAAGTAAGAAACAATTCCGACAATTTGTATAAATTACTGAAGTACTGTAATGAATAATAAAATAAATTGTTACACAAAACCAGAACAGTTATGAACTTGAAATATGAATGCGAAAGTTTGATTAAATATTTAGATTCGATTCGACGCTTCATAATAATTAACAATTTGCACGTCAATTTGTTTTAAATAAGCGATGAGTGAACGGAGTTGATGGGAAGCCCGATAAGACTTCATTTCCACAGAGAATTTATTTTCTTAGATTGTTTTGTTGTTTTGCGCTTATTATTTGTATATATATTTTGTATACTGTAGCTTTATTATGTTTGCCTTACCTATCTATACAATTATAATATATCTGAAGAGATTTTTTTGTTTGTTTAAACGTGCTAATCTTTGGAACATCTAGTCGGATTGGAAAAATCTTTTTGTACACGATATCCAAGTGCATATGGAATGGTATTGGCTCTATAACTACACGCTACGGCTCACGCAAGTGGAGCAGTAACCAAAAACGTAAATTAACGTGTGTGAAAAAGACCAAAGAATCTCCCGAAAATCAATTCTTTAATAAAGCTTTTGGTCAAAAGTCGAAATAAATACTTAATAGTGTCTCATAGTTAACCCAGATTCGACTTGAAGTTTTGGAGGTCGATATTATTGCAAATTAGCTTTCTGCAGCAATTATAGTACCAAAATAATCATCCTGAATTTTCTTCTTTCCACTTGTTCCCAAAGAACCAACCCATCTTCCCATCCCATTAAAATTACGTTCCTCTTACATTCGTATTATAGTCGTTTTCTGGATAACAAAAAAATAACATAAATACCTATCTATTCTCTCTTCAATCAATAAGACACGAACATAAGTAGATAGCACCCATATTGTTAAACTAATAAATTGACAACCATGTCAGTGCAGAAAGCCAAAATGGAATTTAAGCATCAATCTTGCAAAACCCTTTGACGTATATTCGGTCCTTGTCAACGATTTTACGCCCCTTCTTGTCAATTTGACAGCTCTAAATTCTACGAAAGGCGGGGCTAGCTAATTTTCGTATCTATTCAGTCAAACTTAAAGGGTAATCAATTCCAAAAACAGTGAGTAGTGACTGGACCCTTTCAGCATTATTTCATGAGCTGTCCGGGTAGAAGTGATTTAGTGTTGAACTAAAGGGCAAATCTGCTTAGACTGAGTGATTGCTTCAGTTATCTGATAGCATTATTTTATTTTATGGTTTTGATTGTTTAATTTGTGATCTTGTAATATTTTATTATCAGCCAGTAAATATTTACTTTGCTTTTGTTGGAGTGATATTAAGAGGCCATTGTCATTAAAGGCGTGAAATATTTAATGACACCTATGCTCCAGTTTTTCTGATAAAGTAACTCTTCGTGAGGGATCTCTGTATCCTAAAGGTGCCTGCCCACTATACTGTACCATACCATGACCGTGCTATGAACGTATTAGGAACGGAAAGAAATATGTCACGGACTAATATGCCTACTAGAACTTATCAACTGACAATTGTTGACGCTCCGTGCATCTCACGCGACGGTGTTGGTCGGTGATGGAACGCTCTTGTGGCTATAGTCTCATACTTTTTAAAATAAATCATATTTTTTTGCCTGTGACGTTCTTAGCACGGTCATAGTATGATACGGTTTAGTGGGCAGACTCCTTAATATGTAGTTAACCGTGAGATGCGCAAGATTGCATGCTATGTCACTATTAACATTGTCCCACATGATGTATAAAAATATAGCCTCACACAATAATGTAATACGTCATTACTGTTGCAAGAGGGCACTAAAAAGAGCTCAATTTCACACGACCTGTATGCACTCACGCATGTATGATAACACGTATGAGATCGAAGAATGAGCTAACACTCTCCATAATTGTTATTGTACACACATTCAAGGTTCATAATTAGCTCATTTCAAACTTTTGGGTTGAAAATTATAACCCAAAAGTTCGAAATTAAAGTCTAAATTGTTTAGACTTTGATATTTTTAATTTTACAAATTTTGCCCTTGTCCCGGGGAAATCGGATTTGAAAGTAAATGTGGCCGAGTTTTGCACGCACCAATAAAAATAAATGTTCGAGTTCAAAGGCTCGGCCTTTGAATTCAAAATCATCCTTAATGAAATTTTAAGACCAGCTCAACCAGGGTTAAGGTACCCTACAATGCCCTACATAAATATTTAAATTATTTACTATCTATTGCTTTTTTGATAAATTTATTCAACTTTTTATTAAGACACGGCCTTAAAAAAAAATGTTTAATTTTGAAATTAAATTATTTGACAGAAAACTGACTATTCCAAGCCTAGATAAGAGTGCCCTTTTCCTATCTATATAAGTTAATAGAGATTAATTACTTGTTGACCAAAATATTATTAAACTATATTAGTATGTCAAAAACTTACCCCTGTCTAAATTTAAAAAATGTTTTACAGAATTACTTGTAGAGAAATGTTATTACTCTGTGCAGGATTTCTTAGACGATGATACATTTTAATAACCTTGTTGTCAATTTTTTATTATACATATTTGCATGCTAATAAGGCAGAATGTATATGGATCTCAATTATGTAATTTACCATCCTATTTCTATGTACCTACATTCTTAGCAAATAAAGACATATTCTATTCTATTCTATTCTATTCTATGGAGCTCACTATAAAAAATGTCCCTTTCTGGCAACCTCGATATAGTATGTACGATCAAAAATCCGAATGATCGATAACTGGCACGCATTGAGCACTTATAGTGACGAATGTTTGTATCGTCTCTATATCAATAGAATGGCTTATTCGCATTTGAGAGGAGTGCGCACAGTGGGACAGATCCAGGCTTAAATTAAATTATACCTGTAATGCATCGTGGAGCGTCCCCGATTTGTCACGGCTAGAGGTGCGGGCGACCTCATCTAAATTTCATGAGGCTGTGGACGCTCGCTCATCAATTACCTTTATTTGGTACGGAACTTTTTGTTGCTACAGTTCTGTATAAACGGAACACCTATAGTTCCGTTTATTTTGTATTACTGACGTAGTTCCTTCGTGAGTTATTGGGTTTTTCTATGAAATACTCAGTAGCAGCTCGGGGTTTGGAATTGTGCCCGGTTAATGGCAATAGTCTCGCCGCGTGTTACATGGGACCTAAAACATATTGGCCAACTGTGGGTGAACATTGGTACACCTCTGCCTAATCCTTCAGGGAATACAGGCGTGATGGATGGTTTCCCTCGAAATGAACACTTAAATCTGAGTTTAATTTTATAGTTACGGTTTAGTTAATTGGTTGGTTAATCCTTTGATTTCTGTGTGGCTCGGTAGTTCGTGCTGCATGTTTATCTTACACATCTGGTAAACGAAGTAATTAATCAAGATACGTTACTTTGTTGAATAGGTCATTGTGTTGTAACGTGGAAGATGTATTGTAAATATTGTGTGCCTACCGTGTAGTTTTAATAGCGTCAAATAGGCTCCCTATTTGATGGAAGTAGTTTTGAAAAACCGTTACCTCACACTAAGAATTTCTCCTGTATGGTAGGTGTGTTTACAAACATTTAAACTTACATACACAAACAGCGACACATAAATATTTGTCCGGTACTGGAGTCGAACCCGCGAAATTCAGCTCAGTGGCCAATAGCTCAGCCATTGTGCCAAACGTGACGATGTATTGCTGATAAAAAAATCAAATCATCACCACCTTTAATTGACTGGTAGAGATTGCCTAAGGCATTAAGTCCGCCTTTGTATTTTTTTGTTGCATAGAGTTTAAATAAATTAATTAATTTAGAAGAGCGAATAGTGAGCTCTACAAATTCACATTCTGAATTTTTTTGCTGAATTTTGTTTAATGTAAAAGCTGTATTAATTTTATATTTTGTAACAAATTTTGAAATTGTATTTATTTATCATAATGAATAAACTTAGATGAGTGAAGAGTGAAAGGTAGGCTCACTGAGTAACATTATAAATAGCCCGCAAGTATTTGAAGCCATGACTAATAAATATCTAGGCTTAGAGACAATCAGAACAATTTCTAAACATGTTTGTAGACAGAACTGCTTTAACAAAACAGTTTTGTTGCGCACCAGTATTGTTTTCTTGTTGCTCTAGTCTGATTCAAGACAGAAGACTTGCGAATGCCTAGCCGTGGGTCAGTACAAGTAATGTAACAATATGTTTGAGGAAAATGGCATGCAAGATACCATTCCGCCCGGCATTTATTATCTTGCATGCAATTCAACTCTATTTCTGTTTACTTTCAGTTTATTTCGACTTCAAGTTTTTGTTATTAATTTATTTGTCTTAAAATGTCTTTGATAATGATAAAAAAGCTCTAAATACTAGAATACAACGGGAAATACTCCCCGAAGTATTAGGCAGAGGTGTACCAATGTACTTCCACAGTTCGCCGGTATGTTCAGGTCCCATGTAATACGGGGCGAGCCTATTGCCAATAACCGGGCACAAATCCTAACTCCGAGCTGCTACTGAGAATTTCACAGAAAAACCCCCTCCCTGAATGAATTAGGAATTAAGGTGAATTAGCTAGTCGTGTGTTGTCACCCCACTTGATTTGACATTAATAGCTCACATCAAGATAATAGAACGGCTGCTGTGTTTTCTCAAACATTTTAATATCTGTAGGTAACCATTCAAAAATAGGTACCAATAAAACAATGTAAATAAAACAGAAAGTTATTCCACTATCGACCTACCCACAGTCATGGCGTTCTAACCGCAATTTTCATTTTATATGCCGTTGTTAGATACCAATACCAATGCAACTACGAATAGGTAAATAACGACACAACTAAAATTGCCTAGTCGAACCAAATAGTAGAACAGAAGGTTCACTCCATACAACAAGCGAAAATGGTTGTGCGCGCACCTAAATTTTGATGCATTTCTGAATAATGCAAGACGATCTCATATCAATAATGCAAATCAATTTTTGTTCTCTTAGTCTAAGTCTTTGTGACTTTTTTATGTATCGGTATGTCAATATTTTCCAAGCTAAATTTCTAGAATTGCCTCGTTAGCCTAGCGGTCCTAAGCGCGACTGCTACGCTAGAGGTCTTGGGTTCGATTCCCAGGTCGAGCAAAAATTGTAATTGGGTTTTTCTATGAAATTCTCAGTAGCTGCTCGGAGTTGGGATTTATGCCCGGTAAATGACAATAGGCTCGCCTCCTATTACATGGGACCTAAACATACCAGCGAACTGTGGGTGTATGTTGTTACACCTCTGCCTAACCCTTCGGGGAATACAGGCGTGATGGTATGGTATGCTAAATTTCTAGCCAAGTACGCAACGTTTTATCATATAGCACAAGTGTGCACGCAAACAGGTGCCCCCCTTCCCTCACTGTCGTATTCTGATGGGACGGCAATCCGACACGACCGGGGATACATCAGGCGCTGGACTAACAGCTTTATGTGCTTTTCGTGTCACGTTAGTGCCATACACACATCACACTAGACTCGGATTATCTTAATCAGCTGCTAGTCGTTTGCTAAGTGTAAGGAATTGACCTTCTGTACTATTCTGTGGCACAGCTCTGGGATTAAAATTAATAGAGCTACGAGCTTAAATCAGTTTCTGACCGAAATGCAGACTAAACGTAGGAACGAGAAAGAAGCATGCGCAATAGAATGGACCTAGATTAATTAAAATATTTTCATGAGATAAGGTAAAGTAATATATTATGAGCGGTTTAGTTCTGACGGTGTATGTGTATTGAACACAAAAATCATTTTTCCTTAAAATTCAATCTGAAAGTGTACTTTACCTTCACAAAACGGTTGGCGTAGTGGTTGAGCGATTGACTGCTGCGCTGCTTGTCGCGGGTTCTATTCCAGCATGTGACTAATATTATTACTTGGGTATATGAGTTTATAGGTTGAAAAAGCACCCACATTACGGGAGAGTTTCCTAGATTGGTGCAACGGTTAAGAAAAAGAAAAGTAAATGAGAAGTCAAAATAGATATGTAGGAAGTCTACTTAGGAAGCTCATCAGTCTCTCCATTCGATAAAAACACGAAATTATTACAGGGTGAAAAAAAACCCATTACGATACAAGCTTAATAAAAAGAGAAGCCCTAAAAAGTTAATTCTTTTATAAATAAAAACGGCTGTATCATGAAGTACCTATCAACAATCACTTAGTACGTTTAAGGGCACTCGAAAAATCCGTGTCCCTTAAATTGTCGGAGCGTGTCTTATCACAAGCACTAAGTACTTGATTAGGGCAAAAATGGCTTGCAATATTCGTGAGCTATTCAAATGAAAATTGCTCCTTGACTCCGAAGGGCTTCCGTTCTCTAAATTCGTGAGAGATAATGAACGGCGATTAAAATTTATTAGTCATTAACTATTTTATGCTGATAAGTATTATTAAAGGACGGTGATTTTATTTATCGTTCCTTTAGGTAATTAAGCAGATAGACTTAAATTCTGTCAAAGTAAATAATAATAATGTAAAACATTTTTCTTGTTAGGAATATTCTTGTCTTCATAATATTCAAAAAGACAAACTCAAATACTGACCGTGTTATTCTGTAAAAATCTCCTTTTTTCGGGATTGGCATCTTTCTGGTCAACCTAGGAGAATTTCTGACTTTCCTGGGACGCCTTAAAAATTAAGACCTCCAAGTAGGGCCTCAAACTTATAAACTAAATGACTACACGATAAGGGTACCCGCTATGTGGTACGATGCTCCACTTAGGGCGTCGCGGTAAGGACAAGAAGGACACAGGCTGGATTGGATCTCTGTAAAATCTCCCTGGTATAATTTTGCTGAAGTTAGAATGAGGTGAATCGCCAATCCCTAGCATCAGCAGCATTATTCTGTAAAAACCGTCTCTCAGTGAATTTTGCTAAACTGGGCTTGAAGTGAACTCTCCGACAAACCGTGTAGTCAAGCCACATCGGCAAACATTATCTGGAAAAGAAAACTAAAACCAAAATTAATGGCGCCAAATAAAATTAACAATATGAGTAACAAACACGTATCGTATATCTATAAAAACAATTTATTAAAATGCCTTTGAGCACAGAGGAAAGCTATAAAAAAAGAACAGCGGAACACACCTTGATAGAAAAAATTAAAAGTGGAAACTCTTTTTTCTTTTCCATCTGGCCAGGCTTCACGATACACAGAGTAAACAATAAAAATATTTATCTGAGCACACAATGCAGTGGGAACATTTCCACATCCTTGTTATACCTGCTTCCATTGTTTGCGTCATGCATTTCGTCCTCGCACACAATTTCCACTGTCCTTCAGGTTTCAGCTCAGAATAGCACGTGTTTTGCTGAAACTTATGTATAAACAGCTGAGCTATTTTAGTTTGCGCAGTTCCGTTTTAACAAGTTTTGCTTGTTAGCATTACAATGCTCAGTTGATGACAATGTTTAAAGGATATTTTAAATTTTAAATGTCATGTTTTAACGTTTGTTCTGGTGCTGCTTGATAGTAATGACATGCTGTGTCAATGGTGCTTCTTTTTGTCGTGTCTTTCTCTTCCGTGTCATTTAAATGTTTTATTCTTTTTATATTTGACGTCTTACATACAAATATCGCAATAATAATATCGGTCGTTTTTGCATCGGGGGTTAAAAACTTAGAAAGAATCAGTTCTTTCTAGGTTTTTAACCCCCGATGCAAAAACGATCTGGTGTTATAATTTTGACGCGTCTGTGTATGTGTGTCTGTCTGTGGCATCGTAGCTCCCGAACGCATGAACGGATTATGATTTAGTGTTTTTTGTTTGAAAGGTGTATTAGTCGGGAGTGTTCTTAGCTATGTTTGATGGAAATCGGTTCAGCTGTTTCAAAGTTATCAGCTCTTTTGTTAGCTACGGTAGGGATTTTTATTTTCCTGTCGGGAGTTACTTAAAATGTTTTAAATTTGTGTTTTTGGTTCTTTGGCAGGGTGTGACGGTAAAACTATTGTGTTTTTTTTGGCTTTTGGGGCCTAACTCTTGGACTACATTTCTGACTGATGACATCGGTTCACTAAAAATGTGTGAATCATACCTAAGTATCTACATAATATTATTTTATGAGGTCGACTACATTTTAAGGCAATCCTTGAATTTTTGAGAACGTTCACATTTGTTTCAGTCAAAAATACGTTAAATTTACCTACACAGCCGCTGACCACAGTAGCTACATCTAACAAGTTTTCAGTTAATTTCCGAAATACACCTTCTGGTTGCAACCTATACCTAGTCGGAACTATACTAGTCTGCACCATGTGATGACAAATTTGAAAGAGCCCATTATTAATTAAATATTTGAAACTTGAACAAACACGACTGAACAGGAAACCAAACGAGTTGACTGCAAACGACATCGAATGGTTGGAATAATCAAATGAACCCGAGTATAATAGTCCCCACGAGTCGTGAGCATAAACGTCAAGTTATTTTTTGGGTTTTTGGGTGCCTTTCTGGTATTTTTAGGCCGCCGACGATGCACGCGATTGGTCCGTCAATCGGACTGATCGCATGCAGCGTCGGCGCCCCAAAAAACCACGAAAAAAACCCAAAAATTAACTTTACATTTGTGCTCACGACTCGTGGCTACTACTATACATGTTATGCATTTCGGTTATATTTTACTTGCCACAATTGTGTACACACCACAGACGCAGCTTCGCCGCCATAAAGTCATTTCGCATGTTGCCATTTTTATTTTTAATCGAACGCGATTGTGTTCTGCTTTGTCAATTTTGTCGCTCCATTGTGTCACATCGAACGCGATCGATTGTGGCCGCGCCTTTGTGAAATATAGCAATTTAGTTCTCATATTGGCTCAAAGGCAAAGTGGTAACTTTAACAGTTATGCTAATTGGGAATGCATACTAAGTAGCGAGAAGGAACAAATAGATTTAGTTGTGAAGGTAAACAATGGTACATGTCTACGAATTGCCACTGCCATTTGCACGTCAGATCGTGACCACTAGCCACACGTATTTCAGTTGGATAGTTCTCTTGTTACATTTGTGTATGAATGAGTGAGCCTCACGGAGTCACGGCACGTTGTACATTATTGTATGTTTAGATGTTACTGTCAGTAACTTAGATAATTATGGTACAGTTCGTTGACATTTTCGGTACATGTGTGGGTTTGTTTGCAATTTATGATGCCAGTGGTTCATTTGAAAGATTTATAGGGAGTCAGATATTAGCCGTGTTTGAGTGAACCAATTCAGTCCAATTTATTCCACTTAGCCGCTTGGAAGCTTTTGTAGGATAGGTCAGTTACATCGTTATTCATTTGTTATGTAACGCCTACATTGTTTTTGCTTTACTTAACACGATTTGAGCTTAGACTTTTATTATACCTATTTGCTGTAGTTAAATTGCAATTATGTGTAATATTTAAAGTGAAACATACCATCACGCCTGTATTCCCCGAAGGGTTAGGCAGAGGTGTACCAGTGTACACCCACAGTTCGCCGGTATGTTAAGGTCCCATGTAACAGGGGGCGAGCCTATTGCTAAACCGGGCACAAATCCTAACTCCGAGCTGCTACTGAGAATTTCGTAGAAAAACCCAATAACACTTTTTGCTCGACCTGGGAATCGAACCCAAGACCTCTAGCGTAGCAGTCGCGCTTAGGACCACTAGGCTAACGAGGGAGTTCAATTTAAGTGTTATCTCATTATTTGGTTCTTCATTATCATCAACAGTTTCTGTAGCAGCAATCAGGCTTTCGGCCCTTCTACTGATTTAGGCTTAAAATAATCAGAGTGAATTGTTTCATTATTCAGCGGCATTCTAGTACAACATTGAGTAATATGCCTAAGTTTACTCACCTCTTATTACAGGCATCTACTTATGCCGTAGCTATATAAAATAATCCGTCCGTCACGGTCCGTTCTCGGCACACATTTGTAACACTAGTTCATGTCAATGTCTCTGGCTACTTTATGTCTTTACTTAAACGCTTCTATTAAAACATTATTATGTCGTTTAGGGAATTTGTTTGTATCATATAACACAAGTGGAAAAAAATATTTGCGGTATATTTTTCTTTCAGCTGCCCCGTTGGTCTCGTGGTCGCAAGCGCGACTGATGAGCGTCGAATCGAACCCCCCGGTTCGATTCCCAGGTCGGGCAAAAAGTGTTATTCGGTTTTTCCATTAGGAGTTGCTCAGTAGCAGCCCGGAGTTTGGAAGTTGGTGGTGTGCCACACCCGTGCCTCGGAAAGCACTTAAAGCCTTTGGTTCCGGCTGTCATTCGTAGATCTCTGACAATCTTTACGGTTAGTCAGAAGCCAGGAAGTCTGACAACCAGTCTAACCAAGAGGTATCATGTTGCCCATTAACTGGGTTGTGGAGGTTAGATAGGCAGTCGCTCCATGTAAAACACTGGTATTCAGCTGCATCTAGTTGGACTGGAAGCCGACCCCAACATAATTGGGAAAAAGGCTAAGTAGATGATGATGATATTTTTCTTTCAGCACTATTTTTGCATACCTACTTAATTATTGCTAGGCGAAAATTTTCAGACACTTTTTGCATAGTCTGCTTTTTTATATAACCTATCTTACCTACCTTTTTACCCAAACATTTGACATTTTTTACTTTTATTTAATGATCCTGAAAGTTTTCATCAATTCTGAAAGCACTATTGATGTTTTGGATAATTAAATTGGAAGGCGTAATTTAAAAGTTAAATTGTTAAGTATCGAGTTTCATTAAGGCCTCAATTGCAAATCTCAATCAACCTCCGAACTGTTTACAGACTTACAAAGAACTATTAGGAGCAGTATGTTAATTGTCGGCCTCTGAGGCATTTATAAACATACATAGATAGATATATACGTACGAACAAAGGAACTACTTGAGAGTGTAGATGCATACCTATCTATTTTATTATTGTTTATGTAATCTTCATAACCTTCGCGTTTCTTTTGGTTGGTACATAATTAACCGCAAAATGCTGAGAAATCTACATTTTCTATTACCTATTATTTATTCTAATAAGAATAGTATTTCTGTGTATACGTAGATTTATTATTACATACTCACAAAGTAGGTTACACATTGAGTGCTAACTATTGCGATGGCTGCCATAATTTAAATATAATTATAATCTTAATTTGAATACTAATGAGCATTGATATTATGCATTTAAGTACTTGTGATTGGCACACGTTTGTTTAAATCAAGTGATATGCTACCATCGAAGTCAATGTGAAGCTCTTCATGGAATGGATCGAGCTTTAATCTATATACTAATATTAGATAGAGGAAAGTTTTTTTTGTAATGAATAAGCTCCGAATCTACTGGACCGATTTAAACCATTTTTTCACCAATAGATAGCTTTATTATTCCTGAGTAACATAGGCTATATAACATCACGCTACGACACACGGGAGCGGCGCAGTAACCATAGACGTCACCTAACGCGCCTGAAATAAGCCACGCGGACGAAGTCGCGGGCAGTTCGCTACTACTTAAATAAAATTGAAGTATCTGTTTGTCAAAATAACAGCTTTTTACAAAATAATTATGTATTACATAGTACATACAGAATAAATAAATGTATCCCTGTCACTACTTTCAAACTTCTTCAAAATAATAATATCAAATGTACCTTAATAATACAAATAGTGTATGAAAATGACGGCATTTGCTCTAACCCAAAAGGCGTGCAGGTTAATTTACGAGCAAGCATTTAACCGTAACTCTAATACCAGTAAATGAATGCCTGACTAACGTTTTGAATCGCTCGATTTGAACATACGGACGAGTACCTACCTACGCGCTAATTTTCTTAATTGATATAATGTCAGGTGAACCAACTGAGCCCGCTGAAACATAAAAGCACTAATTACCAGTAGATACAGGTATGTTGGTAATCAAAGTTTTAACTGTGACTTTGCCCGCGTGTTTTTTTTTCACCTGCGTTGAGTTACGTCTTTAGTTATTCCTCCGCTCCTATGGGTTTTAGCGTGAAGTTATATAGCTTATACTGTTCCTTACAAGTCTGGCTATCATATAAAACAGATTGTTTCGTTATCTGACTGGAATTTCCGAAGATTAGCGCATTCAAACAAACACACATACAGAAAAAATCTTCATCTTTATTATACGTATTATTGAATAGAAGTATAGACTGTACTTGTTCTTGAACATTCATTTCGCAATAGCTAAGAAATTTCTCAGAATCGGCTTGCTTTCTCTAGTTGCAACTTATGAATATTTTAATTAAAACTTATTTGTTTCCAAAGAAACATGGCTTCTAAGAATTTATATCTCAGACTGCACGTTGTCATATTTTATCTTTATTCTTTAATACAAAATTCACTATCTAAATTGAGCCAATTTTGTATCTTTGGAATAGAAATACTTAGTTATCTATTTATTTACCTGCCGGGGGGCAGCGGGTTGTTCTTAAGAGATACCGCGCCCCCGGATCGCAAAGGGCACAAGAAGGAACATGGATGGGTTTCAGTAAAAATCGGACTCTCCCTCCAGCACCGCCCAGGGCAGGGGAAGTCTTTGATGATATCCCATCCCTAAAAAAAAAATAAGAAAAAGTTACACCAAAAAATAATAATATTGAGATGTTATGTAACGTATATTGACACTTACTTAAACCGAACATAAAAGTATCGAATAACTTTAACTGTATTTAAATCTTGAAATCTATACTTATAAAAACCTAAAGAATTATTTTATTTATTCATTTGTTTAAACGTGCAAATCTCTGAAACTTCCCGTCGTATTGGAAAAAATCTTTTTGTATAAATGATAGCCAGATTTATAAGAAATAGTAACCATATATATATAGGCCATATAACACCACGCTGTAGCCCACGGGAGCGGAGCAGTAACCAACCAAAGACATAACTTAATGCGTGTGTAATCGCAAGCTAGTATAATTAATAAACTTTTAACTGTCTAATCACAATAAGGTTAGCATCAATTTACTTAACTCATAACCTAATTCTGTTAACATTTAGCAAGTTATCACTTTATTCAATGGGACTAATTGTAGTTACGTAACTAAACAATAGATTCAAGATCTTAATTGTAATATACAACGTTCACTTTCGATGCAATTCACGAACGCGGAACGTGACGCCTGAGCCGTGAAGAAATTGCGAATAGTTCAACGAAATAGTGTTAAAATTTAATTTGGGAAATTGCTACTGTTTGTCTTTAAGTGTTCTCATTCATGCTGACCTAGTTGTACCTATTACGTAAAATATTTACGTTACCCTCATTAAGTGACCTCTTTGTACCGACAAAGGTTCAGGGTATGGGCCCTGTAAGTAGTTTTTGTTTCACACACCTACAGACGGTGTTTATTAGTAACTAGCTGTTGCCCACGACTTTGTCCGCGTGGCTTATTTCACCCGCGTTACGTCTTTGGTGACTGCTCCGCTCCCGTGGGTCATACTGTGATACAAATAACACTCACAAATTTTCTATGGGTAAAAGAATCTTCAAAATCTGTTCGGTAGCTCTAGAGAGTACCTTCTACAACCTCACAAACTTTACGACTTTATAATCTTAGTATAGATACATACATACATACCATCACGCCTGTATTCCCCAGAGGGTTAGGCAAAGGTGTACCAATGTACACCCACAGTTCGCCGGTATGTTTTTAGGTCCCATGTAATAGGGGGCGAGCCTATTGCCATTAACCGGGCACAAATCCTAACTCCGAGCTGCTACTGAGAAATTCATCGAAAAACCCAATAGCACTTTTTGCTCGACCTGGGAATCGAACCCAAGACCTCTACCGTAGCAGTCGCGCTTAGGACCACTAGGCTACTATCTACTGACTGATTTTAAAATTGGTATCCAAATACTTCCAATTTTAAAACTCTTTATTTATGATAGTACTTTTAAAATCTTTTTTATGAATCTATTTTTATAGGTTATTGACATCAGAACTTAATCAGTGGGTAGCCTAGGTAGCCGAGTTCTTAGTAATAACTTAGTCATAACAATCTTGGTAATCTTATTGGGGGAGTCGCCCTGAGGAGTAACCCCTAATGGAAGCAGCGACGACGGAAATTAAAATAACGATTTTGATTCATTACTTTCTTAAATGAACAAAAATAATGGTTACGTTGAAAATCAAGGTTAATGAATAAATGAATTGTGCTTTAAAATTTAATTATGATGAATAAGCGAAAAATTAAAAATGGAACCAACCTACGTTGTTTTAACTAACAGTTAATTTAACAATATTTTTGTAATTACTGCGAGCAGTTACATAATTAGGTCTCATGAAAAAAATAAGACAATTTTTTTTTAAACCCTTCATGAAGGACACACTCCATTCACTATATTTTTTGTTCGCGTTGGAATAAAAAATATTCTTATAATGTAACTCAAAACTACACTCCGTTATATGAACGTACTAGCTTCTGCCCGCGTGTTCGCCCGCATCCAATTTTACACATTATGCCATGGGATCCGAACATTTTTCCGGGATAAAAAGTATCATATGTGTTATTTCACGCTGCAATCTATCTCAGTGCCAAATTTCATCTAGATCCGTTCAGCCGTTTAGGCGTGAAAGAGTAACAAACATCCATCCATCCATCCTCACAAACTTTCGCATATATAATATTAGTAGGAAGTAGGATTTCAATAGTTCAATACCTAGTGCCCAACATTTAGAACATTTTTCTATAGAAAATCCGCAAAAAAAAATTGTAAGCATGTAATATCTACCTTGGACAGGGGAATAAAATGGCGTCCCCTGTCTCGTTGGGTATAAAATATTGCCGTGCTATATTGATATATTGAGTACAAGGACCAAATATTGAAAAGGATGAATGACTGGTGTCAATTCACACTATAGGCAACCAGCCGATGCCTGGCAGGTTTTCATAGTTATTTTTCGGTAGAACTTTTATAAAAATTGAAACGGTTTTTTCTGCGTAAAATATTTTTGGCGTCAGCTCATTGAGTACTAGCTTCAGCCCGCGCGTTCGTCCGCATGGTCTATTTCACCTGCATTATATTACGTCTTTGGTTACTCGTTTCGTTCCCGTGTAATGAATAGTAGGTACTTAGGAATAATTTGGTTTTTTATTGGTGAAAAAAATGGTTTAAATCGGTCCTGTAAAAAATCTTTCCTTTGTACAATACTCTGTGTAACTGCCTCGGTAGCCTAGTGGTCCTAAGCGCGACTACTACGCTTGAGGTCTTGGGTTCGATTCCTAGGTCGAGCAAAAAGTGTTATTGGGTTTTTCTATGAAACTCTCAGTAGCAGCTCGGATTTAGGATTCGTGCCCGGTTAATGGCAATAGGCTCGCCCCCTATTACATGAGACCTAAACATACCGGCGAACTGTGGGTGTACATTGTTACACCTCTGCCTAACCCTTCGGGGAATACAGGCGTGACGGTATGTTATAATACGATTACGATTTTATGCGTATTTTGGCTTTTGTAATTATTTATTGATTTATTTTGTAGGTTTTGACAAACAAAAACGGGCCATTAAAAGCAAAACAAGAATACGCAAATAAAGTTTTATTGGACATAACGGTAGGTAATAACTAATAGCTTTTATGACTCTCGTAAAGTTCTGTAGCATGTACTTTGTAACAAAAAAAAACACAAAGTAGGCACTCACATAACCACGTTAAAAAAAAAATATTTTACAAACTCCAAATAAAATTATTCACTGAAATGTACCTACGTGTGGTTTAAAAAATACATACTTTTTAATTTTTTACTTTTTCCAAGTCTACAGACTTGGAAAAAGACACTTAAGACACTTTACAAAGTGTCGCCAACTAATAAAATTTGACCCTGTATATCACTACATTACATGTTCTGTTGAAATAGACGTGAAATATGAATTATGTCATGTATATTTTAACATCCGTAATCAGATCTGCTTTATGATATAATAGCATTGACTGTCATCGGAACTACACGTGTGCGCAAAATTTCAGCTCCATCGGATAATGCGAAGTAGGTCAACTGTAATCGGTGACGAAATTTGACTGTAAGAAAGATAGGGCTGATAGTCACCTCCTGTAATAAAAATAGCGATTAAAAATGAATCTTATTCTTCAAACAATATAGCTGCCCCATTGGTCTCGTGGTCGCAAGCGCGACTGATGAGCACGGGTTCCTGAGTTCGATTCCCAGGTCGCGTAAAAAGTGTTATTTGGTTTTTCTCAGTAGCAGTCCGGAGTTTGGAAGTTGGCGGTGTGACACCCCCGTGCCTCGGAAAGCACGTAAAGCCGTTGATCCTGGCTGTCATTCGTACACCTTTGACAGTCGTTATGGATAGTCAGAAGCCATAAAGTTTGACAACCAGTCTTACCAAGAGGTATCGTATTGCTCAGTTACTGGGTTGTGGAGGTCAGATAGGCAGTCGCTCCATGTAAAACACTGATATTCAGCTGCCTCCGGTTAGACTGGAAACCGACCCCAACATAGTTGGGAAAAAGGCCAAGTAGATGTATGTATTTATTCTTCAAACAATATAAAGGTACGGAACCCTTCTTGGGCGAGTCTGACTCGCACTTGGCCGGTTTTTTTGTTTGGGACATGTCTTCTAGTTACGGAAATATTGAAGGTTCTAACATTTGAAAGTGCTTCTTTTTTCAAAAATAAGTTTAAATTTAATTGTTTTGACTAAACATGAAATAACTACGAGTCACGCACCAATAAGCACAATACTTTGCGTAAGCTACATCGCGCACTATAAATACTAATTTTTCATCCCAAAACAAAAGTCATTTCCCAGCAATATTTTAGCTCAATGTTACTTAATTTGATGGGCAGTGTCACTGCAAAGTTATCACAATATCTAGATAACTTTACTGAGGCAGTATCCCCAGTTAACGGCTATGTGATGTGTCTTGTTAAGTGTAACAAGACAAATAAACATAGCTGAGTGCCGTAGGATGATAGATGACTATGTTTATTTGCTTTTTTTTTAATATTGAAATACATACCATCACACATAACATACTACCACGTCTGTATTCCCCGAAGGGTTAGGCAGAGGTGTTACAATGTACACCCACAGTTCGCCAGTATGTTTAGGTCCTATGTAATAGGGGACGAGCCTATTACCATTAACCGGGCACAAATCCTAACTCCGAGCCACTACTGAGAATTTCATAGAAAAACCCAATAACACTTTTTGCTCGACCTGGGAATCGAACCCAAGACCTCTAGCGTCGCAGTCGCGAAAAACATATAAAAACAAACATATAGATATTGAAAAATATGAATAACAATACAAATAAACAATTAGTTATATTTTCTCGAACTGTTCAAACTACTAAGGGGCACATAAGACTGAGCCATTGCTAAGAAAATAAAGAGAATAAACTGCATTATTTCTTTCCACAATATTATCTAGAAGAAATAAATGAGGTTACTGGCGTTTTCCAATAGCAATAATGATGCCTATTCCACCACCACTCATGGAAAATATTTTTCCTCTTTTCTAGTCCTATCTGCTATTTCAGAACTAAAGAATGTTCATTGAGAATGATGCGCTCAAACAAATATTTAGGTATTTATTAATTTGGTGCTATCAATTCCTAGAGAACTTTTCATGAATAGTTTCGGTAAAAGGACTTAAGTTTTGGTAGTAGAAGTTTTATTTCGATAAGAATTTTAGTTAGACTCCTAATAATTTTAAACCCTGAAGTATGCGCTAGAGTTTCGCGGTAATTAAGAAATAAACGCAAATGTACTCAGTATCAGCCTAATGTCACACACAGGTACTAAATTTCTTCGAGGTATCTAAACGAGAAATAAAGGATTACTAAAAAAAGAAGTTCTAGATTTCACCTAACGCTTGAATCAATACATAAAATCCTTACCCTTTCGAAATATGTTTTGTATTTCGAACGGAGCACATTTATTACAGATAGGCGAACATTACTCATAATAAATCATACATTCAGGTGAACAATACCCGATAAAGTAACAGAATACTGTACTTACATGCGTATCCTACATTTTAGATCTAGAAATATGAATGGAATAAATACATAACATACCATCACGCCTGTATTCCCTGAAGGGTTGGCAGAGGTGTACCAATGTACACCCACAGTTCGCCGGTATGTTTAGATCCCATGTAATAGGGGGTTAGCCTATTGCCATTAACCGAGCACAAATCCTTACTCCAAGCTGCTACTGAGAATTTCAAAGAAAAACCCAATAACACTCTTGCTCGACCTGGGAATCGAACGTAGCAGTCGCGCTTAGGACCACTAGGCTACCGAGGCAGTTGATACATAAGGCTCTATGATGACGATCCCTTCTCTCAGGATCAAATGAATATCTATTTCGAATTTCGATATAAATAGTAAAATTGTCGTTCTAGAAAAGGACTCGTTTGATCTGTATTTCGTTCGTCGTAATAAAAGAACTTTTGAACCCATTTGGTTAAGGACGGTCTACCGCACATCAGGTGGTAGAGGGGGGGGGGGGGGTCATATATTTTAACACAGTATTATTTTAATATTACTTGGCTTTGCCGTACTGTTGGATTTTCAACGCTCTGCTCTGAGCCCAAAAGAATCCAGGAAGCCGAGATTAAAAACCCAGTAGCTGAAATTACAAAGTAATATTAAAATGGTACTGTTTTCTAAGATAAGGTGGTAGGCCCCCAGTGTAGTGACAATTACTACTAGGGATTGAGAACTGACCTCACGTTCACTTTACTAAATTATTTAGTAAAGTGAACGTGAGGTCAGTTCTCAATCCCTTTATTCACTGTGACCAGCAGAACTATTCTGTAAACATTCTCCTCCAGTGAATATAAGTGAAATAATGAGTTGTCAATCCTCAGTATCAGCGAGGATTATAACTTCCTTCTGACACACTTCATTGAGGGAGATTTTACCAGAATATGACTGCAAGACGGTGGCAGCAGCTAACTGAAAAAAAAATTAAATCCATGTTAAAGTTGTTGCTTCTTTGGTTAACAGTACGTATGATGCGGCATTTTAGTGCGCTATTGTCTTTAAATATTTTCTAATTCCATACTTTGTTTGATGTTTATTTTGAACAGTGCGACGTTAACTATGCACGCTGTAACTCACGATTACCACGTCATTCATCCTGCCATCATAAATCTGTCACTAAAATAGCTGTGAACTATAAACAAGCGGTATTTGACGCAATGACTACTATCTGTGACTGCGGTGTTACCCACGGGAAATATTCCTAAAGTTTTCTTGGAAGAACATATTCAAAACTGCTATTTGAGGAATCTACTTGACATTTGTTTATTTCCTTAGTCACAACCTTGCAGACGGCTTCTAGTTTAACAAGTAGAGGTTAAAGATATGAATAACTAGCGAACTGCCCGCGACTTCGTCCGCGTGGCTTATTTTACTCGCGTTAAGTGACATCTTTGGTTACTGCTCCGCTCCAGTATGTCGCAGCGTGATGCTATATAGCCTATGTTACTTAGGAATAATTTAGCTATCTATTGGTGAAATAATTTTCCAAATCGGTCCAGTAGTTTCGGAGCCTATTCAATGCAAACAAACAAACAATCAAATCTTTCCTCTTTGTAATATTAGTATAGATAACACGAAGAAATCACTATCTAAGTACCTAAGATTGGGCTATAACTCTTTTGATTACCCATTACTGTCACTAGTGTTGCTATGACAACCGGTACCAATGGTTTTATGTAGTGTGGTAACCCCTGCGGGTTGTTCGCAAGCTGCGGGTTGTTCGCAAGAGATACCGCGCCCCCGGAGCGCAAAGGGCACAAGAAGGAACATGGGTGGGTTTTAGTCAGTAAAAGTCTGACACTCCCTCCCGCCCCGCCCAGGGCGGGAGAAGTTGTTTGATGATTTCCCACCCACCAAAAAAAAAAAAAAAACCCCAAGAAGCGGCACTACTACTTATACCGGGATTAGCAACATTTTATGATAGACACACTTTTGTATATTTAAGACTTCATATATTGAATTAATAACTTATTAATACTAATATTATAAAGCTGAAAAGTTTGTTTGTTTGTTTGGTTGAACGGGCTAATCTCTAACTGGTTTGAATTGTAAAATTCTTTTTGTGTTGGATTGTTCATTTATCGAGATTTATTTTTATCCAGTTAAATCTTCACTATCAACCTAAGTGACGGACTGTCACGAGTTCCTTATTTTAAACTATGCAGTATTTTTTTATGTCATTGGATGACAAACAATCCAATGTCTCACCTGATATTGAGCGGTCACCGCTACCTATAGACATCTGCAATACCAGAGGCCTTGCAAATGTATTGCCATCCCAGAGACAAAGTTGAAATGTCTCATGTGCCTGTAATTACACCGGTGCCCTTCAAACCGCACCACAGCAACGCGGCCTTGCGGCAAAAATAGGTATGGTATTATCTCATAGACATGGTCATATTAAAATAGGTTGTATCTGATTCAGTCACTCAGAGTCTCTATAGTACTTACCAAGACTAACTTAGTTAATAGTGTTGGTAATGATAAATCGGGATGGTCGAGGCAGAGAATCTCCCGTCCCAGCCGCCCGACTCCCGGTCATCGTAGACGCGGGCCTGTGGACGGTGAGCAATGGGTAGCTCACCGTCCGTACGTTGCATAATGACAGGCCGTGTAGACGGCGCGTTCATGTTCCACGTGCGCCTCAAAGAGATGTCAGCAATTTTAGAAGGGGCCACTCAGGGCCGATGATGTCGGGGCTTCGGGTTGTTCGTAAGAAATACCGCGCCCTCAGAACGCAAAGTGCATAAAAAGGAACATGGATAGGTTTTAGTCAGTAAAAACCTGACACTAGGGCGCGGGAAGTCATATGATGATTTCCCATCCCTAAAAAAAAAGTAATGATATATGTACTTAGATTAGCTGCGAATTCCAAATAGATTGATACACATCGGAACATTACTCAAATGAGCGAGATCTCAGTTCCATCTCGCAACTCGCACTCTATCTGCTAATACACAGTCCACAATCCGAGCCACTCAGACTGTAGAGTACAAACCAATATGATTACTCGGCTCTTCAGGAGGTCTGTGGAACTATACCAGCAGTGTTATGTCGATATAGCCCCTGTTATTACATCGGACTAAGATCAGCCGTGTCTCGGGCGTCGCGCCGACGACGACGCAAGGTTTGTTCCATTTTGTAACTTAGGATAGACGCTGTTTTAAAACTTTGTGAATTTTTCAGTAATTTTATTTATACGTGTCTCAAATACTGAGTAAGTACCTAAGATATTTTTCTTTAGATTACTTTTACAGATGTAGTAAGTTCGGCGGAAATAATATCATTGAGAGTAAAAAATAAAATGGTTGTTTTTCTTTGTATTTTCATAGAAAAAAAAATTTGATATACGTACGCAACATTTATAATTATGTTCAAATATGTTACTTTAACATAGAACATAATATCCACGATTATTAGAACGATATCTCTTTTGAAATTATGTATCAGAGTTTAACGCACGTAACGCATTATGAAGAATGAGGAACACTGCCAAAACCTCGGAACAAAATCAAATATTTCAGTGGCATTAGCGTGTTATTGTACAACTACTTCATATTGGCTTTTCAAGACGAGACGTGCAATTATATCAGGTTTTTTTTTGCACACAATTACATCGTTGAAGACAGATATGTGTTGTGCATGTTACAAAAACGAAAATTTTACGATGTTAGGAAACAAACGGAACTAATATGTAATTATAATTATAATTGGTACACAATTTATGACCGGATTCTTAGGGTATGTTCAGAGCATTACGGAAAATCATTTTTAAAATGCGGTCTAGCCTACACAATAGAAATAAAATACACAAAGACCCGCTTACGCAACAACTAACTAGGTAGGTAGCTAATTACAATCATTGCTAAACATAATTAAAATGTCATTCTGTCTATTTCAATTTTCATGCAGTTGGCAGGTGAAATAAAATTATGTCAAACATATTTATCGCTAAATGTTCGAGTTATTATTGAATGGTTGTGCAAGGCACCCGTAACAAATCTGAGTATCACAATTTTTTTATTTATTTTTTCAATACTTGTTTAAATTGTTTGTTATTATATAATTTTTTGTAATTACTTTATGATTTTTTGTTTCCGGATCTAAGTAGAACCAAACAAAAATAATAGGAAGACGTACCATAAAAGCCGCTGGAGTGACAATCTATTTTCCGTCGGCCGCTATCCAATCTTTTAATAGGTCACAGTCGTATCAGGACTTAAACGTGTGCACTAGAAAAGCCACCACGTGACCGAACTGCAATAACTGTGTTAACTGAAAGCCTTCAAACTACATAGAGGTAGCTTGTTAACAAATGCCAATGAAAGTTGTTACTGCGTAGTTTTAGAAGGATCTAAGCATTTGTTTGCGAATTTATTTTGTGATAATTCTTAACTTGGAAATTAGTTACATATCAGTTGCTCAATAGATAAAAGATACGCACAGACAGGGTACTGGCTAACAGAATATAGCAAAAATAAAAAGGAAACAGAAGGTAACAAATATGTTATAGATCAATGAACAATGTTGATAGAGACAATTTTTACACAGAATCTGGCCTGACTAGATATACACGCAGGTGTGAAAAGCTTGTTCAAACATTCTGACTAAATCTAAAGAATTTATCTTCTAGGGGTACACCCCTGGAAGATTAGCGTAGATGTGGTCCTAAGTCGTTGTAAGACTCCTACACAATGGAAGGTCAAGGTAACTACTCCCGGGGTAATCCTGAGACTTCCGCTCAAACTTGCGAGTCACGAACCGTTTCCCTTAAAGGTAACCTCCAACGGATTGCAAGTTCACGTGTAAAAGTACAATACAATACTGTACTGTAACGCAAACCTAGTCATTTTGATAAAGTATCGTAGAATTGATTGCTATTGTGAACGGACGTCGATACGTAATGGATACACCATCTTTATTAGCAGTTACTGCTAGGGATTAGATAATCGATATGCCTTCTAGAAATAATTGATTTACAGAATAAATCGGTTCATATTTACCTAGTGATCATATTCATTTTTAGAAAAAAAAAAAACAAAAACCAACACGTAAGGTTCCTTACGTGTTGGTTTAGTATGAAATGAATAATTATATCAAAATAAACTTTTGTTTCTGAGATTATCGCGATTTTCTTTTTCAACAAATGAATTTGATCACTTGGTAAATAGGAACCGATTTTTTTCTGTAAATCAATTATTTCTAGAAGGCGTATCGATTATCCAATCCCTAGCAGTAACTGCTAATAAAGATGGTGTATCCATTACGTATCGACGTCCGTTCACAATAGCAATCAATTCTACGATACTTTATCAAAATGACTAGGTTTGCGTTATCCAATCCGCATCCGATTATAATCTGATCCTTACTTGTTGCATAACCTAAGAAGTTATTTTTAAACATCGTTATGTACAATATTTAAAAATAACTTCTCGAATTATTTTTCTTTGATACATACCTACATAAGGTATAACAATGTACACCCACAGTTCGCCGGTATGTTTTGGTCCCATGTAGGTGGGAGCGAGTCTATTGCCGTTAACCGGGCACAAATCCTAACTCCGAGCTGCTACTGAGAATTTCATAGAAAAACCCAATAACACTTTTTGCTCGACCTGGATATCGAACCCAAGACCTCTAGAGTAGCAGTCGCGCTTAGGACCCCTAGGCCAACGAGGCAGTTTTCTTTGATCCATAGAATAAAAAAATAAAGTCTAAATAAATAGAATAGATTTTTTTTTGGTGAGTGGGAAATCATCAAATAACTTCTCCCGCCCTGGGCGGGGCGGGAGGGAGTGTCAGAATTTTACTGACTAAAACCCACCCATGTTCCTTCTTGTGCCCTTTGCGTTCCGGGGGCGCGGTATCTCTTGCGAACAACCCGCAGCCCCGGCAGATAGAATTGGGATGCGATAATAAATAATGTTGATTTGGCTTATAACTTGGTAGTACGATCAATTTAAGTTAGTAATTAAGTATTTTTGGCAGAAAATCGAAGATACCATAAAAATTACGACATTTTCCCCCTTTTCAAACAACATTAAAGTTTTTTTCAGGATTTAAATTACTTGCGTACAAATGTTCGCTAGAAGATCGAACAAACTTTTAATGTTTCATACCATTACCAACTAGTAGATACTTACAAACTCATAATATTATACAATAGGGCTGTTTGTTTGTGATGGACTAAAACAGTATAGGCAACATTGTTGACTCCAATACGTGTCATTACGTAACATCTCTGATAGGCTATCACACAACTTTCCTTTTACGACGACCAGCAAACAAACGTGATGTTACAAGTTTTGCTTTATCACCATTCTTATCAGCCGTAAAAAGAGTAAGGGTCGGCCGCAATCCGTCTTCTGAAGATATATATCAGCCATGAATTCGCTACAAATCTGATACAGCCCAAAGGGCACCATTGAAAGGTCACGGTAACCAGGTATAAGCTGAGTCATTCAATGACAGTATATCAACGTCACTGTTCCTATACTTGAATGGATAAGGAATATGCTTCACATTTCGAATTGTTTACACGGCCGTGGAATAAATAATGAACAGTAACTTAGTGGGATTAACTTAGCTTTTATTGGGGTTAGGTTCGAAATTAATGAGGTTCTATCGCTTATTCCGAATGTATTGGTCGTGAATTTCGGACATGTTTTGAAAGTACAAATAGCTATTGAAATTATTTAGTCCACAGTACGAATTAGGAAGATCTACAATTTTTCTTTAGTATCTAAATTACAATTCATTTTATAAAAACGACGACGCAGACAGCCATTTGTCGGGGTCCATTACAATTTGTATTTTACTTTTTGTTTCTCAATTGTTTGCTTAATGTAAATTGTCCTAAATATACTTGACAGAAAAACTGTTACAGATTAATTAATGTGACTTTATCCCTCTTTTTAAAAAAGATCCTACGTGTAGTATAGTTATTTCCCGCTGCTAATTCCTCGTCTGGCAATACCCGCACCGGACGTGCCGACCTTATTGTACACTCACTTATGTAACTATTGCTTCACAGCCCTAACACTACATTGATATAATAACGAGTTTAGACAATACTAAACTTTAACACTGAACACAAAAGTCGAAATTCAATCCCAGAATTTTCGTCCTTAGGGTTGAATCACGTGATTGTGTAGTTGACATCGGTCAATTTTGCGTCCGGTCAAAATTAATTAGTGTCCAACATTTCATTACGAACAATATAGAAACATTTTGAGAGTGGCGACACATCACGAACGAGATACGTGCTGAAATTCTTAAGCAGATAATTATATAAAACATAAATGGTAGCAAACAACAATAATAACACGGAATAAAGGGAATTTATCTATTTGAGAAGAACGATGAAAGAATACGTAAATAGTATTTGGTATTCTATGTGTCGTGTAAGAGTATCTATGTTTGTACCTACCTTCTATTTAATAATAGGTCAGATACTGAAATAACGTTAATTATCTATATCTATTACGTTATTTTGAATTGAAGCCATAATTAGAAAACTGAGGAACGATAAATACGTCAAACAAGAAAATAAAGGCCTGATAAATATTACATGACTAAATATTTTCTTACTGAGAAAATAGTTATAATTAATCTTATCCTCTGCAGACAAGCGAAACAAGGTTTTATTCTGCAGTTGAACAATTAAAAAAAAATACACACAAACAAACAACTTCTCAACGTAAACCGCCATGTTTTATTAAAATATCACTAAATTATTTAGTGTCAAAAGTAATTTTTTCATAATTAAATTTTTAACTTTAAATTATTAAAATTTAAAAAATAAATAATTAAATCTTTAAATATTTTAACTGTCCCGTTGGTCTCGTGGTCGCGAGCGCGACTGTTGAGCATGGGGTCCTGGGTTCGATTCCCGGGTCGAGCAAAGTGTTATTGGGTTTTTCCATTACAAATTTGTCAGTAGCAGCTCGGAGTTAGGATTTGTGCCCGGTTAATGGCAATAGGCTCGCCCCCTATTACATGGGACCTAAACATACCGGCGAACTGTGGGTGTACATTGTTACACCTCTGCCTAACCCTTCGGGGAATACAGGCGTGATGGTAACTTTAAATTATGGACTGCACTCGGTAACATTATTTCTTTTATGTAAAAGCTGAATAAAATTAAAACAATTTGTCACTAAGCGAAGTTTTTCATCGCATTTTGTTCTGACACGAAATAACTTGTGTTTTAACCTTTAGCCAACAAAGTATGATTGACATAACCGACGTTGTCATTCCGGATTTTGTATTTGATGTTAATCGAATAAGTTGACGGGTACTTACAATATGATTGACAGATTTGCAAAATTAAAGAAAACGACATAATAAACTCCGAATTATTTCTTATGTAATATAATGTATATGATATAATTAATTTTTGCTTGCAGGATGGACCTACTACCAGCTTATGTTTGCGACTCCGTTCGCGTGAATGTCACAAACCCAAATTCTGTTGGTTAATTAATAGCCTATATTTCTTATTATAATATGAGTTATCTGTCAGTGAAAGTCCCGTCAAAATCAGTCCAGCCGTTTCGGAGATTAGCCGAAACAAACAGACAAATACGCAGACAAAAATTAAACAAAAAAGTATTTTTTAGCCGTTTAAACATTCCGGCCCTAGTGCAAGGAGGAACATTGGAGTTTTCAGTTCGTAAAAGTCTGACACTCGCTCCCGCCCCGCCCGGGGCGGGGTAAGTCATTTGATGATTTCCCATCCGGAAAAAAAGGCCGTGTAAACATTCCAAGAAAATATTTGTACATAAATAACATTTTACAACAAAGTACATTCCTTTTACATAAATATTAAAAACAATTCCATTACCGAACCTAAATAATTCGGAACCTTTTCCGAAATAATTTTTAGTACTAAACATTAATGGCGAGGCAAATGCCAGTATAATTATTCATTTTCAGAAACTGTGAAATAAACCTTCCATGAGTAGAACAGTGAACACCTTTCACACTTTCCTTTAGTACGCAATTCAAAATGGCGTTAATATAGCTGCCAGTATTCAGTTCACTATTTTCATCGTGCAGTTTCGTTGTTTGCAGAAAAATATCGTGCATTTCTGTGTTTGAATTTTGTTGGATGGTGATAAAGTCATAGCGTTTTTTCAACTTAAACGATTTAAGCTTTATGATTTTGTGTTTATTGTTTATGACAATTTTTTTTATATTAAACATTGGTAGGTTCTTATTCTAAAGTAATTTTTGTAAAAAAACTAATACATACATACATACCATCACGCCTATATTCCCCGAAGGGTTAGGCAGAGGTGTAACAATGTACACCCACAGTTCGCCGGTATGTTTAGGTCCCATGTAATAGGGGGCGAGCCTATTGCCATTAACCGGGCACAAATCCAAACTCCGAGCTGCTACTGAGAATTTCATAGAAAAACCCAATAACACTTTTTGCTCGACCTGGGAACCGAACCCAAGACCTCTAGCGTAGCAATCGCGCTTAGGACCACTAGGCCAACGAGGCAGTTTTTTGTAAAAAAACTTTTTTACAAAAAAGGCAAACGCCTTCAAAAACGCGACTTTGGTTCTGGTTGTTGTTTTGTATTGCCACCGACTTCCAAAAGCTAAAGTTATTTTACACTTTTGAGTTTTTCAAGGCGGTAGTCTTTTTTGCAAAAAGATTTTAATTTTCGGTTTTTTAGTATCGACTTCCGACTATCGTGTGCGCAGTACTCGTAAACGGCGTGCTTGTATGAACAGATGTATGAACGTGGTCGAGGCGAATGGAAGTGTGTAAGGATCGTAGCAGGTGGCGTTCTGTGGTTTCTGCCCACCCCCATGGGAAAAAGGCGTGAGTATATGTATGTATGTTTTTTGTAGTATCGACTCCTTGTTATCCAAATCCATGAAGGAATAGTAATTCTACGTAAATTAACAAGACACCCCTTAAAAGTCACAAGAAAGCAGAATACGTTAATTCGTTTACTTGGATGACATATTTTTTTCAGTTATTTAATTTTTTTTGTTAATCTATACTTTTATATCGCAAACGATAAACCATTCAATTGCACAGGGCTGGACCGTTCAAGTCTATAAATGACTTACTAAAACTACTAACTAACTTAAGTTTGTTTATTGTACATAATTGGCTAGCAACTTAAGCTATGTAACCGAAGCCTATACATGTTTCACAGGACCTGTTCGGAACCCTTAACCTTAAGGTTGCTTCAAGTATTTCAAATGTACGGTAAAGCCAAGAAAGTTAAAAAGGTAATACCTACGTATGTTACAAAACATGACGGAAAAACATTGTATGGACTGCGGAATACTAGTTATGATACAACATACATATTTCACAAAAATCGGAACTTGTTATAGCACATGTATCAGAAACATATTTACCCACGATCGAGAACGGAGAAGGTATATACATTTAGGGTGAGAGATGGTTTGTCTGTCTGTGCAAACGAAAGTTCTCATTAAGCTCCAAAACGGTTTGGCTGATTTAGATGAGGTTTTCTGTAATTGTTACATTAATGATACATTGGTGGCACATGATGTTTGGTTGGTGCATAGATCTGATATCGATAAGTTATGCCGATATCTTACCTTGTTACCTTAACATTTACTTGATGTGCCCAACACGAAATGTTGTGCAACATGTTTCGTATGCCCTGAACACATATTGAATTGAGCTTGTGTTGCTAACAGAATATTACCGAATTCAAGTTCACCTTGAACTTGTCAATCTCATTTATTTTTAGCACGCAGACGTTCGCAATTGTTGCTGGATCATGGAAAATATCGAATTTACTTATGAAGATGGACACACGACACGGGTTATCGCTTCGGTAAAAAATTGCGCAAAAAATGAAATATCTATTTTACCTACTTTAGTTGGAAATATCCAATTTCGTATGTGAAATGTTTTTTTTATGCTTTTGTTATTTTAACAAGTACCTACCGCACACCCTATTTTACAATTCTTTTTTTTTTATACAACAGTTTTTGAATTTTTATACAACTCTTAAGAACCGTTGACAATTCATTGATGCGAATAGCGATTTATTTTTAATAATATTATATTTCGAAATATGATATTATTTGTTTCACTAGGTCTTTACAATTAGTAAGTAGATATCTACTTAAAGATTGTATTAAATCTACTTATATACCACGTACAGAGCGTCAAAACACCCGAAAATTTTCTACAGAACCTATGCAAACTAAACAGTGAATTCATCTTCTTACCTGCAATATTTCAAAATTATCGCTGCGGGGCAGGTTTACACGAGCCAGCGAGCCGTCACCTTAGTATTGTAGCTTAAGTCCTAAAGCTTAGCTAAAATCAACCTGTCGCTGACTCGCTGCCGTCAGATGCAAACGGTTCCCAAGGGAAATCACCAGAAAGGGTTATTTTCATACGTAGTTTGGTAAATGCTCGCTATTTTACTTTATGTTTGATCAATAATGAACGTTGGCCATTTCTGATTTAGATAAAAAAATGAAGCCTACATTCAAATTAAATGATGTTGTGGAACTGTGAACTGCTGTATTACGGCTGTATTCCCCGAAGGGTTAGGCAGAGGTGTAACAATGTACCACCCACGGTTCGCAGATATGTTTTAGGTTCCATGTAATAGGGGGCGAGCCTATTGCCATTAACCGGGCACAAATCCTAACTCCGAGCTGCTACTGAGAATTTCATAGAAAAACCCAATAACACTTTTTGCTCGACCTGGGAATTGAACCCAAGACCTCTAGCGTAGCAGTTGCACTTAGGACCACAAGGCTACCGAGGCAGTATTTAGGCTACACTCTAAATCATTTTTTTTTGAGCCACTGTACAACTGTGACCTCCCCCTGAATGTATTATTTCCCTATCACTTGCGGAACGTTTATAAAATTCAGCCCGCACAATTTCGTAACGATCCATTTCCACTTAAAGAAAACGAATAAAAACTTATGAAATTACTATTCGTAATGTCGTTTTCTCCCAGCTAATAGATAGTCAAACTTTTGTCTTTCAAACTAAACTCAATTTCCTTTGAAGCAAAATATTACCTACAAACGAGAAGTTTAATAACTTTCTGATTGTACAGTGCTCACGATGACATATCAAACTATACACTAAAGCTGATCTCGCATTGTGTAGGTTTTCCGAACATCGAGAGGTCAGGCAATACTGGAAATGTTTCTCGTCGTACTTAGATACATAACCTACCGTTGTTATACACAAGTAATTTATTTCCTGGAATGTATCTTATAATATAAAATATATTTGTATCATATTTGTTTAGCCTATCCATCAAGTGGATAAATTCTAGAGTATACTGACGACAGATCTTCAATAAATATGACTATTTATCTGCACTAAATGTTTATATTTGTATGATGTGTTTGGTTATGTTTATATTACTACTAGCTTTTTCCCGCGAATCTGCCCGCGTGAATTTTTAATTAAAATATCTCAGGGATAACTTAGGTTCCTATTAGGAAATTATTTTATTTGGGGGCTTTCAAAGTTAAGTTTAAACATCATCATCATCATCAGCCAGACGATATCCACTACTGGTTATAGGCCTTCCCTAATGATAGCCACAATGAGCGGTACAACGCTGTCCGCATCCAGCGATTTCCCGCAACATTTAGGTACCAGTTTTGACAAATAAAATTAAATCGTAATTTCCCTTCAATATCTCCGTAATCAGATAGAAGGTTCTCAGGTTTTCAGGGTGGTGTTCTGGACTATCCAGAACAAAACGAAATACGTCAATGTTGTGTTGGATAAATGGGTTTATTTATTTAAAAATACACACATACACATAGGTTCCTTTAAGAACAAGGGATATTGTAAAAGTACGAACCAAATAAAATGCCACATACCATCAAGCCTGTATTCCCCGAAGGGTTAGGCAGAGGTGTACCAATGTACACCCATAGTTCGCCGGTATGTTTTTACTCCCATGTAATAGGGGGCGAGCCTATTGCCATTTACCGGGCACAATGCCTCGGTAGCCTAGCGGTCCTAAGCGCGACTGCTACGCTAGAGGTCTTGGGTTCGATTCCCAGGTCGAGCAAAAAGTGTTATTGGGTTTTTCTATGAAATTCTCAGTAGTAGCTCGGAGTTAGGATTTGTGCCCGGTTAATGGCAATAGGCTCGCCCCTTATTACATGGGACCTAAATATACCGGCGAACTGTGGGTGTACATTGTTACACCTCTGCCTAACCCTTCGGGGAATACAGGCGTGATGGTATATTTTTTTTTTTTTTTTTAATCCTAACTCCGAGCTGCTACTGAGATTTCCATAGAAAAACCCAACAGCAGTTTTTGCTCGACCTGAGAATCGAACCCAAGACCTCTAGCGTAGCGAAATAAAATGCTTTAATTTATTTTTGTTGCTCAAAATAAAGCTTTTTATAAAATAAATATTTTTTATAAAACCATTTAACGCTCACTGTTAACAAAATGCCAAGTATATTAAAAATTTATGTATTGTGTATTTTTCCTGTATTTACAAGGAAACAAAAACATCAGTTAAATAAAAACAATAACGGAAGTCTCACAACCAATTTCTGTTTATGACATTTTAACTCAAAGGGTAAAAAACAAATGAAGCCAAACCAATTGATTATACAATTGTGTATACTTTTAACTAAATAATACAGAGGGCGGAAAGCTTTCATGTCGAAAATTAAATTTACATTAGGGGGAAATACTTGACCCATTTTACGTGACAAGATTATGTAATATAAAGATACAGAACGAATATAGCTGATACAATTAGAATATTGTAAATACGACTGCGCATTCTAAATGGCTCATTCTTGCTTAAGCGTTCAATAGTCCTAGAGGTTCATCACGTTAGGTAACATCTCCATCCAATTTTATATTACTGAAACCAGTTTTCTAGTACGCCAAAGCATGAGGAAGAAATTGCTAACAAAATGACTTGTAGATTTAATGATTAATGCATGAAATCGTCAACTTTTGTTATTATAAACTTTTATATTTGAGTATGCACAAAATATCTTGTGAAATTTCCTGGAAGCCAGTGTATAATTAAAACCATGAGGCGATGACGTACAATGACTGACAGAGACGGATGGACGAACAGGCCTGAAGTAATTATAAAAATATTGCTTTGAAACTGAGTTCCAAAAATGAAACCTGAAACATACTGACATGAATTTATTACTGAAATCGGTAAATAAGTAACTTAATATTAGTTAGTAGGTTTATTTATTCTAGGCAGGATCGACTTAGTGTTCACAAGCTAAAAATATAATTATATTTCAACGCTAAACTTTTAAACTGAAAGAATTTTCAACTACTTTCAATTCGTCGAAAATAATAATATTCGATTAAGTATTTAAGACGAGGCTTAAAAGAATATAAACCTACACATTTACTGTCCAAATTGTATAAACTTCAAAGTTTCAAACGACCAAACCTCGAAAGGTGTACCCTAGAGTACTACAATATTCTGAACAACGAAAATTGTTTCATAAACTTTTGACAGTCGTTTCGGCCTGTTTGATTCACACTTCACTCGAAGCTGATAACAGACTTATGGCACAATATTAGTGCCGACGGTCATGTAAAAGAAAGTCGTTGACCCCTCTCAAGTCAGATGTCAGCTCGTCGCCTGCTGAAGCACTGCACCCTTTCGACACTGCGGCACCGACGAGTGATGTCGCTAGGCACGTTTTATCGATGAATAATATCGTTACGTATCGATAAAACGGATTTATTTTGTTGTAAGCACGTCGCCAGTCATATTAAGACTTAACGTGGTTAGCGGCACGTGGATGTGTGAATGTGAAAAAAGGTAACGTCATAAATTATTCTGTCTTTTTTCACGCTGGAAAACTTTCATTAATCTTTAATATATAATTTCTTGTAAGACGTGGTTACAATTTATTTTTCCACGACCTTTGTAAGAAACATGGGAACAACATAAGGACAATATACATACAAACAAAAAATAAGATGTGTAAGCAGGCTTTTAACTTACTTATAAAAATTGCCTACAGGAACCGCTATACAAGCTTTGCTACTTATAAGTTATTGTTTACATAAAATTAATGTTATTTTCATTGCAATATAACAACTGTATTATAGCTCATAGACTTGCTTTTACAACTGAACTGCACTTACAATTATCTAATCCATAAATAACATTAATTGAACTCCACTCAATATAACTGCGACTGCTTCTTAAGCCATTCTAAATATTCAACAAGCAATTAAAATCCTCGATCAACGCAAATAATTCGCATAATTTTCTTATCGGATTATTTATTTCTAATCCCGTTTATCGATAGATCAGATGCGTGCCCCTCACTACAGCGCCTTGTTTCATCTCTTGCTATAAATGACCAGATAGTAACTGAATGGCTGCTTTGTAAGGGATATTGCCTACTTTATGTATTATACAGATGCAGTAAAACCACTTTACGATGACGCACAATATTAATAAACATTCCTTGATGCGATGTAAAACAAAATGCTACTGCATTATGTGAACCAGCTTAGTAAGTTGTATGTAAGGTCTTTTTGTTACCTATATAAAAGTGGTCAAATAGTATCTGGTAATGTTTAAAAAAAAAGTTTTCACGCCTATATTCCCCGAAGGGTTAGGCAGAGGTGTAACCACGCACAAACATAGTTCGGCGAACTATGGTTGCGGGACCTAAACATACCGGCGAACTGTGAGTGTACCTTGTTACACCTCTGCCTAACCCTTCGGGGGATACAGGCGTGATGGTATGTGTGGAAAAAAATTATGAGGTTTCGCAGATATTATTAATATTTTAACAGTAAGTAACAATTGAAATAGACTAAGGTAGTAAACGAAAACGATATAATTAAGGTTAGGCTGATACAATCCAAAAAAAAATAATGTGTTTGTGGCGGTAAACGTATAATGAAACATAATATAATTTTAAAAAATAAAAATAAAAGAAGTTTGTGAGGAAACCAATGTGTTCTAGAACCAATTTCAAAACATTTATGCACTGTGCTCGCGTGCTGGAAAACAGCCGACTCTCTCCGACAGAGAAGCCTGTGCCCGAGCAATCGGAACATTATAGGCCGATTATGCTATTATGCTAATGAATGGAAGCTTAGCGTACAAAGTATTTTTTAATCTTGACCCCTTACAATATTAGCAGCAATCAAACAGACTTTGTTTCGGTAATACCGAGGTTTTACGACTAAAATTAATGTAGGTACGTAACATAAGAACTTTACCGCTAACACCGCATTGCATCAGCAACTAAGTAGCCATTAGAGTTCAAAGGTGCTTCTTACAAGCGCAGGCATTTGCTTTATAACCCCGCAATTAAGTTTGAAGTAATATTTTTCTGAGTATTTATTTCGTCCTCTTTTTTTATACCACTATGCTGACAAACAGACATACGGTCCTCCTGATAGTGAGCAGTTACCGAAGCCAACGACTGTAACACCAAGCGCACCACAAGCGCGTTGCCGATCCTTAAAAAACCAATTCAGTCCCTTGGGAAAACCTCGGGGGTCTTCTTCTTTTCAAGTCATCCTCCTATCCTATCCTACATCCTGCTAACATTATAAATGCGAAAGTTTGTGAGGATGGATTGATGTTTGTTAATCCGTCAACCTTAAACGGCTGAACGGATTTGGATGAAATTTGGCCATAGATAGATTGTAGTCTGGAGTAGCACATAGGCTTTATGCACGACGCGGACGAAGTCGCGGGTGGAAGCTAAGGTAAGCTGGTTTTATTTTAATTTTTTCTTAGACTTATTGGGTCAAGTAGGTGCCCACGTTTATGGTGGCATCAGTGGCGTGTTTAATATCGTCTAAAGTACAGGTGTAGGGACACTTTGAACACTAAATAATCGCCATTAATTTAAATTTTTTTTTTGAAAGCACCCTGGACAGCCCATACTCGGTAACCCAGCGTATAGCTGACGAATACTTCTACCATGGCGGTAAATCCACACAGTAGTCTACTAAAATACCAATTCTGATTCTAGAGATAATGTTTTTTCTCAGGAAAACCATGATATTTCACGATTCAGTTATTGAATACAGATCAAGGTGCCGTTTTGAATAAAGATGAGCTTCAAGGTAGGAGTGTTTGCTTGTGGTAGTTAAATCGTTCGTTTCAATAGGTATCTTTTTTTTAATGCGTTGCCGCACACTAAGAATTTGTCCTGTATCGTGGGTCCGTTAATAAAAAATTGTAAGCACATACACAAATAACTAGAACTATTTTCTTTTTTTGTTGCCGGGGTGGAAAGTCCTCATGGATGTCCACCGCCCTAGGGAGGGCGGAGGGGTCTGTCAGACTCTTCCTGACTAAAAACCACCACAGTGTTCCCTTCCCACACTTACGCCGAGGATCCCGGGAACTTACGCGCCGACTAGCATTCCGCGATCCCCGACTAGACCTGGAACGACTACCTGTAGACCATACAAATATTTGTGCCGTGCTAGAATCGAACTAGTGATACGCAGTGTAACAGACTATCTATTAGCAACCGTGCTATCAATATACAATAGGTATGGTATAGGTTACAAAATAGTAAGTAAGAAGTCTTGGGTTCGATTCCCAGGTCGAGCAAAACTGTTATTGGGTTTTTCTATAAAATTCTTAGTAGCAGCTCGGAGATAGGTTTTGTGCTCGATTAATGACAATAGGCTCGCCCCCTATTACATGGGACCTAAAACATACCGGCGAACTGAGAGTGTACATTGGTGTACCTCCGCCTAACCCTTCGGGGAATACAGGCATGATGATATGTGATATGTATATTCGTAGATATATTTCTGAGATAATATCACAACTGTGTGAAGAGGCCTTGTCTTTCATAACATAATACATTTTTTAAGACATAATAACAATTTTTAGTCACGTGTACCTACTTTTTCATCAAAAGAAAATGTAACTCTTGAAATTGGTACATCTGAAGCGTTCTTCTGATCCGGTGACCTCGTCTACGTCCCAGATTTACATAATCCCATCTCCGCAAGATAACTTTTTCTAAATAATTTATTTACTGCCACGGCGTTACCGCTTCAGCTCGGTTGAGGGAAGGAAATGATATTTTGACCGAGATGGAAAAAGTTTATATTGTTTAAATTCTTTTTGAATCCCTTCCGCCTTGGAAGTTGATTCTGATCTCGCTTCTTTTCTTAATGCATATTATTATGTAAGTATTGTCGCTGTTGTTCCTATATTTGTTTTCTTTTCGTAAATTGAAATAAATAGTTATACGTTTTTGTGATTTTGAAAGTTTCTTGAGAAAGCTTCTTCGCGACGTAGTATTTTACAGATTTCATTAAACTTTGAGGGTTGTTTTATAGAATCTTGATTCATCTCTTAGGTCTTAGAAATTATTTATAATGATTGAAGGATCTTGTAGTTCATCTACCTCCATAAATTACGTTTTAAGGGAATACATTGCAGTACCAAAATACAATTCCATGGAATTGTAATATATTCATATTTAAAAACCAACGCATCTGTGTAATATTCAAATAAAACACAAGATTTGCTAATATGGAGTGTGCGGGTTGTTGCCAACTATTTCGTGGGTTATAAAGTCTGGCGAATAGATTAATATGTTTACTACGCCGCAACACAGAAGTAGAGAATTTTTGCATTTAAACACGAGTGTAGCTACTTAAAACACAGAATTTTAAACAAAAAATTCTGCAAACTTTTAGAAGCAGTGAGTGATTTTGAGGAACTTGAACCAGCAGCTTTGTGATTTAAAGAATAATAAAAGGTACTAAATAAAGTAATACCTATAAATATAGTTCTAAATATAGCTTAATTATAAATAAGGCAACATAAGGCGCTTTTTGGGTAGACCTGCTTTTAACTTGTCTCTCGAACGCAGTATGAGGTACCGAGAATCTTATTGACTGTACCGACATAGATATGGTACATTAAAACCCTTTATTTTGTAACATCACTCAGCTGCCCATAAATTACAACTGACATTTCGAAACCCGAGACCCAACAGACAAATGAAGTTGATCTAAGACCTACGACTTGTCCGCTAACCCTGTAAGGTCTTTTGCAAATAATCATAATACTGTCAGAGATAATACTCGTAATTATGAAGTACTCATGTATCTAAATAATTGTCCCATTGTAATCCAAGCTAAGAACCAACAGAGTACAAATAAACACAACATTTTTACTGAGAGCGAAAATCTCTCAAAGACGTCCACGAAAATATTTCAGCGCGGATTAAAAAAAAACATACATCTTAAATATTAAGACTGCCAGATGAAGATTAACTGTTCGCACTCAATGCCAAGGAGGTTCCTTACAAAACCCTCGAGATTTATGTAATCCCTTTTCAATCAACCATTGTACCGTTTTGCTTACATCAAGCGTTGACGTGACTGGAGTTACTAACTTAGCTAGTAACTTATTTACTTATGCAAGAGGATTGTTTTTCAATGGCTCTGTATCATCTTCATATCTCTTATCCAATGGCTCTCTGAGGAGTATTTGGGAATGAATTACCGTATTGAATGGTTATATGGTTCCTATTGGGAGACCTTACTTTAACACGTACCTAATTGTACCAATTTTTTTTCCCAATATTTTTTTTTTTGTCCAAAACCGTTATTTATTGATTGATACGTTTTAAACAATGTACCTTATACCGTTGGTAAGCTTGTAACAAGTGTCGGAAATTCCATGAAAGTAATAATCCGAATCTTTACAAATACTTGTTCGAAAATTCAAAAGAATATATTATTTTGTATTGTTACGAAGATACTTTTGTTATCGATTACAGGTACTGAAAATATGTTCTAAGGGCCTGTGCACACCACGTTTTTTAAACGCGCCATCGACGCGCGTTTTAAAACCGCACGTCGACAGCGCATTTTTCTTCCTACATTGCATTTTTTTTTTACCTGACTCGCGTGCGTCTCGCTACACATGCGCGTCAACGGCGCGTTTTAAAACGTGGTGTACACAGGCCCTAAAAGTTATCTATATTAATTTGTTTATATCTATTTCAGGTAAATACCGATGTATGAAGAAATTGTAAGTACATTTACGGACATACATTTGAAATATTACACAGAAGCAGTACCTACCTGCAACCCAGACGTAGGTACCTAAAAGCAAAAGGCGGTTTTACTTCGAAACATTTCAAATTTAGAGCACATTTAGTCAAAATATTTACACATACTAATATTATAAATAACCCTTATTTACTATTTACGACGTTGCCTTGTCAATTTAATGATGTTTAGCCAAGTCCCGAATTGATTTCGCCCTGATGTTTGCTGAGACCAGTTGGTTCCATTCAGATAGCGAGGGCCCTCCAGAATCCGTTCTGATTGGTTGTTAGTTTGTCGGTGACCCCTGGAGTCGTGATCATAGGCACTTTAGCGATCGGGCATGCTGCCAAGTTCAGGGAACACGGAGTAAGATTCGTAGTGAGTATTTGATGAGTGGTTTTGTCTTGAAACGCGAACAAAGCTTGTTCAGATTTGCGGTTCAGTGATCGTCAGACGCCTGGTCAGGATCCTTTGGCCTTTAGATTTAATATTAGCGTAATATGTTAGTCTCTTAATAGAAAATTAATTTAAATTGAACAATGATGACTTAACTCTCAGTAAAATCTCTATGTAATTTGATCTGAATAAAAGATTTCAATTTTAATCTGAATGAAAACAAACTCGATTTAATTCAATTTGAGATAAAGATCAAAGTTGACAATATCTTGAAATCGATAGCTTTTCAATTACAAAACTTAACTAATACAGAAGACTTAACTTAAAAACCTATTTCTTTGGTATTACTAAAACTTTGCTCATTCCTTTATGTACATATTTTATTAAAGTTTATAAAGGTTAAGGGGCTCTCGCTTGATTGAAAGTATTTGAGAGATGTGTAGGTACTTCACCTGCCTAAATCAATAGACCCTGTTCGATCATGTCTAAAGTTAAAGTATACTTACCTAAGTATTTTTTGATCAAAAGACCTATACCTCGAAACGGATATTTTTGGGCGGATGTATTCAATATCCTTTCACGTAATCAGTTCTATTTTGGGGTATTGCGTAGCCATAGCCCCAAATTTTCAACGTGTTTTTTGTCGATTCTAGTTTTAGGTAAGTACATTGCTAAGTAGCTACGAAGTATCTCTATACTTACCTTTGTAGGCAAGGTCAAGATAAGGTAACATTTCAGCCAGTAGGTAGCTTAATTTATGGAGGCAGTCTAGGCTGTAGGTACAGGTAGGCAATTAATAAAATTGGGGTCGTCTGTTTCATCCCGTGCACTATGTTTTCGGCTCGATTTATAGTCACGCCTTAGTCAAGGACGACCCTCTAATATAAGCTTTTTAGTACTGGAAAACAAATGACGATCTTTTAAGTAAACCCTACCAAGAGTCTTCTACACTAATACTATAAAGAGGAAAAAATTGTATTTTTGTGTGAGTATATGTTTGTAATGAATAAACTCAAAAACTACTGCGCCGATTTAAAAAAATCTTACACCATTATAAAGCTACATTCACCTTGAGTAACATAGGCTGTATAACATCACGCTACAACCTACGAGAGCGGAGTAGTAACGAAAGACGTAACGCGGGTGAAATTAGCCACGCGGACGAAGTCGCGCGCATGTCGTCTAGTATTCTTCAATCAACTGTTATTTGGCAAATATTAGAAAAAAAATGTGTTAAAAAACTAAGGCACTTAAGTAGGTAGGTACAATAAAATATGTGAAAACTATAAAATAGTTATTTGAACCTGAGTGATGTTCATATCACTAGGTACTGCGATAATATACGTTTAACTTTCAAAGACTGTTCAGCCATTCGGTAAATTAGAAGATGTTTTAGTTCGCTTCAGAACATTAATTACGTTTTATATCAAAGATAAATAAGTGTAATATTATAACATTTCCTTAGGCCTATTTCCGTCGACTCAGTATTCCCGAATATTCATTGAATAAATAATATTATGTTGATGGAAGCGCTTGATATGAGACGCAATACCCACAGACACGCACGTAGTTTGTAGCCATTCACTATATACTTACGTATAGATTACAATCTCTATGTTTAATTAAACTGAACCGTTGCTACCGAGAAATTAATTACAGTTAATGAAATTACTGATTAATTCATTAATGAAAAGGTTAAAAGTTTTCTAACGTCTTAATTTCCCGAAAATTTTCCATTTGTATAATAACGAAGTGGACTTTTAATCAGTAGTATTTTATAATAAAATTTTTACAAATGGAAAATACTCAAGCAAGGGTTGTGATCAATGCTCGTGTCTTCTCTCTATGACAGCAGGCCGTAACTCTGCAGAGGAAAATAAGCTGATATTATTGTTTAACAGCCTCGTTAGAGTAGTCCTAAGCGCGACTGCTAAGCTAGAGGTCTTGGGTTCGATTCCCAGGTCGAGCAAAAAGTGTTATTGGGTTTTTCTATGAAATTCTCAGTAGCAACTCGGAGTTAGGATTTGTGCCCGGTTAATGGCAATAAGCTCGCCCCCTATTACATGGGACCTTAACATACCGGCGAAATGTGGGTGTACACTGTTACACCTCAGCCTAACCCTTCGGGGAATACAAGCGTGATGGTATGTTACTTTAATTTATCATATCTATCTGATATTTCGACTCAAATATATGTTTGCCTATGAAATAAATTAAAGAAAACATAGGCATAGGCATCATCCCTAAATTAATTATTTAAATTTGTTCTATTAATCGTAATATAAAGTAATTATGATTTACCAATTAAAATGGCGTCGAAACCAAATCATTTATTTCAATTAAACCATCAAAAGACACTTTTGAACTTCATTTTACAAGAAAGATATTTTTTTTAAGAATATTGAATCTAGTTGCTATACCAAAAGGTAGTTTCATATGGAGAAGAATGGACAAGAAACTCTATACATACTATTTTAAGCGTATATAAGATAGACAACATGAAAGTTAACACACAGAAATAATTATTATAATTAATTACGTTTCCGTTTTATACGGAATAGGGTACTTCGTGGAAGTAGAAGCAATCTGAACAGTATGTTGTGTTTTAGGTATTGTGTGCGTCACGGTAGTGCGCGCTAATGTGAAGGTAGACGACGGTAATGACGCGCAGTCGCCGTTGCGTTGAACATATTTCATGGCGAACTATAACGTTGTGGTTTTAGTGCAAACAGTCCTTGCTGCATACAATTTGGAGTGTACTTTTGCATTAATGAAAATCTTTGATGGTTGTTTTCACAAAAAGATACCGGTGTTGTTTAGAAGCAACGCAAAGCTGTTTGTTTTATTTTAAAATTGCATTATCCCCACTGCTTGTTCTGTAGGTGCACAAGTGAGAATTGATTGAGGGGAGTTATTTTTGAATTGAAACATCTATACTTCGGGATGCATGGATGGTGAATAGTTATTAGACAGGTTGCTCAATGCTGGTCGGACCAAAAAGACGAGTCAATCGACTCGAGAAGACGAAGAAGAAGTTAATAGACCCCATGTATTAAAAAAATCAAAACACAAAATTAAAAAAATTATGTAACTACGATAGAAGAAAAAAACACTACCGTAGCTAACAAGAGAGCTGATAACTTTGAAACCGCTTACTTAATTTCCATCAACCTTTCAAACACAAAATCAAAATCAGTTCATGCGTTCAGGAGCTACGATGCCTCATACAGACACACACACAGACACGTCAAACTTATAACAACCCATCGTTTTTGCGTCGGCGGTTAAAAACAACTTCTATGTTTTTTGTTGCTAGGCGATATTCATATTAATCTCTGGCTTTTACCCTGCTCATGAGTCCGAAGCATTACCACCCAACGCGTCGCAATGATACCATATTCTTTTGGGCACATTAGTACCACTTGACAGCGATCTTTCCCTCTGTATGCTTAGATCTTTTAAAGTACATAACGGATTGCGGACTTTCATCAATAGATGCAGGGATTCCAGAGGAAGGTTTATACGTATAGAATATTACGCTACGACAAACGGGAACGGAGCAGTTACCTTAGACGTAATTGAACGCAGGTAACACCACGGAGAATATAGCTAGTAATATGTATAATGGGTGTAGATAGAGATATTGTACATTATGTTGGAGGGGTTGCCAAAAATATTATAGTTAGTTTTTTAAATTCAATTTTGTCATTAATAATTTCGCCAAAGCGTGTCGACTCTAACTTCAACAGAACCTATTTATTTTGTGTACTATATTTTCAATACATGCACCGCTTTTATTCGTTTTAATCAAGCTCTGGAACGGTTTTAATATTTTTGTTAAGCACTACGCTCAGTGGCGTTGAACGTGTCATAAGTCGAGTTTATACATGACAGGAGACAATGACATATGCCCGCAACGACAGTTCAGCATTTTTAATTTATCCGCTGTTTTTATTAATTATTTTTTTAATATTATTTTGTGTTTTATAATTGCGTTTAGAACGCTTGTACTGTATAAAACGTGCAAGTTTACTAAAAGAAAATGGAAAATGGCTTTTTGTTTTACACTAATTAAATTATGTGCTGAAAACGTGTAGGTATATGAATACAGAGTAAGTGTAAGGGGAAATTCTAGTAACGTTTAGTAACTATTGAAGTTTTTGACATTGATTGTTCCTGATGATATGTGAGTGCGAGAATTGGCGTGCAGATCATTGATGGATAGATATGCGTTATTTGGTAACAAGTAGATAAATGTACTTAATTTGATATGTAGTCTCACTTGCTGGAACGTTTAAATTATGTGAAATACCTATTAAGTAAATTTATTTAAGGTCATACAATTTACCGTTCATAGTTATTTAAAACTAAATACTTGATTCCCGTGGGGTATATCCCTCGATATTTTTCCACAGATTTTTCCGGGATAAGGAAGGAAAGGTTCGTGGGCGTCAATTGAGATAAATTATAATATATCAATTTTATTGACTGCCTCCATAGCCTTGTGGTCCTAAGCGCGACTGCTACGCTAGAGGTCCTGGGTTCGATTCCCGGGTCGAACAAAAAGTGTTATTGGGTTTTTCTATGAAATTCTCAGTAGCAGCTCGGAGTTAGGATTTGTGCCCGGTTATTGGCAATAGGCTCGCCCCCTATTACATGGGACCTAAACATACCGGCGAACAGTGGGTGTACATTGGTACACCTCTGCCTAACCCTTCGGGAAATACAGGCGTGATGGTATATTAAATTTTAAGTAAAAAAAAACTCAGAATTCTGTACCTAAAAAATCTCGAATCACTTACACCTACTTACTTAAAATTTAATTTAAAATTCATAAACTAGAGGCGTTAAAATTCTGAGCTTTGTTTTTTGCTTGACTTTGAATTACTTTTAATGGATCATTAATAAATAAGAACCTCATCTTTGCTTTATGAATTTTTAATGGAAAATATGGAATTTTTAAAGGTTACTAGTACTATATTTAATAATGTAGCATCACCTAATTGAATTTATTTTAAGATTTTTTTTTTTGTAATTTCAAAACTCTTTCATAAATTTCAGGTATTTAGATGTTAGAAGTCCGATTTAGGCCCAAGACCCACATTTATTCCTGTAGTTAAACAAATTTGGCTTGGTGATAAAAAGGAAGAACATTAATTTAAAATACAAAATATATTCCTCTAGTTCATTACGTTAATGACAATATTGTAATGACCTACCTTCATTAATCATCCCGCAAGGGAACGAAATCTCTTTTTTTTTATTTAAATAATTTATTACTCGATTACAATATGAGATGGAATCGAGAATTATTCGGATTCGAAAACGAATTTCATTTACAAAATAAAAATATAAAATTTATTGATAAACAACAGTCTAAATCACTGGGTATTCCCAGACCCAGCGGTTTAGGCTGTCAAGCTGTCACCTGCCGGCTGGGTCGGCTACTGGTGGCAAGAAATTTTGAGTTACTTAGGATACCTGTGAATACAAACAACTTTTACTACAAAAATGAAAGTAAAAGAAAAACAACACAGCTTTTCCCTACAAAAAAAACTACTATGCGATATGTATGTGTGGGTGTATTCAAAAAGTATGAGTACCACTGATTTTCTTTTTACTTTTCAAGGTTAGACCATTAATAAAAGTTGTTAGAAGTCATGACACTTTCACCCCATATAAAATGCGCAGTGAATTTAAAGTCAGCCTGTTTAAGAAGGTCTAAGGATTTTTTTAAATTCGTCTCCTTAAAGTTGTTAATAAAACTTTGCATTGAAGTTCGAAGTTTTTGGCAATTGGAAACTCCATCGAGCACACAGCTTGTAAACACATAAAATTCTTGAAACTCCTTGGTGTTTGAATTTAGAAGTTCGACTCATCAAAGAGAACGAGGTTTTATTGTCCTGAAAATAAAATCCTTTTTTATTTGTTGTAGTTCTTTCATTGTGTTGGTTCCAATAGATCTGGTTCGATCTTTGTAAACAGGTTGTTTTCGCCCAAATAATCTTAAACTCTTAGTATATTTTTACAGTCCAAATGTCCAACAAGATTCTGTCTTGTTCTATTACGTTCAGTACACCTAAGTATTGTTTGTTTGTTTTCTTTCACAAGATAATTGAGTTTCATTATTATGATAACACTTTAACGATTATCTTCACAAAAACAAACCAACCAAAAAACGTCTCTTGATATTCTTACTACAGCATATTATAATAAAGAAGGGAAACAAAATATTTTAGCGCCATTTGGCAGAAAATGTACAAGAGTCAAAAAATTCACATCTAAAAATGATATTCAAAGGAAAAGGTAGGCTGTTTGAAGAGAGATTTCAATGAGTTACCATCATTCTGGACACGATGCTATAAAGGAAGTAGGGCGAGGAATATTTCAATGCGAACGAATTGCACGTCGAGTGGGGCGAATCTGTTTATTTGCACGTGTAAAAGGTGGATTTTAATCAAGCGAAGAACGCGAAAGGTGTTTCTTTTTTAAGTGTTTTTTAGTACTAACAGCAGTTGTTTTTGAATTGTGACCTTTTTAAATCTTTCTTTGACAATTAATGAGACTTTGTCTATGTCATGAATCTTTGAGTCCTCTAGTAAGACCCAGATGATGATACTCGCTTTATTAAGATTAATTAAAATTAAATAACTGCCTCGTTAGCCTAGTGGTCCTGCCGTGTCGACGGCGCGTTCGTGTTCCACGCGCGCCTCAAAGAGATGTCAGCAAAAGGAAGGGGCCACTGAGGGCCGATGCCTGCCGGGGCTGCGGGTTGTTCGCAAGAGATACCGCGCCGCCGGAACGCAAAGGGCACAAGAAGGAACATGGGTGGGTTTTAGTCAGTAAAAGTCTGACACTCCCTCCCGCCCCGCCCAGGGCGAGAGAAGTTATTTGATGATTTCCCACCCACCAAAAAAAAAAAAACTTCTATACTAGGGGTCTTACGTTCGATTCCCATGTCGAGCAAAAAGTGTTAATTGAGTTTTTCTATGAAATTGTCAGTAGCAGCTCGGAGGTAGTCGGTTAGTGGCAATAGGCTCGCCCCCTATGACATGGGACTAAACATAACGGCGAACTGTGGGTGTACACTGGTACACCTCTATCTAACCCTTCGGGGAATACAGGCGTGATGGTATGTATGTATGTAATTAAAATTCTACTTACCTATTAAAAAATGTTTTTTAAATTATGTCATACTTCTAAAAAGAACCACAAAATTCAACCCCTTTATTATAATGACGTAACAAGCCAAAACTTTCAGCCAGTATTCCCTAATTATGAATCGTAGAACAAAATAATCGTAACACGTACGTGCGTCAGCGAATGTTGTGTAACCAACATATTCAGTTATTTTAACAGGCGTCTCTGGCAAGCCCTGCTCCTGACATATTCATTTTGATTCAATAATAGAGTAAGCTCGAAGTGTTAGGGTTCTGAAGTACTTTATACGTAACGACTTAAATATATTTGGAGAGCCTAATTTATTCTGAAGGCAAATGATATGGAATCTGATAGATGTGTGAACTGTGCCCAAAGCTCAGATTTGCTCGACAGAGATATTTTGAGTTTTAAAAATCTATAATTGAGTTTCGTTCTGCCAAAATGATCGCTTGGCAAAATTTGACAGATTTTTTTGAGTATATTTCATGACATTGTACTTTTAAAGCTGATAACTTTTAACGTAATTTCTTCACTTACGTAATTAATATTAAAAATCTATCAAACAACAATGTTTATACTTATACTTAATATTATATATACTATACTTATTATTATTATAAGTAAAACAATAATAAGTATAATATATATAAATATTATACTTATTATTGTTATACTTAATATTATAAAGAGGAAAGATTTGTTTGTTTGTTTGTAACGAATAGGCTCCAAAACTACAGAACCGATTTTAACCATTATTTTATCAATAGATAGCTACATTATTCCTGAGTAACATAGGCTATATAACATCACGCTACGATCCACGGGAGCGAAGCCTGCAGTAAGAAAAGACGTAACTTAACGCGGGTGAAATAAGCTACGCGGACGAAGTCGCGGGCAGGTCGCTAGTGTAATATAAATACGAATTCTTGCCGTGACCTAACAGGATACCAAAATACCTTAGCTTTAAGCCCAATGTAATCATATTCTATACCTATAGCATGCAGAAAGTAAATACGGAAGGTGGAATATGGATATGTAAGGTCGGGTGCGCAGTACTCGTAACCAGCGTGCTTGTATGAACATGGACGAGGCGAAGGAAGTATGTAATGATCGTGGCAGGTGGCGTTCTGTGGTTTCCGCCTACCCCCTTTGGGAAAAAGGTGTGAGTGTATGTATGTGTGTGTAAAATAAATATGAATATGAAATCTATTCTAAGCACTATACGTACGTACTGTTTTTGCAAGGTTATGTAACACATTTGACATATTGATTAAGTTTGACGTAATAAATTGAGACAGAATATAATAATATGTTATATGTTATGGAAGGAAAAATGTCAATGACAATTAAAACAATGATGATTAGAATAGAACAATACCAACATTAAAAGAAAATTGCTTTTACGTAAACACAACAAAAACTGTCCTTAACTTAGGAATGTAAATTATACGGACATTTACAACGTGATGTCATGGAAATTCTCATCGATGAAAACAATAGGCAAATGAACAGAGTTAATACCGTCAATTTAACGATTTCTCTCTTTAACGTTAAATATGTTTTTGTCTATTTTTTTAACTCCCGTCTCGAAAAGACTTCTAGGTTCAACATATCTGTGTGTCTGTCTGTGGCACCGTAGCTCTCAAACGGGTGAACCGATTTGAATGCAGTTTTATTTTTATTTTAAAGCAGGTTTCTTAGCGATGTTTTGTCAAAATCGGTTTAGACGTATCAGCTGTTTCGTTAGTACTTCTTCTTTCTTTCTTTTTTTGAAAAAATGTTGCCCCACACTAGGAATTTCTCCTGTGTCGTGGGTGCGTTTACAAACATATAAACTCACATACACAAACAGCCAGACACGGAACAACTATCTGTAGGCCATACAAATATTTGTTCCGTGCGGGAATCGAACCCGTGACACGCAGCGCAGCAGCCAATCGCTTAGCCACTGCGCCAACCGTACCGTCGCGGTCGTTGCGGTAGGGATCCTTATTCTTCTATCGGGGGGATTTAAAAAATGTATTACTTGTATACCTTATTTAGTATTATTTTCATAAACAATATAGGCCCTTGTGTGAGACGGAAACAAAATGATCGAGAACGCAAGAGTAAAAAAACAGGTCAAGTTCAAATCGAACTTCCACACGAAGGGTTTCATATCACTGTACAATATTTAACACGTTACACGTTAAAAAACATGTTCTGGGTTCAATAAAGACTTCAAACTAAATACAATATATTACGTGCTAAACAAGTATTTACAATTTCAAAATCGATCTAATTTCGTTCGTGCTAGAGCTCTGATTAATAAAATCATTCGCGAGTATCTAATATGTGTAGCAATTAAAAAATGTCTCAGCCACGTCACAACATATCAGATACATTGGAACTCCAACAATGCCTCATATCTAGTGGAACGTGGGAACAATTATTTCAATCGACTTGTAACTAAACAATAGGGAGAATTGTGAAAAAACAACTAACGACCGTTGTTTTGTTAACTAAACGTTAATGTTACTGTTACCGTATCGCTTGTGTAACTGTTGGATGACTTCTAATGAAATATGTTTTGTACAAGACAAAGGTCGTGAAGATTTTGTATTATTCTTATACAAACACCTGTAGGCCATACAAATATTTGATCGATGCGTGAATCGAACCCTCGACTCGCAGGGCAGCACCGAATCGCTTAACCACTGTGCCAACCTTGTCTTTACATTGTATGTTTAAATTACTTTCTCGTCACGATACCTGCAGCCCGCGCCGAGGCCATGAAAGGTGATTGTAAAATTTTCAAGCATGCAGTTCTTTTATGCAGTTTCTTTAGTTTTTGGTCTGCCTCGGTAGCCTAGTGGTCCTAAGCGCGACTACTATGCTAGAGGTCTTAGGTTCGATTCCCAGGTTGAGCAAAAAGTGTTATTGGGTTTTTCTATGAAATTCTTTGTAGCAGCTCGGAGTTAGGATTTGTGCCCAGTTAATGGCAATAGGCTCGCCGCCTATTACATGGACCTACACATACCGGCGAACTGTGGGTGTACATTGGTACACCTCTGCCTAGCCTTTCGGGAAAAACAGGCGTGATGGTATGTTATGTTTAACTTCGTTAAAATTTTTTGAATAGAAAGTAGAATATGTAGTTAAACTACACTTCCTAGATTGTGGTGTAAAAGGTGCCTTACTCTTACGTTCAGACGATTGCTTTGGAATAATTAGATATGTTTTACTAGCCATCATAATTATTGTATTGCCACCATTGCTACCAAACTTCAACGTGAGTAACTACAGTACTTCTTACTTAAATAATGAAAAAAAAAACTAGCCAGCAAGGAGGTAGGTACTACGCGTACGTTCTTGACTATAAAATATTGCTTACATTCTAAAAATTTCAGCCCTGTTAAAATTACTTAAATGTAACGCTTCTTTGATCTTGGACCTTTATACAATATCTATAATAATATAATAATTTTTGTAGCATAAACGGCCGTAGGTATGTTTTGATTGCCTAAGTTACTCAAAAAAAATGTTTTTTTTACCGCTTCAAGGGATTTCAAAACTGAATACCTATTTGAGATAAGAAACCGTAAAAAACAAAGCAAAGATCGACAATATTTCGAGGGAACCAATTCAAACAGCGAAGACGATTGAGACTCCTTTACATTTGAATTCTCCTTCAAAACCAGACAATAACAATCTATTAGGCATATTAAAGGCTGCCTTTATTGCAAGCCCGTCCTCGGTCCTGGAGTTCCGCCAAACGGTGCTTTATGGAACAAAGAGCCGCTTATTATTCTCGTAACTCAGATTCGATGAAACTGTAGAATAAATTATTATAAGGAATAAACCTATTAAGAAGGTCTTTTTTTTACGGAGGGGAAATCATCAAATGACTTCCCCCGCCCTGGGCGGAACGGGAGGTAGTGTCAGACTTTTACGGACTAAAACCCATCCATGTTCCTTCTTGTGCCCTTTGCGTTCCGGGGGTGCGGTATCTCTTACGAACAACCCGCAGCCCCGGCAGGCATCGGCCCTGGATGGCCCCTTTAAAAAATTGCTGACATCTCTTTGCGACGCGCGTGGAATACGAACGCGCCCGCCGTCGACACGGCCTGTCCTGTGGGGCATTATAAAGTTCTGTATTTCTATAATTGTACATGTATTTTTTATGTCGGTATCTCGCAGTCACTAAGCGATTGGCTGCCACTCTGCCTATCAAGGGTTCGATTTCGGAACGGTAAGCATATTTGTTTGACCTACAGACAGTTTGTTCCAAGTCTGTCTGTTTGTGTATATGAGTTTATGTGTTTGTCAATGCACACATACATGAGGAATTCATAGTCCAAGGCAACAGAGTTGTTTTTTAAATAATGAACCTTAATTACAGTAACTAAAGTCATCAAAAAAAAAATACCTTTTTTTTTTTTTTTGGCGGGTGGGAAATCATCAAATAACTTCTCCCGCCCTGGGCGGGGCGGGAGGGAGTCGCCTCGCGGCTCCCGACGTCCGGAGCGTCTACCGCGGCGGCTGGGACGGGAGAACCGCTGTCTCAACCGTCCCGCCGCCTCCTTCTCAAGCATTACTGCCTCGCAGAAGGAGGCGACTGCATCCCATTCCCTCTCGCTCCGGACCATGGCTTGCACCAGGGCCGGACGCGAGAGTTCGCCGCCGCCGATGGCCGCCACGAGGACTCGGCGATGCTCCGCCCAAGTGGGGCATACCGCCACGGTGTACTCCACCGTGTCCTCGGGGCGATCCACGCAATGGTGAAAAAAAAAAACAAATACCTGACCTGACACAAAAATACCGATGAGAATCTTCCTAGTAATAGCGAGACTCGCGTACGCGCACCGAATCCACAACGAGTCATTTTACTACCAAATCATAGTTCTCACCTCGAAAACTAATGAACCTATAATGATGAAGGCCACTATCCCTGACACCGTGAATGGAACACAGAATACCCTGGCGACTTTCTATCGAAATATTCGAACACGTCATGCGCACGCGCTTCGAATATTTATTGATGACAACAATGGTGGCGATCGGGTATAATTTTAGGAGCACTACGTTGTTGTGTTGTCGGCCATTGTCATTATGTAGTGTACCGCGTTGATGGAATATTGATTGATATAGAATCTTTTTTGGTGTTCTTGTGGGTACCAACAGAATCCCTTATAAAAATTGGTTTGACACAGAAAACTGTCTTCAGTTTTTATTTTGTGATCGGATCCAGACAACAAAACCTAATTTCTCTGAAACAATATAAATGCCAAAAAAAAAACAAATTACTTTATTAGTTTTAATACTGATCGAATGCTGGTTGACAAATCTTCCAATGGATGACAAGGCTTCATTTTATTTAAAGGGACAATCGCGGGCAATAGCCCTGAATCACTTTTAACTTTTACCCCCCAGTAATAAGGATGAAAAGTGGTCAACCGCCATTGTCCTTGGTTTTATATGTCATAATAATCTTATATCTTTCGTTTCAACAAACTTACTTTTAAACTGATAGCTATAATGTGCCGATCAGGATTCCAAACATTTCAAAACTGGGGACCGGGAACTTGGCCTGAGGAATTTCGTAATAATGGAAGGAAAATGGACGAAGAAAGGTCAGAGAAAAAGGAACTATACTGCGAACTTTTTATTACTATTTTCTTCGTCAACGTCCCTTGAAGACAAGATAAAGGAGACAATAAGACTCTATGCTGAATGCCAATATCAATGTTTTCCAATAATGTTTTACGTTTCAGTGATTGCGTTCAATATGTAAACAATGTCTGGTTCGTTTGAATGCGAAAATATTTCAAATCATTCAAATATTTGATTCGATTCTGGAATACCTAAACTTTATTATTATTATTGCAGTGGCATACATAGATTCTTAATCTAATCGGAAAATAAATCCTAAAATCTATAGGTACCTACTGCAACTCTTGGACGTGGGTTATTTGTACGGGGGTGATATTATATTTTTACAACTAATTCACGTCTTGTCAGCCCACGAAGCGAACTGTACAGTCTTTTTTGTTTTAAACAGAGTTTATTTCGTAGGAAAATTCTAACAAAGTAAGGTCTGATATGGCTTAATGTTTTGGAACGAGCAACTAGCTTCAACTTTTTGTGTGAGTAACTTCTTGACAATTCAAAAGTACCTGTAAATGGTCTAATTGAAATAAATGTTTTGACTTTGACTTTTGACTTAACCAGGCATCAGTCTCTATAGTAGGTACATACATAGGTATAGTTACCGGCACGAGTCGTAAGAACAAATTTCATGTTCATTTTTGGATTCATTCTTGGGGCTTTTGGGGTTTTGGGTCGCCGACCCAAAAACCCAAGAAGAAACCCCGAAACAAACTTGAAGTTTGTGCTCACGACTTGTGCCGGTTACCTGATCTGGTTATCTAACCTGTTACTTATCGTGTTCACTGGCCTAAAATAACCAGGGTGCAAAAATAAAGGCATCCTTTCACACACTATTTTTTACGGTAGATACCAAACACCAGTCATAATTGTTTTTCACAGACTTGGGGCAGTAAAACTCAGAACTATGACCTACGTTCTGATGTTGAGAGAAAGGTGAAATTCCATTCGAAAGTTAAATCCAAATTGATTGTCTGGAATTTATTGGTGCCCTTTACGATGACCATAAAACAGCACAAATAGCAGCCAGAAGTTCAAATCAGATTGTAACAATCGCAAAATAAAATAAATTTGCCAATAAAGATGGCATGTGGTAGCTGATGCCAATAAAAGGGATAATAAGACCTTTTATTGTTTTCTAATTTAAAATGTGGATCGAACATGTACGTGTAGATTTTATGCTCAGTGTATATTAAGGGGTATATAAGTTTGCACCTGTTCCGTCTGTTCTTTAAAGAATAGCACATCTATACTCATACTAACTTCTGCCCTCAACTTCGTCCGCGTCAAATTTGATGTATTATCCCACGGGAATCCCAATATTTCCGGGATAGAAAGTATTCTATGTTTTATTTCACACTACAATCTATGTCAGTGCAAAATTTCATCCAGATCCGTTCAGCCGCTTAAGCGTGAAAGAGTAACAAACACCCATACATCTATCTATCCATCCATCCTCACAAAAGGAAGAATAGTAGGATAAAGATTTCAAGTTTGTTTGTTAGAGGTAATCTCTGGAGGTACTGAAGGTACTGGTCCAATTACAAAAAAAACTTTCACTGATAGAAAACTACATTAAACCTACTTGAATACGGACAAAGTCGCAAGCAGAGCCTAGTTTGAAATAATTATCATTGTTTGAATACCATTTATTGGCATTACGAGCAATACATCACATTTCAAGTGACACCCCAATTCGAAATAAAAGAACATCCAAAGAATTTATATGAATAAATTCTCACAAGGAACGGGTGAAAAATTCATCCTTCCTTGAAGAGCCAATCTTTCGCCGACCACCGCGTCTTAAGGACGCTAGAGAAATTGTAAAATGTCCTCTCAAGGTACACTCGATAGACACTTTGATCCGCCACGTGTTTTTATTTATACGACACTTTTACAAACGTATGTAGTGTGGGTCAATGAATACGCAAGGGCTTCTTTCAAATTTTCTAATAGAAATGTCTGGGTGAGCTAGTGCTTGTAGGCGCTAACCAGGTGTTGTTTTAATTAATTTATTAATTTTAAACAATAGTGTAAGGAATAAAATTGTTCGAGAAGGTTAGGGATTAAAAGAGGATGTAGTGATAAAGGTTGAAAAGCGTATGCCTAGCTGGTTCGGTCATGTTGAGAGGATGAGTGAAAGGCGACTAACAAAAGGGATTTATATGGCAGATGTGAGTGGCAACGCCGAAAGAGGACGCCCTAGAAAGACCTACGCTGACCTTATTGGTGAGGTTCTTCAGAAAGGTCGAAAGAAATATGTAAGGATCGTAGCAGGTGGTGCTCTGTAGTTTCTGCCTACCCCCATGGGAAAATGTGCCCGAGGTTGTAACTCCAAATATAAATATATGATGTGTTCATCTAGGATATAATCTAAGCATCCGTGAACGCTGCATGGCTAATTAATAATTAAAAGCTAAGAAAATGTAAACATTACACACAACATACACGATCTGTACTTGTTCTTAACGAGAATAACAGCCAGATGTTAGTTTTTCTTCAGGAAAGGTAGATCATAAAAGAAATTTCCCGTTACCTACTACTCAATCCGCTCTACTTGGGAGGAGGGGGGGAGGTACAGGAAAATTGCCAGTGACAAAGATCTGTTCAAAAGTAATTGTCGATTCCTGAAAACGATAATCTTTCGCTCAAAGTGTTTTTACCGCATCCTAAAACCTTTTTTTAAGGTACCTATATTTTTACGGAATCGCTTTACGGTGACTTCTTCTTGCTCCATTTATTTCATGTGAGCTTCATATTCTTTTATGATTCCGTTTTTATCTGGTTCGCCAATTTTGTTAAACTTTTTGTTATTAGGTAGGTACTGTCGAGATTCTGGTAACCATATCCAACCTTATTTTATTCGTTAATATTCCTATGTGGTAAATTGTGATAACTATGTGATAACTGCCTCGATAGCCTAGCGGTCCTAAGCGCAACTGCTACGCTAGAGGTCTTGGGTTCGATTACCAGGTCGAGCAAAAAGTGTTATTGGGTTTTTCTATAAATTTCTCAGTAGCAGCTCGGAGTTAGGATTTGTGCCCGGTTAATGGCAATAGGCTCGCCCCCTATTACATGGGACCTGAAACATACCGGCGAACTGTAGGTGTACATTGTTACACCTCTGGCTAACCTTTTGGGGAATACAGGCGTGATGGTATGGTGATAAATAGTGTTTTAAATATTAGACAATCATCTACATAATAATAAAAAAAGGAATTGACGTTTGTTAGTCTCACAAAAACTCGAGAAAGGCTGAACCGATTTGGCTAACTTTGTATTTGAAATATTTGTAGAAGTTCAATGAAGGTTTAAAAGGTGAGAAAATATCATCACGCTACGACACACGGAAGCGGAGCTGTAACGCGGGTGTAATAGGAAAGCGGACGAATTCCCGGGCGTGTCTCTAGTAATATTATAATTAGCTCAATATACGAAGTAATAAGGAAAATTGTATTTTAATCGAGTTGATTGAACCCTCCTTTACCGTATATTTTACCAATGCTACCAACTTTTAGAAATTATCGCAACACAATCTCAGCCTCAATCTATCCAAAATGTCTCTAATTTACCTAATTTTATTAACATTGATTGTTGCTAAGATAAGGTTTTTTTTTTTTTGGTGGGTGGGAAATCATCAAATAACTTCTCCCGCCCTGAGCGGGGCGGAAGGGAGTGTCAGACTTTCACTGACTAAAACCCACCCATGTTCCTTCTTGTGCCCTTTGCGTTCCGGGGGCGCGGTATCTCTTACGAACAACCCGCAGCCCCGGCAGGCATCGGCCCTCAGTGGCCCCTTCCTTTTGCTGACATCTCTTTGAGGCGCGCTAAGATAAGGTTGCCACTAGATTTTGAACGTTATTAACTAGTAGAATTGGCTTATAAGTTCAATGTAAATAATTAATACCTACAGTTCTTTTTGGTTTGAGTGATTACAGACACCTCGTATAAAACTTAGTGTATAAATGCATGATTAAGATACAATTTTATGAAACTATTTATCTGAAATAATACCTCAGTGTTTTGGGATCGAGCCAATTACTTTTTACTGCCAGCAAAACCTAATTATCATTATTTATAGAACTGGCAATCAAAGTCTCAAGTCACAATTAAAATATAAAAAGGAAGACCGCGCAAGTTTGTTTTGCTTTATTTCCTTACGACCACCCGTAATGGAACTATAAAATAAACATCGCCTCTCGTTATTCTAAATTAATACAGCCAATAAATAACCTCAAGCTTTAGGATGTAACCTTTATAACAATTGAATAATGATCCTTCTACAATGGGGACATCCTATAAAATCCCTCTCAAATTATCATTGATAATGAAATAATAAGGCAATCCAAATTAATTGCACGTGACCGGTGGAGTTGCACATTAAAGAGTGGATTCTACACCAATTTATTTATTTATTCAATATGTAAGAGTTAAATTAGACTGACAGCCAATTACCAGTCGTCATTTATTCAAAAATTCCTATCGCAGAAACAAAAGAGCAGATAACTTTGAAACCGCTGAACCGATTTCCATCAAATATAACAACGAACACTCCCGACTAATTCACCTTTGAAACAAAAAAAAACAAAATCAAAATCGGCTCATGCGTTCGGGAGCTACGATGCCACAGACAGATACACACACCACGTCAAACTTATAACGCCGTCGTTTTTGCGTTAGGGGTTAAAAATACAGAACAATAATATATTTTCTTGAACATTTCTATCGGAACAAACAAACATAAAAAAGAACTGAAAAATTTATTATACTACAAAAAAGTCTTAAAACCTACCGATAAGTTAGAACTACCTACAGCAGTGTGATTCTGTTAGAAAAAATCTACACTTATTCGAACTTCGAATCTTTCTCGAATTTAAATAAAGTGAACTCTCAATCACGCAAAACCTGGGCTCACGTCACTCAAATTCAGCATTGGATTTTTTTACAGAATAACACAGCTGATTGATCAAAATCTAATTCCTATTCTAAAATTAAATACCTTTTTTTTTTATTTCTACTAAAGACTATATTTTTATTTCAGATCCTCGCCTAAGTGGTAGAAAGAGGAAATTTTATTCAAACGACGATCTATTAATTTGATTTACTCCAAATGCATAATGAATCATCAATTCGTATCTCATCAATCTTTCTGAATATTTGGGACCAAATTACCAGTTATTTCCCTTACTTATCCGAACCTACAATCTGTTTACATAATGGTAAATAATAAAGTTAATGGGAATTCTCCCATTAAGACTTATTACGTTTCAAATAACTTTGTATTATACTAAATTGAAACTTGTTCTAATATGTGGAAAATAGTTGAAGGCAAGTGCAGACTGAGTCAATCTACACTGATCAGTATCACTGAATCAGCAACTACAGGTCTTGGTTTATCGAGAAAGATTATAGGCTATATAACATCACGCTAGGATCCAAAGGATCGGAGCAGTAAAACTTTAGTGAAATTCGCACTAAGAAATAGGTAATGACTTAAATAACCTTAATAGATAAAGGCTTTACTTATTTTTACTATTTCGATATATCACAGAAACGTTGAGCCTCCCTTTTTGATCAAAGTATCACTTAACATTATCGACAAATAATTATTTGTCGTTGTTCGTTCGCTTATATCCTTCAAAGGAATTCCTTTGAAGTATAGACGCGAACGAACACACATAAAAGTTTCAAACATTCATGAATACCTACATACGTGTATTTATTCGCTCTCTGCTCCTACCCTCGGGCCTCAAGCTTCCACTTAAGGATCGACCAAGAAACATTCCGGGGTTTTGTGCAAATGACCCAGAGGCACTTAACGTTATTTAGGGTACATGATATGCGCAGATAACTTTGAAGGAAGCTATTCATGGGAGCGGGAGAATCCCTTTTTTGAGACGGGATTTTGCAATGAGAGGTCTATTTTAATACTAGCCTTTGCTCGCGACTTCGTCTACGTCAGAATTAAGCCTAAATTATCATACAGATTATAAAAACGGAATAAGATTTAAATGAAATAATATATAATAATAATGCTTTCTTGACACACAAACAATTTATACATTGCTGTGTGTAGGTATTCAGGGCAATTCTGAAATCGAACACAATTCAAGTGACGCCCAAACTTGGCCTACCTTAGACGTTAGGTAAATCCTTCCCAAACGACTATCATACATGAACTAATATTGTTAAAAATTACGTAAGTATATGGCAAACATTCTATAAAAAGAAATCGGTATCTTGTTGTTAAGCTAGATCCAGCTTTAATACAAACTTGCTCAAGATTCTTTCACCTGATTGCTAAGTAACAAACATCCATCCATCCCTACGAATTTCGCGTTTATAATAGTAATAAGAAGTAGGTTATTTGTGTAGCTTAGTACGGTACCTATTAGCAGTGAATCTTTACGATTCTGAAGACGTAACTTTATTTGTCACGTGATTGAGTAAACGTATTAAAACGGGGCTAAGATTGTATTTACATATTTACTAGCTTTTGACTTCTACCAAGTAATTTATTTTTCCTGGGCAAAGGCCTCCCTTCACTCCTTCAATGCTACATGAATTTATCTTACAAATTTCAAATTTTGTGGTAATCAAAAATTCAGAATCAGATTAGCGCGTTCAAACTTAGGCTTAGCATAGTTGTTGTATGGAAGACTTACAGGCAAAAAATAATCTTTATTTATCTATTTGTTTAATAAGTGCATTACGAGCTAACAGTAATCAAACCAAAACGTTTAAATGGTAGACAGGGCATCATACAAATTATTAGTCATGTACGTACACCTTTTACAAATCTTCATAAATAAAGAAGCATGACTCATAACCGATAAAAAAATTCTTAGACACAAGATACCACCAAAAGATACATACAAAGTACAAGAAATCTTAAGTAAACCAGCTCTTTACACAGAATTAAGTGGAATTAATAGTACAACGAAAATTAGTTTCCTCAGAAAATGTAAACGTTACCTACTTTGATGGAGAACAAAAGCTCCTTTTGGGAAATCACGGCTAATGTCTTAGAACATCCCCAACGTAAACTTAAGAGACTATAGAAGATAAATTCCGTCAGACCAACCTGCTAAAAGCTAAAGGTCTCGATTCTTATTCTTAACTTACTTAAATAAACTTTTATTTGCAGAGAACATCTGAAATTCCGAAGATCTTTTAAAATTGGAAGGGTTCTCTCTAAAGCGCTTTTCGCTGCCTACCTTCCTTAAAGCATGGAGTAATAAGATTGTTCAATTAGGGAAAATGGTCTTTGCGAAATATGAATATATCTAACCTAAAGATGAAATGTATTTTTGTTGAAGATTTTTGTTATCTTTTCCTTGAGCAAAGATTTGCTTTGTTTATTTCAGCCTAAAAATATACATGAAACGAGAAGTACTCAGAAACACAATTCAAATGTTTATTGTTTCGTTTTACACAGTACAAAATATTTACAAGAAACCTTATTTTCTAAATAAATTGCAAAAATAATAAAGTTGTTATATTAATTAAACCTTACCAATTATACTGATGACGAAATTATTTACTCAGAAATATGAAACGTAAAAATATTTATTCAGTACAAAATGTTTAATAGACTTACTTCTTAATAAATTGAATAACTTATCTTCTAAATAAATTGAAAAAAGAATTAAGCTGAAACGAAAAAAAAAATACGTGGCTAGTTATTTAATTACAAAGCGCCTTTTTTTACAAAATTTCTACAAATCTAAACATTAACAAAAGAATAAACACTATCCCAACCGGGTCATAAACTCACCAATCCAAAATTACGTGAGTTATTACTCTTTATCCCCTCTAAAACCACGCATTATGACACCTTACGACTGATGATCAAAGAGCCAACTCACACAGCACCCTAGAGATCCATCCAACCGGAATTACGTTCAGCCTTCAAGAATAATTAATTCACGTGTAGACACACACTTTAGCTGTGCACGTGCTAAAGTAGGTGTCCGCAACTTTGAAATTGGCTTCAATACGACTATTAATAAAAATATTTTCATTGGCAACCCGTGTCGGCAGGGTTAAGACGGCTTAAAGCTGTGTGTGTGCGGAGGAAAAATAAGTTTGTTAATAATTTTATTTACTTTTTTGGAATCCATGGAAATGATTAAAGCTTACGCTTCAAAAAAACCATTACCAGTTATTTTTTTGAACTTATTAACCATCATCATCATACCATCACGCCTGTATTCCCCGAAGGGTTAGGCAGAGGTGTAACAATGTACACCCACAGTTCGCCGGTATGTTTTTAGGTCCCATGTAATAGGGGGCGAGCCTATTGCCATTAACCGGGCACAAACCCTAACACCTGACTCTCTCCTGACTCCTAACTTTTTATATGTAAGTTTTATTTTTTATGTGAATGTTGTGCACGTCTATTATTGACACTAACACTAGAATAAGACCTATAAAATGTAAAATAACCATGTTTGTGTTTGTGTTGATGATGTGCCTTAAATAAATAAATAAATAAACTCCGAGCTGCTACTGAGAATTTCATAGAAAACCCCAATAACACTTTTTGCTTTGAACTTATTAACCACAGAAAAAAATGTGTGAAATACTTATGTTTAATGTTGCTCCTGTATAAATTAAGGCCTTTTGGAGATCTGTAAATAAAAATATGCTAGAATCAAAGATATTGAAATATACTTACGACACGGCGAGAAAGTGAATCAATTCGTAATCTACCTACTTAGCTTCTGCTGGCGCGAAGTTGCACAGTGTCTCGTGTCTACGCCAACAAAGACAGGTTGCGTTGTGTGGTAAAAGAAAGAATTAAAAACACAGAATTCTAAATTGTAAGTAACCCCCGACAGAAGAAAAATATCACCACCGTGGCTAACAAAAGAGCTGATAACTTTGAAACCGCTGAATCGATTTCCATCAAACAAAGCTATGAACACTCCCGACTAAATGACCTTTCAAACCAATAATCAAAGTCAAAATCGGTTCATGCGTTTGGGAGCTACGATGCCACAGACAGGTACACATACTCACACACACACAGACACGTCAAACTTATAACATCCCATCGTTTTTGCGTCGGGGGTTAAAAATATGTTTAAAGTAACTAAATCAGGATGTGTATTAAGACACTGAAAATTTTGAATGATCCTAGACACCCCAGTGTAGTTATTTTTCTTTAAATGACCGCTTTATATAAAATTTCTACACTGGGGGGTGTAGCATCATAAACATCCCACTCCTTCCCTCATGTATATTATGATTTTTATCATGACATAACATAACATACCATCACGCCTGTATTCCCCGGAGGGTTAGGCAGAGGTGTACCACTGTACACCCACAGTTCGCCGGTCTGTTCAGGTCCCATGTAATAGGGAGCGAGCCTATTGCCATTAACCGGGCACAAATCCTAACTCCGTGCTGCTACTGAGAATTTCATAGAAAAACCCAGTAACACTTTTTGCTCGACCTGGGAATCGAACCCAAGACCTCTAGCGTAGCAGTCGCACCTAGCACCATTAGGCTACCGAGGCAGTTTTTTCATTAAAATTGAAAACTTTTAATTTCTGCTTTTATATTCATAAACATCAGAACGACCGTCAAATAAAAAAAAAGCGAAATAGATAAAGCACTAAGAATACAGGAAAAGAACTACTTGAATATTCATTGCGTATTTCATAGCAATCACAAAAGTCGTGGCTCAATAAATTATTTAGGCTTACACGGTTCAACGAGTAAGCTGATACAGCGTCTATTTTTCTAGTTCAACTACAGCGAGAATATTCAAATTTAATAGACACTTAGAATTTGTTATTTAAATAGCCTTTTAAGGTAAACTTTTTATTAAGAACGCGAAGAAATGGAAGGGGGTACTTCCTATTTTTATAAGTATAGAAGAATTTATTATAATAGAAATAAAATTATTTATTTCAAATTTTTTTATAAAAATTATTTTAATTAAAACTGTAAATAGTAATTTAATAGAAGCAATAGATTGGGTAAGAAAATATTTTAATGATGCTTCTGTAGATAGTAAATTTCTAGAATTAGAAATTAAGGGGATAAATCTTAAAAGATTAATTTCTAATCTTAATTAATTTACTTAAGTAAATTTTATACTAGTGATTCATATTGTGCTTGTTGTATTTATTAAATAAATGCTACTACAATTTCTAATCCAATTCAACATCCAAATCATGAATTAGAAGAAATAGAAATTAAGGTTCTAAAAAATAAAAGAAAAATATTTTATTAGAATTAAATCCTATTTAATTCTAATAAAATTAATCCTAAAAAAAAATCCTATTCATAAAATTAATTATTTTTAAGCCTATTTAACTCTTGAAACGCCTGTGAAAGCTTCTTTTACACAACAAAATATTGATCTACGAAATCGTTTAATTGGAAGTCTAAAACAAGATAAATCATAAAGTAAATATCTTGTCAAAACAATGACTCATAAAATCATGAGTCAAGTATTTTTCCACGTCTTGACCTTGACCTGGTAGAAAACTTTCGAGGTCAACTTTCACTTCGAGGAAGCAACAAAAGGATGTAACGACTCCGTGGGTACGCATACATATTTAAAAGGTTTCGCTTCCTCCTAACATGGACATGTTTTTGTATTTTTATGATAATCTTTGTTTTTATTGTAGGAGAATGTTATTATGATGGGAAAGTACATTCATAGTGAGTTTCTTAAAACAAAAAATAAACCTATATAGTTTATTCGCACTTAAACATATACTCATAGATATCTACTCACGTATTCACGGATATATTCACTTGTACGCTTTTTTCCTATACGCACGTCTCCTCACACATACCTACGTTACACTTATCGTAGTACTCGTAAGTAATGTGCAGTTTGTTATTAAAAGGATGATACTGTACAATATACAACCAACGATTTACTATGTCAGAAATCCGGTTGTTTGGGATTTCTTGCTGTTGCGGATGTTTGCCAATCAATTACGCTTTAATAAAACAGCTGAACGGCTTTTAAAAGTTGATATATAGATAAATTATAACCTTTGTTCTAATCCGAACAAAGAATATTTAAAATATACCTTTTTTCCCAGTAGGACGTTTCCATGGGATAATTATTTAAACGAAATGATATCATTTTCCTCCTCGAAGCCTCTGGCGAAGTTAATTAAATTTTAGTTTACAATTATGTTCCTTAAATAACAGAGAATTGTACTTGTACCTTTTAATGCCTAATCTAAGCACGAACGCAGTAATTCGCGGTTACTTGTACAATATGGGCCTTAAGGTGCGTGAGTACCTATACAAACGGTGCCCAAGCAGATAATAAACAACATACCTAAATGAATATTGATACTTTAGGTTTCCTCCCAGGTTACTGCTGGCTTGAATTTGCCCCACGGGTACACTATACACCCTTTAATACATAACATGGTTATTGGTACTATAAATTCATATATTTTAGTAGTTATGAGGTTAATAAAATAGGAATAATTTGAGTTATCTAATTAGTAAAATTATTCAGGGAATTTTGTTGGTATGCCGTTGAATTGCTTATTGGAATTTGATAAACTAATATCCTCGTAGTTTCACAAATAAATTAACATGGTGCTTAGTGCCTACTTACTTAGTTTTTAGCACTTGTGTCAGATCAGGCCGTCCGGTTTTTTTTTTACATAAAAATCACCATTTTCTTAGCCATATACACTAGGCAGAGAGCAAATCTTCAACAGAAACTAAGAAGAATAGGTACTTACGAAGATTAGGTATCTCAACTTGAAGGCAAGTGAATAAGGTTTAAAATGCACCTTACTCTCTTCCGCTTAAGTGGGATTGCTGGTTTTTACATAAGTATGTTTTACAGGGTACCTATTGTTGTCCATAAAATATAAATTCGTTTCTAGTAAATTGCTTTTATTTAAATCAATGCTTGTACACAAAATAACTGGTTGGTACCCGAGTGTTTGCATAATAAAAGTAAGATAAGTACGGTTACAAAAAAAATATCAAACAACTGAGTAACAAGGTAGACAGGTAGGTATATTTTATTACTGTATTTTTGTACGAGAAAACCTAGGTTTCCCTTGTGGAGGTCAGGCGGCAATCAGTTTACGAACGAAGGAACTACGGTTACTAATGAGTAGGTATCTACACTACTACAGCTGTAGGTAGGGCTGTCATCACCTTAATTGCCGACGCCGGACAAAAACTATAAAAATGCTGGACATTTGGGTATTCAGATGTTTTTCAGACGCCCCTGAAAAAATAAATTTACAGGCAAAATACTTTCAACATACCATCACGCCTGTATTCCCCGAAGTGTTAGGCAGAGGTGTAACAATAAACACCCACGGTTCGCCGGTATGTTTAGATCCTATGTAATATAGGGCGAGCCAATTGCCATTAACCGGGCACAAATCCTAACTCCGAGCTGCTACTGAGAATTTCATAGAAAAACCCAATAACACTTTTTGCTCGACCTGGGAATCCGACCCAAGACCTCTAGCGTAGCAGTCGCCCTTAGGACCACTAGGTTAACGACACAGTCAAAATATTTTAATTATTTATTATGTAAGTTGATTGGCAATGTATAAATGGAATTGACAGAAAAAGTGCTCGGATTTCACCCACGTGCCAGCCCTAACTATAGGCAAGTGAAGAACATATTTAACAATGTCTCTGTATCATTAGGATAATAAGCAAAGTTAAGGAAAATCAACCCAAAAACGCTTTCCACGAAAAATATTAACAAACGTTTTTCTACGGCATCAAAATGGATTTATCATACGAAATTGAATCAGAAACTCATGTAAAAGTTCCAACCATGAATTCTTTATGATCATCCCGTAATAATTTTACAACTTTAGTTAAACCGTAATAATTTATTGCTTCGGGAGCAGTGTCCATATTTAAAAACGTTATGTTCCAAGTTCACGGTCTCATCGCCTCACACTACATAAAACACTCATTATTTTTTTATGGATTATAAAATTTAAATTAGTTTTACTACCTTTGTTTACTTGTTTTAGCATCAACTATTTCAGATTCTAAAGTTGGTAAAAAGAAAAGTAAAAAAAAAAACTAAAAACTCGCCTACAGCAACACGTCTACCAAAAAAATATAAACAAGACTTCAAGTTGGTACATTTATGTGGTAACTAACTTTTACCCGCGACTTTGTCCGCGTCAAATTTTATTTATTATCAGAAACAGTATATTTTTCAAATATAATAAGTTCCACACTATAATCTATCTTAGTGCCAAATTACATCCAGATCTGTTCAGTCGTTTTAGTGTGAAAGAATAACAAACATCCATTCATCTATTTATCCATCCTCACAAACTTTCGCATTTACATATTATTTTAATAGGTTTGATTGTAAACTGTAAAACAAATGATTAGCCTAATTTTTTTTTTTTCATCAAATACTGTTTTTTAAAGTTCATATTCATATTATTTCTTTGCATACCATAATGTGTTTAAAGGTGTTACATAAGGCTTAAAGCTAAAAGAACAGTTATGGACCCTGTTTGGGCACAGCAACATTTAAAGTAAAATTAAACTATGAGAAATACAATTTGAAAAATACAAATTTAAAATATATATATTTTTTTAAATAACATTTCTTATAAAATCGTGGGAAAAGTTGCAGTCACATGTCATTAACTACTATTATCCAATCGGTCGGTAGATTATACATGTCGGAGACGGTCAATAGTATGGACACGAAACGAATTGCCCGCTAGTTCCGAGAGGTGGCAGCACCGTTGCGATGACGTTGCGGAGGAGCGCTGGGACAAGGGGCCACTTATCTTTCTGCCGTCGTGAAGATCACTACTTCCACCCTAGAAACTGTCACTAGTTTCACTCAGTGTCCGTTACTTTTTAAATTTGATTGTGAAGCTAACTATAAACGTAATTGTAGTGTAACCGCTGTTTCTGTCTCGATTAGCCGCTACACGCCCGCAAGATGGCTGATTATAGTGCCAATAATACCAACGTTCCGATATACAAAAATATAATATAACCAGAGGAAATTCATGTCACATCTAGTGATACCTTATTCGCTAACGTCGAATATATAAGTATAGTTGAGAAGATATGCGCACACAGATAAACATACATTCTTACATAGACTGCTAAAATCATAACCCTTTTTGGGTAGTAGGGTAAAATGGGTACAAAATGAACTAGTAATTAGTTGAATCGTCATCGATTACAAAAAACTAAAACCCAACTACGACGAAAAACGACTCTGTAAAAGTATGAAACAAGATTTTCAGGATGCTGAAATAAACAAGGTTACTGGAGAAACAAGAACAGAACCATAAGAAAAGCTATTAAAGTGTTACGGTTGGTACCTATAATAACGTGTGACTACGGCTTTTCTTTTTGTTCTGTTCTTGTTTCTCCAGTACCTTGTTTATTGCAGCATCCTGAAAATCTTGTTTCATACTTTTTCAGTGTCGTTTTTTGTCGTAGTCGGGTTTTAGTTTTTTTACTTTTATTTATTTAAACTTTTTTGGTGTTGTGTTGCATTTTTAGATTTTGCCGCTTGAGGGCGCCACATTGAATTTTGATAATGTTTTTAATAAGTACAAGTGAAACCCTTTCAAATGATATCAAACACAGTGTATTTATCTTATTTTTTGTTTTTTACTTAATGCTTTTTATCCACTAGAGGACGCTACTTTGAGATTTTCGACACAGCGGCATTTAAGACGGTTCTAACGATACCTCATTTGTCGAGTTCCGATAACAAGTTTAGGAGCTATGAGGAAACAGATGAACATACACACGCACATGCATAAAAGTCAAAGTCAAAGCATTTATTACAATAAGACCATTTACAGGCACTTTTCACTTTTCAATACACATACATTTATAGTCTGTCAAAACCACAACCCTCCTTTGGCTTTTGCCGTAGTCGGGTAAAAATAATAACAGTCTATCCTAATTGAATTTAATAAAAACAGCCAAGCAGTGAAGGTTATAATTAAAACTAGCCCATAGACTGGAAGCACTTAGCTGTCTACGTGCCGCGATTACTACAGATGGTGTTGCTTTTTTCTTCTTCGAAACTAGGCTAACTTAGTTTGTCGAGTTAAATATTGTGTTTCTTCTTTATCTTTGAGCTACTTTACGCTTATTTTTTATGTAATACGCTTATGTAATAGAGCTAGTTGTATATGTAAGAGGGTGTATATATTATTGGGTTTTTCTATGAAATTCTCAGTAGCAGCTCGGAGTTTGGATTTGTGCCTGGTTAATGGCAATAGGCTCGCCCTCTTTTACATGGGACCTAAACATACCGGCGAACTGTGGGTGTACATTGTTACACCTTTGCCTAACCCTTCGGGGAATACAGGCGTGATGATTGTGTGTGTGTGTGTGTAATAAACAGAACTTTTTCAATAATTTCCATTATTAGATTTACAACCGTCTACGTCTCGTGTTCGTTCCAATTTTGGAAATAGTTTGTCACTCCTATGTTGATAGAATGAAAATGATCTACATGCATGTTTATTGAGTATGCCCCACACACTGATTCCTTGGCTTTAAAATGTATGTGTGTATTAATATTACAATTAATTTAGCTTTCAATTCTAATTTGTAGCACTGAGTACGTATTGCAGTACTTTGAGTAACTTTTATTTTTGATAGATCGTTTTGACATTAGTATAGTTTTATGGAATTGTACAACTTATTGTAATATTTTTTTTTAAAAGAGTATGTATGGAGTTTCTTACCCGTTCTTCTCCAAACGAAACTACATTTTGGAATGGGCGACTATATTCAATATTATTAATTTTAACATGTAATTGACGTTCAAAAGTGCCTTTTAATGGTCTAATTGAAATAAATGACTTTGACTTTTTGAATTTATTCTCTCATGCACGAGGTTGTGGGTTCGATATCGGGCAAGTACCAATACCAAAGTGACTTTTTCAATTCATATGTACTTTAAAAGTTTATCTTGGACGTTACTGACATCGGTAAAGGAAAACGTCGTAAGGAAACTGGGATTTAAAATTAATATAAATCGGAAATCGCCAATCCGTCTTGAGCATGTGTAGTGATCGATGTTCATGCCTCTCTGTATGAGAGGAGGCGTTTTCCTTTGGGACATTAGTAGGCTGGTATTATTACCTGTACATTACGTCTGCTGTTACTAGTTCTAATTTAGATTTTTAGCTTTGGGACTTTTCTTTTCTTTATCTTACGACCCAACTGCACAAGCTAGAACTGTATCTACATTAATATGCAATACTCTGTCTTTAGCCAACATAGGCACAAATTATACATGCATTGTTTACATGCACACCAGAGTACTTAACAGCATGTAAAGAATGCATAAAACAATTGATAATTTGATATGATTAATAATATACCGCCGCCGCCTCTTCTGTGAGGGGGTCGATGGCCGCCAAGGAGGCAGCGGAACGCGAGAGCGAGGCTACCTCCTTCCATCCCACCCGCAGCAGACGCACCAGGCGCCAGAGGGCACGGGACGATTTCGGCCACCGTGTATTAGGGCTTGCGGGCGGCAGACTTGGGATCAGTTCGTCGCCCGAACACAGACAGGCCCGATAGTATGTTCTGGAGACAATGGGGCCAGTGGACGAGAGCCGCATTAAAAAAAAAATCCCTTATATCGGGACTGTCACCGTATTTGACCATCGCGTCCCGTATTGCTACGCGTCCCGTTATAACCGCTTAACTTTACGTTACGACAAACGGGAGGAATGAAAAACTTAATTTAACCCACGTAAAACCGCGGAGTACCTATAGCTAGTTTAGTAAAACATCACTTCTCTTTTGTAATGCAAATAAAAATCATAACTCTCTTTGATTCATTATAATCGGATGAACATTATTCATAATAATCTTGCCTACACGGTTCGCTACCTATTTCCATCAAAGTTAATCAAAACTGATATGTACTACGTGTATATCTTACGCACCGTTATTTATGGAGTTACAAAGTTGAGATTCGTGTCTTTTTAACAATAAAAATCTGAAGGTATCGTAGGGTTCCGCATCCACATGGTCCAAATGGAGCCCTATTGCTCTCGCTTATTGATCCGTCACTCGGTGACAAGACTGTTATAATAACAAATACCAAATAGAAAACAAATACAATAAAAAAATATGGATCAAATATTTACAGCCTTAAAATTAAATAAAAAAACCTTAATAATAGCAAAAAAAGTAACTAAAACTAAATGGCATCAAAAAATTCCTCCGCATCGCCGTTAACCGAAAAAGTGCCGAGAAGACTGGCGGCATTGCCACGTTGAATGGCAATGCTTAACCTCTAGCCAAGGTAAAAACCAGCCTTTGGGTCACGGGAGCCAGTCTTTGGGTCACGGGGGAAAAAAAATATGGGGATCCCAAGAAGTGAGTTTGCAGTTTATTTTTTACAAACTATTCCAAAGGGCTCTAATTTTCTATAATTTATAGTTCAATTTCTACTTATCTTATTTTTTAAATAATAACTCTAAAAACCTAAGATATAAAAAGGAGAAGAACGGTAAGCTGTTCTTATTGGTAGTCGATATTTCAGTAAAGCAATCTCTACAGTCTGCGAGCTAATGACAATTTGTCACATTAATTTTTCGTTCGAGAAACCAGGGTTAGTTATCTTCGAAATTCATCATCATCTGAATATGATTTACCATCATACCATCACGCCTGTATTCCCCAAAGGGTTATGCAGAGGTGTACCAATGTACACCCACAGTTCGCCGGAATGTTTAAGTCCCATGTAATAGAGGGCGAGCCTATTGCCATTAACCAGGCACAAATCTTAACTCCGAGCTGCTACTAAGAGTTTCATAGAAAACCCCAATAACACTTTTTGCTCGATCTGGGAATCGAACCCAAGACCTCTAGCTTAGCAGTTGCGCTTAGGACCACTAGGCTTACGAGGCAGTTTATTGAATATGAGTTTTTTGAATATTATTTATTTATTTATACAAAAGAACTAACACTATTTGTGCGAGCCAGACTCGCTCTTGGCGACTTTATTAACTTTGAAACTATAATGTTTGATACACGTAGTACTTTGCTAATGATTACGAGCGATATGAGAATAACATTTGTAAATTAATTAAAACAGTCCTGATTATTGAGAAATGATAAAATATAGCACAGACCTTTGATTATATTACATTTGACTATTATTCGATCCTCTGTTACAGAAGTAAAACATGTTCATAGTATTCGTCAGTGCGCTCAGAAATATTTTAATTTAAAACTTGCTTAACTAAACGTGAATCAATCGAATTACGGAAATGACATTCGGGATCTCTGACAATGATAACTCGACAGAAAGTGATGATTACGGTGAACAATACAACGTGTTTGATGAGACATGGGAATTAACTCATACCCAACTGTTCATTATTTACTGCTTTGAACATGTGGTGACACTAGCTACGTTAATATATGGCGTGACATCGTGGTGTATTATGAAGAAGTTCCGCAATTACAGAAACTACGTGTATCTAAACGCAATTCTATCAAATTTCTTAATTTCTTTATTCGAAATTTTGAATTACTTACGTGAAAATATATGGTTAGTAGTAATAAGTTTTTTTTTGGAAGGTTACTTACTAACAGCGAAGCTTCACTGGTTGCTAGTAATAACTCATATATTTTATTTAGACATAGTAAAAGTTTTTGATGGTCATACCGAAAGAAGATATTTGAAAAGCAGTCTTTTTGGTTGGGGTGTGTCTTTAATAACATCCACCATTTTTCCAATTGCGTTTTACAATTTGTATGATTCTTTCATAATCCTATTTCATTCAAGTAAGCCATCTGTTGTAAATAAAGCAATACTCTTGTTTGTGGTGTGTGGAGATCTGATTCTACCGGCGATTGTTAGCGTTTTTATTTATATTAGGATTATATTTTCACTATGTCGTAGTTTCATCACGAGCGCACATACAGCTGCGTACATCTGGCGTCGCCTGTATATTGCCACATTGATATTTATATTAAGTGACGTTTTGATGTTTTCTTTTTTTGTCAATCATCTGATATTACGCGATACATTGTTGGGTTACGTGATAAATATTCTATTAACAATATTAGATACTATTAACCCTCCGGTTTTGTGTGCTTTTATTGTTGTTTTTAAGAGTAATCGAAAAATATGGTATGAGTATTATGTGCATAAATTGAATCAAAGGTCGTACCGGCATCAACACATCACTATGCGTGGAAGAATGGTTCTTGACGTATAAATATTAAAAATATTTATCTTTTAATTTAGGATAACTTTAAATTGTAATCATTTCATCCTACTACCCTATCCTACTTCTTACTGTCCTAATTATGCCTACCAATATTACCTATAAATGAGAAAGTTTGTGAGGATGGATGGATGACCTTTTTATCCCGGAAAAATGTATGGATCCCGTAGGAAAATATACCGAATTTAAAAAGAAGAATGAATGTTATAGTTATGGATTTGTACCTTATATTATTTTTGTTTTAGTTAGCAATAAAGTGTGCCTTTTAATTTATACATTAAATTACTAAGTAATGAAAGATATGTTAAAAACGCGTCAAACTAAGTCTACTATCCCAAGGGAACCGCACATTTTTCCGGAATAAATAGTAGCCTATGTGTTATTCCAGACTACAATCTATGTTGTGCTCAGATCCGTTTAGCTGTTTAAGCTTGAAAGAGTAACAAACATCCTCACAAACTTTCGCATCTATAATATTAGTAGAAATTAGTAGGATACGTTGACATAGAAAAAGCTTTGTAGCATTTGACTAAAACAATTGTGTGACTTCATTTAGTTTTTTAAATGGCGGTCAAGCTGACTGGTTTGCAGGAAAAAAATGAATAGAGAATAAATGGAATTACTTTTTTTTTTAAACGGTCTTTTATTTAGGTATTGTTACCACCGGCACGAGCTGTGAGCACAAACTCAAGTTCATTTTTGGGTCTATTTGGCGGTAAGAAGGAAGCGGGGGCGCCGACGCGACACTGCACGCGAATGGTCCGACTGACGGACCTAGACTGACTTGAAGTTTGTCTCACGAACACTCACGACTCGTGCCGGTTACTTACTATACTTATCTATTTCTATAAACTTACCTTTGAAATTAATCAAACTCATCATTTTATAACATTATACTAATTTATTACTAGCTTCTGCTCGCGGCTTCGTCCGCTTAGTTTTATCACCTGCATTAAGTTACGTCTTTGGTGGCTCCGCACCTATTGGTTGTAGTGTAATGTTATATAGCCTTCCTTGATAAATTGACTATTCAACACAAAAACATTTTTTCAATTCAAACCAGTAGTTCCTGAGATTAGCGCGTTCAAACAATAAAACTCTTCAGCTTTATAATATTAGTAACATAACATAACATACCATCACGCCTATATTCCCCGCAGGGTTAGGCAGAGGTGTAACAATGTACACCCACAGTTCGCCGGTATATTTAGGTCCCATGTAATAGGGGGCGAGCCTATTGCCATTAACCGGGCACAAATCCTAACTCCGAGCTGCTACTGAGCAAATCCTAATGGAAAAACCCAATAACACTTTTTGCTCGACTTGGGAATTGAACCCAAGACCTCTAGCATAGCAGTCGCGCTTAGGACCACTAGGCTACCGAGGCAGTTATAATATTAGTGCATATAGATAAAACCTTATCTTGATAATATCTCTCCACACAAGTAGGTGATTCTGAGCAGAAATTTTATTTATGAACTATAGGTAGACTTTTGAAGGTCTTTTGACCGATGCAGTAAAAAAAATGGGAAAGCGTTTATTCGTGGTGAAATAGTAGGTGTCACAAATAATGTTATTTCTGCGAAACTGTACAGCAGATATAGTGTGTGTTATACAAATCTATATTCTACATGTAACTACTAGTTAATAGTTTTCCATTAATGATAATAATAACAACACAAAAAAAAAAATGAAATACAAATAAATTTAATTTAGGAATTTCTGTTTATGAGATTTTGAGGAAAAGAGTTAAAAAGAAACTTCCTCGGTTTATTTTTAAAAGACATTTTTGTAGTACAGCTACTTATAAAATTTTTTATTTATGAACTAACGAGTGAACGCGTATCATAAGGTTTCAAGCTATGTATTTAAAAAAACTCAAAATAATTAGGCACAAGTGCAATGCTTCCTTTTTTACTATCTCTATTGCCATTTATTTATACATACATATTACCCTTTTTTCCCATGGGGGTAGGCAGAATCCACAGAACGCCACCAGCTACGATCCTTACATAGGTAGGTACTCCTTTCACCCCGTCCACGTTCATATTTTTTTTTGTTCGACTGTGAATCTAGTCTTGGTCGGAGGTGACGTAGACAAAGTCTACGATTACTTATTATCACGCCGTTTACGAGTACTATGAACCCGACCTTTTCGAAGAACCTCACCAATTATTTATAATCTCCATTTATTTCTGACTCTGTAAACCGGGTGGTTAGGCAGGCTAGGCAGTTAATTTTGCCAAAAATTAACTGCCTAGCCCTTCCCCAACTATGTTGGGGTCGGCCCCAGTCTAACCGTATGCAGTTGAATAAGTACCAGTGTTTACATGGAGCGATTACCTCTCTGACCTTCCCAACCAACACCATATCTCTCAGTAAGACTAGTGGTTAGACTTCCCGGCTTCTGACTATATATCATGACTGTCAAAGATTAATGAATGATAGCCAGGACCAACGGCTTTACGTTATTTCCGAGTCACGGATGTTTCGCACCACCAACATCCAATTCCGGACTCTCTCTCTCTTAATCTGTGATTATTGTAATGTGATGGCTTTTGGTGAAATAAAGATTTTTTTAAATTGCTACTGAGAATTTCCTAATGGAAAAATTTAATAACACTTTTTTTCTGTCGTGGAAATGGAATTCAGGACCCTACGTTCATCTGAGGCCAACGTAGCAGTTAGCCAGTTAGACTGCTCTTAACAAAAAAAAAACCAACAATCGTTTTTGTCAAATGCTACAAAAGTATTTATTTATTAAAGTTTTTATTGTAGTTTATCTTTCGTTACGTAATCTAATACATTTAAAGGTACACTTTATTGCCAACTGCATTAACAATAGTAAAGTAAGTAATATCATTAGAAAATAAAATTATGCAAGTTGAAGCCATCTTAAATAATGAAGAAGATATAGAAGTAATTTTTAAATACTTATACATTAAGAACCATTCTACCGTGCATTGTAATGTCTTGATGCCTATACGACCTTTGATTCAATTTATTTACATAATACTCATACCACATTTCACGATTACTCTTTACTACGACGATAAATGCACACAAAACCAGAGGATTAAAAATATTTAATAAGATTAACAGCATATATATCACGTAACCCAACAACGTATCGTGTAATATCAGATGGTTGACATACACAGACAACATCAAAACGTCACTTAATATAAATATCAATGTGGCAATATACAAGCGACGCCAGATGTACGCAGCTGTATGTACGCTCGTGATGAAACTACGATAAAGTGAAAATACAATCTTAATATATAAAAAAATGTTAACAATGGCCGGTAGAATCAGATCTCCACACTCCATAAACAAGAGTATTGCTTTATTTACAACAGACGGCTTACTTGAATGAATTATTCTTATTATTGAATAATAAAAATAGTGATCCATAACCTGAAAAATATTTGAAGTCATTAGAGACACACCCCAACCAAAGAGGCTACTTTTTAAATATCTCCTTTCGGTATGACCATCAAAAACTTTGACTATGTCTACATAGAATAAATGACTTAATATTAATAACCAGTGCATCTTTGCTGTTGGTAAGAATCTTAGCAAAAAAAAACTTATATCGTTAAATATATTTTCACTCGTGTAATTCAAAGTAACTAACAAAGATATTAAGAAATTTGATAGAATTGAGTTAAGATACACGTAGTTTCTGTAATTGCGGAACTTCTTCATGACACACCACGATGTCACGCCGTATAACAACGTAGCTAGTGTCACCACAAGTTCAAAGCAGTAAATAATGAACAGTTGAGTATAAGTTAAATTCCAAGTCTCATCATACCAGTCGTACTGTCCAACGTCATCATCACTTTGTGTAGAGTTATCCCATTCATGGACACTGGTATTATTGTTAGAGAACGCGAATGTCATTTGCACAGTTCGATTGATTCACATTTAGTATAGAGAATTTAAAATCAAAGTATTTGTAAGCGCACTGCCGAACACTCTCAACAGGTGTTGCTTGTGAAACAGACGATCTAGTAATAGTCAAAAGTAACCTAACGAAAGCACTGAGCTATAGTTTATCATTTTACAATAATCAGCACTGTTTTAATTAATATGAAAATGTTATTCTCATATCGCTCGTAATTATTAGGAAACTACTCCGTGTACCAAACACTACAAATACTGTACACAGTTTTCAATTTAATAAACCCACCAAAAGCGAGTCTGGCTCGCACAACTAGGGTTCAGTACCAATCAATCTGTCGTTGATAACTGTATTGTCCGCTACGTGATTAATAAACCTGTATTTATTTCTACACGTAAAAATAAAGATCAGATGATGATTAACTTCGATGATTTCCTAACAGAAATGTAATCCCAGGTTTCTCGAACGAAAAATTATTGTCAAGCTTGTGTAAGCTGCTGTAATTGGATGACAAAATTATCAACCACCAATCAGAGCAGCTTATTACTCTGTCCCCTTCTTATATCATATCTTACAATCATGATTAGGCAAATACGTTCTAGCGATATTGTTGCTTTCCTCGGGAACAGTACTTTTTTTCAGGATAAGAGTTTCTTAGGACCATTTCTGTATACCTGACAACGTATATGCACCATTTCAGGATGATCGGTTCTGTAGTTTAGTCTTGAAAAGGTAACAAACAAACAAAAAAAACTTACTTTCGCATTTATAATATTGGTTAGGATTAGTTACTAGAGGCATATAAAATACTAAAAGGCGCTAGAGGTCTTGGGTTCGATTCCCAGGTCGAGCAAAGTGTTATTGGGTTTTTCTATGAAATTCTCAGTAGCAGCTCGGAGTTAGGATTTGTGCCCGGTTAATGGCAATAGGCTCACCCCCTATTACATGGGACGTTTACTTACCGGCGAACTGTGGGTGTACATTGTTACACCTCTGCCTAACCCTTCGGGGAATTCAGGCGTGATGATATGTTTGTATGTAAAAGGCGCACTTTATTTCTAATTTATACATCAATAATAATCAGTAGGTACATAATAATATATAAAATGATTACAGTTTAGGAATTTCTCCTGTATCGTGGGTGCGTTTATAAACATATAAACTCGCATACACAAACAGCCAGACCCGGAACAACAATCTGTAGGCCATACAAATATTTGTTCCGTGCGGGAATCGAACACGCGACACGCAGCGCAGCAGCCAATCGCTCAGCCGCTGCGCCAACCGTGCCGTCAAATATACGTCAATTTATACGTCAAGAACCATTATTCCGTCCATTGTGATGTGTTGATGTCGATACGACCTTTGATTACATTTATTTACATAATACTCATACCATATTTTTCGATTACTCTTTACTACGACCGTAAAAGCACACAAAACCGGAGGATTAAAAGTATTTAGTATTGTTATTAAAATATATATCACGTAACCCAACAACGTATCGTGAAATATCAGATGGTTGACATACACAGATAACATCAAAACGTCACTTAATATAAATATCAATGTGGCAATATACAGGCGACGCCAGATGTACGCAGCTGTATGTGCGCTCGTGATGAAACTACGACATAGTGAAAATATAATCCTAATATAAATAAAAACGCTAACAATCGCCGGTAGAATCAGATCTCCACACGCCGTAAACAAGAGTATTGCTTTATTTAAAAGAGATGGCTGACTTGAATGAATTACGCTTATTAGAGAATCATAAAAATAGTAATTTACAATCTGAAAACTGTTGGATGTTATTAAAGACAAACCCCAACCAAACAGGCTACTTTTTAAATATCTCTTTTCGGTATGACCATCAAACACTTTAACTATGTCTACATAAAATATATGGATTATAACTAGTAACCAGTGAACTTTTGCTGTGGTTAAGTATATTAGAAAAAAAATAATCATATTACTTACTAACCATGTATTTTTACATATGCAATTCGAAATTTGAAATAAAGAGATTAAGAAGTTTGATAGAATGGCGTTAAGATACACGAAGTTTCTGTAATTGCGGAACTTCTTCATGATACACCACGATGTCACGCCATATAACAACGTAGCTAGTGTCAGCACTAGATCAATGCAGTCAATAATTAACAGCTGAGTATCAGTTAAGTCCCAAGTCTTATCATACCAGTTGTACTCCTCATCGTCATCATCACTTTGTGTCGAGTTATACCAATCATAGACACTGGTCGCTCCGGTGTGATTGTCAGAGATCGCGAATGTCATTTGCACAGTTCGATTGATTCACATTTAATTAGCGAAGTTTAAAATCAAAGTATTTGTGAGTGCACTGCCGAACACCATAAACAGGTTTTGCTTCTGTAACAGACGGTTTTGTAATAGTCAAATGTAACCTAATGACAGCTCTGTGCAAAATTTTATCATATTACAGTAATTAGCACTGTTTTAATTATTTGTGCAAATGCTATTTTCATATCGTTCGTAATCATTAGCAAAATGCTACGTGCATCAAACATTATGGTACGGACCACAGTGCACAGTCTCAAAGTTAATAAACTCTCCGAGAGCGAGTGTGGCATGCACAACCAGTGTTCGATGCTAATCAATCTGCCGTTGAAGACTGTTTTGTCCGCCACGTGATCAGTAAACCAGATTTAGCTTCTATATATCTAAACAAAGATCAGATAATGATAACCCTCGAAGATTAACTAACCCCGGTTTCTCGGACGAAAAAATAATGTGACAAATCGTTAAGCTACTGAGATTGGTTGACTGTTTATCATCCACCAATCAGAACTCACAAGCGCTTGAAAATTTATCTTCTTCATTTTGCGTTGATTGTCATTCAGAAAACAGGAGTAAAATTATTAGAGGTCTAGTTTCGTTAATAAATAGGTACCTAAGAAGTATTGATAAAATGATACCTACCCTTATGGTCCAAATGTTAATGAATTTGGATATATTTTTACGAAGGTTTTATTCACACAAGACGGATTGGCGATTCCAGACTTATATTAACTAATTGCTTATCGGTATACACAATCCACGTATTAGATACTCATTTAGTCTATATGTACAATATATTACACAACCTTAAAATATGACATAAAAAAAAACAAAAATAATGATTCATTTTATCTCATTTTAAGGTTGTTTATCTCACTGCTACTTATATTATAAATGCGAAAGTTTGTGAGGATGGGTGAATGTTTGTTACTCTTTCACGCTTATACGGCTGAACGGATCTGGATGAAATTTGGCACTGTGATAGATTTTTTTTTTTTTGGTGGTTGGGACATCATCAAATAACTTCTCCCGCCTGGGCGGGGCGGGAGGGAGTGTCAGACTTTTACTGACTAAAACCCACCCATGTTCCTTCTTGTGCCCTTTGCGTTCCGGGGGCGCGGTATCTCTTGCGAACAACCCGCAGACTGTGATAGATTGTAGTATGGAATAACACATAGGATAGTTAGGTACTTTTTATCCCGGAAAAATACATGATTCCCGTGGGGTATATCCCTTGATATTTTTCCACAGATTTTTCCGGAATAATAAGGTTTCGTGGGCGTCAATTGAGATAAATTGTAATATATCAAATTTATTTATCTGCCTCGTTAGCCTAGTGATCCTAAGCGCGACTGCTACTCTAGAGGTCTTGGGTTCGATTCCCAGGTCGAGCAAAAAGTGTTATTGGGTTTTTCTATGAAATTTTCAGTAGCAGCTGGGAGTTATGATTTGTGCTCGGTTAATGGCAATAGGCTCGCTTTTTTTTTATTGTTATACCTCTGCCTAACCCTTCGGGGAGTATTCCCCGAACATTACATAGGTACCATACCATCATACCATCACGCCTATATTCCCCGAAGGGTTAGGCAGAGGTGTAACAATGTACACCCACAGTTCACCGGTATGTTTAGGTCCCATGTAATAGGGGGCGAGCCTATTGCCACTAACCGGGCACAAATCCTAACTCCGAGCTGCTACTGAGAATTTCATAGAAAAACCCAATAACACTGCTCGACCTGGGAATCGAACCCAAGACCTCTAGCGTAGCAGTCGCGCTTAGGACCACTACGCCAACGAGACAGTTACATAGGTACATTACATAAATTTGACATACCATCATATCATCACGCCTGTATAGGCGTATTGGTATGTTATGTCAAATTTGTCGCGGACAAAGTCGCGGGCACAAACTAGTTGTACTTAAACGCAAGGATGATAAAAAATCCCAGGTCGAGTACATTAAAACTAATACTTGACTTGTGTGGTCCTAGCCGTAGCTCGTGCAATATAAAACGCAGTTTTATTAAAACAGCTATAAAACACAGTAAATGGACTTTACTTGTACTAAACAGCTCCCGTGGTTACAACTTGACAAACTGCCCATTATCTACTTAAAGTACATGATTGGCGCTGTAAAATTGTGCATGGGTGGTTTATTGACTTTCTGTGTACTTAGTAGTACGTACCTAACCAAGTACAAAGCACAATATTTTATGGTGGTAATGAACATTGATAACGGATTTAAAAATATCATTAAAATATTCCATACTAGCGACCTGCCTGCGACTTCGGCCGCGTGGCTTATTTCACCCGCGTTTACGTCTTTTGTGACTGCTCCGCTCCCATGGGCCGTAGCGTGATGGTATATAGCCTAGTTACTCAGGAATAATGTAGCTATCCATTGGTGGAAAAATAGTTAAAATCGGTCCAGTAGTTTCGGAGCCTGTTGGTCACAAACAAACAAAAAATCTTTCCTCTTTATAATATTAGTATAGATTAATTAATCTAAATACTATAAATAATAGATATGTAGATCTGTGTATATTTTTGTGTACTGTGTTTCGTCCAAGCACATGTTTTGATTGATTGAACAAATTTACCCACCTCCTTATTTGCTTTTTACAAATAGTACATAATTTGTATTTATTATTATTTTCATAGACGCGACGCTCATGTCGCATATTTCGTAAAATTTACGATCGCCATCTTGGATTTGCATAAGTTTTGTGTAGTTAATTATTATTTTAGAAGTTATTAAATGTTGTTATTGTATGTTGGCAATAGGCTCGCCCCCTACTACATGGGACCTAAACATACCGGCGAACTGTGGGTGTACATTGTTACGCCTCTGCCTAACCCTTCGGGGAATACAGGCGTGTGCCATTACCCGGAATTCTAACTCCGAGGTCCTACTCAGAATTTCATAGAAAACTCCAATAACACTTTGCTCGACCTGGGAATAGAACCAAGCGTAGCAGATTATAGACAACTAATCTTTATATGCCATACAAATGCTGTGCAAACTATTATTATTTTCCTGTTGATCTATATATATATTCTAACTTGAAAAACCTACGTAGTAATTAATTAAAAAATAATATCTAATCCAGATTCTGTTAAAACTATCTTGTAAATACGAAGGTGACATTTACCTTGTCTTAATTGCCGTATTCCGTGACGCAAAATGGCGTCCTTCTATAACGAAGAACCGTTGTTAGCTTCCTTATGAGACATTGAGTATAATCGTTTTCATAATAGAATGTTGAGATGGCAAGTACTTATTGGTACAGTACCTACTTGGTAGGTACTGTTTATCTATACAAGCTGCGATTTTTTATCAAGTTAACAATTTAAAAAATAATGATTTTTTGTTGGGTTATTTCAAAATATTTCAGGATACACCTCTCCCAAAAAATAGAATGGCCCCTTTGCGTATGCCGTAGACAGCGTCCCATGACTATATCATAAAATTCAAAAGTAACTCTGTTTGTCTGTCATACTATCAAGATGAAACCACTGAACCGATTTTGATGAAATCTTGTACATAATTAGTTTGCACCGCAAGAAAGGACATAAGCTACTTTTTATTCCGTGACTTCGTCTGCTTCTGTGATAATCGACATTTACGCGGGTGAAGATACTGGCAAAAGCTAGTAACTTCATAGTGAAGCCGGTTTTAATCAAATACCGCTTCGCCTAATTAATAAAAAAGTACAAAAAAATAATCAACCAAAAATATTTAGTAGTTGACTTAAGCGCAACAAATCCTAATTAGTTAGGATGATGTCATATGTAATTCTATTCATTCCGGAACAGATCTGCATGTGGGTGTGAATATATGAGCCATGACCAATATCTGCGATTATGACATACAATGTTTGTTATTGTATGTCTATGAAAAGGTTGTCTTGACTATTTTAATGTTTTGATTTTGTTTTTAACCAGCATAAATAAAGAACATTGATTCATCATCTTCTGCTTAGCCTTTTCCCAACAATGTTGGGGTCGGCTTCCAGTCTAGCCGGATGCAGCTGAATACCAGTATTTTACATGAAACAACTGCCTATCTGACCTACACAACCCAGTTAGTGGGCAACATGATACCTCTTGGTTAGACTGGTTGTCAGACTTCCTGGCTTCTGACTCTCCGTAACGACTGCCAAAGATCTACGAACGACAGCCGGGACCAACGGCTTTACGTGCTTTTCGAGACACGGGGGTGTCACACCACCAACTTCCAAACTCCAGGCTGCTACCGAGTAAATCCTAATGGAAAACCCAATAACACTTTTTGCTCGACCTGGGAATCGAACCCAGAACCCCACGCTCATAAGTCGCGCTTGCGACCACGAGACCAACGGGGCAATAAAGAACATTGATTGAAGTCATGAATTTATGACAAATATTAATACAGTTTACATCAATTAACCGGCACAAGGAGGTACCGGCACCGAAACAATTTAGAAAAAGGTAGGGAAAATAGGTAGGTAACTGGGTATGCCGTGATAAACCGCGAACATTCACCTATCAAAGTATTCTTTACTCAGAATTTTCCTGATCGCACTCGTGGAAAATAGATCAATTTCTGCATACAATGGCTGGTTTTAAAATAAATAATGTTGAACTACGTATGCAAAAATAGTTACGCCTATAATTTGTTGTATTATTATTATGTTCCTAAAGATCCATGCACGCCCGTCATGTATGAAAATAGTACTCCGCCCGTAGCGAACTGGTAAGAATCAAGCCTGACAATGGTTAGGGATCCAGAGTGAGAAACCTCCTGCAAGTATTCAATTACTATCATTGATAACAATGAAAACTAATCGTTCAAAGTTATTGCTAAGACATTTTTTTTAAATATGGGAAATCATCAATATTGTCTTCTTCTGCTGTGGACGGAACAGGAGTCTCAGACTCTTACTGACTAAAACCCATCTGTATTCCTCCTAATGTCCGGTGCGTTCCAGGGCCGCGCTGACTCTTTCAAATTACCTATTATAATATTGATATGACAATACGTCTACAATGATGGGTTATCGTTTTTGCAGTAGTAGGTACTACTCAAATATACAATAGATGCATCCATGCCTCTTATACCATGCATGATGATAATTTAAATAAGCTAAAGGTATTTATTGCTTATCATGATTGTTAGAAAGAGTTAACAACAATTGAACTTTTCTCTTCATTATTTCTTGAACGGTGTTATGCCATAATGGCCCTTATTTCTCAGGTCTCGGGCTTGCCGGTAAAATAATGCTGACGTCGGCAATAGCCCCAGTTATGATAGTTATAAATTTTTCAACGAGCACCCTTGCTTGCTTTGTGTTGAAACTTAATATTATTGCAACGCTCCGAAGCGTTAAAATTTTTATAAATTTAAGTACTGTGCGGTTTGTAATTAAACAAGAGCCAGTTTTATTTTTTCAGTGTGAATGATAAAATGAAATCGCTGAAGAAATAAAACTATATTTTTTGTACATTCCATTCTAATTCAAATAAATTAGAATAAAATGCATAGCTGAAGTTACCGGCTGTATTGTTTGTGTGCAATTCCATTTTTAAAGTTCTCTGACGTCACACCGACGATGAAAGTGATGGATGACAATACCGTTAGGGACCGATAGCAATAGAAACACAATAGTGTACCCAAAATCTGTTCTATTGTCCCCAAAAACTAGCAGGTAATAGAACTGCATCGCACAAGTAACATTTTCTAACGTTTTTGGATAAATACAAAATTTAAGGGCCATTCAATGGGCGTCCGTTTCTTCGCATTGAATCAGTTCACAGGAGCTGACCTAAGTCCTGTTGTGAAACCTCGGTGTGGCAGTAATGCCTTCTTGCTCCTTCCCAGTGAACTACCTCTTAGATATCAGTCTAGTACTTGGCACTTAGTGCGTACGAGACGGTCTGAAAACCGATGACGAAGAATTTTTGACGCCTTTTTGATGTCAGAAGTCGTGATCTAAGGGGCAATTCCTGGATTTTTGAACCCAGTCAAAATAGCTCTTGCTACATTTTTGTCAAGTTTTTGCCATTGACTACGCTGAGATTGGATTGCGACTGGATTTTGAATTTATTTATTTAAACTTTACGCAACCAAAAAGTACAAAGGCGGCCTTAATGTCTTAGGCATTCTCTACCAGATTTTTTTTTTCTTTTTGAAACTTTTTAATTACAAGAATTCATGATACTGAGACTACGTTGCGTCTTGAATTTGAAAGTCATTTAGTTATTTAGATTGGTAACATCAGATTCTTGAAAATGTTTGCATTTAAATTGTTTAAGTGTAGTCAAGTACCAATAACAAGCTCCTTTTTTTTCAAATGTTCAATATTTTTATTATATCTTTTTATTTTCTAGAGTAATGTTCTTTGTCATTTTTCTATGTGTGATCTAATTTATAGAAATGCTGCTTAGCCTACTATTGGCGCCTATCATTAGACCGTGACCAATAAAGTTATACCTACTTATGATCTAATGGTTTACACAAGCTGTTGGGAAGCCTAAATAAATAAACAGGCTTCTATCATTTTTAAACGAGATAATGCAAATTCTATTTGATTATGACTCAGATTGAGGTCCTTGAATTAGGAGCAATGAGCAATATTTTTAAATGGCCTATGAGGTCCTACGATTATAGACCTTAGAGATAGATATTTCCAGTGTAAAGCTTTGAGCATGCATTTGCTTTTTATATCTGTCAGCTGTCAGTGCTACAGAAGCGATGAAAAACGAACTCTCGTCAAACGGAATACCGTCTTTTATAATATGTATGAATATGGTGCTTTGTTTTGATATTAGTTCTGTGTACCCAGTTGCACGTTGCGAGTGCACTGTCATGCTGACAAAAGGGCTAATTATTGTTTTTATTTCATTTTTTAACTAGCTTCTGCCCGCGGCTTCGTCTGCTTCAAATTTGATGTATTATCCCACGGGAACCGTATATTTTTACCCAATAAAGTATCCTATGTGTTTTTATACACCAATCTACCTCAGTGCCCAAATTTCATCCAGATCGGTTTAGCCGTTTAGGCGTGATAGAGTAGCAAACATCCATACATCCTCACAAACTTTCAGATCTATAATACTAGTAGGATGTAGTACGATTAAACGTTAAACCACCAGGAATTTCACCGGTATCGTGGGTGCGTATAAAAATATATAAGCTCACATACACAAATAGTCAGACCCAAAACTTATCTGTAACATAATATCACGCCTGTATTCCCCGAAGGATTAGGCAGAGGTGTACTAATATACACCCATAGTTTTCCGGTATGTTTGTATTGTCATTAGCCGGGCACAAATCCTAACTGCGAGCTGCTACTGAAAATTTCGTAAAAAACCCAGTAACACTTTTTGCTTGACTTGGGAATCGAACCCCAGATCTCTAGCATAGCAGTCGCGCTTAGGACCACTAGGCTATCGAGGTTTTTATTATTTTCTGAAATATTACAGGATTTTATTATTTTCTGAAATATTACAGTTACTTACAAAAGTAAAAGTCTAGTAACTTATCTGTAGTCCATACAAATATTTGTTCCATGCGGAGATTGAACCCGCGACACGCAGCTCACTGCGCCGAATATGAATATGAATATCCACCCTCGTTGTAATATAGCATGAAACGTTTTGTTCATTAAGTATTTACCAAAGTACCTACTTACCTAGGTATTCATTTTATTTTATTATTTTCTGAAATATTACAGTTACTTACAAAAGTAAAATTATATGGGAACCGATATTAACGCCAATTAAAAATTTGTTTGTGCAAACTGTATGTACAAAACAAACACGTAGGTTTGTATTTACCTAAGTATAATATTTAAAATCATCAAATTTGAAATTCTCAGTAGCAGCTCGGAGTTTGGATTTGTGCCCGGTTAATGGCAATAGGCTCGCCCCCTATTACATGGGACCTAAACAAAAAAATACCGGCGAACTGTGGGTGTACATTGTTACACCTGTGCCTAACCCTCCGTGGAATACAGGCGTGATAGTATGTTATGTTTTAAAAATCATCAACATAGGCTCTCCAAGTCAGCATAACCCGATAACTGAGAAAATATTTATAAAACTTTAGAAATTTAAAAATTCGCGGGCAATCTTACCGCTTGCCCATTGAGAAGAATTGTTTCTCTGTACCCTCTTTAAAGGCAATGAAGTGTAAATGGTATTATGCTTACTATGAAGTAATGAATGGAACGCACGGTGGCGCCGCAATGCGGCGCTTGCGTAGAAATACTCGGATACAGTAATAACGAATTTCGATCAGGATCGATTCCAGCGACAAGCAAAACTTTTTGTATTTTTTTATTACATTCAATAAGTTTTGCCAATGTCGTAATAATAGCAGGTACTTATTTAAGTAATAACATTGTCAATTACGTAAAATTATAACAACTAACTTAATATAATTATGTAGTTATTTACATTTTAGTAAAATTGTGATTCTGAGTGATCAGACCCAATTCTACTTATCGTAAAAGGTCTGCGTATGATATTATAGTTTGTACGGTGAGAGAACCGGAATCCATTCCAGCGACAAGCAAAACTTTTTGTATTTTTTAATTACATTTAATTGTTGCCAATGATTTAATTTTTGTCAATTACGTCAAATTATGACAATTAACATAAAATTACTATGTATTTATTTACATTCTAGTAAAATGGTGATTTGAAACTAATCAAATCCAAATAATTATGATCAGCAGTACTTTTTCTTCGATCTCCGTATGATACTGTACGGTGAGAGGACCAGAGTCGATCCCAGCGGCAAGCAAAACTTTTTGCATTTATTAAACACATTATACACAAAGTTGATAATTTTCTGTGGGAATCTAAGATTGTTTTATTAAAACAGTTAATAAAATCCTATGAGTTTTTTTTAGCAAGAAAACCAAACATTTATTTTTATAAAATTCCTAGTTTTATTATTTACATATTTGGATAAGTATTCAGTTAAGTATTATTAAATAACATAATGCTTTATTCAAATAAGTACTTACGAAACTACACAAAAAGACCCCAATCCAGCTATACAAAGGGAGTCCTGCATCGCGATATCAAAGTTTTCGCGTCCCGTTGTATAAATACTGGGACCCTAAATATTATATCGGGAGGTCCGTGTCTACCTGGGGAGCCAATCCGACTCTACAGTCGGTCGGTGTTCACCTTCATTGGATTCATTCATTCACAAAGTTGCGCGTGCGTTTGATCACAGCATTAGGGACCAAGTAACAGTAATTAGAAGCCTATACTGCACCACAGTTTATACGAATTGGATCTGAATACAAAAGTCCCTGACCATTGTTCACCATGGTAGATAATGCGACCTTCTTTTTATATTTTTATTTTTTATAATTTTTTTCATGTTGGTAATATTTTCTTTTGTGATGGTATCATGTTGAGTCGTGCACGTATAGATAGGTTGGAAATCTTTTGATTACGTACTTACATTTTTCGTACAAAGTTTAAAATTCAATGAAAGAGAATTTAAATTCAAAACCTAACTAGGTGACTAGGATTATACAAAGCAGTACCATTTTGAATTTAATTTTACACACACATATGATCACGCCTGTGTTCTCCGAAGGGTTAGACAGAAGTGTACTAATGTGCACCCACAGTTCGCCGGTGTGTTTTAAGTCCCATGTAATAGGGCGGAGCCTATTGCCATTAACCGGACACGAGTCGTAAGTCCGAGCTGCCACTGAGAAATTCTTAATGGGAAAACTCATATAACACTTTGCTTGACCTGGGAATCGAACCCAGGACCCCATGCTCATCAGTCGCGCTTGCGACCACGAGACCAATGGGGCTGTTAGTTTAATTTTGTAATATTTGTAATTTTATATTTACACTAAGTTTTACCATCACTGATATTCAGCTGCATCCGGCTAGACAGGAAGCCGACCCCAACATAGTTGGGAAAAGGCTAAGCAGATGATGACTAGCTTCTACTACTACTCTAGCTCTACTACTGCGTGGTCATTTACACCCGCGTTAAGTTATAATTACCTATCTTTCTCATAGTAAAAAAATCGTAAAGAAGAGGAAAAAACATTTTTTTCGTCGCATATATCTCAGAATTTCGAGCGTAAACTATAAAATTTTATGTAATGACATTATAGGGAATTTCATGAACTAAAGACATACTTATAAATTATTCCACTGAGCCGTGTATTTTTCTCAAAATTTAAAGAAAACTTCAAAATTACTGTTATTTTGGTGGTTATCCGATTCAACTAACTTCAAACGTATCGCTATTTTGAACCTTATTTGTTTGCCGCGATGCGTTATTGTGAATTACCTAAACATTTGCTTACGACAGGGCCTTAACACTTTTTGTCCAAATCCAATAAGGATCCAATAATAACCCAAATACTTACCTAGTAACGTGAACATTACTTCAAAAAATGTTTTGCATTTGTTATGTTAAAACGATTTATGCTAAGTCGAACTATTATTGTAATGTTTTATTTAAGTTACATTAGTATTTGTTATTGTTTTTATCTACACTTATTGGCAGATAACATTGTCATAAATTTAATTATGTTTTCTCTACAAGTGAATTTGTAATTCTTTTGAGAAAATTAATAAAAAACATTTTTTGTTGACTTTTTTACATCCAGTTAAGTTACACTACCTACAGTAATTGCAATTCAATTTACATCAGTGACAATTGTAGGTATCATTTACGTAACACCTACCATTATTGAGCTAAGTAGAAAGTCACGCACGTATTTCCAGTTCATTTCTGCTTTCCTGGTGGTTTCTTTGGTGATGGTGCTGACCTCTCATTGTATAAGATTTTCATACAATGACAAGTCAGCTTATACTGAAAATGTATAGCTTGATATGTAGCCATGCCCACATATTATGTAGTTTTTAAACTTGTTTTTTTTGTTATTGATATTTTCCGCTAGTTAATACCCATCTTTATCCACACCTTGATCGTCTGGTGCGTTTTGAGTAATACATTTAGTCGCGCTTCATCTGGTGCGTTTCAAAGTTGGTGCGCTTCGAGGAATACTCCATATTTTCTGGGCAGTATTTAAAAAATAAAAACAAGCATTTACTTTTTACTCTTGTCCGATAACATTACCTGAGAAGAGAATTCAAGAATTAAAACACTTTTGAACTTGAAAGTCTCTGTAACATAATATTAGATACTCGTTCATAAACAATTCCCAAAAGTGCTTTTATGATGTACACTCACAGAGAACAGGATAATTTCTTAGCTGTCCATTGTCGCACTGTTTGTAAAGGGTAATAAAAGCACAATTGTTCCCTCAATAAACTTTACTAATCTCTCATATTGACACTACAATGAAAACAATGTGCAAACTATCACATAATCAACATAAGTGTAAAGAAGGTACTACCCACAAATAATGAAAAATAAAAGAATACCAATTATTCATCATAGATGTCGCTCGAAATCTTTTATGTTCTATTTTTGATTAATTTAAACATTATCGCACATAAAATCATTTTGAAAATAATATTCATCGATGTTAGCTGGCAACAACTTTTTCACTGAAAATAAACTCGACATTATGTGGAAAGGAACCAGTCAGAAAACTTATTAGTTTGATAAAAGTCTTAAGTCGCGATATCAACATTTTATTAACTTCAAACATAAATAGATTCGAAGATGTATACTGAATAGGTGTCCAGCTCTTCTCGGGTAGTTGCAATTACTGCAACATGAGACAAAGATGTTTGAAAAGTCCCGAACCAAAACTGTGTTTGTCCGCAGTTCTAAATTTGTACTTTGAGTGGTTTCCTGCCTCGGCAGATTTAAGGGGGTCGTGGGAGAGGTTTGCGCCGGACTTTCTCCCATGGTCCTAGTGGTCGGAGTTCAGTGTTCTGTTCTCTCCTCCACCGCAGAAGAGTAACTTTGACACCTTTTTTTATAAAACTTGATTTTACATTTTATTTCTTGTGTATATTGGGAGAACTTTTTATTTTGTAATTTTTTCAATCAGTTTCATTTTTACTATTTAAATAAAAAACTGCCTCGTTGGCCTAGTGGTCCTAAGCGCGACTGCTATGCTAGAGGTCTTGGGTTCGATTCCCAGGTCGAGCAAAGTGTTATTGGGTTTTACTATGAAATTCTCAGTAGCAGCTCGGAGTTAGGATTTGTGCCCGGTTAGTGGCAATAGGCTCGCCCCCTATTACATGGGACCTAAACATACCGGCGAACTGTGTGTGTACATTGTTACACCTCTGCCTACCCCTTCGGGGAATATAGGCGTGATGGTATGTTGTTTAAATAAAAAATAACAAAAAGAACTTTAATTTACTGTAAAAAGTTTTATTGAATTGTATTTCATTAAATATTTCTAAGTAAATAATAATATTATTATTTGAATAAAAATCAACAAATTAATCATCTTCGTAGAACAAAAAACACGTTTATCCTGAATACTAAAAAAATAGCAAATGTGGAATAAGAACACTTTTTTTAAATTGCCTACGTACCTATCTATCTGTCTACCTCTTCTAATCTGTCTACTTCAGCATATACCTACACAAAAGACGAAACTTTTCTCAATGATTTGAAAACTTTATGTAGACAGTCTCCCGGTTACATTGCGCAAAAGTTTTTTAATGTTTGCCAGAATGTTAACATTCATATCCATGGCTGCGGGTTGTTCGTAAGAGATACCGCGCCCCCAGAACGCAAAGGGCACAAGAAGGAACATGGGTGGGTTTTAGTCAGTAAAAGTCTGACACTCCCTCCCGCCCCGCCCAGGGCGGGAGAAGTTATTTGATGATTTACCACCCCCAAAAAAAAAAATATATCCATGTAGGTACTTATTTTTACATAATTTTCTAAAGTATTTCGTTTGAAACAGTTAATAGTACGTACGCAGACAAAAGTAACTGCCTCGCTAGCCTAGTGGTCCTAAGCGCGACTGCTACGCTAGAGGTCTTGGGTTCGAGTCCCAGGTCGAGCAAAAAGTGTTATTGAGTTTTTCTATGCAATTCTCAGTAGCATCTCGGAGTTAGGATTTGTGCCCGGTTAATGGCAATAGGCTCGCCCCCTATTACATGGGACCTAAATATACCGGCGAACTGCGGGTGTACATTGGTACATCTCTGCCTAACCCTTCGGGGAATACAGGCGTGATGGTATGTATGCAAACAAGAGTTTAAGGTGGTTTTGATTTTACTTGAATTATAATTAGCTTTTATTGTTTGTAGTATCTACAGGAAAAGTCACACGCCGTTTATGAGCTCAAAATCCAGCATGTTTGTAATAATAAGTATTCTACAGCATTATAATGTACCAGCCTGTATAAGGTCTCTGTTTCGTTTGTAGCCTGGAACGTAACAAAGATACTTTGTGTAAAACATTCCTTATCTTGTTCGTACTTTTGCCAGATAAGAGTGGTAGTATTATTCAGGTATTATTAAAGTGCGCACCTGCGACAAACAAACGTCTAGAAGTTTATCTTTTACGTTTTCTTCAAGTAAGCATTGAGCGGGACGCGCCATGGTTGACCGACAAATTTAAAAAAATCTTACGATTTTTCCAATTTGGGCATCTCTTCAAACAGAATTGTTTTAATATTACTTTACCTTGCGCACCATTTATTTGATTTTCAAACCTCAGGTCAGTGCTTATAGTTATAAATCCAACAACGAAAATTATCAAGTAACTATAAAATTAGAGATGACTATTCAGTAGATATCATTTATATCATAATGAAATAATTAGGCGCACCGTAACAAAAATCTATTAGCGTTACTTTAGCATATCTTCATTTACAAATACTTCTTTTTACTATAATACTGAACTCTCTTTAGTTAGTCAATGAAGTGTGAATGTTCTTTATGCTTGCTATGACGGAGCGCGCAGTGGCGCCACGGTGCGGCGCTTGAAGCACTCTGATGCTACGGTACAGTACACCAAATCAGACCAGTGTCGATTCCCAGGACCTGCAAAACTTTTTGCATTTTTTAATTATATTAAAAGCGATGCAATAGGGGCAAGTGTGTTGAAAAATATATATTATCATATTTTTTCTTAATAGCCCACAGTATTTTACTTTTTCTTTTAGAATCTATGGTCTACGTTAAAGCTTTTTGTTTTTGCTTTGCTTCGGACAATATATAAAGTAAGCCTATTTTAAGTAGGTATAAAAAATATTATAACCATGCAAAGCAAAAATAAATACCTACAAAGAGTGGTTAAGCAATCATAATTATCAGTCTTGCCTACGCAGATTATGTACTATCAAAATTTTGTTAAAGATTATTTCAACATTAAATAATTTTATTGAGAATGATAAGATGAGACGGGCTTATAAAAATAAATTTTGACTTTCTTTGTTTGGTTCATTGTAGACAATCCAAAAGAGAAGTCAAATTGTCTACATCGGTGGTGTTGAGTGCTACGCACATCCCTTTCTTCATCAGATGCTTTTCAGCCACAGCTTTCCAGTCGCAACCTTATCAGCCATGACTAACACGGCCATCCGTACATGACCACAGCTTTACAGCCATAGCTTTTCCGCCACAGCCGTTCAGTCACAGCCTTTCAGCCACAGACCTTCAGCTACCCTCTGTCGGCCACAGCCTTTCAGCCACCGCCTTTCAAGCCTCTGACTACCGCTCCGTACCCAAGTACTTCACGTCATTCCAATGGATCATGTGCCTTTATCTAAGAACACATTTACCGTGTAGAAACGGACTCCTCTCTTCGCAGTGTCCAAAATTTCTATATATCCAAAAGTGCCCGAAAACTTTGCTTGCGAGTTGTAGGATTTCTATAAAAAAAACCTTTTTTAGGAATGTCTAATGTTCAAGGAATATTGTGTACAAAGGACGGCGTGGGCGCAGGTACTTGGGACGGAAGAGGCGCAAGATTTGCCCAAACAGCAAGCGATGACGTCATTATTCGCACCCCATTCGGGACATATTCAATTGTGTTACTGATCAACCAATTTATTGTTTCCTGAAGTGGCAAATTGGTACACCTTAGCCTAACCTTTCGGGGAATACAGGCGTGATGGTATGTTATAATTATTATGTTTATAATAAAACTTTTTAATTAAAGACAAAATAATTGTTTTTTTTTTCAATGGCGGAATATAGCTATTGGTTCCCAGCGATACCACCAGACTACTTGTTGATAGAAATAAAGCGTTAATTCAGGCACTAATTAAAAAGTTATATAAACTCTTCTAACGAAAAGAAATAAAGTTTTTAAAGCAATTAGTATAGAAATTCACGTTCCTCGTTCAAAGTAAAAGTTTAATGAAGTTATTTTCGGGGATAAATTTGTTATGAACCAAGTCAATAACTATTTTTTTTTTACTCTTATCATTTCTAATTGAACGAAAAGAAACCTACAAACAAACAAAAAATAAGTAACCCCCAACAGAAGAAAAAAGTCACTACCGAAACTTACAAAAGAGGTGATAACTTTGGAACCGCTAAACCGATTTCCATTAAACAAAGCTAAGAACATTCCCGACTAATTAACCTTTCAAACACAAAGAACAAAATTGGTTCATGCTTTCGAGAGCTACGATGCCACAGACACACGCACGCACACACATACATACACAGACACGTCAAACTTATTATAACACCCCGTCGTTAAAAAGTAAAACAGATAAAAAATAACTACATTAATTCACGCATTTTTCCCATGGGGGTACGCAGAAACCACAGAACGCCACCTGCTACGATCCTTACATATTTATTTCGCCTCGTCCACGTTCATACATCTGTTCATACAAGTGCGCCGGTTACGAGTACTATGCACGCGACCTTTTTGAAAAACCTCACCAATAAAGTCAGGGTATGTCTTTCTAGGGCGTCCTCTCCCGGCGTTGCCACTCACATCTGCCATATAAATCTCTTTTGATAGTTGCCTTTCACTCATCCTCTCAATATGACCGAACCATCTATAAAAAAAACATCGAAAATAAAAGTAATGTTTTTAAAAGGTAAATTTGTTTATTTGTTGTGGTAATCTCTGGAACCGTTATAAAAAATATATAACTACTAAAAAGCTACACTATTGCCGAGAGTCATGGAGAACGTTTAACGGGCAGAAACTAGTAAGTACACAAGAAAAGAAACACAAGTCTTGAATAGGTTACGTAAAGATCAAGCGTAGCTTAAGAGCCTGTTAAAATCGATTAGGCACATCACTGTAACAGTGACTGCTAATGTTTGGAATGGCAACAAAGAAACAGGCGATAAAGTTGAACTTAGGCGCATTTTAAATTACCAACCAACAATAATGTCAAGTTAATTTTTCGATTTTTGGGTCCTTTCGGGGTATTTTGGGCTGCCGACGCTGCATGCGATTGATTCAATAGTCGGACCAACCGCATGCAGCGTCGTTGGCCCAAAATACCCAGAAAGGAAACCGAAATCCCGAAAATTAACTTGACATTTGTGCGCACGACTCGTGGCGACTACTATAGGAATTATTCATGTAACAAAACATTTAAGATTATCACGGGGTTTTAGGTATATGCTTTCGCGAAACCCTCATTCTTTTTCTAAAATAAAAGAAGCCTAAGTTACTCCTTATAATATTAGCTAACTGCCAGTGTCTAGCCGGAACAAACATTCAGACGGACAGTCATTTTAAAATTCTATTTTATTTTGTAAAAGGCTGTTACGAACAGACACTTAAATTTATAATAAAATATTTTTTGACTGCCCCGTTAGCCTAGTGTCCGTAAGCGCCACGGCTACGCTAGACGTCTTTTTTTTTTTTTTTTTGTTTTTTTTTTGGTGGGTGGGAAATCATCAAATAACTTCTCCCGCCCTGGGCGGGGCGGGAGGGAGTGTCAGACTTTTACTGACTAAAACCCACCCATGTTCCTTCTTGTGCCCTTTGCGTTCCGGGGGCGCGGTATCTCTTGCGAACAACCCGCAGCCCCGGCAGGCATCGGCCCTCAGTGGCCCCTTCCTTTTGCTGACATCTCTTTGAGGCGCGCGTGGAACACGAACGCGCCGTCGACACGGCCTGTCGTTATGCAACGTAAGGACGGTGAGCTACCCATTGCTCACCGTCCACAGGCCAGTATCTACGGTGGCCGGGAGTCGTCTCGCGGCTCCCGACGCCCGGAGCGTCTACCGCGGCGGCTGGGACGGGAGAACCGCTGTCTCAACCGTCCCGCCGCCTCCTTCTCAAGCATTACTGCCTCGCAGAAGGAGGCGACTGCATCCCATTCCCTCTCGCTCCGAACCATGGCTCGCACCAGGGCCGGACGCGAGAGTTCGCCGCCGCCGATGGCCGCCACGAGGACTCGGCGATGCTCCGCCCAAGCGGGGCATACCGCCACGGTGTGCTCCACCGTGTCCTCGGGGCAATCCACACAATGGTGACACCCGGACGTTTCCTCCCGCCCGATGAGGTGCAGGAACCTCCCGAAACACCCGTGTCCGGTGAGGACCTGCGTCAGGCGGTAGGTGAGGGCGCCGTGGCGCCTCTCCAGCCACTCCTCAAAGAGGGGACTTACCGCCTCTATTAAGGCGTGCCCAACGCTAGACGTCTTGGGTTTGATTTCCAGGTCGAGCGAATAGTATTATTGGGTTTTTCTATTAAATTCTTAGTAGTAGCTCGGAGTTAGGATTTGTGCCCGGTTAATGCCAATAGGCTCGCCCCCTAGTACATGGGACCTAAACATACCGGCGAACTGTGGGTGTACATTCGTACACCTCTGCCTAACCTTTCGGGATATACTGGCGTGATGGTATGTACGTATTTTTTGAATAATAATAACATTGAACATTTCTAATGTTAGGTAAAACGCCATTTATTGAATTTAGGTCACAGTAATATTATAAGGTTTAATTAATCAGGTACAACTAGGTTCTGAGTGAAGTACTAATTGCGTTTACAGCAACGTGTTAGCTTGATTGGCATACACGCCGAATACAATGTTCATGTCTCGAGTAATCAAGCATTGATGTAGATAGATGATTGTTCATTTGTTTTTTATCATTTGTTTTATTGCTGTGCGTTTTTAATAACCGGTACTAATTACCTTCATCAGTGTGTGTTGGCAGGTGCTATAATGAGTAACATTGTTAACTCATAAATTTATTACAAAATTCAAAGTTACTTGGCAATTTTTACATCATCGGTCAGTACTAAATATTATGTAAAGACAAAACATTTATTTCAATTACACCAATTTCGTGGACTTCTGAATTGTCAGGGAGTCGGATAGTTAATTAAACAGTTGAACCTCGTTGCTCGTAATAAGACTTAGGTACCTAGGTCTGTATGGATACGGTCGAGCACGAAACTCCATGGGCACTCTTTTTAATTAGATTAGGCCTCAAAATTGGACACAAATGTCCTTAGTAAAATTGGATAAGTCTATAAGAATAAGACTTTATAATCTAATTAACTATGCTTACTTAATATATTTTGTTGTTGAGTTTCAGCAAGTCTTGTGATGGCTACCTATCTACATATAGTGAATGTTAATAATGATATTGATTGTACTTATAGCGCTTATTTTTGTATGATAATGGCCATTCAATCATAATCCGTAAGATTTTAAAGAAAATTCATTATAACACATTGCTTTATATTATTTGAGTAATTCATCTGATTTATTGATTCTTGATGAGTATATTAGAGGAAGTTTGAAAGTAGCGCCCGTGACAGAAACGGAACCGTTTGTCTTGGTATGGGCATGTGAAGGGGAGGGATGAGACGCATGTGACCAAAAGAGTTATGAATATGAATGTGGATGTATGAAGGGGAAGAGGGAGGCTAAAGAAAAGATTGATGGATTGCGTTCTTCACGCAATCCATCAATCTCTCACGATCTCACGAATCTCTCACGATATAAAAGAGAAGGGAGTCAGCGATAGCATGGCGGTTGACAGGACAGCGTGGAAGAAGAAAACGTGTTGCACCGACCCCAAGTAACATGGGATGAGGGCAGGAAGATAATGATGATCTGATTGACTGAAAATAGAACAAAGATTATTGTTAAAATTACATTGCCAGTGTGTTGTGCAATATTACGCTTTTTGTTTTTTTGGGCGGTGGGAAATCATCACTTAACTTCTCCCGCCCTGGGCGGGGCGGGAGGGAGTGTCAGACTTTTACTGACTAAAACCCACCCATGCTCCTTCTTGTGCCCTTTGCGGACCGGGGGCGCGGTATCTCTTACGAACAACCCACAGCCCCGGCAGGCATCGGCCCTCAGTGGCCCCTTCCCTATGCTGACATCTCTTTGAGGCGCGCGTGGAACACGAACGCACCGTCGACACGGCCTGTCGTTATGCAACGTAAGGACGGTGAGTTACCCATTGCTCACCGTCCACAGGCCCGTATCTACGGTGGCCGGGAGTCGTCTCGCGTGCAATATTAGGCTGCCAAATTAATCACACAGTTTTCTTGCCACAAGTCAACCAAAACCGATAAATTTCCTACTTTACTGCATTTGAAAACCGCAATATGCAGTTACAAAGACGTGTTATTAATATCAACTTTTACCGTCACAAAAATAATCGTTGGCTTCCGCGTAACATCGTCCATTTGACGTGCTCTATTACTGGCGTAAGTAATTGCGTTAATTTGTTGACTATAATGGAACTTGTCACTTACACCAGGTATTCAAACTATTAATATTGTGTACCTAAGGTTAGTTATTTTAGGTATAAGCTTTGTTAGTTCACTGTCCCACAGTATATTATTAAATCTAAAAGAGGGCGTTCAGCTAGTATGTACTTGTTAAGCCCTTAACAAAATGACACTTGATATATGCTTTAAAAAACTTTAACAAAAATAATTAATTTAATGAAAATAGTAAACGTTTATTTATCATGTTTTTTCTCGTTTTTCTGCAATCGGTCCTTGAACTATGAGCAGAATTGTTGCAAGATCATATTTAATTAATTAACTTATGTAAACACAAAATATTTGGAAGTAAAACAACTCAGCCAGAATGAAAAAGAAACCACCGCCGTTTTAATGCGGTAATGTAAAAACTACACGTGCGATATACACCTCATTATGAACCTAATAGCGGTGCAGTAAGAGCCACTTTACGATCAAGAAAAATAACCTTACAAATAAAATATGCGCCGACAGTAAAGTTCATGAACATATTAGTAGCTCCATGATACATTGATGAAATTTAAACCATTTTTATACAGGAATCTGACTCCAAAATTCTCGTCAAAAGACCAAGTTAACGATATCCATCACGAAGACCAGTTTAAAACTAATTTAATTAATTACAATGATCAAAGGATATCCACAAGTCGAAGTGAGCCAGGAGCTAAAAGTTTCAAAGGTACCTGCGGAGTTGTAAGACTTCTTTAGAATTCTGTAGGTCTGTAGACATAGGATGGTTTTTCTTTTCTCACTAGAGCTATTTATTATTGGTTAAGTTTTCAGACGGTACAAGTTGTAACTGAGTGTGGGGCCAAACGAACGTAATATTGTGAATTGGGAGTCGCACTTCTTGAGCCGCGTAATTTCCGTTCAACTGAAACTAACCACTCATTTTGCGTCATCTTGTGGCACAAACAAGACTTTGATAAGAAAAGAAGTGCAGCTTAAATCACGCGACTCAAAATATGCGACTCACTACTTACAAAATTATGTTCGTTTGGCCTCACAATAATATGAATAATGAAGATGAATTCCTGTATCGCTAAATATAAGTATTGCTTAGTTGTTTGTGGCTAACTGACTATGTTCACATTTGCAATACTTACATTTTATTAATAAACGTTCTTAATACCTCCTTAGGTTGACTGGTAGTGAATGCCTAAGGCATTAAGTCCGCCTTTGTAATTTTTGTTGCATAAAGTTTAAATAAATAAATAAATATTATTAATATCTGCATTGTAAGATTATTTGGATAAACATGGAAATATATTGGACTGGAACAAACTCCAACTGCTTCTGAATCCGAATTTACAGCTTAAATTATCTAATTCCGTATTTATTAACCACCATCCATTTGTGTTACATATTTACCCGACTGCAAAGAACGGTTATGTTCATAATAAACGCGTTGCGATCATCTAACTTTTTAACAATAGTGGCGATTATCTAAACACCTATTCATTTGTTTCAGGTCATCAACAAACAACATCGGAAGAAATCCAAACTTTGTTAAAAATGTTATTATAGTTATTCAGTGAATGTTTCCTTAAGTGTTCAAAGTGCCAAAGAGTGAGATCATTGTCATGTGACGCACCACAATGTTGAAGATACAAATGTTAGAGTCCATCGTCAGTAATGATGCTGATGAAAATCAGGAGCAACAGTCGAACGGGTGAGTTTTTTCGCATAATTCTCTACAGAAAAAAAGGTGTATTCTGTAAAAAAATCTTGATGAATAGAAATGATGTGAGCGTGAGGTGAATTTTGCAGACTATCACTGCTGGTTGCCATTTACAAGTGTATGTATTTACAGAGGTAGGTAGGTTTGGTTGTCTTTACCAAGTCTGCAAGATAAGAAGTCTAGATCCGCGCAGCAGTAGAATAACCTCGTGTGCTGGGGCCTGTCAAAATTTTGCCTATATTTCGGCACTCGTGGTAGCAGAAAATACCTTAGGGTTTCATTACCAGTAAGCGTTCGAACCGACATAACCCTCCATTCTCCCCAGACGGAGCATATCAATGACGATTTCCACACGAAAAACAATTAAACCGATATACAGGGTTATTTGTAAAACATAGACAACCTCTCAGGACTATGTTACTAACATCATAATCAACAACTTTTGTTCTATGAAATTTAAAAAAAAATCATATTTTTGTTCATCAGATTTTCATACAAAAATAAAAACATTTAAATTGAACGCTCTAAATGTTACGAAGCCTATGCGAAGCAAACGAAAGCGATAGTAAAATAGCGAGGGGACCGGGGTTAGGGCGGTGGGGGTGTTTGTACTTGACCTATTTACAATTTTACGGAAATCCTTCAGTCGGTCATTCACTTCAATGCGCTTGCGTTGCTTGATTCTGTAAAAAATTATAGAACAAAAGTTGTTGTTGATGATGATAGTAATACAGTTCTGCAAGGTTGTCATTGTTTTACAAATAACCCTGTATATGACCGAGATTAAATTTTCCCCAAAATAATTTATACCAGAAAAGGAGAATACCTACAAAGCTTTCAAGTAATAACTACGGAAAATTCAGACGAATAAATATTCATATAAATGTATTGTAGTAATTCGAAATAAAATTTCGAAGAATAATTTAAACTAAAAGCCTGGGAACTAATGGTCTCTTAGCCACGTAAGTACATTGACAAAGGTACTTTGTCCAATTTTAAACAATAGCCCGACATCACAATATAAGCCTTAGATTATAATATTAATATTCAATTAAGATACTGAGTTAACATTGGTGGTAGCAAACAATTTAAGATTAGGTAGTAATCCAAAATCTACAGAATTGTTGATATTCAAGTAAACAATTCAAGAAGGGTAGGTACAGGGGAAAGGGAAGAAAGGAGATTACTAGGTACCAACAATACGTTAAATAATATCGATTTATGCTCTAAATAAACAATACATTTACGATAGCTAATTATGATAATTAAATATCATGGTTGATAAATCAGCAGCCTGCTGGAATATAAGAAATTGTGCCCTCGATGTCTTGCATAACCACGAATGTGTGTGTACCTACATAATACTGTAAAAGTATATTGTTAAATCGTAGGTTTTACCAACATGCGTAGGTAAATGTAAGGATTTACGTATAATACCCGGCACGAGACGTGAGCACAAACTACAAGTTCATATTTGAGCCGGTTACTATACATACATATAAAATCTTTCGCAGAAATAGAATATTTCTTAATATAATGCTCCTGTAATAATACTCCAACCTTCTATACTGGAAACCTCGACCGAACCACAAACTTCCCCAAATGAGCTCGATCTACTAAAAAGTACTAAATAATTGTGACCATTACACTGTGTACCGTTCAGCACAATTCACCGACATTCTATTTCTATTGTACCAAGATATCGATTTCCGTCCAAATAAGCGTCCCGGTGGCGCCGGTATAATTTCGCAAATAACTTTTTATTGGGACATCACAGACCGTTGTTTTCTACCGGGTCATCCGACAGGTTGTGACGACAATTTGTCGCACGGACACGACAAACAAATTAATAAAATTATAGGTACCTACTAACAGTGTATAAGAAGAGGATTTTATTAGATTAATTTTCGTCGGAACAGTTAATTTGGGCCTTATTCTGCGTAATAGCATAAGAAGTAATAGCGTGAAGACCATTATTCAAATATAAACGTCCAGAATCTAGTTGCGATGTCAAAAAATTAGGGTAAATTATACATATTTTTAACAATAATAGCCTGAAATTAAATAGGTACGATATTTTATAGGATTTATTAGAATTGCCCTCTTCTTTTTTAAGGATGTGAAATCATTAAATGACGTCTTTCGCTCTGGGTGGAACGAAAGGCTGTGTCAGAGTTTTACTAAAACCCATCCGTATTCCTCCTAATGCCCTTTTGCGTTCCCTGGTGTTCAAAGTTTGATCTTAATCCGAGTAACCATAAACATCTATCGAACTTAGGAGGCCACAAACATTGGAACTTCAAGTACCTATTATGTTCAAACTTACCAGTAATAATTAAACTTGACCTAAGAGTTTCTCGTCTCCTAATTTGTATTTGGCCCAAAGATACATATAGTACAAACATTCTATTAGTCCAACGATTTTCAGGTGCCACGAAACCGAACCTTCCACTCCATACATTTTCAATTTAACCACGCCCTCACAGCAAGAAGCGAGTGGAAACATTGTTTGCGCTCGTAAAAACTAAATGAAAACATAGCGCTGGGCGACAGGACGACGCGACGTCGCCGTCGCTCGCGTCCGACGGACAAAACAAATTCAACAGCATGTTTTATGGCCCCACCATGAGGGAAAGCCTCGGGATTATAAGTTATAACGCACTCGGATCCTGTTATAGTGTTTTCTTACAAAAGGAATACCATAGACATGGCCGAAGGCCAAAATGACTTTTGGGAGTTGAATAATAAATATTCAGATTTGGAATATACTTACCTGTAGCATTGTGAGGCAAGATAATCTATTGTCAAATACAAATAGTTATTTACCGTAAATAATAGCTTTCTCATTAAAGATCAAACAGAAAGTGGCAAAAGAATTTTGTTTTATATCAATTCGACATTCGAATCCACGTATCTATGCTTTTGTGTTATAAATATAATGCTTCATCGAGGAACTGATGAGAGTGTCATTAGTGCGATGACGTCGTTTGGAATCCTAGGTTCCAATTCCACGACGTGTTTTAGTTTTTGGATTTTGTTTTATTGTAAATCAATGTTTCTTTATTTTAAGTTTAAAAAAAAATGGTAATAATATAATTCAAAAGTGTCAAATCATATACTCAGTAGGGCGTCCAGCTATCGCTAAGCACAAATATATAAATATTGCCAGACTTTCGCTCAGAACAAGGGTACCATAACGGAAAGCTCTTTAGAATACCTTTTACTAATAAGTAATGCCTTTCTAAAGAAACCCATCATCATAGTACAGGGGAAAGCTAACCAGATCCCCTTACTGGCTTCCTGAGTATACACGGACACTCGATTGTTAAACAAAATAGTTGCCTTTACGTTCAATTCGAAAGAAAACTTCGATTGTGAGATTTAGAGCTCATTAAAAACAAAATGGTGTGTAATATAGTGGGTAGATTGAAAATTAATTTGACATTTATTATTTTCTAGTGATGATAGATCATTTGACAAATTAGAATTCAAGAATCGGTAGTATTATTGCGGATAATATCTTAGTTCTAGTAGATAAAAAAATGAGCGCAGAATGTTTAAAAACGTATGGAAAAAAATTATGTACTTGCCTTAATGAGTGTTTGTTTATGTCGTGAGTGTGTTAAAAAGTGCTAACTAGGACGTGCCAGGTTATGGACAGAAGAATGATTTGGGATTACATATTAAAAGGTTTGTGTAATTTTTATTTATTTTATGACACAGTTTTTGTTCGTAAAGTTAAAATTCGTAAATAATTTTAACGTGTGAATGATTTTTTTACTAGTTTTTAAAGATCATCAAAAATATCTTATCCTTTGTCATTCTTGTTATACTTAGGTACGCAGCTTATTTTAATTTTAACAAATAAAATGATTGATTGTAATGTTGATATGCCGTTGTCTGCAATTTCGATGTTATTACATTACATTGCCTCGCATTACTGCCTCGGTAGCCTAGTGGTCCTAAGCGCGAATGCTACGCTAGAGGTCTTGGGTTCGATTCCCAGGTTGAGCAAAAAGTGTTATTGAGTTTTTCTATGAAATTCTGAGTAGCAGCTCGGAGTTAGGATTTGTGCCCGGTTAATGGCAATAGGCTCGCCCCTTATTACATGGGACCTAAATATACCGGCGAACTGTGGGTGTACATTGTTACACCTCTGCCTAACCCTTCGGGGAATACAGGCGTGATGGTATATTATTATTATTTTTATTTACATTACATTATAGTGGACTGATATTTCAGAGATGCATTACTAAAATTTTGTGGATAAATAGAGGAAAATCTAGTTATAAGTATTCCTCTTTCTTTCTTTCTTTGTGTATCACATAGACTGTGACAAACAAATTATTTTTCTTCCTTTTTTTCTGCTCTCAAAATTTCAGCCATGCTAAAACGGTGCAGGTCGGGTGAGTCCCAATCCTAATCCCAATCTTTAAAAATAGATATAACAATATTTTTTAAATTAAATGACGCACCAAACATTGTTCTATATTTCAAGATCTATCCTCCAACCGACCTAGCAAAGTCTCATTATAAGTAAAGCGAATCACTCAACCACAATATCAGTTACGTCGAACGCAAGCCGAAGGCTATTGATTTTAATTTTCTACCGTCGAACGATTCATTAAACCAAGCATACCATTCACACAATTAAGTCTGTTGTACACCAGCCTGCAATTAACTTCGCATTTGCCACTGTTACACAACGGTGTGCCACCGATATTCCGTCCGAGGCAACGAGCCGTGAAATATGACGCTAGAAAAAGCGATCATGTTATTATGCCTTATTTCATGTTTTGTACAGGCGAACACGCATTGAAAATGTCAGGAACAATGTCTGGCATTATAATTAGATCTTGTCTTTTTAATAGTAAGGTTTTTCAAATACTTTGTTGCTATTTATTTTAAGTAATAATTGAGAATAAGCTTAATTACTGAACATTGTTTTTGTCTATATTAGGCATTTTACCTTCTTGTTCCATGAGCAAACAATAGGTTACTTTTATTCCTTCGACTACATTGGAAGAAAGGTGATGTTTTGTAAACAAAACGTACAGCTAGCATCGCGAATGTATCAATAGGAGATCACAAATATTTGTAGTATTGTATGACAATAGTAATTCTGTCAACAGAATCTTGTAATAAAATAAGACATTAGCTACTGATAGTCCGATACTGTTTCTAATTAAGATTGATATCAACTTAAATGAACAGTTTCTCCGACCGCAAAGCACACATAATTAAAGAGTGATGAATCATAAAGTGAGCATAAAGCTGGGAAGGGTAAACTTATTACTGTTCATACACGTGGCCTGTTTAGTCCTACACAATATCTTCCGAAATGGCACAGCCAACTAACTACCACTAAACACATACCACACAAAGTTCAAACATAACTGAACTCAATTTACTCAGCCCGAGCGCTTATAAACGTCAGAGTCTTCCACACTAATCCCAAACATGTACCCTTCGAAACAGGACCCCAGGGTACCGCTGTACCCCAAAATAACCTGTTAGGGACCTTAAATAATAACGGTGAGAAACACAAGCCTTTATAATGATTTCCACAAAGTAAATATGGAGGGAAATCTGTTTTCTAATGGTGAGAAACTAAGAAAGGAAAAGCCGCGTTCTTGATGGCTTTATTTCATTTTCTCTCACACGCCGATATAAGTGTTACTGTTGAATAATAAATTGTTGGATAGTGGGCACTGTCACCCAGTAGTATTGTGGCATTCATAATTTTCTTGCTGACAGGTATATTTAAATTGGAGGTTGAAAGTGCAAGTTTACCACGTATACATATTGTATTATTATGATGGCACTTTTTGTTATATCGCTAATTAGAAAACAACTTTATGACAAGGGAAATATGGTATATTTTGTATTACCTAGTCAAGTAATCTAAATATTTAGACATGTACACCATGTAAAGTATTACAGTTTTAATGTGTTTATGTTTAATTGTTAAAACAAGTCTTTCTTTTAAATATTATCAGTATTATCTTGCAAATAAACGCAATATTAAATATGCAATATTGGTAATCATGAGCATTTGTGTATATGTACTTAAACTTTATTAGTACCTATCTAAGGTCTAAATTGCGTGAAGACATAATTTTAGCACACTAAGCGCACTATTGAAACATTAATTCAATATGGGATGCACAATCCACATGTTTGCAATGGCGTGCAAATAATGACCGTGTGTTAGCCGTGCAAACACTGGGATGGCCCATGTGTTCTGAACTGACCTGTACAACGTGGAATGAGGGATAAAGGGTGATAGATGATACACGGTGCTAATGCTGAGCAAAGCTTAAACCGAGACTCGAACGAGGTATTATTGCAGGGTTGTAAATTAGCCAACATTTTGTAGAATTTGGTTCATACGGTACTTATTATAGGTGTAACGATTAATATAATCAGTTCTTTTTTTTTTCTGTATGTTTCTTCCGCCTAATCTCCTAAACGACTGAACAAATTTAGACGTTTCACTGGCAGACGGCTGATGTTATAATATTTACAAAAAAAAAAGGTAACACAGTCGTTACGGATAGTCAGAAGCCAGAAAGCCGGTTCTACCAAGAGGTACCGTGTGGACCAGTCACTGGGTTGTGGAGGTTCGAACAAGCAGTCACTCCAAAAAACTGGTATTCAGCTGCATCCGGTTAGACGGGAAAGCTGACCCCAACATAGTTGAGAAAAAGCTTAGCAGATGATGAGCTAAGAGACCCGACATTCACACATTCATTCATTCACTCGGACAAAGTCGCGGGCATTAGCTAGTTTATACATACCTACTAAAAAAGATACTGATATTGACCAAATCCAACCACGACAAAGAAGATATTTCGCTAAGCTAAATTTAAGTAACGTGTAAAGAAGCACCACATTGCAAAAATTCGATTGAATTGGCTGACTGTGTAAACTAAATCAGGACTGCATGTAGATGTAGGTCATACGAACGTATCCAACACCTTCATTGCATTTCAAATTCTAGCAGAGATTGTCAATTCAATGCCAATCATCACGGAGAATCACAAATGTACACTGTGCTTGAACATTGTACTAATTTACTCCTAACTGCTTATCCTTGTTTAAGGGGCTAGACAAAAATGAATACACGATTTTTGTTGCAGGAAAACATGATGTGGACTAAGCGTGTCCGTAAACAGGCAAAGCAATTGCTTCATGTGTAAGATTTTCTAGTTCTGTTTAATTAAATACAATATGTTTACCCATTCATCATGTCTGTTTAGGCATTGTGAAACAGCCCTATTGTATTCCTTCTAGACTGCTCACTAGATGTGGCATTTTAACCGTAGCTAAATCTGCATTGTATTCAATGTTTACTGGCAAACTAGTCTTCCGAATCTCGTCGTTTCAATACAGAGTTAACGAGTTAAACGGACGAGCGAGCGTACCTGGCTTGGCCCTTGACCTAGTTGTATCCCTATTGCTCTGCAGAGCCCCGAGTGCTCTCCTCTCTCTGGCTCTGGTAAGACCATCTGCGGCCTGCGGTCGTTCTCTCCACGGAAATCTTTTATCGGTTGCTAGTTAGTTGATATATGATTAATATTTAAATATATTTGCAGTTGTTCTCTTTTATATGCCTTTGCAATAAATTAATCGTTGGTGCACAACTTAGTGAGATCGTTTATGCGCCTATTTTCTTTTAATTTCTGTCACCCTGGTAGTTTGCAAAACCTGTATTTTTATCATTATTAAACTAAGCAGTCAGTCCCTTAAGCACTTAGATCCAGTTCATTTCTGTTTCCCTGGTAATTTTAATAACGTGCGTTGTTTGTTATCGATATGTTTCGTTATTTAATACACATTTCTATACACACCTTGACCATTTGGTGCGTTTCGAGAAATGCTTTTCATTTTCTTGATTGCTCTTCATTTGGTGCGTTTCAAAGTCAACTTCAACGAACTCACTTCTTCAACTCTCTTCGCTCTTTCAACTTTGAAATCACTCTGAGTATGAGATCATTGTATTGTTTTAAGCAAATTACTACAAACACAGTAATAGACATTCCATAGTTATGCAATGCCAACATTTAAAAACATCCCACGGAAAAGATCTTCTAAGCCATTATCTTGTTTATAATAAAGGATAATTCTTAGAGAAAACATCTCAAGGAATTCATAGTGGACCCAAACACAACAACAGACAACTTGTTTTTCTCTATAAAAACCCAAAATGCAAAGGTGTAATAAGAACCACAGCGTATCCTTACATGAGTAGGTCGATCATATACACAGTAACCTATAATATAAAACATACATGGGAAGGGCACAGGTGGCCTCCGGTATTTTCATTTTAAGTTGGGTACTCCCACAGGTACACCTTGGAGAGATATCCTTAATCCTTTCAAAATGATGCAGGTGTGCGTCAACGATGACGAAAATGTGCCTTAGTTTTGGGAAAGTTTTCATAACTATGACAAGGGATCAAGGCAATGTATGCCATTTTAATCCATTGTTGATTGTGTGGCAGTTTTAGTCGTGAATATACATATATCAATATTTTAAAGCGGAAATATTTTTTTGTATGTTCGGAATAGGCTTTGAAGCTACTGAACCGATTTTAACCATTTTTATTCACCAATAGATACCTACGTTATTCCTGGGTAACATAGGTTATATAATATCACGCTACGATTCACGGGAGCGGAGCAGAAACCATAGACGTAACTTAACGCGGGTAAAATAAGTCATGCGGACTATGTTGCGGGCAGAAGCCAGTCTCATTTTAACTATGAATCGCCTGCTTCAGATAAAAAAATCATCACAATATTTAAATCTAGAAAGGTAAACTGTCCAACGCTCATGTGACCGAAGATGCGTTAGACACATCGCCATTAGTACGGTCAACGCATTACCGCATGTCATCGTTATGTGTAACGGTGATTTTTTTATTAACTACCTATCATATGCCTGCTACTTCGATCACGAGAATATCGGAATATGTACCGGTAATCACCGAGTTATTTTATAAATAAAAATATGTATAACTCTAAGTTACTCTCTATGACATCATAGCTATCTGCTAGTGAAAGTCCCGTCAAATTCGGTTCAGCCATTTTCGAGATTAGCCGAAACAAAGACAAAGAATCGTTTTTTTTATATCAGTAGGTACCGTGCAGTCATTTAGTAAAAAGCAATTTTAACATTAACCAGACACATTAATTTTATTTATTCGCATTGATTTGTATTTTGCAGCGTTAAGTGACTAATGCGTCGATGCACAGCGCTTCGTTCGTCATTTATGCATTTTTTTTTTCGGTTGTGCATCTCGCAGTTTAGCCTAGGAGGTTGTTTACTGCTTAACTGGGATTTCCTGTGGATGCCTTAACAATTAAGGCCTCCAGCTAGGGCTGATAAATAACTTACAAACTAAGCAACCACACGCTAAGAACACCCCCTGCGGGGTACGATCCTCGGCTTAGGGCGTCGCTGGGGGAGGGCAGCAAAGGGACAGGCTGGATCGAATTATTTTTAGTGGCTAATTTTTAAAGCTATCAGGGACAATTTTGCGTCTAAGGATTATACTACTAATATTATGGGCGCACCGCAGGGCCCGCGTGGTAGATCACAACCATAAAGCACAGAAGTTTCTGTGATCTATGATTACGGGTCAGTGCACCTCACAGATAAGAGCAAGGTCCCGACAGAGTGGAAACATAATAGGCTGATTATGTAGTAGGCATGTTTTTGCTTATGATTAACTAGCTTCTGCCAGCGACTTCGTTAGCGAGGTTTTTTCACCCACGTTAAGTTACGTCTTTGGTTACTGCTCCTCTCCCGTGTGTCATAGCGTGATGTTATAAAGCCTTAAGCCTTCCTCGATAAAAGTACTATCCAACACAAAAAGATTTTTCCAATTCAAACCAGTAGTTCCTGAGATCAGCGCATTCAACCAAACTCTTCCACTTTATAAAATTAATATAGATTAGGAGGTTAATACTTTCCCGTAGAGAACAACATTGTCTATTGTCGTGATGGTCCAATGGTTAAGGTGCTCACCGGTGATGCCCGAGGTTGTGTGTTCATAACCGGGCACGGACAAGTACCAATGTGACATTTTTTTTTACTTTCTATGTTTATCTTAGACATCGCTGACATCGGTAAAGGAAAACATCTTGAGGAAACCTGGACTTATAATTAATACACGGGTAAGTCTGAAATCACCAGTCCGCCTTGAGCAAGGAAGTAATTAATGCTCGTTCTTATCTGTATGAGAAGAGGCCTTTACGAGAGGACAATAATAGACTGGTATTTTTTATTTGTTTAGAGAATATCATTGACAATCAGTCTCACTAAAGTTTAAGGTCGAAGGAATATAATAGATCACGGCTGGCTATATGACGGGGAATAATAAATTAGATGCGTGTTACCTTAATGCACAGAGTACCTACAAACAAAATTTTGATATCAATAGTAATCGATCATTCTATTTACCACCTTAATAATACTGCGTTACGCTCATAATTTCCTTTGTCACCTGCGTCAAAGGTATAACCTGTCAAAGCCAACGTCTCGTTACAGAGTCACTTTATACCCCTACGGAGGTCGACGAAAATATCGCTTACAAGAAAATATATCCTAAATCGACCAGTTTTACTAGACCTCTGATCAATCGGATAGTTCTTCGATTTCTAGCCGTTTCTAGGCCTCCAGGGACATAGTGGTTCAAGTTATACTGGTCCCATTATATCAAAATAAGTTTACTTATCTATTGGATGTCATGAGATAACTTAGATGACTTGTTTTACAGGTATGTTGCTTAATTTAATGACGTGTATGAAGATACTAGAACTAATTAATAACTATTACCTAACATCAATATCTTATCTATTGGAAAAATTACGATTTAAGATATATTATTTATAACCCCCGACGCAACAACGACGGGGTGTTACGTTTGACGTGTCTGTGTATGTTAGTCTGTGTGTGTGTCTGTCTGTGGCATCGTAGCTCCCGAAAGCATGAACCGATTTTGATTTAGTTTCTTTTGTTTGAAAGGTATACTAGTCGGGAGTGTTCTTAGCTATATTTGGTGGAAATGGGTTCAGCGGTTTCAAAGTCCTCAGCTCTTTTGTTAGCTGCGGTAGGGATTTTTATTTTTCTGTCGTGGGTTACTTAAATTTTTTTATGTTGTGTTTTTTATTCAAACAGAACATATACATTTATTCACTTGTTTTAGGAAAGGTTTCATCGGCGAAAAATGATAGTAGGTAGAAGTCACAAAAACAATTGAAAAAAGAAAACTTAAGATAATATTTCCAAGATATACCCAATGCTTAATAGCCTTTTAAAAAATTTGGAAGAGATTTTGTACCACAACAATTGAATTATTCCTTTTTCTTTTAAAAACTCATTATTATCAAGAGAAAACCGGTGATAAAAATATTGTAACAAATTGTATTTCGTTTGAGTTTGTTTGTTTTATTATTGTACGTCATTAAATTATAATTATATTAGGCAACCGGTCCTTTTGAAAAACTATAGGGGAGGCCTATGTCCCGCAGTGGACGTCCTACGGCTGATGTGATGATGATATGATATGTGATAACTTCCTCCGCCCTGGGAGGGAGGGAGTGTCAGACTTTTACTGACTAAACCCATCCATGTTCCTTTTTGTGCCTTTGTGTTCCGGGGGCGCGGTATCTCTTACGAACAACCCGCAGCCCCGGCAGGCATCGCCCTTGAGTGGCCCCTTCAATAAATTGATGACATCTCTTTGAGGCGCGCGTGGAACACGAACGCGCCGCCGACACGGCCTGTGAGCTACCCATTGCTCACCGTCCACAAGCCGGCGTCAATGGTGGCCGGGAGTCTTCTCGCGACTCCCGACGCCCGGAGCGTCTACCGCGGCGGTTGGGACGGGAGATTCTCTGCCTCAACCGTCCCGCTGCCTCCTTCTCTAGCATTAACGCTTCGCAGAAGGAGGCGACTGCTTCCCATTCCCCGATCGCTCCAAACCACGGCTTGCACGAGTTCGCCGCCGCCGCCGGCGGTGGCCGCCACGACGAACCGGCGATGTTCCGCCCAAGCGGGGCACCCCGGCTCGGTGTGCTCCACTGTGTCCTCGGGGATTAGACATAGGTATTGTAATCTTAAATTAGTTATAAGCCATAAGGAATATCATTATACACTATTATGATATCTAAATAAATAAATACTGAATACACAAAGAATTACCTTGGACAAAAAGAGCAAAATGAAACACTGGGCCGTTTGTAGGTACAAACAAAATATGAAAAAAAATACTTCTCGTTTAAGGGTGAAAAACTATCGACTACCTATTTCACGTTGGTGAATAATAGCAACGTTGGCCGCAAGTTCGTTAAAAGTCTAGAGCTCTTGGAGTTTAAACTTTTAATTAAAAATCCTCATAAAAGACAGCCCCTAACCTGTATCGAATGCTATTCATGGGCCCGCGGTTTGTGAAAGTATTGAATTGATTTTTTACGAAAAAAGTGTAACCAATTATCTATATGTACTTCTTTTTATAATCTATATTTTCTGTAAAGTTCTTTTTTATTTGTTTGAGGTAATGGGGTCTAAATTTCCTATGGATTTTCCAAAAATATTCCTTAATACAAACCTTAATATGAACACAAAAAAAAATGAATCAGGCAAATGATTCAGCCGTTCTCGAGTTTTGCGCTTAGTTACGTATCTATTTACTTGGCTTTCGCAAGTTGTGCAGAATATAAAGCAGTTGACATACTATTTGCTACCCTTGGGTTCTAGATTTGCGAAGAAAACAAATCTTGAATACTGGACTAGTTGCACAGTCGGTTGCTTTTAGAGAAGATTTTTAATTCCCAGACTTTTGTCTAGACCACATTTTTTATAAAATCCCCTTGATTTGAGATTTCCAAAATTATCATAGTTATAATTTATCTTAAGGCGCACACGAGGCTTGTTAAAAATTACCATTACTTTTTTACAGTACCACAAAATGTAATGACGGTTACAAAACGTTGCTTTCTTAATAATGGGCTTGATTATATTTTTATTATGTTCACTGATGAAACCAAAAGTGCGATTTGCGCAATGTATGTAGGTAACAGCTTTATGTCATTACATTTTGTATGTATTTTGTGGATGGCTGAAGTAGTTACCTTGTTTTGTTTTAAACAAACCTTGAATAATTATTAGAATGACGCAACCATGCTCTAAATTTGACTGCTCTTAAATGCAAAAGTTTGTTATTTAATGACGTCAGGGGTGGCAAGTGTGAGTTTCTTCGACACACGTTCGATTCAGGTTTCTCCTAGTGACCACCAGGTGGCGCTATAACTTTTCCCATATAAAATTCTAACGCGCTCGCAATCGAACGTGAATGAGAAAACTTACACTCATTCAGTGAACGGCAGAACGGATCTGTATGAAATTTGGCGCAGAGATAGATTATAGTCTGGAATAGCACATAGGCTACTTTTAGATTATATTTCAAATTTGACCTGGGCGAAGTCGCCGGTTGAAGCTAGTATTTTTTATAATTAGATTAATAAGAACTTATTAAAATTGATCTTCATCTCTCTCTTCAAGCGTGGCGCAGATCGCGTAGGTAGGTATGCGCCCTAATACTTGTGTGATTAATAAAACCAGCAAGGAATATCCATGTCAAAGATATTACAAACACTGCCAAACCATATTATTGCTCCAATATCAGAAAATGAGGGCAAAAGGTTCGGGTTTCACAATATCACAAAATCCTACCTATTCTTATCTACTAGCAAACTGCCCGCAACTTTGACCGCGTGGCGTATTTCACCCGCCTTTAGTTACGTCTTTACTGCTCCGCTCCCGTAGGTTATAGCTTGATGTTATATAGCCTCTGTTATTTGGGAATAATGTGGCTATCTATTAGTGAAAAAATGGTTAAAAATGGTCCAGTAGTTTCGGAGCTTATTCGGTACAAACAAACAAACAAATCTTTCCTTTTTCTAGTATTAGTATAGATGCTTACCTAGATATCTGCTTTGTAGTGTATATATATAGTGTAAGTGACACGACCCACAGAATTTAATTAGGTAATCTGGCTCACCGGTAACCTCGAAGGTAAGGGTCAACGATCACAAATCTATTGAGAATAGAAACAAATGTAGGCACTGGGAATAATACTGGCGACCACAAATTATAGACAGCCGGTATTAGAGTAAATCACAATTAGATGTACTTACCTGCGAACCTTTCCGTAGAAAGGTAAAAGATTGAGTAAATAAGTACTGGGTAGTAGGTACCTTACTAAAACATTCTCTTAAATAAAAAGGTAGACATGGATAACGTTGATGGTTAATGGTTAATATTTCACTCTATCCCTTGCGTTTTTTTTTGTTGAGTATGGGAAATCATCAAATGACTTTAGCCGCCCTGGGCGGGGCGGGAGGGAGTGTCAGACTTTTACTGTCTAAAACCCACCCATGTACCTTCTGGTGCCCTTTGCGTTTCGAGAGCGCGGTATCTCTTTCGAACAACCCGTAGCCCCGACAGGCACCGGTCCTGGGTGGCCCCTATACTTGCTGTTCTTTGATATATCTTTTGTCAGCACACTAGCTCTTGCTTGCGACTTTGTCCGCGTAATATTGGTAATCGTAAACACGACGAAGAAATAAAAAGTAGCCTACCTATGTCCTTTTTTGGGGTTCAAATTTACCACGTCACAAATTTCATCAAAATCGGTTCAGTGATTTAGCAAGACTTATCAGACAGACTCATAGTTACTTTTGCATTTACAATGTAAGTATGAATAATAGGTAATACCTACATAGAATCAGAAACAGTCGACCCTTAGGTCTTCAGAAACTTACAAACACCTTACTAATATTGTGTTGTCAATTCCTTCATACACAATGTTACAAAACAAAACACAAAATTAAAATTTTAAGTAACCCCCGACAGTAGAATAAAGATCCCTACCGCAGCTAACAAAATAGGTAATAACTTTGAAACCGCTGAACCGATTTCCATCAAACATAGCTAAGAAGAACACTCCCGACTTATTCACGTTTTAAACAAAAAAAAACAAAATCAAAATCGGTTCATGCGTTCGGGACCTACGATGCCACAGACAGACAAACACACATACACACACAGACACGTCTAACTTATAACAATACCCCGTCGTTTTTGCGTCGACGGTTAAAAAGAGAAGTAGCCCCAGCCAACTTATACCCAACTAAAGCTAAAATTTACCTATGATTTTGACTCAAAAAATTAAATCCAAATGAGATCATGTTACAAGCTCGGTCTGCCATACTCCGAATTAGGCGCAGTCATCTAATAACAATGTCTGCCCTAGTTTACCCAGTTATTATAAAATCCAGGGTGAATTACATTATTTATATACATTGAAGATTAGGCCCGGCCCTGTGCCCGGTCATAATAAACCCTGGCCAGATTTTCTGTATTGAACCAGTGTCAGGGATTTAAGCTAGAATTTGTAGCCAGTATTAGTGTGAATAAGAGTAGAATGTTGATATAAATAATACCAGCCTATTATAGCTCCACTGCAGGACAAAGGCCTCTTATCATACAGAGAAGCCACGAGCATTGATCACCACTCTTGCACAAGACAGATCGGCGGTTTCATTTATATTAAGTACTAGCGATCTGACTGAGACTTTGTCCTCGTGTGTTATTTTACCTGCGTTATGTTACGTCTTCGTTACTACTCCGCTCCCGTAAGTCGTAGCGTGATGTTATATAGCCTATGTTGGTGGATTTTTTTTTAAATAGGTTCAGCAGTTTCAGAGCCTAAACGTTATAAACAAACAAACAAAAAAATCATCATCATCATCATCATATCATCAGGCCTGTATTCCCCGAAGGGTTAGGCAGAGGTATAATAATGTACACCCACAGTTCGCCGGTATGTTTTGGTCCCATGTAATAGGGGGCGAGCCTATTGCCATTAACCGGCCCAAATCCTAACTCCGAGCTGCTACTAAGAATTTCATAGAAAAATCCAATAACACTTTTTGCTCGACCTGGTAATCGAACCCAAGACCTCTAGCATAGCAGTCGCGCTTAGGACCACTAGGCTACCGAGGCAGTTCAACAAAAAAATCTTTCCACTTGATAATAATTATCAGTGTAGAATGTAGATGTGGAGTAGATAAGTCTTGGTTTCCTCACGGTGGTTTCCCTCACCGAATCTAGTCAGTGTGGTCCAAGATAACTATGATACCTACCATACAAAAACTATTAAAACGTACTAAAAATCTTATTGTGCCAAGTTATTGATTTACCCATGAAATATCATTTTTAAGCTGCCTGGTAAGTACTTTAGTTTTCTATCGTCAATAGCATCAATAGTATTCAGTCAATGCCATCTACCGGTAATTACAGCACACTAAAGTAATGTAATATCTAGTGTGACGTGTTTTATAAAAGTTATGACCAATAGAATCGATGTTGGAGCAGCAGGTTTAGATAAGTTCCGCTAGATGGCGGTATTCTAAGTATTACAATAGGAACCTATTTTAATTTTTTGTAAAGTATTAAAGTTACTTCGAAGTCGGTAGACAACCATCGTTATTTTAAAATGTTATTTTTTAAAATAAGTATAAACATTTACTAAGAATAAAATATTATTCTAGTGGTAAATTTAGACTACCTATAACAAACTAAACTAACCCGCTATAACTAAGCCGTAGTTATCGTTTAAACCACGTATTAGCATTGGATTAATTTTATTACCAAACATGGGACTTGGATAATGCTTAGAAGTTTGTTTCTGTCTCAGAGTTTTGTGGAGTTGCGTGAAACGATTAATGGTCGCGGTAACTTGCGGTTATGCGACATTACTTGGTTGCTTTGAAAACTTACTATCCAGCGGTTTAGTAATTAACATTGCAACTTGTAAGATAGTTGGATGAAATGGTCTGACAATTTAACTGAGCTTAATTTTAAGATTTAAGTAGTGATAGGTACTAATTTGCGGCATGGAATTAACTACATTGAAATGTAGGTACCTAACTACATGCTTAATATCACAGGGCCACATTTAGAAACGAAACATATACTCCTTTTTGTGTAAAAGAATATATATTTTTTAAGATTGCAAAAATAATTAAATTTTTGAGTAATTCCGGAAAAAAATTAAATAAACGTTTAGGTATTTTCAATAAAATAAGTCCCTACTACCTAAATTTGTCGATAAAAGTGAGAAAAAGAATTTTTTTGAATGCGGCAATAAAATAGCTACTTAAATACTGAATAATTAAAGAATTTATGTAAAAAATTACCTATTTTAATTTATATTTATTTATTTGACTACGTGCTTATAAAAAATCTGATATGCCTCCCCCCCCGGGCCAGAACTTGGGACTCCTATGGTATATTCGGTACGTCTGAGAATAGGTCGTAAACTATTTCTCTGCCTACCCCTACCTAGCTGACAGAACAAACGCGTGCAGCGTCGGCGGCCCAAAAACCCAGTAAGGAACCCAAAAGCTTAAAAATCAACTTGACATTTGTGCTCACGACTCGTGGCGACTACTATAAAAGACTAAGTATAGTACGATTCGATCATAATTATTATAGTTAGTACGGGTGACCACCTTAAGACGTAATGACCACGTTTGTTCCGGAAAACAAAATAGGTACCTACTAAACCTACATAATCTACTTACATACCTACTATATTATTTATCATAGACAAAAAATCTTCAAAGCTTTGTCTCTGTATTGTTTCCCAAGCGTGAAACTTAACTGAGAGTAACGTTTTAATTAATTAACGTGACTTCCCTCTGTTCTACTAAGTACATCTCCGACTTGAACCTTATTAGTTTCCCGTATATCGCATGGTTTTGATTGTAATGGAAAAGGGTCCTATGTGAGATTGCCGGTAATTTACTCCTTATGCATGAATGTCAGAAAGGGCCTGTTTTACCACCTTCAAATAACACACACATACCATCACGCCTGTATTCCCCAAAGGGTTAGGCAGAGGTGTAACATTGTACACCCGCAGTTTACCGGTAAGTTTAGGTCCCATGTAATAGGGGCGAGCCTATTGCCATTAACCAGGCCCAAATCCTAACTCCGAGCTGCTACTGAGAATTTCATAGAAAAACCCAATAACACTGTTTGGTCGACCTGGAAATCGAACCCAAGACCTCCAGCGTAACAATCGCTCTTAGGACCACTAGGTCACCTAGGCAGTTGAAATAAGTTGCTAATTCTATTACCTACTTAGCAAAACATTATTATAATCATTTAGATATGATGATAGTGATGATATAGTAGTCGCCACGACTCGTGAGCTCAAACGTCAAGTTCATTTTATGGGTATTTGGGTTCCTACATAAACTCACGCCTTTTTCCCATGGGGGTAGGCAGAAACCACAGAACGCCACCTGCTACGATCCTTACATACTTCTTTCGCCTCGTCCACGTTCATACATCTGTTCATACAAGCACGCCGGTTACGAGTACTGCGCATGCGACCTTTTTGAAGCACCCTACCTATTAGGTCAGGGTAGGTCTTTCTAGGGCGTCCTCTCCCGGCGTTGCCACTCACATCTGCCATATAAATCCCTTTTGTTAGTCGCCTTTCACTCATTCTGTCAACATGACTGAACCATCTAAGCATACTCTTTTCTACCTTTGTCACTTCCTTTGGGGTCCGTTCTGGGTTTTTATGGCGCCGACGCTGCACGCGATCGGTTCGTCTGACAGACCAATCGCGTGCAGCCTGTCGGTTACTATACCAGCCTATTATTGTTCCACTGCAGGGCTAAGACTGCTTTCCATATAGATAAGCCAAGCATTGATCACCACGCTTGCTCAGGACTGATTGGCGATTTCAGACTTAGGTATATTCAATTTAAGTTCAGGGTTCCACACGAGGTTTTCCTTTCCATACCGTCGTCAATGATATAGATAAACTTAGAAACTACAAACGAATTGATAACGTCACGTTTGGTACTTGCCCGGTATCGAGCCCGCATCTTTATGCATGGGAGGTGGGCGGCTTAACCCCTCATCCATCATGACTTAACTTTGATTAATTGAAAGATGATCGTAGTAGAGTGCGTATCTTAGAATCCAACCCTTCTTTTCACTTGTTCTGATGACCAACTGTAACTTATTATTTTATTACTAAAGCAGCGGTTCCCAAAGATTTTCGGTTCTTGGCGCGGCGCACTTACCTATAGGTTCTTTATTTTGTTTCGGCGTCTTAGCTAGTCGAAATTCAGGTAGATACAATGATACCTACTGTTATATATGATGCTGAATTTAAATATTCAGCGAGTGTGTGAGTGATACCTGCGGCAATCACGATTTTAACTGTTTATTTTGTAGCCATGAGTACCTAAGGAATGGTAAAAAGTGGCGACTGTTTGAGCTCTTCTCTACAGTGCACCAAAGCGCTGCGGCGCGGCTTTTTTTTGTTTTTTTTTTTTTTCTATTTGGGGGGTGGGAAATCATCAAATAACTTCTCCCGCCCTGGGCAGGGCGGGAGGGAGTGTCAAACTTTTACTGACTAAAACCCACCCATGTTCCTTCTTGTGCCCTGTGCGTTCCGGGGGCGCGGTATCTCTTAGGAACAACCCGCAGGCCCGGCAGGCTGCGGCGCGACGGCGGCGCACACTTTGGGAACCCCGGACTTAGAGACATAATACTTTAACTACTCATGAGTACTGAGCTGGTAACTAATATTTTTAAGTCGTTAACTTCAACGTAATGGAACAAAGAAATTCACACGTTATGGCTCATTTAGTTTCGAGAATGGATACGGTTTCGGGTTGTTGAAGAAAGTGGACATCTGCGAGACGTTTTGTTGTTATTTCTTAAAATAATATTTATTATATGGCCACCCTTCATTTTTGTCATAAATGTAATTATGTATTTACTATATGACTAGAGGGTTTGATATGACTACTGCAAAATTTTGTTCCTTCAATTCTTTGTTTGTTGTTTCTCCAATGATGCAAAGGTGAATGCAGCTCCACGCTAAAATGTAGCTGTATGATTTGGTTTCATGTTTGTATCATGTACCTATTAACACTAGTTTTTACGGTACTAACCCTATGAACTTTGTCCGAAATAAAAGTTTTATTATTATTATTTATTATTAATAACCTACCTATTTAGGTGGAAGCCATATTATCACTAAATTCTAATGATGGGCACACCTGCCCTATAAGTATGTCTTATAATAATATCTGTGTTTTATTTCATACGTAGGTTATTAATATTATTTTATATAATTAGATTTAGGAGGTAAAAGTTGTTTCCACGTTGATTTTTAACGTATTATGATTTGTAAAATTATTGTTGCTCCAACAACCCAAGCTTTTGCAAATAAATTATTCCTTACATTATGAAGTTAGCTGATAGGTATGGGGCAATTAAGTTCATCCAAAAGTTGTAGCAATAGGTAAGATTTAACATAACCGGAAGCGTTTCAGAAATAGATCGGCTGTCTGTTCAAAAGAATTTAGACCCTTTTTATTTCGGCTTCTTTTTACTCATTTACCAGACCCTTAAAAAGAATTGGCTTTAAAAGTCATTTCCTCTTTCAATATGGGCAAAGGAAAAAATCACACCCACCTGGTTAGGCGCGTGGCAGGCCCTTTCCGGTAGCTTCCCCTAGCTATTAATCGACCAATTTTAAAATACTTCAATAAAACATGATACTACAGATAACGGTGGTGCACTTTAAAGTGGCAGGGTTATCAAATTTACCGGTTTATTTTCTTTATAATTTAATAAGGAGGCGCGTGTCGGATGTCCGATTGTGTGTGTTCAGGTACTGTGACGTACTTATAACAAGTTTTTGTTGTTTCAAATAATAATGCACACCGGTGAATTATGTTTAAGTAAGAACTACTTGCCAGATGTTTAAAGTCTCGTAAAGTATCACATTTTCATAATTTCTTATAATACTTTTGGAACGGAAATAAGAACTTGTTTTGTCAATTCCCAAAGAATAAGAACCATTTAATATTATTGAATAAAAAATAAAGGCCAATGTCCAAGCTATTATAATTGAAGATTTGGTAAGTCCGAACAAAAAAATTAAAGCCAATATTCTACTTTTCTATGCCTACAGATATTAATAGAAAAGGCGCGGTCGTGTTGAAAAAAGTTGTACCATTTCCAATCACACAAAAGTTGGAAACAGTTGTTTGGGATACAGTTAAAAACTTTAAAACCGTTTTTCAAAAGCTGAATTTATTCAGTCTAATGGAAAAGTATAAAAAGAACTGTTGAGGCATAGAAATAACACCATAAACTAGAAAAATACATGGAGCATGCGCAATGCGCTTAGCTATTTTCTTTTTATTTTTTATTGAACTAATCGCAACTTTTAACGATAATTTTTTTATTGCTTTTAACATTTGAACCGCCGCAGAATCATGTCGGATTTGGAGCAAGATTTATGGCATTTAATTCAGAGCATAAAAGGGTTTAAAAAACACGATGTTATTGTTGTATGAAGAGCTCTATTGTCGGCAATTTCGTTTCTTTATTTACGATAATGCACAATTTTCACGCACCATTTATATTTTACTATCGGTTTATCGCGTTAGACTTTAGAGGAACGACAGCTCCTGCTCATTGTGTTTGAAAATTTAATTTTGGAAGCTTGAAAAATAATAATTACCTACGTAGATGGTATCTATTGTTGATGATTTTGGTGCGAATTCTGAAGAAATGTTGAAAAATTTAATAAAAATAGCCCTTTTTTAAAGGATAATTTCGTTTATTTTTCAAACATAAAACTTAAATAATAATTAGATTACAAACTATGTACAGTTTATATAAAAAATAACTGATCGACTCTTAACATGACCAAACGGTTGGCCTCTTCTTGGGCCAAAGAATCAGCACTGCCATACAACATGCCAATGCTGCCAGCCATTTGTGCACGTCCCATTGACAGCGATGCAGATGATTTTTTTGATGCCGTATTGTTTTAATAATAATCAATTATTTTATAATTGTTGTTTTGGATTCTAGAATTCTTGTCACATAAACACTTAAGTCATAATGATTTTATAGTACTTAAAACAGAACCTTTGTGGATTTGATACAAAGGCATTGAATCGATTATAATTTGCACACTATCTAGTATCATCTGTAAGTGAATTTAAGCGTTAGTAATGAGCACATATGTAAGTATAGAATACCACTATGGAAGGATCTAAGCATACTAAATAAATAAATTTTAAAAGACTAGCTGTTGCCCGCGACTTCGTTCGCGTTCACTATTTCATTGGTTTCAATTTTGTTTTCGCGTAACCCTCTTTTTTTAAATTAAAATAAATACAATTTCTAAACTAAAAGTAGCCTAAATTACTTTAGTTAGCTAAATTAGCTATCAGCGAGTAAAAGTCCCGTCAAAATCGGTCCAACCGTTTCAGAGATTAGCCGGAACAAACAGACAGACAGACAAAAATTTAAAAATGTTTTTTTTAATGTTAGTACCGTATATAGTTTCATATGCATTTAGCGAAAAGCTGTTAATTTGATATTACAAACAGCCCCTTAAATTTCATTTATTTGTATGGATGTATAATTACGGTCACCGATCTTCAGATATTTTCGACTTATATAGTCTGAACTGCCCCGTTGCTCTCGTGGTCGCAAGCGCGACTGATGAGCGCGGGGTCCCGGGTTCGATTCCCAGGTCGGGCAAAAAGTATTATCGGGTTTTTCCATTAGGATTTGCTCAGTAGCCCGGAATTTGGAAGTTGGTGGTGTGACACCCCCGTCTCTCGGAAAGCACGTAAAGCCGTTGGTCCCGGCTGTCATTCGTAGATCTTTGACAGTCGTTATGGATAGTGAGAAGCCAGAAAGTTTGACCATCAGTCTAATCAAGAGGTAACGTGTTGCCTAGTAACTGGGTTGTGGAGGTCAGATAGGCAGTCGCTCCATGTAAAACACTGGTATTCAGTTGCAACCCGGTTAGACTGGAAGCCGACCCCAACATAGTTGGGAAAAGGCTAAGCAGATGATAGCCAAGTACAAGTTACCCACCTACTTGCGTAAAAATCGTGTAACAGGAAGATACCTATCATGTAAACAATTTTTCATTACAACTTTTTCGTAAAAAACACTGTAACAATGTATGCAAATTGGATGAGCCCAATTTATTCATTAGATGCATGGGTACCGTCCAAACAAGAAACAGCAAACATTATTTTGGACTCTAAATAACGGGGAGATGTTTTGCATAGCGTTTTTAATTAGTGGACGCACACGTGAACAAAGGGGACTGAGATTAACAAAGGACTAGGTTAATGGTATCATGTTACTTAGCATTAACCGAGGTAGGTAGGTTTTTTCTTACTTTATCCTTGTTTATATATGAGTATACATAATGAATTTAAAGCTGTGTACAGTCAACAAAGCTATTTGGTATACAGCTTACGTGCAATTACTTTTAAACAATGTTGTGAGTGTGCTGAGCAGACAATTCTTTTACATCACTCTTTTAGGTGTGTCGTAAACTTAAAGACTTACTACGCATACAATAGACATAAATATTGGCAGTGTAGTAGAAAGACGAATAATTTTGCCTGTATACCAAATAGCTTTGTTGACTGTACTTTTTTTTTTTTTTTTTTTTTTTGGTGGGTGGGAAATCATCAAATAACTTCTCCCGCCCTGGGCGGGGCGGGAGGGAGTGTCAGACTTTTACTGACTAAAACCCACCCATGTTCCTTCTTGTGCCCTTTGCGTTCCGGGGGCGCGGTATCTCTTGCGAACAACCCGCAGCCCCGGCAGGCATCGGCCCTCAGTGGCCCCTTCCTTTTGCTGACATCTCTTTGAGGCGCGCGTGGAACACGAACGCGCCGTCGACACGGCCTGTCGTTATGCAACGTAAGGACGGTGAGCTACCCATTGCTCACCGTCCACAGGCCAGTATCTACGGTGGCCGGGAGTCGTCTCGCGGCTCCCGACGTCCGGAGCGTCTACCGCGGCGGCTGGGACGGGAGAACCGCTGTCTCAACCGTCCCGCCGCCTCCTTCTCAAGCATTACTGCCTCGCAGAAGGAGGCGACTGCATCCCATTCCCTCTCGCTCCGGACCATGGCTTGCACCAGGGCCGGACGCGAGAGTTCGCCGCCGCCGATGGCCGCCACGAGGACTCGGCGATGCTCCGCCCAAGCGGGGCATACCGCCACGGTATGCTCCACCGTGTCCTCGGGGCGATCCACACAATGGTGACACCCGGACGTTTCCTCCCGCCCGATGAGGTGCAGGAACCTCCCGAAACACCCGTGTCCGGTGAGGACCTGCGTCAGGCGGTAGGTGAGGGCGCCGTGGCGCCTCTCCAGCCACTCCTCAAAGAGGGGACTTACCGCCTCTATTAAGGCGTGCCCATGTTGACTGTACTTGGCAACAACTTTGAAAGCAACACTATCGAGTATCAAGGCGTGCAAAATCTTTACTAATACCTACATGTAATAAATCTGAAGAGTTTTTTTGTTTGTGTTTTCTTTAATCTCTGGAACTAACAAACTTGGAGAAAATATTTTGTATACCTATAATAGCCAGATTCGCGAGGAATTGTTATAGGCTATAAATATAACATCACGCTACGACCCACGGGACCGGAGCAGTAATCAAAGACGTAACTTAACGCGGGTAAAAAACACCACGGGGACGAAGTTGCAAGCAGTCATTTTGTGTTATGTACTTACATCGGGGCAGGCGAACATTGTTGGGAATCAATAAATAATTTCAAAACCAATTGGGTCCGTAGGGCAATTGTTTTTGACATCAACTAAATAGGTAGATAAAACTCAAGGTTCACTCTAAGGTTGACTGGTAGAAAATGCCAAAGGCATTAAGTCCGCATTTGTACAGTGTATTATTTACATTATGTGCAAAAAGTTTTAATAAATAAATAAATAAAACTCACACATAGTTAAACGTACCTACGTACGATTCTAAAACAGTATTTTTTTACAGTATTTTTTTTGGCAAAAGGCTCGCCCCCTATTACATGGGACCTAAACATACCGGCGAACTGTGGGTGTAGATCAGTACACCTCTGCCTAACCCTTCGGGGAATACAGGCGTGATGGTGTGTGGTGGTGTGTGTATTTTTTAAATATGGAATTTGGTTATTGCCATAGATTCCTATTTATTGCTAACTAATTTTATTCTACAGGAACAATACACCCACATATGACACAAATTGAAAATAAAAATTATGTTATATTAACAGAACACGTTCGCGATATTTTTTTTTTCAATAATCTTCTGTGTGATACGAACCCAGTCTGCGGCGGAATACTCGGACCGAAACAATACAAATAAATGCTAAACCTCTGTTTGATTTGCCGGCTCACGTACTCTATTCATAAAAGGGGCTAGTTTTCGATGGCGGCGATAAAAGAAAGTATTTACACTGTTTTTTGCGAACATCAATAGATTTAGCGACCGCAGACAATGGTATTGTGTTCTGTTAGTTTTACCTGAGGCTTGTTTTTTTTTGGGGGGTGGGAAATCATCAAATAACTTCTCCCGCCCTGGAAGGGGCGGGAGGGAGTGTCAGGCTTTTACTGACTAAAACCCACCCATGTTCCTTCTTGTGCCCTTTGCGTTCCGGGGGCGCGGTATCTCTTACGAACAACCCGCAGCCCCGGCAGGCATCGGCCCTCAGTGGCCCCTTCCTTTTGCTGACATCTCTTTGAGGCGCGCGTGGAACACGAACGCGCCGTAGACACGGCCTGTCGTTATGCAACGTAAGGACGGTGAGCTACCCATTGCTCACCATCCACAGGCCCGTATCTACGGTGGCCGGGAGTCGTCTCGCGGTTCCCGACGTCCGGAGCGTCTACCGCGGCGACTGGGACGCGAGAACCTCTGTCTCAGCCGTCCCGCCGCCTCCTTCTCAAGCATTACTGCCTCGCAGAAGGAGGCGACTGCATCCCATTCCCTCTCGCTCCAGACCATGGATTGCACCAGGGCCGGGCGCGAGAGTTCACCGCCGCCGATGGCCGCCACGAGGACGCGGCGATGCTCCGCCCAAGCGGGGCACACCGCCACGGTGTGCTCCACCGTATCCTCGGGGCGATCCACACAATGGTGACACCCGGACGTTTCCTTCCGCCCGATGAGGTGCAGGAACCTCCCGAAACACCCGTGTCCGGTGAGGACCTGCGTCAGGCGGTAGGTGAAGGCGCCGTGGCGCCTCTCCAGCCACTCCTCAAAGAGGGGACTTACCGCCTCCACCTGAGGCTTGAGGTGTTCCGTACATTTTTTGCTAAATTGAGTTATTTATGTTTGTAGGACAGACAATACTAATGTTTTCTATAACAGAAGCTTTAGTGATTTTCTCAATTTAAAAGCTAAAAAAACAAACCTTGTTCCTTCTAGGTATTTAGATCTTGTCTTTACGATTTTCAGATTATTCATCATGAATATTAAAGTTGACTATGCCAACCTCATGTTTAATCTTATGAAGCTAGATCATGCACTGAAGCCTATAAAACATGGGCAGATTAAAAAAAAACGTTTATATTTTTCTTTTGTTTGTGCCCTAAAAGAAACTACAAGCCTAGACTCTGATCTCTTTCTTCATCAATATTGACATAACTAATAGGTACCACATATCATTTCAGCATGCAAAAAAAAACAATTTGAATTTCGAACTACTAACAATTTAATTTACCCACTAACTTTAATTGTTGACACAGTATAACAAAAAGCAAACTATAAAAGTTTTAAACGCCAGTTTCACCATATTGTTTGCTCAAAAAACACAGCATGATGCTTCAAAAACATACAGCTTATAATTACAAAACATGTAATAATTTCGTATAACAAATAGTTTCAAATAAAATCCACCACCTACCTATATGCAAATCATTACAAATTAAAAACGACCTCTAATTTAGGGGGTATTTTTTCTTACAATCTAAACAAAAGTTAATAAGTTGATTGTAGGGGTTTCTGGTTTTGTTTAAAACTTACTTTACGTGGAACGAATAAAGCCTAAATTATAATGGGCGATTTGTAAGCCTGTATTATAAGTTATTGTTTTGCTAGTGAGTGTAAAGAATAAAAAAGTTACTTACGGTTTGTCTAAGTAATTACTACCACATTAGTGCAAGAGTACGTTGACTTCTATAGTGACAAATCGCACGACAAAAATCTATATATTATTATCATTAAGCTTAAGAGATTTTTTTTTGTTTGAACAATTAGGATAATCTCCGGAACTTCTTTTGCTAATACTTTTATTTTATTTTAACTGCCTCGGTAGCCTAATGGTCCTAAGCGCGACCGCTACACTAGAGGTCTTGGGTTCGATTCCCAGGTCGAGCAAAAAGTGTTATTGGGTTTTTCTATGAAATTCTCAGTAGCAGCTCGGAGTTAGGATTTGTGCCCGGTTAATGGCAATAGGCTCGCCCCCTATTACATGGGACCAAAACATACCGGCGAACTGTGGGTGTACAGGGACACCTCTGCCTAACCCTTCGGGGAATACAGGCGTGATGGTATGTATGTATGTTTTATTTTATTTTATTTTTATTCTTAAGAAAAAAAATCGTAAAAATAATAACACAAACGCAGTCGCCGACAAATGCTGGTAGTGGCACAATTGTTAAAATTGTCGGTTACTTTTTGGACACACGAAAACGACACAGCACTGATTTCCTAGTTCTTCTTGAACAGCTTTTTCTGCGCCCTATTTGCCAAATATTTATTTACAATAAAATAATACCATACCCAATCACTATTCAACCCTTCATTGCATCTTTTGTGTAAATGTAAATTATTAAAACACAAAAATAATACCTTTGACTTTGACACTAGCTGTCAGTCACTGACAACAACAAATGTCATAATGCAAATCAACTTTTTTTTATTAGAGAAAGATGCGCCGACGCGGCATTGTTATGCCAATTGCGTTCCCTCCCGGCACCATAAATGACAATGATAATGAACGTAGAGCCCACAAAATGTTTGTGTTATTTCTGCGTTATGGCACTATTACTCATGTACTACCAAAACAATTGGCTGTAGGTGAATATTTATTTTACAGGAAAACATCTGTCATAATTTGCGGTACCGATTTTTAAAATATTGTGATTTGCGATGGGTGTATAGTACGTACGTAAGTTAAAGAAAAATTAAGTCTTCATTTAAGTCTGGTTTTATTAAACCAGACTTAAATGAAGACTTAATTTTTCTTTAACTTACGTACGTAAAGACGTACCTACTGAGGTATTCCTCAGTAGGTACGTCTTTCAATATTAAAAATGAGTTACTACGGTGAACTACAATTACAATAAAAAAAAAATTAACTCCTTGTGTGCTTACAGACCTACGTTCAGGAAATAATCTTGAAAATGCGAATATTTTACTCCGGTGTCAGTTACAAATCATTTTATGATTATTCCACAAAATAATAATAAAAGCGTGACAACCCTACAGTTTTCGCTGAACTGTTCCGAAATACGTCGAAAGGTCGACAGAGGGCGCGCGCGCATTGTCACCGCGCATGATAGATTACTGTCATATTCAAAGTATCACCTATAGATATGTAAATTATCTTTCCTACGTCCTCGTATTGTCACAAATATATTTCAGGGGGCACAAATCGAACTAAATAATAATAAAAAAAACCTTTTATTTAGACACAAATTGTCAAGTCCTAATAGAATTTTTACCGATATTATTTTGCCAAAAATAAATTTATCAATTTCGGTATCGAATGATATTATATTGTAGTTTTAACAATAAATAGATTACAAATACTGGGTTGATTGACATGTATCTCCCTTCGTTCGGTGATTGATAACTGATAGATATTAAAAAAGGGTTTGAAAGTGTGCTATTTAATGGTTAATAAATGATGATCAAATAACACTGAACCCTGAATTGCAACTAAGCTGCACCAATATCCCTAAAGTTTTGTTACTTTTACTTTCATTACCTATGCTTACACGTTAAAAGTATTACTTTTATTGATAATGATTGATAGGAACGTCAAATCTGACGTATGAAACTGTTAATTCATTAAGGTGATGCGCCGTTGCAGCTGGACAGAAATGTATTTACTAAAAATACTACGAATTATGCGAAAACTTATCTTTAAACGTTACGACGATGTAAATATAGGTAAATAATAATATTTACTAAATAATTCCAGACATAAACACAATTTAACTGTCATTTATTACCTAATGTACGCAAATAGTTATAATCATCGTAAACTCTAATCTTAAAGTTCACATTAGTCGTAATTAGTTATCACAAAATTATGTAAATTGATGACTAACATTCCAGATCACATGCTTGCACAGCACGCCGACTCGAATATAAATCCTCACTTATCATATCTCCAACGCATTCAAAATATTGTCCCAGTATATCTCCGCCCAGGCGCTAGCGAGCCCCTCTCTAGCGTCACAACTTTTTATCAACCCAGCGATGGAAGGGTTAACACACAATGGTCGAATCACGTTACATTTTTTTTTCGATAGTTGGTCTTTTTCAAACCAATGGGCCGGTGTTAGACTGACACCATTCAACCAGTGATTGATGGAACTAATTAATTTTGTCGTACGCGTGTTTGTCAATGAACTTAGATACTTGAATTTGGAATTTTTACCTCCATTGTAATGATTACAAAGGGACTGAGTTTTAATTTTAATTTTGAACCTTTTTTACGGGGCCGGCGCGTGTTCGGATCTGCAATACAATAAATTGTATTATCTTTGAAACGTTGGGTTGTGACTGATTTGAAATTAACATTACACGTTCGCGTATAACGGGAATTCGTATCGGATACCCATTTTATGTGGATGCTGCATTTGTTAAAAGTGTCCTGAATTTTTAATGATTTTCGCCACACGGTAGTACGCGTCAGTAAAAGTGGTCGGAGGGATACGTCTCATGTTATGAAGTACCGAAACTCTGATAGCAGTCAGTTCACACCGTCAAAGGTGTCAATTTACATCGTTTGCAGTTTATCGTGCACTCTGTAAAAAATACATCCATATTTTTCACAAAGCAAACGGGATGCTACAACCTAAATTGCGACATGTCGACCGCAGTGTCGCGTAGCTTTGTTACTGGTCGTTTTGAAGTACTCTCACGTTCGGCTCAGTTATCGCACTGCGCAACATCCGAGCTAAAATCAGGTACAAAATATTGCTGTGTGTGTGTTGATGGAAAACATGCATTCGGAATGGTCTAGTGATGTCAATTCACAACTATCCTTATTGCATACTAGGTATATTATGAACGATGCAATGGCCAATGTTTTACTATTTTGTATTCATGTAAAAGATAATTTTGTTCTAAAAGATAATTTTGTGTTATTATTAGGCTTTCAATCTTTTAGTTTCTGGCCATTTTCTTTAAAAGTGCGCTCGCAACTTAGAAGCTGGTTGACTGCCGGACTACTGACGAGTATTATTTTTGTCCTTATTAGGAAGTCTCTGTATCGACGATACATCTATACCAATTTTATACTATTTAGGCCCAGCAGTAAACGCAGCATTGTTTATTATTACATTAATAATAATTAGTAATAATAATTGTCATCTCTGAGTCTAAACTCATTATTTATTTATTAAACTTTATGCACATAATGTAAAAACACACTGAGCAAAGGTGGGCTTAATGCCTTAGGCATTTTCTAACAGTCTACCTTAGGGCGATGCAGAGCCAAAACATAGTAGGTGCAAAGAACAGAAAATATTCAAGAATAGAATATATATTTTTTTTTTATTACGTGTACGATACATGTTTTTAACTATAATCGTAAAAGTCAATTATAATTTAAAATTTTGCGCCCCAGTAACCAGATCATAAAGGTTATTTTCCAATGTCATAATAAAAGCGACACTGAAAGCTCTGAACACTGTTCACGGTCTCGGCGACCTCGTTACCTTGACTTTGATCTTCTTTAGAGGGAAGCAAATGAAAGTGTTTATTTTTAAAGAAGCTTTAAGGTAAGTCATGCTTGAACAGAATGCCTTAATTTCTTATCTCGAGAAGATATTGACTTGGTGACGCTGAGTTTTGAATTTTTTTACGACTTTTTGTGACAAAAAATTAATAAAATTATTTTAATTCCGGTAGAACATATTACCTACATATGTAAGTGTTATACATCGTGACAATGCTGCCAGCCTTTTGGGAACTTGTCCTATTGACAGCGATGCGGATGAATTTTTTGATGCCCTGTAGGTGAGCTTCCTTTTTTGTATTTTATGTTAACTGTAGTTACTCGTAGTTTGTAATCTTATCATTATTTAAGTGAGTTTTATGTTTGAAATATATATCTTTCCTAGCAATAATAATAAAAAAAGTGAGTAGATTTTATAAAATTACATAAAATTTAATAATTCACAAAGTACATTAATTAAAAATCACAAGCAAATTCCAAAAGCAGCATATTCGGTAATCAAAGTATTAACATGCAAAATTTAATAGACGAGGGTAGAAAGATGAGAAAACGAGAGCAAGTAGTTTAAAGAGCTGCTCTAGACAAACCATTATCTATATTTACCTTTATTCTATTATCCACTCCATCTATTTATATCCCCCACCTACGGAAAATGTATTAATACCTATATATCATTGAATTTATCTATCTTATCTTCTAAATAGACAGTCATTCATAAAGGTAAAAGTGGTTCACACCGATGAGGCGAGGAATGGGTTGGATAGGCGAGGACTAAAATATGTATTAGTAATAACAATATAGTTGAAGTTGTACGAACAAATGTTTCAATTTACGTCTAACTAATCTTTGGTGTGAAAAGTCAAGATGCACGAGGATGTACGAAAAAACAAGTACAGTAGTCTCGAAATCAGTTAAGTAAGAGTCGGGACCTATTAAAAATCTAGACCGGCTCAAATCGTCCTAATAATTGTTTCCGACTATTACATAACTGAATTCCAGACTAGTGGACTTGTATTTTACTTTTCAGATTTTATTTAAAGTTCATGTTTTCACGCAATCTATTTTTTTTGAAGTACCTAATAATGTAATGTACTATAGTAACCGGTACTAGTCGTGAGCACCGCTTGGTCCGACTGACGGACCAATCACATGCAGCATCGACGACCCAAAAACTCGTGCAATTACTATAACCATGTATGGCCAAATGTTTTTTTAGTTGTGTAACGTCAGCTTTTATTTATCTAAACTTACTTAATTTAGCTGTTTAATATTTAGACATACATACATACATACCATTACGCATGTATTCCGCAAAGGGCTAGGCAGAGGTGTACCAAAAAACACAATAGTTTATATGTATGGTATACATAACATAACATACCATCACGCCTGTATTCCCCAAAGGGTTAGGCAGAGGTGTAACAATGTACACCCACAGTTCGCCGGTATGTTTAGGTCACATGTAATAGGTGGCGAGCCTATTGCCATTAACCGGAGAGTGTCCATGGAGTTTCTTGCTCGTTCTTCTCCATAGAGACCTACGCTTTGGAACGAGCAACTAGCTTCAACTTTTAAATGTAACTTCTTGACAATTCAAAAGTGCCTGTAAATGGTCTAATTAGAATAAATGCTTTGACTTTGACTTTGACTTGACTTTGACCGGGCACAAATCCTAACTCCGAGCTGCTACTGAGAATTTCATAGAAAAACCCAATAACACTTTTTGCTCGACCTAGGAATCGAACCCAAGACCTCTAGCGTAGCAGTCGCGCTTAGGACCACTAGGCTAACGAGGCAGTTCATGTTATGTATGGTATGTATACTTTATATCCATAATCATAAGTCCCCAAAGGTAAGGTAGGTTGGTGCGCCGCGCGTGACTTTCTGCCTCGTTACTCTTGACTCTTGTAACTTGTTCTGATTTATTTAATTAAACGGTAACGAATTTTTCAAAATTTCTTAATTGTTTCCGTCCGTAAAAGGCCTTTTTTACTTTTATCATTCTTCCTTTTATTATCTTTCGCCCTGTTTGGACTTTGGAGTGCTTGTTTCACTTCTTTTAAATTATGGTAAGTCGTAAATTGTTACAAGTTGCTTGATAAATAAGTTAGAAAGTCATGATTTATTTTTTGCTACATTAAATTGTTCTCATTATAATTTATAACGAGGAAAAATATAAATATGGATTTAAGAAAAAGTTTTATTGCCTGCTCTGTGCTGTACCCACTCTTTAGGGGTAATGTTACATGAAAAACGACTCATTTGTCTTATGAAAACAAGAGCAAACTTCAAGTTTATTACTTTAGTTAAAGTATAATTTATGAAGAAAAAAATGTGGAGTAATTTCACTTTTTCGCTACACCAATGTGCGTAATAGAAAAAAATTATCCGAGTTTTTATGGCTGATAACCCAAATGTTATAGTTACTGTTATTCGCGTAAATTTTCTCAATGCAGGGCAAAAGCCTCTGTCTACATACCTTCAAATTTAATTTTACATTGAATGTAATAGTATTTATCTTCTTTACATGTATATAAAACCTTATATCTATATACCTTCAGCGCGCGAGTTCATCCGCATCATAGTTGATATATTAGCCCACGGAAACAGGTCATTTTTCTGGGATAAATAGTAGCCTATGTGCTATTTCAATCTAAGATCTATCTCTGTACTAAATTTCATCCATTTGGATGTTTGTTATTCAACCACTCCGGAACGGCTATACGTAGAGATACGTATAGCCGTTCTTGAGTGGTTGAATAACAAACATCCATCCATCCATCCAAACTTTCGCATTTATAATTGTAGCAAGATTTCAGTGTTATGTTAGTGTCTGCAAAACTCGGAAGGTATCAACGACTAACTTGAAATTTTTACACAACATTGCATTTTAACAGAAAAATGTTTTTATATACTCTTTTTTTTATAATTAAAACCAGACTGAGCCACAGCGAAGCGTAGCCGGGTTTTGCTAGTAAGTCCATAATGAATGAGGTTGGCGCGAGTTTTGATTTTATGTTAATCAATTTACTTATGCATTCTCGTGATAAAGGATTTTTTGAAGAATATTGACTAACACAGGATAAACACAAACTTTACCAACACTACCCTTTTTGTAATAAGCAGGAAAGCAGCTGACAAAATTAATGATTTTGTAACAAAAGAAACCACCGGGTTAATGGGAGAAATATGTTCTTAAATAAAATATTGTAAACGTCTCTAGATAAGAAGCAGATGGGGTTTAGAGTTTAACTGGTGTTCAATAAATTGGTCATTAATTAATGAATCAATTAGCGCTGTTAGTAAATCGATGATAAAATAATCGACTCGATAAGATACAAACTCTTATGGTAAAGCGCCCATCTGTTCCCATAATCCCATAGCGTGTGTTAATGCGACTGTATTTTTTGTTTCAAAAGATATTGAATTACTAACGATGTCATAGATCGTTGCAACATTGAATTTTAAACTTTGTAGTCAAGCACTTAAAGGTGACAATACAATAGCACAATGAAGGTGATGCATTGGCTGCAACAGAAGTGTAACAGACAAGTTTGCTAACGATAGACAAACAAAAAGTTTGTTTTTCTAACATCGCAAAAAAGGTCGCAGATAATAAAAGGCGTGGTGACAATGAATCGCAATTTGAAGTGGGACACTCACGTTACAGCAAGGAACCCCTTGTATAAAATTATAATTTTTATGTAGGCACACAAAATAAACACGAAGATTTGTGCAAACAAATTCTGTGCAAAACTGGTATTCCTGTGCATTGACAACCATAAAACCAGTCAGCTATAACACAAATAAATGCGAATATTTTGTTGACAGTATGTCCAAATGAACAGTTTGCTTTTTTAATGAAATTAGCGAGAAGAGGAACGATTGTATTTGTATGAGCTTTTTTTATTTGACATCTGACATCTTTTATTACCGGTTTTCGTTATTTGAATATCATCTGGGAATAAATAGTGTCCTCTGCATATTTTATCGGTAAATCCATTTCAGTTGTTTGTTTTGTCTTCTTTACCTTCATTTCTCTTGACACCTTTCATAACTTTTCCTTTCGTGACAGGGATTTCATTTCTCTTTGTTTATTTTTAAAATATTTATTTCCGTCTCACTTTTATTTACACAACTTGGTATTGCTTGTTCTTGTTCCTTGGTAGCTTCGGTTATGTTAAAACCTCCTGCATATATTTCTGCACCAAATGCTGGTTATGAACTTAAGACTGAAACTATACTAAGGATTGTTGAAAAGTGAAAACTACGATACTTAATGGAATGGCCCTTGAATCACTATGATGTGGTTCGACCATATTTTATCGCTCTATAAAAATGTCACCCTCTTTCAATTTGGACTCAGTTGTTTTATTATGTACAGGAAAATTATTGCCATTTTTATTGCAAGAGCACGCACAATTTCGTACTCAATTTTACGATGAGGAATAAGTGTGTTTTTTGCGATGTCAGTATCCTCAAAAGGGGAAATTGTGCATGGTTGTGGACGATGGCTATTGTAAAACTATTTTATGACCCATAAAATAAATACGGTTGTACAAACTAGATGTAATCGTGTAGTATCGTAATAATAATTCGAAGTCCTCTCTATAGATAAGTTTGTTTAGGATGTTGTTCATTTATTTTTATGAATACTATTGTTATACAATGGTAAAGTTTGTTTGTTTTTTGCTTGTAAGAAGTAATCTCCAATCCAAAATCAAAGCCAAAGTTTTCAAATCATTTTAAATCACAGTACTATTTCAACCCTAAAATGTCTACAGGTATGAACTTTGTTAACTAAATTTTAAGAAATTCATTAGCAACATCCGGTTCCTTTGCTACCTAACATAAAACAAGGTTAACGAGCCCTACGAAAAGGTAGGGGAACTCTTTAAACTAAAAAAAAAACTTGATCAAAACTTCTGATAAAACAACTAACACAAATTAACACCTTAAAACGTTATCGCGACACTTCAATCGGGTCATTGAACTAACCCTTTCGATTCTGCATATTTACAGCTCCCAAAAATACCAACATATTAAATAGTACACGGAAAACTGACACTTACAGCATTGTGATTAGTAAATTATTCCCTTGATCTTGATCGTCTAAACTCCCTGATTGCTGATTGCCGGCTACCCTTGGGCCCTACACAATGTCTTTACGGCTGGTTGCTTCGATTATGTAAATTTTTGTAATAACTTCTCGAATTAACAATTATTGTTCCTTTTTCGGACAATGGTATGTTGCAAAATTTGCCGTTGACGGATTGCAATTGACTTCTCGCTGAGTTCGGCCCCTAAAGGGTTAGGCGTGTTGTTTTGTCAGCTGCCATAAAAACTGAATGGTGTTTGTAAGTGCACAAAACAACTAGTGGTACGCTTTCAACAAATAAGTACCTACATTTTTAACAGAATGTAGATTTAATCAAGATTTCGGTAAGAAATTAACATCATCTGCTTAGCCTTTTCCCAACTATGTTGGGGTCGGCTTCCAGTCTAACCGGAAGCAGCTGAATACCAGTGTTTTACATGGAGCAACTGCCAAATGGAAACACCCAATAACACTTTTTGCACAACCAAACCCAGGGCGATCATCAGACGCGCTTGTGACCACGAGACCAACGGGGCAGTTAAAATAGGAAAAATAAAGAAAGGAAATAAAGCAAGAAATGAAATTAAGCTACGTTTAAATATTATTGACGACACGGTTGGCGCAGTGGCCGAGCGATCGACTGCTGCGCTGCGTGTTGCGGGTTCGATTCCCGCACGGAACAAATATTTGTATGACCTACAGATAGTTGTAGTAGCTGTTTGTGTATGTGAGTTTATGTTTCTAAACGCACCCACGATACAGGAGAAATTCCTAGTGTGGAGCAACGTTTTTAAAAAAAAAAAAAAAAAAACTTGAAACCACAAGGCATATAACGGGTGTAAAAGGACACTTAATGAAGCCCAAATTTGCGTGTTCTTTCAATACGGTTACAGAGATATTGAAGGTCGAAGTTCTGTCTTCGTTCTAGGTAAACTTTAAGTACCGCATCGACTCCTGTACTGCCGGTTGCAGCCATAAGCACAACACTGTGCGTGCGTTACACAAAAAATAAATGCTTTATGTTACTTAGTTTGATGTCCCCGTGTCATAAAAGTCTGTCAAATATGCTTGTTAAATGTGTTACACAAACTGTATTAGCATTACTGATTCACATATTAAATTCTAGGCAATAAACCCCATTAACCACATGCTAATTGCATTAGGAAATAAACGTTTATCTCCCCTTTGAATCAGAATTTTTAATTACTTCTCGTGATTTATTGCATATTAAGCTTTCATAGTATTTACTTAGATCATTTGTCATTGCTTTATTCATTAGCCAGTGAGTCTTCTAAACTTCGTTTATACCGCTCAATGTTCATCTGAACGTCAGATTAGAGTAATTATTAATGAATGGAGGCGAGTCTGTTAGATCTTGTCCGTATTCTTCGTAGTAGAGTTCGTTGGGTTTGGTTTTGGTAGGGAGATCTCAGTTTGGATCCGGGATTGAAAAGGCGCGTACGTTTCCGGGATCCCCGTAGTAAGTGGGGGAAGGAAACATTGGGGTAGTATTTAGTCAGTAATCTGATAGACCCCAAGGGCGGAGGACATCCGTCCATGAGGATTTTCCACCGAGGAACCAAAAAATGGATTTGGTTGGGTGGTAGTGTTTCGTTAATAAATATTTTAATATAATAAATAGTTGGCGTAGTTGCTGGCGTAGTTGTTGGCGACTGGCTGCTGCGCTGCGTGTCGCGGTTTGAGATTCCCGCACGGAACAAATATTTGTATGGCCTACAGATAGTTGTTCTGGGCCTAGCTGCCCGTGTCATGTCATAGAGTGGGGCAGTTTAAAAAAACTTACAATACCTAATACAATAATATTATTAAATAATTAATTTATTACACACATGCATAGGTTTTTATCACACTCCACATCACCCTAGCGTTAAAAAGTAAAGATCGAAATAATTCAATAGTTTAAAACCTCATTACAATTGCAAATACTTTTTCTGCATTTTGCATAATTTCACCAAAGGCTTTTTTTAGTTTACACTAAAACCCGTGTAATCCGGTATTAAACTTATTGTAATGCGGCGTGGTTCGTAACAATACACGACGACGTTAGGGGCAACCCTAATTCTAATGCTTATTGTGATTGAAGAGCCCTCGAAGGGAATCAGAAAAATGACGTATAAAAATGTACGGGATGTAAACGTATTGGCGGTCAAGTTGTCCTTTTGGAACGCTTTTTTAACTCCCGACGCAAAAACGACGGGGTGTTATAAGTTTTACGTATCTGCTTGTTTGTGTGTGTGTGTGTTAGTGTGTCTGCCTATGGCATCTTAGCTCCCGAACGTATGTACCGATTTTGATTTTTTTGTTTGAAATGTGAATAAGTCTGGCCTTAGAACTACTTACTTGTTATTATGCGACTACAGCGAAGCCAAAAAGAGGGTTTTTTTTTATAAACAAGCCGTTTTTCAATTTAACAATATAATAGAAACTTATACGAGCTACAAACTCCGCGGTGTTACCCGCGTTCGGTCACTGTTCTGCTCCCGTTGGTCGTAGCGTGATGTTCTAAACGTAAAAACCTTCCCCTTTAATCAGTCTATCTATTGATGAAAACCGCATTAAAATCCGTTGCGAAGTTAAAAAGTTGTAAGCGATCAGACGGCGGGAAGCGATTTTTAAATACTATGTAGGGATAGTACATCAGAACTATTTTATCTTTGTAGGAACGAAAGTAAACGAACGTTCCCCGTCTTTATCCCGGTCTTTCGAGCTTAAGTTTATGTGATTGGACCAATCACACAATCTTAAGCTCGTTTGACAATTTGTCACATTAATTTAGCGTTAATTGCGTTCGCGAAACTAGGGCAAGCCATTCGAATTTAAATCACGTCTCTTAATTGAATGAGGAAATAAAAAATGATGGTTATATTTCATTTAACACAATCATAATTTTGCTGTCTTGTTTACACAAAACCGTCTGACTATTAACAGCCCCAATTAAAACTTACTCCGAAACTTAAATGTGGAACGCTGCACTAGATTCGTTTCAAGAAATTCAGTTGGCAGCGCAATTTGGTCTGACCTGCATTTGGGAATCGAATCAAACCGGTGCACGTTCCCTCGAGGGAAAAGATTCAATCACCTTTCCGTTAGTTGAATACTCTGTATTTGTGTACAGAAAAATATTTTTCAATAAATGAAATAATACTTTTTCTAGATAGTTATCACCTCATTTATAACGGCCTCATTGGCGTAACGGTAGTAAATAAGCAGTGTCTTTGACCATTAGCTTTTTCGGTATAAGCCGAAGAGGTATTCGATGGGCCGTCGTCGGCTTGTTTGAAATCCAATGACATAAAAAATAATACAAAAAAGCATGGTGTAGTTTGTGGATCATACAGTTTTTTCAAAAATAACATTGATAACTTGAAGTTCGAAATTTAAATAGAATTAAGTTATATGTGGGTGTACATTGTTACACCTCTGCCTAACCCTTAGGCGAATACAGGCGTGATGGTATGTTATGTTATGTTAATTAAGTTATAGGCGTCCAGCACTCCCCGGCCCGAGCCCAAAATAGGAAGCAAAAGAGGTTTGTCTATATTTTTGGAATATCATTTTCGGTAAGTGTTTTACAGTTTACTCAAGAATAACATTCCATTGAAGCATTTTTCCTTCCTGAATATCAAAATGATGTCATCGTTATTATTCCACGAATATTTTAAGTGGCATCAACCAACTCCACTTCAAATCGCTTAGAACTGTTTGCTTACGTTTTCACGAGTAAACCAGAATATTTGTATTTATCTCGGGAGTTTACAGGCTATTTTTAATACAGAATACTCATCTTGCTTTCATTTCGATCATTAAAACGAGAACTCATCACAAGTATTAGAGAGTTATCCTTCGTTAAGTCCATTCCAGATTTATTCTAACTCATTCGCAGACGAAAGTTAATAGGTACATTCGATTTCTTAACAAGATGAACATAAATCATTGAACAACGAATAAATATCGTGGCCTAACCACGTATAAGAGATCCTTATTCATCTCAACGCAGTCAGATCAGACAAAGGCTTTAAAAGATCTATTGTTGGAGCGTGTCTGGTCTGGTTTAATACCTTCCATTTTCACCTCTCTTTGTGGTCAGGAATGTCTTTCAAGAGTCGCTTTGGACGAAGACGATGAAGCTATAGGTAATTGCTGTTGTTATGATGGCTCTTGTATCTTCGTGTGAACTTGCAACCTTTTTTGATCGTCTATTATGTTAAAGTAGAGTGAATTTGGGGAAGACACTGAAAACTAGTAACTGCACATTTCAGTAGAATGCTAAAGTGACCAATAAAACTTTTGGATCGAATAAATAACCGGCCAAGTGCGAGTCGGACTCACACGTGAAGTTTTCCGTACTACTGTAGAATATTTAATACTACATACATACACACAGCCCCTTATAATTTTTAACTTTGTTTTATTTTTATTATTTGTTGTTATAGCGGCAAAAGAAACTAGAGTTGAAATTTTCACAGAGTGTACTGTGCAAATTTCAACTCTTTGTTACGGTTCATGAGATACAGCCCGCTGACACACAGACGGACGGCCAGCGGAGGATTAGTAATAGGGTCTCATTAGCACCCTTCTGGTACGAAACTCTAAAAAAGAACCTAAATAAGAAAATTGAGTCATCAGTACTTAAAACGGCACCTATCTAAATTGCTTACATTTACGTAGGCGCTTGGCTTTTATGGTTAGATTATGTTTTGACAACCCAATTGACTCAGATCCGAGTGACCGCCTTGTGTGCTTAGGCTTGCGGACTGATTCGATACGCATCAGGGTTTAAACAATTTGTCTGCCTTATTACAGATGTTTGTCCCGCGACTCCGGACTTCGGACTAGATTTATTTGTCCATTAGATTTGCGACTGTATCCGACGGCAATCACGACATAGAATGACGTAAACGGTGTTTATTTATTTGCTAGCTTTTGCCCGCGACGTCGTTTCTTCACCCACGTTTAGTAACGTATTTGGTAACTACTCTATTCCCGTGTGTCGATGCGTGATGTTTATGGCGCCTAAATCTTTATTCGAACGCGTTATATAACGCAAAAGGATTTTTCAAGTCGGACCGGTTCCTGATATTATATCGTTCAAACAAACAAACAAATCTTCAGATTTATTATATTAGTGGAACATGATTGCTAATAACAAGATTCTTCAGAACTAAAAAGTAATCTTCTTCTTGATAATAGAATGTGAATGCTAAGCGGTTGAAGAAGAATGAATACTAGGCAAAATGTTATGTCAAGTGCGCTTAAAACAACGTACGTAGGCATTCAAAACAAACTGGTTAATAAATCTCGCCATTGTACAAAAGATTTCTTTAGAGAAAAATGTTAACGAGACAGAGAAATGACGGATGTAGGAAGGGTGAGGCTGTGCTGAGAGACAGGTAAATTTCAGGCACCCATAGCTTCTAATATTAACGTTCCACATTTATGAAATTTTGCATTTAGATAAGGAATTTATCCGGGTTACAACTGGCAGTCAGTATTACCATATATAACATGCAAGAAATAAAAAAATAAATTTTAAACACCGAAAGGAAAAAAACAAGTAAGTGCAGTAATCTTTATGTGAAATTGAATAATTATATACTATTGAAATATATTCATACAACAAATAATACATTCTAATGTGGAACGCAGTAAAGTTGCTATTACAGTACCTACACTATGAACCACCTTTTTTACCTTTTTTACCGGTTTGACTAATCTTGCTTCATTTACTTATAAATAATAATTCAAAAGTATCCACTTTCAATTTAATTTTAGCTAAGATTGATGTCCCTACATCAATATTCAAACCACACCGACATTGTTCTGCAAAGAATCTGAAGCAAAGATCGGGGTGAATAAGAGCGGGGTCACTGACCTACCTGAGACATAAGGGTGGTTTCCACACGTCGTTGTTTAGCTCTTTGTTCCTTTATAAGCTTTGTTACACACTTGTAAGTCTTTCCACCTTGCTTTGTGAACTAGATTTTATTAACTACAGGCTGATTTTTAATGTTGCTTTTGAAGTAAGTATTCCATGTGAGTTGAAACAATTTGACTAAAGCATTTCTGTTGTATAGAAACAATTTCTCACATTCGACCTTCAATCAAATTATACATACATCATTAACCCACCTACATTTTCTAGCAATCAGTCTCGAATCGGTTATGTATTGGATCCGTCAACATGTATCAGTAGATAATGAAAAACAATAAAAAGTTTGTTTCTGTAGGTTCCTAGCAAGAAATAGTGGGAATATAGCAATGAGCGCTATTAATATATGCAATTATGATGTACATAATATTTTGCAAAATTTTAATTATTTTCCTAGTCTACTCCTAGTATCGTATACTCTGTCATAATTCGATCTTCATTATAATACAGTGTTTGGTAAACTTAGCTAATACACTAATTATGACGGACATTGATTAAGCACTACCTCGGAGAATACCTATGTGCCATCACGATTACTGTCATGTCGCGATGTAATGCTTAATTCATAAGAAGACTTGGCTTTACTCCCATATTCTCGCAAACTTGAAAAGTACTACGTCTGTCAACTAATGCAATATGTATTTCAAATCAAACGCGGAAAAGGCCTTGCAATGTCAAGGTCTGTTTTCTCTTATTGGATAAACCAATTCAGTCCCCGAGTGCTTTCGCAATCAAATCGGCTGAATATTGGATTACCTTGACCTATTGCATTTTTATCTTCGTTGTATATTTTTTCTCTTTTGATTTGGTTATTGAAAAAAGCATCCCACTGTATACAAATTATAAAGCATAGTGATCCACACATTAACCAGTAAAATAGTCTAATCTCTAATATGAAAAATTAAGTGTGTGAATAACAGCATCCTTTTGTACCCCATTGTAGTTTTGTGAGAATATTTTCTTGATGCCACTGGGTCACCTTATGAAAATAAAAGATCCATTGTTGGTCGGTATTGTCCAAAACGTATTAAGCAGTCAAATAAGCACCCCTTTTTATTAGAGGAGTATGAATTGCATCGTAAAAGGTAAACGGTCAGTTTCTCTCTGAATATTTATTCTTTTGTCCTTAATCGTATGCGTAAAGTCGTAAACTTTCTCAATCCGTATGCAACGCTTCGAACAATTCTGTTTTTACTTCGCTAGACTTCTTGCTTCTCTTTTTTGTTAGAAATAAACTTGCAGGAAAGTTTTAATGTTATACTTCACATGAACCACGTTAAAGTAAAATACAATCTGGCTATTTCTCCAACAAGTTATAAAATGGAAATATTCGGAATTCTGACTTCTTCCCGGTTTACTAATGATTCCCTGCAGTCAAAATAATCACCAACCGAACTAAAAGCTCCAGCTAAATGGGATTAGTTTTAATCAACGTCAGTAGATAGCGCTAAAAACCGCCGCAAAGCCCTGAGGTAACCCAGGAGTCGTTAGAAGGAACATTATTCCTATTTCCCAGTATAAATGTAGGCCGAGACACTGTGGAAAACGCTTAAACTGTTGTTCTACCTGAAATGTCGGTGCAAACTTTGGGGTTAGTGGTTTAAATAGAAATTGATATGGAATAGCTTATGAGCATGACTTGAAATCTGAAATTCTGGTAACTAAGTCTATCTAAGGTTTTAGATTGATGGTAATGGGTATCTAAAGTAGAAACCATTTAGTAAGCTATTGTTGTTATCCACATCACACACAACATGACTACATTGACTACACAATTTGTTGGGTCCTGAATTTAAATAATAATTAGCACTCACTGAAATGCCACAATTACATCATACTCTTAAAATAGATACAAATCGATACTTCTAAGTTCGTTAACCACTGGAATGCTGCCGTTAAGAAACGATGTTTGCCCTACTTGAACCCTAGAATTCAATTGAAAATCAGAAGCATCAACCATACAATCTGTTACATTTGTTCCTAGTTCTTTGTGGCCAGTATGATCTACTATTTACTTTCTCTTGTATCGTCTATTACGCATATCTTCAGTGTATAATTATTGCGTTTATTGGCTCATTCCATTCCATGAGAGGCGTATACAAAATTGCTGTTTAGCTTCAGGGCAGCTTAGGGCTTACACCAAATTATTGCCCACTTACGTGACTCCGTAAATTGGTTTTAGAAAGTTCGATGCAAGAGTTTATCATGTGATTTATTATTATTAGCTTTAGTTGTTATTTGTGCGGTATGCGGTATGGTGAACTGTAAACTTGCGTTTTTGAAACACGCCAACCACTTATAGGAAATAAACACATTATCAAAATAACTATTGTAAGATCACGAAGTCGCTCGCGGCTTAGATGTAACATGTACAATTTTTATAATGATTTTTATTTCAAGTTCCTAAATAATAATGCCAACAAAAGTAATAAATTCTACACAGTCGTTCAATTTATTCCATTTCTTAGACCTGCTCCAAAAAATTTTATCCACTTTCCTAACGTCAAATGGCAATCAGATGCAAATTAAAATCGTTCAGGTCAAACTCGATCACGCTCTCATCGGAATTGTGAACTGAAACGAGATTTTGGAACTAGTTGCAGAGATAACAATTGAAGATCACGGGTGTTGAAACTTTGGAAGGATGACCTCTTGCAAAAACCGGCCATGCAACTTGATTCGTACCTTGATACTGTATGAATAATTTCTTATGATAAATTGTTGTTATGGCGGCTGCATTAGAAACTCGAAGGACTGGGAACTTTGTCGTGCCTTTGCCTTTGCATATGACTGTACTAGATAGTAATTTTTGAGATCGTTTTATTACTTGTTTATATGCTTGCATTTACTTGTTTACTACCACATAAAACGAAGATTTATGGAGATTTAGGTTCACCTACCCAAGACGATCATAAAGTCGTTGGAAGATTTTAATTATTTGCACTTTTGCTGCTAGTACAAAATGTTATAGGATTTAAAACAGGTTAATAAATTATGTGTTTTTACTTGAGTACTAAACTAGTATCTTTATTTTTAAATCTTTGGCCATTTTTTCATATTAAATCCTTTTTTGTTCTTTTTTCAAAAATATTAAATTAAGAGCGAACTGTTGCACATTCAATTTTATAAGCTTCACCTTACTTAAGACTACCACGCCGAATGAATGAATTAGGAACGGTCATGCTCAAATAAGCATTTCATCTAGATTGGCAAATCTAGTTTTTCTTCATTCTAAGACTTGATCTAATTGCCATCTCTCGTTTCAGGTAAGCTGTTATTAAGATCTTCTTACTTCGTGTCAGTAAGTACGCAATATTTGACTTCAAATTGGCCCATCAGGTTAAGGGCATAAAGTTACTAATATGAAAATGTCACGAGAACCCCTAACGGTACATTTAAACGGTTACCGACATCCGAATGGGTATTTGAAAACGATTGAAGTTCCATGGTGAGTTAATTATGGGTTAGACTGGACCATGACCCTTAAAAATGGACCTTTTGTAAAGGGACTCTAAATGGTTATTTAAGAAACAGTGAGGTCAATGACTCCTGCTAATAACGCGACGGCCAAAGAATATGAAACTTATTTACAGGAGGATTTTGTGTCGCGAGAAGTACCGTCATATTTTAGGCTCTTTGAGTGCATACTTTTGTCATTTGCTTTTTATATGAACTTGATGTGATTCTTGGTAAGTACTTAGTTAACTTTTATCGCTAATTTTCATCTACATTTCATCGAGTCACTTTAGTGTGTTCGTTCGTTTAAGTAAACATAATAAACGAAATAAAACTTTTATCTTTTATGAAATCTAGATTAATAGTATCGCATTCAGAAAATAAGGCTTGCAACAAATTTGTTCCAAGCCTTGTTTTCTGAATGCAATACTATTAATCTAGATTTAAGAAGCTTTGAGCCAATTGGCTCTAAGCTTCTTATGCGGACAACAAATACTTGACTTCTAAACAATGCAAGACATTTATCAGCATGATGTTGTTTTGATCCGATCTACGAGTACATTGTATGTTCGTCACGTTTGATGTTATCTTCAAATATATATGGATCATCATGTTTATCGTAGTTGGTGATCTTCCGGAGCTTGCCCATAGGGTTCGTTTGACGGACACGCGCGCTGTTGCATGTCTGATGACGTCTGACTCAGCCTTGCGTACGCGCATTGCATCGTAGTATCATCATGTCAGTCTGTTACAACTTTACGTGGTCAGTTTTATGCATTTTATTAAGTCAGTCATTGATGAATACGATATAAGGAAATTGTGTTGTTGGAGAACGTTATGTTTATATTTACTTATATTTCTATTTTTAAATATATTCTAGAAAATATTTGAATATCTTTAATTTGTTTAGTAAAAATCTCTCGAAAGTCTTCTTTGATTTCATTATTATATCTGATTTTTGTGGTCAAAATTTATTCCAACATTATTAGCAATAGTTTTACATATATAGTTGATTTTGTTATCAACTATCGTATTGATGAATCCTGTAGAAATTACTCCATCAGTATCAGTATGGTTTGAAACCGTGCTGAATGCCCAGGGTGCATTAGACATCATTAGATATCGTTGCTTGTGGAATCCCTTTCATTTTGCAATCAAGGAGTGTAAGGTACCTATTTAAACCTTAATTATGTCACCGAATAATACTTGTTCCCGAACCACTCCCTAGTTTATTACAGGTGCTTGCATACTCGCACAGTGACCCCGTTTCTCCCACTGTGGCGCCCCCTCCCGTTCAATTGTCGATAATCTCTCCATCTCTCTCCTAAATTAGGAAGCTGAGATCGCGATAAAGGCGTGAACAAGCCTTTGGTGCAATAAAGGTTGCGAGAGCTTTTGTCAAGCAAGCGAGCGAAAATTATATAGAACAAAAGAATGAGAGGGTTTGTATTGTTGCACTAGCAATTTTTTGTTTTTAAATGAAGTTGATATACATCAAAATTTATTGACAGCTGTATAGGAAGTAGATGAATCCAATGCGGTTATTATTTCTGAAGTTCGCAGTCACTTCAGTGCAATATAACGTCATTAGATTCGAAGGCGCCATGACGGTGAAATGATTGAGATATCAGCGTCTCCGGGACTATCAATCATAATCATCTAGCTACTTCATTAGATCTAGTTAGTGACCTAATTTCAGGGTCCAGTGCTAATGAAATAGGAAATTACAGGTATCGATAATGGATAGTAGATGTTCATTTGTTTAAGCCTCTCACAATGACAAATTGTAACAACGGTTTAGGTAACTCACATAATAGGTATACATAGATATTCCAATCACGTTTCCACTCTGGGAATAATTACAAACGTTTTGTCATAAGCCCTTGCATTACCTAAACATATTGCTTGCAATTTGTATTGCTGTATGTCTAAATGCACTGTATGTGATCTATGCGTCTCGTCTCGTAGGTAGACGATAAGCAACATTTGTATGCGTCGCAGTACTGAGTGAAGAGGCTTGTAGCATCTATAAGACATAGGTGACTAACACACTGAAAAATTATGCCCCCGTGAACAGATGGAATACATTACGTAGTATGTCTGGGTAAAAGCTTTTCGTGTTTCTAACATTTGTACGAATACTGAAGTTGTTATCAACTGTTGCGATATTGCGAAAAGCTTAAATACCTAACCTAACTTTTTAAAATTGAAGTTTAAATTTTATAAACTGTAAAACATTTCAGAGCTGTCTGATTACACCATAATTTATTTACTTCGTTAGAATGTAAGTTTGTTTAAACTTTAGAAATTATTTTATCAACCAAATTAATGATCCTTGTCTATCCAAAAACTTTATGACGAAATAAATAAATGAAAAATTAAATAATAATAAATGATAAAGTAAACGAGATTTGATAAATTAAATTGTTGGTCGTGTTCATTTTCATTTGTTTCGGTGCATGCGCACGCGCGCGCTGCATCTCCGGCGAGCCCAACACAACCGAGTGATGCGACGTCGGTCGACCAATCAGCGCCTCAGTTGCTATTCGTCACCCGTCGTGTGTGGTAGTGTCGGTGCTCGTGATGTGACTGTTCGAACATCGAACTCAATTTTAAAATTCCAATTACGAATGTTGACTCGAAAATAATGTGCATTTTAGTGAAAATGTGCTCGATTTCTATTGCGATTATTTTGTGTTAATGGATTTAAACGATAATACTGTGAACAGTATTAACAGTTCAAAAATAATATTGCTGGATTGTTTACTATGGTGATCGTCAGTGTTTTTAACAGGTTAGTTTTCATTCTACCTATGTATGGCATGATTTTGTGTTTCATTGTTTATTTATTTATTTGTAGGTATCTTGAGGTACCTATTTGTTTGTTTTATATATGCGTCGTACGTTTATCTTAAAGGTGCTTGATTCCAGATCTTAACATTGTACTGTAGGTTCTAGTTGAGTTGTCTCAAGTAACATCAAGTGCAACTAGTTACGTGTGCCTGCCTACTTCAAAAGTAGTTAGGTACTGTCTTAATATGGGCAATATGTACCGGAAGACGATGCATTTTTCGTCACGCTCAATCAACTCTGTAATCTTATTATGTATCTATTGGTATTTACCCAACAATAGCTAACAATTTTCAGATAGAAACATTTAGTCACGACTACCCACTTTGTGTGGAATGAATTCGATTCTCTAGTCCCACGTATCGGTACCTGGGAACCTACCTAGAATTAAGCGGATAAGTAAGTACAATACAATTGAAGTAATAACTATTGTATCTACCTACATACGTAAGATTCGTGTTTACCAGTAAATTTTGTTAGGTAAAGCGATTAACTCTGAAATTCGAAACTTAATCAGCTTGTGAATAGATGAATACCTATTAAGAACAATCACATTAATAGTTAATTAAGTTAACGGATGCGTTGCCCTTGTTTCTTTCTTTCTTTTTATGACACAGTCATGCCTAACTGGTTTTTTGGAATTCCAAACATAGGTAATCAAGACCATGACCACACACAAATCAGGTAGGTAGGTATAGGTTACATACCTAGTGATTCAGTTCATATTTCCCAATTTAAAACACATTGCCTTCTAAGAAAACAAATTGTCTTCTCAGAAGTAGACACCGTATCGTAAGTAAGTAGGTAATATCACGAGCCTACCCCGTTACTCCCAGGGGTCATCAACGTTCCCTGATTCGACACGGTAGCTCAGTAACCAACATTTACGTAAGCGCACCTGACATTATCGTGTCGTGTGACATGCATCCATCGCGCTCTTCCGCAAAGCGTACCCGTATCACCGTCATACTCTGACGCCCGCAATACTGTGTTATGTTCAATTTGCGCCTTTTTTCTCCCCTCACTGCGGCCTACCTCTTCCTTACCAGAGTAATTTAGAAATGAATAAACCATTATCAATGTTTTTTTACCAAACGATTTCAAAAGTTCACTGTTCGAATTTAAAGCTTCTATTTGATTGGCAGACGAGAAACAAACGATCCGATGCGTTTCCGATTACGCACGCAAAATGGAAACTGACTGATCTTTGAATATGCATGTGCATGGTCCGGCCAGCTGTGCACTTCCACGCATAATCGCGGTTCCCTCTCGTTACACAGTGTTTGCTTATCGAGCGATGTATCGGCGACATAGATATCAGCCATTAGTGTGCCAATATAAACAATAATAAGTGGATGATTGATTAGGTACTCGTGGCCAACCGGCCTGAACCGGTGTGGGATTTCGTCTAATGTCTTTACTCGTTTAGAGGCAGCCACAACTTTGGGAATAACTTTGAAGATAAGAAATTGAGTTAATTTGTAATTTAGATAATTCTAAGATAACACGTTATGCAATAGAAATAGGTAATGATTTTGATAACACGTAGTTTATCTTTATGTATTTATGTAGGTACTTAAACTCTTGACAGGTAGATAACTAAACACAATGCAGACGGCCTATAAAATAGTTAAAGAACAATAAATCGTTTTTAATTAATACAGTTAAACTAACCGTTAATTCTTAGTGAAAGTCTAGAACAATAATGCTATTATCAAATCAAATAAATTAAATATGCGAAACGAAGAAGTTAGTAAAAGTTGAAATATTAAGAAGCGGAGAGAAGAGAAAGAACAAAACACTACAACCAAACATGCCGAAATGCGAACAGATAATATAAATGTCCATTAAAACATTCTCAAGTTTGAACATTAACCTGAAAACAGAGTAAGATTAAATTACTCATAATAAACATCGCATTTAATATTAAAAACTTCTGTTTATGGTTGCCTTGCCTTACTTTTTCTAAAATGAAACCTTACTTAACTATAATGACTGCTTGTTTTTAAATAAAGGCACGACCAACCATAACTTCTGAAGCTTAAGCAAATGGGCTATAATTTGTCAAAATTCCTATAACATTATTTTTTTCCTGGACTGCAATCAAGCCAAAATCTTGTTTTCAAGCGACGAAAGTGATCAAAGAAAAATTACCACTTTAAGAAATAATAAATCATTGCGCTTTTTGTCCCTACTGATATTCGAGAGTGGGACGTCAGTGTGCAATGAATCACGTAGCATGTCCTCGCCCACGGGCATATTTACCTCTCAAAGTGCTCCTAACTCATTTACCGATAAATTACTTCTGGCCTTATAGACCTTATTGTCATAAGTATAAGAATCATTTCTTCTTTGCTAAATATCTTCAACCCCGAGGTCATTCACAGCAACTACTTGACTTCAGATGAATTTTGACTTGATTATATTGAGAAATATATTCATACTCCTGTATGTTTTGCTACATAGAAACCAGAGTTAATTGAATATATTACGGAATTTGCCGATAGCATCTTTAATAACAATTTAGCCTAAACTTCTTAAAGCTCATACATTAATCTTGTGCCTTCCTTATATTTGCATATATTTTAGATTACATCTTGATGGTTTGTGATTGTGATTCATACCGAGAACATAACTTACAAATCAAGTTAAGAAATTATGTGACAATTCTAACAACTTTTACTATCACCCTAGCAGTTAAGACACTGACATCTATGTCATCAAGATGGTATAAAAAATGAAGAGGTACCGCTTCATGCAACAGGTTTTCAACTAGAACAGGTACCGGTTCCCCTATCCTGTTTAGCATTAGAAAATTGTAGTGAATTGGGTCAAACACGCGTAATGAGTTTCTCACTCATCTTCATATCCTTAGGGATTTGCATTAGTGAAAGTTACCTGTCCTACTTTACGTCGCTAATTAGCATATATAATTTGCATTTCGTAACCCGTCATCACTTTACACTATCCTAGGTCCTACTTAAGCAATTTTATGCAAAGTGGCAAAATGGTGTCCAAAGAAAAAACAGAGATTTAAGACCATTAGGTTTTCTTTCTCAAACGCTGTAACGAGTATTCCAATTAAAAAGTATTCGGTTAAAATCCAAGCATTAGCACATGAGCGATATTAGATGATCGCACTAGTGGATGTTAATGAAAGTACTGACTTCACTTTCATAGTGAATCGACGTCGTTTCAACAATTTAATACGGTGTACCGCAAGATACTTAGAAACTCGTGTTACCGTCACTCACACTTATTTACCACAACATTAAATATGGTGATTGTCATCGTAGTAATTTGTGTTGAATGTATTTCCGCCATTCATCAATCATTTTTAACGAGATCATAGTCATTATTATTTTCTTTTTCCTGATGTATTTATCTATGCTATCATCGTTAAACTATAGGAAAACATAAAAATAGACTTCACTTCTGTTCAATTACCGGCTACATTTAGCCAACACCTCGACTTCTTTTTGACATTAAAATCGCATGACTTCAATAACTTATATAGATAAAATAGGGACATCGCACTATAATTAACATTGTTACTAAAAACCCTATTCAGACATCATTAATCATCCATGAAAGAGCAGTGAAAATATATATTTGTAAAATATTAGTCCCGCATGCAATAACTATTCTACCAACATAAAGGGAAAGTAACGCATCATCATCACGCTAACTGTATGGAAATTAGTGTTATGTTATTTGATCTGCGAACGAACAGTAATCGTGACTAAAAAGTCGTAACGATTTTGTAATTCAAGTGTTATTGACATCACCTTTTCATGCAAGGCGTGGGTAAGAAGAAAATTTGCAGTAGCTAAAGGCATTGGGTTTTTCATTAGAAACTCCTCGCCCAGAATTTAGAAATTGGTTGTATAACAGTCAGACCAATAAAAAGTAATAACACCCCCGTTTCTCGAAAGCCGTTGGTCCCGGCTGTCAATGGTAGGTCTTTGACAGCCGTTACGGGTATTCAGATGATCAAAAGTCTGACAACCAGTCCTACCAAGGTGTGTCGTGTTATCCATTAACTGGGTTGTGGAAGTCAGATCATGCATCTGGTTAGACTGGAAGCCAGTCCAACATAGTTGGAAAAGGTGTAGGCAGATGATGAGCTTGAGGAATTAAATTTTTTAAATAAAATAATCGCTTTAATTGTTTATCATTTATTTATCACAAGGGCAAATTCAAGGATATTCCGTTTGGAAACATCAGTTTTATAGTACTGGCCGTTTCCATTACATACTAGGAACTCTCCAAACATGAAATATTTATGGAAGGCAATTATATCAATGTACACAATGATAATGTATACAGAATTGATTGTAATTACAATCAGAACCGTTAATTACGTCCGTTGTTAGACGAAACGATACTGTATGATAATTGTTCATTATCCCTGCATCACAGAACGAAAACTAATTTCTTCATTACTTCTTTTCACTTCATGTTTAACAGTTTTTACATTACATTGTTATAAGTAGAACAATTAATCAACAATTTATCTGTACAACCCATCATTTAGACTAGACCATCACGCAACACTGCTGCCGCCGAGTCGGTATTTTCTTCATTCACATTGATTTCACCTTAAGAATAGATAGTTATGCTTTCTACGCCGTCTCTGTTATACTTTGTGTGGCGGTAAAGTAACACGTGGCAATTAAATGTAATTTGCTATTCATTAGTCATTCTTGTTCCGAATACACGTGATAAATCATACGAGGGTTAGATCTGGCATCCTCGTTTGTTTGGTCTTTATTATACATATGAATGTCTGTTTGTTTATCAGTCCCTTCAAAGGTTACTACATCTTTATTGGGATTTTCATCAACACCCTTATTAATCATGTCATAATCAATACTATTCAAAGTAAATCCGGAACTGTCATCGTTATGTGATGGAATATTATGAATTTGAGCAAATGTTACGTGAATACGCAAAAATGCCCCCAATACGAGGATCAATCGAAATTGGCTTAACAATGAGGCATTCTACAGGCTCCATTGTGTTACCATCTGTCAATAAGGGATTCAATCATTACACTCAATAATCGTAGGTTAGCCTCGTTGGAATCGTTGGTCCCGTACACAATTGCACAAAATTCTCCTATTATTATTGGAAATACAAACCGATAAATAGTATTTCTGCGCACGCGTGCAGTAATATAGTTATTATTGAATTCCGGTACGTTTTTTGTTAGACTTTTCTCCCCACAATCCTATAAGTTTATTTATTAGTCGAGAAATAAAACCGTCATAAGGGGTTCGGTTTACGACTAAGTTTATTTTGTCATGAGAGGGGATCTGTCCCCGAGTTGTCAGTCAATGTATCCTTTGTTAGTTGCTCGTTAATCTTAGGGTTGTCGAAGTTTTAATACGTATGGACGGAGTGATACAAAGGAAGCAATTTCGTTGCATTTATTAAATGCATCTTAAAACAACAATTTTTATTTTTGTGTACAACATTTTGTTTTGTTCATTTTACTTACTGTTGCATAGTAAGTAACCTTTACTTACAAGCTGACATTATCGCAGTCAGCAACTAGTGAACAATATGAAAGCTAACTACTGTTACAATGTAGTTTTTAGAGAGCCACGTAGATTAAACGGGAAACAAAAGAACACGTTTTATAGTCCTAACAATTTTGTTTTCAGTGAACAAGTGTCACGCTATATCCTGTCTATATGTCATACGTTTGTCAAAATCAGTATCATTAGCTCACATAAATAAAACCTTTAGTAATTTGGTTTTAATAAGGAACATGCCTCGTTGGCCTAGTGGTCCTAAGCGCGACTGCTACTCTAGAGGTCTTGGGTTAGATTCCCAGGTCGAGCAAAAAGTGTTAATGGGTTTTTCCATGAAATTCTCAGTAGCAGCTCGGAGTTAGGATTTGTGCCCGGTTAATGGCAATGGGCTCGCCCTTATTACATGGGACCTAAACATACTGCCGCACTGTGGGTGTACATTGGTACACCTCTGCCTAACCCTTCGGGGAATACAGGCGTGATGGTATGTGGATGATAGCGAGCCATAATACGTCATCTTGTCCTTGTACAGTTATCATTTATTACAAGTATCAGGCCATTTGTATTTTGATTACGTTTTTGCTCTAAAGATGACTGGCACGAGATAAAAATTAATAGCACCGAGATGTTTTTGCTCCGCTTCGAAAAAACTACACTTTGTTCGCTTCAAAATATTGATTGCTCTATATTTTAGATGATTTGTGAGATTGGTTATGGTCTCGACTTCTCGTTATTTCATAGACGGTTAACCAGGCTTGTTGCAATAGGCTTGTTCTTTGTTTTCGTAGTTAGAGACTGATTCAATTTTATGATTGATCGTTGCTAGATTGATCTTAATTTCGCTAACGATTTTAGGTAATTAAAAAATAAATTATAAATGTAGTAAAGTTTTGGAAGGTGCAGTTTGTACTCATTAACACAAGGCGCGGCACTACCATCGTCAATCTATAGGACAAGGTACTTGGGTCTTTGATTACTGCCCTACTCCCGCAGGTCGAAGCTTGATATTACCCTATAACATTCCTCGAAAAGGATTCTTTTCAAATGTAACCAGTAGATTTAGTTCAAACCAACAAAAAAACCTTTCAGCTTTTTATTATTAGTATAGGTTTTAAAGGATCCTGTGGGACTTATGTATATGATTCTTTTTATAGTCTACAAAAAACACCTCGTCGGATAGTTTTACCAGCGCTATTCCAATTTTGAACTACATTTTCATATTCTTTTGTTCTACAACTACACCCAAAAGACTAAAGTTTTACGACAAGTACGCAAGCTTTTATTTTAAAGTAATATTCTTCAGTAATTAGATTTAATTACTTCGCTGGTCGTCCTGATAACCATACAGACAGACAAACAGGCGGAAACTTCCTTTTACTTAATGATGATGATACATATAGGAATAGCATTTGCAATTAATTACTAGCTATTTTCTTTACATGACTGTGTTTAACCTGCATACAAGTGAACGAGTATTGCTATTAGTACATTGAACCTGTAATGTAAAACTATAAAATGTCGATGCTTGTTTTGTTAGTACTTACTGTGTATTTAAATATGCAATTGATTTTGTACCTACCTGTACATTTGCAAAAAGAATTGGAGATAATCGGAAAATATTAACTGGGTATTTTTAACCCGCTTCGGTTTTGTAATGCGATGTACAATGGTGATAATATTTGTATTGAAGATTTTTCTTTTTATAGTTAATGTTACAACAGCTTGCCTCTGTACTGCTGTAGAGGAAAGTCAGCGTTAATATTGATTATTGCAGTGTATTGACACTGCAATTCAAGAAGTTGACAATAATGACCACCGTTTTATTTCTTGAAATTCATCAAATTAATGTTTATTTTTTTTACAACTTTACTTTTTTTTTTACTGCCCCGTTGGTCTCGTGATCGCAAGCGCGACTGATCATGGGTTCGATTTCCAGGTCGAGCAAAAAGTATTATTGGGTTTTTCTATTTGGAATTTCTCAGTAGCAGCTCGGAGTTAGGATTTGTGCCCGGTTAATGGCAATAGGCTCGCCCCCGATGTTGATTGTCGATGTAATAACATGAGACCTAAACATTGCCGGCGAACTGTGGGTGTAAATTGGTACACCTCTGCCTAACCCTTCGGGGAATACAGGCGTGATGGTATGATGGTTTTTTACAACTTGTCACATAAAGAGGGCCAGGTACTCTAATTATGTAAAAAAAAATCATTTATACAAATCAAATTTCATTGAATACAAATAATACAATATATTTTTATTCTCTTTGTTCCAAAAAAATAAGATCCACGAATAACGGTTATAATTTCACCAAAGCTCTTTAAAAATTAAAAAAGTTTTTTTTTTTTGTAAGATTTCTAATCAAATAATTTTAGATGGATCCTTTTAGATGGATGATGGGTACTTCGTTGTTAACCAAGTTAATCTTTAGTTTTATGGATTCTTATTTTTCATTGCGGAAATAGATCAGTTTTTATAAATAGAAGTTCGAAAGCCTTCGCTTTATTTTATGGTAATAAATCAATGTAAAAAATACGAATGGAATGATAAATTAATTATTTTTTATTTGAATATTTTGATAGCTTGTGCCCGTGACTTCGTCTGCGATGTTATTTTTCTCCCGCATTAACTATGTGTTTAACACGATGACAACGGCGCCTTTTTTTTTGTTGTAGCGTGATGTATATGGCCTATAGCTATACGCTGATGCACGCGTCATGTTCGTGAACGAGGGCTGTCAGTTGGAATTGGTCATCTCTTAACTGCCATGGCTTACATCTTTAGTACAATTTTTTTTTTATTGTTTTATATTCATCTTCATTGCTTTCACATACAAAAGCAACAAAAATATTGTACCCAAGATTTTGTATAAACCAAATTGGAAGAAAAGAGTGTCCATGGAGTTTCTTGCTCGTTCTTCTCCATAGACACCTACGCTTTGGAACGAGCATCTAGCTTCAACTTTTAAATGTAACTTCTTGACAATTAAAAGTGCCTGTAAACGGTCTAATTGAAAGAAATGGTTTGACTTTGATTTTGACAATACTATTCCTCATGAATCTGTCATAGTTCTTTTCTAATGGCCTCATTAGGTAGTTCCAGAGAATAGCTCATTTAAACAAACAAACAAAGTTTTCAGCTTTATTACTTTAGTGTAGATGGCGATTTTATGGATGATTACACGAAGGCTCTGTCCGAAGAGAATTGATTTGACGTGTTTACCATTTTGATCTCAATACACCCACCAGGTGTTTAGGTTCTGCTTGACAGTTAATATTCAATGAAATATTTATTTTCAAAAGCACTTTTTGAATGAGCATAAAATGCACTTTTTATGCTCATTCAAACTGTCCAGTCGATAGCACAATAAGTTATGCATACAATTACATGTAAACATAAGGACCCGTGCATAATACAACACATATTATATGGGGTCGTTGCTGTGGACAAAACCATATTCCTGTTACTGAGGGTCTGGTATGACTTCATTGTAGGAAAAATTATAAATATTTTTACGAAATCTGCTATTTTTATAAATGCGGCCTTTGTCCGTGATAATGTGGGGCTATGTGGTTACCGGATCATTCCGGTCATCTGGTCTCGATAGGCCGCGCCAACCTCTTGTATGGGACGCATCGGAAGCTGAAGGGACATTATTACAATTATCGAGCTCATCGTGTCTTTTTATGACGTTTTGTATTTTTGGGACAAAAGTAGCATTCGTTTTTATTGTGAACATTTTAGTCTTTTGAATGTTAGGGTGTTGGATCTCCCCTTTTTATAATAATAATACATAATTTCGAGATAAATGCGAATGCGATGCGAGTAATTCCGCAAAAAAGTTAATAGTTAAACAGGTAGTACAAACTACTAACTAGGTACATACTTTACAATAATGCCATCATGCCTGTATTCCCCGAAGGGTTAGGCAGAGGTGTACCAATGTACACCCACAGTTCGCCGGTATGTTTAAGTCTCATGTAATAGGGGGCGAGCTCTTTTGCCATTAACCGGGCACAAATCCTAACTCCGAGCTGCTAGTGAGAATTCTATAGAAAAACCCAATAACAGTTTTTGCTCGACCTGGGAATCGAACCCAAGACCTCTAGCGTAGCAGTCGCGCTTAGGACCACTAGGCTAACGAGGCTAGTAATAATGAGATATTTAAAATTGCGAGATATACCGATGCGACTAATTCAAGAAAAAAATGTAATATGAATGAATGATATGTGTTTCATATTACAGTATTATTAATGAAGTAAGTAGGTACTTACTTCATTACTTCGAAAACAAAAAATAATGAACCAATCTGGGCTTATAAATAAGTTTGAAATTGACAAGCGTGGTGATCAATGCTCGTGCCTTCTCTGTATGAGATGAGGATAGGGCCTTTGCCCTGCAGTGCGACAAAAATAGGCTGGTATTATTGTTAAGACTTTTTTATTATTCTTCATTAAGTTACCGATATTTTTTGCTCCAATAGAAATCAATCTTTTACAAGTTAAAACTCGAGCGTACCCGAATGAATCACCAAATTCATTTATTGAAACAAAAAAAGATCGATGAGATACTTAAACTAACGAAGTGAAGTGGTTTCTGATCTTAGCGTGCCAAAGTTTTTTTTTTTTAATGTTAATTAGCCGTTCCATTTTTAATTGATATAGTCGCGTGCTGCATGACTAACGAATAAAAATTGTATGGATTTATGTTTTAAGTTTTTAGGCCGATGTTGAGCGAAATGTGGAGTGACAGCCAGCCCTATTGTTGTGATTAGATCGATGAGTTGTTATAATATTTCTGTAAGGTTGCCGACTTGTTGCGTGTATACTTTGGTATTTTTTCAACCAATTATAATATTATTATTTATTATCGTTATATTTTTTGTTGAGTCAGTAACTGAGATGTAGGTATTTTCTACTATTGACGACATACGTCTCGTTATATGAAATTATTAAAATATTTGCCATAACATGTATCTATTGTTCTTTTTAACGATCATATTTCGATTTTTCAATAATTGTATAGGTACTTGATTAGTTGCTTTGACGTCGCCAAAAACCATGATACGCGGTAGGTAGGTTTATTAAACAGTTATTAATCGATTTTTACTGATTTATGATAGATTTTGTTGCAATAATTTAATCTATCGGAAATTTTACTATCCACATAGTAACATCTTCGACAGTCGACACAATATTGCACATCGATCGAAGCAATTGTTTACAGTAACAACCCTAATACAGATTTTCGATAAATCAGAATTCCTCTGGCTTACGGTATCTTTTTAACGGTAGATGATCGGATTGTTATAAATCGATATTACAAAAAAAAAATGTCGGTCTCATTTGATTCGAATCAAGTTAATCGGAAGTAATCGTGTTATTCGCTTGAAGTTTGTTTGTTGTCCCGCACGGTGGGCCACGAGCGGTTTACGCATCAATAAATACTAATTCAGTCTTATTGTAAAGTACGGACGCAGTTATTTGTGCCCTAATGATATTTAATTGATAATGATAAGTAATCAATACCGTTTTGTCTTGATGGCCCAGTGATGGGTTCGAAACTGAGCAAGTATCAATGTGACTTTTTCAATTCATAATGTACTTTCTAACATCATCTTAGACATCACTGATATCTGTAAAGAGAAACGTTGTGAAGAAATATGAACTTATTAATAAAATTAACCTAAAAACACCAATCCGCCTTAAGGAAGCGTGGTGATCAATGCTCGTGCCTTTTTAACCCCCAATGCAAAAACGACGGGGTGTTATAAGTTTGACTTGTCTGTGTGTGTGTTTGTCTGTCTGTGGCATCGTAGCTCCCGAAACGCATGAACCGATTTTGATTTTGTTTTTTTCGTTTGAAAGGCGAATTAGTCGGGAGTGTTCTTAGCTATATTTAATGGAAATCGGTTTATCCGTTTAAAAGTTATCAGCTTTTTTGTTAGCTGCGGGAGAGAATTTTTATTATTCTTCAGTCGGGTGTTACTTAAAAAAAATATTTTGTGTTTTTTGGTTCGTTAAGTGCCCTTTGCTTAGCAGTAGGACTATCATAGGTAGTATTATTATTCTTTATAAATTCCACAACGCTGAAAGACTCCAGTGTTTCCCTAAAATTCTTATTGACTTTCGGATTATGTTCCATTCTCTGACAAACTAGATTCTATTTAATAAAAATCACAATTCCTAACACGTTCAGACTCGCTCGATTTTTAAACAGCAAATATGGAACAAGGTCAAAGGTTGATGTAATACAGGGATCGTTATAATATTATCACACATTATCACAGACACCATTATCATTGAAGCATTATCATAGAGACGCGTTGGAGCTTGCATAACAAATGTAGAACAATAGCACAAAACTCATGTTATCAATTATTTTCTTTCACTTTGCCTAACCTATTTTATTTATAAGTAACAATTGTGTAACGCCACTATCTTATCGAAACGGAAAGGTCAGCGCGAATCGGGGTGTCAGACTTCCGAACAATAAATAATGATTTGAAGTTAGTTACTCCATCTAAACAACGACTTTCATGTGTCCTTTATCAATGTTTTTAACTGCCTTTGCAGCTTAGTGGTCCTAAGCGCGACTGCTACGCTAGAGGTCTTGGGTTTGATTTGGTCCCAGGTCGAGCAAAACGTGTTATTGGGTTTTTCTATGAAATTCTCAGTAGCAGCTCGGAGTTAGGATTTGTGCCCGGTTATTGGCAATAGGCTCGCCCCCTATTACATGGGACCTAAACATACCGGCAAACTGTGGGTGTACATTCTTACACCTCTGCCTAACTCTTCGGGGAATACAGGCGTGATGATATGTTGTTTATTAATGTTTTTAATGATACCTTTGAAGAAAGACCGATTTTCCAAGACCAGTTTATGTCTACGGAGAAATTCCTTGCCGTGTCAGTCATATGGAATGTCTGGTACTCAAGATCTAACCCAACGGTAAATCGTTAAATGTAATCTATGATTTTCAATCTCTAGCAAGGCTTCAAAGATATTACCTATTATGTAGGAGGAATTTTGGTTAGACTCTTTTCAATTTAGAAATAATGATGCAGGCTACCCGGTGCTTGGCTGAGCACGATTTTATGTCCATAGCAAACAACTTAAAAACAAAAAAAAACCTACAATTCCTGGAGCAATGCTATTGGTAAAGCTCATGAGATAATAAGAGAACATTACTGTTTTCTCGGATTTTGATATCAATATAAAACAATCGTTCAAAGTTTGTTACTTTTAAATAAAAATGTTTCATCCCTATATGATCTTTTACAGTAACTATTACAAAATAAGCTGCACAAATTCCAGAATCTGTACCTAATGCGTAGTTACGGTCCCATCCATCAGCATCGGTGACCCCCTGACCACGACCCGGGAAGTTGGGCCCTACCCACCGTGCTTTTGTATGGGAACCGCCTGCCTAACCGTGTGGGTTTGACTGAACCAATATGTAAAATTTTACAGAAGTACAACGGCTAATTTCTTTGTACTGTCTCTGCGTATGGTCCCATCAATAAAGCATCTGAATTACCTGTGAAGCAGTTCTCTATCCACCGGGCTGCTGTATTGCCACTGCGTGGGCTTGTATTTGTCACATGGAAAAGGAAGACCAGAAGTCTTACTATCTGGACAAGTTTCCAACTGTGTGTGTTAACTACGACTTATTTGACTTGTTCATAACTTATCCTTTTTTTATCAATATAAATAGTTTTTTTTTTCTCGGATATCATAACTACGAATTTTTGTTTTAGAGGGTCTGACCTACCTACCATACCTGACTTTAATATAACAAACTTAGTTTAGGCACAAGTCGTAAACAAATTAATTACCTACATCATAATTATCTGTAGACCAACTAATTACGAGTATTTGTTGTACTTTGAAAAAGAAATGCGTTCGCTTCGATAACAATAAAACTAGTACGTCCCAAAATTATTCCATTTAGATGTGAAGTGAACTTTCTGTTCTATCGCTATTGTGTCTCTCGTAAAGTATTTTGATTTATAATAATATTTTCGAGTACAACAGTTCTATGTGCATTTTAGTCTAGATTGTAGAAGGACTGCGGTAGGCCAGTAAAATACAAATGTCTGAATATGAAGGCGAAATGTACCTCATCTGTGGGACAATACTCTATTTATGAAGAGAGAGAGAGAGTGAGATAAAACAGAAGCCAAGTGCATCCTAAAATTGTAGCACATTTATTAAAGAATGTTTTTTTTTTTTTCAATCATTTTAGTTTTCAATATTTTCTGTATGAGAAGAAGCCTTATAGTGGGAAAAAAAATATGATATTTTTATGTAATACTATCATTTCAATATCGTTTTTTATTATTCTGCCAAAAGCAGTGACTTGTCGATTGACAGTTTCGTTTAGGAAACAATCAATTGAGCAAAATAAATTGTATAGAAAGCTAAAGTTGACACAATTGCTATGGTAAAGGTTAGGCACTAATAACTATCTATATCCATTATCTTATCATAAATTGCAAAAATATCCATGTCTATGACGAAAAGCCTACAATTTCTGGTTTGCACAACTAATAAATGGCCACTCATTTAACGACATTAATATAATCTAATAAAAGATGACCATCTGCACTCCTATAACTCTGCAGTATTACCGTTTTACGGCCCCAATGACATATCGGTAACTAACATTGCTCCCCACGGCGTTTCCCGTGGTTTTATATCGCTAATCAGCCACTATTATTACTCCATGATTTATGTTCTTTATTTGAAAACAAACTTGTAACAGGAACTGCTTATTTTTTTTGGAATTCTGGTAAAAAAAAGGAAACATTTAGAAAAAGGGGTGCAGTGTTGTCATATAAGATTTGATTTATATTTTAGCCACAGTATTATTAGACGAGTTGGTCTTGTGGTCACAAGCGCGACTGATGAGCGTGGGGTCATGGGTTCGATTCCCAGGTCGGGCAAAAGAGTGTTATTGAGTTTTTCCATTAGGATTTGCTCAGTAGCAGCCCGGAGTTTCAAGTTGGTGGTGTGACATCCCCGTGCCTCGGAAAGCGCGTAAAGCCGGTGGTCCCGGATGTCATTCATAGTTCTTTGATAGTCGTTGCGGTTAGTCAGAAGCCAGGAAGTCTGACAACCAGTCTAACCAAGACGTATCTATCGTGTTGCCCAGTAACTGGGTTGTGGAGGTCAGAAAGGCAGTCGCTCCATGTAAAACACTGGTATTGTAGACTGGAAGCCGACCTCAACTTAGATGGGAAAAGGCTAAGTAGATAATGAGTATTAGACGAGTAGACGAACTTTGAAATGCAACAAAATTTTACGAAAGTAATGTTCATATTCATGCCGTTGTTACCATTAAAAAGTTTGCTTAGACTTTGGACAGAACAAAAAAAAATAACCAGCATTGCAGTAGATAAGTTTTTCAATGTCGACAAAAAATCGGATTTACAGTCAGCTATTTGAATGAATATTTGTATAAAAACAATAATATAGACGCCATAGTTTTAGTTAGTTAGTTTTAACTGCCTCGTTGGCCTAGTGGTCCTAAGCGCGACTGCTACGCTAGAGGTCTTGGGTTCGATTCCCAGGTCGAGCAAAAAGTGTTATTGGGTTTTTCTATGAAAGTCTCAGTAACAGCTCGGAGTTAGGATTTGTGCCCGGTTAATGGCAATAGGCTCTCCCCCTATTACATGGGACCTAAACATGCCGGCGAACTGTGGGTGTACATAGTTACACCTCTGCCTAACCCTTCGGGGAATGTAGGCGTGATGGTATGTTATAGTTTTAGTGCAATACGTGGGCGAGTTACACTCGATGTTAGCCGATATATTTTCATAGAACACTAGATAATATAATAGTATTTAAATACGAAAGCCGTTGCATTTTGTCCTGATTCTCTACATTTATACACATCGTAATATACAAATTGTAGATAAAATTTTAAATTAACAGTCTTGTGTGGTTGCCTATATTTCCGTTTATTTCATCAGATTTTATTGTAACTGCTGATATTTATAATTTGATAGTATTTGTTTTAGTAACTTTATTTGAATTGCCTTATATTACATTCTTGTATATCTTAGGGGCACATGCAAGTTTATTAATATTACAAATATTATAAAGTCTGCAACGAAATTCTATTACCATGAAGGCAATGATATTTTTTTTGAAATCTTAATTTTATTTCTCGGCTATGCCTATTAGAGGCGTAAGAGATTCGTGGACTATTTCAATACCATCCGCGATCGCAGAGAATTTTACCGAAACATCAACCATTGTATCTGAAGCCAGCAGTTGGCACTCCAACTATTCCGGCCCACCTCTCCATAAGGAGCACAATAGAAGTTTCATTGTTTTCAAAACGCGAATTTGAATGGATTTCAGATAAAATCTTCGTTGACAGCAACTTGCCTAGAACACTGTTACGTAATTTATTGTTATGGGGACCTTAAATATCACGTGGCTAAAGTACCGTCATAGTTCGTAGACAAATATGCTCATTCAATATTCATTGGTTCTACCTTGTATAACAGTGGTCGAGAACTCAAAGACCACTTATTTCTCCTCCCATATTTGTCTGTAATAAATATTGAAACCAGCATTTAATGCCTAGATGATTCCTAAATCGTTGCAAGAAACTACTTAGGAAATGTGTTTCATAACCTTTTTTCTGGTCTAACTGTTCTTTGTTTTAAATGTTTCCGTAATGAGGTTATTACGTGGAAAGACATTCGTATTTAACATTAATAAGTAAATACTCTTTTACGAATTCCGTGTTGTATTCCATGGAAATAAATAATACCTTTACGGTCCATTAAGCGGGCCCAAAAATCCGTCATTTAAAACTGAACAAGTGATTAGTTCCGGGATTTAAGTAAAGCAGTTTTGCGATTTCACAGCATGGCCCCCGCGATTAATCGATATTTCGTTATGAGTCATCGATGTGTTTTCTAATCGATTCATCGTTTTGAATTTATGACTTTACAGACACTGTTTACAGTGTGGATCGTTTATATTTGGATAATCGGATATACGATTTCACGGACCACCACCGAACTGTGCGGTTCGAAAAACAAATAAATTCTAAATATACGTAAATGTAAATATTTAATGTCTCTGATTCGTATCGCCATTTTTGTTAAGTTATTAGGATATTAACAAGTTACGGTCTTTAACGAGTAATAATTTAACTTTATTGAAACACAAACAAGGTTTGTTGAGTATTAAACTTCTTGTGTAACTGACAGTTGCATTTCTTTTTTATTCACCTTTCACTTTTTGCTCATTTTGGATCTTAGACTTATATATGGTGTAATCATAACTCTGCTTAGAGTCATGAACAATATTCATAACGTCATCTAAGTCTAAGATATTGACAGTAGCTGTAGCGTGCACCAACAAGGCAAAGACATGCAATTGTACGAAAGTGAACTGCGGAACGCATACATATGCATACGATTCGCTCCTTTCGTTCTCAATTCTGGAAAAAACTATTCCTCATTACATGGTACGTCATTCATTACCTAAGTGACTACAGTAAAGTGGTAAGCTGTAATGTGGTTATGATCTACGTAACTTAATAATAAGCCTCTTATTGTCTTACTGTGCAAGGGCCTCGTCTCATCAGAGAAGCCACGAGCATTGCTCACCACCCTTGCTCAAAGCGGATTGCCGATTTCAGACTCATAGTATTAATTATAAGTCCAGGTTTCCTCACGATGTTTCTCTTCACCGATCTCATTGATATCCAAAATAAACTTAGAAAGTGCATATGAATTGAAAAAGTCACCTTGGTACTTTTAATTAACTTAACAACTCACTATTAATTCCTTCAGAGTTTTGCCAAAACATAATCATTTACTTTAATAACAGTTTCATTGTCTTCCGTATCAACAGTTGTATAAAATCTTTGAATGTCAAATCAATAAACTCATTTCTCGAATTGATATTCATGTCAATCGTTTTATTAACAATCTTAAAAGTATGTGTTACCTACTTGTCATACAATCAGGCCGATGTATCAATATTTTTTACTGTATTAATTAAATATTATGTCGGTTACGTCAAGCTGTATCAAATTGGATGATAAAATCAGTTCAGGAAGTCTCAATCAAGTTAATTGTGATCATTCATCTTTAGTCAAAACAATTACTTGTGTATTACTAATGGTCGATGTCCATGTATGGTATGTATGACATGTGTATGGTCTGATTTAAAGTGGACCAGTATATCAGAGGCGCCTAAGTTCCGCATCGTGATCTAAATAAAATTTGCATATAATCGTTTGTCATACAATTAATGTATCCTACGCATTTAACCGGGGTTTATTAGTTGAAAAGCGATTTATTTCCATTTAAGTTTTAAATTACTTTGGCGTTATTGCCGTCTGTTAAGCAAATAAATTACAATTTATCATCACCCCTTTAATGAGCTTTTTTCTACTGTAATTAGAACTTCATGGAAGAAAGGACAGTTCACTGTAGTTTGAATTTCGGACACTTGTATAAATTAGGAACAATAATTTCTTAATAGAATTTCAATTAAGATTTCTCTTGTGCTTACCTAATATTAATCTTCAATGTGGACTTACTCATTATCAAAGTTAATTCAATTTTGAACCTAATATGTTTTAGTATTTTGTCACCAATTCTGAAAACAGTCCCCGGTAACACTGTATTTAAACTAATAAACGTTAAAACTACAAACAGTTGTGTAATAGTAATTAAATGTAGCTTAACCAAGAAGTAATTGCTGGGTTCTACATAAACACAAGCAATAGCTTTTATTCTACCGGTAGACTATAGATTAGATGTCGGTGCTTAGTGAGATTTATAGGAGGAGAAAATAGTTGGCAACGGACATGGAAAGTTGTTTTTAAGAGAAATTTTCTTTTCAATTGCAACATGCTTCGAACCCGTATTGATTTAAAAAATATAATGCATAAAAAAAAATCTAGTTCACAAGGCATTAGGGAAACACATTTATTTAAATTAGACCATTCAAAATTGCTTTCATTACTTCACAGAAAAAAGGAATCTAGTTACCCCTTCCAGAACGTGTAAAGAAGAATGGGCAAGAAACTCCATACTTTTCGACCTTCGTTTGAACCCATAATTTACAAATAACTTTTATTCAAAATGTTGAATATTTCCAGAAAATATTGCCCGCGAAGCGAACCTTATGAATTCTTAACCAAGCAATAAGAAAAGTGTAGTAAAATGGCAGTTAATGGTCTTAAAATTCGCGGTCCTAAGTTGCGCATTCTGGGCGGTTCTTCGAAAATATTAAATAGCCAACATAAAAGCTGTTATAGTGGCAGGTAATAGTCGGTCCAAGTATACGGTGGAACTATTTACAACAGTTATTATTTACAGTGGAACTATACAAGTTGGAAATGCTTCACTTCACTTGCCCCTCATTGAAAAGTTGGACTTACAAGTTGCGAACTTTGTAAGTGCAGCTTCTTAAAGTGAACGGAGCTTGGAATTCTTGAATGTGTGTGGTGGAGTTTTGATGAGTTGTACTAGGGTAACGTTTAAAAGTTTAAAAAATATAACATTTACATTTTCATTGATTAAATAAGATAAAGCACACATGAAACAAGTAATGTTCACAAGTCATGACAGACCTATTTCATAAAATTAAGGCTTCTTTACTATATGCCTCGGTGGCCTAGTACTGCCTCGGTGGCCTAGTAGTCCTAAGAGCGACTGCTACGCTAGAGGTCTTGGGTTCGATTCCCAGGTCGAGCAAAAAGTGTTATTGGGTTTTTCTATAAAATTCTCAGTAGCAGCTCGGAGTTAGGATTTGTGCCCGGTTAATGGCAATAGGCTCGCCCCCTATTACATGGGACCTAAACATACCGGCGAACTGTGGGTGTACATTGTTACATCTCTGCCTAACCCTTCGGGGACTACAGGCGTGATGGTATGGTCTTTACTATCTAAAATTTTACCAATATTATTGTAGACATAAAATTGCCGAGTATGATCTTGAAACTGTGGTTTGATTGACGCAACATATAACCTAAGTCCACCGACGATAATGTTTATTGGAATTGAATCATTTATTACTAACGTGACATTAATTCCGTAGAATTTTTTTTCTTGCTATTGCAATTATATATTAACAAAGTTACTCTGGCTAAGTATTATACGTACATTTTACTCAGCCTTATAAGTTCACATTTAATGAGCTTCTGATGTGGGTTTCATTAATTAGTTTGTACATTTGCCATGTCCTGTCTGTCTTCACTTACATTAACATTGCCATACACGGAATTTCCATCAGGGGTTATGTGACCTTTTACTTTGTTGTTAATTCTGCTTGATTATAAATTTAAATATTCACGAGGAATCTGTTTGAAACAGAATAACAATTTAGAAGCGCGTCGTGTGCGCCACAGAAATCACTTTAAATTCTCACCTGATAACCATATATTATATCTGATTGACGCTAATTGGTAACATGAACAACTAGTTTCGTTGAACAGGTTTCAGCATGATCTGATTGCCCTATGAAACGGATAAATGCGTCACTATATCGTCCATTTGTTTTTAATTAAAACGGTAATGACTCGGCTATAACCCGCAAATGCGTTTCCATAACATTCTACAGCCGGAAAGGAAACACCTATCACGATGTTATCAGATTGCTGGCTCCAGGCGGCAGGCTGCAATCTGCCCAGGAATCACTGTAGAGAATTAATCCTTTAAGTTCAAGTAGTCCTAAACGTCTGTCAGCAATGTCACGTGGTAATGCAATGCTAATCATTTTGCCCACGAAAATGCTACGTTTTGGGGACTTGACCCATTTCCTCTTTTATAAATTGTATATACCTTGTTTTATTATGTATAATTATTGTGTTCTGGTTAATTTCTACTACGCTTTTAATAAAGCAGTCTTAAGTTCTAAGCAAATAATATTATATCTCCTTTCTCAGGCTATGTTGTAACTCAAGACGTTGAAGCGACACCGACAGAACAAATTTAGCTACACTAAGTGGAACTTCTATATTACCTGTTTGTTACTAAACAAGCTCTGAACGATGCTAAACGTGACACTGATTTGGTTACGTTGTCTTGTCCAATTACGTGTGATTTTGATTTGCGCCATTTGCTGCAGATGCATTGACCCAGAAAATTGGGCAATGTTTAGAAGTGAGCGTTCTATCTGATGGTTGATTTGAAGGACGATTAAGGTTGTTCCGAAGAACCATGACAGCTGCCAAAGATAACATAATTAGATTTTATTGCAAATTACCGATCCTTTATTGGATATCGGAAAGTCGTTTTATTTTATTGCTAACTGGCGCCATGTTTCTCTAACTTACTTAAGACTTTAGTTATGACATCATCTCTGTTTAAAATTGGATGTCTCTTTATTATGCCCTAGGTCAAAGTCATACTTAACAAGAACCTTTTTATGGCTGGACTGTTTCATAATTTTCGATTAGTGTCTTGGCCGTTGCACCCACGGGTCCTTTTTGGCACTTAATACGGTTATCTAAGTTCGGTTGTTGAATACTGTCTAGACAAGTCCTAGATTTACGATGGTCGCTTCGCGTAGGAGCCGTTAGCCTTGTGCCTTTATATATTCCACTTGGATAATAAATTAGTCAATAAAACCATGAACCGACACGTTTGACAAACAATTTATAACAATTGTAGTTATCTTACGTACCTTATGAAATATCTACTGATTCAGAATTATTTTGTTTCTGACTGTAAGATGACTTGTAACGTTACTTCGCTTGTGCTTGTGTACATAGATTAGTACGTATTTTAATTTAATTTAGATTTCTTGACAGGTAGTTTTTTTTAATAATTTACAAGCTCTCGAAATACTCTTCTTCATTTAACAATACCCCCTTCTTGTATGTTTCTCGTCTACGTATATCAAGTCGAATCGGTTGACTACGAAGTTCATATTAACAAATCTATAAATATTTAAACTGCCTACCTATATTATACCAAATTGTATTTTATGAGGTAAGTGTCAAACAACTCATAACGCATTAAGTTATTCAATTTATGCTGTCAATAAATTTCAACAAGGTGTAAGCTCACCTCTTTTATCGTAATCAATACCGAATGGCATATTGAAAATTATAATGGATAGCATTTTGAATATAAATTTTCTATGGGCCAAACCCTTGGGCGTTACTTTGAAGGGAATAGATTTATTTCTCCAGTTAAATATTATATACGGTAATGAAGTTCTAAGTTTGTTTACGGGGTTAAGAATATTTAGTAACATTTTCTATTTTGTTATAATTTATTTTTTTACATTTTTGTACTCCATTTTGACAGTACTTGGTGAATCATCTCTTTATTATAAATACGACCTGAAACTGCTGTTCAATTACACTATTGCTTGTGTTTAGACGTTAATTGTATAAACATTTTAATAATTCTGCAAAATATATCTTGTCGGGTTTATCAATGCAAATTTTATTTACAGCATACCTATGAGTATCTGCCTACTTATATAATGAAACTTATGTTTTAATGCGTCCGAGTGAGATTATGTTATAAATGTCAAATTGGGCAATGAACATGCAATTATTTTGATGTCTTAATTACTTCAAAATTGCTCTAATTATAATGAAGTTAATTTTACATAGCACGGTTATTAAGAAAGTACGAAATGAAAGTAACAAATAAAATGCAAATCAGGCGTTCTTGGCTCTAAATCGTAACTTTCGCCGAAGCGATGACTTTGTGTGAGTTATGATGCACTTAACAGCACTATTTGCAATCGGCTGTGTTTGTAAGTACGACGTAATTCTTCATGTCGATTACCATAGTAATGTTCTTTCATGAAACTATTCGTTGGAAGACACCTCTTTATTTCTGAGCCAATTTTATTCCATACACAAAGGTAGTTTGGAATGGGAGAATGTTTTATCACAGAAAATATAATCTATTTACTCCAGCAAATTGAGCAATATATTTCAGAAATGCGAATCCAAGGATTTACGCAAAGAGAATTATTTCCTACTGCGAATATTGTTCAGAAATATTTATGTTTGCGAGATGGCTATAGATTGTGCTTGTCCAATTATTGCTGATTACGTTGTAAAAGTCATAAAACAGCATTTCCACTTTACACTACCCTTTTTTTTTTTTTTTTTTTTTTTTTTTGGTGGGTGGTAAATCATCAAATAACTTCTCCCGCCCTGGGCGGGGCGGGAGGGAGTGTCAGACTTTTACTGACTAAAACCCACCCATGTTCCTTCTTGTGCCCTTTGCGTTCCGGGGGCGCGGTATCTCTTGCGAACAACCCGCAGCCCCGGCAGGCATCGGCCCTCAGTGGCCCCTTCCTTTTGCTGACATCTCTTTGAGGCGCGCGTGGAACACGAACGCGCCGTCGACACGGCCTGTCGTTATGCAACGTAAGGACGGTGAGCTACCCATTGCTCACCGTCCACAGGCCAGTATCTACGGTGGCCGGGAGTCGTCTCGCGGCTCCCGACGTCCGGAGCGTCTACCGCGGCGGCTGGGACGGGAGAACCGCTGTCTCAACCGTCCCGCCGCCTCCTTCTCAAGCATTACTGCCTCGCAGAAGGAGGCGACTGCATCCCATTCCCTCTCGCTCCGGACCATGGCTTGCACCAGGGCCGGACGCGAGAGTTCGCCGCCGCCGATGGCCGCCACGAGGACTCGGCGATGCTCCGCCCAAGCGGGGCATACCGCCACGGTATGCTCCACCGTGTCCTCGGGGCGATCCACACAATGGTGACACCCGGACGTTTCCTCCCGCCCGATGAGGTGCAGGAACCTCCCGAAACACCCGTGTCCGGTGAGGACCTGCGTCAGGCGGTAGGTGAGGGCGCCGTGGCGCCTCCCCAGCCACTCCTCAAAGAGGGGACTTACCGCCTCTATTAAGGCGTGCCCAGCACGAGGTTGCGACAGTCGCTGTCTCCATGTCGCCATGAGATCGAGCCGGAGGTCGGCCCGCCGAGCGGCAATTTGCCGCGGTGGCGGACTCTCCCCCCGGCCTAGTACCTCCACGCGCCACTCGTGCAGGCGCGCGAGGACCAGCGCCTCCAGATCCCACGGCGGCAATCCGGCAAGGAGGCTCGCCGCCTCCCCCGAGATCGTGCGGTATCCTCGGATGACCCTTATGGCGATCACCCGTTGGGACGCAATGAGGTAGTGGGCGGCAAGTCGCCTTAACCCCTGCGCCCACACCGGGGCCCCGTAAAGGGCCATCGACCGCACGACTCCCGCGTAGAGCCTCCGGCAGGAGGCGTTTGGTCCCCCCAGGTTGGGTAGGAGCCGCCTAAAGGCAGCCCCGGCCCGTTCCAGTTTGGGGGCCAAACGTCGGAAATGCTCCGCGAAGTTCCACCGGCTGTCGAGGACGAGTCCCAGGTACTTCATCGTCGACCCGACGCCGATGTGAACCCCTCCTACCGTTAGTTGGGATCCCGACGGTGGCCTATTCCGAGGCCCATGAAAACACATGGCCTCAGATTTGTGCAAGGCCACCTCGAGACCCAACCGCCGGATCCTCTCAACGACTATCGCAACCCCGCGTGTCATTAAGTCGGCCGCCGCCTCGTGCGACCTTCCCTGCGCCCAGACCAGCGTGTCGTCGGCGTAGCATACTACGCCGACGCCCTCAGGGAGGTCGGCTCGCAGCACCCAGTCGTATCCGATGTTCCACAGGAGCGGCCCCAGAACCGACCCCTGTGGGACACCGCACGACATCTCTCGCCGGTTCCATTCTCCTGTGCGACCAGGGTAAATCACGGCCCTATCCGTCAGATAGGCCCCGACAACTCGACGGAGGTAGGTCGGCATCCGGTGGTACCGGAGTGCCTCCCTAATGCAACTCCAGGGCAGGGTGTTGAAGGCATTGGCGATGTCAAGAGACACCGCCAAGACGACCCCGCCCCGGGCCACTGCATCCCCCGTCGATAGGGCTCTCACGCGCATGATGGCGTCCACCGTAGAGCGCCCCCTGCGGAAACCAAATTGGTTGTCCGCAAGGTCCGGCCCCATCCCCACTAGGTGCCCGACGAGGCGGCCCGCAATCACTCTCTCAAAGAGCTTTGCCACCTCGTCGAGCAACACGATGGGCCGGTATGCGGACGGCGAGTCCGCAGGGCGCCCCGGCTTCCGTATGAGGACCAGCTTCCCCGTCTTCCAGCGACGTGGGAACTGGCCTCTCTCCAAACATGCGCTTAGGAGCCCCTCCAGTCGAGGCCCAAGGGCCTCTGAGGCCAGGACCCAGGCTTTGCCAGGTAAGCCATCGGGTCCCGGGGCGGTATTCTTGGCTTTCAGCCTTCGTACCGCCATCCTCAGGTCTACCCCAGTCTCTTCAGGGGTGTCGTCGTCGTCGTGGTCCGTTTCCGGCATCGCAGGCGGCGGAGCCATGGGCGGGGGAGGATGTTCCCCCCGCGAAGGGAACAGAGCGCTCACCACGTCCTCAACGAGCTCCGGCCGGAGACTCTGCGTCAGCGGGGGGGCCCAGGTGCGGAGCTTACCCCGCACCGTCTTGTAAGGGCGCCCCCACGGATCTCCGTTCAGAGTCCCCAGCAGCTCCTCGCGGGCCTGAGCCTTGGCTCGCATGACAGCCTCGTTGAGGGCGGTCTTCGCCGCTCTGTACCTCTCGTACAACTCCGCCTCGATGACTGCCGCATTCGGAGGCCGAACGCGGAGTCTGCGATGCCTGGCATATGGGTGCCGCGCAGCGACGCACGCCTCTCGCAGAGGCGTCAGCTCGCGCGATACACTACCCTTGGCGTGGGCTTTCTAATGACCTAATCCTGGGGGCGTCAAAAAGTGTGTCAGACTAGAACAACTAGCTAAGTTATGGTTACAGGGCCGATTATCACGGAGAGCTGCGCAGGCGTCATTTTGTTGAATAATTGACGCAGGGAAACGCAATAAATAAATATAATGCGCCTATCCATACTGTTAATTATTTGTAACCGGTAGTTAGCGGTCTACGGCGGCAATTTAACAAGTTTTAGTTGTGTTATTATCCTATTTGTAAATCAGTGGTTAGTTTTCCAAGTTGATCTCTAACCGTCTTATTATAAAACTGTTTATCAGGGGGCAATTCTGTAGTAACTGAGGAACGATCGTAATCTGTCAAAAATCTGCCATTTCAAAAATGCCTCTAATTAACCACTATTTTTTGGCATTGATTGTCGTTTAGATCAGCTTGCGGTTAGATTGCAAACGTAAATTTAGCCTTCTAGTTTAAACCATATCTTGCCGGTTTTTCAATTTCGAACCTTTTTCAATACAAAATCTGATTTAAAGAAAAACTTACACACACTATCACGCCTGTATTCCCCGAAGGGTTAGGCAGAGGTGTAACAATGTATACCCACAGTTCGCCGGTATGTTTTAGGTCCCATCTAATAGGGGGCGAGCCTATTACCATTAACCGGGCACTTATCCTAACTCCGAGCTGCTACTGAGAATGTCATAGAAAAACCCAATAACACTTTTTGCTCGACCCGGGAATCGAACCCGATACCTCTAGTGTAGCAGTCGCGCTTAAGACCACTAGGCCAACGAGGCAGTTAAAGAAAAACTTGTATTTCAAATAAGATGGTAAGAATCTAAGGCAGATACTAAATCCTTTTTCAAATGGATTTTCCAAACAATAGGAGCGTGTAATCTGACACGTAACATATTTCAAACTAACGTAAAAGAAACGAGAAAAAAGTAAATACTTAAGACGTAAAAGCAAACAGCACCTGAAAGTAGTCCCTAGTCGCTGCACTTAGCAAACGTTTGAGCAGAATTTGCATCAGCGGTGTTTGTTGTGTTTAAAGTTTCTGGGAGCAGTGAACGCCTGCACAAAATGCACTTATGAAATATGCAACGTATTCCGATGAGACCGGCAGCTTTTAATTACTTCGGTAGCAAAAAAAACCTTTTCAAATGGACTATGTATGACTCATTCATGTCTAGTCTGTACATCTTTTCGATTATGAATGGCTACAAAAAAGACTTCAATCTGACAACATTGTAGCATGGGAGTAATTCTGTAAGTAAAAAAAAACAAAATGTTTAGTAATTAATAATTTGGATATAGCTGCATTATCTTAATTTGAATTTGGAATAAAACCACGGAATAAATATAACATGTATTGACTCCACAAATTCGAAATTTATCTAAATAGAGGACGGTCCAGACCCCATGGTCTGGACCGTCCTCTATTTAGATAAATTTCTATGGAGAAATAAACTCAAGCTTAACGGTTTTGGTGCTAATAGTACTTCACAATTTCATCACCTTAAAATCGCTAAGTACATTATGTGTTTAACAACAACTTTACAAAGAAATTGGCACAAAATTGTAATGCTATCTTTGACTATGACAACATTCGTTGACTCAATCAGCTAGATACTACTAACAAAAGGCTTACAAGCTAGTTTCGTAACAGATCAACAAGCATGTCCTTTTATAGTTCTATATCTTTAGCCCGCGACATTGTTCGCGCGAATGCAGTAGCCTACCTAATTCTTTAAAAAAAAATAAAAGCTTTAGTTATCTGCCAGTGAAAGTCTCGTCGAAATATGTCCAGCTGTTTCAGAGATTAGCCAGAGCAAATAGACAGACAAACAAAAAATTGTTTTGTGTTATTTTGAAATTACAAACAGATATTTCAATTTAATTTATTTATATACATAGATAGTAAAGTCAAATTAATGTTGCCTCGTTGGCCTAGTGGTCCTAAGCTCGACTGCTACGCTAGAGATCTTGGGTTCGATGCCCAGGTCCAGCAAAAATTGTTATTGGGTTTTTCTATGAAATTCTCAGTAGCAGCTCAGAGTTAGGATTTCTGCTTAATGGCAATAAACTCACCCCCTATTACGAGGGCCCTAAACATATCGGCGAACTGGGTAAAAAAGTACAACCTACTTTGTTGCACTTCTGCCTAACCCTTCGGTGAGTATTCACCGATGGGTTAGGCAGAAGTGCACGCCTGTATAGGCGTGATGGTATGTTATGAGTTTACGAACGATTTGCCCACGTTTTTATTGTTACATTACACTGAACTTGATGTCTCGTCGTCAGTATCACTATCAAGCTAATGTTTTTATAATACCGTATTAAAGACAATAGCTTCCTTATTGATGTAGTTATCATTAATGTTTTCTTTCAAAATATGATTTGATTTGACGGTTACTTTGTTTGCTATGGAGCTTTCGTGACAGACACGAAGACTCCTAACTAATTTTTTTGCCTTTATTTAGACTTTAGACGTTTATTATTGGTGAACATCTAATAATATTCTTCAGACCAATTTCGGTCACGACGGCCAAAATTAATGGAGACTAGCCAAATACGTAGGAGATATTAGTGCACAAGTGTGGGCGCACTCCCTCTTAACTAACTCTCACAGTCCCACACACAGTCACAGTACTATCCGATAAGATTAACGGCTTTCCGTGCTTTCCGAGACACGGGTGTGCCAAACTACCCCCTTTCTGAACTTCGGGCTGCTACTGGGAAATTCCTAATGGAAAAACCCAAGTACGCTTTTTGCCCAACCTGGGAATCGAACCCAGAACCTGCTCAACAGTCAACACATCGGTAAACATTTATCATTTCATCATTAAAATGTTTATAAAATCAAACTAGCTGTAGTTATTGATCTCTGTTTTAGCTCTTTTATTAACAACAGTGTAATCCGTGACCTCAGATCTATAACCCACATCTCAATTTAAAATGTCTATGGAATTGCCAACATTTGCTCTGACATTAATCACTTATCTTTTTTTATGTTCTGTATTTAATTGTGTGTAGGTGTTAACGAGAGCTTAACAATAGCTACCATTTTTGATAAAGTCGTGAGGATAACATATTGTATCGTTGTCTCGAGCCTGAAGCAAAATTGCATTAGTAGTTGTGAAATTTTCTTATCTACCTTTAACTAGGTTATGCTCGTGACTTCGTCCGCGTTAATGCCGTTTATCAAGGGGTTCTTTTTCTAAAATAAAAGTTTATTTTGCTAAAATAAAAGTAAGCCTAGGTTACTCTTCATAAATTAACTATCTGCTAGTGAAAGTCTCGCGAAAATCGGGCCATTTTTTTTAGGGTACTTACGAATCTTGTGTTCTTTTATATTATGCATTTAGTAAAAAGTAAAAACTTTTATTAACTGCCTTGTTGGCCTAGTGGTCCTAGACTCGACTGCTACGCTAGAGGTTCGATTCCCAGGTCGAGCAAAAATTGTTATTGGGTTTTTCTATGAAATTCTCAGTAGCGGATCGGAGTTAGGATTTGTACCCGGTTTATGGCAATAGACTCGCCCCCTATTACATGGGACCTAAACATATAGGCAAACTGAGGGTGTACATTGTTTCACCTCTGCCTAGCCCTTCGGGGAATACAGGCGTGAAAACTTTTATTTTGATACTACAGACACCTTCAATTTTAATTTGTACAGATGTGATTACAAGTGTGGTTAGTGATGTTGCATTATCTGTGTAAAGGTCTGCTTTATTATTAAAATGATAATTACAACCCCTGTCAATCAATGTTTGTTTAATTATATTCACATTTGTTGTATCCTTGTACTGTTGTTAATTTTTTGCATTCACATTTATTGATATTTTGTTAAAGAACATATTTCGTCATTACTTTTTCTCTAACAGCATTCACGTTTGTCTTTAGAAAAGCCGCTGACTATGAAGTTCAGAGGAATATACGTAACCTTCCTATTCATGGTTCTATAATGGGTGGAAGAGAGAGGGACAAATTATTACCATCAATTTAGTAGGTGATGCGAGAAAATAAAATCATTTCTCAAAAGTTTAATACCACGGCCAACATGTACGGAACACTTGTTGGTTTTCTATTTTAATAACTGGATGAATTCCTCCAAATCTGGAGGGATTAAGCACTGCATCGTGAAAGTTGGAAGGAGTGAAGGAAGGCTTTTGCCCAGGAATGAGACAGGATATGCTAACAAAAAGACTGACTAATTAAGGGTCTGGGTGGGGTCTTGAAACGTGTTCTGAATCCATGGTAAACGTTTTCATTATGGTGTCCCTTCTAACCCGTATACTTAATCAAAATCTTTATCAATCTAGTAAACAAGTACATCAACTCAGCTATTCCCCTCTCACGGCTTTAATATACTTTTATATTGTTTTCTTTTTGTATATGTACTAACGGTAATTTTACGGCCCCGCCTTATTCTCATACAATTTAACTCTACGTCTTTGTTTTGATCCCATTCATTCAAATCTATGGTAAGATTATTCATATTTTCTCTTCATGTTACACTTATGCACTCGTTTTCTTTTTTAACTATATCATCTCGATTTTTAATGACTGTTAAAATTAAAACAATGAGTTTATTGTCATTTTGGGAACATATCTCATTAAATTTTACTTGGGCATGTTTAAGACTGGATTTTAAATATTGAAGTGTAAGAGCGTGATCATTTTGATATCTACAATATAAAGTTCAACTTTATGATTTAACTAGTGTTATCTTTCACGGTCATTAAAATAAGTATCTATGGGTAATGAATGAACGCCTCTAGGCTTCCGTTGTTTGAATGAGATTATCTTTTCATATCATGTTTTATAACAGTAGATAATAAATCTGAACTTTGTTATGTTAGCTTCACGATTTAAGCTTCTCACAAAAACTTTCATAATCGTTCGTTTGAACAAGATTAGGGGTTACGTCCAAATATATAAGGTTCATAATATAAAGTTTGTTGGTTAGACATTGACACATATTAGACTATCTTTCTTCTGTGTCGATGGAACTCAATATTAAGTCGGCCCAGAATTGAAACACGACTCGAGTTTAGCACTATCTGTAGCATCGATCAATTCCTGAAGCGTTTAGGCATTAAGACCATTATACTCAATGCTCATTATTGATAACATTTTGATGAGCACGATGTGTCTAAGATTACATAAACAATCACTTCACAAGAGAGATCAAATCAAAAATATATGAAACCTAAATTACAAGTTAGATTAGAGATTAAGATTATCAACGTCATACCGTTACGAGTTGAAGAATTGTGCATTGTAACGATAGTTAATTATGGCATTGGCTTACCGTTCATTAATACTTTATAAGCACCACATACACTTCTTGTAGAGGAAGTTGCCGTCTGTATTATATCCGCTACAAGCACTCTTTGCCAGAATGAAGGAAAATGAAATATGTTATCTGCACTTTTGATTTGCAATTTCTTCTTATTTCTTGCTTGGCCTTGCAATTTGTTTTTTATAATTATGTTGAGGATTGGATCTAATTCACTAAGGTTTTTAATTTCTATTGTGAATGACACATCACACAATGCTAGTAGAATTGTAATTTCTGTTGTGTGAACCAATTTGTGGTAATATCTACCACCAAGTAATGATAGCACTATGGCTTTATTTACCAGATAACCATTTGTGACGGTATAACTGTTCTGGACAAAGGAAGTGGGGAGGAAGCATATCGACGTTGAACTGGGAAAAATATAGTATGCTATTATAATCATTGTATGCTTAGTTGTTAATCCAACGTTATCAACATTCATTACTATTTGTTTTTTATTGTATTTATTATAATAATAATATTGTTATAATCATTCTGTTTTAATAATGTATAATGCTCTTTTGGGGCTATCATCAAGCTTATTTTCCTTACATTGCACGTAAATTATTAATTGCATGATTCATTTTGTTAACTACCTACTTAGTTTTACTGTGTCGGCTTCCCTGTTAGTTGCTTGCTGTTGTTCCAAGTAGTCGCTTTCCTGTACATACATTCCTTCAAACTCGTTTCTCTATTTTAGGAGCAGTTTGGTTTGGCGAAGACGAGAAAAACACGTGAAAAGAAAATTGTGAACATATCGACGATTACATTTTTCTGATAAGTTTAGAACTGTGAGCGGAATTTTGAATGAAGTCGAAAGTGGGGAAGTATTGGCCCACGGGCGGGCACAAGGAAACCTACACTTTGCTCTCTGCGAGAAGAAGGTACATGAAGAAGTTAAAGTACGTATGACGACTGCTTTAATATTTACCTCTTAATTAATACACGTAATAGTTAATATAGATAATATATAAAATAATAGGCACGTAAAACTGCCTCGATAGCCTAGTGGTCCTAAGCACGACTGCTACGCCAGAGGTCTTGGGTTCGATTCCCAGGTTGAGCAAAAAGTGTTATTGAGTTTTTCTATGAAATTCTCAGTAGCAGCTCGGAGTTAGGATTCGTGCCCAGTTAATGGCAATAGGCTCGCCCCCTAATACATAGGACCTAAACAAACCGGCGAACTGTGGGTGTACATAATTACACCTCTGCCAACCCTTCGGGGAATACAGGCGTGATGGTATGTATGTATGTATGTACGTAATAGTTGTGAACGACAATGTAATCAGATACATTTTGATGATGACAGTAGCAAATAATACTGCACGTGTAGTTGGAGCACGCGAGACATTTTCATTTTATTGAATATTTTTTGGTGGTGGAATCAATGACATAATTTAAATCATAGTTTATTTAAATGCAAAATTGTACGTTTTTATTATTAAATAATATTATAGGAATTACTACGCAATAACCACATTTATTTGTCTCTTAAACAAAGCTATGCTAGAAATATTTTTAACCCATATCATCCCAGTGTTCCATTTTTGAACAACACTAATTTAAAAATGCGTTCAAAAATTGTAATAAAAAAATAAAAAGTAACCGTTTCAAAAATGGAACACTGGGATGATATGGGTTAAACAATAATTTATGTTAAATACTTTCTGCCATAACTGTTGTTAACTTAAGTATATTAACTAAGTATATTTACCATTTTATTGTCATATATAAGTATATTTAGTATACGTATATTCCTGCAAATTCAAACATTTCCTCAACAAAGTGAACTTAAATATTTATTAGGTACATTTTATGCTGGCCATGGCTCTATGAAATATGATGTACTGTACAATAAATTCCTGATCACTATGAAGTACGGTTTCACAATGACAGTAATGCGGTTCAACGAGTGCTGCTACTACTGCCTGCTCCCGTTAGAAATGTTCCTATACTTCATTATGATAGATGAAACCTCTACTGCAGGGATGGCAAACCTTTGACACGCATACTACTAGTGGCACGCGGCATAATACGCCAATAATTGGCGTATCTTTGTGTTTAATCAAATCTTATTTGTAACAACAGAAATTACAGTAATCTTTCCTTAAAAAGAAGAATAAAGTAAATATAATGATTTGTTGCAAGTGTTTGCAAGAATCGAAACTAAGATTCTACCAATTTTTTAGTTGATAGCATCTCGTTATATTTTTAACTAAGTCCAAATTCGTTGATGTCACTTCATGGTCACATTACATAGTATTTTTCATAAAAATGGCACGTTTACAAATAAAGGTTAACCATTCCTGGTTTACTATACCCATGGTGTATTTCACAGTACATGCTAGGTACAATCATCTTTAAAATAGATTTGTATTTGATGACACATTCAAAAACACGTTTTATGGTAACAAAGGCTGCTAAAGCAGGAAAATATGAAGTAATAACGCTATTGTTCCAAATAATATTATTATTTATTACTAATGATGTAAACATGTAGGCATTGTAATGCTTAATTAAAATAATACAATGTAAAATACTGGTCTTCAAGTCGATAAATATTCAGGTGTGTTAAATAGTAATGGAGGATATTGTAGCTTTGTTGGTAAACACAGTAAATACTTAAGACTTCTGACATTCTTAAGATCTGACACATAATGAATATTATGTTCTATGTAAGAGGGACAAAGTAATTAATATTTAAGCCTAATACGTGACTCAGTCCAATAGGTACAAAATGAATACAAATAAATAAAATTTAAATGGCTGTTTGTTATGTAGAAGTAATAACTTTTTACAGAATAAAATTTAAATGTACACGAAAAAAACAATTATTAAAATTTATGTCACTCTGTCTATCGATCGGTCTGTCGGCTAGTTTCGGCTAATCTCCGAAACGGCTGGACCCATTTTAACGGGACTTTAACTGGCATATAGTATGTTATAAGGAGCACTTAGGCTACATTTATTTTAGGAACCCTAATACGGTTTTCGCACAAAAAAAAAAATTAACCCCGTGATAACCGCCGGCCGTTCACGCGAATGCAGTCACAGATAATATAATTTTAGTCATTGGTAGGATAACGTTGATTTAATTCTACAATTTCGCTAAGGCTGACCTTGTCAACAAAACGATTATTTCAGCATACAAAATAGAAAAATCTGTAATTAAAGATCTTTTTTGTTTGGCAAGCGCTGTTGTGATCTGACATTGTTGAAATGTTGAATTTTTTTTAATAAGTCTTGTTTGCACTAGGTCTGTTATTAAATATGGTATTATTCTGCACCTTACTAGAAACAAGAAACAGCTGTCTATTATTATTTGTCTGTCTGACATTTTTTTGTTGCCATCTTATCTGCGCTTGCTGCTCCAGAATAAGCTGCTCCTGATAATATATACAAAATAAATACAATTTGAGTGTCAGTTTGGTATGTCAATTTAACAGATTTATACTAAATGCATTACGAAAGCTTACACGATATTTGTCTTATATATGAAAAAAAAACCATTTTTAAACCTGTCTGTTTCCTGCGGCTAATCTACGAAACGGCTGGACCGATTTTGACAGGACTATCACTAGCAGATAATTATTATTATAAGGAGTAACTAAGACTTTAATTAAAAATAATAATTATAGTTTCACGCATTGAAATAAAACTAAAACCCCGCTGATAACCAACATTGCAATCTGTTTCATTTAGATTTTTCAATTAATTTACAAAAACAAAGAAACTGTTATTTTAACCAATACGAGATCCTGACCAACACCGCACGCCCATCAATCCGCCGAGCAGCTTTAAAGGTTATCCCAAACAAACAAACAAACGTGATCCCCATTTCTATGTAGATGGACTTAAACCGTCAATTAGCAATGTGTTGCCGGCGCGTGCGCACATCAGAATGCCATCGAGTAACGGCGTCGGCGCACCTGCGATTACGTACGGACGATTATCGTCGATAATACCCGATTATGCACATAATACATGCTGTTAAAAATATTATGATTATACCTCTCACAGTATATAATGTTTTGTAAACTCTCGTGCCTGTTATTAAGATCAATTTTTATTATACTTTTTCCTAACGCATGCGTAATTAGTCTTTAATATAAACCGGTGTATTTAGAGCGAATAATGAAGATAGGGGGTTTAATAATAGGTATTATGTGTTATGATTTAGTGGTAACGCGCTACATTAATATTAAGTAAGTATTCATATTTCAAATCAAAACTGTAGGTCAATAACGTTCTCTTCTAAATTATTTCCATATTGTGTCAGACTCATTTCGTTTCAAATGTACAGGCAATGTCAACTTAAATGCAATCTTATTTAGATTTAAATAGACATTTTATTCAGACGCTTTAGCTATAATTTTAATACAATATTAGAATACGCTACTACACAGACATTGTGAACTTTATAAATTGAAGTACAAACCAACGGGCTCATTACTAGGTATTTTATTTATTCTTCAATGTTTGTGGACTGCCTCGATAGCCTAGTGGTCCTAAGCGCTACTGCTACGCTAGAGGTCTTGGGTTCGATTCCCAGGTCGAGCAAAAAGTGTTATTGGGTATTTCTATGAAATTCTCAGTAGCACCTCGGAGTTAGGATTTGTGCCCGGTCAATGGCAATAGGCTCGCCCCCTATTACATGGGACCTAAACATACCGGCGAACTGTGGGTGTATATTGTTACACATCTGCCTAACCTTTCGGGGAATACAGGCGTGATGGTATGATGATGATGTCTGTGGACAAAGGCGCATAATTGAAAAAATGGTTTAGTCATACTTGTTTTTGAAGTTTTCTATAGTCAATCCACATTAATGAGCCAGACGAATCAATTATTTAGGTAATTATGTCAAACTAATTCAATACCTTTGCCAAATGAATCACATTACCATTCAGCAAAAACGGTTATTGGATAATTATTGTACATCCAAAACGTATGCTTAAAATAGGTTTAAAAATTAGGTAATCGGAATTATTACAATTATTTCGACTAATTGAAAAAGATTTCTCGTAGATTGGTTTGTAAAACCTGGGAGTAAAATGAAGAACAAGAAACTATACAAGACTGAAACTATACTGTATAAAGTGTAATGTGTTAGTAGATATGTTTGTAGTTACTTTATCATTCATTAACAAAATGTTTTTTCAATCACATAACATACCATCACTGGGCACGCCTTAATAGAGGCGGTAGAGGCAGTCAGTCACTCTCTTGTAAATGTATAGGTAGGTTATTTATTTATTTATTTTAAATACGGTGACGTTACAGCCGACATGTAAGTATATTATAACATACATATAATTCTAAACGTTACACCAATGACAAAGTATAATTTTTTTTTTTACTGTAAATTAAAAACAAAACAAAAAAGATTTATTAAAAAATCAATAAGTATCAGTGAGTAAAGGAGGGGTTAATTCTCAATTCGTTCCCTGTTTCTTACCGTTGTCGGGCTGTGTACGGAATCTAGGGGGCTATAAATTTCACCATGACAACTGCGGGTAACTTATGTCACGACCTGGTCACGAAACATATCTGGTTTGTTAGTAAACTTGGAAATGTAGGTAGGCTCTAGAAAGGTTAACATTCTGATACCTAAGGATTTTGTGTGGCGTTTTTTAATAGTGGAAATATAGGTTTATTTATTTATATTTATAGGGAAAACTAACAGTACATTAATGATGGCAGCATAAATGTACGAAGTGTCTTATCATGTAACTTAACCAACTAATTAACATGGAGTATGTTAACCCATATCATCCCAGTGTTCCATTTTTGAAACGGTTACTTTTTTATTTTTTTATTATAATTTTTGAACGCATTTTTAAATTAGTGTTTTTCAAAAATGGAACACTGGGATGATATGGGTTAAAAATGAAATTATAATAACTCAAAAAAACTCCTACACCCGATTTTCGAATTCATCATCCCTCTATTATTCTAATCGCAATTTTTAGCGCAGCATGATTTGTCTTCACTGCTGTTAGTCGGCTGGACCGATTTTCACTGGCAGATAGCTAATATTATATGGAATAACTTAGGCTGCTTCTATACAGCGTGGAACGGAAAGGGTATACATATAGGTATCAAAGGCACGGATTCTATAGGTGTTAACAAATCACATAGTAACATTTTTTTTTAATATCTATACTTACAAAATTATAAAATTAAGAAACATTTAAGTAAAAAATCAAATTTTTCCAATTGAATTCTACACATCACTTCACCAAGTCAGCTGATCGGTGTCAATAAACTACACACTAAGAAACAACTCCGTAAAGATTTGTTTCTCCTGACACGTTTGTTGTGATTTAAACTTAATAAACTGCCGAAATAAAAATAAATATTATGCATTTTCAAAGTTATTGCTTTTGACCTGAAATTTTGTATAGAGATTCAGTACCGGATACACTCTTCACCCCGTTTGTATGGATATACCCTTTATGTTACAGGCTGTATAAAAAAAAATGGATTGTCGCAAAAAAAAAAACATAATACCCCGTGCAATAACCGATAATCACGCGAACGAAGTCGCGGGAATACGCTAGTTTTCTATAAAAACTCATTTCTTTCCATCCTGCACGTTTGATTACTTATTGTTTGAAGTACCTATCCGACATGAAACTCAAACAAAAATAAAGTGAGAAAACGATACCGAGAGTTCAGTATTATCATTTTAAAACATCTAAGGGCAATAGTGCAAGTCGTGGCAATTTTTCAAAAATGTTCAACTAAAAGACTCATCGAAGGTTTAAAATTGTTAAGACGTTTTAATATTGCTTTTAACGCACGTTTTAAATTGAGTATCTACTAAATGTAAGGATTCTTTAAGTCCGTATTTATTAATATTTCGTAAAATAAAAGACTAAAAAAAGTGACTGATTGCTTGTTTGCATAATTTAATAACAAAAAAGAAAGGCAAGTGCGAGTCGGTTTTAAATACGAAGAGTTTTTACCACCTTACAATATTTAATATTTCTTGCATACAAAGAAAAACAAGTCTCTTGATGGACTGTAAAAAATTCAGCTCTTAACCTATTACAGTTTAAAACCTCCAAACCTGTACCAGACGGAGACAGACACCGGAGTTCTAGCAGGAAATAACATAGTGTGATTACATAATAGGGTCACGTTTGACACCCACTGGTTACGAACCCCCAAAAAAGGGTTACGTTCAGCAGTAAAAATATGATTACACATTTATTAGATTCTATTCACAATTAACTCGCCCCCTATTGCATGGGACCTAAACATACCGGCGAACTGTGGAAGTACATTTTTACACCTCTGCCTAACCCTTAGGGGAATACAGGCGTGATGGTATGTATGTATTTACAATGAAATTTGAACTAAGTAGGCATATGCCTATTTTATGGAAATACCTACCCTTACTACCTACCTACCTAACCTACCTATAACCTAATATAAATTGATACATGGTATTGCCATAAACCATAATCATACGGAAAAACTCAGATAATTATTAACTTATACAGTGACACCATAAAATAACAATGTGTATTGTAATATAAACGTTATTTAAATACAAACAAACCCGGTTTTTCATAAAATAATTCCGTAACAAGCTAACGGATTAGGCTTTAGAAAATTTGTGTGTCCGAGAGTCTGAAAGGAGAATTTTAGCTTTCGTACGGACTCGTGAACGTGCGACAATGTAGGTAACTCGGTTACGGGGCCATGGTTGCATTTGGGATCAAAGGGGTAAATGTATGCCCCCGGTAAAGCCTTATTTCGTATGTACATTTTGCTCAAAGCTCTTTGTTAAAGTCGTTTGTTTTCTACTTACTGTTTTCACACTCTGAGTCTGGGCGGAATACGGTCTAAAATAAACTTTATCGTGAAATAACAAAATGTATGGAATGAAATAAATGGAAATGAATACGTACAACTGCCTCGTTGGCCTAGTGTTCCTAAGCGCGACTGCTACGTTAGAAATCTTGGATTCGATTTCCAGGTCGAACAAAGTGTTATTGGGTTTTTCTATGAAATTCTCAGTTCGGAGTTAGGATTTGTGCCTGGTAAATTGCAATATGCTCGCCCCTTATTACATGGGACCTAAACATATCGGCGAACTGTGGGTGTACGTTGTGATACCTCTGCCTAACGCTTCGAGGAATATAGGCGTGATGGTATGTTTATGAATACGTACAAGGTTTTGTTATAAACTGACAGGTTACCCGTGTTATCTGTAGTATTTCATATCACAATACTATGAGTAACATTACAACTAAATTACAAGAAAAAAACAATTTTCATTTAAAAAAAAATATATGAAGTTTAATACCTAATATCTCACTCTTGTTTCCTTGTAAATATTTCATGATATTCAAACACTTGATATTCCAGTTTAATCTAGTTTCCGACATTGCAAAGTTTCCCCAGGTAAACTGTATAGGGTATAACTTATTGACTTGCAAGGTAATGTTTCAGTTAACTTTCATGCCCAGGACTTATTGTTCAAGTCTTCGATAAAATGTCGTGTTGGTGCAATACCGCAGTTTGTATTCGATATGAAAGTTAAATACCTAATTCTTAATTTCGTTTTTATTTTCGATATTTTTAAAGAAAATTGCATTGCTCCATACTAGGAATTATCATATTGTATTATTTAATCTAATAGAAAAAATCTTATTATCTATACTAATATCATTAAGCTGAAGAGTTTGTTTGTTTGATTGAACACGCTAATTTTAAGGTTCGAATTTAAAAATATTTTTTGTGTTGAATAGTCAATTTATAAAATTATGTACGATCACGTTATGAAATTCTCAGTTGCAGCTCGGACTTAGGATTTGTGCCCGGTTAATGGCAATAGGCTCGCCCCTTATTACATGGGACCTAAATATACCGGCGAACTGTGGCAGTACATTATTACACCTCTGCCTAACCCTTCGGGGAATACAGGCGTGATGGTATTTTTTTTTAATTTTAATTTTTTATTTTTTTTTGTGGTACATTACGACCAATAGGTGAGGAGTAGTAACCAAAAACTTAACTTTATGCGGGTGATAAAACTACGCAAACGAAGACGCGAGCAGAAGCTAGTTAATTTATTAATTTGAAAAAGTTTACGTGACATTAATCCTTACATAGCATTAAAAACAGAAGTGATTAAATTCTGTTTACTAGATTCGTAATTAATAGTACTTCTATTGTATTAGAATTACTTATTCTAGATATTGCATTTCAGTGCTCGTAAGTTGTAAAACTTAGTGCAGATAATAACGAGTGCTACCCCAATAAGCGTCATTTACATGCAGACGGAACTTAACCCAATACTGCGGCAAAGTTTGAACACAACAGGGAAGTTAGAACCAGTCTAGACCTAGTTTTCGGGACGTCTATTTATAATTCTACTCTTTGCTATTTTGGTTTGTATTTATGAAGGATCTCTTTCGTTTTATAGCGTGGTGACCAAAATTTGAAAAGTAAGCACAGTCATTTGTTGTCTTGAGGTAGGTAAGTGATTGTCGAATCAGTTAGGTATATTATTGTGTGTTTTATACAATGATATTTTTATTGTTACAATTAATTAAAAAGCTGGGAGTTACTTTTACATATAAATCAGCTGGCTCGCTAGCCTAGCGGTCCTAAGCGCGACTGCTACGCTAGAGGTCTTGGGTTCGATTCCCAGGACGAGCAAAAAGTGTTATTGGGTTTTTCTATGAAATTCTCAGTAGCAGCTCGGAGTTAGGATTTGTGCCCGTTTAATGGCAATAGGCTCGCCCCCTATTACGCGGGACCTAAACATACCGGCGAACTGTGGGTGTACATTGTTACACCTCTGCCTAACCTTTCGGGGGATACAGGCGTAATGGTATGATATAAATCAGCTGTAATTCTGAGAGGAAATACTGTTTTTGTCCTATAATTTCTCGATTCCTTATAGCTTATGAGAGATAAAGGTCTGCTTAACAGAAAAAGAGATAAAGGTAAGAGACTAAAGAGATAAAGGTCTGCTTAACAATAGGCACGTCGTTCAAAGAATTCGTACCAGAAATCTTGAGAACCTACCTAGTCATCTCGAGTCATCGACTAAAATAGCCTGAGTTCTCATTGAGTTAAGAATCGAGATACGATTAGTTCAAACTAACTCGGAATACAACAAAGGTGACAATAGTATGGCAAAAAATATTCTCTCATACTGCTATGTAAGTAATTATTTTAATTAAAAGTTTAAAGGCGGCCCTAATGATCTTGATTTTTATGATAGTTTTCTTTTTTGTCGGTGTCATTATAAGTAGCTTCTGTTTGGAGTTTTGCTTTAGATAGATTGAATATATTGTTAATGTACCTAGTGATGTAGGTAGGTGTTACAATTCTGCCTGTCCTGATCCAATGTTATTTGGGGATCGGCTCCAATTTCCATCTGGATTGCTGTCAGTATTTCATTTATTTCCGTCATCTCCATTTATTTCCATAAAGGTGATTATACACTTCAAGCATTTACTTGTTACCGTCTCACTAACCTAACATTGAGCATTTTTTATAACTTGAATTTCAAATCAACGAGCGAATTTGTATCAGATTTCATCGAGTAGAGATACAAGTGTTAACGCAGCACATACGACCTGCAGAACCCACATTACAATTAAGAGTAAATACGAACAAAATAGAAAATAATGTTACGGGCGAATGCTAAATCGCCTTGAGCATTACGGCAAATACAGCGTCGAGCGTTCGCAGGTATGTTGCATAACATGGTAATGCTTTTTTAATTGGAGCTTTTGTTTGTATTGTATGTACCATCCCTAAGAAAATTAAATCGAAATGATTGAGAAGATGCTCAGGTGTATGTATATTCGCCTTTAAACAAATAGGTATCTAGTATCCAGATATTCATGTTTCACATTGTTTTCCAAAATCGAAATTTCAGACATAACCACAAAAAAATAGAAACCCTTTTGTTACGGCGCGTCGATTGAACTCTCGCCTTTGAAATCTGAAGGCAATCCTTTAGGCTTTAGAGGATAGATTGTATAGCCTTTAAACCCAATTTGCGGTAGGTACAAAATATTTCGAAAACCTATTTAGAGTTACCTCTCCTCAACATTCACGGATTCACGGTATTCAAAGGCGCAAAATCCTTTCAAAAGCATTTCGTAAATTATCTCATGTATGTATGTAGACGTCTCCCCTAAAATACCCCCTCCAGCCTCTCTCCGGGGGGTGTGTGCATCAGGAAACCGTTCTTTGTTGTGATTCACACGTTCCCAGACACTTTTTAAAAGGCTTTTGTCAGGCTTTTAAGTGTTACTGTCACTTGTGGCATATAGTGCGTACGGAAGGTAGCCAGCCGCTTTATTTCAGTGCCATGTATCTACTTTTTTCTTAACTTCACGCCTAGTGTTTGTGGTGGTGGTTCGTTTATAGCGTTTTTAATAGTGTGGGCTTTTTTGCTTTACAAACGCACTTTGTATAAAATTTTATCGAGATCCTTTAGAACTGTAGAACTCCATATCTTGAATGCTTAAGTTTTTCCTTTCCAAATTTTACACTTCCCATGCGAAATACTAACTCTATATGTCAAACAACTCAATGATCACCATAAAACAAGAAAATTTGCTAGAAATCGATTTTCCTTGGACCTAAATCGATAATTGTTTCGATGTTGCACGCATCCACGCACTAATTGCTTACTGATCACAAGCTAATATTCATTTTGTATTTAAATTGTTTATGGAAAATTGATTATTCAATTGTTGACATTAGTTTCTCACGCAATCATAAAACTCATTACACATCAGTGGGTAGATTGATTTTTGAAGTAGTTCGAGAACTAATAACTCAATGAATCTATCCAAAAGGACCACTTGAAACAAAAGTGAGGAAAAGCAAAGGAATACTTATAGAACAGTTTTAAACTTCCAGTAGAGTATGGTCTTTCTCGAGACGAAATACGAACGTGTTTTTTTTTTAAGAATATGGTTTGAATTGAAACTTCTAGAACATCTTATTTTACGCATCGGTGCAGTCGAGGACATCAGTATCATGTATCTGTCATGCGCACACACATGTGACCGACATCGATCCGGTAACTGAATCTGCCAGGATGGCGTGTTTAACAATATTCTTATCTTCTTAATACACATTTGTTGTAAAATACGAAACTACGTTAAGAAACTAAAGTAGCCGGAAAGTGTTTGATGAAGACTAATAGCACACATATACACATACCATCACGCCTGTATTCTCCGAAGGGTTAAGCAGAGGTATACCAGTGTACATCCACAGTTCGCCGGTATGTTTAGGTCCCATGTAATAGGGGGCGAGCCTATTGCCAGTAACCGGGCACAAATCCTAACTCCGAGCTGCTGCTGAGAATTTTATAGAAAAACCCAATAACACTTTTTGCTCGACCTGGGAATCGAACCCAAAACCTCTAGCGTAGCAGTCTAGAACTGCCTCGTTAGCCTAGTGGTCCTAAGCGCGACTAATAGCATTTTAATCATTAACTGTTAAGTCTTTCATTCGTCTTCTGGTACTTAACCTATATTCCGACTTTTATTATTTGCTGCAAGTAGCAGCTTTTATGGCGTTTCCAATGGCTCTATGACTTCGTAAACTGGTCCCTAGAGACTACTAGGTCAACGCATCTGTTTCCGATGCCACCTTGTCGGTTTTATCGCACTTGAAGTCGAAGGATTGACATCAATTAAAACTATCCGTGTCTTTAATTTATTTACACAAGTACTGTTGTAAATCTTGTATAAATTAAGGATTAATTAATTCTTAACTAATCTGTAGTGAAGTCACTTGATGACTTTATCTGTTTCGATAACATTCTGACTGTTTGAGTTTTATTTATTTGTTTGTTTTATAAATTGAGTTAAATCTAAATATACATTGACTTAGGTTCTAAAAATTTAAGTCTCAATATATTTACGATGATTTAGACACTCAAATCTAGTTAAGACGTTTAGAAATAGTCTAAGAATAGACAATACTGTCAATATTGTTATTATCGTTCGTCACCATGCCATGATAACTAAGAAACACATTTTACATACGATCCACAAGGTCGGCAACGCTTCGATGACCCCAAGGTCAACGCAAAAGACTATGTTTATAGACTATTGAACCAAGCTCGCTTATTGCCTACCTATTTATCGTCTTTTGTGCTAGACTGTACTTCAAGAGCCATTCCGAAAGTTAGGAACGTGTATTTTAGTACCCATTGCTTCTTTCGCCGGTCGTTAAGAACAAAACGTTAAAAAAATAAAGCATTGGGCCATGAATAATAATTAGCATTTGAAATACGTGCTTGCAAAGTCACCCAATAATACTTTTAGGTTATTTTCAGGGAAACTGTATTCAAGACATTTTCGTTTTAATGTAAGCAAGAGATAAATGCTTCTGTCACTTCCCACGCTCGTTGTATTCCCGCTGCTGTCATTTATTTTAACCTTTGCGATTCTTGAATCTGTGTCTGTGATAACTTATATACTATGCATATTAAGTTATCACGTGCATACATACATACCATCACGCCTGTATTCCCCGAAGGGTTAGGCAGAGGTGTAACAATGTACACCCACAGTTCGCCGGTATGTTTTAAGTCCCATGTAATAGGGGGCGAGCCTATTGCCATTATCCGGGCACAAATCCTAACTCCGAGCTGCTACTGAGAATTTCATAGAAAAAGTGCATACATACACACCTATATTTATATAACTTTAGGTACCTTGCAATCAAAGTTTAAACTTACTTTATGTAATAGGTACGTATGTCCTATTGCTTATAGTAGGCTTATGCTTTTATTACAATTGAAATGTATTTACACTTTATAGTTTTGATCAAAGTAGTATTAGGTTACCCGACTACTGTCACTATGAAATTATTATTTTTGGTGGACGAATGTTTTACATTATTAGATCAGCTCCTCATTAAGATTTTATAAATATGTAGGCACCTATACCTAATTGATATTTTTGTGTTGTCATCCCTGATTGTCGTATATCATACTACTAAGAATTCTAGGTACCTACATGGTAAGCATTCATGCATTGGAATTCACTGAGATGGCATTAACTTAGGTACCATTGTGACTCATCAGCTCCATAAAACATGTGTTCATCTCCAGATGACAAACCATTAAATAGCTTCTAGGTCACAAAAAACTTCGTTTGATGAACGGAAAGGGAACCCTTTCTCATGTTACGAATGGATGTTTTATTTAATTTTCGGTCCTGATAATTGGTCCTTGGAAACGCCGAGAATTGTTTTGTGACAGATCTTTCTTCTTATTTCTTTCAAAAAATAGTAAGAAATGCAAACGAGTAAACAGATCGAATTAAGTTTTAAGAAGACCTTGTAAGTACCACATGTCGCTTTACTATTACGCTGGGCCCCAAATACTCATGTCGTATCTTTTCTACACACATAATACACATGGTGCAACGTAATAATAGTTTCCTTTTTGAAGTTCTCATAAAGTTCAATGCCATACATCTTTTAATAGATTCTTATGATTTAAAGAAACAATAAGATACAAACAATCATTCACACGTTCCATAAGAGGCAGATGTATGGTTTGATACAATTAACTTGATTTATACTACGGATATGACATATTGCTTATTTCACGGTCTCCGCTTGTTTCTTTTACAACTTTTTATTTTACACGCATGAGAAAGTTTCTTTTAATTCAACTAGTTCAGTTCTGACTGTTTGATTAATTAATATATCCGAGGTAACAATATTATGTATCATGTGTATTCTAGGCCTGTCGAAGTACTGCCATAGGTACTGGATTTTGTAGGCAGATTTTGACTTGTCTTGATTAAAAATATTTCAAAAAATTACTCCAGAATGAATTGAATTATAAAAAGACTATTGTTGTATAAAATAATGTAGCGCAAACTTATCATTATACATTTTTGACTTTATACCACCAGATAGGCTGCGTAATAGTACCAAGATCCATAAAGTCTGATTCGGAAGGAACTGAACGTTAAATTACAGCAGTCTTGTGTTGTTTAGACTGTATTGCACTGTTTGTAGAGGAACATCAATAACTTCGTCGTTATAAACACGCAACGTGTCGACCATTAGGTTATTTATTGTTTTCGCGTGATAGTTTCTGTGCCGACGAAAGATAGAAATTACCGCAATAAAGATGAACAGACAGCAAAATCCTGGTTACTCTAATTGTTGCGGATGTTGGGGCACGATTCCGAGTAAATAGACATGTCGGATTCAATATTGTGAGTGACGAATGGCTGACGCTGTACACTTTCTGAAGTTTTTAGTTACTGATAAACCGTAACGAGTATACTTGTCTGCTACAAACCGGACCCAAGGACCAGTAAATAGGAGTGTACTTATCTACTATAAACTGGACCCAAGGACCAGTAAAGAGAAAATGTAAAAGTGGGTTTAGATAGTTTTCTATAACGCCTATAATAACCTATTTACTGGTCCTTCAAAATTGTCCTTTAATATTGGCTAATGAATTTTCGCCGATTTTAAAAAGCCTGTATGGACTTATATTGAAAAAAATATAATGATAAATTCTTATGAAAGCAAGCAATATCATTGCATGTATATTTATGGTAGTACACTGACGCGCCCCCAAGATCACCATACATATTGTATTTATAAGCGACATGCCTGGAACGGGCGCACATAAAATATTCCTGGCAGAATACAATTGCTGTATGCGAACACGTGTTTCCATGGGATGAATCATAAAGGCAAAAATATAGAGTGCCCAGTTCCTATTGAATATTTTGTGAGGTCTAAGTACCTACAAACTGTTGTATTAAATTAATACTTGTGTTATTAAGCTGGGTTCATTACACAGCTTAAACATGAATTTTAACAATTAAACTGGTTTTAGTTGGCTTTGGCCTACCAACTAACCAATTTGTTTTAGTTCCGTTATATGTATACCTAATTTCTAACCGAAAGAATTATCTACGGTTATTGTAGCTTGATTATTCTCCCCTTTCATACTTCATAATGACAGAGTAATGTAACTCCTGCGCAATGCAGATAAAAGGACCAACAATATAATAATAATTATTATGCCTTACTGCTTACTACGGTACTACACAAATATTCAATGACAGCAAATCGAAAAACAACAAACATTTATTATCAGTCGGAAACATCTGCCAATCAGATTTATTACATGCGCGGATAACAATGCCACCCTTCAACACTGGGAAATTAGGCTAAGTCGAAAAACAAACATTCCTTGATTGAGTTGCTGGAGACCGGTTATACCAACGATTTAATGTAGGGGGAGATTTAATTTGGAAAACCATTATCTTGGTCATAATGCTACGCGAGGGCCGCGCGAAGGGCGCAGAGAATGGTCAGTTAATTGACGCATAAATCACAGACTCGATCCATTATTACTTGCACAGAGTTCCGTTGTCGGACAACAGATGGGGTCATCGTCATGTGCAGTTTTGTTTATATTATTTTGATAGCAGTAAATTCTGCATAACCGGTTCTCTCGAAATTTAAGTTTTACTGTCATCATATATTACACGCTATTGAATTTTTTGAATAAAATTCATCCCGGTCTCGTGCCGTTAAATGACTGTAATCAGAGTACTATTCAATTTAAATAACAGAAGCAAATAGCCAAGCATGATTTATTAATCAACGTTATACATTTTTATTAAATTAAACTGACTCGACTGACTGACTGACTGTCTTGACTGCCTCGGTAGCCTAGTGGTCCTAAGTGCGACAGCTACGCTAGAGGTCTTGGGTTCGATTCCCAGGTCGAGCAAAAAGTGTTATTAAATTCTCAGTAGCAGCTCGGAGTTAGGATTTGTGCCCGGTTAATGGCAATAGTCTCACCCCTATTACATGGGACCTGAACATACCGGCGAACTGTGGGTATACATTGTAGCACCTCTGCCTAACCCTTCGGCGAATACAGGCGTGATGGTATGTGTGTGTGTATTAAATTAAAAATTGTTCAGTAAGAAGAAAACATAACGTTAAGTACCTACGCTGTGACTTTCGTAATCTTATTATGAAAAGACAAAAATATTCATGAACATAACCACGACGTAATCAAATTTGTTCTATTTCTTATTCATAAAAGCAAAAGAATTTCAGCATCGTTCCCAGTGTAGCGATTTATGATACCTTCCCGTCACGCTTCAAGCAAAGTTTATTCTGTATAAAGAAAAAGGATAATTTTTTCATAACTTTATCCTGAGTTGGACGGCCGCAGTAACGAGCTCTATTGTCGAGGAGTCTGTTATAGCGTATAGGCTTTATTTCAGTCAAATCTATAAGAATGGCGCATAAAATTTAAAAACGCTGGCAGTGATCTGTTACTAAGCCGACCCCGTTTGTCTTTTAAAAAAAAAAAAACAATGTTCTACTGGACCACTTTAATTCACCACACACAAAATCACGGACACACAAGTTCTTAGGTACATATAATTCTGGTAATGTCCCTCTGAAATGCTCCTTTAATTTGGGCAACTAGTTTACACGGCGGCGTTCAAAATTCAACTGATTAAATTATCCATATAATTTATGTGAATTGGGTAAAATGCAACATAAGCACTTTTAGTAATGAAAAGTACAATATAAAGAAGTAGAAGCTGAGTGAGGCTCTATTGCCTTGGAATAAGGGTTATAACAGATCGATGTTGATTTATAGGATGACAACACGAAAGCTTTTAAAAGAAAAAGCTTATTATTTTATTACGTCTCATATAAAATTATTAGGATTAATGTTGATTTCTTGTCTGCTCAATGTAGATACGTTATCCATGAGTGTCTACCACATAAAATGGAATCACTTACTTTTTTTTTAACACTTCACGCGAAGTAATTGTAGCAATCAGCTTCAAGAGCCTCTTGACATGAACGGTCATTATCAGCATTACTGAGTTTAAAAATAAAGTACTTAACTATAATGTTATATCGTTTTCTCAATTACCGTGTCAAATCTTCGTTGGTAGGCCATTGCCTTAGCAACAGTAGCATTGTATTTTTTTTGCTATCCGCTGGAGTGATAAGTTAAATATTATGAGGGTAATTTATTGATATTGTTATAAAGCGGGCTAAGTATTCATACGGCACCGTGCAGTGTAACTTAAATTCTATCTTAAGCATAAAAACCCTGTCTGTAAAGATGAAATATTCTGAAAAATATAATTGGTTGTGTTAAAAACACAACATAAAACTGTCTATTAATTTAATATGAACAATGGGATATGGTATTTTATTATTTTATACATATTAAAATAATTAATCGAAAACGGCAAATTATTATTTATTTTATTATTATTTTAAAGTAAGAAAAAAGCCTTTTTTCAGTTCACAAAATATGTTAATTTGGTGCAGCGAGCATAAACCCTATTATAAAAAGCGTCTTCGGTAACAATGCGCACGTTACCGACAGCGCCATCTACACTTAAATACTTGAAACGTGTGCAGCGCCATCTATCGCATAGCACTACGAACTTATTTAAAGTCAAGTTGATGTAATAGTTCTCTGTTTGTCACACAGGCGGCAGCACGTGTCGACGCCATGGAGCTCCGCAGCAACTTCGACAGGGGGCACTCGTGCTCAGCACGAGTTGTTCGAGTTACTGGAACGAGTACAATGTTCTCGGTTAGACGACCAGAGGGCAGTACTGCCGCCGTATTTTTCTCAGGTAAGTGACATGTTTTTTCCTCATCAAGCTGATGAGCAATTGCGTAAAATAATAACTTTAAAGTGAGGTTTCGTTTGTATGATATTATGGCATTATGTCGTAGGTAATTATTAGGTAGACAATGAATGTACTTACATATGTAGCTTACATGTTTTGCGGCTGCAGTTAGCTAAATAGATACTTACTGAAATTTGGATTATTTATTAAATATTTTCATACTGATAAGGTAGGTACTAGATAATGCAATTTCTGCTGAAACTAATTTTATTAGGAAAAGAAATGGCACTGTAGGTATTTACAGATTACGTTATGAATTTTATGAGTAGGCAAGGACTAATGAATTGTAGGCACCTAATGGCAAAGACGTAGCTACTTTAAAAGATTTTGCCTTTAAGCTAGGTGGGTGTGAGTGTGGGTATAAAGGAAGATACCTACCCACACTTTCAAAAAATCCTTCCGAAAATTTTATTTTTTAAAAAATAATTCAATGCTACGCTAAAAACCGTAGACCATTACATTTTTAGGGGTCAGTAGACACTCAGTTCGTTACCTCCGTACACCGTAGAAATAATCGACGGAAGCAAGACTATGAAGCTATAAAGAGAAGGCGAACAGCCGGATGCCTTGCTGGGGTGGCAAGCAGACCATGTCGGAGAAAAACCACTGGGTCACGGATCGTGACTCCAAGATATGAGCTGCTCTTGACGAAATAACATTTTTTTCGAAATGTTTTCTCTTTTGTTGTTGGTCCTTTATCATTTTGAATTTAGAAGGCAAATTGTTTATTGCACATCGTTATTTATTTCATTTGAAACTAAGGCCCATAAACGCAATACACATAGATATACGTATAAAAACAATAACTATAAACTAATACATATTAAGAACGTAACTGACTTCAAAACTACTGCACACGAAATGACGGCGTCGTGATAGTGTTGTGTGTGTAGTTATAAGTACTGGCCATTAATAGGAAATTACGGATGAAAAAGACACGTAACGAAGCTGAATCTAAGGGACACATTTTTTTTTATTAACAATAATCGGATAACAGAAATCCATACCTTATAAAACGTAGTTAGTAAACGAACAGTTTGGGTTTGAAAACTATTTTGCACAGAAGATGAACAAGTTTCTTATTAGGTCATCTTCTCCACAAAATACTTCATGCCTTACGCCCATTATTAAAATCATTACCAAAACTAAAAGTCGATTCTTAATGATATTTTTGCTCAGTGTTTCCTCACTTAGTGTGATGGGCGGTACATATGCGTAGTTAACGGCTATGTGAATATGAGTCTTTTTACGTCCCCGTAAAACATAATTTAAACATACCATCAAGCCTATATTCCCCGAAGGGTTAGGCAGAGATATAGCAATGTACTGTACACCCACAGTTCGCCGGTATGTTTTAAGTCCCATGTAATAGGGGCGAGTCTATTGCCTTTAACCGGTCACAAATCTTAACTCTGATCTCCTATTGAGAATTTCATAGAAAAACATGATTAAAATTAAAATGAATAACGCAAACATTAGCTAAAGGACTCCAAAATCTGTAGAGGTACCTATGCCAACAAAATTGACTGATACTAGTTAGGTAGGTGAGATAAGGCAAGGTATAAGGAATGGAAGGAGTAGAGTTCAATGACCTTTGTACGCACAAAATGGCGTGATAATTATTATTTTATGCATAAAGTTGGAACTGAAGTAGGTGCAGGCTTAGGTTTTTATAGACATCGTAAAAACTTCCGATAAATCATGAAATGAATCATAAATCTGTTGCATAATTCATAATTTTGATAGCTAGTACCTATTACGTAAACACAATTAACATAAAAATATAAAACAATTTTAAAGGTCCAATTATATTGCTTGTGGTGCTATAAAAATACCTGGGAGGTGACATAATAATATTACAGTACTAGTAAAATACGATGAATTCTTGAAATTTCATCACGTGACTAGAAGCTGAATATTTTATGTAACAAACTGAAAAGGAATTACATAATTTTCTTATGGCACCTAATTTAGAAATTCATAAATGAATTACTGGAGAATGTTTTAAAAAGGTTACAAGTTCCATGAAGTTCTGTAAGCTAGATCAACACTACTGGCCGAACTGATAGAAGTCTCAAAATAGAGTTTCTGGAATAATTCATATTTAGAACTGACATAGGTGTAGATTGTGTGTGTTTTTTTTTAACTGACTTCAAGAAAGGACGGGTCTCAATTCGACTGCATGCTATATTTTATTTTTTGTATGTTAGTTCGCGATTGTTCCACCAATTATGAATCGAAAAAAAAACATCAGTTTTTTTTGGTAATACTGTTAGGTCAGGCTTCAGAAGTTGTCCCAATGGTAGTCCCATATAAATTTTATCGAAATTGGTTAAGTAGTTTGATTCATAACATAACTGAAAAAAATACGTATGTTTTCCAAGTAAACAAAATTACCATTCCTTCATGGATTTTGATGACAGGAAGTAGATACTAAAAAGCGAAAAATAAAACAACTTTTTTTTTAAATACTTGACTTGTGTTATGTGTGTCTGGAAACCACGAGGCGTAAATGTACATCGAGCCTACGTAAAAAAATTTGGCTTTTCTGCCCTTGCCCCGTCGCATTTACATATTTATTATTCGAAACATTCTAATCTTTATCTGAAAGTCTCCGTCGACATGGCTGCCAGGCTAATCTTACGACATTTTAATTAAACAAGTAATATTAAAACAAAAGCGGTCTCAATATTTTTCTTCCCTCCAGATTAACATCTACTGCATATTTATGAAGAACAAACATTTCTGTTGGCTATTATATTTAATATTTTCTGGTAATTATACTTTTAAAAATATCTTGTCTGAATGTTTAATTTAATATTTTACGCAAGTATGAATACTGAAAACAGATTCTGTTTCGACTTACGCATTATGAAATGTCTCATTGTTTTAATTTATTTTACACGCAGTTCAAGTTCTGTACCTGAAAGCCGTGATCGTGCGGTATGTAGTGACGTCTTTTCTGTTTATCTTTAGCAGGAACAAACTGCAACCATAGTTTGTCATTGGCAATGGCATGTTTACGATAAATGGTCTTTAAATGTACCAATAGAAATTAGTTGCTGATTAATAATCAATCAACTCTCTCTTTTGTTTTCATCAGTACGTTACGTTATGACTATATTTAAAAACATGTAAATAAAAATACTCGCATGTGTCATACACTGCATTATCACCCTAAAAGCGGTGCAATAAAACCTATTTTACGAGCACGTGTGTTGAAAAGTATTTAATAATATCTGTTAATTACGGTCTTCATTTTTACTTCATACATTTCATTTAATTAAATCTCATTTGTTTAAATTGATTCATTTCATTTAAAAAAATCAATGAACGCAGCTTCATTTCATTCTATATTTCTCATTCGGCTAATGGAAGTTCTCTTGTGATATTATTAGTATTTTATTTATGTTTGTTTCTTTCAAATAATGTCTTCGGGGCGGAAATGTGCATTAGGTTAGAAATGAGCTTTATCCTTTGTCTTTAGTTCCGAGAACGTTGTTTTATCTTCGAGTTATAAAATAATTTAAGCTGAAGAGATTGTTTATGAAGCTACTGTAAGCTTACTCCGAAGGTGACTTTTTTAAATTTCTTGATTGGACGTTTTGATGTGAAACTTACCAAAAATTTACTATTAATTATATGTTTTTGTTGGTCTTTGTTACATTTAAAAATAATAGTACTAGTCTATTATTTTTCCACTACAGGGCAAAGGCCTCTTCTTATTTATGGAAGGCACGAGCTGCTTTCTGAAGGAGGACTTCAGACTTATATTTATTTCCTCAGGATGTTTTCCTTTACCGATACATACAAATACATACGCTTAAATTTAATATTTCCAAAATATAATTCAATTAAAACAGAGTGTCCTCATTCTACTTACCTGTGAAGATAAGTTTCGTAACTTTTTGAAATGTCACAGCTCAAAATTAGCAATTACAAATCTAAAGAATCCAAGATGGAATTACTAAATCTTAAAATATCACACGAAACGAAACGTAAACGTATTGTTTCAAATTGGACATGTTTATGATTACATTCCTAATTGTGATGAAGGTTGGTGAATGGTGTGAATATAATTGAGAAGTAAATATTTATTCGGGTAGCAATTAGTTAATTGCTCTGCTATTTACTAATTGATATTGTCATTAGTCATAGGTAGGTACACCAAGTATTGTATACATAATATTGTTAAACAAACAAATTGTCTGACACATAGCCGTTGGTCGCGAGTGCTGAGTGTAGTCTTGGGTCTGACTCTAACGTCGAATAAGCGAAGCTGTATGGGTCTTTACCCGACTTAAAAAAACAAAAAATATAAATAACTCCCGACAGAAGTAAAAAATCACTACCGTAACTTACAAAAGAGCTGATAACTTTGGAACCGCTGAACCGATTTCCATCAAACAAAGCTAAGAACACTCCCGACTAATTAACCTTTCAAAACAAAATCAAAATCGGTTCATGCGTTCGGAACCTACGATGCCATAGACACACACGCACACACACACACACACACACGTCAAACTTATAACACCCCGTCGTTTTTGCGTCGGGGGTTAAAAAGGAGGAGGTTCTCAATTCACCCCGTATGTTTTTTTTTATTAAAAAAATCTAAGTAGCAATTCTCTCTGGATTCGTGTTCACGAATCCCCTGCTAATGACAATAGGTTCACCCCTATAACCTAAATGGAGCTTTAACATGACAGGAAAAAATTGTGGGTGACCTGTTAGAACCTACCTACCTCTCCCCGTACCATCCGGCTAATGCAGAAGCGGTACTATTATGTTGTAAAACGATGGTAAACTTGTTTGAAAAAATTGGCAAATAATTCGTCAAGGCTACAAGTAAGTAGGATTTAAAAAATGACACAACGTAGTTATTTTAACTTCTGAAAGTAAATGTAGAAGTTCAAGTCTACCTTGAAGAGGTACTGCACTACCGAAAATGCGGGTTACTTAGCCTTATAACAGAAACTTTGGCTTTAAACGGCAAATCATCCGAGCCTAGTGGTCCTATGCGCGACTGCTACTCTAGATATCTTGGGTTCGATGCCCAGGTCGAGCAAAAACTGTTATTGAGTTTTTCTATGAAATTCTCAGTAGCAGCTCGAAGTTAGGCTTTGAATTCGGTTAATGTCAATAGGCTCGCCCCCTATTACATGGGACCTAAACATACCGGCGAACTGTGGGTGTACATTGTTACGCCTTTGCCTAACCCTTCGGGGAATACAGGCGAGCCTGTTGCCATTAATTGGCCACAAATCCTAACTCCGAGCTGCTACTGAGAATTTCATAATAAATCCCAATAAAACTATGTGCCTGACCTGGGAATTGAAACCAAGACCTCTTGCGTAGTAGTCGCGTTTAGGACCACTAGGCTACCGAGGCAATTCATAAAACATTACACTTATCGTCTATAAATTACCAATAATACAAATGACTAGAATATAACATGTTCCGAGAAATTTCCAATAAATGGCGTGGTATATGACGCAGTTATGACGGAAATAAACTTTAACTTGAGTCTCGTAACCTGACATGCATGTACTAAGCGCATTGAATTAAGAAAACATGTAGATGTGATGCAGAATGAGTAAGATGTAAAGGAAAATGAAACGTAAGTTAAACATTACGCAAGCAGACTATTTATATAAATATGAAAAACTTATGGAAATGAATAAGTGTTGACGGCTGTTAACTTCTGCCCGCGACTGCGTCCGCATCAAATTTGATTTATTATTCCACGGAAACCATTCATTCTAACATCACCTCTGTATTTTCCGAAGGATTAGGCAGAGGTGTACCAATGTACACTCACAGTTCGCCGGCATGTTTAGGTCCCATGTAATAGGGAGCCTATTGCCATTATTAACACAAATCCTATCTCCGAGCGGCTACTGAGATTTTCATAGAAAACTCAATAAAACTTTTTACTCGACCTGGGAATCGAACCCAAGATCTTTAGCGTAGCAGCCGCACTTAGTGCAGGTCAATTTTCCAGAATAAAAGTATGCTATAATGTTATTCCACATTACAATCTATATCAGTGCCAACTTTCATCCAGATCCGTTCAGCCGTTTAAGCGTGCAAGAGTAACAAACATACATCCATCCTCACAAACTTTCGCATGTATAATATTAGTAGGATTAGTAGGATAGTAGGACTTGCCGACAGCAGAAAAGAACTCATATCTAAGATGATGACTTCTTTAGTTTAGGACAACAATAGCAATTGATTGCAGTGTATCAGTGGCTACTGCAAACAGTTCATTCATGCTCAGCTGACAATAACAGGTTAAACAATACGACCGTCATATCTGTTCATTCTTTCGATTTACGCAAAATGAAACTTTTATGCAAACAAAAAAAATGATATCATTCTCTCTAAACACAATGTTAATGTCATATAAAAAATGTGTTTCGGTCAAATACACGTTCTTTGATTCTGCATTTTGATAAGCAGATGACATGGTTCCAGAAGCGTTCATTCATCTCTGCTTCTGCCCACTGAAAGAGGCATTGAAAACTTCTTGAAATTGAATTGCAACCTCAATGCCATTGTTTAATAATGTCAAGGGCTCATGGGCAAGCTTGATTCGGAACAACTGTTTAATTGAACAATAGCTTAGTCGCCATTCGAAACATTGTAGTATACATAGTTAGACCTCATTACCACAGCATTGACGACCGACTCAAAACTTGAATAAATAATCGCCCAAAAAAACCAAGGAGTTAATATATTATACAATTCAGAAGAAAGGCAAAAAAAAATGTAAGGTATACAGAAAGTATTAAACTATAAACAAGCGAACGTTGCTGTAAATTTTGAAAGTCTTTTTGCTGCTTATAATATATTATATTCACGTAATGGAAGGAATATATTCTTCGAAAACCCCTGTTTACCGGAACGGACATAACAAACAGATGACTCAGAATTGAAATTTGTTATTTTACTTTTATTTACATTAAGTGTACTGCTATAACCAACAAATATTCCACTCTTATTTGAAATGGTTTTGACGAGGCTACATCACCATCTAGGTCCTTATCTTCTTCTATGCCAATATCAGGTGTATGGTCAGCAACATTCGGCAGTAGTCTGATTACATGTAACTGCGTTATCCGTTCCTACTAATTGCTCAGTATGCTGATTAGAGCAATACATTTGAGACTGTGCTTTGCATAGCTACATAGATAATGCATTATCTCTTGTTGTACTCAGAAGTCTTTGTCTTAGTATAATTTTCAGCTTTTATTATCAAAATGAATGAAGCATTCTAAATGTTAAACATGAATGTAAGTTTCTTAGATATTTTTTTTTTCTATTAAGTAAGCATTCTGAATTTCTTAGTAGGCTGTTCTATTTTCGTTGGGGCTATTTCCGTCGCCTGCCAACTATCACGTTTCAAATATATAGCATTGTCGATTGTTGTAATTCAAGTTAAAAGCCGTAAATAGACTTTTGGCTATTTGTTGCTTGACATTCGATTCTATAATACTTTCTATTAACGATTCTTTACCTAAATATCGATCAGTTGTTTTAAATAATTGTTATTTTATATTGAGCTTTGACGTAGGTATCATAATTAAGCCATTTTTATGACGCACATATATTTATAACTACGAAATTAGAGCATTACTGAATATCAGTTTTATATCTAACCCAAATTACTTTGACATTTATTTGGCCCATATAACGAATGAAGCGTAGAATTTCTATAACATGAGTAACAAAGTTATACTTAACATGCTCTTGTTGACATTTTAAAATGGGTTGACCAGCAACAAAATTAATTTGGTTATCTAAAGTGTATTAGATTTCTGAAATAGATTCGCAAGTTTAAGGATAGCAATTTAAAACCTTATAACCTACTTCGTTAATTACTTACATACACATTATAATTTGTTCGAAATCAACAATAATAACATAGAGATTTTATTCCTATTAATCTCAACGACGATTCGGGTTTCAACAAAGTAACCGCCAGACCTGAAAAATTGCGCATTATTCAATTTCTATACTTTCTTTCATATTACTATGAAAACTCTTATAATAAATCTCTCCAAATTAGGCTTTGCCCAGTTCCCTATACAGATTTCGTAACAAGAGGTCCAATTCCAAATTTTTGTCCATTATTTCTTCTATACAATAAGTCTGGGACAAATTTTCATGTATTATTTGACCAGTCTATAGAGCTTTGTCGTAACAAGGCTACGCGTTGTGAGCGGCGGTCACATAAAGAGCGACCTTGGATGCTGGAGCAATGAGCAAACCGCTTTATAGCCGACCTGATACCTAATGGAAGAATCGTGAATTTCGATGGAGCAATGTTTACTTTCGACGCGGTTAAGGGCACCTCATAATGGACATGGCGCTCTATTGTTTAGAGAATTTTCGGTCTCACGTCGTAATGAAAATGGATGCTCGTAGGTGGTAAATTATGTAGGAATATTAAGTTCAGATATAGCGGGTATTGTTGTCTTTACCACCTACGGTGTTTATGAAAATAGATTGTTATTATGGAAAAATTATCAGGCTTCAACCAATAGCAATTTTCATAAAAGCATCCGAATTAATGTTTCAAATATTACATGTTGAATCTTGTTTAACTGCAGTTAGTTTTCCACAATGCGGTTTATGCAAATCTACCAACATTACGCGTTAAAAACTTGGCAGAAGCAACTCGGTTTTTTTTTTGCACGAAGGTAGTGAATTATCTGCTGGCAGCCACTACCGATCTGTTTATCAGATTAAAAAGGTTATGTGAGCAAACTAGTTTGTGGAGTACGTGAGCCAAATACTAACGCTAAAGCCGTAAGGTTTCCAGCTATTGCGAGTGCATTCGATATAAAAATGAAATATTATGTCATAAAATATGATAACTTTGTTCTTATGCTAACAGAACTGTGTGATCTTGGTAGAAAAGGCTGTCTTAACTGCTCGTGGGTATGGTAAAATGTGACTAGCTACGTTAAGACTATATAGAGTACTTCTCTTCTCTTCATTGTACTGCTAAACATACTGCTTTTACCAATCCTTATGCTAATGGATGAATATTGTTAAGACTTGAAGATTGTCTTGTAAAAATAACTCTAAGAGAGTATTTTTACGTACGTAGGTTAACTAAAATATAGAATTTATAATTTTACACGCACTTATCAGAGATTCATTCACGTTCCCAAGTTTTTAACGATAAGATTATATAGCTAGTAGCACTCATGTTCCTCATATCTTTATTGTAACCTATCAACATTAATCTTTTTCAAGCGCTTTCTACTTAACTCAAGAAGTTTAGATAAAGATGGAGTTCATTGAGGCCTATACTTTAATGAAATTGAAAAAGTCTTTGGTAACGCTAACGATCTTTTTGTGCTCGAATTTGGAATTTTTCTTTCTCTATGGCGCCAACGTTGATAAAGTATTGGCAGGCGCAATGTTCTTTTTTCAAACAATTTTTGATATTGTACTGAAATCACTTACTGTCGTTTTAAGGGACTTGATATTTCATCCTACTTAATACAATGGTTGGCTTTACTTCACACGATATTCGTCGATTTCACGGCAACTTAGTATCGCGAGGTGTATCAAATTGCTGTGTTTTAGCCGACGCCTTCGGGCTGGCTACATTTCAGGTCTGCGTGGGCATGCTCTAACGATCGTCAAATGAGGCGCATGCACTTGCATAAGTGATGTGCTGCTTACGTAATCACTATAGCGTAGTGATGGACTTATATTTTCTTCGTTTATTTTGTTTCTATGAAAACCTTTGTGATCATCAGAACATTATTTTCCAGAGGCATCGTTTTAGTAATTATGTGGAAGAAATTTATTAGGTAGTACTTACTATACTGTTTTCTGATAACATTCGTTCCTTCTCGTAAGTTTATTACCTTCAACATGCTATAAGTTTCCGTGAGAGTTATTATGTACCAACCTTAGTAGAACCATTACTTCAGTGTTATATCACGGTATTGCACACAAACTGATAAAGATTGCATTTTTACATTTTACATGCCTATTAGAAGGTCACACATTCTTGTTTCAATTAATCTTATCGCTGCTGCAGTTAGCTAACATAGATATCGGCGACGAATACGCTTTATGCGTAGATGGTTAAAAAAAATCTATCGATAAAATTACACCTCAGCACTATGCAAACGTGATCTTCGGTATGCAGAATCGCACATCCCTAGCCGATTCCCCTGGTCCAATCAGTCACGTCTATTCATACGTACTTTAGGTTGGCTTACAAAATATTCTGATACGGAATATTCACATGTTTATGGTCGAAAAACACGCCTAATGGTAATTAGTGTTTGAAGATAGGTACGCCGCAGTTTGGCTATTAATTTAGATTCAGTTTGATTACATCATTAGAGTGTCGAAATTATTTAATTGCATATTTAGGCACGTCGCCTCGTTAAACTCATTAAAATTGAAGTAGTAATGCTTCTGTAATAATAAATAAGGGTTATTTTGTTTATATTTAGCATTAGGTCGTAATTATAAAGTATTGAGTAGCAGTAACAAAACACCATTTGTCTTTTGTTTCTTCTGAGTAGGTAGGTGTAGACTTATCAATTGAACTAGAACGTTCAAATACCCTGTCCTGGGGTCTATTGTTTTATCAATATTTCAATGAAGCTGTTGTCCCGAGTCTCGACCTCCCACTTCGCTTCGTGTTTACCAAAACCCACTTTATTTTCATGTTTCACAGTAACCTGTAGTAATTTGAGCTTTTTTGTGACAAATATATAAATTGTGTCGGAACTGCCTCGGTAGCCTAGTGGTCCTAAGCGCGACTGCTACGCTAGAGGTCTTGGGTTCGATTCCCAGGTCGAGCAAAAAGTGTTATTGGGTTTTTCTATGAAATTCTCAGTAGCAGCTCGGAGTTAGGATTTGTGCCCGGTTAATGGCAATAGGCTCGCCCCCTATTACATGGGACCTAAATATACCGGCGAACTGTGGGTGTACAATGTTACACCTCTGCCTAACCCTTCGGGGAATACAGGCGTGATGGTATATATATATATATAAATTGTGTCTCCATCAGGACGCCCCGCGGTTAGCCAAATGTTTAAAACAGGACCACGGGACCATGTGACGTAACATGAAAACGCAATTTGCACATTGCAGTTTGATTTGAGGTTACAATTATTAACTCTAGACAGATTTATTATGTTCCACTGGAATTTACTGATAATCAGTGTTACTCTTTCACCTTTTTTTTCTACTGATTGATATATGATCGAGTCTTCTACTGCGCTACATATGCGGACATGCACTGCATGCATTAATTATGTGATGTAACGAATCTACATCTATGAATTATAAAATACTGGGTTATTTATGTTGCGTCTATATTTTTTCATGTTGGAAAGTGAAAATTTGTTACATGAAACCTTTCGTTGCAAAAATGTGCGATTTAATTGGACCGATAACAGGTAATTAATTTTCATAGGACTAGAACCGTCTAAGCGTTTGATTGACCAATATTGTTCTCAATATTCATTCAATGTTGAGAATCGGGTATGAAATGATTTTCATACTCAATAAATCCATTTTTTATAACTGTGGTATTAAAAACCTTTATTTTTGTCAGTTGTAGGTAATCTTTATGATGAAGAAAAAAGAGTTCAAAATGGTTTCCGTTCTTTGCAAAAACTTACTTATGGCTGGGAGCAATATTTATACATTTTGGCAGCTTCTATCACTCGTTTGACAACAGCACCACATCCTTCCTTTATTTATAAGGTATCTCCTTCCGCCTCATAGTCCTTGGCTTATAAGGACTAGAATAGAAAATATTTGAATAATGTCATTTTATTAAAATGTATAGACAAAAAATGCATTTCAAATCAGCAACATTAATAACTTAAAATAAATATCTTTCTTAAACATGTTTATTGAAAAATCTATTTTTGAGAAAGCGACCGTTTACTGTACAACACCACATCCTTCCTATATTAATAAGGTATCTGCTTCCGTCTCGAAAGTCTTTACCTTTGGCTTCGGAAGCAAGGACCAGTGTAAGGAGCACCTGTTGGTCCTTTATTTGAAGAGGGAACCTCGATGTGGATCGTTGGTGCCGGATGTTCCCACGCAAACGCATCCACGCCTAAATACGATGGGACTTTTGCAACGTGCATTTTTTCATGGGAATTGAGAGCAGGCTTAAGTACTTGCAACAATTGTTAGTTTATTGTTTGAACATATGGTAAGCATAATAATAAATGTTTTAGGACTTCCTTGTTTGTAATGCATCAATTAATTTTAAATGCCTTTCCTTAAACGCAGTTGTATTCAAATCCATTTTCAAACTAAAAAGTTGTTAACCAAACAATTTAGGCTTCAAATATGTTATATATGTTTATATGTAACTTTCTATCGTCACATTGATCTTGTGCTGTACCATTTTTCCACAAGTTTAATGTCGCATTGGCACAATAGAAAATCGCACTAGAAACGTTTGAAAAGTTTTTGTTGTCTTCTCCGGCTGCTACATTCACCTGTCTTGTCTCCATTGCACCGAGAGTGAAGTTTGAATTCTCTACTTGTCCTTGTCTACAATACAGCAATTATGCAGCGAAGAAAGAGACAAGAATTCTTCAACGCGCCTTTGTCAGTAGAAGCATGTGGCACGCGCCGCTCCATTCGGTTTCCGAACGTAAACCGGTGTGGACGTTGTGTTTGTCTTCGATCTTTAAATAATCGCGCTACGATCGTGTTTTGACAACTCCGAAATTCGGAACTTCTAATATTTTGTGATATTGAATAGTGTTTGGATTTATTGTATTTGTTACTAGACGTGTTAAAAAAGTTTGGACTGTGTATTAAGTGTAAAAAAAGTTTGAGAACTGCATCTTGAATAATTTGTGAATGAATTTACTGGACTGCGACAGTGTTGACGATTTCGTGGATAACAAGCAGCGAAATACTTCTAACCTACATCCAGGGCGACGAAGAAGCATCCGAAGTGAAAGTTAGAGCCTACTGTTTTCGTGCATGATTGCTGTATTTGGACTCTCAAAGCCATTTAGGGACACTTTCGTCGAGCAGAAGAACGTTTAAGAGTTTTCTTTTATAGCTAAAGAAATAATTGAAAAACTTCCGGGCGCTTATGGGAAAGATCGCAGCTGGGTGACCCGAAAACTGTAATAAAAATAAACGATTTACTGGAAGATTTATATCGTCTTTGATGTACGATATCTTAGAATGATTAATTGTGAGTGTCTTGTGAGGATGCGTTTTGGGAAACCTGAATAGAGAGCTGGCGGCGATTTATTTTTCTAGCTTTATGAGGGAAAGAAGGTCGTTGCCGATAAGTAGCGAAGTGGCGCTTAAGAGTGATAAGGATGGAACTGGGAAGTTGGCGGTGAACTCAGTGTTGTGCGGTGTGGTAGATGAACTGTCTAACGGAAGGACTGGCAGGCGCGGCTCTTGGGTTCGTCACGCCGTCATGGGGGTGCTCCGGTGGAAGGACCTGACAGGGGTCAGGACCGCCACACCTACTGAACAAAAAGAGGTGAATATACATTACAACATAAGTACACATAAGTAGTTAAGACACTCAGGCATTACGTCATTGGTGATGTTATCTTGATTTGTATGAATAGGCTCACATTTTGTAAATTATAGTTAGATTATTGTGTTCACCTGTAATCAAATAGTAAATTATTCGATTGAAAGGTTTCGATAAAGACTATATCTAAGGCTATTGTGTTATTTTTAGTTTCGATTTTGGTCGTAAAACACGATTGTTACATGAAGAAATCGCTTCAATCAGTGATTCATAGGTAATTGGCCCCTTGTTGCGTTGATAACTTTACATAGAGTTACTTTGATTATGCTGCGTCTGATAACTAAGTTGCTTGTCTTTGAATACAATATGACTTACATAGATATGTATTTTTCTATGAGAGGTACTTTAGTTTGTTTTTTTTTTTGTTCATTTATTTATTAATTTTAATTTATGCAACAATAAAGCACAAATTCGGACGTAATGACTTAGGCGTTTATCTACCAAGCAACCAAAGGTGGTGAAGAGATAACATGTTGAGGAGATTAGATAGGCAGCCGCTCCATGTTAAATACTGGTACTCAGCTCCATCCGGTTTGACTGGAAGCCAACTCTAATACAGTTGGTAAATGGCTAGGCAGATGATGAGGTAGGAACTGAAGTAGGCATTAAATGGTACTTCAGCGTTTCATTATTGCAATCATGCTCCTTACTTTGTTTATTATTGTAGTCCGTAAGTAAAAATCATGGAAACATGGTAATTACTTACAAGAGCTGTAGTTATTGGATATCATTTTAGTTATTTGACGGGAAATTAGCTAATTACAAGCCTAGATATGAGTACCCTTATCCTACCCATCAAATTTCATCTAATTTGATATGTCTTATTGACCAAAATATGTGTACACTAAGCATGGAATACGCTGTCGATGATATTTTTTTTAATGTTTAAGCATTTTAAGCTTGACATCATTTTAAAAGTTGGAAATGACATGTCTTGAAATCTCCCCCCAACTGGGGCAGAGAGCATCTCTCTAGTCCTCTATCGCGATATTTCATGAGCTTTAACACTTCACTTCATTCCATGTCATTCGAAATGGCAGAGGCAACGGCTTATTTGACGGAGACAGGCATACTTCCTTTTTCCTTATGGATTCCAATCCAAAGCTTGTTTGGAAATATGATGAGAATTCACCTTCAAAATTGTCCATAAGTACTAAGCTAGGTTTTAAATGACCCCATTTATGAAACAAGTGACTAATCAGGTCAAACCATACACAGTGTATTCCCATATTGCAATTTATTTTCCGCTGACAGCCGGTGACGTTATTTTTTACAAGATTATAAACATTACTAACACTGAATTAACTAGTTAGGCGAGTTGTCTTATGAATCACGCACGCGTTATGTAAACAGGTGACGAATAGTGAAAATACATATTGGTCTGGGTCATGTCCGAAAAGCCTTGCCAAATTATCGGCTTTGTAAAAAGTGTCCATTTTGTGTTTTGTGTCATCAATTCTGGTTAACGGTTGTCTCGTTGCGCAATCCAAAGTGTACTTACTAGGTCAATGTTTTAGTAGATTTTGAATGTCGTATGTATTGGTTAGAATTAATGTTTTCTGTGGTATTGAAATTCTTTTGCGGCGGCCTCTGTATTTATCTTTATTGTTTTATATCTTTGATATTTTTTATTTTGATTTTACTTAGGTAGTTATATTTAAAAAATGACTTTAATTACACAGAAAACGCTCTCTGCAGGTAAAAAGTATGTTATGCTTATTTCCCAATGAATACTTATGTATAATTAATTAATATTGCCACCTAGAATACATACAGAATAAGCATGATATTATTAATATGTAGGTAGTCTGGCAGACTACACTACAGGGTAAATCCTTCAATCCAATTTTAATTTGTAACATGGTTTCCTCATTTTATTAATACACAATGTCCTCTACGTTAATCAGTATTTGTTTATCGTTTTTTAAACAAATTTGGACAAACTATTGCGCCTTCCAATGAGCTTAGATGAAGCCTTGTTATTATTTATTAAAAAAAAACAAACGTTTCTCCGCACTAGGAATTTCACCTGAATCGTGTGTATGTTTGCAAACATAGTTATAAACTCATATACACAAACAACGAGCGAACCTACCTGAAGGCCATGCAAATATTTGCGAATAAATAATTTTTATTATTATGAATATTTGTTCAGTGTGGGCATCGAACCCGCGACACACAGTGCAGCAACTAATCGCTCAGCTACTACGCTAACGGTGCCGCTACATTATTATGACTATTGCCTTTTGTCATTATTTTGTTTCTCATCAAACCAGCGGTTTTACCTAGAATGCGTCAAGTCTGACAAGATACATAACCCACTTTATAAAAATATTATTTTCTATGTCCAGATCTAGCAAAACTATTTTAGGGTTAACTTCAAACAGTATTATCTCCCACTCTACTGCGGCTAATCCCAGCAGACTGGACGCTAACTTAACCGGGTAAATGGAAGTATTTATTATTGAAGCGCGTATGGCCTGTGATGGGATCCGTAGCCCACATTGCACCGCTTGCCAGGTAGGAGTATTTCATTTTCCCTGATGTCGGCTCAAACAGGGTTTCCTAATGAAAAATTACAGCCTTCCTTGAGACTTAATAAGCGAATGGGCCGCGGGAAGATTTATTGAGCGGAACAACCACTTTGGTTGTAACAATTTGCTTTTTTGGGAAATTGTGTTACATTTGGGAGTTAATCGACGGGAAATTAAGGTTTTAATTTGACTTGATTGCAAGAGGGACTTTTCTTTGCTACAACGTTTGAATTTGAAGTCATTTGCTTTGATTCTAGCTACCAAGAAAAAAAAAAAAAGTGGTAACAATAAGTAAAAAAATGTTGTCAAAACTATCGCTATGTCCTTGTACGTGTGTGTGCAATTTAAATAAAGATCAAAAATATGACACACATCGCAAACTAACGAGAAAGTCAAACATTACTCAAAAAATTCAAACAAATGATAGTCGAACCGCTAATCGTGACAAAACGATGACTTCTTATCGTTTCTTATTCTCAGAAATTTTAATAATAGACCTAATCACTAATAGAGATAGCTTGCAGATTGTATAACTTCATTTGTTTATACACGTCTTTAAATTCATTGACTGGCCTTGAGTATGCAAGGCAAATACTGGATTCCAAGTACCCATTGAGCCGTTGAGCGAAATCAATGGTGCCGATGTATGTGTTATTTATCTCACTATGTATACGCATATGTATAGGTCACGGATTAAGTTCTATACATATGCAATCGAGAATTCGCTTCGACGAGTGAAGCGCTAAAAAAGAAATATTCATAGATACGGAATAGAATTTTCTCGGAATTGCTGGATACTGTCAAGATTTGATAGAAGAAATCTTAGATGATTTGTGTAGGAAAGATTTAAAATATATGTACCTAGAACAGCAAATATTTTATTAGTTTTGAAAGAAAGTATTAATCTAAAAACATTTTTACACGAAACTACTTTTTTTTTTTTTTTTTTTTTGGTGGGTGGGAAATCATCAAATAACTTCTCCCGCCCTGGGCGGGGCGGGAGGGAGTGTCAGACTTTTACTGACTAAAACCCACCCATGTTCCTTCTTGTGCCCTTTGCGTTCCGGGGGCGCGGTATCTCTTGCGAACAACCCGCAGCCCCGGCAGGACACGAAACTACTTAAGAAACCAATTTGTCCGACCCATTTCTGTAGTAATACATGACAACATGACACATACCTTCCAAATATTATTTAGATTTTGAGTGATCAAACTATCATGACATCACACCATTTACTGAAAAGAGGTCGTAAGAAAAATTGTGCTGGCTACATCTTATATCCTGTCTATGTATATGTCCTCACTGCTCACTCCAATTACTCCTACTGAGAAATCGAGGATATTACTAGGGTCATCACGTACATCTAGTGATAAAAAAGATTGTAATTAAAGAAATACATACATTAATGCCGCGTGCAATTAATATGTATTGCCCATTTGAGTGTACGTGTGGTGTGTCTTGAGTTAGAAATTGAGTATCTGTGGAATAATTTACTTTATGTTAAGTGTTCCTAATTTGAAAACACGGCATTCTTTTGTTTGTTTATTTTTCGCTTGGCGTTTTTAGTCGCAGATAAGTAAACCAGACTCGTCAAAATCTGATAAACAAAAAAACATAACAATCTCCAATCGATATTCGTCGCGGCATGCACAATCAAGTATGTCTGATAACAAATGAGTTTCGCTTCTGCATCAACAAGATAGCTTTCTTGTTAGATAAAGTCATCACTTTCTATCACAATGCGATTGTGTCATAGATAATTATTTTATTTTTCTATTGATGAATGGAAGATCAATATAAGTATTGTTATAGATATTATTAATTGGCCTGTGCCTTTTTGCACGTGCTTGATTCCACGTGACAGTTACCTATTATCACCTATTTAAAAAAATTTAATGGTCAATTCATAAACAATTCTGTCTGTCTGATTATTTTATAGTTTAATTGGACACAAAAGGGATTTTAATTTATTTCTCTTTATAGTAATTTTTAATTTGACAAATCAATTTAAAGGCAATATTGAATGGGCCATTTAAAGCTAATAACTGGAATACAATCTCAGAGATAGACCATCATATTCGAGATATCTTGGTTTATTTTAAATACGCGAATTTCAATAATACGAGTAAACTAACATTTTCTTCCAAAGGCTACTGTTAAACTACTTCTATTTTGTTCGAACAATATTTCACGATGCCTAGTTTCCTTAAACCCGTCAACCCTCAAGTCATTACCATAGATGTGACGAGAGTCGGCTGACATATTCGAGATGAAATTATATTAGCACAAGCTGAGAGTTTCTTTACGAAATCCTTGGGCACACACGAAGATTTGCTTGCATAATACAAAGTGTCTCCTTGTATTAGTTGCCTGACGTTTATGGTGTATTTATCTCAGAAACGCCATGGCATTTACTTTAGTGAGGGGAACGCTAGTGCTTCGTAAATATTTTGTGTGCGTTCGATTGTTTCCGGGGATATAAAATATAGATTATTTATATAGATATCTATGCAGTCGGCGCCTGATTTGTTTTTGTTTTCTATTCTGATTAAGTCTATTGGTATTTCTTGTGCATGTGATAGTGCTTAGGTAATTATTATCGTCGTACATAATTACTATTCAATCTTATCTCATTCGCCATTTTTACTTATTTTAGTTATTTATATTACAATATTAAAGTACAATAAAAATTATGTCAACGCTTCATTAACCCGATAGTCATGTTACGGGTGTAAATATATCAATGTGTTTGAGGATCACCGTCTTTTAAATGGAAATATTTTACCAAATTACTTACTCGTTTGTATCTTAATTAACTCAATAAGTTAAATATTTTTGTATCTGTCAAAGACAAATCTAATCTTTATTGTTTTTTATTCTCTTTATACGAATCCTCTAACATATCAAATAAAAATATAATTTACATAAAAATGCAAAGTTTTTAGAGTCTGTATATAACTGTCTAGTCGCATTTATTTACTTTATGTGCGTGTCGTTTCATCCGCTTAGGAAATAGCGTAATATTACTGGTGCATGAATGCAGCAGTATATTTAGAAAATTGGAGTGACAATTCCATTTGTCTGTCATTTATTATAAAGTCTAGTTTTGACTGTACCAGTTTCAGAAATGACGTTATAAAATGACGAGAAAATCATTAGTATTCTGATCTCATAATAAACGTGCAGAATTTTGACATTATACTTAGCTCAACTTTAATGTAAACTAGTGCGACTACTTCATTAAGTATAACAAGTATATTGACAAATAAGTTACGACATTACCTCACAACAATATAGTTTACAGCTAAAACAATAATAAAGTCAAGTACAAAACATTTAAGTGCATTAAATTGTGATTTACCGCACGCTATTGCCAAGTCTATGAGATATACGCTATGATAAGAGTCATAGTGGTTTACGAAGCAACGATATGTGAAGCATTTTCTTGGTATCTCTCCAGGTCAATTGCTTAGGGGTAGTCAGACATTTTCAGTTAGCCCACGACGCCAGCTTAATAGCCATTTTATTATTACCCCGACACTGCATTATGACGACTGCAATTTTAAAGTGGGTCAAATCGTGGACTTCAATATTACAGATATGATTTAGAAGACCTAGGTTTTAGTGTAACTCACGAGCTCACGAGTGGATAACGTGAAGATTTCCACAACTGCAAGCTTGATTGTTACCTAGAGTATGCCCGTGGGAGAGGATTGGTAGATCTTTTTCATTTGGCAAATAGAACAATCAGGGTGGGCAGTTCCACAAATTGGCTATGTATTTTGAAGTAGGCGAGATCGTTCTCACGACTTTTGAAAAGATACATTATCGCTTGACGTATACTTCATTAGCTACTTATACTTAAGCATTTACCGATACCGTCCATTTAACTCAACTTTTAAAGGGAGCGGTGCCCGCGCATCATTTCGTAATGTGGCCAAACCCTTAGTTGGCACGTTGACAAGTATTTCGCGGGATTTGTCCTGTGTTGTCGACCCGGTCAGTAGCTTTATACCCCCCTCATTAAGTTTATAACTAGGAAGAAATTAGTTGAAAACAGAACGGTTCTGCTGAATGTATCCACGTTTAGTCGCGGCCTCTGTGCCGATTAATTTTATATGCCGATTTCTGATGAGTTATGTTTCCTCAATAAAGTCTTCTAATATTTTAGCGGCACATGCTCGTAATACTAACAAAATTACGTTAGATATTACGAAATCAAAGAAATGTTTTATCGGAGTGTTTCTCACTATCGCATTAGCTTTCCACACAGTTCGTACGTACGTATTTTCACGCTACGTTAATGTAGAATTTCTTTCGACTTTGTCACGGCTCCTCCATTTGGCATGCAATGTAAATAAAGAGGTCATGGAGGCATATTACTTAACTTTACAAGACCCTCACGTACTGCACGTGTGGTCAGTCATCCGTATCGGAGTTCATCCAAAGAGGTTAACGTACGGGCGTTAAATGGAATAAAAACTCTTCTGATAGCATTGACAGTAAGATGATGAATGGTTCTGAGTTGACGACGCGCTTTTACGATCTTTCGGTAGTAAATCAAGCGCGATTCGCTGCCGTCAATGTTCATTTGTTGCTTTTGTTTTGTATGTAGGTGCTCTTATTTGTTGCGAATAAGATTGAAAATCGCATGGCGAAATAATGTGGTTATCAGCTTCAATCCAAGAGTACCTACTTATCCTCTGAATGAAAATCAAAACAGTTTAAAAGGACGAATAAATATGGGTACTTCCTAGTCTACCAAAAATGCTATAGGATAGTCATATTTCCAATTGGAAGATCGATTCGAATCGAATCGAATATTTTTATGAGCATGGTTGTGCCTTGCGCTCTTGGTAACAATAATAATAAAATAAAACGAATATGAAAACAAAATAAAACCGACAATACAACGGTGTCGAGAATAATATCCGTTTCCACTTCAAAAACTAAAGTGAATTAACTAACAAGCCCCTAGAAACTACAAACTACAAACTAACAAACGTAGCAAGCTATGCCAATTAATTTCACATTACACTGCATTTGAGGCACCCACCCAAATATGAACTGCTAATTGTACTTCCTTGCAATCAATCAAATTTTATTGTCTTCATGTAATTAAAATCTGTTACGTATGAAAATATTAGCTTTTGCCCGCGACTTCGTCCACGTAACCGTTATATTTAAAATTCAATCATGATTCGAAAGACATGTGGCGCCATCTATTACCAAAAGAACGTTATTATTGTTTTCCTCGGGTTCAGTACTTTCTTTTGGGATGAGAGGTACCCTTTGTTCGTATCTGTACACCTGACAACGTATATGTAAAATTTCAGAATGGTCGCTTCAATGGTTTAGGCATGAAGAGGTAACAAACAAACAAACTTAATTTCGCATTTATGCAAGTTCGTACTTACACTTGATGTCAAATAAATGGACCAAAACGAATGTTGTACCAGCGGTGTGTTGGTTCGGTTGGATGTGATAGTCTGAAGGCATTTATTGGTGGTCACGAGTTTCGTGCTTTGTGCAGAGTGTACACTGAATCATTGAATACGGACATGTCGTGTCGGCTTAACTGTACTTGTAAGGCACCACGTGTATCCTGTTCTTTATAATGTGTCCCCTTTACATGTATTGCTTTAGATGAAATACATTTGTTAATTATGTTTTGATGTCTTGTTTTATGTGTTGAATCAAACGGCTTTCGTGAGATCTTTGTTCCGATTTCAAATAAAATTCGTATCTATTCATTTCGATTTCAAAACTACTGAAAAATTCGCAATTAAGTAACCAATAAAGAGGTTTTCAAAATCATAACATTTTTTATTAAATTTATAATAATCTTTATTTCAGGCAACTAAGGCCATAAAACACATTACATATTTATATATGTAATGTGTTTTATTTTCTTTATTTTTTTTATTATTATTATAAATTTAATAAAAAATGTTATGATTTTGAAAACCTCTTCTTATGTTTATACATAAGAACAATAACTATAAACTAATACATATAACAAACTTAAAAACTACTATTTATGTGTATGTTAATGTTTATATTAATGTATGTTTTTTGTTTACGCAAAACTCAGAAAGTCGATGGGTTGCTTTGAATTATTTTACACTTTTTTTTTATCAGACTAAGCTACAGCGTAACGTGTTCAGGTTAAGTTAATAAAGTAATTAAATTTCGGAGAATAATAATTTATTGATAATATTAATTAATTAACAAAGATTATTTTCCTTGTGTTTTGAAGTTATTTTAGTTGGTTATCCAATAATTGTTTGTTTTCCGTTTTGACTCTAGATATACTTTATCAACAAAAGGTTTTCCTTTAATATGTACAAAGTAAATTATATTTTATCACTAATAAATTTTAATTAAGTCTACCTAAATAACAATTGAGATTTACCTGTTTAATGTCTTGTTAATTATGGACAACAACATTGTTGTTGTAGGTAGGTAGTACAACCGAGCACAATGATTGTTGATCACTTAAACTTATTACTAAATGTGTGAGTATGAAAAGTGCTTCACCGCAATTGTCCGCGATTGTACATGGTAAAAGCTACCTGTCAATGCTTTTACAACAATAAACTGAAACAGTACTTAACTAAAAGAGCTAAATCAACAAAACTTAGAAAACGATACAAAGAGTCAACAATAAAATGTCCAAAGTACGTTAATAGACGTTTGGACCTCTTAAAGTTTCTGCACTCTTATCGGAGATATTTTGTTGAAAGTTAAAACTAAAAGCAATACTACCTCGTACTCGAGTTTTGCCTCCTTTGTACTGTCACAAAGCAACGCTCTCAGATGGTATTACATAACTTTTGATGTTTCCTGATTGTTCCAAAACTTTGGTTCCTTGAGACCTTCGTAACGTTTGCGGACAAGCTTTCGAAGCCCGAAGGTTGTGTTTTAGTTGATTATTTTAATGGAGAGAAATTGTTTTCCATTTTGTGGTTTATTTAATTTATTATAGCTTTGGTTTTTGCTTTTCTATTTTTATTAAAAGTTTATTCAAAATTAGCATCGAGGGAATCTAACTTGAGTAGGTCTTCCTATAATATCTGGAAATTTACATCAGTATTTTCATGTTTTTTTTTTTTCAACAGAAACACTTTTTCCTAAACCATAAACAACTTTCTTTTAATCTTCATTCTTTGAGTTACAAAGCTTAAATCTGTAATAATGTTTCCGAGCAAGAATTTAATAAAAAAGAAATGCACAGCGGCCGTTTTTTATCAAAATTGGGTGTGAAAACTCTCAAGTTTATAATGTTACATAAATCTCGTTAACGGTTACGTAAGTAGAAAAAGCCTTTGAGAATTTAATGGTCTCCCCAATTAAGATTTCAATACCATTTTTCTTTTGTGATATTCTCGATAAATAACGTGCAGTACCACGTGTTGCTACACGTCTAAAATATTTATACACTTTTAAATAAAACTTTTAAGATTCATAATTATGATTAAAATTTAATTTGCAACTAAGTTGTTATTATTAAAACAATCGTATAAAATATACAAGTTTTTTAAAAGGAAAAATAATACATTATATTAGTTTAAATTATATATACTTTAGTTATAATTAAAATATTTCACTGCTCACGTACAAAAACGTAACAATGCAAAATTACAATTTCAATGAACCTTAGTCGACAATTATTATTAGTATTTATAATAATTTCCCAGCACTTCTTTGTTTTCCCATACTTTATTCAAATATGCGTATCAAAAGGGTCGCCGATTAAAAGGTCATTGTACGATAAAAACGATTACAAAATATAACAATACTCACTCGATATCAGAACACCAATAATAGATGTATCCAGTAATACAGTATGTGTAATGTAGGTCATAATACTAAAAATATAATCTGAATAAATTTCCCTTTGCAGCTATTTCATGCGCAGCGCTTTCGAATGTGAAACCCAGTGTTTTTTTTTAATAACCGTCTTAGTCATGCAAAACTAATTAGAGAGTTAACAACGACAAAGAAAAACTACGTGGGATTTAGTTTTCCAATAGTTCGTTTGCTTTTTGTCATCCGATAACAATTGGGTATAGAACTGATTGTCTCTTGTCAAGGCTTTTCGTGCCTTATTTTTGTATGTTTATTTTTTTGGTTTTCTGTTATACTCTTATTGTATTGTTATGCATTATTGTTTAATCGTAAAAATAGTTATTAGAAGTGGTAGCGATTGAGTAATTATACTGTCATGCGCAATATGTATTAGATTGATGAGCTATTTTAAGTGCCCGTCATAAACTTAACTGTGCGTATAGTACATGACGTATTGGTAAAAATTGGACTGGTTTCGTTTTGCATTACTGCACTGTTTGTCTATGATATTGTAGTAGAAAGTATCCATTTATGAAGTTTTCGAATAAATATCAACAATAAAGTTGATGTTCTTCGTTGTATTTTAGGAAATCTAGTCATCTCTTTACTTGGTTTTTTTTTGTGTCAGAATAAGATTGTAAATTTTTTTTTTTACATTTGAGTAACCCTTTTTTGCTCGCAAATACTAAAGTTACAATCAATCAATAATTTATTATGTAAATCTTATGTGAGTTCTTAGATTCAATGAGAAAAATATGTTCACTATGTTTTGTTAATCGATGGTGAACAAAATTGAGGCATACAATGTGTATAATATCAAAATAATTCATAGGATAAATAGAATACAATCCCTTTTGCAAAACTAGATATGCGAATTTATGTGATTCTGTTGTCTTCTATTTATATTATTATTATCTAAAGGGTTCAAGAAACGTCGCCCTTCAAAATTGCTAATAATATCCAAGAAAATTATCAGAACATTGAACTTTGAACATTGAGATCTGTGGAGCATCTTCTACCATTATAATTTAAACTAATGCCTAATACAGCTTTAAGGATTGAATAGGTCAAAACGTCTGGCCGTTAACCGAGCATTTGAATCTAGTGTAACCTTATTCTCAAGGTCAGTGCATTTTAAGTTTTAAATAAAATACTTCTGAAGACACAACTATCGTAGTGTTATTTGATTTCAGAAAAGGTCACAGAAATGGGGGCCAGCATTCATAGTTTGAAGTTGCCCATTATAAGTTTGTCTCTCTTTGTTCACTTCAAAACCTTTTGGAAAATGTCCAATTTAACAGTGTTCAGTGGTTAAATACTCTGGTCTGGTCGAAATTACTTGTGTTTCGAAACAAAGTTCAATTGAATGACAAGCAATAAGTTGAATTATGTGGTGCCATATTTGGAATTGTAATTCTTATATACTTATATTGGTTTTATTAGTCACACATCTGCAATTCAGTTTTACAATATTAAAATTACTACAAGTATATATATATGTATATGTGTATATGTATATGTGTGTATGTATATGCGTGTGTATATATCGTGATAGCCTTTTGGTACGAAATAGAAAAAAATAAAAAAACTGCCTCGTTGGCCTAATGGTCCTAAGCGCGACTGTTACGCTAGAGATCTTGGGTTCGATTCCCAGGTCGAGCAAAAAGTGTTATTGGATTTTTCTATGAAATTCTCAGTAATAGCTCGGAGTTAGGATTTGTGCCCGGTTAATGGCAATAGGCTCGCCCCCTATTACGTGGGACCTTAAACATACTGGCGAACTGTGGGTGTACTTAGTACACCTCTGCCTAACCCCTCGAGGAATATAGGCGTGATGGTATGTGTGTAGAAAAAATCACAGAAAAATTCCCAATGTGAGGTTTTCTATTTCACAAGTATAGTAAACCTAGGTAGTTTCTAAATTTTGTCTTGGACATCATTGATATCGGTGAAGAAAAACTTCGTGAAGAAACCAAGGCTTATTTACTTTTGATTATCTATACTACTCGTAATATTTATTTATTCAAACATAAAACTTACTTAAATAATAAGAAGATTACAAACTACGAGTATGTACAGTTAATATAGAATGCAAAAAAGAAAGCTTATAGGACATCAAAAAACTCATGCGCTTCGCTGTCAATGGGACAAGTGTCCAAAAGGCTGGCAGCATTGCCACGTTGTATGGCAATGGTGATTCTTTGGCCCAAGAAAAGGCCAGCCAGTCGACCAGTCGCTTGGCGATCAATGATTGGTGCCTTCTCTGTATGAGAAGAGGCCTTTGGAATGCAGTGGGACAGTACTAGGCTGGTATTGTTATTACAGCTGCAGTAGATCTAAAGTACTTGTTAAGTGACGAGGGCGTTAAGCCTTCGTGATTAGCTTAGTCATTGTTAAAAATAGACAAATTATCATTATTTTCTTGTAAAGCGTAGAATCTAGAACCTTAACCATCATCATACTTATTGGAATTCAAGGTGATATCAATTATTATCATAAGGAAGTGTCTTAAATTCAATATTATTGTCTCTAGTGTTTTTTAGAAAGACTTAAAAATTAGCTGAATTATGCCGAGTTAATAATACTTATATTGTTTTTCGTCATAGCCAAGCGACTGGTCGACTCTTCACGTGACCAAAGGGCTGACCTTTTCTTGGGCCAAAGAATCAGCATTGCCATACAACGTGGCAACGCTGCCAGCCTTTTGGGCACTTGTCCCATTGACAGCGATGCGGATGAGTTTTTTGATGCCCTATAAGTTTTCTTTTTTGCATTTTATTATTACTTAAGTAAGTTTTATACTAGTGATTCATATTGTGCTTGTTGTATTAATTAAATAAATTGTACTGCTGACTGTGATTTGTTATTTTAGATTTTAAATTTAGTGAACTATTACGTCGATGGTTTGCAGTTGTCAATGTGTGTGGTTCTGTATAAGTGAACTAGCTTTTGCCCTCGACGTCACTCACGCGAAAACGTAGCGGCAGTTCCGAGTATAGGCGCGCGTTAAAATAAAAATGCGAACAAAGTCTACAGCTTTATAATATTTAGTGTGTAGATTAAAGGTTAAATCTACTAATACGTCTATGATCCTATGAGTTTCTTTTACTAGTATGCCTAAACCATATATATTTATATGCCATCCAATGACCTAAAAAAGGCTACGGGAAATTTTTAAATTCAGGTTTTTAACCGACTGCCAAGAACGTTTATGTATTTAGCGCCTATTTCTTTTTCTTTTGCAGATTTCCTTTTCCTTTGAAGATTCTTTAATACTTCGTAGCATCCAAACGGTTGAATATATTTTAATTATTGACATGTCGTGACTGCCTAAATGACAACTATCAACATGACGAATTTTAGAAGTCAATAAATAAGTAAAGTCGTGACTTTTTTTAATCACATGACCGTATAGATTGTCAACATCAATTCTAATATTCAATGCTTCGAAACTTTAACGTTAACGTAAACTAAAACGTTACCAAGAATAACACATACTTTTTTCAAATAACCTCAAGTTCCAACTTCATTGTCTACCTGCCTTAGAGCGTGTCCTTAGAACATGCTTAGTCAGCTAATGCTAATAAAAGTGCGCCCGGGGTGTTCAACGGTGCGAAACATATAGGTACCTGTAGGGTAAGCCATACTTGGTTAGGAAAATACAAATGAAAACGGATTTTAACGTCAATTCTTAGAAACACGACGGCCTATTGTGTGTTCTGGAGATCTTGAGTACGTGGTTTGAATGTAATCTTTCAAAGGAAGAAGAGTTCTTCGTAATCAATGACGTTAGAAAAACCACATCGAACTATCAGCTGTGTTAACCGTCTTTTGTTAAGATGACTGATACCTGCAATCAAACTTTTTGGAATACATCGTAGAAAAATATACATAGAAAAAAGAAACTCATTTTGAATTTGGAACAGCTTATCTTTATTGCCGTAAGCATGCTACGTGACATAATTATAACCTCAAGAGACCCATTCAACATAAACACATTATAATTTAAAATCCTGAGAGATTTGGTCCTTCAAAAGTCGAAAGTCAAAGTAATTTATTTGCCAGAAACATAGTATTCTGTATGTTACATAAAATAAAGGTTAGGTCAACATTTTTCACCAGTGATTGGAATACAAAATAATATTAGTGATACTATTTAAAATTAATTAAATTTAAAAAAAAAACTATAGGTACACTTATTTAGTTATACATACAGCATTCATTTACACTCATGTTTAGAAAGAAGTACGCCAAATATATCATCGCTTGTTCTCCATAGTTCTCTATCAATCTATAGCTTTCTTTATATACAAAATCTCTCAGAAAACCCTTTACATTACCACTAAACAATTTAATAAAAATAAAACCCAGTGCACACTCCCATACAATAAAATTTGTGCCGTAAAGAATAGACAAGTGCAATACAGATGTACTTTCGTCATGCATCTCCAAACAATACGTGGTTCCGTATAGTTCTACTTTCGCAACGGCACCACATTGTCCCATAATATTGTTATGGTAACTTTACGATGTGTGTTTGCTTTTTATGATGAAAGTGGGACGAGTTGAGATTATGAGTCTGTTTGCGTACAAGTGTTAGTTTTATGGTGGGAAACTTAAATGTTTCATCTATGGGATCTTACATTTATGTGTCGAAAACAAAGCTATCTATGCCAATTATAGAGAGGTAATGTTTGTTTGTTTGTAAGAAGTAATCGGTGATATTTCTGGTCTGATTCCAAAAAAATCTTTTACTGAAAGAAAGGTACACTATTGTCAAATGTCATAGGATATGTTTTATGGTAGGTATACTTGACTACCACGGGAACGAAGTCGTAGCAGTCTCGGAAAGCAAGTTAAACTGTTGGTCCTGTGCCTGATCTCTCCCTGGTCGTGTGGGTTTGCAGTCCCATCGGAGAATGAGATTGAGGAAAGGCGCCCCTGTGTTTGCGCACACACTTGTGCACTCTAATATATTCAAAAAAATTCAAATATCATAATAATAAAAACATATTTTGTTATTTTATGAAAACAGAACCATTACATTATCGATAAACTTCAACATTTTAATTTAACATTGTCGAAGCCGTCGTAAAAAGTAATAAAACTCCAGTAATACGCTTTCGTTCTTGTTTATCAGTAAATCCTTCAATTGTTACTGAGCCTAAACAAAAATTACTGTTACAGTCCTTCTACTTTTTGTTGTATCTCGGATTTATTTTACTGTTTGCTTTTTATACGTATTTCCATATAAATAACGTTAATGTTTAACCATTTCTCTTTGAACACAATACACAAAATAGATGCAGAGAATTTTAGGATTACTTTGCTCGTATGTAAATATATTTAACACCAGCTTTTGCCGGCGAGTTCGTCCGTGTCAAATTTGATAATAATAATTATTATATTCCTCACGGGAACCGTAATTTTTTTCCGGATGAAAAGTATCTTATGTGATATTCCACACTACTAACTATCTCAGTGCCAAATTTAATTCAGATTCGATTAGCCGTTTAAGCATGAAAGAATAACAGACTTTCATCCAAACATTCATCCTCCCAAACTTCGCGACTTCGTCCGCGTGGATACTTCACTCGTGTTAAGTATCGTCTTTGGTGACTGCTCCGCTCCCGTGTATCGTAGCGTGATGTTATATAGCCTATGACACTCACAAATAACGTGGCTTTCGATAGGTAAAAGAATTTTCAAAATCGGTTCTGTAGATCCAGACATTACCTCCTACAACCTCACAAACTAATGAGTATGAAATAAATAGAAGAGTAGAATTTCTCACATGTAGGTAAATATATTTCACTTATTTCAGTATCTCATATTTTCTTTTACGGTAACGTTAGGAAAAATTCTACGTTTAAATATCCGTGTTGGAATAATTTTCAAACTGCATTTGTGAACACTATTTTTATAAAGGTTAATTCTCACAGGAAATCTTCCCAAGTTCCAGGAATGTCGTTTGGAATTTACACAGGATAATGAGCGCAATAATTCTCATAATTTTATATTATAAAATGAGTGTTTGTTCTTTGTATAGGTATTATAATAGGTAACTATTGTTTATAGGTATTTATTTAATGTATGGCCCTTTCCATGGCAACAAATAAATATAGTCTTTGTTTACCTAAATGTACAGAATATCTTTAATGTTAAACTGGTCATTAAATGTCATACTGGAGTCCCTAGGTTATAATTAACATTTTGCACTTGCTTATTAGGTGACATTTTATTTATTATAAGCAATCAAATTTCACCAAAATTATAAATTGTCTATATTATTACTATTATTATTTATTATTGTTATTGTATTGTATGTTGTGTGAACTGCCTCGGTAGCCTAGTGGTCCTAAGCGCGACTGCTACGCTAGAGGTCTTGGGTTCGACTCCCAGGTCGAGCAAAAAGTGTTATTGGGTTTTTCTATAAAATTCTCAGTAGCAGCTCGGAGTTAGGATTTGTGCCCGGTTAATGGCAATAGGCTCGCCCCTTATTACATGGGACCTAAATATACCGGCGAACTGTGGGTGTACATTGTTACACCTCTGCCTAACCCTTCGGGGAATACAGGCGTGATAGTATTTTTTTTTTTTATACTTAAATTGTTTTTTGTTTCAGGTACGTTTCTTTTACTTGTCAACCATTATCAATCAATTTGGAACATCCACGACTCAAAAGGTATGTCACTTCGTTCTTTCTGAATATTACCATACATTTGAACAATATTTCATTGATCACAATTGCTCCTACGAAGTCGTAACCCATTTCAAGTCGACAGATACCGTCTCCCCTTATCACGAAGTATAAACATTTCCATAAAAAATTATGATCGTAAAGACTGTAAAAGAAGAAAACAAACTCATACATATCTCTTCTAGTTTCCATGTTTTTCTTCAATATTGTCACTGTAAAAGTACTAGTTTAGAGGATCGCTTAATGCAATATAAGCCAATCCTTTCCCTAACCTTTTCATTTATATTTATTTGATAAAATTTCCTTATTACAGACAGCTTTCTAAATTATTTAATTATAAAATTATGGCTAATTTTTTCCGTACAATTATGGTTGGTATTTCAATGGACAGAAAGTCGAAAATTGTACGGCTTGTACTATCAGATGCTGTTATATTGTCGAAGAACACCAATATTCCGGTCAGTAAGACACGCGATATAACGTGCACACATAAAATCACGCAATTTCTTCAGTAGCCACATTACCTGCTACAATCTAGAAATTACTGAGCAATTTTCATGGCAACTATGCTTTATTAGTGTTGTTAAAGACATACGAGTTTGATAAATGGCTGTTAAAAATACAGTAAAAAAATATGAACAAATTGTTCTGAATGGTTGCTAAGTTCCTGTGATTTAAATTGCGTGTCTAGATAAAACTAGAAATTGTTACAGTAGATTCCGTATTATTGTGTATTATGTTTTTATTTTTGCCTAATAAGTATTCAAAATAATAAAAACTATAGCTTTTAAAAATTCGCAGCGTATAAAAAAAAACGTACTGGTTTAACTAAACAAAAAGATATAATTATGATATTAAACAAAAAAAGTTGCCATGTTCGTGCAATTATTTCCGCCGTGTAACTTCGCTAGGTGAAGGTCGAGGTTATTACGTCAACTTGATGTGACTGTAGGTTTTATGTCTTATTTTAACCGACGCGTGCATAAAACTGTCCCCTTTGTATAACAAATTGGCGTGCTGAATGACTTTATTTATGCTCCATTCTCAACTTGCGTGCACTCTCTCGTTGGTCACCTAAGAGTCAGTTTCGGTGCTGGATAGTGCTGCGTCGTGTAAATTCTCACAATAAAATGTGTATCTATTAATGTAGTAAATAAAGTTATATTTTGAGTCGATGTGCGCGCAGCGTCGCGTCGCGTCGCGTCTCGGTGTGAACTGACCCTTAAGTTTTTACGGCACGTTGTTAGTACATGAAGACCAATAATTTTTGTAACATAATAATTGTAATAAATATAAAAAAAATAAAGTCTAACACACGTCAACATTTCTTCTATTTTAGAAATAATAAAATATGTTTTTGGATTTTTAATGCTGATGGAATTAATTTAAGCGTAAATTTGAATATACATTAATCAGTTATTAGTTAACATTTAACGTAGTGAATTCATTTGACGTTATTTAGAGATAGTGAGATTGCTCGTTTTTGCTGTTCAAAGTACATAAATAAACTTTTATTGGTTTGGGGATTTAATATGCCTAGCGCATAACTTCATTCATCAACTACTTAGTAAGTGAATGACTTATGTTCAGTAACTTGTAACTGCTTTATTTTGTGGCAATAAATAATCTCGAAGCAAATTATTGAAAGTTCACAAAGTAAAACCGTTTAATTATATTGAAAAGCAAAATCTTATGGATGCATACAGCATTTTCTATGAAATGCGTTTAGTAAAATATAAGTACAGTAGTATTTCATCTTTATCATCATCATCTTCCTTCCCTTATCTCATGATGATTGGGGTCGGCGCAACCAGTTTCAGTTCCATTCTGTCCAGTCAACCGTCATGATATCACTGACTCATTTCTCTTTTCATATTATTCTTCACACAATCCATCCATCTTTTCTTTGTACAGCAGTATTGGCAAAGCAAATATTTATTATTTAACCAACATACATTTCATAACAACACTACACACAAATACACAATCTCCGCGAAAGACGAAACCCAATATTTCACTTCCTAATTATTATAGATTTCTGTTTGAAATATTTTGAAATCACTGTGCTGATTTATTGAAGCAATAAATTCTCTTCCACGCAAATATTTAGTGGTGAACGCTGTAAAGCATATTGTTTGAGTTTCAAGTAATTTTCGATCAATTTCACTAATTAAAACGGTTTATTTTCACATGACAGCTAATTACGAACAGGTTTTAGAAATATTATTTTCTTAGAATCTTTCTATGTTCATTTTTATTATGTTTAATTATTTGAGTTGGATTGTAAGACGTTTTGTTTGCCAGACGATACAATATAAAAGTAATTAGAATGTTCGACTGTTTGAACAATATTTCGTTTACGGAACTGTAGCTTCTGCACTCGACTTCGTTCACGTAAATATCGGTTATTTTGGACAGAGACGAAGTCACAGGCAAAATCTAGTGTTGTATAAATGTCTTTTTTTTGGGGTAACAATTCAGAACTCTGTGAAGGTATGTAGCTACACAAAATTCTGGAAGTCATGTTTGCGTCGACAATCCCACACCCCATCTAGAGTAAATTGGGCAGATCGCTTACATCACATCTTATTTTACACGTCATCCATTGAGCACTTTGTTTTTACGAGCCAACAACATCTCGCCATTTTGCCAATATTGATATTAGGGTGAAAGACAGGTAAACACCGTGTCAGCTATATTGTAGCACTTTAAGTAAGTTGTAAAATCCGGCTCAGGTAACTGGGAAAGAGCAATGATGCCGCCGGACAATTAAAAATTTCATGAAAAGAATAATAATACGAGCCTATTATTGTCCCACTGCCGGGCTAAGGCCTCTTCTCATACAGCGAAGGCACGTGTATTGATCACCACGACTTGCTCAAAGCAGATTGGCGTTTTCAGACTGTTATTACTAGCTTCTGCCAGCGACTACGTCTGCCTGGTTTTTCCCACCCGCGTTTAATTATTATTAACTGCCTCCTTGGCCTAGTGGTCCTAAGCGTGGCTGCTACGCTAGAGGTCTTGGGTTCCATTCCTAGGTCGATCAGAAAGTGTTATTAGGTTTTTCTATGAATTTCTCAGAAGCCGCTCGGAGTTAGGATTTGTGCCCGGTTATTGGCAATAGGCTTGCCCCCTATTACATGGGACCTAAAAACATACCAGCGAACTGTGGGTGTACATTGGTACACCTCTGCCTAACCCTCTGGGGCATACAGGCGTGATGGTATGTTATGTTATGTTTAATTACAGCTTTGGTTACGTCTTCGATCCCGTGTGCCGTAGAGTGATGTTATTCGAATCCCGCTGTTAGTTCTAGAGAATAAACAAACACACAATAAAAACTCTTTAGCTTTATTATATTAGTACATATAGTCGAGTTTAAAAAAAAAAGACAAAAACCTTAATAAAAAAAAAAAGTTAATTATTTATAAAACAACAACACAGCTAACTATGATTATAATAACTAGAAAGCTCTAATCGTTCTTCATGGTCACATTCTAACATAATCACACATAATGGTGTACGGTCACGTGCCATTTTCAAACAAGAACGCGCCATTTTCTATCTTCTAAACAGCGAAAGTGCCATTGAACATTAGAAAGTAAAGCTTACAAATATCGAAGGGGATTGTTATCTGCTTATAAACACTGGCTTGTTATAACTCGATCGTGATTTACAAGTATTACTAAATCACCCTGCACATTCGTTTTCATGAGTAGAAGCCGCTACCGATTGCTACCGATGCTACCGATTTGCTGACGCATTTTATTGTACGTAACATTTGTATGAAAGACTAACTTTTGCTCGTGACTTCGTCGCTTATTAGCTGGTTTCTGCATAGATCAAGTAGCTCTTAAGATGTAAGTTAATAGTTAGTGAGTGAAATTAATTAATGAAAGCTATCGCTTTTATATTATAGATAAATATTAATAATTATTTGAAACTAAATACATAATAATTAGTATCTAGAGCATTTAAAATATCATAATAAAACACTTAATAATTGAACTTTTAGACGTGAATCCAAATACTTCACAATTTTATCTCGTTTTATATCGATGACTTTTGCGAACGCCGTTCCCTGAATGACATTTCGGCCTTTGACGTCCACAAAGTCTCTGACGATGAAAAGCTCACCTATCTACATGCATACAAACAAAACTCTTGGAACTGATGCTGTCAAAGAAGATCTGAAACAAAGAGAATGGCTGTTAAATCTTGCTCCGTTTGCAAATTCTTCAAGCGAATGTACTTCAGCATTGAAACCCTCCTCTTTCAAAATTTAAATCCTCCAATTCATTCAAACCTTGTTCGTTTAAATGAGGCATCTGTAAATTAATCAGTTATTTAAAGTAATACATCTAAGTACACGGATTCATTTTACAAAGCCAGTTGTCCGAAAGACATGGTCGGTTGCAAAAGAGATCTTTCTCTCTGCCCCTCGTTCGAGAAAAGTTCATTCAAGCGTTGTATTTTGCGTGATTGAATTTGAAGGAAAAGATACATTGTTTTAGATGTCGATTTCAATTAATAACACCTGCTAACGTACCGGGGTACTATAAGAAAAATACAAATAAAGAGAAAAGTGAGTTTTTAATAATTTTAAGTCGAGTAGTCAACCCTGCCGTTTCGAGACATATTTTACGAGATTTCATTACATTAAACAGCAAAGTTATCAGTGCAATAGATCAGCATTAAACTGTATCTATTAGTAATAATATTGACTTTATAATGAACTGTATGTCGGCCGCTAGCCATGCTCTGTTACTACAAGCGTTTGATTTCACAATAATGTTTGAAAAAAGCGGATAATATTCCGATGTTTGCCGCGAAGTCGTATCTTAATTAAATACTTTGCTCATTAAGGAAGCACTTTCTAATTTGTGTAGGTATTTTTTTGTTTACACACATAATAATTAGAGTCTTTATTTAATAAGTTTATTTAGTCACTTCGGATGTAAGTACCATAAATGTTGTTGTTATAATATTATTATTATTTGACGACACGGTTGGTGCAGTGGCCGGGCGATCGACTGCTGCGCTGCGTGTCGCGGGTTCGATTCCCGCACGGAACAAATATTTGTATGACCTACAAATAGTTGTTCCGGGTCTGGCTGTTTGTGTATGTGAGTTTATATGTTTGTAAACGCACCCACGATACAGGAGAAATTTCTAGTGTGGGGCAACGTTTTTATTAAAAAAAAAAAAAAAATATTATACACCTAAATACGTCTTGTCAGGCCTCGAGGCGGATTGTCAAGTCTTTCTCATTTAGAATAGAGCTTTTCTCATAATAATATTTGAACAAAATAAGGTTAGATATGGTTAAACCAGCTAGAGTCTCTACAGTACCAAACATACAAAAACGGATTACTTAGTGCGCCCGCTGACTGCTGAGTTATAGAACCCGACAAGAATAAATATAGATCCCCAATCGTCACAACCAACCCGATACCCGAAGGTGCGTAACTTTCGGATAATCTTAGTAAATCTGGGAATGTTCAATCCTATTCTTCTGTGTTCTTGGACCCTCATTAATATGTATGAGACTTGAGTAAAGATTGTGCTGAAATTCGGACCAGGGCCACGATCCGATGGCAATAACATGACTGACCCTTGTCAGCAAATGGATTCCGTAGAAAAATAGATGGTGTTGTACTCATTTTTAGCTGGCATCAGACCTTACATAAATCTTCGATCCCCTTATCTGTCTTCTGAGGTGTGGTGGAGACACAAGTCCTATTTATTTATGAGGAAGGTAAAAACAAAAGACAACAAGAACAGTACCTAACTCACTTTGTCAATAACATCGTTAAAATTCAAAGACTTTGATTTGAATTATTTACACATGTCTTGTAAAAATGAAATGTATAGTGGACCTTGGATATCGTCGTTTGCATAACCTTCAAACATCAGTTAAGATGACACAACGTTGAATAGATATGACAACTTTTTTGTTACGCGTCAACACAAATGAGCAAGACTAAACGAAACTAAACGCAAAAAATATTCTAAAATTGTAGAGGCGTACCTAATTGAGCCACAGTTACTAGGCAGATTTTCCCAGTAAGCAATCTTAAGGCTATGTAATAACAATGTTTTTGAAAATATACGTTCAATAACTACGTGTAGGTATCACAATGGCAAATAATTTAACCCTAAACGGCGACCGTTATAAGCTAGTATCTAAATTATGGGACGACACACGTTCGGTCCAATATATTTTCAGGACAGGGGGTGTAAAGACTACGTAAATTGAGATCAGTATTTGAACGCGGGCCAACTTTCTCCCATAGCCTCAATGTTTTAATCGAAAACTGCAGTAGGTTACCTAATTAGGAATATCTATATTTAATCGCTGGAGCGTAATGATTGAAAGTTTTAATAAATACTACGGAAAGGTCAATAGGTTTCCATCGTGTTGATAAAATAAAGCAACACGGTTGAACTTGTCACTATTTAAAAGGTCTCTCTCGGCTCATTTAGCTTCTAAGGGTTAACAAATTAGTGAACCAGACATAATCCACCCACGTAATTCTATCAAGTAAAATGTCATATCATGCTGCTTCAAAAGTTCAATAAATGAAATAATACCTTTTGTACATGTAGGTGGGCGTTTATTCCTAGATAATATTATTATACGCCTTGGCCCAGGTAGGGAACAGAACAGGGTAATCCTGTTCTGTTCCCTACCTGGGCCAAGGCGTTCCACCGCTCCTTCCATCTTTCACTATTTCTGTGCTTCATCACTCCAATTTTGAAGGAATTCATCCTGTTGGTTCCGCCTTCTTTTTCATGGACTGTCGCGACCCAGTCTCACTGTCTAATGGCACCATCTCTGTGCTACTTGGGCCCACACTAAAATTATCTCCTGCGTACTTGGTTACTCCGTTGAGATTTGACATCGTGACCGAAATTCGGTCCGGATTAACCTATATTTTCCATTGGATAAAACAGTTTTGCTAATCTCGTTCGTCCATCGGATGTAGCCGCGTAATTTATGAATGAAGATTCAATTATTTTTTTTACATCTGATGATCAAAAAATTAAGTTTTTATATTACTTTTTTAAAGGCTCAGATTGAAAGCAATCCAGCTGATCCAAACAAAGTAGAAATAAGTCTCTACTTATCATTAGAAATTCGCATAGATACTGAAATTATTTCTATTTTACATATTAGAGTAAACAATAGATATTCAAAATTGCCTCGTATAATAATTTACATTAATTTTAAGCTCAACTAAAATGGAAACCAATGATAAATACTTAAATAATTCTGGAGATATCTGTTATTTTCTGTCAGTGTACACAGTTTGCTTGCTTGTTATTTAAACAAATCAATTGAGTTATTGTAATCACTAGAACTGGAAATATTGCTGGCGCCACTTCTTGGCAAAGAAATAACAATCAAATATTTGAATGTTGTCACTAGCTTTTGTTTTAACTATTAATCAACTCGAACGATATTTGAAATTATATTTTTTTTTGTGCAACGAAATATTTTTTCATTTTATCGTCTTATGAAAATTTTAATAATGGGTCACAACTGTGTTAAAAAAAAATAATGCTGTAGGTAAATGTACTACTGAAAACACTAGTTACTTAACTAGACTTCGCTCACAAAGATGTGTTTTTATATAAAAAAACTTAAGCTTAACTTGCCTCAGTCCTCTTCGTTTTATTTCATCTCAAGATAAAGTGTAATAAGTATAAAATGTGTTAAAAAAAACAAGTGCATCGGAGCACTTGAGCCAAGGGCTTCCGCCTGGCAAACTTTTCAATCGGACCACTTTACAGTGGGGCAAGTTTATCCTTTGAGACTTTATACTCCCCCCCCCCCCTCTATTTTGGTAACCAAATTGCAGACTATGTAGAAACAAAGCTTTGACCTGAACTCGAATATTTTTTTGAAACTTTTTTGGTAAAACCAATTATATGTATATTGCAATTTTTTTTTTATTTTTTATTTTTTTTTTCTTTTTTTTTTTTTTTTTGGTGTGTGGGAAATCATCAAATAACTTCTCCCGCCCTGGGCGGGGCGGGAGGGAGTGTCAGACTTTTACTGACTAAAACCCACCCATGTTCCTTCTTGTGCCCTTTGCGTTTCGGGGGCGCGGTATCTCTTGCGAACAACCCGCAGCCCCGGCAGGATGTATATTGCTATTGTCATTACGATAAAACATCTAAGTAAATCTATTTCAAAACTCAATGCAATATCTCATCGTTTTTCAATTTTAAAACGGTTATCGCATGTGCACCTTTATTATTTAAGTCTTCAATTAGGTACGTCCGATGGACTAATTCAGACACGTTATGTCAATGACCTTAGATAGTGTGAATTTTGCCGATGATAATATTTTTGGTAAAAACTGAGATTCAAATACTTTAATACGTTGAGAGTATTTATTATGTACTTGTTCGGTTTATTGGTTACTAGATTATTTCATAAAAAGAAATCATTACATAACATCATTCCTCATCTCTCGAAGGGTTGGGCAGAGATGTGCATCACCCTCAATTCGACGAAAAATAAAGAATTTACAATCAAATTACTTGCTCATAAAATTCAAAATATTCTTAATTAATTTATCTCGGAGGCTGTAACCTCTCACTTGTGCAATTAATTCGAAATCGATTATGAATCGTAAGTATATTATATTCATATAAAATTATTTCGCAACTTCGTTCGCAAGAAACTTCGCTCAGCAATGTTTTAGTTAATCTTCATTGCTGTTTCGTATTAGAGGCAAAATTCTAGTAACATTAATAATGTCTTTTATATCAAGAATGCCAGTAACACGTAATACAATTTATAGTATTCCCAAATGTGTTGTAGCTAATATAATATGCAACATCTTACGGTTACTCCGATCTATCTCCGCAATATCCTATGGGAGAATAATTTGGGCGGAAATAATGAAACGCTATAAGTTTGGTGGTTATGTATTATTCATTACTTCTCCTGTCTCGTTCCTGAAATATATTGAAATGAAAAGGTGTAAAATAAAAGTACTCATATGTACCTTTTATTTCATATTCTGTACGAATTCCAAGACCCTTATAAACTTGAGGTCTTTATGGGACTAAGGTATGCATGGTTTTGTCACTCTCCAGGCATAGTTTGTGAAGGCACGTTTATTACAAGGACGGCATAAAAATATGAGTAAAATTTTCGTTATGTTTTTAGATTGCTCAAATATTTCATTTGCATCATAAGAAACCAATTGAGGACAACATTTCTCAAAGGCATTTTAATATTTTAACGCATTAACGCGTTTGTATCATCTCTTTCATTTGCGTTCCACAAACTTAAAGAGGTTAAGAAACGCTTTCAAAGCGATTTTCTCGCAGTGAAAGATTTGAAACGTTGTAGTTGATACGTTGTTAAGTTGTTTACTTTACAAATGCGATGTCCGCGTTTTTCTCGCACAGTGCCTACTACTTAAAATCCGACACTTTCTTCTTCACAAACAGTTTGCTCTTTACATTTTTTGTTCGCATTCCAGCAAAGAGGTCATTTAGTACAAAACGAAACGTTCAACCATTGTTTATTTCTCAACTTGAAACATTTGTCTTTTGTTTCAAATGTCCTCGTGGTCGGACGTTCCTATATTCATTAACTTTTCTGGAGACAAGTGGAAATCCGTGTGTAGCTTTTCCACTCGGAATTCCTAGAATGAATCTGAGCTTAATTTTTACTCAGCTATGGTCTATTTTGCAACGAAATCGTTCTCAAAGCGGTTCCAGGATGGTTTAAATTGGACAGATAATGAGGGAGTTTCTTTTTACGATGTTTGTGATTGTACTCCGGTTGTATTTAGATAGCACCAGATTGTTTTAAGTTTATTATGAACAAGATTTATACCAAGTAATTTTTTGAGGGTTTTGTTCTGCTTACGAAAGAAGAGCGGAACGAAGTCAATTAAATGCAAAGTCAGGCAATTATTGTGTTTGTAATATTAAATAATAATAATTGCAGTATTAGCCGGAATTTGAGATCCGCAAAATCGACATACATGTATGCTTATATTACAACTTTTTGCTTCAAATATAATCAGCATTTTCAATTATTTCATAGAACAATTATACCAACACATGTGAGGCAACCTAGGTAAGTAGTATATGTAAATGTTCCCCTTATCACACCTATTTTCCTGGTAGGCAATTGCTATCGGTCGAGTTATATACTCGTCAACACTATGCCACAGTTTTCGTGCTACCATTTTCCTCTGTCAATTCAGTCTGAACGTACGCATTGTTTCAGGAACGTTTTAATTCGGTGGTGTGATTATTATTTTTGTCTAATGTACTGCGAATTTTTTTGAGAAAGTGTTTCGAGTTTAACACACAATGGGACCTAAATAGTTTTCGTTTTGTTTGGTAGTGTTTGTGAGAAAAATGTTTACTACGCGCAGGAGACTTTCGCTAAATACTTTGGTAGAGAAAGTTCTATCTAAAAGGAGGGACTCAAAGGATTCTCCACTCGCCTCACCTCTGTCCGACGAGGTATTTATATTTATTATTTAGTTGTTAATATTGTGTAAATAATAATGCGTAAAAACGTTCGTTTGGCCTTGAAAATCCGCCAATGTTATCGACGTCTGATTACAGTCATGATTTGGGGTTCGGAATATCAGGTTACGAAACAGTCTGCATTGGCATGAGATAAATTCATTTGTTATTGATATTTTACAAGGCCTGTGTTGCGGAATCAATAAATTATGAATCCTAACAGTTTATAGTTTGTATATTGTCGTCTACAACTCGACTAAATAGAGATGTCTCTTGATCAATAAGTAATATGGCAGATGTTGAGGCTAACTGCCAAAAGTATTATTTAGAGACGGCGCCCGCGCATTGAAAATTTGGCTGTTAAAACTGCGTCAGGGCTGTCAAATCTGATTTATTACCGTTTTATTTTTTGTAATGTAAAGTCGTGTACTGCAATATATTTTCAAGTTTGTGCTTAGGTAACTCCTAAACACCGGATATTTATACGTATTTGTATGTAAACTCTTGCGAAACGAGTAAGGTTCCGACGCTTATCGCATTCTCAATACATTTTTAAACTGTCGTAAATTACGTTAAAATAATGCCAACTCGCTCTCAGTATTATGAAAGTTTGAATCCTTAATTAACGAGTAATTAATGTGCGTATGTAGGTACCTACTTGTTCTTAACGTAAGTGTTTAAATTAGAAAAATCACATGAAGTTTAGTGGTTTCAAACGTGTCATTATTAATAGCTAGTAAATGGGAAACAATTAAAATCACAACAAGGACATTAAATAATTAAAAAAAAAAAACTTTTGAGTACAAGGCTGCAAGTGTCGCGAAACAATGCATGATGATAAATAATAATGAAGTTGTAACAACTTATGATCGTAACTCAGATACTTTTTTTTTTTTTTTTTGGTGGGTGGGAAATCATCAAATAACTTCTCCCGCCCTGGGCGGGGCGGGAGGGAGTGTCAGACTTTTACTGACTAAAACCCACCCATGTTCCTTCTTGTGCCCTTTGCGTTCCGGGGGCCCGGTATCTCTTGCGAACAACCCGCAGCCCCGGCAAAATAACTCAGATACTTGCTGTGCGTTTTAAAATTACGTATCTTGCGGTTTTGTATAAACTTATTCATCGAGCCACCATCATGAATATGAATAATTTAATGAGGTGCCTATTGGTTTTCATTAATTTCATTATCATTTAATATCATATGAAATAATCTAAGGAACACGCACAATGAGTTCGCATTTCAATAGTTATTACCTGCCATACGCGCACACGCAATAAATTGAATTGTGACCCGATAAGCCTTTTTTCATCAGCCATAGATACTTTCCCGTTTCGAATATTGGTTTCAGATAAAAAATAGCACAAATTTTTAGTGAACAATCTAGAGAAGTACATGATAATAATAATGAAAAAAGTTTCCAAAGCTATCAGAAGTACATGTGATGGTAACACGCACATATCCTAAGGTGCGATCGATAAACACTGAGTCAAAATGTCGAGTTCATCGCCATACGATACGCCTGATGTATTACAAGGTCGGGTAACCTTCGCGGTTCCAGTGTACAGTCAAATAAAGAGATTGGTGTACAGGCAAAACTAATCATATTTCCAGTAGGTACGCGGTGGATACCTATCAAGGTATATCTATCCATCTATCTATCTATAGGCTATCAAATTATGTATTTATTAGACCATTAAAAGGCATTTTCAACGTTTTGTAATAGAATAAGAATTGAATGTTATTACACCTTCGGAAGGGCAGTTTCGTATAGAGAAGAATAGACAAGAATCTCCAAACTTACTCTTTGTAAATGTTTTGTAATATACCTACTGAATACACTCACGCCTGTATTCCCCGAAGGGTTAGGCAGAGGTGTAACAATGTACACCCACAGTTCGCCGGTATATTTAGGTCCCATGTAATAAGGGGCGAGCCTATTGCCATTAACCGGGCACAAATCCTAACTCCGAGCTGCTACTGAGAATTTCATAGAAAAACCCAATAACACTTTTTGCTCGACCTGGAAATCGAACCCAAGACCTCTAGCGTAGCAGTCGCGCTTAGGACCACTAGGCTACCGAGGCAGTTACCTACTGTATACAGATTTTAATTTATTATAAAGTGTATTATAATTTTATGGATAATAGGGCAGAGGGAGGATTGTGATGATAATATTATTATTTAATTGAACACATTCAGAAAAGCGATGTCGTATTGACCACTAAGCAAATGCACGGAATTGACTAAAGAGTTACAAGGTAGCTGCCCGTATACTTATTTCTTTTGTTGCATGTACCAAAGTACCGATAAAGGGTGTCTGTGTTCTAATCCTTTTGCGCTAACATGTCTATTGGTATTGTCAACACAATAACTGTTACGATGACATCATGTCAATGGAAATGTGTTCACCTTGCCCTGACAGGTATATCGGTCGTAATTAAATGAAGAGCTAGACGTTTCGACAGCGTAATTAAAATAATAGGATAAGGAAAACGATGATTAGATGAGCAACTATTTTTATTTATAGAATAGAATTGACGAACGAAATAAATATTATTTATCTCAATCGTAATAAATTTTATTTGGTTCAGTATTTCAGAAGGCGTGCAAAGCATTTTAAGTCTAACAAAATGAGCTACCTACATTAATCTAGTTGAAAATGAATTGATGTAACCTTGAGCTCAAGTACCTAGCGGCATTTTATTAACATTACGAATTCTCCCGGGTCTTTAACTAGACATTGCGGCGCGTCAGAAATATTGACTCATTTTTATTCGGTGACAGCCCTGACATTGACGTACGGAATTGTTTATTTTGAAAAAGCATGACAATTAACAACAGCAGCAATTACTGATTACTTTATCAAGATAATCAATCGTTAACACGGTTTAGATTAAGTAGATAAGAATAATAGTTGTACATTTTCATGTTGATCGTAATGATGATATTTTTAAGCTGGAGACTGATTCAGAACTTGGAAAATAACACTAAGTATAAGCAACTAAACAATTTTTGTCCACGTTAATGTAATTATGTTCTTCTACTCAGGCAATGTGTTTACCTCTTAAGGCGCTCCCTCACTAGGAACTTTAGCCTGTAACGTAACAACGTAAGATTCAATTTTGAGTATTACGTTACAATACTGGCTCCCTGACTGACGAACTCGTTCTCGTTCTTGAGTGACTGCCTCGTTAGCCTAGTGGCCCTCGGCGGTCTGGGGTTCAATTCCCAGGTCTAGAAAAGTGTTATTGAGTTTTTATTTCAAATTCTCAGTAGCAGCTCGGAGTTAGCATTTCTGCCCGGTTAATGGCAATAAGCCTCGCCCCCTTTTATATGGAACCTAAAAAAAACCTGCGACCTGTGGAAGTACTTTGGTACACCTCTGCCTAACCCTTCGGAGAATATAGGCGTGATGGTGTGTGACTGGCGAATATTCAATTTTGAGTTCAAATCTGTTACATCACTGGCGAATGCTCCCGAGCGTTGGGAGAGCTCCATTACAATACATCGCTTGACAGCTTTTACCTTTACCGTAGTCAATTTACTTTCTCTCTAACGTTCCAACCATATGGCTTGGTCATTGTTGCTATAACGACGTCGACAGTTGCCCACGCGCAGGTGCCAACACACAGCTGTTATTTGCTATAATACGGTATCACCCCATTTTATTTTTTGGTTTCGTGTGACGCCTGATAAGATATGTTAAAAATCTACAAACAGCTTTACATGTTCTCTGTGCCATGGGAACATGGAACAGAATACGGAATCAATTTGAATAAAAAAAAAATGTATTACATTGATAAATTAATTTTCTATAGGTACTTGAATTTTAACTCAAGTCCGTTAAAAATATTACTATGCGTAGTGATTTGTACCAACGCGACTTTAAAATATTCCTGTACCTTAATTAGATTATTACAAGACCTAACAACCTACAAATGTATAGCATTTTTCTTATTTTATCCTGTTCGAGCAGTTCCAATGACGTCAAAGATGGTTTGTAGGTACTTACCGAGTTATTAAACATTATTTTAATATCACACAAACGGACCGTAAACATCAAATTAATGATTTATTAATTAGCATTGACAATTTAATGAACCACAAGGCATGCGGGACTTGCAAAATACCCAACATATTAATTAATGTGTTCTACCTGGTTATTATGAACTGCAGTGTAATGAATTAAAGTGTGACCTATGAAAAAACCGTTTTAAATTTTAAATTGGCTAAAAAGCCCTTGTATCATGATTCAAGCAATTATTCACCTACCGGTAAGTATAGGTACTCACATTATATAGCTAAAAATATTGTCTGAACGAACTGACCTAAACAGCCTCGTTAGCTTAGAGGTCTCAAGCGCGACTGCTACGCTAGAGGTCTTGGGTTCGATTCCCAGGTCGAGCAAAAAGTGTTACTAGGCTTTTTCATTAAATTCTCAGTAGCAGCTCGGAGTTAGGATTTTTGCCCGATTAGTGGAAATAGTCTCGCCCCCTATAACATGGGACCTAAACATACCGGTGAACTGTGAGTGTATAATGGTAAACTTCTACCTAACCCTTCGGGGAATACAGGCGTATACAGGCGTATACAGGTGGTATGCTATTCTTGTCTGAACGCACTATGCTCCAGAATTACTGTTCTGATTAGAAAATTGTAATTCGTCCGTGTCAAATTTTGTATTATTATCCCACGAGAACCGAATTTTTTTCCGGGATAAAAAGTATCCTATGTGTTATTCCACACTACGATCTATCTCATTGTCAAGTTTCATCCCGATCCATTCAGCCGTTTATGCTTGAAAGAGTAACAAACATCCATCCATCCATCTATCGGTCCTCACAAACTTCGCATTTATAACATTATTAGTATGATAGCAGGAAGTAGGATGAAGCTACATTGTCCCTGAGTGCCTTATTTTATTATAAAAAAAAAAATAGAAACTGTAAAAATAAACATGCAAATGCAGTCTCGGGGAAAACCTAGTAACTAATGAATAGGTACCTATTGTAAAAAACAAGCATGTCGTAGATGTCGATAATGACCCAAAACACACAAGACAAAGTGTTCGTGACGATAACGAGCCACTATCGTCGTATAAATTACCTATTGCCAGTTTTATCGATAGACCTACTTTTTTTCGATAATTTATCTAGCTAGGTATCCAGTATCCTTGATTCTTGACTAGACATACATAAATACATACGTACTTACTTAAACTATGTATGAAAGAATAAATAGTAAGTCAAGTAAAACGTATATGGACTTTTATTTTTTGACCTTGATAGTTGCGCCACAGTTTGTAACTACTGCAGCAGGCTATCATCGTTACTTATTAAAACACAGGTATATAATTAAAAACAAATAAAAAATATAGACTTGTATACAACATAGAATTTATAAGTCCTAAATCATCATCATTTGCCTTTTCCCAACTATGTTGGGGTCGGCTTCCAGTCTATCCGGATGTAGCTGAATACCAATGTTTTACATGGAGCGACTGCCTATCTGACCTCCACAACCCAGTAACTGGGCAACGCGATACCTCTTGGGTAGACTGGTTGTCAGCCTTCCTGGCTTCTGACTATCCGTAACGACTATCAAAGATCTACTAATGACAGCCGGGACCAACGGTTTTAAGTGCTTTTCGAGGCACGGAGGTGTCACACCACCAACTTCCAAACTAAGTTATTAGTTTGGAAGTTGGTGGTGTGACACCTCCTTATGTTAATAATAAAAGTCTTTATTTGGAACTTATAAATAAAGACAACAAACAATTAACAATTTAAATCTAAATCCCTAATTAAATAATTACAAAACTTATATGTTATAAAATTATAAGGTAGGGAGGGGGGATACTGTTAGAAATACCTCTAATTTATTTACATTATTTGACAGATTGTCAATCCTTGAGATATTTTCAATGGTTTCGTTTAGAAGACTTCCCTTTTTGACACACTTTTATGACATTTGACCTAATAAAAGTAAAAGTAAACGAAGGAAAGAATAAGTATCTTTGATAATTTTATTCGACCATCGTTCATTTCGCTTCTTACGTGTTAGGAACTCGTCAGTCATTCTAAAATACCTCATTAAGCATCCCTAAAATATTATCACGATAATTCAAATTAACCAAATCGATTATTCCCATGCAAAGTTGTTTGTATTGTATTGAAAATACTAAAATAAATCAACGACATTATCGGCATAGTATTGTGAGCAAATTTTATGTGAGAAATATTATAAATTTTGTAGATAAACAATTCACAATCATTTACATTGAATGGTTTTAAATAGGGTCGTTAGTTTTTTCTTTAGGTAAGCTATTTTCATGTGCATGCGACACAATGGGAAGACATGTAAAGGACTGTTGGTACTTATTGCCTGCCTATACAATATGAGGCATTTGTTGTCAGGGACTGACTCACCGAGGTAGATTATTGAAGCCATGCTTTCAAAGGGCTGGGCAATCAGATAGGTACTTATATTTTGTGCATTGGGGTCGGTTTAGAGATTTCCGGTAAAGATATTAAATTAACACGTGAGTGAAAAACGAATTTTTATTTTACGGCTTCTAGGGTTGCGTACCCGAAGGGTGACAATGGAACCTTATAACTAGGTCTCTGTTGTCCGTCTGTCTCTCTGTCAGTGGGCTGTATCTCATGAACTATCATTACATATTAGGTATAGTAGCCGCCAGGAGTCGTAAGCACAAACGTCAAGTTAGTTCGACGATGCACGTGTTCGATCCGACTGAGGGACCAATCACGTGCAGCGTCGGGGACCCAATACACCAAAAAATTACTTAGCGTTTGTGCTCACGACTAGTGGCGGCTACTATTCAGAGTTCAAATCTTCATTGTGTATTTCAACAGAATTGAAATAAAAACCAAATCCATAAATTATTCAAAACGAAAAAAAAATGGACAAAAAATATCCCATGTATCTATACAAAAAATATATAATAGGCATCTGGCTATTAATGCCAAATTTCAACTAATTTCATTAAAGTAATAAACAAACAAGCATTTTTCCATTTTCACAATCTTTTGAGTTAATAATAGTAGGATTACAATCACATAAAGGGAAACCAACACAATACAAATTTTATTTTCGGAGCATACCTAACAGAATTGTACCGATTTTAGAAACAAACAATAATGTGTCCTGGATTTTCCATGCGTACGGTTTGTGGTACACAAATGTTTAAAACAATAGCACAGTTCCAATGATGACACAATAACTAGGAAAAAACTTACAGAATATAAAAATAATATTGTAATTTCATGCAAATTGTATCCTGTTGTATTCTGTGTTATGATTTATCTAAATATCCGATATATTTATTGTTGATTATTGAAAAGTGGATTTCACGACTCACAAACGCATTTCGTTTCAATACAATTTCGAACTGCCTCGGTAGCCTAGTGATCTTAAACGCGACTGCTACGCTAGAGGTCTTGGGTTCGTTTCCCAGGTCGACCAAAAAGTGTTATTGGGTTTTTCTTTGAAATTCTCACTAGCAGCTCGAAGTTAGAATTTGTGCCCGATTAATGGCAATAGGCTCGCCCCCTATTACATGGGACCTAAACATACCGGCGAACACTGGGTGTACATTGTTAAACCTCTGCATAACCCTTCGGGAAATACTGGTATGTGTAATTTCGTTTATTTGTTACTAGCTTCTGCCCGCGACTTTGTCCGCTCGGTTTTTTTGAATCGCGTCAAGTTATTTTTTTATCGCGTGATGTTATAGCCTATACTTAGCTACGAATCTAGCTATCATACACAAAAATATTTTTTCCAATTCGATTGGTAATTCTAAAGAATATCTAAAGCTTCATAATACATATTACGTATTAGTATAGATAGCAATGCATTTTATTTCCCATTTCTAACTACAAGACACGACATAAGCCTCATACGGGAATCGGAAAAGTCGATTTTCTTTCAATACTGCATCTGAGTACGTGTAAGCCGGTATATCTGAATGCATCGGGCTCTGCTTAGTATATTTCCAACATGCTTATCGCGTTCTCAGTGCCGATGTTCAAGCATCCAAGGGAATTCTGTCTGAGAGAGGAATTTTAAGACATTTCTACCGAAATTATGTACGTGTTATTGAATTGGCTAGTCATGTTTTGTTCACTTCAATGAACAACAAAGGGTACTTTTGAGCTCTATTCTTTGAACAGTCATTTTTGGTGTAACATTCAATTGTTAAGTCAAGCTTTAGGGATTGTTGCTGTATAGCTGTTTAGTCACATGAATCAAATATTTCAGTTATTGCATTTCAGTAGGTACTAGATAATTCTGATGTCATTTATATATTTTAATTTAAGGATGTTTCCATTAATAATGATGTATTATTTTAATTAATGAAATATAACTGCTTCGTTAGCCTAGTGGTCCTAAGCGCGACTGCTACGCTAGAGGTCTTGGGTTCGGTTCCCAGGTCGAGCAAAAAGTATTATTGGGTTTTTCTAGAAATTCTCAGTAGCAGCTCGGAGTTAGGATTTGTGCCCGGTTAATGGCTATAAGCTCGCCCCCTATGGGACTTAAACATACCGGCGAACAGTGGGTGTACATTGGTACATCTCTGCCTAACCCTTCGGGGAATACAGGCGTGATGGTATGTTATGTTATATAAAAAGTATGAACATTATTTTACAAAGTAGGTACATATCGTATCTTCATGTCTGTATTTATTTTGCGACCATATTTCAGATCACCACAGAAGGTCATGCATTATGTCTTAATAATGTGTAAATATGAATGATATCATAGCAGAAAATAGCAATCGTGGACTTAATGTACTGGAAATAAAGTATAAATTAAATTACCAATACTTTGAATTCTTGTAAAATTACAAAGGGTTATAATAACAGGGAGTCAATGTTACATGCATTTCTTGTTTTAACATTCTTTGTCTTTTGCAAGTAATTGTTTTAGTATCTACTGAAGTAAAAGCATCTTATCATGATGCTTGGCTAACGTTTTATTGATGGCAGTAAGTTGATAGTCATATTTAATAGCTAGAAAGGGTTAAATTGCCTAGTTGCTAGCCACAATACTGCTTCTTCTTCTTAGCGTATTGATTGCAAATAATATACAATAGATATTAAATAACATTATCTTGTCAGTAGCCAGTTTACCGTTAAAGCGGACTGACTAAAGCTTAAACTTGCCACCATAGTGAAAGGACTATCCAATCGACAGGAGTTGATTTCCCAGGATGGTATTAATTGTCAAAATCTGAGTGAAATCTCAACAAATCTGCTAGTGTAATTCTCAAAACCGTTCTACACGCTCTAGAAACAAAATCCGTATAAATCAATAAATAAATTGAACAGTGCCGTGCACGCAAAATCACGCATCATAAATAACGCAAGTCTTTCATTGCAGGTGAATGGGACCGATTAATTCGATGTCAATGTACTAATCAGGGCAGCAACTGCCAATCAGTGTGTTGATTTGATTCTACAATGGTGGCTTTGTGAAGCGCTGTTTAATGAGCGATTGAAGCGCTTTTGTCGCTTTTTTATGTCATAATGTTTTATTTGCAAAAGTTTATACTTCATTCAATATAATATTGGAAAAATAACGTTCCAATGCTATCGTTATGTCACGATAAATATAAAGCGATGTAGACTGTTACCAATAAAAAAATAACTGCCGTTATTTTTCTAATAGAGTATAGGTTGGCGTCATTTTTTGTGCACCGCAGTTCATTATTGTACGTGTAATCTAATCTGATTTCACCACTTTTTTTAATAAATACTTCGAAGCGCTCCCTTGTTACCGATAAATTTTATTTTATTCAACAAATGCTACACGTTTTTATCTTTTGCTTTAAATTACGCACTTATAAATTATGTATTACGAAATACGAAATTAAATAAATAATTTTCTACATACCATTTTCACTAACATTTCTCGTACATTATTCGTTTTCATTTTAACTGCCTCGGTAGCCTTGTGGTCCTAAGCGCAACTGCTACGCTAGAGGTCTTGGGTTCGATTCCTAGGTCGAGCAAAGTGTTGTTGGGTTTGTCTATGAAATTCTCAGTAGCGGCTCGGAGTTAGGATTTGTGCCCGGAAAGTGGCAAAAGGCTCGCCACTTATTACATGGGACATAAACATACCGGCGAACTGTGGGTGTACATTGGTACACCTCTGCCTAACCATTCGGGGAATACAGGCGTGATGGTATGCATGTATACCATTTTCATTTGTTATTTCTATTACAAGAAGTGATTCAATAGTGACTCAACGAGGTTTCCCTTTCATTAGAGCGGTCCTAACGTCTAGTTTTGATGTAAATGATCTTTGCGGTTAAGACGATAGAAACTTTGCTTTTTATTGGCCCATTGGTTGCAGAGCCTTCCTTTTTTTAATTATTGTCCATTGTGTGCAGACTTTGAACTAACTTGACTCTGAGCAAGAAATTTTAATCTGATATCCTAAATTGGACTTATATTTTTTTTTTATTCTAGTTTAGAATTGTTTCATTTGTGATCTAAAATAATTTAAATCATAACATTATAGAAACAAAATTACAAAATAATTTTAAAAAGTCAACCAATATTTTTCAGGTTCAAATTTATGAGATTAGTAACGAACAAACGTTAACATGACAGGAGGCCCGAGGGGCAGGTAAAGTCTGCCCTAGTCACTGCTCTGACTCATAGGTGTCTCATTGTATCATTGCCAAGAGGCTAAACCAATCATCTTACCGATCACGAAGCTCACCCAAACCTTATTTCATAGCAATTAGGTTCAGATTTGTTTGCCTACCGTTTATCTAGCGCCTAACAAGTTTGTAGCCCACGTAATAGTCTTGCAGTCTGAATAAATCGGCGCACGATGGTGTAATACCCTGAGACAGTGGCGTTGTTTGCAAATAGAATATGCAATGAGACTTTGCAATACTTTTTCTACTGGCATTTTCTAAGCACGTTTTAATAGGCTTCCTTATATTTGAGGGAATTGTCCGTTTAAAATATATTGTGCCTGGAGTGGTTTTTCTGTTTTCTGGTCACGTTGGGTCCAACTGCAGTTTAGACAAATGCTTTGGTTCCTGTTCCCATCAATAAGCAAATGAACTGTTTATTTGTCTAGTCCGGGGGTTCAGAAACGGTGCGTCGCGATGGCGCCGTCGAGTTTTCTTAAGGATGTCACGCAACGGTAAGCACAGGACACGCGGCGTCTATCTCATTTACTAAATAAAAAAATATTAAGTTATTTAAATGTCTGTTATAGCTGTCCACACATAATAATATGATTTTGAGAAGGGCGTCCTAAAAAAAAGTACCTCCTATAAAAGGGGTCGTGGTATAAACAAGATTGGGAACACCTAGAATAATTTAAAATGTTTCTGTTTTTTTTAAACTGTGATATTTATACCATCATACTATCACGCCTGTATTCCCCTAAGGGTAAGGCAGGGGTGTAACAATGTACACCCGCAGTTCGCCGGTATGTTTAGGTCCCATGTAATAGGGGGCGAGCCTATTGCCATTAACCGGGCACAAATCCCAACTCCGAGCTGCTCCTGAGAATTTCATAGAAAAACCCAATAATACTTTTTGCTCGACCTGGGAATCGAACCCAAGACCTCTAGCGTAGCAGTCGCGCTTAGGACCACTAGGCTAACGAGTCAGGTGTGAGATTTGTCTGTCAAAATAAATCATTTCGACACAATGTTAATTTCTACTCGGCAATAGTTCTCATTATTTTGATGTCTCATTTCATATTTTTCGCAAATTAATTTAGTACCATTTGTTTAACTCTCAACTGCAAAGTTTTCATTTTGAACAAGTTGTTTTGTTATATTTTCCTTTTATTTATTATATTATATTATTATTATTATTTTTTATTATTATATTATTATAATTTTTTTTTTTTCCTCGGTAGCCTAGTGGTCCTAAGCGCGACTGCTACGCTAGAGGTCTTGGGTTCGATTTCCAGGTCGAGCAAAAAGTGTTATTGGGTTTTTCTATGAAATTCTCAGTAGCAGCTCGGAGTTAGGATTTGTGCCCGGTTAATGGCAATAGGCTCGCCCCCTATTACATGGGACCTAAACATACCGGCGAACTGTGGGTGTACATTGTTACACCTCTGCCTAACCCTTCGGGGAATACAGGCGTGATGGTATGTTATGTTATGTTTCCTTTTATTATTTTTGGAACGAAAAACTTCTTGGACAAGGTTCCTTGGTTCTATGCCTTGAATTGAATCATGAAATTCAAAATGTAATACTTATGTTGTTTGCTCTTGAAATCTTGCACATCTGTTCAATATAGTCTGATTTCTCGCAACGAAATTTATGTTACGCTAAATTCTTTCCAGAAAATATAAAGTAGATTAATTTTAAAATATATAGTAGCTGTGAATGAAAGTACACGTAAACACGTTTTAAAAATATGCACCTAAGTAAATAGACTAGACTAAATTATGTGTTATATGCCTCCTAGCCGCAGACATACGTGTATGCGTATCAATATTTTTATACTCGTACGATGTACATAAAAATAACGTTATTTTGTATAATATAAGAGAGGTTCTTTATTATAACTGCCTCGTTAGCCTAGTGGTCCTAAGCGCGACTGCTACGCTAGAGGTCTTAGGTTCGATTCCCAGGTCGCACAAAAAGTGTTATTGGGTTTTTCGGTGAAATGCTCCGTAGCAGCTCATAGTTAGGATTTGTGCCCGGTTAATGGCAATAGGCTCGCCCCCTTTTACATGGGACTTAAACATACGCGCGAACTGTGGGTGTTCATTGGTACACCTCTGCCTAACCCATTGGGGAATACAGGCGTGATTGTATGTATGAGAGAGGTATGTATTTCACTAAGGGGAATGTACCTATTATAATGTACCTGCTGTAAGTACCATGACTCAGAATGATGATTTATAAATTAATTTAGTAAATACTGATAATAATGTGTGTGTTTAGTATGATAAACTACGTAATCGACAAAAAGGTAGGTTTCAATGATCTGGTAGGTAGTCGTTGAAGCGGGTTTTTGTCTAACAGTCGATGTCGATACATCAAATTGATTGACGCAATCGACATATTAGCTCCATCAGCGCTCGCGCAGTTCAGTCATCTTTTCGTATTGTTGCAAATAACATATGCCAGTGTATATAGTTTACTCTGATTATAAATATTACAAAAGTAAAATTCTTTAACACATTTCCTATAATTTGAGTTATTAATGTTGTAATAAGGTTTAAAATAAACTTAGCACGCTATGTTTTCGACATTTCCTTGTATTATAGCAGTTATGTTTTGTGTGCATTATGTGCGAACGTGTTTATAATTAGATGATATTGTTGTAGACTTTTATTATAATCATGGAAAAACTGGACCTTCGCGATCCAAATGTAGGTAAGTGTATTATGTTATATTTGCAGTAGTCCTACCTCTTTGTATCTGTTTTGAATTTTTTTTTTAAGGGTTAAATGGGATTCTACATACAACTGTACCTTCTGTCGATCGGGGTGAATGATAACATAGGGTTGAATCGGAACAAGAGTTTTTTAAAGGGATTTTAACATTGAAATAATAAAAGTAGTTTGTTGACAAAAAGGACACTAAATCGTTAAGTATAACTCAGTAAAAAAAAATTATAAATTATATTATATTGACACTGAAATCCCTGTTAAAGTTTCTTTCTGATTAACCCCGTTTTACAGTACCTACTTTTTCAAAATAAAGACCATTTTATAGGTACTTAGTTAAAATGCATTATTTCGACGCCTATCATCCTGTATCCATTGTCGAAATTTGTTACAGCATTCAGTCGATCGATAGGACGCGACTAAACTAAATATAGACTTCGTGTAGTGACCTACTGAAGAAGTTTGAACGAGGATTTTATTTCTCAATGAGGAAAACTTACAGCCGTTTCTTAAGTTTAACTGTATTGTATGGGAGTTGAATTATGGTGTTTTGTTGTTTTTCTATACGGCTTTTGTATTTGTTACTCGTAGCATTATTCAATAATTTATATGAGGTTGGACTTGTTATTAATATAAGTCTGAAATCGGCAATCCGTATTGAGCAAGTGTGGTGATTAATGCTCTTGTCTTCTCTGTATGAGAAAAGTCCTTTGCCCTGTAGTGGGACAGTAATAGACTAGTATTATTAAATGATCTTGGTTTTTACTTTTTATTGGAAAGTAAACTTTATTAAAGCACTTCAAATATCATAATTGTTTTTTATCAAACAAACTATCGTTTACAGATTTCTATTTGATTGTCCATGGATTACGAAAAGAGAGAATAGATATTGTAAATTATTACAAAGCGTGTCTATTATTGTGAAACCTGCTTTCCTTCTACATACAACTTTCCAGTGCATTCGTGAGTTATGCGATATTGATCTTGATAATAATTTAATGACGTTTTGCATAATTTACCTCAGAGTGATAAAGGAGAAAGCAGTCATAATTATAAAAAAATAATAACTCAAACAAAACCGGTTGATTTGTCTTTTCTATAAAAAACAAATAATTGTTCTTTTTACAAAATAAAAAGGAATGTTATTTAGCTGTACATAACGCACCTGGTCGTCGTAACCTGTACTGTTGCCAAATATTTGTGTGAATATCGGCCTTGTCCACTAAGAATAATCTTGAGGAAAAATATTGAAAAACTTTTTTACGATCGAGAACCAATTTTAAACTATCGCGTTCTAGGTACTAAAACGTGACTTTCTTGGGGATATCGTTGTAAGTACTAGATAGGTATAGTTTTTTCCATCGATTATATTGTTGGGTATTCGCAGAAAAGTCTTTGAACAGAAGGCTCCGGTCAATGAACAGTGGATTGACATCACTACATGCAATCGGCGATCATTCGAGCGACGAAATGATAAATAATTGAAGAGTTTCTTAAAATGAAATGAGAAGAGATCTATGACCAATGGTTTATAGTGGAATTCGTTTTATGTTTTTGGTTTGGTATATGTAAATTAAATCTATACATATAATTAAGTGTGCAGGTATTTTAATCACTGTGTACTTAAAATAAGAGATCTTACTCTGTTGTTTTACGCGCGAACTAATAATTTGCACCTGTCATGTTATCTTTTTACCACCTTTGGTTAACTGGTAAATAATGCCTAAGACATTATGTCCGCCTTTGTACTGTTTCAGTTTAAATGTATAAATAACATAACATACCATCGCGCCTGTCTTCCCCGAAGGGTTAGGCAGAGGTGTAACAATGTACACCCACAGTTCGCCGGTATGTTTAGGTCCCATGAAATAGGGGGCGGGCCTATTGTCATTAAGCAGTCACAAATCCTAACTTCGAGCTGCTCCTGAGAATTTCATAGAAAAACCCAATAACACTTTTTGCTCGACCTGGGAATCGAACCCAAGATCTCTAGCGTAACATTCGCGCTTAAAACCACCAGGCCAACGAGCCAGTTAAATATATATGTATAAATAAACCAATAATGTTATCCTTAAAATAACTGTAGGTACATAAGGTACTTAAGACTATATACTGACACAAAATACACCTCTGAATTTAACAAATAAGGAAAGTAATTGTCGTTAATAATTCCATCTACGCACCTACCTCTATTTTTGCAACCACAATGATAATAATTTGAACAGCTAAATGTACGAATAATTCAGCATTTATTATTCAGATTGCTAAGTTAAGATCTAACATAAAATCCACTCAGTGTACATAATCACAATTACATACTGTAGTTTGAATAGATTTCAGTCACTTCCGTACTGAAAATGGTGTCATGGCTTCCGAGAGAATACAAAGCATTGCTTTATCTAATGCCGGGCCACAGCCAGACCTTCGCCATTCAGGACCCATCCAAAAGATATGGTCCAAATCGAGTGTTTTGGGACCACAGTCGAGTGGCAATTTCCATAGATTTAATCTGTTTTTGTATTCAAAAACATAATAGAATTAAAACGTTGTAAATCAAGTTGCGGATGAATGAACATGAATGACGTGTCCGTTCAGTTTCCAATCCAAGTCTATTTAAAGTTACATATCACATGGCCATTGAGAACCACTCGAACAGAATAATTTAGTAAATTACCTTTTTTGATCACCTCGTTATCCGGGTAATGCTGGATTGTGTTGAATGCCATGATTAATGGCTGAATAAAAGTGGATGTAGGTAGGTGCACGTCTATTGTACCTACCCACATAAATATTCAGCCATCATAACTGGCATTTACATTACATTACATCAGCTGTAGGTACGTGAGACTAAATAATGCCTGACTGCTTCAGTTTCAGTTTTACGATTGACTTTATTTCGAAGTCTAACGGACTCAAGCGTCATCTAACTTAAAGACGCTCTTAAAGGAATTTCTGTCACTACAAAACACTTTATAGTGACAGAGAGAGCATAAGACTTAACGGCGACTAAAAAATTGAGTTACGTTTGACTATTCGACTCTTCGCCCCAGAAACCATCCGTTTCATTTTACTGCAGTTCATGTAGTTGCCATTCATCTTTTTACAACTTTCTTGTACATGTTTCTGTTGGTTTCATCCAGTGGCTTTCCATCAATACAACACCTAACAAGTATGTAATAAGTCAGTAAAAACGGTGTCTTGCAGCAATTACGTGCGTATTTGAGATCGTTCAACTGCGACGTAGTAAGTTACGGCTCGCATTCGTTACAGAGTGGACTGGATACTAAATGGTGTAACATTTTTGTAAGTAGATGAAACGCTGTAATACTGAGTGGAAGATAAAGTAAAAATGATGGTTATTTTTAAGATACCGTAACATTAAACTGAATAATATCTCTATATCTAAACAAACCTACTAGTAGGTAATGGTCTCTACATATATTTGAAAGTTTAGTAGATTGGCGTAACTTGCATTCATAAAGTATAAACTGTAACCCATAGATTCAAAAAAAGAATTGAAAATGGTGTCGCTTATCACATGCTCTCACTCTCTCGCTATACTGTGTGAGTGAAAAGGCATAATAAACTCTTTTGGTTGGCCGCCATTTTTGATTCGCTTTATTGGCGCAAGTTATTCGTTTTTGTATTTTAACAGATTGTATTTATTTCTCCTTTGCTAGTAACACAGTCATTCAGCTTACAACTCAATACAGTCAAAATTATGCTTTAAACGAAGCGGTTGAAAAGCGGTAACTGAATAGAAATGCTTATCAGAATTAAACGTTGCAGTAGCAACAAACGCGTTGCAGAGAAGTGCAGAAATAAATTATGTTTTATTTTGAGTCCCCTGTAGTTTTTCGCTTGTAAATGTACAGTTCGCTGGGATCGCACCGACCTTAATGAATGCTCTCGTGTGTCTATGCTCCGCATTCCCTACCTTTACCTCTGCAACCGAACGTTTTACGCCCTCTTAATGTTGGTATGGCACGCCGGTAATTGGTGTATGTACAAATATTTCATGAACACTAAACTATTCTCTATGAAACACTTTTTTAGGTTCCGTAGGTGATTAACGTTTTCTAATATATGTACTACAGTATAATACTACCTAGTACAGAGTGTATTCTTACACCGAACAAAATGTAGAAAATTTCCAAGTTGATCTTTAAAATATACGGAAAACTGTAATGCCTTAATCCAAAGTTATGGGTGTATTGTATACCAGCCTAGAGGAACACGTCGAAATTAAAAACGGCCGCAAACATGCCTCTTTGTAAATCTTATGTATATTAAATTATCCTCACTGACACTGTATGCACATTGGCTTTAAGAGTCCCTGTACCAACTTACCAGCTTCACGGTTTCCACGATACAGAGATAAGAGGATTTCTCAAAAATCCGTGGTATTTGATTCGCAACTACTAAAATTCTTATCTAACGACAGTTCGGATATAAGTCGGCTTATTGTAAAACCCGCAAAGAATTTTCCTATTTTCCGTCGTCAGGTGCACTCGCTGCGAAAATGGGATTTCATTTTTCTGCCGGCCGTTACCGGCCTTGTCGTCTTGGTAAACTATGTTCTAAGTTATGACATCTTAGCGAATGACACCATTCAGAATATCATCAAGACATTTGATGATTATTAAAGCATGTTGCAAATTCCATGTATAATGAATTTTGGAATGTCTGCATTGAAATAGAATCTATTACAAAACAAGGCATCAGCAAAATGTTAATTTCTGACACAATTTTTTAAACCAGTGGAACCATCTTCTTTTAACACGCTCATGTAATTACTCAAAAGAGATATCAGTTTTAGACCGTAGACATACTCTAATCTATCTGTCGTCATTAACTAATTAATCCTTACTGAAAAACAAACCTCATTTTCTTAGTCGTTTATCACTTGTAGATCTACAAATTGGTCTGTAGTAGAGATTTTAATGAATGCGCCTCTGCGTCTGCCGTGAGTACTATGCTTATCAATGCTCACGCCACCTTTTGCCTGAACTTGCTTTATTATGCTCGTAAATTCGCTCGTTTCTAGGTCTCAACTCTTCACAGCGTAACAGTTCAAAGGTCTCTTTCATCGTAATAACTGTGGTTATATTCTTGTTCGTTTTATGTTCTGATTTATTGGATGAGTGTTCATTACTATCATACAACAGTGAATGTAAAGTAGTAGAATACGAACGTTTTTGTTTTGAATGCAGTCTGAGTGAACATAATGAAAAATATAAAGTCCAGGCAACTGTAAAAATAGAAATATGGTCCCGTAGCTTGAATGAGCGGAAAAGAACAAACAACAGGAACCAAAATAAAATGGTTGTATCTAGTGCCAGCAAAAGAAAACAATAACTTTGCAGTGTTTAATTCAGTTATTCTATTCGACACGACCATTGTCATCGGATTTGGCAGTCGCCTGCCGTTTGATATCGCGCGGCTCATAGTTTCAATTGTTTTTATTATGCGTAAAAGGACAGCAAGCGCCATTCGGTCTGTAGTGACCGTGTCGTAACATAAGTGTGGCTAATAAATCACTTTCTTTACCTATATTTCTTTGTTACGCTTTCTATTTCATGTCATCATTACTATTAGAAGTGCCTATTACTATAATATTTACTTCTTTAATATTTACTTTATCAATTACTGAATCAAATCTCATATTAGATTTTTCTTTTTCTATTTGGTTGAAACGCAATCTTCTTCCATTTATAATAAAAGGTTCCGCGATGTTATCATGGTAATTGGGAGTCCCATTTTCAACGTATTCAGAAAGATTAGCCTCTGATTTGCCTCGAGGGGCGATTCTAATGCCAATGATCGATTTTATCGCAAACTGAGTTTTATCTTTGACAAAAGACAATGGGGGTTGTGTGGCACTTTTGTGTTTGTTTATATCTTGATTAAGGGAAGAATTAAGTATACCTTTTAGTTATGGTAACTTATAACTTATTTTTTTTATCTATTCTATTATTTCCCTCTTCTAGGCAAAAGCCTTCCTCATGGCCTTCTTTCTTCAATATTACTTTTAACATTACTAACCAAAATTTGTGACCATTGCTAAGATTTCGCTTTCAGATTATAAATGAATTTTCGAGCTGCATCGGTATGACATGACAATGGTGTATCAGCTAACTTGTTGATCTAACATTCTCTGTTATGTACAAGCAATAAACGTAATAAGTATAATGATTTGCGAGATCGTAAAATCGTGACTTGGTATAAGCAATTACTAAAAGTAACAAGTGCTGTAAAATTCTATATGGCACTGATGACTTTATTAGAGTGTAATGAATTCACTATATTTTATCAGAAAAACTAAACAGTCCAGTATCGTAGTATAATACAAACACATATATTAACACAGAAATGATAGTACACCATGTTTATTCACCACTTCTTATCTTACTGTCTTCGAAGAAATGAATGCATTCGGTCACGTTTCTGTAATGTGTTTCGTAATAATTGATTTACTATGATGTGTTATTTAATTACGTTATAGAACTAATATTTATTTTGCAAACATTATTGTGTAATTAAAAAAAAAAACAAATAACTTCTGCCCGCGAATTCGTCTGCGTGTTTTGTTTTTACTCCCGTTCAGTTACGTGTTTGGTCACTGCTCCGCTCCCGTGTATCGTAGCGTAATTATATATAGCCTATACTATTCCTCATGAATCTGGCTATTATATAAGTAAAGCTTTTTCTAATCCGACTTGAAGTTCCAGTGATTAGCGCGTTTAAACAAACAAACTGAAAAACTCCTTTCCTTCATTATTTTCAAATAGATCTAGATTAATAACCCTTTACTTAGCTGCCGCGTTAAAGGTAATCTTGAAGAAGGTACGGTAATTAGTTAATACATTAAGCCAAGCGATTATTTATAGACTTAATGCACGGAGTAATTACACAGGAGTCTCAGATTCAAGGTCCAACACCAAAACTTCAAAGCCGGAGATCCCTATCTTTACTCTTAACGCCTTCCATTTATCAAAATAATAAATTAAGTAAGACTCCGGATCCTACTTGATCAATAATGTGGTTACGTTTCTCGGTAACTTTGATTCAAGATGCATGGAGTGGTAAACTTTGTGTATTACCTTGCGGAATAGCTAATGTGCTTCTCACATGCTTTTCAAGTGTAATCCCTTTCGCTTCTCTATTGCGGCTTCAATGGCGCTGGGTCTATAAAATATGAATTCCTAATTTTAAAGCGAAAATTGCTTTTTAAAACTCAGCCTTGCACCTGTGGGTTCCAATGTCGAACTTTCCAAAGCATTCTAAATCTATTTTACCATTTTACAAGTTTTTGAACGAGTTCCAAATATATTCTTTCGTATTTCCGATATTTATTGTCATATTTTCGACTTGCATAACAATATATTTTCGTGAAATCACTGCCAGGAAAGTAATATCATAAGTTGGCGAAGATAGGGAAATATTTGTTTCTTATTTTCAATTATTTATGTTCACAAAACACCTGTTCGTTACTTTCATTATTAATGCCTTGGTTTTGTCAGACGTCAGTTTTGAAGTGTTTACGTTCGCTGATAAAATGAATAAGTAATTTTAATGGCAATCCTTAACTACTTCCTACGCAAAAAGCGGATATGAAAAGTAGCACCGTATCGTGTTCGGAGACCACCCATCTAGACCTTTTATTTATTTCGTGTAAAGTTATAAATATGCTTTTATAAATATTTTCTTGGTTATCTTCTGAAACAGTACTCGTATCTAGCGAGCATTTCGCGCTTTAGATATTTTATAGTGGCAATATCTCTTGAGATAAGCTACCTCACCTTCATATCTTCGATTTATTCATGTCCCCGCATAAATTTTTCTCGACGGAGATACTGAGATTGTGGAGATTTATTAAAATGGTGCTTCGTAATAAAAAGAACATATAATTTAAGGCTATCGCTTTTCTAGTAAAATAAATCTACCTATGTTGACTGGCTAATGTATAGTATAAGTAAGTAACATGTTAAATACAATTTTCTCTATTAAAAATAGCATTTTACATAAAATTATGTCATAAAGTGAAGTGAGTGTCATAAACTGCCTCGTTAGCCTAGTGGTCCAGACGTCGGGAGCCGCGAGACGACTCCCGGCCACCGTAGATACTGGCCTGTGGACGGTGAGCAATGGGTAGCTCACCGTCCTTACGTTGCATAACGACAGGCCGTGTCGACGGCGCGTTCGTGTTCCACGCGCGCCTCAAAGAGATGTCAGCAAAAGGAAGGGGCCACTGAGGGCCGATGCCTGCCGGGGCTGCGGGTTGTTCGCAAGAGATACCGCGCCCCCGGAACGCAAAGGGCACAAGAAGGAACATGGGTGGGTTTTAGTCAGTAAAAGTCTGACACTCCCTCCCGCCCCGCCCAGGGCGGGAGAAGTTATTTGATGATTTCCCACCCACCAAAAAAAAAAAAAAAAGAAAGCCTAGTGGTCCTAAGCGCGACTGGTACGCTAGAGGTCTTGGGTACTATTCCCAGGTCGAGCAAAGCATTATTGGGTTTTTCTATGAAATTATCGGCAGCAAATTCTCAGCTCGGAGTCAGAATTTGTGCCCGGTTAATAGGCAACAGGCTCGCCCCCTATTACATGGGACCTAAACATACCGGCGAACAGTGGGTGTACATTGCTTCACCTCTGCCCAACCCTTCGGTGAATACAGGCGTGATGATATGTATGTATATGTATGTCATACAGATTTTGACATAATGGAAATGGCCAAAGTAGGTACGCTCACGTATATTATTCACATCACATATTATAAGCCAAACTTACCATGCAATAGGTAAACACAATTCTAGCGTGGCAGGTACTGAGATAGTCTGCGTCCGCGGTTTCAGTAAGCTGGATAGGCTCAGCTTATAGCTTCCACTGTCTATTGCTTTGAGTCTGAGATTAAAATATTACTGTCGAATATTCTCCATTATTTTGCTCTCCTGGACCGTTTTAAATCTTCACGCTTCTTGAATATCTTTTTCTGAGATGCGCCGTTCTGTTGAATTTTCTTTTGTGTTTATCGTTCAAAATGCTTTTTTCGTTTTTCTGTGTTGTATGAAATATTATTAAGTTATTATGTAGCGTAAGTTTTTGTTGATTCAAATGTTATAACTAGAAAGTTGAAACTACATAAGATTATAAACCATTTCTAATACCAAATTGTTAACTGTAACTACCAAGTGTTAAGATAACTGCTAAGTAAAACCAAATTATGACTTTGTTAAAATTGTGAAAATATTCTTTGTGACTAACAATTGGTTCCATTTTGTTACAGGTATTTTGGGACAGTCAAAAACCGGTAAGGGGATGTGGTGAAGAAAACTTAAACCGTGAGGCGTATTATCATAAAAGTCTCGTTGAATTTCAAACAGCCATTGAAATTCAAATAGTAGCCGAGCTCGAATGAAATCGTCACAGTTTTTCCGAATTGCCCGATATCTGGTTAACATTCTTTTAGAACAAGTAATAAAAGAGCGAAACTTGAGCCGACCGTGCTCGACAACTTTCAAGTCGTTTTTGAAAGAAAACTTTGCAGGCGCGTAGCTCGTCATTTGTTACTTGAAACTGTAGCTTTTTATACTCCAAATCGCCTTTATCTTATTTTAATCTCTCCATAGCGATAATCGCCTATCCGACTTGAGCAAGCGTAGTGATCTATGCTCGTGTCTTCTCTGTATGAGAACAGGCCTTTGCCCGGCAGTGGGACAGTAATAGTCTGATGTTTTATAGCTACAATACACTTTGCAAGAGACGTGGTCGGTTTCAATATTTCAAAGGCGTCTGGACGTATGACAGGCGTTGTGTTTGTAAAAAATACATAAAAAATATTTAACAAAAACCGCCGTTTTATGGAAAAGCGTTTCTTTCTGTTTGGCAACGTAACCGCTTCCCTGTGTGCTATGTGAAAAAAAAATCGCAATGCGCAGCGTTCTCTCATTCAGTGCCTCGACGCTCCGCACTGCATTTTTCATTCGCAACCTGAAATCGTGCTCGGCATATATATTATATTATCTTGCCGATGTACCTGACCAAGGCCACGAATATCTTAGGCCTTTGGCCGTTAAGGGTTGGTTTTGAGTAAATATTGCAGGTACTTAGGTAACCGAAGCGATCGCCTGCTTAATAATTTAAATCATTAATTAATTATATTTTGGTTTCTTTAACCTTTAAACTATCACTTTAAAATAATTAATTTACCAATATTATACTGCACCACACAACCGCTGTGACCGCATCGATTGATTCATGTTTTTCAATACTCGAATATTTTGGTTCACTTTTGCTCACTCGTCTGAAAATCGGGTGTCGTGTCAAATGAAATGGGAAATAGCAATTCCGTAGATATTTCATAGCGTATCGTTTATACCGCTCGCTTGATGTATTGTATGCAGTTTTCGTAAAATGTTGAGGGACATTCTCCTTGAGTCGTGCTAAGATAAACAAACTCAATGAGCCTAAATCTTATAAAATATATGACTTAAGATTGGAATCAATTAAATAAATGATTCAATTAGAGCAATCTTCAAACTGCACGTTTATGTAAAGTTTGTTATAATAGAGGCAGCAGATTGAATATAATATTCGCAAATAAATATCAAGGTCCCGCATTGTTACGCCAAGCTTTTGTGTGATTTTCTGGCACTGCAGTGCCATTATACATTGTCCTAGAAACAGCAATAGCCTCGATATTAGCTACCCTCCAAAGCTTAATGTCACAGGTCACCGACGGCATAACTGGGCCGTTAAAGTTGGCTTCACTAAAAGTGTAATGACTTGACCTGAATTGTAGTGTAAATCCATGGCTTTGTAATTGCACTATCATTCGAGCCCATTTGCTTAATTTGGGAGGTATTAATGGCTCCCCTAGTTTTGATAACTTAATGAAGTTTCGCGAGGGTTTGACAACGAATGAAATAAATGCTCAGATTATAAACAGGTCCGTTTGTTTGTATGTTTTAATTAGAAAAATTCAAGACTTTGAAATGGGGTAGGCAGAGTTAACTGTTAAACCTACCTGAATTCCATTTAACACCATATTATAATGATATCACTGTTATGTTAATTAAACAACTAGTATTTAGACCATTCATACTTCTATCCTTATAAGAACAAACAAAAACTGCAGCAATGCACTATTAAGCCAAATAAATAACACCCTCAAGGCATATATAAAACTCAAAGTTATTATAAAACTTTACTCCGGCGCCTATCGTGCTCATTTCTAGTTTAAAACTGGAATTTGAAAGCCCCAAGTTCGCTCAAGCTCGAAACTTGGAGTGCTCGATAACGTCGTCAATTAGTGCGTCGTGGCTCGACGTCGAGCAGTCGAGCACTCGCTCGAGCCCGCTACTGGCTAAGTTTACTAGCTCGAAATTAGGGTTGAGCTTCTTGAAGTTTTGTATCTTGTGTAGGTGTGTTGACTTTACTTAATTGATTTAGTATAATGACTAACGTATTTCAGTGTAGTTGAGACAAAAATTTCTAAGATAGATAGCCAAAAAGTATGAAATTCAAGGACTAGGGAGAGTGCCCGTGTTTAAAATAGTTAGCAGAATTTATCCTATCAAATTATATTCGCTTTACTGGATATATTTTAGAACAATTGCAAATTACTACTCTGTTGTCATCGAAAAAAAGTTGAAAATACTACCTCCCTTTTCGTTACAAAAAGGCCAAGCCCTACTGATGTGCTTTACTTACAGATGAAATAATCTACGTGCTTAGTTTGTCGGAACACTAAATCTTAGTAATCGTGTGTGTAGTTGTAATGAGACGTTGCTGGGTTCCGTACGGGCAATTATTGTACAATCTTGCCTCAATTACTCGGTTCCAGACGAGCAGTTTATTTCCTTGTAATGTTAGCTATTTGTTGCTCACATAAAATGTGTTATTTTACCTTTTAGTAAGTTGGAAAATTTATACACTCACGCCTGTATTCCCCGAAGGGTTAGGCAGAGGTGTAACAATGTACACCCACAGTTCGCCGGTATATTTAGGTCCCATGTAATAAGGGGCGAGCCTATTGCCATTAACCGGGCACAAATCCTAACTCCGAGCTGCTACTGAGAATTTCATAGAAAAACCCAATAACAGTTTTTGCTCGACCTGGGAATCGAACCCAAGACCTCTAGCGTAGCAGTCGCGCTTAGGACCACTAGGCTACCGAGGCAGTTAAAATTTAAATTTAAATTAAATTAAATTTAGTTCGTACTTTTGTAAATTGAACATTTTCTACTAAAACAGATAGATTTTCTAACAGAACTGTTAATTGTTGGACGATTGTCATACGCTAATGAAATACCATCATAACTAAAGCCAGTAAAATAAATGAAGATCTAATCTTTTAAATAACGAACAAGAAAATTTCCTTTACATAAATAAATGAAACATAAAAGTAAACGTATTCTTAAATTAAACATGCTCTTTTTCCAAAAAAAAAAAACGGTCATAGTTTCCCACTCTAACTTATAAAACTTAATAGACATCGACAATGTTTGGGCGGGCGCGCGCCGCCTAGTAAGGTCAAAGACCTCGCTAATAACTTCCGCTTACCTGCAAACGCTAGTCGTTAGCCTACAGCTCAGACTTTAGGCTGCGATGACAAAGGAGGCTTTTATGCAAGTAATGAAAAAGAAAGTCCGGATCAAAACACTGTTATGATGTTTAACATTGAAGTGTAATTTGTCTGCAGATTTTGTTTGGTAACATCGGACTGTTAATGTTATAAGTCATCGCTAAGTTAGGTAGTGGTTGCGTGAACGACTTTCTTTATTGGTGTTGTGTAACATTATGCTTAGTAATACATTTTATTAATCGATTACAAAATGATTACCACCTAATTATTGTCCTACTGCAGGGCAAAGGACTCTTCTCATACAGAGAAGTTACCAAAATTGATTACCACTCTTGCGTATTTTGATTATAAGTCCAATTTTCCTCACGATGTTTTCCATCGGCGATGTCTAAGATAAACTAAGACAGTAATATGATTTAGAGAAACTCACATTGGTACTTGCTTGTGCTCGGTTGCGAACCCACAGCTTCGTGCGTGAGAAGCATCTTAACCACTGGGCCACCACGACACACACGAAAATCAAAACAGAAACTTATTTAATTTTAGCTTCTTGCGCATTCCTACAAAACACGTTTAGGAAAATGGTAGCAATTGTATAAATACTTATTTTTTAAACACAAACGCCGACGCTAATGGGCTAAAAAAATTAAAATACCGACCATGAAAATTCTTTAACCCTCTTTAAACGCCGTAAAACGAAATTGTAATTATTTCCACGAACAGTTCTGTTGGCAACCAAACTCATCTATATATCGTGTTAACTAAAGGCTACTAGACAAATCCCCAAAAAGTCTCGAATACAATACCGTATTTGAACCGCTATTTAAGCCAGTAACAGCCAAATCTGTCAATTGCTGAACGTTGAAACTTCACCTGTCGTTGTACATCGAAACTTGGTGGATTCGATCAAACATTCGTCGGATTAGACAATGTCCCACAAAGCTTTGTGTTTCATCCCGAATGTAAAACTTGTACGGTACAGAAAACTGACGTTTTGTTGACAGATTATTGAAGGAAACCCTCGAGGGCAATGAACGATAAGAAAAATGGACACAGTTCCGTTTTCAAAACCTTTGTAACTTGAAATAGTAACATTCAAATGTAGAACGTTCACCTATTCAGATGTACGATAAACTTTCCTACAAAACTAGCTAAACTTTAACGATAACAATCAATGATAGATTGCCTAAGTTACTGTGTTATTGACTTAGTTTATTGCTGAAATTAGCTTTCTCCATTTTAAGCCTAAACTAAACAATAGAACATCATAATTTAAGGTGTGAACTAGAGCGTTAGAAAATTTCGCTCATCAATTGTTTACAGTACGAAACCAATTTGTTATTAAGGAGATCAAAACACTACACCCGCATAATGAATCGGGCGTTTGATTGAATCCATTGTCGTTCCAAGACTAAGTTCAATCCCACGACCTAGATCCGACCGCAATACGATTCCAATACTTGCGCATCGCCGGGAGCGATGCAATGCAGATTATTTATTCTGAGTACACACAATATTAGCTATTACACCGATGTCATTAAAGATTAAAATCGCATATTGTAGTTACCTATACATATTGGTGGCTGGTGGCGTACCTCGGAGATGTTATTGAATGCATTAATGACTTCGTTTGAATTAATTTCGGAGTTTGGAAGTTTGGAGTAGTTACTGCAATATTGTAGCTTATATGTGCCAGTAACGCAAATTATTAACAGACTGATCTTTATTTGCTTTATTCGGCTTTATTGGTACCTGAAAACCAAATAGTGCTACCATTTACAAGGTTCGTAAAACATAAGAAAGCGTATCTGAGATAAAATGCCCAATTAAATATATTCGTAATTTTCAAACCAAGTAAAAAACTTGATGACAAAGAAAGGAAAACTATGGGAAATTCGTTTGGTACGCAACAACGTAGTATTTTACATGCATAATTCCAAAACGTAAATGAATTTAGCGAATGGAAGCAATTTTCACACTTGGCGTGAATAATGAAATCGTTTCTCACGAGAACTTTACGGTTCATAAATCTGATTCTATGCTCGATATTTACGATTATACTAATATTTACAGTTTCTAACATAATTTCTTTTGCTGAAACAGAATGAATCAGTCGTTCCAGAAGTTTATAATTATCGTTGAATTATGCAACTACGTTAGGAATGCTTCTAATTATAAATAAGACTGTTAACAAAGAGTGTACCTATTTAGTTTCCTTTTATTAAAATTTTCTTTGGAATTGTGATGCTCGGTGATTAAAATGTGAATTGATAATCTTCTACCATCCACATAACACATAACATACCATCATGCCTGTATTTCCCGAAAGTCTAGCAGAGAAGTGCCAATGTACGCCCACAGTTTGCCGGTATGTTTAGGTCCCATGTAATAGGGGGCCTATTGCCATTAACTAGGCACAAACCCTTACTTCGAGCTGCTACTGAGAATTTTACAGAAAAGCTCAATAACACTTTTTGCTCGACCTGGGAATCGAATCCAAGACCTCTAGCGTAACAGTCGCGCTTGCGAACATTAGGCTAACGAGGCAGTTACCATCAATTCATTTCAAAGCTTCCTTTTTTAAACACGTTTGTATTTATTTCATTCATTCGTTGTATTTATTTCATTCGTTCAATTTTATTGGAATAGAATTTCATGGAAAAAAGGGTGGTCACTACATTGAATACAAGCACTTTTTCGATGGACCTTTTATATTTTCAATAATATTTTATTCACAAAGCGAGGTGTACGCAGCGCAGGCGTTAGATTGGATTTGAACAATTCACAGCAGATTGATAGCGAATGTATTTGCTAGGTTTGTTTGGATCACACCGCGGAATTTTATCAATTGATTGATTCTACAAAAAAAAAAACTCAATTTCAACAGCTGCATCGCTCTATTTTTATCGTGGTCGTCTGTCAATATTTGACTTGTTAGTTTTACACAAATATTTTTGGATTGCAATGGTAATAGTAGTTTGTTATTTGTTTACATTTGATCTGAATATTGTACCCTCTGATTTAGATGATAGTGTTTTAACTAATTTGACTAAGATATAATCGTTAAGTTAAATTGTAAATCATTCGTTGTCTCAGATTAACAAGTAGATATGTCAAACTTATTCTAAATAATAACATTTCATTTCAAGTGTCCAATAAAGTCTTTACAGAGATTTATTATAATTGCAATTCAACATCGATATTAGATATACATTTTGTTTATTTCCGACATTTAAATCACAAAAACGACAACACAGAATGGTCATAAACAAGAATTGAATCTGGAACACCACTTTTATATATTTGGCAATGGTATTACATGCTCTTAATTTTAGATCAACAACCATTGCATTCTAAAGGTGTATTGTAATATACTGCCTCATTAGTCTAGTGGTCCTACGCTCTCTAGCTACGCCAGAGTTCTTGGGCTCGATTTCAAGGTCGATCAAAGTGTTTTTGGGTTTTTCTATGAAATTCTCAGTAGTACCTAGCTCGGAGTTAGGATTTGTGACCGGTTAATGACAATAGGCTCGCCCCCTGTTACATGGAATCTAAACATACCGGCGAATTGTGGGTACACATTGGTACACCTCTGCCTATCCCTTCGGGGACTACAGGCGTCATGGTATGTATGTATTTATGTAATGTAACATAATTACCTTTTATTCCCGCATTAGTTCTCAAGTGATACATATACATTTAGTTGTTATGTTTATAATTCGACTGCTAGGTAAATAAATGGCTGTCGCTGGAACGTGTGCAGTTGACAGAATACCAATTTGTTATCAAAGCATATTGCAGTTTACTGAAAATCAATACTTACATGATTTATTGATAATAGTACTATTGTAAAATATTTTAAAAGAGTTAAGTATGGAGTTTCTTGCACATTCTTCTCCATACGTAACTACCTTTTGGAAAGGGCAACTAGATTAATTTTTTTTTTTTACATGACGTCCAAATGTGTCTTTTAGTGATCTGGATGAAATAAATGGTTTGATTTGATGACTTTAAAGTATTTTGGCCGTATCTTTGCGGCATCCCTGAAAAGCTAAAAGCTTGACTCCTAAAACATCTTTGTAGATACATACTCGTACGTTAAGAAGCTAAGCAGTGACGTATTGCGTGGTCGTGTAGCGTGAAGGTGGAGCAGTCTTTAGAATATATTAAATTCCTTAGCTACTCGTAACTTATATGTACTTAGTGAAGCGTGACGAATGAACGAGCTTCTCGTTACGTTTGAACATAGTCTTATGTTAAATATCACGGAATATTTTTGAAATTGAATAATAATTATGATATACCAATTTCACCTAGTCGATGACCACTTAAAGATTTTTTTATAATTTTCTTAATCCAATTTCTTTTTTTGTATTTTTTTGGTCTCCTGCTTCTTATTAATTATTTATTTAAAATTTCAAAGATGACAAGTACGAGCGTTCCTTTTTGTTATTTAAATGGGAATGCTATTGAGGTAGGTACCTATTATGTATTACAGACAGGAAGTTTCAATGAGCAACGAGCTCGGTGTGTGAATATTAATTTTGATATCAAACGTATATATTTTGTAATCCATTGGCACATATTGGATGTCAAATCCAACACACGGCCAGTATGAAAGAACTTTTTTAATAATGAGAACTGGCAGTTTATTGTTTCTTTTTAAAAATCGAACTCATTTTTTTTTTATCGTGAGCGGGGTTGCTAGTATTGTACTTAATAACATCCCTATTTAATCATTGCTGTTCGCAATGAGTGGATTGTAGTTATGGCTGAAAATTAAATAAAGCTTTGAAACAGAAATGAACACAAATTAATGAATAAATCTAAAAAAATTCATGGAATTATTGCATGGAAAAAGAGACAATTAAAAGCTAGAAAAAACATAAGAACAAGTTTCAAACTTAAAAAAAAAACAATTACTAAAGAGTTCGTAACCATTGCACATGGATTCACTTGTTAATATAGTGTTAGGGTGGCAACCCACGCGTTTTCGCACTGAGTGTGCTTATTATTTCGTAATTATGCGTTGATGTGCTGTACACCGCGTTTCTCCCACATACGTACACCTTGGATGGGTTTTGCCGCATCATTTCTTGCACACTTTCTCCTGCCGCCGCACCCCGTTGTTCCGTTTTAACACGTTAAGTAGCCAACCGTGTACTTCATTGTCACACTGGCACATTTAATGGGTATCGCTTTGCATCTCTACACTGTTATACACATTATTCACAGTTCAACGTACCTATGTGTCTACGTCGTTATGGAGGTAGTCAGCGAACCCATAAGTACATCTCCGACAATTATTTAAACATTACTCCTTCACAAACAAAGGTTTTGGGCCAACAATGTGTGTCGTGTAACTGTACCTGTCGTGGACAACCTGTTACTGTCTCGAGCCATGTTTGTTTTTGTTAAACTTTTTCGTACGTTTATGCAAATGACTATTTTGATCACGATAAACGTTAGCAGCGGTTGGTAATGTCTTTATTGTTGTGATTCAAACTATTAAAATAGATATCCGCATAGATTCGTCCTACTTAATAAAATGAAATGCGGAGCCGGCGAGAAAGAAAACTAATTCCCGAAGTAGTGCAGGAAATCTATTTCGATTCAACAAAATTCGAATTTCGAACACGCCTCTATTCCATTTAAAAACTTTTTAATTCTCCATTCTGATTTTTTCAACGTCAGATGGCTTGTTCAAGTGATTTTTGCTGCCTTCCTCTTTTTGATTTCTTTTGAAAGTTTAGCGTAAAATTCGTATTACCTGTCGTTGTGTTTTGTTTGCTTGTATGTAGGCAATTAATTTTATTTGGGCACACATTACAGTAGGGCTAGAGCTCATAATGCCATTCACGAGGAGCGCAGTGCATGCGAAATTAGCACTGCAGCATTTTTGTGCAGCACAATGATGCAATCCCTGAGCTCAGCATTCGCTTTGTGAGGGAAATACTCTCATTCACGATTGTGAACTTTTTGAATAAAGCCATATTCGCTGGTAGACGTGTGTACATCTACAGAAGTGGTTCATTACGTGACGTTCGCTTTAATGATATACATTCCACTAGACGTGTTTTGTTTTTTTGCTTTTGAACATGACATCGACACGGCAAAGTTGTGTTGGTGTCAATAATTGGAGAGTGAAGGTCGAGCAGCAAACTGAGAGCTATATCAATTACAATAGCAGTAATCTATTATTCATATGTCACTAACGGGCCATTCGGTACGCACGAGAAGTTACACAATGCAAAAATAACAAGCGCATTCGAGGTACGCACTTGCGTCACTGCAGACGGTAATCTTAAAGTACATTGTAGCATTTGAATTTAGAATTCGATTAGTGTGACCTATGACTTTAATTTTGAAAACAATAAAAACTTGGAAGATCGTGCGTCTTTGCTAAAGACTGACTAAAATTAAATAAATATTTTTTTTAATAAAAAAATAAATTATAGTCCTTATTATTCAAATCATATCACGACATTGTAAGCCTCCACACATTCCATGTTTAAAATAAACCTTTCTGAAATTTTTCCCGCCACACAATGTTACACAAAGCTATTAAAGAAGGTTCTATTCACATACTAATATGCATTTTAGAAGCTAGGTACAAAGTTTCGTCGATGGTATCAGAGCTTCACCTACTTACCTTGAGACAGAATGAGGCGTATTTCTTACACGTCGGAATTGGAAACAATAGCCAATCTTCTAGTAACGCGTTATTAGCCCGGTTTGTAAACAATGTTAATAATAGAGCAACGTGAAATATCTGTTACACACAAAGATAGCACACGCCATTTGTATTGTGAATTTCGAAACGATACGTACTGATGAGATAATTATAATCCTTTGAAAAGTCTCTTCGCCTGAACCTATTAATAAACCACACTAAAGAATGAATCTTGATTCAAAAGTATGAGTTTCAATAAAATATATTTACAACATCTTTCTAGCTTACGGTCTTAATTAACTTCTACAACTCAAGTATAAAGTATCTAACAATAAGATTTAAATTCTGAACTTGTCCAAAGACAACGAACACAAACCTGATTTCATCAACAAACCTTAGACAAAGACTAAAAAAAAACTGTCAAACAAACAGCCAGACTCGTGCTGTAAAATGAATTTAAAAAAATGGGGACCGAACTGATTAAAGATTGCAACGCTCATTTAACGCTCCGATAAACGCAATTACTCGCTTGGGATCTAGGAAGAGCTCTTTTCGCCCTCATTCACATTTTTAATGCTACCTTCTGCGTCTTGAAATTTTAAAATCAGATTCTTTGAATTATCAGCTAGTTCATTGCCCTATTTTATTTATTTATGGCGCAAACAGAGCGAGAAAAGTTTATTTTCAAAAATAGAATCAAACCGAAATTATTATCTAACGTTACACAGGATTTTTCGGAGCATACATATCAGATAATGCTTTACCCTATTAAAAAAAAAAACTAAAATAACCTTTGGCGAACAACGTGTTTATCAAGAAATCTTACACAATAATATTTAGCAAATTCTCAGTGAGTCGTTAAATAATTTTATTACATAAAGTAGCGAAGCCATGTAACCAATAACCATAAACTGACGCTATCGGAACGTGTATCCGTTCATAAGAGTATGTAATCAAACGTTTGATATAAATATGATAGCCACGATTGCTTTTCACGAAAATAGTAGGTAAAGTTCGCTGAATACCTAATACAGGTTATATTCGACTGAGTTCCAGCGCCGCTTTTCCGAGTTTCTGACGAAATCAATCGATGCTGATAAGAATCAAAATTCTATGGAATTAATGGTGTTACGCGACTGATAAGCCTGGGGTCCCGGGTTTGATTCCCAGGTAGGGCAAAAAATGTTATTGGGTTTTTCTATTAGGCTCATTTGCTCAGTAGCAGCCCGGAGTTTGGAAGTTGGTGGTGTGACACCCCCGTGTCTTGGAAAGCACGTAAAGCCGTTGGTCCCGGCTGTCATTCGTAGATCTTTGGTAGTCGTTACGGATAGTCAGAAGCCAGGAAGTCTGTCAACCAATCTAACCAAGAGGTATCGTGTTGTCCAGTAACTGGGTTGTGGAGGTCAGATAGACAGTCGCCCCATGAAAAACACTGGTATTTAGCTCCATTCGGTTGGACTGGAAGCCGACCCCAACACAGTTAGGAAAAGGCTAAGCAGATGATGATCATGACATTGAATTTTACTGCCTGACCTGCTAAAGTTTGTATTATATTTAGTAAAAAATTCACGAAAAGTTCTGCTACTATATCAACGGAAAACAAACAATTACGAGTACACATTGCCTGTCCGTGATTTAGAATCAAAGCTTAAAATGTTATGTAAACAAAACAATACTGCGCCCAGAAGTTCCTTTATCTTTTCATGAAATTCTGAATAGAACCTCTTTAAGGCTTCAGACACATTGCTTTCTCTCAAACAACCGCAACCGTCATTCACTCTCAACGTAATGCTTAAATAATGTTTCCATTTGATATTGTTGGAACCGTGTGAGGCACCTTTATCTCGGAAACGAGTAAATGGTACAGCAATATCGTTAGTATCAGGCGCTGAACAATGGTACCAGTAGACATCCCCTCGCTGTTTAATGAACACGAGATATCCCCGTTACACGTCTAGGTTGATAACGCCAGCACCCATTCAAACTCTTTGGTTGTTTGAATTATGTTTTCGTTGACAGGCTGCACGACAAACATACTTCTGCCTTTCGAATAACATGTCAGCGTTCCATTTTCAAATTGTTTGATACGCTTAGTTGTCAACGACCTCATCACCTCACCTCGCAGTTCACAGGGGTTGGAATGTCAAAAGGGTAAACATTAGATGAAAGTTGTACTTACTTATGTGTTTTTTTTATTTTGTTTATTTAATTCGCATTTCGGTATTTTAAATAAAATAAATATTGATTTTTATGGCGATAGTAAACCAACGAAAGTTTAGAGATATAATTTCAAGATACCGGAATCGGAATAGAACTATAAATAAAACAATTTGCTTATCTTAATACGTCTACAATAATGATTGGTCAGTTACTATAAAGTTGTTAACCTTCTATGATTATAATTTTCTGACGTCTCAAGGACTATCCTTGCACGCTATTGTGACGTACGTGTATCGCTTAGAATTGAAGTGAGTCTCGACAACAATGCTCGAGAATGCAGTTAAGCTTATCTGTTATCATTGTTTGAAATGAGATAATGCTGTTCAGCTTTAGTGCTGACACGTGTTAACAGGTGAAACAGTTACATGATTCTCTCATTAACACGTCACTATTGTTTTGAAAATATTGAAATGTTCAATGAACTGCCCGTCATCACTTTTTCTTTCTTTGTTTACTCTTCTCTGTACTTACGAACGGCATAAGCTTGATTAAAAGATTATGAATGCCGTTTTTTCTAACTGCCAACCAAACTGTAGATGTCAAGTTATTTGGAAAACATTTATTTCTCCAAACTTAAATATAATCAAATCAATCTGGTTTTATCATTAAACCTCTTTTGTGAAAAATCATGTGCTAGCTTTTGAGTTTTGAATTTAACGCTTTCAAATAGCTGTCAGTTTGAGCGCGTCTTTTGTTTACTTGCCTACACGGGATTAAATACGGGCAGATTTTCAATCACAGTTTAGTCAGGATTTCAATAAAGCCCTGATTTAAGCTTGCTTCAATGGAAATTTCACCGTTACTGTCATGTCGTGCCCTCAACAATGTAGTGTGAACGCGGACCACATCGATGCAATTTACTTTTCAACGCAAACCATTTATGGCGACATGCTCAAATAGTGCTTCCATGCCACTACAAATACGGGAATTGACTTTTAAAAGGTATTTTTTTTTCTTTCTTTACACATTTACAACCTTTTCCGTTTACAAAGTTTGTGTAGACATTGTTTGTTCGTTTTTTCTTATTTTTCTAAACAAAAATGATGACATGACAAATATTTCCTATATGTATAAAAGTTTTCATTGTTTTTAAAACAAAACCAATCAGATTAGTAGGTAAATGAAGTTATGACTATTACCGTAATTAATAAATCACTTATGTACGTAAGTGCTTAATAACTAAAGTACACATAAAACAACCATTAGAGGGAACCAATTAAATTAACACGGTGACGTCACAGATGACGTCATTCAACATTTCCATTTCGCGAATAGATAGTAATAAAGCGTAATATTTATGTGACGAGAACTCCACTACACTACATAAAGTTTTCCAATAACTAAATGGAAGTTGCATTTGCCAAATGAAATACTGTAATCCAATGTTTGCTTTGTTTCTATTTAATATTGTACCTAAGATAAGAACAGTGTTTATTTTCGCTACTTTATGAAAAGCAGTGCCTCGTTAGCCTAGTGGTCCTAAGCGTCCTAAGAGTTCTTGGGACCGAGCAAAATGTTATTGGATTTTTCTATAAAATTCTCAGTAGCGACTCGGAGTTAGGTTGGCAATAGACTCGCCCCTTATTTCATGGGACCTATACATACCGGCGAACTGTGGGTATACATCGGTACACCTCTGTCTAACCCTTCGGAGAATACAGGCGTGGTGGTGATGGTATAAAAAGCAGACTACAAAATAAAAATATTAATGGATTTTAATTTTATGTCATGTTTAAAATGTATAATTCTATCCCATTTACATGTATACGAAGAAATTGCCCTTTTGCCTTCTAAAAAGTCTCGAGTTACTGAGTTTGGATACTGTCACCCCTTGTGGTTATAGTATTTAGAAGCGCGGTAGTACTCGTCGCCTTTCCCATGCGTAAGGTTGGCTATGTTTCCAGTAGTCTGGAATTAAAAACTGATACCGTTGAAGCATTTAATTAAAAAAGCAACCTTTCTTTGCTTAAGATCATTATGACTATTGCAATTTGGTAAAGAAATCAATGATATTTATTGATCCTCTTATTTTCTTGTCTCGACAACTACGTAAACGTATTGAACTGTAATAATAATTGATCATGGTAGTCGAGTACTCAGGAGATATTATAGTGCACAAGTGTGTGCACTAAACAAACAAACTCAGATGTACTCACTCTCATACTCCGATGGGACGGTAATCCAACTCGACAAAGGAAAGGTCAGGTGCAGGACCAACGGCTTTACGTGCTTTCCGAGCTACACTACCAACTTCTAAACTCCGGGCTACTATTGAAATATTCCTAATGGAAAAACTCAATAACACTGCCCGAACTGGGAATCGAACCCAGTACGCTTAGCAGTCGCACGTGCGACCAACAGGGCAGTCAATAAAGTTCAGTAATGAACATTATTAAACTGTCAAAGCAACTGGACTACCTATTAATGAAGCTATTGCAATGTAAATGCGTTACGTAATTAGGGTCTTGATTCAAACCAATAGTACACTCGGTAGCCGCAAAATTGACCACTAGATGTTGATACTGAAGCAAATTCACAGTGGTATAAGGAAGTAGTAAATATCTTAGTAAAAAGCATGAATGTTTAATGTTACTACATAATGGGTAACGGTGAACGCGATTTTACTAACATAACTGTTACGTTTTACTCAACTGTATTATAATTCGGTAGGAACTTAGTTTCTGCAATGTCTCGTTTCGGTGATTTTGTTTAACATCACAGATTTACATTAATGAATTTGCCGTCAAAATATTCCTCGCACACCATGTATTTAATAGATTGAGCCCGAGACATGGGAGAATGCATAGCGAGAGATGCGCGTGAAACTAACCAATTAACTAGCTTAGTTCAAGTTCTGAAAATGAAGCGGTGTCATTAGCAATTTTTGACGCTACGCAACAACGCATATCTCTGAAGGAAACTCAGCCTATCCTGCGTCTTTGCAAGATTACTTATAATTAAGTCCAGTTACGTCATGAATGCTATCGAGCCGACAGTTACACGTGCGAATCTAGTGAAGACTTATTCCAGAGTCTTCGTCCAGATGTAACTTAAATTACCATATATTTCCCTTAGGGATTCATTCCTCTTGAGCATCTAGAAACCATGTGTGCCAATTTTCGGGCTTATGTGTGTAGACTTAAATAAATAGGTCAGTAGATTTAAGTGAGTGATAGGTAATTGCTTTTCCACTTCACATGAAACTTTGAGTACTTTGAGTACTTTGAGATCACAGTACTTCATACTACGAAAAGGGTAATGCGTCTAATTTATTTTTTATTTTTCCCAGTACTAAAATTGAACCGTACTGATTCGCGAACTACTTAATTTAATCAGATTATGTACTGAGATTTTTTATCAAGGCAAAGCATTTTCTTTGAAGTAAAAAGAAAATCCTTATGATACCAAAGTGACTTTGCTGGCTTCCTAATTAGATACTTATAAAGCAATGTAATAATAAAATAGATAAAAGATAATATTATAGTCTCAGATATTTTGCCCCATAATGGAAAAAGGAAAATATTTGTTGCCAAGTGTCGCTCCTAAAACCAATAGGTAACAATTTTTCTTTATGGTCTCATACCTTTTACAGACGACATTCTTATATCGCCATAGAAATTGCGTTTCTAAACACATAACATGCCAGATAGTTTTTGTGCCGTAGTGAAACTTCATGCACCACATATAATACAACATAATAAAATAAAGATTATTTATTGCTCTTTGAAAATAAAAGTCTTTTAATATCTTTATTGAAAACTCGATAAGTTTCCATTAAGTTTTTAAAAGAGTTTCATTTACATAAGCAATAAATGTAATTAAATAAAATGAGATCTTAAGCTGCTACGCTATAGGTTTTGGGTTCGATTCCCAGGTTGAGCAAAAAGTGTTATACTAAGTTTTCCTATATAATTCTCAGTAGCAGCTCGGAGTTAGGATTTGTGCCCGGTTAATGGCAATAGGCTCGCCCCCTATTACATGGGACCTAAAAATTCCGGCGAACTGTGGGTGTACACTGGTACACCTCTGCCTAGCCCTTCGGGGAATACAGGCGTGATGGTATGAGATCTTAAGCTGTTATTCAAGACTGACTCGATTTTCGACAACGAAATATATACTCTCAAACAAAATCCAATAGTTAATTTACAGTAACAATTTCGATGTAACGCGAAACTTACGAAAAACTAAGACCGTTATTTTAAAAATAACCCAATAGAACCAATTTCTAAATATACTTTACCGAAATGTTACGAGCGATCTAAACTTGTGGATGCAGTCCGCCCGGGTTAGATGGACGGATTTAGCGCAAAGCATTTCGGTATCAAAAGATTATCTTTGTTGTTCCACGCTACACAAATCAAGAACCAAGAAATACTTGTAAGCATTTTATGTACGGATTGCCAACACAAGTAAATAAACCACGCTTTTCAAAAGCGAGAAGCTCATGCACAATATTTAAATCAGCTTATCTTTTTGTACGCCACTCTTCTTTCAACGTTGAAGCTATTCATCCGCCAGTGAATTAGCACCTTGCCAACATAATTTAACTTCAAAATGTTATACACCCCTGTATAATTATATACATTTCATGGAACGCGTAAAACTAAATATACGGCAAATGTGTATAGTCGGTAAAAGCAAGTTTCTTATACTAACGTAATTAGTGTTTTTGTCTCCACTTCGCGCAATGAATATTTTTTCAACCGGCCGGGCAGGCCGCACTTCTGTTGCCTCATTTCTTACGAGTTTTCTGTATAGCACTGGTGTTAATGATAACATAATTAAAAGTACATTTACTCCTGTCTCCCTACTCAGAATAATTACGAGAAAACGATGTTCAAATGTGTTTCAGGTGCGAAAACGTTTCGGTTGTTTTATGAAGCTTCCTGAGGTAATGGATTCACATACCCGAGTGAATACTGTGTTTTACGGTTATTCCGCAGAATTTTGACTGTAATTAGTACGAATAAATGTTTCTTGGAACATCTACTTAATTAAATGATGGTTGGTACACGGATGTCTGTGTTGTTACAGTATGACATAACATTTTATGAACGGAATTCTTGGGGTAATGTAGGGCAATAATATACATTAAATTATTTCTTTCACCATAAAATAATTCTACAGTTAGAATGTACAATAAATAGTAGAATAAGTCTACTCTATAAACAGCACACTCTAAATGTTTTTCTGTACAGAATCACCCCAAATTCTAACTTTATGTTAATGTTGTGCTACCAAATAATCTTCCGCCGTACTGAAATTTGTCTTTGGGTTTAAATGAGCCGCAAGAGAGAATTATTCGTGTCATTTGTTCGGTATTAGAAGCTGTAATTAAGTGTGACTGGTTTAATGATCCTATAATGAGAGTGAGCAAGATAGGTTTATTGTTGCATTTACTGAAAGACATCAAAGAAGTTTTTAATATGTCGAACTCGAATAAACCATCGATTATTGCAGATTGCTATTTTAGTTTTTGAATTAATAATAACTGATTTTTTTTTTATTTTACCTATTGTGTATAAATATGCCAAAGAGTAAATTAGTACCTGCAGTTGTATAATATTATGCAAATATATAAATGACATAAAAGTAAAAAGGCTTATACGCCAGTCAAGGCACAAACGAAACCTAACAAACGCGGATATTTGATACACAAAATCCGCACAATTACAGTAGGTAGTACATGTCTTCACCAATAGGTAATTATTCCATTTTTTTTACTTGATTTCATTAGTTTTCTTTCCGTTCCACATTGACTGACATTGCATTGTAACATTGATTAACATAAAAAAAAATCAGTTTAAATTGCAATTTACCGTCAATCGAAATTGGATACGGCTTACGCTAGCTTAATATTGATTTAGAAAATAGTAAAAATAATAAGCTAGGTAAATCTATCAATTTCGACCTTACGCGAATATTATTTAGGCCAAATAACTACTGTATTTTCTATTATAAGTCATATTTATTTATTCAAATAATTGTACAAGTCCATTCATGCGGAACAGTACGTAAACTAAAATAAATAGGTACAATTTTCAGAGCACTGTTTATAGGTCGCCTAGGTTATTGAAATAGACCAAAATATCATGTTTCCGTTTCGAATAAATATGAATGAATAATAAACTTTACTGGTGTATTTCAGTTTTCGAGTACCTATTTCCGTGATAATATCTGTTACTGCCATATAACAAAGCTGTGAACGATAATGGAGTTTTCCAAGAACGTAAAAATGCTGAATCCTTTGGCAATTCAGTTTAGTTCGATCGACACGTAACAAAGTGGATTTTTCATCGATTTCCACTACATTCCCCGATTTCGAAACTTGTTTTTCGCGCGTAAATTGTTTATAGTTTGAGATTTATGGTGTTAAAATAGTGGTTGCGTGCGAGAGAAACATGGCGTCGGTGACGTCAGATTAATTTGATCAAAGTGGAAATGGCCCGAGCATTTTCCACGCTACTTGTTTCGAGTTGCTGTCAACGGCTCAGCTAATGCTTCCGTCGGCTTCCAATTTTAAACTTTTGATGGTGTTTACGGCTACGGCACAATTTATGCCCCCGTCAATATACAGAATCAATTTGAACACTTCGTGAACGAGTGCGATTTGGTTCACTGGAGACACCTGTTTCTTTTATTTACTAACCGCTCTGGAAACTGTTTTGATTATCACGTTTAGATCCTATCAATTTGTGGTTTCTCGCTGGGATAGCTTACTGCGTTTCCAAATAGTTGGGATGGGTTTACCGCGAATGAAATTATGCGGAGCATTACAGTTAACGTGAAAAGCTACAATGACGGGATCCCACGGTGTAAGTTCATTGGACGATGCGTTCGTCACGCTTACTTGCGTAGCGTCAAGATTAGAATTATAGCTGCCTTTACTACTTCATCTAAACAGTGAACAGAAATCACGATTCTGAATCCATTTACTGTTTTACGTTACGTTTCTGAACAAACTGGTCAATTAAATTCCTTTGAACTATATACGGGTGGTAAATGCTTCGTTTGATTAACAGAGTTTGAAAATTTGATGCTAGTCGATAGAAAATTAAATGCTTAGAAATAGAAATACCGTAATTACTTGCCCTGGATGTTGTTATTTTATTTAATTCAGTAAACAATCATTCTATAATGGTAAAGACACGGAGGATATGAGATGAGGATACTTGTATTGATGGGTTTCGTTAGGTAGACCTGTATGTAGATGTTTACAAGACCTATAAATGATAAAACGAAAATGTCAATCGAACTTATCAAGATTTACTTATCATTGATTTTGTTAACAGGTTGGGCGGCCAGAGAAATGTCGCTCGGTGTCAGCTGGTGGAGCTGGAACTGCCACCCTCGCCGACCGGCACTCCTACGCGGAGGGCCGTGTGCCGGCGCCTCATGGGCCTCCGCCCTCGCCCGGCGCGGCGGCTGCACAGCGAAAAGTCGCTGCTGCCTGCCTAGCAAGCCGTCGCCTTCTGGAAGATACTCTTGCTAAAAATGGTAAGTTCTTCTGAATTATGTAGTCATCAAATTACTCGGGTTTTATAAAGTATTCGTATTTCTACAATGCACATGTAACATGCGCAAGCTGCAGTGGTAAGGTACATAGTAGATTATAAGTGCACGAGGCCGTATATATCATTGTATATTCTTTTATGTTAAACATGCACATTTACATACTTAATTTTCTGGCACCATAACCGTACAGTTTTTAAGAAAATGTAGCATACTATAAACCCTCAAATCACTGTAAATAAAGACCAAATTTCATCAACAGGCAATCTGGTGAGCATAACAATTGCCCGACGGAAAATTGAAATGCGTAGATGTCTAAAACTTAATTGCGACCAAGTGCGGCAAGTGATCCAAAATGGCAATTAATAATCGCGACCACTAGACTTGACTTCAATGAGGCTATCAAACATGGCTAAAGTTTAATATACTTAATAGTCTAGTGTCGTCGACAGAGGTCGTCACGTCACCGCCACCTATCATAAACTTGCTGGCACCTTGTTAATTATAAATCTTCTTTCAAATTATGTCACACAGCGGACGGTGTCTTGCTCTAATGCCGACACTTATAGCCACTTCCTGACTTAACGTTTATTTAGGGAACTCTTGCTAAATATGGCTATGGTGAGCTTTTGGTCATTTTTCAGTGGAATTTTCTAACTTGGTTCTCGTGTCTCATAATTCAAAACATGACAGATTAGAAATGTATTTTTGTAGCCCTTATGATTTATTTATTTTAGTAAGAGATTATCTGGAATTGATTTTTATTTTCCCCCGTTTTTCTCTCGTTTTAATGTTGCTATTTTTCATTGATGTTAATTCTACCTCGTTAGCGACTGCTACGGTCTTAGGTTCGATTCCCAGGTTGAGCAAAGTGCCATTGGGTTTTTCTATGAGATTCTCAATAGCAGTTCGAAGTTAGGACTTGTGTCTGGTTAATGGCAATAGGCTCGAACCCCTTTTACATGAGACTTAAAAACATACCGGCGAACTGTGGTGCACATCGGTTACACCTCTGTCTAACCTTTCGGGGAATACAGTCATTATGATATGTTTACGTGTTTTGTTAATTCTACCTTGCCATTTATTTAGTAAAAGGTTCATCAGATCACATAAATACAAAGCAAAATGTCTGACCTTTAAGCCTATAAATGGGTGATCAGCTCAACGCTGGACTAGTGTAGTGATTAACTATAGTATTTTGCTCTTAAACTGAATACGCCGTTCGCTAGCCCGATAGTTACTGGCCGATTCAACTAAATGCCACAATATACTTGAACGTTCATTTTACAAGATCTGATACAAACATTTTCCCACGCACTTAGGCTTCTTGGTTTTAGGCGTATTTCTTAAAACAAAATAGAACTAAATCCATATATAGAAGTGAAGTATTAAAGTTTTAAAAAGTAGTAAAAGCAAAAAGTATAGAAGCAACTAAAAACACTCGCCAAAGACTGTAACGTAAACTTGCTCCCATTCAAAAGTACCTCTCGAAATTATTATACTCATAATAATATTTCTGTAGCCGGCTGGTTGTAAGTGCTTAGTTTACTTGAAACAACCATAAAATACACTGTAATTAATGGAATTAGCGCATCTTTTTCAGTTATCTGAGTTCTTGACGATGATTAAAATTCTCCCAAGAAAATAACACATAAAAGGTCTGTTGACCCGGTCATAAGACAATTAACTACTCGACTCGAGATCCACTGTGTAAAATTCTTCCAAAAAAACAATTAGGTACGTGTTGTCTTACAGATACCCCGTTTTGTAACATGCCATTAAAATTAGTTTTAAGTTACAAAGCTTTAAAATGTAATGAAGTACGTCAAAACTTTTAATTAGTTAGTGCTCTTAACAGCCGGTGGTACAGACGTCAAAGAAAGTTGATTCAAAGCACTAGATTCTGAATTGATACAACTAAGTTGTAGGAAGCGGTTACGTTCACGAATACAAATAAGTTTTGGAAAGTCAACACAGATGCATTTGTATGCAGTTACGATGTTTTAAGCTGACTTGAGTTTATAGAGAAAATTTTTGTTTGGTTTGAGAGAAATGCAAAAAGTGTTCGACAGTACACATCATTCGTTATTATATTTATTTTTCTTAATTAGGGTGTTATGTTCCGAAGACCTCCCCGAATCCTTCCATGTATAATTGCGCCATCTCGAACAAGCACTTGCGATGCGCGTCTTCGTAATTTCGCCACCATTTTTATTCGGTTTATGCGGTGCAAAAATAAACAAATATTAAACTTTTTTTTTTTTTTTTTGGTGGGTGGGAAATCATCAAATAACTTCTCCCGCCCTGGGCGGGGCGGGAGGGAGTGTCAGACTTTTACTGACTAAAACCCACCCATGTTCCTTCTTGTGCCCTTTGTGTTCCGGGGGCGCGGTATCTCTTGCGAACAACCCGCAACCCCGGCAGGCATCGGCCCTCAGTGGCCCCTTCCTTTTGCTGACATCTCTTTGAGGCGCGCGTGGAACACGAACGCGCCGTCGACACGGCCTGTCGTTATGCAACGTAAGGACGGTGAGCTACCCATTGCTCACCGTCCACAGGCCAGTATCTACGGTGGCCGGGAGTCGTCTCGCGGCTCCCGACGTCAATATTAAAGTAACTTAGGATTTACAAAAATAAAAAGCAATGCGCGATATATCATTACAAATATTGATTGATGGTGCGTTTCTAATTACTCTAAAGATTTTCAAAAGCCATCGAATACAAGAGTATTTACAATGCAACCTTTTGTAATACAGAATAACTTTCATCATTGTTACAAACCGTTTGGAGAAAGTGAAGGAAATGTTGGGAACAGAGGTGTGAAAGTATTCTGCTTAAGATTAACTGCTTGATTATTTAAAGGCAAGACGTGCTAATGCTTGTGTCGACTCGTTACAGGATTAAGTATTACATGTTATTTCAAGCCGCGTTTATTCTGTCAAAATACAACTTTGTTAAAACAAAAGCTGTAGTTTAAACAATTTCGGTGTCTGTTCTAATTTGGGACGTTTTAACTTTACGGAAATCGGAAACCATTTGTCTCTCCCAGTTCTGTATAGAAAATATTTGTCAATTAATGAATTTCGATAATGGAGTGCCAACAAAAAGCTTTTGAGATATTTTCGTTCAACACGTTTTAGTAGAACTCTTTTGTTTTAAGACAGTAACAAAGGTAAGCCTTAATTCCGTAGAATTTAAAAATAGTTTCCCAACGCTAGTTAGCTGATTAAAACATTAATTAAATTAAATGGCGCAGTGTGCTGCACGGGCTATATCTTGGGAAATCAGGCCAATTGCGGTTGCGCCTCTCGACTCAAAATCGGCTACAGTGACGGCTGTAATTTCCGCTGATAATGTAATGCGAGTTTGTATTCAATTAGAGTCTAGGATACATTTTATCTTTAAATAGAAACAGATTTTGGTACAATAATTTTAAAGTTATTTTGAACATTAAAAAAAAGTACTATTTCACTAAAACAAAACCTTAAAACTGGAACGTCCTTTTTCAAAATCTTAAAAACTACTTTTTAAAAACCCTTTTCCTTACGTCATTCCGTGTTGTAAGAACTGAAGGTTTTCGCATACAACTCACTGTAATAGGGACGTCCTTTGAAAGAGGACAGTGGGAACAATAGAGCCCCGCAGGACTATATTGAGAGTCATGTAAAAAAATGTGCTGGACAAAAGCCGGTCTAGACTAGAATGGCTTGTTTGAAATTAGATGCGGTCCTTAGGCCTGGAGGGGAATCCACCCTTCCTTGTTTGTGAGGCAGCTAATCATTGATATTAACAACTCTTTGCTGCTTAAGTTTCAATCAATCTTTTGTGAGTATTGCTGTCTCAATTAGGCGAGATTGTGGATAGATTTTTTTGTGTAGAATTTTATATACGGGAGGTATCTATCTATATCTACTTTCTTGATTGCATAAATAGCGCACTGCCAGTTCCACATATTGAGAACTATTTTCATCCAGTTTTTGGCAATGAATGGATTAAAAAAGTTTTACAAAATTGTACATAATTTTCTAAATAGGTTACAAAATCAAAAGTTATTAAAAAAAAGCTTTGGTTCACCGGTTTATTTTATAAGGAGACCATCACATCCAATGGACAATGAACGCGATGACTAACGAATACTGGTTTCGTATCGAGCAAAAAATATGAAAACATCCTCAATCCCTCGTTTATTTGATCAAGAACAATGTGAACTGTTCAAAAAAATATGAATTAGCCGTTGAGGTAATTATAACAATTTGTTACACTAAAATACTTGGCATTCAGTGACAGTCGTAGCCTTGGATAAATACTATTGGGATCTCGAAGGCCTCTTAAAGTTTTCGTGGCGTCCAAGATCGTAATCTAAAAAAATAATTGGCGTCGTGACTTCCTCAAAGTACGAAGAAATAAATATTTCGGTTAAAAATTATATAGACGGTACATGATGCTGTCGAACGTTGCAAAAAATTCGTCGTTATTTTGAATCGATGATCTCTGATCTTCAAAAGTTATACTATTTACCTTACGTTAAATAATTTGATACTAGAAATAAAGCCTTTGTATCTTTGCAGGAACTCCACCGACGATAGTTCTACCACCAATCGGCTACTGGGTGGACGGAATGGAGGATACACCCCCCGAAGGCGAAGATGGCGAACCTCGAGCCCAACCCGGCACCCCACGACAAGCTACGAGGCGGCATAACATCGACACCGACGACACAGCAAAATACTACAGGCGATTTTTCCTTGGCAAGGTAAGTTAAACTTTATCTTGTAAACTCTAAAGATATTTTCACTTTACGCCAACACCAAGAAAAGGCGATCTTCTTAAGTGCTGTTGTAGAAAACAACGTATTATTAAGTTAAGGAAGCTCTGGTCCACTTACATCTTCAATTTCTATAAGGTAAAAGCTTTTCTAGAAGAGTTTACATTTGTATGGGAAGATTATTTAAAACATTACAATTCATTTGTTAAATTATAAAAGACTCTGAGTGGGCTTCGCATTTATATGACAACGCGAAATAAACATCATCGGATATCATTGAAACGAATGCTCACATCAACCTCTGGAATCTTCGTGCACAAAGTCACGTTCCAAAGGTTACAGCATGACGAGAAGATGCAATACAACGTAAAAAATAAACAAATCAAATCACGATTTAATTGTTTTCGTGACCGAAGCGTACTTTCTTCAAGTGGTTCAAATGGACAAAAATAAAAGTGGCATTATAAAACTTGTATTCAGACCATCTGACATTTGCGCGCCACGCTGTCTGCGGCCAGGGAAATAAAACCAACGCGTGTTGCCAACTGGTGTGTGCCAATTGGGCGAATGCTATACATATCTACTTCGAGTGAAATATTTACGAAAATCGAAGTAGCTTCATCAGTATTTGATACAATCCCAGTCTTAAACTAGGCCAGATTATGACCACAAGCTATTTTGAGCTTGTAATCACGACTTCATGATATTATGATCCCCCAAAAAGATAACAAGTTTTCGCAACTGCTACAATTTCGACACCGCGAACTTTGTAATTCCCGGGACGTGTATAAGGACCTCGTGTAACTATTCGGGTGTACTTAAATTAAAAATAGTATGTTAAAAACATCGCTTCATGTCCACTTGATCACGTTTCCCTTGACATCGTATTGTAAATGAAATATTGCTGTTCTCACATCAATGTCGATGTCCTTTTATGCCTTGACCTCGCGAGAAAGGTCTTTGTGCGGACAGGAACAACATACTAACTATAATTTCTTTCTGTAATTACCTACTTCGAGAGTCCGAGGAAATAATGCGGAATTATTCAAGTGTCAAATCTAATACGATCAAGTTTTTTCCCTAGAGTTTTTGCTTATTCAATTCTGATTAGGTTTTTGTTGTTGTGTTCGGAGTGGAAAGAAAAGCTGTAGGGCTTTATTCACAAGATTCTCTTTATGCGTTTAGCAAATTCTTCCTTTGTTTGAAGTTTTATTTCACACGGCTGTAATCATTTTCATTCTGTACTAATGTTATCAAAGGCTTTACATCGTGCCGAGCATGCGATCTATATTTCACAGCGCGACTGTACAATGTCAGGTAAGATTGCGCACATATTGTGATAATTAGGCTTGTACTCCTATGGTCGTAACCACTTTTTTAACAGAATGATAGACATTTTGGATATTTTGGAAGTACTTTTTAAAAGTGAAATCTGCGTTTAGTAATTACAAAACTAGTATATGTTCGTTTACTACGTACGTGTAAATACAAAGCCAAAACTTTTGCAACTTTAAGAATAAACTATTTAGAGCTAATTGGATAGCTACCTTAAGAATCTTCCTATAATTTGTAAATTCTGCACATTTAATATTGTATTTCATCCGCTCCTCTTCCCTCTCTGCTCGCAGCCTAAGCCATAACGCGTACCATCGGTACAGTTACTGCCACGTGTGAACTTTCCCATACCCACGCCCATAGGCTCACTTTTATACGTTTTTTTGTAACGTTTCGAATCTTCATAATTGCTATCTTTCAAACATACGACACTTTTCGTTTTATATTCTTTTGATCAATAAAATAATGGTCTTTGTGTCGTTTGAAAACCAATGCGTTTATCGTTCTCCCATGTATTGTAGTAGTCGCCTTCATTGTCAAGTTTTCAAAAAAAAACATGTCCCTAGCTTTCATTTCCATTTCTGTATTTTTCACACATACATTATGAAAATCATAGTCGGCAACATCTTAAAGTTTTTCATAACAACACTTTGCTTCATTGGCCGTAGGAATATAAAACAAATCTTTGATATATGCCATGTTATTAACGTAATAAAGAGCTTTTGATTGAGCCTAACACGCAATAGTCAATTCGTAAAATCTTAGTAAAATTACACAAATTACCTAATAGCTTATACATAAATAAGACGATAGCAGTAAACAGTATATAACACATATGCAGCAGAACCAAGGTAATTGACATATGGCGACATATTGTCGATACTGTCTGCAAGTAAAATCATGTAAAAACGAAACCGCAGTTCAGTCTAACCGACGCGCGACGCGACGTTGATGTCAAAGTAATATTGGTTGCTTATAAATATACGATGCAACAACGCAGTACATTAAAGTGCAAATCGTGTAAGTGCATAATGTTAGCCGGGAAAGTTGGTGACCACAGCCGATATAGGTACAGTCGTCGCCACTCCGTCTACTCATGGAGTTACATGACTAACAGTACCTATAGTCAGTGACACGTAATTTCGTAAAGAATGTAAACAATAAAAATGGCGGAGTAACACGCGTTGATGAATCTTTATTCTGTTTAAAAAATCCTATAAATTGTTTGATGAACTATGCAGTAACTTCGAAGTTTTTCAAAATTACTTCGCTCTTAGAGAACGAAGTTTTTCGATATTTCATTGCTACGAGATAGTTTATCGCAGGCGTGTATTAAGAACATTGCGAAACCTAATCATTCTACATAAAGCTAAAATAGTAAGTCTAATAAAACATACGACGGTTTTTTCTTTCACGAGCTGGTCAAGCATGTAACTTTCTAGACCACAATGAAGTTGATACGTGCAAAATGAAAACGCTTGGCTGTTCAATATAAAAACAGTTTTTCATTCATCTGTAAGAACTGGTGTAGCTATGATAAATGTGTGGGAGAAAATATGTTGCAAATGAGAGTAAATACTATGTCCACCAATTAAAAACAAATGCATCGCCAACCACCGATTAAGGGTCCAACCACACTCATTACATAAAAAAACCGAGAACGATAGTGGGAAAAAGCGTCTGGGCTCACCAACGCGGAACGGTTTGGCTTCACGCCCAGTGAGCCAAGTTCTCAGCTACATGTAGATGGTGCCGATTACGAGCATTGTAGAGCAATTTAAGTCTCAACCCGCGTGTGTTCCCGGCCTTATCGTGCGTACAAATCTCAACAGACGCCTCGTTACAAAATTTTAAAAATATTCGTTTGACTTATCTTTTATACATGTCTAATTTAAATTTAATTATGTACTGACACCAACTCAGTTTTGTTGTTTTATCATGGAGTAATTCAAAATTCCTTTTTGGTAGCCTAAGGGCAAGGAGCGTTAATCTAATGCTTCACATTCAGGTGAAGGGTTTTTAGAGAGTGGTTAATGCTAGGCTCACTTTTTGGTACATAAAGAAAAATTGGTCATAACGCAACTTGTGAATTACTTGGTTCCCACAATTTGAAACAGCTTTCATTGTCACTAGCAGTCGAAATAGATAAAAACCCAACTAACCCAATTGTGATGGTCGTAACTCCCAGCAAGGTACGCAACAGTATCGTTAAAACTGTGTGTTTTGCAATGAAACCATCGCCACTCACAGTGACATTTAAGCTATTTAAAGTTACATTAGATGCTAAAACACAACAATATTTACAACACGCATTAAATAAATACGCTTAAACGTAATTTAACTGGGGCCAAAGTGCGTATCTCGTACAATTTGCATAAAATATTGCAATCGTTACACGTCAACCCGGCAAAGCTGATGGGCCATTGTGACACCGCAAGGGTTAGGCTAGATGAATGCGATGCTCCGATCACTAAGCCGATACCAGCTCCATGCTGACGTGTAAATACGTCCTGCCAGGGACCATCATGTCCTACCATAAAACCTGTACAAGGTTAAAACCGGTAATATAACATGTTATGCCTATCGTGAAAACGTAATTGACAAATACGGTTCAAAATCATTTTTAAGGATTTTAGTGTGTTTTCCTACCGTTAATAGAAATTTAAAAAGAAAAGCCCATATGCACAAACATTTTGAATTAATGTAACATTAACAATCGTCTTTTCATTTAAATAAACGAGTAACTGCAGTGACAAGCCAAATATTTCATTCTGAGAGCTAATTATTTGCATAGAAAAACGTTTTATTGAAATCAACTGTCAATACAGCGGCACAAAATGCAAAAGAAATCGTTAATAACATTTCGTTAAATTATAATTTGCTAGCCAATCCATTCGTTCAAATCAGTGGCGATGACAGATGCCCGTGACAAAGGAAAAATGGAAGCAATAAGCAAATGTCTTCTTTCATAACGCAAAATTGGTTTGGGGACAATTCATTCTGAGGAAGAAAGATGATGGGATAGTCAAATGATTACCGTTTTAGATACCCTGTGTGAATCAAGAGACGGTGAATATGAATAATATAATAATAAAAGATCTATTTTAGTACGGTTGAGGTGAACAGCTGGACTCCAACGGGACATTGACTCGTTTTATTGATTCGGAAATTTTCGGGGAAAATCGGAAAATGGGTTATATGAAATTGATTCAGTAAAAATTGAGTACGAGAGCGCGACTTATTTCATATTTCATAGTTTAAATATTTTATCGCAAACTTTTAGATATCTTATACTATCTCGATAATACTAATAGATTATGGATTTTAATATGTAAATACTTGAGTAAGTCCATAAAGCTTAAGTGTCAAGCTTGAATTAGTGATAGAGTTTTGAGTTCATGGTTTTGTCAGAATTCTGAAAAATATTAATCTATACCAATATTATAAAGCCGAAGAGTTTGTTTATTTGGTTGAACGCGCTTATCTCAGGAACTACTGAATTGAATAAAAAAAAAATTGTGTTGAATAGTCATTTGAGGAAGGCTACAGGCTATATAACATCACGCTACGACCAATAAGTAAGGGGCGGTAACCAAAGTCGTAACTGAATGCGTGTGATAAAACTACGCGGACGAAGCCGCGAGAAGGAGCTAGTATCTAATAAAATAAAACAATGTTTGATCAGTCCAAACGACTTGACGCACAACTCAGTCTAAGCTCAAAAGTAAGAGCAAAAAGTCAAGAATTCTAATTAAGTAATTTCTTCCAAACCATTCATCACTGTGCTAGTTCTATTGCGATTTAAGAATATTTTTAATCTGCAACATCGACCCGTTGAATAGGCACACTTTCGAACAAATCGAAAAAGAAAAAAACAGTTAGATTCCATCTCAGATGACGTGATCCATCAGCGAGTTCGAAAAGGGGCATTAACCCCTCGTCCCTTCAATTACCATCTTTAGCTTTCAATTTGCTTCTTTGTGGCAACGTGAAAAGGCCATGCAATAAATTTGAGATATTTCTAAAAATGGAAGAAAACCCGTATTTGAGCGATGGGAGCTTAATGATTATTATAATCATGTAGAAATATGTAATAAAAAGATAAGATATTTTAAAAAGGTACACAAAGTATTTACAAAGGCGTCTGTTATGGTTATCGTAATTGAACATTTCTAGCGGTTTTTCCAGTCAATGATCTACGTCCTTTGACTGCTGTTTAGATGTTTACATTGAACTTTTGCAGTGTGTTGGGATGGGTGCCAATTAGAAAATATTTTGGATCGAAAATAAGTTTCAGAAGATTAATCGAGCCTTCGTAAATCTTCCATTTGGTTTTGGAAAAGCATTTACAGTCGGGCCCGAACAAGAAACGTTGATAGTGTAAATAATGACATATCAAAGTACAACGAACAATGAGAAGATTTGCTGTAATTTTATGTACACCTGTTTTTCTTTAATTAATATAGTCTATGTCGTAACCTATCTATAGTACCTACTATGTATTTTTAACTGTTTTCATTGAGACAGGGCATTGTTTTATTGACAATGGATTGTATCCTTCGTAAAGGTTGTATGCTTGGGAATAAAAAATAGGGTCTGACAAGGTTAATGGCGACAGTGTATTGTAGTTTAATTAACATCTCCCATGGTACTTGAAGCTTTTGTTCAGACCTTGAGTTGGTTGAAAAATTGTATTGTATGTTGCGTAAACTTTGGTAATGCATTGTTATATTTTACGGCGTCATTTCAATGTATTTTTGCGTGTTGTACTCCACATATTTACATTGCAATTAGCTCTTGTGTTATCTTAATTATGAGTTCTGTAACCACACATGGTCCAATTAAACGATATTATTGTAAAGTTTCCTATATTTGAAAATATTTAAATACGATGTAAACATGAACTAATTAAGCTGAGTACTCACAGTAACCTGTTATCTTCTGTTTTGAATTGAAACCTATTTATTTACCTTCATTATATGGGATCTGGTTATAAAATTATTAATATATGCATTGTTTGTGTAACTACCTCATTCTTCTATCCTCGTGGGTGTGCAAAATCAGTTCATACCATGTTGGGTATGACATCATGTTAAATGCTCTGATTGAGCCAATGATTGCGGAGCGCAGCATTAAGTCAGATGTCATTAGATCAACTTCATCATCTTTGGTGTCACCTCAATCAGGAGTATATTAGGTCAATAAGGACCTTTACTTATAAACGCCATTTCGTGCCCAAATTTGTTTATTTATAAATTTTATCTATAGATACTGGTGTAATAATGCTGAAGAGTTTTTGTTTGTTTGTTTAAACGCGCTAATATCTTAAACTAACAGTCGGATTCGAAAAAATATTTTTGTCATCATAGCCAGGTTCATTATAGGCTATAACATCACTCTACGACACGAGAGCAGACCAGTAACCATAGACGTAAACACTGGTGAAAAATCCACGCGAGCAAAGTCGCGGGGAGAAGCTTGTGTTGTATCTATGTATAAATGTAGTATGGATGTTATTAAATATGTATAGGTGTGTGTTTCTATCTCATATCATTGTAAAAGTCTCTTTTGTAAGCCCAATATGTCATTATAATTCAAAAGTCATTCGTCAGTATCCCTAGCAATATCTACAGTCGTCAAGATAGGTAAGTAGGTAGATTCTAGATCGGTTTCAAGCACGAAAGTAATTTATCACCTTAGTTTCTCGACTAGAGCTAAATGGCTAAATCCATACGTCCATTAGCACGGTTAGATAAAGTTTACATCCAAGATAATAGAAGCAATAACATACTGAATTCTGATCACTTATTGACAAAGGGACATAAAAAATCCATTAACGACCCGAATCATTACCCTTAAAATAACTACTGTGACTATAAACATCCCCTTTCAATAGTATTCCATGGGGTGCGGTTGTGGCTGATGGCTATTTTAGTAATGCGTTGAAGGTTAATATTGGTTTTGTTATTATATTCGTTTTTGACTCCTTTGTTGATCTAATTAATGCTATTGTGGCTTCAGGGTTTAAAGTCGCGAGTTTAATCGATCTCTTATTTGTTAATGGCATCTTATTGTTGTCTCGTACACTGTGTCTACCCTATATTCAAAGACAGATGCTGTATTATTTTCAATATAGGTGTGCAATAAGCCATCTCGGTCTAACACATTTTGAAAATATTGGCGTAACGGAAAAAACTTCTAATTAATCTCGACTTTTCCTGTAACCTACATTATTCCAGTTGCATTATCACGTAGTTATATACGCACTCAGTCTGTGTGTTTGTCGAAACTCGTTTTAATCCCATTACTTACGTTGGCTTTGTTTGAATCCCACATTATTTGATATTTACCAGAAACACACAATAATTCGTATTCATGGTCTGAATTAATTTCGCTTCAAACGATGCCTGCTGTGTATTTGCGTAAAGCCACAATGATATCTGTTATTCTAGGAAAGATTATGGTCGAGGGTTTCGATGAATATTTCAAACAACTCCGACAATTACGTTTAGTTACCTAGGAATTCCAATTTTATAAACAGAAAAACTTAAAACCTGTAGTGAAAATCAAACACGCCACAAACTAATGTCTATTTCCTTTTGTTCACAGGAACACATCAATTTGGTTGGATCTGACGAGAATCTCGGCCCAGTAGTGATGTCCCTCAAGAACGAGCACATGGCTAGTCAGGACCACACTAGGATATTGTTGAGGCTTCGCACAGAAACCATGCATGGACTTATACCCACCACTAGTGAGTTAACACTTTACCGTATATTATTAGGAATAATTCGATGTCTAACCGGATTTGGGTACCTAGAAGTTATAGAAGCAAAGAAGGTATCATTGTTGTGAAATGACATTTTTTTTCTGGAAAATAGTCATTCGCTTACTTGGAATAAACAATCTGATTATTTTTCTTCCAGGATCAGGACTGCCACCGCCTCTGAAAATGGCAAAAATGCTAAACGAACAAGTTAACATCGACAACTTCACGGCCGTCACGTGTCTGAACGCGTCATCCCTGATAGCGTCGTACGACGAACATGTTTTAGTAAACTGCTTCAAGTTTGGAGTTCTATACCAGACCTATGGGCAAACGACAGAAGAACAACTGTTCGGCAACAACGAAATATCCCCAGCCTTCGAGGAGTTCCTAGACATGCTAGGACAGAAGATCAAATTGAAGGATCATAAAGGTTAGTTTTTCTTGGCAGTACAACCGCTGGCAGCATGCCTATAGGCTAACCTTAGGATTTCGGCGTACGGAACGCTCTAAACATATAAACACACAAACAGACATATAAACTTCGAGAATGCATTATTCTTAACAAAGTTCAATATTTGCTTATTCTAAAATGAAACATAAGGGGTTGAAACGTAAGGGGTTATCACGTGAATAATGACTTGCCTTTCCTGTCGGATCAGGTACTGGTATATTTTCCTCATCACCCAGTTTCCTTACAAAATCTTTTTCACTACCAGGCTACCGAGGCGGTCTGGACATCATAAACGGCCACACGGGCACAGAAGCTGTCTACGAGACGTATCACAACCGAGAGATAATGTTCCACGTAGCGCCCTTACTGCCACACACCGCCGGCGACGCTCAGCAACTGCAGAGGAAGAGACACGTCGGCAACGATATCGTGGCGATTGTTTTTCAGGTAAGAGTTGTAAAATATTGGCGCCTTTGAACTTTGCATGTCTTCTACCAGCAGGGATATAATACAATGAGTGTCTGTCTATCATATTTTTTTCTAGATAAATGGGAACATCGGAATCATTTATCAAGCTTATCTCATGATCAATTACTTTGGGTTCGGCGCAATATTATTTTTTTCTTCTCTTGTATCCTGTCATCTCAGGGTTTATTTATTTCTTATCCATATCATCTTTTACATAATCTTTTCTTTTGTTTACCTCTTTTTGCAATAATATGTTTACTATTGTAATATACGTTGCAACGATATGAAATTATGTTGTTGTATTGTAAAGCTAAGACTCGGCCACATAACAGAAATGCCGAAATGCTTTTCATTGTAGATTGTTTATGACTGTATTATGCGAAGTACTGCAATAATTTAACGAGTTTATGGTACAGTTTGCGTAAGTAGTTACAAGAAACTAACAAACGGCCGATGGTGAATATTTTATTGCACAATGCAATGAGATCTATTCCATTTCAATCACCTCTATGATTATGCTTTGTATAAATATTATTTGTCTGTTTGTCTGCGAGCAATATGTTTACATTCAAACTGCAAAACTGATATCGTTAATATTTAGGAGAACGATCAAAGTACCTACTAATAAAATGATCCCGAATAGTCTGGAAAATTACGAACTTAATTATAAATTCGTGTGAATTGTTTGTATCTTTGAATGAAACGAAATTAAGCTTAGTGTAACGAGAATCCATTGTTTCAATTTGTAGGAGAAGGCAACACCTTTCACGCCTGACATGATAGCATCACACTTCCTCCACGCGTTCATCGTGGTCACACATTTGGAATCTGCCGGTGGGGAGACCAGGTAATTATCTTAAACTTTTACGATTATTTTGTTCTGTTAATCTCAGATATTCCCCTTTAAATTTTTTATTTTCTATAGGAAACTATCGTTTTATTCTATAGCAATGTCAAACAAAGACTACGAACTTAATTTTTACGAGACGTCTATGCTTTTCATCGGTTGCATCATGTATCAATCTCAAAGCTTCTATTCCCGGCTTATTGCTATGAGCCAGTTCCTTTGAGAAATAACATTCAAACATCTTACATATAAATTCACTGGACGGTCTATAGGAGTTTATTTTTATTTTATCATGCCGTCGAATGACTTCTATTTTTAATCCAACAAACTTCAGTTTCTTTTACTTTTTCACCACTTGTCAAGTGGTTTGTTTAACATAAAGTTTGTGTTGCTTCTCAACAACGCACGATGGCATTATTTGCATAGCAAGTCGAGAAAATGGCTCGGAAAGTAGAATGGAAATTTTCTTAGTAATTTATATGCAAACGAATCCGGACTCGGTAATTATACGGAGCTTTTTATGGGAACATACATTAGCTGGACAAGTCAGTGAACGTCTTTCACGTTTCTCAGATTCGTTAAAGGTTAAATGTAATTGATGTTTAGAAATAGGTTCATTAATAATTATACCCTTGTGGGTAGCCAAGGAGCTGTCGGGAACAGATGTCGATGCTTGCGATAAAGGTCATGTTACGGCTTTTGTGGAAGTTCAATCATATAATCGAATACTTTTATAGATTTTATGTAACTTGATTAATTAGGGCACGCTTTGGTTAGGTAATGATATTTATGTGATATACCGCTGTAAGCTACTTAAACTAGATTCTTCAAAAGTGTCTTCATTGTGGTTGATCTATTTGTAACCACACGTAATTTGATTACATATTATTTAATGATATTAAATTACATTGATCTAGCTTATCACATAGGATAATGTTCGTTCTGTTTTTGTGTTTTTATCTTAATCTTGGATTTTGACTTAATTCTAAATTCTGAATCTAGTTAATCTGTAATTTTACTCGTTTCTAGGTACAAAGTGGCCGTCACCGCTCGTGATGACGTACCATTCTTCGGGCCGACTCTCCCGCAGCCGTCCGTATTCCGCAAGGGGCGAGAGTTCAAAGAATTCCTCCTTACGAAGCTTATCAACGCAGAAAACGCGTGCTACAAGGCGGAAAAGTTTGCTCAATTGGAATTAAGGACCAGAGCATCATTGCTGCAGAACTTGGTGAATGACTTGAAGACAAAGTCGACGGAGTTCTTAGGGGCCGGTGTGAGATTGGAACCGGGTGCAGTGTCCCCGCAACCTGATGGAACGCCAAAACAAGACGGACCCGGTGCACGGTTTATTGATACTGTGAAGAAAGCACTCATTTCTAAAGTCAGGTGTGTATGAGAGATATTACGTATACTTATGCGGGTGTTATTCTATTGTATCCTAGAGCTTAGTGGTCCTAAGCGCGACGGCTACGCTAGAGGTCTTGGAACGATTCCCATGTCGAGCGAAAAGTACTTGGGATTTTTTATGAAATTCTCAGTAGTAGCTCGGAGATAGGATTTGTGCCCGGTTAATGGCAATAGGCTGTCCCCCTATTACGTGGGACCTAAAATAATACCGTCGAACTGTGGGTGGTGTGTTATATCTCTGCCTAACCCTTTGGGGAATACAGGCGTGATAGTATGCATATGTAATACTTAGATATTTCCATGAACACAAAATCATGTTGCTGAAACAAAGTTGTACAACTTTTGTTTACCATAAATTACTAGCCTTTTTTTTTTTTTTGGGGTGTGGGAAATCATCAAAAAACTTCTCCCGCCCTGGGCGTGGCGGGAGGGAGTGTCAGACTTTTACTGACTAAAGCCCACCCATGTTCCATCTTGTGCCCTTTGCGTTCCGGAGGCGCGGTATCTCTTACGAACAACCCGTAGCATATTACAAGACTTAACAGTATAGTCTAGTAATCAAACTATGATTGCCTACATTATTTTCCTAGTCAAGCAAATACATTTACACAAATAAAATTAAAATTAAACAAACTGTAGCTGACTACTTGAAATTGTAACAACATTTTTACACTTTGTAACTTGATTCTCATCTACTATATTTTCTTACTTTTTCAGATCACCAAGTGTAGATACGAATCTCTCAGGCGATAGCAACAAGAATCCTCTGAATAAGAATAAATTTGTTCCGAATGAAACTCATACTCCTAATGTAAGTAATTAATTATTTTCTTTCTACATAAACACGTATTTGTTTGTTCAACATGTTTCTGGCAACATCTAAACATGTTGCTGCAACAATACGGAACAAGTTTTTTTATTTCTTAGAATACGGAGCTGAGGTAATCTTGTAGAATAATATTTTACTCATAACCAATGATATCACAAAGAAAGTTGATAATTCTGGCATAACATTAATTATTATTTTAATCATTGCCAACGAGACAATGTGTTTTGCATAAGTGTTGGTTTAAATTCTATGCGTCACGCAGCATGACTATTCATAAATGGACTTCCACCTGTGTTTACCAATTATGGCAACTGTACTTTATGCATACAACAATAAGACTATGACATTAAAAGGTATGTACTATAAAACATTATGATAGCCACCCATCTTGTTGATCTAATAGCATTGATTACATATTTGGTTGCTATAGGAAATAATGCTCCGTTATTAGGATCAGTGGTATTACTAGCTCTTCCCGCGACTTCGGTCGAAGATTTTTTCACCGCCCGCGTTTAGTTTCATCTTTAGTTACTGTCCCGCTCTAGTGAGTTCTATCTAACGTTCATCATCAATCTTCCTGTCCTTATCCCATGTTATTTGGGGTCGGCGTAACGCAAATATTATTTCTCATGGGCTGTCATAATATTTATATTTTTATTTAAGTAACCCCCGACAAAAAAAAATCACTGCCGTAGCTTGTTAACCTGATAACTTTAAAACCGCTGAACCGATTTCAATCAAACAAAGCTAGGAACACTTCCGACTAAATAACCTTTTAAACACAAAAAACAAAATCAAAGTCGATTCGTGCGTTCGGGAGCTACGATGCCACGGACACACACACAGACAGGTCAAACTTATAACACCCCGTCGTTTTTGCATCGGGGGTTAAAAATATAGTTTTAGAGTTTTAGCGCGTTTAAACTTAACAAACAAAAACTCTTCAGCTATATTATATAGCATATCAGATTGGTTAACAGTTAGTTGGATAAGTTCATAAGTTGTGTGTACTTAACTAGCGACCCGCCCCGGCTTCGCACGGGTGCAATGCTGACGTTATTATACATATCAACCTTCCTTTTCAATCACTCTATTTATTAAAAAAAACCGCATCAAAATCCGTTGCGTAGTTTTCAACATTTAAGCATACTTAGGGACATAGGGACAGAGAAAGCGACTTTGGTTTATACTATGTAGTGATAAGTTCTTACAATAGTTGGTTACTCTGTGCTAACAAAACGATACCTTATCATTTCCAGAGCGCTCGGTCCAAGTCGTCTGTCGCGTCATCGTCCGCGTCGGCCGTGTCGGTTCGGTCGGCCGGCGGGTCGGGCGCGTCGCACGCGTCGGGCGAGTCCAGCCCCGACGTGACGTCACGCGCCGCACCGCCCCGCCCCCCTCTCACCGACCATAGCGACGACTCCAGTCTCAATTCTGTGGATTTGGACCCACTTGGTTAGTACACTTTTTTAGTTGTTTGTTTTTCACAACACTATACATAGCATTGTGTAAATGTGCAGTCGACCGCTATTCAATGCGAACAGTTCGACTTTGAAAGCGTCCTTATTTCGTAGCAGTAAGGGCGGTTTTCTTAAATTCAAGTGTCACAATCGAGGTACAGTTAACAGTAAGAGTTGAGCTTTATGAATATGCCGTTGAAAATGTTTATATAGGTAGGATAACAAGAAGCGAATTATAAAAAAAAAATTGAAGTGGGCAGGATTATTGATGTTTGTATTAACCTGTTAATAAGCTGTTGTTATCGAGATAAAATTAAATCTATCGAATAAGAAATTTTGTTTGTCACATCTAGCGTTCCATCATTGAATGACCAATTCGAATCTCATGTAGAATGTCGAAGTATAACCAGTAGAACTTATCACAAGCAACGATTCCCTTGTGTCGAAGCATGTTGGTGACGTCATCCTCGAATCATACGACATAGTATACTATACATAGTTTTGGTGAAGTAATAGTGTGATTTCTTCCAATTAGACGACAAGGACTGGCTGAGTTGTGGTAAAAGTGCAACAGGTTAGTCCTGTAGTGTAGAACACTGTACGTCAATGTTTTTTTTTTCACCCGTCGTCTGTATGGCATGATGGTATTTCCATAGGTTTTTTTTTTTAAAAATATTTTTAGGTAATTTATATTCTAATTTAAAAAAAATATTGTTATTTGGTTATAGTTTCTTCGTTGCGTTTGTAGTCTTATGGTTGTTTTTTGAAAACGTTTTAAAATGCGACACTGCTTATTTTTTTTATTTTTGTAACATTATTGCACATATTGCATTTCGAATAAATAAAAAAAAAACATCTCAATGAAATTATTCAGGCTATTAGATAACAAAAAAAAAACAAAGTAGAGTTATAAATCTTAATTAAGCACTTTTTTTCCTATAAACAAAAACACTGTATCTACCAATAATTTAGTATTACCAACTCTGACACGTGTGAGGACGAGCAGTGTAGTACAATACTAACAAAAGCCTTTGTATGTCCAGGGGGAGTGTACGTGGACAGTGACACCGGGCTCGAGTCCATGTCGTCGGCGGAGGCGGGAGCGGCGTGCGGGGGCGGGGGCGGGGGCGGGGGCCGGGGCGAGCTCACCGCTCGCGACGCCGAGATGCTGCGACAAGAAGTGTGCCGCCTCAAGAACGACAAGCTTGACCTACTCAAGCAGAATATTGTAAGGATCCATAGACTCGATATTAATCTTATCCAGTAATGTAGGTGTTATTGATCTATACTTTACGTGTGCTTCTCCTTTGAGACTCGTATTCTTGGGAAAGAAAAGTTTACTGTTTTAGCGACATGTGTTTCTGTTGTGGGGAAACAATTTGTGTGTAAAACATGTTGCCAGTAACACAAAATAAGTTGCTGCAACATTGTTGCGTGACTTTTGTTTACCTTGAATTCGGGACTTTAGCCTATATTCTTTAACCTAACCAGCGCATCTGGCTGTCCGCTTGAAAATTAAATGTGACTAACAAGAAGCCTGTTTCTAGCTTACATACATTACATACCATCACGCCTGTATTCCTCGAAGGGTTAGGCAGAGGTGTAACAATGTACACTACAACTAGATAGTTGCGTTAGTTACAGATGTAGGTCATACAAATTTTTGTTCCGTGCGGGAATCGAACCCGTGACATGCAACGCAGCAGCCTATCGCTCGGCCACTGTGCCACCCGGGTTGCCAATCTCAATTCTCTCTTCTTCGAATCTTGGATACCGTTATAACTAGCTAGTGAAGGCTAAACGGCTTACTGCTATCTAAAAAAGGATTCAGTTAAAATGCAAGACCTACAGTTCTAATATTTTATTTTCTTTTACAGACATGGCAAAACGAGATCAAATGCCTACGTGAAAAGGAGATGTCGCTACAAGCAGAGTTGAACTCTATGTCCAGGGAAATGCGGAGGCTTCGGGAACAACAAGTCACCACCATCCCCAACCCTTCAACACACGATTCTACCGCTTAAAAACAAATCCTATCGGATTGTAATAAAGTCTTATTTAAAGTACACATGTACGACATTCACATGATTCCACCGCTTTAACCTATCTTGAACTTTATGACCTTTTAATAAGGTCCTGTACTTGTGTATGCAACTTTTTGATGACTGCTGCGGAAGAGATCTGATTTTTAGAAATGACCAAGTAAGGTAATCTGGGATAAAGGAGCGTTTTGCTAAACGAATGTTTTAGTAGTAGTTACTAGATGTCGCTACTGAATATATATGTATGTTGCTTTCTTTACTATGCACATTGTAGCGAGACCCTTTTATGTGCAATATTGTGTTCTTATATCTAAACGACTGTGCTATTTCAAAAAAGTTCAATTGCATTGTTTAATTGTTAAATTTTTATTGTAGACAATTCTTCGTATTGAATAATGCTATTTACTCAGTTTTGAAGTTGAACAGTCCTTTGCAATACAAATATTGATTATGTATAGTAGCAAAACTATTCCTTATATATTTATTTACCTGTAGATATGTCCCAGTTTCATATATTAGTAATATTGAATTACTTCTTAGGTCGTGGCTTGACTGACTATTAATGAGAAATGCTAAAACTTCGACATAATATAACAATTCTATAGTTAATTAGAGAGAATATGATTCGAATCTTTTTATATGTTGTTATACCAAAACTGAATTGTTAATGTCTAATGTTAAGCTACTCGCTTTTTGTAAATGTTGTGATAACCTGGCTTACTCGAGACATAAATAGTTCTAAAATCATTTTATATTACGTATTACACATTGTGTTTCATACAAATTTATTCCGGGTAGACCATACCGCTTGTGTTCTTTAGAGAATTGTTTCTCGCGCAAAATCATTATTTACTTTCCCATTAGTAAGTAGAGATATATCTCTTAGAATCCTTCGTCGCAGTCTAGAGTGCTTCTTTTGTAAACCCTTTGATTGATAAAAAAGTTACAATTCAAGTTAATTTTTAATTGTAAGTAAATGTGATTAACTACATCACGTTTAATTAATAAATGAATGCAAGGTTAAAGGGGGTTCATTAATAAAATAAATACTTTGATTTAATTAGAGGAGCATTCATAGACTGATAATATGATTTCTTCAATGTTCATAGCAACATTAAACGGAATTTCACGTACTAGAAACTAGATGACAAAAATAACGGTACCTACTAAATTAAGCCTTGAATTATCTAGTAGAAAGCCTATATACATAATTGTGGTGCATTAGAGAAAAAAATATAATTAAAATGAATCTTATAATATTTACGTTAGATATTTGAATTTGTGTGGAAATATCCCAGTACAGTTTGATTTTGTATGTAGCGTTTCTACTGACAATGCAATTTTAGTTCCGTTCCGCTTAATATTACATTGATAGCCTTACTACATAGACTAATCTTACAAGAACTGTTTGTTAATCTGCCATCTTTGTCCACTTAGTTCGATCTAGAACTTTAGAAAGAGACAAACATATTTTCGTAACTTTACTTATTATATGAGCGTTGTAGGTAAGGCTATTTCTTTATTAGTTTACGATATAAGTTCACCAGTTATTGTAAATATATTGTATACTGGTCTTAGGCTATTTGATTAAACAGTATTTTTCTTTTAATTTATGCTTCGATATAAGTTTCGTTTCTCGAGTGCATTGAGGTTGAATAATGTTTTGTTGTTTATAATTAATATTTTATACCAAAGTTAACATTCCCCACTAAATAGTTTAGAGTTTTTTTATATAATTATTACCTTAAAGTGAACCAGTATTTGTAACGTTTCAACTGACGGAACACGCTAACATACTTCTAAGTTTACATTTAAAATTTTCTATTAAATGTAATCATTTAGATTTTTGTTCGACTGTTGATTATTATAAGTTGTTTGAAACCAACTGTTGATTCGTCTTCACTTAGACTTAAACCAAATATTGAGCGCGGAGCGTTAGAGGAAATAGTTTATAATTATAAAAGATACCTATTGAAATATATGAATAGTTAATACTAAATAAGTAATGTTGTTTTATTAGAACATCCTTAGATGAACTGCAACCGCCATTCAGCAGTTAAAATTGTCACATTTTTTAAAAACGTTGCCCCACACTAGGAATTTCTCCTGTATCGTGGGTGCGTTTACAAACATATAAACTCACATACACAAACAGCCAGACCCGAAACAACTATCTGTAGGCCATACAAATATTTGTTCCGTGCGGGAATCGAACTCGTGACACGCAGCGCAGCAGCCAATCGCTCAGCCACTGCGCCAACCAAACGCCACCATCTTGGCGGTATTGTTGTCATCTATCAAAAACTTGACTAAACCCAACGATTTTTTATGAATAATTTAAAAAGTCATGAGATACTGAGACAGTATAAGTTGTTAAATTTTACAAACATCCGTCAATCATTGCAATTTACACCCTAACTCCATAATAATAATGAAAATACTATATTATTTTGACACGATTTAAAAACGACATCTCTGTTGATTTGGTCAAAGCCACCCAACCAAGTAAAACGGCTGATTCAATGTAATTGACGTACTCTGCTTCACCGAATCCGCAGTAGATACCAACATTAACGTTTGATAGATGGCGCTGTTCGATGATTGCATAAACAGCGCCACCTGTGTGTAGCAACAATAACTACCTTTCTCGCTTTGCTAGGTCTGCAAAATGCAAAGGTACGAATCGTTTGCAACGCCAAAGGAAGTGTCGAGAGGATAGGTAGAGGGCTATTTTACAAAGTATCTAACGACGCTAGTTTGAGCTTAAATAAAGGAAAAAGAACTAATTTTAAATAACTCACTACGCTTCACAAATTAACATCAGCCACAAGGCCAGTGACCATTAGGGCTCCTCTCTATGGGTGCTTGAAAATGGACGGCGTCACTGACAACAGCCTAGACTGCGGTGGCGAGATTATCTGAACGCGTACTAAGAGGGCTGATTCAAGGTGGAGAGGAAAAAGAGTTCATGGAAAGATTTGGGAAGACCTTTGCCCAGCTGTGGGATAGCGTAGTTTAGGAAAAAACATAACTATCCTGTTGACTAAAAGTTGTATTAAAAATTGTAAATACGCACCTAACTATATTCTTAGACTCTTATGACTTAGTCCACCTACTTTATAAATATCTCTATCAATGCTTTTAATAAGTCTACCAACAAAATATGTTCAAAACCAATACATTTGAGACACCATGATTGGTATTTAAACAAACAATTTTACTGCAAGCTAAACTAGCGCTGGTGTATTCTGTAAAAATCTGAATAGACTGGTTGATCTAATGACAGCTCACCTCCGACTCACTTTACCTAAACCCACAGAGGTCATTTTTAGGGTTCCGTAGTTCTGACAAGAAACCCTTATAGTTTCGTCATGTCCGTCTGAGACCGTTAGTATTAGAAAGCTGTAATTTTGTAAGTGTGTATATCAATTACGCCGACATAGTAGTAAAATACAATTTTGGTTTTTTTTAGGGTAATTCTCTTACATTTGAGGTGGGGATGAATATTTTTTTCGTCGTCTACCCTGTCGTGTGGGGTATCATTGAATAGGTCTTCTAAAATGATTTGGGGGTTGATAAAATATTTTTTTCGATTTAACGCTCCATTGACGTAATATTAAACTTTAAAGTGCAATTTTTTTACAGTAAGGCGTCCCCCCCCCCCCTTCTTATAGTTAAACTACTGACTTGAAAAATCTGGAAAAATTCACGATGATAGTGCATTTCATGAACTTTAAAGGAAAATTGTAGCGGTTAAGATAACTTTATTAGTTAAGCAGTAATAGTCATTGAACTTGGGTGTTGGATAATTTTTATGAAATACACAATCCTTAGCATTAATCCTTTAAAGTGACTAAGATGAAGTATTTGATTATTTGTAAGTAAAGACTTGCATTGAAAAACAAAACAAGAAGTTAAAAAACATAATAAATTATTGTTGTTATTTTAACCTATTTACCATTACTTATATATTCAGAATTAACCCATATCATCCCAGTGTTCCATTTTTGAAACGGTTACTTTTTTATTTTTTTATTATAATTTTTGAACGCATTTTTAAATTAGTGTTTTTCAAAAATGGAACACTGGGATGATATGGGTTAAGAACAACAGCATCGTACTATATTGTGATAATGGGCTACTACGGAACCCTACACTGTGCGTGCCCCGACGCGGACTCGGCCTGTTTTACAGAATACTACTCCAAATGTGATGATAGAGTAGGTATCTAAAACTCACTACACCTGGTTTCACCACTGCACTGTTGTAGTCTACTTCCTACGTATAACTCTTTTGCATACAGCACTAGAATATTATGTTGATAGGTTATAGAGCTCAGTCTCTTGTTAGCTCACCTGGGATTCTTGAGCTACTTACCTACCTACTTCACTAAGTAACAAGTAACTTGCGGAACTGTTACTTTTTATGGTTTTATTCTGCTTGTTACTCAGAGTAAAAGGTAAAGTTGTAGGTAATATAAAGCCAGGGAACCCTTAAGCGATGTTAATGTCTGTAGTAATGTACCTACCTACCTAGGCATGTAGGTACTGTTCTTGACAATAAAAGTGACAATTGTCGATATTTTTTCATACTTTCGGGAGAGTATTACTCCACCGTTTGACATTGTACATCCAAAATTAAACATGATATCGTTTTGTGTCATTATTTAGTTTGTTTGTACGGACACAAAATAGTAAAATAAAACGCCAATAAAAAGTTATAAGCCAACAAACATTCGTTTTTTTTGCTAATTTTAACGCAACTTTGGACGCAAAAGTGATAAGTAATATTTTCAAAGCATTCTTGTTTAAAAGAGGATTTTAAAAAATATGAAATTTATGCCCCCGATTTCTGAAACAACACTTTAAGTTTAAGTCGTTCTTAAATGTATGTCTGTCGCTTCAATACACTTAGAACTGACAGAGATAGCATAAGACTTAAAGGTGACTTGAAATTGAGTTGCGTTTCAGAATTTGACCGTTAACGTCTGTAATCACTGTACAAGTGATCGAGGTATTGTGTTAGCGGGGGTCTAGTGACAGGGTTCCGTTGGCATGATACGGAACCCTAAAAATGAGACTTCGATTCCTGAGTATCTAAACGTGTTTGCAACAACTAATTTAGCTAACACTCCTGAACTCAGATAAGCTTGAGTCAATGTTGTCCCGCTACAAACCAATAAAAACCCATTTCTTCGACCAATTCAAGATTCTCCATTACATAAAATTGGCTGTCTAAGTTCAAAATTGCTTGGCTCACGTTTTCCTTTTAATATGACAAGATTGTGGGCAGAAGTACCTCAATCATAACTGAATTGTACCTTCGGTTCTTGTCATAGTTATTGAGTTACGGTTGCAGCCTTTACTGGCAGGACGCTTTGTTTGTTCCCACTTTAGTATTCATTCTCGTTTGTCGTATTTTGAATCTAATTACTTTAAAAGAGTTTACTTAACTGAAATAAACTTTGCAGACTGTAGAAAGTCTGACGATTTTGCGATGTAAAAGAAAGTTAGGTAATTATAATCTTGGTTAACTTGTTAGCTAATCCTTTGAAATTTGTCTATAATTTTTGATTGAAAAAACTTTTTAAACAAAAGGAGGTCGGAATTTGTTATAAGGTGGGCGAAGTTGTGCTGACCAAATACCAAAGGGAAGATTGTCTTTACGGGGTTTTTATCGAATAACCGTGGACATTCTAAACCTGAAAGGAAAGATACACATTTCATTGTCAGAATTAAGCGCTGCATGGTGGTGCGTCGTGTGAATCTTTTCGTGTAGTAAATAAAGGTATATCTTGAGTCCATGTGCGCGCAGCGCTGCGTCGCGTCTCTGTGTGAACTGACCCTTACTCTGTAATGATATATTTTGTAACATTAAGGCGCTCGTTGTTCGAATAAAATATGACGTCACGGATGGCGCAGTGGCTGAGCGATTGCCTGCTGCGCTGCATGTCGCGGGTTCGGTTACCGCACGGAAGAAATATTTGTCTGACTTACAGATAATTATAATTGTTCTGCGTCTAACTGTATGTGAGTTTATATGTTTGTAAAAGGACCCACGATGTAGGAGAAATAGTGTGGATCAACATTTTTAATAATAAGACTCATAAAATAAACAAACACCTACCTAAGTATATATATATAGGTATACAAACCAAAATAACAAGAACATACCATCACGCCTGTATTCCCCGAAGGGTTAGGCAGAGGTGTACCAGTGTACACCCATAGTTCGCCGGTATTTTAAGGTCCCATGTAATAGGGGGCGACCCTATTGCCATTAAATTGGGTACAAATCCTAACTCCGAGTTGGTACTGACAATTTCACAGAAAAACCCAATAATACTTTTTGCTAAACCTAAGTATTTATATACATATATATTTACCGTACGAGTCACGTAAAATAATTTTCAGGAGCATCCCAACCATTCTGAATGTAGTGTAGGTACCTATTTACTTACATAAAAGCTTTCAAGTTGTGTTGTATAAATTGAATCCATTCCGCCCAATTCTGTTTACTCTCATTTCTTTACTCAGACCTGATAAATCCCAACGTTGAATGCAACATTTGCTTTTTTTAAAAGGTTAACGCCCTTTCATCTGTACGCTTATGCCTAGGGTTTTGTCTTATTTAAATATGAGACCTATAATAATATTCTCAAACCTTAACAAAAGATCAGGCTGTTGTTCTGTGTAAAATAAAAATAATTTAATAATATTTTAATCTTTGCCAAGCTAAAATATCAAAAAGTTAGAGATTGAAAAGCCAAGCTTAGTGCATTATGTTTTTTAAGTATAACGGCTAGTATTTTATTTTTGTATTTAACAAAATAATCTAAGCTTGGTAAAATTGGTATTTTACCAGTGGAATAATTTTATTCCACTGCAGAGAAAAGGCATCTAGGTTTCCTCAAGAAGTTTTGCTTTATCGATGTCAGTAATATCCAATCGTCCAAGACAAACTTAAAATGTACATAATTATGAATGATTGTAATTGTGAATAATTATAAAAATGCCATCTTGCTATTTGTCCGGTATCGAACTCGCAACCTCATACATAACTGAAGTATGCCTTAACCACTGGGCCATATTTTAAATAAAAAAATAAGGCTAAACTTAAACAGAATTTTATTATTATCATAATTTATGATTTACGTCGCTTCTTTTACTAAAAAAGGAAGCGTTGAAATGGCATTTATAAAAGCAATATATTAAAAATAAAACTAATAACGTGGGGTTTGCAAAACGATAAAACACTTAATCAACATATATAGCACAAACTGTTATGAAATTACTTTTAAAATAACGTAATGTTCGTATCAAAAAGTTAAAATGTCTTTCGAAAAAAAAAATATTATAAAACCGATCAAATCAAATCAATTTATTTGCAGATTATCGTTGTCCACCAAATTGCGTGTTTAGACACTAGAATATTGCCGTGTCGACGGCGCGTTCGTTTTCCACGCGCGCCTCAAAGAGATGTCAGCATACAGAAGGGGCCACTGAGGGCCGATGCCTGCCGGGGCTGCGGGTTGTTCGTAAGAGATACCGCGCAAGGGCACAAGAAGGAACACAGGTGGGTTTTCGTCAGTAAAAGTCTGACACTCCCTCCAGCCCCGCCTAGGGCGGGAGAAGTTATTTGATGATTTCCCACCCAAAAAAAAAAGACACTAGAATATTAATGAGATTCTATTTTGTGGTGTTTACAATACCATGTACGTTGTTTAACATTTTACAATGACAGTAAGTTAAACTGCATACCATCGCGCCTGTATTCCCCGAAGGGTTAGGCTGAGGTGTAACAATGTACACCTGTTCGCCGGTATGTTTAGTCCCATGTAATAGTGGGCGAGCTTATTGCCATTAACTGGGCACAAATCCTAACTCCGAGCTGCTACTGAGAATTTCATAGAAAAACCCAATAACACTTTTTGCTCGACCTGGGAATCGAACCCAAGACCTCTAGCCTCTCTCCACTAGGCTACCGAAGCAGTTAAGTTAAACTGTTGCATGGCTATTTAAAATCAAACAGACTTTCTCTTCCGTTTTGTCAGCTGAGATATCGGTGTTTAAAACATAATTATCTCTATTATTATATAATCTCTTATTATTGTATATGATACTCAGATTCATGAGGAATATAGTATAGGCTAAATAACATCACGCTACCAACCTATGGGAGCGGAGAAGTAATCGAACAAAAAACAAACCATCCAACGAAGTCGCAAGCAGAAGCAAGTTATTTAGATAAAACAATATAACAGATTTAGTACAAAGAATGCAGATAAAAAAAAAAAACAAAAGAAGCCAGTTTAAACAAAAATACATTTTGTTTTGCAGAAAAATTGGATCAGTCAACTGAATAAGAAAAATATCAAACTATTTCTTTTTTTACAAAAAAAGAGTCCAATTAGCTCCGCCATCTTAGCTAAGCTTCACCTTAGCGTTATTTTTCAAAGAACGAGGTGATGTTGTTATAACATTCAAGTTTTTACTTGTTTTTGTAAAGGTGAATATACACCGAGCAATTTTCTCAAGCACATCCATGTACAAACGAAACAAAACTAACGTTCTTACGAATGGTACAAAATAAACAAAAGCTCATATACAGAACAATTTTCTTGTAATGTTTCTGCAAATGCTCGATGTGCGTAGCATTTATTTATTTAAGCTTTATGCAACCAAAAAGTACAAAAGCAGACTAAATGGCTAAGGCATTCTTTACCGCTCAACCAAAGGTAGAGGGAAGGGACAACATGTCAGGTAAAAAATATTATCGGAGAGTAAAACAACAAAATCATAGATTTAAAAAAGAATAATCTTGTCTGCTGTGCGACTACTTATTTATTTATTTATTTATTTATTAAAACTTTTTGCACATAATGTAAATAATACATTGTACAAAGGCGGACTTAATGCCTTTGGCATTTTCTACCAGTCAACCTTAGGGTGATGCAGAGACAAAACATAGTAGGTGCAAGAAACAGAAAGTTTCCAGGAATAAAATATAATAAATACATATATACATACATACAAACAAAATATACAGAGTAGAGAAAGCCAAAAAAAAATACATAGGTAAAGAAATATAAGAAACTAATTGTGAGACGAGTCTGCCAACTTCATAAGCAAGTGTTCACGAGCTTTTACTTTGAATACTTGTATCTTAGCTCGATGAAATGTTACACAAATTTAATCTTTGATTTGTAAAATCAAGTAGTAATAAAGCGTCTTATGTCGAGCACAATGTTCGGTTCGTCAGAAGGTGACGCATTACACCGGTGCAAGTAAATGCTCAAGTGTATACTCAACTTTACGGTTTATACCTAAGACGCCGACAAGCTGGCTGTGTAGTTACTATTCTAATAGAATTCTGTTTGTAAGCGATTCGTGGAATATGGGTTTTATTTGATCTGTATTATTTGGAAGACGTGATTCAATTGTGAGGTTTAAGGTTATCTAATATAATTATTTTTATCTTTGCTGAAATAGTTTTTTTTTTACCTATCTATTTTGTATTTTTTGTGGTAATCCTTGTTGGCCGTCTGAAAGTCAGTTAGACTTAGAATTGCATCCCACTTACAATTCTAGTAAGTACCGTTAATTTTGAACGGGATTTAAAATCCAATCTTACTACTTCTATAAATGCGAAATTAGTTTGCATGGATACGGCACACGGCACAATGGCTTAATGGAATTGGATGAAATTTGTCGCAAATATAGGTAATGCAATACCACAGGCTACTTTTTATCTCGAAAAAATGTAGGAAATCGCGGGCGGAAGCTAGTGCTGTATATGTTTGGAAAAAATATATTTCCTTTACAACGCAAAGATTGTTGAAATGATGGAAAAGGATTCTGAGTGTTATGAATAGTTTCTTTTAATGCTGGTACAATTTATTACCTACTACTTTCCAAGACACGTATGACGCGTTGGCTGTTGAGCTGCATCTCGCGGGTTCGATTTCTGCAAGGAACAAATATCTGTATGGCCTACAGGAAATTTCTTTGGGTCTGGCTGCAGTGTGTGATTTTATAAAAATGCTCCCACGATGCAAAAAAAAATTGTCAAAGTTTGTTAAAAGCAAATTAAGTCTTAAGGCCTTATGAAAGATGAACAGGTGAGAAGATAAACAGTCTTGTAATTTTAGTTTTCTTCGCACTAGGTATGTCAAATACGCGTAGGTAGGCATTATCCAACCTTTAGTCGTGATTAGATTATGTTAGTTGAATTATTTCGTACGTTGGTCTGGCATATGTCACTGAATTTAATTGTATTATTAGATCTACCAATTAGTTATATTCCGCGTCACACAATGTCTTTGTAAACATCATTTCATAATTAGGTACAGGGTGCGAAATTTAGAAATAACTTTCATTACAGAAAAAGCAAATATCATTTTTTGAGTTTCATTATTAGTTAGATTTACCCACGATTTCGTTCGTCTGAATAGCGGTTATCACGGGTTTCTTTTTGGCGGGAAAGTAATTCCTATTCTAAAAAAAAACTAAGGCTTAGTTACTTCTTATAGCATCAGCTATCTGCCAGTGAAAGTCCTGTCAAAATCAGTCAGCCGTTTCGGAGATTACCTTGAGCAAATACACCGATGAAAATAAATGATATTTTCGTTTGAGTACCGTGTAAAGATTTATATTTATTTGCATAGTTTAACATTACAAATAGACATTTCACAGTTATTGGTATAACACACGACTTATTGTTCAGTGCTATGCGACACGTGCTTGTATCTGCTATGTAATGCTCGTTTTTATAACTGCTAGGCTGTAGCCAAGGTTCTACTGAACTTAGAAATAAACTACTCTTAACAATGCAACATTTTTATTTTAGAAAACACAAAATTAAAAAATTTAGTTAACCCCCGACAGAAGAAAAAAATCACTACCGCAGCTAATAAAAGAACAGATAACTTTGAAACCGCTAAATCGATGAATCTAAGAACACTCCTGACTGATTAACCTTTCAAACACAAAAAACAAACTCAAAATCAGTTCATGCGTTCGGGAGCTACGATGCCATAGACACACACACACACAGACACATCTTTTGAACAAATCTTGTCCTGACAAATACAAACAACTAAAGGAGACATAGCTAAATGATTTTGATACATACATATTTAGGTCGTTATAAGTTTTTTTATGAGTTTTAAGCTTTACATTTTATGAACACAGAATTAGAAACTCCTACTTCATATTCATGAGAATTATGATTTATAAACGCTAGTCCAAAGTAATACTATAAAGAGAAAATACATCTGTTTTTGTTTGTAATGGATAAAACACTACTACGTAACCAAAACGGTGAATTATCAGCGAGTAACATAGATTATATTTTATAAAAAAATGCCTCGTAAAACTGCCTCGTTGGCCTAGTGGTCCTAAGCGTGACTGCTACGCTAGAGGTCTTGGGTTCGATTAACAGGTCGAGCAAAAACTGTTATTGGGTTTTTCTATGAAATTCTCAGTAGCAGCTCGGAGTTAGGATTTGTGCCCGGTTAATGGCAATAGGCTCGCCCCCTATTACATGGGACCTAAACATACCGGCGAGCTGTGGGTGTACATTGTTACACCTCTGCCTAACCTTACGGGGAATACAGGCGTGATGGTATGTTATGTGTAAAAAAAATTGGGGCTCCGACACGGAAGAAGCCACAAGCAAAAGCTAGTCCATCATAACTGCAGTTACCAAGTAAGTGAGGCACGTACTACGGCTCATATCTCAAATGTTATAGTCCCTTTGTTGCCTTAAGCTAAGACACATTTCAGCACCGTACTCTGTACAATAAACAGAAGTCTAGCAAAGCTGGGATCTACATTCACGCAAGTGACTCCAAACAAAGTTGGAATTAACCTTAGAGCATTTAATTTTCCCGTGGATTTTAACTTAGTTAATGATTTATCATCGCGGTTTCTCACGTAGCCTTTCACAAACATACTTAAGTCGGGATTTGTCGTCTTATTATGTTATAAGGAAGGTTGAAAATTCTTGGTTGAAACGTGTGAGAATTTGCAGACTGATCTTTAACCACCGACGCAAAAACGACGGGGTGTTATAAGTTTGACGTGTCTATGTGTGTGTGTCTGTCTGTGTCATCGTAGCTCCCGAACGCATGAACCGATTTTGATTGAGTTTTTTTGTTGTTTGAAAAGTATAATAGTCGGGAGAGGGTGTAGCGGTTAATAAAATATCTTTTATTGCTTGTCAGAATATTATAAGGTGATGACATACCATGGCTTAAAACTAGGCACTATTATGGACTCTGTAAGGCACAGCTATATATATGAATATGTATTTAAAAAAAAGTACTAATATAATAAAGCTGAATAGTTTTTTTTGTTTTGTTGTTTGTTCAAACGCGCTAATCTTTTTGTAAATAATATCCAAATTCATGAGGAATAGTATAGATAGATTATACCTACCTATAACATCACGCTATAACCCACGGGAAAGTAAAATTGCAGGGTATTGCTAGTTACGATGCTATTAAAATTTTAATTAAATATTTATTTTTGAGTTTTTTTTTTTCAAAGTACAGTTACTGTTTAATAATTAATGTTTAATTTTATCGAAGTGTTCGTTACACTCGTTAAATTACAATGATTAATTATTAATCATTGTAATTTAACGAACACTTCGATAAAATCTTTAATAAACGTTGAGTAGTTGTGTCCCAGTGGAAATTAAAAAAGCATAAAAAGTTTCATGAGGTAATGCAGCAATGGATAGGTGGAACATATTGTTGAGTATATAGATTCTCGATGCCTTCCTACATCATACGCGAAATTTGTGTGACGAACGAAATGAGTGTCCATGGAGTGTCTTTCTTGTTCTTCTCCATAGAGACCTACGCTATGGAACGTGCAACTAGCTTCAACTTTTAATTGTAACTTCCTGACAATTCAATTCAAGTCTAATTGAAATAAATGCTTTGGCTTTAAATTTGTGTGTGTAAACTAGCTGCGACGTGTACCACTTTAAATTGCTTTTTAATCCTGTCAGAAAGTAGTTATTAAGTGGATTTTATATAGCCAGTCTTGTGCTACAATAAATCTTAAATGTACTGCGTCGTGCTGTCTGAAAATTTTCCGCATCAGGATAGAGAAACTCAGTTTCATTTTGTATGAAAATGAAAATGGACCTTATTTCCATTTCTATACAAACAAAAATTAACAAGTTTCCTGACGGTAGGCACCCACCTCCGTCTCGTAATTTTATCTATACAAATAAATAAAATAAAGTATCTGTTTGTAATTTTAAAATAACACTAAATGCATATATGTGTACCGTTCATTTTTCATTCATTAATTCATAAATCATGCCATCACACCTGTATTCCCCGAAGGGTTAGGCAGAGATATAACAATGTACACCCACAGTTCGCCAGTATGTTTATGTCCCATGTAATAAGGGGCGAGCCTATTGCCATTAACCGGGCATAAATTCTAACTCCGAGCTGCTACTGAGAATTTCATAGGAAAACCCAATAACACTTTTTGCTCGACCTGGGATTCGAACCCAAGACCTCTAGCGTAGCAGTCGCGCTTAGGACCACTAGGCTACCGAGGCAGTTCAATTCATAAATTTCCCAAATATATGTATTATATTTTTAATATATAATATATATTGGGCTCGCCTTAATAGAGGCGGTAAGTCTCCTCTTTGAGGAGTGGCTGAAGAGGCGCCACGGCGCCCTCACCTACCGCCTGACGCAGGTCCTCACCGGACACGGGTGTTTCGGAAGGCACCTGCACCTCATAGGGCGGGAGGAAACGTCCGGGTGTCACCATTGTGTGGATCGCCCCGAGGCTACGGTGGACCACTCCGTGGCGGTGTGCCCCGCTTGGGCGGAGCATCGCCGAGTCCTCGTGGCGGCCATCGGCGGCGGTGAATTCTCGCGCCCGGCCCTAGTGCAAGCCATGGTCCGGAGCGAGAGGGAATGGGATGCAGTCGCCTCCTTCTGCGAGCCAGTAATGCTTGAGAAGGAGGCGGCGGGACGGCTGAGACAGAGGTTCTCGCGTCCCAGCCGCCGCGGTAGACGCTCCGGACGTCGGGAGCCGCGAGACGACTCCCGGCCACGGTGAGCAATGGGTAGCTCACCGTCCTTACGTTGCATAACGACAGGCCGTGTCGACGGCGCGTTCGTGTTCCACGCGCGCCTCAAAGACATGTCAGCAAAAGGAAGGGGCCACTGAGGGCCGATGCCTGCCGGGGCTGCGGGTTGTTCGTAAGAGATACCGCGCCCCCGGAACGCAAAGGGCACAAGAAGGAACATGGGTGGGTTTTAGTCAGTAAAAGTCTGACACTCCCTCCCGCCCCGCCCAGGACGGGAGAAGTTATTTGATGATTTCGAACCCCCCAAAAAAAAAAATGTATTTAATATATTTATTATATTTTTTTATTTGTCTGTCTTTTTGTCCCGGCTAATCTCCGAAACGGTTGAATCGATTTTGACGGGAATTTCACTAGCAGATAGCTAATCTTATAAGGAGTAACTTTTATTTTAGAAAAATAATAACGGTTAAATAATACCTGTGTTAACCGAAATTTATGCGAACAAAGTAATGGGCGTAAGCTAGTTTTTTAGTAGGTATCTCTTTGTTATAAAATGGAGTTGAAAACTTTTCAAATTCCAGGAAAGATTTTTGCATTCAAAAACTTTATGTTGTTCATTTTGGAGTTTATGTCGCTCCCCTGCTGTCTTTTTATGGGTGAAAACAGCCATTTATTATATAGCCCATAGCCCCATGAGGCACAATAAAAAACGACCTACATTTTTGAAATATGGTATTATGCAAATAAGTTCAGTAATTGGCGTAAACGCAGCAATTAATATTAATGAACATACCTATATTCAAGGGTTAAAACTTGGTACATGATATTGGGTTTCACATGGAGGTTGCGGGTTCGACACCGGTCAAGTTTCAATGTGACTATCTAAATTCATATTCACTTTCTAAGATTATGTTGGACACCGCTGATATTGGTGTAGGAAAACGTCGTGAGGAAACCTGAATTTATAGTAAATACTAGCAACCTGCCCGCGACATCGTCCGTGTAGCTTATTTCACCCGCGCTAAGTCACGTCTTTCGTTACTGCTCCGCTCCCGTGGGTCATAGCGTGATGCTATATAGCCTATGTTACTCTGGAGTAATGTAGCTATCTATTGGTGAAAAAATTGTTAAAATCGGTCTAGTATTTTCGAAGCCCATTCGTTACAAACAAACAAAAAAATCCTTCCGCTTTATAACATTAGTGTAAATATTAGTATAGGCAAGTCTGCAAAGCAAAGACCCCTTCTTATACAAAGAAGGTACGAGCATTGATCACTAAGCCTATTCGAGGTGGATTGGCGATTTAAATGGTAGATGTCAGTGATGGTCAAGATAAAGTGACACATTACATGTACCAGAAACAATATTTGCGTAACATCAACTATTATCGTCGACAAATATAGGTTATTTAGAAAGTTCTTATCTGTTCCGGGCTGACTGTCCCGGCCGTCAACCCTTGTCTAGCTCGCCACTTAGCGATGTAATTATTTGTAGCTTTTCAACTTGAACTAAAACCCTCAAAGTGCCTAAAATTACTTGGGAAGTTGAATATCTATTTAAATGGAGATATCTTCCTAAGAGTTGATGGAAATCTGAAATTGATGAGAAAACTTTGTTTAAATATCCGATATTTTACTTAACTTAGTTTGTTTTATAATAGTACCGTAGTACGCACAATTTAGTAACTTGTACACCTACATGAGATTGTAAAAGTTTCCTATAAGAGTTTCATTTCTCGGTACGTCACTAAAAAAAAAACGGTAAAATGCACGTCAAAGTTCGTAGTTTTCCGTTTCTTCAAAGGAAGATAGCTACGAGAAGTGAATTTTAAATTGGATTCGCTGAAAGTGTGGAGTTATGAAAGTGCAATGCAATTTGTTTTGTAAGTGAGCGCGGTATTTTAAGTTTAATAATATTTTTAAAGAATTTATCGTCTATTTACAAACGCTCTGGAAAAATATAAGACTTGTATACAAACCAACAACTTAGAAAATAAGATTTATAAGTTTGAGTTGGTTCCATATTCCCTTTAATTACAAAATAAGATAAACCCCGAAGTCTATCAACACACTTTTGAAGATTAAATAAATGTAACACATACATGCCATCACGCCTGTAATCTCCGAAGTGTTAGGCTGAAGTGTACCAATGTACACCCACAGTTCGCCGGTATGTTTAGTTCCCATGTGTTAGGAGACGAGCTTATTGCCATTGACCGGGCACTAATCCTAACTTTGAGCTGCTACTGAGAAATTGAGAATTTCATTAGAAAACCCCAATAACACTTTGCTCGACCTTCAAAGCAGTTTCATATATAAATAAATAAAATTAATGTAATAATTAAATATACTTACCCCTATTAATGTCATGAATATAATATACCTAGTATTTTTATTCTTAGTACTTTATAAAAGACTTGCGTGTCACGAGCCTCTAAAAAGGAATCTACGCAAGCCCGCATGCATCTCCGACACTAATTTGTAAGGTACCTCTCAGGTAAACGGTCAGCTAAAATCACGATACGAAGAGGCGTGCATTTTTTAAGATATATGTACAATTTAGACCTATATTTACTGCGTAAAAGGTACATAATTCAGTGACAGAATTCTAATAGCTGACCTTTATTGAGCTAGTTTGGAGTTCGTTATGTCTAATTTGGGAATAGTGTTGTAATAAATATGTATTTCAGTATCCTAGGGGATGACTATCGACGTACAAACCGTTGCATAATAAAAGAAAGAACAATAATTGCGTGGAAATATATGCTTAAATAATTTGAGTTTTCTGGCCACTTAATTACTACCAAGTAGGTATCGATGTGGCAAAATTAGGAAGTTTGTAAAATTAATTCTGGAACTCGGTTATTGAGAAATTTTTTACCGGGTTTTAGTTACATAGGTAACAAAACTTCGACGCGGATCAAGCGTCAAGTGTACCAGGCTTCCGACTTATGGTAGCAGAGGGAACCGCCCTTTTTTGTAAAAAAAATAATTAAAGGTACTTAATCGATAAACCTCATTGCCTAAGTCCATATCGTCTTGCTTTGATCACTCAGTTATGAAAGAACTTTACTTTAACGAATAACAATCGAATTAACCGTTATGGTTAGTTGATTTATTTATTTATTTATATAACAGCTTATAACCATCATTACAGGGTTTACCCTAAAACGACAGTTAAGAACTTGGTGTCAGTGATGTCCAAGATAAACTAAGAAAAAACATAAAATTAAAAAAAATCAAGTAACCCCCGACAGAATAAAATGTCACTACAGTAGCTTACAAAAGAGCTGATAACTTTGGGACCGATTTCCATCAAACAAAGCTAAGAACACTCCCGACTAATTTCAAACACAAAATCAAAATAAACATCGGTTCATGCGTTCGGGAGCTACGATGCCACACACACACACAGACACGTCAAACTTATAACACTCCGTCGTTTTTGCGTCGGGGGTTAAAAATACATATGAAATGAAAAAGACGCGTTAGTACTTGCCCGGATTTGAATCCACAACTTTATGCATGTTCGAAGGACCTCAAAATCCTGGTTATATTAGAGCTATATTCACCCAATAAGTGAGTACTAAACAATTTCTATCCCGGTAGTGTTAATAATTCAGGTGAAATAGGCACGTGGACTCTGAACCGTATTGTCTCTGAGGGACGAGAGTAATGTAATAGTAGGCCACGTACAGGAAACGTGACCAACCAGGTACTGAAGTAAGTTATGTGACATTCTGTGCAGAAGTTACCTCACTCGACATAGATAGTTGTACTGAACTAGTCTAAAATACGCAAGTCACAACAATTCTCCAATATTGGAACTACTTGAGACTGGCAGTCTCCGGTTAGATTTCCAAGTCGGGTAGAGTGTTATTGGGATTTTCCATTAGGGATTTCTCAGTGACAGGTTCGAGTTTGAAATTAGTCGTTTTGTTTTCGAGTTTGAGACTATCATTGGGGGACTGCTGGGTTCCATTTCTCGTGTAGAGTTGTATTGGGATTATCCATTAACCTTTTGACCGTCACGTCAAAAAAGCCATAACGTGCCCACGGCGCCAAGCTACGAATTCATACTTTAATACCTACAAAATAGAGTTACGTTTGGAATTATATCGATGTTGTTTTATGGGTTCTATCTACGTATAAAAGTCTGCCATGGGATTGAGACAGTGGCGTGCTGGGCACATTTTGGTTTGCCATCGGTAAATGACCGTGCCTGTCAAAAGGTTAAAATATTCTCAGCAATAGCTTTTTTTTTTTCGGGGTTGGGAAATCATCAAATAACTTCTCCGTGGGGGGGGGGGGGGAGGGAGTGTCAGGCTTTTACTGACTAAAACCCACCCATGTTCCTTCTTGTGCCCTTTGCGTTCCGGGGGCGCGGTATCTCTTACGAACAACCCGCAGCCTCGGCATCAGCAATAGCTTGGAGTTTGGAACTTGATGGACACCACTCACACAGAAACCCCTGGCTTAGAAAGCAGCCGTTGATCCTGTGCTTGATCTCTCTCCGGTCATGTCGGATTACCGTCCCATCGGACTATGAAGAGAGAGTGCAACTGCGTCTGTAAACACTTCTTTATATCTCTTATAGACTAAGCTAGTCTCCATTATTGGCTGCCTTGACCAATACGTAGACGGTGAATCTTATGATTATCCCAATATTATCGGGCAAAGGACAAATACCCTAAAATTCTTTACTGAATCATCATTAACATTAACAAGAGCGTGATTGAATTATCTATGACTTTGCATATCAAACGAACTCATTGGAGAATGTATTATTTATTCATAATGCCAGAAGTTTGTGATAATTTAATGCTTGATTTTCATTTGAATCTATGTAGGATCTTTGCTTTCTCACTGTGTAACGAATAAAAATTATGTTTAACCCCCGACGCACAAACGATGGGGTGTTGTAAGTTTGACGTGTCTGTGTGTGTGTGTCTGTGGCATCGTGGCTCCCGAACGCATGAACCGATTTTGAGTTATCAGCTGTTTTGTTAGCTGTGATACCGATTTATATTCTTTTGTCGGGGGTTACTTAAAAATGTTAATTGTTTAAAGAACAAAGTTGTTTATTTATTCTGGTTTAGAGATCACATAGTCTGTTTATTTATTATTAACCAATAGTAGGTAGGTCTTACAATTGTGAACATAGTCGGTAAGCCACAAACTAAGCAATAATCATAATGCCTGACTGGTTATACAAATGTCGAATACCTAGATAAAATCATGACAAAAGGATTTCATCGTGCAAGATTTGCGAATACAGAATCTTGATTTTGTAAAGAAAACAGGGTTCCCTTATACCTTCGCGCGCACCATAAGCCGCCTTTAATACTTGCTTAAGGAAAATGAACGGTATCTCCTGCCCAGTTAATTAGGATGATTCTCAAAATAAGGAAATGTACCCGTCTTAACAAATTACGTAGATAAGTATATTTTCGTGATGAAATAATTTCAAAAAATTCCAATTTTCTTTACTATCGGTTTCATGGATACAAAGCAAGAAAACTAGCAATATAAGTTGGTCTACAACTTTTTTTATGTTTTTTTATATCTTAAGATTGAGGTTCTAGGCATTTAGAAGGCATATCAGGGACCTAAGCCAAGTTGCAAGAGCCTATTAGACCAGGGCTCTTCAACCCTGTTGATGTCAAGGGCCGAAAAAAACTTTTTTTGGGGTTACGTGGGCCCCAAATCAGGGCAACATACCAATGTGTAATTGTTATTCCATTACATATTTTTAACTCAACACAAAACAGCAATTTTCCACCGATTTATGCCAACGAACGTAACGTCAAGCAGGTATTTGAGCCCGGTTATTAGGTTTATAGCAACGTTTATCGCTCAGTATGCGATTTCCTACGACAAACTGACATTGCCTAGATCGCGATATCAAAGTTCGCCGAGTACCACACATACCATCACGCCTATATTCCCCGAAGGGTTAGGCAGAGGTGTAACATTGTACACCCACAGTTCGCCGGTAAGTTTAGGTCCCATGTAATAGGGGGCGAGCCTATTGCCATTAAGCCGTTCGCAGTTCGCCGAGTAGTTTAGCATATATACAAAATCCCGACAACAACCGTCGTACAGTAGCCCACCAGACACAACACCCGTCTGGTCGGAGTATACTTCCCTTTTTATGGAGGATAAGAGACTTTACACCCTGTTTCTGGTACCTCCAAAGGTTTGTTCTGTATTGCGAAATTAAAATGTTTAACTATTTTTTATTACTGCATTATTATGTGCTATAATAATATTATGAATACATAAATTGACATTGAAAGCGGGCTGGGTTGCCGGGCCGCAGACTATGTAGTTGTGGGCCGCGTGTTGAAAACATTTACATTAGATAGTCTACGATATATCTATAGATACGTTTACGCTCCTAACAATGCCGGCCGAGTCCAGAAATATTATGAAGGTCTTGATCCAGGCGCCTAACGGGAACCTCCTCCTAAAGATGTCGATCGAGACTCTTGGCTATTAATCCGTTGGCTATAACAACCGTGTTATAGTGTCTCCCGTTCAATCTACACCATGTTTCGCTGGCTAAAACCCACCTCTATTGTCATAATTAAATTGACGGTAAATTTATCTTCTAACTTTATAAATAAAAATCCATAACTAAATGTGTTGCTAAGCGCAAATCTCGAGAATGGCTCGACCAATTTGGCAGGATCAATTTTTGTTTTTCTTCGTTATTTTCCGGACAAGGTTCGTAAGACACAGTTTTTTTGGAAAATCCACTCTAATATTCGGAATTTTACACCTGTGGGAAGCCGGACGGTTGGCTACTTTATAATACATCTATTTAGGTACCTTTATACGAGTACGAGTATTATACAACGATGTTCCACACTCCGAGTTCCTTATTTATTGTTATTACAACGTGTTGCTTCGTGTAAAATAAATGTCTCGCAAATAATATGTGTCAAAGAGATTTATATACAAAACTTTACTACTCTTTTGATTTACTACTGAGCATATTATTTTACCTCTCTCGTGACAGTATTTGTATCGAGAAATACTGTTTGCCTTTTCATAAGAGGTCTTTTTGAGCAATAATAGGCGCAACTTTATGCATACAAATGTGTTCTCGTAAAAATATAACGACAGATAAGAGGCTACACATACTAACATAGAAATAGGAACATTTTTATATGTTATGTTGGAGTATACTGAATTGATTATTCGAATATCTTTCCATCTAATGTAATAAAATCATAGTACAGAACCTTTATTGTCTTACTGCATGGTAAAGAGCGCTTTTATTTTGTGTATCTATGAGTTTGTGTTGTTCCATTATGTATTTTTTTTGCAAACACGTGGTCACGGTTTTTTTTTTTTTTTGGTGGGTGGGAAATCATCAAATAACTTCTCCCGCCCTGGGCGGGGCGGGAGGGAGTGTCAGACTTTTACTGACTAAAACACACCCATGTTCCTTCTTGTGCCCTTTGCGTTCCGGGGGCGCGGTATCTCTTGCGAACAACCCGCAGCCCCGGCAGGCATCGGCCCTCAGTGACCCACGTGGTCACGGTAGTATGGGTGTGTGGGGACAACCTTTTCCGTGACCACCTCGTAGTGTTTATAGTTCCTAGGTACTGTGAACGTTGTTCCCCGCATCAACCTGGCAGAATTAGTTTGCATGCAAACACTCAGTCGAATTCCTTTTTGGAATTCGAATGAATTAGAATAGACAGTTTTTATAAGCGAAGGCACTAGTTTGGCCACCTTCGAGTCAGTGACATATCTATGAAAACATATACTGCACACTATCACGCCTGTATTCCCCGCAGGGTTAGGCAGAGGTGTAACTATGTACACCCACAGTTCGCCGGTATGTTTAGCCCACATGTAATAGGGGGCGAGCCTATTGCCATTAACCGGGCACAAATCCTAACTCCGAGCCGCTACTGAGAATTTCATAGAAAAACCCTATAACACTTTTTGCTCGACCTGGGAATCGAACCCAAGACCTCTAGCGTAGCAGTCGCGCATAGGACCACTAGGCCAACGAGGCAGTTCAAACAATATAATAAAGTTATAAATCGTTCGTGTCTTTAAATCATACAGTTGGAGCCCTATAGTGAACTACAGTACGTCTCGGTACCGTGGTTTAACCATAGGAGTGACCACAGTACCTACTTTGAAGTCCCTGCTAAAAATTTCAAAGGTGCAATTGTACTTTTTTACTCATTGAAACTTTATATTAACAACAACAAAAAAAAATACAAAGGTGGACTCACTACCTTAGGTATTCTCTACCAGACAACCAAACCAAAGAGATAATAACATTCATCATCTGCTTAGACTTTTCCCAATTATGATGGGGTCGGCTTCCAGTCTAACCGGATGCAGCTGAATATCAGTGTTTTACATGAAGCGACTGCCACTCTGACATCCACAACCCAGTTACTGGGCAACACGATACCTCTTGGTAAGACTGGTTGTCAGACTTTCTGGCTTCTGACTAAGCGTAACGACTGTTAAAAATCTACAAATGACAGCCGGGACCAACGGATTTATGTGCTTTCCGAGGCATGGGGGTGTCACACTACCAACTTCCAAACTCCGGACTGCTACTGAGAAATACGTAATGGAAAAACCCAATAACACTTTTTTCCCGACCCGGGAATCGAACCCAGGACCCCGTGCTCATCAGTCGCGCTTGCGATCACGAGATCAACGGGGCAGTTAACCAAAGAGATAAAATTGCAGGTGCAAATTATGGAGTACTCACTCATGAATACAGTTGGGTATGGTAGTAGGTGGCATTTGATTTATTTTATCAAAACTTGTTTCATTACTTGATACCTATATAAAAGTCATGGGTAGAGCAAATTGTATGTACCTAGTAACCTACATTGCCTTGTTAACCTAGTGGTCTTAAGCGCGAATGCTACATTAGAGGTCTTGGGTTCGGTTCCCAGGTCGAGCAAAGTGTTATTGGGTATTTCTATAAAATTCTCAGTAGCAGCTCGGAGTTAGGATTTGTGCCCGGTTAATGATAATAGGCTCGCCTCCTATTACATGGGACCTAAACCCACTGGCGGACTGTGGGTGCATATTAACACCTCTGCCTAACCCTTCGGGGAATACAGGCGTGATGGTATAACAGTACTAGTACCTACAACAAAAAAGGACATTTGTATTGTGCATAAAAATAACGTTGCAGCCTTGCAGCTTTATCTTTTAATCGTTTTAAAAAAATTGGATAGCCTATAGGTAGTTATTTATGTTGCAAGTTAACTAATTCATTATTCCTAGTACCTACTAGAATTTTATGATGGTACGCGAAAGCAAATAAAGCTTTTTTAATGGCTCATAAAAAGCCTAGTGAGTAACAATGCAATGAATCCGTGTTTATCTGGAAATTGAAGATAATGCTTGTGCGTTAATCTTAACGTTACCTAATTGTAAGTGGTCTCTACTACCTATAGACATCTGCAATACCAGAGCCTTGCAAATGCGTTGCCACCCCAGAGACAAAGGTGAAATGTATCATGTGATTCTAATTACACCAGTACCCATCAAACCGGAACACAGCAACGCTGCTTTGCAGCAGAAATAGGTATGGTTGTAGTACTTCCCCGGACCAGCTCCTTCACAAAGAGCTCTTTAGAAGAACTGTTCAAAAAAGAAGTAAAAAGCTACGTCACATAGTGTTACCTTTTTTTTTTTTGGGGGGGGGTGGGAAATCATCAAATAACTTCTCCCGCCCTGGGCGGGGCGGAAGGGAGTGTCAGACTTTTACTGACTAAAACCCACCCATGTTCCTTCTTGTGCCCTTTGCGTTCCGGGGGCGCGGTATCTCTTGCGAACAACCCGCAGCCCACATACCGTTACCGACTATTTTGAGAAGAAGGAAAGAAACAACCCTTGAGTTCTTCAGAGTCTCTTTTGTACTTACATTTTCTGGTAATGATCAGATAACATAAAAACCATGTACATATTACATGTACATATTTTGTATGTGGCGTACTTTTGGAGTAACAACCACAGATTTGAATGGATCTGTCTAGACAGTACACGTTGAACTCAAGATATTATAAGTTCAACTATTAACTTAAGGAGATTAACAGTAGTTTTTAAATCCCATGGTTTAAGGGGTGAACCTATTGCCATTAACCGAGTACAAATCCTAATTTTGAGCTGCTACAGAGAATTTTATAGAAAAACTCAATAACACTCTGCTCGACCTGGTAATCAAACCCAAGACCTGTAGCGTAGCAGTCGCGTTTAGAACCACTAGGCTCTTTAGGCAGTTAGTTATTAATATAACATTGTTCTATAAAATAAGTAGTATTTTTATTAAAATCCTATTTTAAGGTTGAATTTGTGCCACAGCGTTCAACGTTCACATACGCGTGTTGAGCCGTAGGCAAAAGTTAAAAAAAGCTTAATATTACACCTAAAAATACATTTTTATCTGCCTAGGGGTACGCTACACGTACGAATTACGCGTACTTAATTGTTTGACGTGTGAAAGCTGAATTTGGTAAAACTTTCAAAGACAAATCTAATCAATAATAGTTATAAGCCCACTAGCTTCTGCCAGCGACATCGTTCGCGTGGTTATTTTTACCCGCATTAAGTTACGTTTTAGGTTGCTGCTCCGCACCTATTGGTCGAAGCGTGATCTTATATAGCCAATAGCCTTCCTCGATAAATTTACTATTCAACACAAAAATATTTTTTCAATTCTAACTAGTAGTTCCTGAGATTAGCGCGTTCAAACAAACAAACTTTTTATCTTTATAATATTAGTATAGATTATTGCCCCCACTACAGGGCAAGTCCCTCTTCTCTTACTGAGAAGACTGATCATCATGCTTGCTCAGGGCAGTTTGGCGATTTCAGACTTACATTTATTACTTATAAGTTCAGGATCCTTCACGATGTTTTCCTTCATCTATGCCAATGACGTCCAAGATTATCTTAGAAACTCACATTTGTAAGTAATTGCTAGTATCGAATCAACCACTTATGCTCATGGAAGCAGGCGTCTTAACCCAAAAATATATAGCAGTCACAATAATAATTTCTAACCTGCCTCGGTAGCCTAGTGGTCCTAAGCGCGACTGCTACGCTAGAGGTCTTAGGTTCGATTCCCAAGTCGAGCAAAAAGTGTTATTGGGTTTTTCTATGAAATTCTCAGTAGTAGCTCGGAGTTAGGATTTGTTCTCAGTTAGTGGCAATAGGCTCGCCCCCTATTACATAGGACCTAAACATACCGGCGAACTGTGGGTGTACATTGTTACCACCACTGTCTAACCCTTCGGGGAATACAGGCGTGATGGTATGTTTAATAATAATTTCTACATTCGCACTTTTCAAATTGCTTCTTTGTTTAGAGCAAAGTATCCTTAAAAAACAATTTTTAAAATCTATAAATTGTCGGTATATTTCCAATATAATGATTTATACAACACATCCCCTCCTGGGTAATCGCAGAGCTCCGCGAATATTCGCGTCAGTACAGTTGCTACGTCAATTTCCGTGACATAAAACTTTAATAGTTTGTCTGTAGTTCCGTACGTTCCGGGCGGGCTTCCTCTAACAGGAAATAGTGATGCAACAAAACTTGTGATTAGCTTTACGTTCGCTTGGAATGAACAGAAATATTATATGAAAAAGCATGTAATAAACGGAACTCATTTCTTTTGAAGAAGTGGTGTAGACTTTACGGGATTATGAATGATTTTTTTTTTTATCAAGTCGTGTTATTATATCACTTGCTAATTAAAATGTTACGTCATAAAAAAATCAAGAGTGTGTTCGAGTTTGTTTGTGTGACGCGATTGGTCCTTCAGTCAGACCAATGGGCATGCAGCGTCAGCGCTCCAAAACCCCAATAATTAACCTAAATATGAACTTGAAGTTTGTGCTCACTACTCGTGCCGGTTACTATACGTGTAGTCGGCTGTGAGTATGATGTGACAATTTTTTTACTGAAACCAGAGACTCGGGCTAGAAACGACCATATTTTCTGCCACGTAAATGTAACAAAGAAAGGGAGAAACCTTTTACAGTTCACTATGATTCTCATGTAATTTCGGAAAATGTTCGATAGCAAAGCTAGCAGTTCTCAGAATTTCGTAGGACAATAGTCTGAACAAACCTAATATTTACTCCAGCTAACCGAGTTCAAAATACGCAAAAGTCACACAAATTGAATTACTCCCAAAACTCCGAACTCAGGAGAAACTATGTTCTATGTTTGTATTAAAATAAAATTGTTTCACTTTTGTTCTGATTGTTTAAATAAATTGATTAAATTACTAATTTATATGCTTACATTGTTTTTTGGGCACATCGCCAAGCGGCTCATCGATTCTTCAAGTGACCACAGGGCTAGCCTTTTATTAGGGCAAAGAATCAGCATTGCCATTCAGCGTGACAACCCTGCCAGCCTTTTTGGGACTTATACCATTGACAGCTTAGAAGATTTTTTCTCGCCTTTGACCTTGCCCATTTCTCTTTTATAAATCCTACTAATTTATAAATGCCTCGGTAGCTTAGTAGTCCTAAGCGCGAATGCTACGCTAGAGGTCTTGGGTTCGATTCCCAGGTCGAGCAAAAAGTGTTATTGGGTTGTTCTATGAAATTCTCAGTAGCAGCTCTAAGTTAGGTTTTGTGCCCGGTTGATGGCAATAGTCTCGCCCCCTAATACATAAGACGTAAACATACCGGCGAACTATGGATGTACATTGTTACACGTCTGCCTAACCCTTCGGGGACTGCCGGGGCTGCGGGTTGTTCACAAGAGATACCGCGCCCCCGGAACGTAAAGGGCACAAGAAGGAACATGGGTGGATTTTAGTCAGTAAAAGTCTGACACTCCCTTCCGCCCCACCCAGGGCGGGAGAAGTTATTTGATGAATTCCCACCCACCAAAAGAAAACAAAAAAGAACCCTTCGGGGAACACAGGCGTGATGGTATGTGTATTATAAATGCGAAACTTTGTGGGGATGTATGTATGGCTAGATTGATGAATTGTTACTCTTTCGCGCTAAAACGGCGGATAAACGGATTTAAATAAAATTTGGCAATGACATAGATTCTAGTGTGGAATAACACATAACATACTTTTTAACCCAGAAAAATTTAGGGTTCCCGTGGGATAATATATCAAATTAACGCGGACGAAGTCACGAGCAGAAGCTAGCAATAAATATCTTATTGAAATAAAATATAGGTATACATAAAGACTAACTCTTGCAGCTGTGGTTTCTCAGTTAGATGCAATAAGTTCTATTCTTATTGCATTACCTTCCAGAGAAATATTTTTCTCGTTAAAACAGTCTTTGCGATACAAATTAGATTTGCTATCCCATTTCTTATGTGCACATGTGTTATCATTCTGTATATATTGTTGAGTTTTTATTACTTATAATCAGGGTTCCTTTATTTAGTACATTTATGTAGTTACATCATTTCTTTTTATAAAAACGTTGTGTTGGCACGGTGGAGCATACCGTGGCGGTATGCCCCGCTTGGGCGGAGCATCGCCGAGTCCTCGTGGCGGCCATCGGCGGCGGCGAACTCTCGCGTCCGGCCCTGGTGCAAGCCATGGTCCGGAGCGAGAGGGAATGGGATGCAGTCGCCTCCTTCAGCGAGGCAGTAATGCTTGAGAAGGAGGCGGCGGGACGGTTGAGACAGCGGTTCTCCCGTCCCAGCCGCCGCGGTAGACGCTCCGGACGTCGGGAGCCGCGAGACGACTCCCGGCCACCGTAGATACTGGCCTGTGGACGGTGAGCAATGGGTAGCTCACCGTCCTTACGTTGCATAACGACAGGCCGTGTCGACGGCGCGTTCGTGTTCCACGCGCGCCTCAAAGAGATGTCAGCAAAAGGAAGGGGCCACTGAGGGCCGATGCCTGCCGGGGCTGCGGGTTGTTCGCAAGAGATACCGCGCCCCCGGAACGCAAAGGGCACAAGAAGGAACATGGGTGGGTTTTAGTCAGTAAAAGTCTGACACTCCCTCCCGCCCCGCCCAGGGCGGGAGAAGTTATTTGATGATTTCCCACCCACCAAAAAAAAAAAAAAAACACTAGGAATTTCTCCTGTGTCGTGGGTGCGTTTACAAACATATAAACTCACATACACAAACAGCCAGACCCGGAACAACTATCTGTGGGCCATACAAATATTTGTTCCGTGCGGGAATCGAACCCGCGACATGCAGCGCAGCAGCCAATCGCTCAGCCACTGCGCCAAATGTGCCGTCAATTTGCCTGCGACTTTGTTCATAAATCTCGGTTAGCGATAACCGTAGGACGCAGACGAAATTGCGGAATAAAAAGTAGAGCATGTCGTTTTTTGGGGTTCAAACTCACCTATTTTCAAATTTCATCGAAATCGGTTCAGTGGTTTTAGTCGTGAAAGCAACAATCAGAAAGACAGTGTTACTTTCGTATTTATAATATTACTAGTATGGATTAAAGTATGGTTTAAAGTATGGTTTAACTTTTAAAAAAGAAAAATCAAAGCTACGTGTTTTTTTTACTTTGCCTGTGTTCGAACGATTTATGTTATAAAGCAAAGATACAGCATGCATGTATGTACCTAATGTGTAAGTGTGTATGTGTGTGTAAGAAACGATCTATATTAAATGTGTTATTACAAGAAGCTATCGAAATAAATTCACTAAAAGGAACACCTCGTATCATCTAAAGAACAGCCTGGTTTACGATTTAATCCATATATTTCTCTAATAACATACCATCAAGCCTGTATTCCTCGAAAGGTTAGGCAGTGGTGTACCAATGTACACCCACAGTTTGCCGGTATGTTTAGGTCCCATGTGATAGGGGGCGAGCCTATTGCCATTAACCGGGCACAAATCCTAACTCCGAGCTGCTACTGAGAATTTCGTAGAAAAACCCAATAACACTTTTTGCTCGACCTGGGAATCGAACCCAAGACCTCTAGCGTAGCAGTCGTGCTTAGGACCACTAGGCTAATGAGGCAATTTTTCTAATAAGTTGTAAATAAATAATACTTTTATAAAGGGTGGACAAAGACACTTAAGACAGCCGTCATTTACAGGTTGTTCTGGAAACTTTCTGGTTACAGAGATATTGAAGAATATCCTTTCAAATGTTTTTTTTTTTCAAGATTGAAATATTCAGATTGAACTTTAAATATCCTCATGATCCTGTATTATTGCACCAGTAAACAGAATATTTGGCGTATGATGCATTACGCATTACTATATATAGTGACCTTTCACACCGAAAATAAAATTCGTTTTCCAGCAAAAGGTTTCGCTTAATACTGCTTAGTGTGGGCAGTCTATACGTAGTCAACAGGTATATGATGTATTCTTTGTTACCCGGTACAATTTGTGGAAGTTCATTAAAAAAATATATGTTATCAGAGATTTTTTCGATAAATAAACCTACGTAAACGTTTATATTTAAGCAACGTTTTCTGAATATCGAAAATAGAAAGTGATAACTTTTGTAATTGTTACCACAGAAAGGTACGCTGTTATTGGAAAACTCCGATATCAAACAGGTTTGGTAAACCGAAGTGATGCGAGGGAATTTGGTGGAAATACGTCCTAACATTTATGACATTATTATTATAACACACGTACACACTACAATGACCAGTATTGGGTGTAAATAGAGGCGGTTATTGCTTACATAATTGTGACTAATAGCTTTCTTAAAGCTCGAGGTATTTCTCGTACGTGATGTTAATTTATAAATGGAGCGGAGCGGTGCCAACTGAGCGAGAAATGAGATCTGAATGTGTGGACGTGTGGGGATGGTTCCGGCAATTCTTATGACTGATTTGTTTTTATATACGACGTAGGCATATCTCAGGTACTTGTTTTGATATGGGTCAGAATGATGGAGGGTGATAGCCGTATTGTTTATGATATGTAGAAATGTACCTACTGACAATTTAAGAAGGAAGTAACTGCAGATATAAAAAAATCAACATATTACTTATTAGGTGTAACGCACACAACACATAACATACCATCACGCCTGTATTCCCCGAAGGGTTAGGCAGAGGTGTACCAATGTACACCCACAGTCCCCTTCGGGGAATACAGGAGTGATAGTATGTGTGTGTAAACACACGTAATAACCCATATTAATTACTTTAGTAAACCTTTTGATGTTATATTTTAAATTTTACTTTTGTACTGTGGGTGTACGCTGGTACACCTCTGCCTAACCCTTCGGGGAATACAGGCGTGATGGTATGTTATGTGTATTTAAAATTTTAAAACATAACGCGTGTAAAAAAGACTCTTTATTTTGGTCTACATATTCATAGTTTCAACATTTTTTTTATGTTAACAACCTTTAAATGTTATAACTAAATTTTAAAACGTCACAGTCCCTATATAGGTTGGTATCTACTGTTGTTTGCACACTTAAGCACAATACTTATTTTGCTAGCGTTACACTGTGCGCTACCTTAAGGCGGGTACTGACCGACGTTACAAGGTGTAATGTAACATTCGCAACGAGCATGTTACGTTACGCCGTGTTCTAAATTCCGTGTAACATGCTCTTTACCAACTCTTTGCACGCCCGTGCTTCAGGTTCAACAAATAATCATAACTTATAAACCTTAAGGCCTGAAGTACCTAGAATCGACGCATACGTGCGCTCCCTCGTGACGGTTCGCTGCGACGTACTGACTGAAGCGCGTAACACTCAAAGGATTCGCCAAAAAACGGACACCGAGGTGGAGCACTCGCAGCGAGGAATGAGTCGCTCGCTACGAGCGCCTCGTTTCCCCGTACTGACTGAACAAACGCTCGCTGTGTAACACGTTACATTACGCCTTGTAACGTCGATCAGTACCCGCCTTTATAATTTTTCGAATATTTTTTACTCTTTATCATTTAGCTTCATGGGCAGTAGTGTATTTGCATAATCGTATTACACGATGATCACTTTCATTACATACATACATAAACTCGCCTTTTACCCATGGGGGTAGGCAGAAACCACAGACCGCCACCTGCTAATATCCTTACACACCCCTTTTGCCACGTCGCCTTTCATAAAATTTTATTAAAAATCCATTTTATAACCATGATATTTTAAAAAAATTAAGTTGTCAAGATAATGTACCTTTACAGAAATATTTCTATATAAAGTTTTAATTAAATAACTCGGGGACATTAAGTGTCCGTTCGCCCACGGAATGGTCACAAGTTTTGTCTCAATCAACACAAACGAAGTAAATAAGGAAGAGAAACAAGCTTCTTTTGTCATTAACTTGTTCGTGAGATACAGAATCAATGAGAAAAGTAAATGATTACTTGATTTGTTGCCGGATATTATTTTTGTTGACCTTATTGTTTTATGGTAGATTGCAAGCAACCTGACCTGACCTGACCTGAAAATTTCGTGATGGGTCAGTGGTTAAGGCGCCCGCCTCTCATGCATGAGGTTGCGGGTTCGATAGCGGTTCTGAAATCCGGCTTGAGCAATTGTGGTGATCAATGCTCGTGCCTTCTTTGTATGAGAAGAGGCCGTTGCCCCGCAGTGGGACAATAATAGGCTGGGATTAAGCAACCTGAGAAGATAGCATGAGCGTTCTAAGTAAATATTTTTTTGAATAGGAATACCCGTTTCGCAGATAATATTTACTTAGTTTGAAAGCTTGTTGAAATTAAATTATACATACATAAATACCATCACGACTATATTCCCCGATGGGTTAGACAGAGGAGTAACAATCTAAATCCACATTTCGCCGGTATGTTTAGGTCCCATGTAATAGGGGGCGAGCCTATTGCCATTAACCGGGCACAAATCTTAACTCTGAGCTGCTACTGACAATTTCATACAAAAACCCAATAACACTTTTTGCTCGACCTGGGAATCGAACCCAAGCTAGGCAGTTAAATTAAAATGTTATAAAATCGTCGTATTACTAATTCGAAAATCGACTTGAATTCTTTTATGTTCGTACGCTTATGTTGGGCCTTGTGGACCGGCAGGACTGTACAATAGCTTCCGTAAAATTAGTCATCATCAAGTCATCGCACTACTCGCCAGACCAACCCTGAATGCGAAAGAAAATCGGCTAATACAAACATTTATGTTTGCATAACTCGACTAAATGTATTAGGGTTGGTCGCATAGTAAATGTTGTTCACAATGATGAGTACATTGACCCCTTTCCATGTTTCAGATAAACAAAGGATAAGGTGGTATAAGTTTGTCAGGCGACTTTGTATATTACAGGTCAAAGCATGCATTAGATGCGGATGCGATAAAACACACTTGGATGATACGTTTCGCGTAGTGGCTGAGCGATTGGCTGGTACGCTGCGTGGCGCGGGTTCGATTCACGGACGGAGTTAATATTTGTATGGCCTGTAATTCGTTGTTGCGTCCGACTTTTTCTATAAGTGAGTTTAAATTTTTGTAAACGCGCCCGCGATACAGGATTACTACAAGAACAAGCAACTAGAGTATAATATTGTAAAAACAAAATGGCCGTAAAACGGGTAAAAAAAAACAACGACATTATAAAAAGCCCTCTCCATTTGCGCTGATGGTAACGAAGTTACGACATGTTCCAGGTATAATGCAATTTTATCGATGCAGGGAGTAATTGATGTAAAGTGGCTTTATCTGAACGCAGAGTAGTTGCACGAAAAAAACGATAGATATTATATTTAGTATTTTAACAGGTCTACACAAAGTGTTGCAGCCATTAGTACCCACGTCCGAGAGGGTAGACACCGGCATTTCAATATTCATAGTAATAAATAATGTACATAATATTCAATGTACAAAATTTAATTAAACACAAAATACAACGAGCTCTTAATTTGAAAATTCGTTGAATTTGAAACTGTAGAAATTTGAACGATTAAAAAAAAAAATATTAGCGTAGGTGTTTCAGAAAATTTATAAATATAATAATGGACGAGTTTTTACAGCAACTGCGCTCTGACACGGCAATGGCGGACATTTCAAAAAAATTGCGAAAAGTTCAACCGTTAGCTGCCAGCTCGCCGCCCGCTAGCTGTCACCTTTTTATCATGTCATTATAATTTATAACCCTAACTTGAATACAAAATTATTTGCTGTTGTTATAATAAGCGATGATAACCTTCCATCGCGTTTGCTATAATTTCTGCCAGCGACTAAAACCATCTAACGTATCTATGATTAACTTAACCATCTGCTGAGATAAAGCTGAGATCAGATTAGGCTAAGTTTATGTCACCATAGATCAACAACAAGCCAAACTCCCATAATATTGCACGTAGGTGATATTCTCTTAAATCATCCTGAATTACGTCCGAACGATGTGTCCTCATGAATATTGATACTGGGGTTAGTGCCAAGTAATTGATACGTCTCCGCTATTTCAACAGTTCCGTTCCTGAGGTGAATAATTTCGTGGAACAAGACTGTTCGAGAGTCGGGATTTGGGTAGATCGGAGGTGTGGCCGAAGTTGGGTGTACCGAGCAACCGCTTTGTATTATGTCGGTAAAGTCAATTCATTTATTATTGCCGTCATTATGACTGTAATTCGTATGGGCGTACCTATCTACCTTGCAATTTTTTTATAATAATAATACTATCAGCCTATTATGGTCCTACTGCACGGGAAAGGCCTTTTCTCAAACAGAGAATAGATGTTTGTTATATATCACGCCAGAACGGTTAAACGAATCTCAATGATACAGAGATATATTATAGTCTGGAATAGTAAATAGGCTACTATTTATTCCGGAAAAATTAACGGTTCCCTTGGGAGAATAAATCAACTTTGACAGAAGTTGCGGGCAGAAGTTAGCTAAATATAAGTCAGGTTAATTACTTATTTTCTTTTTTTTTAACTATATTATATTCTTTATTAATAACTATCTCGGTAGCCTCGTGGTCCTAAGCGCGACTGCTACGCTAGAGGTCTTAGGTTCGATTCTCAGGTCTAGCGAAGTGTTATTGGGTTTTTGTATGAAATTCTCAGTAACAGCTCGGAGTTAGGATTTGTGCCCGGTCAATAGGCTCGCCCACTATTACGTGGGATCTGAACATACCGGCGAACTATGGGTAGATTGGGTACACCTTTGCCTAACCCTTCGAGAAATATAGGCGAGATGGTATGTTTATTAATTTAGAAACTTTTTACCCTTTGGACATCGAACCCACACATGTTACATCTTACACACTAGCCATACATCACGAGAAATTAAAGTATAATTCATTTTAGCTGCGTTGGACCCAGGAGCTATATTTGGAAGTCCAAAAAGTGGCTTTCTGGAACTACCGCGGAAAGTTTATCAGTTTTCGTTACAAGAAAAGGTCAAAATAATCATCGGCCAAAAAGTTTACGCGTGGACGCTAACTGTCACAACTCTATCACCTTCTTTAATGTTTGTTTCGTGTCCAATATCATAAATAAAAAAAAAAATAATAATATAATAATATTTTTTTTTTTTTATAAATAACATAAGTTTCTTTGGTGATGTCAAAAGTTTACGTATAGGAAATAGGTACTTAAAGGAAGTATCAAGATAGATGTTAGTTCTTCTTTTTGTACCTGTAGCCGGTGTCAAAAAACATTGACGAAGCTGAAAGAAACATTTTCGTCCATCTTTTTTTTCTGAACCAACGAAGTTTCTGGTTACCGAGAAAATGAAGTTAAAAGTGTCTATTTTTTCTTATGCTGTTGAAAATGTTATATATCTGAACTTGAAGATTATTTTATTTTATTAGGGACCACAATGGAATTGAGTAATCGCAACGCTTAGTCAATAGGAGTAGCGTATATATATTTAAATAAGTATACATTATTATTTCATTTATTTATTTTTATATACATTTAATTTATATTTTCAAATATTAAAAAAACAACATTTAAAAATATAAAAAATAGTAGCCCTCCAGTATCGGGAACAGGGTCCAAGCTAGCGGTGGTCAGGGCTCCTTAGAAAGGAATCTCCTAACAATAAGCGCCCTGTCTAGGAGTTCCGCTTTCTGAATCAAGCCTCTGATTCAATTGCCCAACGAGAGCCTCCTGAGGTGATCAGGTCGAGGCTCTTGGCTATTACGCCATTAGCCGTCACGACTATCGGCACAATGATTGCTGTACTCACATCCCACAATTATAGATCAGAATAACACACTACAAAGTTATCTTTTAGTAATTAATACTTACATATGTATATTAATACAGGGGAATGTTTCTTGCCACCTTTTTATTTGTATTCTCATTGACCTTAATAACGTGTACCTTTATTATTATTTCTATTTTTTTACATACTACAGGTCATCTGTCGAATAGATTCACTTAAAACCTTAGTTTTATATAATCTATCATCATTTATTTCAATTTTGTAAATGTGAGTACCATGGAGCCATTTATTTATTTTAAAGTCAAAGTCAAAGCATTTATTTCAATTAGACCATTTACAGGCACTTTTGAATTGCCAAGAAGTTACATTTAAAAGTTGAAGCTAGTTGCTCGTTCCAAAGCGTAGGTCTCTATGGAGAAGAACAAGCAAGAAACTCCATGGACACTCTTTTCTTTCAATTTGGTTTTTACAAAATCTTGGTTACAATATTCTTGTTGCTTCTATATGTGAAAACAATGAAGATGTATTAAAACAATACAACAAAAAAAAAAAAAAAAAAATAGTACCTACTAAAGATGTAAGCCATAGCAGTTAAGAGATGACCAATCCCAACTGACAGCGCCCACTAAAAAATTATTATTATGAACTAATAAAATAAAAATAAAATTATTATAAACTTTATTATTATGTGTTGGATACTACGAGCATGGTGGTTGAGGGCTTTGTCATGCTCACTTAAATGTCTCGCTGATGGTGGCGCGTGGGTCGGATCATTTGGTTCCCTTCATGATCCTCGCGTCATGTTCGTGAACGGGCGCTGTCAGTTGGGATTGGTCATCTCTTAACTGCCATGGCTTACATCTTTAGTACTATTATTATCATTTTTTTTTTATTGTTTTATATTCAACTTCATTGTTTTCACATGTAGAAGCAACAAGAATATTGTAACCAAGATTCTGTAAAAACCAATTTGAAAAGAGTGTCCATGGAGTTTCTTGCTCGTTCTTTTCCATAGAGACCTACGTTTTAGAACGAGCAACTAGCTTCAACTTTTTGTATGAGTAACTTCTTGACAATTCAAAAGTGCCTGTAAATGGTCTAATTGAAATAAATGTTTTGACTTTTTGACTTTTGAGACAAAAGTCGTTTCAAAACAATATTTTTGGCTCAATCTCACTTACTTTGAGAAATATGCTTATGTAAGACATCTAATTCGACTTATGCTGTATTAAATGCAAAATTTCCTTGTTTTTGTAATAAATAGATATATATATATATACCATCACGCCTGTATCCCCCGAAGGGTTAGGCAGAGGTGTAACAATGTACACCCACAGTTCGCCTGTATGTTTAGGTCCCATGTAAAAGGGGGCGAGCCTATTGCCATTAACCGGGCACAAATCCTAACTCCGAGCTGCTACTGAGAATTTCATAGAAAAACCCAATAACATTTTTTGCTCGACCTGGGAATCGAACCCAAGACCTCTAGCGTAACAGTCGCTCTTAGGACCACTAGACCACCGAGGCAGTTAACCCCATAACTAGGTAGGTAGGTTAGTTAAAGAGGGAGTTAGTGAGGCTAACTCGACTTGTGCTGTATTAAATGCAAAATTTCCTTGTTTTTGTAATAAATAAATGATACTACTAATAGATGACATGAATGATGATGCTGATATAATAGATAATGGACTACTTCTTTTAAATGACTTTAAATGACTGCCCCCGCCCTGGGAAAGGCGGGAGGGACTGTCAGACTTTTACTGACTAAAACCCATTCAAGTTCCTTCTTGTGCCCTTTGCGTTTCGGGGGTGCGGTATCTCTTACGAACAACCCGCAGCCCCGGAGAAGATGTTCCAGTACCAGGAATCGAACCCAGTGAAAGCCAGGTATCAGAGCCACTAGACCATACGGGATACTAATAATAGACTCGCAAAACCCAATACTGGTATCCTAAACACTTGGCACAGATGCCACATGTTATAATAGGCTAAAATAAACATTTCAGGCAATTCGTCATCCTTCGGGAAGTCAAACATTACCTACCAAATAGTTCCAACCTTTTAGAGCCTCAGGGGACGTTAAATCCAAGTTCCTAGTTTTACCTACGTACGTAGACGTCTGTATTGCAAAGGCGAAAGGTCACTCACTGACTACACACGAAATCTTCTTGACATATTGTGAAGCTGAACATTACGTGAAAATAAACCATCCGTTCTTACAATCTCTTGCGTACTGGTAGCAAGTTCTGCCGTCATAAGGAAAAAGGACGTAATGACACGACATGAAGTAACCGATTTCCGACCTTAAGAATTAATAATTTATAGTCGGAAATCGATTACTACGTTTGTCGTGTAATTATGTCCTTTTATCTTATGACGGCAGAGTTGTAGTTTGTATTTCTTTTTTATTTTATGTCTGATATTTACTATTACTTTATTTACTGCCTCGGTAGCCTAGTGGTCCTAGGCGTGACTGCTACGCTAGAGGTCTTGGGTTCGATTCTCAGGTCGAGCAAAAATTGTTATTGGGTTTTTCTATGAAATTCTCTCCGAGTTAGGATTTGTGCCCGGTTAATGGCAATAGGCGCGCCCCCTATTACATGGGACCTAAACATACCGGCGAGCTGTGGGTGTACATTGTTACACCTCTGCCTAACCCTTCGGGGAATACAGGCGTGATGGTATGTAAATAAAAACGTTTTATATCATATCTCAGCTAAAATCAATGTCAAAAGTGTGTAAATTGGACATTTTTGACAAATAGACACTGACATAAGAATGTTCCTAAAAATTATTAGAATTACCCCCATATGTGGCATGTCCTTTAGAGAGCGCGCACGTAATGTCGGTCATTTGATCAAATTGGATGCACTTGTATTATCTGACATAATAACGAAAACGTAGCATTGTTTGTAATGTCCGATTTCCGACAACACTCGAGCTCTGTTCTTTATTTTATTTTGTTCTTTAATACAGCTGCTTTGACAAGAGCTAAAGATTTTTTTTAGAATTGGAAAATTAAACTGAAGCTTTTCAAGTTTAACGAAAAATAAATACTTGCGTAAATAATTTTATAACCAACACTATAAATACAGGTGTAGGTAAATGCATTCTCTGTGTCACATTGGAAACTACCAACTTATAGGTATTCACAAACTGAGTTGAAAAACATTACTCACTTCATAACAATATCATGATTGCTTAAGATTACCTCTCGATTTCACTGACTGAAATTTTTCATAAAATTATTATACTCATTGAACTCTGCAAACGAAAAGACAGTTCCTTATCGAAGCATTTATGTACTTTCCTAAATAATATTCGGAGGCACATGAGAGCTAGCCCTCTATGCGAATATTCCGTTGAATTTCCATCTACTGTAAGCAAAGAAATCCGACCGCATTATTCCGCAAGACTCTGTACAATCTTTGCTTTCATAGTGCATTAGATACCGCGTTCCGTTGCTCTTACATATTGAACACAGTTCTGACTTTTACTTAGATAAAGTATATTGCATTCTCTCGAAGCTTTATGCGACGGAAACATGCAAAGGTCAGAATAGTGGGTGCTTTGAGTTTGGTATATATCTGAGCTGTGTAGAATAACAGTTGTTTATAATTATGTGTGTATCATTCACAGCTATATTAATTTTTTTATTAGCCTTTTCTGTCCTACTCCTGAGCTTCATTAGTCAAATTTTTGAGAAATTATTATATTATATAATGATTACAAACTGCAATATCAAACGCATGGAATGTTGGAAAACAAATTCCGTACTATTATTGTAACCTATTATTTACCTCAATTTCCCATTTCTGAACGATTTTATCAAGACGGTTCTTTAATTTAACCATGAAAATATTCCAAGCATACAGACACGCTTTTGCATGTGAAGTAGGTACCTGACACAAGTTTTGAACATGCAAAGGTCATGAAATTCTAAACTAAAGGCTAAAAGCAATCCCTGTTCTAAATATTCCATTAATCACACTCAACTTCCGACCACATCCAAATAGTATGGAAATAGCTCAAAGGTTCATCATCTCAGCCGAAGTACGTGGTCATCGTGGGCCCAAGTACTACAAATAGTTATAAATGTATCATCGACACGAAAAGAAGAAGCCGGACGACGTCCATTGCTGGACATGGCCTTTAATTTTTTTTTGTGGTGAAATCTTCACCGTACTTTTATCAACTAAAACCCTACGGTTTCTCCTGTTACCATGAGCCGGGCGTTCGGAATTCACATGACGCGCCCCCTAGGTATTCGCTTGACGCATGATCCCCGCCCTCCACTGGTATTGGACTGCCTTTGACCTCTCTGGTGGAATATGTGGAGCCCCACATATTCCACCAGAGAGACGCACACATAACACTGTTCGCCTCCGTCACAGCCATATCTCTGGTCGAGCGATGTCCCAAGTTCGCCTCCCACACAAATCGCCACAATGACCAAACTTGCGCTGCCCACATCCAACGGTTTCCAGCAACCTTCACCAGGTCGTCGGTCCACCTCGTGGGGGGCTCAAAGCTTGCTACAAAATAATATTTACTCCAAAATTGACACACTTATTCCGAGAGCCATGTTTATTTTAAAGTCTCTACAAGTAATCATGTACCGCCCGTCAGTCACGTAAGAGGCTATTCCAGCGTAAACCAGCGCAATTCAGCGGCAAATAAGCGCTCGACAGTTTCCGACGTATTTACACATAAATACTGCATGCAAGTGATGTTGGCGCGTGGAAAAATGTCCTCCCACATTTGTCACTTCATAGGCTGGAATTGTTTTTGTTTCATTTACCTACCTGTTGTTGTATTCTGTATTTTCAAATTGACGTTGATGATTGGAAAAGCACAGCGATATTTTAATTTTGATAAAATTGTATCCCAGTTCAGTTTAATTCAATTTTGGAGTTTATAAGGTTCCAATAATAATAATATGAAAACGAAAATAGTATCCAGTTGAAGGTTAATAATAATTGTTTTTTCTACATTGTGATTTGAAACATGTTTGAAAATTGAAATCACCTAAGTATAATGATTACCAAGTTAGAAAAGCGAAATGTAAGGTCATAGGTTTTAATCTTTAACACTAAAAGCAACTCGCTGACATAGACGTTTCACGCTAAGGACCCGCGCCCTCGCCCGACTTTTTGTATAACCGATTTTCGCCTCGTTCAATAGTTTTGTAGGACGGAATTTTTGTAGGACATCTGCGTTGGTATATACTCTTTGATGCACTAATACTATCCGAAAACACAGACCAACGTCAATCCGCCCTCGCTGCCGAGAGCCGCCGCGACGTCCCCGATAGCTTTAAAATAGTTTATAATAATAATTAGATCCAGCCCGTACCTTTGCTGTCCTCTCTCAGCGACGCCCTGAGCCGAGGCCCATACCCCGCAGGGGGTGCCCTCAGCGCAGTCGCTTAGCTTGTAAGTTATTTGTAAGACCTGGCTGGAGGCCTTAAGCAGTAAACAACCTCCCAGGTTGAACTGCGAGATGCCCTTCCGAAAAAAAAAAACATTATCTTTGACAAAAGAATCGTGAGCAGGCAGCCTAAACCAATCGGTGTGCCCTGACACAGCCGCTACCCGATTCTTTTAACAAAACACGTTTTAAATGTTCTAACTAAATTTTTATTGCCGCACGGAATCTCAATACCTAATTAATCGTTTAATAACCACCGAGGTTGTATCGATCTTACAACAATGTAGTCTTTTTGGTCTATTTGATATATCCACCTAACTACAAGTCTTTTTACATATAAAAGGTCGTTGTAAGTACTTAGTTTAATATTACAAACGCAAATACCTAGAGGTGTTCGGAAAAATATTCATGTTTCATTTTACAGAATTCTGAGTGATGAAATCTGAATATTGTATATATAAGTAGTATTCAACTGCCCCGTTGGTGTCGTGGTCGCAAGCGCGACTGCTGAGCGTGGGGTCCTGGGTACGATTCCCAGGTCCGGCAAAAAGTGATATCGGAGTTTTCCATTAGAAATTTCTCAGTAACAGCCCGGAGTTTGGAAGTTGGTGGTGTGACACCCCGGTGTCTCGGAAAGCACGTAAAGCCGTTGATTCTGCGCTTGATCTCTCCTCGGTTGTGTCGGATTGCCGTCCCATCGGACTATAAGAGTGAGGGAAGAGGGAGTGCACCTGTGTTTGCGCACGCACTTTTGCACTGTAATATCTCCTGCGTACTTGGCTAGTCTGCATTAAGATTAGCCGCCCCGAGGCCGGAATCGTTCTGGAGAATACATTTCGAATACATTCAAAAGGAACGCTAACATGAAGACAGGGGATTAGATATTAAAAAAAATCTACTAAGTGTTAAGTTAATAATAATAATATTATAGTCCACCCGAAGGATTTTTTTTTTTTGTTTTTCGGTGGTTCGGAAATCATCAAATAACTTCTCCCGCCCTGGGCGGGGCGGGAGGGAGTGTCAGACTTTTACTGACTAAAACCCACCCATGGTCCTTCTTGTGCCCTTTGCGTTCCGGGGGCGCGGTATCTCTTGCGAACAACCGGCAGCCCCGGCAGGCAGCGGCCCTCAGTGGCCCCTTCCATGTGCTGACATCTCTTTGAGGCGCGCGTGGAACACGAACGCGCCGTCGACACGGCCTGTCGTTGTGGCTACCCACCTACGACGGTGAGCTGCCCATTGCTCACCGTCCACAGGCCCGCCATCCGAAGGATAAAGGCCTCTTTTCATACAGACAAGTCACAAGTATGGACCATCATGCTTGCTCAAGGCGTATTGACGGTTTCGGATTTATAATAATATTGATATATTACGTTATTTTTTATATTTACGATATTTACGTTAGTTAGTTGATACGAACTAACGTAACTACCACTAAATGTAACTGCCTTGTTAGCCTAGTGGTCCTAAGCGCGACTGCTACGCTAGAGGTCTTGGGTTCGATTCCCAGGTCGAGCATAAAGTGTTATTGGGTTTTTCTATAAAATTCTCGGTAGCAGCTCGGAGTTAGGATTTGTGCCAGGTTAATGCCAATTGGCCCGCCCCCTATTATATGGGACCTGAACATACCGGCAAAATGTGGGCGCACATTGTTACATCTATGCCTAACCGTTCGGGGAATACAGGCGTGATGATATTTATCATAATATATCAATTCCAAATTAAAGTATCCTCACGATGTTTTCCTTCACCGATGACAGTGATGTCTAAAATAACCTTAAGAAGTACATAAAAATTGAAAATGTTACAATGGTACTTACAAATGTGGCCTTTTTAATTCATAAGTGCCCGGTATCGACCCTGATATCGAACCTCATATAAGAAGCGGGCGTCTTAGCCATTGGGCTGTCACAACAATTTATTCTAACGTAAGTTAATTCTGCATTATTATTATTTTGAAATATCAACAACTTGTGTTACCTTCAAACAACAATATTACTATCAGTAAAATATTCTCCGATAATATTTTAGTTACATTTTGCTGTTCCTTTGTAAAATAGAATTTCGCAGTAAGTACCTAAGAGCAATAAACTTGATTTAATTCGTTTGGAGAGCAACAATCGCACTGAGGTATACCTACTGAAGTAACAGGTTCGCGACTCAAAGGTCTCAGTTAAATGGTAATTTAAATAGAGTGCAACAGTTTAGTTTCAGGGATTTTTACATAGTTTTCTGTACGTGACGGCAAGACGAGTTACTGTTTTTTTTTTTAAATAGATCCACTTGCCTATGCCTATGTACCTGTAACACGGTACAACTGTACAACCGTTTTTAATTTCACCTCTAAGTTAATTAATTTGTACTACTTTTTTTATCAAAGTAAAATGACATTACGAGTGTTTTTGTTTCAAATATCAAATTATTATATAGACAATAAATTAAAATGAAAGTGTATTTTTTTGAAGAGAAAATAAAAGCCGTTTTCCAAAATAAACATTAATTAATGTTTACAAGAGAAACAGGAAAAAAGTATTTTTTAAAGTAGTTTAACTTTCTGTTCGGTCCGGTTAATCTCCGGAACGGCTGGGCTCATTTCAAATATTACTAGCGAATAGCTTATATTATAATGAGTGATAATCGAAATTAAAGCAGACGAAGTCGCGTTCATAAGCTAGTAACAAATATTATTCAGACTCACACGTTCATACAATATTTCAACTCAATCGGATTAAGAGAAGAGGGAGCAAATCGATCACAAGTTTGGACAGTTAACTACTTAACTGACTAAGTAGTTATCCAAGTTGGAAGGTTGTTATAACCCACATTATTATTTTTGATATGTATTTCTGTAGATATGGGGATATCTACAACACGTGTAAAAAGACGTTCCTTTATTGCGATCGTTTTTTTTTATCTGGATCATATCTTACGTTATACCTTTTACATCACCTGAAAGTTCCAACTGTTTTATACGATTTTTTACAAACCAAGTTCTAAACATTTTAAGATAACTTTTAATAACTCCACGGCCCCTGTTTTTTTTTTTGGGGTTTGGGAAATCATCATATAACTTCTCTTCCACCCATGTTCCTTCTTGTGCCCTTTTCGTTCCGGGGGCGCGGTATCTCTTACGAACAACCCGCAGCCCCGGCAGGCATCGGCCCTCAGTGGCCTCTTCCCTTTGCTGACATCTCTTTGAGGCGGCCCCTGTATGGTTGCTTTTTACTAAACCAAGTTCCAAAGGTATAAAAAAACATAATATATACTTAAAATACCTATACCAAATAATAACTTGGACCACCCCCATGGTCCCTGTGCTATTGCATACACTTATATGCGCAATGTTTTGCGTGCAAATAATCAATGATTGAATGTGCAAATAAGAAATAAACAATTTTTTTACCAAAAACAAATGAAAGACGAAAATACATACAGACTTGAATTGGTAACCTTTTTCTTTTTGAAGTCGATTAAAAATAAACGACGTTTACCAGCAATCATTTTAACGCGATATTATTTAGTTTAACGGGCAGTGTGCGTAGTTAATAGCTATGTGATGTAACCTTGTGACATATTCAGAATACATTATGTTAAATTTTTGGTCAAATTTTAATTATTGTAATTGCAATTAAAACTTGTGACCCACGTAATACTTATTGTCATTATTATTTTCTGCAACACTCAAACCATTTTTAAAAGGGAAATGAAAGGCTTGATGAGTTTAAATAAATTAAAATTAAAATTGTGCCTCCAAGAGAGGGCTTAGTAATTAAGCCACTTAGCATTCATTGCCCGATTTCTCTAGTACTTAAAACAAACTGAGGTTACAGTTTAAATAGAAAATGTGGCATAATATAATTGTATTTTGTTCAGCAAGAGTTTCTACATTTAAATATAAATAGGCCAAAAAGGATGCGGCCTGGGCGGGTATTTTTAAAACCCGTATAATCAAAGGAAACAAAATATACAAAGTTAACTCTAAAGTAGTTTTTAATAAAATTTTCAGATAGTGTTAGTAAACAGATTAATTATTTGAAATCATTTTTGTAAGAAGGTGGATATTGCTAAAAGTGCACGTCTTGTTAACTACGTGATCAGTGATTGACTATTAAAACATTGTTAGTATCTATATGTTTTTAACATTCTATACTTAAAAAATACACAGTGGAAGGAACATCGTAACGATGACTTATTACCATTGATTCAATATAATGATTCTAGAGCCTCTCAGCATCAACATTTTTCGTCGATTATTTAAAAAACCACTCTTTTGTACATTTTAATCATGTTTTGAGTGTTGCACTTTTATTATTTTTTTACTTTTGTATAATACGGCTGCTTTTTTGTTAAAAAGGATGAAAAAATATTGTGTTCCGTTTCCATCGCATATATTCTATCATAAACTGAACTTATAGTCAAAATTATCATTACCATGTCCACCTTGACCCATGTTCCACCGGGTAATACCTAACCTACCCACATATTATACAGAATGATGCAAATCTATTATCGAACAAGCCTTTACGCTTTTGTGAAACTGTGCTCATTCTTTTATAAAAGCTAGTATAAGACATAAAAGGATCTGAACTTTTCAAATGGCTCGGACATGCCATACGTGTGGTCTTATAGAAGAGGGAAAAATAGAGAAACAAATGCACATTGCGAGTATAAAAGGAAAATACACGTGGACGATATATGACTAGATAAATATTTTTATATTACGTTTCTTTTTAGTTGTGGGTTTTCAACTGGGTTCATGCTTCCACGAACCCAGTTTGGTACTTGTACCAGACTGAATTTACAAATCTCGAATGCACTTTTTATTTTTATATTATCATCACTGACATTGGTAAAGGAAATTATACTGAGGAAATCTGGACTTATATTTAAATTTGAGTCTGGAGTCGCTAGTCGGCATTGAGCAAGCGTGATGATCGATTCTCCTGCATAAAAATAATCCTTCGCTCTGCAGTGGGGCGCTAATAGGCTGGTAGTTAGACATTCGTTGATTTAATTGACTTTAAATTGCTTTTGGCTTCTTTTCTTTTAGAGAAGCATTGATCACCACTCTTGCTCAAGACGGATTGGCGATAAAGACTTTATATCAATTATAAGTCTACGTGTTCCTCACTATGTTTTCCTTCACCGATATCCTTCCAACGATTCAATATGAGTTTATTAATTTTTACGTATCTTTTTCTCTGTTAGACCTTCATAGGTATTTCTTGATGAATTTTTCGTATTTCAATATGCAACATTTTACCAAAGTGATCCCTTCTCAATATTGATGATATATTTTAGTCCCTTTTAAATAAAATGTCTGATAACCTATTTGCTGTGAACCCTTTGATATTCGATTCAATTTAATATTTACAAAAGCTTTGAAAAACTGGTCAAGTAAAATAGTCGTTGAATAATTAAATGGTGATTTATTTGAGTTGATTTGAATTGTATTTCCCGGACGTACAGCAGTAGTTTCTCAGACCAGTTTAACAGAACGATACCTATTAAAAATTCATCTGTGTGAAAGAATTCTAACAAAATAAAAAGGTACAAGGAATATGTAAGTGTAACCCTTCTCATTCTATTTATAATATTTAAACATTCAAGGACAGACATGTTTGGCATTTCAATAAAGATCCATTCAAGAATTTCGCAAAATGAACAGTTTTTACACTACGAATAATACCTAGTTTTTAAATAAATATTTTACGATTCAGTGTACGTAGGAATTATATGGAATAATGTATTTCTAATGTAACTTTATCTTTGTTCTATCTCGAGAGAGTAATAATTGAAGACCGTTTCGGGTTGTTGGGTTTGGAGTGGCATTATATTATTAAATATATAAAAGGAACGTGGAGGTATGCTTTTAATGCTGGTATCTTTAATGTTGGTATCTTAATGTATTTTTGACAATGGGTATGAAAGTTTATTAAATAGTAAGTAGCCGGGACCGTAGAGAGTTTATTATGTAGATAATTATAAATATTACATTTTAAATTATGTTTTGGAGCTCTATCATGAGTTTGGTGACGGACGGGTGCGGCGTTGGAGCTGTCCGGGTGTCCAACTGCACACGGGTGTTTATCTTTTTTGACAAAGTTGACATGTTATTATTCTGCCGCAGTGCGTGCGTAGAACAGGGCCTATACCACCATATCTTATAAAAGTACTTATCATTTTTATATTACTTTGTAATTTCACTTATTGTATTTTCAATTTCCGGCGCTGAGTAGAGGGTTGAAAATCCATTAATACGCAAGGCAAAGTAATATTCAAATAATACTGTTTTAAGAAATTGTAGTAGGCCTCTCAACGTGTCAACTGTATGACGAAAAGACAACCGTGTTGAATTAGACAATTGCACTGCTCCAGTGTTGAAGCAGTTCGGTCCATCAATCTCATAAATTGTAAGAGCCCTTACACTAAACAGATGCCAAAGACAGCATTATGGCGGCACGAGGCATGTGGCGCTACTTACTTAAGACTAAGTTCGGAGTTGATCGAATAAGGATAAAATAGTAACCTTGCCATTGACCTGTTGGCACTCAGTACAACAATACAATCCCTATTGAGAGATCAAAGAAACAAAAGACTACGTAAGACGCTTATCATCAAATGCAAGCTTCGACTTCTTAACAAGACAATCGGATTACGCAGTTGCTGGCAGGAGATAAGCTATAGTCACATTACAATCTAAGTCACAATAAAGCTCACTTTGCTAAAACTTAACTCACAGTTTTTTCCTAAGTCGAGGTTAAATTAAATATGTGTCATACAATGTCTTAACTCGGAGTTAATAATATAAATCTGTGTGGAGCATACGGGCCATAAGAGATTTAGAAAGAACCTCTGAACTATGTACCTTGGATTAACACCTATCTATAAAAAAAATTAAGTAACCCCCGACAGAAGAGCTGATAACTATGAAATTGCTGAACCGATATCAATCAAACATAGCTACAAACACTCCCGACTAATTCACCTTTCAAACAAAAAAAAATAAATTAAAATCGGTTCATGCGTTCATGCATTCACACACACATACACGCACAGGCACACGCGCAGGCACACGCACACGCACACACAGACGCGTCAAACTTGTAACACCCGTCGTTTTGCGTCCGAGGTTAAAAACAAAGACGATGGATAATGTGTCTGAATGTAATCTATTTTTAATCATTGCTTATTTCTATTTTAATAATACATTTATTTTACTCTTTATGATGTTGTTTGTATGTAACTATTTTTTTTTTAATATTATTTGTTTTTTTTTATAAATCTAACAAAGAGAATTATTTATTTCTTCAGATTAAATATTTTGTTAACGGTGTATTATTAAAAACTATGCACGTGTTCAAGTCATGGTGAACATAAGCTTTTACGAAATAAAAGCATGGCAAGAATCCTTTAGAGACCTCGAGAATGAATGATGATTACATGAAAGTATATTTTTTCTTAAAAAGGCGTTCTAAAAAAAGAATGTATATACTTACATATTTAATATTTTCACAAACAAAAAAGGGTATTATGGGTTCCATTAAGATGAAAAATAGCTAAACTTTATAAGCAAACGGTGGTCTATTACAGAAATATATTTAGAATGATATTTGAATAGCTAAATAAACGTATTGTATCAGCATCGAAAAAGTAGATAAATGGTTAAATTTGGGATAAATAGGGATGATAACAGCGTAATAAATCGGTTACGTGATGTTATTAATTCGGGTCCAAACTTCCATACATTTCCTTTTTATAACAATAGGCTTACTGGACAACGGCAGAAGGAAAATGTTAAAAGAAAAACCCAAATAGGAACCTTCTCCAACACAGTCTAATAAAAGAATACGAGTACAACTTTAAGAAAAAAATATATTTTTTTAATTTATGTAGGTACGTTCCTTTCTAAGGAATATGTTTGTTTCGAGAGAAGATTTTAAAAGTAAATGTTACGATTATTTTTATATACAAACAAGTACAATTCATTTGTCTGTTTGTAATGTCGAAATAACAGATTTTAATAAAATAAATATGAATGTTGATACGGTTTGTCTATCCATCTAAGGCTGGACCTATTTTCACGGAACTTTTACTGGCAGATAACTAATTTTATAGGGAGTAGCTTACACTACGCTTATGCTTAGCTTTCATTAATAACCCCCGACGCAAAAAGGACTGGGTGTTATAAATTTGACAGGTACGTGTGTGTGTCTGTCTGTCTCCCGAACGCATGAACCAACTTTGATTTAGTGTTTTTTTGTTTGAAAGGTATATTAGTCGGGAGTGTTCTTAGCTATATTTGATGGAAATCGTTTCACGTGTTTAAGTTATCAGTTTTTATGTAACTGTGGTAGGGACTTTTATTTTTCTGTCGGGGGTTACTCAAAATTTTTAATTTTGTGATTTGGAAAAATGATTAGGGAACCGCGCAAAAAAAACTGCTTAGACAGCCAACATTAATGCGAAAGAAGTCACGGGCATAAGCTAATTAAAAATAAATGTCGGGATTGTTTTCTCTACGACATTATAACTTTGTTATTATGTTGACCCTCAAGGCAATTATGATAATATTTTTTATTTTTTAGTTCCAAAGATAGATCTCTTATTTCTAGGAGTCTTGTGATTTTAAAACATTACCTTGAAACATGGATTTCGTACCTTGTCTCCGGGCCATATCAGTGAAGTAGCTTTTTTGAAATACAATGTATATTTTATTTCTTTCAACAGAAAAGGTACATATTTCAAGTTGAATTTTATTTGTACATCGAACAAATCTATGCTCGGACATCTTTCTGTGTACTAAAATATTTTATTTTTAATGAGTAGTATTTTAGTATTCGTAAACTCAAGGTATGCCAATGGGCAATGGAGCGCAGTTTACTTAACGTTTAATTGATAGACCGCATCAGGAACACTATACCGCGCTCCAGAACGCAAAATATTGACGTAGTTCAAAAAGCTGCAAGGCTAAAATGGGACTCGGCGGGCTATGTCTGTCGATGGGCCCGTCAGGCTCAGAGACTAGTCTCTGAGCCTGACGGGCCCATCCACTCGCGTCTCCACTCTCTAGAGAGTGGAGACCCGACATAGACGGGGTCACGGCAGAACGAGACGATGGCGGGTCGCCTTGGATGTCTTCGTCAGGAAATGGTGAGGCGATGCACAATACAGAGGAAAGTGGAAGGAAAGGGGAGAGATCCCTGCCCAGGAGCGGGATAGAAATGACTATATCATATAAAAAAAAATATTTATACATGTACAATATAAAAGAAAATAGCTATCTAAAAATAAATTCAACGCATCTTTTCCATTAAATAGAAATAACACGAGAGTATCATCAATGTACTTAACCTAATGCATTGTTCTTTTTTTTTAATCGTACCTAATGGCTTTGCATCTTTAATTACCTTCTCTCCCCGACGAATACAAAACATATTTTTAATTAAGAATGCTTTTTCAGTTAATAATTCTCGTTTTTCTTTTTATTAAGTTCAGCTGGTTTTTCTATCACGCTCATTAATTTTTTATAGCATAGCTTTCAATTTCCAAATGAAGCAATATACATACAAACTGAAATGTACGTTTGCATTGAGAAAATGTAACTATATTATATTGTTGTATTATGGTTTATGAACAAAGACGTTGCCACACTCAAAACTTTCAACCAGACATACAACCAGACCAGAAACAACTACCTATAAGCCATGCAAATATTTGTACCATGCGGGAATTAAACCCGCTACACACAACGCGGCAATATGATTGGTGAAAAGTTATTAGATAAAAGGTTTTTTTTATATTTTATACTTCCCTTAAATTAACCTAATTTGGGAAGGTAATAAACTCAAAAACGTTTTTCCGAGTCGTATCCGCATTTTCCGACGACCCGTAGGGTAAAAATGGCGGTAATGAAAATGTATGTTTCATTTGTATCCTCATTTAACTTATTATATTGCGGGAAGCGTTGTTTTCCATTTGGATAAATCCGAGTTTGCATTTATAAAAAAAATAAGAAGCGATTTACGCATTTGTTTTTATGTTTATTTAAAAGAAGTGAATATTGGTGCGGTTTTCTGTGTAAATACGCCCGATATAAGGTTGGTTCAACAACTTGAGTTAAACACCTTGTTTGTGTCACTTCAGAGCCATAACTTAACCAACAGTACCGACAAACCGCAGCTGATTTTAAACTCTGTTGCTTACATAAATTATGGTTTCATTTCATTTGATTACATTTTAGGGACTGCCCTTATTTCTATACGTAACTGCTATTAAAGATAAGACAAGGAAGACAATTGAACGATCACGAACTTCGGCCTTTTCTGAGTAGTTATGTTCCTAGTAATATACTTATAGATTAAGGCAATCAATACAGAAAAAAAAAAAAATATACCATCACGCCTGTATTCCCCGAAGGGTTAGGCAGAGGTGTAACATTGTACACCCACAGTTCGCCGGTATATTTAGGTCCCATGTAATAGGGGGCGAGCCTATTGCCATTAACCGGGCACAAATCCTAACTCCGAGCTGCTACTGAGAATTTCATGGAAAAACCCAATAACACTTTTTGCTCGACCTGGGAATTGTACCCAAGACCTCTAGCGTAGCAGTCGCGCTTAGGACCACTAGGCTACCGAGGCAGTTATAAATACAGAAATATCTTATAAGTTCTCTTGGATAGTACCAACTTGTATAATCCATGGAGTCAGATATAGGCGAGATATAAAGTTCTATATAAATCTATAGAAATAAATGAGACTGAACCGTGTCTATTTAAAAAAATAAATACAAAAATAAAGAATTTTATTTTTTTTCGTCTTTTTGCATGTTCCGGCTAACCTAAACAGCTGGATCGATTTTGATAGGATTTTTGGATGTTATAAGGAGTAACTTAAGCTACTTTAATTTTTGAAAAACTATTATGATACGCGCAAAATAAACTAGTTATACAGTCAAAATACATGAAATAAATTAATACAGGTACTCACCATAACACAGCAGGCGGCATGACGCATGTCGATAGTGTAAATTCACATCACAGGTCACATCTAGACACCAGCTGTCTACTTGTATGTTAGTTCTTTTCGAGTGGATGATTTTAGGAAATCAGACAATTTTTGGGCCCATTAGGTGGCCCCATTTATCGCTGTAACAGTAGCGTTGTTAATGTCTTAATAAAGTGCAGTCGTAGGGACACTTCGGACACTGTAGTAAGTGTATTATTGTCTGATCAGAAGTACCGTGCTCGCACTGGCATGTTGGTTAACTACCGCCTACACGACTAATACTGAACTGACTGACGTGTGATACTTAGTTTTGTTCAAAATTTACAATGAAATTGGAGGGTAGTTTTGCTTGCACTGCAGTTAATGTACCCACAATTAATTAGAAAATACCTTCAAGCACCTAATTTGTCATCTTTTTCTAATAAATGCATCCTCTATTTTTTTGATTTTTTTTAGTGAATATACCTATTTTTAAAACCACGAAAATCGTCTGAAATTGAGGCCGTATTTAAAATGCGTAACAACATTTGGTTGGTTAGTATTTACACACGTCTACCTAATCCCAACGCACCTAATGTTTGCAGTGGGTAGTCGTGAGAGATCGTAATTAGTAACTCGAAGCAGCCATTAGTAATCGCAGACTGGCAGTTTGACGTCACAAATTAATTCACTAGAATTAGTAGGCAGTAGTTATTACAGTTAATATCAATTTGACACTTTTCCCAAAGGCATTAAGGCTAACTTTCCTTTGTTTAGACTATTTTGAGAGGAAATTGACCCTTCCTACTTCTTTGACTTTGTTTGGTCATAAGTATATTAGTCGCCACGAGTCGTGAGCACAAATGACAAGTTTTTTTTTTGGTTTTTTGGTTCTTTTCGGGGTTTTTTCAACGCTGCACGCGATCGGTCCGACTGACGGACCAATCACGTACAGCGTCAGCGGCCTAAAAGTCCCAAAAATTAACTTGACATTTGTGCTCACGACTCGTGGCGACTACTATACTAATATCATTCTTCTTCTATTGTATTACTAGCATTTTAACACATTTCAATTTTGCTTCTAGGATGCAACGCATCTGTAAGGCCCCTGGTATTGCAGATCTATCGTCTATAGGCAGTGATGCCCATTTAACATCAGGTGGGCCATCAGCTTGTTTGCCATCCAATGAATTTAAAAAAACTTTACTAATAGTAACCACTGTTGGGTGGTGACTCTGGCCCAACTGTCGGGCAGACATTTAACGTTAGAATTCAATTGTCTAATCAATATCCGACAATTAACCTCCTATGTTTGTAAACGCACCCAAAAAACAAGAGAAACAAAGTGCAGCAAAATCTTAAAAAAAAAAGTAACTTCACCTCTGCCTAACCCTTCGGGGAATACAGGCGTCGTGATATGTATGGTACGTATAACATACATAGTTTCAAAAACTTTCAGCTTTGAAATATGAGAGTGTAGCGTCGAATTCTAGGTTTTATGATCGTAAAAGTTCGTACTTTTACGATCGTCCCAGTGCATCAGAAATTGTAACAGTTTATTGCAGTCAGAACACTCCAGCTTCAGTGGGAGTTATCTCTGAAGTTAAAATTGTACTGGTACTTATGTACCTACCTGCTGTAAAATATGAAGGTGCTATCGGCGCTTATAACCTCGGCGTGGCGCGAACTTATTACGTATATGTTCGTTCTGTTTATGTTATGTGCTTATTCACGAAATGTGTGAACAGGATTTGTTTATTCCATACTTTGTTATACATGTTTACATGTAAAAATTTTGGGCTTTAAACAATTTAACATAACATAACATACCATCACGCCTATATTCCCCGAAGGGTTAGGCAGAGGTGTAACAATGTACACCCACAGTTCGACGGTATGTTTAGGTCCCATGTAATAGGGGCGAGCCTATTGCCATTAACCAGGCACAAATCCTAACTCAGCTGTTACTGAGAATTTCATAGAAAAACCCAATAACACTTTTTGCTCGACCTGGGAATCGAACCCAAGACCAACACACAATTAATTAATTAATTAATTAAACAATTTTGTATAAATTTTTAACCCCCGACGCAAAAACGACGGGGTGTTATAAGTTTGACGTGTCTGTGTGTGTGTGTGTGTGTGTCAGTCTGTGGTATCGCAGCTCCCGAACGGCGGGGATACGGCGGGAGGGATTTTTATTTTTCTGTAGGGGGTTACTTAATTTTTTTTACAATTATTGTTTTGTGTAAGTTTAAAGCAGGATTAATGTTGGGTTCAATAAATAAAATACAACATTTTCACCAATTTGGCGTTACATCATTTTATTTCATTTATTTTGCACATTTTTGTTGAAATGATATCCTACTACAATACGTGTATATTGGCAATATTTTATATTAATAAACATTTATAAATAAGTATATTGATAGTATAAGGTGTAGCTTAATATATTGAAATATTCTGAATATGCAATACACTTATTTCATAAAATTATTATCTATGAGCAATAAATTGTTTTCAGTAAGTATCTAGGTAAAGTGAAAGTATTTGAGACATGAATTTCTGGAAATTTGAAAAGACAACATTACGTTTGATTATAATATGCAATAGGATAATTTGAACTCCATGTAATAGATAATATTGTTGCAAATAAACATTACCATGCAACTCGGCGTGACAAGAAACAAGAACTTTCCAATATATTATTTGGAATATAGTGTAAATTGGAGTTACAAAAATATGATTAAGTAAATTCATTTTAGATATTTCGAAATTACTTTCATGATATTCAATTTAAATAGAATATTTTCACAATTTTCTTATATTACACTTCTAGCCTATGTTTAATATACACAAGTACAGTTCGTACGTTGTGGGAATAAAAATGAGTTTACGAATAAATCAGTTATCAGGAAGAGTTTTTATTAACACGTTCCTGTGGGATATAATACCTACGTCCGAATTGAGATACACACACAGCTAGGTGGGGTCAGTAGTCGTCGGTTGTTCGTAGCCGGGTTGTCGTTAATTGGTGAGCGGGTGCCATTGTTTGACTTGTTCCATGGGTGCGGCGAGGGCCGAGTTCCAGTGTTGTAAGGCGCGACCCCTTGCGAACATGTATGATCCTAACACAAACTTACCAAGCAGCCGGTCTGGAACAAGGAACGAATCAATAATTATTGCATTTCCCTTGAAATATCCCAAAAAAATGCTGTAGCAATAATTTTGTACGACGAAGATGTTCATGTAATGGATATAGCTACCTGTTACTAGCGTAACTTTAAGAAGAAAAAAAATGGTTGAAATCTGTTTACTTGTACCAGCACTTTGCTCAAAACAAAGTTGACAAAGGCACTTCATCAAAGTCTGTTCTTGACATGTTTTGTGCAAAGCGATTAAGTGGTGTTATTTTCAAGTTATTCTTCTGAGTATTTTATTGATTTTACATAAGCTGCGTTGAGGACTCTTTATTTTAAATATAAGTCCCCGAAATACAATAACATAAAATACGTAAGGCGGTACCTAATAATTTTTGTTATTTTTTTTTAATTTATTCAAATTTTCAACATGACAAAAATAAGAGAAGATAAAGTCGATAAAAAAATCAAGTCAGTCATTCAGAAAGTTGAAGCTAGTAGCTCCTTCCTAACAGTAGGTTGCCAAGGAGAAGAACGAGCAGGAAACTCCATGACTGTTTTTTTTAAACATTTACAACTTCAGATTACATAATTCATGTTAGATCTACGGGCAAAACGTGAGAACAATGTAAAAAGTCAATACCTTTAGCATAAACTGAGTGCGGCTGCAAGGCCTGTATCGTGACACTCGTGGTGTGCAGCTCGTCAGCCCTCAGCCTAAAGTGGAAGCACTCGGAGACGAGGGCACTGCCGTCGTCAGCCACTTCAACTGCGGCCGTGCGGCGCGCGCGCACTCCTCGGCAGGCGCGCTCTTGAGTCACTCGTACTACCATCTCTTTCTTGCTTGATGAGGGATCCAACTAGGGAATAAAGTTTAATTAATTCATGACCTTTTGGTATTGGTATAACGGACTGGTGTCCGCAACTCCACGTCTTAGCGCATATTTTGCGTAAGGGTGGGAAGTAGATCATTCGATCCGCCCCAGCTCCCCAAGGAAAGCCAGTGTCGCCTTGACGCTCCCAGCGATCTCCCGTAGGTTGCCTGAGTTATCGAAGTATTCATGAACTTTCTAGAAGGTGTAGTAACTGCCAAGTTTGTAAATATTATATTTTCTAAAACGATAGACTGCAACCAGACTGCGGTTGATCGATGGCATGAGGTGATGTACGTTTTGAAGAATTACTATTGATTAGCTGTCAATCTAGGACCTTTAAGTAAAACTAATAATCCAAAGAAATATGGTTGCAAATTGTAGTATTTTGTTTTAGAACTTTGTAGCAATTTTAACAGGAAAATAATGACTACTGATTTTAGGTAGATCGTTTAAAAAGTGGGATTGTGTTGTTACTTAACAGCTTCCAGGAATTAGAATTACCGCACTGAAAAACTTTATGTAAAGATACTTAGGTAATAGGTATTTGTAATTTAACGGTAATCGACAATATGTGCCTTTAAAGCCACACGCTCAAATAGAATTGTATACACGTACAGAGAACCGGACTTCAATTCAAATTGAAATTGGTATTCACGTCCGGAGAGAAGAGCTATCTTATTCAACTACGGTCGACCACCTATTGAAAATTGCATATTCTCCGAGTAGTTCTAACTATTTTACATATACTTAGTTTCTAGGTAGTGATTGGCTTACCTTGAGTCCTCGAGCTTCTATAACTGTGACTGTAAGTCTATGTAGATTCTCATTGTATAGCAACGAGACTAAGATCTCGCCTAGATCTGATGTTGGCTCTTGTAGATCCTGAGAAAAAAGGTCAAAGGTTATTTTAACACTAAACAGCTGTCGCCTAATTTCCTGTTCTAGGCAAGTTAAAAATAAATGTTAAGATTCACGAAGAAGAAAGTAAAAAAAAAATTGTTAGATGAAAATTAGATGCTGCCTGTTGCAAGCCCAAATTCCACATACCATCACGCCTGTATTAAGGGCTAGGGCTAGGCAGAGCTGTAGTAATGTACACCCACAGTTCGCCGGTATGTTTTAGGTCCCATGTAAAAGGGGGCGAGCCTATTGCCATTAACCGGGCACAAATCCTAACTCCGAGCTGCTACTAAGAATGTCACAGAAAAACCCAATAACACTTTTTGCTCGACCTGGGAATCGAACCCAAGACCTCTAGCGTAGCAGTCGCGCTTAGGACAACTAGGCTAGCGAGGCAGTTCCAAATTCCACAATGTCATAATTATAAACTAAAATCATATTAGCTTCGTACCAACTTTATTATGAAGGTACCTATTAACTATAAAGTAGGTGAAATAAGATTGCGCCTCCAAATAATAATTTAGAAGTAAATAAGCGGACAAAAGGTTGACCTATTTTATTATGAGAAAGAGATAAAAATAACCAGCCAGGAATATTTAAATAAACATTTTGCTGACATTCAGCCTTAGTCGTTCTTATTCTGTTTGCGATGTCTGTCCCTTGTGTGTTACAACGGAGGTCCGTTTCGTTAGTGCAGAATTTTAAAGTACACATCTTTAACATACTGCGCAAATTGGGTACTCGGAATTTAAATAAAATATTACACTGTGGTTTGGCTGAAGGAAAAAAAAAAGTAGATACATTTGGTGGACAGTGGGATTGAACGTAGTAGATTTTTGTATTCATAATAATAGTTTGATTACCCCGTTGGTCTCGTGGTTGCAAGCGCGACTGATGAGCGTGGCCCGGGTTCGATTCCCAGGTCGGGCAAAAAGTGTTATTGGGTTTTTCCATTAGGATTTGCTCTGTAGCTGCCTGGAGTTTGGAAGTTGGTGGTGTGACACCCCCGTGTCTCGGAAAGCACATAAAGCCGTTGGTCCCGGCTGTCATTCATAGATCTTTGACAGTCGTTACGGATAGTGAGAAGCCAGGAAGTCTGACAACCAGTCTAACCAAGAGGTATCGTGTTGCCCAGTAACTGGGTTGTGGAGGTTAGATAGGCAGTCGCTCCATGTAGAACACTGGTATTCAGCTGCATCCGGTTAGGCTAGAAGCCGACCCCAATATGGTTGGGAAAAGGCTAGGCAGATGATGATGAATAATAGTTTGATTATTTATTTAAATCAGGCGTCAAGGCCCGTAGAAAATACATATTACAATACAATACAAACAGTATAATTATCTAAAAATACCACTTCACACTTAAAGTCGTCGCCATGCGTCGCACGGTGATTTACTTTACTTCGATATTCATATTGTATGGAAGGCAATAGCATTAATCCAATCTGTCATTTTTATCCTGAATTATTTAATTAGCTTCAACTCAGCCACGGGAGTGAACAACAAGTCTGTCGTAACGATAGGCAGTTAACATATTTAAGCCAATTTACATCTATACATCAATTAGCGTCTGCCCGCGGCTTTGTACGCGTCAAAGTTGATATATTGTCCCACGGGAACCTTAGATTTTTCCGGGATATAAACTAGCTTATGTGTATTTTTTTTTGAGAACCTAATATAACATACCACTACGCCTGTATTCCCCCAAGGGTTAGGCAGAGGTGTGACAATGTATACCCTCAGTTCGCCGGTATGTTTAGATCCCATATAATAGTGGGTGAGCCTATTGCCATTAACCGGGCACAAATCCAAGCTCCATAAATCAAATCAAAGCAAATTCGAGCTGCTACTAAGAATTTTATAGAAAAACCCAATAACACTTTTTGCTTGACCTGGGAATTGAACCCAAGACCTCTAGCGTAGCAGTCGCGCTTAGGACCACTAGGCTAACGAGGCAGTTGAGAAGTACAAAGATAAAGTGGTAATATATTATGAGCCTTATCCTTGATGACAAAACACACTCTTACTAAGTCACGTACCAACCAAAGAGGACTGGACTTAGATAAAAGACATATTTTTTGAGCGAAATAACGTCAGGAAAAAACAAAAGACAAACGTTTGCGTCACGTCTGTGGTCTACATTCTTTTGTTTTTTGTTCTAGGGAGACCAATGAGATAACAATGGCATTAATTTTATTTTGTCATGACTTTTTTCTCCACGTGCTGAAAGCCCTATGATTCACTAGCAAGTTTAGCCGTTAAGTTTATTTTCACCATGGTATTTTTTGTTCACGATGGGAAATCATTAAATGAGTTCCCCCACGCTTAGTGTCACACTTTTACTGACTAAAACCCACCCATATTCCTTCTTGTGCCGTTTGCGTTCCGAGGGCGCATTATCTCTTACAAACAACCCGCCGCCCCGGCAGGATTTGCACCATGGTAAAGCAACACACATAAGTGGAAGATAAACGAACAAGCAAGTACACATGCTTGAAGCTGAAGACTTTTGCCCCCATGCTACACTAAAACTTTTCGGACTTAAGGTCTTCACACAGCAAATAACTTGCCACTCAAGTTAGGTCTTTAAATCGAGTGCGTTAAAGTATTTATTTAATGACAGGAAAAAGGTGGCGACTTGCAGAAGTCGCGCTGGCAGCTAACGAGTGGATTTGTTGAAGTGATTCCAGCCAGGCCATTACCAGGGTGTGACACATGGGCAAAAAAAATGGTAGTCTCGTAAAGTATACATACTTGCTCGGTTACCCTCCCACTTACATGTATAGCAAGTCAGAGTACTTGCTGCGATTGTCCCTAAAGCAATTATCTAACTTGACTAGCTCAAGTCAGCAATACTGTAATTACAAGTTGCAGTTTCGCATCCATTTGCAATCGCTCCATGTAAATCATTCGTATACAGCTGCAACCGGTTAGACTGGAAGCCGATCCCAACATAGTTGGGAAAAGGCTATGCAAATATTTATACTCACATCAAAGTTCTCATACTAACCTTCTCAATATCAAGTTTATACAGCTGCGGCTCCTCATCCGGGGCGACGCCATCCAGCTCAGTCATTGGTAGAATGATGTGGCCAATCAGCTGCTTGCCCTTGCCAACTCGGCCTACGTCCAGGAGCGACAGTTTCAAGGTCAGGCTCTCGATCTTGCCAGGCGGGATCTGTCAAAAAGGAAACTGTTAGAACTCTTTTGTTTTAAAAACTTTTTATTTCATTAGAATTCTGACTTTGGCTTTGACCTTAAAAATAATAAGTAAAACTTGAAGACCAAATGCGAGTTCAAAATCAAGCTTCCAAAAATAAAAATATTCGGTTGCCACTAAGTAATTTTTTCAGAATGTGCAATTGTGTATGTTACAATAATATTGTTTACTAGCTTCGGCCCACGACTTCGTCAGCATCAAATGATGGCATTAATGACGTAATATTGATGAGTGATGTAATATTGATTTATTACATACGTATATACCATCACGCCTGTATTCTCCGAAGGGTTAGGCAGAGGTGTACCGAAGTAACTATGTACACCCACAGTTCGCCGGTATGTTTTTAGGTCCCATGTAATAGGGGGCGAGCCTATTGCCATTAATGGTGGTTCATTCATTCATGATGGTTGAGCTAAGTGATGCTGATTCTCGCGTCATGTTCGTGAACGGACGCTGTCAGTTGGGATTGGTCATCTCTAAACTGCCATGGCTTACATCTTTAGTACTATTATTATCATATATATTTTTTTTTATTGTTTTATATTCAACTTCATTGTTTTCACATGTAGAAGCAACAAGAATATTGTAACCAAGATTTTGTAAAAACCAATTTGAAAAGAGTGTCCATGGAGTGTCTTGCTCGTTCTTTTCCATAGAGACCTACGTTTTGGAACGAGCAACTAGCTTCAACTTTTTGTGTGAGTAACTTCTTGACAATTCAAAAGTGCCTGTAAACGGTCTAATTGAAATAAATGTTTTGGCTTTTGACTTTTTTGACTTTTAATCAGACACAAATCCTAACTCTAAATCAAATAATCCTAACGCTAGAAGTCTTGGGTTCGATTCCCAGGTCGAGCAAAAACTGTTGCTGCGTTTTTCTATGAAATTCTCAGTAGCAGCTCGGAGTTAGAATTTGTGCCTGGTTTGATATATTATCCCATGGGAATCGTACATTTTTCCGGGATCAACAGTATTTTATGTGTTATTCCAGACTACAATCTATCTCAGTACGAAAACACATCCAGATCCGTTCAGCCGTTTAAGCGTGAAAAATTAACAAACATCCATCTATCCATCCAACCTCACAAACTTTCGCATTTATAATATTAAGTAGAAGGATGTATGTAGTACGTATGTATAAAATAATCTTTGTACAAGAAAGCGCACCGCCTCCTTTACAAGTATTTTGAACAATTAAACCTTAATGAGAAAAGTTCGAAGTTTTCCATGAAGTTCACAAGCTCGTATGAAAACCCAATGGGATTTATTTCGCGTCGGTTTGAGATGAAAACGTCAAGTCGTAAATTATTTGGGAGAGCTCCGCAACTTCCATAGTTTGGCCTACAACTGTTAGCTTTAGTTAGCAAGTTATTCAAACTTTTATGTTATAAATAAGGTATTTTGTAAACAAGGAACATATAGCGTGCAGTTTTGTATTCCTGTCAAATTCAAGGTTACTTATGCTAGTGGTTCTCAACTAGAAATAAGTCGTTTTTTTAGTCGGTGATTTTTTAATTTCAATTAGCCATAACTGCCTCGTTAGCCTAGTGGTCCTAAGCACGACTGCTACGCTAGAGGTCTTGGGTTCGATTCTCAGATCGAGCAAAAAGTGTCATTGGGCTTTTCTATGAAATTTTCAGTAGCAGCTCTAAGTTAGGATTTGTGCTCGGTTAGTGACAATAGGCTCGCCCCCTATTACATGGGACCTAAAACTTGCCGACGAACTGTGGGTGTACATTGGTACACCTCTGCTTAACCCTTTGGGAAATACAGGCGTGATGGTATGTGTTAATTAGCCATCAGCTGGGTTTTCATCACATAGGACGATGACCCCGAACGTACACAGTGATATAGTCGCGCGACTATCTACCGCACACACAACGGAGCATTTTCATTTTAAATTAAAGTTATAATTATAATTAAAAGAAGTATTTTGAAATGCTGTCAAACACCAAAAAAAAAACTAAAAACAAGTATTTAATAAACACTTGCCAGGTGTTGTCATTTTACACAATTATTTATGTCATCTATGACAGCCTCTTGAAATACAAGGATGCAAATTACACCTTGTATAGCATTGGGGAGGTATTGGGTGTTCTCTAGACCGATTCCGGTCACGGCGGATAATCTTAATGGAGACTAGTCAAGTACGCAGGAGATATTATAGTGCACAAATGTGTGCGCAAACACAGGTGAACTCGCTCTGCCCTAACTCTCATAGTTTGATGAGACGGCAATCCAACCGGGACGTGATCAGGCGCAGGACCAACAGCTTTACGTGCTTTCCGAGACACGGGGATGTAACAGCAATGACTTTCATACTCCGGGCTTTTGTTGAGAAATTCCTAATGGAAAACCTTATAACACTTTGACCTGGAAATCGAACCCAGGACCCACGCTCAACAGTCGTGCCAGCCACCACTAGACCAATGGGGCAGTTAAGGTTCAAGTCAAGTCAATCAACGGGGTGCGCGGAGGTGGCGACAGGGCGACTAATTCTACAAGGATAAATTAAATTTTCATATCATAGCTAACCCGTAGGTTGGCTATGTTAAAAGCTTCTTGTTCCTACGTTGCCGATCCCAGCCAGCAATCGCTATTTCCATTAACGTAATTAAATCCTTGTCAAAGCGATACGACGTTCGACATATTACGAACTCGAATTTCTACTATGAATGTCCGAAATTGAATAAATTGGTACCAATTTAATTGAGTAAGTATGTGTGCCTTTCACAAATAAAAGATATATCAATATACCTATTGTATGTATCAATACAGTAATTAAGTTAATTTGTATTGGTATTTGAGATCGTAGGTTGTAGATAGTACCCACGCAAAGTTCAAACAGTAACATATACCGTATATTCATATATAATGTACCTATGTAGTCAAAGTCAAAGTCAAATTATTAATTTCAATTAGGCTGTTACTAGGCACTTGAAATCGTCAATTACAAGAATATAGAACGAAATCTTTTCCAAAAGGAACTAAGCTTACTTTCTTATCGTATAAAATAGGCAAGAAACTTCATAATTTCTATTTTAAAAGTGACTATACTTATAAAACACAGAATTTAAAATTTTAAGTAATCCCCTACAGAAGAATAAAGTCACTACCGTAGCTTACAAAAGAGCTGATAACTTTCAAACCTCTGAACCGATTTGCCTCAAACAAAGCTAAGAACACTCCCGACTAATTAACCTTTCAAAAACAAAAAAACAAAATCAAAATTGGTTCAAGCATTCGGGAGCAACGATGCCACAGACAGACACACACACACATACACACACACAGACACGTCAAACTTTTAACACACCGTCGTTTTAGCGTTGGGGATTAAAAATAGATACAATGTATTACAAACTAAGAAATGACAGTTAAATTATGTTCATAACAACATGGTGATTAAATAGATATCAATAAATGTTGAAGCCATTGACGACCGTCTCTAATAAACCAACAAACAATACCAATTATAATAGTGTGTGGGCCAGAGTAATCTATATGGATGTAAAATTAACTTTAATTTTTATAATAATTATAAAAAAAAAACAGATATTTTGCAACAAAAAATAACATAACATATCATCACGCCTGTACTCCCCGCAGGGTTAGGTAGAGGTGTACCAATGTACACCCACAGTTCGCCAGTATGATAAGGTCCCATGTAATAGGGGGCGAGCCTATTTTCATTAACCCGGCACAAATCCTAACTCCGAGCTGCTAATGAGAATTTCGTAGAAAAACCCAATAACACTTTTTGCTCGACCTGGGAATCGAACCCAAGACCTCGAGCGTAGCAGTCGCGCTTAGGACCACTTGGCTAACGATGCACTTTAAAAAAATTATCATTAAAGTAACAGAATGTAAACAATATGTGTTCTGAAACAATGGATAAAATTATTAATATTTGAGGTTCACAGTTTTTAGTGAAAGATTTCTTTGAATAGGAAATGAAAATGGAGTTTCAGTGAATTTATTTCAATATAACAAAGAAGTAAAATTACCATTTATAAATCTTTGCTTCAGAATTCGTTAATGATTCATGTTTTTTTCCAATCTCAATTTTTTTAAAGGTTTATTCAAAACAAAGCATTATAATTATTATAATTATAATTATTATGTAATAAATGCAGTGAGAATAATGAAATCTTATAAAGTTTTCAGTACTTACATAAAGTTGGTAAAAGTACTTACTTGGTAAACAAAAGTCTCATCAAAGAATGGGTTACAAGTCTTCTTCTTTTGTTTCGTCTGAAGCACTCTCCTCTCGTCTGGCATCAACTGAATCCTGTGAAGAACGCCAAAACAATTAACACCATCCAAACAAACGGAGAAACAAGTTTTAGTTAGCTGAACTAACTCGACAACCTCACACACCGACTTTTAGGGACCAGACTTGAAATAACATGAAAAATAAATTATTCATGAATTGTGAAATCGAATGGGTGCTGAAAAAAACTTCCACGCAGAAATATCGGTTCAGTTATTCTTTCTGATACGTGATTTGAATGATTTTATTACTGAGCTAGTAAGGTTTAATCAATTTATTATTCAGTCGCAATTTATTTCAATAGAACGCAATCTGTGTAGGAGTTTCTATTCTTAAGGCGCCTAAAATATAGCAAGATTTTTTGCTACCTTAAACTTGTCAAATCAGCACTATACATTTGTGTCAGTGTAGTTTAAAAACAACCTTGCCAGGGCATTTAATTACATTAGTGACAATCACTTACTTGATGTATGGGTCGCATGCGTTGGCCAGCGCGGGGGTGCGTGAAGGCAGGTGCTTCGCTTTAATAATATGCACCTGTAGCCTTTCAGTCCCCGCCTCGTATTTCAGAGTGAACCATACTCGACCCTAGGGAAATTAAAATGAAAGGTCATTTAACACAACACGTCATATCAATGAGTATTACGATTTTTTTTTAAAACATCTTTGGATAACAATCGAGGCAACGACGGCGCAAATGTTAAACGGTCAATTCTGGCTATAGAAATCTGCAATAGCAGAGGCTTTACACACGCGTTGCTATCTTAGAGACAAAAATGAAATGACTTATGTGCCTGATAATTACACCGGCACCCTTACCCTTCAAACCGGAACGCAGCAACGCTGCTTTGCAGCAGAAATTAGTCAGGTGGTAGCACTTCCCCGGACGAGTCCCTTCACAAAGAGCACTACTACCAAACACGATTCACGCGACATTCAGTGTCGTGTTGATTGGCGCCTTTCCGGCGTTCGCTTTCAATACGCACTAATTATAAGCAATGGTTAGCACATGTCGGAACTGAACCTACGTATTTCGGTATTCAAAATTTGTTAAGTACACTAATTGAATAAACTTTTCAACATCATGAAGGAGGCTGTTCCCTTTGATATTCAATTGTTTTCTGCCAAAAGAACCTTGTACTCAAACAAAACTTTGTACAAGATAAGAAATAAGTTTCGTTCGAATTTGGACGGGTTATCTGGAACAGGGAACAAAGAAAGTTTATTTACCGAAGACAATGCCTATGTAACATACAATTGACACTTTCCTCACAGTGCTATCAAATAAGAGCAATCGTAAAAACATGTCACTTTTACGGGAAATTAAAACGTATGGTCGATAAACATTGAAATACATACATAAATTTTCAGGAGGCGCTCTTTTTCCTCTAGCAAAACATACATACATACCATCATGCCTGTATTCCCCGAAGGGTTAGGCAGAGGTGCACCAATAGGCAGTCGCTCCGTATATAACACTGGTATTCAGCAGCATCCGGTTAGATTGGAAGCCGACCCCAACATAGTTGGGAAAAGGCTAAGCAGATGATGATGATGACTTTGAAAAAAAAAGGCAGTCATTAGGACTGCCGATAAAAGTGGAAACTTAACGTCACATAACCAGGCCGATGACACGAATTTATAAGTTATTATACCTATAAAAAATTGTTCAATGCGACTAAAGAAGATTTCACTTCAAAGCAGTCTTAAAACTAGTTGACACAGCTATAAGGATTACCTAGAGCACTGTAAATGGAACGAAATATAAATAATCCTAGAAATCTCGAGGGATGCTAACGGACTTGGTAGCCTAGTGGTCCTAAGCGCGACTACTACGCTAGAGGTCTTGGGTTCCCAGGTCGAGCAAACTGTTAATGGGATTTTCCATGAAATTCTCAATAGCAGCTCGGAGTTAGGATTTGTGCCCGGTTAATGGCATTAGGCTCACCCCCTATTACATGGGACTTAAAAAAACATACCGGCGAACTGTGGGTGTACATTGGTGCATCTCTGCTTAACCGTTCGGGAAATACAGGCGTGATGGTACAAATAGATTCTCGAGGTATGTTTATATTTACCGAAATTGTTTGTGTAGGTTTGATTAATGTTGCTTCGTCTAAAGTATCTGTTAGTTTAGTCTGTATAGTATAATTTGTAATCTAGGTAATATTAGGAACGAAGATGATGATAATAATATATAATATACTAGCTGTTGCACGCGACTGCATCCGCGTGGCTTATTTCACCCGCGTTAAGCTACGTATTTGGTTACTGTTCCGTTCCCGTGATTGGTAGCGTGATGTTATATAGCCTATGACACTCACAAATAATGTGGTTTTCATTGGGTTAAAGAATTTTCAAAATCTATTTGTTAGTTCCAAAGATTACCCCATATAAGCTTACAAACTTTACCTCTTTAAAATATTAGTATAGTTTGAAACATGCGGGGTCCAAGGCATATTCAAAATTTACTAAGAACAAAATATTTTATTTAATCACGTCGTTTTTATAGTCAATGCTTTTGGGTCTCGGTCTAACAAGTAAATCTTTATAGCCCGAGACTATACATTTTAATATTGTTCCTGTAAAATAAAGACTGCCTCGTTAGCTTAGTAGTCCTAAGTGCTACTACTAAGCAAAAGTTCTTGGGTTCGATTCCCAGGTCGAGCAGTGTTATTGGATTTTTCTGTGAAATTCTCAGTAGCAGCTCGGAGTTAGGATCTGTGCCCGGTTAATGGCAATAGCCTCGCTTTTTTTTAGGTACATGAGATCTATACATACCAGCGAACTGTGGGTTTTCATTAGTACACCTCTGCATAGCCCTTCGGGGGATACAGGCGTGATGGTATGATTATGTTTACAAAAAGTAAATCACTAATAAGAGTGGCAAGACTATTTTCATTTACCACATTCACGGTATTCGCAATTTAGCCATTACCTAGCTTAATTTAACAGTAAACTAATCAGCATTTCACAAAGTTAGCGACTGCGACGCCCCGCGGAGCTGTGCCGAGATATGAAGGGTATTATGTACTGTTTATTATCCGTCTTTACTACTGGTAGGAGTTATCCAGACCTGATATTTGACTATATGATTATCTACTAGATGCTGCTCGCGACTTCGTCCACGAAAAAGTCTTGGATTAAAAATTTGTTAATGTCCTTCTCCTATATTAAGAGCATCATCATCATCATCAACATCATCATCATCAACATCATCTTCCTGCCCTTATCTCATATTACTTGGGGTTGACGCAACACGTTTTCTTCCTTCATGCGGTCCTGTCAACTGTCAAGCTATCACTGACTCCCTTATTTTTCATATCATTCTTTACACAATTCATCCGTTTTTTCTTTGGCCTGTCTCCTCTTTTCCATTCATCCAAATTGAGAGGAACAAAGTGAAAATGTTGTCTAATTTTAGTAAAATCTGTTCTGTGGTTTTGCCATAATGAAGTTACAAACAAACTAAAGACAGAGTTACTTTTTCATTTATAAATTTGTGTGGAGGTGGATGAACCTTATATAAAGATATAATATAATATACCATCACGCCTGTATTCCTCGAAGGGTTAGGCAGAGGTGTACTAATGTACACCCACAGTTCGCCGGTATGTTCGGGTCCCATGTAATAGCATGCCTAATGGCAATAGGCTCGCCTGAAATTCTTAGGATTTCATAGAAAAACCCAATAACATTTTTTGCTCGACTTGGGAATCGAACCCAAGACCTCTAGCATAGCAGTCACGCTTAGGACCTTTACGCTAACGAGGCAGATAAAAAGAAAGAAAGAAAGAAAATAAAAATATTGAAAGGTATATTGTTCTCATAATCTATAATAGAGCATGAAAGATATTTTTCTGAATATAGGTCTATCTCAGTTGTATTGGTAAAAAAAGTTACATAAACGTGGTAATTTGTTTGTTTATGTTCACTTAACTTCAACCCCATACTATGTACGCACATATTATGATTTTGTACTTGCTCATTCCTATCTTCAATGGCCGTCGGTAGTATGATACTACCTACATAATATTAAATGTTTATATTCTCCATACCGATTCCGGCCACGTCGAGAAATCTTAATGCAGACTAGTCAAGCACACAGGAAATACTATAGTGCACAAGTGTGTACGCAAACACAGGTGCACTCCCTCTCCCCTAACTCTCATGGTCCGATGGGACGACCATCCGACACAGTCGGGGAGAGATCTGGTGCCAACGCCTTTATATGCTTCCAAACTCCGGGCTGTTACTGAGAAATCCCTAATGGTAAAACTCAATAACGCTATTTGCCCGCCCTGGGAATCAAACCCGCCCTTCTGGGTTCAATTCCCTGGTCGACAACAGTCGTGCTTGCCACAACGAGACCAGACATACAAACTTACAGTTAGTCAGTATTTAGGTACATAATATTTTTATAATAATTCGACTATCATTGAGCCAATAGTCGAGACGGCCAATAGAATAATAGCCAAGAGCCTCGACCAAAGCCTAAGGAGGCAAAATTAGATTTATTTGTTATTTAAAACAAATAAATTAGAATAATACTACTACGACCTTTAAGGCCCTTTCGTAAGCATATGTTTGGGTAAAAGACAATAACGCATCGCGGCAACAAATAAGGTTCAAAATAGCGACACTTTTAATGTTAGTTGAATCGGATTACCACAAAAATAATAGTAGTTTTGAAGTTTTCTTTAAATTGTGAAAAAATACACGGCTCAGTGAAATAATTTATAGGTATGTCTTTAGTTCATGAAATTCCCTATAATGTTATTACATAAAATAATATAGAGAGAACTATGTAACGAAAAAAAATTATGCTCTCCTTTACGTTTTTTTTACCATGATACTTTTATAATTTCATGAACTATTTATAGGTAAGTCTTTTTTTTGAACAATTGAAAATACCCTAAAATTTTTTTCAAGCATGTAATATGTACCAATACGCCAGACAATGCGACAAAAAATGTGTGTTTTACGGTGTCCTGTACTCGTATTCGAAAACCTACCGCACGAATACCTAATTATGTATAAATATCGTGTACTTTGTTTTATGGTTGATTCAACCTACCGCATCTTATTTCAAGAATCAAATGTAAACGTAGACATTGGTCAATGTTTGTAGTTTCATTCAGGTTATGAAAGGTTAACAAAAGCCGATAGGTCAGACGGCGCTTGTTTCTGACCGGCTTAAATGTACTAGATTAGTGCATAATGCAATACAGAGAGCTCAAATTACATTTTTATTACAGAGCACGATCTAAATGGGGATATAATGAAGCCCTTTGTTAGGGGTATCCCACTGAATGTCGAATTAGGAGGTTTAGAAAATGTCTAGTAACTTTTCTTTGCGGTTTGTTGACCGAACTGACCTTTTCAGTTGTTTTCGTCATTTCATATTATTTACTAAATACAACAATCATCGCAAGTGTAGTATAGTAACTGCCTTCGTAACAAATGCTGAATTGCATAGTAACTGCCTTCGTACCCTAGTGGTCCTAAGCGCGACTGCTACGCTAGAGGTCTTGGGTTCAATTCCCAGGTCGAGCAAAACGTGCTATTGGGTTTTTCTATGAAATTCTCAGTAGCAGCTCGGAGTTAGGATTTGTGCCCGGATAATGGCAACAGACTCGCCCCCTATTTACATGGGACCTAAACATACCGGCGAACTGTGGGTGTACATTGTTACACCTCTACCTAAACCTACGGGGAATACAGGCGTGATGGTATGTTATGTGTGTCTAAACAATAGTGTAGTTACAGACTTAAGATAAAAGATAAACATACGGGGTGTGAACACAAAGGTGCCTACAACAGTAAATAGGTCGTACATAGAAAAGATTTAAAATGGTTTAGATTTTTTTTGTCCTATGTATCTTTGCTATAGAGGGTGTTTGGTAGGAGAACCAACACATTCTTTGAGGAATTAACATACCATCACGCCTGTATTCCCCGGAGGGTTAGCCAGAGGTGTACCAATGTACACCCACAGTTCGCCGGTATGTTTTAGGTCCCATGTAATAGGGGGCCAGTCTATTGCCATTAACCGGGCACAAATCCTAACTCCGAGCTGCTACTGAGAATTTCATAGAAAAACCCAATAACACTTTTTGCTCGACCTGGGAATCGAACCCAAGACCTCTAGCGTAGCAGTCGCACTTAGCACCACTAGGCTACCGAGGCAGTCTTTGAGGAATTGTGGGGTCAATTGTGGATTGTGGGGTTTGCCAACTCCAAATGTTTTATAATTTAATTATTAGGAAATTAAAAAACAACCTATTTTAGTTATCAAGACATGGCATCACTTGTGAACCTTTGCAGATGACTCTCTCAATGCCTGAAAAAAAAATCTAATTAATATAAAATTTTCTTACCACGTGTCCTTCTGGCCACATAAGATCTTCATCGAGACAGTCAGACTTGTACAGGGACGGGTCCAGCACGCCAAGGTCCGCAGTATTTGCTGTAACAAACAAATTAACAATTATAAAACCCGCTTCCGATTCCCAGCAACCAACGGAGAGCGCAAATTAAGCCTTAATTATGCTCGACAAGTTTTTAATTTATAAACTGATTACGAACTAAATGCAAATAGAAATAGAGTTAAAATTTGCGCAGTTACTTGCAAATTAATAAATGCTACATGGAATTAAAACTTATACACTATTTTCAACTCTATTTGTAATGCGTTACGTTAATAAATGGCAAGTTCTCGGGTATATTGATGCTCAATTTTCATCCGTAGTCAAACAAGATACAATTGATTTTGCATAATATTTTACGAGGACCGCTCAAATGTGATCTTCACTATTCAAATTCAACAGGTTCTTATCTGAGACCAGTTGCCAAACGTTCGATAACAGTCGCCACAGAATAAGGAACATGACCCAAAGCCTTTCATTCTCTTCGATGAGTTGAAAATAAATAGTTTGTAGATGTTAAAAACCGTTATGTAAGACAGTTTGTATATTCTTAGTATACAACTTTGTTTGTTTGTTTTTTTTTTCCTATGAAAATCTATACAAATAAATAAAATTAAAGTATTGGTTTGTTATGTCAAAATAACAGTTTTTTACTAAAAACATAATTATGAATATTTATATGAATATTTTTTTAACGTCTTGATTTAAAACTTGAGTACCTAAGCGCAACCATGGCCCCCTAAGATACAGGCGCTGCCTTGTTTGGGGACCACTGTATAATTTACAACACATTTATAAATAACTAATTACATTATAATTTACATAACTAATAGTAGCATACCGTAATATTAGGTAATTTTATTTTATTTGGGAAAATAAACACACACAAACACATTATAATATTATGGTTTAGAACTTACACTACTCACTTTAATGTTTATCCTGTTTTGTAACAATGGACCAATAAAAAACTATTCTAATTCTTATTGACATGGTACTTAACGAAAAAAATAATTTAAAAAAAGTTTTCTTCGTTTCCGTCTGCCTCTTTGTTCCGGCTCTTTTTCAGAAGAACTGGACCGATTTGGACGAGACTTTCAATGGTAGATAGCTGATGTTATGGGCTACTTCCATTTTAGAAAAAGAGTTAGGATTCCGCACAAAATGTAGTAAGTCAGTAGATAACGTTCATTCACGGACAGACCGCTGCAGTTACTCCTCCGAAATTAATTGATTTATGTAGCTTATATTCAAATCCTACTCGTATTGTGAATGTGATAGTTTGTGAGGATGGATGGATGAACGGATTTAATAGATTATGATCTGGAATAGCATATAGACTACTTTTTAACCCCGAAAAAGGTACAGTTCCTGTAGGACAATTATTAACTTTAAGGCGGACGAAGTCGCGGGCAGGAGCTAGTGATGAATAAGTCAAAGTCAAAGTCAAAGCATTTATTTCAATTAGACCATTTACCGTCAGTTTTTAATTGGTGAAGAAGTTACAGTTTAAAGTTGAAGCTAGTTGCTCGTTCCATAACGTAGATATCTATGGAGAAGAACGAGCAAGAAAATCCACGTACTTATTTTCCTTCACTTTGGCTTTTACAAAAACCTTGGTTACAATATTCTTGTTGCTTCTGTATGTGAAAACAATGAAGGTGAATATAAAATAATAAAAAAATAATAATAAAGATGTAAGCCACGGCAGATAAGAGATGACCAACCCCGACTGCGATCGCCTGTTCACAAACATGACACGAGCGATAGGTAATTAACTTTCAACGTCAAATTCAATTAACTTTAGCTTATTTGCGAAGCTGTGATAATGTCCAATTATTCGACGCCATGGTACGGGGAAGCCATTCAATTACACACATGAATGAGCGATTGAACAATTCAGTGACCTATAACAGCTGTAGTAACAGATTCGTTTTGTTTACAGAGCACTCCCAAAATATTATTTATTTGTAGGATGAAATGTAAATATTACTTCTTACTGCTATTATAAATGCGTAGGATTGGATGTTTGTCACTCAATCACGCCAGAACTTCAAAACGGTTTTCTGCGGTGTTTGGCGTAAGGATAGATTATTACTATTTATCCCGAAAAAATGTACGGGTCCCTTTATTGTAATAATATTATAAACATGTAAAACCATTTGTTTGTTTGTAAGAGAAAATCTCTGGAAGTGGATCGATTTTTTTTTTTTTTTTGGTGGTGGATGGTGGTGGTGGACTACTGTTGAAAATCATAAAACTATGTTTTATGGTATACTTGACTTTTACGTGGACGATGTTGAGAGAAAAAGCTAGTATACAATATTAAAGGTAAAATTTATATAAAATTTATTAATGTTTTATTATTTAAGTACTTAAAATAAAAAAAAATAATCGCGACTGGCTTTTCAAGTACGTAAATAAAATTGGTGCTGTATTTCTGGATTTGTTTGTCAAGCGAGAGTGAGAACTAATAACATATGAAGCAAAGTTCAATGTGCCCACAGCACAATTTAATTACATCGTATTTATTTATAGTAGAAAATTGCATTCTACTCCACGTTATTTTCCTAAGAAATTCTCATTAGTAAAGCGAGCTTAATAACCCACGCAACATTTATGTAATTTATATTGTATACCGGGCGCCGGATTTCTTGTAAGAATTTTTCCGCAAAGCATAATCAGTTTTATTTATTACGTAACTAAGGATATTTTTATTTGATGTTACGGGAGTGTATTGCGGTATAATATAATACTAATACCGTTAAACTGCCTCGTTGGCCTAGTGGTCCTAAGCGCGACTGCTACTCTAGAGGTCTTGGGTTCGATTTTCAGGTCGAGCAAAAAGTGTTATTGGGTTTTTCTATGAAATTCTTAATAGCAACTCGGAGTTAGGATTTGTGCCCGGTTAATGGCAATAGCCTCGCCCCCTATTACATGGGACCAAAAATATATCGGCGAACTGTGGGTGTACATTGTTACACCTCTGCCTAATCCTTCGGGGAATATAGGCGTGATGGTATGATATGATATGATGACTAATACCGTCCTATTATTGTCCCACTGCAGGGCAAAGGCCTCTTTACGGAGTAAAAGCATTGATTACCACACTTGTTTAAGGCGGATTGACGTATGAAACTACCCTTTAAAAGGGTAATTAGAACAAATTCTCTTTTCTTGTAAATGACGTTCGAACGTGACTTTTATTGGTCTAATTGAAATAAATGAATTGTCTTTACCTTTTCAGGAGGCGTTCTTTTTCCTCTGGTAAAATATACATACATACCATCACGCCTGTATTCCCCGAAGGGTTAGGCAGAGGTGTAACAATGTACACCCACAGTTCGCCGGCATGTATAGGTCCTATGAAATAGGGGCGAGCCTATTGTCATTAACCGGGCACAAATCCTAGTACCCAAGACCTAAAGCGTAGCAGTCGCGCTTAGAACCACTAGGCCAACGAGGCAGTAACAAGTAGTTAGGAGTAGGTAGGAGTTAGTTAGGTGGTTAAAATTTAGTTTTATATACTTCCGAGGGTTTCTCACGTCATCGACATTCAAAATCCGTCAAGTTATTTCTTTGAAAGACTACTTGCCTATATGTTAAGTGACTTCAAGTAAACTAGTTCTATCATTTCTCAGATTAGATAAATAATTTAAATAATGGACTGCCTCGTTAGCCTACTGATCCTTAGCGCGACTGCTACGCTAGAGGTCTTGGGTTAGATTCCCAGGTTAAGCAAAAAGTGTTATTGGGTTTTTCTATGAAATTCTCAGTAGCAGCTTGGAGTTAGGATTTGCGCCCGATTAATAGCAATAGGCTCGCCCCCTATTACATGGGACATTAATAACCGCAAACTGTGGGTGTACATTAGTACACCTCTGTCTACCCTTCGGGTTATATAGATGTGATGGTATGATGGTGAAATAATAAAATGAAAACTTTCTAAACTCTTAATAAAAGCTACTAGTTTCTTCATATCCAAGTCAAATAGACTTGTTTAGACAACACTGCATACCGTTGTCATGGCTTCAAATACCCGTGTAATGAGAATTCACAAAATTAGATGAACGTAAGCCAAGCACGAGCGTACATTTCATGAAGAGTAAACATAATTTCAGTTTCGAAGTAATATCAGATCTATTACGAAATCAGATAAATCAAACACAAATTCAATCATAGGAAATTACACTGTGAAGTGTAAATATCAGCTGGATTTGCTGTCAAGTTTGTTGGAACATAAATCTTATTTGATGTTTTTGTCCGTGAAATGTGTAAGTATTATGTTAATTACTCTACATTTTAACATACCATCATGCCTGTATTCCCCAGAGGGTTAGGCAGAGGTGTACCAATGTACATCCACAGTTCGCCGGTATGTTTTTAGGTCACATGTAATAGGGGGCGAGCCTATTGCCATTAACCGGGCACAAATCCTAACTCAGAGCTGCAGCTGAGAAATTCATAGACAAACCCAATAATAACACTTTTTGCTCGACCTGGGAATCGAACCCAAGACCTCAAGCGTAGCTGTCGCGCTTAGAACCACTAGGCCAACGAGGCAGTTTACAGTTTTTCTACATTTTACGAAACATAATATTGTGTTTAAGAATAATGTTAGTAATTGTCACTTTGAAATTAATTACTGTAATTGGTGTATAACTGATGTATTTAGTAATTTATAATCTATATAAATAAAAATCGATTGTCTTATGTATGAAACATCATCGCCTGAGAAAAGTTTCGCCGTATTGGCCGATTCTTATTTGCTGTGTTTTTTAAATGTACGGACAAGCTTTGTAAATGTCGCTACAAGTCGGAAATTTCGATGGTACATATTTTTGTATGAATACCTGAATAAAAGAATGTGACGTTTAGTAAGTTTTATTCAGATTATACCCATGGGTAGACGAGACAAGTCGCCAGAAAATGATAAATAAAATTGCTTTACTAGCCCTAACCCTAGAGAAAAGGTTTATATTTCACGAAAAAAAGCCTCTCGTACAGTATGTAAGGGTCGTAACAGGTGGCGTTCTGTGGTTTCTGTGTTTCTTCCCCGACGGGAATAAGGCGTGAATTATGTATGCATGTAAAAAGTATCTTTAGATTCAATAAAGTAATACCATTTTCAAACCAATGTCAATTATAAAATCTTTGAAAACTTTTTCTTTTTAGTTTTTCTATTACAAAAACCAATTAATTAATAAAAACGATCAATTAATAAATACATTCAGGCACAAATCAATTTTAACTTTAAAGGGGATTTTGGAAAAGTAATTATGTTTAAGATAATCAAAAGTTAGGAACTGTGAATAAATATTTAGTTAACTGTGTTTTATTGAAAAAACTTTATGAATCAGTGTGCAGTATAATATCTGTAAAAGTATAACCTTCAGAACAAAGAAAGTGTGTAGTTTTTAATCCTCGACGCCAAAACGATGGGGTGCTATAAGTTTGACTTGTCTGTGTGTGTGTGTGTGTTTGTCTGTGGCATCGTAGCTCCCAAACGCATAAACCGATTTTGATTTAGTTTTTTTTTTGGGGGTTGGGAAATCATCAAATAACTTCTCCCGCCCTGGGCGTAGCGGGAGGGAGTGTCAGACTTTTACTGACCAAAACCCACCACCCTAGTTCCTTCTTGTGCCCTTTGCATTCCGGGGGCGCGGTATCTCTTACGAACAACCCGCAGCCCCGGCAGGCATCGGCTCTCAGTGGCCCTTCCCTTTGCTGACATTTCTTTGAGGCACGCGTAGAACACGAACGCGCCGTCGACACGGCAGTTTTTTTTTTGTTTGACAGGTATATTAGTCAGGAGTGTTCTTAGCTGTTTGACGGAAATCGGTTCAGTGGTTTCAAAGTTATCAGCTCTTTTGTTAGCAGCGGATGGAAATTTTTAATTTTGTGTTTTGTTAACACGGGTGAACAAAAACCTATAAACATACCTTAATAGACTAGAATATTATGTTATGTAATCGCAGCTTAACATAAAACAAGTATTTTATCAAAACTTTAATATTTCCCTTCACACCTTTCCCGTAATATACGTATTTCCATTTTAATTACATCGTGACTTAATTAACAACGAACCATAACAGCTATTTTGAAAATAAAAACTTTTTTGAATTCAAGATATATTTTCGATGTTATACAATCAATTGGCTAATCAAAAAAAAAGAAAATAAGCATCTATTTTTGAAACAATTTTTTTGTTCCAACATTAAGGAACACCAGTCAACCCAAATATGGTACCTAGCAGAAAAAGGTTTATCTTTCGAACGCCTACGAGTCGATGTAACAGTCTCGTCACGTAGCCAATGTCTACGGCGTAGCGCGTAGGCGACATCTACGATTTTTCTAAGAGCTCACCGTTCACAATATCGCATTTGGAAAAGCAATCTGATAAAACAACTTTGTAAATAAACTGAACACTTTCTTTATATTGTGTGAACAACATTTTTTACATTTACTGTGTAAATTAGATACTTTGCGTGAAATTGTACTTTAAAATGGAAAGCAAAGAGTTTCTAATCCCTGTACGTAAAATGTATTTCGGATTACACTGTTCTTAGATAGAAATATTACATTTTATATTCTGTAAACTGTTAAAGCTTAGCGCCGTTTAAGTCAATGAACATTTATGACTTGTGCAAATAGAGAAATTATTGATTTTTAACAGCGAATCACGGAGATAACAAAATAAATGGACGATTTGTATGTTCTATTTCTCATTATGAAAGAATAAAGCGATGTAAAAAAAATACTTTTACGTATTTTCTTTCTACTACTATTCTCTTCCATCTTTAAAATGTGTACTTATAAAAGCTTTGTAGGTACCTAATTATTTCATTTCAAAGAAAAAATAACATAACTTCCAGTGTTTATTTAAAGTTTCGTTATTTGACATTCTACATTTAAAGTGTTTTAAAATCATGTTTTTATTATTAATTAAATATATTATATATATATTTTTTTTTATATATATTTATATTTCAAAAGTGCCTGAACTGCCTCTGCACTGCTCTCCTAAGCGCGACAGCTACGCTAGAGGTCTTGGGTTCGAACCCAAGGTCTAGCAAAAAATGTTATTGGGTTTTTCTATGAAATTTGCAGTAGCGGCTCGGAGTTAGGATTTGTGCCCGGTTAACGGCAATAAGCCCGCCCCCTATTACATGGGACCTAAACATACCACCGAACTGTGGGTGTACACCTCTGCCTAACCCTTCGGGGAATACAGTCGTGATAATATGTATGTGTCATTTCAGAGTTTGTTCTACTTTTATTACTTAGTACAAAGCAGAACAAAACTTTGAAATAATAAATATCATAATACTCGTACCAAACTTAAGATCCCTTTAATAATGTATGTGACATTCATTTGTTTATTAACTTTGTAATATATTTCAATTACAGAACGAGCTGAAGTTCATATTCACTTGAAATTTCTCTTTTGTGTAAGCGTGTAACAATTCGGTGCCAATTATAAATTTAGCACAATGAGACACTGTTTGTATGAATGTGTATTTTATTCAAAGAACTTAGTTCGGGAATAAGGAAAACTTGGAAGATAAGTAAAAGCGTCATTCAAAATTGGTATACAAGTAGATTGACTTCGGGAATGTGCTCCTAGGCTTGTTCCGGGTTTCTCAAACGATAATTAATGTGACATTATTGTCGAGCGTGCTTAAGCTGCTATTTTTAGGGTTCTGCACCCAAAAGGTAAAAAGGGACCCTATTACTAAGAGTCCGCTGCCCGTCCGTCCGTCCCTCCGTCCGTCTGTCCGTCAGTCACCAATCTGTATCTCATGAACCGTGATAGTTAGACAGTTGAAATTTTCACAGATGATGTATCTCTGTTGATGATATAACAACAAATACTAAAAAAAAATAAGCAACCCCCGACAGAAGAAAAAATCACTACCGTAGCTTACAAAAGAATTGATACCTATGGAATCGCTGAACCCATTTCCATCAAACAAAGCTAAGAACACTTCCGACTAATTAACCTTTCAAACACAAAAAACAAAATCAAAATCGGTTCATGCGTTCGGCAGCTATGATGCCGCAGACAGACACACACACACACAGACACGTCAAACTTATAACACCCCGTCGTTTTTGCGTCGGAGGTTAAAAACAGTATAAAATAAATATTTAAAGGGGCTCCTATACAACAAACGTGATTTTGTTTGCCGTTTTTATATATAATGGATCGGAACCCTTCGTGCGAGAGTCCGACTCGCTCTTGGCCGTTTTTTTATATCTTTATATATATACATGGTTTTTGCTATAAAGAATATGTCACCTTGATGATTGAATACAATAATATTATGAACTAGCCTACCCACAATATTAAACCATAAACCATTGAACCCAAAATAATATTATGATAAAATGTTTTAGCTTTATCCGATAATGGTGAGGCTAGAACGCTAATAGAAGCCTACATTAAAGCTAAACAGCTATGATTGGTCGTTAATAATTCAAACAACCAATCACAGGTACGCGCACTTGACAATTTGTCATATCATTTTAGAGAAACTAGGGTCATAATAATGCGCTCTCTTGTCACAGTCTTAGGTTTCATTTAAAGAGTGGTCGAACCACACTGGACTTTCTAGTAATACATGCTGTATGTAAGACCTCTTTCTATATTTACTTTTGTTGCTAAATCGTCGGACTACACACGGACTGTTCACTTTTTTCATACATTTGACACGTCGAGTCGTCGACATTCGTACTCGCAAGATGGCAGGATAACAAACATCAAGCGTCAACAAAAGACAATCGTCCGTGTACAGCCCCAGCAAATAGACTGCTCCAGTAGCACAGCACTCTGGCACCAATCACATAATTAGCGCTTCCTCAGAATATCAGAATGGTCACCAGTCGGTTCACATTCAAAGTAAAAGCTCGTGAACACTTGCCTATGAGGTCGGCAGACTCGTTTCACAATTAATTTGTTTATTATTTCTCCAACTATGCATTTTTATCTCTCTCTACTTTGTTTGTTTTGTTTGTATGTATGTATGTATTTATTATAAAAATATATTCTATTCCTGAATATTTTCTGTTCTTTGCATCTACTATGTTTTGTCTCTGCATCGCCCTAAGGTAGACTGGTAGAAAATGCCTAAGGCATTAAGTCCGGCTTTGTACAGTGTATTTTTTTACATTATGTGCATAAAGTTTAATAAATAAATAAATAATTTGTGAAAGCCCTAAGAAGCTTATTTCATAATGATAATATTTCCTACCGAACTTTTATTAGGTACCTCTCTATTACAACAAGACAAACACACTAATCCCTACAAGTAAATCCTTCATTTATAAACCTTAATAAATACTTTATTTCTCTTTATTTATTCTATTAAGTATCTCTTTTTTTGGACAATAAATATTAAATGGCAAGTCTTATCATAAAAAGTAACATAAGGAAGGTACAATATCAAAAGAAAAGGATTCTGTATTAAGCTTTGACATGTGAAAAGTTATGTATGTAAGTTATATATGTAAACGATATACAGGAAAATCGAGTTTAACCATTTTCCTGGAATGTACATATAAGAAAATTGAATATACAATGAGACAATTGGTTAAATATAGATAATTGTATAGTACTTTGGTGATTCCCGGAACTTACCAGAAAAAATATACGCAGTTATGTACCAGAAACTTTTTCAATTCATATGTCCTTTCTGATTCTAAGTAAACTTAAACTACTCCGACATCACTTACATTAGGAAAGCTTTGTGGGAAAACTTGGTCTTATAATTCAAATATAACATACCATCACTCCTGTATTGCCTAAAGGATTAGGCAGAAGTGTTGGTAGGACGTGTTTGCCTAACCCTGAGTGCCCTTATTTGCCTCATTAGCCTAGTGGTCCTAAGCCCAACTCGGTTCGGTTGGGTTCGATTCCCAGGACGAGCAAAAAGTGTTGCTGGGTTTTTCTATGAAATTCTCAGTAGCTGCTCGGAGTTAGGATCCCTGCCCGGTTAATGGCAATAGACTCACCCCCTATTACATGGACCTAAACATATCGGCGAACTGTGGGTGTACATCTTTTTTCTAAAAGAAGTCAGGTAATTTAGTGATTGTATTTCTATCCCATAAGTCTGTATTACGTTCCTTTAGTAAGCACAATCCTAGCAAAGTTCAGTACAAATCCCTTGAGTAATAATACAAAGGCATGTGTCACCGAAAATACATTAGCAACATCAATTCTTAATGCCGCTTAAAAGTCTGGCATCTCTTTGTAAGTGTATTAGATAAAGAGCTATTAATTATGCTCGAAAGTACTGGGGTAGGTACCTAATGTATTTCGTACCTAATAAAGGTATCTGTATTTCATTCTGTAATGTGGTTAATAATCATTTCATCATCATCTACTTAGCCTTTTCCCAACTATGTTGGGGTCGGCTTCCAGTCTAACCGGATGCAGCTGAATACCAATTTTTTACATGGAGCGACTGCCTATCTGACCTCCATAACCCAGTAAATGGGGAACACGATACCCCTTTGTTAGACTGGTTGTCAGACTTCCAGGCTTCTGACTATTCGTAATGACTGTCAAAGATCCACAAATGACAGCCGGGACCAACGGCTTTACTTGCTTTCCGAGGCACGGGGGTGTCACACCACCAACTTCCAAACTCCGGGCCGCTACTGAGCAAATCCTAATGGAAAAACCCAATAACACTTTTTGCCCGACCTGGGAATCTGGTTAATAATCATTTAATATTGAAATATTTTGACATCTTTTATTTAAAAAGAACGTTTATCCTAACCCAAGGACCGTATCAGGTCATAGTTTAAAGGTATATCGGGATGTAACGAAATAGTTAAAGTTGAATAAGGTTTTGTTAGTATGGCAACGTCAAGCAGGTTTGCTTGGCTGTGGTCGCCACTATGAATGTGAATGGATTATCATTTTTAGGAAGAAGAGGCGTTAACTGTCTTGAGTTCACATTTATGGTAATGAACTCACCGTGTTACCATCGAATTATAAACCTACGATGTCTGATGGCGAGATATCAGGTGGTTTGCCATTGCTGCCTGGTGGATTTCAGAAAAGTAAGTAGATACAACACATAGCCATAAATTACGTATACTGCCCGTGGAACAATTTATTTACAGCGTGAAAAATCACAGTTTATGTTAGCGTCACACACGCATGCAAAACATTGTGCTTATCCGTGCATGCGGCAGTTGGAGTAGGTAGTGAGAATATTTGAAGTTTACTTCAAACACCTTAAACTTGATATCGTAAAAAAGAATTTAAATTAAACCTTCAATATTTCTGTAACCAGGAAATTCCGGAGTATGGTCTGTTATTTTTAACCCCAGAAGCAAAAACGACGGGATGTTATAAGTTTGACGTATCTGTGTGTGTGTCTGTCTGTGGCATCGTAGCTAACGCACGCATGAACTGATTTTAGATTTTTTGTTTTTGTTTGAAAGGTGAATTAGTCGGGAGTCTTCTCAGCTATGTTTGATGGAAATCGATTCAGCCGTTTCAAAGGTTTCAGCTCTTTTGTTAGCTGCGGTGGGGATTTTTATTATTCTTCTGTCCGGAGTTACTTTAAATTTTTCATTTTGTGTTTTTCGTTTTTAGAAGATGTAAATTGGTGGCATGTTTGTTATTATTATGTATTATGCTAAATGCCAAAACTAAGGATGTGAAAGCGAATTCCTGTAATATAAAAACATTCAAAATCTAGTCGCAACATTATCTCAAATGGCAACAACAAAATGTCACAATTCCCAATGCTTCGAAGATAATCAATTATGTCCCAAATATAATATTACTTACTAAACTACATAATCATAGTTGATAACGTGCCAAGTTCCATTAGTGACTACAATGTTACACTGAATACATAACCAGCTTTCTAGTTTACAAATATTAATTCTCGTTTGTACCTATCCATCTTCATTATAAGCAGCGTTATGTGGCTTTGTCAGTGGCCAGTCTTATGTTTTTGATGTCTTTAAATAACCAACTAACATAACATACCATCACGCCTGTATTCCCCGAAGGGTTAGGCAGAGGTGTAACAATGTACACCCACAGTTCGCCGGTATGTTTAGGTCCCATGTAATAGGAGGCGAGCCTATTGCCATTAACCAGGCACAAATCCGAACTCCGAGCTGCTACTGAGAATTTCATACAAAAACCCAATAACACTTTTTGCTCGACCTGAGAATCGAGCCCAAGACCTCTAGCGTAGCAGTCGCGCTTAGGACCACTAGGCTGCCAAGGCAGTCTCAATAACCAACTAATTAAAGTCTAAGTTGACTTAGGAGACAAATCACTTATTTCAATAATAAAAAATCAATCAAAATATCAAAAAATCTATGATTTAAACATCTTCAAAGTAAGAATTCTGAGTATTGATTATTCTATGAAGCGAAAATATGAGAAAACTTCTGTGAAACGAAATTCTATAAAACTATAATCTATAAAACAACGTACAACCATTTTGAACATCGTATAGGAGAAAAAGGAATTATTGAATCTATTTGCCACTTCCAAAAGGTAGTTTCATATGAAGAAGAATGCGCAAAAATCTTCATTCTTGGCCTCTCTGCCCACGACCGATTTTTTTAATCGATTTTGTTTGTCGGTGATAATGGAACATGTGAATTCCAACATACCAAGGCACACTTATTCTTACCTGACCGACTCACTCTTTTAAAATAAATGTTAAACAATATTTTGTAAACAGAATTTGGAAAAAATCACTATATTTCTGCTTCTATTAACTTCTTCTTTAACGAGTCCAAGACTAACTTGCTATGAGCTGCATTGAATGAATGGGTGTGTACATCAATTTATAAAAGCTATACTATACTATTATATCCTTCTATTCAGTAAAGTACCATTACTTGGTTGAATGAACCAAAATATTCGATAGTTTTGACAGTTAATTTAAACTCAATTCGTTGTCGGCTTCGAACTCAATCAGACGTGTAGTATTGAAACTCCATACGCCGTAACTCGACTTGCCGTTGACCTCATTTTTCATTCAAAATACTTAATAAAACGACATGTTCATCAATTCCTCTTAGTATTTTATTAATACTGGTATCAGGGGTAAAACATGACTGTTTTTGTAATTATCTTTCTAATAATTAAAATTTTCCATCAACATGAAATCAAGGCAAAATCTTAATTGGGTAGATGACACAACTAGTTAATTGACATACTTTTTATGAGCTGTCAAAACGCGATTCTCCCATTGATTTTGTATGACAATACTAAACTATGACGTCACTTTCTTGACGTCTCAATTCACTATTTATTGATTTCAAAGCAACTAAAATTATGATTTTAAAGTTATTTAAAAATCAATTGGGTTTTCAGAGGTAAGAAAAAGTATTTTTTTAGAGAAGTTGTGTCTTGGAATCATTGTTTAATGGTGTCATATATCCAAATATTAGAGGTTTAATATTACTTGATTTTTGTTTTTTATTCTATATTAGCATTGCACATTTTCAGTTGACGGCGATGCGGATGAATTTCTTAATGCCATATTTTGTTTTTTTTATGTTATCTTATTTTAGGATTTTATGATAACCGAAATAAAAAAGAAAATTTATTATGTATTATTATTATTTATTTTAGTATTGGCATTTGTTTTCAATGCTTTTAGATCACGCAGTAGGTACTTCGTGATCTAAAATTATTCAAAACAAATGAAAGAGATACAACCTTAAAGTCTTATTGATAAGGTTTAACCCCGGTCTCTCCGACTAAAAAGAAAATTCACCTATTCTCTTCTTCTCATACGCACAACTTAAAGATTCATACCTTCATTCACTTGAATGAAATGTGTGTAGATGTATATAAATCTTTAAATTTGATCTTCTGGTAAACCTATTGTGGTTTCAACACGGACGGGGTCGGCGTTGATTATTTTAATTAAACATTCAAGACCTTTAGCAACTATGTTTATTATACGGGTCCCTGTGTTATTAGAATTAATCCTTTTAGGGTTGAAAAAGGACAGTATGAGGTCTCAATTGAATAATCTAGCTATGTTTAAATAATTACCACAATTTGTATAATTCTTGTAGGTGTATCCAGGGGCAAGTTTTTGTCAATGACCATTCATATTTATTTTAAAATAACCTTCTGAATGCGAACTTTGTTTGCAATTAATATTTTTTTGTAATCGGACCACTACTTTTATCGATTACCTCTCAACAGCTTAAAACAGAAAAAAACAATGAAACTTTACCTCTTTATAATGTTACAGTATAGGCATACGACACAATTATATCGGCGGGTGGTAAGCAGTGGATGTACGAGATAGGTAGTAAAATTAATTGTTAACATGGGTTTCAAATTAAATATTAAAAGAGGTTTTTAAAACCGTTTTTCGTCTATATATTATTACGTAAAAACAAGACAACCATTGACAACTACATGACATTACATGACACATCCAAAGGAAATATAAAAGCACAAAAGAGGTCTACAACTTTGCCCTCATATACTCCAATAGAATCCGAATGCCAACTTAGAAAAATAAAGACTTTGTGCACCGCCCAAATTGAAAAATAAATTGAAATAAAAATATGAAACTCAAAAAAATTAATGTTATCGGGTATTTCCAAGCTAGCTTTAGATATCTCTTCAAAAATGTTAAAACAACGGATTTACGTAAGAGCAAAAACACGTTGATAAACAGAGCGGCGAAGTATGAAAAGGCTTTTAGCGGTTGGTAATTCTGCACTGATAAAACAGAAAAAAAAATAAGCTGAGATTAACCCAACACATTTTACACGTGCCGATAACGAACAAGAGTAATAAAACTTTGTTTAAAAACAGATTAGATCAGTTATTTTTCCCATTAAGATGTAAAACGAATTAAAAGTTCGTAGAACGTGGGCTGGCTATAATTAATGAATGACACTCATTATAACTTGGTGCAGTTTTACGAACAATGATACTATCACTTTGAACCTCTTTTTTACATTTATTTGCATGTTTTAACAAAAAATCAAAAATTTATTAAAAATTGTGACAACCCAATTTTACCATCATACAGCGGACGACGCGTCGCCACGGCTTGCGTCGCCACGCCAGCAATCGGTTTTCACTTCAAGAAGGTTTTCTGTTCTTGTTAGGAACTAGTGTTTATTTTGCCAGAAATATAAGTGTACGTAAATCTATACTAATATAATTTCTAAAGAGTTTCTTTGTTTGCCTGTGAGTTTGTTAAACGGTCAATCTCTGGAACTACTAGTCGATTATCTAGTAGATTGGAAAAAAATATTCGACCTATGGGAGCGGAACAGTAACCAGAGATATCACCTAACGCGGGTATATAAAAAATATTATAAAGCTAAAGAGTTTCTTTGTTTGTTTGCTTAAACGCACATATCTTAGAAATTACTAGTCCGATTAGACAAAACCCTTTTGCATTATACAGCCGGTTTATCGAGGAAGACTTTTTGTCTATCGTATTTTTACTCTGGAATGTACTTTTACTATCATTTACCACTCTTATCCCAGATATTATGAATAAATGATGTTCCATTTTTCTCCATCTAGGAACCTCTTTTCTGTTTCAGAGATAATCAATCTTTGTGTATGCACAGATTGTTCGTCGTCATGTTACTATAGGTCGGATAGCTTGACTAATTTGTCAGAGTTAGGACACCGCGGAAGATTAGTGCTACGTCATTCTAGTACAGGAGCTAGTGTCAAGATTGACATGTAAATGATGTAGTTAGTTGCTTTAGTATATGGCACTGGTAGATAGTGTTTGAGAAACTGATGCAGGAATTATATAACGCTATGTGCTTTGCGATTTTGTGCTTAAAAGACATTCTGACATCTTTATCCTTTAAAAATAATATCTCAGTTTTAGTTTACTTTATGCACTGTAATTGTACGGAAAATGTTATTACTGTTGGCTAAATGTACACTTAATTATTGTGACCTTTTAAATTTGAATTTATTTCAATTTCTACAAAGCTAAACTTACCTACATCTAAACTCAAACAAGTTTCATTTTCAAATGCATTATGAGTTTAATTTAAAATTTATATTAATATTAATTTTTATTAAAACTGCCTCGGTAGCCTAGTGGTCCTAAGCGCGACTGCTACGCTAGAGGTCTTGGGTTCGATTCCCAGGTCGAGCAAAAAGTGTTATTGGGTTTTTCTATGAAATTCTCAGTAGCAGCTCGGAGTTAGGATTTGTGCCCGGTTAATGGCAATAGGCTCGCCCCTTATTACATGGGACCTAAATATACCGGCGAACTGTGGGTGTACATTGTTACACCTCTGCCTAACCCTTCGGGGAATACAGGCGTGAGTGTATATCTTTTTTTATATTTTTAATTAATTTTTATTATTATTAATCCAGTTGACAGCGATACGGAGGATTTTTTTGATGCCATATAGTATTTTTTTTTATGTTGTCTAGTTCAAGTTGGTATATATTATATATATACAGAAATATAATACACAAATAAGTAATAAATAAATAAAAAATGTAAGGCTGTAAATCCTTCATTATTGCTATTTACAATCATTACAAAATATATATTTATCGATTAATCTTTTATATTTTTAGGAAAGATATTTTCTAGTTCAAATAACACATAGCTGTCATCAGTGAGTATTTCTGAGTGTTTTTTTTCTGGTTTAACAAACACCGCGTGCTACGTTCTCATACATATTCAATACATGTTAGGTGAGTCTGGTATCCGTATTCGACGTACGCTATTGTGTAAAATTAATCTTTCGTTACCTACGTGTTGTTTTTCACGGAATTTACAAATATTGTTGTTGATGTAGGAACAGCTTAAGTGTATCATGAGTTTTGAACTCGTGTTAAATTTTAAATCAAATTATTAGTCTATGAAAAGGCATTTTTGAAGGCGATTTGCAGAAAAAAGAAATGTAATGGCCCCGTTCAAATAAGTACTTTATACATACATACCGCGTGTATTCCTCGGAGGGTGACGCAGATGTGTACACCCACAGTCTGCCTGTATGTTTTAGGTCTCTCGGGTGAGACTATTGCCATTAACTGGGCACAAATCCTAACTCAGAGCTGCTACTGAGAATTTCGTAGAAAAACTCAATAACACTTTTTGCTCGACCTGGGAGTCAAACCAACCTCTAGCGCAGTCGCGCTTAGGGCCACTAGGCTACTGAGGCAGTTTATATGGAGAAGTACAAGCAAAAAATTCCAAACTTGCTATTTTAAAATAAATGTTTTACAACAAAGTCAAAGTCACCTCATTAATTTCAATCAGGCCATTGAAAGGCACTTTTAAATGTTATGTCCAAGAAGAAATAATTGAATGTAATTGTCCATTCAAAAAGGTATAGTATTTTGTACTCGCGAATACGATGCACCTTGAATAAAAACTGCTATACTAGAATAGACCTACCCCGTTGGTCTCGTGTTCGCATGCACGATTGATGAGCATGGGGTCCCGGGTTCGATTCCCAGGTCGGGCAAAAAGTTTTATTGGGTTTTTCCATTAGGATTTGCTCAGTAACAGCCCGGAATTTGGAAGTTGGTGGTGTGATACACCCGTGCCTCGGAAATCACGTAAAGCCGTTGGTCCTGGCTGTCATTTGTAGATCTTTGATAGTCGTTACGGATAGTCAGAAGCCAGGAAGTCTGACAACCAATCTAATCAAGATGTATCGTGTTGCCCAGAAATTGGATTGTGGAGGTCAGATAGGCAGTCGCTCCATAAAAATAAAATAGTGGTACTCAGCTGCATCCGGTTATACTGGAAGCCGACCCTAACATAGTTGGGAAAAGGCTAAGTAGATGATGATACTAGAATAGGCCTAAGTTCAGCAGTGTACGGCTAAAGGCTGATATGATGATGATAAAACTAGAATAGATACAGAGTGTTACAAATTAATTAAAAATATCAACTAGCTGATGCCCGCGACTTCGTTCGCGCGGCTTATTTCACCCGAGTTAAGTTACGTCTTTGCTTACTGCTCCGCTCCCGTGTGTCGTGGCGTGATGTTATATGTCAATGTTACTCCGGAATAATGTAGATATCTTTGTTTAAAACCGTGCCCGTGACTTCGCCGCGTGGCTTATTTCACCTGTGTGGCCCACGGGAGAGGAGCAGTAACCAAAGACGTTACTTAGTCTTTGGTTACTACTCCTCTCCCGTGGGCCGTAGCGTGATGGTATATAGCTTATGTTACTCAAGAATAATGTAGTTATCTATTGGTAAAAAAATAATAGTTAAAATTGGTCCAGTAATTTCGGAGTCTCATTACAAACAAACAAAAAAATATTTCCTGTTTATAATATTAGTATAGATATAAATAATACATAGTGTTTACATATTAAAGAAAATAACAGTTAGGTACCCTAGTATTTTTTTTAACATTTAGTTTCCATGACTAGCAATCTTCAAGTGTCAAGTAGGATAACATATAAAACCCCGAAATTGTCGTTTCACGGCTCACCTGTAAGTTCTATATCTCAAAACATTACTGTTCCAATTCGTCTTATGTCAGAATCGGTTTGTTTCAGCGGTATAGATTGTGCGTGAAATAGCGAACCTCTATACCACAGTAAAACTTTTATAGGTTGCTACTGTAGAGGCTCTGACAGAATGACTCCATGTGAAGAATGACTACGGCTGTCAAGAAAATTAGATAATAAAATATTATACAGATAAACAAAGGAAAAACTGTTCCGTTAGCCTAGTGGTCTTAAGCGCGACTGCTACGCTAGAGGTCTCGGTTTCGATTCCCAGGTCGAACAAAGTATAATACGGGAACTTAAAGATTTATGACGTGTTTCAATCATAGATAATAGTATTGATATTTATACAAGGTGTTAGTTAGTAGTTTTATATTCAACTTCATTGTTTTCACATATAAAAGCAACAAGAATATTGTAACCAAGATTTTGTAAAAACCAATTTGAAAAGAGTCTACATGGAGTTTCTTGCTCGTTCTTCTCCATAGAGACCTACGTTTTGGAACGAGCAACTAGCTTCAACTTTTTGTATGAGTAACTTCTTGACAATTCAAAAGTGCCTGTAAATGGTCTAATTGAAATAAATGTTTTGACTTTGACTTTGACTCAGTTTAAACTAGGGACTTACTTTAAGAGAGTGTAGTGCTTATGAAAATAAACAACTTTCACTACGAAATCAAAGTTAAAATTGCGAAAAAAAATCAGCTGTTCCTTACATGTTGTCAGGATATGCGAACGTAAATATATGGAGCAGTTGATTTTTTCGCGATTTTACGTTTCGTTCTATAGTAAAAGTTATTCATTTTCATGAATACTGCATTCTCTTAAAAGTAAGTTCCTCGTTTACCCTAAAACTCTGTATAGATCCCTCCACCTCTACAATATGTATACCCGCAACTGAATAAAGTGAAACCTAGGTTGTTTGTATATAGCTCATATGATTTTTTTTTTTTCAGTACTATAACGAACGACGTTACCTATTATCTCTCTGTCTGTTTTGTGACATGTGCACACATTTATACATTTCCCTCTGTTTTGTTATTACTCTTTGAAAGAAATTGTTTTCGTACTGCTATTTTTACTTTAAGTTTGTTTTATTTTTATTATGAATTTATCATAACGCAAAGTAAGCACTTTCTAGTCTGATGCACTGGTTTAAACTGGTTCAGACAAGTATGCATTAAGTTTGTTATATTTTAAATGTGACTTTTTACTAAACAAACATACTTTTCTATATAGACTAGTTATATAGATGTTAGTATTAACCCTCGTTTTGAATCAATCATTGATGAAAACCACATTAAAAATTGTTGCGTAGTTTAAAACATCTAAGCGTACAGAGGGACAAACGGCGGGATGCGACTTTGTTTTATATAATGTAGTAATACATATAACAATTTACGCTTTATTCTCATAGAGGTAAGCAGAGAGTACAGAACACCACCTGTTACGATTCTTATGTAGTCACTCTTTTTGTTTACTTTTATCCATTTTTATCTTAATGTTTGCATGATACTTATAATTTTCTTTAAATTGTTTATGGCCTCGGTGCCTCGGTAGCCTAGTGGTCCTAAGCGCGACTGCTACGCTCGAGGTCTTGGGTTCGATTCCCAGGTCGAGCAAAAAGTGTTAGTGGGTTTTTCTATGAAATTCTCAGTAGCAGCTCGGAGTTAGGATTTGTGCCCGGTTAATGGCAATAGGCTCGCCCCTTATTACATGGGACCTAGATATACCGGCGAACTGTGGGTGTACATTGTTACACCTCTGCCTAACCCTTTGGGGAATACAGGCGTGATGGTATACCTATATATATATTGTTTATGGCTTTGTGCTTCTTTCTTTCCTTCTTATCCACGTCTGTATCAACTGAAGCGTTAATATACGACACATTGGATTGGGTAAGCACGTTCCCACCATTATTCAAGCAGATAATATCTGTTATCGTTTTCCTTATTTCTATTTTTTCACGGAAATGTGGTTTTCACGCAGGCACAAGTGTCTAAGGTAAGGACCATGTGTTAAATAAAAAAAATATCCATACAGAAAGAGTTTTTATCAATGCGTCAATTTTAACTATATAAACTTTAAGGAGTTCTAATGAACGAGATTATTTTATTTTAATATGGTTTAGTAATCTATACTACTATTATAATGAGGACAGATTTTTTTGTTTGTGTGTTTGTTTGTTTGTAACTAGTAGGCTCCGAAATTACTAAACCGATTTTAATTTTTTTTTCTCCAATAGATAGCTACATTATTCCTGAGTAACATAGGCTATAAAGCGTCACGGATGAAACAAGCCACGCGGACGAAGTCGCGGGCAGTTCGCTAGTAAAAGATGAAGTTATTGTTTTTCAAAGATATCTACTTTGATACTTTTTTTTATTGGCACCTCGGTCGCCGGAAAACGACCGTGGCGCGGTAATACTCGTAAGCTAATTTCGTTAGCTACGAAGTAAACAATTGTAATTACAGTTACAAAATGTAAAAAAAAAAAATCACGTGAAAAGAGTATTGAACAATTAATGGAAATGTTCTATTACTGATACTTAACTATCAAAGAAACAAAATTAAATTTTTAAGTAACCCCCGACAGATGAATAAATATCCCAACCGCAGCTAACAAAAGAGCTGATAACTTTGAAACCGCTGAACTGATTTCCATCAAACATAGTAAGAACACTCCAGACTAATTCACCTTTCAAATAAAAAAAAACAAATCTAAATCAGTACATACGTTTGGGAGCTACGATGCCACAGACAGACACACACAGATACACGTCAAACTTATAACATCGATATGTATTTTACAGCTCAGGCTATATTTTTGTTAACGATTTAGCAAGGCTTTTTAGGCTTGAATTAATTTATGGCAAACAATTAATGAAATACAATGCCTGCTAATTGAGCTCGATTGTACATACATAGGTACATATTTGTTATAGTTGGATAATAATGTAACACACTTAGCATATTGATTTAGATTGATGTAATTAGTTTAATTATTGAGAGATTCTAGGTTCGTTCAAATGGCGGAAGAAGTTCAATTAGTTTAATGAACATTAATGAAATACAGGCAGGTGTCTACTGCAAATTTAAGTACACTGTAAGCAATATCTATACTAATATTATAAAGCTGAAGAGTTTGTTTGCGTGGTTGAATGCGCTCTCTATCTCAAGAACTACTGAGATTAAATAAAAAAAAAAAAATTTTGTGTTGGATAGTTAATTTAGCGAGGAAGGCTTTATGCTTTAAAGCATCACGCCACGACACACGGGAGAGGAGCAGTAACCAAAGTATCGGTAGAGTGACGTCCACTGTTTGACACAGGCCTCCCCTAAAGATAGCCACAATGGCCGGTCCTACGCTACCCGCATCCGATGATTTCTCACCATCAGGTCGTCGATCTACCTCGTGGTTGAAGCACTATTATCACGGTAAAAATATCGTCAACGCACAAAAATAAAAATTTACAAGTGCCTATATCAAAGTCAAAATCAAAGTCAAAGTCAAATCATTTATTTCAATTAGACCATTAAAAGGCACTTTTGAACGTCAATTACATGTTAAATTAAAAATAGTGAATCTAGTTGCAAGATCTATCGCAAGTAATAATAGCAGAGGTATATTTTAACAGCTCAAATATATAAATACGATAAATATGTGCCATTACAGAGAAGGGAATTCCAATATCATAATAATAGAACAACGATTTTTATCCGCGATAAATCCACGACCATTTCTATTGTATTCGCGGATCTCAAGAAATGCTCCATATATGGAAGTTGGACTATTTATTACTAGCTTCTGAACGCGAGCTATGTCTTTGATTACTGCTCCGATCCCATGGGTCGTAGCGTGATATTATATAGCCTATACTATCCCTCATGAATCTGGCTATTATATTCAAAACGATTTTCGCCAATCCGACTGTTAGTTTTAGAGATTAGCGCATTTAAACAAACACACAAACAAATAAACTATTTAGCTATATTTTAAACTTATTTCACCCGCGTTAAATTACGTCTTTCGTGACTGCTCAGCTCCCGTGTGTCGTAGCGTGATGTTATATAGCCTATGTTACTCAAGAATAATGTACCTATCTATTAGTGAAAAATGGTTAAAATCGGTCCAGTAGTTTCAGAGCTTATTAATTATAAGCAAATAAAAAAAATCTTTCCTCTTTATAATATTAGTATAGAAATATAGATTATACTCGCTTATACCCAAACATACTTACATTGTTTGGGTGCGCCGTTCATACACCTTAGCGCTGATAAATTCGTACTCACTAATATTATTCACAATTCCTTGTAGGCTTCATTTAAACACGCAACACTTTATTTTGTGGACAATAATTTTAATTGAATTTCAACGGAACGTCCATTTAGAGTTTATTGCAGCGACAGACAAACGGGTTGTTTTTAAAATGCTTCACAAAAAAAGTCGCACAAAATGCAGCGCTAACTCAAAAAATATGCTACATCGAGCTCAAAGTTTTCTCCCTATTTTCAAACTAATTATAATGATTGTAGATATTTATCGCTGATTAATTTTAAATAAATTCTAAGCATATATTTTGGATGTACATTGACCAAGGGAGCAACACTACAAACTTTTAAGAACGATTGTAATTTAACCCAGTTTCAAACCGACATAAATGCCTCCAATTTAAACACATTTTTTAATTAATAGAATTAAGCTTTTATTCTTCACATTTGGCATATTAAATTTGACGCCATTAACTCATTTATTGAGAAATTTTATTCATTCTCATTTTTACTTATTCAAATTGAAGACTGATGTTGCCAGGAGTAATTAATAATAGCAACGAAGATGATTAATTATATCCTTTTCAACATGATTTAAGATACAACTGACTGTTTGAACGGGAAGACGACTTTTGTGCAGAAGTAGGGCAATTACAGGTTGGTTTAATATTGCCAATGTACCTATACTATATTTACCGCTTTGCTTTATTTTAGCTTAATTAGTTTTTTTATTATATTAAGCTGTTTTAAACCGCCGACGCAAAAACGACACGGTGTTATAAGTTTGACGTGTCTATGTGTGTGTGTATGTGTGTCTGTCTGTGGCATCTTAGCTCCCGAACGCATGAACCGATTTTGATAAGTTTTTTTTGTTTGAAAGGTATATTAGTCGGGAGTGTTCTTGTTTGATGGAAATCGGTTCGGCGGTTTCAAATTTATCAGCTCTTTTGTTAGCTGCGGTAGGAATTTTTATTTTTCAGTTGACGGGTACCTAAAAATCTTTAATTTTGAGTTCTTTCTTATATGCCTCTGGTTATATCCAATAAATTTTATTTTCTTTCTTTCTTCTTTCTGTACTTAGATTTTTTTTATTTCATGATAGGAGGTTAAATAAGCAGTAGGTTCCAAAGGCTGCTGATTTAATGCTAACTTCTTCAAAATGTTTAGTTGCCTATAATCAAACTAAACACACATCGATAACAGTCCTGTTAGTATTTACCAAGTTGGCCAAACTTGTTGATCATGTAGTAAGAGCGTTAAATTCTAGGTAAAAAGTGAAAGTGAATGAATTGGCTATTGTACGCAATAAGACATTAATTTTTATTGTTACAATTAGAAAAAACCTAAAACGAATGCCTACAAACTTGCGAATAGAGTTTACTATAGGTTTGAGTCGACCAAAGCATCCTTGTACACTGCAGGACAACCGAAGATAATTTATCGTGTGAAGAACCCGCGGGCGCTAGCAGAAAACTTCAGCAAATAACGTCTTTTCATCAAGAAAACACTGGAGTACCCTCCAATGGTTCAGTAAAGTCAAATTTCCGAATCAGTGAATGGCATCTGACGATTAAAACTCTCTTATTGCAGACGCTTGATTTCAATAAAATGATTTCAAAGTTCCTTTGTGGAAATGCCTAAGAATCTTGTAGCACCAAGTACTTCAGTCAATTAGCTATCGAATTTTAAATACCTTAGGATTTTCAAAACTGATTATATCTTTATCATTTTTCATTTCATAAGGTTTGTTCAAATTTATCTTAGACATCAGTGAAAGAAAACATCGCCAGCAAAACAGGACTTAAAAAATGTAAGTCTGAAATCGCCAATCCACCTTAAGAAAGCGTGGCGATCAATGATTATGCCTTGTCTGGCCTGACCTGCATTAAGACAATAAGGCCGATATTATGATTTATTTTTATTGAAACATACGTTATTTTTTTTACTTAAATTAGTCAAGTTATGTAATTATGTCAATAGTCTAGTAATTAGTTAGTATAGTTTAGACAGCACGGTTGGCGCAGTGGCTGAGCGATCGGCTGCTGCGCTGCGTGTCGCGGGTTCGATTCCCGCACGGAAAAAATATTTGTATGGCCTTCAGATAGTTGTTCCGGGTCTGGCTGTTTGTCTATGTGAGTTTATATGTTTGTAAACGCACCCACGACACAGGAGAAATTCCTAGTGTGGGGCAACGTTTTTTAAAAAAAAATATACCATCACGCCTGTATTCCCCGAAGGGTTAGGCAGAGGTGTAACATTGTACACCCCCAGTTCGCCGGTACATTTAGGTCCCATGTAATAGGGGGCGAGCCTATTGCCATTAACCGGGCACAAATCCTAACTCCGAGCTGCTACTGAGAATTTCATAGAAAAACCCAATAACACTTTTTGCTCGACCTGGGAATCGAACCCAAGACCTCCAGCGCAGCAGTCGCGCTTAGGACCACTAGGCCACCGAGGCAGTTTTTAAAAAAAGAAAAAGAAAAAAAAAGAAAGAAAAAAAGTTATAGGGATTCTAAGTCCAAAGGCCTTTCCCTTTAAACTTAGAATCCCTATAACTAGTATATAAAAAAATCAAGAGTTGAAACTTCTATGAAACTTTAAAACAAAGCTACTACTACCTGTTAAAAATCATTGCTACAATTTCACCGACATTTAAAATAGTAAATAAATTGCTGTAGCTGCCTCGGTACCCTAGTGGTCCTAAGCGCGACTGCTACGCTAGAGGTTTTGGGTTCGATTCCCAGGTCGAGCAAAAAGTGTTATTGGGTTTTTTTATGAAATTCTCAGTAGCAGCTCGGAGTTAGGATTCGTGTCCGGTTAATGGCAATGTTCTCGCCCCCTATTACATGGGACCTAAACATACCGGCGAACTGTGGGTGTACATTGTTACACCTCTGCCTAACCCTTCGGGGAATACAGGCGTGATGGTATGTTATGTGTGTTGTTGTATGTGTAAAATAACCCGCATAGTAGAAATTCTAGTTCATTGCGTCCATACATTAACTAACTGCACATTATAACGTGAGTAAAGACTAATTAACCGTGACTTAGCGGGCATGTTATAGCAGCTAACAGGAGAAAATAACAGAGCAAGTGATGTTGCAGGGAATACGCCAGTAGTGTGGTGTGAGGCATACAATATGAACCGGGAATATAATATGAGAACTAGGATGACACAGAGCGTATTTCATATCATATTCACACGTCAGCTGCAGTATTACCGCGGTGAACAGCTTTGTTATACAGCAGCGTTTAAGAAATAAATAAAAGCAAAGATTTATACATTTTACTAGCCTCTGCTTGCGACTTCGTCCGCGTAAAGCAAATTACCCGCGTTAAGTTACGTCTTTGGTTACTGCTCCGCACCTATTGGGCGTAGCGTGATATCATATAGCATGTAGCCTTCCTCGATAAATGAACTATCTAACACAAAAAGATTTATTCAATTCAAACCAGAAGTTCCTGAGATTAGCGCGTTCAACCAAACAAACAAACAAACTCTTCAGCTTTACAATATTAGTATAGATTATTTTGACGGAAAAGTGAATAGAGGTTGTTGAGTTGGGACGTTTTTAACACAAAATGTACTTTCTAAGTTTATCTTGAATATCACTGACGTAGGTAAGGGAAAATATTTTGAGGAAGCCTGGAGTTATTATTAATATAAGTCTGGTTATGTTATGTCAAAAGCATAACACATGCAAGCGTAATACATCGAATTGTGATTCTAAAAGCAGTGCAATAAGTGTTGAAAAATTGATTATTTTTTTCAGGATTTCACCGTTGGTTCATTTTATAATTATCTTATCGTACTTTCTACTAATAATATTATTAATGCGAAAGTTTGTGAGGATGGATGGATGCATATTTGTAACTCTTTCACGCTTAAACGGCTGAACGTATCTGTATGAAATTTACCACTGAGATAGATTGTAGTATGGAATAATACATAGGATACTATTTATGCCGCAAAAATGTACGGTTCCCGTGAGATAATATATTAACTTTGACTCGGGCAGAAGCTGGTACTTTTATATTTCTACGCTTGCAATTGTAAATATACCGTACCTAAACTTGCTAATTTTCACACAAGTTAAATTTTAACAAAGTGCTCCCTAACATGCAATATGCTTTGAATACCATATACCTCACTGTCTATGTACAGTTGAAACACATATTTTTCGACCATTTTAAGTATCTTTCTAGCACGAATTCGTACACATTGTGATCAGTTGGATTTGAACTGAATTCGAATATAACAGAAGCCAGCGGTTGTCTGAATAAAATCTTGAATTGGGACGGTTCAATATGGAACTATTTTAAAATAGTGCCCTTACGCTACCAAGACAAAAGAGGATCGATTGATGCTGTTTTTAACCCCCGATGCAAAAACGACAGGGTATTATAAGTTTGACGTGTCTCTGTGTGTGTGTGTGTGTTTGTGTCTGTGGCATTGTAGCTCCCGAACTTGGATAATTCGACGAAAAGTGTATCAATTTTTTTACCTGTATTTATAAGCTGCTAACTATTCTACAATTATTAACTAATTATAACTTTGAAAAGTGCGTGTCTCACCTCATTTATGTTTAACGCAAATCTACAAAACTTTTCAGTAAATTTAACTAGCCAAGGTCAACACTGGGTAAAATACTATTCTATATTGAAGCTCCAGACTATTCGTGTGTCTAACGAATGTACTGAAACAATTGAAGTCCACCTACATTCTCGTTTCTGTGACATTTACGCTACAGTAAACGTAAAGAAGCAAAGTAATACTCTACTTAGGCACTTAAATACAGTAGGGATGTACATACATAGGTAGCTATAAGAGACCATTACACTAGGTATTCCGTACAAAGTAAGTATTGTACGGTACTCATTTTGGTTAACTTGGACAATTAAGTAGGTACATGATTTAAAGAATATTTTCAATGCATACTATCACGCCTGTCTTCCTCGAAGGGTAAGGCAGAGGTGTACAAATATACACCCACAGTTTGCCGGTATGTTTAGGTCCCACGTTATAGGAGGCAAGCCCATTGCCATCAACCGGGCACAAATCTTAACTCCGAGCTACTACTGAGAATTTCATAGAAAAACCTAATAACACTTTTTGCTCGACCTGGGGATCAAACCCAAAATCTCTAGCGTCGCAGTAGTGCTTACGACCACAGTTTACAATACTTTGGAATACTTTTAAGATGCCGTGAAAAAATTATAAGAAAGTTAATTGAATTATAACGATTCAGAACTTGTCTGCTGTATTCAAAAAAGTAAATTTTAAACTTGTTATAAACTAGCTTTTGCCCGCGAATTCACCCGAGTCAATTTTATGACGGATCCCAAATTTGCTTAATATTAAATACAGCCTATATTACTCGTAAAAGATTTAGGTTTAACTAGCTGAAAAAAAAATTTGATCTATGTAAACTGACTGCCCCGTAGGTCTCGTGGTCGCAACCGCGACTGATAAGCACGGGGTCCTGGGTTCGATTCCCGGGTCGGGTAAAAAGTGTTATTGGGGTTTTTCCATTACGAATTTCTCAGTAGCAGCCCGGAGTTTAATAGTTGGTGGTGTGACACCCCCGTGCCTCGGAAAGTACGTAAAGCCGTTGATTCCGGCTGTCATTCGTAGATCTTTGACGGTCGTTACGGACAGTCAGAAGCCAGAAAGTCTGACAACCAGTCTTACCAAGAGGTATCATGTTGCCCAGTTACTGGGTTGTGGAGGTCAGATAGACAGTCGCTCCTTGTAAAACACTAAAATTCAGCTGCATCCGGTTAGACTGGAAGTCGACCCCAACATAGTTGGGAAAAGGCTAAAGCAGATGATGATAGGTGTTTTTTTTTTTAAATCGGTTGAGTATTTATTGAATTTATCCATTCCAAAAAAAAATATTTTTTCTTTTTATAATATTAATTTAGGTAGATTTATTTATATTTTAAACACAACTAAAACAAATAGTTTGTATAAACAAAAAATATTTCTCAACTAGCTGTTGCCCGCGGCTTCGCTCACGTCGACCTAAGTGTTACTTAACTAAATAAGTATTGAATACTATGTTATCAAAATCTTCCAAGCAGGTCGAATGGTTGCTAAGGTGACTGCTAATAGTTACGACTGTAGGTTTAAAGAATTTATCTGTAGTCGCTTGAAGTCTGGCTTGTGCACGGCTGGTAAAAGGCTTACGCCATACCTGGGGCTAAAACATAATTGGCGTAAGGAGACTATATGTGGCTTTACTATCCCTTTAGATAATACTATGATGTGGTGTCAAAATTTTCTTACTTTTCTTTCTCAAACCATTAACAGCATCTTTAATAGGCACTGCTTTAACATTATACCTCACATTGTAGCTGCGATCTGCCTAGTATCAAGACCGAAGAAATGAATCTTATAATCAGAGCAACAGGCAACAAAATTTGAGCTTCTTGTTAGAACCAAATTTATGTAAAGTTTTTGGGAGAAAGTATGGACAAAAAATCATAAGACTTCTTAAAAGACTAAGCTAAGTTTTACCTCACAAATTATCCCTTATCTTTGGAACCGTAAACTACACAATAAATTTCCATTTAAAGAATTTTTTTAAGCATGTAGAACATCTTCTGTTTATAGGACCTACCCATAAGAAGAAATTCCGAATGCGATGCATGATTCATGATTGATGCTTGATTCAACTTGCATCCTGAAAGCGTGAAGTCTGTAAGACATTCAACGTCAGAAGAACGACTGTCACGGAATTTTTCTATGGGTGAAATTGATTTTGGTACAGTTTCTGTTGTTGCTAATCTATTTCTGTTTTGCCATTTGAATATAAGTACACTTTTTGGTGGCGCGGCTCAGGACAGAAGTTAAAATTTTGGACAAAAAACGTTTGCACATAAATCGTTCAACACTTGTATGAAGTGTCGAAGTTGGGAGGTCCCTTTTTTAAGCATGAGATGTCGTCAAGTGATTTTTTTCCTTTCTGATGGAAAGGAGTGTCAGACTGTTATTGGCTAAAACCCATCCGAGTTCCTTCCGATGTCCTTTGTGGTCCAGGGCCGCGGTGAGTCTTTCGAACAAATTCCGCAACTGTGCTAATATCTCTTTGAGGCGCGCGTGAAACACAGTACGTCGTCGGCTTGGGTCTGGTTCTGGTTGGACGGCGAGCCACACAACGGTAGCCGACCGCAAGCCCACTCCGACGGTGGTCTGGAATCGCTCTACGACTCTCGATACCCGGGGCATCCCTTTCTGTTCTGGCGGCCGGGGTGAAAGGTTGACCTCTCCCTCATGCGTTTCGCCTCCTCCTTCGTTGGCATTACTACTTCGCAGAAGGAAGCGATTGCTTCTCATTCTCCCTCGCTCCGGACTATGGATGAACCAAGGCCGGATGCGAGAGGTCGCCGCCGCCAATCGCCTTTATGAGGACACGCTGATGTTCTGCCCAAGCAGGGGCATACCTCCACCGTACGCTCCTTTGTGATCCTACAGTGATAACACCAAGGCGTGTCCTAGCGCCGAAACCGAAACAGTTAGCTCCCGAAACAACTGTGACCAGAGAGTACCTGCGTCAGAGAATCCTTGTGGTGCGGCGATCCTACTATCGATATAAATTGGTAACTCTTTAAGTTTCTGAGGTGCTGTTTTTTATTCATGAAAAATATTCTTAGGGGTAGCTAGAATTTGTGGGCCAATCTGTCGAATTCTGTTCTATTCATTCTTCTTCAGTCGACGTATGCAAATTTTCAAAGTTATGTTAAGGTTATGCTTAAACCTATTTTATTATAATATTGAAATCATACCATCGAAAATAAAAACAATTGAATTAGGTACCAATTAAAATAATAACAAAAAGTAACAATCAATTGGGATCGAACTCACAGAAAATATCTTACATGGCTTTCATTAAACACCGAAGCTATTCTCTAAACAAAGTAAATAGCGTAATAATAATAAAAAAATATAGCAATTCCCATACCATGTCATAATTGACTGCTTAACTCCTTGTGGCTAATGACGTCATGTTTTTTATTTCATAGGATTAAATATCTCCCACTGTCTTTCATAGGAACTACCTCGTTAGCCTAGTGGTCCTAAGCGCGACTGCTACGCTAGAGGTCTTGGGTTCGATTCCCAGGTCAAGCAAAGTGTTATTGGGTTTTTCTATGAAATTCTCAGTAGCAGCTCGGAGTTAGGATTTGTGCCCGGTTAATGACAATAGGTTCGCCCCCTGTTACATGAGATCTAAACATACCGGCGAACTGTGGGTGTATATTGTTACACCTCTGCCTAACCCATCGGGAATTACAGGCGTGATGGTATGTGTAATATGTAACTAATCTGCAGTATTGTGTATATTTTATAGCAATCCAAAACATGTCCAAGAACAATAATGCTTACCTAACCTCATTATTTATTACAAATAGCGAAATAGCCTAACTATTAATTACAAAGCCCACCACCCAAAGAGAGAAGCAGATTGTGTGAAGGAAGATATCCAACACCTCATGACTACTTGAATTAGTGAGACTACCTAGCTCCCGGTAGTGAACTTCAGTGATGTATCTGGAAGGCATTGAATAGATTGCGCATTTAAATAGGCCGCTGCAAACATAATTTGGTAAAAGAGGGCATCATATACCCGTCTGAAACTCAGTGCAATTGACGCATCAGTAAAAGCGGCCATCTACTTTTCTTAACCGGTGTAAATTATTGTTAGGGGTATCATCGATCCCGGGTCGGTGGTGCGTAGTGTTCCACGTGCGCCTCAAAGAAATGTCAGTACTGTAAGATGGGGCCCGCCAGGGCCAGTGTCTAGCAAGGTTGCGGAATTCAAAAGAGTCACCGCGGCGCTGGTACGCAAAGGGCATTAGGAGGAACACTTTGTGTTTTAGTCCGTAAGAGTCTGACACTCCCTTTCGTTCCGCCCAGAGCGAAAGGAGTCATTTAAAGATCCTTAAAAAAAGGGGTATCATTGATGTGAAAAGAAGAATTTAAATCGCGCAATAATACAGTCATGTGTTGGCCCGACATTTAAAGACTATTTTGTCAAAATTAAAGAGTCAAATAGACATAAATTCTTTAACAATACGTATGTTTTCCGCTCTACTATCGTTTGCACACCTATCAGTTTCTATTTTTTCGATGAAAACTTTTGACTTCAATTTGCTATTTTTAGTAACTATGTATTATAGACATTCTTTTCTGCAAAAATAATGAAGAAAAAATAAGCAAGCTAAGCGTTACTGTATAAGAATGACTACTTCTATTTTATTCTTGTTTGGAAATCTTCTAGTATTCAAAAGAAATATTTAAAAAATCACAAAAAGTAAAACATTATACCGGGACCGAACTCAAGCCCTGCGATTCGAAAGGCGGTCATCGAACCATTAGACTATTTAATTCAATAGAAAAGCTTTGAAATTGCCGTTCTGTTTTGCCATGATTGACTGTTTAGCTTCTTAAAGGTATAGCGTGATAGTAATTATTTCAGCAGTTCAATCCTTAGCCATCTAAAGTATTGTTATATTTTGTTTCATCTTTTTTGAAACCCGTCGTAATCTGCATCATCATTGTTCATCCCCCAAAGTAGATAGCGGCCTATGGCCTACGGCCAACTTTGGCCTATGATGAATATAATAAAAAAATAATATCCAAAAATGGAACGGAATCTGTCCGGCAGTATTTGCGTGATGCTCTAACAAACAAACAGACAAACAGACAAAAATTTAGAATCGCTTCCCGACCCCGTAGCAATCACTTTTTTTTAAATATATTAAATGTACAGTTTTGACTTCGCTACGTTTTATTATAAGTATAGACTATGTACAGACATTATTTTCTGCTTTAATATTAAAAGATTTAAATAAATAAGTAAGTAAATCAATGTTATGGCAGAAGTTATGCATACTTCTATTTTATTATTGTTGGGAGTCTACCTGTACGAAAAAAAATGTTTGAAAAATCACAAAAAGTAAAACTCTTACTGAGGACCGAACTCACGATCAGCGATTTGCAAGGCGGTCATCAAACCATTAGACCATTTACTACTTCTGAAATAACTCTAAAATAGCCGTTCTAGTATGCCATTATTGACTGCTTTACTCTTTGAAGGTATAGCGTGATGATAATTATTTTAGAAGTTCAATTTCGCAGCTATCTACAATATTCTTACATTATATGTCGTTATTTTCAATCCCGTGAGAATCTGTAGAAGAACTCGGACATAATGCAACATTGCTCATCCCCCAAAGCAAATAGCGTGATAATTTATAGCCTAAGTTTTAAGTGGAGCTTACCGCAATATATTAGTGAAAACCGCATTCAAATCGGTTAAGCCACGGCTGAGATTAGCGTGTTCAAACGCACAGACAAACAGACAAACAGACAAACAGACAAACAGACAAAAATTCTAAAAACCATATTTTCGGCATTAGAATCATTACCCGACCACGTAGCAATTACTTTTTTTCAAAAATTTTAAATGTACAGTTTTGGCTTCGCTACGATTTTATTATATGTATAGATATCATTGTGGACTGGTTGGTACTAAACGCTGTCGCGTGAGATCTACGAAACGAAACTGAGAAGTACTATAAAAACATGAAACGACTCCAATTTTGTAAAGTAATATTTTTATAAAACATTGAAGAAAAGTTTACGTACCTATTTGTTGGAATCTGTTTTAATTATTTAGCCGTAAGCTTCAAATTTGTAGTTGCTTCCTTCGCTCTCAAAAAATACGTACCATTTTCCGCTCCGATTTTTCTCGCCATAAATTGAGGAATATTTTATGCTAATCGACATTATTTATGGCTTTGTTACAACGAAGAAAAGTACGACACTTTCTGACCCGAAACTATTAAAGCGAAGAATACTTTAAAATGTAAGAATTTTCATACATTCTACCATCACCAACACGCCTTGCCGGGGCTGCGGGTTGTTCGCAAGAGATACCGCGCCCCCGGAACGCAAAGGGCACAAGAAGGAACATGGGTGGGTTTTAGTCAGTAAAAGTCTGACACTCCCTCCCGCCCCGCCCAGGGCAGGAGAAGTTATTTGCTGATTTCCCACCCACCAAAAAAAAAAAAAAAAAACACGCCTGTATTCGATGGGTTGTGTACCAATGTGCACTCACAGTTCGCCGGTATGTTCAAGTCCCATGCAATAGGGGGCGAGCCTATTGCTATTAACTGGGCACAAATCCTAGCTACTGCTGAGAATTTCATAGAAAAATCCAATAACACTTTTTGCTCGATCTGGGAATCGAACCCAAGACCTCTAGCGTAGCAGTCGTGCTTAGGACCACTAGGCTAACGAGGCATTAATACATTCCAATGTTTTTTTATGTTGCCATAATGTACACAACAATCGTGCGTAAAACATTTAGCCGCTTAATTCAATTATAACATTAATGATATTCGTAGAAGTGGGCAGTTTTACCGTGTTTCTGTAGAAAAGCTGTAATTTATTACGGGTGACATAATTACTACAGACTCCCGAAGGCTTTAGTAATACGAAAACATGCGCTTTCCTAGAAATAATGCCCTGTATAGGTACTTAATTGATGCCTTCGAATTTTTCACATGTGGCTAAGTTATTTTTTCACATAGATTGTGTTTCTGTAGACGGAGTCCTGGGGGTTAAGCAATTTTTCACTGGAAATGGACCCTTAGGTAGGGCAGGCGTGTGAAAAGTGTGAGATAAGTGTGTAGGGTCACGATTTATGTTGCTATTGGTCTTATGAGCCGAGTCCTAAGAGATTCTTGACTTCTTATTTATTTATATTTATTCAACTGAGAAAATAACGTCAAAATTGTGTTGAATACGTTCAGGTTTAATAGCTAAAGTAAACAAGCTACTTTCAGCAGCAGTGATAAGCCATTTAAGTCGCTTTTTGGTAGTCCGTGTTCGTGTCCGCACGCTTAGGGTGGACGCTTATCTGACGGAATTCCAATGATGCGTTAGTGCCTCAACTTCTATCGACCATACGTCAGACGTATATTCAAACAGATGGGCGTCTACCTTAAAATCGTTGGCCGCCTCAGTCTGGCTTAACCCTTACACATGACTAATATCTAACTCCACTTAAGTAATTCAAATATCAGCGGGAACATCAATTTGACACGTCTAACAATGGGTAGCTTATAGGTAGGTAGGTATTCGCGATGAGATAACAGGGGCTTTAAGTTCAACAAGAAACAAAAGGGGACTTTATCAATCAACCTTAATCCCTTGTAAGATAAATCGATTTGATCACAGTTCACAGCATTCACTCCTTTTAGGGCCGATACCCACTGTTTATATTTAGATTATAAACCTAAAGTCTAATACAATAAAGTAGTATTTCAATATTAATTGTAGGCCATTAAAATTAATAGTTGAAACCTAATAGCCTCAAACATAAATCCTAATAGTAAACAGAATGGATAGAATCTTTGATCAGAATAGCAATTTTGTTCTGAAGTGTTTGAGAGCTAAATGCAAACAAAAATAAATTAGCTTAACCTAAGCTAGGTCTAATTTATGTAAAACCTAAAACGAAGAATAAATTGCTTTTATAAGCAAATGATGATTAACGGTTTGGTTAAATATAGAATCAAGAATTATTTGCTGCAAATACGGGTTGAACCAAATATCAATGATACATTTTTTTGAAAATTAATAAACAGTTTTTTGCTCAAAATAGCCAAACAGCAACAACTGAGTGACTTATGTCTTAAAAATAATCCAAGATAAGTTCCCTCTCCAATTACTAAAGAAATTCATAAAACAACTTCTCAGCATTATCTTGGAGAGTTAATTAAAAAAAGATTCAGCTTTCAACAACATTGTTAAAACATTATTCTCAAGTAGCTGTTAATCGTCCATCTTTTCCGGAAAATACGTTAAAGTTATAACCAGTACTAAATAATGTAGAACCACATTATCATTCTAGTACACTTGGCAGCCCTTGAATGATACTCATGACCGGTACAAATCGTTCGCTCTGACAACAGCCATGAAAACATTAATTCACAATAAAACAAACAATGAAACATGCTGAAAGATAACTGCCTCGTTGGCCTAGTGATGCTAAGCGACGCTCTCTCAGTAGCAGCTCGGAGTTAGGATTTGTGCCTGGTTAATGGCAATAGTCTCATCCTCTATAACATGGGACCTAAACATACCGGCGGATTGTGGTTGTACATTGGGTACACCTCTGCTTAAACCTTTGGGGAATACATGCGTGATGGTATGATGAAAGATACGAAAACTCAAATGGAAATATAACGGGTGTAAAAAGTTAATTAGCGAAGCGAATGTTCTTTCTACCAATGTAATTTTTTTCTGCAGAAAGTAGAAAGAAGTTGGATCTAATACGGCCCGACCCAACTATTTTCCATTTTTTTAACGAAAAGATGTTTCAAATTTTATAACTTAACTAATAAGACTTCTGACGTCGGGAGCCGCGAGATGAATCCCGGCCACCGTAGATACGGGCTTGTGGACGGTGAGCAATGGGTAGCTCACGTTACGTTGCATAACGACAGGCCGTGTCGACGGCGCGGTCGTGGTCCACGCGCGCTTCAAAGAGATGTCAGCAAAGGAAGGGGCCACTGAGGGCCGATGCCTGCCGGGGCTGCGGGTTGTTCGTAGGAGATACCGCGCCCCCGGAGCCCCACCAAGGGCGGGAGAAGTTATTTGATGATTTCCCACCCCCCCAAAAAAAAAAAACTAATAAGACTTCTGCGAACAATCACAATATTTTGAGTGTGTTACATTACGCGCTAACATCGTAATTTTCCACGCAAAAATAAAAATCATTAATCAATTATTTATACTTATGTTCCTAAGTTTGACGGGTAGTATAAAAATTAACAGCTATGTGTTGTATCTCGTTATACGCTGTATAAATAATCGATCTTTAGATAGTTAACAGTCAATAAAATCAACTCTTTTACTCATTCTAATTATTAGCAATGATATTAATTATTTTTTTAAATGATTTTAATGAAACCTTAAGTTTTGTAAACAAACTTAATAACATATACAGAAATAGTAAACGCAAACTCAACTGTAAACTAATAAAGGTCTGAATGAGCCAAAGTTTTGTAAGTCATATTTACATCACAACCCACAGCAAACCAACTAGTTGACCTTTTCCTTAGTGTATTTAACATTTTGCATCCATTCAAAACACTAACAAGCTTCTCGTGTAAGCCTGTGTTTTACTGCAGTAAAATTACGTTGGAACATTGTAGGAACGACGCCTCGGTAAGAGCCTGACATGAACTTCTATCCCTACGAGCAGATAAAACTTAGAAGCTTACTTTGTTTATATTTAATGTATCTTTATAAAACATTGCTGAACGCCTGCATCATCCGCACAAAGTCACGGGAGTTTGACGCCTTTTCTCAATTATAATTGGGGAAAGACGTCAAACTCCCGTGACTTTTAATTGTTTTGGATCAAGGTCATGTGTGTATGTATCATTAGCTTCTGCCCGCGACGTCATCCGAGTGATTTACTTTCCCCGGTTTAGTTACAACTTTGGTTACTGCTCCACTCCCGTGGTGCTCGTAGCGTGATATTATATAGCTTTTAAAATTCCTCATAAATATAGCTATCATAATTTTATAAAAATATTTTTTTCAATCTGAAAAATATGGGTTATTAAATATAACCTTACGAAATGGGGGATTATAGATCCTACGGAGACCTGGCGCAATGCTCGTGACCAGACAATGGTCCACTTGCTGCAGTGTCGAATGTATAGCTACATCTGCACTTTGGAGGATATTTAAAACGCTACTGATGCCACGATAAAAAGGGCCACCTAAAGGGGTCAAGTAACATTTAAAAAAAATGCTATTTAACCTATCGATTGGAAAAGAAAATGTTGCAGAAGGAATACCAGAGGATGTTTGTCACGGAGCCAGATGTTATTTTTAAATCAGAAGCAAAATATCCTAAGTGAAAAAGGCATGGTGAGGCGAAAGACATAAAAGCTAACCTTACTAGGATAACCATACGATCTTCTTACATAAAAGTTGTGAGGGTAATAGCACCATGAAAGGAAAATTGTTGGGTTTAAAATCGGTCATCCGTTTACATAAATGACGAACAGGAGTGTAAAATATATTTATAGAAGTGTAAGTAGCAAATATGAACTCCTAAGCATAGCAAATACAGTCGATCAATAGAATCAACAATGCTCTTCGTTTAAACCAAAAGGGAATTTCCAAATGAAGCATAATGCACCACTTAGCTCAGTGTTATCAAAACCGCTGGGAATTTCGGACTAATATGCCACAAAACCGCTTTAATTTCAAAAGGTCATGTTAAACATGCATAATTAGGACTCATGACCTTTTGACTAAGGATCGATATTCACGGTAGGCTACGAAGAAGACGGCGTGGTTGACTTCCTTGAGAATTAGTAAGACAAAGTCGCGACTAATGGAAGGAATGAAGTGAGACCTTTGCCCAGTAGTGGGACAGTAAAGGCTAATTACAATAAAAATAATTTAAAATGTTATAGGTAAAGGTACAAGATATGTAGTCATAAATGAGAACAGCGCAAAGTATTCCTAAATAGCGAAAAATATTTAAACGCAGGAACACCCTTTTAACTGGTAAAGATGCGGTTCTCACGTCCCAGCCGCCGCGGTAGACGCTCCGGACGTCGGGAGCCGCGAGACGACTGCCGGCCACCGTAGATACGGCCCTGTGGACGGCGAGCAATGGGTAGCTCACCGTCTTTACGTTGTATAATGACAGGCCGTGTCGACGGCGCGTTCGTGTTCCACGCGCTCCTCAAAGAGATGTCAGCAAAGGAAGGGGCCACTGAGGGCCGATCCCTGCCGGGGCTGCGGGTTGTTCGTAAGAGATACCGGGCCCCCGTAACGCAAAGGGCACAAGAAGGAACATGGGTGGGTTTTAGTCAGTAAAAGTCTGACACTCCCTCCCGCCCCTCCCAGGGCGGGAGAAGTTATTTGATGATTTCCCACCCCCCAAAAAAAAAAAAACTGGTAAAGATCTGAAGAGGCTAACGCTTCCGAAAACCAAGGTTGCAGTCGTGAACAGAAGCCTATTATTATACCACTGCAGGACAAAGGCCTCTCATACAAAGAAGCCACTAGCATACCTCTAGGTTTTCTCACGATGTTTTTTCTTCACCGATGTCAGTGGTGTGTAAGATAAACTTGGAGAGTGCGTAATATAATTATGTATTATTATTATAAAATAAAAATGTCACTTTGGTACTTGCGTAGATTTGAACCCATGTATGAGAGGCATATTGCTTATAAAATTATTCCCTCGGTACCCGAGCAAAAATACTCGATATACAAGTTGTAAGTTTAATGAAAGAACATATTTTAAGGGAGTGTACTGCTCGTAAAAATACAAAAAGATTCTCTATGAAACTGTACTTTACAATGTTGTCGAATTATGCGAACCTAAATGTATAGAGCAGTTGATTTCTTTATTAGTACTGCACTCCCTTAAAGCAAGTCCCTCATAATACACCCTTGTAATAGTAGTCTAAAATAAACATAGAAACAGAATAAACAAATCTACTAACACTATTCTAATTATTACTTTAGGCTGCAGATTAATCGCATTATATTTGTGAACAAATAACGCTCCCAATGGAAATGTGAACCCGGTAACTGCAGCGGTTACAGTATCGACCGAATTTATCTATTCATATTTCAAAGCATACCGAATTTATTTTTGCTTTATCAACACAACGCTAGTAGATGTCATTGAGAGCGACTGTTAATAATGTTCATCACATCGCTTTCATTTAATTGGGATGAAAAAATCATTAGCCGCGTTAAGCGATTTTTGGTAGGGGCACAACTTATGTGTACGCGTCACAGACATGCTAATGTGACCACATCACCAACATGCCAACGTGACGTTAAGTTTTCTATCGGTAGTCCCCAAGACTGCCACTTTTTTACAATTCGAGTACGTATTTAGGTATTGATTTACCCAGAAAATGGTTGTAACAATAAAACGACCACATATCTAAGCCAAATCGTTGGTAGGATAAATTTTAAAGCATTTATATGAAGATGGTTACCAACATATAGGATAAGTTAACAAGTTAAACAGTAGAGACTAATAATGTTAGGCACTCGACAATTACGTTATATGAGAATATTAAAGAACACTATTGACACGAGATTTCTAGATGATATCTCGAAATGTATACGAAATAGTATGGTATTCGCGATATTGAATTGATATTGATTCAATAATCTAAAGTTCCTTCCTACAGACGATCCTTACGCAATCCAATAACAATTTATTGAATTGCGTAAGGATCGTCTGTAGGAAGGAACTTTTACATTAAAATTATAAAAATAACGATATGCATAATACAGCTAATAATAATAATGTGCAGTTTGATTAGTAGTAATGGGCAGTTTGATCAAGGGCTTGATTCAGAAAACGGTACTAAACACGGCGCGTATTGTTAGGAGATTTCTCAGGAGCCCTGACCACCGGTAGCTTGGACCCCGATACCGGTGGGCTACTATTATATTTTTAAATATTTTATATCAATATTTTGAAATGTATTTAATATGTATTAAAAATAAATGAATGTGAATAATAATTTCAGCCTATTATTTGTCCCACTGCAGGGTAGAAGACACAAGTATTGATCTCCGTGATTGCTCAAGGCGGATTAGCGATTTCACACCAATAATAATTATAAGTCCAGGTTTCCTCACGATGTTTTTCTTCACTGATGTCAGTGATATCCCAGATAAACTTCGAAAGAACATGTTTCAATATGAATTGAAAACATTATACTACACGACAATAATATTGCACTTAATCAACTGTCAAATTAAAATATTGTGTCACATGTTCAGGTAATATTTTAAGCTTACGACGAGTAAGCTTACTTATAATTTTCTTCTACTGAAAATCTCAACCTTCATATTTTAAGAATATCATGTAAGGTTTTACTCACGTCCATATTAGGTATGCTTGGCTAGTTTTAGACAGAGCCAAAAAGGTCCTATTTGAACTCCTTATTAAGGGCTTCGTCGAATCCCGAACTAGTCGGGTATGTCCCGAAATATGCACATGAGTAAAGCCAAGTACCTGAATTATTCTTAGATTCTTTACAGTAAATATTTCTTGTTGGAATACAAAAACTGGTCAAGTGCAAGTCGGACTTGAAAGCTTCCACACATACTACACATCACGCCTTTATTGTTTATAGGATTGTAAATCCATAATTGACACTTCTAATCTCTTTAGGTACAAAATTTATCAGACTTATTAGCAGACAGACAGCGGAGCCGTTTGGCACCCTTTGGGTAAGGAACCCTAAAAGTTGGTTAAGTTTTCTATACAATCACAGTTATCACGTAAGCCCTTTAATAAAAGTTGCATAACTACAAGTAATAGCCAAATGGCCGGTTAAATAATCCATAACAAATGACGTCATTGGTCCAGTCACACAACACGCGTGTTCGCGCTGTATTCACTAATCCGCAAAGTAACGTTAGACATAATAAATAACAAAGAATGAATACACTTAGGTAAGTTAAATCAGAATTATTTGCTAATGCACCACATTTACATTCTAGAAGAAACTTATCGGTACTTACTGAATGAGTTTGATCGCAATTGTGTGGGCACAGGAGGGCATAACACGTCACTTCCAAGGCTGCTTACACTGACGACATCGCGAAGTTCTCCGAGCGATGACGAACGTAGCGTCGGAAGCGAAAAGTTCACCTCTTTCGTCCTGTCACAAAAAGAATATACAATTGTACTAAAAGCATCATAAAACAACCAAAACCAGTTATAAAATTCACCGGATGTTTGACGAGTGGAGTGAAACTGCGCTAGCTATCAAAATAAACTTTTTTATTCGAATAAAAGTTGACGTTTCATATTACATAAACGTAGACAACAATTCGTTCGTGAATATAGACGTAAAAATAAAGGTGGAACCTTAGAAGTACAAATGATTGTGTAATGGCGGTCCTCTGCGAAATTTTCCGCATTTATTAACGACGTACCTAATTTGGAATGTTCTGGAACGTTTTATATTCATTTACTACCTTAGAAGTTACGATTGAACCCGTAATTATGTTGACAATTATAGAGGTTTACGGACTCTTATTTCACGGTTCTTATGACAACTACTGTTGTCAAACAATAAGGTTGTCAGAAGTTCTAATGTTTGACGATCTTACAAGTTGGCAGTCGACTAGTTAAAAAGTAACCCAATAAAGGACTCAATAAATTCCTTATACCAACTGAAATGTCGGAGCCGCTTAACCTAAGTTAATTTAGTTTGTCTGGAATTGAAGATAGGTAGATATAGTGGGCTATACTTTTAGCAAGATGCTATAAAGTTCGGGATTTTAATGCGTTAGGCTAAAATTATCTGGGAATAATGGTTTTCATCAATCAAAAATAAAATTCACTTGAACGCAAGTACGTACGTAGTCAGTGAGTCACTCTTTCATACCTGATACCTGAAAAAGGGCACAGGATTGAAATGAACAAGTATTCATTTGTATATCTTCTTAAAAACATATTCCACTATCTACCAGCTCAGCTATTATTGTATAGAACCTGTTTCCGTTTTATTTTTTAATATTTTTTTTTACAAAGGTAACAATTTGATGGTGATTTTGTACCAGTAAACCAAAAATGGTTTGTATTGACTCTTAAATTCAGTATTTATTTGTAAATAAACACCACTTAATTATTTGAAAATTAATATTGACAACTTATGTATTACTATGGATAACTAAACAATCATTATTACTATTTATTATCTATCCCCCATGCTAAAATTACGAAAGTCTGAAGATGCTGATATTGAACCATAAACAAAAGAATATTCAAGTGAAGTCACTTCATACACATAGTCAAGTCAACCGCAAACCGCACAGACTTTTATCTAAAAGTAATTTTTCAACTCACAATAATTGAAATTGAGCAATGGAATGAATTGAAAATCACATTGAATGTACAATCATTGAAGAAAAAGACTGCACTGCTTCACAGCAAATAAGAAGTAAAGTGAAAGAAAACTTTAACAGGGATACCTACCTACATTGATACGAGTACCTTGATGTAGTTTCTAGGAGTCTACGAACTAAGTTAGTTAGCCTTTTAGTTAAGACCTTCCAGAGATCTAGTATCAGTAAAAGTTAAAATGGATTACCACCTGAATACAGAGCAAAACATTTTTTAATTACCAATTAATTTCCGGTGTTGTGCTAGAGAGGCCTTTGATGATGCGACCGCCGCGCCGCCGTAATTATTTTAATTGAGTGCCGATAGAATTTGCGATAAGCCGGCTTTCATTTAGAGATGTTTAGTCTTCATTAAAATATTTTGTAAAATTTTTGAATTCCAGTATATGATGAGTAGATTTATAGTAATTCCATTATTATGTTTATGCACAAACATAATATCAATCTCAATGGAGACTAGCCAAATACGCAGGAGATATAATAGTGACAAATGTGTGCTCAAACACAGGTGGTCCCTCAGTCTCAGTTTAATGGTATGGTAATCAATCGATGGGGTGTCATATCACCAACTTCCAATCTCCGGGCTGCTACTGAAAAAGTTCGTTATGGAAAAACCCAATAAGATTTTTAGCCCGACCTAGGAATCGAACCCAGGACCCCACACTCAGCAACCGCGGTTGCGACCACGAAATAGCAATTACTTGATAGTTTTTTCATTAATTTTTCAAAAGCGGTTGGATTTTTTGAGGCGATTCCGGCCGGGTCGTTGCCTTGTCAGATTTGTGCTTTTCTATTAAGCAATTACCATTATTGATTCCAATGGTAGGACACAGGTTTCCTCTCTCTGAGAGAGATTCGCTTATAGGTAACCCACCACGAGAACCATAAGGGTTGGCGGATGTTACATATCGTCATTAAATATTTAGTTCTGGGGATAATTAACTTCATTGGCAAACAAAGGGCCACTTTATTGTTGTCCGAACATTTACAAAATGTTTTATACATGCGAGAACTTTCGGGCACCTCTGATTAAAATTCAAACACAATTTGGTCTAATTAATCAAAGTCATTCACGACATTTTGTAACAAAGTACTGTCGACACGATAAAATGTTCCAGGCGTATGTTTGTATTTTAATTTAATATTATGTACGACAGAACATGCTTGTAGACATATAGTAGTCGCCATGAGTCGTAAGCACAGATGTCAAGTTAATTTTATGGGTTTTTGGGTTCCTTTCTGGGTGTCCCCAAAAAACTCCAAAAGGGACCCAAGAACCCAAAAAATAACTTGACATTTCACTAATATACAAGAGCGGTTTACATTTTTATTATTCTTACGTAGTGTGTTGTTTGTAGATGTCATTTATTTTAATTTTGTGGGTTATTGGAAAATATTTTTATCTATGTATCAATTTAAAGAAAGAGGATTATTAACCCATATCATCCCAGTGTTCCATTTTTGAAAAACACTAATTTAAGAATGGGTTCAAAAATTATAATAAAAAAATAAAAAAGTAACCGTTTTAAAAATGGAACACTAGGATGATATGGGTTAAGACAACCTCCTAAAATTTAACAGGGATGCAAAACTAAAAGATATAAGGCAACCTCTTAAAATGGGGGTTGCAAAACAGGGATGCAAAACTGTAACTTCTATGTTCTCAGTTGCAATAAATTATTAAATAAATCTATTGAATTATACAAAAGCGAATTTCACACCATCACTCACTGACTAAACGCAGAATATCGAGAACTACTTGACCTATGAAGATGAAATTTGGCAAGTAGGTAGTTCATAGATAAAAGACGTCAGCTCAGATTTTGCGACAAGACCGACTTAAGGGGGTCTTGAGTTTCCTTCGTTAGCCCATCAAAAGGAAGCACGTCCTTCACCTAGTCGTGCCAAAATAAACCTTCAAAGCATTAATCTTAGTCAGCTTTGAATTAATTTACATGAATTGTATCTTTTAAATTACACTGAAAGATAAATTCGTTGCACGAATATTTTATTCGACAAAATTCCTTTTCATGAAATAATAAACGCCTACGCTGTGTTTATCAGGAAAGAGAATAAAAGGGTTTAATCAAATTAGAATTCTATATGTTTAGGCATGTGGTTTTCAATTGCTTAAGCTGGTGCTGCACCTGCGTTTATTATCACAGAGCATTGCGTATCAAAGCTTCGTCACATTAGCGGCTTCGTGATGTATGCATAATATATTGTCGCTTTATAACAGAAGACCAATACAAAAATATATTAGGAACGATCGCAATCTAATCACAGTCTCAATCTATTAAAAATGCCTTTAATGTGATGGTCAGTTGAGATTGAGACTGGATTTTAAACTTTTTTAAATAGTAGAATTGGCCTTCTGAGAGACAGTTCCTTCTTTTTTGCCATGCCCTTTAGCAGTTTGCGTGTAACAAGTACATAGCGTGGAACTTCGAGTCTGTATAAAGACACAAATGTGGCTTCAACATTTAATTTAATTTTATCAAATCAAACCCCGTTGGTCTCGTGGTCGCAAGCGCGACTGATGAGCATGGGGTCCTGGGTTCGATTCCCAGGTCGAGAAAAAAGTATTATTGGGTTTTTCCATTTGGAATTTCTCAGTAGCAGCTCGGAGTTAGGATTTGTGCCCGGTTAATGGCAATAGGCTCGCCCCCTATTACATGGGACCTAAACATACCGGCGAACTGTGGGTGTAAATTGGTACACCTCTGCCTAACCCTTCGGGGAATACAGGCGTGATGGTATGTTGTTGTTGTCAAATCAAACATTAAGTATGTCAGCAGTTTGGTCCCGACTTCTGGTAGCCGAAAGAACCGTGGGGGTTTTAGTCGGTAAGAGTCCGACATAACACACGCACTTTCCTAACAAAAACAAAACAAAAGGTATACTAACAGTAACCTTATCTACAATCAACTAATATCAATAGTCCATAATAAAGGCTTTACGTAGAAAATCGTTAGCAACATAACCGAACCTGATTGACATCCATTGTCTATATCTCAACAATTCTATTGTCAGTTGGATCGCCTCACTTGATTGACATTTCCCAGTTTCGCGAGTCACTTTTGTATAGGTACGGTACTGTTGTTTAGAAAACCGCTTTGTAACGTTCCGTATTGTAAAATGATGGAAAGTTTTTTTTAAAGTAAATTGGTTTTGGTTTTGAGTTCAAAACTAAGTTCTTGTTTTGTTATGACGTTTAAAAGTGCCTTTTTTTGGTTAATTGAAATAAATGATTTGACTTTGACCTTGACTTTGAATTTAGCTTTGACTTTGACTTTGAGTGATGCTGCCATTCTTGTCCAAAATCGAAGAGTCACCATATGCCTAATATTTTAACATGCCTAAAATATTGAGAACGGATAGAAGTCTATTACGTTAATAAGGCATGCGCACTAGCTGGTTTTATTGCTAGGCAGGAAGGCCGGGCATCGGGTACAAACGGTACTTTACTCAGTTATAGGCAATTTTTACTGCTGGATTTTTGGATTTCACTTTTTCACGATTTTGGATGTCACTACCATTTACTTTGATTGTTACACACAGTAATCTCTGGGTGTAACAAATCTTATTGTGTATGGTACCAAGATACAGCCAGATTCATGAGGAATAATACTGGCTAAATGACATCGGCCCACGGAACCGGAACAATAGTAACCAAAGAAGTAACTAAATGCGGGTGAAACCGCGGGGTATAGCTAGTATGGTATAACACCCACTTTTACAACTCAATAACTACAATAATTTGGTAGATACATTTATATGTATCTCTATTTTTTTAGTAAAATGTGTACAACAAACAATCAATCAATAGTAGATCGGTATCATTCAAAACGACATGTTGTCGTATCGGGTGACAAAATCACGATTGATTGCCCGTCGGCAACGGACACCACAGTCTGTACTATTGTTTATTATATTTTTGTATGCATTTGTATCAGTATCAGTCATCTGCCTGCTTTTTACCAACTATGTTGTGGGTGGCTTAAATAATAAAGGATCTGACTTCCTGGCCCACACGATACCTTATCGTAAAACTGGTTGATAGACTTTTGGACTTCTGACTATCCGTAACGACTGTCAAAGATCTACGAATGATAGCCGAGACCAACGGCTTTATATGCTTTCCGAGACACAGGGGTGTCACACCACCAATTTCCAAACTCCGGGCTGCTACCGAGAAATGACTAATGGAAAAACCCTATAACACTTTACTCGACCTGGGAACCTTTAGTTGATCCCAGAACCCCTCTATCAATGGTCGTGCTTGCAACCACGATACCAGAGGGCTAGTCAAACAGGTATTTGTATACGTATCTATGTGTTCATCATCATTAGCCTGCAATAGTCTACTGTTGGACAAAGGCCTCTCTAATCGCATGCCTCAATATGTCACATCTACTCAATGTGCAAATTATTATTTTGTAATATAATTTATACCTATCGTAGCATTTGACATCTGTCGGCTTCTGAGTTTTAGACATCATATTTCTTATTCTGTGTCATCACTTACATGAGCTTTTGCGCGAAAATATCAAAGTGGCATAACTTATGATGTCTGTAGCTATGTGAACGAAAGCCAAAGTTACCATGTTCGCTGTTTGACAAATTTGGTGATATTTATATTGCGGCTGATGTTACAACTTTTTGATGTCGATATAAACACGGTTCTTTATAGGCACTATCTACTCTCTTGACGTATTCAAAAAATGACTACCTTTGCAGGTACACTTTTTTCTAGCCTCAAGTACATAAGGTACCTTACTCCCTTGTTAATAAGTGTGTCGGCCAGATGTTTGATCACCACCAGACAAATTCCGTGGGCCTTCTGCTGATAGACGCTTCGAGAGTTGGAACTTTAAAATGAAGCTTACAGCAGCCAAGTTTACCTTGCAAAATTAATAAAAAATAATAATCTTGGGTCCTACCGTAAAGTTTGTATGCTAATGCAAAGTGGCCGAAAAGTTTCATCCGAACAGGTGAATTCCACAATGGAATAGAATTTAAAAATATTACACTTTTTTTTTCCAAGCAGTTGTTTGCTCAAGTGTCTGCGAGGAGGACGTTATTTAAAAAATTGAGCAAAGACTGCTTTTCAACCCAAATAATCCCCAGTACCGTGGTCGCAAACAAAAGCGTTACTGCACATTTTTACGTTACGTTTTTATGACATTACAGAGCTTATTCAGGACTTAAAACGAGTTTGATGTCACTACGAATCACTTGAATAAGCTTTATGGCATTGATTCTAGTTTATGACGAAAAGTTATGTGCGGTCAATGGTTTTATGCAGTCCGGGAAAGGCGATAAAGCATTATGAACTAAGAATTATGTCATTCTAGCTTGACACTACCTTTTGTACCTGAAACCTGAAAAATGTTCCGTAAATGCTAGCAAGGATGCATACCTTTTTGATAACATTACCTTGATCTATTCAATTTTTCAGCCTTCCTAAAATTATATATTTAAATTATTTTTGTTCACTATAACGTGCAAAACTGACTTTTAAGCTTTAAATGGTCTAATTTGAATCAAAAATTTACTAAGCCTACTCATCAAGATTTTGAGTTGAGTATAATTTAATACTTACATATAGCACGGCGCGGAGATATCATGTGGGGGGTAAACGAGGATCGGAGGAGACGGCACGGGGGAGGGGCTGTTCTTGCGTCTGCGCGCTACGAATACGCCCGCCATCACGATCAACAACACTAGCGCTGCGCTTGCGCCACCCAACGCTACCAACGCTGCCTCTGTGGACAAAACAAGCAGTTAATTAAATGTGTTTATGTTTTAAAATTAGAACATTCATCATAACTCTGAACTGCCTCGGTAGCCTAGTGGTCCTAAGCGCGACTGCTACGCTAGAGGTCTTGGGTTCGATTCCCAGGTCGAGCAAAAAGTGTTACTGGGTTTTTCTATGAAATTCTCAGTAGCAGCTCGGAGTTAGGATTTGTGCCCGGTTAATGGCAATAGGCTCGCCCCTTATTACATGGGACCTAAATATACCGGCGAACTGTGGGTGTACATTGTTACACCTCTGCCTAACCCTTCGGGGAATACAGGCGTGAGTGTATATTATTATTATATTAACATTCATCATACACGGTAAACCTTTTTAGTTAACTAACTTGCAAACTACTTAAGACAAGTTGTTACTTTCTATAAACATTTAAAATACAGAGATACTATTATATAACTTAAAATTACAGAGCTTTTAAAATTTTACAAAGTAGTGTAATCAAAAACTCAAATAAAGGTTTTTTTTTTTTCAAATAATGCCTTATTTATTGTATTATTACAAACTGGTTTTTTACTGGTACAATTTAAAATTCCCTTTTCTATATAGTTCAAAAGCCGCCAAACCGTACAATGTCTGTAAAGAAACATTACTTAAATAAAACTCTAAAAAACTTTTATCTCTGACATGTTTTGTGGACTTTTACGGTTCCAATATCTCAAGGGGCTAAAGCTTGCTTGCTTGAGAAGAAACAAACCGACAGGTCTCTTATATTTTTGCCACATACTTATCCATTATGTATCTATATTTTATACAATACATATAATAAATTGAAGTGTCTGTTTATTATGTCAAAATAAAATCTTTATATAAAATAAACATGAATGTTCACACGGTACTAATACAATTCAAAATACGAATAAACATTTTTTTTTATTTTTGACTGTCCGTTTGTTTTTTTGTTCCAGCTAATCTCTGATACAACTGGACCGATTTTGACAGGAATTTCACTGGCAGATAACTGATGTTATAACAAGCATCTTAGGCCACTTTTATTTCCGGGGCTGCGGTATGTTTGTAAGAGATACCGCGCCCCCGAAACGCAAAGGGCACAAGAAGGAACATGGGTGGGTTTTAGTCAGTAAAAGTCTGACACTGAGGGCGGGAGAAGTTATTTGATGATTTCCCACCCCCCAAAAAAAAAAAACATAGGCCACTTTTATTTTAGAAAAATAATAATAGGGTACCTCGCAAAAAAAAATTGGCTAAGCAACATTCCCGGGCACGAAGTTGCGGGCAAAAGCTAGTAATAAAAGGAAAACCTAACTGAATGTCTGACTTATCAGCGCACAGCCGAAACTAACGTAGGAACGTGAGTGTAGGTGAACACTAAGAAAGTATTTTTGGAAAATGAACCTGTAAGAGGGTGAAAAAGAGAGAGCTCGATTGTATAAAAAAACATATTTCTAGGATTCAATTTATAAGGACGAGGTCGCGAGCATAGTACAAGTTTAATACATGTGAGAGTGTAGGCGTTAACCTCGTGCAGATTACAGCGTACAACAGAAAATATGATATGAAACCATGAATAATTTTATGAGGCTCATTAAAGTAAGCATTACGTTCTATATAACGTTCCTACATAAATTGTGACAACAATGAAAGAGGACATAATACTGTCGTTAATGTTAGAAATAGATGTGGTTCATAAAAATGTTGTAGTGTAATTTTATGGAACATAAATTAACTATTTCAGGAAAAAATAATTAAAAAACTAATTAATTTGGTCAAGACATTAAGCGGTGTTTATCTACTTTATTTAGGGTGACTAGGAGTGGCGGATACTTAAACACATGATAATAAAGAATGTTCTTTACAGCTTCAGAACAAAGCCTTGTGTTTAAATTAAAATCCCATCCTTAATCTTCACATAGTATAAAACAAAGTCGTTCCCGCTATATATTTGCTTAGATATTTTTAACTCTGCAACGAATTTTAATGTAGTTTAGCAAAAGATAGAGTGATTTAAGAAAAAGTTTTACACGTATAGAACATCACGCTACGACTAACTGGAACGAAACAGTAACCAAAGACTGAACTAAGCGGTGATACCGCGGAATTATATAGCTAGTAGTACATAAAACAAGGCCAATCCACAGACACATGGTTTTAAAAATAAACAAGAAAACCTTGACATCGTGTTTAAAACAAAATAGATCACCATTCGATTTAAAGGTTGCAATAAAGTGAACAGTGACAAGTTGCTGATACCCTTCGGACCAACTACCTAAGTAGGTTACAGCCCTATTTCCCTGAACCGATTTGTGTCGGAAGATTTATAGGGTTGTTACTCTGTTTTGCTACAGACATAAGATCAATTTTGTATCGATATTCAGTATACACTGAATTCGGTGTATATGTTTGACCTTGGCGTAGTGAACTTGCTACGGCGTATCGTATGAGCTACGGCGTAGTAGTATCGGGTTACCAATGTATTTTTTAGACGCCGGTGTCTAGAAATGGGATATTACCTGAGTAAGTACACATTTTTGTCTAGTCAAATATTTGCTATGAGACTCCCAGCTGTTTGAAGTATATTCAACTCATATGGCACAGTTTATTACATGGTGTCAGTAAGCCTATACTGAGCCGTCGACCAGGAGTATTGTGTTGTTTGTTTATTGTGTATTAGTGTTGTGTTGTTGTATCTGTACGTATAATAAATAATGTTTTTTTAACCCCCGAAGCAAAAACGACGGGGTTTATAAGTTTGACGTGTCTGTCTGTGTATGTGTGTATGCGTGTGTCTGTGGCATCGTGGCTCCCGAACGCATGAGCCAATTTAGATTTTGTTTTCTGTGTTTAAAAGGTTAATAAGTCGGGAGCTTTATTTGATGGAAATCGGTTCAGCGGTTCCAAAGTTATCAGCTCGGTTATGTTAGCTGCCGTAGGGCTTTTAATTTTCTGTCGATGGTTACTTAAAATTTTAAATGTTGTGTTTTTTTTTTCTATTGTCCAAACCGTACCGTGTAAAAAAACGCTAGTCTACACTCTAAGATTCCCTGTCTAGTGGAGACTCATCTCCTTCGTCGAACAAAATATCAGGATGCTAAGAAGGAACATATAGTATTTTCGGTAAGATGAACTTGTTATTCAGGTTAAGTAAATTAGGAAGTATGTGACCTAACAAATAAATAAAAATAAACATACCTCTCAAATTCACAGCATTAGCAATGGAGAACTCCGAAACTGAAGCAGAAGTCGGCAACTGTTCGTAGTTGGATTTCGGGGGAGCGGTCTCAAGCTGGCTCAGCCCTTCCACGTGCCGTGACGTCACTGGGTCCTCGTACTCCCGCGGATGGTCATAGTAGTCACCGCTTTGTTTCTCGCGTAGCTCCTCAACGGCGTCAGGATCGTAGTCTGAATCGTAATCTGTTGATAAGAAGAGGGTGTAAATTCTATCTCGATACAAATGGAGTGGTTGTTGCGAAATATTGTTAAAACTGACAGCCCACCTAATGATAAATGGTTGTCGTCATCTGAAGACATCACCAGAGGCTACACAGATGTATCCCAAAGAGTAATGTATTTTTCTTAAAAAGAAAAACAAGACAAAGCTGAATGTCTCTTGTGTCTGTATTTACCAAATTTAAAAAGACCTTTCGAAGGTTATGTACGAGTAAGAATCAAATTTCAAACTTAATTACAATATAAGAATCATGCAATTACAAGAATTATTTTAATTCAAACAGTATACGCTAAAATATTTGAAGCTTCAATTTAAGTGATCCATCACAGAGTTAAGAATTTAGATCATTAACAGAACGCAATCCAATTTGAAAATCGAAATTCCATTTCAAGCATTCATTGCATTTGGTTTACCATTACTCCGCAAACAGAAAGAGAACAAGGTCATTAATTAAGTACCTTACCCTTCATTAAATCAATGTCGAGGCACTCGGCTCAATGCTGTCGGGTCATTCAATTGATTACTAGGAATAGAGCCAACTACATTTGGTCAGGTCAATCAGATTCGCACAGTGATTGTTATTACGGTACTAATGTAATGGTGGATGTAGACTAATGTGATAAGTAATGTGTACCTTATAACAATATCAATAAAGACCAGCTCCACCAGTAGCAGTGTCACTGTAGGGCAACAGCCTCCTTTCATAGAAAGAAGGCACGAGCATTGATTACCACGCTTGATCAAGGAAGATTCTCGATTTAAAACTTATGTTAATTTACACTAACCTTTTTAACTGCCTCGTTGGCCTAGTGGTCCTAAGCGCGACTGCTACGCTAGAGGTCTTGGGTTCGATTCCCAGGTCGAGCAAAAAGTGATATTGAGTTTTTCTATGAAATTCTCAGTAACAGCTCGGAGTTAGGATTTGTGCCCGGTTAATGGCAATAGGCTCGCCCCCTATTACATGGGACCTAAACATACCGTCGAACTGTGGGTGTACATTGTTACACCTCTGCCTAACCCTTCGGGGAATATAGGCGTGATGGTATGATGGTTAATTTACAAGTCCAAGTTTACTCACTATGTCAGAGATGTCCAATAAAAACTTTGAAAGTACAGTAGAATTTTAAAAATATTGGTACTTGCCCAGCATCGAACAAAAAACCTGCATGAGAGGACCATCACGATAATTTAAATCTTCTCTCGTTATTATGACAATTAGTTATGTAGGCACCAGATGACAATAGACCAATGATCAAGAGAGATAAATAAATTATAATTATTAACGTTCTATAACTCACAAAGTATTCATGCTTTAGCAACGTTGACACTCAAATTAGTTTTCCAATTCCTTTCAACGGATCAATTTAGAAGGTATTACTTGATGCTACAATATTCATAATGAAATCGATCCAATTTTGTACTCGTGAGTCGGGTGTGAGTCACTCGTATCGGTTGAAGATGGATCGGTCTTAAAAGGAGGTCAATATTGGACTGAAAATCTAAAGATAAACGAGGTTGGCTAAAAAAGGTTCTAAAATGGATCGTAAAATCTGAACTCTATTGGAACAATAAACTCAGTTACAAAGCTTTCAGACAGCTATTTCCAAAAACTTTTAGTTCAGTTTTGAACTTAATTGAAAAATACAAATTAGTTAGTACTCATTTGTACGAATATTGCCTAGCCAATAGGCTAATATAGCCTATTGGTCACTTTCCTGGACAGGATCGCAAAAATGGAGGGACGCATCTCCAGTTTTGGAGAAAACCATCCAGTTTGTCCCATCATTTCCTTTGTGGCCTGTTACGCCCTATCTCACTATCTCAGGGTACCAGCTTTGTGTTACTTGGGCCTACAGTTTGTCCTGTATTCGACAAATATGTCCCTCCCAGTCCCATTTCAATCCCACTAGACTTAGGTGCCGAGTAGTAAGTCGTGTTTTCAAGTCAATTCACTAAAGAGTCTAGGTCTACAAGTTAGCCAAACTTTGAATTTTATTAAGAGTCGTGCAGACATTCGAAATGATTTATGAAGGAACTTTGATTTGATATTGACTTTCTCAGGAACGACTAGTTCTAATTTAAACATTATTTATATGTTGGATAGTCAATTTATAGAGGAAGGCCAAGGCTATAGCCTTTATATATATAGCTGTTATATATAACAGCACGGTGCGACCAATAGGTACGGAGCAGTTACCTGAAACGTAACCTAAGGCGGGTAAAAAACCTACGCGGGCAAAGTCGCGAGCAGAAGCTAGTCAATATATAAGGTGCCGTCACTAATTTGAAAACCAGATTATTATTATTATAACATTTTTAAAATTATTTGTCCGTCTGTCTGTGTCCGAATAATCCCGGAAATCTTCGGCTGTTCAGATTTTGACGGGACCTTCACTGGCATATAAAAATTTCGGCTACTTTTAAATTTAGAAAAAGAATTAGGGTTGCGCGCAAAAAAGTTAACATCTCCTAGTTAACTGACATTCACGTCAAACCAGATCCTTGGCGAGTCCCTTAACATCCAATTTAAAAAAGAACAAGGAACTCCACTGCCTTCCCTTCATTTAGGGTAAATGTTATCTTTAAATTAACCCACAGAGCAACTACGTAAGCGAAAAAAACTTGTCAATTCCAATACAGTTGTGATGGGTCGGTCCTTCAAAAGGCAGCTTGGATTAACTGCATGTCGAAAGCGAAGGGTGAAACTGTAAACTTCAAAACTAACATTAGCTGTGGGCTGCAATTGATTTTTGCCAGTCGATTGAGCTTTTCCTATAAATAATACGCTACACTACTAAACTGCCTCAGTGGCCTAGTGGTCCTGAAAGCGACTGCTACACTAGAGGTCTTGGGTTCGATTCCCAGGTTAAGCAAAAAGTGTTATTGGGGTTTTCTATGAAATTCTCAGTAACAGCTCGGAGTTAGGATTTGTGGCCGGTTATTGGCAATAGGCTCGCCCTCTATTACATGGGACCTAAACATACCGGCGAACTGCGGGTGTACATTGTTACACCTCTGCCTAACCCTTCGGGGAATACAGGCGTGAAGGTATGTGTATGTGTGTGTGTAATAATAATAATATATCATAATTCAGACCGATCATAAATCTTTGTCCCAAAATAATCGAACTATATTCATCAAATTACACCCATGCATATTCAGTGCTTCACTCAATTACCGACTCCAACGCAGCGCACAACCGCTTCGTCACTTTGTTTAAAATTGCTTTGACATACGCCCTTTTGAATACACACTAGTGACGTGACTACCTGATGTAGTTACGTAATATATTAGTAGGTATAGCGGAATTGTGACGTCACAAACAGTGCGAGGTTCTAATGAGACCTGTAGGCGATGAGTTAATAGCCTGTCATTTGTTTTTGTACTCGTAATTCCTAAAGGTACCGGGATTAGAGATTCGTGTTTCATTAGGTGTGAATCAACACTTGTGTACTCCCAGGTACTTTATTTTGTTGTACAGGTGCACATAAATACCATCACGCTTGTATTCCCCAAAGAGTTAGGCTGTCAACTAGCTACTAATGTACCAATGACGACATGGTTGGCGCAGTGGCCGAGCGATCGACTGCTGCGCTGCGTGTCGCGGGTTCGATTCCCGCACGGAACAAATATTTGTATGACCTACAGATAGTTGTTCCGGGTCTGGTTGTTTGTGTATGTGAGTTTATATGTTTGTTAACGCACCCACGATACAGGAGAAATTCCTAGTGTGGGGCAACGTTTTTATAAAAGAAAAAAAAAAAAAATGTACACCCGCAGTTTGCAGGTATGTTTAAGTCTCATGTAAAATGGGGCCGAGCCTATTGAGCCTAACCGGGCACAAATCCTAACACCGAGCTGCTAATGAGAATTCCATAGAAAAACTCAATAACACTTTTTGCTGGACCTGGAAATCGAACCCAAGACCTCTAGCGTAGCAATCGCGCTTAGGACCACTAGGCTACCGAGAAGTTCATACACAATTACACAGGTAATATTATATTTGAATATATTGTAACCTAGTTCAGAGAAATTATGTAACTGTTTTCTGATATAGATGGTAAGATAATTGAAAATGTGACTTAGTACTTAAGAAACAATTATTATTATTTGTATACTTACTGTCGGGTGGAAAAATACAGTTGATGGAGCCATAAGTTACTTGTACTTCTAATCATTACCGTATTATCTTTATTCTGGACCGTACCTAGAACCTTCCGTTCCTTTTTCATGAATTTGGCTATCGTAAACAAAAAAATTTCCCCAATCTAGATTCATACCTACACACAAACAAAAAACTCTTCAGCTTTATTATGTTATATATTAATAGCTTCTGCTCGCGACTATGTCCGCGTCGTTTTTCACCCGCATTACGTTATGTCTTTGGTTACTGCTCCGCATCTGTTGGTCGTGCCGTGATGTTATGTAGCCTATAGCCTTCCTCTACAAGTTGACTATCTGACACAAAAATAATTTTAAAATTCGAACCAGTAGTCCTGTGATTAGCCCGTTCAACCACCAAACATACAAATTCTTCAACTTTATAATATAATAATATAGACTAGCTTTTGCCAGCGACTTCGTTCGCGTTGTTTGTTTCACCCGCGTTCAGTTACGTTGTTGGTTACTGCTTCTCTTCCGTGTGTAGTAGCGTAATGTTATAAAGCCGAACGCCTTCCTCGATAAATGAACTTTCCAATACAAAAAGATTTTTTTAATTCAAACTTCAGTAGTTCCTGTTCCGGTTCCTGTATTTAGCGAGTTCAACCAAACAAACAAACAAGCTATTCAGCTTTTTAATATTTAGTATAGAATATAATATCACACATTAACGCCTGTCTAGGTTTGATATGTATTATTACCGGTTCTAATTATTCTATTCCTAGTCATTGTTTGACATCATTATAATAATAATTGTTCACAATGATAACGTTATCAACCGTCATAATTTGGGTCGTTGTTAGTGTAATTATTGAAACGGTTTTTCGAACACTACTGTATTGTTTTTTAACTGCCTAGTTGGCTTAGTGGTCCTAAGCGCGACTGCTACGCTAGAGGTTTTGGGTTCGATTCCCAGGTCGAGCAAAAAGTGTTATTGGGTTTTTCTATGAAATTCTCAGTAGCAGCTCGGAGTTAGGATATGTCCCCGGTTATGGCAATAAACTTGCCACCTATTACATGCGACCTAAAAACATACCGGCGAACTGTGGGTGTACATTGTTACACCTCTTTTTTTTTGTGGTGTGGGAAATCATCAAATAACTTCTCCCGCCCTGGGCAGGGCGGGAGGGAGTGTCAGACTTTTACTGACTAAAACCCACCCATGTTCCTTCTTGTGCCCTTTGCGTTCCGGGGGCGCGGTATCTCTTACAAACAACCCGCAGCCCCGGCAGGCATCGGCCCTCAGTGGCCCCTTCCCTATGCTGACATCTCTTTGACGTCGACACGGCCTGTCGTTATGTTAAACGTAAGGACGGTGAGCTGCCCCTTGCTCACCATCCACAGGCCATTGTTACACCTCTGCCTAACCTTTCGGGAAATATAGGCGTGATGGTATGTGTGTATTGTTTTTCCACTTGACCACCTCGTTACTTTTGTGGTCGGAAGCGTGTCTGTTGAGCGTAGGTCGGATAAAAAGTTTTAATGGGTTTCCGATTACGAATTTCTCAGTAACATCCCGGTGTTGGAAATTAGTGTTGACTCCCCCGTGACTTATTAAAGCACGTAAAGCTGTTGGTCCCTGATCTCTCTCCTGTTGTGTCGGATTACCTTCCCATTGAATTGTGAAAGTTAGGAAATGGGAGTGCACGAGCGTTGGCGCACTCACTTGTACACTTTATTATCTCCTACGTATGTGGAAAGTCTCCATTGAGATTGGCCGCCGTGATCGGAATCAGCTTGGAGAATATTAATATATTCTTTCGTATTTTTGTAATAATAAATAGGGCTGCGGTAGTTTGATAAGAAATCCACTATTTCTTGTCTATCAACTTTTTCGAGAAGGAGGTCTAGAAAATGTTCATGGTACTTTGGCCAGTGAAGGCAATGGGAGAGACCTTTGCTGAGCAGTGAAACAATGCAGGTAAAAAAAAGTAAGACTAAATAAAATCCAGTTAAAAAAGCAATCGAAGAAACAGCTGTACCTTTTTTGTTTCAAACCACTATTTCCCCGAATAATTTAATTTTGAAAACCAATCATATTTTTATCCTACCGGGATTAGAACATAGGACCTCTAGAGATGAGATTTAAAGCCGGGATTGTTATAACTATAGAAAAATATAACGAATAGTTTTGTTTCTCTTTTTACCCTTTTTAAAGGCTTTGTCTAAAATAGAATTTATTACAGAAGAGGTGCTGGTAAAATAGGTCGTTCAATGGGCCTAGCTGGGGCGGGCTGGCTTTATAGTATTTTTTGTTTGAATAATTTAGATTCTGTTGGCCTAGTGGTCCTAAGCGCGACTGCTACGCTAGAGGTCTTGGGTTCGATTCACAGGTCGAGCAAAAAGTATTATTGGGTTTTTCTATGAAATTCTCAGCAGTTCGGAGTTAGGATTTGTCCCCGGTTAATGGCAATAGACTTGTCACCTATTACATGGGACCTAAAAACATACCGGCGAACTGTGGGTGTGGATTGTTACACCTCTGCCTAACCCTTCGGGGAATATGGGCGTGATGGTATGTAGTTTAGTTTCAATACTTTATTTGTATCTATTATTATACCTATATGTCGTAAAAAATTAAAATAATATAAAAATTTTGTACTAGGCCTTTTTTCGGATTGGAAATCATCAAATGACTTCCCCAGCACTGGGTGGGGCGAAAAGGAGTGTCAGACTTTTACTGACTAAAACCCATCTATGTTCCTTCTTGTGCTGTTTGCGATCCGGGGCGAGGTGAGTCTTTCGAACAAATTCCGCAACCCTGGTAGTACTAGGCCTGCAGTACTCATAGAAACAGGCGTATTTATCATGGAAATTACTGTAGATTAGTGCGTCTTATGGTTCTTTATAGTACCGTAACTGCCGCCTGCCACTCATGCATGAGGTTGCGGGTTTGGAACCGTGCAAATAGTAATGTGACTTTTTTAATTTATATGTTTATCTTGAGTATTACGGACATCGTGAGAAAACCTAGACCTTCAGTTTATAACACACACATAACAAACGATAACGCCTGTATTCTCCGAAGGGTTTTGCATAGGTGTACCAATGTAGAACCACAGTTCACCTGTCTGTTTAGGTCACATGTAGGAGCTAGCCTATTGCCATTAACCGGCCACACTATAGTTAATATAAGTCTGAAATCGCCAATCTGCCTTGAGCAAGGGAGACTTTTACCCTAAGGTGGGACAATAATAGGCTGGCATTACTATGATTATAGTTACTCTTACCTGGCGTATATCTCAAGATCTCCGCCGGATCTATCGGCGGAGCGTACCAAGGCCTGCGCGAGTACACCTTCTTGGTATTCACCGTCCGTTCGCTCACGTCAACGTTACGGTAACTGGATGGTGACAGGTTTAACATCTCTAAACATCTGATGATACCTGTGGAAAAAAAATGTTTATTATTTTCCTTTGATTGCGAATGTTTTTTTGTTCTGTCCTTAGCTTGTGGTTACGAAGACATTGAAGCTCAAAATTCTAAATTTTAAATCAATAACACCGGTCAAATTCGCCAGCTAGCATATGCGCGTATTCTCAACCGTTCCTATTCTGACAACCGAAAGTATAATATTTTTAGATCGAAGTAGGCTGACCCTTTTAAACCCTCAATCTAACCCTAGTCTAAAATAAAAGCTAGACGGTTATATAACCAGTGGAACCTAAATACAAACGCTGAAAAGTGGGCTATGTCTATTTGTAACCGACGACTAAGAGGTTTTAAGAATGAACAAGCTTAGATACATTTCATATTGACAACAATATTCTCAGAATTATATAAAATTAGCCACTTATAGATATTATATGTTTCGTCATCTCATCGTTCATTACAGGCACATGTCATACTCATACCACAGTAACAAAAAAAAAGCTAAAGAATAAATCGCGTACTACAAACCAATGCAATTTATTTATTCTAAATTTTTTTGATGGTATTACGTACATACTATCACGCCTGTATTCCCCGAAGGGTTAGGCTGAGGTGTACTAATATACATCCACAGTTCGCCGGTATGTTTAGGTCCCATGTAATAGGGCGAGCCTATTGCCATTAACCGGGCATAAATCTTAACTCCGAGCTGCTACTGAGAAAAGCCCCATAACACTTTGCTCGACCTGCGAATCGAACACAAGACCTCTAGCGCAGAAGGCACGCTTGGGACCACTAGGCTTGCTCGGCAGTTTTTTGATGTATCGATAAAAATCTACTTTTACATGATTTTCTGTGCCTTTGCACCTTTTAATAATAACCTTACACAGACATTTTATTTATTTTATTCACACTTATACATACTCATCATCATCTGCTTAACCTTTTCCCAACTATGTTGGGGTCGGCTTCCTGTCTAACCTGATGCAGCTGAATATTAATGTTTTACATCGAACGACTGCCTATCTGACCTCCACAGCCCAGTAACTGGGCAACACAATACCTCTTGGTTAGACTGGTTGTCAGACTTCCAGGCTACTGACTATCCGTAACGACTGCCAAAGATCTACGAATGACAGCCGGGACCAACGCCTTTATGGGCTTTCCGAGACACGAGGATGTCACACCACCAACTTACGAACTCCGGGCCGCTATTGAGCATATCCTAATGGAAAAACCCAATAACACTTGTTGCTCGACCTGTTAATCGAACCCGGGACTACACGCTCATCAGTCGCGCTTGCGACCACGAGACCAACGGGGCACATTTATACATACTAAGAATAATAATTTCTTATTTACGCACTTACTTCTACGCATCGGTCTGACCTTTTTAAAATAAACCGCATAATAGAAACCAGATACAACCCACAAAGGTGAACTTTCTTTGAAATATTTTACCTACTGAGAAAGGAGCGACCACAGTCGACCGCAAAGTGAGAAATGAAAACAGAATAACCCTTTTGACCTATACTAAATTATTATTTTTGTTATAAGGAACTTTCTTACTAATGATAATATAAAACGTCATACCATATACACCAATATACACCGTCAGTTTGCTGGTATGTGTTTTAGGGCCCATGTAATAAGGGGGCGAGCCTATTGCTATTAACCGGGCATGAATCCTAACTCCGAGCTGCTACTGAAAATTTCATAGAAAAACCGAATAACACTTTGCTCGACCTAGGAATCGAACCCAAAACCTCTAGCGTAATATTCACGCTGAGGACCACTAGGATATCTAGGCGTTTTATGTTTATAACTAGTTTCTTCCCGCGACTTCGTCAGCATTAAATTTGATGTATTTTCCCACAGAATCCGATCACTTTTTCGGTATAAAAAGTATTATGTGTTATTCCACACTACAATCTATCTCAGTACCAAATTGCACCCAGATCCGTTCCGCCGTTTAAGCATGAAAGAGTTAAAAAATATCCATCTGCCGGGGCTGCGGACTAATCGAAAGAGATACCGCGCCCCCGGATGGCAAAGGGTACAAGAAGGAACATGGGTTGGTTTTAGTCAATAAAATTCTGACACTGATGGCGGGGGAAGTTATTTGATGATTTCCCATCCAGAATTATCAAAAGCAAAAAATTCAAATTTTTAAGTTACACCCGACAGAAGAAACAAATCACTATCGTAACTAACAAAAGAGCTGATAACTTTGAAACCGCTGGATCGATTTTCATCAAACAAGGCTAATAACACTCCCGACTAATTCACCTTTCAAACAAAATCAAAATCGGTTCATGAGTTCGGGAGCTTCCATCCCACAGACAGACACACACTACCCACACACACATACACACACAGCGACACGTCAAACTTGTAACACCCCGTTGTTTTTGCGTCGGGGTTTAAAAAAAACTTTCTATCCATCCATCCTCACAAACTTTCTCATCATACCATCACGCCTGTATTCCCCGAAGGGTTAGGCAGAGGTGTAATAATACACACCCACAGTTCGCCGGTATGTTTAGGTCCCATGTAATAGGGGGCGAGCCTATTGCCAATAACCGGGCACAAATCCTAACTCCGAGCTGCTACTGAGAATTTCATAGAAAAACCTAATAACACTTTTTGCTCGACCTGGGAATCGAACCTAGGACCTCTAGCGTTGCAGTCGCGCGTAGGACCACTAGGCTACCGAGGCACTTTCGAGGAAACTTTCTTTTATTTATAATATTAGTAGGATTGGATAGTAAGATATATACAAAGCTACAAGTATTTGTTCTAGATACACCACCAAAAAAGAAATAGAAACTACAAAGGAAGTATAAGGTCAGTCTTATCGCTTTAAGCATCGTCTGCTCTGGAACACATTATTTTATATTGTTATAGCAATGCATTTCATGCATGCAAGTTGCCGTGACAAGTAAAAAACTGTAGAAAAAATCATCATTTAATTATAAATTGCGAGCTTTTACAAAGTATTTATTTATGAATTTAAAGTTTATGTAACAAAAAAGTACACAGGCGGACTTAATGTATGGACTGAATTAAAGCCTTTTCCCAACTATGTTTGGGTCGGCTTCCAGTCTGAGTCTAACTGGATGCAGCTGAGTACTAATGGTTTACATGGAGCGACTGCCTATCTGACCTCCACAACCCAGTTACCAGGCCACACGATACCTCTTGGTTAAACTGGTTGTCAGACTTCCTAGCTTCTGTCTTTCCGTAACGAATGTCAAAGATCTACGAATGACAGCCGGGACCAATGACTTTACGTGCTTTCCGAGGCACGGGGGTGGCACACCACCGACTACCGAACTCTGGGCTTCTACTGAGCAAATCCTAATGGAAAACCCAATAACACTTGTTGCCCGACCTGGGAATTGAACCCGGGACCCCATGCTCATCAGTCGCGTCAGTCAGTATTTTATTTATAATGGAGAGTTTAATGGTTTTATAACTAAATCAAATTACAGCTGATTGTGTGTTATTTTTTTTTATTCAATATTCTATTGGGGTTGAAAAGCGTTACGGGATCGTAAATTAAAAAAAAAACACTTCAGTGGGAAAGTTACTTATTAGCATGAGTACAACAATTGTGTTTATTTATCGGTCACTAATTACCAGTTATCCTATATACGGAGATGTGAAAACAAAACATTATTTTCTGAGTATTTACATAAAAGCTGAACCTAAGTTTTGATAAATATTATCGCTATAAAATATTAAGGGTACGTTTGTTGAAAATGTTTAAAGCTAAAGAGTTTGTTTACTTTTATTTTGTTCAAACACGCTAATCTCCGAACAGGTCTGATTCCGAAAATTATTTTGCTAATAGAAAGATACATACATACATTGGATACTACAGAGTGTATCTTAATATTTTAAAAAATAGGGATTTAAAAAATTTACGAGTAGTATACCATAAAAATGATTTCTAAGTTTATCTTCGACATTCACATCGGTGAAGGAAAACATCGTGAGGAAACCTGGCCTTGTAATGAATATAAGGCTGAAATCGCTAATCCGCCTTGACCAAACGCGGAGCTTAATGCTCGTGCCTTTTCTGTGAGAGAAGAGGCTTTTGCCCTGCAGTGGGAGATACCTTCATGTAGTCCAGTGTACCTACAGACAAAATATTAATTATCACTAATAATCAATCATTCTATTTAACATCTTAATAACTCTGTGTTACGCTCATAATTTCCTTTGTCACCTGCGACAAAGGTAGGTATAACCTGTCAAAGCCTTAGAGACAGCAATAGGCTGGTATTATTATTATTTATAACATAAAAATAAATTGACTACTGCCTCGGCAGCCTAGTGGTCTTAAGCGCGACTGCTACGCTAGAGGTCTTGGGTTCGATTCCCAGGTCGAGCAAAAAGTGTTATTGGTTTTTTTTATGAAAAAGTGCTCGGTTAATGGCAATAGGCTCGCCCCCTATTACATGGGACCTAAACCATACCGGCGAACTGTTGGTGTACATTGTCACACCTCTGCCTCACCCTTCGGAGAATACAGGCGTGATGGTATGTATGTGTAAAAATAAATCGAAATATTATTTAAATCTCTTCCAAGTTAACTCAGATTAAACAGTACATTCTCCAAATAAAAGCAAGTAAACTTCAAACGAATTCACTAGGTAACCTTCCATAGCAACATATAAGTTACTGCTGACCCAGCCAAATGGATATCGTAACTCTTTCAAAGCAACTCAAATAGAAGTACAAAACACCTACGACCCGCGGCCTTTCAGGAATTGGCAGCTTTTGGCCACTATCTGAATAATGTTTTGGCAAAGAAATTGGAAGCCTTTTTACCTTAGGTGTGCTAAAATTTACATGAAACGGGATCCGAACTTAGTGAATAGGTAAAAATGGAATATATATACTACCTATAAATGTACGAGAAAAATACTTGGGGAGGTTTCATCAGAATGCTTTACATTACATTTTGGAAATTATTTGTGACATTTGAATAAATCAATGTCAAAAACGACTTATTTTTTAATTTTATTTTTATTTTCTTCATTTATTTTACTTTATGCAACAAAAGGTACAAAAGTACCTTTAATAAATACCTAAATACATAATAAGTACCTTTAATAAATGAACTAAATAATAATAATAAATAAATAAATAGATGAAATGAATGATGGCGGACTTAATGTTTTAGGGAAATTTATTCAGATTCATTCTTTTTCAATTGGAGTTGGGTAACATAAAAATTTTCAAGGATCTTTTCAACAATCTTGTATTTGCCTAAATTTCGTACCCTATCTTTTGGCATAACATAGTAAGATAACAATTGATTTATTGATTTTGGTTAACCAATAACACTGGACGTTTTATCCACTTTTACTAAATTTCAGTTTTCATTCATTCATTCATTTACTGGTTAACCAAAATGGCGGGTCTTAGGTAGGTACCCAAGGTTTTGTTTCAGTTACTTAAATTGATTTTAAATCCATATTTACCAAGAAACAACATTGTGACACCTTTTCTTTAGAAGGCAAAGAATAGCCCCAGGATATTTTCTGCCTTTCCACTCGGCGAGGCGGTAAATAAGCATTAATTTCACTACGCCTTCTGTAGGCTTTATTAAAATGGACTAAGACATAAGTTTTAATTAGAGTTGTTTTTACTTTTCTTAATGAAGTAAAATATTACCAAACATAATAAAATCTAATCACGATTTTGTCCTAATGCAAATTTGCTTGAAGTAGGTGCAACATTTGCTTTTTCTGAATAATATTTTTTGGTGTAAGGTCGCGAATTCTTATTTAGCGTCTGGTCTAGGTCAGAGGTGACAAAGACAAAATTGGCAATGAAGTCAGCTTACCCAGAAGAAGCCTATTCACTATAAGTACTTATAAAGAGATTAGGGTTGAATGCGTTCGGAAATACAAACGCAGGTAGAGAGTCACACTTCTTCGCAGTGCGCATTTCCGTGAATATTTTTGGTTATACTTATTGTAGTCTATCATTCTGATGAATGTTCATATAGTGAAGCTTTCTAACTGTGGAAGGATTCAAATTTGTCTTTTTCTTTTTTAATGAAAGTTATTTTTTTACGCGGTGAGGTTTGTTTGATATATTTAAATTAACTTTTTTTACTAGTAAAATTGGCTTTTTGAACTGTCCATTTTTATACTGACGACGTACTACCTACTATCAAATGAATTAAAATAACACATTTTAAATCGCCCTTAGCGTTGCTTTATTTTGAGAATTCATTTTCATCAAAGAATATTCACGAGCTAAAATAAAAGAAATTTCCTTTTTTTATGTACGGCGTTTGAATCATTATAACGGGAAACCGATCACTTTTCCGAATGTTTTTTGTTCGAATTTCATTTTACCGAAAACTATTGACGGACGTCTTTTTTGCTATGTGCATTATTTGATATATTTTTAAATGATCGAAGTATTATGTGTATTATTTTACTAACCTGTTTCGCCGATTTACAAAATAACTTTTTGCAATTAGCCGAATCCACTTTTGAACTTTTTTCATTTGCCAAATGATTTATTTGCCATATTTTCACCACACCGAAACAACATTTTACGGAATATTATTTTGTCACAAATATATAAGTAGCCGGTTACTTAGTAGTGTTTTTAATATTAAATTGAAAAAGTATCATATAAAGTCAATATGTTGTGTTACAAAATATAGTGACAGAAACGAATCGCTGCAAAACCGACTTCTCGTAGTCTTGTATGCCCCGCTGTACCGCTTGAGTGTAATTTAAGCCCACGTAGGCTAAGGCTGGCCGGCCAAGCCAGCCAGCTAGCCGAAGCTGCGGTGATAACCGTTAGAACCATTGAGCGTGAGGCCGCCCAAACCCCACAGCGCCGGAGTCGTGTCAGAAACAACGCAAGCTACATGTTTCATGCCTGTTTGCACGTTGCAAGCTTGAAGCAGTCATCCTTGTTTGCATGCTTCTTGCTGGGACCAAAAAAAACCACTTTAGTTAATGGTTGTGTAATTAAAACAGTGGTATAATGAATGTTCGAAAACATAATACTTCGAACAAATGTTATTTCGACTAAGTGTAACTTCGGTAAAAAGTTTTTCGACCAAATGAAACGTCGCAGTAACGAAAAAATCGAATTGATAATGGAGCAACTGATACAGTGGCAGACGTAACTTAGATGAATTAAAAAATAACGAAACGATAATAGTTGAAAAGTTTTAGGTAAAATGAAATTCGGTCAAATATTTTTCGAGCTTATGATAGGTAACCATTATACAGTCAATGCAAAACCCGAGTGCTTTGCTTTTGCGATCATATTCCAAGTTCAAAAATCATGATAAAGTCTAAGAATGAATGATAAATAATAAATAATTTCTTCTTCTTCTTCATTTTTTACTAACTCAAACAATTAATACGTAAACTGTAACGAGCAAAAAAATCCATTCACTGCATGTCTCCAGACTACCATTAAGCATTTTATGGAGCGTGGAAGTGGTTCCGTAGAGGAATAATTAAGGGCAGCCGACGGACTGGGTGCAATTCTATAAAGTACTCTTAATACTCTGAGCATTAGCCTTATAGCTTTGAAGGCGTGCTCGTCAACTAATTTAACATAAGTAGTAAAAGAAATGGCGTCTGAGGGACTGCCTTTATATATAATTTTTGTTCAGCACAAATAATTAAATTAAAATTTTTAAGTAGTCCCCTACATAGGAATAAGGGTCCCTACCGCAGCTAATAAAAGAGCTGATAACCTTGAAACGGCTAAACCTATTTTGCTAAAACATATCTAACAACCATCGGTAAGAAACCTGCTTTGAAATAAAAAAGCGCATTCAAATCGGTTCACCCGTTTAAGAGCTACGGTGCCACAGACAGACACACAGACAAGACAAACTTATAAGACTCCTCTTTTTGAGTTGGGGATTAAAAATGCGTTTAGTGTCAGTTTAAACTGCATCCAAACAATAAATAAATAAAATTAACGACAAAGCCCAGTTAACTACTAGCTACAACTTGCTAGTGATAAATACCTCGCGGTTTCACTGGTGTCAAGTTACGTCGTTGTATACTGCTCTGCTCCCGTATGTTGTAGCGTGGCATTACTTACATAGCCTTTAATATTCCTCAACACACAAGCTCTATAATCCAGTGAGATTTTATTTTAAATTGAACCAGCCGTTCCTGAGATTACCGCGTTCAAACAAACAAAACCTTCAGGTTTATAATAATATTAAAAATATAATTATTTTAGAAAGGACTAACTTTTCCAAGCGACTTCGTCCGCATCAAAGTTCATATTATCCCACGGGAACCGTATATTTTTCCAGAATAAAAAGTATCCTATGTGCCATTTCTGACTATAAACTATCTCAATGCCAAATTTCATCCAGAATCCGTTCAGTCGTTTAAGCATGAAAGAGAAACAAACATTCATCTATCTATCCATCCTCACAAATTTTCGTATTTACAATATTATTCGGAAGTAGGTAGTAGAAAGTAGGATAGGATATATAAAAAATAACATAGTCATTATATACAATATATATATAATATAATGTATAGTAAGTATAGAGCTACTATTCAACTAATTAAATATCATAGTAGCCTAAAATGAACACGAGTGTTGTGCGGTTTATCCTGAGTGGAAACCACAAAGCAATTTTGTTGTTGACCCCACTAAAAACCACATCAAATCAGATGAAACGTAGAAAGACACCGAGTGCCTACCTACGCAAATGGCGATAAATATTTGATGTTTTCCTTTTGTTGAAACTTCAATATGTTTCGTGAAGTTTAAGTATTTGTTCAATAATACCATTTACAGGCACTTTGACATTGTCAAGGTGTCGGTCAATGAAGTCGGAAAGTTGAAGCTAGTTAATCTATTATCATTCTTTTTTAGACTTATATTCATTGTAAGTCCGGGATTCCACACGATGTTTTCCTTCATCGATGTCAGTGATGTCCAAGATAAACTTAGTAAGTACATATGAATTGTAAAATTCACCTTGGTAGTTGCCCGTGCCCGCTGTGAAGTGGAAGTCAAGTATATCATATATCATAGAACAGCCCATGGCACTCGACAATAGTGTGGCTTTATATCAGTGAAAGAGTTTCCGTAATCTTGCTAGTACTTCTAGTGATAATTATTTCATCATCACCTACTCAGCCTTTTCCCAACTATGTTGGGGTCGGCTTCCAGTCTCACCGGTTTCAGCTGAATACCAGTGTCTTACATAGAGCGACTGCCTATCTGACCTCCAAAACCCAGTTACTGGGCAACACGATACCTCTTGGTTAGAGTGGTTGTCAGACTTCCCGGCTTCTGACTAACGACTGTCAAAGATCTACGAATGACAGCCGAAACCAACGGCTTTACGTGCTTTCCGAGCCACGGGGGTGTCACACCACCAACTTCCAAACTCTGGGCTGCTACTTAGCAAATCCTAATGGAAAAACCCAATAACAATTAATAATTAATTAATTAAATGATAATTATTTATCAAAAAATAAAATCCATTTCGTAATATTAGTATAGATATACTTTCCTCATAAAGTCAAATAAGTAAATGTCCTTATCTAGTATTTCTATCAAGCCTGAATTCAGAAGAAAATATCTTATTAGACTTGACCATTCGTCCGCTTTTCATCGCTAGTAATACCTTAGTACCTTTAAATTATTCCATGTTTATTAATAAGTACACACTTCAAATTTTGTTCGATCTATTTCCACTAATAAATTTTTGACTTGGCTCTTCGAAACTACACAAAACAGGCGTATTCAGCCTATTTTATTTATTACATTTAATTACTTCGAAAAATGTTTTTACATTTACAAATGGGTTCAATTTAAGAGCTAATTTTAGGACCTTCCTGTTGAATAGACCCGTCTTTGTGGACGACCCTTTTAATTGGCATTCTTCACTGTTGAAATGAGAAAATTAAGTCAAAATTCCAGTATGATTTATCAACTGAAACAAGGAACTGTCATGATGGCCCAGGGGTTAAGGCCGGGCTCTCATTTCAAATCCGCGTAGGTACCAATATGACTTTTTCAATTCATATGTACTTTCTAAGTTTGTCTTGGACATCACTGACATCGATGAAGAAAAACATCGTGAGGAAACTTGGACTTTTTTAATTAATACAAGTCCGAAATCACCAATCCGCGTTTAGCAAGCGTGGTGATCGAAACTCGCGTACCTTCTCTTTAAAAGAATAGGCTTTCACCCTGCAGTGGAACTGTATACGCAATCGGAACCGGCGTATAGTCAATATAATGTAAATCTGAAATCGCCAAGATTTCCAGTTTAATTACTTATTGACTAAGATACAAGTATTTTGTATTGAACGCTCGAACAAAAAAATCAATCGAAGAACAAATGAATGTTCTTGTTAGTTTACGTGTTCTAGGGGAACACCGTTTAAAATTCAATTGAGATTAAAAAAACAATGCTCGTTATTTACTCTCAGTATTACGATGTGCACAATAAAATTGCAGACTGGAAGCGCTACGTTGCCTCGAAGGACGTGACTCAGATGCTCATTTGTTTCTGTTGTTCTATGATTAAATATAAATTACCTTTGTGGCTCTGTAAACAGATTAAAGTTTAATATTGAAGGTAAGAATTGGATGATTATCTACGTGATATTATGGTTTGTTAGGTTCAGAAATAAATATGATTACACATACCATCACTATCACGCCTGTATTCCCCGAAGGGTTAGGCAGAGATGTACCAATGTACACCCACAGTTCGCCGGTATATTTTTTAGGCCCCATATAATAGGGGGCGAGCCTATTGCCATTAACCGGGCACAAATCCTAACTCCGAGCTGCTATTGAGAAATTCGTAATGGAAAAACCCAACAACACTTTGCTCGACCTGGGAGTCGAACCCAGGACCCCATGCTTATCAGTCGCGCTTGCTACCACGATACCAACGGGGCAGCATAATTATGAAAAATAAATGCATTTTATTTAATTCTATTCTACCAATACTCCATTCAATATAATATTAGAAATTTATCGTTACCATACTTTCCTTATTTCAATGTTAGCGTATTTAAACATTGTTTATGCTCAGTTATTAGACGATATATATTTATGTACACTATTACTAATTTTCTAAAAAATAATATCACCAAAACTGCAGTAATGAGAGCGAATGAAGAGGGAATGCACAGGACCCGTGTTTGCGCACACACCTGTGCGCTATAATATCTCTTGCGTACTTGTATGATATGGCGGTATGGCCACCGTAACCGAAATTCGTTCGGGAGGATATTACTATTTATTATATCAATCATTATGGAAACCTATAATACAGTTGTATAAAAATAATAAGAATGGGCTACAATTGAATAAATACCTAAGTAGAATAAGAATTAGACATGGTCAATTACCTAGTTACTAAGACCGAAATTGACGGAACTTTCTCCCTAATGTGCTAAACAAGCCAAAACCTCTTAAGAATCCTAAAATCTAGGTCAGTAACAAAATCTAATTACTTGTCTTTGCTTTTGCAGACTGTAAGTACAAAAATATACTAAATCACATCTCTTTGCTAAACTTAGTTTTCCTACGGCGAACCGGCAAAATATACCAATATTTACATATATATATATTTATTATTTTATTTTTATTAATTTCCATTTATTTATTTTATATACATATAATTTACATTTTTAAATATTAATATAAAAAATATAAAAACATTTAAAAATATAAAAAAATATTTTTATTATTATTATTTTTTTTTTTTTTATATTTACCTTTGGCTAATTTTCTATGCGTAAGATTTGATTTGGTATTCCATGCAAAAGAAACAAATGTAATAGATATGATAAAAATACTGTAATGTTTCCGATGTTCTATGAGACAAAGTATTGGGGCGACGAATTCTTGCCAAATGAATTGAATTTAGGCAATTAGTACGTAAAAATAAAAAAAAGTAAGATATTTTTTGTATATTTTTATTTAACTGCCTCGGTGGTCTAGTGGTCCTAAGAGCGACTGCTACGCTAGAGGTCTTGGGTTCGATTACCAGGTCGAGCAAAAAATGTTATTGGGTTTTTCTATGAAATTCTCAGTAGCAGCTCGGAGTTAGGATTTGTGCCCAGTTAATGGCAATAGGCTTGCCACCTATTACATGGGATCTAAACATACCGGCGAACTGTGGGTGTACATTGTTACACCTCTGCCTAACCCTTCGGGGAATACAGGCGTGATGGTATGTTATGTTATGTTAAGTAAAATATTTGTATTGTTTGCCCAAAACTAGGAATTTCTCCTGTATCTTGGATGCATTTACAAACATATAAACTCACATACACAATCTGTAGGCCATACAAATATTTGTTCCGTGCGCGTGCGGGAATCGAACTTGCAACGCACAGCGCTGCAGCCAATCGTTTAGCCATTACGCCAACCGTGTCCCGAGTTGAAGCTCGTGTTTTATGTAGTAAAATTTGTTACTTATTAGGTAAATTTCACAAAAGGACAACAAAACAGTGTTTTGTTTCTAACAAAAGGGATTTGTTAGGCAGATGTGAGTGGCAACGCCGGGAGAGAACGCCCTAGAAAGACCTACCCTGACCTTATTGGTGGTGTTCTTCAGAAAGGTCGCGTGCGCAGTACTCGTTACCGGCGTGCTTGTATGAACAGATGTATGAACGTGGACGAGGCGAAAGAAGTATGTAAGGATCGTAGCAGATGGCGTTCTGTGGTTTCTGCCTACCCCCATGGGAAAAAGCCGTGAGTTTATGTATGTTTGTATGTGTAAATTTCACTCAAGTGATCTTACAAAAATAGGTGCCTACGTTGTAAGGGCGGATAAGGTACTTAGTGTGCTTATCTGTAATTATTTCAATACATTTCTTGGTATAGGTACAAGCTTAGAATTTAATTAATTACAATCTATTAAAAACTTTCCATTGCAATTATATTAATGAAGCAGGTATTATTTAAAAAACAAATCAATGCAGATATTATAAGTTCAGTGATTTATCTTGTTGTCATAACAATTACTTGAACAGATAACGTTGCGATCACATTGAGTTTTTAAATAAACAAAATAACACATTTATGATTTACTCATAAATACCTCGCGGTTTCACTCGTGTTAAGTTACGTCGTTGTATAATGCTCCGCTCCCGTACTTTGTAGGGTATTACTTAAATAGCTTTTAATCTTCCTCAATAAACAAGCCATATAATTCAATAGGATTATTTTAAATTGAACCAGCCGTTTCTGAGATTACCGTGTCCAAACAAACAAACCCTTCAGCTTTATAATAATATTAAAAATGTAATCATTATATAAAGGACTAGCTTCTGCTCGCCACTTCGTCCGCGTCAAATTTGATATAACATCCCACGGGAAGTAACTGTACATTTTTCCGGGATAAAAATTATCCTATGTGTTATTCCACACTACAATCTATCTTAGTGCCAAATTTCATCCAAATCCGTTTAGACGTTTAAGCGTGACAGAGTAACAAACATCCATCCATCCACACAAACTTTCGCATTTATAATATTTTATTTCGCACAGTAGGATAGGTTAGGTACATAGTTATGCATTACTTCTTCATAGATAACTTTATCTAAATATACGTGAATAAAAAAAATAGCTTCATTGAACTCAATCTGTTCCGAATAATGTTTCACATCTTTGCACTTATTTAAATTATATTTTATTTCAGTTGAAGTTGAAATACGGGTCAAATAATTTCAGAAATGAGAGTGTCAAGGGTTCCGACAATTCCCTTATTAAAGGTTCTGGGATCCTGGCCCATTTTAAAACCAGCTGTAAATAAAGAAAAAATTATAAATACTTAGTGAGAATTACGAAGTTCCGTCTCTGACTATGATGATATGACGTATCTAATATAGAGTCTTGTTATTAATTGCCTATAAAAAAGGAGTAAACACACACATAAAAAAAAAAGTAAAGTGTATTTGTATTTAACCCCCAACGCAAAAACGAGGGGGTTTTATAAATTCGACGTGTCTGTGTCTGTGGCATCGTAACTCCCGAACGTATGAGCCGATTTAGATTTTGTTTTCAGTGTCAGTGTGCAGCAACATCACAGGACATGCGTCACCTCCTTAGTTGCCCGTCGTTCACAACCACCTGTACCATTCAAGATCTAAGCGAGGGCAATGATAGAGCTATACAGGTTGCTCAATACTGGTTGGACATCATTTTAAACGAGTCAATCGACATGAAAAGAGGAAGAAGAAGAAGATAGGTAATCTCAGGAAGTACTGGTCCAATAACAAAAATTCTTTCATTGATAGAAAGATAAACTAACAACTACTAACTAAAAATCCTAGCTTACGGAATGCCGTAGGCTAGGATTTAGGATACACTTGACTTCTACGCGGACGAAGTCACGCGCAGAAGCATGTATTTAGAGGAATAAACTAAATGAGAACAGAAAATAATAACTATATTATGTATAAAGTTGCAGACAACACCTATAAAATTAGTTAGCTTTAGTGTTTAAATTATACTAATTTATATTCTTATCTTATATAAGTATGTATATAAAATATATTACAATTTAACTTTCATTAGTAGTTAATAAAGAGGAATGGAAACAAACGCGGTTATTTTTAATCAAACGGAGACCTTTGTGGACTTTAAAACATAAGTTATTTACAATTTGGACTGACTGATTTTATTACCCTACTTTACAAAACGAATTGTACTTGAAACTTATTCTATCATTAACCATAGAATTTAATATTTTAAAAGTTTCTACCTACACTCGATGTTTTTTTTTTTAATTTAATATTGTGTTAGATGCGTTACAATAGTCAATTAAATTTTATAAAAAAATCTAGACATGAGTGTGTAAACCTGGCAACAACTAGCATGCTCGAACGCTTTTCAATGAACGTTTTTCAATTTCGACTCTACACTGAAACTCCACATGGGGCAAGTGTACAAACGTGAAACAAAAACAACGCCAGGAACTAAATACGAGTATTTGCAAGCATCGTAAAAGCGGCTAAAGCCGAGCAATTTTTTGGTCTAAAGATTGTATTCAAGTAACTTCCTAATTTCTTGGCTAGTACCAAAGCTACTCAGGTTACGGTAAAATTACTAAAAAACCAGCTAAGTGCACACAAAGGGTTCCGTATCACCATATCAAATTAAACGTAACATTACTAAATTAAAATAAAACACGTAACTCTTACAACGTTACGTTAATTGGTTTGTCACCTTTTTACTAAAATTGAAATATGTATTTCCCAAAAAAAAAAAAAAAATTTTTCTTTTTAGTGACAAAGGAAAATACTGATTGTCCCCTTATTTAACTACTCGACGGCAGGTTACAAAGGGTGTCCAACCTATTGGTACAGACCTGATAGTTTGCTTTACCCATGTAGGTAAGTACTGTGCTCACTCCTACGGTTAAACCACGGTACTGGGACGTAATTTACTTCACTATGGGGCTCCAACTATATGATTTAAAGACACGAACGTTTTACAACTTTATTATATCATTTTATTTTTTATGTCACTGACTCGAAAATGGCCAAACTAGTGCCTTTACTTATAAAAACTGTCTATTCTTATTCATTCGAATTCCAAAAAGGAATTTGACTGAGTGTTTGGATGCAAACTAATTCAGCCAGGTTGATACGGTGAACAACCTTCACAGTACCCAATGTATTTATCTTGCGATTCCATCGAAAGTGGCGTATATTAGCTTAACCCGATGTCAATAGCTGTTCAAGTGGGTATTGAAATTATTCATGCTTAAAGTGAGGAGTATGTGAAGGCGATCTTGTGATGAAAGATAAACAGAAGCGTAAAGTATGTTCACACAACCGGCTTTAAACTAAGATCCCAGAGTCACCACACCAAAAATGCATTTAACAGCTCCATTGTAACTGAAAGCTGGTAGGTTAAGATTCATATTTTATCAAAGGACTTGTAGATTAATACATTCTTATGATAAGGATACTATCAAAACTTTCTTGAATTACGTACACGTCAAAAGAAAAAATATTAAATCCAGATTACGGAACAAATTATTAATATCTATTACCGTCTAATCCGTGCAAACGAAGCCTTAGAAAATAAAGTCTATTACTACATTCAATATCGTCTTTTGTAAGTCTAGAAGATATTATAAAGGTCACTAATACGCCGAAGCTTACAGATTTCTTAGAATTGTACATTATTAAGAACTTCTATGAAAAGGGATTGACGCAAACTGCATTAAGTTTACAAGTACTTGTAGAATTACAAAAATACCCTCTTATGCATTTTTTTTTTTTTGGGGTTGGGAAATCATCAAACAACTTCTCCCGCCCTGGGCGGGGCGGGAGGGAGTGTCAGACTTTTACTGACTAAAACCCACCCACATTGTGCCCTTTGCGTTCTGGGGGCGCGGTATCTCTTACGAACAACCCACAGCCAACCCTCTTATGCATGAGGTTGCGGTTTCGACACCGGTATAGTACTAATATGACTTTTTAAATTCATATATTATGTGCTTTCTAATTTTTTTTTTTTTTTATAAATCATTGGCACTCACTAGGAATTTCCCCTGTATCGTGGGTGCGTTTACAAACATATAAAGTCACATACACAAACAGCCAGATCCGGAACAACTATCTATAGGCCATACAAATATTTGATCCGTGCGGGAATCGAACCCGCGACATCCAGCGCAGCAGCCAATCGCTCAACCACTGCGCCAACCGTGCCAACATAAATATATCTTAGACATAACTGACATCGGTGAAAGAAAACATTGCGAGGAAATTTGGTAACTTATTTACCTACTTACATAGGTATAAATAAGCTTACTTATATGATCCTGAAATCGCCAATTTAATCCGTCTTGAGCAAGCGTTGTTATGAATGCTGGTATCTTTCCTGAATGAGAAAATAATAGGCTGATAATTATAACTATGTTCGATCGGCCGTATTCATCAATTTTTCGATAAGAATTCTAAATGCTTCATTACTTGAGGGCCTTTCAATTACAGTTCGAGCAAAAAAGTTATGGAGTTTTTCTGTTAGAATACTTTTTACAACAGCACGGAGTTTGGAATGGTGTACACGATAAAAAGGATTGCCTTTTCATCCGCTCGGCGCTCCCTGAAGTAACACTTTAAGGTGTGAAAGCACCTATAAATATAAACAATTTTCAGTACGAACTTCTAAAAATACATTTTTGCACAATAAGGCTTCGATTTTTCTACGGAAACTGCTGTTTTTTGCTATGAATCTTGAGATATTTCTGTTACAACTCGTGTTTTTGATTATGACTTTATATAGCGTACTATGTTGCGGTAGGTAAAACATAAATTACTTCTTATTCTTCTTCTTAGTGTCGCTGGCATGAGTCTTTTAGAGATGGGTGGCCCGAAACATAAAATTACCGCAGTTCTGATAATAACAAAGGATTTAAATGACGTTATCGTAATGTGTTTAAGAAAAACATTTTTTGTTAGAAGTTTGTATTACCTACTACTACCAAATAACATTAACTAAAGAAATTACAAGCATATAGAACTAGATACTTGAAATGTCTTTGCAAAATTAATTCATGGTGATATAATAATGGTTGATTTTCTATTTTGTATGAAGATTTAACTAAGATTGATTCGTTCAAATACACAATACCATCACGCCTGTATTCTCCGAAGGATTAGGTGGAGGTGCACTAATGAACACCCACATTTCGCTGTATCGTATGTTTAGTTCTAGTTTTCCAATATTGTTTCTTCTATATATTAATGACATCATAAAAATAACCAATCATAAATGCATATTATTTGCCGACGATATATCAATCATAGTGACATCAGATAAAAAGAAAAACAAGACTGACCATGAGTTTGACATAAATAATACAATAGACAAATTACTGCTTTGGCTTGACATGAATAATTTAAAAATAAATTTAGATAAATCCGTTTACATTCAATTTAATCAATCAAATAATAATAAAAACAATATAAAACTTAATATTAATAAAATCGAAGAGGCAACCCATACCAGGTTTTTAGGCGTAATAATAGACAAAGATTTTAACTGGAAAGAACATGTAGATAATGTAAGCACTCGAATCAATAAATTTGTATACGCACTGAAGCAAGTTAAAAACGTAACTAACATAAAAACTGCAATTATGTCATACTACGCTTATGTTGAGTCGCTACTGCGATATGGTCTCGTAATGTGGGGTAATGGTACCAATATGGATAGAGCATTTATCGCACAAAAAAAGTGCATCAGAGCAATAAGTGGTATTAAACCGGATGACTCATGTAGACCAATGTTCAAGAGGTTTGGTCTGCTACCTCTACCATGTCTGTATATATATGAGGTATGTATATTTGTAGTTAACAACAAAGATTTATTTAAATCAGCAAATGATGTAAATCCCAGAAACAGACGAGATCCTCATAAACTGGTATTAAGTGATTTGCCAAGACTTGCGAAATACAACAAAAACTGCCTTGCAATGTGCGTACGTATTTATAACAAAATACCAAGTCGCTTTAAAATATTGAACTCGAGAAAATTTAAGATAGAATTACACAAGTGGCTTATTGAATGTAATTTTTACAGTTTAAAAGATTTTATGGATGTGAGATGTTGATTCCTTTTGTCAAAATATGTATAAATTTTTGCATGCTATGTTATATCTTAGCGAAACATGTTGAGCTACTGTAATAATATTAACATCAATGTATACCATGTTTTACGCAAATAAATAATTTACTTACTTACTACTTACTTACTTACTTAGATCGCATGTAATAGCGGGCGAGCCTATTCCCATTAACCGGGCACAAATCCTAATTTCGAACTGCTACTGAGAATATACAGAAAACCCAATAACACTTTGCTCGACCTGAGAATCAAACCCAAGACCTCTAGCGTAGCTGTCGCGCTTTGGACTACTAGGTCAACGAGAAAATATTTATATCATTTCAAAAAAATATTCTTTTTGAACTTCCAATTTGAAACAGGTTGAATTTAAAAAATTGGAGTACCTTACAAATACTATGTAGATTAAGTCAATTGAGTCTTGATCGTCTTATTATCTTTTTTGTGTATAATTTACCTATGATCAAGTCTATTCCATTCACAAAGTATACATATTCTACCAAAACCAAGATGCAATCGGTACTATTAAAGCTCTGGCTTGTACAACCTTCTTGAAATATGTAGTTCATTCTATTCAGTTATCTATATTGTGAGACTAGCTTCTGCTCGCGACTTTGTCCGCGTGATACTTAAGTATATCATAAAACATAGCTTAAAGAAGTCGACGATAAAGTCAGTGGAATATTTTTTCTATCAGACCAGTATTTTTAGAGTTTTACCTCTTATATATAAAAAAGGATAAACAAACGTTACCTTTACATTACCATATATATTAGTATAGATTTGAAAATAGAACGATAAGACTTGATAGAATCACCGATGGGTGGTTTTTTTTTAAATAAAGATGGAAATAAGTGGAGTCAATACAAGAAGTTATAATCCAGTTCCTCTCTCGGTTCCTATTTGAACCCCAATACTGGTATCGGTATCCCGTCAAGGTCTCGACAGCACCTACTACCTCGAGCGTCTCGAGCTAAGTTGTTTACAAAACCAGAGTATGTACAAAAACCAACCAAATGTGAGTCAGAAACGCAAAGAATCGGTTACACCCTAACGTACAATGTTTAACACTAAATTTTTTTACTAAATCTTTTAATAAGAAATACACGTTCATCATCATCTATTTAGCCTTTTCCCAACTATTTTGGGGTTGGCTTCCAGTCTAACTGGATGCAGCTAAATACCAGTGTTTTAAATGGAGCGGCTGCCTATTTGACCTCTACAACCCAGTTAATGGGCAACAAGATACGTCTTGGTTAGAGTGGTTGTCAGACTTGCTGGCTTCTGACTATCCGTAACGACAGTCAAAGATCTACAAATGACAGCCGGGACCAACGGCTTTACGTGCTTTCCGAGGCACGGGGATATCACACCACCAACTTCCAAACTGCTACTGAGCAAATCCTAATGATAAAACCCAATAACACTTTTTGCCCGACCTGGGAATCGAACCCGGGACCCCACGCTCATAAGACGCGCTTGCGACGACGATACCAATGGGGCAGTTACTAAAAAAAATAAAAGTTACTTGTTGCATAAAAAATACACGTTCCTTGTTATATTTGTAATTTTTTTTTATATGTTACAACGGTCATAGTAATACACAGCCTGAGCCAATTTTAGTGTTAACCTATTACGGTTTTAAGGATACAGCCCTGTAACAGACGGATGGGCAGACAGACACCGGAGTCTTAGTACTAACGTCCCGTTTGGCACCTTTAGGGTAAGGTACCCTAAGAAACGATAACACCAGCAAACATTTTATTTATATGAGCACCGCAAACTGCTAGAAAATTCATGGAGAGACGCGAGACACTTCACGTCTCGGTCTTATTATTGAGAACAAACAAATTGGTACCTATTGCCAAGCAACTTTATGTCACTGAAATTACATACATTGTGCAACAAGATGTGTTTTTCTCTTTTAGTTTATCGTTTTGGTGTCAGGCATTTTAGAAAATAGAAAGGTGCCCATTGTGATGTTGATGTGGTCTGTGTTAGAGTCTGGATTTCAGCTTTTATTTATTTATTTAGAATCTCCAACAGATACATGTCAGTACAATTTGTTTATGTTACATAATATGCTTCAATTATAGGAAACCACATCATGCATATATAACTGAGTAAATACAAAGATATAGTGATTAATTATGTAAACTAAATTAAATGAATTAAGGTTATAACAATTAAAAATAAGTAAATTTTTAAGTTCAGTGGGTTTGTTCAGGAAATGTAACGTGTTATCTTGTATACGAAATATTGTAAAACATTAATTTTAAAAGAGTAAGCATGAAGTTGCCTATTCTTCTCCATACGAGACTACATTTCGGAAAGCGTAAATAGAACAACTTTTTTTAGTGAATATGACGTTCAAAAGCACTTTTTTTATGATTTTTGAAATTAGCAATTTGTCTTTCACTTTAAACTAAATCTTAGTCGATTATATTTATTTATAGCCTCTGAACAATACAAGGCTTCGCTAAAAGAAATTAGAAAATATTTTTTTGTGTACAGAAAGATATCATTACCAATCCTTTCCGGGAACATGATTGTATATAGGTAGGTACGTATAAATTTCTTCAAAGTTACAGTAACCCGGTTTTGCTACGTCACTGCTTGTTAGCAGAACCCTCGTATTTATTCAGGTCGATCGCTTAGTCAAGGCAATTTATTACGTTACATGGAATCTAATAACCAGCGATTAGGTGGATACTTCAAGCTTACTTCAGCTATGTATGTATATGTAGATTACTAGCTTATATCCGCGACTTTTTACGCATAAATGTTGATCACCTGCGGGGATTTTGTTTTTGCTCGGACCCCTAATTCTTTTGCTGCAGTAAAAGTAACAGTTATAACATCAGCTACATGCCAGTGGAAGTCTTGTCAAAATCGGTTCAGCCCTTTCGGAGATTAGCAAATAGACAGATAGATAGAAGTTTTTTTTAATTAAGTATCGTATATACTTTCATATGCATTTAGTAAAAATCTATTATTTTGATATTACAAATGCAGACTTCAGTCGTTACGGATAGTCAGAAGCCAGAAAGTCTGACAACCAGTCTTACCAAGACGTAACGTGTTGCCCAGTACCTGGGTTGTGGAAGTCAGATTGGCAATCGCTCCATGTAAAACACTGATATTCAGCTGCATCCGGTTAGACTGCAAGCCGACCCCAACATAATTGGGAAAAAGGCTAAGTAGATGATGATGAAATGAAAACTTCAAGTTTGTTTATTGGTATAGATTATAAAACTGGTCCCAGCAAAGATACAAACAAGTAAATTTGAGTACTTAACAAACAATTTAGTAAAATATTTATTAGTCCAGGTACAGCCCTTGCAACAAAGAGTGTAAACTAATTAATTTTGAATTTTAATAGCATGATGGTATCATTAATTTTCATTACCAGCTGGAACACAAATTTATGCTTGTTTAATACATATAGCTAGGTTCAATTAAAATACAAAATTCGGAATTCGATTGTAAATTGAAATCTTATGAAAAGTACAGCAGTAAAAAAAGTCAGCCGGTATATACACCATTGTAGTTAAGACACGCTTAAACGTTAAAATTCTATGACAAAGTTGACATTCATCGATAGTAATTATTATTATCGAACTACTTGCTTTGTTCACTGATTAAGTGTGTGATTATTGGAGAACGAGGAAGACTGACTTCCCGTGATACAGTTTTAACTAGTACGGAGGTCAGTGTGAATTACGCCCTAACAATCATATACGCTTGTCATAAGTTCTTATATGTGATTGTAAACTTTTATTGTGTTTCTATTATACCTAGGTACATATATATCGTATTTTCCTAAGGTTGTTATTTTGCTGCTAGAAAATACTGGTTTTTATTTTCAAAATCATAACTTAATTTTGATGATCTAGAAGTCTAGATAATAATGTTCAGGTGCCAGTCTCTCGTGCTTGAGAATTCAGGTTCAATGCCGGAAGTACCAATGTGACTTTTTCAATTCATAGATAGTCTAGATCTAAGATAATCTTGAACATCATTGAAAAAAAAAAAACATCTTGAAAAAACATGGGAGTGATCAATGCTTGTGCCTTCTCTGTATGTAAAGAGGCCTTTGCCCTTCATTAAGACAGTAATAAGCTGGTATCTTTTGTTCTCTCATTCTTTATTAAGACATATTTTTTTATGTGGCTGATATTATTATTATTCAACATTTACAGCTTACTCACATTGTGAAAAGGAAAATAAATGTTCAGTAAATCCGCAACATACACATTAAAATCCAAAAGTACCAAATACAAGTTTCCAAAGAAAGTCAAAGACAAATCATGTATTTCAATTCAACCACAGGCACTTTAGACCATCATTTACGTAGAAAAAATAAACTAATCTAGTTGCTGAAAAGGAAATTTCGTTAAAAACATTATTTAAATTCAAGATTTCATCCATGAATAAATCGCTACAGGAAAATTTTACTTACTAATATATTCATGCACTCTCACTTATGTAGAGGTACTCGAAGCTTTTGTGAGAGATGTATTATTAACCAATTCAGTCCAACATCACAGCTAATGAGCTACCAGGCAAACATATTCTATAACGCATTAAATTTGTACACCTATCTATGCCGTTGATGGAAAGGTTAATTGAATTTACAAGGATGTGTGCGGCAATATCTACGATATTATTTACTGTAAGAGACTAATATTGTTTGCACATTGTAGTAAATAATAACAGTACCAGCCTATTTAGTTTCAAAGTAGGGCAAAGGCTATTCTTATACAGACAAGCCAGGTGCATTGATCACCATGGTTGCTTAAGGCGGATTGGCGATTTCAGACTCTTGTTATTATAAGTCCAGGTTTTCCTACGATGCTCATTTTAATAATTCCTTTTAAAGGTTGAATAACAACTAGGTTGAAATTAAGGTCAATTCTATTACCTAACTAAATTATCCCAAATCTAGTCGCAATCTCATCTCAGTGATAATCGAAGTCAATTCGGAAAAATATTGAAAAATTTGAGCTATTTTCGATAAAAAAATTGAGACTCGTATCATAATACGATCGTAATTCGAATTGGTCCTCTGATAATTATTAAAACATTATGGCTTCCAATTGACGAAAGCTTCATCATCTTCCTGCCCTTATCTCATGTTACTTGGGGTCGGCGCAACACGTTTTCTTCTTCCATACTGTCCTGTCAACCGTCATGCTATCGCTAACTCCCTTCTCTTGCATATCATTCTTCACGCAATCCATCCATCTTTTCTTTGGCCTCCCTCTTCCCCTCCATCCATCCACATTCATATTCATAGCTCTTTTGGTCACATGCGTCTCATCCCTCCTCTTCACATGCCCATAGCAAGACAAACGGTTCCCTTTCAACTTTTCTGTCACTGGCGCTACTTTTAAACTCCCTCTAATATACTCATTCCTTACCTTATCCATTCTAGTCACACCACACATCCACCTCAACATTCTCATTCAATTGACGAAAGCTTATTCAATTATATTTATTTATAATCAATCACATGTCGTCTTTTATGATTGGTTAAAGCTATTTTGACAAACCAATTACAAGGGTTAAAAATTATGTGACACAGGTTTCCCGTATATGAAAAAAAAAACCTACATTTTCTACACACAAAAAATGTATAAAAAACGACTACGTAGTCAATCAGTTATTGCTTGATATATAAAGCTGTGAAGCATAACGCTACGCCGTAGTGACAGTGCAGGTATCTTGTATCGTAACCATGTGTTACCTGAAAAATTCATACAGTTAGTGAGAGATTTCTTGTATGTTTTTTAAACTGGTTTAGATTTGTCGTACGAACTACCAATTTTAAAATTAATGTTTAAATAATTGCATCGTACTTTTTTGTTCGTATTTATTTTTATAACATACCATTACGCCTGTATTCCCCAAAGGGTTAGGCAGAGGTGTACCAATGTACACCCATAGTTCGCCGGTATGTTTTAGGTCCCATGTAATAGGGGGCGAGCCTATTGCCATTAACTGGGCACAAATCCTAACTCCGAGCTGCTACTGCGAGTTTCATAGAAAAACCCAAAACCACTTTTTGCTCGACTTGGGATTTGAACTTAATACGTCTAGCGTTACAGTCGCGCTTAGAACCACTAGGCTAACGAGGATAAAAAAGGGACAAATGCTACTCTACAATAAACACTAACTTACTTCCTACATATTGAGTGTAAGCATATTTGTTTCATGTTTCAACATCAAGAACTGCTTAGGTATGTAATAAATTGAAACGTATGCAAATACAATAGGTTTCTTCAGGCCCCAGGGACTGATGTATTGTATTGAAATGGGATTACTCAGGCCTGTCAAGGTGTGCATGATAGCTGACCCAATTTACCAGGAAAAGTGGGTAAAAATAAAATAATGTTGGCAGGAGTTTAATTTTGCACGATTTCATTAATATGCTTGTTTATGAAGGGAACATCCATCACTTTAAAAATGTGTATGTAATTATAATAATATACATTGAATTGAAAGATACATAGATGAGAGAGGTATCTATGTACTTACCACAAAGGAAAATATAATTAAAAAAAATTTTACCGAAGATAGATAGGTACATTTACTCGAAATCCTCCACGTGCTTTATTCAAATGATGTCATTCTAAATGTCACACATATACTATCACGCCCGTATTCACCGAAAGGATAGGCAGAGGTGTACTAATGTACACCCACAGTTCGCCGGTATGTTTAGGACCCATGAAATAGGGGACGAGCCTATTGGCATTAATTAGCTGGGCACACATCTTAACTCCGAGCTGTTACTGAGAATTTAATTGAAAAACCCTATAACGCTTTGCTCGCCCTAAGAATCGAACCCAAGACCTCTAGTGTAGCATCCTAAATGTCTTTTTGTTTGTTTCTTTTGACTTTTTTTTAAGACTTTAAATGTTTTTTTTATAATATACCTTTCTCTGTAATCTAAAAGTTCTTCGCCCCGTCACTTAATTCAGAAAGTACCTCAATTGGGCACATTACAGAAGAAAAACATTTTTATACATTTCACGTCACGCTAAATTATGTGATTCAATTTGAGGACAGACGTGAAGTTACGCTATCGATGAGCGTGTGCCAAAGTAATATTACCAACAGACACCTTTATTGGCTTTAGATGTGTTTTCCTAAAACGTGGTTACTCTGTTTTATCGCTTCAGGTAATTTGTTTAGTAAAACTTCAAACAGCTCTGAAGTTTGCTGTATACTTAAATTGCTTGAGCATTTTCTACTTGATGGTACCTAGAACGTTTGAAGCGACGCAGTAAAAGAACGCCTGGAAAGACTTAGGGAGGCGTTTGGCTATACATTCCCAGCGGTGGGACTGTACTAAAGTAACAACTTTTCTAAATAGACTACTTTCAAAATATCCAGGAATCCTAACAAAATCCTAAAGTTGAACCAACAAAATAAAAATACAGAGTTCGTATTTACAGAACAAACAATTAATTACCTCATAAATGAAATCACTTAAAACAACAACAAAAGAAAGTAAAGCCAATTATAAGCCGGGTCTGAATAACTTTGCAAAATTTCCTTTATTTCCGCAAAAAGAATAAGGGGATAAGATGTCAAATAAATTATTATGAATACAAACAAAACAATAATTGTATCAAATGTTTTGTTGGGAAGCATAAATATTATTTTTTAAATTAACCACTTATGAATTCTCATAGATTTATGATAAACACCAGAGAGGTAACGATAAAACTAAACTTCAAAGGAGGAAGATAAATGATAATGTTCATCGAAAACAAAGTTGCAAAACAATCGAGCAACATTGTTGCAACATTTAAATATTTTTGATGAACATGCAATATTGTTTCCCACACAAAGTTTTTGTTTTCTAACAAAAAACGATCCCCGCAACACTAAACATGTTCCTGAAACATTGTTGCAAAATCTTATGTCCCAGTAAACACATATGAAAATACAATAAGCTCACTATGTAACACTTATGTGACGTTGCCAAATTGATTTACTACAATAATTGCTTTATCTGTTGTAAATTAACAAATCCATACTAAAATAATAAATTCGAAGTATCTTTGTCTGTCTATATGTCTGTCTGCTTTCACGACCAAACCACTAAACCGATTTTGGTGAAATTTTGTATTTTGGTGGATGGATTTGAACACCAAGAAAGGACAGGCTTCTGCAATAAGCGACATTCACGTGGACGATATCGCGGGCAAAAGCTAGTAAATAATAAATAATTTATCTGGGATTATTTGTATTTGTAAATGCATGCACGATTAGTACAACAAAAAGGAAAAAATCTACGAAAACATTTGGTTTTGAAAGCAAAATTCTGATAATAACGCACATTATACGCACACAACAATGCTTCTAAAAATACAGCCATGTTATTAGAATTCAGGCCTCGTACTCAATCCCGTGACGCGTAGATTCCTACAATGCAAATATTTTGGTAGTAGGCAGAGAAAGCCTGGGAATTATCATAAAATGATAACATGCATTAAGGGCGTGAATTATTTAAACATAAATTCATCTTTATTAATAAAAATAAATGTTTTTATCTTTTCCTTCTTTTCGTTTCTAAACCACTGATTGGTGGGTTATTCTAAGTACTGGGACCAAGAAATTTGTGCTATCGCCTGGTGCTAACGCTTTTTCCTTAAATGACGATTTATGCCAAATAACTCCTACAGGAAGCCGCGTTAAGGAACTTCGTTCCAAAAAGAAAAGATCATAAAAACCGAAGTCGCAGGCAGAAGCTAGTGTCTAATAATAAACGAAGAGAACATCGGAACTGTTTTCGCCGAATGAAAATCAGCTCTAAGTGCAAGTTTTCTTCAAAATTATTTGATAACTTATGAAGAAACTAAAATGTTATAAAAATCAAGCTAAAGTTTTCTTAGCCGTGATAAACAAAAATAGAAAGGTATCTTTGACTTTAGTAAGATCATTAGGTACTTTGTCCTATAACTTTTGCCTACCACTTTGTTTGCTTTAAAACGATAAATAGGTACTTTATTTATACATCCTTAAATGAAACTCTGACATAACATACCTTCACGCTTGTATTCCCCAAAGGGTTAGGCAGAGGTGTACCACTGTACACCCATAGTTCGCCGGTATGTTTTTAGACGCCATGTAATAGGGGACGAGCCTATTGCCATTAACCGGGCACATATCCTAACTCCGTGCTGCTACTGACAATTTCACAGAAAAACTCAATAACACTTTTTGCTCGACCTGAGAATCGAACCCAAATCCTCTGAAACTCTAAGTACCGACTATTAATAAATCTTCCATCCCTGTCGCAGAACCATTACTAGTCAGTTTTAAAACGCTGTCATTAGTCAGTCATGACTTCAGTGCCTCATGTATACCACGTGTCAACAATGTCCACTCCATGGAAATTGAGCCTTCAATTTATTCTGTATGACTGTTGAACCACATCGTGACGTGACGTGCAAGAACATGACGTACGTCACGTAACATTAACCTTTAGAGCATTTATGCACCGCAGCCAGTCCAAATTCGAGAGCTGTCGGTCCGAAATAGTCGTAGAACTGTTTATACAGAACATCTAACCTCGGGCCGTTCGAATTTAAAACATTTTCAGTTTGGATTTAACTCAAATTCGGATCAGAAAACCCGATCTTAAAATGGTGTATCTAAAAATAATCTGAACGCGGCATCTATTTAAATTGTCATAAAAGAAAATCATTACTTTATTAGGACAAGAATATCTTTTAATACAATATCAAAGCAGAAAGTACAAAAGGCATCTTGACAATGACAAAGACTTACTTACATAAGGAAGTAGGTACTTTTGTAAACAAGGAAAGAGCAAATAATTTTTTTTTATACTACACACAGTCCTTTAATTTTATTTATTGAAACTTTTTGGGCATAATGTAAAACATACACTGCACAAAGGTGGACTTAATGCCTTAATTTTCGGGCCCGTGGACGGTGAGCAATGGGTAGCTCACCGTCCTTACGTTGTATAACGACAGGCCGTGTCGACGGCGCGTTCGTGTTCCACCCGCGCCACCTCAAAGAGATGTCAGCAAAGGAAGAGGCCACTGAGGGCCGATGCCTGCCGGGGCTGCGGGTTGTTCGTAAGAGATACCGCGCCCCCGGAACGCAAAGGGCACAAGAAGGAACATGAGTGGGTTTTAGTCAGCAAAAGTCTGACACTCCCTCCCGCCCCGCCCAGGGCGGGAGAAGTTATTTGATGATTTCCGAACCCCCCAAAAAAAAAAAATATGCCTTAATTTTGAAGCGTGATTTCTAATAGATCCTCACTTGCCACGCATCGCGTGATGTTATGTGGTAACATATTGTACTTCAGGTAAAATGTGGCACACATTGCATTCTATATGGTACGAACGCAGCACGGCTTTGTCATTTTACCGTGAATAACTGAATATGTTATTTTTTTACCATAATTTTCATGTTGAATGTGAAATTGAGGAAATAACATATATATCTTATTTTACTTTGTTTAATTTACGTCTCAAGCTTCCTGAAAATAATAAAAGTATAAAAGAAAATTATAAGAGAATTTTAATTAAAAGTATAACACTATCTATGGTCTAGATATACCTACTAATAAATAAAACTGAAGTGTTTAATTGTAATATCAAAACGGTTTATCTTCCTGTTTGTTCCAGATAATCTCAGAATCGGCTGGACCGATTTTGACGGGACTGTAACTGACCGATTTTTATTTTACAAAAAAAAAAAATTAACCCCCGACAAAAGAATAAACACACACACACACACGCACACAACACCACGTCGTTTTTGCGTCGGGATTTAAAAAGAATTAGGTAACGCGCAAATATCAAAACAAGTGACATTAATGCCACATTAAAGTATTTAATATCATAAATGCTAATGAAATACTTAGTACTATTAGAAATAATAGTACTTAAATCATAGAAACTAATAAAATCTACTACTACATACATAAAAAGTGAATTTATGGTTCCAAGGCCTCAACCAAGCAGCATAAATAAATTATAATGCGAGGGTATATTTGTATTGAAAAAAACTAAATAATTCCAAAGTAAGGTAGCAACACCGAGTGTTAAATCATCATTACTTCCAATTAATACGAACGAACACTGTTTCCGAAACGAGACTAAGTCATCATCATCTGCTTAGCATTTTGCCAACTATGTTGGGGTCGGCTTCCAGTCTAACCGGATGCAGCTGAATACCAGTGTTTTACTTGGAGCGACTGCCGATCTGACCTCCACAACCCAGTTACTAGGCAACACGATACCTCTTGGTGAGACTGGTTCTCAAACTTCCTGGCTTCTGACTATCCGTAACGACTGTCAAAGATCTACGAATGACAGCCGGGACCAACAGCTTTACGTGCTTTCCGAGACACGGTGGTGTCACACCACCAACTTCCAAACAAAACTAAGAAACAAGACTAAGTCATTAGGGCAAAAAAGGTAATTATAGAGAAGTACCAAGGGGCTTTAATAAGTACCAAAGTAGACACTTATCAAGTAACAGAAAGTAATGATTTTTATTATACGAGCGTATTGTATTCCACTGCAGTGCAAAGTCCTCTTTCTATTTATTTCTTTTTGAATTTAGCAACTTGAGCCCAGTCCAGAAAGAAGCCCAACTCGTCTCGTTCTCTCCTTCCGAACCGCATCACCAGTTATCGATCAAAGTGAATCAATACAAAAAACGCACCTAAATCTATACTAATAATATAAAGCTGAAGCGCTTGTTCGTTTTATTGAACGCGCTAATCTCAGAAATTACTGGTTTGAATTGAAAAAATCTTTTAGTCTTGTATAGTTCATTTATCGAGGAAGCCTATATATATATAACATCACGCTTTAACCAATAGGTGCGGATCAGTAACCAAAGGCGTAACCTAATGCGGATGAAACAACTATGCGGACAAAGTCGCAAGCGGAAGCTGGTTTATAATAATATTATAAAGGAGAAAGATTTGTTTGTTTGTTGGTAATGAATAGGCTCCGAAACTACTGGACTGATTTTTTCACCAATAGATAGCTACATTATTCCTGAGTAACATAAGCTATATAACATCACGCTACGACACACGGGAGCGGAGCAGTAAGCAAAGGCGTAACTTAACGCGGGTGAAATTAGTAACGCAGACGAAGTCACGGGCGGGTATCTAGTATCTCAAAAAGAGGTAATGGTGTTTTTCTCAAAGCAGAATGACGGCTAAAATAAATGTCTCCTTGAAAATAACAATCCCCATTTAGTGGTAGATGACCCTTAATTTCGTTTGTATCCAAAAATGTCGTTTAAACTGTTTGCCATAAGGTATGATTCATTCTGCCGGGGCTGCGGGTTGTTCGCAAGAGATACCGCGCCCCCGGAACGCAAAGGGCACAAGAAGGAACATGGGTGGGTTTCAGTCAGTAAAAGTCTGACACTCCCTCCCGCCACGCCGAGGGCGGGAGAAGTTATTTGATGATTTCCCACCCACCAAAAAAAAAGAAATGATTCATAAATGTATACATGAAATATGGTCTAGACATTGATATTTGGTCTTTATTAGATTCAAGGTTATGTGATTGATGTTAAATTTCGAATGTCAATCGATATTCTCATTATAGGTACTTATATAACGTTCTGTTTTTAAACCGTGATATTCCCATGAAAAAAAAAACTTACATTTAAAGGGCCTTGTGGACGAGGGTGTGGTTTCTCAACCGATCACGGGCAAGTACCAATGTGACTTTTTCTAATTCATTTATGTATGTACTTTCAAACTTTATCTTTGACATCGCCGGCGCTGCCGGTTGTTCGGAAGAGATACCGCGCCCCCGGAACACAAAGGACACAAGAAGAAACATGGGTGGGTTTTATTTAGTAAAAGCCTGACACTCCCTCCCTCCAGAACAAAAAATCACTACCATAGCAAACAAAAGAGCTGATAACTTTGAAACCGCTGAACCGATTTCCATCAAACAAAGCTAAGAACCTTTCAAACACAAAAAAAATAAAATCAAAATCGGTGCATGCGTTCGGGAGCTAAGATGCCACAGACAGACACACACACAGACACGTCAAACTTATAACACCCCGTCGTTATTGCGTCGGGGGTAAAAAAAAGACATCGCTGATATTGGTTAAGGAAAACATCGTGAGGAAACCTAATCTTCTAATAACTATAATATGTTCTATTATCAATCCTCCTTGAGCAAGCGTGGTGACCATGCCCGAGCCTTCCCTGTATGAGAAGAAAGCCTTATTTCATTTTAAGGCATTTGTACACGCAGCTGCATGGTGGTCGTCACTCGTCCCATGATTAGATCTCCAGTTTCCACTTGGGAATCGTTTCATTTGCAAGTCATGACGTTAAATTGGCTTCGACAGGCGTTACCTTTCACTGAGATAGACCGCACTTTTATAGGCCGAAAAAAGAAATGTGTGATTTGAGTTTTCTTTTTTGCAAAGACATAATAGGTACCTACTTACAAAAGATTTTTTATATATTTTTGCGGAATATGAATGATCTGTGCTTCTCTGCCTACCACTTTCAAGATTTAAGGCGTGATGTTATGTTTTGTGTCCATTTATCATTATGTTTTTTTTTCAGTTCGAATTTATTTCAGTACCATATGCTTAAGAACGTCGTGTTTTCACGTGAGATCGTATTCTGTTATAAGTATTTCTACTGAAATTAAATTCTGAAAATGATTCAATGACCTAATCAATGAAAAACCGCCTGTCAGCCATTAAAGCTGACTGTCAAGTCAGTTTTATATTGGAATTTATTTAATAATCAAAATTATCTACTAAAACCAGCTTATTATTGTCACACTGCCTCTTCTCGTAGAAAATAGGCACGAGGATCGAACACCATGCTTGACTAAAGTGGATTAGTGATTAAAGATTGATATTAATTGTAAATCTAGGTTTCCATCACCAATATCAGCGATGTCCAAGATGAACTTCGAAAGTACATGTGAATCTAGATGAAGAGTTGAATCTTAATCCTCCTTTATATTCTTTTCATAACATATGTATTTTATATGCACTGTATATGTATAAATATATTTTATGTATAGGATTTTATATAGTAATTTGTTCATATTTTAGTTTGTAGAAATTTTGTTATTTGTACTCGTGTATATTTCAACTTATTTCTTTTTTTAATTTTAATTGTTAAAAGTTGTTCTCTCGTACATTTATTTTTACCTACCATGTTATCTCTTCACCACCTTTGGTTGACGGGTAGAGTATGCATCCTTATGCATACTCACAAATAAGTAAAATGGCGGACTTAATGCCTTATTAAGTGCGCCATTTTACTTATTTGTTGCATAAAGTTTAAATAAAATAAATAAATCTAAAAAGTCACATTTGTATCCACATAACTATCACGACAGTTTCATTCACTCATAAAATTTTAAGTAATAAACTAATAAAAGAGATAGAACATGGTTACATCAGCTAGAGCCTAAGTTTATCAGATGTCCCGATGCATTATTAGAAATGTGAGAGTATGAAGGCTTTTTCCTAATCTAGAATGACCTATTGCATTTTGATGGTGGGAATTAATAAATGGCTGACAGTTGCGGTAAATCCTTTTGTTCAATAACGCCTACGTTAACGTTTGTGGTGGGTTTGCGTCACGGAAACGTAACCCACCCAAAATTATCGCTATCGTCGAATAATGGGCATACTAATTATCCAAAATAGAAAATAATTATAGTTTTATGTTGTTGGATTTACTCGAATCTAAAGCAATAAATGAAAAACGAATGTTCAAAAATAATTACGATGATCCACAGTGAGCGCCACGGCTACTTATTTAAATATTTATTTATATTAATAAAATAGGTATGTAACATAAAACTAAAAAGTTTCACGTATTTTAAAACAACAAAATATTTTAGCCGATATCCTTCGGAGACGGTTTTAATAAATTAATTGAATTAAAAAAACACCCTAGTACTTACCGTTACGTTTGAATTTTGTTTAAATTATTTCTCAAAAGTTTTAAAACTATATATTATTTTATATCACATCTTAACATTAAATCTAAAAAGTTAGTTTTCTTGCAATTCAAAAACTCAAACAAATTCTAATTTTCATACAACGAAGTCAGATAGCACAGAAAGTAAATTCGTCATGCAATTAACAAACTATTCATTCATTACGCGTGATTAATAAATCACAGAAAAACTACAGGAAAGAATTACTTACCCCTTTACAAAAAGTCACAGGTACACCTAATTTTCAAGGGGAATTTCGAACTTTCTAAACACACATAGACATGCTTTTCTACTTTTTTTAATAATGCTTACATAAAACACCGGGTGGATTTACTTGGGGCAATAAGTGCGAGCGAGATTTCGCTCAGCTCAGTACACGTACGGTGGTCAGAACTACCGCCAAGCCACTGGACAAAATCCCACCGCCAAAGTTGGTTCAAGTCTGAACTGCGCATGTTCCTTTCATTAACTTAAGTTGGGACTCGTACAGACCTTGTTAACTAAAAATATAGTGACAGATAACTGAAGTACACACATGGAAGTATCCTCATGTGTAAGTATAGTAAAAGCTGTTTTTTACGATTACATTTACGATATATAGGCCCGGATTAACAAACTTGTGGGATTTCTATAGAACATTTGTGGATGGGATAAGCTTCAGAGAAAGGGGATGAATGTAAATAGAATGAACACAAACTGTTTGGGAGGGTCAAATTAGTCCCATGTTTGAGTTACCGAGTTTAACGCCATAGAAAGGCATTGGTATTAGCGGAAAGTTGGAGTAACAAGCTTAGTTTGCTGTTTTGTGGTTTTCAATGCATAGTTGTGGGTAAGATTTCTGTATATCCTATGACGTCATAGTGGTAAAATTGAGAGCGTGGACCAGTTTAAAACGGTTCGAACTCTTAAGCATAAAAGCCTACCCTTCTGCAACCGAGCTAGGTCGACTTTCCGTTAGGCCAAAATATGAAATCTGTAGATCTATTTTAGAACCTATGACGTCTAGTCTAGTTCAGGGCATTTATTTATTTACTTACAACTATCATTACAGGCCTTAACCTAATGCGACAGTGTAGTTTTCATCTAACCCATAGTTAAGAGAAAATTCTAAATACTAATTACCTACCTACTAACAATATTATTTAACTTAAAAATAAAAATAACAGGCATGGTTTTTACCGTTCTTTCTGCAAGCATGACCCCACTATACCCGTCGTATGATATCCTGCTCTTTATGGCATTCCGACTTTGACAATTGAGAATTCTATTTCAAGTCTCTACGATCTATAATAGCAGAAACATAAAATGACGGAAGCGGTTCACATAAATTCGCGATAAAGTAATTAGTACAAAAGTAGTTAAATAAAGAAATTGTAAATTTGTTATAACTTTATCTCTAACTTATTTACCCGTAATTAAGGAATGTAAAACAACACAATAGAAGTTTGTTAAACTTTCCGGCCCTATACGCATTTCTGTTCATACCGTTATAATTAAATCTTCGCCAAAGTTAGCGCTTTGTCATAACTAAACTATACATTTCTCTAACAAGAATTAATTGGTAAGTACATAGTATTGACGTCGGGAGCCGCGAGATGACTCCCGGCCACCGTAGATACGGGCCTGTGGACGGTGAGCAATAGGTAGCTCACCGTCCTTACGTTTAACAGAACGACAGGCCGTGTCGACGGCGCGTTCGTGTTCCACGCGCGCCTCAAAGAGATGTCAGCATATGGAAGGGGCCACTGAGGGCCGATGTCTGCCGGGGCTGCGGGTTGTTCGCAAGAGATACCGCGCCCCCGGAACACAAAGGGCACAAGAAGGAACATGGGTAGGTTTTAGTCAGTAAAAGTCTGACACTCCCTCCAGCCCCGCCCAGGGCGGGAGAAGTTATTTGATGATTTCCCACCCACCAAAAAAAAAAAAAAAAGTACATAGTATTATCAGCACAATATGAATACTCGTACGTTAATTTTTGAAAATCGAACGAGTAACGAGGTTGTCCTAATGTATAATGAAATAGAATAAAAAAGGAAATCAACTTTATACAAACTGCTACGGGTGAAAGATTCCTTTGTAGTGTAGTCGCCATACGCCTTTCTGAGTTTTTTGAGGTGCCGACGTTGCACGCGATTGGGCCGTCTGTCGTACCAATCGCGTGCAGTGTTGGCGCCCCAAAAAACCCAGAAAACCCGAAAATTAACTTGACATTTGTGCTCACGACTTGTGGCGACTAATATACCTTTGGTTAGTATTCTCAATGCTTCGTACGTGTGGGTATTGTTGATCACCATTGTTATTTATTAGCAGGCTGGAGGCTAATGTGTTTCTACTATTTACCTTTAATGAATACGTACGTTTTACGTGTGAAAACAATTTATTATCCGTGTGCGTAATTATTGTATTTAAAAAAAAAACCATACCGTGTTTATGTCTAAAACTTTACACTTTACACAGAATTGCATTTTAATAGAAGACTGATTTTATATTTAAAAAACCTGTACCAATACAATTTACAAATAAATATTATAAATGAATGTAAACTAGAAAGAAAACAATTAGCCCAATAAGCTAGATTCCGTTAATTATTATTGAATAACTACACTATTATGTATAAGTTAATCATCGTATACTGAAAAAACAAATGACAATCGGGACTCATGAAAATCTAAAACTGACTCGTTAGCCTAGTGGTCGTAACCACGACTGCTACGCTAGAGGTCTTGGGTTCGATTCCCAGGTAGGCAGAGCAAAAAGTGTTATTGGGTTTTTCTATGAAATTCTCAGTTGCAGCTTGGAGTTAGGATTTGTGCCCGGTTGATGGCAATAAGCTCGCCCTCTACTACATGGGACCTAAACATACCGGCGAACTGTAGGTGTACATTAGTACACCTCTGCGTAACCCTTCGGGGAATACAGCCGTGATGGTATGTATGTATGAAAATCTAAAACAACTCAAATCTTCTCAATAACGGGTCCCGACTGAAAAGTTGCTAATGATGTTAATCTCGTATCTCGTTCTCAGACATCAATTTCAGTGCCCGTGCACAGACTATTGTTGGAAACGGGTAGCCTAATGATGACGTACCAGTGATTCTCAATTAAGCAGAACGACACAACACGGACCTATTAACTACACACTGCCGAGCAAAGGGCCTTACGCCTCTGAAATCCAACTGTAATTGACTTAATTGCCACACCCGAAGCGTTACCCGTCTGTCAAAAAAACCGGATCACGTTTCATTGAGGTATTTTTTAATGGATGTTTGTCAACTGTATGTGTTACCGATTGAATTGATCTTTACTTTGATTTATTTGAATATGTGATTTACCTTCGTATGTGGAAAAATCAAATTAAGTTTCCTGGTAAAATAATCAATTTGATAAATAAACTGTAAACACACAACTTAAATGAACCAAACAACGTCAAAATTGCCCTAATTTTTGATCTAATGATAATAATTTTGGATATTTAACTCTGATTTATTTTAAATCCTACTAATATTATAAATGCGAAAGTTTACGAGGATGGATGGCTAGATGGATGGACGGATGTCTGTTACTCTTTCACGCTTAAACGGCTGAACGGATCTGGATGAAATTTGGCACTGAGATAGATAGTAGTGTGGAAACTTTTTATCCTAAAACTGTACGGTTCCCGTTAATATATCAAACTTGACGCTGACGAAGTCGCGGGCAGAAGCTGGCTTATTCTAAACATAGGTTGAACACTGTTATTGCTGGAATACAACACATACAAGCATTATTGAATAATTTATTGGTTGACGTAATTAATTAATTGCTTGTAAGATTGTAGATTGGCTGGTTTTAGTAGACCTAAACTCAATTATTCTTTCAAATACATTGAAATAAACTTTCCCGACTGTGTAACTTTCAACTCTTCATTATGGCACTCAAGATAATTACTTTCAGGTTTTATTAGGTACTATCTAAACTACTTCTAAGTACTTACTACTTCTACTCTACCCAGTTTTCAAAGTAACAGTACCTAACTATAAGTACATACTATGTATATGGCATGTTATGTAGACCAAACTCAAGGATTCTGTTCCCCACATTCGCCTCAACCTAGCGTCGTAGGATTAAACGCCGCTTTGATGCATAAGTACGTACTTAAGTAGTGGACGGGTAAGCTATCGCTTTAAGCACTATTATAGTAACTTAACTCAGTGATACATCTAACCCTAGTTATTCAAACATAAATTATTAATGTGAAAAATTTTCAAAACTCATAAACTACTGATTAGTTGTTGATAAGCCAGTCTAACTAACTAGTAGTATCATAGTAGTTTTCTTAAATTTTTTATATACCACCATACCATCACACCCGTATTCCCCGAAGGGTTACGCAGAGGTGGACCAGTGCACGCCCACAGTTCGCCGAAATGTTTAGGTCCCATGTAACAGGGAGCGAGCCTATTGCCATTAACGGGCACAAATCCCAACTCAAAGCTGCTATTGAGAATTTCATAGAAAAACCCAATAACACTTTTTTGTTCGACCTGGGGAATCGAACCCAAGATCTCTGGCGGAGCAGTGGTGCTTACTAGGCTAACGAGGATTTGATGATTCAAATGACTTCATCCGCTCTGAGTTTCTGACTCTTACTGACTAAAATCCATCCGTGTTCCTCTTAATGCCCTTTGCGCACCAGGGCCGCGGTAGCTTTCGAACAAATTCCGTAACCCTGGCAATCACAGTACTTTACGAGCGCTTGACAATTTGTTAGATTTTTTTTTTGTTAGAATAATCGCTGGTACGGGGAGGCATAAATTTATTTAATGATGTTACTAACGTTGTAAAAATATGTGGCTTAGGTCGTAAAATTGCGGGCTTGTGGACGGTGAGCAATGGGTAGCTCACCGTCCGTACGTTGCATAACAACAGGCCGTATCGATGGCGCGTTCGTGTTCCACGCGCGCCTCAAAGAGATGTCAGCGAATGGGGGGGGCCAGTCAGGACCGATGCCTGCCGGGACCGCGGGTTGATCGAAAAAGATACCGCGCCCCGGAACGCAAAAGGCACAAGAAGGAACATGGATGGGTTTTAGTTAGTAAAAGTCTGACACTGAAGGGCGAGGGAAACCATTTGATGATTTCTCATCCGAAAAATAAAATGATAATAAAAGAGGTCGGAAAATTGTATTAATGTCTCAAGGCTATATAATATTGCTGCGGGTTGTTCGTAAGAGATCCCGCGCAAAGGAACGCAAAGGGCACAAGAAGAAACATGGGTGGGTTTTAGTCAGTAAAAGTCTGACACTCCCTCCCGCCCCACCCAGGACGGGAGAAGTTATTTGATGATTTCCCACCCCCCCAAAAAAAAAGGCTATATAATATTAAGTGTGGTGATCAAGACGGGTCATTCTTCTCTGTATGAGAAGGTCTTTGCCCTTTAGTAAATCGTTTAGGTATACAAGAATTCAGACGTAAGAATAAAGTAACACAAACGTAAGAACTTTGTTCTGTTTATAGAAGGTATCTTTAAAAACACGAAAACTAGAAGCCGGAAATACATTTTAGACATCAAGTCAATGGAGTCTCTTAAAAATATTATACGGACGAAAAAAAAAAACAGTTTTTCCAAACATTTTAAACTTGTGCACTTTTTTTTTAAACGAAAAATGTTAACCTTAAATGTTTTAGAATCCTGTATTGAATCAAAGTCAAAGCATTTATTTCAAAAAGATCATTTATAGGCACATTAGAATTGTCAAGAAGTTACCTCCATAGAAAGTTGAAGCTAGTTGAATTCTTGACGAATGTTTTCGTTACGATGTCTGTTCTGTCTGATATAAAATGTAGTTAATTTTAAATTACTTTTAATTTTTTTAAGTTTATTGGGATATCGTGATGGCCCAGTGGTTACGGCTCATGCCTCTCATGTATATGAGATTGCAGGTTCGATACCGGGCAAGTACCAATGATTTATTTATTTATTAAATTTTATGCACATAATGAAAAAAATACACTGTACAAAGGCTTAGACTTAATGCCTTAAGCATTTTCAACCAGTCTACCTTAGGGTAATGCAGAGACAAAACATAGTAGGTGCAAACAACAAAAAATATACAGGAAAAGAATATATTTTAATAATAAATACATATGTATATACATACACAGTAGAAAAGAATAAAATACATAGTTAGAGAAATAATAAATAAATTAATTGCGAGGCGAGTCTGTCAACCTCATAAGCAAATGTTCACGAGCTTTTACTTTGAATGTGAACCGACTGGTGACCAATGATACTTTTTCAATAACTTTTTCAAGTGCTTTCTTAGTTTATCTTGTATATCTCTGACATAGGTGAAGGAAAAATAGCGTAACGAAACTTGAACTTATCATGAATATAAATCGTTAAATTTTCCGCCTAGAGCAAGCGTGGTGATCAATGCTGTTCTTCTCTCTCTTCTTTCTCTCTCAATGCAAGTCTCTGTATGAAAAGAGGCCTTTGCCCTGCAGCGGGACAATAATAGGTTGATATTATTATTTTATTACTACGTTCCATGTTCTAGATTCCTCCATAAAGACAAAAGAAGCAATTCCACATAAAACGTAAGCAACAAATCCGTTTAATAGCTACGAATAAACATGAGTAATTAAACGACGCTCTTACAATCAATTAATATCCGACCTCCTTCGGAACGCGACATTGAGACTGCGAACATTTTAATGAGTACTAAAACTCAAGTTGTAAGACAAAATAAGATCACACGAAATCTAATGAAGCAGCCTTTTAATGCTAGTGGAAGCAAATGTCAGTAAAATGAATACCAAGAACCGAGCTACCTGCAATATATCTACGAGTAAATAAAATTACCTTTTAATTACAGCCCTCTCTAAGAGTTATAGATGAAGATCCGAGTGTCCCCAGAGCTACGTCATTTAAAGAGGAATTTATGGAGGAACGCGCGTTTTTGGGATCAGTGCGGCCGAAGGGTGATGGAACCCACCCAGTGAAAGAATGCTTTGGGCGACCCCCATGTCCAAGCCAAAGGTAGTTGAAGGACATTGTTCGGGTTTTAGTTGGTAGAAATCCAACATCAGCCACGAGAATTAATCTAGGAAAAAAAAATAGGTACATTCATGGAGTAGTCAGTACATCATTGCTACCATACAACTCTTATTATGGTATTACGTATGAAATTTACCGTACTTTCAAATGTAACTGCTGGTTTTCAATTTTAAATTCAAATCATTTGTTTCAATTAGATCATTAAAAGTCACTTTTGAACGTCAATTAAAAGGTAAAAAAAAAACCAATAGGTATTGAATCTAGTTGCCCATTCCAAAAAGTAGTTTCACATGGAGAAGAAAGGGTAAGAAGCTCCATACATAATCTTTTAAAAATGTATTACAATAAGTTATACAGTTATATTAATTTTATAACACATTTTTGAAAATGTGTTACAGGATATAGTTAAAAATCAATATACGTCATAAATATAAGGTCAAATACTTTCTGTGGGCCATAACTTCAGCTAGGCCGATTTAAAGTTCCAACTTTTAAAGAGTCCTTCCAAAGTTATGGCCCCGGAAAATTGTCTGGCTCATCATCATCTGCTTAGCCTTTTCCTAACTATGTTGCAACGGATTTACGTGCTTTTCGAGGCACGGGGGTGTCACACCACCAAGTTCCAAACTCCGGGCTGCTACTGAGCAAATCCTAATGGAAAGGCCCAATAAAACTTTTTGCCCGACCTGGGAATCGAACCGACCCCACGCTCATCAGTCGCGCTTGCGACCACGAGACCAACGGGGCAGTTACTGGCTATTATGAAAAATAATCTTGTAAAACATAGGTATATAAAAGCCAGCCTACCTGTTACCCCTTCAAAATAATGTAGCCATGCTAAAATCACGTATAGAAATCATTTGTGACATTTGTGCTCACGATTCGATTTCGGTTGGCCGACGCTGCACGCGATTGGTCCGTTAGTCGGACCGATCGCGTGCAGCGTCGGCGCCCCAAAAAACCCCGAAAAGACCCCAAAAACCGAAAAATTAACTTGACATTTTGTGCTCACGACTTGTGGCGACTAATATATCTGGTCTGTTGACTTTGGGATCTTAGACCATCAGAGAGTGCTGTAATTAAATACAGAAGTAGCATCTTAATGTTATTTGGTGAGTACGAAACAGACCAGTATTGATCAATTACGAGTAATTACGTTTCAGATTAAGACATTAATATGGCACAAAGGAAATCTACGAAATTGGGAAAACCTTTGGATTATTTTATTAATTAGCTTTGGTACTTGTCGTACTTGAAAAACGATAAATAAAGTGCATTGCAAATATAAATATGACAAAAATATATTTACTTAATAGCGTTTTCATTTTTTTATGCATGTACCATCGCGGTAATTGCGGTGAATTAGTTTTCACCTTTATGACCTTAGTAATAAGGTTGAAAGGTGGTCAACCACTTCCTTGGTTGTACATAATTCATGCAGTTACCTGGCTACTGAGGAGAACCTAAAGGTTCCTATCTAACCTAAATTACGTGATGAAGGCGTAAACTTGTAATTAACATCGTATTTATTTTGTAATTGGACATAATTATTAGGAAAAACACAAAATTAAAAAAGTTAAGTAACCCCCGATAGAAATAACTTTAAAACCGATTTCCATCAAACAAGGCTAAGACAATGACGACTAATAATTAACCTTTCAAACAAAATCAGTTCATGCGTTCGGGAGCTATGATGCCACAGACAGACACACACACATACACAGACACGTCAAACTTATAACACCCAGTCGTTTTTGCGTCAGGGGTTAAAATACACTATACAAGCACCTGATTATTAAGCTAATAATAAGGAGGTTATCAGAATCTAGGATCATAAAAAACTTAAATAATGATGCTAAAAATAACTCACAACTTATATTTAGTATCAATCATCGAATAAATTATTCAGGCGATATCTATTGTTATGGTTTATAAACAAGTTATTATTTTTACACCTACCTACTTTTAAGGCTTATTGAAATGTCACACTAATGACTGTGTTAGGCCCGGTCTACACCAAAGCGGAGAGAATATTATGTCTTGTATAGACACAGCAAGCTATCCCAAACTGTAAAATTTTACTGCTGAGAGAGCGCAATACAGCAATATAGTACACTTTCAGTTGTCACCGAGACTTCTCTCTCTGTCTCTCTTCGGTCTCTTCTCCTCTTCAATTTGATGAAGTCAAGGCCTTATGAAAACTATACGGATACCTTAAAAATTTGAATAACCATTATCGCGCTGATTTCTTATGTTATAACACACACACCATGACGCCTTTATTCCCTGAAGGGTTAGACAGAGGTGTGCCAATGTACACCCACAGTTCTCCGATATGTTTGTTAAGACCCATGTAATAGGGGGCATGTTATTAACCTAACCCCTAAACCCTATTAAAACTAAAAACTGAAATACGTACTTACACTAGATTTCAGCTGAAAATGGACTTTAATATTCAGATTTTCCAACAAGAACCGCTTACAAAATGGAATTTAAATTCATACAAAGTCGACGCTTACTTAGTTCTATATAACGTTCAGTTTGTTAAGAATATGCTTTCACGAGATTAGATAATAAGCTAGCCGGCTAAAGTGGAAGTAATGGCTTCTTCGTAATCCGCGACCTTCAGTGTAAAGAAGGTAGCTATTACGTGTTAAAAGAAAGTATTTAACTATATGAAAAGACTAACTAGTAACTGCCTCGGTAGCCTAGTGGTCCTAAGCGCGACTGCTACGCAAGAGGTCTTGGGTTCGATTCCAAGTCGAGCAAAGAAGTGTTATTTGGGATTCTCTATAAAATTCTCAGTAGCAGCTCAGAGTTAGGATTTGTGCCCGGTTAATGGCAATAGGCTCGCCCCCTATTACATGGGACCTAAACATACCGGCGAACTGCGGGTGTACAATGTTACACCTCTGCCTAACCCTTCGGGGAAGACAGGCGCGATGGTATGTGTTAACTATATGAAAGTAAATATATGAAACGCAAAAACGATGGGTTGTTATAAGTTTGACGTGTCTGTGTGGGTGTGTGTATGTGTGTGTCTGTGGCATTGTAGCTCCCGTACGCATGAACCGATTTTGATATTTTTTTTGTTTGAAAGGTGAATTAGTCGGGCGCGTTTTTAGCTAACACATATAACATACCATCACGCCTGTATTCCCCGGAGGGTTAGGCAGAGGTGTACCAATGTACACCCATAGTTCGCCGCTATGTTTTAAGTCCCATGTAATAGGGGGCGAGCCTATTGCCATTAACCGGGCACAAATCTTAACTCCGAGCTGCTACTGAGAATTTCATAGAAAAACCCAATAACACTTTTTGCTCGACCTGGGAATCTCACCCAAGACCTCTAGCGTAGCAGTCGCACTTAGCACCACTAGGCTACCGAGGCAGTCAGAGCAGTCAGAGTTCTTAGCTAGGTTTGATAAAAATCGGTTCAACAGTTTCACAGTTATCAGCTCTTGTGTTAGTTGCGTTAGGGATTTTTATTCTATTTTCTGTGGTTATTTAAAATCTTAATATTGTGTTTTCACTTTTGTATGGATAACTTTCGTAAGAAAAAAGAAATTGTGTAAATTAGTTGGTACATCCTTCAATGTCAATATTTACATACGATACACGTGTATCGAATCGATTTTCACGTAAACTAAGCGAAATGTCCGTCAGTAAAAACCTTGATCATACTTAGTTACTGTGGCGTACTTTTTGTGAATAAACGATGCAAGTGATGGTCCTAAAACAAATATGATTCAATGACATAAGAGTGATGCTTATATATTATTGGTTTAGTATCTACTAGTGACTTACTTACATTATAAATAAGAAACACAAAACTATTTTCATCAATAAACCCCATATCTGTAATCTGCTCGACAATTCCAGCATTGGTAAAATCTTAAGACACACACACACCGCACGTTGGTCGTACCAAAACTGATTGTTTCGATCAGTCATATTCCAATTTTAAATTGTTTTTTATTTATTTATGGCGTCAGTGATTGTTATGTTCTAATTTTGAATTTTATTGTGCCTTATGCATGTACACTTGTACATCTACTTATTAAGAAGTGTCTACATATTTTCAGTCTTACATAATATTGTTATTGGAAAAAATTACTTTGAGATATTGCTCAGTAAAAAACGAAATTCAAGAAAAGTGAAATGAATAATTAAACACTCAAGAATAAAATTTTCATAAAATATACGAGAACTTGTGTAGTAATAAACTTTTTTAAAAGTCTCTTTGCGGGGTGACGCTATTTACAAAGAACATGAAAAAAGTGTGAGAGTAAAAAAAGCTTTATATCAAGACTAGCTGATGCCCGCGACTTCGTTCGCGTTCACTATTTTATTGGTTTTTATTTTGTTTTCGCATACCCTTCTTTTTTTTAATTAAAGTTAGCTTAAGTTACTTCTTATAACATCAGCTATCTATACATCCCCTATTTTATCCCCTTAGGGGTGGAATTTATCAAAATCCTTTCTTAGGGGATGCCTACGTCATAGTAGCTTTATGCATGCAGAGTCTCAGCCCGATCGGATTAAAATTGACAAAGTTTCATACAAACTTTCATCCCCTATTTTATCCCCTTGGGGGTAGAATTGATCCAAATACTTTCTTAGCGGATGCATACATCATAACATCTACCTGCATGCCAAGTTTCAGCCCGATCCGTTCAGTGGTTTGGGCTGTGCGTTGATAGATCACTGTCAGTCAGTCAGTCACCTTTGAGTTATATATATTTAGAGACAAGAGTAACTGCCTCGGTAGTCTAGTGGTCCTAAGCGCGACTGCTACGCTAGAGGTCTTGTGTTCGATTCCCAGGTCGAGCAAAAAGTGTTATTGGGTTCTTTTATGAATTTCTCAGTAGCAGCTCGAAGTTAGGATTTGTGCCCGGTTAATGGCAATAGGCTCGCCCCCTATTACATGGGACCTAAACATACCGGCGAACTGTGGGAGTAATTTGGTACACCTCTGCCTAACCCTCCGGGGAATACAGGCGTGATGGTATGTGATGGTAGACTAGAGTAGTAGAGTGTATTATTAATATACTAATTACGAAAAGAAAAATCAAAAAGGTTTATAATATGGCTAAAATATACATACCTAAAGAAAATTATTGATGAACTGATACTATGTTCTATTAGACCACGGCAATACAAAAATAGGACTAGATCAGTCAAATCATGAAAATTTTTAGCTAATTCCGTTCAGCCCTTTAAGCGTGAAAGAGTAACAAACATCTATCCTCACAAACTTTCGCGTTTATACTCGAATTATTACAATACAAAGTTAGTTGTAACCTTTCTATAACAGAGCTTTTAAGTTATCAAGTACTGCCTACAAAAAAAAAGTAATTTCGTAAACACTTACGTATGAATACCTACTTCTTAAGTACTTTTTCAACAAATTCTCTACGTGACAAAACATCAGATTTATCCTAATCTTTTAAGGCAACGATTAGGCCCCTACGCAACATCTGTATCTGAAAGAATTGCTATTATCTCACTGAGAACGACCTTTATCCAGCTCTCTCAGTTATCAGCCGATCAATCTTTGCAAACGATCCTTTTGTGGAAGACGAGTCCCGTTTTTTATTTCGCAGTCATTTGATACTTTCAATGTTAGCAATTTTACGGTGGCCTTCTTTCAGGAATTTCGAAGCTTTTTGCTCAATGTTGTTTTTAGTTGTAGCAATAATTTTAGATATTTGAACGTTCTACATACCGCAAAAGCGGGTTACTTTAGCCCTACATGGAGAAACTTTGGCTCAAAACGAAGAAGCGTTTGAACTTCTCATCTCTTGAAGAATTACAATCAAAGTCGAAGCATTTATCTCAATTAGACCATTTACAGGCACTTTTGAATTGTCAAGAAGTTACCCATACAAAAAGTAGAAGCTCCAAGATCAAGCGAGAAACAATTTGCAAAGAGTGTCCATGGGACACTCTTTGCAAATAGTTTTTTTACAAAATCTTGGTTACAATATTATTGTTGCTTCTTTAAGTGAAAATAATGGAAGTGAATAAAAAAAGAAACAATAAAAATTATGATAATAATAAAGTACTTAAGTACTTAAGCAGTCAAGAGATGATCAATACCAACTGACAGCGCCCGTTTACGAACATGACGCTTGGATCAGCACCACTTAGCTCAACCATCATGAAGGAAACCAAATGCTCCAAGTCACGTGCCACCATCAGCGAGACATTTAAGTCAGCATGACAATGCTCTCAACCACCATGCTTGTTGTATCCAACACATAATAACAGAAAAAGTAATATAAGTAACTGAAACAAAAAATAATTGAAACAAGGTTTTTGACATTCAAGAGGCGTGAAGTTGCTCTCAAACTCGTATTCCGTGTTGAACCAAAGCTTAACTTTGTCTAAACACTCATCAAATTCCATTTCAATTCGATTTTTAAATATTTTTTTTGCATTAAGCAGTTTTTAACCCCATCTCAGAATGTGAGCACGCTATTTTAATACGAATACAGGTAATTGATAAAGGGCCTGTAGACGGTGAGCAATGGGTAGCTCACCGTCCGTACGTTGCATAACGACAGGCAGGGTCGAGGGTGTTCGTGTTCCATGCGCGCCTCAAAGAGATGTCAGCAAATCAAAGAGGCCACTCAGGGCCGATGCCTACCTGGGCCGTGGGTGGTTCGAAAGAAATACTGCGCCCCCGGAACGCAAAGGGCACAAGAAAGAATATGGACGGGTTTTACTCAGTAAAAGTCTGACACTCCCTGCAGCCCCGCCCAGGGGGGAGTCATTTGATGATTTCTCATTTATTAATAAAAGCCTTTCTTTCCATTATGGTATAAAAGTTGGAGCCCAACACACATACAATTAAACATAGTATTTCGGACACAAGTAAAATAATCACAGTATTTAGAAAACTATTAGATACTCCATTAGAAAATATGACTTCTTTTAACAATGGAACCACTAACTTGCAACAAATATCATTCATTTGTTTTTTTTCCTTTATTCGGGTCTCACTTCGTATTCTGTACCTTTTCCTCAAAAACATCCAATTTCTTTCCTAATAGCGAGAAAAACTCGTGCACATAAAATATTTGTTTCAAAGTACCAATGGAACCTTTGAAACGCATTCCCAACTCGATAGCAGCTATTAAACCTTTGTATTGGGTTATCGATTTACTTGGAGCATGTGAGTAGCCTTATAATGTCTTGTGGCTAAGTTTGGCGAAACTTGAATGGTTTGAACAGGATCTAGGGTTCAAGAGAAACTTATTATCTGGTGTAAATTGTACATGCTTAGACAGCCGAACAATATCCGTAAATATTGTTGCAGCTAAATTGGTATGTGCATAATAATTGATGTATATTTTTGCCCTGTAGGTTCAGAATTTTCAATTCAGGAGTAGGTAAAAATGCAGATAGAATTTTGAATACCTCTATTGTTTAAATTGAGGGTTATGTCAGTCTCATAATGACTAAAATCGAACGGTTTCTCCTGCAACCATGAGACTGGGAGGCGGTATTCGCTTGACGTATGATCCATTCCCCGGCTGGTATAACCGCCATTGGCGACTGCATATTCCCCTAGAGAGGCGAGCATGGTAATGTGCGCCACCATAACATCGTTGATGGCTCAAATAGATAATAATAGTAGTTAAATGCAAATAACGTTAAAATATTTTCATTATTACCACGCCCATGTTGCCATGAATGCACTTTCTGAAAAAAACCTCTTGAACCAAAACATCAAACAGATACATTCGCATTAATATTCTCGGTAAGTACTTCTTATTTACTTAAAGCACCCGATCTAATAGATCAGACGTGTCTATACCTAAGTAACTACCACTCTCCTGTAACAAACAGTACTTAAACATTTCTCACAAGAAGACCCAAATTGCAACGGCAAAAGTTGGTAATGGTCCCCCGAGGTGAGACAAAACCATACCTACAAGTTCGTACTGAAAGCATGACTATTACAGAATCACCCTATACGGAGTAATTAAACTAGATGTTCTATGATTTGACTGTATCTAATTCACAGTTCAAATTAAACCGCCTCGCTATTGTTTGAAGGAAATTAGATAAACTAACCAAGCTTTGTTTGGCTTTTGGTGAATTAAATGATTTTGATGTAGGTACAGTTTATAATTATTATTTGCATAATATGACGCAGAATGTATAATTATATCAACTGTGTTGGGGTCTCCTTCCAGTCTAACCGACAAACTATCTGATTTCCACAACCCAGTAACTGAACAACGAGACACCTTGGTAAGACTGTTTGTCAAACTTTCGGGGTTCTTAGTACCCATCACGAATGTCAAAGATTTGCGAATGACAGCTGGGCCTAGCGGCTTTAGGTGCTTTCCGACACACGAGGGTATCACACCATCCACTACTAAATTCCGGGCTGCTACAGAAAAAATCACATACACATACACATACCATCAGGCCTGTATTTCTCGAAGGGTTAGGCAGAGGTGTACCAATAAACACCCACAATTTGCCGGTATATTTTAAATCCCATGTAATAGGGGGCGAGCTTATTACCATTAACCGGTCACAAATCCTAACTCCGAGTTGCTACTGAGAATTTCATCCAAAAACCCAATAACACTTTTTGCTCGACCTGGGAATTGAACCCAAGACCTCTTGCGTAGCAGTCACACTTAGGTCCACTATGCTAACGAATCAGTTAAAGGCAGAGAAATTCCCAATGGAAAAACCTAACAACACTGGTCACGAAATCAACGGAGCAGTCCCATCCATAATGCTAGATGTGATATCATTTAATCTTAATGAACCTGTAGGTTTGGCTCTAATAGCACATGCAAAATATGTTTTGAAAAAACAGCAGTACTTATAATACATTTCTAAAAACAGACTCTCTCTTTTGTTCATTATTTTATAATAATCCTTGAATTACTCAGATTCTCCGCTCCTGTTATAACAAAAAGATCCTAAGGTAATTTATTTTTTTACTGTTGGTAATCTCTAATCGCTGTAGTATCAAGGGTATTATTCCACCATTTTTCGGTCGACGATTATCTAGGATAATTTGTAGTAGGTAGTCGTAATCCTTTTTCAATCTAGTAAATTATTTCTAAAGGTAATTTGTTAGTTTTATTGGGTTCGTAGATTATGAATAACCAAGTCGCATCAATTAATAACCTGGGTATTATAACATCATTATAATATTACTTAAGTAAATAATAAATATTGTAATTATAATATTTTTAGTTAGTTTAAAGGGTGTAGAAATATTTAACGAAGCCCAAAATTACATGTTGTTACCAATCATTACAATATTTTTTTATTTCTGGACCATACCTAGGAACCTTCTGATTACAGAGATATTGAAGCAAAGTGTTATTGGGTTTTGTTAAAATTCTCAGTAGCAGCTCGTAGTTTGGATTTCTGCCCGGTTAATGGGAATAGGCACGTCCCCTATTACCACCATCATCATCATACCATCACGCCTGTATTCCCCGAAGGGTTAGGCAGAGGTGTAACAATGTACACCCACAGTTCGCCGGTATGTTTTAGGTCCCATGTAATAGGGGGCGAGCCTAATGCCATTAACCGGGCACAAATCCTAACTCCGAGCTGCTACTGAGAATTTCATAGAAAAACCCAATAACATTTATCTCGGCCTGGGAATCGAACACAAGACCGCTAGCGTACTAGCCACACTTAGGACCACTAGGCTAACGAAGTTGTTGTATTCGAGTTCGTCGATTTCAAGATCCTACTATGTCTGTTTGTTTTTCAATAACGGAAATGTCTAATATTTTCACCACAGGCGAAATCTTTTCGGTCGACGGAAGCCAACCCGCAAAATGTCACATAATATTTAACGTTGTTTTAGACCCTGAAACATTACTGCCCAAATAACTCGCTATGCGTAGGCGTATATGCCTAAACCCAAGTTTTGTATGAATTGTACAAATAATTTTGAGCTATTGCGAACTTTGGAGATTATGCGAACCATTTATTTTTGCACTCTCGTGGAATTTTTAAGTGCCGACAACGTGGGATGTTTTAATTAATTTACGACGTTTCAGAAATATCTTTCGTACGTAAGTATTAATGCAGAGAGGTAGCAATGCCGGGTTTAGTCTTAACTTAGTTCAGCTCTTCCTATTTGAGTTAATGCTGTTGTAAATTTTGAACCCCCGACGCAAAAACGACGGGGTATTACAACTTTGACGTGTCTGTGTGTGTGTCTGTCTGTGGCACCGTCGCTCCCGAACGCATGAACCGATTTTGATTTTGTTTTTTGTGTTTGAAAGGGAAATTAGTCGGGAGTGTTCTTAGTTATGTTTGATAGAAATCGGTTGAGTGGTGTCAAAGTTATCAGCTGTTTTGTTAGCTACGATGGTGATTTTTTCTTCTGTCGAGGGTTACCTATTTTTTTTTATTTTTATCGTTGATGCTGTTGTAAATTTTCTTAAGTAGTTACGTTAGTTACGTAAGTTTGACAAATAGATGGGCGAGTCACTACGTTTGTGCGACAGAACTTAACCGTGACGCACAATAATGACGAATGCATGCTTGTGTTGTTCTAGATGCCTTATGTTCAATTTCTAGGTCAAGTGTTATTAGATTTTTCTATTTACTTCTCAGTAACAGCTCGATGTTAGGATTTATGCCCGGCTAATGGCAATAGGCTCGCCCCCTATTACATGAGACCTAAACATACCGGCGAACTGTGGGTGTCCATTGGTACACCTCTGCCTAACCCTTCGAGGAATACATGCCTCATGGTATGTATTTTAAATATTGAGTAAATAGGTGGCATAAGACGTATTTGCGATTAAGTAAAAATTGAAAAACTTTACGACCGAAGCTGATCTTATAAAAGCTCTAAGTAGATTTTTATCACGACCATAACAATATTCAATACATTATTGACCTATAAAGAAACTCATGAAACGTGTGAGAGGTTTCCAATTTTTTAGTAGCTTGTTACTTACCGACACTTTTACCTTTCATTTTTACACTATACAGAGCCCAAGTCGCCACGTCTTATAGAACATTTTAGAAACTTATTTTCATAGGCTTCTCAAACTTCCTCTATGTACGCTCTACGATTTTTTTATAATTTAAAAGGTAGTCGTTTTTTTTTTTAGTTTCCGAAACTCTTACCTCATTTTAGATTTCGTTCATTATCACATTTTATGTTGCATTTTTAAAAAGATATTTTTTTTTATTATATGCCTTGAGTATTATGTTTCTGTTGCCTGTGAACGGTAAAAAAAAACACCTGACTAATCATCCTTAGAAGTGACTAAAACTTAGTTCAAAGGGGACAATGGGAACGTTGCATCACCAATAACTATTTATGTATTAGTAACGCAACCATTGTGCACATATTGTTTTCTCAACAATGCCCAGGAATATTTTCTTGAACAAAGCTCCCTTGCATTGAAAACCAGCTTGTATTTTATTAAACAAGGTAAGTAAATTCCGATTAAAAATCTACCTACACTTATTAAGCCATTTTCATCACACACGCTCACGCGCTTGCTCGCCCACCCACATTTTCTACAGTAAGTACGTCATAATTCACAACTCCTAACGGACAATACTCACAGTGATGCTTTTTTTCCATAATACATAAGTATGTAACTGTCTCATTAGCCTAGTGGTCCTAAGCGTGACTGCTACGCTAGAGGTCTTGGGTTCGATTCGCGGTCGAGCAAAAAGTTTTATTGAGTTTTGCTATGAAATTCTCAGTAGCAGATCGGAGTCAGGATTTGTGTCCGGTCAATGGCAATAGAGTCGCCCCCTATTACATGGGACCTAAACATACCGGCGAACTGTGGGTGTACATTGTTACACCTTTGCCTAATCCTTCGGGGAATACAGGCATGGTGGTATGTATGTACGTATGTATAAGTATGAATATATCACATTGATTTAAAAACCAATTAATTATTTTATAAGAGATCTCAACGTAATAAATAATCCTAATCAATAGTCAGTGTTATCTCCTCTCACAGAAGCTGTTTATTTCGATTATTTTTCCTTTTTTGTCAAACGAATTAAAAAGTTTTCTATTCTTTTGACATTAGGTCTGTCTTAAAGTCTGAAGTGCTGGCCGATTAATTTCTGATAAGAAAATGGTATCTACGATCCAACAAGTAAATATTATTTTCTTCAACATAATTTCAACAAGTCATGCTCACCATACAGTAATAGGTACATACTATTGACATACTTTGATTTAAAATAGGTTATAAATGTTCTATATTTAAGTGAGTTTAAGATTTAATAGTCACTATGACTACTACATTTAAGTGTACCGGGTAATAAAACTGGATGAGTAATAGCTTCGGGAAGAAATTTGATTAATTGGTTTCCATGCGACATCACTACACTAAAAGGAACGCACTTAAAATTAAATCTAAAGGAATTTTTTTTTAATTATCAGCTTTTGCCCGCGACTTCGTCCGAGTCAAATTTGATATATTATCCCACGGGAACCGTAAATTTTTCCGGAATTAAAAGTATCCTACATGTTATTCCACACTACAATCTATGTGAATGCCAAATTTCATCGTCGTTTAAACGTGAATTAGTACCAAACATCCATCCATCCATCCATTGATCCTCAAAAACTTTCGCATTTATAATATTACGAGCTTCTACTCGCGACGGCGTTCCGCGTAATTTTTCCCCCGCATTAGGTTACGTCTTTGGTTACTGGTACGAACCTGTTGGCCACAGCTTGATATTATAAAGCCTATAGCCCTCCTCTATAGATTAACTATTCAACACAAACATAATTTTTAAATTCGAACGAGTAGTTCCTGAGATTAGCGCGTTCAACCAACCAAACAAATAAACAAACTATTTAGCTTTAAAATATTATAGGTTAGGACAAAACGTTTAAAATCTAGTCTTAATCTCATCTCGGTAACAATCAATGTCGCAAAATTGTCAAAAATATAAGTAATATAAATGAATGTATAAAAGATTGTAACTGACATTAAAATGCGAACCTTCCACAAAGTTAATAGAATTGCTCTCCTGGAATTATATTCCTGTAATTGCACTGGCACCCGGAGTAACCTTTCAAACCAGTAGAGTACATTTCAAAGTTTTATTCTGTCATCTAAACGTGAAAAAATAGGACAAGAGGGCCCAACACGAACGTGTTGGATAAACGTAATGATTTTTTAATCAGAAATACCTATTTTGCATCTTATGGTTGTTTATTTTGAAGGCTTTATTAATACCATTGCTAAATATTAAATATTAAATTTTCTTGTACGATATTAAACCAATATGCTATGGATTTTTTTTTTGGGGATGGGAGATCATTAAATAACTTCTCCCGCCCTTAGTGTCAGACTTTTACTTACTAAAACCCACCCATGTTCCTTCTTGTGCGCGGTATCTCTTACGAACAACCCGCAGCCGATATGCTATGGATAGATAGTTGTATTTTTAAGTCCAAAATTTATTTACCTCGAATACTTTTACGTTAGTCTCGCGGAAGGCCTACAGGAAAAGGAGGCATAAAAACATAGAATAATAACGATTCCCGTAGTTAAAATTACGATTTGTAGTCAACTTTTTCTCATTCCTTATCTGTCACGACCACGCCACCGGCATTGTTATGACAATGAAAATAATGACAATAAACAAATCGTAAAAAACGTTTTGTGAAATATTTTATTTCCTCCCTACAGTTTATTGCTATTGACAGACTTTGACAACAGTAGGATAATAGAATATAGGACGCATGCGTTACGTGACTTTGTATTTGATTTGTAACTCATCAATAAGATTTTATTCCGTTGAACATTTGAACGTACCAAAAATGAGATGTTTATTTCTTTGTTATTAAAACTATTTAATAACAAAGTGAAACGCCCTAGAAAGATCTACCTTGACCTTATTGGTGAGGTTCTTCAGAAAGGTCGAGTGCGCAGTACTCGTTACCGGCGGGCATGCTTCTATGACCAGATGTATGAACGTGGACGAGGCGAAAGGAGTTTGCGAGGATCGTAACAGGTAGAGTTCTCTGGTTTCTGCCTACCCCCATGGAAAAAAGGCGTAAGTTTATGTATGTATCCATATAAAACTTTTTACTAAATGGAGTGTGTAGGTTGAATCAACACTTAGGCTATAGTGCTTAGTCCCGCTGCGCCAGCCAGTTTTATCATTTATTTCTAACACCCACGATACACGAGAAATTCCCAAAGCGGAGCAACGTTATATTTGAAAAAAAAAAACTTCAAATCATTTAGATAAAGCAGTATATAGGGTTGGCATTGATCTGAAAATAACACTTAACATAACATCACGCCTATATTCCCCGAAGGGTTAGGCAGAGGTGTACCAATATACACCCATAGTTCGCCGGTATGTTTAGGGGCGAGCTTACGAATCCTAACTTCGAACTGCTACTGAGAATTTCATAGAAAAACCCAATAACACTTGACTCGACCTAGGAATCGAACCCAGACCTGTAGCGTGGCAGTAGCGCTTAGGACCACTAGACTAACGAGGCAGTTTCAATGATCTGAAAATAGAACACTGTATTTGATATTGCCTTAAACCACTGTTTAAAATCAATCTTCATCCTAATCTGACCTTGCTCAGAATACTTCAATTTTCTTTTTTAAAGTTCTCAGACAAGTCTGAACATAACTAGGCCAGCTACAACTTTTGAATTTAGTTAAAACTTAATCTATTACAAAGCAAAAGGCCCCAAATGGATCCAGTGTCAGATTTTAATGGCTGCCGTGGTTATACCACATAATTATCTTTTATGCAAACATCTCCTGTTACAACACCTCTTTGACATAATGAAATGCTTTAATTATTCCCATTTCAATGTATATTAACTTTTAATGGGTGATTAAATAAAATACAGGTTGAATTTTAAATCGCTGCCGTTTCTTCGAGGGTATAAAAGTACATATGAAGACAAACAACTTTTACTATGGGACCAACCCTGAAATATAAAATAACATACCATCACGCCTGTGTTCCCCGAAAGGTTAGGCAGAGGTGCAACCAATGTACACCCACAGTTCGCCGGTATGTTTTTAAGTCCCATGTAATAGGAGGCGAGCTTATTACCATTAACCGGGCGCAAATGCTAACTCCGAGCAGCTACTGAGAATTTTATAGAAAAATCCAATAACACTTTAACAAACAGGTGATGTTTTTACACTTCAATGTTAGTTCTATGGTAAAAAATATTCTTTGATCCCGTGAAAGATGAACAGCAAAATAAGTCAGCCTGTATTTAGAAATATAAACTGCCTCGTTAGCCTAATGGCCCGAAGCGCGACAGCTACACTAGAGGTCTTTGGTTCGATTCCCAGATCGAGCAAAAAGTGTTATGTATTGAGTTTTTCTATGGAATTCTCAGTAGCAGCTCGGAGTTAGGATTCGTAAGCTCGCCCCCTTTTACATGGGACCTAAAACATATCGGCGAACTGTGGGTGTACGTTAGTTCACCTCTGTCTGACCCTTCGGGGAATACAGGCGTGATGGTATGTATATAAAAATATGAAAGTCTTACATAAACGAGTTTTTGATTAGGTACGTTACCAACGCAGCTGATTATCCTATCATATGTAAGAGTTGGTACCTATATACCTGAATGTCATTCAAACCTAGAACGTTCACTTACGACCTTTGATATTGATATTATATTTATTGATATCTACAATGTTTAAAAATCATTCAGACTATCATTCGATGTTATTACTTTGATTATTGTACTTATGTAGATTATAAATGGTACCTATAATAAAAATATTACTGGAGTGAAATTTTATCTATTTGTTTCCTAATTTGTGTTAATAACTTACAGCTATTTAATTTTATAGATATTACATTCGCGTTAAGTTACGTCTTTGGTTACTACTCCGCTCCCGTGAATAGCAGCGTGATTTTAAATAGTCTGTCACCTTATTCGATAGACGGGTAATATAAGGCAAAGATATGGTAAATCGAACCAGAAGTTCAAGCACCACCAGAAGAACATTAACGCGAAAAACATACTAAGTATCAAACAAACTTTTTAGCTTTTTTGCCGTTGCCTACCGATCCAGTCGGGAGCGCGGATCATGCCTCAAGCGAATACCGGGCTCCTGACTTATGGTAAGGGGAGGAACCCTGGGGTAAAAGTCCGACATAACTCTCCGTTTACCCCAAACGGAGGGCATCCATGAGGATTGCCCCAAAAAAATAAAGTTACCTACCCATAGCTAGACGCAGATTAGGATTATGACTCAAAGCGAACTTTTCTAAACAAGGAATATTCTGTGAAAAAGCCCAAAGTAATATATTAGTGTTTATTAAACTTTTATTGTAAAACAGTTTCTTACTAATTTTAATTAAGATTCTTACTAATTTTGATTAACATTGAATCTTCAGTCTAGACATTATTTACAAAATCTTAACAAAAGAACATCTTCGAATAATTTCTAGGAACGGATCCGTATAACAATAGACTGAACGTTCTCAACATAATAAGTTAATAATACTCTTTTTTTTTTTTATTGGAACAGTCCTGCCACACTTTTCCCAACCACTGCAACTTCTGTAAGCCAGAATCAACAGTAGAGACCGGCAGAAGAGCGCCGAGGCAATGAAGCTCGACGAGTCCAGGAGAAACGATATAACTGTCTTGGATTCCGCAATGAAATTAATCAGAAAAGATTAGCAGAGGAGTAGGAAAAAAAAATATGATTTCCACTTCTCAAGTTAATAATACTAACGATACTGTTAGGGACTGGTGTAGCGGCGGCGAACTCTCGCGTCCGGCCCTGGTGCAAGCCAAGGTCCGGAGCGAGAAGGAATGGGATGCAGTCGCCTCCTTCTGCGAGGCAGTAATGCTTGAGAAGGAGGCGGCGGGACGGTTGAGACAGCGGTTCTCCCGTCCCAGCCGCCGCGGTAGACGCTCCGGACGTCGGGAGCCGCGAGACGACTCCCGGCCACCGTAGATACGGGCCTGTGGACGGTGAGCAATGGGTAGCTCACCGTCCTTACGTTGCATAACGACAGGCCGTGTCGACGGCGCGTTCGTGCTCCACGCGCGCCTCAAAGATCTCTTTCATCTGACTGACTCTCATCTGACTGACTGCTGACATCTGTCAGCAAAAGGAAGGGGCCACTGAGGGCCGATGCCTGCCGGGGCTGCGGGTTGTTCGCAAGAGATACCGCGCCCCCGGAACGCAAAGGGCACAAGAAGGAACATGGGAGGGTTTTAGTCAGTAAAAGTCTGACACTCCCTCCCGCCCCGCCCAGGGCGGGAGAAGTTATTAAATGATTTCCTACCCACCAAAAAAAAAAAAAAAAGGGACTGGTGTAAAAACTAAACTAACATTTTACACTGTAAAAGGTTTATTAATTCATTTGATTTTTAACCCCCGACGCGAAAACGATGGGGTGTTATAACTTTGACGTATCTGTGTCTGTGTGTGTGTCTGTGGCATCGTAGCTCCCGAACGCATGAACCAATTTTGATTTAGTTTTGTTTTGTTTGAAAGGTATATTAGTTGAGAGTGTTCTTAGATATGTTTGATGGAAATCGGTTCAGCGGTTTCAAAGTTCAGCTATTTTGTTAGCTGCGGTAGGGAATGTTATTTTTCTGTCGGGGGTTACTTAAAATTTTTAATTTTGTGTATTTTGACATTATTACTTGTAACCTCACTTTTACTAATATTATAAAGAGGTAAAGCTTATTTGTTTTCTGTTTGTAAAAGGTAATCACTGGAAGTATAGGACCGATTACAACACTTTTATTACTAATAGGAAGCTACATTATTTCTTATTATGACTGCCTCGTTAGCCTAGTGGTCCTAAGCGCGGCCGCTAAGCTAGAGGTCTTGGGTTCGATTCCCTTGCCGAGCAAAATGTTATTGGGTTTTTCTATGAAATTCTCAGTAGCAGCTTGGAGTTAGGATTTGTGCCCGGTTAATGGCAATAAGCTCGCCTCCTATTACATGGGACCTAAATATACCGGCGAACTGTGGATGTACATTGGTACACCTCTGCCTAACCCTTCGGGTAATACAAGCGTGTTGATATGAAGCTACATTATTGCCGAGTATTATAGGCTAGGATGACTTCTATACCGACAAAGATGCGGAAACAAGTGATTATATTTATAAAAGCCGTGGGTCGATGTTTTGGATCAGATGGGCGACCATCCACTTCATACCGAGTGTGGTAACGGGCAGTCAAAAGCCCGAAAATCTGACCGCTAGGTGTACCAAAGTAGTACACAATAAGTGGTATGTGGAGGTTAGATCTTGTGAGATAATGACATTTAGCTGCATAATTATGGTTAAACTCAAAGTTGAGCCCTAGTTGACAAAAAGCTAGACAGTTCATGATATTAGACACACGTTAAAAAAACCATTCTGCTTACTCCAAAACATAATACTTGACTATCATTATAATAAATCCCAAATTACAATACAATTGAAAGTACCATTCTTTGAATCTTGTTAACCCTCAACATTCTAAAGCCATTTCCAAATAGGTACCTCGCAAGAATCTAATTCCTAACAATCGTGAGTAAGTACTAGATAAACCTATTAGATTATTTGGAGTAAAAACCCTTTATTGTCAAGAGTATTCGAGAATTGTTCATATCGTGTTTTTCTTTTGGCTTTATCTCCAAATTAAATCTCTGAATCCCAAGAGCATGTAGTAGGTTAGATTTCATATTAGAATTGGTTCAGGATATCTAAATGTCTTGGTACATCAAGATGTAGATATTTCTCATTCAAAAATGTATAGGTAAGTACTTATATTTATGTTTATACAAGCATGGTGGAACGCATTGACCAAGTAAATACGGCTAGGTCATCTCTGACCAAGACTAGAGTCAAGAGCAAACCCATATTAAATAAATTAAAAAATCAGGTCCACTTGTGAAATATTAGTTACTTTTGTATTATTACAGTGTTAATGTTTTAGTAATGTAAGTAATGTGAAATATGTTGTGTATATTTATGTATAGAGCATTGTTGAAGGGTTCCAAAATAATAAGATATAATGCTAATATTTGAAATATATATTATTTTTTCAAATTGCATTCATTACACAGATCTTCTTAGTGAAGTGGTCAGTTACACTTCAAATATCAATTCGGTTGCGGTCAACCTTGTTGTTAAGATCGGTGTCCACAAAGTATGAGTCCGTCTCAACGGGGGTCCACTCCACCCAGTTGTAGTTCTTCAGCACCCAGCGGTTCCACCTTGTCTTCATGTCACACATCAACTTCTTGTGGAAAATCTTAACATCCACAAACTTCATGTTAGGTGTGAAGAAGTGTCCAACATCAATGCGACGGTCGAAGGGGAAGCCAAGAGGTAACTTGTCCAGAAGGACGGTTGATCTGAAGTCGAACATGCGGTCTTTGCGGTCCACGTCCGTGATGTTAATGTCAACGTTGTCAACAGGTTTCAAGGGTGTCACAATAACGTAAAGTAACATGTCCATACCTCCAACCCAACCCTTAGGCAGCAGAAGCCTGGTGGGGAAACCGGTGTGGTAGTTTCTCAAGTCCTTGATCAAGAAGTCGCGCATATCGGTAATGGACTCAACCTTCTTCATCAAGTCGCGAGTCATAATGCGGTCGCGGACCAGGTTGTGCATGTCATAAGAGTTCCTGACGATCGTGTTCTTGCCAGTGGTCAGTTTGTACAGGAAAGTATCTAATTCGACAAAGTTAAGGCGGTTGATGTTGATGTCAATAAGACGTCTCAGGTGGTCCTTCTTCGGTCCAAGGAATACCCTTACGACACAGTCCACTGCCTTGTCAGACACTACATCAAGGGTGACCTTAAACGGCTGATGATTAAGGCGGCGTTTGCGTACCCAGAATTTCATGTCAGATTTGGTCTTTTTCATTTCCTCTTCAGTCAACGACACGGCGTTTGTCATATCCATCATGTAATCATCAAAGTAAGTGACGAGCTTGTCAACCACTACATTGTCGATCTTCACACCCGAGAAGTAAAGGTCTTCCTTAGTGTACACAGGCAGACGCAGCTTGAACAAGCACACCAAGTCGATAATGCGCTTCTGCAGCATGTAGAATACTGGGTCACGAAGAGCCGTCTGGTATTGGTCCAAGATAGAAGGAACAACGAAGTATCTGTCAAATATAATAAAAGTGTCACAAGGGATATTTTAAAGCAATAAAGATTCTCCCATTTATAGGCTACGAGGCCAATTTTGCCAATCAATTCAGAAGAATAATATGCTATACTATAAAGAGAAGTCAACACTAACTTGTCAGAATGGAAAGTGTCAAGACCAAGAGCGGCCTTCATGACGATCAGCAGATAGCGGTAAGAGTCAACGACGGTCCTGTCGATGTCAAGCTTGTCAATTTTACCGAAGATCAGTCTTCCTAGAACTTCTATATCGTCAGTCTTGGTCAATTCCAGCCTCAAGCCGTTAATCTAAAAAAAACGTAACGTAAGCTTAAGTATTTTTCAAACTATTTACTAGATAATATACATTTTATTTCTTATAATACTCACTTCGATATATCCCTTGATGATAGCTGCCCTGATGATCCTCTCGTACTCGTCGCATAGACGGATGACGTCACGGTTGTGGTTATGTGCAATTACATAATTGTCGAATCTCACTGGGAACTCTACGCCGTTGTGCATTTTCAACCAAGGCCAGAATCCTTTCTTGATAGTTTTGTGCCAAGAGAACTCCTTAATCTTACCTAATCCATTAGACAAACGCTCCAGATAGTACCTGGCAAGGATCTGTTGATACATGTACACTGTTAGCTCAAAACGCCTGATCTTTAGTTTGTCCATGAACCTGTCCTTCATCCAGAATGGATAGTCAATGTGGAAGTAGTAGTAGTAAGTGTTGAGATCGATATCTTCTGTGAAGTAGCGGAGTTTGTCTTCATTGCTGAGATATACACGTTTGTCATACACGTTCTCGTCAATTATGTAAACGTCCTTGTCTGTCTTCTTGATACCGTAGAAGTCGCACAGTTTCATATCCAAAAGCCCCTTCTTCATTTTCAGTAAGTAAGCCTTCTGGATAACATCGGCGCGCACGAAGTAGTACGGGTAGATCTCATAGGGAGGAGGCAGGATGATTCCCTTGCAGTCTTCACGGTGTCTGACTGCCACGGTGAGAGCGTATACAAACATACCCTCGTTGAGGTGAAGGCGCATCCAGCAGGCAGTTTTGATGAAGGTGTTGAAGTCCTTGGCGTAGTACAGCATGTGGAACATGGTGACAACTTCCTTGAGCTGGCGGTCAATGTGCATGGTGAAGATCTCACCGCGGGGCAGCACTCCAACCTTCAGCATTTTGACAAATGTCTTGACAACATCGGTTTTCTGCAATAGACATGGAATTTTTTTGGATACCAAGATATATTTATCAGATAAACTAAATGAATACAAGGAATTTCATATGGTAATGCTAGAATTAACGACAAACCTTAATTTTACTGTAAAAAAAACTGTAATTTTATACTTACGACGAACAGGTCAGTGTTTTCTTCAATTTTGAAGTTCTTGCCCCAGTCCTCAAGGTCCTTGTACATAAGGGGTTCCATCACGTGGTTCAGTAATTTCAAGATGACCATTTGCCGTTGCTTGATGTCCATAGTCGCTAAAAGGGAAGATAAAAATTAAAAATTTGTTACAAAAAAAAAGAAAACTACAAATAGTATCATCGAAAGATACATCACATTGCGCCACCAATCATTACAGATTATCAAAGGATGTTGAAAGTTCCTAAAAGCTATGAAAATACTGAGCAAATGAAAGCATAGACTGCACTTAAGTTTTTGACAAAGTCAAACTGTTAGCTTCACCTTTACAGATGTTAAATCAAATAAAAATGTCGACCCGTAACTTGACAATGTGGTAGCAAGAGGATGCTTATATAATTATCATATAAACTGAACTCCTTACAAATTCAAGACATTTCAATTTTGTTATTAGAATGGCAATGCATCTATGAGGCCTTTGGTATTGCAGATATCTTTATGAAACGGTGACCACTTCATATTAGGAGGGTAGTCAGCTTATTTGCCAAAAATAAAATACACAGAATTTATAAAATAAGAAAAAACATTTAGTAGGACAGTAACGCAAAGAAATAAAGTTCAAAGTACTTACTAATAGTGGTATCGTCCACGTCCGTAGTAGCCATGGCCATAGCGGCCAGGCCCACAAAAACTAATAAGACAGCCCTCATCGTGGAGTCGACTCGGTGTGAGATCAACTGTGCTCCTACCAAGAATGTACCCCCTTTTATATGCTTTGATTACAGTAATCTGGAAGAATGCTTACATTTTTATTTTCGTACTTTATATTTGTTTATAGGGTTTTACAATGTAATGTTTTTATAGGCATAACAATATTTGTGTGAACTCTTAGATGGACCTACATATTATCTCAATGACTGCGTTAACTATTTTTATAATTTAATCTAGTGCATGTGAACTTGTGAGTAGAGAAAACATTGATAATTATGAAACATTGGCACTTCGTTGGCATAATGGTCCTAAGCGCGACTGCTAGAGGTATTTGGTTCTATGCCCAGATCGAGCAAAAAGGGTTTGGTATTGGGTATTTTTATAGAATTCTCTGTAGCAACTCGGAGTTAGGATTCGTGCCAGGTTAGGGGCAAAAGGCTCGCCCCCTATAATATGGGACCAAAAACATACGCGCGTACTGTGAGAGTACATTGGTACACCTTTGCTTAACCCTTCGGGGAATAAAGGCCAAAAACAAAGCATGCACATTCATTCACATTTTCATTTTGCATCCCCATTTTTTTCTAGCTAAAAATGTTTTGTATTTCTGGAAAAAGTTGCCCCAAGCTCACAATTTCTCCTGTATAACAACCAGACCGGAAAAACTACCTGTAGTCCAGTATTTCTACCGTGCGGGAATTGAACTCACAACACTACTGACATAGCCGGGAAACGTCTAGGCAAATCTTAAATGATCCCCAAAGAAAAGAGACTACAGTGAGTCATTCAGTTAAGATAAGCATCGGTAACTAACGCATTCGACTGATCTCTGTTGCTATCTGCAACTTCCAGATAACCTGACATTGTAATTAATAGCTTTATCACTGAGTAATTTATCGTTAGCTTAAATAAAAATATTTAGATGAAAAATCTTAAACAAAAGTTCAGATTAAAATATAACTTTGGACGAAACTGTTTTATTTCATGATCAGCTGAACTTAATAAAATATTTTGCTCCCCCACCCATTTGGCATGGCGTAGGTTTTCGACCCTATCACAATGACATGTTGAATGGACTGTTTCTGGAAGCTTTCTCATAAATATAAACTTATTTTAAACTTAACATTGTTTCTTTAGCTTCACACTACTAGATTTATTGTTATTATTATTGAAAAGCATTGTGTGTTGTAAATTTCTAATTGTGTATAGCATTTCAGGTATTTATATTATTCCAGGTAAGTTATAAGTGTGTGGGTTTACGTGAACTTAGTCAGGGTTGAAACTTAAGTCCTAGGAGCAGGATCAGATAAACTTAAGGTAGTTTCACACCGAAGAAGCAAGGAGTGGATTGGATGGCCGAGAATTTAAATTTGCATAACTTTTACATACATACATAAACTTACGCCTTTTTCCAATGGGGGTAGGCAGAAACCTATGCCTATGTGGAGTACACACCAAAACAGACAACACACAAAATATAAAATACCAAAAACAAAATAAACTAAAAATAAAATAAAAGGGGCAAAACCTAACCGGCCCTGCTGACGGCACCATGCCTATCACAGCAGTGCCGTTTATAGTCCAATTTATATCTTACACACCGACTTCATCGTACTATCAACTGTTAAACCTTATTCAGAGTACTAAATCCGTCTGAGAATTATTTAATTGAGATTATTCCATGAATCGTCGAAATCCAGATGGCCTGAAAATAAACTGAAATAAAACCTAGTTTATAATTCGACCAAAATTCCGCTTTGTTTACATATAACAGAAGACCAATTTCCGAAAGCAAAACTGTCAAAATGTAACTGCAATGTCTTTTGAGCGAAAATTAGTTAAAACGTGAACGTTCATAGAAATACGAGAATTACCCTTCAGGTTAAAGACCTCTCCGAATCAAGCAAAGATTTATATTTAAAACTAGCTGTTGCCCGCGGCTTCGCTCACGTCGACCTAAGTGTTACTTAACTAAATAAGTATTGAATACTATGTTATCAAAATCTTCCAAGCAGGTCAAATGGTTGTTAAGGTGACTGCTCATAGTTACGACTGTAGGTTTAAAGAATTTATACCTAGTCGCTTGAAGTCTGGATTTGTGCTCGGCTGGTAATAGGCTTACGCCATACCTGGGGCTAAAACATAATTGGCGTAAGGAGAGTATATGTGGCTTTACTATCCCTTTAGATAATACTATGATGTGGTTTCAAAATTTACTTACTTTTCTTTCTCAAACCATTAAACAGCATCTTTAATAGGCACTGCTTTAACATTATACCTCACATTGTAGCTGCGATCTGTCTAGTATCAAGACCGAAGAAATGATTCTTATAATCAGAGCAACAGCCAACAAAATTTGAGCTTCGTGTTAGAACCAAATTAATGTAAACTTTTTGGGAGAAAGTATGGACAAAAAACAGTAAGCATAAGACTTCTTAAAAGACTAAGCAAAGTTTTACCTCACAAATTATCCCTTATCTTTGGAACCGTAAACTACACAATAAATTTCCATTTAAAGAAAATTTTTAAGCATGTAGAACATCTTCTGTTTATAGTACCTACCTATAAGAATAAATTCCGAATGCGATGCATGATTCATGATTGATGCTTGATTCAACTTGCATCCTGAAAGCGTGAAGTCTGTGAGACATTCAACGTCAGAAAAACGACTGTCATGGAATTTTTCTATGGGTGAAATTGATTTTGGTACAGTTTCTGTTGTTGCTAATCTATTTCTGTTTTGCCATTTGAATATAAGTACACTTTTTGGTGGCGTGGCTCAGGACAGAAGTTAAAATTTTGGACAAAAAACGTTTGCACATAAATCGTTCAACACTTGTATGAAGTGTCGAAGTTGGGAGGTCCCTTTTTTAAGCATGAGATGTCGTCAAATGATTTTTTCCCTTCTGGTGGAAAGGAGTGTCAGACTGTTATTGGCTAAAACCCATCCGAGTTCCTTCCAATGTCCTTTGTGTTCCAGGGCCGCGGTGAGTCTTTCGAACAAATTCCGCAACTGTGCTAACATCTCTTTGAGGCGCGCGTGAAACACAGTACGTCGTCGACTTGGGTCTAGTTCTGGTTCGATGGCGAGATACACAACGGTAGCCGACCGCAATCCCACTCCGACTGTGGTCTGGAATCGCTCTACGACTCTCGACACCCGGGGCATCCCCTTCTGTTCTGGCGGCCGGGGTGAAAGGTTGACCTCTCCCTCATGCATTTCGCCTCCTTCTTCGTTGGCATTACTACTTCGCAGAAGGAAGCGATTGCTTCCCATTCTCCCTCGCTCCGGACTATGGATAAACCAAGGCCGGACGCGACAGGTCGCCGCCGCCAATCGCCTTTATGAGGACACGCTGATGTTCTGCCCAAGCAGGGGCATACCTCCACCGTACGCTCCTTTGTGATCCTACAGTGATAACACCAAGGCGTGTCCTAGCTCCGAAACCGAAACAGTTAGCTCCCGAAACAACTGTGACCAGAGAGTACCTGCGTCAGAGAATCCTTGTGGTGCGGCGATCCTACTATCGATATAAATTGGTAACTCTTTAAGTTTCTGAGGTGCTATTTTTTATTCATGAAAAATATTCTTAGGGGTAGGTAGAATTTGTGGGCCAATCTGTCGAATTCTGTTCTATTCATTCTTGTTCAGTCGACGTATGCAAATTTTCGAAGTTATGTTAAGGTTATGCTTAAACCTATTTTATTATAATATTGAAATCATACCATCGAAAATAAAAACAATTGAATTAGGTACCAATTAAAATAATGACAAAAAGTAACAATCAATTGGGATCGAACTCACACAAAATATCTTACATGGCTTTCATTAAACACCGAAGCTGTTCTCTAAACAAAGTAAATAGCGTAATAATAATAAAAAAATATAGCAATTCCCATACCATGTTATAATTGACTGCTTAACTCCTTGTGGCTAATGACGTCATGTTTTTTATTTCATAGGATAAAATATCTCCCACTGTCTTTCTGCTCGTTAGCCTAGTGGTCCTAAGCGCGACTGCTACGCTAGAGGTCTTGGGTTCGATTCCCAGGTCAAGCAAAGTGTTATTGGGTTTTTCTATGAAATTCTCAGTAGCAGCTCGGAGTTAGGATTTGTGCCCGGTTAATGACAATAGGTTCGCCTCCTGTTACATGAGATCTAAACATACCGGCGAACTGTGGGTGTACATTGTTACACCTCTGCCTAACCCATCGGGAAATACAGGCGTGATGGTATGTGTAATATGTAACTAATCTGCAGTATTGTGTATATTTTATAGCAATCCAAAACATGTCCAAGAACAATAATGCTTACCTAACCTCATTATTTATTACAAATAGCGAAATAGCCTAACTATTAATTACAAAGCCCACCACCCAAAGAGCAAAGCAGATTGTGTGAAGGAAGATATCCAGCACCTCATGACTACTTGAATTAGTGAGACTACCTACCTCCCGGTAGTGAACTTCAGTGATGTATCTGGAAGGCATTGAATAGATTGCGCATTTAAGTAGACCGCTGCAAACATAATTTGGTAAAAGAGGGCATCATATACCCGTCTGAAACTCAGTGCAATTGACGCATCAGTAAAAGCGGCCACCTACTTTTCTTAACCAGTGTAAATTATTGTTAGGGGCATCATCGATCCCGGGTCGGTGGTGCGTAGTGTTCCACGTGCGCCTCAAAGAAATGTCAGTACTGTAAGATGGGGCCCGCCAGGGCCAGTGTCTAACAGGGTTGCGGAATTCAAAAGAGTCACCGCGGCGCTGGTACGCAAAGGGCATTAGGAGGAACACTTTGTGTTTTAGTCAGTAAGAGTCTGACACTCCCTTCCGTTCCGCCCAGAGCGAAAGAAGTCATTTAAAGGTTTCCCATCCCTAAAAAAAGTAGTATCATTGATGTGAAAAGAAGAATTTAAATCGCGCAATAATACAGTCATGTGTTGGCCCTACATTTAAAGACTATTTTGTCAAAATTAAAGAGTCAAATAGACATAAATTCTTTAACAATACGTATATTTTCCGCTCTGCTATCGTTTGCACACCTTTCAGTTTCTATTTTTTCGATGAAAACTTTTGACTTCAATTTGCTGTTTTTTAGTAACTATGTATTATAGACATTCTTTTCTGCAAGAATAATAAAGAAAAAATAAGCAAGTTAAGCGTTACTGTATAAGAATGACTACTTCTATTTTATTATTGTTTGGAAATCTTCTAGTATTCAAAAGAAATATTTAAAAAATCACAAAAAGTAAAACATTATACCGGGACCGAACTCAAGCCCTGCGATTCGAAAGGCGGTCATCGAACCATTAGACTATTTAATTCAATAGAAAAAGCTTTGAAATTGCCGTTCTGTTTTGCCATGATTGACTGTTTAGCTTCTTAAAGGTATAGCGTAATGATAATTATTTCAGCAGTTCAATCCTCAGACATCTAAAGTATTGTTATATTTTGTTTCATCTTTTTTGAAACCCGTCGTAATCTGTATCATCATTGTTCATCCCCCAAAGTAGATAGCGCGATAATTTATAGCCTACGACCAACTTTGGCCTATGATGAATATATATACAAAAATTGAACGGAATCTGTCCGGCGGTATTTGCGTAATGCTCTAACAAACAAACAGACAAACAGACAAAAATTTAGAATCGCTTCCCGACCCCGTAGCAATCACTTTTTTTTAAATATATTAAATGTACAGTTTTGACTTCGCTACGATTTTATTATAAGTATAAATAGACTATGTACAGACATTATTTTCTGCTTTAATATTAAAAGATTTAAAAAAATAAGTAACCAAATCAATGTTATGGCAGAAGTTATGCATACTTTTATTTTATTATTGTTGGGAATCTACTTGTACGAAAAAAAGTGTTTGAAAAATCACAAAAAGTAAAACTGTTATTGAGGACCGAACTCACGTGCAGCGATTTGCAAGGCGGTCATCAAACCATTACACTATTTACTACTTCGGAAATAACTCTAAAATAGCCGTTCTAGTTTGCCATTATTGACTGCTTAACTCTTTGAAGGTATAGCGTGATAATAATTATTTTAGAAGTTCAATTCCGCAGCTATCTACAATATTCTTACATTATATGTCGTTGTTTTTAATCCCGTGAGAATCTGTAGAAGAACTCGGACATAATGCAACATTGCTCATCCCCCAAAGCAAATAGCGTGCTAATTTATAGCCTAAGTTTTAAGTGGAGCTTTCCGCAATACATTAGTGAAAACCGCATTCAAATCGGTTAAGCCACTGCTGAGATTAGCGTGTTCAAACGCACAGACAAACAGACAAACAGACAAACAGATAAACAGACAAAAATTCTAAAAACCATATTTTCGGCATTAGAATCATTACCCGACCTCGTAGCAATTACTTTTTTTCAAAAATATTCAATGTACAGTTTTGACTTCGCTACGATTTTATTATATGTATAGATTAATACTATTACAGGTAATTTTATAGTCTAGGTGCTAATTCACTCTTGAAATCAAATTAACCAAGAGACATTCTAATAATTTATGTATGAATATATGCACTTCTCACCAACATCATATTCAAAACAATATTTATTTGAACTAAACTACTGCGCCCCTACGGTGACAAATAATTTTAATAAAAATCTGTCATTTGCAAACTATATTAAAGTTTAAATTACATTGTAAGCAATGAATTTCAAATAGGTATTGTTTATTAAAAAAATTGCTTTGTTTTAGTTAGGATATACTGAGGGACAACAGTAAAAGGTCATGTTTTATATAAGTAAAGTTTTAATTGGAATAAGATAATTGAATAGTTATCTAACTGTACTGAAAAAGTTATCACGTAGATGTACCAGTTATTGTAGGTTTTCTTTTTTAGGGATAGGAAAGCATCAAATGATTTCCCCCGCCCTGGGCGGTGCGGGAGGGAGTGTCAGTCTTTTACTGACTAAAACCCGTCCATGTTCCTTTTTGTGCCCTTTGGGTTCCGGGGGCGCGGTATCTCTTACGAACAACCCGCAGCCCCGGCAGGCATCGACCCTCAGTGGCCCCTTTCCTTTGCTGACATCTCTTTGAGGCGCGCGTGGAACACGACCGCGCCGTCGACACGGCCTGTCGTGATGCAACGTACGGACCGTGAGCTTCCCTCCAGGGGCCCGCGTCTACGGTGGCCGGGAGTTGTCTCGCAGCTCCCGACGCCTGAAGAGTCTACCGCGGCAGCTGGGACGTGAGAACCTTTGTCTCAGTCGTCCCGCCGCCTCCTTCTCCAGCATTACTGCCTCACAGAAGGAGGCAACTGCATCCCATTCCCTCTCGCTTCGGACCATGGCTTTATTAGTTATTGTACGTTAAGGTGCTTTCTCACTGAGAGCTTTTGCCTGTAATGTAACGTTACAGATTTGATTTCGAGCATTATGTACAATACTGCCTCTGTGACTGGCCCTTAGTTAAATGTCATTGAAAAGGAAGTACATAAATAAAAACAAGAAGGATTACTCACCATCAACTCAAGTAAATATGTTGCAAACGCCAAGCACATATCCTTATATTTTGCTGTAGGCTAAAGAGACATAAATAATAGTCGTAGCGTATAAATTCAAACCATGTCAACAAAATAAAAGTCCAATAAAGCTCATTTTTTGCAACGACCGCAACACAACACACACCCACTTGTGTTGCGACTAATTAATGTCTGTGTTTGCTACTAATTAATTCTGTAGATGCAGATTGTATTAGAAGCTCGACTAACACTGTCTAACTGCGCGTTAAACTAGCAATCTGCATTCTAACCAGTGATTAGAGCAACTAATGAAAGTTTCACAGATCGCTTTTCGCTTGCTCTTTGACGATAATACTCTCTATATTCATAGAGGGATAAAGAAGTGACAAGTGTTGCTCTTGAATTGTCAATGTTTACCTTATTTTAACTGACCACGATGACTTTAAAAAATTCTACTAATTTTTGAAGGAATGATTTTGAATATTTAACGCTGTTTAATTTCCAAACTGTTTTGAGCATAAGGTTATGACGTAGAAAACTGAACTGAACTGTAATTATTGCCGAATAGTAATGTTAAATAGGGAAATTGAATAAGTTCCTGTGCTCTCGCCTCTGCCTCGTTATCTTAGTGGTCCTAAGCGCGAATGCTACGCTAGAGGTCTTGGGTTAGATTTCCAGGTCGAGCAAAAAGAGTTATTGGGTTTTTCTATGAAGTTCTCAGTAGCAGCTCGGAGTTAATGGTGATAGGCTTACCCCCTATTACATGGGGCCTAAACATACCAGGGAACTGTGGGTGTACATTGGTACACCTCTGCCTAACCCTTCGGGAAATACAGGCGTGATAGTATGTATGTAGATATGTATTGAATTAGTTTAATGTTATTGCATATTTGAAATAAATACTAAAGTTTAATTTCCAAATAAAAGTTAAATTTTCTTTGCGAATATTTTTAATAATAATTGAAGAGCTAAATTGGCATTCAATACTACATTTTTAAAATATATTATTATCAAAAGAGAGCTAAATAAATTATCTGTAATATAAAAACGAAAACTTTTAAGTACAATGGGCGATCTTTTGTTATACAATAGAATTAGCTACAGAATTGAAAACTTGCTATAGAATTTCAGAGCCAATGAACCCGCGGGCTACAATTAATAAATTATGAAGAAATAAAAATAAAATATGTCTTTGTAAGAGGTAATGCAATGGACTGTGCAGGTGATCAACTTGCTGTCATTTTCATAATAATTTATTTTTAACCCCCGACGCAAAAACGCCGGGGTGTTATAAGTTTGACGTGTCTGTGTGTGTGTCTGTCGGTGGCATCGTAGCTCCCGAACTTATCGACCGATTTTGATTTTGTTTTTTTTGTTTGTAAGGTTAATTAGTCGAGAGTGTTCTTAGTTTTTAGCGGTTTCAAAGTTATCAGCTCTTTTGTTAGCTACGGTAGCGATTTTTTTCTTCTGTCAGTGGTTACTTAAAATTTTTAATTATGTGATTTTATCTTAACAAACAGACGACGCGACGTAACAATATAACTTTACAATTAATGTTTACAACATTTTCTAGAATATTGGGTGCGCAGTACTCGTAACCGGCGAGCTTGTATGACCAGGTGTATGAACGTGGACGAGGCTAAAGAAGTACGTTAACATCGTAGCAAGTGGCGCTCTGTGGATTCTGTGTACCCACGTGGGAAAAAGCGTGAGTAGAATGTATGTATGTAGAATATTGGAAAGTACGTAATTTACCTACACATAGACTTTTGTCTGAGACTCGACATCGCCTTAATGTTCTTAACTTAAATTGTGATGAAAGGTATGATAGTCGCCACGAGTCGTGAGCACAAATGTCAAGTTAATTTTAACAAGTACCTATGTAGTGAATTTGTATATAAATACAAATCCACTACATAGGTACTTGTATGTCAATAATCCCTGTTTTAAATATTCTTTAGCAGGTATTATCATTTTCAGCTCAAAGATAATGTGAAAAAGCTGCTAGCTTTCTGTAAAGAATTAAGGGAATAGGTAGGTAAGCATGTAGCATAAATTAATATTTCTTCAGCTAATCTTTTTCCTCCAGTGAGTTTAACATTAACGAAATAATACTTTGAGCAGCATGAACTTAGATTTAGTGGCAAAGACCTCTCATTCACGATGTTTCGGGTTCGCTACCGGGCAAGTCAATTAATATGACTTTTTTAATTCGTATCTATTACATTTTTTTTAACTAGACCACGCACCTTAAGTTCTTTGCCTTGCTTGCGAGTTGTAGAAATTCAAACTTATTTTTTTTTTTCAGGAAAATAGATTTTCAATGTTCAAACTAAACTTTAAATATCTTTACGACTCATGTACTGTTGCATGCACTATGAGTGGAATATTTGTTTATGTTTTTTTTGATACCCATAAAAATATGTTGTTTCCCGCTATTTGCTTAATGTTAAGTACTAAGTTTGATGTGCACTATCTGTAGTTAACGGGTATATGATGTGTCTTTTTAACCTCCGACTCAACAACAGGGGTCTTATAAGTTTGATGTGTCTGTGTGTCCATCTGTGGCACCGTACCTCTTAAACGGGTGAACCGATTAGAATGGGTTTTTTTTTAAAGCAGGCTTTCTAGCGATGGTTCATAGGTATGTTCTATCAAAATCGGATCAGCCGTTTAAATGTTATCAGCTCTTTTGTTAACTGTGGCAGGAGTTACATATTTTTTTTAATTTGATTTATGTTACACCCTTTGTGCTATCCCAAGTTATTCATTGATTTCAAACACTCAATTTAACCAACACTCTCTCGAGAATTGTTTAGTTGGTATGTTAACATCATGCATTATCTTAACACAATACGAAAATACATTAATTAAGTAATTTAACCTCAGTATCATAAAAATAATATAATTGTTGATAACCTATACTTTCTTTACATTGTAATGCCCTTTAAATTATAGTTGTTAAGTATTAAAGAATAACACGTTGGAAGATAACTGTCTACGGATTTTTATATAAAAGGGGATGCAGATTTAGTTGGAGCACAGTTGAACTCACACAGAGTCGACTCCACGATGAGGGCTGTCCTATTATTGATTGTGAGCCTGGCCGCCGTGGCCATGGCTAGGCCTGAGGTCGACGACACTACTATAGGTAAGTTTTCATTTTTCTTAAAAGACTAATTGTTTAAATTACATTGTCTTCATTCTCATATCGACTTAGATTCCAAATGTAGATTTTTTTATATTATTTTATTTAGGGGCTTATGGACACAAATAAGATCATGCCAGCCCCATCGTAACCTAAATACATGTACCTACTTATTCTAAACTATAAAATATTTTATAAACTAAAATGGGTGCTTTCGACAGAGACATAATATTTAATTTCTATTATACTGGTTTTTTTTTAAATGCACAAAATACACTCTATAAAAGTAATTTTTCTTACTTCTGGTTTGGATATTCTTCACCAACTGCTGCTGTAAACAATAACTTTTACCTTCTAGTGACAATGGACCTTAAGCAACGGCAACTGGTTATCTTGAAATTACTGAACCATGTGGTAGAACCCTTGATGTACAAGGACCTTGAGGACATTGGCAAGAACTTCAAATTCGAAGACAACTTCGAACTTTTCACTGTAAGTACCATCAACAAACAAGCCATGATTTTTATTACCCGACTTCGATTCATATTTATTCTAAAATGATGATTTCTTTTTTCAGAAAACCGATGTTGTAAAGGACTTCATAAAAATGCTAAAGGTTGGAGTGCTGCCCCGCGGTGAAATCTTCACCATGCACATTGACCGCCAGCTCAAGGAAGTTGTCACCATGTTCCACATGCTGTACTACGCCAAGGACTTCAACACCTTCATCAAGACCGCCTGCTGGATGCGCCTTTACGTCAACGAAGGCATGTTCGTATACGCTCTCACCGTGGCAGTCAGACACCGTGAAGACTGCAAGGGAATCATCCTACCTCCTCCCTATGAGATCTACCCATACTTCTTCGTGCGCGCCGATGTTATCCAGAAGGCTTACTTACTGAAAATGAAGAAGGGGCTTCTGGATATAAAACTGTGCGACTTCTACGGAATCAAGGTGACAGACAAGGATGTTTACATAATTGATGAGAACATCTATGACAAACGTGTATATCTCAGCGATGAAGACAAACTCCGCTACTTCACAGACGATATCGATCTCAATACTTACTACTACTACTTCCACGTTGACTATCCATTCTGGATGAAGGACAGGTTCATGGACAAACTGAAGACTAGGCGTTTTGAGTTGACAGTGTACGTGTACCAACAGATCCTTGCCAGATACTACCTGGAGCGTCTGTCTAACGGACTAGGTAAAATTCGGGAATTCTCGTGGCACAAAACCATCAAGAAGGGATACTGGCCTTGGCTGAAACTGCACAATGGTATTGAGCTCCCTGTCAGACTAAACAACTACGTCATTGCTCGCGATGACAACCGTGACATCATCCGTTTGTGCGACGAGTACGAGAAGATCATTCGGGAGGCTATCATCAAGGGATTCATTGAAGTAAGTATTGATTAACTATCCCAATAATGTCCCTTGGTAGTAATATGGGTAGCAGCAGTATTTACAACAGTATTTACCTGTATTAAAAATATTTTACAGATATCACATAATAATAATAATAACCGTTCAAAATCCTTCAAATGGCTTTTACATGAATTCTTCTTCTATATTATGGAATACTTTAACAGGCACATTTTAACAAACCTATTTAATACTTTTCTCAGATCAATGGCAGAAGGCTTGAGCTGACTAAGACTGAAGATATGGAATTTCTTGGAAGACTGATCTTCGGCAAAATCGACAAGGTTGATATTGACAGAACCACCGTTGACTCTTACCGCTACCTACTGATTGTCATGAAGGCTGCTCTTGGTCTTAACACTTTCAATTCTGACAAGTAAGTATAGTTCACCATTTTGTTTTTCCCAATCATGTACAGTAATCTATACTTATAATAAATCTGTAGAGAGGTCAATTCTGTACATGAAATATATTTCCAAAATAACTATCAGGGGGTGATTAGGGATCGATACTGATGCCAAAAATGCAATCAGTAATTTTTTTGTCTGTCTGTCAGTATAACCGTTATAGAAACAAAAACTACTCGACGGATTTTAACGAAACTTGGTACAATTATGTTTCATACTCCTGAGTTGGTTATAGTATACTTTTCATCACGCTACAATCATTAGGAGCAGAGCAGTGAAGGGAAATGTTGGGAAAACGGGAGAAGTTACTCCATTTTTTAAGCTTCCGTCGCGTGTGCAACCTTAATGGTTAAAACTACACAGAAATCATGTATGACGGAAATGTTCTCCTTAAAATTATATAAAAAATATCCCACGACAGCATATGTCTATCTTTTATGGTTGACTCACAATATCACGTGTAACTCCCGATAGCTTAGCAGTTCGAAGCTTTCTGATTATATTTGTCTACTCTTACGCTTATAACACTCTCAGTCATCCCTAATTAAAAAAGTTAACATTATTAACTATTCCATAAAAAAGAATCATAGAAATAGATTGACATATTATATTTCCCTACTAAAATATGAAAGTTTATCTGTCTGTTACATCAAAACCACTGAACCGTGAGGAAGGACATAGGCTAGTTTTTTTTACGAAAAACGACGGAAACGCGGACGAAGTCGTGGGCGACAGCTAGTGTTGAAATAAAAATATTACCCATTAGTAGTGGTCCTAGAGTTTGTATGCATAGACAGTAACCATTATTACACGTTTTTTTAAAGAGTTATAAAATGAAGACGCTTTCTTAGAGTACCAGAAGATTACCAGTACCATTTAGAGTAACAGTATTATTTTTTTTAAGTTGAATGGTTAAGACTATCTTATGCCAATCAGTTAATCAACCAATTCTTTTTGCAGGTACTTCGTCGTTCCTTCTGTCCTCGACCAATACCAGACGGCTCTTCGTGACCCAGTATTCTACATGCTGCAGAAACGCATTATCGACTTGGTGTGCTTGTTCAAGCTGCGTTTGCCTATGTACACTAAGGAGGACCTTTACTTCCCCGGTGTGAAGATCGACAATGTAGTGGTTGACAAGCTCGTCACTTACTTCGATGACTACTTCATGGACATGACCAATGCTGTGTTCTTGACTGACGAGGAGATGAGAAAGACCAAATCTAACATGGACTTCATAGTACGCAAACGCCGCCTCAACCACCAGCCATTCAAGGTCACCCTTGATGTTTTATCTGACAAGTCAGTTGACTGTGTCGTAAGGGTATTCCTTGGACCGAAGAAGGACCACATGAGACGTCTTATTGACATCAACATCAACCGCCTTAACTTTGTCGAATTAGATACTTTCCTGTACAAACTAACCACTGGCAAGAACACGATCGTCAGGAACTCTTATGACATGCACAACCTGGTCCGCGACCGCATGATGACTCGCGACTTGATGAAGAAGGTTGAGTCCATCACCGATATGCGCGACTTCTTGATCAAGGACTTGAGAAACTACCACACCGGTTTCCCCACTAGGCTTCTGTTGCCTAAGGGTTGGGTTGGAGGTATGGACATGATGTTCTACGTTATTGTAACACCATTGAAACTGGTTGACAACGTTGACATTAACATCACGGACGTGAACCGCAAAGACTTCATGTTCGACTTCAGGTCAACCGTCCTCCTGGACAAGATGCCTCTTGGCTTCCCCTTCGACCGTCGCATTGATGTTGGAAACTTCTTCACACCTAACATGAAGTTTGTGGATGTTAAGATTTTCCACAAGAGGATGACATGCGATATGAAGACCAGGTGGAACCGCTGGGTCCTGAAGAACTACAACTTGGTGGACAGGACACCCATCGATTCGACGTACTTCGTGGACACCGACTTTAAAACTGACCGTAACGTGTTGGACATGTGAATGTATAATTGAGGACTGCGCTAAATAAGGACAACGACTGTTATAAAAGCAATTTAAAAAAAGTAAAAAAATAAAACTGAAGTATTTTTAATTAAAATGTTTGCCTCTTATTTCTGAACTTCTGAACGATTCTTAATTTAACCTAATCATTTCTACCAAAACATAAATAACATCATCATTATTAGGTACACAGTTTATTAATCACTTAGCTCGCAAATGCCTATTACATAGTAGGCTACAACTAAAAAGTATGGGTTATTGTAACATATTTATGATCAAGAACAAACTTAGCGCTACTTTACTGGATGACTTTTTTATTTAATGAGCAATATTTTAGTGGGTGAAAGTAGGTACGCATAAACTTTGTTCAACATTTACTACTTAATAAAAAAAATGAAAAAAAAGATAGTGATGCATAGCATTTTTGTATGAAACATTAGTCATTTTTCTCATATTTCAGAGGGAAGAATTCCCCGAAGGGATAGGCAGCGGGCACCAATGTACACCCACAGTTCGCCGGTATGTTTTTAGGTCCCATGGAATAGGGGCGAGCCTATTGCCATTAACAGGGCACAAATCGGAGCGACTATTATTGCTAGAATAGAATGTTAAGTACTGACATCTAGACTGCTGTCTGAAATAACTTTCAGTTTCCATTAAGTCAAATGGTTCACGCCATCGCTAAAAGATGGCGCAAAATGTAACGTGAAAATACTTTTGTTCCATAGAAATTAATGAATCAGCTTACGTAAAAGCTGGGATGAATTTGTACACCATAAGTTTTTTTTTTAAATGTAAATGCCATAACCGTGCCATGGTGGAATCATTAAGAAAAGATATCATCTTCGTGTAATTCAATTAGTCAAGTTTCAGTATTTTTTTGCTAGATGGCAGTACTTACTTCTAAACAGTTGACAGAAATATTAACCTATAAAAATGTATAGATATAAGATACCTAGGTAATCTCAATCGCTGATAAGAATAGTGCATTTTATTTTCATCTTTGGAAGGGATCAAATAACGCATTCTAATGTTACAGCTAGCTTTTGCCCTGACTTCGTCCGCGTGGAATTTGGTTACATACTTTGGGCAGCCATATTTGCTTGGGTTTCAAATTTTTCAAAAACGCTTGAATAAATGTTTATTTATTTTTATCAAGTGCCTAAACACAAAGTTTAAAGGTTTTATATTCAATAATGACAGACTCCTATACAATTATTTATTCCCTATTTCAACCTTTTTATGCAATTTTATTCGAGAAAAGGTCATAATTATGTCCTTCTTCATTGTCTAATCTACATTTTTTACCAACATTCAAATCGGTTTGGTTGTATAGGCATGAAAGCGTATCACACAGACAAACTTACTAGGATGACCACTACGTTCACCATACCCTCTGTCAAATGTGACGATTGTGAAAAAAAGCTACAAGTTCAATATACAAATATACGTTACTAGCTTCTGCCAGCGACTTCGTTCGCGTACTTTTTTTTTTGCATTAGGTTTTCTTTGGTTACTGCTCCTTACCTATTGGTCGTAGCGTGATGTTATATAGCCCATAGCTTTCCTCGATAAATGAACTATCCAACCCAAAAGAATTTTTCAATTTAAACCAGTAATTTCTGAGATCAGCGCGTTCAACCAAACAAACAAACTCTTCTGCTTTTAAATATATTGGTAAAGATTACCTCTTTGTAGAGCCAAGTCAAGAACCAGAGTGAGAACCTGACTTTCAAAATCTAGTCGCAATTTCATATCAGCGACAATCATTTTGACAGGTTAAGACTGAAATTAGATTGCCATGATTTCTAAAAGTTTGTATTATTGCCCCTGATTACTTACAGATAGTTGCCGATACCGATATATTGACCTATCGTACGACATCTATGAGGAAATACCACGAAGTTTACACTCGACCACGATCTCTCAGGCATTAAGTCCGCCTTAATAAAAATATCCTACCGATCGAGTTTCGGTCACGGCGATCAAACTAAATGGAGAGTAATCATGATCGTAGGATATATTGTAGTACACAAGTGTGTGCGCAAACACAGGTGCACTCCATCTTCCGCTTACCCCTATAGTCCGATAGGAAGGCCATCCGACACGACCGGCGAGTGATCAGGTGCAAGACCAACGGCTTTACTATTTTTCTCGAAGCACGAGATTATCACACCAACAACTTCCAAACTCCGGGCTGCTACTGAGAAATTTCTAATGGAAAACGAGGGTTTTCCATTAGAAATAATAACACTTTTTTTGCAGACAGTAAAATTTCAATAAATAAGTTTATCACTTTTCTTATTGTTTTTATTCCGTGAGTGAACCGTTACAAAATTATCGCATTATAGAGTATCAATCATCTGTCTGCCCTACAAAACAGGGACAGACGAAAATACTGTTGCATAAACTAGAGAAGTCGTGATGGCACAATGGTTAAGACCGCTTCTTGTACACGAAGTTGCGGGTTCGATACCGGGCAAGTGCCAATGAGATTTATTCAATTCATATGTACTTGCTTTTTTTTTTTTTTTTTTTTTTTTTTTTTGGTGGGTGGGAAATCATCAAATAACTTCTCCCGCCCTGGGCGGGGCGGGAGGGAGTGTCAGACTTTGACTGACTAAAACCCACCCATGTTCCTTCTTGTGCCCTTTGCGTTCCGGGGGCGCGGTATCTCTTGCGAACAACCCGCAGCCCCGGCAGGCATCGGCCCTCAGTGGCCCCTTCCTTTTGCTGACATCTCTTTGAGGCGCGCGTGGAACACGAACGCGCCGTCGACACGGCCTGTCGTTATGCAACGTAAGGACGGTGAGCTACCCATTGCTCACCGTCCACAGGCCAGTATCTACGGTGGCCGGGAGTCGTCTCGCGGCTCCCGACGTCCGGAGCGTCTACCGCGGCGGCTGGGACGGGAGAACCGCTGTCTCAACCGTCCCGCCGCCTCCTTCTCAAGCATTACTGCCTCGCAGAAGGAGGCGACTGCATCCCATTCCCTCTCGCTCCGGACCATGGCTTGCACCAGGGCCGGACGCGAGAGTTCGCCGCCGCCGATGGCCGCCACGAGGACTCGGCGATGCTCCGCCCAAGCGGGGCATACCGCCACGGTATGCTCCACCGTGTCCTCGGGGCGATCCACACAATGGTGACACCCGGACGTTTCCTCCCGCCCGATGAGGTGCAGGAACCTCCCGAAACACCCGTGTCCGGTGAGGACCTGCGTCAGGCGGTAGGTGAGGGCGCCGTGGCGCCTCTCCAGCCACTCCTCAAAGAGGGGACTTACCGCCTCTATTAAGGCGTGCCCAGCACGAGGTTGCGACAGTCGCTGTCTCCATGTCGCCATGAGATCGAGCCGGAGGTCGGCCCGCCGAGCGGCAATTTGCCGCGGTGGCGGACTCTCCCCCCGGCCTAGTACCTCCACGCGCCACTCGTACAGGCGCGCGAGGACCAGCGCCTCCAGATCCCACGGCGGCAATCCGGCAAGGAGGCTCGCCGCCTCCCCCGAGATCGTGCGGTATCCTCGGATGACCCTTATGGCGATCACCCGTTGGGACGCAATTTGTTTTGCTTGACCTGGGAATCGAACCCAAGACCTCTAGCGTCGCAGTCGCGCTTTGGACCACTATTCTAACAAGGCAGTTCAGTAAAACAATAAATCAATGTAGAAAGATCGGAATAAATTATAATTGGCACCTACTCAACACATTTTACCTATTATCTTAGTTACAAGATAAATAAAAATGAAATGAAATATATAATCACTGTTGTTATTAACCCCGTCTGATCTCACATTTTTGTCTTAGGTCATGTCTACATTGGCGATATGCGACTGTGTTTGCACAAACAACTCAGTGAGTAATTTGTCAGCTGCTACGCTACGTGTCGGGGGTTTGATTCCAGCACGGATTGGATTTTTCGTATTATTGTTCATGTTACATGAGACATTTTAACTTTGCATCTGGAATGGCAACGCATTTGCAAAGCATCTGGTATTGCAGATGTCCATACGGGGACCACTTAACATCAGGTGGACGGTGGACTGGTTTGCCATCCAATGGCATAAAAAATTAAAAAAATATTACCTTGTTTCCCGGAAACGAGCATACACATATAAAAAAATGTTTAAGTAAACCCCCGTCAGAAGAATAAAGAACCCTACCGCAGCTAAAAAAAGGGCTGATAACTTTGAAACCACTGAATCGTTTTCCATCAAACATAGCTAAGAACACTTTCGACTTTCAAACAAAAAAAAACTAAATCAAAATCTAAGGTTCAAATCTAAATTAATTCTAAGGTAAGGTTTTAATCTAAGGTATCTAAGGTTGACTGGTAGAAAATGCCAAAGGCATTAAGTCCGCCTTTGTACAGTGTATTATTTACATTATGTGCAAAAAGTTTTAATAAAAAAATAAATAAAATCGGTTCATGCGTTGGCATGAAACAAACAAAAACTAAAAAGTTGTAATCAAGTTCTACCTCCCCATCGATTGAGTTGTAATAATAGTCGCTAATGACTGACTACATAAGTACGATCACCCTACAAAAACGTTGATTACTTTTGGACTTTGTCACAGTAAATTCGATACTTTACGAATTTGCCCAACCAATGACCCAATCCCTTAACCCTACGGCCAAAAATGGTCACCACTGAACCACCAAAAAATTCACATTGTAAACTTGCCATTATTTTGTGAAAATAACATTCATGTTGTAATCACAATACTTACTCAATTTCTTTAATAATATTATGTCTGCGTGTCCCGATAAGCTTTGAACCTACGGAGCAACATTCTGTTGACAAACGTGACTACTTAAATTTGACTTTGACTTAGGTCAGTTTAGCCAAATAAACGAGTGCACTGATTACGTTGTTTTTAATTAATGTTAAATCATGTGTTATTTTTATGTTGTAACTGTTTACAACTGTAAAGCAAATTGAAGGCCAACTTCTGATAAAAACGATCTAAATCTAGTTGCGATCTCATCTCAGAGTAATATGTCAATCAATATGTAGGTAGTTAGAGGTATTTTGACAGATTGAGATTAAAATTAGAATACTAAAGCTCCTATCCCCACACTTCGATTTTTTTCTGTATCGTGCGTGCATTTGCAAATATAAATATAATCCATCACATAAACAGCTGGAACCGGAACAACTATCTATAACCCAAAAGATCTATACGGCTATACCAACATGTCAACCGCGTTCAGCATGCGTCTGCGATGGTGTCCACTATGGTGCTCTGTTGTTTATTATTAACTATAGGTTCCGCCTGCGACTTTCTCCGAGTGGAAGTCAAGTACCTATACCAATAAACATAGTTTTCGATCAGTGAAAGAATATTTATAATTGGACCAGTACTTTTATAGATTACTTCTTTTTTTTTAGTCTGTTCTGTCCCACTTTTGGTTAAAAGCCTACCGCCACTTCTTCCATCCTTAACGCTTTTGTGCCTCATCCTTCCGGTATTGGAGGAACCTATTCAGTTCATCCCGCCATCTCCTTCGTCCCCCGATTCACCGTCTCGGGCATCATCTTTGTGCTACTTGAGCCTACAGTTTGCCCTTGATGCGGCAGACATGTCCTGTTCAATACCTTTTTGAAACAAAACAAACTTGATCTCATGGTAATATTAGTATCTACATATAGACTAGTAGGTACTGGTTCACATTAGCGCATCCTGTGTTAGCACCAATCACAGCGATTGCCCGCTATCGTCATCGAGGACATTAATATGTTGAACACGTCGTGTTTATTCTTTAGTGTTTTATAAAAAGTTCCACCATCCAGCTAGCAGCAGTTAGCCAGACATCCAATCTGATTTAATTTGAGGCAATTATGTAAAGATTAATAAAACACGTCATATAATTGGGACAACGTATAGTTCTAAATACTACAATACTGAATAAATATTCACAATAACTGCCTCGTTAGCCTAGTGGTCCGAAGCGTGACTGCTACCCTCGTGGGTTCAATTCCCAGATCCAGCAAAAAGTGTTATTGGGTTTTTCTATGAAATTCTCAGTAGCAGCTCGGAGTTAGGATTAGGGCTTGGTTGATGGCAATAGGCTCGCCCCCCATTACAAGGTACCTAAAAACATACCGGCGAACTGTGGGTGTACATTGGTAGATCTCTGCCTAACCCTTTGGGGAATACAGGCGTGATGGTGTGTTTTATGTATTAAGAATCAACCCACTTGCGTGAACACTTCTTAACAGTTTTTTTTTTAATATGAAACGTTGCCTCACTCTAGGAATTTTCCCTGTATCGTAGATGCGTAACTCTCATACACAAAAATCCAGACCCGGAACAACCATCTGTTGGCCATGACGTCATAAATTGACAATCCCTACATGCTACCAGACAAACACTTCCGCCTACATTTACCAAATCCCATCGAACAGTTGACATGTAAACAACTCAATGTACGCACGGCTACATATCAAGCTATACATTTCCAATATAAACTGACTTTTCATTGTATGGAAATCCTATCCAATGAAAGATCGGCATAAACTGGAAATGTATGTAGCCGTGTGTACATGTAAGATATTTCCCAAAGTGCTGAGGAGCTCACATTAGTCCATGACGTCGGAATGCAGAGCTAACACTCCGAACAGCTGCCAAAACCGACCTGATCTATTGAAACTGGCCAATTAAACGTCGAAGACTTATCTCTAAGGAATGTAGGTGCGTGAATAGCCGACATTGTTGTTTGTGAAACTCACATGACGTGAAACGTATTCGTTATGATCAGAATAATACTTCCATCGTTTGTCTAGTACGCATTATTATTATTTTATCATAACTAGTCTGCAGTGTCCCACTGCTGGCGAAAAACTCCCTTCATTTCTTCTATCTATCGTTATTTTGCACCACGTCTTGCTAATTTTCAAGGAAACTGACCTAGCCGTCCCGCCTTCTCCTTCGTAGTCTACCACGTCCCCTATGTAGTCCTCCTTATCGATTTCGATAACGACCCTTTTAAATTATTTTCTAGCTTGTGTCCTAATATGAATCCGATCGAATTTTGTTTTAAATAACCGGTCACAATTACCACAATAGAGTTCCCCTGCAGAGTAAAAAAGAAAGGTGTCAGAGAGTTTAGGTCTGTCTATCTTAACGTATTTGGAGTTTTCTTATAATATATCGAGTGGCTTTTGTTTAAAAGTATAACATACCATCACCTGTATTTCCCAAGGGGTTAGGCAGAGGTGTAGCAATGTACACCCACAGTTCGCCGGTATGTTTAGTTCCCATAGACGAGGCGAGTCTTTTGCCATTAGCCGGACATAAATCCTAACTTCGAGCGCTGCTGAGAATTTCATAGAAAAATCTAATAACACTTTGCTCGTCCTGGGAATCGAACCCAAGACCCCTAGCGTAGCAGTCCGGCTTAGGACCACTAGGCTATCGAGGCAGTTAAAGCCTCTATGCTTATATAGACGCCGCAAGGACTTATGTGAAGCGAGCTTTTTCAGTCTAGCAGCCAGACTACTGAACATAATGAGCATAGGTTTCAATGCCCCAGTCATGCGTTTACTACACTTTGAAGCAACTTCCAAATCATGTCAAATTACGTCACGTAATTGTCAAAGAAAACAATAAACACGTTTGAGACTGCTATGTCGCTACGCGAAGATTACCTAGAATTAGCACTTTACCTTCTGCTGCTGGATATTTTTTTAAACGATGGCCGATGTAAACCTTGAAAGGATTTCCCTTCTCACAAATAAATTATGTCAATGACGCCCTAGCTTTATGCCGTCAACAATTATTGCACAACCAGACAGTGAATCACTCACTTAGGGCATTATACCAATGAACTGTGAACTTGTTATGAAGCATACTGCATTACCGTCATAACTCCTAGTACATTCAACTATTGTTATCATTAACTCCGTACAAAATGTCTATGAACTTTGAAAATTCTTTCACTATAAATTGGTAAGATTTGCTCACAAAACTACAGTCTAATAAGCAAGATGAAGACGTTAACAGTTGTATTAGTAGTTACTGTGCTTGTCATACATATCTCTGGGTACTTGATTCAAGTACCAACTGCACCATCAATAGACCCTATAGAACTTGGTAAGACATATTTATATTTAACCATACCTATTAGGAGGATATTCTTGACAGCGCCCTGCTGCCTGCGCCACACAAAAAGTAATGTATTAGAAGGGTACGGGTGCCGATGTATGTAATTACAGGCACGAGAAGGAAATGCCTATTGTGCTTCTGCCGTCATGAGACATAGTTGAAATCAACTTTGTCACTGTATTGCAGATGTCTATAGGCAGCGGTGACCACATAACATCAGGTGGGCCGTCGGTTTGTTTGCCATTGAATGATAGAAAAAAATACCAGTTCAAATTATTAAGTTACGTATCATTTTGAAATAAAGTTGTTTGACGGAATGACCGTAAGCCTAGATACGATACGGTTAGCGCAATAGCTGAGCACTTGGAGCTGTGTGGTGTGGGTTCGATTCCCGCACGTAACAAATAGTTGTATGGCTTACAGAAAGTTGGTCCGGGTCTAGTTGTTTGTGTATGTGAGTTTATATGTTTGTAAACGAACCCGCTATACAGGAGCAACATGAAAAAGATTCTGTTTTTACTTTAACCATTTATTATAAAATATTATGACTAATCTTATGTTCGTCCGGAATAATCAGAGATACTTAAAAGTGTCCAAATGATAATAAATAGTTGGCACTCAATACATCCTCAGCGTTAATAGCTCACGTCAAATGTAATAGGAGGCTAACTGTTATCTCAGGACAGTTAAAATGTTTTACAGCTCATTAAGATTGTAGTTATAACTATACAATTGAATGACTTACCTTGATGATCTAGTAAGTGGCTACGAGCAGGGCCGAATTAACTATGTTGGGGCCCCTAGGTAATGAACATCTGGGGCCAAAGGGGCCCCTTTTCTAACTTCAGAAGAAGTAAGTAAGTGGTTCTGGGTCCGGTTGCGACGTAACTTTTTATTGGTTTTTCATTCAGGAAATTGTCAGACATTTATCCTATTATTCGGAAAATGTACCAACTTAAATATTTACCTAAATCATGAGGCCAAATTTACTCATAAAAATAACCTAAATGATAACCTCCTTCTTTTTTGAAGTCCGAAAAACTTATAAAGTTTCGTCTCTACGACAGTCAAAGTAAAAATTAGGTAAATTATAGGATCTTTCGATACATTGAGACTCGGGTTAGATTGCGATCGTTTCCAAAAGATAACAGAATTACCACCCCTGATATATGCTCATAATAACAAACAACAGCAACCACCAACTCACCATTTGGTGACCTTCCTCAAGGAAGAGTTTTGGCTGCAAGGTGTGCTGTTCCGTGGCCGGCTACGCGACACCGTCATTTCGTGTGCAGTAGTTTTTAAGTTTGTTATATATATTAGTTTATACTTATTGTTATATATGTAATGTGTTTTACGGACCTTAGTTGCCTGAAATAAAGGTTATTATTATTATTATATGTATAAATCGTCTCAACGTTTAGTTATTGCAAGTGTGTAAGCCATAATGGCCATAAGGCCCTAGCCAAGACGATCTAGTTTGGCAAAGTATTTTATTGAATCATATCAATCGCCAGCTCATACGGACATTACATTTATTTGCAATGCACTGCACATTAGTCTTCACGTTCGTTTGTATGATACGGTAATGCCAAACTATTCTTGCAAACTGTTCAGAGACAGCGTCATATTTATACCTAACTAGCTTAAACCCGCGACATCGTCCTTGTGGAAATCGGAATTATCGGTGACGTATTTTTTTGCGCGAAACCCCATTTTTGTTTCCTGACATAAAAGTGGCTTTAGTTACTTCTTATAATATCAGATACAAGCTTCTGCCCGCGACTTCGTACTCTACAAATTTGATATGTTATCCCCTATTTATCCAAGAAAAAAAATATCATATGTGTTATTCCATACTACAATCTATCTCAGTGCCAATTTTCATCCAGATCCGTTCAGCCGTTTAAGCGTGAAAGAGTAACAAACATCCATCCATCCATCTATCTAACCATCCCCACACACTTTCGCATTTATAATATAATTATTAAGTAGGATCTCCCAGTAAAGTCCTGTCAAAATCGGTCGAGCTTAAGAGATTAGCCGCTACAAACAGAAAAACATACCTTTAAAAAAATGATTTTTTTGTGTCTTTGTGTAGATAATTGACCTAATAATACATACATACATACATACATACATACCATCACGCCCGTATTCCCCGAAGGGTTAGGCAGAGGTGTACCAATGTACACCCACAGTTCGCCAGTATGTTTTTTAGGTCCCATGTAATAGGGGGCGAGCCTATTGCCATTAACCGGGCACAAATCCAAACTCCGAGCTGCTACTGAGAAATTCCTAATGGAAAACCCCAATAACACTTTGCTCGACCTGGGAATCGTACCCCGGACCCCATGCTTATCAGTCGCGCATGAGACCACGAGACCAACGGGGCAGTACCTAATAATACATAAATATTTAATTTAAGTTTCAGTACAATGGCTACAGATTCAAAAACTGATGACGCCGTTATTCGAAAACGTTTGCGAAGAAAATAAAGATCTATTAAAACCTCAAGGAATAACCATAAAATCAGGAGATTTTTTGGTAAGCAAACATTTTGCCCTTTTAATTCAAACATTTGACAAAATATATCAATCCGTTTTTCAAAACAATTTTGTTTTAATTACAGAAACCAGATGCAGTAACTAATTTGGAGAAGCTCATAGTAGCTGGCTTACTGCCCAAGGGAGAAATTTTCAGCGAATATAATCCTCAACACATGAAGGAGTTGAAAATAATATACGAACTTTTGTCCTCTGCTAGACATTTTGAAGCATTTTATCAAGCAGCTATATGGGCGCGTCTAAACTTAAACTGTGGGCTATACGTTAATGCTATATACATGGCTATTCAAAGTAGAAAAGACACGGAGAGACTATCCATCCCACCGCCGTATGAGGTACTACCAAATTATTTTGTACGCAAAGAAGTTTTAGTCAAAGCTTCATCTATCCTTGCTGGTCAAGAAATTACTTCTACAGAAGGTATTCGCGACGAAGGCAACGCATACTTTTTAGATGCTAATTACACTGCAATGTTTTACGACAACGACGATGACTCAAAATTAGCCTATTTCCGTGAAGATATCGGCCTAAATTCTTATTATTTCTTAAGAAAGCTAAGACTGTCGCCATGGCTTAACGACGACATTAATAGCAGATATGGAGAACATATGTATCAGTTGATGAAACAGTTTATGGCAAGATATAATTTGGAAAGATATGCAAATGGCTTACCGGAGATAGATGGCATAGACTGGAATTCCTTACCTGATATTCCTTACAATCCTGAACTAGTATACTCTGATGGAAATGATTTCCCTCACAGAACTGCACCATTAGTAATTCCAGTAAATGAAGAGATAGCATTACTACAAACAATTGAAAATAACGTTGAAACCGTCGTCGGTCACATGGTATGTATATATTACTGTTTAAATACATAATGTTATACGTAAACTTAATGAAATCGTTATTATTATCTAATACAATAAGCATGTTAAATAAATTATTGAAGAAACAATACTTTCAGCGTCAAAGTGGATATAATAAAACACAAATATTAAATCACCTAATGGAAATCCTTGTCACGGGAGAGAGAAGTTATGAGACATTGGCTCGCCAGCTCCTTGGCAAAGATCGCACCAACAACGGGTAATTTAAGCATTGATTAATTTGTATTAGATGATGGCTTTATAAATAATTGCATTCTACTTATGACATATAACTATTTCAGACACGTGTCGGTGTTAGAACATTACATGACTTCCCTCCGAGACCCCATGTTTTGGAAGATAAACAAAAAAATTGTTGACCTCATCGACAGTGCTCTTAAATTGCTACCTACATACTCGAGAAATGAACTGTACTTCCCTGGAGTGGAGGTCGTAAATATTGACGTTAAAAAGATGATGACAGCGTACGATTACTTTGATTTTGATGTTACAGACGCACTAAAATTAGACGACAGTAAGTCGACGTTCAACGTTAAAATAGGCCAACCTAGATTAAACCATAAGCCGTTTATAGTCAAAGTTAATATTTCGTCTTTAGTTGCTAAAAAAGGCTTGGTTAAAATTTATTTAGGACCAAAACTGATGCCTGGTGAACTAGCAATAAAGAAGAACCTTTTTACGCTTCTTGATGTTTTTGAGATTAATCTCAAAATAGGAACCAATATAATATCAAGAACATCAGAGAATATGAAACACTTTTCTTCTGACTTTTTGTCACTTAAAACTATTCGCAAGAATATGGAAGATGCTGAATTTGGATTGGATTCTTTACCATTAAAAATGATCGAATCTCAAGTTGGATATCCAACCAGACTTATTTTACCTAAAGGTTTACCCCAAGGACTACCAATTCAAATGTTTGTTTTTGTTGCACCATTTACTAAAGCTGGACTCAGTGATTCGTATTCTACAAATAATATAGAATTTAATTCTGCAATTTTATCACCTGGGTATCCGCTTGATTTAATGATAGAAGATAGACAATTGTTTGCGTTACCAAATGCAATGATTAAATATGTCGCTATAACCCAAAAAGGGGACAATAAAGTTGAAAATTATGGCGGACCTGGTGTGACTAAACAATGGTACGGAACTAATACTTACGATCCATCTTCTCGACCAAATTATTCGCAGAATGGTAAGAAGCCATTTGATTACACGGCCAAAAAAGGACAACCTGTTGATAATGAAAACAACGCATTCAGTGAACTTTCGACTACGACAGAAGAATACTTCAATTACCAGTCAGTGATCCCTATAAAAGAAAACTTTGTCGCCAATGCAGTATTTGACGAGAACATGCAATATGATGAAGTAACGGTACGTTCATTAAACTCTATGAACATTTATAAAGATCCTAAGAATTTCATAGAAAATAAAGAAAAAAATGAGAAAAAGGAATATTTTGCCAAAAAAAGTGACAACTCTAAATATCATACTATGACGTCGAAGGAAGACAATGACTCTGCTGTTACTACTCCGATATACGAAGATGTTGCTTCTGATGTTAAGAACCCAGACGACCTCACCGTGAATACGCCTCTCCTGCTCAAATTAGCGAATTATGATTATTCTTCCAAATCAAAAGGCAGAGAACCATTTGATTACAAAGCAAAAAAGGCGCAGTTTGATAAAAAAGACTATTCGGCTAAAAAGGGAGATTACAGTAAGTTTCGCACAGTAACTCCATCAGAAGAAGAAATCACCATTTCATCTGCCACAGTAACTCCAATATCTGAATTTATTCATGACAATGAAGAAAATCAAGATACATTAGACAACTCGCCTCGTCTGCTAAAATCTGCAAAGTTTGAATATTCTTCCTCGTCTAACAAAAAAGAACCGTTTGACTATAAGGCAAAGAAAGCGCAGTTTAATAAAAAGGATTTTTCTGCAAAGAGGGGAGACTATACCAAGTATCGTACTGTTACACCAAAGGAAGAGGAAGAAATCACCACAGCTTCAACAATTCCAATGTTTGAACCTAAAGAGGAATTAGCGAGAGTACAGCTTGAAAAGGATACTAATAATGTAGATTTAATTAGTGAAGTTAGAGATAATGACGTAAATGAAAAGGAAGATTTTGCTTTGAGAGAAGATGTTGTAAAAAGTAATTTAATAGATTTACAACCATTTTCTTATGATGCAAGGCGTTCTCCGTCAGTGTACGACTTTTTGTTTCACACATTTGATTATGAAGACAGAGTTTATGAATAGAACAAGAAACTGTATGTTGCATTCTAATCTAAATATTGTAAGTGTACTGTGATTTTCAATAGATGAGTTCTACTATTATTTTGTGTTAGTAAAATAAAATAATTTTATTTGAAATATTGTCTTTCTTATCTCCTTCAAAATTCTTTAACAGCACACAAAGCTTTGTCTGTGGTTATTAAAATCGAAATTACAAAATACCTAATAAATTATCATAGAAGTGAACAGTAAACTCAATCACCTGTAAGTAGGAGACGTAAGAGTTAAAGCTACTTTAAAATATATAACATTTACGATTAAACCAATAAAACTCTTTGAACGCGGCACATCGTGCGGTTGATTTTCATTGATCATTAAAGCAGACTAAACGTATATAATAACAAGGAGAACAAATGCACATTATTGCTATTTCGCGAGGTTTTCTATCATTATTTTTGGACACGTTCCAAACATTTTACAACGACGTTACGCTTTCCCTATTTTCATCGCGGAAAATTTAAAAACCATCGGTCACTACTGTGACAACAGCTAGAATACAAATAGAAAATACTTTTACAGTCGATTTCTAAGTCTGTAAAAACACTCGATACAATAACCATATTAATTCCAAACATGCATTGAGGTGAATAAAATATGTGCATGTGTGTACAGAAATAGAAGCACAGAATCATATATCGTATTATTTGTTTTCATAGTATCAGGTAAACAATATTGATTACATTTGGTGTAAACACAAATAAAACTTTATGATGTATCGTTAAATTCAAACGGTGTAGGTACATTTTCCCGACGTACAAATACATAAATTCTTGCAAATCATATTTCCTCGTTACATGGGAAGAATTGCTGTAATAAATTAAAATTATACAGTGCTAAGCTTAATTCTGTTTTCTATTTTGCATTCGGCGAGGATGCAATATTATCTATGGCAAATATAGATCAGGTTATAAAACCTGTAGGCACGTAGGCTTCTAAAGTTGAACAGATGATTTGTTAAGCCCTTTAATCTTAATAATATGGTCTAGTCCTCATCTGTTATAATTACACAAATAGTAAATTGATTTTCATTAAAGTACCTTGAAAGACTTGTGGCTGAATGTATCAAACATCTCTATACCAAATAAGATAAATGAAACAAAAAAAATGCAAATCATAGACATATTACCTATGAACTATTTCAAGAATTATTCACATTTGGCTTTGAGATATCAGCCGATGGATTCTGCAAGGAAAATCCTGTGTTACGTGCCAAAATGAAGTTATATTTCCACTCCATTGACGCTGATGATTCAGGGTGCGGTGCCGGCAACTCTGACCAAACTTTTGGCTATGATTACCAATTATTTTGATTATGGAATGTTAAGTCAGTATAAATTAGTCAGATGTCCGTTACGCATCGGCAAATAAATTTAACAAGTCCCTGCTGATACAACTGACTATGCAGCTGTAAAATTATTAGTGCATTTATTAACGATACCTCATTTCCTGCTGTTCAATGTTTTATGTTTTGTCATCGTTGGAATACCTACTATGTCTTTTACTGCCCGTCAATCTTGTCTTAATAGCCACAGTATAATAATTTGAATATGATTTATTAATAGTCAAATTGTAACTGAAGCTTTGCTCTTAAAAAAAAACACTTTCAATAAACCAACCAACCCAGTCCGCATGCAGTAATAACTCAGAATTTATCATTTTTTAACGAAGAAAATCCCAGCTGTAATGACGGACATAATAAAATATTATGATCGTATTAACTTAAAATACTTTATAAAATGATTCTGTAGTCCAACAAGATGATCGTTACACTGATGGATGAACCCTTGATATAAATAAATCCTCACAAATCAAAAATAGTTTTAGGATGCCTGAATTCAAGGTTCCTCCACTGATCGCTTGTATTGTATCCCCATTCCTATACATTTAAACAATAGGCAACAAAACTTATTGTGCTGGTGCTTATTTTCAAGGGAAAATGACACATACTGGGTAGGAAATAAAATTAGCGTGAAATTAACATACAGACAGTGTAAATTATTTAACGATGTATTAAATGAATCACTTACATAACACAATTACTATCTTGTCCCATTTGTTTTCATTATTTCGTTTACTTCGTAGTATAACAAAGACCTCGGTCTTGATTGAGTACGAAAATAACCTGAGTGTAGTGTTTCATAAAATATTGAAAACGGTTAACCGTAATTATGAGTTGAATTATTGTTTTTTAAACAAAATAATAATAATTCACTGTTAATTTATAACTTAGATTTTAATACAATTAAATAATAAAAGTCAAATAAAATAATAACGACTACAAAGTGTTTAAGCTTTGTAAATATTTATAAAATTTACAACTCTTTGAAACGTTATTTTGAAAACAGTGGTTCATAAAATCCGCCTCAATCATATTATTTTGCCATCATTCAACAAAAATGTCAACGATTGATTTTACTGCTTTCTAAGGAATTCGTTGGCCAAAATAACGTCACTTTAAAACCAAGTGTTTTAAAAATAAACTGGTAACCTGACCTAATTTCGGCTTGTATTGTTGTTTTAAGACTTGGTAGGTACACGTGGTCGACGCGTAAAGCGCGACTCAGATTAGATGTTTCTCTCATTGTGGCATTCACATGAGAACACAAAAATTATAGCCGATCACCGGCAGTCTATATCTGCTCCGGCGCCGCAGTATAACCCGTTTCACGCGCCAGTGGTCGCCAATCATCGGCCTTCCTAGCATTAGCTGTTGTACTCACAATATTCAAATATTTACATTCACGGTATACATCATTATATTTTATTACATGTATCGTAATTTTCTATTTAATTCTAACATCGTAAATCAATTATGTTGTATCATGATTGTTATTTTTATTTTTGTTCAAATATTCAGCGGTTTTTAATGGTACTGTGTTTAAACTATATTGAATATAAATGTTACTGTTATTTTAATGAATTAATGAGTAAAAATAATTAATATACAATATATTAAGAAAATATACAGCTGCAATATTAAAATTATGGCCCAACTTCAGTAACTTTTCTGATGTTCGATTTTCATGTAATTATCTAAACAAACTATTCGTCTCCAGAGAAACTAAAAAGTCGAAAGAATGACTAATTTGCAGCTACTCAATTTTATGACGTATTAATTAATAAAATGAAACATTTTTTATTAAAAACAGTTGATGACTCCTGACAGTGACGTCGCTACACGTAATATTCTCGTCGGGATTGTTGTGAATCGGCGGCCGCATCAAAGGAATTTCCTGCTCTTAATCAAGGAACAGCTTTATATGCGCAAGAGTTTCTGCTATGTTTTAAAGTGGACGTGTTGAAGATGTTCAGTTTCACATGTTGCAATCCAGAACTCGGGCGACTAATCCATGAATAAAACTACCCTCCTTACACAGGATATTCATTTATACCTTCTTTAGAACTGACAGTATTTACCAAACTTTATACTTCAGATAAAATATGTACACGTGCTCTAGAAAATGCACCTTGTTAACGAATAGCGCCAACGCAATGCTTGCAAAATATCAGGAAGTTTACATGAATGCCAACTCAACAGGTACTATGCACCAAAAAATACTGTTAAAATAATAATAATAAACATTTTATTTCAGTTTTCTAAGCTTCCACAGACTGTTAGTACACATTAAAACTTAAATTAGCATTTTACCACCGAACCATTTTTTTTACACATACATTTTACATACTCATGTTAAAGCGGTAGTTTATACATTTCCACAAAATTATGAATGAATGTTGGTCCATTAATTGATAAAAGAGAACGTAACAAACAAAAACGTCATAGTTCCAAACGCAAAACGGTACTGGAATAATGCTGTTCAAATGCTTCGTCAAGAACTATCATATTTCTATAAATGGTTCGCATCGTCCGTGTTCCAACGTGTGAGTCGGTGTCAATTAGTTTATATAAATCTGACAGCTCACTTCCTGCAGAATGCAGGTTTTGCTGAACATTTTCACCATCTGACGTAGATATAATTCACGCTGACGAAGAACTCAATAACAGCGTCACTATTCTGAACGGGTACGGTAGAGAGAGAGACAGCAGCTTTTTCACTTATTTTTGTATTCCAGTCTGAGGAGGAAGGAATGCTATAAATAAGGGTGCCACACCGACGTAAAATCTAGTGTAACAACACTCGCACTCGGATTCGGTTCTTGTTACACCTGCCAACCCTACGCACACACCATGGTGAGGATCCCAAGGATTTCAAATCTCCTGTTCGTTGGACGTGAATGTGACAGTTCATTGTGACAAAAATGTCAAAGTGTTTAAAATTTGAAAATAAGAAACGTCCTACTAAAATTTCTTACATAATTTGGAAGACAAGTGATATTTTGCATTTATGAAAAGGATTCAATTTTTACGTTTTGCAATAATTGTTCTGCAGACTTCTAAATAAATTTTTTTGCATTTATTTTCTTCTCGATCATTGCAAAACGGTCATACATACACCTAAATGAAGGAACGTTTTACTAAACACTGGTATTCTTTTCCTAGGATACTGACGATGACCAGAAAATGGCCATGCTGCGCAAGGCCTTCCAGATGTTTGACACCACCAAGTCGGGATACATTGATGTCCTGAAGATCTCAACCATCCTCAACACCATGGGCCAGCTCTTCGATGACTCCGAATTGCAGGCTCTCATCGATGAAAATGACCCAGAAAGTAAGTGTTGCTTCGTGTATAAATAATCATCACTTTTATGATGAAATGTCACAGAAATTGCTTGTTTTTGGACTGTTCAAATTCAAAGTCATCTGTTTCAAATATTTCATCTTCATTTCTAATTACATCTAACCCAAACGGTATTTTTCAAAAGAATCTATTCTTTAGCTACACAATATTTCGAATCTAATAAACCATTGATAATAAACATATTTCAATCTGATGTCAAGGCTCAATCTTATATTATCCATAAATCTTCTGGCATGAATTCATCAATAAAAGTTTGCTCACTTTCATTGTGTACATTTTCATTGATTCTGGATTCCACTGAAGAAAAGTAAATATTTATATCAGCTTCAAATTTGTTTACCCTTTTAACAAGTTTATGGATATTTTATGTAAAATCTTTAAGCTGAACTTTAATTTTATTGATTTCTTATATTATTGGAGATTTTACTATGTTTGCTTTATGACTCAAAGAAATCAGATGTGTCATACTGGTTTTTTTTTCTATCCTAGTTGCCAAGTACAAATGTAAGAGCGATAAAAAAATGTGAACAACGACTGTCGTGTAAACAGCTGCAAATCTCTTGTTAAAAAGTAATCCATCATCAGAATACGCTAACAAGAATTCACACGTACCGAGGCTACGACACCTTTTCGAATATATTCTCGAATATTTTTACTCGTCGCGGGAACTAATGAGGCTATTTCCGTACGGTAGTTCTCTCCAAGCTTCCAGTCCCTTTGAAAGATGCATGTCTCTGTTCCCAAAGTTTATTTATCTAGTCTGTTTTCAATGAAAGAAATAAAGCGCTCAAGGTTTAGAGCAGTTCTGGTTTTAGTCTTAAACTAATTGTTATTTTTACTTCATTTTAGAAGCCGGCAAAATTAACTTCGATGGCTTCTGCAACATCGCGTCCCACTTCTTGGAAGAGGAAGACGCTGAAGCTATGCAACAGGAACTGAAGGAAGCTTTCAGGTAAGCACTGGTTTATGTGAAATTCTAGCTACTACCTAGCATTGAAATCTTTCTAAAATATAAATTGTCATGTTGCCTGCCATTTGTTTCAAATGACAAATTTTATCAATCTCCAGGTTATACGATCGTGAAGGCAACGGATACATCACCACTTCCACCCTGAAGGAAATCCTGGCTGCTCTTGACGACAAGCTCAGCTCGAGCGACTTGGATGGTATCATCGCTGAAATTGACACTGACGGATCCGGAACCGTCGACTTCGATGGTAAATATTTCTACTCATAAATTGTAACCAACTAAATTCTTATAGCGCTACTAAATCACTCTAATGTTCCAAATTATTATTATTACAATATCGGCTGGAGTTCTGCCCACATTTTGTCTCGTCGCCAAGACAGGCCTCCACAGTTAACACGCAGTTACCTGATGTCACTTTGTCGACAGAAGTGTCAAAAGCGTGAACATAACAATTTGGCCACGTATCAACCCACGCCAACTACTTTAGCAATATATTATAAAAACCACTAAAATGTCCGTTCGACTAAAACAGAATTCCGTTTCAAGTCGATTTCTAACTAGATGCCGCAGCAGCTGCTTTGGAAGATAAACTATAGCATAAATTTTCGCGAAGCCAACATAGATACACAAACATAACACTCATACTAATGGTGAAACATTACAAGCGCATTGAACAGGCGGGTGGTATGCGACGGTCAAAATTTATGTTGTCTTATACACACACTTATTGCAATATTAATTCGTTGGTACTAATCTCTTCCATTTGTTTTGGATTGAGATCAAAGAATTTAATGGAATGGCTTTTTGACAAAATCTTTTAAGTGGATTTACATCAAAGTTCTTTTACTTATTGAATCAAGACGATGCCTTGAATCCGTTATAATAATCATAATAATTGTGATTTATTCAAACTTTTATTTATTTACTTCTTCAAGATTCTATAAGATTTTACTGGTCCACTTTATTTGTGAATAAACGTTTCCCATTATCGTCAATTCAAGTTTTCCTCAATTTTTACGAAAGTCCATCTTGAAGGTCTACTCTAGTGGTGGTCGACTACGTAATTGGCCTTTCTTTTGGCTTTCCTTACACGCCTTAAAAATTAAGGCCTAAAGCCAAGGCAATTTATTTTACAAAGCAATTTATACTACAAGGCACATGGGGTGCCTTGCCTGGGTACAGACCGTGACTTATGGCGTGATTGAGGAGGTTAGCAAGGGGACAGGGCAGATTAAATCTTATGATATGTGCCAGTGACTAACCTTTTATTTGTTTTGTTTCAGAATTCATGGAGATGATGACTGGAGACTAAGAAAATCGTCTGACATTAATATATTATAGTATTATTAAATTTAGAGGCTATTTTTATTGTATTAAAAAAATTAAGACTTTGATTCTAGTACAAAACCAAATGCGGTATTAGCATGGTTGTTTAATTAATTTGCACATTTTACTCTATCTTATAGATAGGCACTTGTTAATATAATGAATAGTCTACAAGGGTAGGCCAGTAATAACAGAGTTCGTTCCAAAGAATTATTTCCGGAATAATTCACACCTAACGAATTCACAAACAATTATATGCTAATATTTATAACGCATTGCACTTTATTTTGAAAGTACTTACTCTTTGAATTACTTCATTATTATAACATCAATACACAAAATGACAGTCTTTTACTCTAGTTTCAATTGGTGTATTGTATTGTCCTTGACCTAATTATTCCTTCTAAGCTTCTCTTAGTTCGCGACCACTCGTTGTTGTGAACGCACCAGCTTTGTTGATCAAAGGAACAGAAATACCACACTGGTAGTGTCTAATGATTTATTATGATTTATACATCCCGACCAGCTGTTATTCATATGCTTATAGTTATAAATATTTCCACTGGCACATTTTGTATTTCTGTATTATACGGTAATTGTGTTCGAGAGTGAAGAATTGCCTCTTGACCAAAATTAGCCGTGTTCCAAGTCTCGCAATTGAAAAATTGTCCAATTGCATTTTGTTTCCTGTGGGTACTGTACAGCTGAGGACAGAATAACAGGCCGCCACACATTTTCCTCAACACTTTTCAATTGAAATTCTAACTTTAACTTCTTCTAAGTTTACAGAATTCGATTAATGGTACTTTAGGTACCAGTGTTGTTTATTTTGAAGCCTGTAAACGATCATGATTTATTATGATTTAGGTTGATATTAACATCAAAAGTCTATATGATACCAGTGTGATGTTAGTACTACTCTAAAGGGCACAGTCAGTTTTCCTTATAACATAGCCTATATAGGTCACATTTTTAAAATAGAAAAGTTGTGTTCCATTTTTTCCTAAACACCGCACAGCCAATATGCCTAGTTGTCGTATACACTGGCTGTGTTTATGTAAATGATTTTCAGGGTCAAGAATATAACCGCTTGATTAGGTAAAATTACAGTTGATTGAACCTGGCAAGTGACTCAGTTGAAGTTTAGTTGAAAATTGTATACATGGTCAAACTACGAGTGCTAGTCAGTGTAAGGTACTGTACCTACATCGTGATCGTCAGTGCTCATCCCAAGCCCTTTAGGCTCGCTGGTATCGTGAAGATGGAAAAAGTACACTCGCTTTCTACGATTACAATTACAAATACAAGGCGTGAAGTCCTCAACAATGTGACCACAAGTGTACAATGAAAATTGTACCTATTAAAGCGACCCTCAGGATCTCAATTGGATCAGTAGAAATACCGTTATGAATCCTGGTGTGCATATAAGCCATGTTTAACTATTTACGACACCAGTTCACTGCAGTGTTAGCTATTGTGATGTTTCGATCCGCCATCCTACTATGGCTATTTTCTGTGGGAATATCCACATCAGTACCAACGGACGAATTCCGTGGTTTTGTCAACGAAGGAGGTATGTGACTGTGTTTATTAGCATATAAAAGGATCCTATAAATATAGTTAGCGTTTCTAGTGCCCCAAGGTCGACGTAATGGTTTTATGGCCATTGTACACAGCTGGCAATGAATTTTGATCGATCTTACTCCTTTTTATCGTTGTTGTTCTATACATAGCATTTGTAGGCGATTTGATAGGAACCATATAATTCGAAAGTAGGATTTGAAAAATAAATTAGATAATAAGAACCGCATTGACAATGCATTGGTTTATTATCTAGCTACATACTTTACGTGTAAGATGAAAAAGTCCTTCTTGTTTTCTTATGGCTATATAAATGTAGTGTAATCAAAACGTCTAATTATTTAAATTCTAAACTATTGGCATGTTTGCATTTACTTACTGCTTATTCTTTCTTCAGAGTTATCTATGAAGGATGATGGTCCACTTATGGGCATCGTGCCCGGAGGGTACCAAGCTCAAGGGTCACAGCGAATTCGAAATATACTTTATGAACTTCTGGAGATAGGCAAGGTAAGGTATCATATTATATAAATTGATGCGTGAGAATCAATCAAAACAAGAACAAAAATCTGAGTACCAAAGTTGCGCAACATTGAAACACAGTATCAGCAAACCTTTTTTAAGTTACGAGACTTAATACTGTTGCAACTATTTTCATTGAATACGCAAATTGATTATGAAATAAAAACAAAGAAATACGTCATACATTTATTAAATTCAAGTAAATATTTTCAGTACCATGAGGATTATAAAAACTTTAAGAATTCAGTAAAGAAAGGTGCCACTATGAAAGGTCTTACATTCAACGTTTATGACGTAAACATGCAAGAAGCAGCCAGCAGCTTATTCGAGCTCCTCCGTGGTGCAGAAGATGCAGGCTACAATGCAGAGAAACTATTCGATTTTGACGAAATAAATGAAGACTTAGTAACGTATGCCACCCAAATAAACATGTTATACCGAGACAAACATGTAGACATAACAGCATTTCCACCACCTTTTATTAGAAAACCTTTCTTTTTCGTCAACGGTGAAACTATAGTAAAAGCTTTAAAACTAAGTAACTACATTAACAATAACATAGACATTACTGATGAAGCACACGCAGATCAATATTTCAAGACTTATGATACCATCACAATTAATACAAATTACTCTGGTTGGAATTTACCTGAAAATGGAGGTGAAGAGGTGTTGAATTACTTTAGAGAAGACATTGCTCTAAACAGTTACTACTATGGCGTACACTTGAGACACCCATACTGGATGTTCCGCCATAGATTGTATGAATTAAACTCTAGAAATGACGAACATTACTATTATATACATCAGCAGCTGGCGGCACGTCTTCGCCTTGAAAGGGAACATTTGCGTGAGGAAAATATTACCAAGAAAAATGATTTCAGTGATTTCCGTCCGTATCTTATTCATGAAAATGGATTGCCGTTCCCTAGTAGATCAGGTACATTAGGAGACTGGAGTGAGGATAGAGCTAAAATCAAAGCAATAGACATTGCAATTAGAGAGTGTATGTCTAGAGGACTCATTGTAATGGTAAGTGTTGGTATGCTAATAATAACTCCTTATGCTTATTCTATAATTGAACTGATCAATAGAGTCAAACAAAGAAAATTAAATGGAAATCTTTTAAGTATTTTGTAAACTGATATTGTATTTTTGTCAAAGTGAAAACCAACACCTTCTTTGCAGGACAATAAGTCTCCAATTAGACTGTCAGAAGAGAACTATGTACAACTGCTAACAAGGTTGTTCCGAGGCAATTTTGAAACTGGAAGATTGTCCAAAATCGTTAGGTCGTTGTTTGGATATGGTGGAAATGGATATCCTTTTGATCAGTAAGAGCTAATTATAACTTGTATATTATATGCCAATAATTGTATGTTCGTTTCTTAAAACGTTTTGGTTAATAGTCAAAGGTGATTCTAGGATAATAATTTATTGATGTCACAATGTCTTGTAAGACTGCAATATTAATAAAACTTCTCACTATAACAAGTTTCATATTTCTTACAGATACAATCCGGCGCCATCAGTAATGCACCACCCACAAACATCATTAAGAGATCCTTTGTACTGGCACATGATTCAGTATGTTCTTAACTACTTCACTGAATACAAGGAATCCATTGATCCTGTTAATCTACAACCCTATACACAGAAACACTGTGAAATCCTTGAAGCAGACATTCCAAAAATTACGACGTATTTTAGCTATTACCAGTTTGATATTAACAGAGCTGTCATTAAATCGGATAACCCACAAGCAAAATTGCCACTGATTGTAACTGCACGCCAAAAGAGGTTGAAACATTCCAAGTTTGAATTTAATTTTACAGTAGACTGTGATATTGTCAAAAATAGTGTTGTACGATTGTTCCTTGGACCACCGTGTACTCATAATTGCTGGGAAGAATACTCTAATTTCTTTGAACTTGATAAGTTTGCTTACACCTTTGATGAAGGATTAAATATCATAACCTGGTCACCAGAAACTTCAAACAGATTTTCAAGTGATGAGTATTATAATTTGGAGGGATTGGCATCACTGAAAGAAAGAACAAACGATTACAATCTATTCAAGTTTCCAGAAAATTTAATAATACCTAGAGGCACTGAAAAAGGTCTAAATCTAACATTGTTTATAATGATAACGCCAGCTGATGAGTTCTTGGATGATTTCTATTCAGCCAACAAGTTCTTTTCAGAAATAATGAACGACATTGATAATAAACCTATAGGGTTTCCTTTCGATAGACCAGGAGTCGATTTCTCTCATGATGCTCCAAATTATAAGTTCTACAATGTGACAATATATCATAAGAAAAATACTGTTTCAAAGAATGGTTATTTTTCGAGTCACTTGCAGTGAATAATTATAATTAACCATTTTCTCGACTTTTGAGTGAGCAAGTTAATATTCCATTTTATTGTAAAATGTCTGTTAGGTTTTCGTTATAATACATATATAAATCTTCGTTTTATTTGTGTTGATTTCATTTACATGGTGCTGAACCTGTGCTAAAGTAAACAGAATACCCTAGAAAACAGTTGCACGTAAATGGTACAATAATACACATCACATACCCCTTATCTACACAAACTGACCGTCAAGCTACACTTAGTTTGGAAGGGTTACACGATCTTACTTTAACAATAACTGTTTAGTCAAAGTACCGGTTAGGTAAAAAAAGGAATGCCCCATTTTGACAATGGTCAAAATGACGTCATGACTTGACGCTGACCGTAACCGCCCAAGCTTGACCGGTTAGCGCTATTCTTAACGTAAAATTCACTAACAGATACGGTCAAACGTAAATAATTATAACCTACAACAAAGAGTATAATAACTAATAAACAACCTACATAAATTTCACTCATCCCAGAAATAATTGCGGAAAGTTCTATTGAAGATGAATGTGATTAAGTGGTCAGCGAAAGAGCTAGAAAAATAAAAGTCTCAAAGTAAATCTTTAGGCCTGATCGACTTACTACATTTCAAATTTAACTGTATTTTTAGGTTGACATTTATTAGCGATAAATTATTTGACATCGTCATTTTGACGTTACGTGGAGTATTACCATGTCACAAATTGTTTCCCGCAACGAGTTTGGGGTAAATTGGGCGTCATTATACTTGTGACCCTGGTAACTTTAACTACACTGCAAAATAAGACGAAGCAACCCATGTCGGTACAACGGTTAAAGTTAGCATTATTTTTAATGTTAAATTTGACTTTAATTTTTACTTTAACTGGTACTATAGTGAAACCCACCCTAAGTGCTGTTGCATACACCCCCAAATATAATATTAAATATTATACTTTTACGTACAGGAGTTTTACAAAATATAAAGCTAATTTTTGAAAATAAACGTGTGAAAAAGTTGGAACATTGAATTTCTCCCTAAATATGAGGTCCCCAGGTATGGTACAGAATTTAAAAATATGCGCATCGCAATGATCAGAAGAACATGTCACTTTTAACTTCGTTGTGTTTTTTAACATTCGTTATAGATGTAATGTCATTCATATGGTCAAAGTTGATTAATGAGCTAGAAATAACCCTGCAATCTAATACCAGCAAACTAACTGCAGTTACCAAGTGTAATTTACAATTCATTTAAAGATTAACAAATTGTTTAGTTTACAGTTGGTATTAAAAACTCTTCTCTTGTCAAACAAGAAGTAAAATGTTTAGAAGCCAATGCAGGTTTTGTTATTTTGTTACGTACCTATTAAACTGTTTTTATTATTTTTGTAGTCTGAATTTATATTACAGGAACGACGTGAATTGTATGTTTCTGTATATATGTGAGTGGGTTTTATTCTGTCGGAAGAAGAATATAAAACATTGAATTACATTATTATGATACTTTATTAAGATTGCACTTTTTTACATTTTCACACTTAAACTAAACTACATTATCACCTGGTTGCTTCTTATGAGAAAGAAAGTAAGAAGGAATGTTGAACTCGTAAGGCATGTATGCATCTTTGTGGTAGATTTGCACATCCTCGAAGAACATGTTGGGTTGTCTGTAGTAAACTTCACGCGCGGGACGGTCGAATGGATATCCGAAGGGCTTGTTGTCCAAGATGTAGTTCTGGTATGCGTCATCTCCCTTCTTAACGCTATTGTATGGGTATACGAACACAAACATCTGGAATGGGAATCCACCGGGGGTACCCTTCGGCAACATCAGTCTCCTAGGCAAGTTGTCGGGAACAACAGACATGTCATAAGGCACCTTTCCTTGGTCTAACCACTGGTAGACCTCGTTGATGGGGATTGAGTCATCCTTAAAGAACATAAATTCGCTGGATTTGCGCACAATCTTATTCTCTCCTGGGACTAGTTTTTGAACGAACCAGTCGAGTTCGTAGAATTTCATCCAATCATCCTCGATATTAATTGGGTAGCCGTTGGTATCGTACTTAGGTCCGATAAAGACCTTAAAGATAGCATCAGATGCGACATCTGACTTAACGTCAACAGAGACTGTGAATGGTTTGTGGTTCAAGCGGGGTTGACGGATCATGAAACCGGTAGGGTAAGACTTGAGCTCATCCTGGCTGAAGAACACGCTGCTCGTGGCATTGAAATCGAAGTAATCGAAGTAGGTAATCAGTTCGCTGACTTTCACGCTGTTAATCTTAACACCGACGAAATGAAGATCATTGTAGGAGTAAGGCTTCACGTATTGTTTGTAGTCAATAAGGTAATCGATGATTCTCTGGTAGAGCTGATAGAATGCAGGGTCACGCATAGAAGTCTGGTAGAAGTCAAGTGCCGTCGGCATGAAAGCGTACCTGAAAGTAAATAAAATCTCTCTTAAATAGGTGATTAGGACAGATTTTGTTCTGACTCAAATTATGTGCTTTTTAATTTTGTATACAACTGACAATGATATCTAGATTACTCACTTGTCATAAGGCTTAGGACTCGCGCCGAGCACGTGACGAGCGATGATTTCGTAAGAGTACTGGTGTAAGTCCTTCTGGCTCTTCTCGGAGTACAGATCTTGGTTCATGTGCCAGTAGTTGCCGACGTAGTTCATTTCCTTCTCGGGCTAAAAATAGTACATTAATATTAATATAATTATGTAGTACTTATCATGAGGAATAAGTATGTTTTATTTGTTAATACTTACAGTCTTGAATTCGCCCTTTTGCAAGAACTGGAAGAATGTCTTCTCATAGGTGTCCAGGTAACGAATGTTTTCATAATTCTTTTCACTGTGAATATTATAATCATTGCTCCTTTGAGCGAAAGGCAAGTAGTTTCCTGTCAGTTGAGGATAGTATCCAGTCTTGAATTTAGAGTACCAAGAGAACTGAGGAATTTCACCCAAACCGTTAGTAAGGCGTTCCAAGTAATAACGAGCTAAAATCTGTTGGTAATAGTAGAAGAATAATTCTCCCGTACGCTCTTGGACTAGACTTGATGCTCCGGACTTCCACCAGAACGGCATGTGTGTGTGGAAGTAGTAGTAGTAAGAGTTCAAACCAATGTCTTCCGTGAAGTATGACAGTTTCTGCTCTTGGTTGGGGTAGGTCAAGGAGTTGGAGTAGTTGGCGTAGTATACATAGTAGTCGTTCTCTTTCACGATACCGTATTGGGCTCCATCTTTGACGTCAGTCAAACCACCTTGCATCTTGGTGCGATACATCCTAATCAGTGCTTCTTTATTGAAGAAGAACTGAGGGTAGACTTCATAAGGTGCCGGCAGAACGATGCCAGTAGTATCAGTCCTTTGGACAACGGCAATATAGTATGCATATAAGAACTGTTCTTCGTTCAGGTGAACCTTGGCCCATGCCGCGGTTTTGTAGAAGGTGTCGAAGTCTTTGGCGTAGTACATAACGTGGAAAAGAGCGATGGCTTCATCCCTCATCCTTTCATAGAAGATAGAGAACTTATGATATTTCGGCAGGAATCCAATTTTGTACAGCGTCAAAAATTCCTCGACAGCATGTTTTTTCTGCGAAAATGCATTGCGTTTAGTAATACTTCAAAATATTCATTAAAAAATTGTACAAGTTGCGTTAATGGCCCTTGTAAAACTTACTGTATAATTCTCAATGTTAGCTTCGATGTTGTATTCCTTGCCAAGTTTGTAGTACTCGGAGTGTAAGTCCAGTTGTTCGGAATGTTCGAAAAGAGCTAAAATTTTCCTCTGGTGCTCGACGAAGCTAGGTTCAACTGCAAAAGAATATGCCATTGGTAAATTACTTACTTTTTTTAGTAGCAAAGTTAAAAATGTAAACAAGGTCAAAAATTGTTTAGAGACGTCGTATAAAAGTCAACATATTTATTTTTTTATCAATTTTGTACTAGTATTACGTCAGTATAAATCACTTACATCTACATTTTACAACAAATCAACACTATCTTTGTTACAAATTCAAAACTAAGGTAAAACCAGTCATGGTCATCCTGGTCAGCCTAAGAGAAATGCGGTATGGCAATGTTTAAATAATTTCATCTTTTACCCAAATATTACAAACGCCTTGCTCACCCCCCTTGAGGCTAAGCTAACCGCCTTTCCACGTAACAACAGCCTGTTACTCTCCCTTCGAATGTCTCTCTTTATACAGTTTTGATAGCTTACTGGGTTTGAACTCGTCAAACCTTGTTATGACCACCATGGTTGGCGAAACAACAAAATTAGTCCTTACCAGTCTTCAGCTTGATCTTTTGGTGGGAAGGAAGGGCACTGCCCAGCGCCAAGGCGACGAGCCCGGCGAGAATTAAGACAGTCTTCATCTTGGTCACAACTGCGGCCAACTGTGATAGTAAACCTGTCTGGTCCACTTTTTATACTATCTATGCATCCCAGTGCCGAACAAATTTGATGTCGTTATGTTATACTTTCTTTATCTTTATCACTGTATTAACCTTTGACACGATTTGCACTTTTTGGTAGCATATTATCAAAACATCTTTAACCAAATCTGTTGCGTAATCTTTTCTTTAGTATTAATTTAATCAGTGTTGTGTACTTGTAAGTGCTCTTAGCAGAGTTATGAGCGACTATCTAATTATAGAGCATTTGAAAACACTTTGTTTATTATCAATACAGTATTGTCATCTGAAACATAATAAACTATCTATTATAACATTGTTCGAGTGTCGCAAGTCATGACGAATCAATATGTATTTGTATTGATTTCATTTGCTTCGAAAACTTTGTTGCATTCATCTTCCTCTGACGGTTATCAGATCTGCTTTTAATATTTGGTCTAATATAATTACCTTACTGCGTTGAGTTCTTTTCGAGTTACATGTAAATGTAGTGTTTACGTGTATTTAAATCTGACAAGATATGGTTCGGTGGTATTAATGGAGATATATAATTTGGGTTTGTAAACTTCATCTAGTCTTATAATTGATACTAACCTTGTGGTCTACAATTTTTTAGTTGGGATCGATTTTAAGGCTTTGTTGTGTAAGAAAGAAATCATTATGTCATCAGTCATGGAGGTATATCAACTACTGTCAACAGTGAAGACCACCAGAAAGGCAATGAAGCTCATCGATTCCAGAAGAAATGAACCAACTGTTGTATTTAGATTCTACAACGAAATGGATTAGAAAGATTAGGAATGGGAGGAGGTAGGCAAAATACCACAATTTGCACTTCCCTCCAAACAAGCAGGAGGCCACTTTGGGTGTAATACAAACATACATGCCATCACGCCTGTATTCCCCGAAGGGTTAGGCAGAGGTGTAACAATGTACACCCACAGTTCGCCGGTATGTTTAGGTCCCATGTAATAGGGGGCGAGCCTATTGCCATTAACCGGGCACAAATCCAAACTCCGACCTGCTACTGAGAATTTCATAGAAAAACTCAATAACACTTTTCGCTCGACCTGGGAATTGAACCCAATACCTCTAGCGTACCAGTCGCGCTTATTACCACTAGGCTAATGAGGCAGTTTATTTCAATAATGTAACCCAAAAAAGCATTATTTTTTAATTTTATGTATGGTACCCGGAGAGGAGCGAGTCGCCAGTCTTACTAAATCTACTAATCCCCTACTAATATTATGAGGTTAACTGTTGGATATTGATAAGACAATTAAAATTGAACTTAGAAAAAAAAAACAAAAAAGCCTGACAGTTGAGGGGTTATAAATGCGAAAATTTGTGAGATTAGATGGATACAAGGACGGATGTTTGTTACGCTTTCACGCCTAAACGTCTAAACTGATCTGGCTGAAATTTGGCAATGAGATATTATATTTATGAGATTGTAGGGTGAAATAACACATACATAGGATACTTTTATCTTCTCATAGAATAATATATCAAATTTTATTATATTTTCATCCGTAATCGTAAATATATATATATATATATATGTGTTTATTATCCGCGAAGATGCTGAAATGCCACTGATGTTTATACATATTTATCATCGTTATCTTATGAACCGTGTTCGATTCGTCTAGATAATATTAGAGGTTATTCGTAGATTACAGAATATCAACAGTTTTAAACCTTCCTAGAGTGTCTTCTGGATTTGTGTAGGTACCTATCCTTGTTTCCTAATAATATTTATAAATGCAAAAGTTTGTGAGGATATATGTATGTTTCTTACTCTTTCACGCTTAAACGGCTGAACGCATCTGGATGAAATTCGGCACGTAGATGGATTATAGTCTGGAATAACACATAAGCTACTTTTTATCTCGGAAAAATGTACGGTTCCTGTGGGATAATAGTTCAACTTTGACGCGGACGAAGTCGCGGGCAGAAGCTAGTATTTTTATGAGGGTCTTCGCGTATCCATGGCAAATATAGATATTTATAGCATTTATTTGTTTTTTTTTTTGTTTGGCCCAGTTTTTAGCTACGTCAAAATCATCCGCTGACGCCATCATTATCTCCTCACGTGTGCTGGTGGCAGGTCATGCGGCGCAAGATGAAAGGTAGGCCATAATTTACAGAGACACGCCGTATATGCAATGATGGTATGTATAAGTATATTTTTTTTTTTTTTTTTGTTGGGTGGGAAATCATCAAATAACTTCTCCCGCCCTGGGCGGGGCGGGAGGGAGTGTCAGACTTTTACTGACTAAAACCCACCCATGTTCCTTCTTGTGCCCTTTGCGTTCCGGGGGCGCGGTATCTCTTGCGAACAACCCGCAGCCCCGGCAGGCATCGGCCCTCAGTGGCCCCTTCCTTTTGCTGACATCTCTTTGAGGCGCGCGTGGAACACGAACGCGCCGTCGACACGGCCTGTCGTTATGCAACGTAAGGACGGTGAGCTACCCATTGCTCACCGTCCACAGGCCAGTAATGTATAAGTATATTAATATTATAAAGAGGAAAGATTGTTTGTTTATTTGCATTTAGCAGACTCCGAAACTACTAGACCGATTTGAAAAATCTTTCACCAATAGATAGCTACATTATTCCTGAGTAACATAGGCTATTTATAATATCACGCTACGACCCACAGGAGTCGAGCAGTAACCAAAGACGTCACTTAACGCGAGTGAAAAAAGCCACGCGGACGAAGTTGCGGGCAGTTCAGTAGTATATTTGATAATTTTGAAGGACCGACTTTTTATGGGGCATCTATTCTGCATTAGTATTGGAAATTATATGTTCCATTTGTGTCCGATAAAAAATCGGTCACCGATTTACTGAGGTAGTCGGAGGCCTTAAAGGAAACTTTAATAATTATAATCTGTAGATATGTGTACCGTATATGATGCAAAAATAATTACACTATGGGAATAGGTTGTAATTATAGCAGAACAAAAAAGGTTTTATTGTTGTTATCAATTTATTTGGGCATTTATCAGCGAAAATCATTTACAAAAACATTTCAATGTTTTTTGTCTTAATAAACATGACACATCGTGTTTTAAAAACAACTGTTACACGTGTAGATTATGAGTGATACCTAGATATTATTACGATGCTTGTTTATTATTGCGATGTCAGAATTTATTTCCATATTCTGTTGGTAACAACTTAAACCAAAATACTTTGTATAGCCGAGCCATCTCTAAGGGCTTTTTGAACTGCTGCAGCACTGGACCAGTATGGATGTCGGTTGTCCTTCTTCATACAGTGAAATCGTTAATTACAATCCCCTTACACACGTGTGCAGGACGACAAACGTCACGTGGCAACTAAATGAAAAAAGACAACCTTGAACACCACAGCAGTCAGTCATTCCAAACGCATAATTTACAGATATTATTATTTATTTTATTTAAGGAAAAACAAACAGTAGCACAATAAAAAACAGACAAAATATCTTAAATATTACATAATTATAAAACAATTATGCTACCCACTACGTTCTCTTACACTTTAAAGTATTTATAACTAGCTAACACCATTACAATTCATACACATATCAGCATTTACCAAATAAGAAATCATAGCTGGATTTTTAAATTTATAATTTATAAAAAAACAAGTGAAAGTAAATGGTAAAATACATATAAATAAACTGTAACGTTATTATTTTATATGATCCTTTAGGGTTGCTTGGATTTGCTTCTTAAATACAGTTTTACTAAGAAAGAGAATTTTGATTGAATAATACTCATTGTTGTATATCTCAACCAAACGATGAAGAACACGTGCCAGCGTTGAATTTACAGAGGCTAGTAGCAAATAGACGTCGAGCGCGTATTACTAATTGGGTATTAAACATTTTTCACTGGGTATGTGCGAACATACTCCTTGATTGCAGTAGGATCCGTCAGGGCATTCAAGCACTAGTCCACCGAACAGCGTACAGATCAATGACGTACGACAGTCATGACACCGCTTCCTCGGGCCCACGCTGATGTCGCAAGAAGTCCAATGTATGCCCGAAGTTATCGGGAACCAGTAGGGGATATCATAAGGCCTGTCTAGTGTGGCTGGTGATGGCTGCTTGTGGGTGTGCGGTGGTCTGCCTTCTTCGGCTGCTTGCCAGTCGGGGATATCATGGTCAAAAGGTTCGTCTACGATGAGTAGTAATGGCCTCTCATGGGTGTGCGGTGGTCTATCATCGGCTTCGGCTGCTTCAGTAAGAGCACCAGCAATTATGCACTGTGGAGATAATCCGCGAATTACTTTTGATATTGATGTTATTAAAGTGTGTCCTCGGCTACAAGCTGGAATGCATATTTTGTGCGAGAATCACATTTACAGTGGTCGACCAAAATAGATTTTTAGACGGTTTTAAAGGAGATAGCTCCTATTTATTCGTTGATGATAAAAACATTCCATTTATGCACTTGACAGTTCACGTAAGTTAAGTATTTCTGTTCACAGTTTAGTTGTACTAAGAGAACTTTCTCAAATGCGTAATCTATACAAAAGCAGTCGAGAAGTTAGAGAACAGAATTTTGTAGTTAGGATAAGATCACTAATATCTAAGCTTATGAAATAATACGAAACTATAACTGACTAATCACAAGTCAATGTATTCTATCTACTAAGTTTCATTGAGTAAAATTTATTAAAACACAAAAATAAAAATCCCTACCGCAGCTAACAAAAGAGCTGATAACTTTGAAACCGCTGAACTGATTTCCATTAAACATAGCTTAGAACACCCCCGACTAATACACCTTTCAAACAAAAACTAAATCAAAATCGGTTCAGACGTTCGAGAGCTACGATGCCACAGACAGACACACACACAGAAGCGTCAAACTTATAACACCCCGTCGTTTTTGCGTCGGAGGTTAAAATTTACTTACTGACTAGATTAGGTATTATAAAGTATATGCCTCTTATCCCAGCCCCACCTAATTCCTTGTTACACTTTATAAAAATATTTCAACCACAAAAAAGTCTACATACCAGTACTGCAAGGATCAAAACGTTTTGGATATTAACCATCGTGTATTGGTGTGTATTTAAGATAATAATAATTATATATGGTGTTACCGTCCCTTTTATACACTTCACTTATCTTGGGTTTATCATAATGTCACTACATCTCATTGAAAATATTACTCATATATATCTTAAATGAAAAACTGATAAAGATTAGAGGAAAATCCCGTGAGTCATACATAGAATACGAATCTTTGTTTGTGGTAAATTCATTCTTAATATTATTTAATGAAATCAATACCAATATTATTACCTCCGTAAAGGTAGTCATACTAATTTCTGCCGTAAAGCAGCGTTGCTGTATTCCGGTTTGAACGGTATGGGTGCCGGTGTAATTACAGGCATATGAGACATTTCAACTTTGTCTCTGGGATGGCAACGCATTTGCAAGGCCTCTGGTATTGCAGATGTTTATAGGTAGCGGTGACCACTTAACATCAGATGGGCAGTCGGTTTGTTTGCCATCCAATGCCATTAGAAAAATACTTGTATAAGCCCTTATACTTCGCCATTACGTGTGGCAGTTAAGTCGAAGAAGAGTTCCGACGGATTGCACGTGCATCGCAAATGAAACAAGGTAGAATAGTCACACACAACAGTTTATCCTTGACGTAGCTGACATTGGTGAAGGAAATCATCGTGAGGAAACCTTGACTTATAATTAATATAAGTCTGAAATCGCTAATCGGCCTTGAGCAAGTGTGGTAATAAATATTCGAGCCTTTTATGTGTGATAAGAGACTAGTGTTAATGTCAGTCTGGAGTTCTCGACAGAACCTATCTATACTAATATTATAAAACTGAAGAGTTTCTTCGTTTGTTTGTTTGAACACACTAATCTCAGGGACTACTGGTATGAATTGAAAAAAATATTTTTATGTTGGATACTTCATACGCTGCGACCAAACGGAACGCAGCAAAGACGTTACTTACCTAATGCGGGTGAAAATGCTACGCGGACGAAGTCGCGAGCAGAAGCTAGTAATGAGTAATTATGTAAAATTGGTCTACAAATTATCAAAGTCAGTCATGTTATGTCTAATAAGCCTAGTGTATGTAGTGCAGTCCTTTATTCAGTAGGTACAGTGAACAATGGAAATAGCTGAAAATCAATTAGATTGAGAGCCACATTAAAATTGGTTTAATGTTCCATTACTGTGTTCATGGAATGTCCACTTCTAGAACTAGAGGACCCACCTCATGTATCTGAATAAGTATCCTATATTTATGTTAATCACGGTAATAGTACTAATATATTATGTAGTATTGTAACTACAGTAGAAAGTAAAAACAAGGATGCAGTGGTTCACATATTTAAATTAAATTCATTAATATGTAAATATATATATTTATTTATTTCACTCGTATTTTTTGTACATTGCGATCTATGATAAAATAATTCTAGTAAAAAGTTAAGAACTATTTATCATTTTACTGCTTCTTTTGGGTGAAATAAGAAGGAACGTTAAGCTCGTAAGGAAGGAATGCGTCCTTGTGGTAAATCTCGACATCCTCGAAGTACATGTTGGGTTGCCTGAAGTAAGCCTCACGCACTGGACGGTCAAATGGATAACCGAAGGGCTTGTTGTCTAAGATGTAGCTCTCGAACACATCCTCTCCCTTCTTAACACTGTTGTATGGGTAGACGAACACAAACATCTGGAATGGATATCCACCGGGGGTACCCTTAGGCAGCATCAGTCTCCTAGGCATGTTGTCGGGAACCTCAGACATGTCAAATGGCACCTTTCCTTGGTCTAACCACTGGTAAACCTCGTTGATGGGGATTGAGTCATCCTTGAAGAATACAAACTCCCTAGATTTGCGTTCAATCTTGTTCTCGCCTGGGACAAGTTTCTGTACGAACCAATCCAGTTCGTAGAATTTCATCCAATCCTCTTCGAGCGTAGCCGGGTATCCATTGCTATTGTATTTGGGTCCAATGAAGATCTTGAAGACAGCATCAGATGCGACATCTGATTTAACGTCAACAGAGACTGTGAATGGTTTGTGGTTCAAACGGGGTTGACGGATAACGAAACCAGTAGGGTAAGACTTGAGCTCTTCCTGGGTGAAGAACACGCTGCTCGTGGCATTGAAGTCGAAGTAATCAAAGTAAGTGGTCATCTCGCTGACTTTCACATCGTTAATCTTAACACCGACGAAATGAAGATCATTGTGAGAGTAAGGCTTCACGTACTGTTTGTAGGCAATAAGGTAGTCGATGATTCTCTGGTATAGCTGGTAGAATGCAGGGTCACGCAGAGAAGTCTGGTAGAAGTCAAGAGCCGTGGGCATGAAAGCGTATCTGAAATGAACAATGATTTTAAAATAAACATTCCATGTACCTTACAGACGAACTTTGACGAAATATATATCCAAGTAGTACAAAATACAATTACGAAGGTAAGGATAGTGTGATGGTATAACTCACTTATCAACAGGCTTGGGACTCGCGCCGAGCACGTGACGAGCGATGATTTCGTAAGAGTACTGGTGTAAGTCCTTCTGGCTCTTCTCGGAGTACAGGTCTTGGTTCATGTGCCAGTAGTTGCCGACGTAGTTCATTTCCTTCTCGGGCTAAAAATATTAAATTGGCTCATTAGTTTTATTTAGACTGGTAACTTACTTTTTACTTCATGTTAGATAAATATAATTTGTATGTTTATACTTACAGTCTTGAATTCGCCCTTCTGCAAGAACTGGAAGAATGTCTTCTCATAGGTGTCCAGGAAGCGAATGTATTCGTAGTTCTTTTCACTGTGGATATTGTAATAGTTGCTCCTTTGAGCGAAAGGCAAGTAGTTTCCTGTCAGTTGGGGATAGTATCCAGTCTTGAAGTTGGAGTACCAAGAGAATTCAGGAATTTCACCCAAACCGTTGGAAACACGCTCCAAATTGTAACGAGCCAGAAGTTGCTGGTAGTAGTAGAAGAAGAGTTCACCCATACGATCGGCCAATAAACTAAGTTTTGGAGACTTCCACCAGAAAGGCATGTGAGAGTGGAAGTAGAAGTAGTAAGAGTTCAAACCAATATCTTCAGTGAAGTATGACAGTTTCTGTTCCTCGTTGGGGTAGGTTAGGGAGTTGGAGTAATTGGCGTAGTATACATAGTAGTCGTTCTCTCTCACGATACCATATTGGGTAGCGGATTCAGGGTTGATCAAACCATCTTGCATCTTAGTGCGGTACATCCTGAGCAGAACCTCTTTGTTGAAGAAGAACTGAGGGTAGACTTCATAAGGTGCCGGCAGAACGATGCCAGTAGTATCAGCCCTTTGGACGACGGCAATATAGTATGCATATAAGAACTGTTCTTCGTTCAGGTGAACCTTGGCCCATGCCGCGGTTTTGTAGAAGGTGTCGAAGTCCTTGGCGTAGTACATAACGTGGAAAAGAGCGATGGCTTCATCCCTCATCCTTTCATAGAAGATAGAGAACTTATGATATTTTGGCAAGAATCCAGTTCTGTACAACATTAAGAATTCTTCGACAGCTTGTTTGTTCTGCAAAAATGCATTATATTAGATCATGTAAACAATTTACACATTATAGAAATATTAGATGCGATAGTTTTAAAAAATGAACTTACTGTGTAGTTGTCGATTTTAGCTTCAATGTTGTATTCCTTGCCAAGTTTGTAGTACTCGGAGTGTAAGTCCAGTTGTTCGGAGTGCTCGAAGAGCGCCAGAATCTTCTTCTGGTGCTCAACGAGTTGAGGTTCAACTATTAACAAAAACAAAATACATTATTTTTTGCCTTCACCATGAACTGAACAAGGAACATAGTTAAAATTTAAGTAAAGGTCAACATAACAACGATTGCATTCTAACATAGAAGTTCGTGCTAAGATAGAAATACATAATTAAAATTATGTTGCATCTATAATTTGATCTATGGATGACAAGATTTGAAACTATCGGAGAGTACATAACATACCAGTTGTTATTACTGGTACCCATCACGAAGCGCAAATTTGTCAATTGGTCTATTTATCTATCAAAATATCCGTTTGCCTAGTAGATGGGTTGTAGAAGTCAGAAAGGTCAGCACTTCGTATTATTATAATACTGATTAGTTAGCCACTGTACAAATTACACTGTGAGAAGAACTAACAAAAAGGTAGGCAGGAAGGTAAGTTTTAGACCACTATCGTCAAAGACCCAAAATATACAAGGTGTTAGGGTAAACGAGGAACTTGCTTTAATGAAGAGCGTTATTCATGAAAATGAACCACTTTTACGAACCGTAAAATCAATATGAATAAAATCATACATTTATGTTCGCATAAATCAACAACGTGTAAGGAACAGCAGATCTTTTTTTTTCGCAATTTTAAGTTTAATTTTATAGTGAAAGTGGTTTATTTTCGTAAGCACTACACTCCCTTAAAGTACGTCTCTTGTTTAATTAAGCTAACACTTGTATATAAAACTACCACATTAGCATTGCTAGTCAAGCGGCTCAGAATTTCAAAAACTGAAAAGTTCCTAGTCTCTGGACTAACAATAATAATATTAAACTAATATTTTTTTAATTAATCGTTGTTCCACATTCGAATTGTCTCCTGTATAATGGATGTTTTTACAAATACATAAACTCATATGTAGAAACAAATAGACCCGGAACAAGTAACCTAAAAGCCTTGCAAATATGTATACCCTGACGACCGCTGCTCAACAGCTGTGCTTACAGTTCAAAGTCAAAGTCTATTTTCCCATTTCCTTATTAATAGAAAAACCAAAAACTTCAGCTAAAACCGGGGATCGAACCCAAGAGCCCACGTTTAGCTTTCTCACTTGCAGTCATTTCTCCGAAAAGATAGTCAACAACAAAAAAAAACCAAATAATTCTTACCAGATTTCAATTTGATCTCATGTTTCGGATGGACGGCACCGCCCAAAGCCAGGGCGACAAGCCCCGCAAGGAATAAGACAGTCTTCATGGTTTTCACAGCCGCTGTCAACTGTGCCTTACTGTTGGCCGGCTCACCTTATATACTATCGCCACATCCCGTTCCTAAATGCATCGATATCTGTATAAAAATATTTTGCTTTCTTTATCTCTATTCTTCGTTTCTGTATCATTGTCTGTCGTGACCTTTTGGTTCAAGCGGTTCATTATCGTAATCATTACTCACATCGTTTTTTCAGCAAATAAGACCGCACCTCTCAACAAGACCCTTTCATCTATCATACTTGTTCACAGTTCAAAGTGCATAAAAGTGCATTTTTTTATTATTGTAACACGATCTACGACTAGTAAGCATTACGGTCGGTTATTGCTTATAGGAAGAGAGTAGAAAGGATGTTATATTCCTTGTATTTTTTTAAGCATTATAAATCGTCAAATGACTTCTTTGGCTCTGAGTGGAGCAGAAGATACTATAATACTCTTAATGACTAAAACCCATCCTCCTTATGCCCTCAGCCTCGGTGACTTTTTTGACCAAACTCTGTACCCCTGACAGACGTGGTTCAGACCTGCAACATCTTTTTATCATTCACACCATTATACATTCGAGGCATAATAATTTTAATTAAAAATAAGAAGCAAAACTATTTTGAATTAATCATTTGCGTCTATCTTAAACATTTATGTGTACAAGACTAATTTTAAAATCGAAGATTCATTAAATTTGTTGAGCATATCTTGATTGAGTCCTCCTAATTTTAAATTAAGGTCTGACGACCTATTCTTACTTCCTTTAATTTTGTTTATGTAGACCAGAATATTTGAATGATTTCATAACAACATTGATACGTCTATTACGAATCAAGATTTCTATTTCCTCAGATCTTTGAAATGCCATCAATCTCTCAATTTAAAGTAGGGAATGCGTATTACTGTTCTCAAATAGCCGAAGTATAATGGCATACTTAACAACATTCCAGTGGCATTTTAGTCTGGTGTAGACTTGTGTACGATTTAGAGCAAGAATACGTGTAATTTTAAAAGTATTTGAATATCGAAATAAAGTTGTCTAGATAATTATGATAATAATATCAGTCAAGAATGTAAAGTAATGTAATTACGTTACACTTGAGCCGTGGGGTCCAAATGCTCACCTTGTTTTTTGGGACATCGCCAAGCGACTACTCGTCTCTTTGCTTGATCAGAGGACTGGCCTTTTCATGGGCTAAAGGATCCTCGTTCTAAGGCAATACTGCCAGCGAAGCGAACGAGTTTCTTAATGCCCTATGAACTTCGGACCCCTTTCACTTTTATTTCCATTCTTTATATATATTTTAATTCTATTTAATTATAATTGTTCTATATCTTGTAATTTTATTTTTCCTTATAAGTTTTGCGTTTTTGTTACACAAATATGCATAAATGTTTGGTTATAAAAACAAAAGTATTTTACTCAACATTTCTTATCAAACCAACTTATTCAATTTTCGAACAACACAGCAACACTTTTCAATTTTCGAAGTGTAAAACACACTAGTAAATAGTAAATAATAATAGTAAATCACAGTAAAAAATATTGGAATCTGTAAGAACATTTAAACAGGCGAAGTCGTGGGCAAAAGCTAGTTTACCAATTTTTTTGAAAGGTTATAATTATGGGAATTAACTTTCAGATAAACATACTAAGTTTCCTACATATGTATTGTACGCTCATGTACAAACATCGAAAGAGTATTGAACCAAGGTACTTAGCCGCTTCTTTCATAAAGACACAATACTTTTTTATTATTATAATATCCTTTCGAACGTTAATAATGCAGCCAATAAACAATCGTAATCGCTATTATTAGTCAGCGATCAATTCGGTGTATTCTGTTATCAAAATTTCTTTGAGCCAATAATATAGAGTTAGGAACGTATAACACAGAAGGACTTCCTAGGTATATTCTGTGAATTTAGATGAAGTGTGATTGACTAGCTTGACTGCTAATCCCTAACATCATTTGGTTTATTCTCACCTCTAACACACTTAACCTAAATACATCGAGGAAGATTTTAGCACGGCTGTGCTTAGCGCGGATCAGCGGGATAATTTTAGTAACTTTTAGGGAAGATCGCCACCTAATCTAAGCTCAATCTATCAAAAAAGCCTCTAATTTTTGCTACATTTTTTTAAATTGATTTGTGGCTGAGATTGCGACTACATCTTAAAGGTTTTAATAAGAAGAATTGGCTGTCAAAATCGTCAGAAATAAAGTATTAATAATAATCAGTAGTAATACAGCTCTTTGTGTAGAAGGTCGTACGGGGAAGTACTACCACCATACCTATTTATGCCGCAAAGCAGCGTTCCTGTGTTTCGTTTTGAAGGGTATGAGTGCCGGTATAATTACAGGCACATGAGACATTCCAACTTTGTCTCTGGGATGGCAATGCATTTGCAAGGCCTCTGGTATTACAGATGAAAAAGCGGTACTCCTGGATACGGCGCGTATTGTTAGGAGATTCTATTCCCAGGAGCTCTGACCACCGGTAACTTGGACTCAGTTTACGATGCCGGTGGATTACTATTTGTTCTATTAATAAATGTTTAAAGTAATGTAGGCTCATTCCATTGAATCAAAAGCTATATAAAACCACCAGACAATTATAATACTCTCAAAAACAAAACAACAATCCTCATTTAATCAAATAATTGTATTATTTTCTCTTAACTACCTAGCCGGATTACTTAATATAAAGCGATATGATAACCTGTACTATCACGACAAATAAGTAATTAACTGTAAATAATGATTTATCTTCTGCTGTAGCTGTCGAAATAATATAACCGTGAAGTTCAAGACTGTTACTACCTATCAGGTTTAAAGATAATAATAGAGCAAATATTCCAGACTTTATCTCTAAAATAAAATAAACGAGAGTCAGTGGTGGTCTGATGTATTGTCTCATTTGTACCCTGTGTTGCTTTCTGATCTAAACATCACCTTACACCTTCAGCGTTAGATAAAAACAATATTACTATTACAATTAGGTACTAAATTTCTTATATAATTTTTATGTATATTCTTGATAGTCCGGGTTCACTACTGAGCATGGGCTAGTGACTAACAATGTAACTTGTTCAATTCATATGTAGTTTCTAAGTTTACATTAGATATCATTGACTTTGGTTAACTGCCTCGGTAGCCTAGTGGTCCTAAGCGCGACTGCTACGCTAGAGGTCTTGGGTTCGATTTCCAGGTCGAGCAAAAAGTGTTATTGGGTTTTTCAATGAAATTCTCAGTAGCAGCTCGAAGTTAGGATTTGTGCCCGGTTAATGGTAATAGGCTCGCCCCCTATTATATGAGACCTGAAACATACCGGCGAACTGTGGGTGTACATTGTTACACCTCTGCCCAACCCTTCGGGGAATACAGGCGTGATGGTATGTGACTTGTGAAGGAGAACACCGTAAGGAAACCCGGATTTTAATTAGTATACGCCTGACATCGTCAATCCGTCTTGACTGACGTGGAGATCAGCCCAGGTCTTGAAGAGGTCTCTGCCTTACACAAGGACAATAAAAGGCAGGTATTATTTTAATATTATTATTTCATTACATTATGGTGTATATAATAATAGGGGGCGAGTTTAAGTACCACTACCGTCTATCTAAAGTAATATTATGAATTGAGTTAAGTTTGTTTGATTGTTTTTTGTTTGTAATTTCTGGAAGTAGTGGATCGATTACGATTTTCTTTTTTTACTGATAGATAGCTACACTGACTGCCTCGTTGGCCTAGTAGTCCTAAGCGCGACCGCTATGCCGGAGGTCTTGGGTTCGATTCCCAGGTCAAGCAAAAAGTGTTATTGGGTTTTTCTATGAAATTCTCAGTAGCAGCTCGTAGTTAGGATTTGTGCCCGGTTAATGACAATAGGCTCAACCCCTATTACATGGGACCAAAAAAACATACCGGCGAACTGTGGGTGTACATTGGTACTACTCTGCCTAACCCTTTTGGGAATACAGGCGTGATGGTATATATGTATGTGTGTATAGCTACACTATTACCGATAGCCATAAGCATTGGTACTATTAAAAGGACTTAAACACTTATTCGGCTGTATTCAGCTTTTGGCCATACAAAATACTATTCTAGCATAGAGATGCGTAAGCGTGCGTTCAGCTTTCCGTGTCTGAACGGATGTGATACAAAACTGGAGTTTTTTATAGACAAAAGCTAAATGGAGCTGAATAAGTGTGTTTCTACCCTTATAGCATACTTTGCGTCCACACTGACACAGTACCGTACTTGATAATACAAAGTTGAAGAGTTTGTTTGTTTTTTGAAAGTCAATAGCTTAGGTACTCATCTCAAATTTAAAACAGCGCTAATCTGAGAAATTACAAACCAATTACAAAACAAAAATATTGCAAAACAATTATTATTTGTACCGAAATTTTTTTTTTTTTCAAACCGGACCAGTAATTTCTCAGACTAGCGCTTTTTTGTTTTTTTTTGTATTGCAAATCAAATCACAAATTACAAATCAAAATATTTCGGTACAAGTTTATATTTGTACCGAAATATTTTTTTTTTTTTCAAAACGTACCAGTAATTTCTCAGATTAGCGCTTTTCTTAAATTTGAGATGAGTAAGCTCTTGACTTTTAAAAAACAAACTCTTCAACTGGTTTGGCTTTTTTTTTTTTTGGTGGGTGGGAAATCATCAAATAACTTCTCCCGCCCTGGGCGGGGCGGGAGGGAGTGTCAGACTTTTACTGACTAAAACCCACCCATGTTCCTTCTTGTGCCCTTTGCGTTCCGGGGGCGCGGTATCTCTTGCGAACAACCCGCAGCCCCGGCAGGCATCGGCCCTCAGTGGCCCCTTCCTTTTGCTGACATCTATTTGAGGCGCGCGTGGAACACGAACGCGCCGTCGACACGGCCTGTCGTTATACAATGTAAGGACGGTGAGCTACCCATTGCTCACCGTCCACAGGCCCGTAAACTGATTTGGCTATCCCAACTATCGTGAAAGTTTGTTGGCCATATTATTATAACATCACGAAGACCATAGACGTAACTTAATGCAAGTGAAACCGCGGCATATAGCTAAGTGGAAAAATTAAACACTGCTACAAGTCTTTACATTTGTTTTAAAAACAAGTGTCAATCAGTTATATTCATTGTAGATTATGGAATAATAATATATTATAATCATCAACTTTTGCATATTCGCTTAGCGACTAGCGATAACCTGATGTGCACGGACGATAGCCTAATGCAATTATTGTGAATTACATACTTCTGTTATAATTATGGTGCAATCTTAGGGTTCCATACTCGAATGTTGCCAACGTGACACTATTTTTAAGCCTCTGCTATCAGTCCGTCTGTCTGTCAGTGAGATGTATCTCATAAACCGTAAAAGGTTAAGAGTTGAATTCTTGCAGAATGACATGTATTTTTGTTGCCACTATGACAACAAATAATAAGATACAATTTGAAAAGAAAGTATAATTTTCGGCGTTTTTTGCTTGATCTTAATATTGTACAGTGGTAAGGAACCCTTCATGTGGAGTCCGACTCGCAGTTGACCGGATTTAACTTTTTTCATCCATATATTTTTCAATAACAGCAGCATTTGTCTACAAGATGCTAAGATGAATAGTATTATAATAATATTTATAATGTAATAATATATGTCCCCGTTGGTCTCGTGGTCGCAAGCGCGACTGATAAGCGTGGGGTCCCGGGTTCGATTCCCAGGTCGGGCAAAAAGTGTTATTAGATCTTTCCATTAGGATTTGCTCAGTAGCAGCCCGGAGTTTGGAAGTTGGTGGTGTGACCCCCGTGCCTCGGAAAGCACGTAAAGCCGTTGGTCCCAGCCGTCATTCGTAGATCTTTGACAGTCGTTACGGATAGTCAGAAGCCAGGAAATCTGACAACCAGTCTAACCAAGAGGTATCTGTTGCCCACTAACTGGGTTGTGGAAGTCAGATAGGCAGTCGCTCCATGTAAAACACTGGTACTCAGCTGTATCCGGTTAGCCTGGAAGTCGACCCTAACATAGTTGGGAAAAGGCTAAGTAGGTAGATGATGATGATGAGGATAATAATATATATTTATATTATCAGTTAATTCAGGTAACAAAGACCAATAACATTAAAGATGTCAATTGATGCATTAAAAAAAAACCTATGTTTAGGTTTATTGAATCCAAAACGTTGCTTAGTTCATGGGATCTGAATTAACGTTCATAAAATTATGTTTAAAAAACATATTGGCTATTTTTTTTAGATTTCGAATTAAAAGTTGTCAATAAAACCAATATTATATCCTGGCAAATAATTCATAGAAAGTAAAATTATAACAGTTTTGGCGGTACGGAGCCCGTGCCCGGTTTTTGTTGAATGGTTTTATGCCCATGTCGTGCTGCTTATCAACGAAGTCATCATAAAAGACACTTAAAGAGGCCAACACTTACATGTTATTTCCATCATTGCGATCATACTTTTGCTCTGGACCATACCTGAGAAATTTTTGTTTGCGGAGATATTGAAGGACAAAGTTTTAACTCTTTAAAAAAATGATTTAAATGTTATAACTAAACTTTACATGCCCATACCCCCACCATCACCACTGCCAGCACCATCACAATCCCTGTACTGTTGCATGCACAAGTAAACACAATGTTTTGAATGCGTTGCATTGCATTGTGCCCTACCATAAACAATGACTTTTCATAACAAAAATAGAAGTACCTAATTTCCAAACAATCATTTTTACTCAATGTTACTCAGTTTGATGGTTATGGTTAGTATGCATAGTTGATGGATATATTTATATGGTGTGTTTTTTACTCCGTATACCTATGCATATTTTCCAATCAAGACTATAGCGCCATCTTACTTGCTCTGTTGGGAACAAAGACTTGGTTTGATACTTCTAATGTATACGGGGTATCATAGATGGCGCTATATTCAGAATCTGATTGGTTTAAGTTTTCGCATTGTCAATCCAGATGGAACTACCTACCTTATTTGAAAGTACGGGGTAGGATAATTTAATTGAAAAGGTATTTTTTTTTTTTACACTTATTTGTACGATCTCTCTCCTAACAACATATTTTTTCTTTCTAAGTACTTGTAAGTCTAAATAGCTTTTATTTTTTCTCAAAGAAAATAATTTGTATATACTTATTTAATTAAGAAATTAAAATACACACACACAAACTCACTTTTTATAAAAGTGTTATTGGGTTTTTCTACGAAATTCTCAGTAGCAGCTCAAAGTTAGGATCTGTGCCCGGTTAATGGCAATAAGCTCGCCCCTTATTACATGGGACTTACACATACCGGCGAACTGTGGTTGTATATTGCTACAACTCTGCCTAACTCTTCGGGAAATAGAGGCGTGATGATATGTGTTATTTAATTTATATGCATAAATAATCTCACATAAAAAATAAAAAGTTAATTTATTTTTCATGATAATAAAACGTTTTCCATGCCAACTTACCAAGGTCGGAATAAGGAATAGGTGCACTTTAATGGCTTATTTTATTTAGACAGATACCTACAATCAGACGACCACACAGCTCATGTAGCGGTAATTTGTTACAAGCTGTGAAAACGTGTAATTAGTGTAGTGACAGTAGCCGGTGTGTTTCACCGGTCACCCCGAAGCTCAACCATATGTGCTGGTCAGCCATCGTTTGATTTTATTCAGTAGAAGTCCCATATAACCCTTCAGCTGCCAAACACATGTAGCCTTAAGGCTATACATAACACATAACACCACCATAACCTAGCCTAACCTAGTAGTCCTAAGCGCGACATTTACGCTAGAGGTCTTGGGTTCGATTCCCAAGTCGTGCAAAAAAAGTGTTATTGGGTTTTTCTATGAAATTCTCAGTAGCAGCTCGGAGTTAGGATTTATGCCCGGTTAATGACAATAGGCTCGAACCATATTACATGGGACCTAAATTTACCGGCGAACTGTGGGTGTACATTAGTATGTACACTTCTACCTAACCCTTTGGGGAATGCAGGCGTGATGGTATGTTATGTGTTGTAAAAACTGTTTGTTTATTCCTTTACTCCTTACTTGCCAGCGGCGCCCATCAACAGGCGACAGATCAGATCAGGCAAACCATTGATCGTCTAATATGGAGTCCTAATTTTAACAATTGGCAATTGGTACCATTACCTATATAAGTCCCTGACCTTTTTTTTGTTAGATTTCATCAAATGACTCCTTCCGCTCGGAGCAGAAATCCTTTTACTGACTAAAACCCATCCGTGTTCCAGCGCTGCGGTGAATCTTTCGAACAAATTCTGCTACACTGGCAAGTCTCTGGTCTACGAAATCAGTTTTACTACAAAACTGATTTCGTAGATCAGAGCCAGGCTAATCCCTTGCCTGGATAAGTCTGTTAGACCCCATGGTTTAAGCAAACATTTTTTTTTTTAATATTGAACTTCTAAGTTCTAAACTTATATTAATTTCCAGGCTATTCTAGAAACTTCGCACTTTAGTTAGAGTAATGTGTGAGTGTTATTTTCATAAATCCTGTAGAGGCTCTGGCAGAAAGAGCCTCTTTTAAGTTGTTTATACTATGAGATAGATGCTAGATTTAATATTAAGAAGAGAATGACAGACCGTAAAAACGACTGTCAGCAGAACTTGAACTAGTTATAAAGTATAATATAAAAATAATTTATAACATGAAGTACAAAATATAACACACCATCATACCATCACGCCTGTATTCTCCGAAGGGTTAGGCAGAGGTGTAACAATGTACACACACAGTTTGTTGGTAAAGCTCTACAGTACATACTTTAACACTTGGTAAGGGTTTGTTGGCTGATGTTAATGTTATTTAGTTTTCAAGAACAGAAGCTGTACAAACTGTTGAAGAGAAAGGATGCCAAGTTCCCTGGTACAATAATTGTATATGATACATGTACCTTATATAATTATACCCAGCTGTTAGTATAGACGTTTTGAGGTAAATCATTCAATTTCTTCGGGTCTTGTAAAAAGCCGAGTGATTTTACCAGAACAAGATTATTACAAGCAAAATGTTGTAGTAGGTGAGAATAAACATTAAAATGGCAATATTTTTCAAACATATTTCATTTATTTATAATACATAACACAAAATATATATAAATTTATGTGAATCTGAGATCTATCCAGCTGACTGAAAGAGTAACTAAGTCACTTTTTCAAAACTATAGAGTTGTAAATGTTATCAAAATATATAAGGCTTTATGAACTTGCTCAGTTTACATCTTAGGTGGGCAAATATTTCACTACATAATACATAAGAAAATAAACATCAACAATAAATACATATACTAAATAAATAAATACATTGAACACATAATTTATATAATCCCCGTTATTTATAAACGATGCTTAAACGTCAAAAAATTTATGGATAAGCAAATGTTAATCATTACTTAACTTTTAACAAAGTTTATAAATAGTTTACTGACGCCAAGTCGCACAATTATTGAAATTATCTGGACAAGCTATAAAGCCCAGCTTTGCTTCGCAATAAAGCTTAAAGTGAAAACTGAAATAGGAAAATTTGCACTTGACTATAAATCTAGTGATTCCATAAATTCAGTGATTTATACATAGAAAATCAACAACGTTTTACTTGGCGTCAGAAAAACTCCATGAATCGCTTATTCCATGTGAGGAACGTCGATTTCGGGGGTATGCTTGTGATGAATCAGAACATCTTGGAAGTACATGTTCTTGACATCCTCCACCTGCCAGGGGTAGAGAGGCCTGTTGACTGGGAAGCCTAATGGCTGGTCGGTCAGAGGACGAATGATGGGAGTCAGACCAAGAGTCACAGTGGGGTCCGAGGCAGTATCGCGGGCAACCTTCGGTGCGTGGTATTCAGAAATGTAGACCATGAGGACGAAAGGCATGCCGCCGACACGACCTGTGAGAATTTAAAAAAAGTAATAAAATTGTTGTAGTACCGAATGGTATTGATGATGCTACAAAGTGACTAACGCTTATCACAATTTTCCTTCCACCATCTCAATCATTAAAACGAGTGTTTTTCTTATAGTCGTCAAAAGAGAAAATTCGTACCCTTAGGCAGCAATAAGTGTTGAGCCAGTTGTTCGATGCCCTTTGTCTGGTCGATGTATAACTGTCCTCTGCCGCGCACTGCCTTCTCAACGGTCTCGTAGATTCGGTGAGAGGACTCGTCCTCCTGGGCAGTAGTGGCAGTAGAGTCGCGGATGATGCAGGAGTTTCCTTCAGGTACTGCAAATAGTTTCTAGTTAGTATTATTTCAATAAACTCCCACTCCTGTTTTAATTGGCTGCAGATATAGGAAATCTCATTCGCATAACAAATTATTTTTGATAAAGCAATTTTATATGAGGAAGGAGAAAAAGATATAGCAAATTGTACAAACTTACAGTCATAAACGAACTCATCTATCTGCATGAAGTTCTGTGTGTTAATGTGAAGAGGTATTTCATTGCCGGTGCTGTCGTATTTAGGCGCCAAGAAGAACTTGACTAGAACAGTCTTGGCAACTTCGCTACTAACATCAACGCGCACTTGGTACACCTTGTGGTTCAATCTTGGGTGCTGTACTAACACACTGACGTCGTCGTACACTTCCTTGGCTATGACAAAATAAAATCAGTATGAATTTTACGATCACACGAAAAATAACACAAAAGCATTAACATTTATAATACTACCTTCGTCTTCATTCAAGTGCAGATGAGATGTGACGTTCATGTAGTTGTACTCGAAGTATGTCACCAGCTTGTCGACCTCAACCTTCTCGATAGCCACCTGGGGTAAGGTAAGCTCTTCAGGCTTGTAGCGAGGAAGTGTCTCTTGCCACAACTGGAACAGTCCCAAGACACGCTTCCAGATCATGTAGAATGCAGGGTCACGCAGAGCAGTCTGATAGTGTTCCAGAACCGAAGGAACAACCAAAGGAGCGTATCTGAAAATAGTTAGAAATACAAATTATTTACTGATGAAGAACAGTCATTTAAGTGAAAAAAATTTCAGTGCAATGTGTTATGTTTAAAAACTTACTGGTGGTAGTACTCGCGTTGCTGGAGAGAATTGCCCAAAACCTTCTTCCAGATGCTGATGAAGTCCTTGTAGTATTTCACATTCGGAGAATCAACGTTGGCCTCAATAATACGACCCAATGTCTCAATAGCCTCAGGAGTGCAAATATTGATATGTTCACCAATATGCTGCAATACAAGTAGGTAATATAAGTTTTGGTAAAAATTGGTAAATGAGTTTTTTAAATAAGAGAAACACTTACATTGACTATGTAACCCTGGTCGATAGCGTCACGAACACGACGTTCATAATCGAGAATTTCTTGGATTTCATTAACGAGCTGAGGCTGGTCTAGGTGGAAGTGGTTAGGTCTAACAGGGAAAGCTATTCCATTGTGGTACAAGAGACCAGAGTTGTAGCCTTCCTCAACAACCTCGTGACCGAGCTCAGGGATTTCACCGAGACCGTTAGACAATCTCTCCATGTAGTAACGACTGACTATCTGCTTGTGCAGGAACCAGAACCATTCTCCACGTCGGTGTTGGTTGATCGGAAGAGCTTCGCTGTTCAGCCAGCCGGGTTGAGAAAGATGAACGTTGTAATAGAAAGTGTTTAGACCGTAATCATGCGTAAAGTAGACAACAGGAATCTCATGTCTGTTGAGGTTGTAGTATGGCCAGACAGTAGCATTCCACCTAATGACTACATTCTCGTCCCATTTGTAGGTAGATGGGTAGTTCTTGATCATGCGGAGCCCGTGAGTGTTAATCCTCTGAGCAGTCGTCATAATTTCACCGTTGTTGAAGTATGAAGGGAAGACCTCATACAAGCGGGGAATGTAGATTCCTTGCGTGTCTGGGCGACTCACAATGGCAATGCTAAGTACGTAAGCAAAGAGGTTCTCGTTGACGCGATCTCTCACATATACAGCAGTCTTGTAGAAGGTTTCGTAGTCTTTAGCAGAGCGTAGCACATTGTACAGGGTGACTGCCTCAAACTTGTGCGCGGATTCGAGAATGGAGAAGGGTACAGCGCGAGGAAGTATCCACTGGCCCTCTAACATCGCAGCGTATGTAGATACAGCCGTTACATTCTGATTAAAAAAAAAAGTAAATTCATTACAAAGCCAGCACGTTTAATATTCAGCACACCAGGATTATAATATAGGATTATAATGCAAGACTATAATAAAAAAAAACATAGACTTACGCTGAAGTGTTCAATGTTCTTCTTGAGATTCCATGACCTAGATATGGTCCTGCAATGTTCAATATGGTTTGGTTCATGAAGATGGTAGTACAGAAGCATCAAATCCAATTGCCGTTGCACCAGGGCTGGGTCCGCTACAAAATATTTAAAAAAATCGAGTTATTAGTCGTATGTTTATGGTTCAAAACGTCCGGTTAACCTATCTTTGTTACGATAAAGCCTTGTTACTTGAACTTAGTAGGTAAATAGAAATATGATAAATGATAGCTCTTAATACTCAACCAATGAAAAAATCGAATCATCAAAATCGTTTCGGAGATTAGACGCAACAAACAGACAGACAGACAAAAAAATTGTTTGTTTGGTATAAGTACTGTGTAAACATTCATATACATTGAGTAAAAAGCTTTATTTTGACATTATACAAACAGAGACTTTAATTGTGTTTATTTGTATGTAGATAACATAACATACCATCATGCTTGTATTCCCCGAAGGGTTAGGCGGAGATGTACCAATGTACACCAACAGTTCGCCGATATGTTTAGATCCCATGTAAAAGGGGGCGAGCCTATTACCATTAACCGGCCACAAATCCAAACTCCGAGCTGCTACTGAGAATTTCATAGAAAATCCAATAACACTTTTTGCTCGACCTGAGAATCGAACCCAAGACCTCTAGCGTAGCAGTCGCGCTTAAGACCACTAGGCTAACGAGGCAGATTTGTATGTACATGTAGATAGTAATAAAATATGAACTTACCAGGTTTCGGGGATACATTTTTCCTCACGGGTTCCGAGAGGATCCCGGCTGCCAGGAGAGCCAATACACACAACACCAAACGAGCCATGTCTGCCAGTGCCATTGCATCTCCTGCACCACATATTTATACGTACCTTTTATCGCAGGTCACCTATTAATTACTTGCTTATCAATGAAAACGTTGTAGTAAAAGTACGATAATTAGAGAGTAGGTGACGACAAAACGACTTTCATTCTGTTCTTACAACACCGATAAGGGATCAATATCTTTTCATTCTGTCTATTAAGTATGTTTTGTTGAAGCCTGTTCGTTGTGGCACTTAGCCGGCCGTTTCACACACAAACAATTCCCTCTTGATGGAGCCGAAGTCACGAACTTAAGCAATAACACCCAACAATAGGTAATTGACGACAACTGCGATGGTTTTAACATTGATGCAGAAACAATAAGTGAACAGGTGCAGTATACCAATTATTATGTTCATTTTTATAACTTTTTACTAGTTTGGTAGAAATTCATTACGAGTATATTTTATGTCAAATGTGATTGTATAGTATTTTATGAGCTTTCAGTAAATCATCAATTAACTTTCTAAGACTTTTTTTCGCGATTGATGAAATGGGACCACTAATGTCTTATTTTATGTCATACTAACTTTTGCCTGCACCTTCGTCCGCGTCAAGGCGATAATATTTTAGGGTAAAATGTAGCCTCTGCTCTATTTCAAACAATAATCTATCTCAGTGCCAAATTTTATTCAGATCCGTTCTGGCGTGATTGAATAGCAAACATCCATCCACACTTTCGCATTTATAATTGTAGTAAGATTGTATTTGTTATCTACTTTACCTTATTTTGTTAATTATTATGTATACGGCCCTTAACCTAATATCACATCGTCTACCTAATATTGTGTTTATTAAGTTCTAAGTGGTGAACAGTAGTCTACTGTCCTAACCTTACAATATCGTTCAATTTATCAACAACAATAGACATATCTTCTGTGTCCATAAACAAAACATTTTATCCAGAATGAAACGTGTTGTTAGAATATAGTTAACGGGGTACAGACTTCTAACCAAGCGACCAGTAACGTTATTGCGTATTTTTTTTTTCTGAACCATACCTGATAGCCATCTGTTTAAGGAGATATTAAAGATCATAATTACAACTGTTTTACGTGTTGTAACGAAACTGAAATTTCCCCATGACCTCTGTACTATTGCATGCATCCATAAACTGAATTTGCAAATGTATTGCTTGCGCAATGTGCAAACAGTGATGTTACATAACATAGCAACACTGCTGTATCCCCCGAAGGGATAGGCAGAGGTATGCCAATCCACAATTCGTCGGCGAGCCTACTACCATTAACCGGGCACTAATCCTAACTCCAAGCTGCTACTGAGAGTTTAATAGAAATACCCAATAACACTTTTTGCTCGACCTGGGAATCGAACCCAAGACCCATAGCGTTGCAGCGTTCCTCTGTTTCCTAGCAATATGTTTTACGTAATGTCACTTAGCTCGATAGACATTATGCGCAGTTAATGGCTATGTCATGTGTTTTATTACCAGCATACTGGTTGAAAGCTAGTCAAATCAATTAGCGAACTAAGCCTATTCAGAGGCATAGGAACACGAACAATGTGTTATCACTCGCTTATATTTGGATCGCTCCAGCTTACTATTGACAATGCAGGTAATGCAATTACGTCATCCTAAATGATTTCACAAAGACTAAAGCTCATGTGGGATGCCGAGAAATCACCATAGTGGTAATTAAGTACTTATAGGGCAAATCATAGGCTTGTAATGCAAAATAGAAGTAGCTTGTACTAATACTTCAATTTAAAATACCCTAATATTAAACTAATTATTTACGGAATCCAAATGACATAGAGATGGTTTTATGGAACACCATTTTCCATTTTACGTGAAACAAACGAAGTTTTTAAATAAGCTACTGCAAAATCTATTTTGTTACTAGCTGCTGCCCGCGACTTCGTTCGCGTTCATTATTTTGTTGGTTTCAATTTTGTTTTCGCATAACCCTCTTTTTATTTATTTAAGTTACTTATTATAACATAAGGTATCTGCGAGTTAAAGTCCCGTCAAAATCGGTCCAGAGGTTTCAGCGATCAGCCAGAACAAACAGACAGACCGACAAAAATTTTAAAAATATTATTCTTTTTTTTTAGCACCGTATATACTTTCATATGCATTTAGTGAAAAGCTTGTAATTTGATATTACAAACAGACCCTTCAATTTTATTTATTTGTATAGATTACTAAGTCAAGTTAAAGTCAAACTGTAAAGGAGTCGGTCAGTCAAAAATTAAAGCTAGTTGCTTGTTTCATAACAGAGGACTCTATGGAATGAAAAGAGTGCCCGTGGAGTTTCTTTCTTGTTCTTCAACAAGAAAGGAACTCCACGGGCACTCTTTTCAAACAAGTTTTTACAAAATCTTTGTTGCTTCTAACTCGTACAGTTCTCTTGTTCGATTTACAAAATTTCAGAGTTTCTGGTTAGACTCCTTTTGAATGAAGACCCCTTATGTAGAAATATTTATCCTATAAGATGCTATACTTTAAAACTTACGCTATTATAGACCAATAAGATGCTAATGTTGGTATTACTTATTGGATTGTATTCAGTTCATTTAACAATGCAATAAGTCACTAGCAAACAACCAGTAATTTATTTTCCGCGCCTTCTTTAGATGCAAACTGGAATTAAGTGTATGTGAGTGGCGTCCACATGATAGCAAGTAAGCGCTCCTATTGGAGAAAATCCAAAAAACCATCGTAAGGTACCTGTACAAGCGCATGTATGTGTATTACCCATACATGTATTCAACTAGGTTTCTCTTGGAATATTTGAGCAAAAATTCTCTGGAGATTCGGAGATGTCATAACCAGAGCTGTTATGTGCACTGTCCTTAGAAAAAAAGCAGATGGCTCTGAGTTAAACCATGATCTATGTCATTTATCTGTTCCAAATAATATCACAAAATCCTTTAAGAAATGACTTTTTTCAGTCAAAAAACGATTATTTCTTTCTTTGTTACTTTTTATTCATAACATACCATCACGCCTGTATTCCCCGAAGGGTTAGGCAGAGTTCTAACAATGTACACCCACAGTTCGCCGGTATGGTTAGGTCCCATGTAATAGGGGGGGGGGTGCAGTCGCGCTTAGGACCACTAGGCTACCGAGGCAGTTACTTTTTATTCTTAGTATTATATAACATTTTGCAGTATTACATAGACCTCTTAATTCCCACGACACAATCTATTCATAGATTTGATATTTACATACTTATTTTTTCCACTGTAAATCAATGTTAACATCGATTTCATGGATTTTTCATTCCGCTTATGTCATAATAGGATACAATATGGTTTCGCAATATATAACCGTAGTTGAGCTATCGAAGTTGTTTACAGATTAAATAAATGTCATTGATATTATAATTAATCACTCGATAAATTGCAAAAATAAATATTTTATTGTATTTATTTTCACAAACTGTTGTGATTACTTTATCACTTTTTCTTTTCATAACAATTATGTACTAATTAGTCACGCATTGAGATGATGCACTTTCTCCTTGAGTCTCTATTAAAGTTATCTAAGTTTTAACAGAATAGGTACCGGAGGGCTAATTTAAATTGATGCAGTAGTGATGACACGGCTGGCTCAGCGGCTGAGTGATTCGCTGATGTAATGCGTGACGCGGTTTTGATTCCCACACGGAACAAATATTTCTATGGCCTATAGGTAGTTGTCTCGGGTCTGGCTGTTTGTGTATGTGAGTTTATATATTTGTCAACGCATCCACGATACAGGTGAAGGTGAAATTCCTAGTATGGAAAATGCTTTATTTAAAAAAAAATAGCTTCTAAAAAGTGTTTATCCATGGTTCGCTGTTTTTTAATACACCAACACCTAATTAGCTGATGGCATTGCTGTAGGTACTGTACTGGATAGTATGTACGTAAGCCATTAGCTTTTTGTTGTCATAGGTATTAAAGAATTATGTATTTTTATCAAATTCCAATCAAAACATGTTTACACGTATAATTATATAAAAGCTTAGGTGGTTTAGCCAATCAAAAAACTAACAGTTGGTAGTATTCCGATCCTATATCAATTCACATAATAGTTTTTTAATTAATAGCAATAATTGAAACAATAGTCTTGAACATAGGTATGTGATGCCGCTTAATAGTGGCTTAAAGATTAGACTGTCAGGAAATAACGCCGAATCTCGAAGATAATAATAGACTGTAATAATTAAAAAAAAACCTTAGTTTTTGCAATTTAGCTCAAACATTAATTTTAATCAATCGTTTTCTGAGATTATTGAAATATGTATTTTAATATTATTGTGTGGAATGACGTAAACGGAAAACTATCTGAGAGTCTAAGTCTTAAAAACAATGAACATTAATACTATGGTTTTTCTTGCATTTTTTGTCGTATATTGAAACTCCCTATGATTAAATTTTGATTGCTACCTATCGATACTACCTAAGAATAGGCTACACGTTATTCGGTACTCGACTAATCGTGTCAAAAATAGTTTACTCGTATTGCTCGAATTTGTAACAAGAATTTCTCTAAATTGTGTATATTTTAACTCTACTAAATCTACATTCAAAGCGGTAATAATGTAATGTAATAAAATAAGCGGCATTAGACTTTATAATCAACTAAATAGTATCTGCCATTTTTTCCACTTCATATGACATCTTATGAAGAAAAATATTTGTTAGTAGTCCGTTCGCTCTGCGGGTTTTTCGTAAGAAATACCGCGCCCCCGGAACGCAAAGGTCACAAGAAGGAACATGGGTGGGTTTTAGTCAGTAAAAGTCTGACACTCCCTCCCGCCCCGCCCAGGGCGGGAGAAGTTATTTGATGATAACCTACCCAACAAAAAAAAAAAAAAAAATTGTCCGTTCGCAAATTTTATACTTGTCCTAGTTAAACAGCTATTCAGTAATATAACCAGTGGAAAAAGACAAGGCCAGTAATCGCCAAGAGTCGTGAGCAGAGACGTCTAGTTATTTTTTGGGTTTTTGGGTCCCTTACTGGGTTTTTTGGGGCACACGACGCCGCATGCGATCGATCCGACTGACGGACCAATCGCGTATAGCACCGACGACCCAAAAAACCCAGAAAGAAAACCAAAAATCAACTTGCCGTCTGTGCTCACGACTCGAGGCGCCTACTATAACAAGCCCGTAAGTTAAAATATGTTCTTTCAAACATTGTGATCATTTTTAGTTCTAGATCAAACCTGGGAACTTTTTGGTTTTGAGATATTGAAGAACAAAATTCAAACACATTTTGATATTATTTTTTTCAAAAAAAAGTTTTAAAAGTTTTGACTAAACTTTACACACGCCCACGACCCCAGTACTGTTACATGCACATACTGCTGATTTATAGGTTCCTAGTTTTGATTTTCGAACAGACCCATTATGCATGGGATATTTTCATTATTATTATTCTCAAGAGCTTTGCCTTGGGCCCTGTTGGATTTTCAACGCTCGGGTCAGCGCCGAGTGTTGAAAATCACACAACTGAAATTACAAAGTAATATTAAAATGGCAATGTTGACGGGGAGTTGGGAGAGAGGCTACCAACATCTCTTGCTGGCCCCTTTTGCGTGAAGGTTAAAAACCAACCTAGTAAAATGGGACGCGCTAAGTGGTGCACGCCTCTTCTAAAGTCATCGGGAAGTATACGCGTAATTTTGTGTAATGTAGAAGTAAAACTGTCCTCTTTGAAGTCAAAATAAGCGCTTTGTGTGCGATTTTCACAGTTCTTGATGAGTTTCGCATAAAAGGAAAATGTTTAAAAGCTTCAGAGAATGCAATAAAGTCTAGAACGGGAGAAAAAGCCTCAGTGAAATATTGCAACGTGTCATGAATTGGTTGTAAAGAATTGGAAAGTGCGGAATGGCGTTTGTAGAGAGCTTTATATAGCGAACGACGCCTAGCAGTAGTCTTGAGTTTGGAATTGTGCCAGGCAAAGTTCAATGAGAAATTGACTCTAGGTTCTGAAAGTTGCAATAGTTCCATGATTGGTTGATTTCATTTTTGACAATTATTTACTTTAGAATAATACTAGATTTTGTCAACGTCGGTTAACGCGAACGCAGACAAATTGCAAATGTCCTTTCTTGGAGTTCAAGCTTACCCTATCCCAAAAGTTCATCAAATCGGTTTAGTGGTTTAGCCGTGTAAGCATGACAAACAAACTAGCTTTTCCATTTATAACATTAGTTAGGATGACATATATTTATTTTAATTTATTTTAATTAGAATGTAAGGTACGCTGTCAATCCCTAGCTTCAGGTAGGATGAAAGCTCATCTCAAGTTTCCTTCACCTCTATTTTCCCAGGGAGACTTTAACAAAACAGGCCGGCAGGCTTATTAATCAGGGCTTCCAGAATCAGGGGTGAATAGGTACAGACAGCGTCAACAACTGGTTACTCCCTTTTCGATCGAATTTTATTGCAAGTGGGGTAACCAATTGTTGACGCTGTGTGTACCTACCCGTTACATGGTAGACATTCCTTTGTTAAAAGTAGGTACCCACAAAAATAACAAATGTGCCGGGTGTCTCCTCCTCAAGTCTACGCCGACTCATTAGTAACACAATCCATCCGAAATGAGCAATTTATTAATCGAGCCTCATATTAAAATTGTTAGGAAAAGGTAGAGTGCTGTGACAAGGGCCAATATATCACTCGGATGCGCTCGCGCCGCCCGGCCACGTCTGAAGTTTTGACGTATGAGTAATTTATTGGCTAAAAAAATAAATTACCGGATTGCCCACACATTTGTTGAGCCCAAGGTGGTTGATTCGGGTGCACCCGCAAAAAATGATCAACGCCCGAGGCGCGATATTAACTCGCTACTTGCTCACCTAACACAGCTCATAAAACGAGTATGTTATGATGTCTACGCGCGCTTTAAGACGAGACCAGAGGCTTTGAACCAAATCGCTTTTGTGAATATGTGCTTTTTGTTATTTCATTCTTTTTCAAAAAAGCATAACTTCACTCTACTTAGGAATTTCTCCTGTTTCGTGGGTTACAAACATACACCATGCATAACAACCAGACCCGAAACAACTATATGTAGGCTATACGAATATTTGATCCGTGCGGGTGTCGAACCTGCGACGCGCAGCGCAGGAGCCAATCGCTCAGCTACTGCGCCAGCCGAGCCGTGAAATATACATACGTCAATGTATGTCGTAATACATTACATAACTGCCTACTGTAGCTATGGAGACAGCATCACTTTAAGTAGGTAATTTGTAATTTTTAATCATATCACCCTGATAAGCTTGAAACAATAAACAAATATTTGTAACAAAAATAATACTTAGTAAGTATATTTTTCATTGGCAATTTCCACAGCATTATGATGTTCAGAGAAATAAATCTCACACAAGCGTATACTTTAGTAATCATCCTAATTGACAGATAAGTTAAAAAATTAAAAAGTCCTTAGTCTTAAACTGTCAAAACAGAAGTAAAACTTTAAGAGAAAAAATATTTTTCATTCCATAAAATGTTACAACATACCATCACGCCTGTATTCCCCGAAGAGTTAGGCAGAGGTGTCCTAATGTACACCCACAGTGCGCCGGTATGTTTAGGTTCCATGTAATAGGGGACGAGGCTGTCATAAAATGTTATTCTTCTCATTTTAAGTGGAGAATATATTCTTTATGCTAAACAGTCTCAAATACAAGACTTTTAAGCAGTACACACATGGGATTCCAAAATAGAATATCTCTAGCGTAATTCATTAAAAACATTGAAATTTCAACGAACTTCAAACTTCAAGAGTGAATTCCTGAAATATTAATTAGCAACAAAATGAATGTTACAAATTGCAAGAACAGTTTTCACCAAAATTCCATTTTGCTGTCGGCTTGAAGCGAGCACTAAAATATGCAGTGACATAGTACAAGCTGAATATTTGCAAGCGCTTGCTTGAAGGTACACCTGTGAATAATTGGCGCTCCACTAAATGAAGCATAAAATCATTTTGCTCGAAAAAGGGAACTAACAAAGATAATAAACATAGATGAACAGTTTCGTTTAGAATTTTCAAAGAAGGAAAGTTTTTTTTATTGCTAGAATTCTTTTATTTTTTCTTTTTAAAAATATTGTTGCGTCACACTACGATTTTCACTTGCATTATGAGTGCGTTTATAAACATATATAAGCTCACATACGCAAACAAACTATCAGAACCGAAACCACTACCTGTGGCCACACACCTATTTGCTCCATGAGGGAATCGAACCCGCGACACGCTGCGCGGCATCCACTGCACCAAACATGTCGTAAAATTATGACGAATTAATTATTAGTATGTTATTGTTAGCAGCGAGGACTAATTAGTTTTTTACTTTTACTAACATTTCAAAATAAATTTAAAAATAATAATAATAGGTATATATTGCTTGAATGTTTCCCTATAAAAAGACGCCATGTCTAAAAATGGAACGGATTACATATAACAAAGGTAAACATCTGTATTTAACGATGGGTACGTAAGTATATAATAATATCATATCAAAAAACGGATAAATTCCTCACATAACGACAACAATCTCTCGACGTAGAGATATATCGTCTCATTTAATATTCATATATTTGTTTTCGACGCAGTTTCGCCCTGACACTTTACCGATGACTATGTATTAATTATTCCATGCATGAGCACGCATTCATTGAACCCTGCACTCGTCACTGTCTTTGTAAATAACGAGAACCTTGTTCTTTCATGTTTTATTATAACTGTCACATTAATGTTTCGTTCAATACCTTCGCAGATAGTTGGGAGTTTATAGCAATAGGCGCTTAATCCACTACGGATTCTGCAAATGCTGAAATGTGGTTATAGGGACCTTCCCCTTAGAGAATTACTAATGTGATGTTATGATAACACAATGGTGGGTCACAGTCACTATCTTAGGAAAAAAACAACCTAACATCTACAAGTAAAAATAAATAATTTAATAATACCAGCCTATTACTGTCCCACTTCAGGAACAAGGGCTTTTCTCATAAAAAGAATGCACGAACATTGATCACCACGCTTACTCAAAGTGAATTGGCGATATCAGACTTATATTAATTACTAGTTTCTGCCCGCGACTTCGTCCAAATCAATTTTGATATATTATCCCACGGGAACCTTACATTTTTCCGGGATAAAAAGTATTCTATGTGTTATTCCACACTACCATCTATCTCAGTGCCAAATTTCATCCGGACGTTTAAGCGTGAAAGAGTAACAAACATCCATACATCCATCCTCACAAACTTTCGCATTTATAATATAAGAATAACTGCCTCGTTGGCCTAGTGGTCCTAGGCGCGACTGCTACGCTAGGGGTCTTGGGTTCGATTCCCAGGTCGAACAAAAGTGTTATTGGGTTTTTCTATAAATTTCTCAGTAGCAGCTCGGAGTTAGGATTTATGCCCGGTTAATGGCAATAGGCTCACCCCCTGTTACATGGGACCTAAACATACCGGCAAACTGTGGGTGTACATTGCTACATCTCTGCCTAACCCTTCGGGGAATACAAGCATGATGGTATGTAACAATATAATATCGGTGATATATAAGATAAATTTAGAAACTCGATTATTAGCCTAATCTAATTGAGTTAAATTAAATCAAACAGCAAAGTCTACAAGTAAATATTATTAATAAACTTAAATATTCATAAACGCTTTACCTTTCCTCAGTAATTGTTTGTCAAGCCTTAAACATGATCGTAATACAGATACCGTCAAAAGGATCAAACGATCCTTTATGAGGGACACAATATTTCGTAGAAGAAGATATTTCTATTACAAAATCCTTCATTTGAGTACTGTCAACAATAATCCCGTCTAATCCGTTATAAAGAAAGAAAAGATTAGTTGACAACAAACAGGAATTATCCGCAAAATATTTTGTCAATTTTGTGTCACAACTGGTGGTCTTATCGTCTCACATCTTTGTTAACACTTTCTTTTTCCATTCTTATCTCAAGGGTGGTAAGGTGAAAATTAGATGTCAACATGACGTATTTAAGTCGGCTTATCCTATTAAATTCACAATACATGTTGTTTGCACGGGTTTTGCTTTCACTTGAGTGGTCCGGAATGGGATTTGTGTGTTTGCTTGTTTTCTATTTGAACATGTTCCGGTACAGTGCGCAAATCTTGAGAGGTTCTGTGTAAAAAAATAATTAACTCGCAAGTTGGGCCTGGTTGGTTGTTTTATTCTATAACTTTATTGTATTTCTTTAAACAATGGCCGCACGCTTTAACCAAAGTAAAGTAAAACCAAGTATTTCAGTATTTAGGTATCTTTTAGATATATCTGACTGGCCATTATCGTATTTTTTAAGAAAGTTCGCAATCGTTGAGACTAATCTCAATCGGCAGATTGAAACGTTTTAATAATAAGAGAGAAGATATCAAAAGTTTCGTGAAGATTTTGACATTGATTGAGATTACGATCAAACTTATAACGTTTTTAATTACAAGAATTAGCCTTCTGATTGCACCTAAGTCTAAACGGCCTTGAAATAAAGCACATAGTGAGTTCAGTATAAAAAAAAATGTATTCATGTAAATCAACTTTGATAACTCAATTTCTACAAAATAATCCGTAACATATTGCTTTAATATCCTAAAGAACATTAATTCATAATTTTAAGTGTTTTCTTCACACAATATCCTTAGATGTTACATAAAGTTGAGAATTCTATTAACACATAAATTGTTCCAAAACCCAGTCGTGTCGACCACACATTATGGTATCCCATTAAATTAACGGGAACCATTCCGAACGATTCGGAACACAAAGTTCATATTTCGTGCTATATGACTATAACAATCGTAACTCGTTTATTACTAGAATTAAATAATTAAGTGAAGAATCGCATATCTCACAATTATCTGGTAATAATAACAGTTCTTTTATCACCCTTCGCGGTCACCTCTATGATCAGTTATCGATTGTTTAAAAGAATAATACATTCCAGTCAGAGTGATATGATAAGAAGTAGGTATGAAATGTAACAATTCGTTTACGTATCAGCTTAACTACAGTGAAATAATGCTCAGTATTATAATTATCTGACCCGCGTGAACCTTATTGGGTCGGTTACACCGAGGTGTGTTAGTTAACTTTGGTTTGACTAGCAATTTTTTGTTCGTCACGAAATTTTACCTTGTACTAACACAAGATGTAGTTAGGTGTAAGTAATATATATTTTTATTATATATTATATGTATGTACATAGTTACTATTTAATTTTGGATGTAGTTAATATTGTACCTAAGTTTAGCAAATTTAGTAAATTTTGTTTAGGTACTTAGATTTGATTAGGTAATATCAAATTAACAAAACAATGAAATATTTTATTATGAGTTTTAATTATCCAGAATCTAGGTACTACAGATAAAAATCTTAAAGTAGTTGTAGTCCGAAACGCACCTCATAACTCTACAATATAATATTAGTAATATAAAATAAAATACATAAACTAAAATTAAATATATTTGAAGACTGGCTGTTTGGCTTTCTGGCTTTTGTAACCGCTAGTTAACTAAAGTTGAGATCGATTATTACATTATAGGTATAGTTAACTATCAAAAGTCTCAAAGCTTAAGTAACTCTAACCTTTACCTAAGCAGATTTCTAATATCACATAAAATATCAGCCCTCCAATTAAAAATGGCGATTAATTAGTTAACTACAGTCACCAATACGATGCCATCAGCCGTCGGTCAGCGGGACCGCATCGAGCGCGCATCACACCTGTGCTGTCGGCATCAAACGCACCGCCCCCCACTACCCGCTCTCCCCCCACTCTGTATCATACGAGCCGCCTCGCATATTATACTCCCATGAGAACTAAAAAAGCGACCGATGTTTTGTATAAGCTTACTAGATGTGGTAAGCGTGCTTGGTGTAGAATTTAGAGCGGAGTTTTCAGGAGATTGATAGAAGTTATGAAGTACTTTTTTTGATTAAATTGTTATACTTATTTGTGTGTAACAAATGAATCATTTCACTGTACATAGTTGTGTTTTACACAATTATTTCTTTGAAATAAGTTCAGATCTAGAATTTCAAGAATCAAAGCTCAACCTATGTGTATATCAACGCTGCGAAACTTATTCTAGATTGTTGGCAATTTTACGAGAACAAAACCAAAACATTGTTAACACCAATTTATTACCACTTCCAGCACATCTACATCGTTATGAATGTCCAACCAATATTATGGCCTTTTCTGATTTTATTGATTTGAAATACCTAATCCGCTGATTGATTTCTTTATTGCCCACCGATACTCGCCGGTATTATGTTGATCCTATTGACGCTTGTCTAGGCATTAATTGAGTTAATTGCCCATTAATTGACGCCGTTTACGCGTGTCCGGGTTTTGGCACCTAATTAAGTCCTGTGGGAATACAATAGTTTGTTGCGTAAGTTCGTGAGAAAAAATGATGATATTTAATAACTAGTGTGTAATAGGCATTACTTAAAGTTTTGTCTTTTATTATTTTGTTAATTATCGTGTTATGTGTGAATTGGGTTTATGCTAAAGAAATTAATTTTTGAAAGAATTTTTTTGTATATGACCTACCGGTCCTATGGGTCCTATGGGTGTAAAAAGACACATAAGATTGCTGTGAACTCCGCATAGGCACAGACAGCGTCATCAATTGGTTACCCCTCTTCCCTTAAAATTTGTTCGCAAAGAGGGTAACCAGTTGATGACGCGGTCTGTACACTGTACAGCCGGCAAGAAACATTGAGCGAAAATAACGCGCAATGTAACGCTCGCGAAACATTATGCTGGCGGGGATATGCAGCAGTACAGGGGTCGTGGGATTATTTAAAGTTTAGTTAAAAACTGGTTTTCGTAATAAAACGCAAAAAAATAGTTGGAACTTTGACCTTCAATATCTCTGTAACCAGACGGCTCCCAAGCATGGTGCAAAACAAAAAAACGATGGCAAAAATGTAAAAAAGATGTATTGTACTTTCGGCTACGCTAAGTCTTTTCTTACTCCAGTTGTACATGAATGAAATGTTTAGCATACATTTGATAACAGTTTGGTAACTCTAAATTGCATACAAATAATGCGGATACTTGAATATGTACACACAACCATCATGCCTGTATCCCCGAAGGGTTTAGCAGAGGCGTACTAATGTACACCCATACTTCGCCGGTATGTAGAAGGCGAGCCTTTTGCCATTACCGGGCACAAATCCTAACTGGGAGCTGTTACTGAGAATATCATAGAAATCCAAATACACTTTTTGCTCGACCTGACCTGAGTGTCCACTTTTATAAATTCCCATTCTCAAAGCTCTTAACGGTTAGTTATTTATAGAAACCAGCTCTGAGCAATGAAATGATTTCAATATCCGATTGCCCTTTGAGTCAAACGAGTCTTTGACAAGAAGCTAGTACCTACAGACGTGCTTACGAACAGAAAAGACTGACTTTCTTAGAAAGACACGAAGCATCCTACAAAATGTCACAGGTTCAATCACTAAGCTTCCAAAGGAAATTTCTTTTCAATAACGAATAACTGAATGCGCTAATGGAAGACCGGGGAAAGCTGCTTTATAAGCTCTAAAGAAAGACTTTAATTAAATAAAATTGTAAATTTTTGTATTCTACATAATTATGAGAAATTTCTGCATTGTGCAAAAATAATAATCATACAAAACCTTCTGAAATAACACAATTTAAAGAAACTAATTACTTTTATATTGCTCTGAATTTAGGGGCTAACTTAGTTATTTCAGGACACTTAGCATAAATTGCTCAAGGCTTGAATGCGTTTACCACCATAACATTATACAAAATCTTCATTATACTTGTCAGCAATATTCTTATTGAATACTAATATAAAAATACCTATGCAAACTTGATTCTTTATGATATTTCAATATATAGGGAGCTGGAAATATTCCGTTGATAATAATATCATCCAACAATGTATTTTATGAAGATTCTCTTTACAAACATTTTTGGTGACTTCAAAAGAGGAATATTTGGACGATGTTTGAAAGGAGCAGTAGAGTCAGGATTTAAGGTAGACGTATCTGCGTTATTTTCTATGCTTTGCTATTTCGTTAGCTCTCAAAGAGTACTCGTAGAAATGGCAATCGTGTGGAAGATTTCAAAGTTATGACTTTTGAAGACGACGTTTTTACCTTGTGTATTCTATTTCCAGATGCAGGCAGTATATTAAAAGATGTATTGCAAATGTAAAATAAGTAAGACATCTACTTATTACTTTTACGTTTTCTACCGTCAAACAACTTTGCCTGAAGGGAAACGTCAGTGAAATTACAGGCATATCACAAAATAAAAAAAAAAAATATACACTCACGCCTGTATTCCCCGAAGGGTTAGGCAGAGGTGTAACAATGTACACCCACAGTTCGCCGGTATATTTAGGTCCCATGTAATAAGGGGCGAGCCTATTGCCATTAACCGGGCACAAATCCTAACTCCCACACAAAACACAAAATAGCAAACTTTATCGCTCCGCTATCCAATGATGAAGAAATGGCATGTTCTAGGCAGAGGTGAGAATCGGCATGTACCTAAGAGTTGTTTATTGATTTCTGATCAATAAACAACTGGATCAAAAAGTGGACACATTGTTGGAAAATGGCATTTATTTTTGGTGTCAAAAAACAACTGTTATCAAAAACAAGCGCGCAATGTTACATAGCATACCGTCACGCCTATACTGCCTAACTCAAGCAGAGGCAAAAGAGCAGAGACAGAGGTGTAACAATGTACACCCACAGTTCGCCGGTTTGTTTAGGTCCCATGTAATAGGGGCGAGCCTATTGCCATTAACCGGGCACAGATCCTAACTCCGAGCTGCTACTGAGAATTTCATAGAAAAACCTAATAACACTTTTTGCTCGACCTGGGAACCGAACCCAAGATCTCTAGCATCGCAGTCGCGCTAAGGACCACTAGGCTAACGAGGCAGTTACACACAACATAAATTTGCAATGAACAATGTAATGTCGTAAGTCTTGTTTTGAAAATTTGATTGTTACTTGTTTTAAAACTCGAAAAATATCTAGAAACTTAGTCTTTCAAATTGTCCGTGATTAGAAGATTCCCAGGTACAATCCAAAACAAAAAAATGGTCACAATATACGGAAGAACATGTGAGTTTCGGTATCGCTTAAATAGGTGTGTTTTTCACACCATAAAAAATTGTATTTACCATGATTGAGTTAAATTCGAAGACGCTACTCACACTCAATATATAGAGAGGGTATTTATTTTATAGCACGCCTCATGTTATACCCGAGGCGCCCATATATTCAGCCAATGAATATGCAATCCCATAGGGGATCGATTGATCCAACAGTAATAAACTTATCAGATATAACTTCTTTATTTTTAGATCAGTAAGTAATTTGTAAAAATGTGTAACACTGACAAGCGTACCAAGATTCTTCCTAAGACTTTTTTATATTACTGGACGGTAAACATGCCCACTTGATGTTAAGTGATCATCGCTGCCTATAGACATTTACAATAGCAGAGGCCTTGTAGATGCGTTGCCATCCCGAAAACAAAGCAGAAATGGCTCTTGTACTTGCAATTACAACGGTATGGGTGCCGTTGTATTTACAAGCACATGCACTTCAAACTGGAACACAGCAGTACTGGGTATGGTGTATAGTATGGCGACGCTCTCTGGAGCTCCTTCACAAAGAACTCTACTACTATCTGATGTTCACCTACTAAGCAGGAGCCAAGCGTCAATGCAAAGGAGAGGCCTATAACCAGCATATAAACAAGCTTTGTAAATAACAAAGCTTGTTTATATGCTGGTTATAGGCCTTTTTACAAAACTGGCTTAATACGATTGCATGTTCCAAACGAGGCCAATGATAGAACTGTACAGGCTGCTTAATACTGGTCAGACAAAATTTAATGAGACAATCAACACGAGAAGAGGATGAATACAATATTGCATCTACTAATACTCGTAATTAAATGTGTTAAATGCCAACCAACATCTCTATTCACAATATTTAAAATCCCAGAAGAAATCAACATGTCTTAGGCTAGTACAGCGACAAAAATAAAATACAATTATTTGCCAAAATATTTCTGTTTCAACTTTGTAGGGTTAAAAGTATCTGCGAGTGTTGCGGAATTTGTTCGAAAGAGTCACCGCGGCCCTGGAACGCAAAGGGCATTAGGAGGATGGACTTTAGTCAGTAAGAGTCTTACACTCCCTTCCACTCCTCCAATGGAAAAAGAAGGCATTTGATGAATTCGTTAATCCCTAAAAAAAGGGTTAGAAGTATCCCAGAAATGGGATAATGCAAAAATATTTTTTTGCATGATTTTTAAAACTCGTTAAGATTCTTTAAAGTAATGATGTCCAAAGTTTCGCAACTATATAATTACTGTTCTCATCGTAATGAAACAAGGATTATAATGATCGTACGCACAGCATTTAATGATGTGTGTGATGTCTTTATTACGATAATGGGATACAAAAAAAACCCCGATCATAATCGATCCTGACTCGTTTATATTGTTACCGTACTATAAAAGCTCTGCCTAGAGTTTGTGAATGCTGTTCATTATGAGTTCTTGAGATGAATAGTTTAACTGCCGTGTAGGTTTATAGTCGTAAGTGTGACTACGGAGCGCTGGGTGCTAGATTCGATCCTCAGATCGGGCAAATTGTCGAGTATTGCGTTCTTCTTCTCAAGAATAACCTGAAGTCTTGATTTGTGTCCGGTTAATGACAAGTTGTGTGTAGAAGTCCAGTAGTAATCTCTTTGTGAAGGAGCTCGTCCAGGAAAGTAATACCACCATACCTATTTCTGTCGCCAAGCATTGCTGTGTCGTTTGAAGGGTATGGATGCCGCTATTACAGGCACATGAGACGTTTTAACTTAGTCAATGATATAAAAAATCTACCCAGCAATAGAAAAATGTGGATTTAATTTACGTATATTCAACTCCTACCTTTATAACACGGGTGTGATGTAGGTAAAGTTATGTTGACATTAAAAATATGTCTACTCGGCAGACACCTTATCCATGATGCCGCGTGATTCCGAATTAATGAGGATTAACAATTAGGAATTTCACCCAGAAAAATTTCAATAATTCCCAACAATATTTTTCGGAAAAAACTTGTTAAAGTTATCATCACTCTGCTAATTCTCTTAAAATTTGACAGACAAGCCCATTTCCGCAAACTCTGTAACCATACTATCCTTCATCATTATTATCCCATATTGTCCCACTGCTGGGCAAAAGCGTCTCACTATTTCTTCCATCGATTGCGACTGCGCTACGTCTTGCCAATTCTCAAGGAAGCCGTCCAAGTCGTTCCGCCATCTTTTTGGCACCAATATCGTGTTCTATGGGTCCATAATTGGTCCTCTCCATACTATCCTAGAACAACAAAATTAACTTCCTATTAAAAAAGCCTACTAAATATGGTTTAGTTATTTATTATTCAGAAAGCTCACAGTCTAAGATCTATACAGGAAATAACTTATTAAAGGCACAAACATTTGCCATGAAAAAGCTTTTACAAATTAAAGAATTTTGTCGACAGCGCACTGGTACAGTCAGCAACAAAAGTCGATTAACATTGTTACTATTTATCACTTAAACGGACACGAAATAACACACTGCTGCTCAGCATCTCAGGTAATAGAGCTGAGAAATTCGTTTTTCTTAATTTTAAATCTATTTCGTATTGCCTTTGATAATTAGGATTTAAGAAATGTTATTCGATTGTCGTTGCTAACCGTACGAGCTACATACAAACGCAGTCTAGACATACTTTAGTCAATAAATAGCTAAACTATAAAATGATGTAAATAGGATAAGGGTAGGTACTAATATCTAGGCTTAAGGTTAGTTAGCTTTCCATCAAATAACTTAATTTAAAAAAAGGGAAAACGTACCAAAAGACCATTTTGGCGCTGGATTTAAACTTAGCAGCAATTTTTTTTTTTCGGTAATCATCAAATAGCTTCTCCCGCCCTGGGAGGGGTGGGAGGGAGTGTCAGACTTTTACTGACTAAAACCCATCCATGTTCCTTTTTGTGCCCTTTGCGTTCCGGGGGCGCAATACCTCTTTCCAACAACCCGCCGAACTTAGCTGAAACATACAATAAAATAAAGTACATGCTAAGAGCTTTCATATGACCGTTAGACAATGTTAAAAAATTGGCCCAAAGTGACGATTACACTAAGTTTTGTACAGAGCACGCTGTCAGTACATTTCTCTTAAGGGTGCTAAAGACGGCTTCTTATAAAAGTCGCTATAAGTATCAAGGTAAGTAGAATAATGAGTGAAGAAGCGAACCGTGCGCGTGCAGCCTCCTTGGTACTTATTTTAAGCCTTTCATAATAGGTCCGGAAACTTCTTGGATGGAATTTTAAAATGTATTTTTATTTTTTTTACTTTAACAGCTTTTCACTCTTTTCCTTTCCCTTCAATATTTATGTTTAAACAGTAAGATTATTAAGCCATAATTGGGTACTCTTGTTGACCACTAGCGGGTTTTCAGAATTTACTAGAATGGGTCACCTATTATAAAAGTAGACAGGTGTTCGCAATATGGTTATCATTATCTTATAGCCATCCTTCACGCCTGTATTCCTCGAAAGGTTAGGCAGAGGTGTACCAATGTACACCCACAGTTCGCCGGTATGTTTAGGTCCCATGTAATAGCGGGCGAGCCTATTGCCATTAACCGGGCACAAATCCTAACTCCGAGCTGCTACTGAGAATTTCATAAAAAAACCCAATAACACTTTTTGCTCGACCTAGGAATCGAACGCAAGACCTCTAGCATAGACCACTAGGCTAACGAGGCAGTCCTCGTTAGCCTAGTAGTCCTAAGCGCGACTGCAACTGTGTCTTATAGGTAAATACTTAATGATGATGATGCCATCTAGCCGATTTCAGGCACAGAGACTGCAATTTGGACTTTCCATCAAGGTGGTAGGCGTGGATCTGAGCCTCTTTCATGTGCCCTCATGTGACTAGCATATCCAACTTTGGCTGAGAAACTTCGACCACAAGGTGAATATGTTACGACACCATTGAAAAAATTATAAATTATCGAACCTGCAGGTCGTTTACCAAATAAATACTTAGGTAGGTACTGACAAAATGTCATGTCCTTATTCCATAGACATACCTAATCCCTAAAATTGCGTTTTCGTTAGTTAAAATATATATTTTTTTTATATAAAAACGTTGCCCCACACTAGGAATTTCTCCTGTGTCGTGGGTGCGTTTACAAACATAAACTCACATACACAAGCAACCAGACCCGGAACAACTATCTGTAGGCCATACAAATATTTGCTCCGTGCGGGAATCGAACCCGCGACACGCAGCGCAGCAGCCAATCGCTCAGCCACTGCGCCAAACGTGCCGTCTCCTAATATCAACGTTATACCGGAATATTTTAATGATTTCCCTCAATTATTTAAAAGTATTTATAGACAATATAAGAGGAAAATTCCCAGTACTGTCCTCTGCCAAATAAAATTCAACTTTGATATTAAAAAGAAATACTGTCGTTTTTAGTATAGAACATCTTACCGTTTCTACTGACAAAAGCAGAAAAGCCCCTTACACGTGTCCCGTAATACTCACAGGGCATTATGTGCAAGGACGTTGGGTGTATTGTGTAGCTTTTATTAATGCTTTTCCAACTTGAAGTATAAGTCGAATTTACAAGAAAAAGAATTGAATTTAGATGTCCCTTCCAAAACGTAGCTTTACATAAAAAACAATGGCATGGAACCTCTTACTCTTAATTCTTTGAAAATAATTGTTTTATAATATTTTATCTAAATGAACTATATCATTACAGGTGAATACAATAATGTACTTAATAGAAAAACCACTCTAATTTTAAAATTTATAATACACAATAATTTTAAAGTAAGTATTACTTTTTTTAGCATGACAGCAATAACTACTTATAGATAAATAAACTGCTATAATTTGAATGAACTACTAGTACTTTTCAGTTTAACTATCAACATTGATACAATTTGACAACAATACGAGTAAATGCTGCTAATCCATATCTGGAGTCTATTGTCACCCCCAGCATTATCTCAAAGGAATTCGTTTTGTTATCTCTTAAAATTTAATCTCAAATTAATTAATTATTTTGTTACATATTTTACTTTCAATGATTTTATAATTTGGTTATTTTTTATTCTTTTAACTGACTGTCTCGTTGGCCTAGTGGTCCTAAGCGCGACCGCTACGCTAGAGGTCTTGGCTATGAAATTCTCAGTAGCAGCTCGGAGTTAGGATGTGTGCCCGGTTAATGGCAATAGGCTCGCCCCCTATTACATGGGATCTAAACATACAGGCAAATTTTAGGTGTACATTAGTACACCTCTGCCTAACCTTTCGGGGAATACAGGCGTGACGGTATGTTATGTTATTCATCGACGCCAATTTCCATAACTACGTGTAACCATCTACCTAAGTAACTCCGACACTTCCGAGTTCGACCTCTGTACAAACGATCGTTTGAACCAGAACAATGTAACACGCAAGTTTAGTCAGCAGCCCTTCGGCAGACCATAAAATGTTCCCGAACTTGAACAAAGACATCAATCGGTTCACATTTCATCTCAAATTACACGTGTTTACACATAACGTTCGCTGAAGTTCCAGCAACAAACGGACATTCAGAACCGAGTAAGCAATATCAGGATTTAGTATTCTCCGAATTTCGCTTTAGGCAATCAATAAAATATATCTCAAAAATATACACCAAAATATTCTGGCTTTCGTGAATTGTGGATGTCTTAATAAAATCAGGATATTTTAGCTTTAAAATGATTTAAAAGTGACATAACTTCATTTCTAACCGACTTCAAAACGAGGAGGAATTCCCAATTCATTATTTCTTTTTATTACGATGTACTTACAAACTGATCCTATTTCTTTCAAAAATATATTTATTTGTCTGATGATGGGATCCATAAGGAATTGTGGGAATTTCTCAAATATTATAGAGATACATAAAGCAATTTTGAGATTTCCAGTAACAAGTCAAGCATTCGCATTCAGAAAGTATCACTCGATGAAGTGAAAAGACGAATGAAAAAAACCATAAATGGCCACCGAAATTCCACACGATAAGTAATTCACAGGTGGCGATAAGACAGAAATAACCTCACGATATTTTAACTTAAAAATGATTTTAAAATGGCTAAACTTTCTTTTTGCATGAAAGTATGATAGGTACCCAGTTGGCGGGGAAAACGTAATTTTTTCCTCACGACTTCCCCACGGATGTTAACATCTGAACCCTGATATCGGAGCTGCGAATTCAGCACTACCCGTCCGTAGACAACCAATTATTCAAGCATTCGCTCAGGTCGACCAACAGGTTGGTGGTTTACCGTTTTCCTCCAAATACTCACTGCAGATTTCTTAAAAAACAGAGGTGTTACTAATGAGGTACTTGCCTAGGTACAGTTTAAGCGGATAGCTTTTTTACGCTTTTTAACAAAATTTCAGTTTAAAAATTCACTTCGCTATTTTACTAAAATAAAAACTATAATAAATAAAAACTAAAATTCGCAACTTTTAAAATGCTTCTTTCATTCTGCTTTATTACATTATGTATATCTTGAAAGTTTACTGATGCTGAAACTACTGTAATTGATAACGTTTATTGTTAAACTTCCGTTGAATTCAGAATCAATTTGGCATTTTAATTTATTGGCTCTCTTTAAAACGTAATCGATAACCGATCTATAATAGTCTGTTATTGAATTAGTTCAGTAATAGATATATTTGGACTATTTGTAAAGCAGTTAAATCGTGTAACGTACTTTCCCCTTTCGTCTATTGCACTTTTTGCCTCGGCTTTTATTTTCACCTCAATATTGATTTGTCAACGCTGAATTGCAATTTACAATTTGATTGTTCGTTAATGTGATTTGTTACTTTAAACATGGCTTATCTTGAATGATGAAGTCTATACAGCAATCTCCAACTCTCGTAAAAACCACTTGTACAAATGTATGCTTAATAAGTTTGACAGATTATCATCTAATGTATTTCATTTGACCTTTCGCAATTTATTTCCAATTAATTATGCAATTTCCTAGTTGATTTCATTTTGTCAGGCAACAACTAGTGACCTAAACTCAAAATGTGTGACAAAATCATTCAATTCGCTATAGGTACGCTAATCTGTTTCTGGTTTACGTAAAAGACTTGAAGAAGCAAATGTAAGAGGTGTTGACTTTTTTGTCGAAGTTAAACAACACTAAGCACCGTATCTAACAGATTGAACACAAAACAACAAGTGTATTGAGTAGCAACACAAAAGAATAAACATGAAACGTATTATTCACCTCAGGCTACACGCCAAAGTATGTCCGAACCAGTTAACATGAAAGGCGCAGCTATTAATCACTATGAATTAACAAAACTGTAACACAATCAGTAATTAATAGTTCATATTTATTGGGCTCAACATAAATACCGTGTTCTCTATCGTATCAAGACAACAACTCAAAATAAAATACCCTTGAGAGCGGCAGACCTCCAGGTGTGAGTGCATAAATATAATACACAGGCGACCCGCTGGCACGCTCATGCCCGCTGTCATATTAACTGTTACATTAAATTACGGCCACGAAACTTTTCGACCTTTCGTACTTATTATCTCCACAGCCCACAAATTAAAATCAACTCTGACATCAGCACTCAAAGTTCAAATTCAAAACACAATTCTAACAAATTTACGACGTTTGAAGCTCGATAATTGAGATCCGGCAATGAAGCAGAGCTCGCACATTGATTTCGGCTCTTTCGAAAAGCTATCTTTTTTGTTCATTTGTTTGTTTTAATAATATTTTATCCGATGTGATGGAACGGACGCATTTGTCAGGTCTGTGAAATATATGTGCGTCCTCAGCGGAGCCAGGACTGGCCAATTAATTAGGTAGATTGTTACCTACATGCATGCTAATGAAGGTACGGCGCTGATGAGTTTGGGTTATATAAGTGGGTCTTCATTGATTATGTACACATGCATCTTGTATATAATTTATTAAAGTTACACCTTCAGTGTACTTTCAGGTGCCTGAAATCAGAAGGGATAATAAGGGAAACATGCTCATACCATGACAGAAGATTTCTGAAATTTTGTTTTAACAGAATATGGACTTAATTATTGTGCTAACTAGGTCTGATTTTTCTAAAGCTAGGGAATAAAACAATGATACTAACTTCACTATGACTGCAAAAGATGGCGTTAGTAGGCTTGGATTGGTCTTAATGAAATTGTACTTTTTGGACTGTGTTTTGCCATTTCATTCTATAGGTAGGTATTTATTTACAGTCGTTCGTAAATTACAAGTACAATAGATATAATCTCAACTAGATACTCGTATAATTCTCTCTCTTATATTAGAAAAACTCCCAGGTAGATATCGTAAAGATTCTGGCTAGTTAATCTATATCCAACCTTATTTAATATTAATATTCCTATAAGATGAAGTCTGTTCTAAATTAAAAGACTTGACGTTCCGCTACGAGTGCTGACAAAACGGTTTTAGCGTATAAAAATATGATATGAAAATAAAATTGAAGAAAAGGGGCGTTTTTTATATGAGAGCAAAGCTTTGCCCAGCTGTGAGACAATTGTAGGACGGTATTATTATTATTAATATAATTTGATCAATACAGAAAATAGTAATTAAAAGTGTGTTTCAATCGCGCAGATTTAATATTCCGTCACCGTTACCCTACTTTAGGGGTACATAAGCAAATTGACACCAATGACACCAGTTTAAAAAAAAATTGCAAGTGTATTTTTGTCTTTACGTATCGTCTAAAACCTGTATCGTTACTATAAAGTTCTCTGATTTCAGCCAAAATTCCCAAACGTATCATACCTTATGACCAAACCTATATCGTTAAATATAATTTTATGTACCAGATATATCACCCACTTATCCCTAACCCACGTCTATTGAAACACGTTCGCAACCCGTTACATACGATTCGTCGTTTGTCTTCTAACACCACGTAAGTCAAAATCTTTCGGTTTTTGAACATTGAAGGCGTGAAGTACTATAAGTAAGGACGCTCATTGTGTTTACCTAATAAAATTATTATAGGCACATTTTTTTATTAAATGTGAGTCAAAGAGTACAAGATGACGTGTAATTTATAGCGCCTTATTAAAAAACCTGCGCCATTTTCCCATTTGTCTAGTTTCGAGTAATAAGATTTCTAATAAGGTCCTCTGTTCGTCTGAGAAAAAAAATAATTTGTTTTCCCGATAAATGGCAAAGTTTGACTTATGGAAGTTCAGCTCACCGATTATAGCTAATGGTCCAAACGTTTGACGTCACAGCAGAGGTCCCGTAAACGCAGCGTGGCGAATACGTTTCGGCGTCGGTTCGTTATGTGTCGTTTGCCTAACAACTTGTAATGGGCGACTGTCATTAACTATATTAACCCTAGTTCGTAATTCTAATGGCTAATATCGCAAGTCATTCGGCGGGCTTTGTCACAATCGTCCCTTATGATACCACTTCCCGATTTTGAGATAGAGGCGTCCGCATGATATCTTTTTTATTATATGCCTCTTAAATTTAACTCTCTCTCTATCTCTCTCTTTAACTGCCTCGGTAGCCTAGTGGTCCTAAGCGCGACTGCTACGCAAGAGGTCATGGGTTCGATTCCCAGGTCGAGCAAAAAGTGTTATTGGGTTTTTCTATGAAATTCTCAGTAACAGCTCGGAGTTGGGATTTGTGCCCGGTTAATGGCAATAGGCTCGCCCCCTATTACATGGGACCTAAACATACCGGCGAACTGTGGGTGTACATTATTACACCTCTGCCTAACCCTTCGGCGAATACAGGTGTGATGGTATGTTATGTTTAATAAATTTACTTAACTCTTTGAGTGCTGATACACATATACATATGTATTTTATTACATATCTGGATGTATGAGACTGCTGAGCTCTGGGTTCGATTCTAAGGTCAGGTTAAGTGTCAAGGATTTTTCCATTTCAATTTTTTCAGTAGCAGTCTTGGCCTAATCTTTACCCGGTCGTGTCAGATTGCCGTCCCAACGGACTATGAGAGTGACGTAAAAGGATACGCTTGCACACTATAATATTTTCTGCGTTCTGGACCTGGCTAGTCTGCTTTGAAATTGGCCGCCGTAATTAAAATTTGGTCGGGCGATTATTAAAGTAGCAAGTTATTTAACTTACTAATATTTATTAGTAATCATATTCCTAAGCTTTTGAACATACATTTAGTACCCAGTCATCCTAATACTTATTTGGCTGTCGTCAGATATGTCAGTCGCCACGAGTGGTGGGCACAAACTTCAATTTAATTTTGAGTTGTTGGGTTCCTTCCTCGGTTTTATGAGGCGCCGACACTGTGCGCGATCGGTACGACTGACGGACCAATCGAGTGGACCGTTAGCACTCCAAAAAACCTAGAAAGGTACCCAAAAACTCAAAAAATAACTTGATATTTGTGCTCAGGACTCGCGGCGGCAACTATAACAACGTATCGAGAAATGAGAACATAAATCGCAGGAGTATAAACGTAAGTATCAGTTAGTAATATCACTGCTATGTAAGCGCGAAAAAATCGGCAAATGGTGACGTAAAAACTTCCACCCATCACGTTGGAGTTCTGCGGGTTGTTCGCAAGAGATACCGCGCCCCCGGAACGCAAAGGGCACAAGAAGGAACATGGGTGGGTTTTAGTCAGTAAAAGTCTGACACTCCCTCCCGCCCCGCCCAGGGCGGGAGAAGTTATTTGATGATTTCCCACCCACCAAAAAAAAAAAAAATCACGTTGGAGTTATTTAAAAAAGCCACGATCTATGTATTCAAATTCAAATTCAATCCTTTGCAGAGTTTCTTGTTTTTTAACTGAAACCGAGATAATCTTACTACAGCACTGAAAAATTATCATCATTATCCAACCGCAGCTCGAAATTGAAGCAATATCCTACTAATCCATAATCCTATCCTATTAATGTTGGGCACGCCTTAATAGAGGCGGTAAGTCCCCTCTTTGAGGAGTGGCTGGAGAGGCGCCACGGCGCCCTCACCTACCGCCTGACGCAGGTCCTCACCGGACACGGGTGTTTCGGGAGGTTCCTGCACCTCATCGGGCGGGAGGAAACGTCCGGGTGTCACCATTGTGTGGATCGCCCCGAGGACACGGTGGAGCATACCGTGGCGGTATGCCCCGCTTGGGCGGAGCATCGCCGAGTCCTCGTGGCGGCCATCGGCGGCGGCGAACTCTCGCGTCCGGCCCTGGTGCAAGCCATGGTCCGGAGCGAGAGGGAATGGGATGCAGTCGCCTCCTTCTGCGAGGCAGTAATGCTTGAGAAGGAGGCGGCGGGACGGTTGAGACAGCGGTTCTCCCGTCCCAGCCGCCGCGGTAGACGCTCCGGACGTCGGGAGCCGCGAGACGACTCCCGGCCACCGTAGATACTGGCCTGTGGACGGTGAGCAATGGGTAGCTCACCGTCCTTACGTTGCATAACGACAGGCCGTGTCGACGGCGCGTTCGTGTTCCACGCGCGCCTCAAAGAGATGTCAGCAAAAGGAAGGGGCCACTGAGGGCCGATGCCTGCCGGGGCTGCGGGTTGTTCGCAAGAGATACCGCGCCCCCGGAACGCAAAGGGCACAAGAAGGAACATGGGTGGGTTTTAGTCAGTAAAAGTCTGACACTCCCTCCCGCCCCGCCCAGGGCGGGAGAAGTTATTTGATGATTTCCCACCCACCAAAAAAAAAAAAAAAAAAATCCTATTAATGTTCTGCGGGTTGTTCGCAAGAGATACTGCGCCCCCAGAACGCAAAGGGCACAAGAAGGAACATGGGTGGGTTTTAGTCAGTAAAAGTCTGACATTCCCTCCCGCCCCGCCCAGGGCGGGAGAAGTTATTTGATGATTTCCCACCCACCAAAAAAAAAAAAAAATCCTATTAATGTTATAATGCGAAAGTTTGTAAAGATGGATGTTTATTACTCTTTCACGCTTAAACGGCTGAACAGATCTAGATAAAATTTGGCATTGCGATAGATTATAGTGTGGAATAACACATAGGATACTTTTTATCCCGAAACAATGTACGGTTCCCGTTGGATAATATATCAAATTTGACGCGGACGAAGTCGCGGACAGAAGCTAGTCTTCCTAAAACACAGAAAAAATATCATCATTATCCGCCAATTAAAAATTAAAAAAATGTATTTCAATAATCCTCTTTACATTTTACCCGTTTTTAATAAGCCAGTCAATACTTTATAAGCACATTTTAAATGAATTTACTCGAAGGGCGCTTATTATAAGACGAAGGATGTACCTTGACCCACTTGTGGAGCAAGGCCTCAGGACGTCGAGTGACAACCAACAGACATTGAAGCCAATTTACTTACCGAGGATGCATCGGGAAATGTTGAGGTCAGAGAAAATTAGTATTCACTGGGGGAAACACATGGGTTGGTATACGGAATATATGGTAAAGGAAATTTTGATTGGGTTGTTGGTGTTTTTCGTTCGTTACTTTTTCATGTCAGATTAATAGGTATTTTGTTTTTTTAGTAGGATAGAATCGATAGTGTGCTCCGTACAATAGTAATTTAATTATATTTCGGTGTACGTATTTAGATAGAATAGTATTGAACTCTCGACGCAAAAACGATGGGGTGTTATAAGTTTGACGTGACTGTGTGTGTGTGTGTGCGTGTGCGTGTGTGTGTGTGTGTGTGTGTGGGTGGGTGTGTGTGTGTCTGTAGCATCGTAGCTCCCGAACGCATGAACCGATTTTGGTTTAGTTTTTTTTTGTTTGAAAGGTTGTTTTAGTCGGGAGTGTTCTTAGCTATTTTTAATAAAAATCAGTTGAGCGGTTTCAAAATTATCAGCTCTTTTGTTAGCTGCGGTTTTATTCTTCTGTTGGGGGTAACTTAAATTTTTTTAGAAGGTAAGACTGAGTAACTACTTTAACTATTAAGAAAAATAAATAGGTTTGATACTTTTAAGTAAATAGGTACTCATTCAAAAATTCCAGAAAAGTCTCTTTAAAACCAGCACCACCGAAAACGGTGACATTCAGTAAGTATGTTGTGTGTTATATAACCTTCTTGTGTCACAAGAGAAATCGGGTAATCAACAGAAACACTTAATGTTCATTATAATAAATGATGCACCTACGTACATAGCATATTGTTATTGAAAGCAGGGATGTTGTGGATATGAAGTTTCGGATCTAGATACGGGTACGGTTATTTGAATAATCTCATACTGGAAAATTATCAAAAAAAAAAAAAAAACAAATTATGGATCACTTACGGATATCAGTTTTATAAAGAATTGTAAAAGGAGAATCCAAATTAACGGATAAATATACAAAATATTGGACTGACTAATATAGGTAAGCAATAGAAATAATAAAAACTATCTAAACAATGCAAAGAACGACTGCCGTAAACTTAACCCTTATCCAAAATTATTCGGAACTTTTATATCGGTTTCGGTTATTTTTTTCGGAAATCGGATAGTTTCGGTTACGGTTACGTAGCTCTATAACATCCCTGGTTGAAAGTGTTGTATAGGTACCGTTAAACGCCTCGCAGGATACATCACGTAACCGGTAAAAGGCGGGCGTGGAGTAAATAACAGCTTATTACCTTCAATTACATTATTATATTCACTTTAGCTTTGTCACGAGGCCTGCGATGACACGATCCGGTGCTTAAGTGAATATTCATCACGGTATCGGATATACCACTTTGAGGATTTACGTTTTTATCAATACCTACACGAGGAAAAATGCTGAAGACATTACTTGTATAAAATAAATATTTGCGTACTAGCGGTTTTTATTAATTAATGTATTATGAATTAAAATGCAATAAAAATAGAATTGAAAATTGCATAAAAGAATTTGCAAAATAAACACCCCATGGAATTATATCTTGCACGCGAATTTCAATTGTATTTGATTTACTTTTTAGTTTATTTTCAATCAATAAGTGAAACTACCCACCGGTCACCTTCCACAATCGGACATCTAGACGCACTGCTAATTACTATCCCTATATGGCTGCTATTCCAATTTGCATTTAGCATTTCTAAACGTATTTTATAATGAGTACAGGATAGGAGTGGAACTCTCTACCTGCGTCTGTATTTCCCAACGCATTCAACCTTAATCTTTTCAAAGTGAACAGGCTTCCTCCTGGTAACCTCACTGCATCATCGAGTTTGTCTCTGTCACCTCTGACCTAGACTAGGATCAAGAGCAAATCCATCTCGAATAAAAATAAATAACTATTCGAACATATTACCTACTGCTCTACTTGCACCGAGTCTTGCAAAACAAAAATACACATCAGTCACAAATATACTTAATACTTTCTCCTTTTAAATTCTTACACATCAACACCCAAAGGCGTTTTACATAAATTTCTGACGCAACATTCTTCCATCACAAACAAGCGGGCGGAGAAGCGATAAGTTTTATAGATGCATTGTTACCTTTTCTTACCATGTCCTGACTGACTTCAAGGGAACAGTGCCCAATAACACATTGAAGGACTGCTTACAAATTTGTTTCACCTATTCGTGGATATTTGGGCGCATTTCAAACCCCACTGACGTAGGTCAGACCACCAGCGCAACGCATAAACTCGCCGATATATTAAAAGTAAATGTCGAGATGAAATGAGTATTTTGCATATGATTAGTAAGTCGGTTAGGAGTCTGCCAGTTCGCGGAGCTCCGTGTTACAGAGAAGCTTGAGTACGTTACTTTGTGTCCAATAAATAAACTTTTATTGAATATTTCCAATACACCTGCCTGCGGTGTATTCAAATAAATTTTCAAAGCTGAGATTAAAAAGAAAACCCACAATTGTATTGGTGCATTTATTCCTACTTGACATTTTCCATTCTTTGTTCTATTTGTTGAGTGTATTATCTTTATTGCAATATGCAAATGGTCGCAAATATGTACCTACAATGTGAATTAGGCGCTTAGAAATTTTTATGTCCAAATATATTTTTCTTTTTTTTTTTTTAATCGTACCTTTATATTTATTTTGATTTTTTGTCAAAAGGGTGCGATCTATTAATATGGCGATATGTTAAAAGGTCAACATTTTGCTAAATTTATCTATATTCAATATTAGTGTAGTTTAGGTACAGACAGCGTCATCAATTGGTAACCCCTCTTGCATTATTATTCTTGCTCGAAAAGAACAGGCCATATCAGTTAGTGACGCTGTCTGTACACTAAAATGCAAATCTTCTCCTAATGCCGATAAAATCCAGATCAAAATCCATTGTGAGCCTAATCTTGAAGAACTAAACACACACACAACAAATGCGATATTATATTATTATTCTGCACACATCCCTTATAGTACCTGTAGTACATATTCACTAGGTACTTTATGAAATAACTACATAACATATTTATTTCCAAATGCCATACAGATGGAGCCACGGATAAAACTAGTTAAAAATAAAACAAATTACAATAGTTTTTCTAGCAACTTCTTTATTGAGTAACAAAAGATCAGCGATCCTCATTCGTTAAGGTTGTTATGAAAAACGGGTGCAATGACACTGCAACTTGCAATCGACGCCTGAAATAAATTAGCATATTTACTGGACTGCGACATTTAATTATTTTCGTTTAAAACTTTAAAGGAAACGAGTGCAAATAAAGGGTTGTTTGAGTTGACGTAGTTAGTAGGTAAATTTAAACAAGTTAAAACCTGACACCTTTTAATTAACTTTATCCCAAGTTGAAATTCGATGAGAAGTACCATAAGTTAATTTCGAATCATTTTCCATCATCATAATTAAGTATGAGGCCGAATGTCAAAGATTTTCAAACAGTTTACTAGGTAAGGTGAGACAATATAAAAGAATAACTAAATACAATCGTAGTTTGTACTCCTCTCATATTACTTCACTCCATATTATAAACGAAAGTCCTCCGCCGCGGCTGTCTGTCTGTTCGCGATATACTCAAAAACTCCTGCACCGATTTTCATGCTTTTTACCCCAATATATAGAATGGTTCTCGAGAAAAGTTTTAGTATATGATTTGACAAGTTTTTGCATACATTAATTTAACGTGGGTGAAATAAGTCGCGGGCAGGTCGCTAGTATTAAATATTCTACAATTAAAAAGAGAACCTAACTGCCTGACCTATCGGCGTAAAAGAAACTAGAACTGTGCTTTCACACGGCTTCCTTTTATGATGTAGGCGAGTAATAAGAAAGGGGGTGAAAAGGGGGGAAGGTCACTTGTATGAAAAATCTAATTTCTTTGGTTTAATTTACTTAAAATTTGCCACGAATGCGAACCTAAGTAAATATGTAATAAAGCTTAAAGTTACCCCTCAAAGGGGGCCTAAGGAAAGGTAAAAAAGTATTAGTTTATTATAAGGATTGAATCCAAAGCCGCTCATGGGAAACACTCCGTGCATGCTACGAATACCAAATGTAAAAGCTGAAAATGAATTACCTACAGTTTCCCAGTATCATGCAGCGTATGAATATAAATATTTGCTTCCATTTTAATGAAAATATGCTCACAATTTTATGGGTAAAAATATTTTCTGAACTTTTCAGCAGCATCGTTTAGATTTCACTTTATTGGATTTCAAACTTTAGCAACAAAATTCAATTCGTGCGATTAGCTCAACAGTTAATTAATAAAACGTTGATTTAATTAGTAAAGGAATTTCAGACTGCTGTGTATTCAAATTTGTGTTCGGTTCTTTATTTAGCAAATTTATTGTTAGATTAGGTTCCAATAAGAATATGTATTGCGTTTTGAACGTATTGTTATTCTAAAAAGCGATTTGGTCTCAGTTCGCGAGTTCATTCACCCATATTCAAATGAAAAGCAGAAACACAATGAAACCATTAGACCAAAAAAAGACACAAAGAATAAATCGATAGCATCCGTCATTATTGCTTCAATTTATGATTCTAAAATTTCGTTTACAGCAAACGAGCGTTAAATAAAACTTGCCAAATGGATGCAGAGTACAAAAAATAATGTTGCCAAATGTTATGGGTCGCCTGTGAATGGGCAAGTTTCATCTTTGCATACAGAACTACTTATTTGGCAAATGATATGCACTATTTACTCGAAATACGAAATTCAAATCCAGTAATTATTTTTTTACTACCTATTTTATAATCTTCGACAATCGTGAATCGCAGAACCGATTGCTCTGTCAGCCGAAGCAGTAATTTGCAAAAGAGAAAAAACAGTCAATTGTCAGAAACATACAAAAATAAACAACGAACCTTTCCCACGGTTTCGAAAAACGATAGATCCACCGAATAGAATATTATTAACAATCATTTTCGGCCAATAAGAAATCCTATGTTCATCTTTAGGGGTCCACGTGTTGATTGCGAAAATAAAAACTATTTCCGCGTCATATTAGTGTTTTTTAAAATGCAAGATTTGTGCAGATTTATTTCTAGTTAACAAAAACGCATGGATTATTAAATTGTTAAATACAGAATAATAATTATTCAAGTGCGTTATACAGAACCGCAAACATAACGATCAATATTAATTATTAAAGTTACAAATTCTTTCGACTTCACTAACAATGGCTCTTCAATATTTAGATATTGGTGTTCCGCCTAACGCTGTTATAATAAATTTGTTTAAACACTCCCAATTAAGTAATTAAAATTAACTTTTTTTGAGGAACTAAACATTGACATAGTTAAATCAAATTAAAGACTTAAATACTATTGGTCGATTAGAAACATGGGCAAAGTAGTTTATACATGCCAGTAATTAAAAGGTAGGTATTATGGTACATAAGAAACACTTCACGTCCAATAAATAGACACGTAGGAGGTGATAATTACAAGGGTAATTATAAAACTTTGATGATACACCCGACAGCTATCGTCGACGTTATAAAAAACAATTTCACAGTTCCCTAAAAATAATACTCTTTAGTATCGTAAATGTGATCCATCAAGTCAGAACATCTGCTGAAAATAATTTCAAAAATATATAAAAAGCACCCAGTCTTCTTAAATAGAAGTTTTCATTCAACTTTATAACAATAGTCCTTCCTTCATTGGCACACTGACGTTTGATTACTGCTTTGGTACAGATAGCAAGAAAACGGTGTTTAAATAATTATATTTCTCAATCAATCCTTCTAAATCACGTGTGTTTCATTTATATTTTCAATGAAATTAGAATACGTTTTATTACAGACACAATATAAACAAAAAAAGTCCTCAATTGATGTCATCTATCTTTTTATAGATAAAAAGATTATGAGCTTCTGAAGACACTCATACTTATAATAACAAACAATATTCATCTTTCAAAATAAAGTATCGTGTTTTCCACTAAATGGGTTGTGGAGGTCGGATAGGCAGTCGCTCCATGTAAAACACTGGTACTCAGCTGCATCCAGTTAGACTGGAAGCCGACCTCAACATAGTTGGGAAAAGGCTAAGTAGATGATGATGATTCATCTTTAAAAATAGCTCCCAATTTTCTTGTGAATGGTTGTCGTTACTAATATGACGATACTACAAAAATATTATAAAAAATACCTAGATATAAAATAAAAAATAAAAAGTCTTTCTTTGCGAACCCTACTGACGCACACAGCGGCACGCACACACAGTACGTATAACTAGTTAATTTCCTTTGTGACAAAGGCCCGGCTCGTCGGGATGGATGCGTGGAAATCGCGATGCGACACGGTGATCCACGCACCGGCCGCTGCTGTCCGTACCCGCTCGCACCCGCTTACGTGGGACGAACGCTAGTCTAGGTAAATAAAAGGCAATGTTAAGTTTTGTTTTGTAGTATGTCTGGTTTGAGAAAGGGTTTAGTTTGTAATATGTACTATAGTCACTACTATACCAACCTGTACTAAAGTAATGTATCGCTGATGGTGGCGCGTGTGTTAGATCGTTCGGCTCCCTTCAAGATGGTTGAGCTAAATGGTGCTGATGCATGCGTCATGTTGATTGGTCATCTCTTAACTGCCATGGCTTACGTCTTTAGTACCTACTATTTTTTTTTATTGTTTTATATTCATCTTCATTGTTTTCACATATAGAAGAAACAAGAATATTGTAACCAAGATTTTGTAAAAACCAAATTGGAAGAAAAGAGTGTACATGGAGTTTCTTGCTAGTTCTTCTCCATAGAGACCTACGCTTTGGAACGAGCAACTAGCTTCAACTTTTAAATGTAACTTCTTGACAATTCAAAAATGCCTGGAAATGGTCTAATTGACATAAATGCTTTGACTTTGACTTTGACTAGTAACTAATTAACTCAACAACATATAGAAGAAACAAGAATAATGTAACCAGGATTTTGTAAAAACGTAATTAAAAATAATGTCCGTGGAGTTTATTATTCGTTCTTCTCCATACAGAGCTACCTACATTTTTGAACGAACAACTAGCTTCAACTTCCCTGCAAAAGTGCCTTTAAATGGTTTAATTGAAATAAATGTTTCAACTTTGACTCAAGATAGCATTCAAATATGCAGTCGTATTGCTGTCAAGTCAAAGTGTGCACAAATCTTTACAACTTTTTTAAAACTGCAATATTTCTTGAATCTAATTAAAGGGTTACCTTCATTACAAAATAGTAGATAGGTACAACCTTACGAAAAGATGGTGCAACCTCAAATAGCTCCTGATTGCCGGGGCTGCGGGTTGTTCGCAAGAGATACCGCGCCCCCGGAACGCAAAGGGCACAAGAAGGAACATGGGTGGGTTTTAGTCAGTAAAAGTCTGACACTCCCTCCCGCCCCGCCCAGGGCGGGAGAAGTTACTTAATGATGTCCCACCCACCAAAAAAAAAAAAATAGCTCCTGATTCAACAAGTTGCTTTTGGCCACAAATTAAGTTTTTAGAGAAAGCGCCAAACGCAGTTGTTGTAGCATATTCTTGTAATGCCTCTAACGTAGCATGATCTACTACATTGTCTTGATACTTCCCCTTAACTACTGAGATCTTGTTACAAACTTTATTATGTAGGTTTTCATGAAGTGTACAAACTTTTGAGAAACCTAGTTTGAGAAGCAACTGAAGTTTATCTAGAACGTTTAGCTCGGCTCTCGTGTTGTTTTCTGAGATAAACACAATGTTATGTATTTATCTTAAAACTTTTTAAATGTATGCGTATAAGTCTTGTTGAATGTTGAAACTTACCGATGTCATCAGTTAAGTGTCTGTCAGTTGTTTAAGTATGACAAACAAGACAACTTGATTGCTCATTAATTAAAAAAAAAACAACAAGTGAAGTATTTGGAAACAGCTGTGACTTGAAAGCTCTGGCTGATTTTTAATTATTATTTGTACATACACCACGTAGTGCCTATTGGTTAAGGTAGTACATAGTTGCTTAATTGAAAAATGTTATGACATCAATCTGTACCGTTATCCTCAAAAATAATAGGTACCAATAAGATCTCTGCTGATTTCATCACGTTAATGTACATTCGTCTTGCTTCCATGAGTATTTACTGAATAAAATAAATCTGCGCAGTTTACATAAGGCGGTGTAACCAAATGCAATGGCGGCTTCTATTGTGAAACTGTACATAGGTACACGTAATTATGTTATGTAACAGTAATCGTACATTGTTAGCATATAGCAGTGTTTTGTCCAAGGCAGCCGGCGAGTCTGCGCGGGCGCAGGACCTCCGCGCCGCGCAGGGCGCGCGCATGCGTGACGTTCCCGGAATACGAGCGCGATTAATAGCGACACAAACTATTTCCGCTTAACCGAGACAAATCATAATTACTCCTTCGGGTTTGCTCTTACGCACCCCCCTTTGATGTTTTTATTCCAGATCCCGGTTACGGCCAACTTAAAACAAATAGAACGGCTCACGACCGATTATACGTTTGCGTTAAAACGATTTGTAACGGTGATAGCTTTCGTGAATTTCGCCCATGTTTCTGTCCCTGTGTGGTCCCGCGCTCGTTTTGGATAATTACTTGTTTGCTTTTTGTTATTAGCTCGCCCGTCAATAATTTGACGTTTGAGTGATCAAACGGAACGGCTTCCTTATTTCCCACGACCAAGAAAACAAATAAAAGCTGAGCAATAATTTTAATTGTAATTTTTAGACACAATAGACACTTTAGATACAAAAATAATTGATATCTGGTACACAAGTTAAGTTTTTAAAGTCGTAAGTTCTTTGACCCGCCGCGACTAATTCTAGGCACGCAATACGACTTCACGATTTTGCCTCTAACCGTAGTCACTAAGCACCCTGCGTGTATCGATTACAGCCAATTACTCCATTGTGTGTACGTAAATATCTGTATGCTTTTAATTTCGCTCTCACATGATTTCCCTTCACAGATCGTCGCGTATTTTGGGTGCAGACAAGCGGCGGCCGTACAGTCGCGCGCAGATGCGACATCCGTCGGTCTCACGTGAAAATCGATTTTCCACGGTACGCCAGCTGGCGCGAGCGACAGCTATAAACCACGTTCTCTTTGCTTTCTATGGCAAAAATAGTGTACCTTACTGCTTTTAAATTAGGGTTGACAGTCGTGTAAACTGGTGTTTCTCATTCATCTCATTAATTTGTCTCGGTGTATGTACTATGAAAGTCAAAAGTTCCTTTGTTGATATTTTTAATGTTTCGCACATTGTTCGTCAGCAAAACGGACCCACCGCGTTTGATCCGATTGCAGTAGTTATTTATGATTATTAGAATAGCGTGCCGATAGCGAATAATTAATTTTTACGTTCAATTCTTTATTGTTATGTCACGACGTTGATGATCCTGATATATTGGTTGCGTTGGTCTTTATTATACGTTTAGGTCTGCCCATTTAGCTGACTTCATTTTCCTTAAAATAACTTTAATATTTTTTCAAAACATATTTTTATTTAACAATTTTTCAATATATACAGAATTTTGTACACTTATCTACCTAAATACCTTTAATATATAATCGGTATAGCAAACTTAATATCCCACAAAAATATTGTCTCTTGGATAATCCTGGATCTAAAAGGATATCCAGAACAAAGCGAATCAAAGGCAACGTGCCTTTGTAGAGTCCTATACAAATGAGGCTTTATCTTCTTATCGTCACGAACTATGACGAAGTCCCTTCTGTGGACAAACATATTACGTACTGGCTAAGCCGAGTCGCCGAACCGATACTAAAGCTTATTACAGTAAATATGGAACATATATGAAACAAAGTAAGTATAAATAAAACAAATATTATTATTCATATTCCTTACTAACTCCGCAAAAGGAAGCAAGTCAATGCAAATGTTATCTTTCAATGTTACGAAGATGCTGAACTTTTAATTTATTTTTAGTATTAAAATAAAAAAGAGATATAGCCAACATCAGGAGCCAGTACATATGATTGACGAGCCACAATATATTGAGCGTTCTCAAACGAAGAAAGACTGATTGCTCCCACTTCGACGATCTCAGAAACGTCAAACTTTGATTGGTGATTCCCATGTGTAATACTAGTAGTCTGGTAGTAACAAAGGCGCAAGGCCTCTTTAAATGTCAAGTCTTAGTTATATTGAAGCACAGCGAGCACCGAGATCCATCATTGTCCAGACAAGGTCGCACCCGCACGAAACAATGCACAAAGATATTCGACGAATAACTTGAATCTACAAAAAAAAAAATGTCGCGTACCGCCTCATAAAGATGTTTGTTCCAAGCCGGTTAGAGGCGAGACTATCGATTGAGCACACTTAAAATTAGTGTGATATAATTAGGCATATGACATGAATTCAACGGGTATCACAATGGAACAAACGAGGCATGGCATTGTGATATGACGGCGTGTCAGATGCGTGTCGGCTGTGCTCTATGAGGAGATGTGACCACTCAATCGTGCACCACAGCCTCTAAATACCTGGATCTAATCAGCATTTCTACACTCATTTTTAACACTTAATTTTACACGTATCTTAGCATTACACTTTTGATTTTACGCGTAGTCCGTATGTAGTTCTATCATGTTATACGGAGCCGAGCGCCGCGCCCGTCTGAAAATATATATAATGAAATAACGCGTGCACGTTAATACTTACAAATTGTTAACTTAGTATTACAAAATTCACTCGCTGCGGTAATATAATTCCAGCAACATTTTTCTGATTTCAGTTACAAGTTATTAACATTTGGTCTTTTACCGTTAGAAACAAAGTAACAAATTGTCGCATTTGTAATATTTAATTTAACAAATGTAAGGAAACAAATTAAATTCAGTTTGAAATTAGCTTCTGTAACCATGCTTGTTCCACGTTCTTCGAGTACGTACACGCCGGTATGCGGAACATTTGCGTGAAAATTCATCCCTTATGTTAATTTGACACGGCTTAAAGGAACATAAGTTTGTGAAACATATTAGCAGGTGGGACGTACGCTTAAAATACTTACTGTGAAGTACCGACAAGTTTATTAATTTTAATTATGCTCAGCTTTTACACGCTCTATCGTTTTCGTTCCCGATATAGTGTGTAAACTGTGTTACATATTTGTGAAATATAATTAAATATAATTAGGTATTTTATCAAAGTAGGTACTAACAAAGTTTCCACATCTCCTTTCCTCATTATCGTTAAGGAAAACGGTTACTGTCTTTTGGAAGGATCTACGTAATTTTAAATTCCAACCGAAGCGATCTAACACGACTAAGGGCAGACATAAAGAAATATTGTCTGGTTCTAAAGACTGTAGCTACATGAAGCGCCAGAACATTATTGAAATATTATATCTACTACCTATACTAGTTTATGTAAAATGTATTCTCCAGACCGATTCCGGCCACGGCGGCTAATCTTTATCCAGACTAGCCAAGTACGCAGGAGATATTATAGTGCACAAGTGTGTGCGCAAACACAGGTGCAATCCCTCTTCCCTAACTCTTATAGTCCGGTGGGATGGCAATCCGACACAACCGGGGAGAGATCAGGCGCAGGACCTACGGCATTACGGGTTTTCCGAAGCACGAGGGTGTCAGTCACTTCCAAACTCCAGGCTGTTACTGAGAAATTCCTAATGGAAAAACCCAATGACACTTTTTGCCCGAACTGGGAATCCAACTCAGGACCCCACGCTCAACAGTCGTGCTCGCCACCACGAGACCAACGGGACAGTTTTACCAATATTATAAAACTAAAGTGTTTTTTGTTTTTTTGTTTGACTTCGAAAATTGTTTCTCTAATAGAGGACTGGTTAAAGATGGTGCAAAAAAAGAATATTTCGAAGTTCTTGGGGGACGGCTTTGCCCAGCAGTGGGACATTACAGGCTACATACAAAAAATACAGAAACCTACGTTATCCCTTAGAACTATTAAATACAAAAAAATGGATTTCTGCAAGAAAATCCATGCCATATTCATGTCAATAAGTATCCATTCAATACACAAAAAGAACTACGTGAGCGGAATGCAAGCAAATTCTATTCTCCTAACTATAATATCATTATGCGTGATTTATATTTACTAGATACTAAGAACGACTGCTACGCTAGAGTTCTTGGCTTCGATTCCCAAGTCGAGCAAAAAGTGTTGCTGAGTTTTTCTATGAAATTCCCAGTAGCAGCTCGGAGTTAGGATTTGTGCCCGGTTAATGGCAATAGGCTCGCCCCCTTGTACATGGAACCTAAAAACATACCGGCAAACAGTGGGTGTACATTGTTACACCTCTGCCTAACCCTTCGAGGAAAACTGGCGTGATGATGGTTATAGTTAGATAATAATATAATATTGTAATTTCGTACACCTAGAAGATAAGTGGGTCCACACTAGTAGACGTCATAGTCATATTAGCATAAGCTTAGCATACGCTTAAGTTATAACTTAAAACATACGTGGTACGATATTATTCTAGAATTGAGTGGTTTTTGGCAACAAGTAAGATTAAGTGGTCTGGTTTTCCGTACTAATCTGTAGGTAATTTCTGAACACTGAATAAATAATGATCTTCCAAAAGTGTTATTGGGTTTTCTATTCGGAGTTTTGAAATTAGTGCTGCGGCAACCCCGTAAAGCCATTGGTATTAGATATTTCTTCGATCGTGTCAGATTGCCGTCCTATTGCAAGCCCCCCAAGGGCGGTGCAAGTTTTTCTCTGTAGTGAATACTAACACGCTATGGGCCGTGGACGCCTGACAATAAACGATTTTTATTTTATTTTATTTATTGCACTATGAGATTGAGGAAATATGTAGTGCACGTGTGTTTGCTCATACTCTTCTGCACTAAATTATCTCCTGCGTAGTTAGCCGCCCATACCAAGTTAAATCAGGAGAATATTAATAATCCAACCAATAAAAAAATACTCCAATATTCACTTTACACTTTTAAAAAAAGTCTTAATTTTAATATATTTACCCAATAAAAAAACTTATAAAAAAACTTATATCAATTCTAATTTAATCTTCCTGAATATGTTATGTGACTAATCCGTGTTCAGAAATAAGCTTTAGAAACAAAATAATCTAATTATAGTCCAGTTTAGGATCATTTTTAATCAATACACTTTAATTAATTGTATTTTCTTGTTTACTAGAATCTGTTGTTAACTAACTTAGCAGCAAAGCTCTGATTAAATTCCTTCGCGCAAATCCAATACCTATTACTTCACAAGTGGAATATAAAAATAGAGTTAGATGTGTACTATGCCTACAGTTGTAGCCAGAAGATAATTTATTTAATTTATTTGTGCCTAAACAAAAGGCTTTCTGCTTTATTTTACTAAAAGATATTACACAAAACAAACCAAAGCTTTTTTTAGTATACCTAACAAAATTAAAATAGAAAAAATAAAATAGAAGAAAAATAGAATAGAATAGAATTTAAATAGAGAGGGATTTTTTTTTTGGAGGGGTGGGAAATCATCAAATAACTTCTCCCGCCCTGGGGGGGGCGGGAGGGAGTGTCAGACTTTTACTGACTAAAACCCACCCATGTTCCTTCTTGTGCCCTTTGCGTTCCGGGGGCGCGGTATCTCTTACGAACAACCCGCAGCCCCGGCAGGCATCGGCCCTCAGTGGCCCCTTCCTTTTGCTGACATCTCTTTGAGGCGCGCTTGGAACACGAACGCGCCGTCGACACGGCCTGTCGTTATGCAACGTAAGGACGGCAAATAGAGAGGCTGAGAAGTATATTTGCAATTACTATTGTTTAAATTATACGATAACGTTGCGGATTAAAAGAGGATGTAGTGACAAAAAAGAGTATGCTTGGATGGTTCGGTCATGTTGAGAGGATGAGTGAAGGGGACTAAGAAAAGGGATTTATATGGCAAATGTGAGTGGCAACGCCGGGAGAGGACGCCCTAGAAAGACCTACCCTGACCTTATTTGTGAGGATCTTCAGAAATCGGATCGGATCTTCAGAGGTTGGGTGCGCAGTACTCGTAACCGGCGTGCTTGTATGAACAGATGCATTAACGTGGACTAGGTGAAAGAAGTATGTAATTATCGTAGCAGGTCACGTTCTGTGGTTTCTGCCAACTCCCATAGGAAAAAGGCGTGGGTTTATTTATGTATGTATGTACTATTGTTTGTAAATGATGGCAACTTGATTAGGATCCTGCTTCCGCTCATTGCAACAATATAATTTTTTAATAAATAAATAAAAATACAGCGCTTTTTTTTTTTTTGGGGGGTGCGAAATCATCAAATAACTTCTCCCGCCCTGGGCGGGGCAGGAGGGAGTGTCAGACTTTTACTGACTAAAACCCACCCATGTTCCTTCTTGTGCCCTTTGCGTTCCGGGGGCGCGGTATCTCTTACGAACAACCCGCAGCCCCGGCAGGCATCGGCCCTCAGTGGCCCCTTCCTTTTGCTGACATCTCTTTGAGGCGCGCGTGGAACACGAACACGCCCTCGACACGGCAAATATACAGCGCTATAGTTAGTAATGTTGTCATCAATCATAAATGATCTCTCTGGTAGGTATCAATCAGTATCACTGCAATAGTAGGTTTATTTAATTTTAAAAATATGTTGTCTGAAATTTACGAATATCAGAAACTCGTTCAACGTCAAAACCATTCAAGTGACAGATATCAATTTCAAAATTGTTTGCCTAAAATTTAGAGGGTTACAGGAATGCCTATAAGAGTTCGGAACTTGGGGAAACTTTTGAGGCCGTCTTATTTTGTTACGTTCACGTGAAACGGGTGTATCATTAATTTGCGAAAAGCGTTTCGAAATCTTTTGACGTAAATGAGGGTAAAAGATTTGTAAGGGCTGTTTTCAACGTGAGTTCGTTTGGTTGCGAAAGATACACGTGATGTTAGGCAACCGGCGGAAAATGATTTCGAAAAAGAGAAAAATAAATATACTTATAAATTGGAGTGATCTTTTTTGTTGATTTGGTTTCGCCACCAACACGTGCCCTTACCCCTAAGTACCAATACTATCACGTTATTATTAACAATAAGAAAAAACAAGCTTATTAAGGCTTATTAAAGCTTATGCAAGCTTTATTCTGACCGTTGCGTAAGTCTCCCAAGTTATATAGCAACGAAGACTAGCAGCAAAATGCTTATTATAATAGAGCTTAGAATTTATTGAAAACTAGCGACCTGCCCGCGACATCGTCCGCGTGACTTATTTCACCCGCGTCAAGTTACATCTTTCGCTACTGCTCGGCTTCCGTGTGTCATAGCGTGATGTTATATAGCCTATGTTACTCAGGACTAATCTAGCTATTTATTGGTGTAAAAATGGTTAAAACCGGTCCAGTGGTTTCGGAGCCTATTCGTTACAAACAAACAATTCTTTCCCCTTTATTATATTAGCATAGACTAGCAACTAGTCTCGGCTTCCCACGGGCATTTTCTAAAAATATCTTTCCCTGACAATTATGAACACCAAAAAAACCGCCAAATCGGTCTAGGCGTTCTCAAATGGTAATCTTTCATTCATGCGGCAATTGATTTTTATTTATACAGATAATTTACTTTCTAAGTTTATCCTGTACATCATTGACATTGGTGAAGCAAAACAGCGTGAGATAACCAGTACTTACAATTAATATAGGTCTGAAATCGCCAATCCGCCTTGACCAAGCGTGGCGATTAATGCTCGTGCCTTCTCTGTATGAGGAGAGGCCCTTGCCTTGCAGTGGGATAATAATAGGCTGGTGTAATTCTTATATTAATAGATAAAGTGCCACAGCCATCTGTTTTTATAACCATGGTGATGCTACACGGGTAATAGAGGTTTCCGACACTAATACGATTACTAGTTACTTATAAGTAGCTACATATTTGTCGGCAGATATTAATGTGATATGCGGCGCGCGCTCCACATAATCGAGTTCCCTGTTACCGGCAAATTAAGTTACATCGAACCAATTTAGTAGTTCAAGTAGGTGCCTATTTTTTTCAGGACTTACTCGTGCCTTTTTAGGTCTTATTAGACTTATTTTATTACTTAAACTTTTTACATAAAACACAAAATGAAAATTTTTAAGTAACCTCCGATAGAAAAATAAAAATACCTACCGCAGCTAACACAGGAGCTGATAACTTTGAAACCGCTGAACCGATTACCATAAAACATGCATCGCTAAAACGGGCCTGTGGACGCTGAGCAATGGGTAGCTCACCGTCCTTACGTTGTATAACGACAGGCCGTGTCGACGGCGCGTTCGTGTTCCACGCGCGCCTCAAAGAGATGCCAGCAAAGGAATGGGCCACTGAGGGCCGATGCCTGCCGGGGCTGCGGGTTGTTCGTAAGAGATACCGCGCTCCCGGAACGCAAAGGGCACAAGAAGGAACATGGGTGAGTTTTAGTCAGTAAAAGTCTGACACTTCCTCCCGCCCCGCCCAGGGCGGGAGAAGTTATTTGGTGATTTCCCACCCCCCAAAAAAAAACAAAAAAAAAGGCATCGCTAAAAACACTCCCGCCTAATATACCTTTCAAACAAAAAAAACTAAATCAAAATCGGTTCATGCGTTCGGGAGCTACGATGCCACAGACAGAGACACACATATACTTACTATTAATGTGGAAAGATTTTGTTTATTTAAACGTTGCTTCACACTAGTAATTTTTAGTGACCAGTAGAATAACTAGATGAAGGCCATACAGATACCTATTCCGTGCGGAAATCGAACCCGAGACAAGCAGCTTAGCAGCTTATCACTCAGCTACTGCAATGGCTGTGACATAAACGTTTCTTACACTGGTATATCAGAATTTATATGTATGTGTAGTATCATATTAAAACTTCATATTTTTGAAGTAACTTTTCTTAATTATTGTATTATATGCTAATTACACACGGTTTAATCAAATATCAATTAACCTTTAAACAATACAGAGTTATTTAATTTCAAAAGTTTACATTAATTTTAATGAGAACCGCAATAATATTTCAGAGATTCATTCCAGAGGCTTAACATGCAAATACTTAAAAAAAATATGAATAAAATTAAAACTTTGTTCTTAATAAAAACATGAATAAAACTGACTTTAATTAAAGTTTCGATGATTAGGTGTTAAATAGAGACTTAAGAACGGAGATTATTCTAACTTTAAATTAAGTTTGGCGGCTGAAATTAATTCAATTCTTTATTTTTCTGTACAATTAATAATACGTTAATAGATTCAATATTTGCTTCTACATAAATACGAAAGTCTTAATTAACAGTTGTGTCAATGGTACTTAATAATTAGGTTTACATAATATAGTAAGGGTAGTGTAATATAACTGCCTCGTAAGCCCCGTGGTCCTAAGCGCGACTGCTACGCTAGAGGTCTTGGGTTCGATTCGCAGGTCAAGCAAAGTGTTATTGGATTTTTCTATGAAATTCCCAGTAGCGCTCGGAGTTAGGATTTGTGCCCGGTTAATTGCAATAGGCTCGCCCCCTATTACATGGGACCTAAACATATCGGCGAACTGTATGTGTATATGGGTACACCTCTGCCTAACCCTTCGGGGAATACAGACGTGATGGTATGGTATATGTGTAAAATAGTACTTCGGTAAAATTTAGCTTTCCGCATTTTTTGTAAAACAGTGGTCTCCTAACTAGGCGGTGCCTCTTTGGGACCAGGGTAATGAGTGATACTTGACGATGCTTGCCATTAGGATAGGTAAATATAATATAAAATCTATGTTACGTTATGAGTTCAAAATATAAATTCATATAAAAACAAAATACTTATCGGACTAAAAGTAAATATTCAGCTTAAATGACTTAAGTTCTCCGGGCTCTTACAAGTTTAAAAGTTTTCAACAAATTATAAGTAAGAGGTTTCACGGGCAACGCGTCAATTTTGTGACGATTATAATTAAAGAATGTAACACAAACTCCGGCGCTTTCGATAATTTCATGCATCGTTTAGTCATATAAAATACAAGCATGAAGACGTTGAATAATTCATATTTATGTATGCGTTCATCGTTAATGTCAATTTTTATTATCACTGTTGCTAAACCATGCCTAATAGTGTGGTGTTATTGTGGGAATACACCGGCCGCCCATCCCATTGTATTGTTTTATTGACAACGTGCATTTAACGATACTCACTATCGTTAGCCTTTATTGAATCAATATACGTTTCATTCATAAAAGTAAACGAACGAATTCTTTCACATCGACTACAGCGTGACGAAAATACTGTCAATTAAACTTTCTCGAATATTTTCACATACTTTTCATGTGAATCAATTAGTGCCAAGACAACATTTTGATCAGCCAACAATTCCGTAACGAAGATAATGGAACCTTCAGTACTCTCACGGACATTGTGTAGATGTTAATGTCATTGCTTTTCACTTGAAGCGCGAATTTTAACAGAGATATGTAAAATTAAATAAGGCCAACTAACTGTTCAATGTGAGAAAGAGTAATGATAAAATATTCAAATAAAATGCTTGTTAATTTGGCGTCCCCGACTTCAACTGTAGGATTAAATCGGCAGAAATAAAAAACACTGGTTGATCCATAAATTAATATAAATTTTTATTATTCATGATATATTTCTGTTTGATCTTATTTTTATAACATTGTTATATAAATACAAAAAGCTTGTAATTAGCAACAGTCAATTGTTACTTTTTTGTTACCATTTAGGCTTTCTTAAAATTGTAGAAATAAAATAAGTAATTGGATTTAAATTCTAATTTGTTAACATTTACGACTTATTCTTCTTCTTAGCGTATCGATAACAAATATAGATATGAAAATAATGTCATTTTTTTTGTTTGCCCAAGTATTTAGCTACGGCCACATCATCCACTGACTCAGCCATTAGGTTAAACATTCACTTTTAAGACTGAAATCGGATCACATAAAACACTTAGTTAGTCCTAAAATACGAGAAATGTTTTCAACAAACATAAGATATAGTAGTTACTGTAGTTTCATGTATTAAACAGACTTTAGCTAAACTGTTAGGACTTCAAAACTTTCACAGTCTTGGCAAGAATGTCCCGAATAATTATGAAAATGTGGCAAGCTAAGTTACCAAAGCGAGCTAACACAGTGTTATATTTCACGAAACTCTCGACTTGAATGTACTAAGGATTTGGGGATTCTGCATTTAAATTCACAGACAAACAAACATAATATATAGTTATAAAATATCTATGTAATATTTTCTGACACGTTTTGTATTAAACACAACCTCTTGTTACTCTAACGGTCCACAGCTCCAAGGCAAGTGATAAATTGCTCTTATAATTTAAAACTTCTCAACAAACATCGGGGTGAAATTCCCCGCGTGAAAGCCAGCCAGGGATCCCTGAACAATAACATCCCCTACTCAACAAGGCATAACCGAACGACGTTACCATTACAAAACCCCGTCGAATAAATTACGAAACCACCCCGACATCGCCCCAACTAAATATAAATCGCAAAAAGTAAATAAACGACTACCATTACTGCCCTGATTATTTTATACATTTACACACCCCTATATAGATGACGCCATTTTGATTTCATTATATTTTTTTTCACAAACTATACTAATAACAATAAGAACGTTATTCAAAAATAACGAGGGATTTAGTGCAACTAAGTTGAAATTGTTGGCAACATTTTGCGCAACAAACTGCAAAGCAAGATTTATTGAGTTTGTACATCGAGTAACTTTTAAATGTTTTAAAGCGAGACTCGATTACAGAATTTAATCGAGGATGAAAATAAAATGCTGGTGTTACAAATAAAGACTGAAATAAAGTTTGTTTTCTCTTTGGCTTCAGCGAGCATTTAAATCTGGAACGCCATTGACATTACACATTAACTCCTCGAAAAGCTGAGCTGACTGAGCCCTTAACATCAAACATTAGACACACAACTGAATTACCGCAGCTTTTACCCTCACAAACAATGTGATGAGGGTAAATTTCCTCCCCCAATTTGTTATTTAAGTGACTTTCCCGACGACACTGCTCTCTTGGCATTGACATTGGCAAAGTAGGGTATTGGGTGAGAAGACGATTGTTCTTGACGTTTGTTGCGCTTAGTTCGGATATCGCGTCAATGGCGTATGAAACAAAGTTAAGCGGAGCGTGTGGAACTGTGGAGTAGTTCAATGGGTAAAAGCTGGAAGTTTTGTTTGTACTGGAAACATTTATTTTGCGTACAGAACTAAACAGAAAACTCGTTCAGTTTGCGGAATAGAAAATTGTGTTTATACTCGTATTGTAGCTATTGTTCGATAGAGCTTACAAAAGATGACCAAAGTATTTTAGGATGCTTTCAAAAACTTTTCTTGCACATTTTAAGGGTTTCTTTAAACTTTTGGTATTCTCACAGCAATTTTAACATCTGTAAATATCAACCTCCCATAGTTTGTATTTTGAAATAGTTTTTCCATTTCATTCCTACGATTATCTTTATGTCGTCAACACACCACGTAATTTTGGCCTTACACAAAGCAAATTGAATAGTGAAATACCCATAACTTGTAAGGTACGCAACCATCAGTACATCTATACTGTTTGTTTTTTTGAACGCAAATCTCGGGAACTACTGGCCCGATTTGAAAAAAAAAACCGTTTGCTTAAAATAGCTCGTTAATCGAAAAAGGTTATAGATTATATAACATCACGCTAAGACTCAAAGGAACGAAGCAGTACCCAAAGATAAAATGTAATGCGGGTGAAACTCCAGGGTACAGCTAGTAGATTAATCAAAGGATCATCAGTAAAACTGCCATTACCTCGTCATCTGCGTTACTCGACAAAAGAAAATAGATCAGTAGGACCACGGGTTCATACTTATTATGCACAGCTTGGTATGCCGTCGCTCTTAGTCCTACTTACAATGCTGGTCACATTTAAAGTAGCTAATAATAAATATAAAAAAAAACATAAATACACCAGTTGGAAACGGAAAACATCGGTTTCTATTTAACACTCACGCCTGTATTCCCCGAAGGGTTAGGCAGAGGTGTAACAATGTACACCCACAGTTCGCCGGTATATTTAGGTCCCATGTAATAAGGGGCGAGCCTATTGCCATTAACCGGGCACAAATCCTAACTCCGAGCTGCTACTGAGAATTTCATAGAAAAACCCAATAACACTTTTTGCTCGACCTGGGAATCGAACCCAAGACCTCTAGCGTAGCAGTCGCGCTTAGGACCACTAGGCTACCGAGGCAGTTCTATTTAACATTTTCTGAGAAACATTAAATTGTTAGATTGTAGCACTAAACTGCAAATGGAATTGCGATTTGCAATCTATTTGAAAAAGTTAAATAGATGTAAGTTTCAGCGTTTAACATGCGCGACAGAAACTCATTTCCTGTAAAAAGTCGGAGAGGAAAGTGACTCACAGTAAAAAGAGATGCTCTGATTCGTATGCTGTTTGGTTACAGTTCTGTTTCAAATTAAAATTTTCTTTGCTAAAACATTTATATTCTAGAGACAAAAGATTTTTGTTTTTTGTAAAGCAGCTCAGCTGTACAGGTTAAACTGCCTTGTTAGCATAGTGGTCCTAAGCGCGACTGCTACGCTAGAGGTCTTGGGTTCGATTCCCAAGTCGAGCAAAAAGTGGTATTGGGTTTTTCTATGAAATTCTCAGTAGCAGCTCGGAGTTAGGATTTGTGCCCGGTTAATGGCAATAGGCTCGCCCCCTATTACATGGGACCGAAAAACATACCCACGAACTGTGGGTGTACATTGTAACACCTCTGCCTAAGCCTCCGGAGAATACAGGCGTGATGGTATGTTATGTTATTTTTTTGTTCTATACAGGTTCAAATTCAGAGAAAGAAACCATTTCTTAAAAGAAAAACTGTCAACATTATGCGATCACGTATGCAATTCTAACAACACATATATTATTCAAAGGTACTGCCTCGTTAGCCTAGTGGTCCTAAGCGCGCCTGCTACTCTGGAGGTCTTGGATTCGATTCACAGGTCGAGCAAAAAGTGTTATTGAGTTTTTCTATGAAATTCTAAGTAGCAGCTTGGAGTTAGGATTTGTGCCCGGTTAATGGCAATAGACTCGTCCCACGTAATAGGCTCAACCCATATTACGTCGGCCCTAAACATACGGGCGAACTGTGGGTGTAGATTAGTACACCTCTGCCTAACCCTTCGGGGAATACAAGCGCGATGTATGTATTCAAAGGTGGAAGACTGATAGATACGGGACGACAAAAGGCTAGTAAAGGTAAAGAGATGGATTCTACCGGCTTATTCTGTAAAAATCTCCCTCGAGATATTGAGGTGAGGCGTCATCCCACATGGCGCTAAAGGTTAACAGCTCATGTCAATCTCACTTTACCTACATTGACCGGTGGATTTTTTTTTAAGAATAGTACTGTAGATAATAAAGGTGTATAACTGGTATCCCCGTATATCTACAAGACTTAGTCACGACCACCAATGACCACCTCATATTCTCAGCCAAAAGCTGACAGTAAAATGTATAGGAAGACTAGAAAATACAACCGATAAACTTCAATGACATTTCAATAACAATTCCCGTTTCAACTCCCAGAGTCCTTTACATGGTCATCGAGCATTTGCATAGTAGTCGTTACTGCACTTAATTACTCATACGAGTATACACATAGTCTATCCTAACATCGAGTGAAGTAATGAAGGTAGGTAATTATTCCCAAAGAATTTTCCATGAAAAGCAATTACAGTTTAACGGACTTCAGCGCCAATATTTACATATCTACAAATACATATCTACAAATTATGTGATGCTCAATAATGTTTTACACGGTGTAACGGACAACACGCAGTCATCAAATAACAAAATTACTGAATACATATGACTAAATTCCTTTAGAAAATAAGACAGACAGGGAATAGGCTCTCTTTGTGACAAAACGGTTTTCAATGATATTTGTTCCTTATTCCCGGTATATCGACATATGTATGCAATAACAGGGTCTTAGGGATACAAATTGGATATCCAGCTATGTGAAGAACTCGGTACTAGTGACAATGCGAAATGTCTCGAAAACATTCCGACCCATACAAACTTGAGCAAAATTCCATGCCATTTGTTTCACCCATAATGCCGTCGTTTACAAGCAAATAAAATACAGTTGAATTATTGTAGCTGCCAGTATCAACAATGCTTAATATAATGCCTAACTTTTTTTCTATACCTGTGTAAGCGAAATGAGAAAATAATATTCATGTCAAGGCTTACTTTTTTTCGACAGTAACAATAGATTAGATTTGGAAAGTATCATTGAATATTAGCAAATTAAATTGATATTTTGTATAAAAAATTTGAATAGTTAAGAAAATAGACAGATCATGCAAATAAGAGTCATGATTACTTCACTACCACTTGCTTTGTTCACATCGCAGTCATCACACAACCTACGTCACACATCGCACATTATTCGCGCGTCTCGAATACCTGCCTTCAAAAACAGACAACAATAGTACAACACTTCACACCTATTACGACGCACCCCGGTTCCATTCACGTCCCTGACGCCACACACAATGACACCGGCATAAATGTCAATAACTGTAGCGGCTTTTTCAAAAATCGAACAATCTTCATTCTCTTCAGCCAGTATTTGATGTATTAGCCACGAATTAGGCGGCCAGTCCTTTTATACAGATACATAATACCATTGATGGTATCTGAACTCATTCACGAGTTGACAAAGTAGTTACGCCCACAGCTTGTGTGTGGCAGAACTTGGGTGGTTCAAGGTAGGAAGTCGAAACTTATATACTGTTAAAAATTTAAAGTATTCATTAATGGTTTATGACTTTGAAAATTGTGTATTATTAATGTGATTAATGTGATAAGTTCAAGACTTTGAAAACTGTCGTTAGCTAAAATCTCATTATTCTATTTTGGTATCTTATTTTAATATCTTTTATCACCGATCTGAAATCTAAAACTATTGCTGCTGTAGATTTTCTTAAATATTTTATTTTATTTTAGGAGCTATAATACTGTGAATGATGTAGGCATGTAAGATCTTTGCAATGTAATACATAGAATACATAATATGTGTTGTACATAATATACAATATATATTAGAAACGAAACACCCATTGTTTTCCACAGAACTCGAACACGCCAACGCCGCAAGAGTAACAATCACATATTTGTCAAGGAAGCAATCAATAACCAGCCTCAGATCTGTCATCAGGTAAGTAGAATGACCCACCACCCACCGGTAGCATCATAGTTTGGTTTGCAACAATGAACTTCACTTAAATGTACTTTCAACTGAAGACAAAGCGATACCGTCCGGAGGCATGTTTCTTGCCTCAATAGTCTTGTTTGTGGTTTTTGATTGAACACAGCAAGCATCATGGGGGCCGTCTCTTGCTACTGAACAGTAGTACCACACTCTTTGTTCTTAACTCAACATGTGGTCCATAATTGTGCGGTTGGATGAAGCGTTTTGTTACGGACCACAAATTAATACTTACAGGATTGTTAAGCAGTTCGAAGAAGGGTAACCTTGAGCTGAAAACAATTCGACTTTAGAGTACTTGTAGTTAATTAACAACACCAATTAAAACTCGTCAATGGTTTTACCCGAACTAAATGAAGACCTTCATAGTGACAATTGCGCGTCAAATTGAATAAGCTTTATTTTACTGATCAGATTTTAATTTCAAGCAGATAGTTAGTCGTCAAATGTTTACCACCACCTTACTGATGACGCGCCACGTTCTTTTATGTTCCCTCCCTATTCCGATGACATAAAACTCATATTACTGTGCTTTATTGTGGTATCAATAGTACGGTTTTACGTATTTCTCGAACTAGGTTTATTAAGAGGTATCATGGCACCAGTAAATGTTAATAAAACTCGAGAAGTCTCAGGAAACTGGCTGAGAGACAAGGTTTATTGTTTCTTTAACGACATCGACACACGGTTTTATTGGAAACAGTACAAGCAATAAAACTGTTGTATCAATTTACTGGGTCATAGTTTAAAAACATTAATATACAGAAAATTGAGTCATCAGAACTCGAAGATGACATTTATAATTAATAGCATTATCATTCATTTAACTGCTAATACAATAATGTCATGCCTTACCTACATCTGAATCGTCATCGTTTGAAATTAATACTATGTCTTTACATGGTCAATAATAATATATAGTTTAATTAAAGTCCCAACTGGCTCGGTAGCTTAGTGGTCCTAAGCGCGACTGCTACGCTAGAGGTCTTGGGTTCGATCCCCAGGTCGAGCAAAAAGTGTTTTTGGGTTTTTTCTATGAAATTCTCAGTAGCAGCTCGGAGTTAGGATTTGTGCCCGATTAATGGCAATAGGCTCGCTCCTTATTACAAGGGACCTAAACATATCGGCGAACTGTGGGTGTACATTGGTACACCTCTGCCTAACCCTCTGGGGAATACAGGCGTGATGGTATGTGATGGTATTAAAGTCCCACTTGACTACAGGGCAAAGGCCTCTTCTCATACTGAGAAGGCACGATCATTGCACACGCTTAATATTGGGTAATAAAATCTACTGTCATTTATTTAGCTTTTTATAAATCTGTATATACCTTTTGATGTAAGGCGTATAGGTTTTGTTGTATATTCTATAATAAATTACATTACATTTAGACTTACAAAAAATCTGATTAAAACGAACATAAAAAAGGAGTAATTAAATAAAAAAAAACATACGATAATTGAAATATTTTACTTATTAGGATTGCTAAAACACAGTACACCAATTTCTCATAAAACGTTGGCTTAGTTTAATAAAGCATTATATTCGACTTACGAATATTGTCCTTTTTAGAATTTCCTCACTTTCCTTAGACATTCAACAATTGTAAACGTAGCACTTAGTCTTCTTCTCCACTCTGTTATCACTAGACTTATTGCCAAAGTCTTCTTAATGACATGTAAGCTATGTATGAAAGGATACATAAAGTAACAGTCCACTTTATATTGAAATATTTCAAAACGTTCAAATCAATACAAAATTTGCGCAACCAAATTTTTTCCAGACATACGCAATTGTCTTACCTAATTATTAAGTCTAATACTTTCTAATTGATGATGAAATGAATTAAGTTAGCAAAACATAAAAAGAAACTATGAGAAATCATCACAAGATTTCACTGAACAAAACAGTGATTATGACGATTTCAACAATCATGAAAACAAATGACGACCTCTGTTTAAATTCTGTCACCGTTCCGAGAACGTGGCGAGTTGTAAATCTATTTAATTGCCAGTATTTAAAGTTTTAAATTTCTTTACACAATATTTTTGGGTGCTACCTCCTGCGGGCGGCAGGAGCTGCGCAGTAAAACAATAAAAATGTCCTGTTGTACTGTTAGCCCCTTTGTGTTCTATCACAATCGGCGACATTGGCCCTAACTGCCGTTCATTGTTTCTGAATGACAAATGAAGACGTTGGACAACACTGATTTTGTTAATACTGAACATAGTTGCTTGATTTCCCTTTTAGATATTTTCTCTCTTTTGAACTTTAATAATAATAAAATTGGCCTATTAATTTCTCACTGACGAGCAACGATCTCTTATTATGCAGAGAAGGCATGAGCATAAGTCCAGGTTTATTCACGATGTCTACCGTCTCTGATGTCAATAATATTCATGATGTACTTGAAAAGTACCCATGACTCCGAAAAATCTACATTGTTACAATGTCAGTGCTTGGTTGCAAGCCCACAATCCCGTATATAAAATGGCAAGAAAACACATATAATTTCTCGTCCTCTAATCTGATTACCGATACCAATAATGATACCGATACCGATACTGAACCGACCAAATACCGATTTACTGGTAGTTTTGAAACATTTTGCTCTACTTATGCGCACTTATTAATCCCCGACGCAAAAACGACGGGGTATTATAAGTTTGACGTGTGTGTGTGTCTGTGGCATCGTAGCTCCCGAACGCATGAACCGATTTTGATTTAGTTTTATTTTGTTTGAAAGGTAAATTAGTCGGGAGTGTTCTTAGCTATGCTTGATGGAAATCGATTCAGCGGTTACAAAGTTATCAGCTCTTTTGTTAGTTGCGGTAGGGATTTTTATTCTTCCGTCGGGGGTTACTTAAAACTTTTAATTTTGTGTCTTTTAGGGTACAATAGTTAATAATATGTAATATTATTTTATTTTTTATTCTCATTACCATAATTCATTTTCCACGACAGTTTTTTAAGACAAGCAAATGCTAAACTACATATCTACCTATTAGCAATGAAACCTTTAGTACAAACGACAAATTAAACAATTTTACATGGAAGTATCATACATATATCAAACGCAGTTCGCTATATTTGTAATCCTCTCTCATTAATAAATGAATGACGTAACTGAAATGTAAAATCCTGAATACCTGAATATCTGAAATTCGTGGAATGAAACATTAATTTCGCTTAAATTTCACTGGAACACTGAAATGCCATATTGTTCGAGCGTATGTACGGGAATATTTCATATTAATTCGTGCTTCGATAATCCTGATAATTATGAACGTTTCTGTGTACAATTCGTTTGTATAATTCTGAATGATAGATTTAAATTGTATTTATAGTTTATTATGAACTTTCTGGTTCAAAATATTTCTTTATGTTTATTTTATTATGACCTAAGTGGGTTATTTTCTATTTCTTGTTGTATTCATTGTCATTTATTTTCCATCGCAAAAATTCTCAGGTGTGGGAATTGACTGACTCGTTAGCCTAGTGGTCCAAAGCGCGACTGCGACGCTAGAGGTCTTGGGTTTCATTACCAGATCTTGCAAAGTATTGTTGGGTTTTTCTATAAATTTCTCAGTAACAGCTCGGAGTTAGGATTTGTGCTCAGTTATTGGCAACAGGCTCGCCCCCTATTACATGGGACCTAAAATATTCCGGCGAACGGTGGGTGTACATTGGTACACCCCTGCCTAACCCTTCGAGGAATACAGGCATGATGATATGTATGTATGTATAATTCTCATGTAATATTTTCATTTTATCTATTCAATTGTGTTCTTTTTGTATTAAAGTTTTATTTCATTATCAAGCAGAACACACAGTCTACTGATGAGTAGACTATAGATATGTTCTGGTTCTTCTATACTTTTCAAACAACATTTATCTAATATATATGTAACATATACAATACTAACTTTTTCTAACCTACCGATACCTAGGCTACGCAGTCAATCATTGTTAATAAAACAAGAGAAAATCACCTTCTAAAGGAGTCATTAAATACAACACCTCAATAAAATGTTTGTAAACACGCAAAGCGCTCCAGCTGTGAGGACCAGCACGGACCAGCTAAGACAATGGCCACTAGTAATGGCTACCGATGACTCACAACTATAAATATATCATTGTTGCAGAGACTTCCACTGAGCTTACAGGAATCACGAGCGATTGTTGTTCCTTCTATGCTAAAACCAGACTCATAATTTGTTCAAAACAAGACACGCTCTTTGACTCGATAGTTCCATATTCCTGATAAAGAGTCACAGTATGACGTCTGACTCGAACGAAACTCACTCTATTGTTGATTATAAAACAAAACGGCGTGTCGACACCCTCGCATCTATTATTTAGTATACTGTTTCAATTTCTGTACTGTCAAAATGTTAGACAAAAACATGGAACGAATGTCACCCTTTGTGATGCGAGCCTTAAAACGATAATGAAGGCCGTTATTTATATATTATTACTTGTGAGTTTCCCCGTTACAGACAAGAGTACAAAGTTGTCTGTTTTTCAAAGGTTTGTAGAAAGTGAAATAAAACAAATAATATTTGATATAATTCAAAAGATTTGTAGTATTTTTTTGTAGTTCAAGATTCCATAACTAAATAAACTTACTAAGAAAGGCGTCGCCAGCTAACACCACTCATTGCTCAATCCAACGTTTGTAGAATTAAATAAAATTCCGCCTTGTTGCACGGGCAAGCGAAAAAAATGTTTTATTTTAGTCAATATTCTACAAAAACTAGGAATCTGTGTTGACTTTTTTGGTCGAGTGGACATGCACGACTTTCGCATTTGATCGAGTCTCCGTGGACACCGGAATGCCGCCGAATCATTTCTCGTGAGAACCGATGAACGGCAACCAGCGTCAAGTGCCGTCGTCAAATATTTTTGGGTGATTGTAAATTTTCGCTAAGCAAATGCTTTCGTTACGCTACTAAATAGCTTTCTTGAAAAGCAATTTTAAATGTCTACCAAATGTTAAATGTCATTTGTGAGTCCTGAGAATTGTGTCAAGCATTGACTGAATTTCTTTTTATATTCGCTAACAAAAAAATGTCCAATTAAAATTAGATTCGAATAATATCAATAAAATATTTCCATAAGTAAAATGGCAGTTAACAAGTGGCATTTACTTGACCCTTTTAAAACTTTTAATTTCACTGATTGGGACATCTAAATAATAATAATTATTATTTATTTGCAGACATTGAAGTCCATAGTATAAAATTAGCTACCATTATATAATTATTCAAACTATTACTAATTAATCTACAACGTCTTCAGAAATCAGATCAAATTCTTTGCACTCGTCAACACATTGATAAGTAAAAAATTAATTACTGATAATTTTCCAGGGTTTAAAAGACAGTTTTCAGCAAACAACCTGTCGCGTTGGTAGTGGACACAGCTCAATCAGGTAGCGACAGTGTGTCCAATTCCTGTCGGGTCGGATCGTGACACGTGCGTGAATTATCCGCTGTGAAAATCGATCGAGTACCGATAAGATTTTTCCGAAAAAGCAAAGCCGACGTCCGATTAGCGACGTGACGATCCCCACCACCCCCGAATCCGAGACCCACGAAGCACCTGCGATCACACCCGACCCGCTATAACTGTCGCTGATATTTTTGAATGTTTAATTGCTTAACAGTTAGCCCGTAATTCAATTTTGAGATTTTTTGTTCTCACGCGTTCTAGTGTGAGAACAATCATCTAGAGAGTTTTACATGTTTTAGTAGTCGTTAGATACGATTACCGCTGTCCGATACGCAAATACAAGATTGGTATGTATTTATAATATACCGGAAACTAAACGCAGTTCACATAACTATTATTATGTACCACGGTGCTAATTCGATTATTGATACCATTTGTTTTAAACGTTATTCTTTGAAGATATGAATGAATTGTTAGTAGCTGACATTGTCAGAATGTAACACAATGTAATAACACTTAGACGTTACTTTTCATAGTTTGATAATCAAAAAATGGCCATCAAAATAAGCTCAATGTTAGGCGTTATCATTTTGACTCATAACAGATTTTTAACACGTTGGACTACCGCTAGTCTGCGCGGATGTTTTAATCCTTATTCATATTCATGTACTCGTTGTCATACAGTAGTGAATGTATTAAAGACGGCTTAGATCACAAAAACCCACATCCGCCTCCACAAAGAGTCCCCGCCCAGTTTTTCCGACAAACTTGATTCGTCATGTCCAATTAAAACTGAGCCACGATTTTTCTCATCGACGTTCGTAGATTTTTGGATTAGCAAGAGTTTTGGATAAGAAAGAAATCACCTACAGGGCACTAGAAATCTAAGAAAAAAATAAAAAAAAAGATTATTTAAAATCATCGACCTAAAAAGAAAGTACATTATTATTAGTATTGGAATAATAAAATTAGTCAGAAGGAGGAGTCAACTTAACTGTCTCCATATTATAATATTGCTCGCATATTATTTCTAACTTCGAATTTTAATATCAACTATAATGAAATAATAAACGAACTAGGTAATATGGCTGAACTACAAATAAAACTATATTCTGCGCAAACTGCGAGTAAGCTTCGATATGAACGTAGGCGGTTTCCTAGCAACATCTCATTAGCTGTTCTACGTGAACAGATATTATGCAGGAAACTAGGTACTCAAGCATACTATAAATAGTTCAAAGCGGTTTCGTAGAATGACATAAACACTTCAGTAACATAATGAAAAATTGTGACTTATTTTTAATATGGAGTAGCTCTGATGTTGTTTTTTTTTTTTTAATTTTAAGGTATCTTAAAAAATATTAATTTACGTAATTGCAATTGAAGGTATGCTTATTTTACTAGCAAATGTTTTAAAACTTTGAAGTAATACTTACATTATTCTGTAAAGTAAAAGCTCTTCTTTTAAAACCGCTAAACTAAATAACCATAAGCGCTTAATTTAGCCATGATTATTGTGACAGATTATTTTCTAAAATATGGCACTAGCTTCTGACCATGACTTCAACCGCATGGAAGTTAAACAATTACATAATAAGACATTTTCTATGACACTCGGCAATACGAAAGTGAAAGAATTTTTGTTTCAGTACTAACAGTCATTATCCCTTAAAAACAAAAATAAAACATCACATATTTACCTATTATACATACAAACAAACCTATCAGCTTTATAGTATTAGTATAGATATAAAGATTTCTAGAATAACTTTTCTGAAATATCCAGCCGCGCAGTTCAAAGTCAAAGTCAAATAATTTATTTCAATTAGACCATTAAAAGGCACTTTTAAACGTCAATTACATGTTAAATTAAAAATATTGAATCTAGTTGCCCATTCCAAAAGGTAGTTACGTATGGAGAAGAACGGGCAAGAAACTCCATACATACTCCATAGTTCTTATCCATCCCTGTTGATTCCACGACGCAGACGAATATCGTCGTCAAGTCAACCGCGGTTCCCACGCGTGTGCCTTACCGAATACTTTTTGCGTTCAACAATCCGTTTTTGTGGTAAAAACCTGACTGAAATCACGTTTTCTATTCAGATGCTTTACTATGTACGAGTAGGTACGCCGTCCAAGTTTGATTGAACGACGTTGACGTTGCAGCGCCGGACGCTTTGACAATTCGGCCACCTTCAGTAGAATATTATCTGCTACCACGAACGTCTGTAGCTACGTAAAAACTAGAAGAGAATTTTAATATGAAATAGAATTCTCTAGCCCACCCTTGTCTTGAAAACTTCCCATTTAAATACTCGATTAGCTTCTGTCTGCATAAAACCTACCATATGTACGCACGGCTACATGTAAAGGTAAACATTTCCTACACAATGAGAGATCAGCATAAATTGCAAACGAATAGCTTGATACCTAACCGTGTGTACTCGGCAATAAAGTAAGTTTCTATTACTGAAAACAATATTGTAATCAAACTAGTACTTCCAGAAATTTGCTCTTAAAAACAAAATACACACTTAAACAAACAAGGTTTATCTATTTATAAAATTAATTACCCTGCTCGGTACGTATTTTTCCTAAGTAAAGAGAGAAAACATCAGATATAACAAGAGATGATAATATGATAAGGCTATAGAAAAAAAAAATTAAAGAGAAATATTATTTTTGAGAAAAAAATTACGATTTTTATGTTTTTTAAAGATTCGGATTTCGCGTTATGTCCTAACCTTCAAAACTTATTTCAATCATCATACTATCACTTTATAAAAGTAATACTCACCCAAACTAAAGCTTTTTTTTTTTTTTTGGTGGGTGGGAAATCATCAAATAACTTCTCCCGCCCTGGGCGGGACGGGAGGGAGTGTCAGACTTTTACTGACTAAAACCCACCCATGTTCCTTCTTGTGCCCTTTGCGTTCCGGGGGCGCGGTATCTCTTGCGAACAACCCGCAGCCCCGGCAGGCATCGGCCCTCAGTAGCCCCTTCCTTTTGCTGACATCTCTTTGAGCCACTTACGACAAACAATTCGCATACACAACCCTATTGCAGGGATTTATTTAAGTGTAAACAAAATTATAAGTTGTATATTTGAATTTGGAACCTTTTCTGTAGTAGTAGATAAATAGATTTGTGTGCTGATGCGGGTTAAAAAGGAGGTTTATTTACTTCGCTTTATTTATCTACACTTAGATAAATCTCGTCTCCTCACAGCTTGGTTGATAAAACCAAAGTAATATAGTTCTTGAAATTTAAATGTGCCGAATTTCTTACTGGTTAAAATAAATAGAATATAAATACCGTTATTCAAAACTACACAAAAAGGGTTTAGGGTAAAAAGATGAATGACAGACAATAAAGAAAATAATTTATTTCCAAAAATATGTAACTCAGTTGTGCTGACAAGCATGATAACGAAAGGGTTCGGGATTTTCTTCCGGTCTAACAATAAACGCCTGAAACCGAGGTTCTATTTCATTTTTTATATGTATACTAGCTTATGCTCGCGACTTCGTCCGCGTAGTTTTATCACCCGCATTCAGTTACGTCTTTGGTTATTGCTCCGCACCTATTGGTGGTAGCGTGATGTTATATAGCCTATAGCCTTCCGCAATAAATGAACTATCAAACACAAAAATAATGTTTCAATTCAAACCAGCAGTTCCTGAGATTAGCGCGTCAACCAAACAAACAAACAAACTCTTCAGCTTTATTATATTAGTATAGATAATATTATATGGAAAATTGGGTAGTTGACATATTCAAGACACGACTTCTTCCAAAAACACTTTATTTTAACACTTAAAACCTTAATTAAAAATAAAATTGCCATCACGCCTATATTGTCTGAAGGGTTAGGCAGAGGTGTACCAATGTACACCCACTGGTCGCCGGTATGTTTAGGTAAAATTAACATACCATCACGCCTGTATTCCCGGAAGGGTTAGGCAGAGGTGTACCAGTGTACACCCACAGTTTGCCGGTATGTTAAGGTCCCATGTAATAGGCACAAATCCTAACTCCGAGCTGCTACTGAGAAATTCATTTTACTCGACCGAACACTTTTTGCTCGACCTGGGAATCGAATTCAAGACCTCTAGCGTAGCAGTCGCGCTTAGGACCACTAGGCCAACGAGGCAGTTAGGTAACATTAGTTTTATAGTTTCTTCGAAATCTATAAGTAGTTAATCAATTGAGTTGGTAAATAAGTGACGTAACAATTTACTACTGGCAAAATCTATAGAGGAATCACGTCTGACAGCGAGACCTAACTGAGAGAAGAGAGTAACATTGGACTGACGGCAATGGAATCAACTAAAAAACGCCTTTGCCTAGAGGCCCATTAAAGTAAGAGATATTTTAAAATACTTTATACATTTTTGATCTTGACAGCATTTCTAGAAACATATAGTTATATTTATGTACTGAGATTAGATATTAGGAATAAGAATTTAGCTTAGATTATTGTTGTAATGTCGTGATGGCTCAGTGGTTAAGGCGCCAGCCTCATGCATAAGGTTGCGCTCGTTGGCTCGACACTGGACAAGTACCATTGTGACTTTTGCAATTTATAAGAATTTTCAAAGTTTATTTTCGACATCCCTGACATCGGTGAAGGTAAACATCAGGAGGAAACCTGGACTTATAATGAATATGGGTCTGAAACTGCCTAACCGTCTTGAGCAAGCGCCGTGATATTGATCACGGCGCTCATGCCTTATCTGTAGGAGAAGAGGCTTTTGCCCTGCAGTAGGACAATAATAGGCTGGTATTATTGAAATCAATTTCTTAAGTAAAAAAAGTCTATTTTATTTGGGTACAATCCCTCTTGAATTGAAGATTAGTAACTTATTTATGTCCTAATTAACACAAAAGTCTGAGTAGCCTGTAGTAGTCCTGAAAAGTCTTTTCAATAAATCTCTAGACCGTTCCGTTTCCAATTAGAGCGAGACCCAGTTCTCTTTATTCCCAGTATTTCATCCTTTCAATAAGGTTTTAGTTGGAAATAACTGAAACAAAAATACATTATTAATAGCTTTGCGACTGAAAACATTATCGGAATAATATACGGAGTGTCTATCCGTCTATTAGCTTATGTATCTATTAACTTATGCATCACACCAAGAAAATAATAACTTGAAACCTTGAAGAAATTATGAAACATAATCTGTAAGGTTTATTTTCAGGATTACTACGACGTAAATGCTTTCTTAATCTTTTTGGGAATCTTACTTTATCCTAAGCTGATTAATAACTGAGTAAGCTGATTAATTATCTACTAAATACATAAATACTGTCTTCGTTTCAAATTATTAATAAATTAAATGGTTATAATATTCTATTTTTAACTGTAATCATTCATATTTTAAGGCTACATCAAAAATACACTAAGTGTGGGCACAAAACCTATAAATGCCAACGTTAATAAAATTCCCACAACAACTGTAAGATATTTACGTAAAAATCTTCTTCATATCAAAGCGAAATAGAATATCAATTTCCACCAGGCGTAAACGCGCGCTTTCAAGCCTTACAAATGCTTAGTTTATTTTAAAGTTATTTCTATCTCTGCTCACCCGCCCACTGGCACTGCGCTATGGCACGTATCTTCAAGAGAATTAGACCAATTACATGTGGGGCTTGCATTTGACTGCCTAATTACGCCCATACAGTGCTGAAAGACAGCCGCTGCCATTGTCTATGTGGAACAGAATTCCCGTTATGGTGGCTAAGTTAAATACGCTTTGAAACTGAAACATTTGTGTCGTAACCAAACCACGCGGCCGCATGTAGCGTTGCTTAATATTTTACGTATATAGGGTTATTTGTAAAACAATGACAACCTTGCAGGACTGTGTTACTATCATCATCAACAACTACTTTTGTTCTATAATTTTTTACAGAATCAAGCAACGCAAGCGCAAAATTGTAAATAGATCAAGTACAAACACCCTCGCCGCCCTAACCCCGCTCCTCTCGCTATTTTACTATCGCTTTCGTTTGATTCGCATAGACTTCGTAACATTTAGAGCGTTCAATTTAAATATTTTTTTTTGTATGAAAATCTGATGAACTAAAATATGAAATTTTTTTAAATGTCATAGAACAAAAGTTGTTGAATATGATGTTAGTAACATAGTCCTAAGAGGTTGTCATTGTTTTACAAATAACCCTGTATATAGATGTTTAGCTTGAAGTTAAAGTCAAAGTATTTATTTCAATTAGACCATTTACAGGCAATTTTGAATTATCAAGAAGTTACATTTAAAAGTTGAAGCTAGTTGCTCGTTCCAAAGCGTAGGTCTCTATGGAGAAGAACGAGCAAAAAAACTCCATGAACACTCTTTTCTTCCAATTTGGTTTTTACAAAATCTTAGTTACAATATTCTTGTTGCTTCTATATGTGAAAACAATAAAGATGAATATAAAACAATAAAAAATAAAATACTACTAAAGATGTAAGCCATGGCAGTTAAGAGATGACCAATCCCAACTGACAGCGCCCGTTTACGAACAAGACGCGTGCATCAGTACCATTTAGCTCAACCATCTTGAAGGGAGCCGAATGAGCCAACACACGCGCCATTATCAGCGAGACATTAATGTGAGCATGACATTGAAGTTTTTGCGGTTGACTGTCTTTTAAACAATACACAACAAAGAGCAATAATTTAGAAATAATTAAAAGAAAACTTTGGGATTTAATCATTCAATATTAAGATTAAAAGAATTCTCAGGTAGATAGTGAAAGGGATAAGAAAACTACGTGTGAAAATTCTGTGAGATATCGAATTTTGTTTACCTATTTTTTACGAAAATAAAGATATACTATTCTGATTTAAAACATGTGACAGGCACATTGAAAACTTCATCTCAGTCTCATTCTATCGGTAATCGCTAATCACCACGACATTACTATTACACCTCTGCTTACCCCTATGAGAAATACAATTGTGATGTTAAATATTGTCCCACATTGCGTATTACGCTTAATTTATCCCATACTTAAAACCATGTTCATAATACCATGTCATTCATAGCGGTCACTGTAACTTTACATAACCGTATAATGGTCACACGGTTTCAGTTGTATAGCAGAACAATTCATTTTCAGGAAATAACTGTAAACTACTGCAGAAAAATAACTGAATGTTTTATACACACACACATATATAGTACATAGTATACCTACATAGTTTCCCGACTGCCTTATCGCCGATTATAAACTTTCCTTTGCATATGGAAACTTGGGCTCGTTTAAGCATACTTAACGAACTTCTGCAGTCTCTTCAAGGAACTTAATTTCGGAAATGGTGAAAATTTTGCTAAAATCACTTCTAGAACTATTTTGATAACTTCAACTTTCCTATAGACCCGTAGACGTACACCTCGATAATATACTTCATCTAGACAAAATCAAAAGATTTAATTATCATAGGGACATGCCATTCTGTGTCTAACCTCCTTGAAAATAAAGTAAGAGTTTACTACACAGGGCATTGTATTTTATGCATAACCACCTTAAAAATAAGGTGAGAAAAATGGCAAGTTATCAACGTGTGTGTACAATAAATAATACTAGAAAATTGACGGTGATTTACAGTTACACACATAACCTTTCCCAATGCAGTTGAATTAAATCTTGATAGTACTTGGTAGGTATTAAACAGAAAGAGAATTAATTCCTTAGAAAAAAAAATCGAAACACTTCTCTACGGTTATAAACTTTGAATATGTAAGACTACCTTTATCCGCTACTTCGTTCGCGTAAATGTGGGTTATCCTGAATAGTGACTTAGCGCAAAATACGAAGCAGCCTATGTATGACCTTTCTTGGGATTCAAACTTACCCCGTACCAAATTCCATAAAAATCAGTACAATCCTTTAGTAATAAATAAGTAACAGACAGATAGAATTACCTTCGCATTTATATTATTAAATATTAACTTACAATTTTAATTGCAATAAAGAACAAAAATTCCTTCCACGTCAGCATTGTTTCATTGACAAAATCATTTCTTCGTTAACGGGAATACTAATCGTATATTAGCAAAGAGAAATTCGGTAGTCTGTGGTCGACGTACAGATAATCGGACTAACGAAATGCCAAAGCGATTATGATCGTCATACCGACGTATTACCTAAATACTCAATTGATATGCCACCTGTGTTTGACATCTCCTAGATAAGCCTTCCTGGAACAATGCACATAGCCTACACAATATGAAGACAAGCGCTGGTGGTAATTGCTTTCGTCTCTTGTAATCACTGATTTATATCTGAAAATAAACTAAGTGATCGGCTTCTTAATGAAAAACCTTGAATTATTTGCATTAGCATTCATTTATTCTGGGTAAACCGTTATTTTACAAAGTGCTTAGTGTCTATACTTAATTAAACTAAGTTAAAATAATAATATACCTATAAATAAATACATTACTTATATAAAATCACAACTTTATTCAAGGCAATTTTAGGATCAATCTTTAGGGTAAATAGTCACTAAAAGAAAGAATACAATTTGAACATATTTTTTACTTAATTACATTTTACAAGTAATAATTCCGTTGAGTTTCCTAACTTTTAGTAACCAAAATATGTTTTTTTATTAGGAAAGTTATTATGCTTATTGATTTTTAAACATTATTACAACATTGCTTACTAACATTGATTATATCTAAAATACAATATACATATAACAACTTATAAAATGTAGCAACGATCTATATCTAAAAAGATCTACGGGAAAATTTGTATTAAGTGCGCACATTCGAGTACAGGAACCGTAAATATTACAATATAAAACATACTATGAATCTATGAATATACAATAAAGCTCTATATTACAGTGAAGGCTAATGAAGGCTCTCGAAATATCTATCAAATTGATAACAATCTATTGCGTAATTGTAAATAAACAAAATATTCTTTTTAGTAAAAATATTTTGTACACTTTTTATGTTGAAGGCACATTACGATATGTCCTGTAACTATTGTGAAAACAATTATTAAACTGTTAGAATATAGTATTCTATTGGTTTATTATTAGGCACTTATTATAATGTCTAGTGTACTCTGCCCATGTCCATGCCGCCTAGTTGTCCTAAGTAAGGATAGCCAGACTTCGCCTCTGTGGGAGAATGCGCATGCGACGCGTAGTGTGACGCGTTAGTGCCGAAGAATGAACTGTAACAAAAGAAAAATTACGTTAAAAAATATTTTATTACATAAATCTTGGTGCTAAGCTTCTACGCCGTAACTCGCTATTTTGGGCCGCGAGTTGTTCGAAAGAGATACCGCGCCCCCGGAACGCAAAAGGCACATGAAGGAACATGGATGGGTTTTAGTCAGTGAAAGTCTGACACTCCCTCCCGCCCCGCCCAGGGCGGGGGAAGTCATTTGATAATTTCCCATCCGAAAAAAAAAACAAAACTCGCTGTTTACAGAAGATATCTATTCATAGATGCTAGTGAGGCCTATAAGTACGCGTCGAGTAACAATAGATCGAAGGATGCAAGGACAAGCGAAGGTACGGCAATTTTACTTTTATATCAAAAATATACGTCCTGTATCGTGTCGATATACCTCATACATTTGAAAGTTACTATCAATAACTAGTCTGAGCGTGGGATACTGCCCACTGAATAATTTAATCGCTTCATACACGTAGGTTCCGTTCGGTCTTTAAACATTACACCAATAATCTATCGATTGCACTAAAAATAATTAAATAATAACACAGTGCAAGCTCTAATGCCGCCTTGTAATTGTGACTTGTACCGGCCTACCGAACTACATAATTTAGTTGAAGTCTCTATATGCACACTCGAGTCAGTCGACGAATATTCGGAAGCGTTTCGTGACTGAGCGTGCAATAAAATTTTAATTTATAGTTAATACAGTGGCTAATACATTATTAAGGTACATTAGTGTCGTACATCGCTCATAAACAACGAAGGCCGCACGTAATGCTGCACAGGTACAACTGCTCAACGATCACAATGAAAACCTACATTTTGTGCTTCTGAATAATACATAATTACTTTGGAAAGCAGTTAAAAATATTTTCTTTTATGAGTATTGGTTTTCGAGAGCTAGCTAGACAGGTTTTGCCGATTGACTATTAGTTATTACTTAACTTCCCAAATACCACACTTTACCCCTATGGTAAATATGTGCATAAACATTTTAACATGAGAATGAAACACGTGCGAAAACAATAACCGAGCGAGCGTTTCTGTGGAGGAAAGTGTTCGAGGCAAGGTGGTTGCTCCGCGCACCGCACGCGAGGCTTACTGCAGTTTAGGAAGTCGAATGCAAATAGCTGCAGATAAGTTTTAATACCGGGTTCGCGTTAGCATAATGCTTAGGTTCACTGCACTAATGTCACGTTCGGCCTCTCATTAATTGCCAAGCCGGCCACAAAGCAACGTGTGTTTATCTGCTATCCGCTACGTATTGTGGCGGTGTAGATTTCTAATATCAATAAATGATCGGCAGCCGTATTACTTGGAAGCTATTAACCTTAAACAAACGCTGGTTTGTTGTTTCTGTTTCCGAGTAAATATGAAAGGATGAATGTTCATAAGCCCCCAGAAGTATTGCGGAAAATAATTGAAACCGACAAAAGAGCAATTGATGCGTGTTTACTTCTGTCAATACCCGTTGGTATTAATTAATCATGCTCTGAAATATATCGTTTCATTAAACATTGAGTCAAAGAATAAAAGAGATGAACATCAGCAATTTCACGAACCCGTTTGTTGTAATATTGGGTTGACAAAATTGAATAATTTTGAGTAATAAATTTGAATACAAAAATAGTTAACAGTGCTGAGTCGAAATTGCAGGTATGATTTGAGTATCGATACGTTATTATTATGTAGATGTATCGTCTTCTGAAAGTCTTTACAATAGGGTCGCTTTTATCGTTTTAATAACGAAGTATTAAAAATAGTTTTTCATTGTGTGTCCCTCTACATAATCGTGTGAAATAATTTAACTTGGTACCTCCAGAGCGACAATAAAATAAGGTTTGAGGTGACAATCACAATCGCTATTTATGGCCAATGACTGTCCACAATAATTATAGCAAAACGTAGGTACATATCTCACTACTAATAGATAGGCAGCTTACTGATTTATTATGACTCATAGACATTGTACAAGATATAGCTTTTCCGGCTGCGCCAACACTGCGTAGAGCCGATCAGCCGACACAAGATATAATCAAAAGGGATTTTCTATTATTGTCGTCACCTTCAAACAAATATTAAGCCCCCATTAGCTACACTTTCGGCACACAATATAATCTTTTTGGCAGACGAAAATAACAAATAGAGTTGAAACGAACTGTTACGTCAATCAAGCGCGCGTAAAGGACTAGATAAGACACACGAACACATAAACGAAGCTAACCCATTTATTATTAGTTTGTCTTCCATTATGCATGGTGAGATATTGTGTGTGGTCCAATGTGAGGTTTATAGTCAGGCTTTGTCTGGATAACACAGATAAATGTCGTTGCCGTATACAGTACAAAGCGACAATGTATTTGTGACATCGTCATTCGACAAATTCACTTTGGCAGTAACACATACTATCGAGACAAGCACGAGTGAAAAGTTTTCTACGACCTTCCTTTTGTTATAATAAAAACCAGATCCCAGAGACGCTATATCGAGAATCGCATGAGAAGTTTAAAATAACTAAGTAAAACTTTAATTAAAAATCGATCCAAAATCACTATAAAATTCGCAACCCTATTGCATTCACGATCGGATCGGCGTATTACGAGGCGCGCGCTGTAATAACCACCCGCGCGGCGTATAATGGCCGACTTCTTACACTCTTAATTGATTAGCGGCCGCTTCGGCTAATGATAAAGGAAGGTGAAAAGAAATAAAACGTACGCACCCCGATTTGCGATCGAGCCCACGCCCGATCGATAGCCACCGGACGCGGCATTACACGCATCCTATGTAGCTACAAGCTCGTGAACTCGACACGACACAAGATGACGAGTCGCGTCATAAACGATACTAATACCGATTGACTAATGCGAAATGATGTCATTGCAAAACGTGCACCCTAAACCTACTATTAGTGTAACAGTCATATCTGGTATTCACATAATAGATAGTTATTTAAATGGTCGGCAGCAAAGGTCACTTTATTGTAATTGCATATTCATCCGCATAAGCCAAGCCAGATGAGTAGCAACATCAATAATTCATAGAGCTACTTAGTAGCCGTGGGGGATTATTGAGATGTTTTAATCCATGTTTGTTTTATATGATGTAAAGTTGAATATTAAATGAACATGGAATAAACTTACCTATAGTTTTCAGGCCAGGCGCTGACTTCGGCGAGTTTGTTTTGTGCATGTCCGCTCAGCTGCCTCGTCGTCCAGTGGTTGTGCGCTGACATGGCGTGCTCCTGCTTCGAGTAGTCTCCATACCCATACGGATGGGAGATAGGTTCACTTGGATTGGCGTACGTTGAATGTTGGTAAGTAAGTGCACTGCTCTGGTTCGCAGAAGGACTCGTCGTAGTGGGACTCGAGCTCGGAGGGGTAGTGTCATTAGGAGCTTGCAGGGGAGTAGCAAGTTCCGAAGAATGAGACAGAGGCGTTAGGTTACCGGAGGAGAAGGAACTTGATGTTGGGGGATGTAGGGAGGATGCTGCAAGCGCTGACTGGCATACAGAAGGAGCACTCAACGCAGATTGATGAAGGGACGGCGCTAGAGCAGAATTCAAGACGGAGCTGGTGCCCAACGCTGATGAGTACGACTGTTGCCAAGATGCACATTGCGCGTTGAAGGTAGACGGGGGTTCGTATTGTTGATGGACCGAAGGGAACGCAGACTGCAGGGACATGGTGTTGAAAGCGCTCAGTTGCTGCGAGTTCAGTTGTTTGCGAAGCCGAGCTCTTCGGTTAGAAAACCATACCTAAACAAAACAAACTTTAATTAAGTCCTTGTTAAGAATAATTAAACATTACTGATTACTCAATGCAATCTGAGCAAGGAATCCAATCAGTTAATTGCGTTTATAATTATATTGTTACAAAGTCTTTACTAAGGCTACGTTAAGCGTTGCAAAAAAACATAACTTGAATTTATATGAGCCTACACCTTTGACAGACATTGCGATTGATACTGCTATAAATATTACAAATACGTAACTCACCAATACATAATTATAGTGGTAAGTCGATTACACTGTCTATACAGGCCTACAATTACGAGGGGCTACTAATTGAACAAAAACTGATAAAACATCGGTAGCAATGAACAGCATATGGTAGCTCTTACTATTGTTGTAATTAATTATAAAGGTAATTATGTTTTTTTAGTGCCACGCTTTTGTAGGGGCGGGAAGTGAGTGCGGCCAACAATGGGATTGTTTGATTGCGTTCATCTATCATTGATACACCCAACCTGTTTTGAGTTAGCTACCGATACCCATTGGCCGTGTGGTGTCTGGCAAGGACCTTCTGTTTTTCCGTAAGTGTATGATATGATTATAGCAGAAACTAATATGATTGATAGTAACTCAGTGAATATAGTAATTTTGGCAATAAATCATCACGAACATCCCTACAAAGAATCTTCAAGAGTTTAACAGTACTAAGCCTTACATGGACGTTTGCGGATGCTCTTACCTGAACTCTAGCTTCAGTAAGCTTGGTTTTCTGCGCAAGTTCTTCTCTCGTATAAACATCAGGATATTGGGTTCTTGTAAACGCACGCTCCAAAGCTTCGAGCTGGTCTCCAGAAAATGTAGTCCTGGACCTCCTTTGTTTCCTCTTCAGGGTGATACCAGGCTCTGACTCGGTATCTGAGTCTTCACATGACGATGGACCTTTAGAAATGAAGAAATACTTTGTTGGTGCTATGTGCTAAGCAAATGACTTAAAATTATGTTCATAAAACTGTGTTTTGCAACTGTAGACTATATTATAATATCGGAGCTATATTCCAAATGGCTAGTCAAAAATTACTGTTCAAATAATATGAATCTTGTCGTCGTAATAGGTAATTTTTATTGCGACTTTCTAAGAACATTTGTTTTTGTTTTACGACGATTATATTGAACTACCGCGCGGACCACACGCGGCCTCGATTAAATTAAACGTAACCACATTACACTACGCCTCTAGTAGCCTCAAATGAATTCTTCGGGGCCTTAATAAATATTACTTTGTGCTAGCTGATAATAAAACGGAATTAGATTATAGAGAAGTTGATCGCGTTCTTATCTTGCTGTAAGTCAAACCGTTGGACTTTTAGCATTGTGGCCGGTTTTTTCTGAGTACCTACCCAATCCTTATATTCGGTTGAAGCGATACAAACATAAAATAAACAATGCCCAAGTATGCAAATTTTCAATATGCAAACTAGTTTGAATGCGGACCCTGAAATAATAATCAACGGCTGATGTTACCAAAGTCCGCGCGTATGCAAATATTTCCACGAAAAATTCGCGACCAAATGTACCGTTACCCGCCGTCACAGGACAGGCACGAACAGCAAATTTTCAATACTCAAGCTCGAGCAGTAAAGGGGGCCGCTTTTCCAGTGTAGATATTACTTTGGCCGCGCACAACTTAATATGCATAATCTTATCGGTGCGCAGAATCTCGCCGGCAAAACCGCGCTCCGTCACTGAACCGGGATATTAGGAGCGCCATTTTATATTGGATAGCTATACGGCACAAGACGTGCAGTACGGACAGATTGTCGTAATGCAAGCCCTGCGGCCAAACGCGATGGGATAATAACACCTTTGGATACTAATTTCATTTTTATAACCTACAATTTCGAAGCCGACACAAGGGGCGCTGCCGTGGCGTGCGCGCGCGCCGCGCCCGCTTCACTTTTACGTGGATTATTAACTTTATACGCCATTTTGTGAAGTTTGCAAACGTTCCGACAGTCTCATTATAATAATAAATTTATAATAATAGTATGCTTTGAACTAAATTAAGTGATTATGGTCTCGAATCAGCGTTAAGGACTACGATGACACGGCGAGTTATTTACGCGTCATTATGTCGAAGGTTTCGTCAGCAACTTTTTAAATTATTGAATTGAATCCGTCAGGGACTTTGAAATGTTGCTAAATACTTCTTAATGCCTACCCGCGGTGACCTCGCAAGTCGAAAATAATAGTCTCAGAATAAACCACAGCACAGTTAATTCTTTATCAAGAGAACAACAACAAACTAGAGCAATATAAAGTTTTATGCAAACACACAACGCGGTATTACTTTTCAAGCGGCAAAGTGCTCCTACAAACTATGCTACCAACTGATACGGCAAATGCTTGCAGTATGAGTACCTAAGGTCACTTCTATACTTTATTTTAATTGTGAATTGTTATTGAAAATATATTCAGGGATCAATTGGATCCATGCAATGCAATGTTTAATAATCCGAGGTAAGTATTATTACTTACCTAGAATACCATCAATGCTGTGATTTCTTCTAGGATCTGATTCATCCCTTTTGCCTCCTCTTATTAGTCTCGAAATCGAACTCACAGACGGCGCTGTGTTTTTATCACAAATGCCTTCTTTAATTAGTTTATCTCTAATTTCCCAGGAAAATATACCTGGGTTTTGTCTCTTCAGCTCTTCAATCCTGTTCTCTACTTCTGGAGTCGCAACTCTTGGCTTGGATCCTCCAATCACACCGGGACGTATGGAGCCCGTTTCCTAGGAACAACCAATAAATAAATTTAATATTACATTCTCATCTTTAGAAGACAAACTCGGTTTTGATCAAAGTTTTACCAGATTTTTATAAGTAAGTGGAAGTATGTGAGCATCCTTACCTGGTATCTGTTGAGTATCTTGGAGACGCAGCCGTGCGAGACGCGCAGCTGGCGCGAGATGACGCAGGGCCTCACTCCCGCCGCCGCCATCTCCACGATCTTCAGGCGGATGTGGTTCGGCAGCGGACGACCGTTGATGAACACGCCGCCCAACTGGTTCATACGACCCTGACCTGCAGAAATAAACACTCTTAACAACTTCTCCAATATTAAATGCTTTTCACACATCAACCGACATTTCTTAAACGCAAACATAAAGTGAGTACGTGTGAGGAAACCAGTTGCGGCTCGACTTCGCTATAAAACCTAAGCCCTCTGATTGTGTGTATTCTACTCGTGAAGAATAGGTCCCAGCATTCTTAACGTTCATGTTTTTCTGAGGCACAATCGTATTTCTATAGATGAAAACATACTCTTCAATATATTAGATTATTGTGAAAATGTTTTGTGACGCTGTCGCCCGAACGGAGGCACGTCTTTATATTGGATTTGTATTAGTAGGGCAACCAGTAGCTATATTAAACTCAAATAATGCGTAAGGTATCAATAGCAACAATACATTATGGATCACAAAGCTGCGGCACGATTGCACGTCGGCTGCTCGTACACGCTCTACAATAATATGTACCTACGTCATCGGTAGGCCTCGATCACCTCGTAATTTTACGTTTCATTGGCAGTGTTCTCAAGCAAGAGTATCCAATTTCTTTTACACGAGTGCGGTCAAGCAGAAACGATAACACTTAAACTATTTCTGGCCTTTGTTGGGATCGACTTGTTACATTTTACGGAGTATCGACTTCTGTTCTCACAAAAAAATATGTTATTCCTAGATTAAAATGAAATGCCACCATCTTGTTGTTGTGTGGAGAATTCTGATGAATCATTCTTGATTTTCAACAGTGAAAAGAAAGTCATCAAATTTTTAATTAATCTTTTATAGCGATGAGTATCGTGAGTGGTAATTAAGCTGGCTTGTTCAATGGTGTTTGCGAATAAAATACCTTGGAATATAGATTGTGTTACTTCTGGACATATTAATGTGGTTATGTGTGCGTAAAGTGTCGCTATTATAATCACATCATTCGTGCGGCCAGTGGTTGGCAGACCACCTAACGTCAAAGGATGCCGCCAGTCGTTGATTTTTGCAACGCCTTTGTGCATGCATGTTACCTTCTTTAGGAAGGAGATGACGTTAAAGAATACATTCAGCAGCTATAATCTAAAATAGCAATTGAACATAATATGCCTTTTTTACCGATTCAATTAAAATGAGAAAATTTATAATGACCATTTTTTTAATTGTAAATATGGACGTACCTATATACTAGACTATTTCTTAAATAATTTGTTTCTTTAATAGGATATTCGTAGAAAATGCGAATTAAAAAAGTAATTAACTTATATTCCAATCCCATATCAAAGTTTGACCGCATATTAATAGTAAAAAAAATGTAACAGTGGCATGTTCCACTTGTGAAGGCATTTATAGTTTATCAATTTCAAATAATTCCTCAAAGGTTCCGCCTCATGTAAGGCCCTAGACCCCTACTGAGAACCACCAATCAATTAGACAACATGTCAACAAGTATGTCCTTTGATAAGACAAGAAACCGAGACGGATATTAATCATACAATCAAAAGTAGACCATAACACAAACAACTTAAAGTTAACAACTGTATCCATCAATACAACCTCCCAAACTAACAGGAAAGCTCTCAGGAATGTTAGAATTTGAACTTTATGTCGTTCTACATAAAAGTTATTATTGTTTTAGTTCTGAAATGCTTTTGTAGTGTCCGGAGTCACGCCGCGGTTCTGCAAGCGATCCCCATATTTTTTGTTGGAGGCCGTAGACGTTGCGGTGCCTCGAAAGCCCATGTTTTTGAGTGTTAATTTTATGTTCCCGAAATATTTATGACGCATAACGTGTCCATAACAACCCCGCTATACAAATGTGGGTGGCTTTGTAGTAATGTATCACTTCATTATAATATAGTTTTCATTTTGGCGAGATAGTTTTTTACAGTCGTGGTACTTAAAGACATAAATTATTACTACGATTTTTTGTTAAGCGATAAATTATCAAGAATTTACGACAATTTAAATATCATTCTTCATCAATTGTCAAATCAAAAAAACAATGAAAATAAAAAAAGCAGATATTGGAATGCGAAAATGATGTAAATAAATTTTTGTAAAGAAATCTATTGCCATACCAAAAAATTATGAACGTTACTTTCAATTCGTATTCATTCTACATCCAACCGAACTAACAGGATCAGTCAAACACGCAATTGATGAAAACTTCACAAAGAGGATCTCAAGTGCACAATGCGTAATAGAATTCGCAAACATTGTAACACTATTAACGCAAAAGAAGGTGGAGTTAACAACAAATTCAAACATTCATTGGAAGCTAATCGTCCGGAAGTGCTTTCGGAGCATGCACACGTAGAGCGCAACAATAACATCTACGAGGGTGGCACATCAATGTAAAGCAGTTGAATTGGCGGAAAATATCAGTCACTAGATCGATATTGTGCACTCAGTAGCTGAGCCCAATACCCTAGCTGTCAATATTTTTTACTCACGCGTTTTATTCATAGCAAGCAAGTCTCGTCTGCTCGAATCATAATCACACACTAAAGTTAGACATAGACACCGTTGCGCCGTTGAAGTATAAAATTTTCTCACAATCACATAATCGTGTTCCGATTCGTTCAACTGTTGCGTTCGTGTTAGACGAAATTGAAACAGAGTCAATCATTTAATGCTAAACGTAAGAGGCAAACCGTGACCGAATAAATGAAGATTCTGAATTCACCATTCGCATTTCTGTGTCAACTTTAATTAACAATCACATTTTCATCAACCTTCGTAGTACTTTCGGATTATCACTTCCATTGTCGGATAGAGATTGAATTTCTTAACATTCCATCTTTGCTATGACGAAATTCATTTTCTGTTTGTACAACTTCAATTTCTTAATTTAAAATGACCGAGGAAAAAGTACGTTGCACTTTGATTTGCTCTAATCGATATGAACTGAAATGGTGCATTTTGTTTCCACTGTGTTGCACTTTATATTACTGAAACGTTTAATGTCTAAAGGTATAGGAGTTGCACTAGCCACGGGTTCTACACGGGAATGGCTGCCAATAAAACTTATGAGCGCAATAGGCGTAAAGATATCCCGAGCTCATACTAGTACAGCGACACACACTACTACACCTGGGCCACATACAATACTTACAACAGGCTACATTATTTACCATTTAGAATAACTCTTGTAGATTGTAAAAATACCACTCTTTCTCTCCGTCTCACTCAATAATTCATTTCAATATCGATTACAAATCGATGAACCGTAGCTGTTGACAAATATTGGTCCTTGAAATATTTCTTGTAATTAAAAAAAAACAATTGACGAACTTGTGAAGAGTACCTTTCTTGATAACTACGATACAGTGATAGTTTATAATGTTTCAAGTCGATATCGTATTGTGTAAATAAATCGTAAACCCCGTTTTCACAATCATAATATGTTTCTGCTTGCAAATCAATTTCACGTAGCGACATTAATGTGCCTATAGTAAAATTTATATGGAGCTTTACGTCACACGCCATGCCGCTTTCCTTACACATGAGTTGTACCAACGATAACTGTACGGCGAGTGGTTTCTGCGAAACCTGGTCATAGTTCAGGAAATCTAATTAATGTTCCTGGCGTTTTTGCTTTCGCATTGCAAATTATGAAGCTACAACACGTTTTGCGCACCGTTGCTGTGCATCAATGTTATTAACAGCATTGGAAACTGTGCTTCCAAGTGTAAGTCTACAACTATATTTTCATTAATAGATGCCGATTTAAAACTTCAGAAATTGTGAAGGAAACCTGATATTTACTCTTGCCGTTAGGTAAGAAAGGTATTACTCGCTTTATTTAGACAATGGACAATCAGTATTGTTTAAATTTACATGGAAAATTCTGAAATAAATAAATACCTACAGCCTGTATCAAACATGCGTACAATTTATACTTGTTGTTTGTAAACTTCGAACGTTTATATACAATTTGTGTAAAAAATTACTGTTTTTCTGAAGAAAATATAAATTTTCTGTGCTTTCTCAGCCAGCCAATTGGTGTGTGATCTTAGTGTCTAGACTTTATCAGACAGTGAAAATACCGGCTTTATGGCTGCCACACAGGAACGCGATAGCAGCTCAAACGACTACATACCCAACTGAGCGCTGGTGGAATGTCGTGAATTAGCAGCGAAGAGGTGCCCTCTGACACGTTTAGCACTGGTGGCGAGCTAGATTGTTTAACTAAAGCTATACAACGCCCGTACAAGTAAAATTTACACTATTTATTTTACAAAATATCTTAGAAGAAACTTCGCAGGAAAATGCTAGTGCAAAATAAATTGTATAATATTAATATGTAGTACAATTTGAAAAGGTTATCACTGAATCGTGTGTGGAGCATACAAAATCTAATTCGATCAACAAGTTGAAGTTTCCAACAATACATGCTCCACATTAATAGCTAGGTAATCCATTTCAATGCCTTGCAACTAACATAACAATGTGCCATCAATTTATATCGACACAAGATTTCCTTTCTCGTTAAAAAATCATCTGTACGCTAATAAAATAACCTATTACTATCCGAAATCAAGCAACAAAGAGAGGTGAAATGCCATCTGAATAGGCATTAGAATTGGGCGGCGTTCACAAAGGCTGTGTCATTCCATTAAGCCTTCTTCAAGTCTTCAAAGTATTCTGTGTGGCCCGTGGTCGCGTGGCCGCTCCGCTAGCCACTAAATGTAGCAATCGAATATCAAATCAATTCTATTATACTTTCATACGAGTTACATAGCAACTTAGATGGCGGCTTATTCTCATTTGGGTAATAGCTTTTGGAAACTCTAAATATTATTTACTTTGAATGTTGATAGCATGAAATTTACATTATGCTACCGTCTCACGCCAGTTTGAGAGCAAAAAATATCATTACAATACATTTCAATGGAAATAGGTCGTCTAGTTTAAAATCTAGATTTCGAGAATACTAATTTTATAAATCATTTGGTATTCCAATCCCAGTAAACGGAAAGAAGAACTACATCTATAGGGAATACAAAAAAGCCTTTCTAATTTGTTAAAACACGAGTCTCCCTATTGAAAGCGTTGCCAACTGTACAAACTGAGGCGTCGCCTTTCGGCATGTCAGAACTGAATATAATGTACCTACCTACGTAGGTAATGAATGGAACTGAATATTTTATTTCAATATAATAGGCAATGTTTGAGAGTGCCCTGTTTGACCTCATTCCGTATTCATAACGCGTTATGTACTAATTTGACGGATTCGTTTCTTTTCTTGCACGAAATGGACTCTTTGAGTTCGTCGCTTGCCGCTTGGACAAAGGATTTCGCTTACAGAAACTAATAAATGTTCCCGCAGTTGTTTGCTGCGTTGCGGTGTTTGGTTCAATCAATCCTGATTGTAGATTATAGTTTACACTGAAATAATATATATATTTTGTGAATAAAGATGTATGGCAAGGAAAGGATCAATTCTAGCTAAACTTTCGGAAAGGTTTGCCTTCTAGTCTCAGTCTATCAATAATGCCTCTAATTTCCCAAATCTTTTGAAATTAATTGACGCTGAGATAAGATTGCGACTAGATTTTTAATTACTAGAATTGACCTTCAGATGGTTAGCAACGGTTGTCAATTCGCTTGCAGGTACTTATTGTGTCTGCTATAAGTATGTTGAAAAACAATACAGCTACATAAAGAATTTCTTCAGCTAACACAGTTATTATTTAAAAAAACATAATTCGATATTGGACAATAACGGATTGAAAATTCATTTATAAGTAACGTTTAACAAAAGACGATCTTTATTTTTGTTCAATATGGTGATATTACATGATCGCACACAAGGTTTGTGCGAAGTTAGTGTTTATGACAGTGCCTAATAGCATTATTATAATCACATCTACCTCCGTATCTGCGGGTTGTTCGCAAGAGATACCGCGCCCCCGGAACGCAAAGGGCACAAGAAGGAACATGGGTGGGTTTTAGTCAGTAAAAGTCTGACACTCCCTCCCGCCCCGCCCAGGGCGGGAGAAGTTATTTGATGATTTCCCAACCACCAAAAAAAAAAAATCTACCTCCGTATAGGGCAGTCTTAAACACGACAATCAATATCCCTACTTCAAAGTTATTAAATGTACAGTCACAATTAACTCATTGTCAGGATGGTGTGACATATAACACGTAGGTCAGCGACAAATATCTTTTCAACACTACAGATTTTTAAATAATAATTATTGAGCTGATTGACCTGGTAAAGGTCGTGGGAAATCGCTAGATACGGGCGGCGCAGGACCGGTCATTGTGGCTATCTTCAAGGGAGGCCTATGTCCAGCAGTTGACGTCGTGCGATTGATGTGATGATAATGATAATGATGAATTGTTGAGCACTATTTTGCCTGCCTGCCTATTTTTATTTTGCTGCATTTTAACTGCCTCGTTGGCCTAGTGGTCCTAAGCGCGACTGCTACGCTAGAGGTCTTGGGTTCGATTCCCAGGTCGAGCAAAGTGTTATCGAGTTTTTCTATAAAATTCTCAGTAGCAGCTCGGAGTTAGGATTTGTGCCCGGTTAATGGCAATAGGCTCGATCCCCTATTACATGGGACCTAAAACATACCGGCGAACTGTGGGTGTACATTGGTACACCTCTGCCTAACCTTTCGGGGAATACAAGCGTGATGGTATGTTGTTGTATTTTGACCTAAGTATTTATGTAAACTATTACCTTGGTGGAAATTGTACTTACTTTAGGGCGATCGCAATTAAATCTCACTCTCAATGTGTCAAAAATCTCTCTAATTTACCTATTTCATATTGATTTTCGCTGTGGTAGAGATTTAACTCAATTTTGAACGTTTTTAATTATAGGAATTGACCTTGTAATTGCTGAAAATCATTACATCTTATTATTTTGTTTTTATTCAGATGACAAATAAAAACAACAATGTTGATCGACTTTTTCGCCGATCAAACTATATAGGAAAAAACTGTGTTTTTTTTAATTTGCTTATTATGAGTTCATAAAACCTAACGGCAATTAAATAATTATTGTTGTTTTAATTAGCAATATGTACACAATATTGACTGTCATCTACGTAACAGTAACAAACAAAAGATAGACGTGAGAACTCCAAAGGTTGAAAAGCTTTTGGAAGCTTTTGTCCAAATATAATTAGTTTAGATAATGTAGGTTATATTATACTTAATAATAACCAAATACTTCTTAAATTGAAATTGGAAAGTACCTAATTATGAAGAACTAAGAATGATTGTGCAAAAAAAAAATAGGGTTACCTTTGCATTTGTGACAAAGACGCGCTTCGCCCTGGGCTCTATAGATTCTCATCTCATGGGCCGCGGCTAATCTTATAATCGCTTAAACGTTTCAACACCTGAGTGTGCGCACGCGCACAATCGATAACTGTGGTTTTGATAATCAGATTGGATTACTTTACCAAAAAATAATTTTAGCCAAACCGTATCTACAAATCATTTGTTATTCATACATTGTTTGTGTTGGTAGGCACTTAGTTAATTGGTTATAACTGTCGTGCGCTAGCCGTCAAAGGTTGTAAATGGTACCAAATGAAGTTAAACAGAGTGTATGTTAATACAAGTATATAGTAGTAGTAGTAGTATTTCATAAGCAAATCATCTACTTAACTGATTTTGATTAATACAACATGACGTTAAATCAAAGGTCCCGCTTCAAATATCCGTTATATCAATTTGTTTATTAATAGATCGGCATAAGTAATGGCAAGTAAGCGCCCTGAAGGTTGATCGGGCGGCGAGGCATTTCGCCGGCCGCGGGCGGAGGCGGGGGGCGCGTCATATTATGCGGCTAAAAGAGCCTGTCGGTGCCTTTGATCTGCGCGGGCGCGCCGCCGAGATGTGTGCGTGTGCGCGAGATGTGCACCGCTTGTCGGCCCGTGATATGAATGTGACTAAACCTTGATTATGGTACTGAACTCCACATAAAGGTCAGAAATCCAATGCACCGTGATGTAGGTAATAACATTCTTATAATTGGCTCCATCGAAAACTCTTTAACTCTAATCGAGAGGATAATTAACGACTGATCCAAGTAATTAACAACAAACGTTATTGCTGTCGCAAATCTTGTATGGAGTCCAATAAAATGTTAATAGCATAAAGGATTATGAAAAATGCACTCTCGTTCGCAGAGAAAATTACAAGGTGCAACGCGTTGGCGATCGGTATCGCGCTTCATCGCCGTCACCTAGCCGCAGGCGCATCTGATCGCGCCGCACCACTCATCGCAGATATTATGCCAACTAATATCGACATTAACTTCCATACTTAAACTCTACGCAAATGCAACATTATGCACTAACTCTAAAATTCCAATGCATGTTGTTTAAGATTAATCTACAGTATGATACTTGAATGTTTTATATCCTGTTGTAAATTATTATCGGTGCATAACATTAATCATGCAACGCATAATTCTAAACGAAAACAAAAACAAATTCTATAAATTACAAATGGCTGCATGCATATTTGTAAATAATCTTTCATCCTCTTAAAGCATTGAACAAATGTTTTGTGATGTTCACGGGCACATCAGATGGACTTATAAGACACTAATCCCGATTTATACTCGTACTTCAGAAAGTCATATAATTTGAAGTCGAATTAAAAAATCGAGACATTTTTAATAATTCAAAGAGGCCTTCGCGCCGCCCGCCTCGCTTACGTACGGCGAACGTGACTCATGCAAGAAAAGCACGTAAGTGATCATTTTTAGAAACGTCTTTTGCTATTATTTCGTATTTTACTTGTCATGGTATTCTTTTTACGCCATTTTATGAGGAAGATAGTTTAGTTTTAATACCACTATTTAAGTATTTATGCAAAACTAGAATGAAAAAGTCGAAATACATTTTACGATACGATCGAATCTCTTGCACGAATCAACCTACAGGAATGTGTTTAGAAAACTCTTAGATAAATAATAATTATAATTCAGTTACATTTATAAGCACATAATAAGAAAAAATGTGACAGGGAATCCACTACTCATACCACAGTCGTCGGCATTCTTTAATGTTCTTGCTCTCCTCTTTTAACCCTTTCAAATATATGTATCTCTTTCTTTTTAATTTGCCTTAGACGAAACAGGTCATAAGTCGAAGTGACATTTTTAACAATGCAGTCGAAATGTTTTCGTATGGTAATGATTTATGTGTAAAACCGTCAGTGCGAGAGCTTTTTGGAGCAGTATTCGTTGTTATTTATACACGGTAAGCCTTTGAAACGATCTTAAAGTTCAGCCGCAGGGGAAACAAAGGAATATTTAATTTAAAGCCTCATGAAAATATAATACTACTTATAACTACATAATTCTTATTACAAGTAGGTATATTTAACAGCACCTGTTTATTCTATCTTGGTAATGTAGGTGATTGTTTTTATCGATTCAGAATTAGAAAAATAACTTTTTAAATAGTACAAGGAACTGGGCTGTGTGGACAAAAAATGGAAATGTATACAGAAGTACTATTTATGAGCGGTTGTCCGTGAAACTTTAGATACTCATAAAAAACTGTCGCCAGTAATAAAACGTCGATACAGAGAAACGACAGGACGCTTAGAAAACAAAAGTTATTCAGTAATTTTTACGACTGGTAACAATTTCTTTAAAATATTAAAGCTGAACAAGTGGTGGTATTCTGGTGACTTTTATCGACCCTCCCAAAATATCTTTAATAACTACATTTCAACATTTGAAATAACTATATTTGATATGAAATCCCTTCGGCAACTTTTTTGATAGTAGATTTCAAAACAACTGACTGTTTTTGTAATCTATCTACATCAAACTCTCTAAAAAAACTTAATAAATACAACTAGAGTCTCATTTTATTGTTAGATGAAGTAATAATAAAAACATGATCAATTAGGTATCCCTTTTATTCTTCTTCAATTAGGATCAAGATCGTTCGGACAATGTCTCGAATATGACAAAAGATCAGTCGTGACAGTAATGCTTTATGAAACAGAGACAAATCACTTTCCATAGCTTACGGTCCTTGACCATTCCAGAAAGTGCAGCCTAAACAAGGTTCTGTTATAAACAAGAAAAAAACAGGCTTTACATATTCGTCTGCCTTGTGCCCGACGCGCGAAGATGAAATATCGTTATATTGGTAGCTGTAAAAGGCACTTTGTAATTCCTTCGTGATTTTATAGTTTTATGATCGTTTCGGGCCCTTTAGCTCGAAAAAGCTGTTTATGACATAATTTAAATCTAACTGGTATAACCGACACATAATCAGCTGCTAAATGTGAGCTAATCATGGGTAAAACAACGTGTTTTATTTATTGGCTGTGTTGTGGTTTTAAAGTCATAATTTGATGTATAATTGATTTGAATAAATCAGTCTTAGTTAATCAGAAGTTATACAATTCTTGAACTACCAATGAACATTAAATTATACCGATATTAGAAGCATGAAAGGAAATAGCAACTAATTACATAAGTAATAAAACAATAAAATAAATATAAGTACCAATAATATTGTGAATTGTGATTTCAATAAAGCTTATAATGTATTGAAGTTTGATGGCCAAACTATATTCGATAGAAATGAATGTAAGAATGAAATCCAAAAGTTCTCTTTACGCAAAGTTTGTTCAAAAGGAAAACTCAAACTATAATCCGCAGAAATAAGCAATATGTACATACAAATTATATAATGTTACAAAAGTAAGAATAGAAGCAGAAATATATTTGTAAGCAATTATAATTCATTATATAATAGGAAGTTATCACATAGAGGCTGAAAGCTTACCTTGAAAAGAGTATCCGGTGAAGTACGGTGTCATATTAAGTGTTGATACAGCCATGGACGCAAATGATTCAAGAGCTAAGTGAGGAAGACGAGTAGCTCTGAACACCAAATTAGTCCGAACACATGCAAAAGTCCCAGAAGATCACTATTTCAGTCTTTCACTATCACAGCATGAACGCAGACATAATTACGTAAAGGAAACTGCGTGTGTCTAATCCGTGTTACTTTGAAGACAGCTCAGTGCCCACTGACGTGTGATGTAAAGATGTATTTCGACTCTCAAGTGTAATCTTTCACAATCAACGGACCAACAAAAAATGGTCAAACTGGCCGCCTCCGCAGCCTTCGAAACCGCTACACCTGATCGTTTGTCTCTTTCTATCAGCCGACTGTTTCCATCGACGATCGTGTCACCGGTCCCAAAACTTTTAAATAAAAGTATCGATACTGTTGTAAATACTTATAATATTGATAATCTATCAAACTTTGTGTTCGCCGAACTATGTTAAACCTAAATCCTAGCTTTTATTTCAGCTTTTGATAAGATTCAGCGATCGATGGCGTACCGGGGTAAAGACCGGTGTGGAAACGAGATAGCACGAAGCCTCGGATCCGGTATCTTCAAAGCGGAGAACGCTTACATTAACAATGTGTGAGTCGCGCCTGAGTCGCTGTTCCGTGACGAAAAATACGAGGCGTGTTGCCACAACGATCTATGCCTACAACGATCTGGGATTGGTCAAATTTTGTTTGGGGCGGAGTTTGTAAGCACACCAAGAAAATATTACTGAGCATTTGTGTGAGTTAATTGCAATGTCGATCTGTGTTCGTGTACAGGACACATTTTGTTTAAATGTGTATGATTTTTCAGTATTTTATAATAAAACATTCCCTCCCAATGACATTAAGATAATGTGATTGACATTTAAAATGACATCTTTAATGTCATGCAATATCATGTCATCACGTATCATCAATAAATAATACACAAAAAGAGCACTTTTTATACGGTAAATTCATATTTTTATTACATTAATAGCATTTCTATTATACATATTTCTAGTAAAATTAATATCTAAGATGTCTTCCCGAAAAATACAGATACCTCCTTATGCGTATGTCCTCATCTTTGTGATCACAGAGAAGCTTAGGGAAAATGGTGTTTCTTTATATCGCGTCTCACTTTGGCATATTTATATTAAATTATTTAATCAGTACTGCAGATAAATATTTTCTTCACCTATCCTACTTATTCTTTATAATATGAATGCGAAAGTTTGTGAGGATGAACAGATCTGGATGAAATTTGGCACTGAGATAGATTATAGTGTGGAATAACACATAGGATAGGTACTATATATCCCAGAAGAAAGTACGAATGACGAAGTCAGCGGCAGAACCTCCTACCTAAATACTAAATATTAATTAATAATGATTATGTAATTAATAAATATTTATTACCCACAAAACCAACCCGTAATTTTAATTAAAATAAATATTCTTTAATTTTGACAAAGCCTTCAGCCAGTCAAAATTAATACGCGGATTGAGTAATCCTAAGAAATTAAAACAAGACTAATTTAAAAAACGGTAATTACGTTTACTAGTAATTAAATGAACGTGTCATTGGTAGGCAAACACTATTGTCTCAGGTATTTAGCACGCGAACAAGGCCGCAGTTTCGTAAGTACTCAGACGTAAACCTTCCTCCACACTATGCGACTTAGCATAACAAAGCTTAGCTAAAGGCGAACTCGCATGGATAATTTGTTAAGTCCACTTAGTTTTATTGGACATTTCAATATAGATGTTCTATGTTCTTCCTATAGCCAGTGTGTTTTATGTCTTAAATAATTAAATGGGGTGTGAATATTTCGTATTTTGATTATTTGTGACTTTTTGTGAGATTAAAAAATTGTAAATGATCTTTCAAAGTAATGATATCCTTCCCACCGAATTTCGGGTACGGCGGCCAACTGCAGGAGATATTATAGGTAGTGCACAAGTGCACAAACATAGGTCTACTCCCTTTTCCCTGACTTTCATAGTCTGATGGCACGGCAATCCGACACGACCGGGGAAAGATAAAGCGCAGGGCCAACAGCTTTACGTAATTTCTTAAGCACGGGGATGTCAAACCAACTATTTCCAAACTCCGAACTGCTACTGAGATATTCCTAATGAAAATACCCAATAACACTTTTGCCAGATTTCGGAATCGAACCCAGGACCAGCTGTCAGCAATCGTGCTTTCAACCAGGTGACCAATGGGGCAGTAAACAAAATAATAAACATGAATAAAAACTACAATCTAAATTCCATTTAATTTCTCTGATTATTGATTCTGCGTCAAACACCCCTTTAGCAAAATGTATTGTAGATAATGTGAAACTGAAGACAAAATAACCTCTATTGCAGTAAGTGAAGTGGTATACAAAAATGTTAGTGGCTGGAGCTATCAAATGCAGTTCTTCAATGGTCTCTTACCCACAGGCAAAGTTGGAGTGACCTTTTCTTATCCATTTCATTTCTTCTTAAACGCATCTCCTGGAGTGTTGGCAATGTCCCTGGATCCAACGCTTATGATACTTATACAAGCTTCTCCCCGGGACTTCCGTCCGCCTCAAAGTTGAAAGTACATCCCAAGGGAACACAAAGATGCCATAAAAATAGATAAGATACCTACAAAATTTCAACTAAGTCTTTGCAGCTGTAAAAGCGAAATTCATCTTTTCATTCTCACAAACTTTTGCGTTTATATTAATAGACATCAAACGAAGACTACCTACTTCCTTAACAATATTGTCTCAATATTAATTACATTGGTATCAACATATCTCACAAAATGTTCATGAAATTAACCACAATAGACGAATGTTTCTCAATGAATTTTTTATTTTAATTTTAATAATTAGATTTCTTGAAACTCTAGACACAATAACGACGTAAAAAAACACAATCAACGTTTATTTCGGTAAGACTTGGTCATATTACTTAAATAAATGTAAGTACCTACAGTAAATATAAGTTGGTTATTTATAAATAAACAAATGTATTAAATGCTACCACATTTAAAGAACAAACACTCCCGTAACATTTCTGTACAATAACCGAACCTAATTTAAGTCAGCACAATGTAAAAACTCGAGGCAAATGTATACAGGCCCTTAATAAATGAGACAGGAAACAATGCAATATCGAAACGAACAGAAATCGTCGATTCATTAACACGACAGCCTTGAGTAGAGTTACCAACTTTAATTAAAAACCAACCAACGCTTCATCGCGCTTGCGGTTTACAAAACCCTTAATTTGTGGTTGGCCTATTTGCACATTAATAGCTTTGAAGAGGTTACTCTGTTGAGCTTCTGATACAAGACTCAATTTGACGTTATTATCCAAACTGGGAGCACCAATATTGGTAAATACTTGGGATATTTGTGCTCTCGTTTGAGAGCGGCGTTATTCCAAATACGTTTTTGGTAACCCTAGCAATGTAGCCTCGTCGACTCGATAAAAGCTTTTTGTAACTCGATCTTCGCAACAAAGTTTATCTTGATTTTGTTATTAAATATTGATGAGATTAAATTGCTGCTTTTGTATGTTGCGGATAAATGACATGTCTGTGTAGTCAGCATTGTCCACTCAACTAAAAGTAGCTACAACATTTGTAACTTTCAAACGGTTGTCAATTGTTGTCATACAACAAACAATCTTCAGCACCATCTCTCTCACAACACATAAGTTCACACTAATAACTTACAGTCGCAATTAAACCCACAGTTGTCACTTCACGCGTTATTAACAATCTTCATACGAGGCTCGTCGCTTGCGCAGCGCGCACAAAAAAGGCGTGAAATGCGCTGAAATCGTGGCGTATACGCTTCAGGGCCCATTGCGCGCCAAAGATGCCGCTGAAACTATGCGCTGATGGGCCGCCCACGAAGGCGTGCTGTTTATTTGTACTAAATATTTTTATTTTTTATTGTAAACTACGAAGAAATGTACAAAATTTGAATATTTCCGTTATTTTATAATTCTTGTAAGAGTCAAGATGACAAGCTGACAATAGTTTCGGAATCGACGTTTTCAATCTCCGAAATCAACGAGTCAATTTTAAGGAAAATATTATTATGCATAAATAAAAAACTTCGACCAGGCCAGACATTAATTTTTCTGTAAAGACTGTGCGTGTGTTTTTTCTTAAGATAATTGCCAGTTCCCGCATCGATGAATATCCATTTTACGAGTAACTAACACTTTCCCATGAGTTCCCAACAAGCTCGTTTTACTTCACAGCATTATCCACTTAGAGATATTTCCGAGCCGAACGAGAAACAAAAGTGATTAGATAAATGGCTTTTATACACATGAAATCAAAGATCATAAAGCACTAATTACAAATTGGTGTAACAAATCAGTCTTACCTTATCAAAACGGGAACACGTGCAGGTAAATTATTTGGTTCGCTATTGTTTAGCTGCTGAAAGAGATTGATTCGCAGTGAGTCATGGAGCGCAGTGCGTAAATAAAACTTGGCCAGTTTTTGTACACTTCGCTAATGAGGGGCGGTCGATGGTCGGTAAGCGATAAATTACCAACACGGATGCGACGACCGCCACGCGACGACCTGCTAATTGCTGACAAAAAAGAGTTGCACGACACACATTGAAAGGAAATAAGGTTAATTAACATTTCTGCAATACTGTCTGCACTACCCATTATAATAATAACAAATTAATAATTAATAACCAAACATCTAAGGAGGCTCTCGGTAGGCGGCTGAATCTAGGGCTTGATTCAGAAGGCAGTAGGTTTTACGACGACCCGCATTGTCAGGAAGTTTCTCTCTCTGGAGCCCTGACAACCGGTGGTTTGGACCCTGCTTCCATCACCGGTGGTCCACGATTATTTTTATTAATATTCTGTTCAATAGTTTACCGGAGGACATAAAAAGATGTGACAATATAAATACATTCAAGCGTAGATTGAAACAATACATCACAACATTTGAAACAACATAGATTCTAATGCAAATAATATACTAACACTAGCTGTCCCCTACGGTTACCCGCGTAATGTTATATCTCTGATTGGAGTACTTTGAGTAATGATGAGCAACATGTGCTATTCAGATACATTAGCAAAATTATTGTAAAGTTTTATCAAAATCCGTTTAGTAGTTTTTGCGTGAAAGAGTAACAAACCTCCATAAGTACGGTCGGCAGGGTTGGTTGGTGTGCGGGTCCGTCTGGTGTATTTTGAGTTTTCTCGACAACTAATAAATACTTTCTAATGTTAATTGAAATTTTAGTAAAAAATAACTAGTTCTCTAATTAATTTAAATTTCATTGCAATACGTCCATCGATTTGTGGAATAACTTAAATTATTTCTGGCCGACCTGTGTACTGATTAACTTTGCTGACTGTACATACAAACCTTCACAATTTATAATATTAGTAAGATAATGTTTCCGACAACTTAGAGGTAATATTATTAATATTAAGTAATAATCATATAAGTATCTCATTGTAAGCGAACAGTTAGTTTTAAGTTCTTATGAGAAATAAAGTTCTTTACACCTAATATTCAAAAATGTAATTTAATTAAATGAAGCAGATTAATAGTAAATAAATAAGTGTCAGCAAATATTTCGATCTTGATTACTTCGGTCATATAATAACAAACGAATAATATAATAAAAGTGATGTGAGTCACCCTTAATTTTTTTTTCTTCAAAAAAGTAATGTTACGAAATGAACGTAACGCATTAATAAGTCAAAATGATATGTCGTATGTCGTAATATAGGCCACATGTCACAGCAGGTCCGTGGCCTGACTGTAATTAGTTCCATTCGACATGCCTGCCGCTGTTCCGGGGATATAATTCATAGACTTACAAATATATTTCATATTAGACCACACTAATGATATCAATGTTGCTTTTTACAAGTATCAAATAAATTGGAGACTTAAGTTTTTAAGTATATTTATTGTTTTCTAATAACTATGGAAATGCTTGAACCTGTTGGATTTGTATATGACACCAAATTTTTTTTTAATGTAAACTTTTGGGAAACAATCTCATGTGAATCACATTAGTTTTAAGGTAAAAACTGAAGGCAAATTCTACTGATAAAAATCATTCAGAATGTATTCGTAATCTCATCTTAGCGACAATCAACATACCATCACGCCTGTATTCCCCGAAGGGTTAGGCAGAGGTGTACCAATGTACACCCACAGTTTGCCGGTATGTTTTAGGTCCCAAGTAATAGGGGGCGAGCCTATTGCCATTAACCGGGCACAAATCCTAACTCTGAGCTGCTACTGAGAAATTCCTAATGGAAAAACCCAATAACACTTCTCTCGACCTGGGAATCGAACCCAGGACCCCATGCTCATCAGTCGCGCTTGCGACCACGAGACCAACGGGGCGGGCGACAATCAAGGTAAAAATATAGGTAAATTACAGGCATTTTTAACAGGTTGAAACTGGGATTAGGTTCTGACCTGCTTCGAAAGTGCACTTCCCCTTTGCAAGCAAAAATTTTACGAAGAAGAGTTCTTATTCTCTTTAGTAATAGAAAGCAAAATATGCCTTAAAGCTGGAATAAATAGCAAACGACCTACACAATAAACTAACTAGCGACATTAAAAGTGTAAAAGATCAAAATCTACGTCACAGTAAACGTGGTGCGGCATTATAACACACCGTGTGAAATGGGCCCGCCCCACGTGAAAAACAAACACTCGTAAAAATATGTCCAAATGACATGTAAAATTTTTCTACGTCACGATGAGATATTGTAATGGTCCGTTACGAAAAACAGTAATAGTGTCTCATGCAACAGGGGCATTAGACCGCCCTTGAAGACATGTGCCGACGGATTAGAGTCCATTATAGGAAGGAAAATCCAATTCACTCAGGGCGAATTGAATAAGCTAATGGGCTGCACACAGAAACAAAACTATAGAAGCGACATAAATGTTAATTTCAAGCTTACCTGTTCTCCATACACTCCGTCGACGCCTCTAGGTAATTGAATAATTGGCTAATGTCAATAAAAACTTACCAAAACCAATTAACGATTTCTGAGACTATTTATAATACAAAAAATATGTTTTACGACGTAGTCACGTCGTTTTGTTCTGCCAAACAGGTTATATCTTTAGGCAGATGTATTGCATATTTAAAGGCTTCCTCAATTTTGGAGCTTCGTGCATTGTTTCTGAAAGCTTATTTGATTTGTTTAATGTTTCCTTATTTTTTTAGAAGAATATTGTGTGATCAGGATCAAAAGTATGAAAACTTATGTTTGATGACTTATATTGACACAGACAATGTGTCGCATCTAGTAGCGCAGACGACAATAGTTCCGCGTAGCTGATGTTCCATATTTAACACATTTGACTTGTTTCCACAAACAGTCGGTCGCGGCGAAGGCGTGCGCCGGCGGCGCGATCACACACTTCTCAACATATTTTTTATTCGTCGGCATCCTCACAACTTGACTAAGGCTAATGACTAAAATTAACATTCACATATTTTATTAATTTTCTGTAAACCTGACATTTAACTGAGAAAGGTCGCACGAGATAAACAATTAAATATGTTTTGACGGCTATACTATACGATTTATTTCCGTATTCATGTAATTAACAAATAGGATGGCAAAACATTGAGCATCAATAAACTGAACAGAAAATGAAGAGGATCAAAACATCGATGGTCAAATCAATATACTTAAAATTAGACACGCTAATATCAATTACGATTAATAGAGAACACCTAAGCTTTTATGTACGTACGGGGATCACAGCGTCAACTTAAAATGGTCCTCACATTCCATCCTTTTTAAATAGAGTCGTGTGCATAGTTGAGGCTTAATAGCTGTAATGCAGGCAACGTCCGGGCGATTTGCATGTGAGCCGGTGAAAGTGGTCCTCAACACTCAAGTGCCTTGACAAACGCACCACGTAGAAGAACAATGGAAACTGGTTGTTTGTAGAGAGTCCACCATGGCGCGCACCTACATACTAATGTTCCTATGTACAGTTACGTACGTACACTGTAGCAGTTGATTTGATCTCTTTTCATCAAACAAACCATCTTTCTATACTCACTAAAGTTCACTTGCTTTACAAATTACAGCTAATTTAACGGGCATTGTCCGAAAATTTAAATTCTATCACTTCAATCACATTGTCAAACTATCAAAAATAAACAATTTCTTTACATATTCAAAAGCAGAAAAGGTCTCTCATTGACTAAATTGACAATCAAATTCCGATAAAAATACTCTTAACTAAAATAGAAAACGTACAAAAACTGCGTTAAGTAACAACTTCTTGCTTTTGTCCGACACAGTCGGTGATTCCGCGTTCGAATAATCGACTAATCCCTGGACGCCACTCGATTTTGTTTTGACACACTTGCTCGTGTCACAACTCACAAGGACTCCTGCCAATAGTGCCACTGGAACTTCATAACGTCTGATGCATCACTTCGTTAACAAAAACCAAATCGAAGTGCTCATTCAACTTGTTTTTTGGTACTGCAGCGTGAATGAAAGCTTATAATAACTTAATATGAATCAGCACTTTTTGAAGTGTCGAAGAATTCAAAATATGTATTATCCTTTACAATTTTGATTACAAATTTAATCTCTGAAATGAACCTAGTTCCTAATAGCATAATAAGATAGGATTTGGTTTTTGTAGTAATTAGTAGACACCAAATACAAATATCAAAAAATTGTTTGCAATGCAACTGCAATAACTTTGCCAAATTTTATTTAGTTTGCAAGATATACCTACATGAGTTTGGAACATGAAAATCATCTATGACTATACTGACGTTATTATCAGTATTTACCTTAAAAATCGTAGTTACATGTACGAACGCTGCTACAACATACAAGTCCTACAGCTGCTTTTGGAAATGCTGAGATTCCCCAAAAAACAGAACGCGAATCGAATCGCTCGCATCATCCGCAGGACAGTCGCATGCGATGAGCGCTCATCGTACAATACCGCGATACAATAGTCGATAATTTGCATGACGGCTTTTTATCAATACTATTGTCGACAATCCGCTGGCAGCTGCAAGTTCTACGATCGTTTGACAACAGTTTATATATTTTTGATAGAAGTTGGACTATAAAACTGAAAGTTTCACGTTAGTGGAATCTACCAGGATAGTTGAAAGGATAAATTATGAGGTATTGAGTTGTAAATATTCTGAAAACACTACTCCACCGTGATGCGTAGCCGGACTGGCTTCAAAGCTGTTCTCATTTTACTGCCGTGAAATGTGCTTTTAGCATCAACTTTCAGTCTCTAAGCAAATTCTTCCAAAGAACTTTGAAACTACTCAATTTTACTATTGAAATGTTTTGCAAACATTTGTAAAAGCCATTAAAGTTTTAATTGCAAGGAGCTCCAAAGCTTCAATGACTACAAATTATTTATTATTAAAAAGGACATAGAACCGATATTAATTTAGTAAACGGAGATGTAACTGTAACGATCACTATACATACAATCGTCATTAACATACTGAACGGCAATAAAATTTTTATACATATATTTACACCCTTTTAATGCCCTGTGAGCAACACATACGCGACTGTTCCTTGTGATTTACTATTATTACTAGTAAATAAAAAGTGGTAGGGGAGCGAAGAGGTGGAGCGAAATGCTATTGTAATACACGCCATGAGTAGGGTCCGAAAGATAATGCACACAACGCCATCGACTTTGTAATTGATTCACTTATGTCGCACGCATCGAACTTTCATACGTTCGCACCAATGTGCGGTAACACTGAACCTCTGTGCAATATCCAAACATAGTCCGTGTAAGTGTCCCATAAAAGTTTCAGTATTAAAATAAATAAGATCGTAAAGTGTTGTGTATATGAAAGTCACGTACAAGGAAAAACTGTATAAGTACATTTAGACATTGTGATCGTAAAGTGATTTCTTTAAGATAATATTTTGTTCATTTAAAAGATGATAGTGAAGTGAAAGAACACAGAGTCGTAATTAAAAACATTAAAATGGATTACACAACAGGAACTACGTCTTCGATGAACAATATGAGACCAATTTTCGGCGCGTACGCCTTTCAAGGTGAGCATCGAATTATTATTGTCCGTAGACACGAAAGGATCCAGAAACATGAGAAAAAAGGCCCGATATGGTTAATTACGATGTTCCCAGGTACCAATAAAACAAGCAATAATACGTCGGAATCAAAGACCCGAAATCAATATCGACTATTGCCTAAACAATAAAAAATTGGGCACAGCACATTACATTTATTTTCCATGAACGGTTCCGTAAAGAATTGTTATAACATTCCTATCGCCGACTCATGTGATTTTGTAAATGAATGTCTCTCTCGTTGTTACCATGCCGCATGTTGATTTTTTAATTATGTTGCTAGGCATAGGCATTAAAGCACGCAATACCGAAGCTGTAAACATGACTCGAATAACAGCACTCAATCGATTAGAAAAATTAATAGCAATACTTTTCCGGGGATAAGCATAGTATTATAAACTAGCCGAACCCTAATAAAATCTCAACGACGATGCAGACACAGTCATATTTCTATTACCTACCTATTAACGCGGAACTCTAAAAAACGAAGATACCTTTCAAAGTGCCGCTTATTAACCTCTCATCGACTCCGACCGTAAAATGTAAACTCGATAAAGCCACCAATTAAAACTAAATATGAGAATCTCAACAATCAAAGCTCGAGCCGCTACATCTAACACCGAAAAACATTTCTCCAAAAAATAAATCGCATTTTTTGTAACGAACGCAAGGTCGCAAACGCAGCATGATTTTCGCCTTTCGACAACGCGATTACAAGCGGGCCACGCCGATCACATGCCAGCCACGAATCGATCGCAACACAATTCTGAACCCTAAAAAGAATACTTAGCACAAGAAGCGCATTTTCGATCGACAATACGTTCTGGTAGGACGGGGTAGGTGGTGATAATAACAATGCTTTATGAAAAGGTTTAGCCAACTAATTTGTTTTTTCTCGGCTACTGTCGATCTCGGTAGCGCTGCCACCTTTTTTTGTGGAAGGAGATCAATCAGTCAAAATAACAGTGTGATACCGCCTTTGATGCGATCCGGCCGGCCTGTTTTAATCTCCACTGATACATGATTAGATCACCGATGATGCAGCAAAGGCAAGTAACTGATCTGAAATTGGACGAATCCAACGCTTAACTCATAGATTAACTGATGAAATCTGCCTTATCTGTCCGTATGTTTCGTAACACAATGTACTTCAATTAGAAGCACTAAATGAGTATCCACCTCCATTACACCAAGCTCTCGAAAACTAATTCAATTTATATTTTCATTCTTTTTCACAAACTCTAGTGAGGATCCTCTCTACCTACTTTTTATTATCAAGAATTTGTAGTATCGCATATAGCATCTTAAAATTTAACAATAAATTCTTAGCAAATGTAAATTAAATAATAATAATACTAGATCAACACATACGAAAACCAAAATCCGTGCGGTAGGCGACCAGGTCGACCGCAACAATAGCCTTGCGGTTCTTTCAACTTAAAATCCAAAGTAAAAGGACTATGAAAAACAAATGATGTCAATGACATCATAATGACCGTCCATCATTTCACGACGCCGTCAAAACTGTCTCAGCGTACGCGCATGCATATTACATGCGTATGTCGGTAATACCTTTTTCACCCAAAGTACTTTTTGCCGCATCTGATAAAATTCGCGCTGATGTGTTGTGCTCACGACAATGAGAAATGAGATATGAAATCAGTCCTCTTTTTAAAATGCGATATAAAGCAGTCTAATTAAGGAAGCATTCAGAATGAACTAAATTACGTAATGATAGTTACCGTGTGCAAAAACCGATTTGAAACTTGATTACTCGGGTTTATTATGCTGTTTACTATAGACCGGCTCGATGAACTATTCAGTTCTGTCCATTAAACCAAAACATTCATTAAATCGGTAGTAATAAGAAAATAAAAGTAAGAAGGGAATGATTGTGATTTGAAATTAAATCGGGAGCTGTCTCATCTCCATGAGTACCTCCATAGAGAGTAACACAATGGTAATCACAGAGAAATGCAGAAGCTTGTATGATTAATTACATATGTGTTGTGTTCGTTGTTTATTTGTAGTGTGTGTGGTGTGATTACCTACAACATAGATGCCAGCGACATACCATTCTCGTATTACGTTCTCGTCCTTTCAACGTATTCTTTTCTCAGCGTATGTTTTGCTATCTAAGTAATAAATGCCACTTAGTAAGCTCGTATCGGATTTTTGTCAAACGTTTCAGGAATTTGCGTAAAACAAATAAAAGGATGGCGTTCCCTTTTTTCAGAGAGTCATGAATTATAATTTGTTTTTGGTATCAGCGAGTAGGTAGGATTTTCTTTTATTATTTCGTTAGGCTCCAATATTTTATGTTACATACATATTATTATCTATCTACTCAGCAGGAATATTGTCCTCTTATTGAAGTTATTGATATTCTCTATATTTTCTTACAAATAGGTACTCTACTTACCTAAACCTGACACAACTTTTAGGAGTCACTGTTGAGTCTTTAAACTCCATTGTATTTAAAATCGTCTAGAGGTTAACACATTTTGCAAATTCACATTTGTAAATGTTTGTATCTGTATTCTTTGACATTGCCAGCGTATACAAGTAAGCAATATAAGATTTTTTCTTTTCAAAAAAAGATGTTTTTGACAAATCACACACACACAACACAAATCATATATTTTCAAAAAAGATAAAAGGCCCATCATAAACAAATAAAATCTTAACGCCATTAGAAACCTCACGTAAGAATGATCGGAATCTTGTTCATTGCGTTCAATTTTCTCTATTTTCTAAAGCGTTGCGTTGTCAAAGTGTCTGTTTGCCGGGAGACATATCTGTCGCGGCAAGAATGCAGATAATGGATGAAAAAGTATAAAATTCCTATCGAGGCATGCCGGCACACCACGCAGCCATGCCGCCCGCAGGACGCAACTGATTGAGTTATAAGCTATAATGGCAATTCCATTCTGTTTTTGCCCTGTTTTTCACTTGAATGCCATGTAGTAAGGCGTCTACTCATATTTAATATACATTAGGCACTGAATGTCGATCTCAGATTTGTGCTTCTTGTCCGCGGTGAACCGGAATGCGTGTCTTGTTTATTTTGATTTGTCACCTTTGATATATTATGGATAGGTATCAACTTTTTGTTATTATATGAATACGTTATTACAGTCAACTGGGAGGCGACCTTTAACGTTTTTGTTCATAATTTACCAGTGTTGACTGGAGTAGTATACTTGATATTTTTATATAGTTAAAGTATTGGTTCCAAAAGGTCAATGAACGATACTCTTTATTATATATCCAATTACTGAAAAAATGGGATATATTTCATGGAAAACTTTACCATTATTTCAAATCTAAGAACTCGATTCTGTGGGCAAGCCTTACGTTCTTTTTTTCCACAACTGAAAACCATAAAGAGTAGGTACTTTTCAGCCATCAGGTTCTACAAAAAGTACTTGAATTCGTACCTGGAAACACGGGGAGAGATCCAGTCATTGTTCAAAGTATTATTATTAGCTCCCCTCTTCAAATTATACAATACATTTGTATAACGCATAAGTCATATAACTTGGTTTTCTACTAGCTTGAAATCAACACTTCATCAACCAATTATGTGAACATAATATCAACCGTAAAATGAACAACGTCGTAAGCAACTGCCAATATTTTATTGGGCTAATTGTGCACATCCAACCATCTGCAATGTTAAAAAGCGAGAGGATGTAGGCACTTACCTGACAAACTACATTTTAACGTTTTACACATCCAAATCTGACTTTAATGATCATGCTCATACAACGAACTCCTAATATCCACATACAAAAAACAATATCAAAGTCGAGACATCCAGTCGCCAGTGGAACTCAAAATGTGTTCGGTTGACCTTATTACCGTGTAATAGAGTTATTTTTCGTTTGTTTTGATGAAAATGTATTATGCAGAGTTCAGTGGCAGGTAAGCACAGCGGGCACAAAGCCGAGTAGCCGCGTCTTATAATCGAGAGTGCCTCCGGTTTGATAGTTAATTAAAGAAGTGAATAACATGCGGCAATGCAAGTCAGCTGCAATCTTCGTCATTGTACGAGCGAGATGTCCTCAGAGCGGATAATACCCTCAGCCCTACATTGTTTAAATACACATCAACTAGCGACAATTATTTCTGTATCTTTTATTTGTGATAAACATTTATTGCCAATCATTAAGGTGTATAAGGAAATTGTGGGACGTGTATCAATTAATATTATACTCAAAGGTAGATATTTCGATGAAGCCGTTAAAATTATTGTTTATGTTGTACCCGCTGAGTTTGTGCAAAAGGTTTACGTTTGTAGTTCTGAGAAGCAAAGGTCAGGGTTATTTAAAGATCTCGGTACGATGACTCGTCATTGATGTTAGAGTGCACAAAATAATCGTGGGGGGTTTGAATCGCTCTAAGATTTACATTGACGCTTTGCACTACGTCGCCGGTGCAGCCTCAGTGACCGCGAGATGGATCTATGTAGAGGACATTACAGTACGATAGGAAATAAGCTCTACAAACCATAAATTCATTCTGACGCGTCAAAGTTACTCACAAGAACTTGACCTCACCGCTCAAACCAGATAAATCACGTAACAAACTGTTATCAAATTATATTTTATGATTATTACTCATATTGAATAATCTTAATCTAAAAACATTTAGGCATTAATCAACTCTACTCGTGCCCGTGAGTGTAAATCAAAATAAAGAATATAAGTAGCAAAATTGTAATCGTAAATTTTCTTTCGTCTATCCATTGTCACTGTGATATTTTGAAAACTAAAAGCAACTTTAGATACGCAAATAGGTAATATTTTGAGGCAATAAAACCGTTATCGGAGAAGTTATCGCTGCGCAACGGAGCGCATTTTGCACGCTTCTAATGAACGCCTTATGAAACAGGCAATTTATCACATGTGGCCTTATCACAGAATGCACTGATAAATTTTATATGAGAAGAAACTTAAATAAACAATAGCTATTATTCCTAACTACCTACACGTGCACAGGGCACTCCATCAACACGAAATATTCCAGTGGAGTCTTAGAGAGCTATTTGATTTCCAAATTCTTGTGTCCCTTTAAACAATTGTTCAGTTTTACTTAAGGTAGGCAGTACGTGACTTGTTATTTTGTACCGTTTCACACAAACTCTCATTACTATTCGAAAAAGTTGATATTTCAAAAGGACCGTCTTCGACGGCGCCTTGTATCGACCGTCTGACCATGAATAAATCAATGAAAACAAATAGTATTCGGCTACTAGTGTTCCTAAAAGCTTTTTTCAATGAGGTATGATCTGCTATTGTCTCAACTCCCGTTTAGTTACAGAGCCTCAAGTATGTTAATTTATTCAGAGCCAGATAATAGGTAGAGCATATTTTCCTGCCAAGATCCAATGTGCTGTACATATAGATAGGTTTAAGGCGTAATTTGGTAGACACCGAAACTAATTTATTTAACAAAGGACGGTCCGACCGATAGAGCACTTTTTATGTGTATACAAATATATTATTACGTCCAAACATATACACACTCTTAAGTGTCTATATTTGTATATTTGGTCGTAGCACGCTGTGATATTTTCTTGTACATCATATACCATTCTTTATCTACTTGAAATAGGTCCTGGGTTCAGTTCCTAGGGCGGGGAAAAAGGTGTTATTGCGTTTTACCTCAGTAACAGCATGGAGTTTGGAAGTTGGTTATGAGACACCCTCCTATCTCAGAAAGCACGTAAAGCAGTTGGTCTTGCGTCTGGTCTCTGCCCCATTGTGTTGGATTGTACCTGAAAAAAACTGCACTTGTGTTTGCGCACACAACTTGTACACAATAATATCTCCTACTTAATTAATCCCATTATGATAAGCCGCCGTAACCGAAATCGGTTTAGATATCATTACTATTACTTGAAATATCTTTTCACGTCTATTTAATATCATATCTTTGTTGATTACTTAGAAGGAAAATATTTTTACCATTTTACGAAAAATACTCTCTTGTTGTGGAATATTGCATTTCGTAGCAATAATGTAGAGGTTTTTCGGCTATAAATATGTACTCCCACTCATACGATGTGTATATCGAAATCTATTTTTGTCGTAATACATAGTAACTTTTTAATCTTACTTACTGATACTATAGGTATATCTATACAAATAAATAAAATTGAAGTGTCTGTTTGTAATTTCAAATTAACAGGTTTTCACAAAATGCATATGAAAATATTTACGGTACTAAAACCAAAAAATCTATTTTTAAAATTTTTGTCTGTCTATCTGTCTGTTTGTTCCGGCTAACTTCTGAAACGGCTGGACCAATTTTGACAGGACTTTTACTCGCAGATAGCTAATGTTAGGCTACTTTTATTTTACAAATTTTAATTTAAAAATAGAGGGTTAAGCAAAAACAAAATTGAAACCAATGAAATAGTGAACGCGAACGAAGTCGCGGGTGACCGCCAGTCATATTAATAAAACTAACTTATTCCCGAAACTTCGTCCATGTGAATGTCTTTTTTCTGCGGAGTTTAATGTTTTGCGCGGAGCTCTAACTGTTTTCCTAAAATAAGAACCTAAGTTACTCTTTAAAACATCAGCTATCTGCCAAATAAAGTCCCTTCAAAATCGGTGTACCCGTTTTGGAGATTAGCCGGAACAAACAACGGGCAGATAGGCAAACAAAAATATAAAAAATGTTGTTTGTTAATATTAATAAGTCAACATTCAGTAAATCATCACAATCATCAATCACGCATTTTGTAAAAAAAACTTTTATTATGTCATTACAATATTGTATCATTTATTGTAACACATCTAATGAATCTTTAATAAAAGACGTGACCAAAATAATTCTAAGAAACGTAACAATTAAATACGACCGGAAATTAGAAATTCCTGAGACGGATGACGTAAAAAAACGTTATCGTTTTTATGACAAATAATGTCACGAGAAGTGAGGAACATTCCTGAGACGATTGTTGACACAATTATATCTTTAATGGCTTACTTTTATAACGACGACGCTGTCAAAGTCACTGTAATGTCAGATTAGGAGATAAAAGTTTGAAATGTCAGGACTATAACTTATAACAATGTAAAATTTTGTATCTGTGGCGAGCGAATACTTGAGGTTGGATTGTCATTTTAAGTCATGAAATTTTCTCAATCTGCTTAAGAAAAATTATACTTAAAAGTGAAGACAATGTTTGTATTTTAAAATCTAATATCAACAATGGCAAAGGCCGCTTCTCATGCAGAGAAGGCACGAGCATTGATCACCACATTTGCTCAAGACAGATCGGCGATTTCACACTTATATTTTAATTATAACTCCGTTCCACCCGCGCTCAAGAGAAGTCAGCAATTTTCGAAGTGACGACTCAGGGCCGATGCCTGCCGGGGCTGCGGGTTGTTCGTAAGAGATACCGCGCAAATGGAACGCAAAGGGCACCAGAACATCGTTTATCTTGGACATCACTGCAATCGGTGAAGAAAAACATAATTTTTCTTCACCGATTACAGTGATGTCCAAAATAAACTTTGAAAATACATAATTATGAATTTAAAAAGTCACATTGGTACTTGACCGGGGTCGAACTCACAACCTCATGTACGAGAAGCTGGCGCCTTAATAATAAGATAATTAGACTAATAAATACATAACTATATTTGTAAATGTAATTGTTCTTTCAAGTTACAATACAAAATTCTATAAAAATAGTATAAACATTAATACAATTAGGTAAAGAAATAAAATTAAACTTGCTCAACAATAAAAATAAGCAAATACTTACTTTGCAGTAAAACCATAATGATTATAATTGGCTCACTCGTTGCTTGTTATAGAAAATGAGAAAACTACGTACCTAAATAATGGTGCGTAGGAAGGAATCTTGCGAACAACGCAAAACAAATTATATTTGCTTTCTTATCTATTGCATAACACATGTTACAGTCACAATATTTATGATGGGTCAGTACTTTGTCACTATATTATGTACCATGACTACTTTACTTATGTCCATATTTGTCTTAGGGCTTATTTTTCAATAGTCAGATAACTTTTATCTAACAATCAAATATGGCGGTTTGACATATTTTTCATACAAAAGCTGTCAAAATGTCATATTTATTCTTCAAAGAAAACTTATCTGTCGATTGGAAAATCAGGCCTTAGGAACATAAATAAAATCTGAATGATAATACTATTAATCTCAGCGACAATCTATGTAAAAAATGTAGATAAATTGGAGGCATTTTTAACACATTTGGACTGAGAATAAGTTGTGATCGTTCCTAAAAGTTAGTAGAATTCCCTCCTTGACACGTTAGAGCAGATAACTTGCAATTTTTTTGCGTAGTTTTTTCTAGCAATACCAAAGACGTTTAATTAGCTGAATGTGTGCGCGAAGCGGATATATTGCAAATGAATATATATATATAAAAATCTGACACCAAGGGCGAATGTCATCCCATCCGAAAAAAAAAGCAGCATCATACAGGCAAACGTCGAGGACGATGGTACATCACGTTTTCTCACCAATATGTTGTCACTTTTTGTTGACCGAATTACTCGCAGTTACCTCTACGTTATTTTACTTTTTGCTTATTTTTGTAAAAATAAGTTTAGCACCTACGGTAGTGAAGTTGACAGCATCGGCGTCAGCGTTTACGTGGCGGCTACGATTATCGTCGCAACGCTACGATACGCAACCGCTACGCCGCAGCTTCGTGGCGTTCCTTCTCGTCTGGGTATATTTTACTATACAGTGCTACGTAGCTTATTGGACGTGCTACGCAACGGCTTGTCGTCGTTTAGGATTTGCTACAAACCTTTTACTATATGCTACACAGCTACTACACGATATTTATATCTATGTATGTACAAGCCCTGCTCGAAAACGCTTCTATGAGTTAGTAATTATATCTTCAAGCTGCTACACAACGACTTCACGGCGTTTATGATCGGCTACACAGCGGCTACGTGGCGTTTACAATGTACGAATCTACTACAACGCTTTGGTTACATTTATATAATGGCGTTTAAAGCCATAAATGCTCCGGTTACGAAATGGCTACGTGGGTTTTTCTCATGACTACGGAGTTTATCACGCTGGAATCGCTTAGTGACCAGACATTTTAATGAATTCAATGAGCTTATTTTCTGTTTAATTGTACAAAGCGCTGCATTTCGCAAGGATTATTGTATTTGAAATTTTACACATAAATGTTTAAAATATTTTTTCTCTTTATCATCATATTATCCAAACGACATCTACAGCTGGACATAGGCCTCCCTTAAAGATAGCCACAATAACCGGTCCTATACTGACCGCATCCAGCGATTTTCCGGAAAGCTCTATATAAGCAATCTATAAAATATTAACGTTGAAACTTATTGGTTTCCACAAAGTACACTTATTAGTTAAGATATGAATAGAAACAGTTATTACTAAAGTATTATTCACGTCAGGACAATCGGATCAGAATAATAGCAAAAAGTTCTGTTATCACTAATTTCCCTAGTGTAATATTTGCTCAATATAAACGCTTATTGTATTGTCGGGCGTCCAGCTCCGTTCATTATACTTTAGTAGAGTAGTTAGTAAAAGTTTCACTTAACGATGTTTCCGACTTTATCCTAGTCTGCTACTTGACCCCATTACTAATAAACTGTTGATTAAAACTACATCTAAGCAGCACTCTTTATGCCAACTGTTAGTTTGAAGAGTATTGCCTAACCAAACACTGACTACCTAATCTCTGCCTATCCTGGACTTTACTGAATTGACTTTTTAAACCGACTTTTTTTTATTTATCGATACAGAGATGTTACAAATAAATGTTATTTTTTTTGCTTTCGTATTCTAGATAATTAGGTAAAAAAAAATGGATAGTGACCAAATATGTACATAAATGTTTGTACTGTTTAAGTACTTAATCTACTTCATGAATCAGTTTCAAGGGGATGCTCACCTCTGTGTAACATATACGTTAAGTTGTTACGTAGATATACGTATCTTCCAACCAACATCAATTAAGATAGTTTGTATTTTATGTTTCTATTAATTATTTCCCCCATTACGTTTCCTTAATACACAAAAAAAGAAACAAATCTCATCTACAACTGGCATAATAAAGTCTATAGAACCTGACATACTTTTAAGAGAATGATAAATTAGACTAGTAATTCACCATTCTCTCAAAACTAAGTCAGCTTATGAATGAACTTGTGCAATTCGATCATCGAAACCTGCGCTGTGCATAAAGGAAAAATGAAATCCAATTAAAGTCGAAGCTTTGGCTGTCGTCAGCCCTTCGAGATTAACTGAACAGTCTGGCAGTAACTGCTTTCACATTGCAGCTATTGACTTCAAAAACAAACTTCAATAGCCTTTATTAAAAAAGTTAGAACTATTTTACAAAATACGTTTTGTATATTATGTATTAGACATCGATAATGACTTTGTTTTGGTTTCCAGTATAGACTTTCCCCAGCCCATTCCAGAATTACTTAAATAATTTATTATTCATCATCACTTGAGATATACAGGAATACAATAAATTCACGTGTAATATAAGTAAATTCTTGTATGTGTAATATACTGAAAATGTATTTTCTTTAAAACAAACGTATCTATAGATAACAACTAAATACGACTCTCTCAGTAGACTGGTTTTTATTGCCATATGCAAAATCTGAATGTTATGTTACGAACATTTGCAAAGTAATAAATGATGAATCATCCGACAACGTACCAAGACGTCCAACTACGTAGATGAAAAAAGAAGTAGGTACTTATAGCTCATCTCAAAAGTACTTACATGGGTAAAAAGAAAGTTTATTTTCCAGTACGTCTTTTGTTGTGTAATATAAAGACCATTTTTCCAGATCAACTGTGTAGGTAACAAAACGCACTACATGCCAACAAAAACCAAACGTTTACGTCGTAGTCATCATAAAAAATAATTTGCTTAATTGCAGCCTCCAAGACTGTTGTGAACAACAAATAATTGGTTCCCAAGAGAGCTGCCTATTATCACCAAACACTTAAATCTAAAATTCTGTTACTGTGAGAAATATCTGCTTCAGTTAAGATTAAAAATTTGGGAAAAAACTTTGAGGAAATGAGTCAGGAGTGGAATGAGGGTCGGTAACGAGATCGACTCGCTTCAGTAATCATAGTGGGGCTTCCGGTGAGGGAAATGGACATCGCCGGGACTACACCTGCTGTGGCCATACCTAATGAGTACCTCACAGAGGTTAACCAACTTGGCAGAGGAATGATATCATTTTTACAAGGAAATGTGTGGGAAGAGTTCTTGGAAATTCGTATTTGGGTTCCTTAATTGTTAATTAGTTTGATATCATATAGCATATTAGGACGGAATAGACTTAAACTTCTTAGTAATTCTGGCAGGTAGAACCCCTAATAAAATCTGAAACCTAATAAAATATTAACCACGTTATGTAAGTTACGACAAAAATATACACATACCATGCAATCAACTCGCCAAACTTAATGATGACTAATGATTGCACGAACTAATCAAAACGAGGAAGCTAATAAAACGAAACAGGACACCTACCCAGGAACGCGCACCAAAAAACATCGGATCGGACATTTTTTATTTTCGTTTCCACATCCCAAAAAGAACGATTAAAAAAATTCGGCGCTAAAAAGAATAACACCGTGAGTCTATTACTCGTATAGCATGTCATCGACGGTTCATTAAAATGCGATGACTTAACACAAACACCATAGTGGACTTCATTGATAGCCTCTGACGTAGGTTGGACTGCATAAAAACTCCATCAGACTGCCACACAAACATAACCCTTAACGCAATGCTATAAGAGTGATAATTTTCCTTTGGAGCAAGAATTCACTGGTTCGTTTTGGAATGAGAGATCGTTTACAATAGCATTTCATTCCGTGGAATCCATTGATAAGTCTGATGCTACCAGTGTTACAAGACGGTTATCTCACGAGCGACAGCAGAATAGTGTCGGTAGACCCTCACAAGAACCAAAACATTGTACAAAAATGAAAGTCTCATTTTTTATAATAGTATTGATGAAATAGGCATATAATTTAGTGAGAACTTAATTATATGCCTATTTCACTAATAGTACCAAATTATCGATGTGTAATTTATGTAAGCTTAAATAAATTATTTCAAGCGTAGACTCTTAACGTCAAATGTCACCAAGAACATGTTTTCTAGCTGAGAGGAACTTAGAAATTAAAGCAACAAGTTGAAATGAAAAATAAAAACGTAATCGTGTAATAATGAAAGCGCAATAAAACGTACTGACAGGTTTATTTCTCCATTGGCAGTTTTATTTACACGCGTTTGTAACAGGAATAAATACAAATTAATACAAAAAGAGACAGTATCTTGTTGTGGTAACAAAATCTCATGTACCTGGCTGATTCATTCAGAGTAATTGAAGCGGAAAATGTAAAAAGAGCACTGTATACCTTCCTAACGCTATAAAGAATTTTCTTAACTCTAAAAAAGAAAGCTAGATAAACTATTTACTTTCCAAAACCGTGAGAAAACGTTCTCCTCTGAACTTTCAGTGAGTACTTAGATTAGAAGCAAAAATAAACAGTAAAACGAAACATTACAGTTACAAATTATTGTGCCGTGAAAATTACAAATTCAATGCAAAATTGAATGCTTTGAAGGCACTTTGTGAAGCCGATTCTGTTTGGAATAAATTAATTATGGCAATTTAAGTCGATTTTCCATCGTTACCAGCGGCCGACACCGTTCAAATTACAATTTTGTAGTGCGGTCGCTTGATATTGTTTAGCTCACAGCAAATGTTTTACTATGGAAATCCGGGAGTTTATTTAATAGTCCGAAAATCTTATTTAGGAACATAGAAAATACTCTGTTACACACTTAGAAAAAACCCCGAAAGACGCCCGGGGTTTGAAAGTTGGTGGTGGGACACCCCTGTGCTTTGGAAAGCAGGTAAAGCCATTGATCCTGCGCTTGATCTCTCCCCGGTTGCGTTATATTGCCGTCCCATCGAACTTTGAGGCTAAGAAAAGTGGGAGTACACTTGTACTTGTACACACACTTGGGCATTATAATATCTCCTGCGTATTGGGCTAGCTTTCATAAAAATAGGCCACGATGGATAAAATTATTTTGGGAGAATACTACACACTCAGAACAAGTACAGACAAAATTAATATGTACGTCGAAGTTAGAGCTGTATCTACAATGGGCTCATCGCCAAAATTACTGTCTACCAGACAGCCTTCGGAATGACAAGACTTGTTTAAAGAATAGACTTAGGGACTTTAATACAAACAGTCCCTTCAATTCGTTTACCTACAAACAAGCCAGGTCTATTAATACCTATTCCAATTAACGTAAAAGCATTATTCCGAAGGCTTGTTGATCACAAACAAAAGGTCTATCTATAGAGCGCATTCAATTCAGTGAAAAGCTCGACAGGGTTTTCTATTTGCGTTTAAAATAGATCGAGGACGGAAGCTGACCGTGCATGGAAAAATAGGCTTAGTGAGATTTCCACCCTTTTCACAACTACCTAAGTGGTTATGAATCCCATTCAAAGTGGAGAGTTTACATTGACTGAGTGCTCTTTATTTCTACTGATTTATGAAACTATCAAAAACAATGATATGAAATATGAGTAAGAAATCTGCATAGAATATTACAGAGTGCCATCATATCATCACGCCTGTATTCCCCGAAGGGTTAGGCAGAGGTGTACCAGTGTACGCCCACAGTTCACCGGTAAGTTAAGGTCCCATGTAATAGGGGGCGAGCCTATTGCCATTAACCGGCACAAGTCCTGCTACTGAGAATTTCATAGAAAAACCCAATAACACTTTTTGCTCGACCCGGGAATCGCACCCAAGACCGCTAGCGTAGCAATCGAGCTTAGGACCACTAGGCTAACGAGACCGTCAGTATTACAGAGTACTAGAAAAAGGCATTTAATCATCTAGCTTTATGTATCCCTACTGGACTCTTATAAAGAAATTTCAATGGTAGCCATGAGCTGAGCCAGGTTTGCGGGTTGTTCGTAAGAGATACCGCGCCCGCGGAACGCAAAGGACACAAGAAGGAACATGGATGGGTTTTAGTCAGTAAAAGTCTCATACTCCCTCCAGCCTCGCCCAGGGCGGGGGAAGTCATTTGATGGTTACTCATCCTTAAAAAAAAGTTGTCATGACCTATAATAGCGATATATATATATTTTTTTTTAAAACGTTGCCCCACACTAGGAATTTCTCCTGTATCGTGGGTGCGTTTACAAACATACATACTCACGTACACAAACAGCTAACATATGAAAAGATATAATAGTAATAATTTCATAATAACATAGATAAATAACTGCCTCGGTTGCCTAGTGGTCCTAAGCGCGACTGCTACGCTAGAGGTCTTGGGTTCGATTCCCAGATCGAGCAAAAAGTGTTATTGGGTTTTTCTATGAAATTCTCAGTAGCAGCTCGGAGTTAGGATTTGTGCCCGGTTAATGGCAATAGGCTCGCCCCCTATTACATGGGACCTAAACATACCGGCGAACTGTGGGTGTACATTGTTACACCTCTGCCTAACCCTTCGGGGAATACAGGCGTGATGGTATGTTAACATAGATAAATAATAAAAAAAAAAAAAACATATATAAATATAATAATTGGCACGCTAGATGAATGAATGATTGGCAGAATATAAAGTTTTAGTTTGTAACATCTTACCTTTGTAAACAATGTATTTTCTCGCAAACAAACTAAATATACAAATAAACATAAATAAGTTTGTTGTTTGTTGTGCTGGAACCTCTCCCTCTTCTCTGTTTTAATTGCAAATCATTTTTCTCTTTTTATTAGTTACTAACTTCTGCTCGCAACATTGACCGCGCGAGTGTTTTCACCTGCATTGAATTACGTCTTTGGTTACTGCTCCGCTCCCGTGGGTCATAGCGTGATGTTATATAGCCTATACTATTCCTAATGAATTTTGCTACCATATACTAAAGAAATTTCGGCAATCCGACTGATAGTTCCAGAGATTAGCGCGTTTAAACAAACAAATAAAAAAAAAATTATCTTTATGATATTAGCAAATATAGATATCAGATACTGCCTCGTTAGCCTAGTGGTCCTAAGCGCGACTGCTGCGCTAGAGATCTTGGGTTCGATTCCCAGATCGACCAAACGTGGTATTGGGTTTTTCTATGAAATTCTCAGTAGCAGCTCGTAGTTACAATTTATGCCCGGCAAAATGGAATGGCAATAGGCTCGCCCCCTATTAAATGGGACCTAAACATATCGACGAACTATGGGTATACATTGGTACACCTCTGCTTAACCCTACGGGGAATACAGGCGTGATGGTTTGGTGTAGCTACAATGCAAAAAAAGCTAACGCTGTAGATAAGCCAATGTTACCTAGCACAGAAAACTCAGACACGTAACATGATTTCCGTTTTGTAACGGATACTGAAACTATTGTTGCGATAACTAGTTTTCCCTGTTTATTCTGTGTGACCTTTTTCTGTTAGTATAGCACTGATAATTATGACTATTGTATTTCTAACTTTTATGCAATGTTCTTTTAGTAATATGATCGTGACTCTAAATTCACAGATTTGAAAAAAATTTAGGACTTTACTTAGGACCAATTTTTGAACGGTAGTTATCTCTATCTCTGTTTTTGTGTAGAAAATACGTCAAACTGTAAAATTGACACTATCATCATGCCGTTTATTCTTTAAAGAAAACTTATTTAAGTATTTAAAAATCCACCCTTAATAAAGTTAATAAATAAAGAATAATTAATTAAGTTACAATAAATTATTTTTCTTTTTTCTTTTTTAAAATAAATAAATAAATTAGTAATAACTCAATTGAAACCACGTTTGATACAAATACACTCCGGGATTCTTAAATTAAGTCGAAATGCATTTCCATGGGTAGGTATGTAGAAATCTAAAACATAAAATAATGATGAGCCAAGGTATTTTCTTTTTCAATTTTGAAGCTGACTTACTGGCCATAATTTGAGTGTCATCATTGTTCTAAATTTAAATTCACGCTAATTTGAAAAGCTGCAAGTTACCATTACAAAAAAAAAATACAGGGTGACCCGATTTAGGAGTCCGTAAGTGTAATTTGCTAAACCAACATCATACGTATAGTTGCCCGATCGGCAATCACCTACTGAAGTAAAACATCGACCCACTTTTTTGACAGCTGACGTTTACGACTTGTGCGAAATGATAAAGTCATTTAAAGTTTTCCTCTACACTCGTAGAAGTTAGCAGCAGATTTCAAGTTTTCCTTTCCCTGTATTTTCTCTGGACCTACTTATATAGTAATCAACTAGATAAGTAGTGAAATTGTATGCTTCTTTGCGTATATATGAGAGTTTATGTATTTGTAATCGCGCCTACAATACAGAAGAAATTCTTAGCGTAGAGCAACGAGCAACAATTTCAAAAAGAAAAGAATTTTCTCACAACCCTTTTTATACCCTTTCTCTAAGAGAAGAGCTTTAATTGCCTTGCAGTGCGATATTCTTTATTCGCTTGGTATAAAGCACTCGGAAAAAAAATAAAGAGATTAGGTAACCGATGATTTAGCAATAAAACACCTTTTTTTTCTAATTATACAATTCAACTCCATTTCAAATTTATTGAAGATCATAGGTAGCGCCATCTGTTGGCACAATTGAAACTTAGCTTAAAAATCCTTCGTAAAGATAATCTACAATTTTTTCATTAAAGATTTTGGTAATTATTTCCTTTGTTTTTTGTTTGGAAATAGAAAAATAAAGTCGAATGAACATGAACATTTTTTTTAATTTTTTTTTTATTTATTCGTATAGTTGTTTTGCCTAACAGCTTATGGGTATAATACCTGAAACAATTAATATTTTGTTCGCAAGTTAGGCATATTCTAATTGAAACTTCTAAAATATTTCTTTTTTAATTTGACAAATATTCATCACTGATAATCCAACTGAAAATATATTTTCACACTCCAATATTCAATACCGTAATAAAAAACCGCTCAAATGCCGAACATAGTTTATTAGAAGAGGACAAGTATATTTCTGTCACTCTACTCTGAATGGGCAGAACTCGGCCCCCTCCATCGGCGCAAGCGCCTGTTTTGGTACCACACTCGGGTGACAAACATTTCCACCTGATTTGAAAACTGAATAAATATTGTGTTAACACAACGTCAAAATAGTTACAATAGTTATAAAGTGCTCGGTATCATTTCATTTCACGTGTGTTTTTTTCTTATATTATTCCTCAATTAATTGATTAGTAGAGACGTCATACAAGTCTAGTATAAACTTTTTCCCATCACATTCATGACAGTTTTGAAGTGCATATTTTTCCTGAAAACCATCGTCCCCCACCGCATGGCTCCTCTACAGCCTCACACTGGTGTAGTGGGAGTGTACCATGCACTCACCAACACAGCGACAGGAGCCCTCAACACAGCCTCCTCGCGGCACGCACACCACCACGCCGACCCGTGTCCGTACGAACACAGGCACTCTCAGTTCTCTACACAACCTCCTCTACTGCACTCACGCGCAGTAAAAAAAGATAACGCGATCTATCGATCTTTTTCCAAATCCAAAAAACAACGTCGCCCGACAGCCTTCATGAATATAGTTTGGTACAACTGACGTCTAACATCGAACGCGTCGCTGCATCCCAGACATTTATTCCGATCACAATATTTATGACATCGTAATTAATTAAACATGTCGTTTTAATTATGTAAATACAAATGGGTGATAATCAATTTAAATTATGTGTTTTGATCTCGTTCGCTTAATTTAATGTAAACAGATATTTATCATTATTCGTGGCGTTTTTACGGTGTTAATGTTTAAATGATATAAAGCTCAGCGCGATGTTTGTTGTTAAAGCTAGCTGATACTAGTGTGGCGGTAACATGTTTGAACTTATACAGTGATAACAAACTTTGTGTTCGCGTTTGTCAATGGAACATACTGAATCTCATACCATTATGGAAAGACACCAAAATGGTATGGATGTGTGGGTAGGTAAGGGTACATTAGTTTTTATTTATTTTTTATTAACAACATTTTCTTTTACTTTAACATAACATTTTTAATCATTTGACTGTCCTCGATATTGATAAAGTTTAAATTAAAATTGTATAATCTAACTTTTCAACCTTCATCAAAATCTAACTCGAAAACTATTTCATGTGTCAAGTTGACGAGCCGAATGTCGCAGCGGCGGAGTTTGCTTTAGGTTCGTGAGTACAATACACACATAAAAATATGTTTTCATTTTTATTTATATAAAAAAAACTTTATGTTAAATTTAACAAACGATGAAGGAACATATTGTCAGGAAACCTTGACTTATGATTAATATAAGACTGAAATCCCCAATCCGCCTTGAGCCAGCGTGGTGATCAATGCTCGTGCCTTCTCTGTATGAGAAGAGGCCTTTGCCTTGCAGTGGAACAATAATAGGCTGGTATTATTATTAAAACTAAACTTAAATTTTGACTTATATTTGACGTAAACTTGTAATATAAATCTTATAAGACAAATTAATCTTGATCAATGATATGAAACAGTTTGTTTTCCAATAAGCCTATTTAAACTTTTATTCCCTTATACAAGATACAATTTACTAATCTGCATGAAACCCGTCGGAGCAAGCACTAACAGGAGCCATGAAAACAGAAAAAGCTGCCAAAGCAAAATATAGATATCATATGCATACATAGATAACATCGTGTTCTTTTCTCAAAACCATCCATCTTAATAGGGCAAGGGCGCGTCAACCAATTGGGTGGCTTGTTCATCAACGGTCGTCCGCTGCCGAACCACATCCGCCTGAAGATCGTGGAGATGGCGGCGGCGGGAGTGAGGCCCTGCGTCATCTCGCGCCAGCTGCGCGTCTCGCACGGCTGCGTCTCCAAGATACTCAACAGATACCAGGTGAGTGACAACTTACAACAAACATCCAAAAAACCAACCATTGTATTCCATTTATTTCATATATTTCAGGTTTCAAAATAAGTTGTGTAAGAACTCTCAATAGTATTGTTCTTAATTGGCGCATAAAGTACCTATTTGAAAATAACGTCGGATGTTAAACCTTAGCTATTCAGTTTGTACCGTAATAAAAAATATACGAAAGCCCGCTTGCGCCAGCCATCAGAGTCATCTTTAAACTCCGGGCTACACGGACCAACTATGTATGACATTTTATAATTTAGCCTCGTGTTTGCAACTAAGAGTCTAAGTTAAGTTTTTGGCGCAAGTGAGCCTAAAGCAGTTAGTTAACTATGATTAAGAATTTCTACTACAACTAAATTTTTAAATAAATTTTTGTATATCTTTTAACCTATTCATATATAATACCAATATGTTTCGTTTCACTAAAAATCTACTTCCGATACCTCAAGTGTTGTTGTATTCAGTCTACAAATAAAGTAATACGCTTGCAGCATCATAATAAACTAAGAAGTCGGCGCAAGAATATACATAAAACACATCGAAACAATAACTTACGATTGTGTCCGAAACACAACGTCCCCCATTTTATAGACATAAGAGTATTAAATGAATGGTGGTCGAGTCGCCGCCTACGCATATCGACTGGTCAGCCGGCAAACAATCGCCATTGATCTGCTGCGCAGCCGAGCCTGAAGGTTCGTTTTCACCACCGCTCCTATAGGCGCTATAGTACACCGTCATAATAGCGATTGTTTCGCCCAGGAAGCGTTTCGCCACGCTCCGCGAGTATAGGGAACGACCTCAGCTACCTACTACCTGCTTGCATACATCTAAAACAAAGTACCCCCATTTATACATTATTGAAACGTGTAATTTTATTTATGTTTATACAAATATAATGCCTATTCGATACCAATCCCTATTCAGAATCTGTTGGGCAAATAAAATATTGTGTGAACATTTACATCAACAAATAAAAACACAAATCTTGCGACGTTTTTGTTGAGTAAATATGCTCTATTGCTGCCAGCAATAGAGTTTATACTTTATAATTAATTTTGTATTTAATGTGCTTATCGAATTTTTACAGAAATCAATTTATTTAAATAACCTTTTTAGTTTACGAAGGCTCTTGCGATGTTGCCAAACCGCTAGAGTTTGGGCTATTTCAATAAACACCTATTTAAATATGAAAGAGAGTTGTGCTTCTATTGATATTAAAATGTTAATTGTTGAATACGTACAAAAAAATCATCTCCAATACAGAATGAAAAAAGAATTTCCAAATGAACCTAAAAAGTCTTTTCTATAAAATTCAACATACCTATAATAAAACAACGATCACTTTCGCCTAGGAGACGGGCTCCATAAGACCAGGCGTGATTGGCGGGTCGAAGCCAAGAGTCGCCACGCCAGAGGTTGAAGCCAGGATTGAGGAGCTCAAGAGACAGAACCCTGGAATCTTTTCATGGGAAATAAGGGAAAAACTAATTAAGGTACAGCAATATTTTATAATTGAACTATCTCTCAGCCATTTTCTGTTTTATTTTACAGTTACGGTTAAAAACGCAGTTTTAATACCTTCGAGGTTACCAGCTATAAATTCAATATTGAAATTAAGCTCCAATACATTCCCGATGGTTGGAGTGAATTCTATGGAAAAATAAGCTGGTGTAGGCGGTATTCATTTTAAAATGGAAATATCAATATATTTTCCCACTCAAAGGCTTAACGAACTATTTATACTTTGTTGCATGCGCTACATGAGTTTTCAGTTTTATTATAGATTTCCGAGAATCATTCGACATAACATTCTGTAGCTTACCTGTGCATTTATAACTTTGATTATAAATTATTATCTACTTCATTCTTTGTCGTAGGTATATTGACGTAGAATCTCCATCCATTTATAACTAAATTATACTGATATCTGTGATGGCCCAAGGAGTCCCAGATTAAGGCGCCCCCGCCTCTCATGCAAGAGGTTGTAGGTTCAATACTGGTCAACAACCAATATGACGTTTTCACTTCTTATGTACTTTCTAAGTTTATCTAGGACATCACTGACATCAGTGAAGGGAAACCTGAACTTATAATTAATATTGATTTTTTATAAAGCTTGACATCGCCAATCCGTCTTAAATCGATTCTCAATATGAGAAGAGGCTTTTGCCGTGCAGTGTACAATATAACAATAACTTTCAGGTCGAACGAGAGCACAACTAAAAAGCAAAAATTTAAGTCCATGACCGATAAAGAACCACAATCTGGCTATAAATATACCTTTGTTTTATCCCAAACACGCATGGACCCAATACGTTAAACTGATAATAAGGCAGTGAGAGACAAACGCATTCGGTTACAGGAGGGCGTGTCGGACCCACCCAGCATCTCGTCCATCTCCCGGCTGCTGCGCGGCGGAGCAAGGGACCCGGACGGAAAGAAGGATTACAGCATCGACGGAATACTTGGAGGTATGTTTGTTATGGAATATTAAGTGTCATATAAAAGAAAAATAGGGCTTAAAAGATTGCTTACTGTTCACCCTTCAAACGAATATACTTTAAAAGCTTTAAATAAAGTACCCATAATGTTTGTCAAAGGTTGGCCGCCAACAATAACACAAACTTGTCCGTAACGCTCATTAGCACAGCTTAAAATCCATTTTACTTCCGATAATATAAAATGTTTTCGGACCAACAATCATTGCACAACTTCCCATTGGCCACAAAAGGTAACTCTGCGACTTTTAATGCCGCAACCTGTCAAAGCTTTCTCACGAGTTGAGTTCAAAAAATCAATTTCCGCACACAAATCTTACGTCGTCATTGTTGCCATTTGAAATATTGAAGTTTGTTCTCGACGCTTCAAAGGGCGGCGTTTTGCGAATGAGCCGAATGGGTGAAAAAGGTGACCGACAAAGTGTACCGCGGTCGCCTGCCGCGCGTCTCGATAGTGCTGAAATACGAACAATCTACGTAACATGTTTTGGTTATAGTGTCATTGTTGTATTATTTTGTCGCCAATTTTTAATTGTCCTTTGAATGTGCCGTACGTACCTGTTGCGTTTGGGGCTCCCCAAAGAAGAGCCGCTCACCTCGATAGTCTACAACGTTTTTTTAACAGAATCTGTTTCCGCAACAGCCTTTATTTTTATTGCATACTAGATTCTGCCCGCGATTTCGTCCGCGCACTTGGCAATAGTGTGTCTTTGTATCAGTAAAATATTTTTTCTACTCTCAGAGATTGGGTTTAGTTTTAACTTTATTAGTCACTAGCGACCTACCCGCGACTTCGTCCTCGTAGCTTATTTCACCCGCGTTAAGCTGCTTCACCCCCGTGGGCCGTAGCATGATGGTATATAGCCTATGTTACTCAGAAACAAAGTAGCTATCTGTTGGTGAAAAAATTGTTAAAATCGGTCAAGTAATTTCGGAGCCTATTCGTTACAAACAAAAAACAAACGAAGAAAATGTTTCCTCTTTAGAATATTATAGTGTAGAAATATTATTTTGAATACTTATGAAATATAAAGTACAGCGATCCAGGGATGCTAGTAAATATTTTCGTCGATATGATTTGTTTTCAACACTGCCAGTGTTTGGTCATCCCTAATAAAATTCCGCAGATTATTGCATAACTTTGTTCCGTCGTACGCTTTAGTATTTTTTCCTTAGTTAATTCTATGTCTTCACCGTACCTCTTACAAATAAAAAAAAAACAAACATACTTTGCCTCTTTAAGCAGAATAATTCATCAACACATTGCATTGCAAGTTACCTGAAAGATCATTAATTTCAGTCACGTAGGTGTATCAACATAATGTGCATCCACTTTCAGTTTATTGAACGATTTGAATCACTTAATTCTGTTTACAATTTGGAATAAATTGGGTAGACTGACGATTGAGGAAATAGACGAGACATACGGTTAGTTGCGGATACAGTAACAATTATAGAACTAAATAGAACCAGTTCCTGAAAGAAGTTCAAAGAAAAAATGTAGAACGATGACACGTGTGTGGGTATTACATTTCCGATAGATAATAATTATACAGTTTCCTTGAAACCTACAGAGTATTAAGTACAGATTGTATGCTATTTTTATGTCACTTGCCACGTGTATACTACCCACTTTTTATTTTTCACAAAGAATCATAAAACCATGGATTAATAATTATTGAATTAGTAAATGAATTGAATGATTTTGCAAAATATATCCTATATATAAAATTCTCGTATCACATAGTTACCATACTCCTCCAAAACGGCTTGACCGATTTTTATGAAATTTTATATGTATATTTGGTAGTTCTGAGAATCGGTCGTAACAATGCAACGTTTGCAATACAACGTTTGCCGGGTCAGCTACTTTTTATCCATTAATGATTACCGATGATATGACGGCTTCTGACACAGTGGGCGATTGTCTGCTGCGCTGCGTGTTACAAGATCGAGTCTAGTTATTAGTGTATGTAAGTTTATAAGTTTTTAATTACGCATCCGCAATATAGAAGAAACGGCTAAAGTTAAAAACAAAATGCTCACCTACAAAGCAACAAAGATTGTTAAACAAGAAATATTTTCTTAAAAACTAAGTGAATTTATAAGACCACAATTTTTACCTACTTGCTAGACTTATTATCGTTTGAGCTAAGTCACCCTGAAAGGTGGTGAAGCGTGAAAATATTATTTACCATTCGATAATGTGTTGTTGGTAGGTATTTGATAAACTTTAACGGTTGGAGTATGTAATCAGAGCAATAATTACGCCTTCATAACAAATTTATGACCCATTGAAATGTAATCAACAACTCTCGGCATGCTGTCGTAGGCGCAGCTTAAAGCACTTGCAGCCGGAACTACTATTTCTCACGTTACAACATTTTACAATCGTTTTATTTTTGATTTAACCAAATGTTTTGGGCAAAGAAATGAGTGGAGTCGTCATAATATACATATTTCGTTACATATGGTTTTTGAAAGTGTACCCCTGCTGAAAAAAAGACGAGGCAAGTAAAAAAAAAAAATGAGATTTCAGAAATAAAAATAAATGTATATCTTGTGGTTTAGATACCTATTGATGTACCTATTTATTTAGCACGTCTATCTTTTTCACTGTAAACCGTACCTTTTCAATAATACGCTTTAACTCCGACAAATTATAAGTAACTTCTAAAATGTAACTTCAGCCCTCTACTTAATCTTTTCCCACGGAATAAGAGATACATTTTGCGATATGAAAAGGATGCTTATTATTATGGAGCCACACACAATGACACGTTCGTTTAATTTGCATTAGGTATTGCATAATTTATTACTGCAATGCAAATTAATTTACGAGCCATTTACAATTTGCCTGTAGCGCTGGCCAATTCAATATAATATTTTAGATAGGAAGGTAGCGAAAAAAAAACGAAAAATGGTGATAACTTGCAGTCAAAATTAGACACGAAACATTTCTGTGAAAATATTCGATGTACGTAAAACATTACTGGCAAACTGCTAGCAATCTGCTTTCACAGCCGCACCGGAGCATCAAGGCAAAACAAAAGAGTGCGGGAGGGCGATAAAATCTCGCATTTGTTTAATAACATCGGTCGTTAGAATCAACTAATGTCGCGGGCTGCGGCCGCAAAGGCGATTATCGAACCACCAGTGAGACTAACGCAATCACTCTATATCTGAGTTGGGTTAACTTTGGTTTCTATGAAGCGGAGTTGTTTTTGTAGGTTTAAAACAGAAAAGATCCAACTGGTCGACAGAACAAACATACATGATAATGTACATGTATTCCTTTGACGAATGTAATCTTGTAGAAATTTTGCTCAAAACTGTAAACATTATTTTTTTTTTTTGTTATTGTAAATAGAAAATTCATACAAAACGTTAATAAATAAATTAAATTGAATATTAGAAAGTAATACTGTATGCATGACAGAGGCCACAGCAGCATCACATTCATACTAATATTAAGAATTCAAAGGGAGTTTGTTGATTTGTTTGTCTGTGCTTCTTCATTATAGAGATGAACTTGGAACGAACAACTAACATCAACTTTCTGTTTTACTTCTCGACAATTCAAAAGTTAAATGGTCTAATAGAAATAAATGCTTTGATATTGACTTTGACTTTCACGGCTAAACTACTAAGCTTGAACCCCAAGAAATGATACAGGCTTTTAAACTGCAACTTATCCACACGGACAAAGTCGTAGGCAAAAGCTAGTTTATAATAAAGTATCAAAATCCGTCATCCAAGTATTTATTGAATAGTTAAAGCTAAACAAACACTACTTCATTGTTTTTACATGACGCAGCATCCAAACTATTCTTAACTTGTTTATTTCACTACTTAGACAATATTGATTTTTAATTCAATTTACAATCTAGTGTAGACCATCAATTTTAATTATAAGCATAGATTTGTCTATCAAATGGCATGAAAAGAGTGTCCGTGGAGTCTCTTGCTCATTCTTCTCAATAGAGACCTACTTACGTTTTGGAACGAATAACTAAAACTGGCCGATTCCTTGACAATATAAAAGTGCCTATAAATAATTTATTTGAAATAAATGCTTACACTGCGAAATCGTTTTTCTTCTGCGATTGAGAAATGATGACATTCAGCGTTTCTATAGGCAATTCGAAGCATTAAATTAGTCTTATTCTTAGTCAGACATGCACTTTCACTAAAAGCGTCCATGTAAACCGCCCGCGAGGCCTAACACGTCTCACAATTATTTAGTGGGCATTTATTACCTCGCGTTGTATTCAAGACAATTTTGTCTCATCACATTATTCAATGAGAGCCCTCCCAGAAAGACACGAGACTGTCCGGAAGTGGCCGAAAGCGGCCGACAAAGAGGAGGCGGAGTGCTTTTGAATGAGCATTAACAAGCTTACATCATAGCTTTATGGCGTCAGCTTATGACCTTATAGAATTTATTTGAATAAATCTATTGTACTTGTGTCAGTAATGTTATGATAGATATATATATATATACATTTTATATACAATTTGCATCATTTAGTATTTATGAATAAATAAATCTATAATTGCAAATAATATCGTATTATAACTGACTCTAACCCAGGTCGAGCCTGCGGGTTGTTCGTAAGAGATACCGCGCCCCCGGAACGGAAAGGGCACAAGAAGGAACATGGGTGGGTTTTAGTCAGTAAACGTCTGACACTCCCTCCCGCCCCGCCCAGGGCGGGAGAAGTTATTTGATGATTTCCCACCCCCAAAAAAAAAAACCCAGGTCGAGCAAAGTGGTAATGGGTTTTTCTATGAAATTCTCAGTAGCAGCTTGGATTTAGGATTTATGCCCGGTTAATGGCAATAGGCTTGCCGCCTATTACATGGGAACTAAAAATATACCGGCGAACTATGGGTGTACAATGTACATTGTCCCACCTCTGCCTAACCCTTGGGGAACACAGGCGTGATGGTATGTATGTATCGTATTATAATAATATATCCTTTATTCCTCTACTGTATAAACGCAAAAGTTTATGAGGATAGTTAGATGGACGTTTGTTAGTCTTAGACGCTTAAACAGCTTAACAGTTTGCTAAAATTTGGCAGACACATAAACGTTATTTTTCTAGCTTAACACATATTTATGGTATAATTTTTAACCAATATTAAGACTGGCTTAATTTTAAACTCTTCGAAGACGAAGTCGTGATCTAAAGCTATACTTAAAAATAATACTGGACAGTTAAGATTTCCAAACAGTTTTCCTGCATAGTCTTTGAACTACATACCTACATATAACCAGTCAAAGCATCGCAAAGAAATAATTGAATGAGTACCTATTAGTGTTGCAAATGATTTCCGTACAAAATAGACGAATCCTTCCACGATTGTTTGTTAACCAATGAATGTTAAGTGGGCGCAAGTTACTGAATACCGCAACCCCACAACAAAGCAGTAAAGTGCCCTAGTTAGAATAGTTCGGACCTCCAGCGTTTATGGATTAAACCACAACTAAAAGGTTCAGTGCTTGATTATTAAACCGAATTCAGCTTTTATAATTATCTGAAACATAATGAATGACTACAGGTACTTTAGATTATGAAACTGAAATACTAATATGTTTCAGGAACATATTTAAATAACATAATGTAATGTTTAGTTAACAGTTCTTGAATATCTTGATAAAAAATTATGACAGATATACTAATAGCCAAGAAAAAGATTTAGCAATAATATTTTAAAATCAAGAAGCCCACGGGTGTGTGGTAAGGAACAAGCAACGCCTCCCACAAAACGCAGACGTGCTAATCCGACCATCTGTTAACATTGAAACAACCCGCTGAAACAAAGGCCGACCCGACCGTTTTAATGAACCCAGATTATGAAGGTGTTAAACCGCCGCCGCTCTTTCAACTCCCAAATTATGACTTTTGAGCGGAGCCGCGCGCGCGCCTCTTCACGGGGTCACATTTCGGCAATCGCCAAAGTTTCTCTCGCCCTCTCCCACGTACCACTCACCCATAAACCTCTCGCCTTTCTTTGAGCATAAAATCCCTCATAGTTTTGCTTTAGTGCCCCTCGACAATGAAAACAGCCGGAGTGGACTTTACGACCACGCCATAAAGTTTTAAATCGCTCTCGATTATTTCGTATTTTTGATTTGTATTTAGCCTCATACGTTATGATCAGAGCTGGTAACAAAAAAGACCAAATAAATCTGTCCCTGTCTCGGCCAGCCGGAGAATTTGAGCAATGTAAATCATTTTATTACAATGCGTTGTTTTTTATTTGTCGCAACCTTTGTGCTTAGAGATGTTGCCTCGTGCGTTTAATTATGCCGATGCATCATTATGAGGAAACAAATTAGTAAAATAAAACAATATATGAAGCAGGTATTCTAAAAGTTTGCTAATAAAAGATTTGCAATAATATTGTTCTTGTAAGTTTACAACTTTGAAGATATTTTTGTAACTTTTGCAATTACTGTTTGAATAATGTACTGAAAATAATGGTTACTTATTTATAAGAAGAAAAGTTTTTCACTATATCATTCTTTTCAAGAAATAATGTCACAAGCTGGAGATAATCATAATTAGGAATAAATAGGTAGGTAGATACAATAGGTACTGACAAATAGGTAATAATTTCAAATGATTAGGAAATTTACCTAGTTACGTACTCAACGCCTACACAAATTGCTTGTTAGCTTGCATGTTTGTGCGACCTACCAATTTTAATTCTGCGGGTGTCGTATTAAACCCGTGCTTTCGCCTTACATCTCATAAATCCAGCTCGCGACACCAAAATATTGAATGGTGCCAAAATGTCACCCGAACAGCAAAGACGCCGACAAAGGGGCCGCCGCGCTGGGTGTTCCTTATTCCGCGCCACGCTGAGCCCCTATTTTTTCATCTCATTCAATTTTGACTTCTTTCAAAAGGCTATTAATATAAGCCGCATTTTTTAAAATCAGTTTTAAGGCTAAAGCCGTGTATTGTTGCGGGTGTTTTTTAATCAGTTTCCGTAGGATACCGCTACCGATTTATAAATGAGATCGACCCGCGAGCCGCACCGTTCTTGATTTAGGCGAATTAAAACATGATGTGGGTTTTCACAAAAAACACTCCGTTAATAAATAACGCGTGTTTATAAAAAAAGAGATGAAGACAAATTGCTGTAATACAATGTCAAATAAATTATAGGATCGCCTGAGGAACGTGACAGTTTATCATGTTATATTTATTCATCAAGAACGTCATGAGCAATCAAAAGCTTGTCATTTTGTTCTATCAATATTAATGAATGAAATCAAACACTATTTTTGCAAATCAAAAGTTACTAGAGCTGATAGATAAGACAAGGTACCTAATTAGGTACAATTGTAAAGACTAACCATAAAAGAGCTTTTCATTACCGTGTAGATGAACTTTAGCTCAAAACAGAAAAACGTTTGACAAGAATTTTTCAAGGGATGAAAAGTATGAACGTTTTGGAGTTAAAATTTTCCTACACCCCGGTAAAGAAACCGTCATTTACCCGGTATATGATTTTAATAGGTATGGTTTTATTTCAGGTCGAGGTTCAGATTCGTCTGACATAGACTCAGAGCCAGGGTTGACACTGAAGAGGAAGCAGCGACGATCCCGCACCACGTTCACAGGAGAACAGCTGGATGCATTAGAGAGAGCCTTCCACCGGACTCAGTACCCTGACGTATACACTCGTGAAGAGCTGGCCCTACAGACCGGACTAACTGAAGCAAGGATACAAGTATGCCTTACATTTTTTTCAAAAGTGGCTCATCATTAGTTGCTACAAAATTCTTGAGCTTTTTTAGATAGTATAAAACAAAGCCACTCCCCGCCGTCTGTACGCTTACATCTTTTAAACTATGCAATGAAATTAATGTGGTTTTCGTCAATAGGTATAATGATTCAAGAGAAAGGTTTATACGTATGCCACATAACACTACGCCCAACGGGAGCGGAGCAGTAACCAAAGACATCAGTGAATGCTGGTGATACTGCGGGGAAAAGCTAGGTGTCCATAATGGATAATTGAATGCGTTGGAAGTTCGTAAACACTGTCATTTAAAGCAGCATATTTAAGAGCTCAGTTTTCAAAATAAAGTTTACCCTGCTTCACATCCTGATAACTTTTAGCATGAATGTATAATTGTAGATATTAGTGTGAAGCAAAAATAATAGAAGCAATGCATCTACACAGTAAAAAATGTAATGTGATTACTTGTCTATACATATCCGAGTGAGTGCGTAGTCAGTCTGTATTTGAAACGATGTGATGAAATCTGTTACTGTATCCATCATTGAGAGGCTCAAGCAACTTTACGATTACAGATAACAGTTACGCAGTGATACATATTACTACGTATTGTTTGTAATGGCATGACAAAACATATTGTTTTTATCTACCATCAACATTGATAAGTGTAACCACTGTCACTTTCAACGTGTTTACAGAATCCATACGGTTTTCCCTTCTTTCATGATTATAAACAAAATAAATCTCTCATGTCAACAGTTGTCACTGCATATTATGCCAGCAAGTAAATAAATTAAGTATTTTTTTCGTGAGTACACAAGATTTCTTTTGGTTTCCAGGTTTGGTTCTCCAATCGACGCGCCCGTCTACGAAAACATACTGGATCCAATCCAAGTCCGGGTATAGGTGGCTACTCCTCCATACCCATGCCACAGATACCATGTCCCTATCCTGCTGGAGAGATACCTTCCTTGTCCCAGCACCATCCACAGCATCCAGATGCCTGGCACCACCAAAAATATGCCAATTATAACCAACTCATGGCTCAATCGCAACATTTGAACCAAGCTTTCCAGAATGCCGCTTTCCCTAGTACTTCTGGGTCTACTTTCGGCCATTTAGTGCCCGGTGCCAATGGCCCACCCCATAGCCAATTATTGGACAGTGGCTTACCAAGAAATGACTACACTCGATATCCTAGTAGCGAAATATATAACAAACCTATTAATTATTTACCAAAAGAGGCTGAAGTTGACGATAAAGTTAACAGTGATGAAGTGATCGAGCCCAGGGAAGATGCTTTCGAAAAACCTACTGGTGATGAGTACAGCAAAGCGTTACCAAATAATGAATATCCAAAAGTTCCTGCTGATTACTCCAAAGTTACTGCAGATCCGTCTGTCGCCTCCAACTGGAGCCCTTCACATAATTCATTGAACATGAGCCTTGCGGGTCTGTCCAGTGAATATAAATATATGAATGATCCATATTCATTCCCAAACGTATCTGATCCTCTCTCTCAACACAACTATCCAAATCCACCTAATGCTGCCAACAAATACTGGATTTGACATAATTACTATAAACTTTTGTTTTAGTAAATATTACGGTAACTTTATTTATATTATATTACAATGTAATTATTATTTTAATGAACTTTTGTGAGAAATTACCTCTATTTTGCATTCCAATTAATGATACCTACTATAAACCAAACATTTGTAAATTGTTACTAAGTGAGTCATTAGATAATAAAGGGTTAAATTTTATTAACTAGTTTTATTAATTTTATTACAATAATCATTTATTAAATTATTTTTGGTATGTACAGGTATAAATTGTAAGTTATAATTAAAACATAAAATAAAATGCCAGACCTTATTTAATTAAATATACATCAAAAAACGACTCTTACATATTAACGTTGCAGAAATTGAAAATTCCTCATCACTGTGTTGTTACTTCTAATAATGATGCACCAGCTTCAAAAGGTACTGGTTCTTCTCCAAAGAATGACTTAGGTATAGCGGTATTTGTATTTTCTTGGGCAACTTGAGGTGCGACTGTAGTCTCAATAATTTCTGTATTTACCACATCAGTCGCACTTGGTACAACTGATTCAGCGGCAGGTGCTTCGTTTATAGGTGCGCTACTGACATCTGCGGGAACAACGTCAGTAGAACTCACAACAAGTCCATCGGTACTAACAGCGGCAGGTATTTCAGTAACTACTATAGGAACACTTTCAACTGATGTTATAATAGAAGGTACAGCCTCTTCAACAATGGGGTTTGATGGAGCACTTACATCAACAACGACATTCTCAGAGGGAGCAGCAACTGACGCGACAGCATCAGCGGGGGCGGAGACAGATGAGACATCTACTGAGGCGCTAGTGTCAGCGGGTGCGGGTTCAGCTACAACTGAAGCACCGGCATCAGAGGGGGCGGAAATAGATGAAGCATCTACTGAGGCGCTAGTGTCAGCAGAAGCGGGTTCAGCTGCAACTGAAGTACCTGCGTCAGCGGGGGCTGAGACAGGTGAAGCATCTACTGAGGCGCTAGCGTCAGTAGGAGCGGGTTCAGCTACAACTGAAGCACCTGCGTCAGCGGGGGCGGATTCAGCTACAACTGAAGCACCTGCGTCAGCGGGGGCGGGTTCAGCTACAAATAAAGCACCTGCGTCAGCGGGGGCGGAGGCAGATGAAGCATCTACTGAAGCGCTAGCGTCAGCAGAAGCGGGTTCGGTTACAACTGAAGCACCTGCGTCAGCGGGGGCGGAGGCAGATGAAGCATCTACTGAGGCGCTAGTGTCAGTGGGTACGGGTTCAGCTACAACTGAAGCACCGGCATCAGAGGGGGCGGAAATAGATGAAGCATCTACTGAGGCGCTAGTGTCAGCAGAAGCGGGTTCAGCTGCAACTGAAGTACCTGCGTCAGCGGGGGCTGAGACAGGTGAAGCATCTACTGAGGCGCTAGCGTCAGTAGGAGCGGGTTCAGCTACAACTGAAGCACCTGCGTCAGCGGGGGCGGATTCAGCTACAACTGAAGCACCTGCGTCAGCGGGGGTGGGTTCAGCTACAACTAAAGCACCTGCGTCAGCGGGGGCGGAGGCAGATGAAGCATCTACTGAAGCGCTAGCGTCAGCAGAAGCGGGTTCGGCTACAACTGAAGCACCTGCGTCAGCGGGGGCGGAAGCAGATGAAGCATCTACTGAGGCGCTAGCGTCAGCAGAAGCGGGTTCAGCTACAACTGAAGCACCTGCATCAGCGGCGGTGGAGACAGATGACGCATCTACTGAGGCGCTAGCATCAGCAGGAGCGGTTTCAGCAACAACTGAAGCACCTGCGTCAGCGGCGGCGGGGACAGATGAAGCATCTACTGAGGCGCTAGCATCAGCAGGAGCGGGTTCAGCTACAACTGAAACACTGGCGTCAGCGGGGGCGGAGACAGATGAAGCATCTACTGAGGTGCCAGCGTCAGCAGGAGTGGGTTCAGCGACAACCGAAACACCTGCGTCAGAAGGGGCGGAGACAGATGAAACATCTACTGAGGCGCTAGCATCAGCAGGAGCGGGTTCAGCTACAACTGAAGCACCTGCTTCAGCGGGAGTGGAGACAGATGAAACATCTACTGAGGCGCTAGCGTCAACCGGAGCGGGTACAGCTACAGCTGAAGCACCTGCATCAGAAGGGGCGGAGACAGATGAAGCATCTACTGAGGCGCCAGCGTCGGCAGGAGCGGATTCAGTTACAACTGAAGCACCTGCGTCAGCGGGAGCAGAGACAGATGTAGCGTCTACTGAAGCGCTAGCGTCAGCAGAAGCGGGTTCAGCTGCAACCGAAGCACCTGCGTCCGCGGGAGCGGAGATAGATGTAGCATCTAATGAGGCGCTAGCTGCAGCAGGAGCGGGTTCATCTACAACTGAAGCACCTGCGCTAGCGGGAGCGGAGATAGATGAAGCATCTACTGAGGCGCTAGCGTCAGCAGGTGCGGGTTCAGCTACAACTGAAGCACCTGTGACAGCGGGAGCGGAGACAGATGTAGCGTCTACTGAGGCGCTAGCGTCAGCAGAAGCGGGTTCAGCTGCAACTGAAGCGACTGCTTCAGTGGGAGCGGAGACAGATGTAGCATCTACTGAGGCGCTAGCGTCAGCAGGAGCGGGTTCAGCTACAACTGAAGCACCGGCGTCAGTGGGAGCGGAGACAGATGAGGCATCTACTGAGGCGCTAGCTTCAGCAGGAGCGGGTTCAGCTACAACTGAAGCACCTGCATTAGCGGCGGCGGAGACAGATGACGCAGCTACTGAGGCGCTAGCGTCAGCAGGAGCGGGTTCAGCTACAACTGCAGCACCTGCGTCAGCGGGGGCGGAGGCAGATGAAGCATCTACTGAGGCGCTAGCGTCAGCAGGAGCGGGTTCAGCAACAACTGAAGCACCTGCGTCAGCGGGGGCGGAGACAGATGTAGCATCTACTGATGCGCTAGCGTCAGCAGAAGCGGGTTCAGCTGCAACTGAAGCGACTGCTTCAGTGGGAGCGGAGACAGATGAAACATCTACTGAGGTGCTAGCGTCAGCAGAAGCGGGTTCAGCTGCAACTGAAGCGACTGCTTCAGTGGGGGCGGAGACAGTTGAAACATCTACTGAGGCGCTAGCGTCAGCAGGAGCGGGTTCAGCAACAACTGAAGCACCTGCGTCAGCGGGAGCGGAGACAGATGAAGCATCTACTGAGGCGCTAGCGTCAGCAGGTGCGGGTTCAGCTACAACTGAAGCACCTACGTCAGCAGGAGCGGAGACAGATGTAGCGTCTACTGAGGCGCTAGCGTCAGCAGAAGCGGGTTCAGCTGCAACTGAAGTGACTGCTTCAGTGGGAGCGGAGACAGATGAAACATCTACTGAGGCGCTAGCTTCAGCAGGAGCGGGTTCATCAACAACTGAAGCACCTGCGCTAGCGGGAGCGGAGACAGATGAAGCATCTACTGAGGCGCTAGCGTCAGCAGGTGCGGGTTCAGCTACAACTGAAGCACCTACGTCAGCAGGAGCGGAGACAGATGTAGCGTCTACTGAGGCGCTAGCGTCAGCAGAAGCGGGTTCAGCTGCAGCTGAAGCGACTGCTGCAGTGGGAGCGGAGACAGATGTAGCATCTACTGAGGCGCTAGCGTCAGCCGGAGCAGGTTCAGCAACAACTGAAGCACCTCCGTCAGCGGGGACGGAGACAGATGAAGCGTCTACTGAGGCGCTAGCGTCAACAGAAACGGGTTCAGCTACAACTGAAGCACCGGCATCAGTGGGAACGGAGACAGATGAAACATCTACTAAGGGGCTAGCGTCAGCAGGTGCGGGTTCAGCTACAACTGAAGCACCGGCGTCAGCGGGAGCGGAGACAGATGAGGCATCTACTGAGGCGCTAGCGTCAGCAGGAGCAGGTTCAGCTACAACAGAAACACCTGCGTCAGTGGGGGTGGAGACAGATGAGGCATCTACTGAGGCGCTAGCTTCAGCAGGAGCGGGTTCAGCTACAACTGAAGCACCTACGCCAGCGGGAGCGGAGACAGATGAAGCATCTACTGAGGCGCTGGCGTCAGCAGGAGCGGGTTCAGCTACAACTGAAGCACCTGCGCCAGCGGGAGCGGAGACAGATGAAGCATCTACTGAGGCGCTGGCGTCAGCAGGAGCGGGTCCAGCTACAACTGAAGCACCTGCGTCAGCGGGGTTGAAAACAGATGAAACATCTACTGAGGCGCTAGCGTCGGCAGAAGCGGGTTCAGCTCCAACTGAAGCACCTGCTTCAGTGGGAGCAGAGACAGATGAAGCATCTACTGAGGCGCTAGCGTCAGTAGGAACGGGTTCAGCTACAGTTGAAGCACCAGCGTCTGTGGGGATGGATACTGATGAAGCATCTACTGTGGCGCCAGCGTTAGCAGGAGCGGGTTCAGCTACAACAGAAGCACCTGCGTCAGTGGGGGTGGAAGCAGATGAAACATCTACTGAGGCGCTAGCGTCGGCAGAAGCGGGTTCAGCTCCAACTGAAGCACCTGCTTCAGTGGGAGCAGAGACAGATGAAGCATCTGCTGAGGCGCTAGCGTCAACAGGAGCGGGTTCAGCTACAACTGAAACACCGGCGTCAGTGGGAGCGGAGACAGATGAGGCATCTACTGAAGCGCTAGCGTCAGCAGGAACGGGTTCAGCTACAACTGAAGCACCAGCGTCAGTGGGGGTGGATACTGATGAAGGATCTACTGTGGCGCCAGCGTTAGCAGGAGCGGGTTCAGCTACGACTGAAGCACCTGCGTCAGTGGGAGCGGAGACAGATGAGGCATCTACTGAGGCGCTAGCGTCAGCAGGAACGGGTTCAGCTACAACTGAAGCACCTGCGTCAGTGGGGGTGGCAACAGATGAAGCATCCACTGAGGCGCTAGCGTCAGCAGGAGCGGGTTCAGCTACAACTGAAGCACCGGCGTCAGTGGGAACGGAGACAGATGAGGCATCTACTGAGGCACTAGCGTCAGCAGGAACGGGTTCAGCTACAGCTGTAGCACCAGCGTCAGTGGGGGCGGAGACAGTTGAAGCATCTACTGGGGCGCTAGCGTCAGCAGGAGCGGAGACAAATGAAGGCACTGAGGCACTGGCACCTCCATCAGTAGGGGCCACACCAGATGACACATTTACTGAGGCACCAGTTTCAGCGGGAGCAGGAACAGCTGAAGCAGGTACAGACGCACCTCCATCAGCAGGAGATGCACTGGACGGAACATTCACAGTTGCGTCAGCGGGGGCAGAAACAGTTGAGGCAGGTACAGACGCAGCTCCAACAGCAGGGGCCACACCGGATGGAATATTTACTAAGGCACCAGTGTCAGCGGAAGCAGGAACAGCTGAGGCAGGTACAGACGCACCTCCATCAGCAGGAGCTGCACCGGACGGAACATTCACAGTTGAGTCAACGGAGGCGGGAACAGCTGAGGCAGGTACTGACGTACTTCCAACAGCAGGGACCGGACCGGATGGTACACTTACTGAGGCACCAGCATCAGCGGCAGCAGGAACATTTGATGTAGGTACTGACGCACCTTCCTCAACTGGGGCCGCACCGGATGGAACATTTACTGTGACACTAGCGTCAGAGGGAGCGGTAACAGCTGGGACAGATACTGACACACCTCCATCAGGGGAAGAGGCAACAGCGGGAGCCCCGACAGGTCCCAGAGCATTCACGGCACTAGTACTAGAAGAAGCTGAACCCGAAATGTCAGTAGCAGATGAACCCGCATTAGTAGCGTTTACGTTGGGTGAAGCACCTTGTCCACCAGTTATCCAGTTAGGGAGTACGTTTGACAAATACTGTACAACAGTTTGAAGAATGGATTTCTTTTGTTCTATAGACTGCTGCGCCACGGTCACCCATGGTAAACTAACATTTTGCAGTATGGCCGTTTCGTTATCCAATTCAGCAATTTTAGTTTCTAACTCCGCACTAAGCCGTTGAATATACACAGCATTGACATGACTGGCCAAATAGTTACTAAAGCTATCTTGCGATGCAGAGTCATTTAACAATTTGTTTTGTACTAGTTGTAAAACAGCGTGGCGATATTCAGTCTTAGTACTGTTAACATTAAGACCAAATTCTTCTCCTAAGTATTTGTTTACAGCAGCTTGTTTCTCTAAATCGCTGCTGTTAGCAGGCAAAGCGTACTTAGTATACACATAACTTTTCCAAATGTCTTCTAGGTCCATTGGATCATTGTCTTCCTCCGACTCGACGGAGTTGTCAATAACCGGGGTGTTTTCTTCCACAGTTTTCTGTTCAATTTCTTGCAGATGTTCTTGAATTTCTTCTTGTCGTTTGCGTTCTTCTTTGGCTAGTTTCTCTTGTCTTTTGCGTTCTTGTTCGGCCAGTTTTTCTTGTCTTTTGTGTTCTTCTTCTTGTCGCTTTCGCTCTTCTTTAGCCAATTTCTCCTGTCGCTTACGTTCTTCCTTTTCAAGTTTTTCTTGCAATTTGCGTTGTTGCTCTGCTAATTTTTCCTCTAATTTACGCTGTTGTTCTTGCAGCTTACGCTCTTCTTTTTCTGCCTTTTCTCGTAGCTTACGCTCTTTTTCTAATAGCTTTCGTTCCTCTTTTTCCCTTTTCTCCTGCAGTTTAAACTGCTCCTCATTAAACTTACGCTCCCAGGAATCTTTGTCATCCTCATTGGTATCGTCATCATCACTGTCTTCTTCAGCACTTTCATTTGACACGTTTGATTTATCTGATAAAGATCTTTGCTTCCGTAGCAAGATCCCGGAAGCACTTTCATCGGGAAGATATTTCGCGCTCACCAGACAAAACAAGGACACCTAAAACAATTAAAAGTAAAATTACACATTTTTATGAAAATCTAATTGATTGACTAATTTTAATAAATATAAATAATATTAATAATTGTTTGATTTATGACTATCGATCGTAAGTCTGAACACTATTCATTGCATAAACATAAATAAAACTTCTTTAACAACTATATCTGACTATTTTTGCATAAATAAGTAAAGTTTAAATAAATAAATGTAAAACCCTCCCAATCTTCTACAACACAAGTGATTTTTTTAATTGGTTAAAATATTCTTATAATAAACATTTGTTAATACTTACAAGTAGTAGTAAATAAATGATCCTCATTTTGAATAGGTATTGTTGTTTATTTTTGTAAATTATCAATTTTCATTTACGGCGAAATTCGTTCGTTTCACACTTTAATGTATGTGTACTTGTGTTTCGTATGAGCTCGTTCGTTTAAATTTGTTTAGAATTTTGTAGTCATGGCCTTTTATACTTCGTAGAGCAATTAAGGTAGATAACATTAGATAATGGTTCCTACTGAGATAGCTGGTACGTAGTAAAGTCTTGGCCAAACAAAATGTTTTCGCGCAGTCTGACTCAATGTAAACAAACGTTACAGTTTTAATAGCAACAATCTCATCAATGCAGTAAAGAAAATCTTAATTAAATGTTATAAACAAACAAGCGGATGTTTGATATAATAAAACGTAATAATCAGAACGGAAATAGACTTATATACAAATAATCATAGAAGCCTAACATCCGTTCATAATCTTCTGCTGCAGCTACTCTTCTCTCTATCTCTTTCTTCTCTCATGTTTCAGAGTAGTCCTTGCGTCTATTATAGCTTCTATTAATCTAATAAAAATGTCGTAACCATGATTATACCAATGAAAATATTTTATTGCACAATGTGCTCCCATGAAACAATATTTGCCATCATTAAAGTCAAGTATTTGTTCAACAGATTTGTAAGCGGTACTGGGTTTTTCTATAACAATATCATCGGTGCCTGTATTAACTTCTTATAAGTAAAAAAATTACAATGTGCATAATTGGATATCACACCCCTGTATAGTCACGATGCCTAGTGGTTATGGTGCCCCCTCTAACGCACGAGGCTGTGGGTTCGCAACCGCGCACGGACAAGTAACTTGTGACTTTCACTATTCTGCCGTCATAAGAAAAAAGGTCGTAATTATACAACATAAAGTCACCGATTTCCGACCTTAAAAAGTAATAACTTACAGTCGGAAATTGATTACTATGTTTGTCGTGTAATTATGTCCTTTTTTGTTATGACGGCAGTATTTCATATGTACTTGTTAAGTTTATCTTGAACATCACTGACATTGGTGAAGAAAAATATTGTGAGGAAACCCGGACTTGTAATCAGTATAAGTTTGTAATCCCCAATCCGTCTTGAGCCAGCGTAGTGATCAATGCTGGTCTTTTCTCTGCATGAGAAGATGCCCTTGCCCTGTAGTGGGACATTAATAAGCTGGTATTATTATTAACATTGTATCACATGCGACGAAATAAGGTGGGCATGTGGGGCACGCTCCCACTAACATCTTGACTAGCATATCTACATTCTCCATTCACATTTATAAAGCCATGAGAGCTACCTTGCATAGCCTTTGCGAGCCTTCAAGCCCTGGTGACATCACCATCTCAACAGACCGCGCAATGTGTCTGACGGCATTATTAAGGGTTATAGTCGTACTTTCTACCACATATCTCTCCTCGATCGATTCGGATTACCGTCTAATTGGATTTTGATAGTGAGAGAGTTTGTGCACATACATGCGCACTATATGTTTTCTGCTTTATTCGGTCAGGATATTATTATTATACTGCCAAGCATTTTCCCACATATGTTGGGATCAGGTTCCAGTCTAACCAGATGCAGCTGAATATGAATATTTTTACATGGAACATCCCGTTACCTGCATAATATCATTGGTATTAGTAACAGTAGCGTTATAGCGGTACATTGGCAGAGGTAATCAATAGTGGATGTAAGTATTTTTTTTTAAAGAAGCTTGACGAGATCTTTTGGGTAACGATTATCATAGGTTTTTACTTTATTACATGAAATTGTAATAACATAACATACCATCACGCCTGTATTCCTCGAAGGGTTAGGCAGCGGTGTACCAATGTACACCTACAGTTCGCCGGTATGTTTAGGTACCATGTAATAGGGGGGCGAGCCTATTGCCATTAACAAATCCTAACTCAGAGCTGCTACTGAGAATTTCACAGAAATACCCAATGACACTTTGCTCGACCTGGGAATCGAACCGAAGACTTTTGGCGTAGCAGCCGCGCTTAGGACCACTAGGGTAACGAGGCAGTCAACAACATATTATACATTATCTTAACTTCTTATAATCTGACACTTAATCTAAATAAAAAAGGAAAGAGCCCATTCATAGGGCATCCTATCCTTGTTCTCTTTACGTGTTTATAAAAACAATCAGCTTCGTAGGATTTAAATTTCTAACAAAACGACACTATTTAAACAACTGAGAGCCAACCACGTACGAGCGGAGTAAACTTAACGTAAATTCGAATTTTGAAATTGAAAAATACACGTTTGGCACATATTTATTTAAAATGCTATTGGATTGTTGTGCGAACTACCCCGTTGGTCTCGTGATCGCAAGCGCGACTGATGAGTGTGGGGTCCCGGGTTCGATACCCAGGTCGGGCAAAAAGTGTTATTGGGTTTATCCAGTAAGATTTTCTCAGTAGCAGCCGGGAATTTGGAAATTGGTGGTGTGACACCCCCTTGCCTTGGAAAGCACGTAAAGCCCTTGGTCCCGACTGGCATTCGTAGATCTTTGACAGTCTTTGATAGTTAGAAGCCAGGAAGTCTGACAACCAGTCTAACCAAGGTATCGTGTTGCCCAGTAACTGGGTTATGGAGGGCAGATAGGCAGTCGCTCCATATAAAACACTGATACTCAGCTGTATCCGGTTGGACTGGAAGCCGACCCCAGCATAGTTGGGAAAAGGCTAAGTAGATGATGATGATAATGATGCTATTGGATAGCTGTATTTTCAATTCGATAATATACTTTTAAAATTTGAAATACATTTAGGAACGTCAGCGCGCTCGTAGTAGGTCTTTTGCTATCTACCTATTTTAACAACGATGTTACGTAGCTTACAAAGTAGGTATATTTACACGAAGCTTATGTACGATTATTGAATGCCAAATCTTCGTATAATTAAAAAACCCTCATTGCCAGGGTCAGTAAGGACAAAATTACGCAATGAGATCACGTGCATTTGCCAGTGTCTCCAAACTTATCTCTGAGATTACATTGTTTGCATGCTCCGCCTATTGTACACCAAATGACTCTCGGAAATTGGGTATTAAAATTCTAAGAACTATACGCATAATTTTTGGAATACATACAAAGATTTTTTCTAATGTACAACTTGTTGTGCTGTTGCGTCGGTTCAAAAACATTATTATAAATAATTATAGCGCATTGTACATTCGTTTCATTAGAAGTACCTAATTTTAAGATAACTGAACTATTACTGAACTGTGTTATGAACTGCCTCGATGGCCTAGTGGTCCTAAGCGCGACTGCTACGCTAGAGGTCTTGGGTTCGATGCCCAGGTTGAGCAAAAAGTGTTATTGGGTTTTTCTGTAAAATTCTCAGTAGCAGCTTGGAGTTAGGATTTATGCCCAGTTAATGGACATAGGCTCGCCCCCTATAACATGGGACCTAAACATACCGGCGAACTGTAGGTGTACATTGGTACATCTCTGCCTAACCCTTAGGGAAATACAGGCGTGATGGTATATTATGTTATTTAAACTATTCTTATCAGACTTGTTTGTAACTAGATTTTTAGTGAACGATGTAGTCCCCTATTATTAATTAATTGTTTCTTAATTTCATGTTTTTCATTTTGCCTCTTTTGCAGCTCAATCAATAAATAAAACGTTTAATTTAAAACATTGTTATACAAACATAGGCATTTCAAAATAATACGAAATTATAACCTACGTAGTCTTGAAATTTCCTAGCTAATTGATAGAAATGCCTATGCCATGAATAATAATAAGTTGTAGCTATATTTTTGTCAGTCCTAACCTAATCTAACTGAAGGCTCAATCTCATAGGTAATTAAAGACGTACAAAATCTAGTCACAATCTCATCTCAGCGACAATCAATCCTGGCAGGGTCGCGAAATTTTTCCGAGGCTGCGGGTTGTTCGTAAGAGATACCGCGCCCCCGGAACGCATAGGGCACAAGAAGGAACATGGGTGGGTTTTAGTCAGTAAAAGTCTGACACTCCCTCCCGCCCCGCCCAGGGCGGAAGAAGTTATTTGAAGATTTCCCAACCTCTCAAAAAAAAAAAAAGCGACAATCAATGTCAGAAATGAAGGTAATTTTTTTGTCATTTTTGACATATTTAGATTAGTATGCCAGCTTTCCTAAAAGTTGATAACATTGCTCCCCAAGTCAATACTGAAATTATTTTTAGCCCCAGAGTGCCTAGTTATTAGAAAAACCAGGCATATTGTTATCGTCTTAAAATACTATCTTTTAAGTCTCTTTTACAATACCAAAGAAAAACAACTACAATATTAACAGGGGAAAAGAGAAATGTATGGACTTAAGCAGCATTATTGCGATAATAATAAGTACCAACACAGGCATTATGAAGATACATTAAATGATGCAAACATTGGAGAACACCCACATTATTGCAGTACGTATTTATATAAGTACCTATCTGGATAATTAATGGTAACAAGCTTCTTCGGGTTTTTATAAGTACAATATACCAAGGGTGTAGCCAAGTTCTAGTATCGGCTGAAGTTCTAGAAAATAGAGCAACAAAAATGTTCATGAGAAAAAAGAGAGTTCATATTCTTGAAGTAATATAAATGTAATATTTGTAACTTCTCGAAACCCTCTACGGCTACGCTCGTGCAATGTTGATGCGAAACTTTGGATGCATGTATGTTTGTTACACAAGAACACTGGAACAGCTAAACGGATCTTGATGAAATTTGTTACAGTGACAGATTATGGTCTAGAATAACACATAAGCTACTTTTAATCCCGGAGGAATGTACGGTTCCCGTGGGATAATCAAACAGCGGGGGGATAATCAACTTTGAAGCGGATGACGTCGCGCGCAGTAGCTAGTAAATTAAAATTGTATCTGAAATTTTGACTCTTGTTCTCCCTAAGATGCAAAAAACTTAAGACTCAAACTTTTCTTTTAACACACACTTAATAAAACAAAGTAATCGCAGTTGGAATTTATATTTTTTCGTTTTATTTTTCTCTAAATAATATTAATGCAAAAGTGCCTACGGCCAATTTGAATATGGAACACGTAACAGGACTTAATGCTATATCTAAATGGGAAGGCGCTTTTTAAATCCATTGCTGTAGGTACCTGTAAGTTCTGTGTGTATTATCATTTAACCGTTAACAATGAATTAAATGTCAAAGCAATTAGGAACGGTGATTTAATTCCATTAAAACGAAGCTTTTAGTCTTATATTACAGGGTCAATAATATCTCGCCACAGCTAAATGTGCGTCCTGATTCCGATTCCCAGGATGGACTAAGTTTCATATCATTTTTACATATTTTATATTTCTCAAAAAAACCCCGTTGTTTGGAAGTTGATGGTTTTGATACCCCTTGTACCCCGGAATGCTCGTAAAGCCGTCCTGCGTCTGATGTCTCCCCGCTCGCGTCAGAATACTGTCACATCGGTCAAAAACAGTGTGGAAAGAAGGAGTCCTCTTGTGCTCTATAACATCTCCTGCATACCTACTTGGATAGTCACCATTGAGATTGGCCGCTGTGGCCAAAATTCGGTCTGGAAATTTTTTTTTTAACGTTGACCTTCACTAATAATTTGTACTATATCGTGGGTGCGTTTACAAACATATAAAATCACATACACACAACTGGCTGTGTGTGGTTGCTGTGAGTCTGGACCCGGAACAACTATCTGTGGGCCATACTAATATTTGTTCCGTACAGGAATCAAACCTGCGACACGCTAAAATAATCGCAACCGTGTTGTTAAAAATTACAGTATCAACTCGGAGGAAAACAGCCCATCCTATCTCACAAATAGGAGGCCCTTATCCAAACAGTGGGAGCATTATGATATACTGAATATGGAACGGTAAATTAAATTTGACAAAAATGTACGGAGCATAAAAGCCCTAATTGTATCTTAATCTTAAAGTACATACATACGTTTTAAACACGTGTTTTTGATCGTTTACATATTAGTGAATTTTTAGGATTCCTCATAAAACCAACAGTTTTGAAGTACCTACCTAAATGCCTAATTACTTCACCGCTATTAGAGAAATTAAGAATTTATTTCTAAAAAGGTCCTCCTAAAGTTTGACTTTTAAAAGTAAAAGAACACTGCAGCCTGTCCTCCTGCCGTGTCGACGGCGCGTTCGTGTTCCACGCGCGCCTCAAAGAGATGTCAGCAAAAGGAAGGGGCCACTGAGGGCCGATGCCTGCCGGGGCTGCGGGTTGTTCGCAAGAGATACCGCGCCCCCGGAACGCAAAGGGCACAAGAAGGAACATGGGTGGGTTTTAGTCAGTAAAAGTCTGACACTCCCTCCCGCCCCGCCCAGGGCGGGAGAAGTTATTTGATGATTTCCCACCCACCAAAAAAAAAAAAAAAAAAAAACCTGTCCTCCTGAACTAATTCTGGAGTCAATTGGAACTAAGAAGATCCTCTTTGTAGACTTTTTCGCAGAAACTTTTATGATAGCAGTATTTCCTACTTGAAGCATCGAGACTCTCTTTATCTTTTTTTTTTTTTTTTTTTCTATCTTGCCCTGCTACTAGTTCATATTCATATTCATTTATTTGAATACCAAAATGTATATTAAGAGATGTTTATTTATTTATTCCACTTTAACATAAAACGGCCATTGACTAATTACATTAGCTAAAAATATAATACATATTTAACGACATCAGACCTAAAGCTAAAGTACAGCTATGGAGCCAGTTTCCTGTAAGACTTAACCGTTATCAAAAAATAAATTGACATTGCAGAACCCAGAAGTCTCAAATTGGACTCGTACTTGATTTCTTTTCACAATTTTTCCAAGAGTACATGCAGATTCATTATACCTTTGTAAACAAAGTAACACGAATATTGTTGGGCTAAATATACATTGTTATCTAATTAATGTTTAGATAACGAAACACAATTTTAATTCCTAAGTAAATGATCGTGTTCTTAAAGTGCCTATCATGAAATACAGTGTTCGTGACGTTTATTTTCTTTTCAGTTATTTATTTTGATTACGCTTCTTGCCTATGAACGATTCTCATTGTTTTACAGTATGAAAATAGGTATTTATTTTGTATACATACATACCATCACGACTGTATTCCCCAAAGGGTTAGGCAGAGGTGTACCAATGCACAAGGCAGAGTTGTACCAATGCACACTCACAGTTCGCCGGTATGTTCAGGTCCCATGTAATAGGACGCGAGCCTATTGCCATTAGCCGGGCACAAATCCTAACTCCGAGCTGCTACTGAAAATTTCACAGAAAAACCCATTAACATTCAAAGTCAAAGTCAAAGCATTTATTTCAATTAGACCATTTACACGCACTTTTGAATTGTCAAGAAGTTACATTTAAAAGTTGAAGCTAGTTGCTCGTTCCAAAGCGTAGGTCTCTATCCATAGAGACCTACGCTTTGGAACGAGCAAGAAACTCCATGGACACTCTTTTCTTTCAATTTGGTTTTTACAAAATCTTGGTTACAATATTCTTGTTGCTTCTATATGTGAAAACAATGAAGATGTATTAAAACAATACAACTAAAAAAATAAAATAATAATAAATAGTACCTACTAAAGATGTAAGCCATAGCAGTTAAGAGATGACCAATCCCAACTGACAGCGCCCGTTCACGAACATGACGCGCGCATTAGCACCATTTAGCTCAACCATCTTAAAGGGAGCCGAACGATCCAACGCACGCGCCACCATCAGCGAGACATTTATGTGAGCATGACAAAGCTCTCAACCACCATGCTTATAGTGTCCAAAACATAGTAACTTAACAAGTAAATGGCTGCAATTTTATGCTCGACTTGGGAATCGAACCCAAAACCTCTAGCGTAGCAGTCGCGCTTAGGACCACTAGACTACCGAGGCATTTATTTTTATAAGTTTCAAATTATTTGCTGATTTGAAAAAAGTTCGTGTTATCTCCTACTTATGGTACAAGATCCAATTAATTATTGCCGGACACTACGCTTTAAAGTTCAAAGCGTCTACCTGAAATTATGACCCACAAAAAGTGTCTGGCGGTGATGTTTATTGATTTCACAATTCACAATATCCTGTAAAACACAGGTAAATGAAAACAAACCGTATTACTTGAACGTAAGGTAGCTTTTACACTTGATCCCTGATAAAGAGCCCGGCATTGAATGAATGAATGCTTTATTTGCCGTATAAGTTACATAGAAGTAACACAAAAGTTTTCATTAGGTATATTCGACTTTATAGTCGTGCAAATTTTTAATTGACATGCCAACAGTAATCGAACTATTATAATAGAAGTACAGTTTCCTTACATCATAAAATTTCAAACATTGCATTACCAATATTTTTTTATTAGTCAAACTATATACGCGAAGTAATAAAATAATATATTAATTTATCACAATGTCGAATGAAACTAGCAAGTACGCAGACCTTCTTAAATACATCCGGCCACTCTGTAATATCAGTTTTACTACCTAGAACTGCCTCGGTAGCCTAGTGGTCCTAAGCGCGACTGCTACGCTAGAGGTCTTGGGTTCGATTCCCAGGTCGAGCAAAAAGTGTTATTGGGTTTTTCTATGAAATTCTCAGTAGCAGCTCGGAGTTAGGATTTGTGCCCGGTTAATGGCAATAGGCTCGCCCCTTATTACATGGGACCTAAATATACCGGCGAACTGTGGGTGTACATTGTTACACCTCTGCCTAACCCTTCGGGGAATACAGGCGTGATGGTATATATATTTTGATGGTACCTAGAACTGGAAAGTTTGTTAGGATTTTAATACCTCATCCTCAGTGGCGGGTTTGGTTCTTTTACTTCAGGAGTAAAACCCACTGTAAAAACGAAGCATATTATTAAAACTTCCTCGTTAGCCTAGTGGTCCTAAGCGCGACTGCTACGCTTGAGGTCTTGGGTTCGATTCCCAGGTCGACCAAAAAGTGTCATTGGGTTTTTCTATGAAATTCTCAGTAGCAGCTCGGAGTTAGGATTTGTGCCCGATTAATGGCAATAGGCTCGCCCACACATGGACATGGACCAAACATACTGGCGAACTGTGGGTGTGCTTTGTTACACCTCTGCCTAACCCTTCAGGGAATACAAGGGTGACGGTGTGTGTTATTAAATCTTGAAACATTATTAATAATTAAATTAGGAAAATAGCATTCAGTGAAATATAGAGAAAGCTTTTGTTACAAATTTAGCACAGCTCCGTAATGACCTTTCACATAATCCTCAACCTACGCTGACTGCCGAGTAATGAAGCAATTCAATTAGTAACGCGCATTTCGCTCTACATATGTGAAGTGCACCTAAGCCATAAACGCAATCATACATTTTACTGTGTGGAACAAATTCTACATATTTGTAGCTCCTTTTAATTTTTAGACAACTGAACTTTTCTGTTGAAGTCAAGTAAATAATGACTGTAATGGTGTAGTAATCTACACTTCTATTATAAAGAGAAAATATTTTTTTGTTTGTTTTTATGTTTGTAACGAATAGGATCAGAAACTACTGAGCCATTTTTAACTATTTTTTAACCAATAAAAAGCTACATTATTCCTGAGTAACATAGGTTTTGACATCATGCTACGACCAATAGGTGCCGAGCAGTAACCAAAGACAGACGTAACATAACGCGGGCTGAAGCTAGTAAGATATACAATGGCTTGCCATGCGACGATGGAAGGAGACCGGATGATGTATCATTATTTCTTTAAAAGATGGGTAGGCCTTTAATATTGGACGCAATATGTGTCGATAGTCGATACTCTAGAGCCATCCTATGGGTTTCTATTTGGGCGTGCTGTTCTGGTGCTGCCGCTGCGGCTGCAGAGAATCTCACGCGGCAAAAGTATTACAGTCAAATTGCTGGCCACTATATTTTTAAACCGTTTTGGGATTAAGTCCTCGGGCCGTGGGATACGAATGTTTATTACCAAAAAACAAGGATAGTTAGCAAGTTTAGCTGAAAAAACACTTCTACGAGTATCACAGCGCGCATTGTTAAACACACAAAACATTGTGCTTTCTTTGATGTTATAACAATAAAATATTATTCAGTCATAATTTCAGTTCCTGTAACGATTGCCACTTGTTTTCTTTTAAATTCAATTTACATATCTTTATATACATCATCATCTGCTTAGCCTTTTCCCAACTATGTTGGGATCGGCTTCCAGTCTAACCAGATGCAGCTGAATACCAGTGTTTTACATGGAGCGACTGCCTATCTGACCTCCACAACGCAGTTACTGGAAAACACGATACCTCTTGGTTAAACTGGTTGTCAGACTTCCTGGCTTCTGACTATCCGTAACGAATGTCAAAGATCTACGAATGACATAACCTTTATGTACAGATAATTTTATTCCTTCCCTAATATAAAAATTCTCTGAAACAAGTCGTCGAGATGAATCAGCTTGTTGATCATGCGAAACCAACTATTTGATAAAGTACTTAGTTTACGACATAGACAATTTCAACAAAATATGACAATTGAGGTACAATGTGATTTAATGTAATCTTTGTTATTTTCCACCGTTGTAAAGAAACCACTTCACATTTACTGTCGCTACCCAGTTTTCGGAATTACTATTCGATTACGCTAAACAGTTTTTATATTTGTTTGATGATATTACGTCCTGGCTTTAGGAATACCTTATCTCTACCAATATTTGTAAGGAATATTGGTTGTTGGATAAGAGCAAAGAGTTTATTATGTTACAAAACAAGTGCGTAGGTACTGCAGGGTTGCCTGCCCTGTTAGGCTTGTATGAGCGAGGGGTCCTGAGTACGATCCCGAAGTCGGGCAGAAAGTGTTATTGGGTTTATTCATTAGAAATATCTCACTAGCGCCCGGAGTTTGGAAGTTTGTGGTGTGACACTCCCGTGCCTCGGAAAGCACGTTAAAGCTGTTGTTCCTAGCCGTCATTAGTAGATCTTTGACAGTCGTTATGAATAGACAGAAGCCAGGAAGTCTGACAACCAGTCTTACCAAGAGGTATCGTGATACCCAATAACTTGGTTGTGATGGTCAGATAGGCAGTCGCTTTGGCGATCTCTAACCAAACAAGCGGCGATCACAATAGATCAACTACTGGTCACCAAATTAATAAAAAAAAAATAGGTAGTCGCTCCCTGTCAAATTTTGGTATTCAGCTGTATTCGGTTTGACCGGAAGCCGACCCCAACATAGTTGAGAAAAGGCTAGATACGCAGAATGGTACTGGCTCGTTTAGCCATATTCAACCTAGTTAGTCCCATATATTGTGAACAAAAATTGTGTAAATATCCTTGTTTTCTAAGAAACATACGCATATTTTAAGTTTATTACCGCGTAATTAAAGTTGATACAATACATTATCTACATACAACGGTTATTTTAACGAATGTTAGAGTTACAATAGTAGTTATATTGTTTTATATTTCTGGGAAAATGGTAACTACATTGAGAAACCCTATTAAACGAACTGCAGATTTTATTTGTATAAAAGCACTTAATTCTATTAAATTTCAATGTAATGTAAAGCATAAGCGTGCTAGTCTGTCCAACACAATGATATATTCAACGACAAGTACCAATTTTAGTTTAGGTGAATTAGGTGAAGGAAAACATCGCGAAGAAACCTGGACTCATATTCAATGTAAGTCTGAAATCACCAATCCACTACCTGCTGTTTGAGAAGAGGCCTTTGCCCTGCAATTGAACAGTAACAGGCTGATATTATTACTACGCTATGTTGCCATCACCATTGCAAGTTTCCATCGCAACTAAACGAACCAATGAAAAATGCACAAATAAAATTTCCTGTAAAAATATTGTGTATGATTACATATTATCACACTCCTACTGCTGTTCAGACAAACAGGTGCTGTTGTTGACTGTACGCTCCTTATCTACTTTATGACTGCATACTCTTTCCATTCGGGAAAACCGCTGTGTATATAATATACACTACAGGTGGTAACCATGTAATCCAGTAGACAAACAATACATGTATAAAAGGAGATAATTTCGCTCATTAACAATAGAAACGAAGTGAACCTGCTAGTATTACGAACTCGAAATATAACGAATAATAATTCAATTATGTCTGCGAAAATCGTTTTGGTTATTTGTGCCTTGGTAAGTGACTCATACAATTCTAATATTGTAATCCCTCGGTTTATTGACTCATTGTAACAAAGTAGTTTGGTACAGTTTATCTATTGGGACGATATCAGTTGATAAGTTTAACAAAGAAGAATTTCAGGCCTCTTAATAATAACAATATTCTCGCTACTGAATTTCAGTTGCGGTGGCCAATATCACTAGCTAAGTCCACATTAGGATTTAGTATGAAAATACAATTACACTCCCTCTTCTCTCACTCTCGTAGTCCAAAGGGCGGGAATGCGACTCAACCGTTGAGATCAGGCGTAAAACCATCAGTGTTGAAACTTCGGGCTGCTTCCTTTTTCTATGTTACCTATCTATCTCAATCGTGGCACTAAACTACTTACTTTAAAAAAACTTATTTTGCAAATGACAGACAATTTTGCAGAGCTAAGATTAACGCCACCGAGTTAATTAATATGCAATTAATAAATATTAACTACATATAAACTAGATGTCTTAGTAATAATTTGTATATTTGCCAACAGATCGCCTGGGTGGCAGCAGTTCCTGCTCAACCTGCCGCAGGAGTCGGCCCCTGGGGCGGCGGCGGTGGTGGTGGCTGGGGCGGCGTTGGCTGGGGAGGCGCTGGTGCTGGCGTGTGGGGAGGTGCCGGATCCGGATGGGGTGCAGGTGGTGCTGGCGCCGTCCCATGGTTGCCGCCATGGATCGCGGCCGCTCCCTGGTACCCGCAGTGGGTTCCTTGCACTACTGTCGGCAGCACATGCTTGGATTGTAACACTAAGGTGGTGTGCACTAAAGTTGGTGGACTACAGCGTGCCTGCACTGACCCTACCCTGCCCTACTGCAACGCTGGAGCGTGCTCCGCCACTCCCTCTGCGGAATGTGCAGCACCAGCTGTTAATGCTGGGGACACCGTCGCTCCTCGCACCGTTGCTGCTGCCTAATCAAACGAATTAATGTCATGTCTTCTAACTACGAATGGGTACTTCTTTCTCAAAAAAAAAAGAATAACGAATATACAACCTTCAATTGTTTCTGTTTCGACTTCATAAATTGTTGTATCTATTTACACATACTAAATTCATTGGTAATCACTGTTTAAAAGCCACTTGTATTTCTCTTATTTATTAAATCCTAGTTTTTAAATCGATCAATAAATTTTTATTAAGAAATAAATTGTTTTTATTGCCTTATTAAAATACCTGTATGATATAAATGTCCCACAGAACTTATGCATGGATTACAGGTACACATGGCTATAGAAAATAAGTATTGTAAACCAAACACTACGTTTTAATGAGGTAGGTACTTACTGGAAGAAGGTCCCTAAATAATTAACACAGACATAAGTAATTAGTATCTTATCTATTTTTTAAACTTGTGAGCAAAATTAATATTCAAAGTAAAACACACACAAACATCACTAATTATTATCTAATCTATTTTTAAAACGGTATGTAGAACTGATATTTAAAATTGTTAATTTCTAATGCAGAATAAACCGAATACTTATGGCCTTGGAACTTCCTCGTTGGCCTAATGGTCCTAAGCGCGACTGCTACGCTAGAGGTCTTGGGTTCGATTCCCAAGTCGAGCAAAAAGTATTATTGGGTTTTTCTATAAAATTCTCAGTAGCAGCTCGGAGTTAGGATTTGTGCTCAGTTAATGGCAAAAGGCTCGCTCCCTATTACATGGGACCTAAACATACCGGCGAACTGTGGGTGTACATTGTTACACCTCTGCCTAACCCTTCGTGGAATATAGGCGTGATAGTATGTGATGGTGTGGTACTTATGGCCTATGGGGAACTTTGACCTTTAACGTAAAGATATAAAGTTGCAATTGACTATATCACGCTATAGAGAGATTTCCTTTCAATGCTTTCGTTAACGACGGAAAGTCGTTAATATCAAGAGGCCAATTCTACTAATTTTGAGGGACAATCTCAATCTGTCCAAAATGTCTTTAACTTACCTAGATTTTTTGAAATTGCGATTAATTTTTAAACGTTTTTAAACAGTAGAATTGGCATTCAGGTCCGTCACAACATGTTTGACCTAAAGAGAGATAATGCGTCACGAAGGATGAATCAACAAAGCCGGATGATCAGTTTCCTATTGCAGGACCAGGAACGTGAAATAATTAGGAAGGAATGAGAAAAAAAATGTGGTCCTTATTGGTTATATTTCTATTGATCTACGGATCACACGGGGGGTAAACTTTTTTAGGGTTCCGTACCTCAAAAGGAAAAAACAGAACCATTTTAAGATCACTTTGTTGTCCGTTTGTCTCTCTCTCTCTCTCTGTCAAGTTGAAATTTAAACCGTATACTTAGGTCTACGGTCTCATGGAGTTGTGAAAAAATCAAAACTTCTAAGTTTAAATAAGTGTAGATAAATAAATAGAATATACTACTTATTTATTTAATTTAATATTTATTTATTTTATTAAACTTTTTATTTAATTCTGTAATTTATAATGATCTGACGTACGGAACCCTCGGTGGACGAGTCCGACTCGCAATTGCCCCGTTTTTTATGACTCAACCTGATATGAGTACCTACTTAAATGGTAGCTAAACACAAACATGAACGAATATATTTTTGTATATTACTCACAAAAAATTCCCAAATCTTTATCGATTTTCCACTTGAGAAAAATATTGAAAGATTGAGTAGTAAAAAGATTATGATAAATGCAAGATAAGTGAGATGTATAAAAAGGTATTGCAATCGATATTTCAATCAAATAGAAAATACACTTGAATACAAGATGGCTCACTTTCAAAACGTCCTGATCTTTGCAGTATTGGTAAGTACAAATAAATTATTACTAACAGCCAATATGTACATAAGTAATAAATGGATAAAAACTTTTTGATTATAAATAATAATATACCATCACGCCTGTATTCCCCGAAGGGTTAGACAGAAGTGTACCAATGTACACCAACATTTCGCCGGTATGTAAAGGTCCCATGTAATAGGGGGCGAGCCTATTGCCATTAACCGGGCACAAATCCTAACTCCGAGCTGCTACTGAGAATTTCATAGAAAAACCCAATAACACTTTTTGCACGACCTGGGAATTGAACCCACGACCTCTAGCGTAGCAGTCGCTATTAGGATCACTACGCTAACGAGGCAGCTATATATAATGGAATATTAATATGTTTTTTTGGTTGCCTACTTGAAAAAAATAGTTTATCAAGTGATCGCCATCTATGTTACCCTGTAATGAAGCGTGTTTGCATGGATTTTCTCGCCCCCCTTGTAATATTTTACCAATTCTTCAAGGTCACCTATGTATAATACTTTGCTCGTGTAAAAGACATTGTTTGTAAATGTAACACTCGGTTTATCTTTCCAGTGCGTCCTAGCCAGTGCTCTAAGCCAAACAGAAGAAGATGGACTGCAAATCAACGAAGAATGGCCGTCGAACAATTGGGTCACCTGTGATTTTACCATAAGTCCAAGGATGAGATGCTATGATTGTAATACAAGGCTAATCTGCAAGAAAGTTGGTGGCCTGCTACTTGACTGCCCCAGTACCTTCGCCCCTTACTGCAATAATGGACGTTGTTCACCTGTACCTAGCATTGAATGCGAATAAGGACATGCGAGTTTTATTTTCAAAGAATTTCTTTAACATATAAATTTATGGTAACTACCAATATGACTTTCTTTTCCTTCATAATTTTTGTAAAAGGCCCCCTTTTTTTACGCCTTTTGATAAAGGCCGTAGGCAATCTAAAAATGATAAGTATTAAGGTATACAAAAAGCTAATAGTTACAGCTCACAATCGTCGAAACGTGGACCTGTCAATACTTAGGGCAACGAAAGATAAACTATAAAAAGACGAGAGCCCTTTACTCCATAAGTACACAAATTCAAATAGTTACTCAAGTCCGTATGATGCAACCCTACTTTAAACATTCTCCCGACTGAATGACGACCAAGACGGCTAATCTCAATGGAGACTAATCAAGTACGCAGAACTTATTGTCTGCACGAATACAGGTTCACTCCCTCTTCTCTCACTCTCATATTTTGATGGGACGGCAACCCGACACCGGAGAGACGACCGGGGAGAGGTCAGGCGTTTAGCCAACGGTTTTAAGTGCACGGAGACCACACCACCAACTCTCAAACACCAGGCAGCTGCTGAAAAAATCCTAATGAAAAAGCTCAATAACACTTTGTACCCCACATATTCAGCAGTCGCGTTTGCTTCCACGAGACCAAACAGTGCATTCAAAACAACGCTCTTGAGGCAACACTATTAGGTAACCAGCCGTAATCCGGGACTAATCAAAATTTGACAGTTACTACTAAAGATGTTTGATAAGATTACGATTATTTGTATTGAACTGGATTTGAAGAAAAGTCTTTTAAATCTGCCTGAGGATAACACAATAGATCTGTAGTACCTAAGCATCTTCCAGTTCTTGTTAGTATTGATATGTACAAACGATTAACCACTAGCTAAACATGGTAACTTTTTATTTACATAATATATAGGGTGTACCTGTCCATGTCCGTACCTGGAATCCTATTGGTTATTAAGTTATTAAAAGGTCAAAATTGAAAAAATAAAATGCGTTTATATACGAAAACCAATTTTTGAATGTTGTAATTTCGGTGTTCCATGCACCTATACAATGTTTTAAAAGTGTTACATTGCGTGCTACTGTAAACTGGTTTTTTACTCGAAAAATAAAAGCTGTTTCTTAGTAATAATTTTTGGACTGTATTACCTAATTTGATGGACAATACGCGTGGTGGTGTCGATATGTAGTGTGTCGTTGTACACCTCGAGTATGTTGTGTATGGTTATTGCATCTTGTTTCCACAAGTAAGTACCTGCGATTAGAAATTTCCCATTTGAAAACAACAACACAGATGTTTATTGAATTATTACAATAGGAAAACCCTACTGAGAGATTTCCCTATTTGTTTAAAGAAACAGCTCGCAGTAAACATTAGATAAGTAGGAAGTATAAAAGGGATTGTATGCAACTGATGAACCAAATACGAAGCAAAGCAACAATGGCTCACATCCAACACGTAATCATCTTCTTGGCGGTGGTAAGTCTTCAGAAAATTACAGTTTTCCTAATAAATCGTGCAGTAAAAACAGGTCAAAGATCTAAGAATGGAGTTATGTACATCTTATCATAAGGATGGCTTATATTTACCAGCAATCCGATTCCTCACAGCTCACCCGGAATGATGTTTCTGAATTTCCGGTGCAATGCAGCAGTGCCTACATTTGCCATTTCTTGGCCTGTCCTATTACCTCCATAGTGCAGGACAGAACTTACTACTAAGTTCTACAAAACTTATATATTAAATATGATGAAATAATGATTAAATTACTATGATTAAATTTTACTGCACCAATCAGGAGCTGAAGTGACTATGTTCCACTTCGGCCTTCAACGAAATGACTTATTAATATTCGGCTTCCTAACTTTTGTAATTAATTATTTCAGTGCCTCTTCACCATCATATTAGCTCAAGCAGCCCAGGGAGGACCTCATTCCAGTCAAGGGGGGCCACCAACCTCCCAAGGCGGGCCTCATGAGAACCAAGGCAGGGCCCGCCGACAGGCCCCAGAAGTCGGGACCTTTGACATTAGTGAATCAAAGGCTAACTGGACCACCTGCGACTACTCTATTATTCCGAGGATCTCTTGCCATGATTGTAATACTAGAAAGATCTGCAAGGAAGTAGGAGCGATACTGAAATCCTGCTATGGCCCTTACAGACCTTACTGCAATAATGGCATCTGTTCCGCTGAACCGAGCGCTGAATGTGTGTAGATGAATCAGTTGAGACTTCACATACAAAGACATGTTATATATTGTTAATCATTCTTTTTGTATTTCAAATCAAATAACCCTTTTTATTATTTTAGTGTACCATTTGGACTGTGCCAAAAAATTTAACAATTAACTTTTTTTAAATTTACTAATTTTAAAAATTTACTTTGATTAAAGTTTGTATGTTTAATAAATTTTGGAATTTGATTATTTTTATATTTGGTTTCGATAATAAAATTTTATGAACTTTTATTATTTTGTTTTTCTGTCCAGCCTATCTATATTGTAATAATTAGAAGTAAGTGCATGCAAGAGCAGTTTTATGCTTAAAAATGATTATCATTGTACAAAAATATCGATAGGTCCTTATCACTTATTTATTTAGTAAATGTGTGTGCTCGTATCTATTTTACCCATGATACAGGAGAAATTACTAGTGCGTGGTCATCATTACATCAGCCTATAACCGTCCACTGCTGTATGTAAGTCGCCCCCAAATAGCCCCAATCATCCCGGTCCTGGGCAGCCCGCATCCATCCGCTGCCCGTCACCTTCTTAAAGTCGTCAGTCCACCGTGCAGCAGGGCGTCTCACACTGTGTTTACCTAAACGTAGTCTGCACTCCAACACGTGTCTGCTCCACCGACCCTCTGTCCGGTCCATCTGTCCGGTCTGTCCGGTAGAACGGGTTAACCTCCAATAAAAAAAAAAAGAAAAAAGGTATAAATGGTAACTTACTTTTAATTTTTTACTTACTTTTGTAACCTATATTAAGTCATTAACCTTTATGAAATACTAGCTTCTGCTAGTGACTTTGTTCGCCTGGTTGTTCTCACCCGCATTAAGTTACGTCTTTGGTCACTGCTCCTCTCTCGTGTGTCGTAGTGTGATGTTATAAAGCCTAAAGCCTTCCTCGGTAAATGAACTATCCAACACAAAAATAATTCTTCAATTCTAATCAGTACTTCCTGAGATTAGCGCATTCAACCAAACAAGCAAACAATCTCTTCAGTTTTATAATACTAGTATAGATTAAAACTGTCTCTGTAGCCTAGTGGTCCTAAGCGCGACTGCTACGCTAGAGGTCTTGGGTTCGATTCCCAGGTTGAGCAAAAAGTGTAATTGGGTTTTTCTATGAAATTCTCAGTAGCAGCTCGGAGTTAGGATTCGTGCCCGGTTTTTGGCAAAAGGCTCGCCCCCTATTACATGGGACCTAAACATACCGGCGAACTGTGGGTGTACACTGGTACACCTCTGCCCAACCCTTCGGGGAATACAGGCGTGATGGTATGTTAGTATAGATTAAGGCGTAATAATGAAACAAAGCAAAGTTCAAACAAATGAAACTACCAGCAAATAATACATGAATACACTAATTTGTAAAATCCACATTACCCAGTTAACATCGAGAGTTCCAGAATGACTCCAAAAAATTTATGCTGATTTAATGAAAATTCCTTTTCGAAATGAATGGTGAAATTTAGGAATACGTTCCAACCACGGAGATACGTGGTTTCAACTAATGTCAGCCAGCGACGTTCACTGAATGCTTTTATATTTGAAAGGCTGACACTTTGAAAGAGCTTTGAACGTTATTAGTATGGTAAATGAGAATTTTGTGAATGATACCGAATCAATATTGAATGGCAATGTGTGAATGTACTGTACCACTTCGGGGAGTACATACTTACGTAATAATAATAATACCAGCCTATTATTGTCCCACTGAAGGACAAAAACCTCTTCTCATACGTCTGTATAGACGCGCTTTGTCTAAAGCTCACGTCTTGGTCAAAGCGGATTGGCGATTTCAGAGTTATATTAGTCCAGATTTCCTCACGATGTTTTCCCTCACCGATGTCCAAGATAAATTTGGAAAGTACATTTGAATTCAAAAAAAGACACACTGGTACATACATAAACTCACGCCTTTTTCCCATGGGGGTAGGCAGAAACCACAGAACGCCACCTGCTACGATCCTTACATACTTGTTTCGCCTCGTCCACGTTCATACATCTGGTCATACAAGCACGCCTGTTACGAGTACTGCGCACCTGACCATTCCGAAGGACCTCACCAATAAGGTTAGGGTAGGTCCTTCTAGGGTACACACTGGTACTTGCCCGGTAACCCAGAACACCATGCGTGAGAGGTGGGCGTCTTAAACTAATAACAACTGAGCGATCACGACACCTTCAGGTGCGGAATTAGTTCGAAAGAGTTACCGCGGCTCTGGAACGCAAAGGGCAATAGGAGGGACACGGATGGGTTTTAGTCAGTAAGAGTCTGACACTCCCTTCCACTCCGCCCAGAGCGAAAGAAGTCTACTGATGATATACCATTCTTAAAAAAAAAATCACGACACCTACTCACGAAATTTTGTAATAGGCTTTTGGATATTGAGACTCAATAACATCATTATCACATATTCACATCAGGTCTGTATTCTATGGAGTACCCCTAAATAGAGTAAATAGCAACAGGTCTGCTACAATATACATACAATTATTATTATCTGCAAAGTCCTTTCCATACACGTATGAAATAATCACAAGGTAGATAGTATTCCAAATTGCGTAAGTCGTCAATGTGTAATGGGTTGCGTAAGACATCATAGAAATTATTCATCGGATCTATATATCTCATCTATATGAGAGGTCTTAACGATATCCCTCCCAATTCTAACCATTGCTGCTAGTTGCTACTGTTTCAAATCCCCTTCTTCTTCCACATCCATTTCGCATACAACAGAAAAACGTTTGCTAAGCCTATTTAAAAAGTACGAGTGTTCAAAGCAGATAAAACTTGGTTCATTGTAACTTCTACACACGTAGGAGTGTCAATACAGTTAGTACCTAGTGGAAAACAATAAACTATTTGTACTTGAACAAAGTCGGGTACGTGGCTTTGAGAGCAAGCGATATTTTATGTGATTTATGAGTAAATTCTGCAGTAACTAAGTATATGTTAGTAGCTATTGCAAAGTAAAGTTACAGTAACATGGTCAAACATTTTCTCTGACATAAAATAAACCAGCTTCTTTTCCGTGACTACATCTGCATGGAAGTCAAGTACCTACACCATAAAACTAATACCCCCATAACACTCGGAAATAGTGTACTTTTCTAGAGTAAAAGATTCATTGGAATTGGATAAGTAATTCCAGAGATTACTTATTACAAAAAAAAAACAAAGAATCTTTACCTGTTTATAATATTAGTATAGATAAGTTGAATTAATATCAGTTCTATTTAATGGAGCTAAAACGGAATGGGTAATGGGTAATTTGACGGCACTGTTAGCGCAGTGGCTGAGCGGTCGGCTGCTGCGCTACGTGTCGCGGCGCGCGGGCTCGATTCCCGCACGGAACAAATATTTGTATGACCTACAGATAGTTGTTTCGGGTCTGGCTGTTTGTGTATGTGAGTTTCTATGTTTGTAAACGCACCCACGATACAGGAGATATTCCTAGTGTGGGGCAATGTTTATTTTAAATTAAAAAAATAAATAAATGGAGCAATCACAACAATGATTTTGAGTGACAGAATTGGCACATATCAAATTCATCTCAAATCGCCTGAAACACAGGATTACTTACAGGCTTGTGCCTGTACTTACAGGATTACTTAATCATGGGTGAAATTGACATAGATTTAAGAAAAACTGGATTTAACGTTATACCGTTATTTTTGAATAAATTTAATTTATTGATACCATTTTATTTATTTATCTATTTCTTCGTTGATCAATGTTTATATAACTCCATCACTCGGCTATTATATCACCTAACGTACATAACCGACGCACAAATAACAGTACATGTATATGATCTCGCAAACATTTCAACATCTGCTATCTTATCACAATTTGTGTACAAATCTTTCACGTTGATCACGCTTGTTTTCTATCAATTATATGTCACGACTCCGCTAACAATAATATTATGTTCACTTCTTACATCTACTTATGTTCCTTTATTGTGTGGAGCAAGCGAGGAACGGTGACGTTTGTATGAGGAATAATAGCGCCTTTCACGTCTGTGGACTGTAGCTCTGCTGTGATTGTTTACAGGAAGACAGCTCTCTTACATTGTTTGCTTTAGGCTTAGTGTCCACGATGTCAGGGCTGCCCATTACAATGCTAATTTTTATAATTAACACACAGGCAATAAAGAAATCATTAATTTAACAATGAGCCAATACGTTATTTGAATGTCGAACAATACACTGTATTGAAAAACTGACCATTTTACTATCTTTTACCTTTATATTTACTTGACATGGATCTTTAAGGCAAAGACTTCGTGATAGATAAGAAAATGAATAGGTGCTAGGTAAACGGAAGACTGCAATCTGTGTTTGACAACCCTATAAACAGAAATGGATCGATTAACATAATCTTTATGTATAAACCGTATATAAACTAGGGCACTCGACACATCAAACAACTTCTTCAACTGAAGAACACGAGGAACTAAGAAATCCAAAATGGCTTCTATCAAGAATCTTTTATTCCTGTTCGCTGTCCTGGTAAGACTTTACTTTCTACATTTTATTGAACTTGCTTTTTTAGATCTGGTTAATGGGTTATTTTTTTTACAGGTCTCTTCAACAATAATTTTGGCACAAAATCCGAATGGCCCAAGGTCGAATAACTCTACGGCTATATCTTCATCCAGTAGTGAAGAAAGCTCCGAATCACCACCGCCGCCATCGTCAGCTCCTGGACCGTCCGACAACCACAACTCCAAACCTCCTAAACATGGCGGGCCTCAATTTCCTGAAGACGGGTCCTTTCCAGGCGGCCCCCGTCAAAAGAGGCAGACTCGTAAAGTGATTAATTGTAACTACAACAAACATGTATGTAAATAATTATTACCATACCACAGATTGTATTATTCAATTACGGGTTACAGCATTCGTTCACAGTCGATATTTGAACAAAAGGGACCATTTCAATTCAAATTCAGAGAATATTAAAAATGTTAGGCTCTCTGAACAAAATTTGATAAACTATTCATAATTTTCGTACCCATTAAGGTAAAAGTGTAATCCTTTGTGAAAGACTACCATTAGATAAAGTCTTCCTCATAATAGTTAAAAAATATTAATTTAACTATGTATCCTAAAACCTTTATCTAGTCTGTCTTACTCATATAGTTCTCTTTAATTCCAGGGTGGATCCAGATGCATCGCCTGTCACAAAGTGCAAACCTGCTATATGATGAACAAGGGTACTGAATACACTTGCGGCGGTTTATTCCAGTACTGCAAAAACGGTCAATGCTCCTTCTCTAAGGGCGCTCTCTGCACTAGTACTACATCCTCTTCTACATCGACATCTACGACCGGATCTACTTCCTCCACCGGCTCTACCGATTCTACTTCCTCCAGTTCTTCGTCCAGCACTTCCAGCTCGTCGAGTTCAAGCTCATCAAGCACATCGACCTCGACATCTTCAAGCAGCACTTCTACCTCTACATCTACATCTACCACCCCGGCATAATAAGCTGGAGAAGTTCCAAGTAAGATTTGTATATCTAGTACTTTATAACTTTTCCCTCACGGTTAACAGACCACCATTTTCCAGTTTCAATGTTATTTTTTCAGATGTCACCGTTTTTTGGCCTCACAAAACAGCACGGAAACGAAAATAACTGTTTTATTTATGATATTGTCCTACTTACTTTTATTCAATAAAAATACTTTTGAATCAATTCAACTTGGGTTTCGATTTTTCCTACTCAGGGTTTCTAGTTTGGAGAGTTCAAAATAAAACAGAATATGGCACGGTATTATTTATTTACAGTAACACAATACTAAATTCAATGATTATCATCAGTAATAATATTCGTTTTAAAAATATTTTGATTGGTATCAGATATATCATAATAGTGAAGAATAAAATCTACTAGCTACAGATATATTTTAAAAATTATTATCATCGTATATGGTCGCACATTATTCATCATTTATTGTCGATTTCCCAAAACATTTTCCACATAAACTGACATATTTCAGTAGATATTAATAATTCAAAACATTGATCCTTTCATTTTAAAGCTTAGCTTAAGCTTGATAATAAACAATCTCTAAGTTTTGAAAAACTTTCAATTTATTTGTCAAACACAGCTAGTTTATTCTAGTCAATAGAGAGATACGTTCATATTAAGTTTAAAGATACGATATCAAAGATATGACTGCTTTTCTTTCTAATTCAATAAATCTCTTTTTCCAACGCTTTCGTCGCGTACTGATTAAATTCTCAAAATATATTTTAATACCTACTTCCTCGTTCATTCCACATTTTTAATTCTTACTTACAAGAGTATGTATACATTTTCAGTATATTGATATAATTATTATCGTTAACACAAATTATTACACGTTAATATATTTGCGATTGACATCTTAAATTATTCTACAATAAATTTACAAACACGATATCTGTCTTAAGCTGGCCAAGTCGTTTTGTTTTTGTAAAAATGAGATCCCTTAAACATAACTTATCATTTAATTAAACTAATAATCACAACATTTAACATATATGAAATACGAACAAATGTACTGTGTGTATACTGTTGAAAATTATCGTCTAATTTATATTATAGATCGGTGTTCCCTACATCTTGACAACGACATAAGAAAAAAATCAAAGTCCTTTCATGTTTCACTCTGTTCCAGTAACCAATAAATATATGCATGGAAACTATCGTAGTATAATTATAGCTCCAAGATTATGGTGAATCTAGTTCATGGAATAGAATGAAATATGATGAAAGAATGCCCGGCACACCCGATGCACCTCAAAGTTCATGCGTTAGAATAGCCTGAGCTATAGAGCGTGGCATCGCCTAGCGGGCACTGACATAGCTACTGGTTCTTACGTCGACTCGGTAGGCTGCTGTTGCGGTAACCTTTTCGTAGCAAAATGTTGTCCACTGCTGGCAACAACAGGTACCGCTTTCCTGATGTGTGGTAAGGGACCTTCAATGACCTGAAATAGTAAAACTTGGGTGTTTCCTTGGTGTAGGATTGCCAGCGGTTCTTGGCAAATGTGTCTGCGTAGTTGGTTGGTGCTATCGGTGGCAGGGGCAGGGGGCTGGAGTGTGGCAGGTCGTTGTTTAGCGGGCGGTGGAGGAGCCGACCGGTCGGGTGCGAGTGAGCAGGTACTGGCGGCGGCGGTACGTCGGCGTCGTCTGTATTGACTGCGTGAGCTTCGGAACCAGAGAGATATTCCCTGTCGACAACCGAAAAGCATACACGTTCAACGATTGCATCGATACCTAATCTCACTTTTTTAGGTAATAATTATATAAAAATCAAAATCGTAATATTCGTGAAAAGAAGGCCAATTCCTGTATCCAAAAACGTTCAAAATCTAGTCACAATCTCATCTTAACGACAATCAACGTCAAAAACTTGTCAAAAATTAATATAAATTAGAAACGTTTTTGACAAGTTACGACTGACTGAAAGTTACGGGAATTGCGCCTTAGAATGAAATAAAACTGGCTCCCCGCGTTATTCGGGAATCACGCGGGGAGCCAGTTTTATTTATTGGAGAAGAGCTAGTTTTCCGGAAGATAGTCGTGTGCCGGGGCACACGTATCTTCCGGAAAACTAGCTGTGATGACAACACAAGCCTACATTTCACAGTAACATTGTTACAGGTATAGATAGGATAGCGCTGTGCCTCAAATAAAGTAATTCTCTGGAAGGAAAATAAAAGAAATAGCCAAGATATTCAAGCCACTCACCTAATTCCGAAATTCTCGTCAGGGGAATGCTTCCTGTAAAAAAATGTATGCATTAAAAACAATTCTTTAATTTTGAATGTTCATAGATACATATATTTTACTTTCTTGCAAACATCAAATATGCTAACATGTATTTTTTACACCAATTTGACTATAACATCCATGCCATTTGGCAACCTTAACACTAAACACATAGGCATGCGACGTCAATCATCATTTTCTCTTCAACACAGAGCCCGTTTAACCTACTCTGAAGCGTTCTACTACATTCTGGACGTCACGATTACCAATCGGAACTCACTCTAAACATCAAATATGCACTAACATATCATGCCGCTACTAACACCTATAGTTGTTCTTCTACGTGATCTCCTAATATACTAAAGCACAATCGATTCTCTGTACGAGTATTCTACACACAACGATATTCAAATATTTCGAGACCTGTATATTTCCTGGCTAGGTAATAATAACCTGGCTCTTCCTGATCTACTGTAACGTCCTCCTGAGTACCTAAACGAAGGCAACAAACCTAACCTCGCTAGGGACCCAATATGACGTTTTTCGAAATTTTCGCGGACATCATCATCATTATCCTCATCATCATCTGTAACAGAAGTAAATAAGACAGTGCTATTAACTCAAACATAACTCCTGAACGAGTTATCGAAAGGTTTGAGTTTATTTTTAAATGTGTTTTACAATTAATACTGTAAGTCACTGTACATGAGTACATAATGCATTCCAGTATTTATCGTTTCAAATTGTTGTCTAAAACTATTATAATTTTTTGTATCATTTTACTTACCTACGGAACGTTTTTCATCATCAATATCATTTTGTTCGATCATTTCGTCCCCTTCCAAATTATCAGCGTATGGCATCACATATCTTTTGGTCCTGGTGTTCGGCTCATAGTAATTTGGTCTATACATTCCATGAACTGGACTGCCAACGAAACTTCTCTTTAAATTATCGTTGTCGTTTCCGCCGTATTTGTAATTGTCGTCGATAATATAGTCGGAAGGTATGTCCTTAAGATACTTGTACATTCCTACCATAGATCGTAACGTGCCTGCATGCATACCCCGAGTGTAATCTATCTCAAATGGATGGTCGACACTGTCTGATGGATAGTCAATCGTTTGTAGTTGGAGTGGCGAGATGGGATTTTGATAGAAAGACAAGTCGTCTTCATCTTCAGTAGCCCCGTCCTTCTTGTGGATGAGTCCATTGCGTGCCAAAGCAGCGTAATTGCGTTTATCATTAGAGGGGTTGTACTGTCCCCTGCCAACACGATAACCATCTCTGGCAAGGGCTTGGATATTCCTCTTCATAGCGGCGTAGCTACGGAGACGTGCAATGGATGCCATGTTTCTCTTTTCTTGCGATTCGTCTTGATTTTGATCTTGTTTATCGGCTTCGACATAGGGTGACCGATATGTAGGAAGTAGTCCATTTTTGGCAAGGGTGGAAATACCACGTTTATAAGCATTTGAAGCAGAATTTCTCAGGTAGCCATCCCTAGCTAAAGCCGCAATATTTCTTCTGGGAAATGAGGGCCATTGACTTACAGGTTCCGCTGGCAAACTCTCCACCTAAGAATAATATTTGTATTTCACATGACGGTAGGAAAAATACTTCTATTTGTGCTCTATTTAGATCCAGGCTATTAACAATAATTATAAATATCAAAACCTAATCCTGATCCTATTAATTCCTGACGAAAAAATACAAGTATGAAAAGGTATAGTTTAATATTTCAACTTACTTGCTCAATATAACTGAAGAAAGCCACTGCCAAAGCAGCGAGCAGTAGAAGGCATCCCCGATGCTTTCCGAAACTCGTCCGTGTGTCGTTCATCTATGTCACAATAAAAATATATTATGAAGATAAGTACAAAACACTCACGACATGACAACAAGACCCTTGCAATCTCACATCATACCATAAAAAACTAAGGTATCCATTTTTCACGCTTACATACTTAGAAGCTACAACAAAATAACAAAATAGTGAAATTGGTACAGAAATTATCCCTCCCAGTACATTGGACATAATGAAATATAAAGCCGATTTGTGAAATTAGTTCCATTATTGTGAACTATGATAGGTGGATACTTGTCACCGAGTTAAACACGATATAACTTGAGGTTAAATCAGTTTACAGTGTCAGGACTCGAATAAAGGTCGTTAGGGGAGGGAGCTCGGATATCTGCCACTGGAATGGATATGAAGTTGGCAGATTCAATTACGCGGAAGTCAGTTATGAAGCACCTGAGCTACTCCTTCGAGAAGAGTCTCCGGAAAGGTGTGTATTGTAATGGTGCTTATGTAGAAAAGCATTTACTTCGTTTTCGATTTAGGTATATTAGTTGCCACAAATATCAAGTTAATTTTACGGTTTTTGGGTTTCTTTTAGGGTTTTTTGGCTGCACGGCTTACAGACCAATCGCGTGGAACGTCTGAGGTCCAAAAAACCTAGAAAGGAACCAAACAAAATTACTTGACATTTGTGTTCACGACTCGTGGCGATTACTATAAGACTAACAAATCACTGCATTGGTATTATTTAGTTATTTTAGTCCAATTAACTTATAAAGATTCCGTCGTCATTCATCTTAAAATTGTAAACCCAACACGAAAGATTTGTCTAGACAATTGTCTTCAACACATTGATTTTCGTTTCGAATGACAATACTATTTTGCGGAGACTCGAGGGAAATCCAAAACGTGATATTACTATTTTAGATGTAAGATTATGTGTATCCATTTTGATCCCGTATGATCCCATTCGATAGGTTTATATGGATCCTCTTGAACCTCGGCTTTACGATTGCTAATAAATCTATAACAGTGATAATTGGGTTAATCTTTACATTATAATTACTCCGCTTATCTACTGGATAAGCCCTTAGAACAGGAAATCTGCTCTCCAAACAATGAAAGCCTTCTCAAAATATTCGACAGAATATTGACGAAGTAATTATTTTCTAATATATTGTTAAAAGGTACCTACATTGATTTTATTTAAAAATACATTTTTTCTTTAGATGAAAACGGAAATAAATTCGATTTTATACCGTAGTTCTAAAATTTCATAGACAGTCTTTTCAAAAATGTGCAATATACATAGGTAATATTACAAATACAAGTCATTGGGGTCGAGAATTGATAAATTATAAAAAAAAAACAAATATAAAATCATCCAACGCCGTGTTTAAAGATTGTGCGAAGTGTTTGTAGAGACAGTAACAGTAAAAACAAAAAGCTTTAAAAGGAAAGAGAGCGTCTTCAGACGAAGTGCAACTCAGGTATAAAGTCCCTTTGAGATAGTTCTCAGTTCAGAAAACAAAAGGGTTTTCTCGGAATTTCCATCATCAACACAAAGCGTATTGAAATTCTCGTTGATTTTAATTGAAGTGGACTAGTTATTTTTTACGAGAAAATTACAGAGGAAAACCATGTTTCACTTCGTTATCAAAAAAAAAATTACCTTCCATAATAAAATGTTATTATTGAAGGTAAATTATTTTTTAAATTGGAATGGTATAATACAATGTTATTATACCTTTCCAATTTTAGTCATCAATATATTAGTTGCCGAGGTAAATAAAATTCATTAGTCTCGTAGCAAACCTGATTGTCTACGATTTTCGTAGCCGACCTACGGTGCTTGTGATTTACACGGTTTCTCATAATTGAGCAACGATTTAGGCCTAAATTAATAATTGGGCTTCGACGAGCTACCCACACTGGTTTCATTTGTTCTAAGGGTACTTTTAGGGATTTTTTACACAATTCATACAATGTAAAATACATACAACACCTTTCCGTTTGATTTATACGAAAATCTATGACAGACGAGAAGTCCCTAATTTACCTTTGATAATTAATTTAAGTGCAATTAGGACTCGTACTTTTTTATTGCATTAACTTAGAAGCTTGATTTTTTTTACAGCTTCAGGAGACCGTAAACCTAAGCTTTCGATATTAATTCAACTTGATATTTCCACATGTTTTCGAGAAAAATGGTCTCGACAGACAGACGGTCGACGATCTTTTAAGGGTTCCTTTTTTGGTGTGGAACCCAAAAAATGAGTAGACATATTACGTAATCGAAAGAAATCGACTACCAACGTGGTTAACTAATGAAGTACCTAAATTCCTGACTGATAACAGTTGCAGACAATTATTAACCAAAAATCGAAAACATACCTAATATTGTAAGTACTTAAGTACTAATTCTTTAACCAAGTTTGAATTAGATTTTTCTATTAGGAACAGTAACTAACTCAATTCCCAGGTTACCTAAGTAGCTACAGACGAACAGAATTTTTTCAAACTTTTAATAAACTTATTACGTACTTATATAAAAAATAATTCTTATGCAGTCTACCCCCGTCAATTGACTACAAAATATATTGTCAACTAAAAATCGAACGAATGATTAGATACTATCTATATACCCGCGTTTTGTTACGTCTTTGGTTACTGCCCCGCTCCCGTTGATCGTAGCGTGATCTTCTATAAGTATACACGTTCCGCTTGCATCGCTCTGTCTATTGATGAAAACCGCATTAAAACCCGTTGCGGAGTTCAAAAGATCTAAGCGTAGAGACGGCGGGAAGCGAAATTGTTTTAAACTATCTAATGATAGAGATAAATTACAATGCAAATATGGATGCTATTGTATTTTTTAATCCACATTCACAGTAAAAAAAAGAAAAACAAATAAATCTATGATACGTCACCAATGATACCTATACCTCACTCGTAGTAAGAAAATTAGAGTTTAAGAAGTTTTTAACTAACTTTCTTGTCTACTTATTGTCTCTTTGCCGCTTCCATTAACATTTAAACTGTTAAATTTTATCATGATTATATCCATTATTATTTAAATCATGCTTTGAAATTATATTTTGACGAGAAAAAACATTGTGCTATTGTATATCGGGCTGGTCAACCCCGTCTCGGGAAACTCCGTCATACGTGCGTATTTTGCGTTCGGAATAAAAAACATTACCTATAAAATAAACAATCTAAGCTCGAAGTGTTTTTTTTTGTGATATATTCACTTTTGCACCTTTTATATTGCATAAAGTTTAAATAATCACAATAGCCTTTTCCCAGCTGAGTTGAGGTTAGCTTCCATTCTAACTAGATGCTGCTAAAAACAGTATTTTACATGGAGCGACTGCCTATCTAACCTCCACAACCCAGTTACTGGGAAAAATTATACCTCTTGGTAAGACTGGTTGTCCAACTTCCCGGTTTTTTACTATACGTACCACGAACTGCCGAACTGCTACTGAGAACTTCCTCTGGGAACACCCGGTAACACTTTTTGCCCGACCTGGGAATCGAACCCAGGACGCCACCGCTCATCCGTCGCGCTCGTGACCACAATAATAATTAACACAAAAGTATTTAGTAAGTACTAACGTTTATTGCTACTGACTTACCTTTGAAGACACCCGCCCCAGGGACAGCCCACTTTTTCAAACTTTAGAGAAACTTTGAACTCGACACTGTTCTCTTAAATTCAGTTAGTTACTTGAAGTTCTTGGCGGGAATGGCTGTTGGTCGGCATTAACCGAGCTTTTATAGAAAACTACATGTGAACTGCGCATGCCCGGTTCGCGAGGGAGGAGCTTACTGCGAACTGTATTATATGCACTTTAATTAATAAGCTGTAAGGTCATAAGGTTACGTTTCAATTAATTGTTTTAACGATGAACAATAGGCTAGATAGCAGCTCAGTCTGGTCGCATTTCCTGTTAACTGGTTTACTTGAGATAGAACGCAAAAGGTGCGTTTAGAGTGAATTTAGTTGTCTGTTTATTTGTGCTAACGAATATTCCCAATTTTATTAAAACCTTTTTTCTTACTACATCTACCTACTATCCTTAACTACTTGACTGCCCTGTTAGTCTCGTGATGGCAAGCGCGCCTGGTAAATTTCTCAGTAACAGCCCGGAGTTTGGAAGTTTGTGGTGTGACACCTCCTTGCCCCGGAAAGCATGTAAAACCGTTGGTCCTGCGCCTGGTCTCTCCCCGGTTCTGTCGGATTGCCGTCCCATCGGACTATGAGAGTTAGAGAAGAGGGAGTGCACCTGTGTTAGCGCACACACTTGTGTACTATAATGTCTATTGCTTACTGAGCTAGTCTATATTAAGACTAGCAATCTGCCCGCGACTTCGTCCGCGTGGCTTATTTCACCCGCGTAAAGTTACGTCCTCCGTTATTGCTCCGCCTCCCATGGGTCGTAGCGTGATGTTATATAGCCTTTATTACTCAGGAATATTGTAGCTATCTATTGGTGGTTAAAAATTGTTACAATCGGTCCAATAGTTTCGGAGCCATCCGTTACAAACCAACAAACAAACAAAGAAAAATGATTCTCTTTATAATATTACTATAGTATAGATTAGATGTAGGTAAACCCCATTTACGTAACACCCCATTTACGTGACTATGCTTGTGAAGCTGTTGAAAGTCACGTGGCGGAGGGTAGAATTTTCAGACGGTGAAGCCAGAGAAAGTTTTTTTTTCGGTAAAAACTTATTTTACTTACAACATCAACGGCGCCCCAAGTACCTACAGACACGATGTGAATATAATTAAAAAGAGTTACTAAAACCAAAAAAAATAATTTAATCACGTCAAAATGTTTTGAATAATGACCTGAGTCGAAGTTAGAAGACCTAACAGGTGGTTTTTTTCTCAAGAGAATTTCGTCTACATTTCTCTTAATTTAATTTACAAATAAAGAGAAATGTATATATTTTGTTAAAATTGTCTATGTCGTAAACTAAGTACTTTACCAAATACTTTCGCATGATCAACAAGCTGAGTCATCTCGACGACTTGTTTCAGAGAATTTTTATATTAGGGAAGGAATAAAATTATCTGTATATAAAGGATATGTAAATTGAATTTAAAATAAAACAAGTGGCAATCGTTACAGAAGCTGAAATTATGACTGAATAATATTTTGTTGTTTTAACATCAAAGAAAGCACAATGTTTTGCGTATGTAGGTAACAATCCCCGCTATCATATAATATAAAAAAAAAAATATACACTCACGCCTGTATTCCCCGAAGGGTTAGGCAGAGGTGTAACAATGTACACCCACAGTTCGCCGGTATATTTAGGTCCCATATAATAAGGGGCGAGCCTATTGCCATTAACCGGGCACAAATCCTAACTCCGAGCTGTTACTGAGAATTTCATAGAAAAACCCAATAACACTTTTTGCTCGACCTGGGAATCGAACCCAAGACCTCTAGCGTAGCAGTCGCGCTTAGGACCACTAGGCTCCCGCTATCATATAAGTGTTTTTTCAGCTAAACTTGCTAACTAGCCTTGTTTTTTTGGTAATAAGCATTCGTATCCCACGACCCGAGGATTTAAACCCAAAACGGTTAAAAATATAACATACCATCACGCCTGTATTTCCCGAAGGTTTAGGCAGAGGTGTACCAATGTACACCCATAGTTCGCCGGTACGTTTTAAGTCCCGTGCAATAGGGAGCGAGCCTATTGCCATTAGCCGGGCACAAATCCTAACTCCGAGCTGCTACTGAGAAATTCCTAGTGGAAAAACTCAATAACAATTTGTTCGACCTGGGAAATGAACCCAGGACCCCATGCCCATCAGTGGCGCTTACGACCACGAGACCAACGGGGCAGTTTATAAAAACTGAGTAACTAGTATACCAATAAATCAGGAAACAAGACACTAAAAAAACTCAACTTGCAAGGGGAGCGTCGTAAGTGACCTTTTCAGCATCGAAGCTTCTAAGGAGTCCGAATGAATCCCAAAGGTACACGATCAAATATACAAATCATATACTGATTGGTTGCATCGGGACCAAGGATAACCTATTACTGTCGCTATGATTTAAATAAATCTATAAAGAAACCACTGCTGTAGTTTATTATTTAGAAAGCGTTATACGTAGGTATGTTAGGTAGGTATGGACTGTATGGATCAATACAAAAAAAGGCAATATTGATTCACTCTACACAATTAATAGATAATTTATTAAAATTAATTTCTTATTTACTTTAGAAAAAAATTACAATATCGTTAAAGTCTCCCTTCATAAAGAGTTTCTTTCTTCACTTAATTGTGGTGAAAATAACGAATCTTTCGGTTTTTTTACTGGTTTCGAAGCATTTTCTTGCGGAACGGAATCATTTAATATAGGTTCCGTTATTTCATGGTTGGCGTGTGTGGGTGCCACTGTAGTCTTATTTTCCTTATTGAACACTTGAACGTACGGTGGCATCGTACTGTGGCTCACAAGTGTAGGATCAGCCTCCTCGGTACATCCTTCAGTTTTAAATCTTGAACAATAACCATTGCGGCAGTATGGGAAGATGCCAGCACACTGAACCAGGAGCGCAAAGTTGGCAGGATAGCAGTGTAGTGCGCTGCTGCAACTGAGGCATTTATATCCTGGCTGCAAAGAATAAATAGGCTTTAAAAAAACATATAAAAGTATGGGACTTACTAGGTATGTTATGTAGCGACATCTATCGCTTAAAATGCGAACTGCAATTACATACTGACGTTTCCTACATCGAGCTATCAAAGTTCTCCGTGACGTTAGCATATACATAATACAAAATCTCGACAACAACCGTCAGGCAGTAGCCCACAAAACGCAACACCTGTCTAGTCGGAGGATCCTCACTTTTCAATAGAGGATGAGGAACTTTACATTTTACAACTTTCCCATTTCTCATTCCTTCACAGGTGCATGGTATATTAAAACCTATATTTTGATGTTTTTAATATAAATATAGAGGACGGAGAGGAGAGAGAAGGGAAGAGGAGAGGAGGGAGAGGACGCCCTAGAGAGACCTACCATGACCTAATTGGTGAGGTTCTTCAGAAAGGTCGGGTGCGCAGTACTCGTAACTGGCGTGCTCGTATGAACAGATGTATGAACGTGGACGAGGCGAAGGAAGTATGTAAGGATCGTAGCAGGTGGCGTTCTGTGGTTTCTGCCTACCCCCATGGGAAAAAGGCGTGAGTTTATGTATGTATGTATGTAATATAAATAGAATAAAAGACGCTGGGGAATGAATAACTAAATATTCTGCAATGATGCAATTTGTGATGATCAAGTTGTGATCAATGAAATCAAATGCCTTTGAAAGATCACGGAAGATGCAAACAGTATCCTAAAAACTTGATACTTGAAACAATTATTAAAAAAAATTAAAATGTTATTATTTTTTTTTTATATCAATATTTAAAAATGTAAATCATATGTCTATAAAATAAATAAGTGGAATATTAAAATAGAATTCCTTTTTTACCTCACTCCTATAATCGCAATACCAGGGGTTGTAATGTGCTTTACTAAGCGCGCTAGCGTAGACATCGAAGTGGGTGTAGTTGTCAGGTCGAAAAACGGGTTCTATTCCTAAAATATAAAAAGTATTTTTATGAATCTAGGAGAATAGAAAAAAATATAATTGTAATTTATAGATTTTTTAATATTGCCCCAATATCGTGGCTGCGTTTACAAACATCTAAACTCACATAGATAGATAAACAACCAGTCTCGGTTCAACTTTCTACCTGTAGGCAATACAAATATTTGTTCCGTGCGGAATGAGAACCCGCGACACACAGCTCAGCAGCCAATCACTCAGCCACTGCGCCAACCGTGTCCTCGTTATTTAACAGCATGAGGACAATCATATCTTAAAGTGTAACTACAATTACAACAACTTACCCACTTCTGTCCTTCCGTGAATAAGGGCTAGGTTTATCTGAAAAAGGAACAGCGAAAGTTTACAGTAATCTTTGAAGATACATAGTTTATATATATTAACAAAATTGAGTTTGAATTGCCAAAAGATAATTGGGTATTTATTTACCAAAAATGAGAAAATAATTGTCAAATCCATGGTCCAATTTGCTGCAGAAAGAGCCCAAATGAACGTTTGTCGCGAACTCCAAGTAGTCCGCAAGTAGTTTGTGCGGCACGTAAAATAGATCGCGCTTATATACTGTGCAATAAATATGTAAATGGGACAATATGCACGCAAAAGATATTCGCGATTTGTAATAGATAAGTTAGAAAAGTCTTACATCATTAATTGGAGATTTACGGCGATCGTAAAAATTTAATAATTAGGTATACTATCTCAAGCATTCTGATTGGCGGGTAGCCTGTAGGAAAATCTTGGCAAAGTAGTTTGATCGAAATTCATACAAAAGCAATAGCGATGCTGGAATAAGTCAGAGTATCAATCAAGCTTCAGAGAACTTTAATTATTAAATAGGCAGGTATCTACAGAACATCGCGTACGAAATGACGTAAAGCAAATATTCACTAACTAAAAAACACACACACGTACTAACTCGTCACTTTCCTACCGTTACACACGACTGACCATATTGTAAAAAATCTGAATAATAAGAAAACAATTATCTAATACGAAAAAGTGTATATGCAAATCGGTCACGCTATATCTTTGACGAGGGAAAGGACACTTCATTTTTAAAGACCAATTACAATGCTGTATTCTTGGTAGCAATTTTACAATATACCTTCTAACTCTTTGACGAAGAATTCGTTTGTTAACATTTAGACATTAGATTCTTCATAAAATACTAGCGGACCCAAGAGACAATGTGTGACTTGCAACGCCATCTACCGATTTCAACTACCAATAACATCAATTCAAACACACGCTAAAACCTGTCTGGCCGTTGGTTCCGTACAGAATAACTAAATACGGAAAGATGGCACAAGGTGTAGCTGATGTGTAGTGTTCAAATTAAGTAACAAAAAAACGTTTTTATTAAAAACATATATCATTTATTCCTCACATAAAACATAAAAATCTTAATAAAATTGTCAACTTAATCATAACATATTGGACGGTTATAATATTCAATATTATTTAAAAATTACAAACTAGTTTCTAGCTGCGTTTTCAAACTGTTTAGTTTGCTTTCCACATAGTCCAGGTCATGGATTCTTTCCAAAGTATCCACATTGGAAGGCTGAGTCATATTTGTGGTACTGTCTTCTAAAGACATCTCCACAATACTAGCGTTTACTGGGATATTCCAAATGTGCTTAGTTATCGTAGTGTTCTGGTTATTTACATTGATTCTTAATACATTTTTCGTTTCTTTGTCAGTTCTAATATCCCCTTGATTTGTTGATTGAGGTTGAGAAGGCTTCGTAGTAGACAACATACTCGTCATTTCGTTCATTTGATTTAAAATATCTGTAACGGAATTCAGTATTTAGTATTGTCATAAAACCGTAAAAGTGACGGTACATTAATTTTTAATTTGTACTGTACCTGTTATTTGTAGACTTGTGGTTTCATCCATAAGCTCTTCTTTATCATAAGTTACATTGTTTTCATCATTGACTTCCATATCTCTGTAAACTGGAACCTTGCACTGTCTATTCAAAACCGCCTTCCTCAAAGACGGTCGATTTCTTATCGGCGAAAAGTTGTAAAGTACTGAGAATGACGAATCCCTTACTTTGCCCAATTGTTTATTCACAAACACTGTTTCGTCACATGCAGCATTTTGTTCAAGACCCTCTGGGGTACTGAACAACTGATCCAATTGAACTGAAAAACTGAGTTCGCTACACATCTTGGTTTTTAAGCGTTTCGTTAACTTCGACAGGGGAAAATTCCTCGTCGACGAGCGCACGTTGGTCCTCCCAAATACGCTTCTAGTCATATTATTGAGGGGCTTCTGAGGCGACTGTACATAAGTATCAGAATTCTTTAACACAGTGTGTGTTGCATTCTTGTAAACCATTTGTGGTTCCTCTTCACCGTCACACCCAAGCCACTGGTCGTCATTGTCCTTAGGATGGTGCAAACCGTGAATTCTATTCACCAACGTGTATAAAAGTTTCAGCCGTTTTATAAGTTGGTCTAAGGACACTTCTTTGTTATCTTTCGGCATTTTAATATCGTACAGGAAATCACCATTCGAGCTTAGAAGGTTGCTTACAATTTTGCATTCTTTTTGTACTGTAACATTATAAATACCAAACATTAAACAAATTTTTACAAAAAATGGAAAAAATAATTATTTGTTATTTGGTTACCTTTATTCAAGTCAGCCAGCAAGAGTAGTAGTTTGTCATGGTGGCCTAAAGCATCAGGCTCACACTTGTCATACACATGGAAAAAGTCATACACCATGCATCCCATATTGATAACAGCACAAACATCCACATTGTTATAGCTATTATCTCTCAATATTACTAAAAGTCTTTGATGCATCATTTGTTTTGATTTCTGTAACAAGAGTATTTAACATCAGCCTCCAATCTACTGATAAAGTAGCAGCAATGAATAGTAAGTATGTACATAATCTTGCATGCAATCCCTTATTTTGCAATTATCTTTGCCAATTCTTTTTTTTGCCAAAAACGACACCACCATTATTATTAGCGCTTCTAGCAATCACAGGGCCTGCTCCACAAAAGTTCGCTACGTGCACCTCAACCGAAGCTTAACGATAAACACACAATGTGAGGCAAGCATTCACGACGCATGCCTTGCGTTGGCTGTCACTCCACTTCTTAGAATATTTCCCAAAAAATTATCTATTTTATAAAACTTCATACCTCAGCAAAAGCACTTGGATCTACAATCAAGAACACATTGTCCCGAATCTCCTGAACTTCATGCGTCCATGAGTTGATCAACAATGTTGCATGGTGACTGTCTGGTGACATCATCAGAGCTGGCACTAAATGAGGATCAAGGGCTTCCAAACTTGCTAGACCACTGCGAAGAGACAAGATCCCTGAAAAATTACAGACAAAAAAGTTACTTAAAACTTTCTTTATCCTTAGAAAACTTTTTTGATCTATTTGCTTACTGTGTTGATCAGAAGAACAAGAAACAGCAAAGTTCCCAATCTGCAGCAATCTCTCATTGTACAAATCAAAATCCTTCACAAATGAGCAGTTCTCTGTGACTTCATCTTCACTCTTGACTAAACAGGAGCAAGTACCTTTAGTACTGTTACTGAAATGGTCCCTTAGCATGGCTATAGGAGACTTGTTATAAGTGAAACAGTGTCCTACTAATGCCAGTAGTGCAGTATTTGTATTAGTTTCTAATGCATACAGTACATCTTTCAGTACATCAATGAGAACATTGGCATTAGATGGCATTACAGGCAGTTTTAATGTCTCTGGTGTAGCTTTAACTGTTGAACTGAGGTCTCCTTCTATTAGTTCACTTAGCAATGCTTTTGTTTCTCTCAAAACCTGTAAATTAAATAGAAGATTCATTAAGGCTTACTGAAGTATTCAATTCTTATTCCATGTTTGGATTAATAACTATTATTTATAGATCAGATGTGCAGAAAGCTGAAATTAATAAAAGTGAATTTGTTCCACTGGACAACAACTAGTTTAATAGCTATAATTATAAATACCACTTGGCATCGTGCTTTCACTATATGTTGATCATCAGCCAGACAGTATCGGCACAGGGTCATTGCTGACAGCAGGAGCTCATCAATTGAAACATGTAGCTCACTCACACACTCGACCATCTGCAAATTCAAAAAACATAAAGAATCACGCTACACTTATTACTATTTTTAGTAATTATTCTATAAAAACTTACATAATCCTTCCACTGAGCATAAAGTACTTCAGACTCCTTGTAGTCAGTCCTATAGATGGCATCAGCAAGTTTACCAAGGACTTCAAATGTATGGTCAATCCAGTTGACAAAATACATGGTGGTAATGTTCAATGAATCATTTGCACTTTCATCCATATCGGATAAGGCTGTAGTTTTCTCCAAATACTTTTCAATTGAAAATAATCTATTAATGCACCATGACAATCTTTCCAGATTATACTGACGAGTTTCCTGAAACATGATTAAACAAGTTTGAATTATAAGTAGTTACGTTTCTGTATACACCATCAATCAATTATTTTTTTCTAGTATGTGAATGTCTTAATGTTTTGACTCTACTTTTCTCAAAGTTAAGTACATACATATGATCAATTAAAAAAAACGAATACATGTTTGTGTCATAATTTAAAAAATATATTGTAAGGAAATGTAAATATTCACAATAAATACCTACGCACTTATCAACTTTACCTGTAAGACAGTGTGATGGTGAAATTCCACTTTGAAGACATCAAATAAATTAATCAGACATTTGTTTATTTGACTTGAACATAAAGTGTAAACATCTCGAATTTTTGAAATATCCGCTTCAATGTTTTCATAAGACAATAGTTTCTGACGTAACCGAAGTGTTATAGGTTGGATTTTGTCCAGTAACAAGCTCTGCAAGTACGTTAAAATATTCCCGTTATCATTTACACAAAAATAATTTATTAAAAATCAAAACCGATCTAAAATTATTTACTTACCAAGACATGTTTAGTAGCAGCGCGTGCATCCAAAGGTATATCAGCTAAATTTTCAAAAGTTTCTTCCATTTTTATTTTAGAAATGTAACTAATGTGTTGTCTAGAACTTCGTTCACACAATATTTTCATTAGAATTCAAAATTAACGTTAGCTATAGAAATCAATTTTTAAAGCAAACAAACCTGACACAACCACTCAATGTCAGCTTCAGCTGACAGTCGTCACTGTCAGACAGACAACAAAGTCGTCATTCATCACAGATTATAATAGCACAAGGGAAAGGGGTCTCTACTTGGTACGGCCTTTTGGGTTCGGCGGCATACGCTGGAAGATATCCGGTAACGTAACAAATTATATTTCAGTCGTATGACAAAATTGATGAAATTTATATAAATAAACAAATTGTAATAAATAAACAAACTGCCCCGTTGGTGTAGTGGTCGCAAGCGCGACTGATGAGCATGGGGTCCTGGGTTTGATTCCTGGGTCGAGCAAAGTGTTATTGGGTTTTTCCATTAGGAATTTCTCAGTAGCAGCTCGGAGTTAGGATTTGTGCCCGGTTAATGGCAATAGGCTCGCCCCCTATTACATGGGACCTAAAACATACCGGCGAACTGTGGGTGTAAATTGGTACACCTCTGCCTAACCCTTCGGAGAATACAGGCGTGGTGGTATGTATATTAATGTGTTAAACAAATTGTTGTGCAATCAATAATGGCTAGATGAAGGTGCACGTAGCCAGTGAAAAAAGAAACGTCGGCGTCGCTTCAACCTTGCGATATTGTTACTATTATTTTTTATTTAGGCTGTATTGTTGCACAGCTGGGCAACGGTCACAGAATACTAATGGCAACGGTCTACCCCATAGCCTTCTACTTGTTCCTGTGTATCGCTTTCACTGGCCAATCTCCCCGTCTCTAATTCATCACGAGCGTTTCCTGGACCAGAGACTTCCCTAGGCGAAAGCGAAATTATTATTTAAAAAAAAATGGCAAAAATGTGAAAAGCCTTCCACTTTTACAACGTTTATAAAAATATCTAATTTCGTAAATATCTAGCGATGAGTGATCATGGGTGTAAGAAGAATAACTATAGAAAACCGTACAATGTTCGGTTTTCTACTAATAATTTATCCTTACCTTTGAGTCTGACAGATGTCATGTCAAATAACGCCATATCCATTGTTATTTCGATTCCGGAATAGATCTCGAAAATATTGTTCTTATAAGGGTTTAGAAAGTACGCAACAATGAGTGAATTAGTCTGGGGAATTAAAAACGGCGATATTGACCAAGTAAAAGACATAGTAGAAAACAAGGTAAGCGGATCGCGCAGTGCCTGTAAATAGATTGTTATTCTACGTGGTCGTGAACATTTTTAGTCGTTGGCAAGAGAAAGCAATGTTTCTCATTAATTTATTTCAACCCGAATTTAGTTGAAAATAAGGGGTAAACAACATATGAAATCTAAGTCACGTATTAAGTATTCTCTTGTAATAATCAAGATTACAGTGCATACATTAATTAAAACTGATGAAAAGTTGTGTTGTAATGGTGGTACCTGTTTAATTATTATAGTCAAAGAGGTATAACGCTCTCAATGCAGGTGCTTAATTGCTTCGTACGTACATAAGTGCTACAATGATGGGAGTAATATTTTTTTTCTATTGTGTTATCCAATTAGAATACCTGAACCTAATTATTAATATAATCATGCAAGGGGCATAATTGGTGTTTCAGAAAATTGATGTCAATGCTCTAATTGATGGAAGAGTACCTCTCCACTATGCTGCTGATTATGGACAAACAGTTGTTCTCAACTATTTGCTGGACAAGGGAGCAGACCCTAATGTAAGTACAAGGTCTCAAAACAATTATTGTTGTCCTACTAAAAGTTTTGTTTGTCTAATTAAAATGCATATTTCAGATGTTGGACAAACATGGCATCTCTGTACTGCTAGCAGCTATTTGGGAAGGTCATACAGACTGTGTCAAGACATTACTTAAAAATGTAAGTAACAACAGTGAATTGTGCTCTTTTGCAAAATGAATATGCATGACTTGCAATTTCACAGTTATGGTAAAAAAATAATATCATGCAGTACTCTGTGAGTTATTAAACAGTTTCTTTGGAATCTCATTTACAATGGAAGTCTTGGAAAACCCAGAATCTATAATAGATATCTGGGTCATAGATCCTTAATAGTTTAAACACATAATGTCTGTTACAATATTAGAGCTTATCATAAGCAAACAAACTGGATTGTCTTACAGGGTGCGTCTAAAAATGGAAAGACCCCAGATGGAACACCATACATTGAAGCTGCAGAAAAAGAAGAAATCAAAGAACTCCTTACATAGAATATAATCGACCATACTCAAACTGTAACTAGCAATCGCTCATATTTGTGTTTTGATGCTAAGGTAAAATCACTAAGATCAAACAAAAAATTAATTAATCCATTATAAAATATTTTTACAAGCATTTATTTACATTGTAATGAATTATTTTTATAAGCTCAACATATTGAACTATAAAATATGTATTTGATTATGCGTCCATTTTGTAGTGTGTATCTATAAAGGCCTGACCTCCCTTACGGAGGTGAAATACAGCATTCACCTGAAATGTGATGGCTAGCTCATCCTTCTAGTGCTTGCATGAGATTTGTAAGAAGCCCCATAATCTAAATTTAGCAAATAACGATTTAATATTAAGGTATAATTCCAACAAATAAGATGTAATTTTTATCGCTAAAATAATAAACTGATATAAACAAACCAACTTTTATTTTGTACTTATACAATATGTGAATAAACAAAACATGAAAAAGATTTTCGTAATTCACATTGAGAAAATACAACTAATACAAATTCTTCAATCACAAATCCAGTAACATTCTTATTACTCTATCCTAAGTTAGCTACATAATTATAGGTACAAGCCCAGATAAAAACTACACCATCCTCTATTTTTTTATAAAATAAATAATCTTACACAAGTATCACAAAATGGGTATTATAGCAAAATAATATTCTTTGGATCACAAAGGGGACAAAAAAACAGATTTCTTCTTATATTATAAATCCCCACTTCCTGGATATTTCTTATACTTGCTATTTTTCTGTGGGGGACAGTAGCATGCATTTTTCTGTGCGTCCAAATATGACTTACAGCCAAGAGTCAATGTACCAGTAAATAACAATTTTGCTGCAGCTTTACAACCTGAAATAAAGGTATAGAAACAAATACATCATGAAACAATATTTGTTGATAATGTAGTCAGTAGTGTAAGGGCTTTTCAATTTTTGAAGCAGTGTGTGTGTGTGTTCAGACAACTATCCTTGTACACTCTGGTGTACAAGGATAGTTGTCTTGTTTAATACAGTTGACACATGATGTTTGTCATTCTACTATTGTGTGTGGGCAATACCGGCGTTGTACAGTGCTCACTGTATTTACTATATGATGAAAACACAGCCAGTCATGTGCAACGTAATGCCTGCATTTGGCCCTAATTACAAACTGAAAGGGCCATATTGATGTTGCAGATTAAGATAAAAACGTTTAACCTCTTGTGTGCCGGAACGTAGATCAACGCTCAAAATAAGCCAGTATTAGTCTGCCGGAGCGTATATCTGTAATTAGGTGATATTAAAAAATGAATTTTTTACGTGTTCGCCCGGCATACGAGGGGTTAATAGTAAGTATATTTTACATACCTTTTGTAATCGCATCTCCTGCTACATTTACTGACTTATAGCTGTCACAGTAGTTGTAAAGACATCTTTTGAAATCCAAGTCACAAGTTTCTTTCCCACTGTTACATGTATCGTAGCAAATATCATGGGTGTCACAACATTTCGTCATTTCTTCAAGTGGTAAGTATTCCGAAGCAACCTCAAAGCCGAGCGAACCACAACCGTCTGAAGATGGGATGTGATTTCTATTACGAACTGGTCTAGATCCTGAAAGTAGATAATATGGCATTTAAAAAAACAATACGAATATGAAAATTATCGTATTAAAATGAAATTATAAGTCGAAGTACCTTCAGGACAGTTGAATATGCATTCCTCTTCAACAGCCGCATCGAAAACTTCATGAAGGGATCGGAACCTCTCAGCTACTGTTATAACATTTTTAAACATATCACCAAAAACGGACTCTGCCGATAGAACTGCATCCTTTAAATTCCTCAGCATACTAGACCCCATGCCAGTATATGCATAGGCCACGAAAGTTAACACATAAATCGCAATCTTTCTGTAAGGAATCTCCATGTTTGACAATTTCACCTTGATGGACTTATGAAGAATAATAACATCCTCCGCTTAATCTGAACTATTATATTATCCTCCCCTTTTACCCAGTGCTATGATCACACGTAATTTTTAAATCTTGGACTTGGATCGTAGCCAAGCCAAAAGTCAAAACAAAAATGTCAAGAGGGTCATTCAAAACAGCTGTCAGCTGTCCCGTCAGCCAAATAGCAGACCTATTATTTGGCTCAATAATGTTTTCATATCTATGCTACGTTTTTTAATTTTTTCTTCCTTTCCTTTTAAATAAAATAATAATTTGTCCACCCCAAGTAACATACTTATTAAGTCGTATTTTTTTTTTTTTTCGTTTTAAAAACGTTGTCCCACACTAGGAATTTCTCCTGCGTTGTGGTGCGTTTTCAAACATATAAAGAAAACTAACTCACTAACACTAAACTCACTTTACACAAATAGCCAAACACGGGACAACTATCCGTAGGCCATACAAATATTTGTTCCGCGCGGGAATCGAACTCGCGACACGCAGCGCAGCAGCCAATCGCTCAGCCACTGCGCCAACCGTGCCGTGTTCTCTTCTTCATAATTAATTAATAAATAATTTGATTTGAAGTTAGTAAATCGACTAATTTTAAAGGTATTTTTGATTATGGCAACATCGTCACATTTTATGAATGTCCGGTAGCCATATTGTATTAAAAAGTTATCCTTTTCCGTTTTGTTGTCGTGAAAATGACGGGCTTTAGTAATAAGGTGAGAAGAAAAAATACGAAAATCGTGTAAAATTCCTTCACGTGGACTTAATAATTATCTTTATACCATAATGTGCTTTATATTCTTAAATTTAACAAGTTTCTGGCGTGTGTTAAAATATAACAACATGCATTGTCCATGCATCACACGTGCTTTCTCGTGTTTAGCTTTTGTTATAGGCCAATATTACATGAAACTGTTTGTAGATTCTCTGTTACAAAGAATTCCGAGATACCAGTTTATCAGGACAATCTGAACGAAAATAGTGTAAATAATTTTGAGGTTATTCGGTACGTCAGCGGCGGTTTCTAACCAGTGTGAATGCTTCTGTTCTAGGCCATAGTAATCGATGGCCGTGGCCATCTGCTCGGCCGCCTGGCCGCAGTTATTGCTAAGGTCCTGCTGGAAGGTAACAAAGTCGTGGTCGTGCGAAGTGAGCAGATCAACATCTCTGGTAACTTCTTTAGGTAAGATCACCTTATATCAATCACTCTTGATTTTTGTTCATTTCCTGAAGAAATATTTAAGAAATGAACTTGGAATAGTATTAAATTGATCAAAAATAGGTTAAAATATAACAAGTTTTAACTAGTTAAATGTTATTTCTAAAACAGCACATCATGGTGTTTGTTTGACCACCCCTAAGACGACCTACTGACCGAAAGTTTACAAACCTACCAAGTTATGTTGACATGTGATTACAAGCACCATAGTTTTGACCATAGAATTTTAAATGATGTTTTAATTGGGTAATTTGCGACTGAATAATGTAAAATAGATGTTGTTACTCATAAGTTATCTGATACACATCCTACTTTCCCATATCATAGTAGTTAATGAATCCTGTGACTTACTTTTTTTTATTTATTTCAGGAACAAGTTGAAGTTCATGTCATTCCTTCGTAAGAGGTGTAATGTAAACCCCGCTCGTGGACCTTTCCACTTTAGAGCTCCTTCCAAGATTCTGTGGAAGACTGTCAGAGGTACGGTACCTTTAACCCTAGAAAGCTAACCTTCTGATAAACCCCATTAAAGCTAACCATCTGTTGAAAAGAGGTATTTTTAAAACTATTTTTTGACTATGAAAATAAACTCAATCATCCTGTTGTTTTTAATGACAGTTGGACATATTGACCTTATTTACTTACTTTTTTTACTACAGTAATTTTTCTGAGAGCTTAAAAAAAAAGATACAGCTATATTTCTTTACGCTACCTGTTGATTTGACGGAGGTTAGCTTTCTAGGGTTAATTACAGACTATTAGACACACTTAGATGCTTAAAATGTTGAAGCCTACATAAAATCTTTTAAAATTTTATACTGTAACAGCAGTGTTTACATGTTATGATCATTTACATACAAACAATTTGATATGAATGCTATGAAGTAGGCGTCCTGTCTCCAGCAGGGAACTTCTTTTGGCTAAATATTGATTGTAAGAAGTTGCTATTATTATTTTTTTTCTACAAGACACATTGCCTTTCTTGCGATTTATGCTAAACCTTATCTTCACTAACACTCCTGATGATTATTTTCTACATTACCTACATTATTTGATGTTTATGATAAGAATTATTTTATGAAGCCCTTTAAAAACACACATTAACTTCTTTTTTTTCACATTGATATTCACAAGGAACATTTGTGTTTCAGGCATGATCCCACATAAGACTGAGCGCGGAAAGAGCGCGCTGAGGAGGCTCCGGGCGTACGACGGTTGCCCGCCACCATACGACAACCGCCGTCGCGTGGTTGTGCCCGCTGCACTCCGCGTCTTCTGCTTGAAGCCTGGCCGTAAGGTATGTAGACTAGAATTCTGTTAATGGGAAACAAAGTTATTAAAAGCTATGGAAGGGACAAATATGTTTTATTAATTTGTTATTTTATTTATTTGTTTATGAATGCTAATCATAAAACATTCAGAAGAAAAGTTTACAGTAGTAAAGAAGACGCCTACTAATAACAAATATCTAAGAAATAGATTTTTGCAATGATGTTTCAATTGGGTAATTTGCGACTGAATGACCATGTTGCAATTTTATAATTGTCTGAGATGTTTTTAAAAATCATTCCCTTGCATCAAACACAGGAATTGAATTAAAATTTTAATTATATTTCTTTTAGTACTGTCACGTTGGCCGCCTGTCCCACGAAGTCGGCTGGAAGTACCGCGACGTCGTCCGCAAGTTAGAGAACAAGAGGAAGGTCAAATCCGTCAAGCTGATGGCCTACGAGAAGAAGCTGAAGGTTTGTTTCAAATCCAGAAAAATAGCCATTTTATCATGTAGCCTATAAAATTCAGCACTCTTTAAGAGCTGTGTGGTGAGCAACCACTTTCTAATGATGATTACATTCTTACCTACATTATTTGAGTACAAATGAAAATCAACCTTGACTGATTAAATTCTTAAATTATGCTACATTTAAAACTATATTTAGCAGATAACTGACTTATAAAATTCCTTTGCAGAGGATCACCAAGGAATCCGGCGCGAAGGTTGCGAAGACGACGGCGCCATTCACCGCTGTCATCCAATCCTATGGATACAATTAGGATTAAGAGAATATAAATATAAAAACCTTTGGTTGCCCAAACTTGTATTTTTATTATATTGGAATAACGACACCCACCTGTATCCTCTACCAGTATGCTTAGGATGAAGCATCAACATCAAGTAGGTAAAATAATAGCGAGCGTTTATATCGACCTAGATAGCTCGATTATACGGTAATAGCAATACTTTGAAAAAACTGGGAAAATTGTTCCTTTACGAAGTAAAACTTCGCTTTGAATCCCTTCTACATCAGAAATTCAGAACTTTCCGTATGTGGTCATCTTGAAAAAATCTGTTGTCTCCTATCGAGATTGGGTTTCGCCTCACCTCAACTCAAATGTGCTTGAATATTTTAAATACCCCTAGTGGTTTAAAGATAGGTATTCACAAAAAACAATTTGGGTAGCGAAATTTAACAGTAGATTGGATGTCGTGATGGCCCTGTGTTTATTAAGGCGCCCGCCTCATGCATGAAGTTGCGGGTTCGATATCGGGCCAGTACCAATGTGAATCTTTATATGTATTTTCTAAATGATTCTTGGACATACCTGACATTGGTGAACGAAAATAGTCTTCTGTTTTCCTTAAAACCTAAGAAAAAAAAACAGGTTATGTTTGTGAGGTTATAAGGGGTAATCTCTAGATCTTTTTTTTTTTCGGTGGGTGGGAAATCATCAAATAACTTCTCCCACCCTGGGCGGGGCGGGAGGGAGTGTCAGACTTTTACTGAGTAAAACCCACCCATGTTCTTTCTTGTGCCCTTTGCGTTCCGGGGGCGCGGTATCTCTTACGAACAACCCGCAGAATCTCTAGATCTGCTGAACCGATTTTGAAAATTCATTTACCCATAGAAAGACACATTATTTGTGAGTGTCATAGACCTTAACATATAGCATATAACATCACGCTACAACATACGGGAGCCGTGTAGTAACCAAAGACGTTACATAAAATGGGTAAAAATATCCACGCGAGCAGAAGCTAGTAATAAATAAAAGTTACAAATGGCCCATCTGCGTTGAGCAAGCGTGGTGTTCATTGTACGTGCGTTCTCTGTATGAGAAGAGGCCTTTGCCCTGCTGTGGGTCTTTAATTGGATTGTGTTCAAAATTAATACTATCTGTAATTTGTATGCCTGCTATGAGATCTTATAAATTCGGTATATTCCTTTGCTATGAAAAAGGCGGATTTGGAAAAATAAAGCCAATATCAGTAAAAAAACACGTGAGCCTTCAAATTTTCTCCAATACAATATGGAATAAAAGGTCTCCAATACAATCTGGAGATTTACAAATGATGGATAGTCAAACCAATGTTCGACCATCAGGTCCCTCTTCTCCAATGGGCACTCTGAGCAAGTGCCCAGGGGCCCCCAGCCTACCCTCAATATAATCATTTTTGCCGCCGCCGTTCCATTGTACGTAGTATTGTTTATTTTTTAAATTTAAATAGGTTCAATTGAACAGTGAAAGAAATTCAGTTTGTCAAATATCAAATTACGTGAAACACACAGCAGCCCCGTAATTCATATGGCGTTATAATAAGTTAAAGACGCCCCTGTCGACCATATCAGGTTTTTTTTTTTGTCATTGGATGACAAAAAATCCGACGGCCCTTCGATAACTAGCTTTAGACATATATTATGCAATGCGTTGCAGATGTTGCTATCCCAGAAACAAAGTTGAAATGTGATATGTGTCTTTAATTACAACAATTATAAGTATTGTATGGTGCTGCAATTATACTCAATATAATAATGATTTTTATTTTTTGACTGCCTTCTTGTTAAATAGTCTAATAATCACAAGTGAAAGCACGACTGGTGAACGTGGGGTTTTGTGTTCGATCCCCAGGTTAACCAATGTTTTCTATCGATCATGAAAAATCAGCAGTACCAACCCGGAGTTTGGATTGTTCCCATTCATTCTATTAACATGTACATGACTTACTGGCGTCATACGCGTATAGGTATTGCAAATGTCTAATGCCACCCCGTCGTGACGTGTTGGTACGTTACTTCATCATCATGTCAGCCAATCGACGTCCACTGCAGGACATAGGCCTCCCCTAAAGATAGCCACAATGAGCAGTCCTGCGCTGCCCGCTACCAGCGATTTTCTCGCGACCTTTACCGTCGTTGTCCCTACTCAGAGGCAATATTTGATAATTTAATACATTCGACGAACGCAAAAATAAAACGCGCAGTGGAATATATTTAAAATGCAGACAGGCATAAGACCTACCCAACCGTATTTTGTATTGACGTCATAGGAAATCAATTTATGGATCCCATTTATTGCTCCAACGGGTTCAATCAGATAATTATTTTGCGCGCAGGGACAAATTTTCTTGTGCAGCTGTGCCCTGCGATAATACTCGCTACATAAGAAACTCGAATCATCTTGATCCTTTAGAAATTTTGTGTTTATTTTATTACTTCAAAATAAACACATTCCTAAAATTATTTGCTATAGCTTCTGCTCGCGACTTCGTCCGCGTAGTTTTTTCACTTGCATTAGGTTACGTCTTTGGTTACTGCTCCGCACCTATTGGTCGTAGTGTGATGTTATATAGCCTAAGCCTTCTTCGATAAATTTACTATCCAACACAAACATTTTTTTTCAATTCTATCCAGTACTTTCTGAGGTAAGCGCGATCAACCAAACAAACAACAAAAAAACTTTTCAGTCTACTCTGAATATTATACATATTCAGTCAGTTCTTCAGGGAAGGAAACCACTTTGAGTCTGTTTGAAAGGTAAATAGTTAATGACACATAATAACAGGGGGCAGGTACAAAACCCTAATAAACACGTAAATAAACCGTAATCAGTCACCAAGTTAACTTCGCTAATACTTAGGTTAGGTTAGGTACCTGTAATTTTATTCTGTTGTTTTATGTTTTGTGACGCTCAAGCTAGTTTCTAAGCCAAGGATCTAGATCAGACAATCCACATTGAAAATGCTTGGCGTGTGGGAAGCTGAAAATTGAATGCGTTCTAGCGCCTAATAAGCATTGAATCGACACAGTCTCCGAAGCCGTATATAAGCCGGTACTAGCGCTTCAAAATTCAGTTCGGAAGCGACCGCCATCGGTACACTTCCAACAGATTCATAGCGAAAGGAAGAAAACACACCATAACAGCACACAGTTACTATGAATAACTGGCGTTTACTACTATTGGCGATAGTCGCGGTTTTTCAACCTATTGCATCTTTTACCGATCGCAACCTCATTGATGGCAGGCAACAGTGTTGCGACCGTCTTTCGTTTGCTCCACTTCAAGACACGAGGTCTTCGCTTTATGGAACGTACCGGCTCGGCAAAACCATATCTGCACTTCGACGTTTAAACGACCGGAATGAAATTCGTGAAGATCGACGGTATGAACTAAGTCAACGGGATTCCATATTCAGTCGTCCTTCGACAGAGAGACCGCTGGTAGACATCAGGGCAAAGGTTGCAAGACAAGGTCCCTCTGATATAGCCAGGTCGTCTCGAGTTGAATTTCGTCTTGAACGTCTTGCGAACTCCGAAAGTCGTGAACGGCAACTTGATGCACACCGAAGGGATGATATCGCTCGATCTATTCGGGATTTGAAAACTCAAGATCTCACCCGCAGAGTTGCTGATCTCACCTCAAGGGATGCCTTAGAACGTCGTAATGACAGGGTCTACACTGACTCCTCACGTGATAGGTTATTCAGAGATGGGTACAGAACCGAGCTCATTGGTAATGAGCGTATATCTCAAAACAAGTTTGATTCCCAACGTGAAATGCAGAGAGAGCAATTCAGATCTGTTGAACGTAGAATCACACTGAACAGAGATGCACGTCGTGTCCTCAGCCGAACTAAAGAAAACGTACCCAGCATTATAACTTCCGACGACATGAATAATCTTCAGCGTATTGCTAGGGAAAGGTTGAGCGTAGAGCGACGTGAATCGAGCCAATACAGTGAGCATAATAATGAACGCAGAGACAATCTGTATCGAAACAACGAACGACGATCACTTTCAGAAAATACTCGATTAGTAGGTCAAATCCGTGATATGCGAATTCGTCTAAATGCTCGTGACAACCGGGAAAACCGACAACGATTATCCACCGAGAGAATTCAGGAACGTCGTGAACAGAGAGAACATCGCAGAGAAGCTAGGCAGCAAAACAAGGAAAATATTGACCACCGAGCTTCTGGCGATCAAATGCAGGTGGCTCGAAGAATGACACGCGAATTCCGAATTACGAATACTCAAGATGAGAGAGACGTAGATGTTCGGCGGGAAATTAGACACGACAGGATGTTAAGGGAGACTCGAGACGAAAATAGGGTAAATCTAGAGCAACGACTTTCTAGCAAAAGAATCCAGATGGAACGAAGAAATATTCGTGAATCTGGAATTATGAATGCCCATAACAAGAGAAACACTGATAATCGACATGAAATTCGACATAATGAGCGAATGTCAAAGGAGGCACGGGACGAAACTAGGAACAATTTGGAGCAAAGACTTTCTCGTGAGAGAATCTCGATGGAGCGGAGAGACACTCGGGAATCCAGGAACACCGTTACCCGAAGTGTCGATCGGCGAGAAATTAGAAATAGCGAGAGGATTTCTAAGAACACTCGAGACGAAAGGGAAAATCACATCAACAGACTTTCTTTTGAAAGGGGCCTGGTAGATCAAAGAAACATCCGCGAATTCAAAGTGATTAACAATTTCATTGCCCGTGATGACGATAGACGCATTGATAGCAGGAGGGAAACAAGGAACAACGACAAGATGTCCACGAAGACTCAGGACGAAAATAGGCTAACTCCTGACCTCAGACTGTCCCTTGAGAGGATTCAAATGGAAAAAAGAGATATTCGCGAATTTAGGGCTGTGAATACTCCAAATGACAAAGATATCGATAATCGACGGGAAATTAGGTACATCGTAAGGGCTACGGAGGTAAGGAAAGAAGCTAGGCTAAATCCTGAGCAGAGAATTTCTCGAGAGAGGATCCAGCTGGATCGCAGGAATATCCGAGTATTTAGAAACATGGATTTAGCTACCGGAACCGAGAGAGACGTGGAAAGTCAAAGGGAGATTCGAACTGATTCGAGGTTGCTTTCAGAAAATAGGGAAAACTCCAACCTTAGACTTTCTCGTGAACGGATTCAAATGGATCGGCGAAATTCTCGCGAATCTAGTCGACAGGATATAAGGTTTATCGAGAAGTTGGCTAGGGAAACACGAGAAGATTTGAGGGAAAATACCGATCATAGGCTCAATCGAGAAAGTAGGCAAGTAGATCGACGAAATATCCGCGAGTCCAGAATAAATCGCGATGCTACTCGAAATGAGAGAAACCTCGTGACCGACACAGAAAGTCGACGAGAAATTAGATATAACGAGAGGCTGTCAGAACAGATCCGTGGTGATCAGTTGATCAGCGAGGGTCGAGTTGAATCAAGGTCAACCGACAGAGTTAATGATGAGGAAAGGCACAGTGTGATGATGGACCGAAGGGCCCGATCTGCTGACCGTCGAAACTTCCGCGAAATTAGGGCTGAGCCTAGGCTAAGCCGATCTGCTGACTCACAACGCCGCAGTGAAGTAACCCGCAGAGGAATCGTAAATAGCCATACGATTGTAAACAGGGAACGCGAAACAACAGACGCACGTTCTCGAAATGTTGAAATGACCCGAAATCGTGAGAGGATAAGCTCCGGGATGGTCGGAAAAATAGAAACTGAGAACGATTTTACCGTTTCTAACTGGCAGTACGCTCTGTACACATTGCAAGCAGCCTATTTATGCGCAATTTTCTTGCAAATGCTGACGCCAAGCTGCACCGAAACACAGAAGATGTATGTATTTTGAACGTTTTAAAAAGGTAGCTAGATAGATAGGCAATTGCTTACTTACTTATTTTTTATTAACTTGTATATTTTGCTTTTTTCAGGAGTCTTCGCTGGTTGCCCGTGTCTTCTTACTACAACCCCATCAAGGTGGATTAAGCGACGCCTGTATTCGACGAAAATTTTAATCTATCTTATATTTAAACTTGTAGAAAAATTCGATTCAATGTTATTATCATCTCTTATCTAATGTATTCATAGAAAATAAATATTGTGCGTTATATTTAATGTGTCTAATTTATCAGCCCCAAATCACTTTGGATTACCAGCAGGTTAATAATTACACATACCATCACGCCTGTATTCTCCGAAGGGTTAGGCAGAGGTGTACCAATGTACACCCACAGTTTGCCGGTACGTTTAGGTCCCATGTAATAGGGGGCGAGCCTATTGCCATTAACCAGGCACAAATTCTAACTCCGAGCTGCTACTGTGATTTTCATAGAAAAACCCAGAAACACTTTTTGCCCGACCTGGGAATCGAACCCAAGACCTCTAGCGTAGCAGTCGCGCTTTGGACCACTAGGCTAACGAGGCAGTTAGTTAATAATTAATTGAACGAACTTGATACCACTTACACTATAGTTAAATGATAATAACATCAGTTAATCGTCGTCCTAAAGCAGGGCAAAGGCCTCTTCTCATACAGAGAAGCATTGATTGCTCCGCTTTCTTAAGGCAGATTGGTGATCTCAGAATTATATTAAAACTCCTTCCTCAAAATGTTTCCATCACCAATGTTATATTTAGTATATTATAACAGCAATATTATTTAGTTCAGCTAAGACAAAGGGCAAGTAAATAAAACGGAATTGTTATTAAAAACTGATTTTATTTTTTCTTAACATGTAATTAATGTAACTTCACATACAAACTATTTTCATAAGTTTTCACATCTTACAGATCTAAAGTGTCTGATTTTTTCTTATGCTGCCCCTCATACCAGGCCTTCGAAATCATCCTCTTCATTTCATCATCGCCAGTTTCATACCTAGAAAAAAAAGGTATCGATATCATAATTTAAATTCGGAAAATGCTATTCGACCTGTCGTATAATCTCCAGAGGCTGTCGACAGACGCAGCAAGAAACGCTTCTAAAAAAAAGGCACAATAGGTAAATTCAAGAAAAAACTACATGACAATATTATAGGCCAGCCACTTAACTATAACAATCAGTAGCCAGATATATGCTTGGCATACCAAACTTATCAGATATAACAAAATAATTGTATATGTTCCCATATTGATAAATGCAATTGCTTGCATCTGCTATTCCATTAAAAAACACAAAATTAAAAATTTTAAGTCACCCCCAACAGAAGAATAATAAAAATCCCTACCACAGTTAATAAGAGCTGATAACATTAAAACGGCTAATCCGATTTCTATTAAACATAGCTAAGAACACTCCCAACTAATTCACCATTTAAACAATAAGAAACAAAATCAAAATCTGTTCATGTGTTCGGGAGCTACAATGCCACTGACAGACACACACACAGACATATCAGACTTATAACACCCCGTCGTTTTTGCATCTGAGGTTAAAAAAGGTGGATTGGGTTAAGATAGCCTCTCCATAGATTATCGAGCTACCCATAAATTTCAGATCTCAGTTCTTAATTTAAAAAGGTAACTTACATGTTCTTCATGAGGCTCATAATAGATTCCTGTGGATCAGACTTGTCCATCTCTGGAGCTGCCGGTTTAAGCTTGCTGTTACGCTGATCTTCAAACTTCTTCTCAAGTTCTGTCATGTGGGACCATTTGATATTAGGACGAGATTTGGCCAAGAATACAACCACCATATCTGCAATAAAAAAATAGCATTATCTTGGGAGAAACATAATTTTTTCACAATATTTATTGCATAGATTAACAGTAATGAATTAATTTTATATAAACTCATGTTCTATAGACTTAAATTGCCAAAAGAGTAATATAGTCACATTAGGAGTGTAATGCTACTTAATGCTGCAATGCAGCTTACACATAATGGATCAATGGTCAACACTTAACAAAGCCGAAATTAACATATTATTCCCATCATTGTTATAATTCTTTTGTTTGTGACCATACCTTGGAACCATTCAGTTACTGAGTAAGAAAGTTTCAACTTTTTATGTATATTTATATAATAAAACAAGTCTAAACTTTAAAACTATTGGCAAAATATCTAAACTTTACAATACCCTACAATCCCTGTACTATAGGGATATATTTTCACAGATATCATCTTTGATAGTTTGATGATCAGTATGCACAGTTAACCATTAGATTTTGTTTTACGTATGGGAAATCATAATGATTTCCCCGCCCTCAGTGTCAGACTTTTACTGACTAAAACCCATCCATGCTCCTTCTTATGTTCTTTGCGTTCCGCGACCCTGGCAGGCATCAGCCCTGACTGGCCCCACAGAACCGTTAAGTATCTGATGTCTTCCCACACCTCTTATAGAATAGAGATGACAAAAACAGTATTTTTAACTGATTTACATGTCTGGATGTCTAACTCAGTACAATATGTTGTAAACAATATGGAAAAACAAGTATTTTGAATGCTACATAATCCATAAAATTTATATTAATGTTTTAGGTACTTATAAAACATGAACTACCTGTTTTCTGTTTCCAATGACTCTCTTCAACGTTGATAGGCTCTAACAGTTTGTTGATGACCAGCAAGTAATCTTTATTCTCGAGGTTTTCAACATGGAGCTCCATAGATTTGTCAGTAAGCTTACAGTAAACTTGTTCCTTCGGTATAGATTGGACATTCTTCAATGTTACAAAAACTTTGATGTACTTATCTGATTGATCCCAACCTAGAATTATGAACAGATGTAAGATTTAAATTTGAATGAACGAAACTGCAGTATTTCGTATAACAAATAGTTCATACTCAAAGAGATACAACCTTCATGCAAAAATGATTTATGTACATAGACAATACTGCACCTTAGAAATAAGGCGGAAATATATATTTGTAATATTAGAGTAAGTGATATGATGATTATGATATTGCGATGATTAATGTTGTACATGACATGACGTTAATTAATATTAACCTACGAACCATAACCATTTAATTTTATTTGGTATCTTTTGTTTTGTGCCGCTGATGCGGTTGAAGGTGCCGGAGAAGATCCTGCCTGTGCGGCTTGTGCAGCATCCCTCAAGTTTATCCATTCTGTTTCCAATCTCCTGACTTCAAGCGACAATAAATCTTGTGCCCTTTTTCTTTTCGCCTGTTTTAACAACTCATTGAGCTCGTCGATATCGTTACGCAGCTATAAATGAATAAATAAATAAAATATGTAATGATGCAGGTTATACATACTTGCCAAAATACATTTTTATAGTGTCACTGTTATAAAATGTAAATACAAACCTCCTTCATTTTAGCTTCAGACATTTTGATGATTGTACACAAGTTATCTTTACTTTTCGCACAATAATTTAATATAATTTACCGCAAGAACAGCTAGGAAAAGCAAGCAAGACAAAGACAGATATTTAGAATGACAAAATCGACAAATCGACTTGACTGACAGCATCGGCGGCCGGCACGCCTGCGCCAGTAGCTTCTCGACCACAAAAGTATGATACGAGTATGAACTATGAAACCGTTGCATAAAGTCTAAATTCGCTCGGGCATGAAGGTGAATGATTCGATTCGTTCTAGAACTCCTAGAAATTGAATGAAATTAAAGTCACTAGTCTGTCAGTGACACTGAAACTTGATTTGGCGTAGTATTTATTTGTACCATGGGGGATTTTTTAGGCTAGAGGATAGCAATGTTTTCACAGAACTAAACAAAACAACACTATTCAATGAGGTATACTCTTGGGTATACTTAATTAATTTGTGACCACACGTATTTTTGATTAATTATAGAGACATCTGGAATTCAGGTACTTAATAATAGATGAATTTTATTGATAATCAATAATAACCATAATTATAATTATACCATTAAACTTATTTAAGTTGGTATTTCTACGCCTCAATGGCGGACTATTGACGGACAGCAACCAGAATTTATATCCAGTCTTAGCCAGGTTACAGGATTGGTATGAGAAAGGTCAACGGGCACCTACTTTCCACCAGACAGTTTAAAAATTATAAGAGTCTGATACCATCAAACTTTTCGATCATGACAAACACAGCTTGTTTAAAAACTAAGGGAATTAAATTTAAAATACACATAAATGCACATGGAATTATTTATTATATAAGGTATACAGGTAGATTAATGGCATAATGACGATATGAGATTAAGCACTAAGCAATAAAATCGTCGTTGAATACATTCAGTTCTTCCGGTGGGCGCGGTTGCGACGCATATTGGTCTGGCATTGCGGGCAGTACCATTTTCCTTTCGGTGGGGCGGTGATGCCGACACACGGGTAGTGGAACCACTCGTAAGGGCACTGAAATTAAAAGCATAATTAAACTCTACACTTAATTAATGATATTTTCGTAGCTAATAAATAAATATAAAGGTTCTGTGAAAAGAACGCGATTCTATCTGGACAGAAAACCAATTAAACATGTGACCAAGATTAAACTTACATCTTGGTTGTCGCAAGCAACCATGTCTCCGTAAGAAACCTGGTTGCAGATGCAGTAGCGAGGCTCGTTGGGGTCGTAAGTCCATTCTTCCTCCATTGGCTCCTCAATGGCAACATTGTTTACGACGGTGTTCATGGCCCTTGAAACATATCAGATATTTTTATCACAAATCAATTTACATGAATTGAATATTGAATACAAGTTATTGCGATCTGCTGAACTAGACACGTTAAAATACTATGAAGATGTTTTCTGCTATATGGCCGAATTTATTATGCATATGTATATAGTGCTGTTAATGCCTTTTTACATTTTAAAATGGTTTAAAATAATTGGAATACAAATACAGTGTACATACACAACAGTAGGCGAGGATGATCGACTGGCAGCCGACGCGGCGGCGGCTGCTTGTTGCGTATGAGCAGATACGCCTGTAGCGCTGTAGCTATTGGTTTTCCTGTAACGAAAAATTCAATTTAGTATTTCAGTTATGTAGCGGAAATTTTATCTTATACTCACCCCAAATGTTCCAAATTAATTTTGAAAACCAACATGAATAAAAACAAAAAGAAACGAAATTATGGATATTTAATATACGCTTCCATACTTACTTCTGCTTGTTCCTCTTAGTAGTAGAAGAAGAAGACGAATTAGTATGTCCATGTGAAGTAGTATGGTGGCCATGAGCAACATTGCTTTGACTGTGGCTGGAAGTCATGCTGCCATGACCTGTAAAAAAAAAAGTTAATAAATTAGACAGGTACAAAGGCCTTGTAATAAGTATGCAGAGTTAGATTAAGAGTGATTTTTGAGTTGATTTACTGGACAGGTAAGAGTACCGTGATCATGATGTGTGTGGTGTGCTTGCAATGCCGTGTGGTGTGCAAGCTCGCCGCCCGCCACAGCTTCGTAGGAAGCTTTCAGTGATGCCGTACGACGACCGTGCTGCATCTATAGAAATATAATAGGAATCATTATCTGCCTAGCCTTTTTCCGAACAATATTGTGGTCTGCTTGAAGTCTAACTGGATGCAGCTAAATATCTTACGTGGAGTGACTGCCAATTTAACCCCTACAAACCAATTACTGGGCAACACCATACCTTTTGGTAATACTGGTTGTCAGACTACGAATAATATCCAAGACCAATGTATTTACGTGCTCCGGGCTGCTACTGAGAAATTTCTCAATGGAAAATCTTTATATTGAATTAAATGAATTGACTCCAGAACCCCATGCTCACAAGTCATGCTTATGTCCACGAGACCAATGGGGCAGAGTAAAAATAAAGAAATATACGATTTATAGTTACTGGCAAGAAATTCAATAAGTTATAATATAGGATATACACCTCGCTTGACCCAGACAAGACAGTAATGTGAATCAGTACAAATTTATTCAATGTATGATGCTCTAAAAGCTTACCTGCTGTGTTGCTGCGATAGCCTGACTTGCAGCAGCCGCGATAGCACTACCAGCATGGCCCAGTGAGTAGTCTCGGCCCAAAGCGGCCTGAAAACAAGGTATAAAAAAAATTACATGTAAATATGGTTGAACATTTAAATTGATGGAAACCTAAGCCACACACAGGGGCTATTTACTAAACATCACATTTTTTTGAGATTCGCATACAAAAATATAATACTTTCCGACTGTTCTGGTCCTGACACTTATAAACACAAAAACAAAAATCAGTTTAGCCATTCTCAAGTTCTATTCTTTCATACATTATGGCAATTGAATTTTATTTAAATAGAAGTTATATAGATTCATGCTAAGTGCCTTTGCATGGCAGTTGCTAATATTTAATTTGTTACCTGTATAGCGGAATCAGTTCTGGAAAGATTTCCAGAGGCATGGCCTCGGGATTCGCGGTTACCCCAGCTGTCGCGACGCTTTTCGGCTCGGATTCGATACCTGCAATGGATATATCCATTGCATAATTATAATATAAGTTTATAATTAATCAATCTACTAGTCGAATCTACTGGTTATTAGTTTCTTTTAAATAGATGGAGTAAGGAGTGAATGTACAAGATATTTTTTCAGCTTGAATAAAAAGCACTTGCGCAGTCCTTTTTTCATAACAGAACTATGTATATCGATATAAATACTTCATAATACTAACAACTGTTATTATCTACTCTGTAACTTTTACTATAACTAGGTACAAGCTTCTTCAAGACATAGAGAACTATAAAATCCAAATCAGCTATGGTCTCTACTTAAGGATTAACTAAAAGGATTAATTACCTGTTTTCCTTGTAGTGATTGTTGTTAGATGTGCTTGTGTGGTTAGTATTAACATCAAGTTCTAGAGACCGTTTCTCCAATAATTCAGTGATCCCCTTGTTATCTGCCTCGAGTTCACATTTAAACTTATGGAGCTCAGTATCTGTGAAATTAAGTTGCATGTAGACAAGTTTTGGACTTTCAGGAAAATACTAAGGCTAGTGACCTGCTCACAGCTTCGTTCGTGTGGCTTATTTCACCCGCGTTAAGTTACGTCTTTCGTTAGTGGTCGGTCCCATGGGTGGTAGCATGATGTTATATAGCCCATGTCACTCAAGAATAATGTAGCTATCTATTGGTGAAAAAATGGTTAAAATCGGTCCAGTACTTACGGAGTCTATTCATTACAAACAAACAAAAAAATCTTTCCTCTTTAAAATATCAGTGAAGAAAGTCAAAGCCAGCATGATGGGTTTAAAATCTGCTTGGTTTCAAGTCAATGTGTTGCAAGTTTTATTCCCACAAGGAATAAATAGTTCTCTGGGTCACAGATTGTTGTTCTGAATCTGGTTGTTTGTTTGTAAGTTTATCTGTTTGTAAATGCACCATGATACTGGAGAAATACCTATTGTGGGTCCATAAGGTTTAAAAAAAAAGCAAGTGTTTACACAAAAGTAAAACAAACTACTGGCACAACAAACTTTTAAGTCTCAATGAGGTTTGTTTAAAAACAGTATCTGTTGTTTTCCTTACCAAGTCTGCGTAGGTATCTATCAACTAAATCATACATCTGATTAGCTAAAGCCATTTTTTCATCAGCTTCCTCAAGAGTTTTATTGTATCCCCGCTTGATGTCAGAAAATTCTGTATTAGCTTGGTCAGTGTTCATTTCCCCTCGTCTACATCCACCAAACAGGGTACGAACTCTTTTCTCTAACGTATCCATGTTATCTGTGAGGAAATTGATTTGATTAGCACCAGATATTAAATAAGATTTCTGACGAAAATAAAGTATTATTTATTTACTTTGGACAGATAAATCCATTTCACGTATTTCAGTAAACCTGTCCCTTAGCTCTTGTGGGAGATGCTCGATCACTGAAATTAGATAAAATATAAATAATTAAAAATATAGAACTGTCGGTCAACATAACTCAGTCACGATACCTTGCAAAACAGTTTGAATTTTGGCGCTACTTTTGGCAACTAGCAAGGCAGAGCAAGGCACGCCACAATGCTGCCAACACTTAGGAAGTAAATTACGTCATCGCAGGAGAACAAAGAACATCTTACTTTCTAAATAATCCTCGAGATACAGCATTTTGGTGAGTTTATAATAACGTTGAATAAATATTTAAACGTAGAATCAATTCGCTCTTTACGCAATTAAAGCACAAAACTTAAGATTCGCGATTGAAACAACGCAATATTGACGTGTACACTATACAACGTCACGTCAAGCAAACAAAATTGTTGAAACTAGTGATGTGAAATACTATCGTTACTTTTTATATCGATATAACTTAACCGTAACATAACTACAGAAAATCAACGAACACTTGTAATGACAAATAAAGCCTTGAATATAAAAAATAACAATTAGTTCCAGAAAATGTTGTTAACGATGTAGTTATTTTATTACTATTATAAATGCTGAGCATACTAGACTTGATATTACTCGAGTTTTTTTAGTAGGATTTTTTTAGCAAACTGGAATCTGAATTCTAGTCTGGTTGATGACAAATAGGCTCTTCCCCCTATGCCATTTATAAGTTTAGAAGTAAAATGTCTTAATTTAGGTAAGTTTAATGGAATTAAGTTTAACAACTTGAGCTAAGTTGAACCAATATTCTGGTCCCGTCTGTTGAGACTCGGCCGGGTTGGTTCTAACGATTAGGCGTCAATTTGTATCGTTAGTTGGTTAATACATTTATTGTGCACTACTAACGCGTCCTGAAGACAGACGACTCGAAACTTTAGTCGTTATTGAAAACATACATACCGTCATGCCTGTATTCCCCGAAGGGTTAGGCAGAGATGTAACAATGTACACCCACAGTTCGCCGGTCTCTTTAGGTCCCATGTAATAGAGGGCGAGCCTATTGCCATTAACCGGGCACAAATCCTAACTCCAAACTGCTACTGAGAATGTCATAGAAAAACCCAATAACACTTTTTGCTCGACCTGGGAATCGAACCCAAGACGTCTAGCGTAGCAGTCGCGCTTAGGACCACTAAGCTGCCGAGGCAGTTATTAAAAACATTAGAAATAGTATAATTATGAGAGTGTGTTACTCTCATACGTCGTTGACGAAGTTCGGCGTATCGAATTATCGATCAGCTGCCAACTAGCGGCATCCCAACTCTCTGCTTTGTGCTATTAACGTATTCACGTTCTAGCTATTACAAATTGGTCGCTAATTAATCCGACGATATATCAATGTTTGTACTAGTTTGCAAAATAATTGTAAGATACTAATAAAAACAATGGCATGTATGGAACATGTAGATATATTGACATTGTTTAATACCATGTTTTTGTTAACCATTTTGTTCTTGTTGACAAGTTTTCTAATAGCTTTGTATAAAAAAACAAATTTTGAAGACTGGTTCATCAGAATTTGTTTTAGTTTTAAATAATAAATGAGAACCACACAATTAGTAAACACTTGTTGTATAAAATATGTTGTAAATGCGTGGTTAGATAAATTTGATTAGGTTCAATATTTTTGTACTCGCTCACTTATCGATAAGAATATTGATTTTGTAGGAATGCCCACCACTGTGATGATTACAGTGCTGCCAACCCAAAGTTTTAAGATGCGTTCATAAATAACATTTATAATACAGAACGAGTTAAAGAGCGTTCGAATTTAACAATTCCTCTTTATTGTTTAGTTTCTCTGCTATAAAATAATGAAAATCTATTTTTCTATAAATTTTATTTAATAAAATAATAATGTTGTGTTTTCAGGAAAAATGATCCGAAGACCTTTAACGGAAATTACTTTAAAACTAGATGATTTGAAAGAATATGAGGCTTTTCTGATCGATCAAAGGAATAATTCATCTTCGGCTACTGAAATGCAGGAAGACACGCCGAAGCCATTACAGACGATGAAAACTATTGAAGAAATACACAACAGAATCGGTTATGCCCCAAAGAAAAAACCTAGTGGTCCAAGTACTGTATAAATAAAATAAATGTATTGATTGCTGAAACTGATTTTTATTTGCATTTCAAACACTTTTATCGTAGGTAGGTACCAAAGAATTGTTTACCTACTTAAAATTTATTTGAAAAAGAGATTACCTATTAAATTTCAGTGAATAAAACAGCAAAGTGGTAGATAGTAGATACCTATGTGCTTCAAAATGATGACAAAATTATAATTTTTAAAAGACAATAAAGTTAATAATATAAAATGATTAACAGGTACATTATGTTCTTGAAGCCATTATTCGCTGTACGGGTGAATCACTTTGCTGGGACTCGGCCCGGGAACGGAATTCCTTTTTGCAAAATCAATACGCCGCTGCTTGCTACGCCGACGCCATAATAGACAACATAATCTGTAAAAAGGACATCATACAAATGTTTGTTTGAGACACCGGAACTATTGTTTTTCCTAAAGTAGGTACATTAAACATAAAAAAGAGCCTCTGTGATGAAATATAATTAAAATTATAGCTAAGCTTGTAGCATTGCCCCGCTCCACATAAACAACGACGTATGACATGAATTCGGCATCGGGTGGCGTGGTGTGTCATTAAATAATATAGTTTTACAATTGTAAACGGAAACGAATGCTCGTGCTGGTGCTCATGTTGGAAGAACATTGCAAAAGCAACAGACATAAATTCATAGTAATTATTATTCGTATTAAAATATCTGAACCAAAATCATTGATTAATTTTGTATTTCATAGAAATAACACTTTTGGCTGCTCTCTACCAGAAACAATTTAGAATATGTTACCGAGTACAAAATCCGTTATAAATTAAAATGTTATCAAATTGATCACTGGACATCAGTCAGTCTATCATGTCAGTTAGTCTGCCCGTCCGGAACATAAGCCCTCTCATGTTTTTATACCATTCGTAAATGGGCTGAAGTAGGATTCCAATCGTAGTGAGTTGGTACCTGTACTTGGACCTTGGTAAACAAACGGAAGTGGCGCGCAAGTTGTTGAGACGTAATCATTGCGTGTTCTTAATTATGCCAGTCTCAGTTATAGTGGTAATGGGTATGGGACTATTTTGCCTTTGCAATTAACTTTTTACTCGACTGCGCGACGCAAAGAAGGGTTACGTGTTTATCAACCTATGTATGTGTGTATGGTTTCGTGGTCGCAAGCACGACCCCAGGATACCCAGGTCGGGCAAAAAGTGTTATTGGGTTTTTCCATTAGGATTTGCTCAGTAGCAGCCCGGAGTTTGGAAGTTGGTGGTGTGACACCCCCGTGCCTCGGAAAGCACGTAAAGTCGTTGGTCCCGGCTGTCATTCGTAGATCTTTGACAGTCGTTACGGATAGTCAGAAGCCAGGAAGTCTGACAACCAGCCTAACCAAGAGGTATCGTGTTGCCTAGTAACTGGGTTGTGCAGGTCAGATAGGCAGTCGCTCCATGTAAAAGATTGGTACTCAGCTGCATCCGGTTAGACTGAAAGCCGACCCCAACATAGCTGGGAAAAGGCTAAGTACATGATGATGTATGTGTGTATGTTTGTACCTTTACGACGCTCTTTATTTATTTAAATATTAAGTTGGTACCTCAAAGTCAGGAAATATACTATTTCGGCGACGCTAAGAATGGAGAAACCCATGAAGAGTCCAAGTAAACCTCCGCAGTTGGCGAGGAAGTCCGTTTGGCCGTACAACTCTGAGCGACGAGACGTGATGAACTGGGCTTCTTTGAAAAACACCATGACGCGGGAGTAGGTCACGCTGGAAAAATAACAATGCATAATTATTTAAGTACCTACTAGATGGCACAATAACGTGAGCCAGGACATTTGGGTTGGTATTATTATTTATTCCTTTTTAGTTTTCCTAAGCTGCCTCGTCGGCTCGGTGGTCGCAAACGCGTCAATTTAAAGTAAGGCGTTTTAGGATGATTTTCAGCAGCAGCTGGTTCTGCTGAAGTGTGGATTCATGCCCAACTGATGGCAATACGCCTCCTATTACGTAGAGAAAGGTCGTTTATATTATTAACAGCTTAGCCTACGTATTACTTGTTTGTCCTGGGTTCGATTCCCAGGTCGGGCAAAAGTGTTATTGGATTTTTCCATTAGGAATTTCTCAGTAACAGCCTGGTGGTGTGACACCCCCGTGTACCGGAAAGCACGTTAAGCTGTTGGTCCTGCGACTCCGGAGCCTGATCTCTACCCGGTTGTGTCGGATTGCCGTCCTATCGGACTGTGAGATTTTGTGAAGAAGGAGTGCATGTGTGTTTGCGCACACACTTGTGCACTATTATATCTCCTGCGTGTTTAGCGCGTCTGCATTAAGCTAGCCGCCGTGGCCGGAATAGGTTTGGAGAATACATTTACATTTTACAAGTACTTCATTTAACTCAATACTCAACTCTGTACGGGGTGTGAAGTAGTACGACTGTTTTTGTTTTAAACCATCTCTCAAGAAAAGGTATTTGACCGGCAGGTTTATTTTAGTGCGGTCGTTAGCTTCAAAGCAGTCGTGTGTGGAAACACAAAAATCGCGATATGAATAAACATGATTTTTTAAAAGTACGTGCCCACCTGTAACTTAAACAAGAGCATTGTTTTAGCAATTTCAGCAATTAAATAATTACTAACAAATATGTTTATATATTTTTGAAACTTATATAACACTATACCTTTTTCCCGCGACTGCGTCCGCTTAAATGTCGGTCATAGTGGATGTAGACAAAGTTGCGGGATAAAAATAAGCCTATGTCCTCTCTTGGGGTTCAAACTTACCTCGTACCAAATTCCATTAAAATCGTTTCAGTGGTTTAGTCATAAAAGCGTAAAATACAGACAGGCAGTTCCTTTCGAATTTATAATATTAAGTATGGATTATACATATTACAATATTATCGAAGGTCGATTGACGGGATTTCATTTTCTACCAAATCGGCTATTTCCCCCCGGGAGCGATATTGACAGGATACTGTCTGGCGGTTTTTACAGATTACAAGTTGAATATTGTAGAGTAGGCTACTTATCATTATGGCAGCGTTCCTGGCCACTCCGCATGGCGGCATCCGGCGGTGACCCGGATTAGGAACGTAAATACATAATTATATACCTACTTATTTATTCAATCTACCAAAATTTATGGTTGGTAACTAAAACGCAGATCCTAAGTGTAGGCTTCGTGGGGAAATCCTCATGAACTGCATGAATGCCGGAGGAGGGTGTGTTGAACTCCCCCGGAGAATACGGAGAAGTGTAGGACTCCTACCGACTAAAACTTCATGGTATTCCTCCAACTACCTTTGGCCGGGGCCTGGGGGTCGCTCAGACCATTCTTCCGCATCCCGGCAGGTGCACACGCTGTCACCATAAAGCAGATCCCGTCACCCAGTGCGGCCGACTCTCACCGCTACTCCAGAAACGCGTGTTTTGCAATCCTGAGTGTACCTACAAGCTACCTATTGACTGCTGGTAAGATTACTTAAAATAGTTACATAGTACATATTACCTTTTTTTGTGGGGAAACCCTCATGGATACCCTCCGTCAGTGGAGGAGAGACTTACCAACTAAAATTCCACAGTTCCTCAAACGAAGCCAAATTAAAGCTTCCTACAAAAACTTTGTATAATAATGTCACTTACTCCTTTAAATCTTCGGGGACGCTAAATTTGTGGGCTCTAAAAAGGGCTGCCCAATCGTAGTCGGCCTGAGAAGTCTCTGCCTCGTACTCGATGGAAGTGCACGCTGGTAGACATTGGCACCTGGACGAGACTGCCTGGGCCTCTCCCAGTGAACCCGTATCATTGCTTATTCGATTATCGAGTCTTGACTGAATTTCAATTGTAACCAGTTCCACTGAAAATGTGATTAGTAATTGTTAGGTATTATGAGTTTATTATGATCACGAGACTATAGTTCAGTCCACTGATGGACATGCTCTATTATAATAAATAATTCCAGTCTATTATTGTCCCACTGCAAGACATAGACCTCTTTTGTGTGTCTGCTTAAGGCGGATTGACAATTTCAGACGAAAATTAATTAAAAGTCCAGGTTTGCTCACGATACTTTCCTCGATGACAGCGATGTCCAAGATAAACTTAGGAAGTACCTACATATGAATTCAAAAAGTCACATTGGTACTTGCCTCATACTTGAGTGAGAGCCTAACCATTGGCCCATCAGAACATTATAATGAACTTTATCTTACCTAAGTTGATGAGGTTAAATGATTAGGTTATAGATACCTAATGGGTATGTACTTATCGAAGAGCGCATTAAAAACTGAAACTTAAAATATCCAATAAAGCGTCTACGCGAAATCAATAAAATATTTTTAAGGTAACACTATGCTATGCTAATTTCCTACGTAAGTCTTACGATTTAATAAATAGTTTTCATTGAACATAAGTGTCACACATACTATGCTGTGATGCTGATTGGTGAATAAATTACCAATTGACATACCATACTGATGACCGACTTACTCTGAGCTTTTTTTACACATGCTCTGTTGCCAGCACTGCAGACCTCCATATTTGGCCCATCTGGAAAGTAGAGTGCATTTTTAAGCAGTCGTGTTACAAAACATTACCAGTAGGTACAACCTAGGTACAAGACGACTCGTTCAATAAGGTTGAACAAGTTAAGACGGTTAACCCCGGATTCTCATATGGAAATTAACGTAAGACTAATTATTTAGCCAAATTTCCAAGTGCTTGTATTGCTCGTAAGCTGCGGTGATACGTTATTGATAATCACGGTCAAGCAATCACATCAACTTACGCGTGCCGTTGGCTCCATTAATTTTCCTTTTATATGTTTGAAGGTCAGCTGTATTTCCACACTGTTCTCGGATATAGTCTAATAGAGGCTAAATAAAAATGCATTCTATACATTACTTACCAATGGCGAAGGGTCAATTTAATATGAGGGAAGGCTATAGGTACAATAAGATATACTTTTCTGATTTTATCACCATCTATCGCCAAACCAAAACACAACAAAATCAAACACGGGATGTATAGGTAAGTGTTAATTTGATCATTGATGGCGAATTTAAAATATCTTCACTGTAGACATTAGCTACTGACTGACTGTGAATTGTTTCAATGACGCTAGAATAATTGTTTTTCCATAGTTCTGACGGTAACACGGTAGAAATCGAGTTGTATAGAGTTGCCGCTGCTACCTACACGAAATACTTTGGAAATGTCCCAATAGCTCACAATATTTGTAAGTCACGCAGTCCTAGAGATCTTAGGGCCAGGGTCGCGGTCTGCTACACGTTTTGCAGATATTAATTTAGCATATATGTTGAGTACTCACAGGGCATTCCGAAGTGCACACATCCACATCGAGTGTATGTAAAATTTGCTAAACACTCCATCTCGCAATTAGCTTGAGTATAGACTTTGAAGTACTGCAGATAGCGTTCACTAGGAAAAAAGCATTGTCGTCTGTGAACAAATAAAAACAACACATTGTTTAAGCGATATTTTGTCTTAGTCATCTATACGAGAGTCACCTAGACGAGCTTAATAATTAGATGAGAACATAATAATATTGGTCAGTGAATAGGTAATAAAATTCAGCTTCATAGTTTTATGCGTAAATGAAAGTAGAAATCGGTTTTCTTTTTACTCGTATTTTTATATTTTCTGCAACAAAGTAAAGTAAAATAAGCAAATAGCCGTTTTATATACGGTGAAAAAATCGTTACAAACTCTTGCCATGAATTCTAGAGAATTCTAGAGGATCCAGCGTATACATTTTTCGTCGGTTCCTAAGAGTGGTTGATTTTTTTCTTAATGACGGACTAAAAATTTCTGCTCTGCAAGGCCTAAAATCAACTAATTCCATGGTAATGGTTTTCGTTATGATAATCCTACCACCGTGAATACTTACCTAGTAGGTTCATAAGGTTTAAGGCCTGAGGAAGTTGTCATCATTTTAGGTTTCACCGCAACAACTACCTCTTGCGATAGAGGCGATCGGAAATACTGTTGTGAAAGCCTCGGCAGCTCTGCCGGATTGTGCAACAGAATCTACGAACGTCACAGGAAATGTGTTAACCTATGTATACGATTACCGATGTTACTGACAAATAATGAAAAGGCCCTTATGTAACAATACACACCTTAAAACCTTGCACTGGACCCCTACAGAGATAGTCCAAATCTATATTTTTTGCTTTTAGTAAGAAGGTCAGTCCTGATTTTACACCGTAGCCCTGTAAAAGTATATTGTTTAAAAAAAAACATAGACAATAGTAAGATAGCGGATAGCCATTTATGTTTAGGTAGTTTGTGGTATTATAACAGTTGTTGTTTGGCGGCAAAATTTGACAGCGAAAGCCGAAAAAAACGTAAAAAAAAAACTATAGCCACTTACAGCGCCTCTGTGTGGATACGTTTCTATAGGTGTGCCTGATGCGTATCCCTCTTCTAAACTCCAGGATTCTGCTCGTTGTTCATGTTCTAAATATGGGTAGTGGTGATGCAAACTATCCAAAAAAACGTAGGTTTTGTAAGTACCATAAATTATTGCTAGTACTCAACTAAGTGTAGTTATAGAGTATGACTTACTTGTCTAATCTGAACATTTCCTCTGGCCCCAAAGTGTTAAATGTGTAACAAAGCCCTTCTTCCGTCATTATAGGATAAAATAACTCAGAACAATTTTGGCTTGGTATATCTTTCCATTTGCATCCAAAGAAGACTTCTGTCAGATTTGGGGACACCTGAAAAATATAATATATATTTATATTTAAATGTAAATATGAATTCTCTAGACCGATTTCGGTTACCGCGGCTAATCTTAATGGAGACTAGCCAAGTACGCCCAAGATATAGTGCACAATCGTGAGATAACCAATAGCACTTTTTGCCCGACCTTGGAATCGAACCCAGGACCCCACACTCAACAGTCGCGCTTGCTACCACGAGACCAACGAGGCACTCAACAGTCAGCATAATAATATTTAAATATGAAACACAATCATGATAAATATGTGATTTAATGCAAACCGATTTAATATTATCCACTGTGTCGACTCCTGATGAAAATTTACGACCATTTTGAGGAGCTAGGTGGTCATCACAGACCATCGTTAAATCTTCAAGCATGTGTTGGCTAAAACAGAAATTATTATTATTATAACGTATTAGATTTTTAAAACAATCATAGTATGAATACACATTTTAAAAAGTTTGAAAAATTTTCTTCCTTTTCTTGTTCTTCGTTACTGAAAAGCATGTTCGTCCTGACAAGCTTTGACGGAGTTGTTGACCAGCTGTTTCCATATATTAGCTGCCATGAGTCGTGAGCACAAATTCGTCTAGTTAAATTTGGGTTTTAGGTTCATTTCTTAGTTTTTTGGGGCGCTACCGCTGCAGGCGAATGGTCCGTCTGTCGGACCGATCGCGTGCAGCGTCGGTGACCCAAAAAACCCAGAAAGGGACCCAAAAATGATATACCACTCTGTCTTCGGCCTTTTTTCAGGGCAGTGACAATAGTGAGTCCCGTTATTGACTTGATCTAATCAGACCGGGTAGGTGATCGCCCCCATGGTTTTCAAGGGGGTGGTTGGTGGTTAATTGCAGTCAAAACTCTTAACCAGTCTAAACTATTTTTAAAGTATTTCATTTATATTTTTTATTTCGTACCCTCAGCTGCACGCAGGAAAATGCGGCCCAGCATTTGACCACTTTGACATTCATTATTCATTATTTTTATACATTATTTGACATTTATTATAATATTTTATTATTTATAATTGTATTATAAGTACAGTTTGTCATCGACACTAAGAAGCAGCTAAAAGAAGCTTTGACTACAAAGCGGTTAAATGTAACAGTTGTTTTAACTGACGCTGTTAGTTTTTATTTTATATTGGTAAGTTGCTAATCAAGACAACTTTTAACCGCTAGAGCATCAGTCAAAACTACTTATGCCTTTTTATTTTCAGTTAAAAATAGTTTTAACTGGTTATAATTTTCGGCTGCAACATACAATACATGACCTCATATAAAAATAATAGACTTCAAAATTTAACTCACTCAGCAATGGAGAGATTGTCACGTTCGTTAAGATACATGTGATAGTTTTCTGTAAAATTAAATTTCGTCTGCATTGCCTTTGTTTCAAAACACACCGTTACTGCAGGATAAGGAATCTGAAATCATAATAATAAAGTGAGGAAACCTCGTTCGTGTTCTTAGCTGCTTACACAAAATACGATAGCAAAAACAGGACAAACGACGCAAACAATCTCTCGTTGCTTTTACCATGCATTACTGTAACTAAGAACTTTCCTAGTACATACATACTTAGTACTAAAACCATTTAAAACTCCATAAGCCAGCTTTGCTTTACCAAATTACAAACTAACAACCATTGAAAACTTACCTGCCAAACAGGAGTAGGGTTTTCGGCAAAACTAACAATGACTGGACTTTCGTTCCACTTTATCCAAACTTTTCTAATTAATCCAGCGCAAAGTATTACACAGCAAGTAAACATGAAAAGCCAGAATACTCTGAAATTACGAAACCAAATTAAGAAGGTACCCAATAATTTAAAATAAAGTAAGTTTAAAACTAACTTACTTTTCCACGCATGTTCTTTCTTTCTCTCCAATATATTTCAATCCATGGAGATTAGAATTTGCCGTATAATCTATCAAGTAATCTTTGATAATGCTACGCTTTCCTTTCTTTTTGGGCTTTTCAGGATACGTTTCATATTCAGCGGCATCAGGAGACTTCCCAAAGCTTTCCGATCTACAATAAATACAATAGAATTTTATTTTTCATGAAATATTACATAAAATATAAACAAATAATTGCACTTATTATGAATATACTAATTTAAATGAAAACCAGATAAGAATTGAACTTTCTTGTTAAGTTAGAATTGTTAGAATGTTACTATTAGTTGACTAATGATCGTAACATGTGTTTATGAATTTTATTGTCCAAGGTGTACCTCGAGTGTCGCCTCATGATGCTCGGCAAAGACTACATCGAATGGGCTCAAAACAAAACAAGTTGTTAATTTGGGCTTGGTATGAAAAAGGCGTCATAGCCGTTAATATTTACCCGAGGGAGACATGTGGTACAATTACTAAATTAAAATTTGTAGAATGCTGACTAATTCTTTACATTTGTGTACATTATTATTTATATAATGAATATTCAAATCGTAACTAGGTTCGCAGACATGCTAGTTAAGCACCATCTATACCTTAGTCCACAGAGGGCATCATAATTGCCATGGTAATGACGTAGAAGTCTTTATTGAACTTTGCAGAATGGCCCTACTTCAAGTCACTCGGGGGAGTCGGGGGTTTGTGAAATGATATTATGGTTACTAATGACTGTGTTTTGTTTGTTTGTAACTTTGTGCTGTAATGTTTGTTATTGCTTATCATTAGCATTTAGGTCGGTAGGTGCTTTCATACATTACATTTCTTTACTAACCATTGGTTTTATCAGGGAAACTGGCGAGTTCAAATCAACCTTAACTTGGCATCATAAAAATTACCATGAATTATAATAACTTGGCAGGTATAAGTTGTATACCTACACCTACATGTTATTTTGTAATTAACAGTAGCTATATATAGCTACCCCGCGGTGTCACTCGCGTTCAGCTACGTCTTCGGAATCAAATGTAACAGCTCACATTAGGACCCATTAAGTTAATAATAATTGCAATCCATGGTGCTTGGCAATCTGGGCTTCTCCCAGTTGTAAACATCCCGTGCCATTTGGCCTAGTTCTGTTCTGTCTCCTGCTTGTTTGGAGGGAAGTGGAAATTGTATTTTTTCCTACTCCTCCGCTATTCCTCTCTCATAAATTTCGTTGCGGGATCCAAGACAGTTATATCGTTTTTTCGCGGACTCATCGCGTTTCATTGCCTCGGCGCTCTTCTGGCGGTCTCCACTGTTGCTTACAGAAGTTGCAGTGGTCGGGAATAGCGTGGCGGGCTTGACCGCGAAAAAAAAGCTAGATCTTTGGTTACTGCTCTGTTATTGTTGGTCGTAGCGTAATGTTCTTCTTAAACGTATAAACCAACCCCTAAAATCGTTATATCTATTAATGGAATCCGCATTAAAATCTGTTGCGGAGTTTAAAAGATCCAAGCGTACAGACAGACGGCGGGAAGCGACTTTGTTTTATATTATGCACATGATGTATCTCCATACTCATTGGTGTACCTATGCATTTTGCGCGACTACTAAGTCGTAAGCGTGCAGTTTGATTCCTAGGTCGGGTAGATTTTTAGGGGATTTCCACTAGAAATTTCTCAGTAGCAGCCAGGAATTTGGAAGTTCGTGGTGTAACACCCTCGTGACTCGGAAAGCACGGAAAGTCATTGCTCTTGCACCTGATTCTCTTCGGTCGTGTCAGATTTCCGTCCCATCGGACTATGAGAGTGAGGGAAGAGGGAGTACACCCTGTGTTTGCACACTAAATATCTCTTACGTATTTAGTTTGTCTCCATTGAGATTGGCTACCGCAGTCAAAAGTCGATCTGGAGAACATAACCACCATCACGCCTGTATTCCCGAAGGATTAAGCAGAGGAGTACCAATGTACACCCACAGTTTGCCGATTTCGGTCCCATGTAATAGGAGGCGAGCCTATTGCCATTAACCGGGCGCAAATCCTAACTCCGAGCTATACTGAGCATTTCATAGAAAAACCCAAAATCACTTTGCTCGACCTGGGGGAATCGAACCCAAGACCTCTAGCGTAGCCGTCACGCTTAGGACCACTAGACTAATAAGGCTCCATCCATCACTAAAAAAAATGCTGTTCTGTTCTTTTAGCAATACCTACACGTTAAAATTGTTTTTTAGCCCATACAAGTTACTCGATATCGGTCCGGCTGACCGACCAATCGTGTGCAGCGTCCGCGGCCTAAAAAACCCCGAAAGGAACCCAAAAACTCAAAAATTAACTTGACATTTGTGCTCACGACTTGTGGCTACTAATATACCTACTTTATTAATATTCGAAACTAAGTAAGTAAACAAGTCAAGTTTTTTTTAGATGCAAATTACTTTTAATACAAAAATATCGCATGACATTGTTTAGAATTTCCCACGAGACGCATCGAATTGGGACTACTTCACTTGGTGGTACACAAACCTACACCAATAATTTAATTACACTCGAAGTTAATTACAATAATTATGCAATTATCTAAAGGTACCTATAAAGTAATTGCTCGTGTAGGCGCAGTAGTTACACGCTTAAATTCCCTAAAGGAAACTATAATTTTATTGACTTTTTAAGTGTGACATGTGACATTAACATGTAAGGACAAAGGTTATACGAGGCAATGCGATTAAAATATTTAATAATCGTAATGTGACATAGGTCACAAGCAGATAGCCATAAGTAATCATAGAAACCTAGATTTCTACAAGAACAATAACTTATACTGATAATAGAATTTATTTTTTAACACAACATATCATCACGCTTGTATGCCTTGAAGGGTTGAGCAGAGGTGTAAGTCAATGTACACCCACAGTCCGCCGGTATGTTTAGGTCCCATGTAATAGGGGGCGAGCCTATTGTCATTAATCGGGCACAAATCCTAACTCCGAGCTGCTACTGTCAAGTTATATTATTTTATAATGCACACTGAAATAAAGTAACCACATTCACATACAGTATAAACATTTTAATACTAGCTTTTGCGCCCCACTTCGTCCACGTGAATGTCGGTTATCACAGATTCAGACAAAGTCGCATATTAAAAGGTAGTGTATGCCCTTTCCTGTGGTTCAAGCCGAGTCTAGTTCAGTACGAAATTTCATCAAAATCGGTTCAGTAGTTTTGGCGTGACAGCGTAACAAACAAACAACAAATACAAAACACATTGTCACATCGCAATTATCATATTAGTACGGAAAAGTTACAGTAAGGAAAAGGTACCTATAATTTAATAATAACACAATAACAACCCATGGTCACTAAAATGGTATTTTCAAACCTGGTAAAATTAGCCGCCGACGACGATGCGTTGATCTTCCTCAATTCACAATCACAACAGCTAATTTGGGATTTCCTTGATTCTCCGTTTATGTTATCCATTTTAAATATTTATGTTTAACGCACAATTTAATCTTATTTAATACAAAAAGAATAAAAAGGGAATTACAAATAGGTGGGTACGTAGGTATGTAGGCTAGAACCTGGGATACATAATTGTTTCTTAAAAACTACTATGAAACTAAGAACGAAAACTATTTACTATTTACCCGTTTGCGTGACAGCAAGATGGGTTATTTTTAAATTATAGAAATTCGAATGAACTGAACGTTCGACTGAATGAATTTAGGAGCGAGTGCCACTTATCACAAGATCATTACTCTGGTCATTGGTCAAAAAACAACTGACAAATTAATGCTTTGATTGTGTGGAACTGATGAGTGTATGACATCTTTGCCAAGCTCCTATTCTTTAATGTTAAACGAAAATCATCCCAAAGAGAGTTCCGATGACGGATTCCATGCTATACGCCTTATTTTATAGCATTAGAAAAACAACGGCCAAATAACGTCAGTTATTGTGTTATCTATATTGTTGAAATGACTGTATTTTAGTGATATACATAATTTTGCAAATTGTTAATAGTCTACATTGCTATTAAATTAGTTATCATGAAATGACGGAGCTTGTTTACGCTAACATAGAAATAACGATAGCATTGTAATGTTGATGTCGTTGGAATTCAAGAGCTTGCTCCCCTAGTATACGCCATTCATGCTGTTATTTTTAAAACGTCACCCGACCCGACTTGTTTCTCTGATTTTTATACAAATCCCTACACACTAAACCCTACTAATATTCCCTAATTATTTATAAATGCAAAAGTAACTCTGTGTTTCTGTCTGCCTGTTATGCTTTCACGCCTAAACCGCCGAACCGATTTGGATGAAATTTGACAGAGATTAGACCTTGGTGCCTTCACCAAGGTGCGCTACGTCCTTACATAGGGCACTTTTTGTCGGGAAACAAGGTGTGAAGGGGTTGAAAGGGTAAAAGTTTGTACGCGAGTCTGACATTATTAAAGATAAATCCATGAAACATTGTATTTAGGCACGTGATAAAAAATAAATACAAAATGCTCAAGCATTTTTGAAAAATTTGAAAACAAAAAAAAATCTGCCAAGTAACTAGGTATTCCACGCAGACGAAGTCACAGGCAAAAGCTAGTAAACTAATATAGTTATTTCCGTATTGTTTATAAGAAATCTGTGAACGGGTCAACAAAAGAACAAAGTCTTTCAGAACATGCATGGGACTAGCAAAGGAAAGTCGCGTGTTTATAAAAGCTGTTTCATAAATTTAATTGTGCAGGATTGTTGCCGTTATTATGACGTTCTGCTGCGCTTGTTTATATAATTATAATACATAAGCGACAATAGGTGTTGGAGACATTGCATAATAATGTGTACCATGCCTGTAAGCCAAGCTACCTGAAAACACTATCCATACGAAACGAATCTAATTTCAATGCGTAAGAAACAAAGTTTTACAACATTTTCAGCAACATGTTTTTGTGTGCCGGGATGTTGTAATGTTGCTTGCAATATGCTATTTTGTGTTTTCATGTTAAACAAACAACTGAAATGTTGCTTGCAACAATGTTGCGGAATTGTTGCGAAATATTGTTTCTAAATTAGTTTCTACAGTTGCCTATTCTTATGCTAGAACTTATATGTTACCTTTCTGCCGTCTGCCAATATGTAGGGTAACCATAAATGGGTCACCCTTTGTAGATTACCTACCCGAAGTATTCTTGCGGGTAACATTAGGGAGAGAAGTTGAAGTTTTTTTTATAACAATAATGGAAAAGATTGCTTTTAGATTGATTGATTCAACTGCCTCGGTAGCCTAGTGGTCCTAAGCGCGACTGCTACGCTAGAGGTCTTGGGTTCGATTCCCAGGTCGAGCAAAAAGTGTTATTGGGTTTTTATATGAAATTCTCAGTAGCAGCTCGGAGTTAGGATTTGTGCCCGGTTAATGGCAATAAGCTCGCCCCCTATTACATGGGACCTAAACGTACCGGCGAACTGTGGGTGTACATTGTTACACCTCTGCCTAACCCTTCGGAGAATACAGGCGTGATGGAAAAGATTGAATGCGAGCTCTATCAAGCATTGTATCATGATGTAACTAACAACCGTCACATCACAGACACGTCACAGACTACGGCTGACTGACAGAATTAGTTATTTATTTACCTTTGCTAAACAATTCATCTACATAATGTATGAATTCTCCAGACCGATTTCGAATCTTATTGGAGAATAGCCAATTACGCAGGAGATATTTATTATAGTGCACAAGTGTGTGCTCAAACAGGTGCAGAGAGCACATTTTCCCTAACTCTCATAGTCCGATAGGACTGCAATCCGACGTAACCGGGGAGAGATTAGGGTTTACGTGCTTTCCGAAGCACCGGGGTGTTACACCACCAACTTCCAACTTGGGCTGTTACTGAGAAATTCCTAATGGAAAAACCCAATAATACATTCTGCCCGACCTGGGCATCGCACCCAGGATCCTACGCTCAACGTTCCCGCTTGCCACCCCGAGCCCAACGGAGCAGTTACGTGTACAAATAAAGAAAATTGCTTGTCGAATTGTAATGTCAAGATGTAGCTTTTGTAGTAAAACGCTACATTTACGGTCCCTGTACCAAAGACACCAATTTATAATATTGCCGTCTGTTTTGTTCAGCGAATCGGCACTTGTAATATTTTCTAATCTTATTGTATCTATTCTCTCGCCTCCTATTCCATTATGGCATATGTTTTTCTTTTAATTTACGTATGACTAGCCTCTACTAGTTGTAAGCACTAACATCAAGTTAATTTTTGAAGAGTACCCTATGAGTAGCAGCTTGAGATCCGAACAAAACAGTGCTTTAGCCTACTATGAAACAAACATTGCCGCAGCAAGTCAATGACATATATACATACCATCACGCCTGTATTCCCCGAAGGGTTAGGCAGAGGTGTAACAATGTACACCCACAGTTCGCCGGTATGTTTAGGTTCCATGTAATAGGGGGCGAGCCTATTGCCATTAACCGGGCACAAGTCCTAACTCCGACCTGCTACTGACCATTTCATAGAAAAACCCAATAACACTTTTTGCTCGACCTGGAAATCGAATCCAAGACCTCTAGCGTAGCAGTCGCTCTTAGGACCACTAGGCCACTGAGGCAGCAAGTCAATGACTGAATCAGAAAAACAGGATCATGCCCGAAGGTTAGGTTAATTGTCCTCATCCTCGATCGCGCAAGGGAGACCCCCAGCGCGATCGAGAACGAGTTAAATAATAAACAAAAATAAACCGTCACCTACAAGGCTTTCGGTTGACAACATACAGGGCCAGTTTTAAGTAGACGATATAATATAATGACAGCACGTTGGTCGAGTTTGAGTCTAGGATTCTGGTTAAGTAAAACTTGTGTCCTCTCGAAAGGGTTACACTTACAACGATTATACAGCAAGATTAGACAGATCATGGAGCAGTGCGCGGCACATACGTGCGTCGATCCGTCGTCCGTCCGTCCCCCGCGACTTGATTACAGTACGAGGGAGCGAGTGCGAGGCACTGAGTGGCGGGCGGCGCGCCGGCCCGCACTACCAGTGTTTGTAAGGTCGTAGTCGCAGGCAGCCTCTCGCGGTGCCCGACACTCGTGTACCTGCTTCAAAAACAACATTTCTAAATATTTCCTTTGCCGCCAAAAATCACGATGTCTGCCACAGACGAGCTCACCGGCATTCTCTCGAGGAGGCAGGAGATCAATGATAAACTTGAAGAGGGTTTGGAGGTCAAGCCGAAATATAAATTCATAAACGTTTATACGGAATTTCACGAGTTCTCCAGGAAGGAAATAAAACAATACGAGGAGACCTTCAACAAGTAAGTGGGCTTTTTATTTTATGAAACTCGATTCTGAGAGACCGGCACGGCATCGGCAAAGTCGTATCTCCGCAGAAAGCCGTATTACCACCGGCGTCACCTAACCTTTATTGCTTTAATAATTATTATGTGTAAATAATAGTGTCGGTATGGTAGTCTGATAGGAATCTACATTTTAATGTACTTTTACTTGGATTTCTATGATATTTTATGTGATGTTTATTGAGTAGAACGTTAATTACTTACTTGGAGAATGGATAGGTCCACCTACCTATTTGCTTAGAATCTAAGTTGTAACACCTCCTCAGGCCTTGGTCTAAGCCTTAAAACATTTACAACAAAGTGGCTTAAGTTGAGAATATTATTTGCGGTCGCATTTTGTAATCCGTTTAAATGGGTCATTCGAAAACATCTTTTAATTATTTATTTAAAATTAATCAAGGTCTACCTTCCCATTATATTTGTATGTAAGTATCTCATTAATTGGGTGTTTTAATAGTTATACCTAATTGTATTCGTAAATGGTTAAATATGAACGTAATTTGTTTTTATTATTAATATTACGTTGTTTACACAAAAACAAAATTAAATTAATTATTTGACCTAACATAAAAGCGGTTAAGTAAGTACCCACTTTATAGAAATTGAATTGAAATGACATTACAGTTATTTTATAAATAAGCCGAAACAAAGCACTATCGCTTTTGTTTTTAATAAACACAATAGAGATACGATGTAACCTTACAATACAACAATACAAAATGGCAAACTGATTCTGCGCTCTCTTCTCACTTCTGACCTTTATGTATGTATTACAATTCTATTGCTTTATACAAATTATTGAAACAATGTATTCAATTGATAAATTTGTTTAAAATATCCAAGGCGGTCTTGTAAACATCGTTTAAATAAAAAAAGTTTTTGAATTTTTCGAAATTGTTGGACTACCTGGCTTGCACATTTTAATAGTTCGCTGTTTTGTAGTAAGTATTCAAATATCAATGTTTACTTACGTAGGTAATTAGGTAGATTATGTCCTACCTAAATCATCTTACATAATAAGTACCTACTTTACTTCTAAATGTTTCTCTGGTATATTAATTAAAATATTATTACTTACCACCTTCATAATATTTTAACCCAAATTCCAAAGCTTCTTATGGTAAAAGATTGATCCAAAGTCAAGGTTACATTGTTAATGCGGGGTGGTTTTCTCCCCTTTTAACCATTCCACTCTCCCTTGGGGTGATTCGTATTTTTCTCATTTCAAAAACCTATCAAAACATAGTTAGCTGGTATGTATCCATCGACTGTTTGAATTTACTTTCAACGCCAGAGTCCTAGATAGTATTTTATTCCCTGCCCTATAGGTTTGCCTAGTTTTAGCCCTTCGGCTTTACAACTCCATTATTTAGTAGTAATTTCTCTGAAAGATATTATTATTTAATTGTATACATTCTACGTTGAACGAACTCTTTAAAAATAAAGTAAGTAATTAAGAGTAGTTAATACAACCGCCAAACAATTATTTTATAACTTACTTACCGCATTTTAATAACAATAAGAAGTCAAAGTGAAAGTAACAGTAGCTAACATATAAATTACATAAAATGAGTTCATAATAAAACGTTACATTAGTTAAAAGTAACTTATTAGTGAAATGACATCGCATCGTCGTCGTGGGAGACAAAAATGAATAGAGTCACGGCATGCCTACGAGAATTATAATTTACATCATCGCGCGACTTTCATTCAACTGGTTAATGTAATGAGATAAGTAGATAACACAACGTACCAAATTCACACGATTTGCACAAGTAGGCAAGTTGAACTATTCATAAAAAGTATAACGTTTTTTAATTGCAATTTTAGCGGGAAATTATTTTCTGGCGCAAAAATTAGTCCGTTTAGTAGATAGATATGTATTTTAGTATCAATCTTCCAATTCAGTGTTTATTTTGTGTCAAAACAAATAGGTAGCTGCTGTTTGCTGAAACGAAAACGCGTTGGCCTTAAAACCTTATCACCCTCTGTGAGTTTTGTAACTGAAACGTTATTTTTTGGGTACATTTTCTAACGCTATATTTAGTTCGGTAAATTTTTATTTAGTTACCTATCTACCTAATTTTAGATACTAATACAACATAGCTTTGTTGCCAACCTTATGGCCATGTGTCACATTGACAACGATGCGAACAAATTTTTTGATGACCTATGAACTCTCCCTTTTTTTGTAATTGTAAATCTATTAAACAAATATAATAAACACGAAGTATGTAAAGAAGCTGCTGTTTTGTTAAGTTTGTTAAAACGCGCTAATCTGTAGTCCTACGAGTCGGATTGGAAAAATTCTTCGTGTATTAATGATAACCAATTCACCAAACCAAATTCATGATAACAAAGCCATCATCATAAGTTTTGTATGTTAATTCTAGTTTTAAATTGTAAAAACACAAATTGATAATAATATTCTCATAAAAGAGTCTGTTTCGTAACGGAAGTCAATATAAAAGGCACACAATCAATGAAGTTCTAAGCGGGCCACAGGAATACGTTACCCGCATATATTCACTTATCTGCGCCTCACTTACTATATCACTAAACAAACATTGTAAATACAAACAAACTCCCTCCTATGACAACTCTGTTTGTCAGGTAAAACAAAGCTAGAACTCATTGTTAGTTTTCAAAACAATTTGAAAAAGATAAACAACAATCTTCATGATAAATCTTATGATCAATAAATTGGTGATGATATGAACGTTACGTCATGTCGCCGTGCCTACTAAGAAAGTTGAGTTATTTCTTTTTTAGGAACGGAAGATGAATAATAGCAATCGGAAGCAACTGTATAGGTTAGATTAGTCAAGAAATAAACCTTAAATTAATCATGTTTCTTAGTCAAACTAAACGTGTTTAAACAGTGCAGTGTGCCACACAATATGGGTACGTGTACCGTTGGTTAGAGTCATAATATGACCACGTGTTGTTGCCAGTAGTCTGCTAAATATTATGTGTTTTATGTGCATTGTGAATGCACCCATTATTTACCATTCGGAATACAACTTTCGACTTTTAAGCTGCTTAAATTTGCGTAGCGGAATCCTGAAAAACTGGGCATACCAGAAAGTTGTTTTTTGTTCATGAGTTTATTTGTCTGCTGACAAATAGATGGTAGTGCATGTTGACCTATTAAAATTTATCAGAATTCATTCAGGATATCGATTTGTCCTTTTTTAATGGCGTCCAGGGGATGTCTGAAAGAGGTTTTCAAAAAGTGTCCGGGTAACACACGGTACTGCTCGTCAATTCTATTAGCTTGAACTTGGCTTGACTCGCCAGTACCGCGTGTCTGGATTTACTACTGACTGTAGTCCCGATTAATTGAAAAAAAAAAGACAATCTAAACGATGATTTTATCTTTTTTGTAAAATATTTTACTCAGGGGCGTGCGGGGAAAAAATTCAATCTAATTTTGGCCCAAATGTCCGGGGTTTTTGAAGTATTTGTCCAGTGTCGGCAGCCCTAATTCAGGAGGAAGTGAGACGGGAACCGGTGTTGATAAAGTGCGACGCGACAAAATCAATGAGCGCTATGAGTCACACTTTACAATGTACTACACTTTACTCATACTCCTTGACTTCTCAGTTTCCGCAGGCATGCTAATCAAAAACACGTAGGTCATTAACGCAATGAATCACTGTGAGTAAACAGCTGATATTGAGATACAATCACTTTATATAATGGACACATCCCATGACATAATAACTTTAGTCGAACACTTAATAGCTTCCTTGATGACGCTTTCAACATTGATGATTGAGCTGCACCTGCTATGTACTTAAGTACTAAGAAACGTATGACATACTGTGTTGATAAGAATTGAGTGTAGGTGGCAATGACTTGAACATTATCGTTATTGTCGTAGTAAGAAAGAAGTAGATATCTATACAAATAAATATGAATGTACCATTACACGAAAAAACCAAATTGTAAAAATTTTGTGTGTCAGGTTTGTTTGCTCCGGCTAATCTCCGAAGCGGCTGGACCGATTTTTTGACGGGACGTCCACTAAAAGTTAGCTGATGTTATAAGGAGTAACTTGGGCTACTTTTGTTCTAGAAAAATAATTAGGGTATCGCGCAAAAAAATAAAACGCGAAAATCACGCGAAGAAATTCTCGGATATAACTTATAGTAGCTACGTAGGCGTCGTAGGTATAGGTACTCTATGTATTTTGAAATAGGTACATATAGAAGTAAGCTGTAAGTGTTTGTAAACATTACTATGTACACGAGACCACGCAACGTAGTAGCGGGGTAGGCGATCGTAAAAATAATTTAATGTGTTCATGGTCTAACTCGTATTTACGATAAAACTGCTTCATAGAGGTTAACATGCAAAGCTACAATTTTTGAAGGAAAGCACGTATCGACTGTTGCCTAATCCAATTGACGAAATGCTACCCATTCGTTTTAAATCCATTAATATCATTTCGTCAGTTGGGAGATGTGGATTTAAATAATTGAACGATTATTAATCACTGTGACGAAAGTGTATTAGTTCCTAGAACCTTGACTTTTGAATATTGAAGAAAACAGATAGGTAGGAAAAAAGTTAAAAAAAAAAATATTTTCCATTTTTTTCTAGTCAACTGCCGATTTTTTCCTAACAATTTAGGCGTCGTCTTCCAGTCTAATTGAATATATCTGAATACCAGTATTTTAGATGAACAACCCAGTCACTGGGTAACACGATATCCCTTGATAAGACAAGTTGTCAGACTTTCGGGCTTCTGACTATCCCTAACTGTTGTAAGATCTAAGAATGACAGCCGGGACCAACGGTTTTACGTGCTTTTTCGAGACGCGGCCCCATTTTATTAATATTGTCTCATCGTCTGAATTGGACCCCCGTAGATAGATGGCATCTATAAGTCCCAATATGGGACACATGACGATGAAGTTAACCCAGCAACAATTGTCGCAATATTTCCAGCATGTTATTTGAACCCAAACTAAACGTTAGGTGTATAGTTTCAATATTTTGATAGGGGCAATACTGCTACAGGATATAATGTATTTAATAGTAATACGATACGGTATAAATACCATTGAACAACACATGAATCATGCGAGCGAGGCGAGTTAAACACGTATTCAAAAATACATAAAAGTCCGGAATTCGTACATTTACATACAGACATGGTATAAGTAATTATCTGCCTAATCAAATTCGAAAATATTTTTAAATGTGTATTTACGTAATATGTAGGTAGGTATGTATGCCACTCGATTCATCTTTTTTTTCTATGACCTCAAGCTCTCATTCAATCTTACCTTTAAATAACAAAGCAGACAGGTTTTATGAATACGTGCATACCTCTATTTATCTAAAAGTTATGTTTGGCTGATTTAAGATTTTATTCATCCTTATCTACAAAGACTTGACTGCTTCTGAATTTATATTTATAGCCCGATTCATAGGTAAGTCAAGGCTTATGTTTCCGTTCTGCTTATTAAACATCTACTTATCTAAGGTACATAGGTACTACACCGGTTACTAACTCTAGACTCGATGAATGCTTCCTAAAAACTAGGTAAGAAACAATAACAATCTCACGAGCATATTCGGTTGAGATTGAGACAGAGTTTCACAGACAATTTACAATCTATTTGTGTTGCAACAACTTTACATTTTGCGGTTACAGAGCAATGCAACTATGCTGCACCGCGGTTGGGTTCACTGCCAGAATTACTTTGGTAGGTAATTGAGAAGAAATTACAGAAGCTATAAAATCCTTTAGCTTTATAACAAGACGTGTTTATTTGTTTTAACATTGACGACACTGCATAATATGGCAATCACGTTTTTGGACAAATAAAGTTACAATTCAAGGTTTTGAGATTCGCGAGTCTATAAACTGAATAGAAGGTTAAAAAATATTTATTCTGTTGTGAATAAGTAGGATCGGGAATTCACTTAACTATCTTTAACAATATTCTTCTGGACGTGTGTATGGCACAAAACTCTTCCTAAACAGCTAGACCGACATTGTTGTTTTTTATTGTTTGGGTTCCTAGATGGTCTAATTTCACAAAGAGGGATGTGTAAATTATGTTTTTTCTTACTCCTCCGCTAATCTTTTCTGATTAATTTCATTGCCGGATCTGAGACAGTTGAATCGTTTCTCCGGGACTCGTCGAGCTTCATTGCCTCGGCGCTTTATTGGCGGTCTCCACTGTTAATTCTGGCTTTCAGGAGGTGCAGTGGTTGGGAATAGTTTGGCGGGCTTGTCCCAACGTCCGCGGGGTCCGCTAGTCTTATAAAACTTTTCATTCGATATTCTGTGCTATTTTCACTCAAATCACTTGAAATGGAAGTAAACAGACGGCCTACATTTCCAAGAGTAGGTAACACAGGTTAACGTATTCCGAACATCGCTGTGCGGCGCAGTTTGTTGGAATTTCGCCAAAATTGAAATAAGTTGACGTAATCGAGACTTAATTGCTGCTACGGTCATGTAACAACTGCAATCATTCATCATATGCAGTCCTGAGCAAGTTACTACGTAACGTTACTTAGAAAAAACAGCAATAAAAACTAACAAGACCTCCTAAGCTAAAATCCATCCGTTTAGGCTGCAGAGCATGCCAAAAAATATGCACACATACACTGGAAAAACGTTACCATCCTTATGGCGCAGTCGGGTAATTATCAGCTTCAATTGCTTCTATCAGTCATGATTATGATGAATGTCGACAACGGCAAAAAATATTGTCTGCGAACTAAGTACCAATTTCTTAACAGTAGACACGACAAAGTATGTCACACATGACATTAATAGAGAGAGAACTGTAAGCGACGGGTTGGCTGTTACAATAATTGGGATATCAACAACGGGCATGGTGCTATCGTAGATAATTTTCGTACTAAACAAGAACGACCTCATTCTGCAAACTTCAGTTTGCAGAATGTAGGTGAGTTAGGGTTCTGTGAGAAAAAAACAAAAGCGCTCAAATAAAATGGGGCAGTGTGAGCTTTACAGTGTGCTATAAGTTCGTCTATTGGCGCAAGGATAAGTCTCTTGTCTACCTGAAGTTTCATTTTCCTTCATTTGGAAGTTTTTAAAAGTAGCAACTAGGTATGAACAGAATTGAATATTCTAACGTCACGGTTCTAGGGACTTGATTAATTTTAACAACATCAAAACGAACCATACAAGTCGCAAATTAATAAGGTTTTACCACCTACTCAATTCATTTAAATGCTAGTATGGCCAAGCATGGATGATAAATTTGATGGATAGCTAGGCGCAGAGGTTACAGAATTCATTAGAAGCGTTTGGTGTTTAGTAGGACACTGTAATGGCATTTTATTATGTCTGGCCTCATTTCCGCGGGAGTTTATAGGATAGTTCCAAGATATCAAGTTGTATTGGGTCATAGCATGCACGATGGAACGTTAATCGTGTTTTAAGTAGGTAAAGAAAATAAGGCGTCTATCGGTTGTCGATTCTTGTTTATGTAGGTTGGTTCAACACAAGATAGCTCAATGAATAGGTATCTGCTAATTATCTAAACTTTGATAGTTACTTACCATAACGCGTGTTTATTTGATCACAGTATGTTTATAAAAAAAATATGAGATTATTAACACATAGGACATAGCTTATAGCAGGTTGATATCTCTAGTAGTCGCCACAAGTCGTGAGCACAGATGTTATGTCATGACATTTGTGTTCATGACTCGTGGCGACTAATATACCTCCTTTCTACCACCTGGCCTACCAAAATGATGAACCCTAAGTTTCAAAAAAGTTACCCTTATAACGCGTTTTTTAATCGTACTTAATACCACTATTAGGGTTATAAGGGTTACCCTTATAGGTATATACAACAACTTTACTGTTACCTAATAAAGGTTTGCTAAACTACAACGACAATTATTCATGTAAGTGGGTACTTAGGTATACAATTATTTACTTAGGTACCTATGAAACAAACAATTCAACAATGACTTTATTTCATTATCTATCGCTTAGGCACCTGCGTCATTGGGACAATTGTATAATTATTGAAACCGCAACAAGTATTAGTTGGTCAATACATCGTAAAAACACATGAGTCAAAATGTCCCCCGCAGCGAGTCAGACCGTTTAGGGAACTCGGTATGAGAGGGATAGGTCTGTATAACTAAATCCATACTAATAATAGTGCCTATAAATGCCAAATGTGTTCCTATTTTACGCTTTTACGGCTAAACCACTGAGCCGATTTTGATAAAATTTGAGATGAAGGAAGCTTGAACCCCAAGAAAGAACATAGGCTACTTTGTAATCGAATTTATCTGCGTCCGTAATATAAGCTAGTATAGGTATATTCCAAGAAGTACATTTAAGACAAGCTGTTTATGACAGACTTGCTTATACTGTATTATTATTTTATACAAGTGTTAAAGGTTAATTGTATATAAGTAAAACATAGGAAAATACGTCAATGCTTACACGTACGACAACAAATTCTTACAGTGAGTAAAAGTGAACCCAGAAAGATAATATTGCATCTAAAATTCTAAATGTGTGTGTAGTGACAAACAAGTTTAACAAGATTATGAATGCAGGTATCGGTTTTCAACAGTAGGTAGGTACGTGTAGGTAGAGGTACGTACATGAAACAGTAGAAATATATACCTAGGTGTATAAGGGACCGGCTGACTTAATTAATGGGCAATCTTTCAGGGTGGAAGTACTAATGCATATGAACAACTTCCCAACAAGCTGTTCCATACATTTTGATCGTATTAAATATATTTTTTTTTAATAATATAATATGCATTGAATAAACAAGGTAATTTGATAGAACATGAAGTGTTTAAAAACTATCGACATCATAAAATAAGAACAAAACAAACAACACATTGTACACACAAGCTGAGTGATTTAGAACAGCAGATATTTTTTCATACTTCAGAGTTGGTTTCAGGGTTCAAGTTGTTTATAACATGAGTCCATAAGAACCTACAGACGCTTTTAAAGATTGCAAATAAATTAAAAGTGGCCTAGTAGATCTAATTAGGTTGCAGTGTCTTTTAAGCACCCGAATTGTGTCAGGTAAATATTATGTTTTCCGAAATTCTTCATTTCGCTAGTTGGATGCTTTTTATGGCAATTTTGGCTATGCCATTAGTCTCGTGGTCAAGCTCAACTGCTGAGATAGTCTCATTGAGTTTTTTTACCGTGAACGAAATAAGCATCCAATTGTTTAATTAAAGTTGAACAAATAAAATTATCCGTACATCTTCATGGATTTTAATAATTTCATACATTGTTTGTGTGACTAAACCAGGTATAAACTATGCTTTTGCTTGCCTTGAAAAACTTCTCAAGACAATGCGATTCGTAACCAGTGGCCAGAACCACGATGACTTTAATACTAGACATGTCTACATGTCTACGTAAATATGTACACCGTACTACCTACATAGCTGTTCTGCATGTTTAAAAGTTAATAGGTTCCTATTTGTCTGTATGTCGGACTGCCCATCTGTTTGTTTGATACGCTTTCACGTGGATAACCTCAGATTGCAGAGGCTCAGACCATGCTCAGACAACTTTAGAACTGGAGAAAGGCAGTAGGTACAGTAGGGCAATCATACGAACTATCTCTTCCCAGATAGTTTTATTTCAACAAAATTGTATACATAGTACTCAATAGTTCTGCCTCGATAGCCTAGTGGTCTTAAGCGTAACTGCTACGCTAGAGGTCTTGGGATCGATTCCCAGGTCGAGCAAAAAGTGTCATTGGGTTTTTTATTGAATTCTCACTAGCAGTTCGGAGTTAGGATTTGTGCCATGATGTCATGGGACTTAAACATACCGGCGAACTGTGGGTGTACATTGGTACACCTCTGCCTAACCCTTCGGGGAATACAGGCGTGATGGTATGTAGTACTCAATAGTAGACCCATGACTAGACAGATAGTCAGTTCCATTATAGACGTTCCAGTCTATTAAAAAACAAAACTATAAAAACAGATTTAACCTATCTGCCATGCATGTTTATGATTGGAATCAGACATTTATGTCAGGAAGATTTATTGTTCCTCATAAATCGTCTGGAAGTATCTAGTAGAATAGGTTACCTACTGAAAGGATACAATAAATCAAGACATACGGTTCCCGTGATATAACATACATAGGTACAAGGAGTGCTATCTGTACCGCTGTTGTATGCTTGCTAATGAAATAAAGGGGACACATGGCCTTGCTTGTGCCACTCTATTACACAGTAGTCACTCGACGAACGAGCGATGATAAGTATATTATACCCACATACGTTAATACAGTAGGTATACTTACCTACATAAATGTTAAGACCAGCTATATGTAGAAAATTAGCATTAGACGGACAGGTCAAGGTATATCTACATTCTACATACCTACCTTCCCACTTAGAGACGTATATAACTTTTAGTACAGAAAAATATTTTTGTTATTATACGGCTGGGTAAAGATATTATAAATTATGTTTTTACGCTTCAATCATGGTCATAGTCTATAAATAAAATACGATAAATAAATAGGAACATACCGGTATCTATAGAAAGCACTTAAATAATATTTATCACTCGTTAATAAGTGTGTTTAGGGTTAGGGGACTGCTTCGGTTACCCGTAGAAAGGGTTTACGATAGTTTTTACAAAAGGAGTTTAAAAAAAATGTTGCGATATTTAACACACGGAATTTTGTGTGTTAGATATAATACATATGCGTCAAAGCCAAATAAGACGAAAAAATTCTTACACGAACTATGTATTACCGTCAAACCCTTTCAAAGGAAAGAGTTTTAAGAGGGTATAGATTTCAATACGTTAGCCGTTTAATTAGTTAAGGCTTACCCATTTAAAGCTTTATCTTTATCATTAGGGTTCGACACTTCGACTTCAAGGGGTTAGACACAAATTTTATAATGCTTTCTACTCAAACGTAACCATGTAAGTTCAGACAGCATCATCAACTGGTTACTCCCTTTTTGAACGAATTTTAATGCAAGAGGGGTAACCAATTGATAACCCTATCCGTACCTATAACTATGTTAGTACCTACCTAACTAACAACAATATTTCACGCATGAATGTAACTATGTAGGTGAAATACGTGTAACGGGTAGATACGTGCTCTCCATACCAACAAGTCCTTAGTCATGTTTACTTGACAAAACACTCGACACGCTACAGAACCAAATATGAAGTAACCACAAAATTGACTCATATGGGTAGCAAAAACCTAGTAGGGTACGGTATAGCGCTGCCAGATGTTTTTACGGTACCTAAATCGGGATTTTGAATCCTTCAAGTCAAAAAATTGGGATTCATTGAATATAAGCGGGTCATAATAATTTAAACAATTAAGTACTTAAATAAGAAGTAAATAATACTAAAATTTATTTTAATTCAGCACACATACATCCTAAACTGTAAATTATCAATGCATCGTCGGAAAACCACAAAAATCGGGACAGTGCTCGTCTTGTCAGAACGGTTGGCAAGACTGGTACTTACCGTATAATAAGAATTTAATTTAAAGCTCTTTCATTATTTAATACAACCAGTATTGGTACGTTTTCTCACTGCTGAGCAAAGGCCTCTCCTAGAGGTTTCCACACTTTTTCTATGTTGCGTGTTTCCTGGAAAATCCATCTGACGACGCTGATTGACGAATTTTTCGATGACATCTCATGGCAAAGGTCTGAACACTCCACACACATCGCGTCAGTGTCGATAGCTTTTATTAAACTCATCATAGGTATATGTAAATTCACTAGGAAATTTATCAGTGATATAACTTAAGTCTAATTATCCACCTTTTAACTTTCATATAATTTGAATGCTGATGAGGCACGCAGTTCATTGATTAATTATTGAGATTTTCGGGCTTTACGCAAACGTCAATAGGTACACATTTTCTTCTTCAAACCTAACCAAGTCGAGTTGAGCGAAAGCGGCATATTTAAACGTATATAAATTAGCATTCCTTGAACATGACACTGAATAACGTAACGGTCATTCGTACCATTATGTGACATGGACTATACAGACAGTAGGTACAGTTTGTAATGTCTTAAGTACTTACCTACGGAGAACGTTTGTTTTTGTACCTATTTATCTTCTCACAGACATCTTATTATTCTCCAGTAAGTCGGTAGGTACATATGTATAGGTATATGAATCAACAAAACAGTTTACGTGACTAAAAAATAAAAAAATATTTATTTACTTGTGGCAATAATAACATTCTGCTATAAAATAAATCATTCTAGACATCATCAACCTACCTATCCATATCCAGCATGTAATGATTCCACTGCAAGGTCTTTGTCGGTGACAAAGACCTTCTTTCTCTATGTCAGGGAGTGGGTCGAACATCTATGTAACACCCTGAAGGCCCAGCGTGGGACATCGTGATTTCCTCACGTTGTTTTCCTTTACCGTTTTTAGAATAGTGGTGACGAAATAAGTTATTGCTTAAGGAATACTTAATACTTATGCTTGGGTTTTAAACCCCGATCTTCAATTCGTAAATCAGGGCCTATACTACAAGCATACCAGTTTACCTCTCTACCTACCTAACTACCACAAATACGTATCACCATAGACTCTAAAGAAGGGACGAAAGTAATTTTAATATTTCAAAGGCTTTCGAAGTTTCACAATACCACGGCTATTGTACATTACAATACCGATACGAAAATCACACCACGTATTGTTACAGAATTTGGCGAGACACGTACCAATCGATATTTCTCTTTGTTTTAGATTCGATGAAGGTCGCGACGGCTACCTAGACTTGACTGAGGTGAAACGAATGATGGAGCGGCTAGGAGCACCACAGACCCATCTTGGCTTGAAAGCTATGATCTCAGAGGTTGATGAAGATGGGGACAATAGAATTAGTTTCAGGGAATTTTTACTCATTTACAGGTAAATAATTCTTTTTGGTTCTTATTTACTATTATTTTGTACTAGTGCTTCCACGAGCTCAGTGGATCGGATTCCAGTGCACAGGGTCCAAAAACATGACCTAGGTACATAATATTGGGGTAATTTCTAGTACCTATGTTAATAAAATGCTAAAAAATATCATTGGTTGGTTTAAAATACTTTAGTAGGTAGGGTAGGTACTATTGTACACGAAGCTAAAGTGCCTACTGATTGTGATTCATCTGTTTCGCTTAGGTACTTCCTGTTTTGGAGCATTTCCCGGAAAATGCCCAACCTATGACGTTAATATGTTATTTATTATTTTTCTATCATAGGTACTCAGTAGATACCAACCTTTATCAATTTATTTATCCTGTTTGTGTGGGTTGCGTAATATACGGGATAGAATCTGCGGGCCCTGTTGTACAATGTTTATAAAATTTTAAAGTACAATATGGACCTAGGACCAATTATGTACCTACCTACTTATTATGTAGGTACAACCTAACTAACTACTGCGAATTGACGTAAAGTTAGTGGTTGAGTCAGCGCTCGATTTAAAATATTTAAGTAACAAAAACCTTATAACTTGGACCCGTCAATCTAGTAGTAAAATTCTTCGAACCCTTTTTACCGAAAACGTTGACTTCTAACTGAACAGTAAACAATCTATGTAGGTAGGTAGGTACCTAATGTTTAGCATTAGATAATGGAATAATTTCTGTTCTCATTTTCATGCTGGTTGTATCTGTTTTACAGAAAAGCGCGTGCCGGTGAACTGGAGACAGACTCCGGTCTAGACGCATTCGCGCGACTCACAGAAATCAACGTGGATCAAGTCGGTGTGAACGGAGCGAAAACTTTCTTCGAAGCCAAGATTGAAGAGCTCGCTAAAAGCAACAAATTCCATAACGAGATTATACAAGAACAAGAAGAGAAACGCCGAGAAGCCGAGGAAAAGGCTATGAGGAGGCAATTGTTTAAAGAAAAGGCAGCTTTATTTCAATAATCATAATTTTATTTTGTAGTTTATCTAGTCTTTAAGGGGTCTACCCACTACACCGTATCATAGCTTACTAGGAACATGCCAAACAAAAAAATATTCTTTGTATTAAAAGTTATAAAGACTATGTCCACTAGACCGTTCCATCACCACCAACACCGCCATGTCATGCACGGAGCGTCAACAACTTTATTGTCCGTTGACACATCTTATTGGGTACAGTAGGAAATCACTCGATACATAAATAGCACGGTTATGGTACGGTACGGTGTAGTAGGCAAACTCCTTTAAGCTGTTACCATGGCTTTACTGAGGAGGAAATATGGATTTTATAAATTACGTTTATACTTTTCTCTCACGTGTTTCAGATTAGTATTCCTTTAAATACTTAGGGATCTAAAGTGTGTAAATAAGAGTGATATACTATAGATGAATTCCAATTAAATGTCGGAAAATGGAATTGAAAGTAATGAGGAACAGAATGTATGAAAATGTGTGCCTGTCATTTCATTAGGTACTAATATTTTACTCAGATCTAAAATGAATGTTGCTAATTAAACAATCAACTGTTTTTATATAAGTATAATAAAGTAATTAGCCGAAACTTGTTGCTTGTAATGTAAAAAAAGTTTTTTATAAAATACAATCTGCCAATTAGAAAATAATATTGTATAACAATATACTTTATTTACTGTAAGTAAACAAAACTGGCCTAAAATTAAGCTCAAAAATAAAATGCATGTTGCCTTGTATGTTAATCTGGTTATCCTGTTAATGAAGATTTTATAATAAGTTAAGTTAATAATTGTGATTAACTATTAAATAAGTCGCAAATAAAAGAAATAAAGAATTTATGTATTAAAGGTGCTTTTTATTTTTAATAATAAAATATGTTTCAACCATTAGAACTTATAATTAACATGTATTAACAATGCAACAGATTTAAGTAAAACTCAGAACCTCTTTGGTCTTTTAAAAAAGGATATGGCTTTCCAGTTATTGAAAAATAATAAGTACTTTTTTTCTTGTCTGAGGATATGCATGTACTGTGTTGTGTTCCATCTCATAAACCTTAACAAATTATAGACCAAGCTTGACAGTTTTGCGGAAGAGTCTTTGGTGAGGGAACAAAAATTTCTTTTTGACCATGCATTAGATCCAAAACTGTTCCGAGTTGCTTATTCAGGAGGATCTTTGTGTTTCAATCTCTTCACAGATAAAATCAATTACTGGCTCTCTTTCAATTCAGAATAATTTCTGGAAGTATTGTGTTCTTCACAAGCCTCATTTTCGTCTGCATGCATACTCATATCTATTTGTTTTCTAGTGAACGGAGGCAAGTTTTCTAGGCTGATTAGTTGAAGCTTTGCTAATTCCTTAACTAATGATGTGTTCTGAAACAAAGTTAGAAAATAAAATTAAAATATAAGAAAATGGAGGTGTTATTTTATTACAGTTTCATACACTCCTTGAATGACAACATAAACTAGGTACCTTAGGATTAAATTAAATTGGTTGGTAAACTTAACATTTACCTTGAAAATGTTGGCTTCAAAATCTCCACCAGGCTTAGTGAAGTTTTTAATTTGTTGTAGTTCTACGGATCTGCAAATTTTATAATCTTTAAACACAATTTCAGTAGTGACTCTACATTCCGGCTCGCTACATGCCTGCGCTTGGGCGCTCCTTGTGGGGCTCCGCACCGCTGTCAGTGCGGTGAAGCTGTAGACTACCTCGGACACCATGGTCTGTCATGCAGTAAAAGCGCTGGCCGCATAGCACGGCACTCCAGCATTAATGACATCATCCATCGTGCTCTTGTCTCCGTCGGAGTGCCAGCTGTTTTGGAGCCAATTGGTTTGGCATGCGACGATGGGAAGAGACCAGATGGGATGACTATAATGCCTTGGAAGTTGGGTAGGCCTTTGGTGTGGGATGCAACATGCGTCGACACCCTTGCGCCATCCCATCTTCCTAGCACGACGTGTTGTGCTGGGGCGGCTGCTACTGGTGCTGAAAACCTCAAACGACGCAAATATAATAACCTTATTGGAAGCTATATGTTTGAGCCGTTTGGGGTTGAAACACTAGGGCCATAGGGTCCGAGCGCTCATCTTGTTTTTCGTGACATAACCAAGCGACTGGTCGACTCTTCACGTGACCAAAGGCCTGGCTTTTTCTTGGGCCAAAGAATCAGCATTGCCATACAACGTGGCAACGCTGCCAGCCTTTTGGGCACTTGTCCCATTGACAGCGATGCGGATGAGTTTTTTGATGCCCTATAAGCTTCCTTTTCTGCATTTTATTATTACTTAAGTAAGTTTTATACTAGTGATTCATATTGTGCTTGTTGTGTTAATTAAATAAACTTAAAATGTAAGGCACCTAAAATGTATCATTTAAAAAATTACCACAAAGATTCAAGATTAAGATTCCAATATTAAAAAAAGGCAAATATGCCTATGTTATAGTGATGTGTTATAGAGCAACATGACGAATACAGTAAATAGATAATAATTTACTTACATTAGTCTTAACAGTTGGTTGGCAGTGTTTAATTCATTTTGTAAATCTTGTTGCAACTGTTTAGTTATTTGACTCTCGTTTCCTAATGCCGACATTTTCGTTTTGGATAATAAATAAAAAGTATATGTAAGCGACAGTTTATCAATACGATAAATATAATAATTATCTTCAAATTATGAGTATGAAAATTAAAATAGTAATAGAAGCACTCGAATAAAATTCGTAACATAAGTTTTGAAAATAACAGGTTTCGATTTCAAATCTTCATTTGACTAATTGACTTTGACATTGACATGACATGCAACCACGAACAATTTGATTCTTGACCATTGACCATTTCTCAACTTTGATCCAATCCAAATTGAAATCAGAGATATTTTTAATTTCATAGTCATATATGTGATTTACGATGATTCAGTTATAAAATAATTGCTCTACCTCTTCTCGTCTTTTTTTATTTGGTTGGCAGAAGTTAGACGACCCGCTGGCGAAGCCGCCGCGGGGCGCCTTACGCGGTACGTGATTTTCAAGCGCAGACGCGGCGACATCGGCAGTGTGTTGTGCGAGACGTGTTTTTAACCGACTTCAAAAAGGAAGAGGTTATCAATTCGGATATTCTCTATAATAAATTGAAACTCTTGTAAACGATGTTAAAATCTGCCGCCCCAAACTACGCGTCGCGGCGCGGTACAGTGATATAATCGCCTTAATGTAAGCAACAAAAAGTAAAAGCTTACTTTTAGCTTGCATAACCGAGTTGTTATTCGATATTTATATAATTTGAACTCTTCCAGTGTGGATTGCTGTAAGTCTTATGGATTTCATGTTATTTTTTTCAACGTGAAAATATAGACCCATATAAGTCTATGTTTAGACTGGGCCCAAAAAATATAAGATTATCATAGACTCGAAAAGAAGAAGAAGCTTATGTTTGATGTAATAGTTCTGTCCATGATGACTGTTCGGAAAGAGAACCATCATGGCAGTAGCGCTATGCGTCAATACTTTAGTTTGTTTAGTCTTTTCTATGTATGAATATTGAGAAGAAAAAAATAAATGGTTGAAATTATGATCTTTCAACCATTTATTTTTTTAATTCATTTGATGAAAACATCTTTGTCAAGTTAAACGGCTGATTGAGGTCCAAATAGTTAAAATAATAACGTTAGTTACTTGCTCTCACAGGTATCTGTGAGAGCAAGTTATTGGGACAGGACCTAACGTTAGCCTAGAGGTATCTCTAGGCCCTAGTTAGTCAGTTGCTTAATCGAGAATAACTTCTGACAACAAAAGAAATCGAACGACTTGACGTTTGACAAATGATTCGTTCACTCATTCAATTACCGTTTCAGCCATAGATATATCCCATGATATCTATAGACAAGATGATGGATTCAGCTGATCCATTCCATGACCATAGCTGATCGAGTTGATCCATCCTTTCCTTGCTGTCTATAGTCTTTGATCTTTGTATTGTTGATTTTGATTGAAAAATACAAACAATCCGAAAAATGGAAGAAGCTGTTTCTGTCAAGCACGAGGGCAAAAACATTGATATAAAGCAAGAAAAACAAGAATCTTTGGAGACCTACAAGTTTGAATATGATTCGGGAAGTCAGGATAGCAGTAAAAGTGGCAGTGGTGGCTACCAACGTTGGGCGCCCAATTTAAACGGTGTAAGAAAAAGTGCATTTACTCCGTATAAATCTGTTCAGTGCACTGCGTTAACCAATTTACAAAGAGGTAATATCGTTTTCAATTTAATGTATTTTCTTTTTCTGGCACGACGACATCTGTATCGATCGATTTCTAGGAGTTTCTTTGTGAGTTTGAAGTAGGTAAGTAAAACGTTCAAGGTCGCTCTTGCAGGTAATACGCAGGCGCGAGTCCCGGAGTTACCCCAGCCAGATTGTAGCTTACACGCGAAGGCTGGTCGCGGTGAAATAACCCGTGACGACGTGAAACTGGAGCAGTATGTTGACATCACTGATGAGCATGGACTCACTGCCCTGCACTGGGCAGCCAGCTACGGACAATTAAACAGCTGCCAAGATTTAGTGTGGTGAGTACACTGCAGGGATCCTTTGTTCTTTGTCTGTACTTGGATTGATTTTGACATTCAATGACAAAGGGACAGGGAGTAGTCTGTTCTTAACTACTTGCTTGTGCCTTTTCTTTATGAGAAGAAGCTTCTGCCTAGCAGTGGGACAAAAATAGGTTGGTATTATTATAACTCTTTGTCTTTTGTTAAAACTAGGTGTGGTGCCAATGTTAACATGCGGGGTCCTGAGGGTGAGACGGCACTACACTTGGCAGCTGCAGGGGGACACCATGAGGTTGTGAAGTTTCTTCTCAATGAAGGAGCTGATGCTGACATACAGGATGATGTAAGAATCACTTTTCTTTGTTCTCTCAAAGGTCTTTTTTATTGATTAGGTTTTGATTGTGATATGATTGTTTCAGTCTGGTAGCACAGCGTTGATGTATGCAGCAGCAGCTGACTTTCCATATACTTGCAACGAGCTTCTCGTCAGAGGAGCTGATCTCACTCTTACCAATGATTATGATCAAGATGCTTACACACTGACCACTACCAATAACTGCAAACTGGGTAATTGTCTTATTGATAAAAACAACAAGGTTTTTTTTTGCCTATTTTTGTTTTTGGTTAAATTGTTTTTTTAATCGTGTATTTTTGTTTCCAGCACAAACTGTGATAGAGAACTTTTTGATCGGTTGCCTCAGCAAAATGTAAACCTATATTACACAACCACTGCTCATCATAAGTTGCTCCAATCAACCAAGACAGCAGATTCATTTGCCTCCAGGAGTTAAATGAAAATACAGGGATTTAGTTTATAATGTAAATTTATATATATTTTTAAGTTCATTATATACAAATTACAACAATGTGACCATAGATAAGTATGACTCAATTACAGACAATATCAAAGTCCATGTGTTTATTTTAAGTACCTTAATAACACAGTAACACATAAGTGTAACAGCTTATTTATAACAATATATACAGTTATATGCAATTACAAATGCCATTTAAATACTTTAGCAATACATATCACAAGAAATGCAATAAGAATGTAGTTCTTTGACGTCAGTTTTACCAACTCAAACCCCACCACCCTGTACATGTTATTGTTCGTGCAAAAATTATTTTAAATAATTATTAAAATATTTAACAGTAAACATTTTACAGTTTAGATTCAGTCAGCCAGTTGAATGTCTGTGGTTTTCTGTTGGATTGTGGGTCAATAAGAATGTTGATGATGCTTGGTTTGTCTGTGACTGCTACGGCTTTCTTGATGGCGGCCTCGATTTCTTCAACGGTGCGGCAGAGGTGTCCAGTCTCTCCGAACATTTCCATCATCTTTTCATACCTAATCTCACAGCCGAGAGCAGTAGGTGGGGTGCTGTAAAAAGGAATGTAAAATGTGCTATATAAACGTCTATCGAAAAATTAATCCAAGTGTAAAATTTATTACTCCTTGATTTGACGGGTTCTAAAAATTATTAGATATCTTACCATTGTGCAATATCGCCACCAGACTGGATATCCGCCATAACGTCTTTAGAGAAGCCGCTGTAGATACCGCTGTTGTTTACAATGACGATAATCACTGGCAGCTTGTACCGGAACATGGTTTCGATCTCCATACCTACGGAACGTAATAAGAGCATTAATTATACATCCGACAGTATTTGTGTGACGCAGAATAAAACATGTTGACATTGTAAAGTAATTATTGACATTCTTTGACAATTTGTTAGTGTTAAAATATGAGACAGGTTTTCATTCATTGTATTGTTTTACTTATACTGGTTGTAATGATAACATACCTGAAAAACCGAAGGCTGAGTCCCCTTCGACACAGATGACGCGTTTGCCTGGCGCGTAGTCGCGACACCACATTGCTGCAGCTACTGCGAAACCGGGGCCCACCTTTGAATGAGTAGAAATCCTTTAATTAGCCGGTGCTGTCCACACAAGCGCTTGAGAAATATTGGATTTAGGGTAACAAACAACATGTTTAAAAAGTTGTTGCTTAACCTACTTGTTTGTTTACGAGAAATCTTGTTTAGAAAATGATTGTATCACAGGTTTTTTGGAAACTGTTCAAGGCCAAACATTTTTAAAACGATTCGCTTTATTGACTGTATCCATTGACTGATTGACGGATTTGACCAGACATTTATTTTAGTTGGAATATAAAGGTGCGCTAACTTGGGGGATTCAATTATATAATTCTTGTAAATTTTGTTAACTATGACGTCTCGGCAACACCCCTAAGTTGCAGTAACTTTAAGATTGCTTAGAAATTGGTTGCAATTGCGCAATTTTGGGTTCCAGTGTAAGAGCACCTTAATATAAGTGAACACGTTTCAACTAACCCCCATTGTGCCGAAGGTACCAGCGTCGAGCCTGTGCCGTGGTTTGTTGTTGAGCAGCATCCCGCGGCCAATGTCCATGGTGTTGGCTCCCTCGCTCACTATGATGGAGTCCTTCGGGATGTTAGCCTGAACTGTCTTGAACACTGCGAAGTAGTTCAGTGGCAATGTTGTATTGCTTGCTTGTGCCTGGTAAAGGAAACGGGTATTTATTAAATTATTGACATGTTTAGGTAATAAGCCTTAGGTTAGTGACTTAGTCAAAGTCAAAATTTTATTTATGCAACAGGTATACAGAAGGTCATGCATATAAAATAGTGCACTTTGTTTTGTAGAGCATAACATTACCTCTCATAATTAGGTTTGATCAACAGTAAATGAAAATATGAACAAATGTTAGGTATGTTTTAATATTACTAGTAAACCATAACTAATGGTGTTTATATTTTCTTTTATTAAGTTCAGTGAATATGAAAAATATTGTGATTTTATGATTACTAGTGAATTTTATAATATAAGTCCTAGATAACTCAGTAAAGTTATATTTTTTCTAAACCATGGGGTGCTTTATTGAGATGAACAAAACAATAAACTGTTCAAATCAGTCAAGTTATTTTCGAGTTTTAGCGAGACAAAAACACAGCAATTATTTTTTATTGATATAAATAAAAACAAGAAGGAGAAGATTGTTTCAAGTACCTTAACAAACTCAGTGTTAGCCTGCTGTTTCTGCTTCAATCCTTGCCACCAAGTGTTGCTAGCGGGTTGCAGGTTGAACTTTTTCTCTGCCAGCTTGAGAGAGAGGGCTTCAGTGAAGGGTTTGATGTCGGAGTGGATGGCCACCTCGGACTGGATGCTGTTGTGGAATTCTTCAGGGGTAATGTCGACCTGGAAGTAACAACAATTATATTATTTGTCTACATATATTTAGGTACTGAGTCTGAATACTAGAAAGGGATTCATATGGTATTTAACGCTGGCCAAAAGTAAATTTTCATAAGAGAGAAAATGATAGGTTGGGTGAGTAGGAGTAGTTAGTAGTAGTTACTTTACTTTCTTGAATTTATCACCATCTATCGTAAAACTAAAAGAGATCAAATACTACGGTTTCACAATGTTTTATTTGATGGTTTATTTAAAATACCTTCAGTATGATTATCGTCATCATCATTATCATCATATCAGTAAATTTACGTCCATTACGCGTCCAGTGTGACTATATTATTTGGCAATAGTAGACAGTAGGCAATACTGACTGCCGTTTTTCAAAAGCGGTAATATAACTGCTATTTTAAACTACTGAAGGGAAGCCGGTTGGAATCGAATTGTATGGAGTCGTCGCTATTGGTATCTATCTAAGAAGAATGATGGATAAAGTAAAAAAAAAAAATGCAGGGTTCTCGCAATACCTGAATAACTTTAACATCGGGTGCGAATCGCGGCTGTTGTCCGAAGTGCAGCATCCAGTTGAGCCTGGCGCCTAACAGCAGGATGACGTCAGCTTTGAGCAGAGCCTGTGTGCGTGCAGTCGACACGCAGTATTCCGACTCGTCTGGTACTACTCCTTTGCCTGGATAATATTGTTTATTGGTTAGTAGAGAATCTGTTATTTCGCTATAATTCAGATCCGTGGACTTAGCTACGAGGAAAGTAGGGGTATACAAACCGTATTTTGCTAGTTGCAGTGCTTGCAATAGGACAATATTTTCAATAGCTAGCCTTTACCTTTACCGTCTGCGTGAATGTTCATATCAGATCCCTATTTGGATAAAATAAGCATTCAGTGATAAGGCGGCTTCGAATTAGAGTAATAATTTTCACAATTGGACTAGCAGTTCCGGAGATTATTATCCTAGAAATGGCTATTGTAAAAAACGAATATTTTACGTTGTTTTATATTCAGACATACCCATAGGCGTAGGTAAGAATGGCAGCTTAGTGGTCTCCACAAGCTTGGTGATGGCCTCCTCGGCCCGGGCATGCGCGGCTCCCTTGCCCACGATGACGAGCGGGCGCTCTGCCCGCGCGAGCAGCTCCGCGGCCTGCGACACTAGCGCGGGGTTGGGGTGCGCCAGGGGCACGAGAGGCGCGTTGTAGAAGTCCTTTGGCACTTTGTCTTCTTCTGCTTCAGCCTGGTTTGAATTATTAGTATTTTTTATATGTCTTTGCATATCTCGGGGCCATGGGGTTCCGGACTTTTAAAAGACGTGTCAGCGGGTTCCAGAGTCCCGTTAGTCATTTAAAAATGAAGTGAGACAACGACCGAATATTATTATTAAGAATATTATTTCTATTTAAACCTTGTCCCATACAGCATACTAGCAATTTCTTCTGTATCGTTCCACGATACATGCATAAGCAACCACTCCAGGAACAACTACCTGTAGGTCATACAAATATTGGTTCCATGCGGTAGTGTTAATAAATTTAAAAGGAAATTGCAGTACTAAAAATACTTAATTTATTTTTGCCCTATTCGACCTTTTTGTTTGCCTTCTACTTAACATTGTTTAGGTCTGTAGCCACACAGTAATGGTATGCCAAATACAAATAACCTAATTTACCTATAACGCAAGACAAGATCTTACATTTTCCAGAAGCGTACTCGTAAATCTTCCTTGCATATGATTTTATACGGTCTACTTCGGCGTGTTAGTGGCGGAGAGATATTGCGTAAAAGGGAAGCCCAAGCAATAGTTCTTGTAAGTTCATTTAATTAGCAGGTGCTGTTTTTAAATGGCGGTAGATGACGTTGTTTCGAAATTCCGAAGAGACGCCGGTAGGAATCGAGTTGTATGTATAGTTGCCGCCACGAGTCGTGAGCGCAAACGTCAATTTCATTTTTGGGCGACGCTGCACCCTATCGCTCCGACAGACGGACCAATCGCGTGCAGCGTTGGTGACTCAAAAAAATCCCAGGAAGGAATCCAAAATGAACGTTACGTTTGTGCTCACGACTCGTGGCGATTTCTATACTCTTCAGCACTGCTGCCTGTAATGGATAGGGACTTGTAAGAAGTAAATGTTACCATGAGTAGGGTCCCGGGCATGTCGAGGTAGGACACTCCCGGTCGGCCGGTGGCGGCGAGGCGCACTGCCTTCTCCACGTGCAGCGGGATGAGCCGCGGGGACGGGGGGCGGGCCGCGTACTTGCAGTATAGCCGACTGGACTCCACCTATACACATAAATAACAACCAATAAATAAAAATGCTATTTTCTTTTATTCTTTATAGCAAAAGGCACGATACCATGAAACATAGCGTATGCCACTCAGCAATAGCATAGTTGTCTATCAGCGATGGAATTTTTGTAATGGTACTCCTATAGATAGAAGAGAAGAACATAAATACAATCAGACTTTATAAATTAAAATTGAAATATTTATTTCAGACTAAGCACACTAATAAGTTCAAGTCCATATTATTATAATGTTGTAGGTAGATACTTATAGATACGTTAGTAAAATTTAATTATTTTTTTTACCCCTGACGCAAAAACGACGGGGTGTTATAAATTTGACGTGTCGCTGTGTGTCTGTCTGTGGCATCGTAGCTACCGAACGCATGAACCGATTTTGATTTCGTCTTTTTTGTTTGAAATGTGAAATAGTCGGGAGTGTTTGTTGATGAGTCTTTGTTTGATGGAAATCGGTTCAGCGGTTTCAAAGTTATCAGCTCTTTTGTTAGATGCGGTAGTGATTTTTATTCTTCTGTCGGGAGTTACTTAAAAAATTTAATTTTGTGTTTTTATTATCTTACTTACCTCTCTATAACATTGGTATAGAAATAGATATTATATTATCAGCCTATTATTGACCCACTACAGGGCAAATGTCTCTTAAAATGCAGAGAAGGCACGAGCATTTATCACCACCTTTGCAAAGCGGACTGGCGATTTCAGACTTTTATTAAATATACGTCTACATATATACGAGATACAGATACGATACGGTCTAGATTTTACGATGTTTTCCATTACCAATGTCAGTGATATCCAAGATAAACTAAGACAGTACATTTAAATATAAAAAGCCACATTGTTAGTTGATCGGTATTGAACCGGCAACGTCATGCATGAGAGGCTGGTACCATAACTACATATCAAGATAATTTGTAATGGAATTTAAAGATATATAAAGATTATATAAGTATTATAAGTAGGTGGCTATCGTAGCATCTTTAACTAAAAGATCAATGCCGAATTTATGTTCAAAGTTCATTGTTAAAACAATAGCATGATAGGCGGAATTGTAAATTTTTACTGAATCAAAAATTATATAGATAATGTGTAGGTAGCTTATCAGTCCCTATCTTAGATTAGTAATACTTGGGGTACTTTGGGTTAGCTTAATGACATTCTATGACATGGTGGTCTGTTATTATTTACTTAAATAATAATAATTAATATTAATGAACCAGATAATTTTTGTTTAGTGGTGTTTAACTTTATCCAGTATGTATCCAGTTGGAATGTACTTAGGTTGTTTTAAGGCTTTATCTATGTACCTACCTACAAAAACACTTTCAATAAGATATTCAAAAGTTTTTATTCGTGAACATAAATAATAAGAACCTCTTAAGCTTAAATACCTCTAAGAATTATATAATAAAACTGCCTCGTTAGCCTAGTGGTCCTAGGCGCGACTGCTACGCTACAGGTCTTGGGTACGATTCCCAGGTCGAGCAAAAAGTGTTATTGGGTTTTTCTTTGAAATTCTCAGTAGTCGCTCGGAGTTAGGATTTGTGCCCGGTTAATGTCAATAGGCTCGGCCCCTATTACATGAGACCTAAACAAACAGGCGACCTGTGGGTGTACATTGGTACTCCTTTGCCTAACCGTTCGGGGAATACAGGCGTGATATGGGTTGTAATTATATAATAGAAAAAACAAATATTGGAATTGTTGGACTTTACAGTAAGTGCTGACTATTACAAAATAAATAATGACCTCGTCAAAAGCGAGATGAATATTCAGCTACTTGTTTATACTGTTGTAAAGTAGGTACCAACCAAATGTACACTCGTGGAGAACTACTTTTCACCCTTAAGCACTTAGTAATAAGGTTAAAAGTGGTCAACCCGTGGCCTTTGACCTCTGATGTACTTATTTTACATAGGTGTGTAGTATAAAATAAATATTCGTTGTTATCTGAACCGTATATTTTGTTGGATGATCTATGTGAGTTCAAATACTTATGTACCTACCTATCTTATCTAATCATTATATAAGAACACTTGGATACAAGTTTTGATTACATTATTTAAATATGTATTATAAACGTGAATTATGATGACGTCTCCTAAGTGGCAAAAAAGACTATTAGGTACTTAATTATTTATTTAATTTGCATAACAATAGATACGACTGCTATTAGGTTTTTGTTGTTTCCAAGTTTCGACACTTGGGTAATTTTTAAGTAGGTAAGTAATTATTTATACTTAGGTAGGTACTTACATCATGATTTAAAAGTTAATGTTTGTAACATGGCACCTAGTGTGAAAACTTTTTCTAGATTAATTTGTCTTCATGTAATAGAAAAATATAATACAATAAGTAAATTTTTTAACTATTTTAATTATCTATAAACTTATTTTATTAGATTATATTCCTATGAGACAAACTCTGTTCCAAATTAGAAAAAAGACTTGACAGTCAGCCATGAGACCTGACAGACAGTTTTATGTTATAGAATATATTATAAGTTTCAGTCACTTAGATTAGACTCCCCCAGTACATAATCACGTCATTGTAGTTCTACATACAGTATGTATTTATATTATTTTTTACCTGTGGCCACTCCTGGAACCCTCCAATGCCTTCATGGTCTTGAGGGCACGAGCCAGCAATGACAATAAGTGGCCAGCAGTTCACCTGAGCATTGGCCATGCCACCAATGCAGTGCAGAAGACCAGGGCCTGATACAGCAAGACATACTCCTGGCTTTCCTGGAATTTAAAATAAAAACTAATTAAGAAACAAAAAGAATTTGAATTTGGTAGACATTATAGATGACTTGCTAATGTGTAGTGTGATTAAATAGTCAAGCACTGAATTAATATTCTTAAAATGAACTGATTATCATTTTCGTTTACTCCTGACATTTTTGCAAAGTATTTAGAATACCTAATACTCCTAATAGATTACATTCCAATACTTGTTTACTAGGATAATACTTTTACTGAATTCATTATTATCTAAGTTATCAATTTAAGCATGTATTATAACATATCATAATAAATGTGATAATCTGTTATTTGTTACCAGATTGTGATAAAATACACAATTTCCTATGTGTTAACACATTAAATGTTTGTCCTAAAAAAAATCAATCAATAAATTACATTTTCATACTAAAGTAATACTAAAAATAAAATTACAACATCATTTTTAAAAGGAATGTATGGGTCATTAATCGCATGAGGAACTACTGAGGAATGCACTATGAGCTACTGGGGAATTTAGGGTAATATTTCCCAAATTTTACCCTAAAATCCTCAGTAGCTAGGAAAAAGGAGGTAAAACTCTTTTCTGTCATCAAGATATCTCATATAATATTGTTCTCAAGCAATTTCTTAATACAGAGAAACATGTCAAGTTGCCATGTGTTTATTTAAGTCCATGACTACCTCTAACATATATTGAGAAATAATTTGCTCATTATATTTGAAGAGCTATATTTGTATTTATTGGCAATTACAGAGTTGTGTGAGACTGCCATTAAGATAGTTAGCATGAAAACTACTTTATTGTTTCAGTTATGTAGGTATTGGCTACTGCTTTATTCACCTGTAAGGTATCCAACAGCTTGTGCAGCGTAGCAGGCAGCCTGCTCATTGCGCATGCCCACATATTTCAGGCCGGCCATTTGGAATGCTAGGGCCGTCTCAATCACAGGGATGCCGACTATGCCAAACACATATTCCACACCCTGAAATAAAAATTATTTGAAGAAAATTCTATTATTTTTAAATAGACTTAGATTGTATGTATATTCAGAAGACCAGGTCATTACCTTGTGTAAAAATTTGCATACATGCTTAGCTAAAGGAAATTACCTTGCAAATGTTTCGTTTTAAAACAGTCTATTCAAGGGCAAAAGGTAATAATTGACAAGAGCCATAAAATGAGTTATTTAAGTTTTTTAAAACGATCAGATAAAAGTTTCACATTACTTGAAAGTTACTTGAACTCACCTGTTTTTTCAAACTCTCCGCTAAAATAGTATTACCGTCGACACTCATTGCTTGGCTTAATTTCGGCGATATGTGAATGGAACGTCTTAATAACAGCTGGCTAACTCTTCCTAATAACATTTTAAACGATTATTATAAAAAATTATCTCTAACTAAAAGTAATCTTCAGAGTTCCGATCGGAAACTAGAATTCGCACAAATAAACTTTTTACACTCTTATCTATACAGATGTTATCAATATAAAACGTACCTCGCAAGAGTAATAATATTTTCTTAATCTACAGAACACCAGTTAATATCTACACTTATATACTTGTCATCCAATAAGGACACTCAGTACTCAATTTATAACTATAAAAGATTACTACCACACCTAAATAATCAGATATCTGAACACACTGAAGTTTGACCTAAAATAAGATAATTTTGATGATAAACAAAAATAAACTTTGGACTTCGGATTTAGCGCGTCAAAGTCAAACTGACATGAGAAGAAACCATGACAATGACATAGTGACAGTCTGACATTAGTGACAGATTATTAAGTGTGGTCACTTTATGATGTGAGATTCTACCACATAGCATATACATCCTCCTTGTGGACCTGCAAAAGTTACATTTTCACCAAATGCAACAAATACCTTCACTAACCAACTTCGTACTATTCAATCTTAATTCATATTTTAAACGTGAAAGTTTTGCACACCATAATTTTGGGTTAGTTTGAACCATAAAAGATATTAAATTTGTATCGACACCATTAGATATCATTGAATTTTCCAAACAGGCATAATCGAAGTTAAAAGGTGACCACCACTGTCTATTTGGAAAAAGGAAAATATTAGAGCGATTTTGGATGAGATTGTTTCTGCGAATTTTAATATGCAAGGCATACAGGTGGGGAATAAAGGCTATTGTTTGAATACAGAATATATTACGTATTTTTATTTTGTTAAAACCAATTTGAAAAGAGTGTCCATGGAGTTTCTTGCTCGTTCTTCTCCAGGGACCTACGTTTTGAAACGAGCAACTAGCTTCAACCTTTTGTATAGGTAACTTCTTGACAATTGGAAAAAAAATGGTGTAATTGAAATAAATGTTTTGACTTTGACTTTACTAACACGTGCTTTTTAACCGACGTAAAAACGACGGGGTGTTATAAGTTTGACATGTTTCTGTGTGTGTGTGTCTGCCTGTGGCATCGTAGCTCGCGAACGCATAAACCGATTTTGCTTTAGTTTTTTTTTTATTTGAAACGTGAATTAGTCGGAAGTGTTGATGTTTGATGGTCAATCGGTTCAGCGGTTTCAAAGTTATAAGCTTTTTTGTTAGCTGCGGTAAGGATTTTTATTTTTCTGTCGGGGGTTACTTCAAATGTTTAATTTTGTGTTTTTGAAGTAAAACTTCTTTATGCACGCTTGACTTGGGGAGTAAACTAGTGAATGCTTGACGAGAACGTTACGGAAATGACTGTGATCGGGCGAACGGAAGTTGAGAGCGATATATAAGCTAGTGAAGATAGAAAGAGAGAGAGTTACGTTTCGTATATTACTGTAGGAGTAAGAGAGAGCATTGCGCGCGCTAATTTTCTTTCTCTGTTCCTTAAGTAACATGTCAAGTGACATGACTGAAGTTTTACTTCGGTAGCATGCTCTAATTTTCCTTTTTTTAAATTTAAAAAAAAAAATTTCAACAGACTATTTGCATTTTCAGATTTAAAAAAAGAATAACAATAGAAAAGGAATAGAAAGAAAAAGAAAGAAAAATAAAGAAAAAAAAAGAAAGAAAAAGAAAAAAGAGAAAGGAATAGTTGGATGAAATTGTTAAAATCAAGTTTATGCAAGCGATTTTCATGCACTAGAGAAAATATTTGTAGCACCAAACTTACAAAACATAATAATAATTATATCTTTCTATACAAACCAATCAAAACTAGGTTATAAAATACATAATTGACATGGACACTAAGAAATTATAAGAAAGGAAGGGGGTAGGGCGGCTCACAACTAGGGTCGAAAATGTAATCCAAGATTTAATATATTCTACTAAGTACTTATATTTTTTGCGTTGGCTATATCGTTATTGCAGTTAGACAGGTTTGGACAATATGACGTATAGTTGACATTACAAAATGATGTTTATTCGTTGTTTACGAAGTTAGTTTTGGTAATATAGTTAAGTAAAAAAACCAAATCAGTTTCATTCAAAATAAAGCCATTTTTATAAAGTATCTCAAATAAAACCTGTGTTTTTATTGTTTAATTTACATAATTAACAAATAACAGTTGCAACATATAGAAGCAATAACATGTTAGTAAGTATTTCTATTGATTCAACATCACATAGAAATTATCAATATAATGTTGCCTTAAATACATTTGTTTGTAAATAACTCAATTTTATGAAAACGATTATCAGTAGATGACGGTTATCAGTAATTTTATTAGAATTTTAACAATTATGTATAACTTACTCGGTACCAAAAGATACTATCATTGGAGTTTCTTGTCCATTCTTCTCCATACGAAACTATCTATTGGAAGGGGCAACTAGATTCAATTCTTTTTTTCTTGTGTATGACGTTCAAAAGTGCCTTTTATTTATTGTCCTCAATTGAAATAAATGTTTTTTTTTTTTTGACATCACGTCACTTCATTATTACCTTTTCATTTTTCGTTATTTTTACATACCTTCCATCACGCCCGGGAATACAGGCGTGATGGAAGGGTTAGGCAGAGGTGTACCAATGTACACCCACAGTTCGCCGGTATGTTTAAGTCCCATGTAATAGGGGACGAGCCTATTGCCATTAACCGGGCACAAATCCTAACTCCGAACTGCTACTGAAAATTTCATAGAAAAACCCAATAACACTTTTTGCTCGACCTGGGAATCGAACCCTCGACCTCTAGCGTAGCAGTCGCGCTTAGGACGCTAACGAGGCAGTTCTTCGTTATTTTTATTTTAGTGTTATTCATATTCTAGCACTTGGCCAGCGACTTTGTCCGCGCAGATTTCGGAATTTTTCATTCAAACTTTCAACCAATTTATTTATTTATTTATTTACCTAATTCTTATTTTGGTGACAAAACCAATCAGCACTAAGGTCCATCTATCTCCTTGTAACGAGTGTAAAAAGATAACGAAGCCAAGAGTATTTTGCTCATCTTAGGATATATATATTTTTTTTTGCTTGTATTTGTGCTAGCCTATTCTAGTTTTGGATATTGAAGGTCAAATTAACAACTTTTTCTTACGATTTTTCAAGTTTTCTATGTTATAAACTACACTTTTGATACAACCCCTGTACCGTTGCATAAACCCGTAAGAACAATACCTACCATGTATCGCGTGCGTTACATTGTGCACTATCGTAAGCAGCGGTTTTTCACACTCAAAACAAAAGTCGTTTCTGAGTTGCTACATTTTGTGTTCATTGTTACTTAGTTTGATGTATAGAATAATGATGTAACGAATATTCGTATTCGCATACACGAATATTCGAGTATTTTTTGATATTCGCATTCGAACTTCAAAATTCATGCAAATATCTTGGCAGTATAAACTATAGAATAATGATGTAACGAATATTCGTATTCTCATACGCGAATATTTGAGTATTTTTTGATACTCGCATTCGAACTTCAAAATTCATGCAAATATGTCTCAGTATGAACGTTAGTAAAACAGTAACTTCAAAATTCACTTGTTTCTGTTGCGATCTATCGATAGGTACAAAAGCAAGCTGAGATCGGTTTCATTGCGAATCAGCTCGATAATCTTGCCAGGAAAATCAGATGTCAAATTCAACTGAATTTTCGCATACGCAGTTGCGAATATCGGTGCCAGATATTCGCATTTGCAATGCTTTTATATTTACAAGAAACGTATTTATATAAAGGTAATTATACTAACGTATTCATATTTATAAAACGTGTTACGCCGACCTCAATTGACATGGGATAAGGGCAGAAAGATGATGACAAATGATTTCAAATTTGTAATATTTGTAGGTTTTTCGACACTGTATTATTATGACCCGGCAAAAATATTTTTCCAATCCGAACTCTGAAGGGCGACAATTATGTAGATTGTAGACAAACTACTAGATATCTATTTGAGCCGATGATAGCCGATTTTTTAAAGAAATCTTGGAATGTGATAAGAAACAAAATTCGTGCTTTAGGCCGTAAGTCACGTTTAAGAGGCCGTGCGCGTGTGTGGTTAGGTAAGTATAAACATGGTACGTTTTTTTCTGGCCATTATTAATTGAGAATAACTATTTCATCTATCAATACCTAATTACGACTTTTTACTAATATGTGCGTACCTACTAATATATACAAAAAGCATTATGTTACACAATTAGAGTCATGTGATGCCATGCCATGACGAAATAACAAGCTACAAAACAATCTTGGCTGTAAAAACCCAACAAAAAAATAAAAGCTTATGTAACCAGTGGGACAGGAAAATATTATTATGCGTATTCTAAACACGATTTGAAATAGTTACATTTGTCCATGGTCTTCCACTAACTAGTATTTAGTAGTTTCTGATAGAGGCAGCTGTGAAATAAGCAACTCTAAAAACCCCACTACAGATTTTTATTTCTTGTCTTTCGTGACCTCTATGTAGCTTCTCTACGCTTATGCTGCCTCTACGCCTCTGCTACGCGGCCTCTACGCTATTGCTACGCGGCTGATACGCTTAGCTACGCGCATCTACGTCTCTGCTACGTGCCCTCTACGTATCTGCTACGGGACCACAATATCTCTGTCTCTGCGCTTACGCTATCGCGGTGTATTAGCGCTCAATTGGAAATTCATATTACACATACAAAACATTAAAATCAGTTCAGCTGTTTAGCAGGATAAGATGATTATTATTGTGTTTCGCATAAAAACATATCATGCTGTTAAGAGATTTAATAATTTTGATAATTATAATTGAATTAAAATATTTACGAAAGCAAATTGAACATTGAAATAGGTACCAACAAAACATTTTCACACATAAAATTCAACTTTATAATAAATATTAAATCTTTCTGCGTTTGCAACTGTCCGATAAGAATAAAGTAGATTTGCATTGATCTATAAAATAAAAATAAAGTAATTCCAGCCATTCCAATTATATTAATTATTGATTCTTCCACACGGTGTTTTATTTTCGTCAATTTCAGTGATGGCCAAGCTAAACTAAAAAAGCACATACCTACAAATTGAAATAAAATGATCTATCCTGACCTTATTGGTGAGGTTCTTTAGAAAGGTCGGGTCAGCAGTACTCGTAACCGGCGTGCTTGTATGACCAGATGTATGAACGTGGACGATGCAACGGAGTTTGTAAGGATCGTAGCAGCTTTCTGTGGTTTCTGCCTACTCCCATGGGAAAAAGTTTGTTTGTTTGTTTGGTGGAACGCGCTAAACTTAGGAACTACTGGTTTGAATTGTGAAAATCTTTTTGTGTCGGATAGTTCATTTATCAAGAAAGGCTTTAGGCTTTATAACATCCCGCTATGACACACAAGAGAGGAGTAGTAACCATAGACGTAACTTAACGCGGGTGAAAAAAACCACGCGACCGAAGTCGCTGGCAGAAGGTAGTCTATGTACATACGAAAAACTCTCTGGTACTTGCCCGGTATTAAATTCACAACCTTCTGCATACGTACATTTACACGCCATCATATCATTCGTTTGTTATTTTTTTTTTGTTTATCTCACATGATTGTCAATCAAAATCATATCTCAAAAACCGCTGTTTCGTGATATTGCGTTTGAAAATCATTTGGCTTCAACCCCAAGTAACGTCAATGCAAAGGCAGATAGAAAATAAAGATAAGGAAAATATCTAGAATATTTTACATTTAACATTTCAAAATGAACTGAACTGCCTTGTTTGCCTAGTGGTCCTAAGTGCGACCGCTACGCTAGAGGTCTTGGGTTCAATCCCCAGGTCGAGCAGTGTTACTGGGTTTTTCTATGAAATTCTCAGTAGCAGTCCAGAGTTAGGATTTGTGCCCGGGTTACTGACAATAGGCTCGCCCCCTATTACATGGAACCTAAACATACCGGCGAACTGTGGGTGTACATTGGTACACCTCTGCCTAACCCTTCGGGGAATACAGGCGTGATGGCACTTCAAACTGCTCAGGACATTAGATATTATTATTTGGAATATTATGTTAGGATACAAGTTAGTACCAAATTGTCTACTTTAATTAATATTAAAGTCAGTTTTTGTTCTGTTAAGTTTTGGGTCTAAAATGGCGGCGCCAATAATTCCCTCAATAATACAGTATGATATTGTGCGAGTGAAAGGTGATCTTCTTCGTGTGGCCGACATTTTCAATTTGTTTGTTTATCGGCGCTGCTATTAATATGTATCCTTGTTTTACATAGTAAAGTGCATTTTTGTTCAATTAAAAACCCTTGGCGATAAAACCATTTAATTAAGTGAAGACTACTGATAAAAATGTAGGTGTTACAAAAACACATTAAGCCATTCCTTTATCTATAGTCTTGACATCAATTTTGACTTTTATTTAATTTGTTTGATGTATTACATCATGTGTAATAGGTAGTAATGAGGATTTGTTGATATTCTAAGGAACACAAAGGGTTACATATTTATTTTGGAAATCCCTTTCATCCTTGTTAGGAATATTGAGTACTAGCTTGTTGCCCACGACTTCGTCCGCGTTTCCGTCGTTTTTCGTAAAAAAAAGTAGCCTATGTCCTTCCTCACGGTTCAGTGGTTTTGATGTAACAGACAGATTAACTTTCATATATAATATGTAATATATAATATGTCAATCTATTTCTATGATTCTTTTTTATGGTATAGTTAATAATGTTAACTTTTTTAATTAGGGATGACCGAGTGTTATAAACGTAAGAGTAGACAAATATAATCAGAAAGCTTCGAACTGCTAAGCTATCGGGACTTACACGTGATATTGTGAGTCAACCATAAAAGATAGACATATGCTGTCGTGGGATATTTTTTATATAATTTTAAGGAGAACATTTCCGTCATACATGATTTCTGTGTAGCTTTAACCATTAAGGTTGCACACGCGACGGAAGCTTAAAAAATGGAGTAACTTCTCCCGTTTTCTCAACATTTCCCTTCATTGCTCTGCTCCTATTGATTGTAGCGTGATGAAAAGTATACTATAACCAACTCAGGGGTATGAAAAATAATTATACCAAGTTTCGTTAAAATCCGTCGAGTGGTTTTTGTTTCTATAACGGTTATACAGACAGACAGACAGACACAGATAGACAAAAATTTTACTGATTGCATTTTTGGCATCAGTATCGATCCCTAATCACCCCCTGATGGTTATTTTGAAAATATATTTCATGTACAGAATTGACTTCTCTACAGATTTATTATAAGTATAGATAGATAGATTGGTACCAAAATAAAAAAGCAACGCGACTCAACGCAACGCAAAAACTAACCATTTCCTCAAGAAACACTTCAGTTGATGTGGCCGATATTTGCGATGCAACATCGCAATACTTGTATCGGCCCTTAGTTACGTATTTTAAATTATATAATGTATTTAGTTCGGCAGGTGAAAGATATTAAACAAGCGTCCTTAGAGTGTAGCATTAATTGGTTAGTCATTATTAGTTCAACGCTGTCTTCCACAGAGCGCGATACATTGTAGTCAGTTTACCCATTGCTATGTATTTGGTATCGAATTTGCATTACACATGTCATCGGAAGTGCGGCGATAGTGCTCGCCAAAGCCTCCCCTCGTTGTTGATGTAACTTCGTCTGTGGTCCGTGGTACTCCGCTGACCGCGCGGCCCGACACCCGCAGCCTGCCACTTGGCTAAGTTTATTCCGCAGTCCGCAGCCGCCGCGATCTGTCCGCTGCCCGCTAACACAACTACCGTGACATGTACCGTTTCTTTGACAACATGGTCGTATTCTAGAGTGACGGTTAAATTGTGATAATAAGACTGTTGAAAATAATAAAGAACAATAATATCAAAATGGCAGTGATTTTTGTAAAATTTTTCGGTAAGTACCCTCTGATTTCTGTTGTTTTTTATTGTTAATTATATTTTGGGGAATATTTAAATCTACCGGTAATTTACAATTTTCAAATTATGTTGGCAATATTGAATAAAATGTAAAAATGGTTATTCACGGTAGAAATAAAGTGCAAAATTTAAAGCAGTTAAGATAACATTCCGTGTTCAAGTACTTATTGAAATTAACTTTATGGGTAGGCGATAGAAAAGTGAAATTGGTAAATTTATTAAACGTTTATGAGTGTTTACGTAAACCAATTAGTACGTGTAATTTTTAGTAATTTATTACTTGGTTAGCCATGAATTATTTGAAAATTTTATGTTTAAAATATTGTTCTAATGGGTAGGTTAAATTTGAATTTACATGGAGACAAAATAACTATATTCGATTTTATTTTCGGTTGGAAACTCCGTTACCTACCTACTTATAAACAATTATTAAATAATTAGACTCACAGAAAAAAGACAACCATAAAACCGAAATAAAAGCCTTTATTTACTTATTTATTTAATGGTTTTCGTTATAAGTCGTAGCTAGTGGATAAACCCAACGTCAATTTTCTGTAATGATGGTCGCATAATATTCGTGACAGCTTCCTGATCATTTTCTGTTAGAGTACATGTAGCAGCACGAACATCATTCTATTTTTAATTCCTCCTGAAGACCTTCTACTTTGTTAAATTATTGTTATTTTTAAATGACTTCTCATTTGAAAGGATATACTTTCGAATTGGTTCCATAAAACTGCTATTAAAATCGGTTTAGTAGCTTGGTTTTTGAATCAAAATAACTTAAATAAAGAATATCATCCAAGTAAAGGAAATTACTTTTTTTTTTTTTGTAAGTTTTCATTAGTGTTCTTGTTAATATACGTTGTGTTACAAAAAGGATCAAAGCCGCCGACTTTCAAAACTAAGTTATTTTTTACATTATTTTCTTAATAGCACTTTCAGATAATTTCCATAAGAAATACCAACATCAAATGCATGATAATGAAGTTTTAAATGCTACACTTTTTCGTTGGTTTTACCAATTATTTCAGCCCATCCACATGGCCATGCTTAAGTCCTTGACTTTGTCAGTAACAATAAATTTCTCAAGGTTAAAATCTGTGGAATATTATGACCATACTCGCTAGTTTGCATGAAAATTGGATTTAGTATACCTAGACCAATAATACCGGACGTGAATTTTTATCGCCCACTTGACTTCATAAAGTGGCGTGAGGCAAATGCATAGTGCTTTATTTTACCTTTGCACTTAACTGCACAAAAGTAAAATATGTAACTTTGTTATTAAAAATTGGAACATGCCATTCTATTGTCTCTACACGTGTGCGTCGGTGTGCGTATACATTAGAAGAAGAATACGCAAAAATAAAATATTTTAACATTAATGTTAAAATATTTTACTAGACGGCCACTAGTTTGAACTTGTCATAATAATTATTGACATAGATAGGCATACAGTATGTTGCATTTTATACAATGTAGGTATGTAAACTCAGCAAATTGTTTTTGATATCTGTGTCTGCGTATGGACTACGTACTACCTTGTCCGCGACTTCGTTATCTTAGCTTGAATATTTCCCCTACTTTCAGCACCCGCTTTAGGGGCGATTTTGGAAAGTAAATGAAGGTTCGAGGTTTTATGTTGAAAATCGGATCTGATCGGATAGAATAGGATCTTTCATACACACTACATCCCCCGTTTCACCTGGACGGGGGTTGAACTATTAAAAATCGTTTAGCATGTTCTCATTGTTTATTTTGCTTTTGAGATCACTACTCCAAATTTTTTGTTACTCGAAGCTAGCAGTAAAGCTTTTCCATAAAACCTAATTATTCCTTTTTCACCCAGTTTGGTAAAGATTTTCGAAAAGTCCAAAAATTCGTCGGTATTTCTTATTGTCAAGATTACCAATACCGAGTTTCAATGTACGACTGTGCGTTGAGATTGTTTTTTTTGAGTGTTAGTTTTCCAATACATACATACATAAACTGACACCTTTTTTCCATGGGGGTAGGCAGAAACCATGGAACACCACCTGCTACGATCCTTACATACTCCTTTCGGTTCGTCCACGTTCATACGAGTACCTACTTTACTACCCGACCTTTTTCAATACTTATAACGTAAAGTTTTATTTTTACTTATATACTGTAGTTAAGTTTCTTATTTATTTACCCAAGGAAAAAGATTTTACATTGACCTAAAATACCCCTTTCATCCCCTTCAAGGTACGTTTTAACACCCTTCAACACCCTTCTTCATGTGCATGCTTCAACTGCTCCCCAAAATTCAAGTTTCTATCTGTAGCGGTTTGAGGTGCGTTTATGTCGGGACATATTTTTATAGTTACATGTATATAGATTAAAAAAACACCCAACAGGGTTGTTAATAATGAATAGACAGACAGAGACGATCAATTTTCATAATAGATGACATTATGTTATTGATGATTTTTGTGATAAATTAAGTATAATTGCTTATCAGTAAATTATTATTATTTACATTTATTTATTTCTCATACATATTAAATACATTTTTAAATATTAATATAAAAAATAAAAACATTAAAAAAAAAAAAAAAAACCCAGACTTCCTTATGTATTAACAGCTATTTCTGTGTATTGTATTTCTGCCACTGTGTTGCACCTGTGTCTATGTATTACTTTGGAAAAATCAACAATAAACAAAATATTTTTATTATTAAATTCTTGAAAGCAATATTTCTTAATACTTAATTGTCAAGAATTATTGAAGCAAAAAGTAAATTACTAGGAAAAATACTGAGATCCGATTAGGATGCCAGCATAAATAAATGTGCAAATAAATTATGCGTTCTACGTAATTCTCGTCACAGTTATCCTAAAACACCGTTGCAGAAATAACTAACCGCTGTTCACGACATGCGAACTCCTTTTCATTTAAAAAAAGAAAGAAGTTTTTTTATGTTTGACAGTTTTGATTTTGACATGTGAGATGACATTTTTTTCCCTAAATATTACATTCTATTTACAGTCGTGTTGATTTCATTTTAAATTATTATTTTATACATAACCATATTTTGTACATCACCTACATAACCGTATCTATTTATCAGATCTCAAATAAGTCAGTGAACAAATTAACTTATTTATTTATTACTAGTTAATGCTTGCGATTTCGTTCTCGTGAATTTTGGTTATCACACATGGCAATACCATCACGAGTGTACTTCCGAAGTTAGGCAGAGGTGTACCAATGTACACCCACAGTTCGCCGCTATGTTTAGACCCCATGTAATAGGAAGCGAGCCTATTGCCATAGCACGGACCACTAATATTATTTTTTCAAAATGAAGTTATCTACTACTACTAAGTTACTCTACTACAGTTATCTGCATGTGAAAGTCCCGTCAAAATCAGTCGAGCCGTTTCGGAGATTTTCCTAAACAGACAAACAGACGCAATTTTTATTAGTTTTTCGCCCAAGTGTCATGAAAACATTTATGTATTTAATTTATCTTGTAATAAGCTGTTAGTTTGACATTACAAACAGACACTTGAATTTTAATTGTTTGTACAGATGTATACATAGAAGAGAATAAATAATAAATGAATGAGTGACTAATGCTGTTGTAAAAAATAGATTGATGGTATACAATTAAATAATAACTACTAAGTAAGGAGAAACATTAAGCGCACTTCCTCTGTCTCTTACTTATTCAAAATTTTGCCGTGTCCGACAGGGTCTATTATCTATTTTCTGTTTGATGTACCTATCACCTGCTTTCCTTTCGCGACCGATTTTTTGACCGATTTCGTAAACGATTTCTTTGTCGGCGAGAAGAAGACTGTTAAAAAATCGGTAACTCACTTCACTTTATAATTTACAATAAATATTTGGAAATTCTTTTAGAACAAAATTCTTCCTATTATAGAGGACCTGCCTGCCTGTAATTGGAATTACGTGTAATAAAGTGTAAACTACCTTCTATTTATATCTCGTAGGGGCTATCTGCTGGATAAACATAACTATGCACATGGTTTTTATACCTACGCGACTAGTCTCGTAAAGGCGCCATCAGACATACGTCGATCCTGTTTCCTGGGGCTTGTTTTCTATTCTCAAGTAATGACGCGAATAAAAAGCTATTTTTATCACTACTGTCTGTGGATGTACCTTGCGTTATTAACAGCTTTGTATGTATTATGTACAACTATAAAGCAACTTGCTAGCTAATAACTAGGTACCTGTACAGTCGCGAGCGTAAACATATATATGCACTTGGCAAAATTCAAAAGCGATTTTCTCATGAATGCAACGCTGAGTTAAGACTGATTTCATAGTAGCATGGGATCCAGAATATGATATTCGTAACACCATTACGTTTTAATCAATCCTTTGGGGGGAAATTGCTTTAGAATGTTACTAAGTGTATACTTGTTTATTGCCATGATTGTACAAAATGAATTATACAAATATATCAATAAAATTAAAATTTAACTAATACGCTAATAATGAAAACAGGTATATATGTTTTCGTTGTATCACGGATAAATTAATGTAAAACATTTAATTATTTAAAGTATCATCTTCAACTTGTGTAGCGAGTTTGGAAATGTTTAAACTTTTTATCACTGTTGGATGCTGAATTTAAAAAAAATGGCGATTTTCGAGTGCGTTATGTATCCGTGTTAGGTGGCGCTCGCACTATAATATTAAACCGGCAATACATGTTGGCACAGTCACATCCAACGAGAGCAAACAAATTGATTCAAAGCGGGTGGATCTACTTTATACGCCAATTTTCGTTGATAAAGTCCTAACGTAAACAACTGAACGTCGACTTTTGAGTGTAGGTGAAAAACCGCAGATTAGACAGATAGCTTGAAGTACTTAGCAATCGAATGATTTCGGCTTTAGGTAGGTTAGGTTTCTGTAGTGACGTTCCAGAAGCAATACGCACATACCTCATTTTGCACATAACTTTGGCACTTGACCACGGCACCTATAACACTACTGAGTGACTTATGATTCCATTGTCACCGTTACTAAAGATGCGTCTTCCTTCTGACACGTGTTGTTGGCACTAACAATGTCCTAATGATTGATATAATTCCTCTGACAGCTTGCGGAAAAGGTGCGTCTTCAAATAACTCACGTGTCGGCAGCAGCGCTTTACTGAGTCTTCGCTGATTGATAGGACCTTAGGTAGAAGTGTTGTTAATGTACGGCTACCAGCATAATTATTATTATTGTATGGACTTTACCTGGAAGCAATGATTTAACTTATCTACAAACTAACTTAAACTGTTTTTAACGAGGATTTTAAGATGGCCTGTTTAGTTTTGTAAGTTCACGTTATATCTTCGGCATTTCTTAACCGATTTGGCTCACATCATTATGCTTTTTGTTATGGAAGACGAAAAAAATGTTAAATCGGTCTTCCGGAACAAAATGCATAATGGTGTGATCGAAATCGGCTTACAAATACCGGAGACATAAAATGTTATACTAACAAATCCAGCCACATTTTCCATGAAACTTATCCAGATTGTCTCTACACTATAGCCAGGCTGATTTTTCTCTTACATTTCTTGTTATTGGGACAAGCCCGCCCCTCTTTTGGCTAACCACTGCAACTCCTGAAAGCCAGAATCAACAGTAGAGACCTTGGAGGCATTGAAGCTCGACGAGTCCGGGAGAAACGACTCAACTGTCTTCGATCCCGCAACGATTCTTACATCCACTACTTGAGTTATGTAAAGTCTGAGGGGAGCCAGCTCCAACAGTGTCTGGGGTGGTTTTTATTCAGTAAGTGATTGCCATGAAGAATATCCACTCCGAAAAAGAAAATGAGCGCAGTCTGGTGTTTTTAATGCGATCTGTTAGTTAAACACCCTATATGCGCTTAATTGGAAGTTGAAAATCTGAAGTAGACTTTTGCTGTTCAATTAGTCCGTGACTTTGAACACCTGGCTATCTAGCCTACTAGCTAATCTTAGCACCAATCGTTTGCATATGTCGTGTGAATGAGTTTTCTCTTTGATTTGGTGTCTGTAGCGCTTATAAAACCTAGATTAAAATTAGAGGTCAATAAATATATAAATACCAGCTCTGCGGTATTTTTAGCAGCTTATTAAGTGCAACGCGTAGGTGACACGTCTCACGTGTTATGTGGAAAACAGACAACTAAATATTTTTATTATGTCTATTATTTATCATTGTTTATCTGATTTATGCTAGTCAACCTTGAAGTCCTTAGATCAGAGAAGCATGTATTTGTCCGTGCTTCATATTAGTATGCATCCCTTTTTTGGCTTCTTACAAAAATAAACATCGTTTAGGCAGAGTTCCTGCAAACTATTCTCTCGATGTACCTACAGGTTGTTAGTCAACAGATTCAATGTGTAAGGCTTTCTTGAATCCATTATCATCAGATGCAACTACAGCATTATTACCCGACGTCCGCGATATCACAAAACGTAATTTTCAATTTATTTAACAGCCTGTATTGATTGCCAGAGTTCATTATCGATAATAGTACGCTATTATGCTCTGAAAGAATTTAATATTGATTCAACGGATAAGATTCTGCTCATACTTTTTATTGAAACGTAGAGTAATAACAGAACACATTACCAGAGAGTATGATAACATTAAGTAGGTACAACTAACAATACTATCGTAGTTAGTTACGCTCGTTACATATGTATATTATTATTCTGGAATAAACCAAGCATCGCTACCTACTACGTCGTCGTGGGGCGGCTTTCACTTATTTGTTGATAAATCGCGTCCTTCTAAATTCTAGAATGAGGCTTGTATAATTACAGTGGAATCTACAGCCATTTCTAGAATCAACACGTGGTTTTTTGATTAGCTGATTACAAATTCCGTAGCTGTAGGTAGTTACGGTTAACGATATGAGTAATCTTAGGCCATGAACGCACTAGTACCTACTTCTTTAGAAGGTTTCTAGTTTTCTACGTGTTCCGCGATGCCATGAGGTTGTGTAACCATGCCATTAATTTGTTGACTTCTAGGGCTCATCATGTCATTATCTAGCACGTCATCACAAACGTTACACATGCTGCACACAGGAAAAGCTAAGTGTTAGATGACAATGTGTATTTTAATTCCCATATACGTAACAAGATAATCTGATAAAATAGTGGAAATTCGAAAGGCAAGATGTTTGTGAAATCGAAGCGACTCATTCGTATCGACCGACATGCTAGTTATGTCAACAGTTGGATTGGTTGGACGGACCGTCACCCCGTGTTATCAAATATTCCGTAGATGTTGACGGTAACGAAAGGACGCTGATGATAAAGAATTTTCACTGAGCGCGTGCGCGAGCGCAGCAATCAGCCGAGCTGTTTGAACGTGATTTTATAGGATTTTTATCACGCTGCGTGTAAAAACGATTAATTTGTTTTTATTTAGGTATTATGGGCGTAATATTAACGAGACGCATACCGATGCACATATTTGCACGGATGTCACACAACGTTCTTCAGAAAGGTCGCGTGCGCAGTACTCGTAACCGGCGTGCTTGTATGAACAGATGTATGAACGTGGACGAGGCGAAAGAAGTATGTAAGGATCGTAGCAGGTGGCGTTCTGTGGTTTCTGCCTACCCCCATGGGAAAAAGGCGTGAGTTTATGTATGTATGTCTGTATGTCGCACAACGTACTAGCCATGGAAACGAACATAAAGTTAAAGAGCTAAATGACTTAGATATGTATTTGTTGTAAGCCTAGTATAGTAAATAATATTATTTACTATGATAAACGCAACAGTTGATGAAGCTGGATGAATGGATGCTTGTAATTCTTTCTCGCTTAAATAGCGGAACGGAATTAGTTGAAATTTTGTTTAACACATAGACTTTTTATCCTGCTTTTGTATTCTCGTGGGGTAATTAGGACTTTGACTTAATTCTGAAGTCTACACAGATCAAGTGGCGGGCAGAAGCTAGTCTAAATTGAAATCGAATTGTGTTTACATAAAAACCACAAAATAAAACAATGATTCTATTCCCAAATAGGCATTTAAGCACAGTTTGCGTAGCGGCTGAGCGATGGCTGCTGCGCCATGTCTCTCGGGTTCGATTCCCTCACGAATCAAATATTTATGTGGCCTACAGGTAGTTGTTTCGAGTCTGTTTGTATGCGTGAGTTTAAATCTGTTTGTAAACACACTCACGACATATACAGGAGAAATTCTAGTGAGTGGCCAAGTTTAAAAAACAAATACTCTTCATAGGAATTACAACGAGCCAGTTTTCTACACATAGGAAGCTAATAAAAGGAGCACTTCGGTTCTGTAAAAGTAAAAGAAAAAATCAATAAAGTACTAGTGGAAACGTTCATGTTGTAGGTACCATTGTTTGATGTTACAAAGGCGATTGCTATACGTAATTTATAACACTTCATGATCATATTGAATAGTGGTGATATGTAATAAGGATAACGTATCAAATAACCTTTAGAAAAGTTAAAGTTGTTTGCTTTAGCTTTTTCCGACTTCAATATAAAAGTGGAGATTTTGCATTCGCTGAGTCCTTTTTAGGTAGGTACTGTAGAGGCTCTGGCAGAATACAACCTCATTTTGGAAGAGCAGGATGACAAACCGAGACTACGGCTGTCTATAGAATTAAACGATTTAAAATATTTAGATGTTTATTTATTCATAATAATATTTAATGCTTCAATAGATGAACGTAAAGTTGTGAAACGTGTTTTAAATAAATCACTCCATTTTCACACTACCTATTTATACCGTTTTCTCTGAAATTACTGGGCAGATTTAATGTTGATTTTTATCATTTGCTAGAATTTAATCATCAACTAATACTACAACTGATGTTGTCATTTTTAACAGTGCTACACCTATTAATATTATGAATACGAAAGTTTGTGAGGATATATGGATGTTTGTTACTCTTTCACGCTTAAACGGCTAAACGGATCTGGATGAAATTGGCACATAGATAGATTATCGTCTGGAATACACTTCCACTCCCTACTTTTTATTCCGGAAAAATGTAAGTACGGTTCTCGTGGAATAATATATCAACTTTGACGCAGCAAAGTCGCGAGGAGAAACTAGTAATGTTAATAATAAAATTAACATAAAGTATTTTCCGTTTTATAGTAACAAATATACAACATTTTTCTATAGTGTTTTTTATACTGATTTAGTAATATTCGATTTATTCGTCTTGTTTAACAGGTTACCCTGCTTAAGAGTTAATGTGCGTGCTTTGGTAGAAGAAAAGATGTTATTTAAGTTTCTTAAGATGTAGTTAAATTTATTAAAATTATTGTATATACTCGGTTGGAAGGGAATCGTTTGTCTTATTATGGGCACGTGAAGAGCAGGGATGAAACGCATGACCAAAAGAGTTATGAATATAAATGTGAATGGATGGAGAGGAAGAGGGAGGCCAAAGAAATAGATAGATGGATTATACGAACAATAATATGAAAGAGAAGGGAGTCAGTGATATCATGAAGGTTGACAGGAAAGAATGGAAGAAGAAAACGTGTTGAGCCGACCCTAAGTAACAGGGATTTTTTTTTTTTTTGGTGGGTGGGAAATCATCAAATAACTTCTCCCGCCCTGGGCGGGACGGGAGGGAGTGTCAGACTTTTACTGACTAAAACCCACCCATGTTCCTTCTTGTGCCCTTTGCGTTCCGGGGGCGCGGTATCTCTTGCAAACAACCCGCAGCCCCGGCAGGCATCGGCCCTCAGTGGCCCCTTCCTTTTGCTGACATCTCTTTGAGGCGCCCGTGGAACACGAACGCGCCGTCGACACGGCCTGTCGTTATGCAACGTAAGGACGGTGAGCTACCCATTGCTCACCGTCCACAGGCCCGTATCTACGGTGGCCGGGGGTCGTCTCGCGGCTCCCGACGTCCGGAGCGTCTACCGCGGCGGCTGGGACGGGAGAACCGCTGTCTCAACCGTCCCGCCGCCTCCTTCTCAAGCATTACTGCCTCGCAGAAGGAGGCGACTGCATCCCATTCCCTCTCGCTCCGGACCATGGCTTGCACCAGGGCCGGACGCGAGAGTTCGCCGCCGCCACGAGGACTCGGCGATGCTCCGCCCAAGCGGGGCATACCGCCACGGTGTGCTCCACCGTGTCCTCGGGGCGATCCACACAATGGTGACACCCGGACGTTTCCTCCCGCCCGATAAGGTGCAGGAACCTCCCGAAACACCCGTGTCCTTTGAGGACCTGCGTCAGGCGGTAGGTGAGGGCGCCGTGACGCCTCTCCAGCTACTCCTCAAAGAGGGGACTTACCGCCTCTATTAAGGCGTGCCCAGCAAGAGGTTGCGACAGTCGCTGTCTCCATGTCGCCATGAGATCAAGCCGGAGGTCGGCCCGCCGAGCGGCAATTTGCCGCGGTGGCGGACTCTCCCCCCGGCCTAGTACCTCCACGCGCCACTCGTACAGGCGCGCGAGGACCAGCGCCTCCAGATCCCACGGCGAAGTAACAGGGATAAGGGCAAAAAGATGATGATGATGACTCGTTTGGTGTTGGGAGGGCTGGGTTGTGTTGCACAAAATGAATAGAAATTTATGAACAATGACCCCACCAAAACATTCCAAGGCAGTAAAAAAATAGCTAATAACAAAAGTATAGTTTTAAATGTCTTCTAAATCTGAAACTGGTTAATCTCGTTCTGTATTAAGTTTGTCACACCAATGATCTTTCCATCATCGCTTGCGTATAATACTCTGAAATGAACTTCTTCTGCTTGACTTGAACCTTCTCTACACAAAACACCATACTCATTCACACAATCATCTTGTTTGTTTTTATTCATTCTTTTTACTACTATTTTATTGTAAATCCTTCTCTGTATTAAAGTTTTTATTTTGTTTTTTATGTATGTTAGGAATGTTAAGTTATATTCACATTCAAACTGCTTGAATAAACACATTTTTTTTTGTATATTGCGCCGTTATGGTAGCCAGGTCATCATGTATTTCTAGTGCCAGGCTCTCACATTCTAATATTATTACTTTAAATGTGTTTCTTTGGCTGTTGCCCGTGGCGATGTTATACCGACCAGTTTCAGATGCATGAAGCTTGATACCTATGGGCTCTTTCTATGTAGATGGACGCTTGTGTTTTTTCCATACAGGTGACACGTCAAGAGCGTCGTCATCTGTACTTTGCACGCACATTATAGGACGAGAAACTTCACGGCTGAACTGTAGAAAAAGGCCAATTATCCGTGTGCAAACGCGTAAATTGTAAAGCCCTTAGGATCTTGATTGATTTTGATGTGACATTCATGTGATGTTGTAGGTGAATAACAATACTTTGTGGTTTACAATACAATCTGAATATAATGCAACCATGTGCGTAATCGAGGTCATACTATAATATACTGTGCCATTGACATTGAGTTTGGTATTGTAACGTTGTCCTTGGTGGGTTCCGGAAAAGTTTTTGAAAATGTTTTCAGTTTTTTTCCTCGTAATGTGATTTTCAAATAAGTTTCCTACTCTGAATTCATGTAACTTAGGGCTATCGCTATAAGATATCTATTTTTCTTTTCCAGTCTTTGTCGTCATAATAAATACCTTGTTATTTACTTCAAGACAAAACAATCCATTCATTTGTTCTTAATAGTAAATAAATAATACAATAAAAAATATTATGATAAATGTTACAGAGTTGTCACATTGAGTTCTAATCTTTGGTCTTGTCTTGTATTTGGACAATATTATGTTACTTATAACAACTAGCATGTCTTCTAGTTAATTTCGTTTTTAGGTACTATGGTAGGTACTTACGACCGTATCCAATTGACAAGGAAATTTAACTCAAATACGTTTGAGGAAAAGATGTTATTGTTTTCTTTAGGCTGGTTATTCATTCGAATATTTCTCAGCTTTGACAGACGAGAGCTTTTCGGGATTTGCATATTAACGGTAATGTTTTGAATACACAATATACAGTACATTGGATTGTGGTTTTTAAAGATATTGTCATTTGAAGCAGTTAAAAAAGCATTGTGTAAACACAAAATTTGTTTTCATGGTGCTGTTGTACAGAGCATGTTTTCCCGTATCGGAATAACATTGAATGTTAATTTAACATTAACATAATTACTAATTTTCTGCTAAATTGATTATTCTCAGCATACGGTGAACTGTAGCACTAGTTATTCAATGCCAACATTGCGGAGGTTTTCCATTACCTACACTGTTAATATTTAATTCAGGGTTTACCTATGTTTTATTATCAGTGTGATTAAACGTGTTTGATACACATACCACCATAGCTTCACGTACTTATTGATTTTATTATGTAGGTACTTATTGAATGATTTTCAGCTTGAGGTTAAGAATATTATTATTATGCTTGCTCCCTTTTTGTTTTTTTGGCGAGGTCCTTGTACCTGATCCTTGTTTTTTGAGTTGTGACAAAAAAAGAATATTGGTCCAATAACGGAACCTTGAGGAACACCAGTCTGTATCTGTTATGAATTGCTTCACTACATTGCTCCAACGAATATGATAAAAATTGACATTCCATATATTCTTTGTTTATGCGAGAGAGAACAATACTAACGTAAATAATGTGTCATTTGAGTTTAATATAATTACTTCACAGAATAAAAAGCCTTAGCCGAATCACTAGGCTTCCATTGACTGTTGATTGATGTTTTTTTTTTTTACTTTAACCGCTCAGTCATAAAGTACTTAAGTAAATTAAACAGAAAAACATTAAAAACATCTTCATTCATTCTTTAAAATAAGAATAAAACGAAATGAAGTTGCAAATACTTAGGTACATTAAGTACCGACTGTATTTGCTAAGATCACGCCAGTGTCACACTTTACTTTAAATTAAAGTAACTATAAAAAAACCGCAGTCATCATTGTTACATCGAAGTTTATTGCATTTGTGGCTAAGGGAGCTAGATGCTACTCTTGACTAGATGTGCTCAGTGCGCATTCATTTTATATTGCGATTAGTGAATGAAATTTAGATATTTATAACAAATAATATGTATATAAAATAAATCAGTCCTGACACTATCAGACGGGTCGTGGCATACCGAAAAGTAGATGGCGGGACACCTTGAATGGCTTCCTCAGGAATCGGTGATAGGAGACATAATACAGAGGGAAGAGGAAGGAATGGGGGGAGGCCGTTGCTCAGTACAGGGGCAGAAAAGGCTAGCTAAAAAAACAGATCTGTTATGATGACTTTTGTAGGGGGGAATTCTGGCAGTGGTGACGATGATAAATAAGACGATGTGTGTCGAGTGTAATAAAAAGGTACACCTAAAATAACCTTAGTAGTTTCCTGAAGTACCTACGATAATCAGATGAGTTGTTTTGAAGAATTAAAAACTCCAGGTCGCGGCCATATCTAGTTATGAAGATATTATGAACGTCAAGTTTTGAGTTGTTTGTCATCTCTAGCAGGAACAATTTATCTATCATTAGGTACCATGTGCTAAGTAGCCAGACACCTATTAACTACAGTGTTATTAGGTATGGTTGGATGATCCGTGTAATGTGTACTTGTGTACATATCTTACATTTCATGGGACACTGGACTGCTTATATGCGTTTATTGTCAAATTGATTTCCTGGATTGAGCTAAGTTGTCAAGGAGGTAATTATGCTAGCGATTCTCAAGATTTGTAATTTGCTATACCGGGGAAATTAGACTATACGATCTTGATACTTCTTAATATTTTTTGTTTGTAGTACTAAGAAACATGAGTATTCATGAAAAATAAATCAATCGTTTATTTAATTATTTACTAGCTTATGCCCGCGGCTTTCTTTGCATGATCGTCGGTTATCACGGAGATTTATCTTTTTTGCGCGGAACACTAATTTGTTTTATAAAAATATAAGCAGCCTAAGTTACTCCTTCTAACATCAGCTATCTGCGAATGAAAATAAAAAAGTTATTATTTTAAATAATTATTTTAAAAAGGGATACACTAAAAGTATCTAAATGTCTCAACATCGGTTTATGTCAAATTTTGATTAGATAAATATTATTGCCATACGAAGACAATAGTTTAACTTTTTAAAATGCCATCAGATTCTAGTAGAACTATAAGTGTAATTAATGCGCCACTGGCTCTATCTGAACGACGCATAATGTACATGATTTTAATGCTAAGTAATTGCGCAAAGAAAAGTGAACACATTAAAATATTTTTCTGCTTCTGCATCTCTGATGATGTCACGACGGTTCCACGAAGTAATTATTTACTTACTTTGTGATTTTCCATGTTAGTTTTGTTCAATGACAAGTTAGTAGTCTGAAAAGTTTGTTTGTTATTGTACTCGAATTTGCTAATCTTCGGAACTAGTGGTGTTTTAGGAAGCTACTCATCGCTGAGAGGTTTATAATAAGCTTTATAATAAAAAATAAAAAAAACTAAAGATTCGTAACAAAATTCACGTAGACGACATCGCGGGTAAAACCTAATTCAACAATAACTAATATTTATTTAAACTTACAAAGAGTATAAAGGCAGACTCCATTCTCTACCCGTTGACCAAAGAATTCTCGTGTCAGACTTTCCGAACTCTTTAATTCCTGCCTACATACTTCCCATATTTGACTTTTTACTGTCAAAATGTAGTCATTTTGCTTTTTGACTGTAAAATGTTTCATTTTGATAAGTTTATATTGGAAAAGTTGTTTGTTTTAGGTGTTTCTTTTTAATAAAATACTTACAGTTCACATAATAAAGTACAATATGGAAAGCCTGAAAATTGTAGAAAACTTGAAATATAGAGTACTTATGGGATTATGTAAGTTTTTTGCCATTGTTACTTGAAACGAATCATGTAGGTATATAATTATGTATAGTAGCCGCCACGAGTCGTGAGAATAAATGTCAAGTTAATTTTTGGGTTATGGGTTCTTTTATGCATTTTTTGGGCCACAGACGCTGCACGCGATTGGTCCATCTGATATGGCAGATGTCAGTGGCAACGCCGCACCGAGAGAGGACGCCCTAGAAAGACCTACCCTAACCTTATTGGTGAGGTTCTTCAGGAAGGTTGGGTGTGCAGTACTCGTAACCGGCGTGCTTGTAAGACTAGATGTGTGAACGTGGATGAGGTAAAAGGATTTTGTAAGGATTGTAGCAGGTGGCGTTTTGTGGTTTCTGCCTACCCCCATGGGGATGAGTTTATGTATGTAACATTGATTTGTGTTTAGATACCCTAAAATAACTCTGTTTAATATAAACTTGTATCGAAATAACGTTAGGATGAAAATGTTAAAAAAATAACGAAATGTGTGTAATGTTTACTTGGTTTCTACCTCCTAGGTTCTTAATTTTTGCTTTAAATTAAAATTTGAAATCACCAGAAAACTTAATGGTTATTCTAATAATTTGTAAGTAGGTTATATTTTAGAGATTTCTGTATCCGAAACGATGTTTTTGTTAAAACATAAATACGATACTTTTTCCTTTAGAATTTCAATTTTTATGCATGTTTTCAAACAACGTAAAATGTTTAAAATACAACGTAGATACTACGTTACAAACAATATCTCATGCTATAGTTACGCGTACGATATCTACCTCTATCTAATATTATAAAGCTGAAGAGTTTGTTTGTTTGGTTGAACGCGCTAACCTCAGGAACTACTGGTTAGAATGAAAAAATATTTTTGTGTTGAATAGTCCATTTATCGAGGAAGGCTATAGACTATATACCATCACGCTACGACACACGGGAGTGGAGCAGTAACCAAAAACGTAACCTAATGCGGGTGAAAAAACTACGCGGACGAAGTCGCGAGCAGAAGCTAGTCATTTTTATTATACCATTTATAGTACCTCCAACTCCGCTTTGAATTATTTTGCCTGCACAAAGGATTTTTTTTTTACTTTATAGATAAAGGCAGGTAATAAGGTGCAAAATGTCCTTGTCCACAGATGTCGTACCCGTCCGCTTCAACTTGTGGGTGATGTTGTTCACAAGTTGCTGGGTGGTGTACATGCTCCGGGTGAACATGAGTCTCAATCTCATCGCCATGGTCCCACAGAGTTACAACAACTCTACGTAAGTCATTATCTTTCTGTCTCTGCGAATGCCTTTTTCTTCTATGAATCTCTATAAACTGATACTTCTGTAGTCGCCTTCGATCCATTTATATCAATTATTTACTTATTTATTTTTCTTCAACTGCCTCGTTAGCCTAGTGGTGGTGGAGGTGGTGGTAGTGGAAAATATTTTTAAATAATTATATTATTTATGTATAGTATTTTATATTATTGTGTGTATTGAAATATGTATTGCCTAATTTAAACAAATAAATAAGTGCGACTGCTACCCTAGAGGTTTTGGGTTCGATTTCCAGGTCGAGCAAAGTGTTCTCAGGTTTTTTCTATGAAATTCTCAGTAGCAGCTCGGAGTTAGGATTTGTACCCGGTTAATGGCAATATCCTCGCTCTCTATACATAGGACGTAAACATACCGGCGAGCTGTGGGTTTATTTGGTACACCTCTGCCTAACCCTTCGGGGTATACAGGCGTGGTGGTATGTTTACTTTAACATGAAACGGCCATTGGCCAATTACATTACTTAAAGGCGTAAAATATATACATATTTAACAACATTCATACGCTTATCTCACAATATTCCAAACATACTGATTGTCTTCCGTTCGTCCGTGAACACATGACAGTCAGGCTTTTCGCCCAAGAGAGCGTTATTTTTGACACAAGACTCAAGTGTAAAAGATACATCACAGTATCTATATTAATATTATAAAGCTAAAGAGTTTGTTTGTTTGTTTGCTTGAACGCGCTAAACGGAGAACTCAGGAAATACTTGTTTGAATTGAAAAAATATTTGTGTGTTGGATAGTTCATTTATCGAGGAAGGCTATTGGCTATATAGCATAACGCTACGACCAATAGGTGCACAGCAGTAACCAAAGACGTAACCTAATGCGAGTGAAAAAACTACGCGGACGAAGTCGCGAGCAGAAGCTAGTAACTTATTAAATTAAGTTACATTGTGTAAAAGTTCTTGCTGGGAACGAGTTTTAGTTTTAGTGTGGAAAATTACGGTTTATGATAGCGCGCAATGTTCACGCGAAACATTGTGCGTAAGTGGGCATACAGCAGCACAGGGGTCATGGAGATATTTAAAGTTTAATTATAACAAATGAAATATGTTTTTAGTAAAAATTTAAAATTTTAAGTAACCCCTTACAGAAGAATAGAAATCCCTACTGCAGCTAACAAAAGAGCTGATAACATTTGAAACCGCTGAACCGATTTCCATCAAATAGCTAAGAACACTCCCGACTAAATCACGAACCAAACAAACAAACAAAATCAAAATCGGTTCATGCTTTCGGGAGCTACGATGCTCAGACAGACACACACACAGATACGTCAAACTTATAACACCCCGTCGTTTTTGCGTCGGGGGTTAATAATAACACAACACACATAACACACCATCACGTCTGTATTCCCCGAAGGGTTAGGCAGAGGTGTACTAATATACACCCACAGTACGCCGGTATATTTTAGGTCCCATGTAATAGGGGGCGAGCCTATTGCCATTAACCGGGCACATATTCTAACTCCGAGCTGCTACTGAGAATTTCAAAGAAAAACCCAATAACACTTTTTACTCGACCTGGGAATTGAACCCAAGACCTCTTGCGTAGCAGTTGCGATTAGGACCACTAGGCTAACGAGGCAGTTGTTAAAAATACGTATTAATAAGTTAGAAGTTGAAAATCAATATTTCGGTAACCATTGGGTTGCTAGGTATGTATGGCCCAAAACGAAAATAATCGTATGATGGGAAGAATATCTTACCTATTACATAGATAAGTATCGGGTTCGTCAAATGTCTTCAAACCCGTTATTTATCGTTAATTTGAACTTCAAACCCAATGTCGGTATGTTAGGATAGGACAAGTTAAAAAAAAACGAAGTTCAAGGCTAGACCACTTTGTAAAGATTTACTTAAAAAAAGGTATCACGTGTTTATTGAGTGGAAGAATATTGATTGGCGGCATCTAATAATAACGTGAGTTTTAATGTTTTCGTATTTTTCTCAAAGAGCTTTTTCAAAGCCAACTAATGCTGCCTGTCTACAGAAGCGAGGCTGCGGAGCGGAGAAACGGAGAAATATTAATCGATAGGATTGCTTAAAATCTTCCCTTAGCCCCATTTATATAATCCTATTGGTTAATATTTCTCCGTTTCTCCGCTCCGCAGCCTCGCTCTGCTTCTGTAGACAGGCAGCCTTACTGTATATATAGGATGATACATTACCATCCACGTAGCTAAGCGGAAAATTTACCTTATTGCTTAGGTATGTGATGTTATGCTGAGGAAAAAAAATCATGAGGATTTCTTTTCTGCACCTAATTTGTTTTCCTTATTATGAATGACTTTCTAATGCGTGTTTTGTTTTCTTAGATCGCGATCTCAATGTGACCCGAAAGATGATGCGGTGACAAATGAAACTCTTAGTCGTGTTGACGGTATCGATGTCCACGCGGCTCATGTCAAGGTATAACATTAAATATTATTATAATGCCAAACATCTTTTTAAGTACCTCACAACAAAATAGTTTTGTTTTTTGACTTGTTTCATTAGTTTTTTGTCCTATGTGTTCACGTTTACGAATAATTAATTGAACCATTCAAAATACTTGCTTGGCTTACTGGCTTGAAATTTGATCAGACTTTTTTTCGTATTGTCATCTATCTTTTTTATGCATAATAATAATAGTATGTTCTCAAACTAAAAAAAAAAAAATACCTAAAACATGTATGACGAACAACTTCAAACGAAAATATTTAAGAAAGAAACTACGATGTATTTGACATGAATTTATATGCTATCCTAAAAAAAGTAGATGAATCTCAAAAATTCAAGGAAGTGGACCCAATAATCCAGGAAAGTTGGTTCAAATTGTCTGGTTTTAATACCTATATTGTTTTCTTGCCGATCCGTAGCAGATACCAGGTGGTGCATCGTTCAACTGGTCTGGGGAGCAGCAGGCTCTGATCCTCGGCTCGTACTTCTGGTGCTACCCCGTGACGTCACTGGTGGGCGGCATGGCCGCCGAACGTTGGGGTCCCCGCTACGTGGTGCTCGTCACCTCCTTGGCTAGCGCCGTGCTGACTGTGTTGAGTCCGTTAGCGGCGAATCTGGATTACATCGCTCTAGTTGCTATAAGATTCGGCTTAGGATGCGCTGGGGTAAGTTGACATTTGAGAAACTGTTTTACCGTAAGTGATTGCGGCTGTATGCTCTGTCCAAGCCTTGTCTAGTTTGACACAATCAGTCTAAACTGTCACGGCCATGAATAGTAGTAACCGCTCATCATATATCCGAGGAGAACACGGTCCAATCACGGCCATGAATGGTAGTTACCACTCAATTGAAGAATTGATTTCAAAGGGAACATCATTTAATATACACCTGTGAAAAAGTACATATTTAGAATCCTAAATATCGTTACGCTGCATCAACTTAGCTTATTGCAGTTTAGTGACTTCACTCGAGAAGGGAGGTACATAGGCTTTTTGAGTGACATAACCGCTCACCATGTTAGGGTAGTGACCGCTTAGAGCCATACTTCTAGTGAATACGTCAGTGAAAACGTAGGTACCTGTGGGGAGAAAGCCAACCGCAATATCTTATGTCTAAACGTGTTACTACTTAAAAAAACCAGCACTGAGGGTTTCTTACAGAGCATTTGTTTCTCCAGACATTAATGTTCTAGATAGAGAGTATATAGCAAAACAAGACATTTAAATTTAAGTATACAGCCTAATACAAATTAAAAGGCTCGAAATTTTGAACTTTGAACTTGAACTCTTTTTTATAAACACTTGAAGCATGTTATGATAACATTTGATTGTTTGCACTAGGGTCACACAACTCAACACACAATTGATTCTTCTTAGCCCCTTCCTCATCGGACAATAAGACACACGGCAATGCGCAACTTGGTGCATTTCCTACCCATACGCATCAAATGCTTTGGGGTTACATTCATTGTCTGTGCAGCTAAGGAGTGGAAAGCCTTGCCAAAGTCTGTGTTTCCCGATAGCTTTGTACCCTGATGCCTAATTCTACTAGTTGGAAACGTTTAAAAACTAGTCGCAATTTCATCTCAGCGACAATCAATGTAAAAAATGTAGGTAAAATAGAGGCATTTTTGACAGATTCAGGCTGAGATTACAATGCGAAATTGCGATTATTCGTATAAGTTACAAGAATTGCCACATAGGGGGTTTTTAAATGCATAGTGATTGACTTTTAGGTTAACGTACGCGGTCGTTTGCCAACAGGCGAGCTCAAGAGATACAAGTCTTTCAATAAAACAAATAAATAAAAAAAGTATTAAAACTACAAGATGAACGGACAGGTCACGTGTTAGATCCCATTTATTTTAATGAGTGATTAATAGAAGACAAATACCAATTATATCATCTTTACCTATTAAGTTAATATTTTTTTCTTCATATTCAGCAATTAATATAATTATACACATTAGCAAATCAAATAGAATGATAATTTTCTGAATTACCGGTCCTTAAAATATGCCTAATAACGTTTTTTAACCTTGTGTGGAATAAGCCGGCCGGACTGTTGAGATGTTTGTCAAAACAGGATTGTTACATTAAACTCGTTTGTATACGGTAAATAATGTTCTACTTTCCAGGGTTTCATATATCCGGCACTACACGTACTGGTGGCGCGATGGGCCCCACCCGCAGAAAAAGGCAAATTTGTAAGCGCCATGATGGGAGGTACACTGGGCACGGTCCTCACGTGGTCTCTGACCGGACCCCTCATGGAAAAGTTTGGATGGGCGTCAGCTTTTTACGTACCTGCAGCACTCACACTGGTCTGGTGTTTCTTCTGGTGGTACCTTGTGGCCGACTCACCTGCTGAACATCCTAGGATATCAGAAGCAGAGAAGAATTACATTTTAGACGCATTAGGAGACAAGGTCAAGAAATCAAAGGTGAGATATTAATATTTACACTGGCGTTCATGCTAAGGTTAAATACACTCAACGTCAAAAAACTCGCACCTCTAAGAAATGTTGCTAAGTATACAAATGTATACTTAGCAACATTCAATCAAATTCAAATTTGAATCATATGATTCAATTGAAATTAGGATACATTGAATAATCATACGACTACCCTAAAATAAACTTTCATTTCATTTTAGAAACAATAAAAGTACAGGTGAAAAGAAATTGTCCCTAGACCCTTTTGTTCCACTGGCTGAAGATATAAAAGTATTGTTAAATGTTAATTTAAAGGCATTTTTCATTCATCATTTTGATAATGTATCGTTTAATTAATTTGAAAATTAGGTTTTAAAATTATTTTTTTCTCTCTCAGTTATTTTTTTAATGGTTTATAAACAAAATAAAAATTATAACTTTGAATACTTTATTTCATAATATTTTGACTAGACGGTCATTTCGCAACAAAAGGTGTGATCTCTATGTCGTCAAGTGTAGTTCGCGTAAGTGATACTTGGGAATTATGTAGATAGTGAATCGTTTAGATTTGCTCATAACAATACTAATTGTTAAACATATTCGGCTGGGTAAACGTTGTGTCAATATCGTGGTCTGGTTATAGATAGACAAATAAAACAGTGAACTAATGGAACATACAGCAAAATCCGCATTACATCATCCATAATAATGTTTATGTTGGTTCTGTACGTGTAAGGTTAAATGTTTGCAGAGTAGGTTTACTGTGAATATTATAATATTGTCACTGAAACATAATTGCTATAGTTAATATAATTTATACATATCCTATTATTGTTCCAGGCATTGCCGCCGTTCAAGAGTATTGCTTCGTCTGTCCCGTTCTTAGCCATGGTTATTCTCCACTACGGAAATCTCTGGGGCCTCTACTTTATAATGACAGTTGGACCTAAGTTTGTTTCAAGCGTCTTAGGTTTTGAATTATCAGCCGCTGGAGTGGTATCTGCTCTTCCGTACCTTGCGAGATTATTCTTCGCGACAATATTCGGAGTGGTCGGAGACTTTATATTGGCCAGAAAACTAATGACGACGACAATTATAAGGAAGTTCTTCTGTCTTTTCTCGCACATCCTTCCTGGTGTATTGTTAGTGTTGTTGGTGTATGCTGGATGTTCTACAGCTCTGTCAGTGGCGCTGATTACAATGTCAATGGGATTCAACGGTGCGGCGACATTGACTAATCTACAGAATCATCAAGACCTGGCGCCAAACTATGCGGGGACTTTGTACGGAATCGCTAATTGTATCGGCAGTACTGCTGGATTCTTTACACCTATGATTACGGCGTACTTCACGAGCTCGGGTGTAAGTATTTTAACCATAAGAGTTTAACACAACTTGTTAACTTATCTACTACGCTTGCAAATTACAAAACTTCTAAGCGTTTCTTTCAATACCGTTTCATCATTATTCTTAATATGTACGTACAGACACCGTCATCAACTGGTTACCCATCACCATTTGCTGACGGTGTCTGTACAAAATGACCAAAATCAGACACAGTCTCACACTACGCATTTTTATTATATTTTTTAAACTTTTTCCAAATGTTTTAAATAACTTATCTTACTCAGAATAAAACACAATTCCAAATCAAATCAGAAATATAAATATCTGATAAAAACGTGTAAACTTTTCGCTTACAGAATAGTTTCGAGAGCTGGCGTCCAGTATTCTTCTTGGGAGCATCAGTTTACATCATCTCAGCTCTATTTTTCGTATTCTTTGGAACCGGTAACATCCAGCCATGGAACTTTCCTCCTGAAGACAAAGATGTAAAGGAAGATAAATCAAATGGTGATCTCAAGGAAATGAACGGTTCGGTTACCAAAAACGGTGACACAAAAGAAATAAAAGAAACTCCCATGAACGTGCCAACTAAATGAGATTGTTTACATGTTTGAATGAGACTGGCATGGCGACTGGCAATCGGCATGATATTGATGCAAACGGTGTACTGCAAATATGTGATAAAAGAATTAGATTCTAGGTTATGGATAGAATTGAGAATATATTTCATTATTTAATCTTTTAATAACTTACACAAATGACGGAAGAATATAAATATATAAGTGACTATTGAAGCTCCAAGGGCTCTTTCTACAGAGGCATAGGCAGAAGCATGAACAGAGGGAAAACCGCCATTTTCAGTACGTTTTTGAAAATACTATAATAGTGTCTTTTATTAGATGCAGTTGAAAAAACCACCTGACATATTTGATAGGATGTTAATTGTTGAGGCTATGTCAGCCTTGTGCATTTAGTAGAGCACTCGATAGAACTTAGGAGGACCCTTCTGTAATATGAGTTTTTATATTAGATAGAAAATTCTTTCTATAATTATTCAGGGTGTTTGTTAAAAAGACCGCGACATATGTTTTTGAGGGTTCGAGAAGGTCATTGGCTAGTTATTACAGTGTGATACCCCTGTCCTAAATGTTATGGCATGAAGATTTTTGTTTGTTGTAAAATTTTTGATGCATGTTTGTGTGAATAAATACATTATTTACAAAATTGGTTTCAAGAAAACGACATAGTTATGCGCTTTTACAGTCAACAAAATGACAAAACAAAAAAAAAAAATGTTGACGTGTGACAGGTGAGGCGATTTTGGATAATGGCCTTGGTTTTTTTGGATTGTAGATGATTTTGAAAAAAAGGAACGTGTTTCCATTACCAGGACATTCGGTACAAAGGGTCAATGGGGTAGTAACTACCCAAGAACCTCCTCTACCCAACCCCACCAAACACCCTGTATAATAATGACAATAATATTATATCATTTCGAGCAGTTTATTTAGTGGATTATTTATTTTATACCTACTTGTGTTTACGCGAACTTAGTAAGTAATGATTTTTCAAATTATGTAATGACGTAAATTTATTTAGTGTAGATAAATGCATTGTAATCGCTGTGATCTTTATGGAAAATGTAATTATAATAATTCGAATGATAGAGAGGCGGCAACCCCAGTGCTAATATTAAATTTATTTATTGTTTGTTAGTTAGTACTATTTAAACCTCGCACAGGTTTTGTCATGAAGTTAGGCACGTGAATAACAAAGCAGTAATTTTCAGCAGCGTGCCAACCGTTTTTGATCTTGCCTATTTTGGGATGATGACCTCTTCATATCAACTGAATTGTATTAAATAAAATAAATATCTTTTTTTATCAAAGCTGGTTGTTTCGGATCACGTTTGTTACCTATAACAGTTAATAATTGTTGTTTTAAATTAGTATAGCACAATACAGAGAAACAAATGAAACAAAGGTACATACAGTTTGACTTTAAATTATAGTCAGTAATCTGACAGTTGAAGAGTTACCAGATTTTGATAAAAAAGATAGTGAGGTGCTGTAACAATGAACGAAATTGAATGAACTTAACTATTGTACTTATATGAAAAAAAACTCAAATATGTATTTTAAATTTAATAACTTTGGAAGTTACTATTATTATAAATTATTCATCATTTTTCTATTTATTCTCATCTTATATGCGAATATTTAAATTTTTATTCAGATTTAACCATTTTCATCATCCGTTCTTCACGCAAAATCGTTCACTACCCCAACACTATTAGTTTTTGAATGGTCACATTATTGTTCTTTGAACTGTCAAGTTACTGAATACAATCGAAAGTCGAACTATAAGTAATTGGTCCATTTCACACAGCCATTCTTGAGATAAGATTTGCATAAAGCAAGATGACATGACAGCTGCGTAGACTCGAAGCCGTATTATAAAATAGGCAATGTTAAATACCTTACTTATGTCAAAGAATAATAGCAATTACTACGCCTATGTTATACATTTTAGAGATAGTTTTAAATTAATAATAATGATCCATTTATATTTGTGTGAAGATTGATGCTATTATTCGGTTTAATCAATACATTGACTCTACTTAGGTTTAAATATCGACAGTTTTTAATTTTACTGATAATTTATTATTGTAATTGACTTGAAAAAAATGTTTGTCTCATTTAAAATAATATTATGAACTCGTCAATCATAAAATAAACGTCGATCGTTATACAATTGTTTTATTTATATTTTCACATATTTGTTTAAAATTTCTTCTAATATTGTTATAAGTAATTATATTGTTATATCTATTTATTAATAAAAGCAAAAAGCGTTGGTAAAAAAGAAAAAAAAAGAGCAAAAAGTGTTAAGTAAGGACCTTCTTGATATATAACTTATTGGTAATTTAATGCATCCTAGTATTATAAATGCAAAAGTGAGTTTGTTTGTTTGTTACGCTCTCACGGCTAAACAACTAACACGATTCTGATGAAATTTGGTACAGATTAAGCTGAAACTACAAGAAAGGGCATAGTCAATTTTTTAATCCGCAACTACTTCTAAATCCGCGATAACCGACATTCACGCGGACGACTAAGGCGCGGGCGAAAGTTAAAACTACAATATTGACAAAAAATGTTACTCATATGAAGTTATAGTTGGTTTATTTCAATATGGCCATGGATATAACAGAAAGTACATAGAACACACATTGTATACACATTTTTGGATACTGGTTATCATGAAAATTAGGATACGTGCCGTAGTAAGCGAAGACATTATTCCGAAGTAATTTGATAAAATATTATTCTTTTTCTCCTTATATTCAATTTTTTTGTGTTCTAGGTGGGACTCATGATATTTTTTGGGTATTTTTTAATGTACGTTGTCCGTTATAACCTAAGTGTTCATATAGTAGATATGGCCCAAGTAATGAGGAGAGATGATTTTACGATAGACAACGACACCCTTGCTCTACAGCGTTGTGCCAAGCGAGCTGGGGTATGATCTTTGTCTTTTACTAACAAATTCTAATTAGGTGTAGAGATTTTTTAACTAGCTTGTAACGTCCCGCTGCTCGGCAAAGGCCTCTCTCGAGTCCTTCTAAGTATTCCTTTCATGCACACCTTTGGGGTGTGTGTCTGGAGTTCTGGACTCTAGGTCATTTCGCCTCTTTTTCTGGACCGGCTTTGGCGACGCCGACCATCTTCAGGCATCCATTGCGTGGAGACTTTTGTCCAGTGGTCGACGTGATCCGCCCAATCACATTTGAGCCTTGCAGCTATGTATTTACCCCACGTCTATAATATGAACTTAATATTAGATGAGTAGCAAACAGTACATTCTTTACTTCGTTCGTGGGTGACTGTCGGGTTCAATCACAGACTAGGAATTTCTCTTGTATCGTAGTGGGGTTTACAGACATATAAATTCACATACATACATAAACAGGCAGACTTCCTCCACCCCGCCCAGGGCGGGGGAAGTCATTTGATGATTTCCCATACAAAAAAAACAAACAAAGAATAACAGTGTCGACATGTTACACCTCACAATCTAAATGCAGTCGAAGTTGGATAAAAACTAGCCAGGCAGCCCATCTAATAGTTTTTTCACCAGATTTACGATCCCTAGCCAGACATCAACAAGTTGTACTCTTCTGCGCTTCTTTGTTATCATTATGAACTTTCAGATGGTGGATTTAATCAATTGGGATGACACTAAAGTAGGGAGATTGTTCTCCGCATATCACATAGGATATTGTGTTTGTTTCCCCATTTTCCATAGCGTCGGTGATAGGTAAGTTACAATTAACCAAGAGATTCAAAATTTATTTTAGTTAAGAATACATACATACCATCACGCCTGTATTCCCCGAAGGGTTAGGCAGAGGTGTATCAATGTACACCCACAGTTGGACGGTATTTTTAGGTCCTATGTAATAGGGTGCGAGCCTATTGCCATTAACCGGGCATAAATCCTAACTCTAGCTATCCTAGCTCTGTTTGAAAACAAAATAACTAAAAATACTGTCATTTTTGTATATTTATCTTCAGTAATATATTTTTTTTCAGGCTGGGTCCCACGTGGGTCGTTGGCATCGCGGGAATAATATCTGGAGTGCTGACCATACTCACGCCCGCCTCCGCTTATTATAACTTCTGGGCGCTGTTCTCAATGCGAATCATTAAGGGATTTTGTGCTGTCAGTACTCTTTGCAAGAATTATTGGCAGAAAATAACCAAAAATTTTAAGTAGATCAGAAATAAAAGTCGTTTAAAACTTCCGATTTTTAGAATTATTGACCAAAATATTCAAGAATGAAGGTAAACTGGAGATACAGTAAACTCCTAGCTATTACCTGAAAAGCAGTTCATTTAGTATTATTTCTTGTCTATTTAAATGATAAGCAAAAGTAACAGTGTCAGTCGACTTTTGTTGTTGACTGAACTCGATTGAAAAAACATAGGAAAACTAATTGTTTTGGTCCTGTAACACAAATGTAGTGAAAATTAAAATAGACACAATAGTAATAGTTACCAGTAGACATTGTAGTTTAGAGTGGCTTGGCTTGGCATACAGATAATTAATTGCAGTGCGGCTATTTTTAAATACAAGTATATTAGTATCCTGATGAAATAACTCTTGTAGCAGAAATCGTATATGTTACAATTCTAATGTCTCCTTAAATAGGGTGCTACGCAGCCAAGCATGGTCCAGGTGTTACGGTACTGGGTGCCGCCGATAGAGAGGAACCATTTCATGTGGGCGTATTGTGGTAAGCTCCTTTCTTCATAAAACACTACTAGCTTATAAAACAACAGCTTATCTTCTAGGTTTCATTTAGAAATCAAAGGTGGCTTAAGTTACTTTTAATGATATTAGCTATCTGCCAGTGAAAGTTTCGTCAAAATTAGTCCAGCCGTTTCAGAGATTAGCCGTAACAAACGGACAAAAACAAATTTAAATACACCACACCTACACCTACACCACACCTACAGACCTACAGATAGTTGTTTCGGGTCTGGCTGTTTGTGTATGTGAGTTTATATGTTTGTAAACGCACCCACGATACAGGAGATGTTCCTAGTATGGGGTAACGTTTTTAAAAAAAAAAAAAATTGTTTTTGGATAAGTAGGTACCGTGTACCGTAAGTATAGACATACATTTCAAGTTTCTATATATTTGTCTAGATGATCGTGGCGTAATGCTTCACCTTTGTTACCACGAAGTGTTTATGGTTCAATCTGAACTAAGTAGATAGGTACCAGACGTTTGATTAACGTGTTTTGCATAAAGTTACTTGACTACCTGAGGATTAACTTCTTGCAAAGACTGACTATTGAAAGTGAATATTCCGTTATAATCCATAAGCACGACAAGATAACCTACATTAATGTTAATTCTACATGGACATGTAACCTGAAACGATACCTAAGTCGGTATCTAATTTGTTATTGATTAAATATTTGGGTAAGCGGAAAAAAAAACACGAACTACAATATTTACCGGTGCGAGAGTATAAAAACTTTACCGGTGCGCATTGGGTTTGTTTTGAGTTGCACTACCAGTCGTCGGGGTCGCATTGGAAAACGGCATGACTAATAAGGATGTATACAAATGTATATCACTAGAGACTCTGCTCGCGACTTTGTCCGCGTTGCTCATTTTACCTGCGTTGAGTCTTTGGTTACTGCTCCGCTCTCGTGGGTCGTAGCATCATGTTATATAGCCTATGTTACTCAGGAATAATGTAGCTATCTATTGGTGAAACAATAGTTAAAATCGGTCCAGTAGTTTCGGGTCTATTCGGTACAAACAAACGAACAAAAATTATTTCCTCTTTATGATATCATACTGTAGTAGGTATATAGTATAGATGTATATTTGTCACCAGGTATAACCACGGGGACTTTCTCCACGTTTCTCATGTGTGCCGCAGTTCACTACTACTCGCGGTGGCCAGTAGGGTTCTACACCAGCGGTGGTATTCAAATTACTTGGGCCATTATTTGGATTTTTGTTGTCACCGATTACCCAAGGAGACATCCTTTTATATCTGCTGAGGAATTGTCGTATTTATTTAATAGTATAAGTAATATTTTTCCAATACAAGTGAGTATACATTAAAACTAAATTCATCAAGGATAGGCAGTTAGGCACTTGACATTAATACTAGTAAATACTTACCTGCTAGGAATTAAGTAGTATATGCATAAACTAGCATCTGCTCGTGACTTCGTCTGCGTAGTATTTTTCACCTACGTTCAGTTACATACACTTTTGGTTACTGTTACGTTCCCGTGTGTTGTGTAAATTTATACATATAGTCTATACTATTCCTCGTGAATCTGGCTACATAAAAAAAAACACAATCCGACTGGTAGTTCTAGAGATTAAACATATTAACAAAATATCTCTTCAGCCTTATAATATTTGTAAAGGATATACAGCTCTTACTTTACTTTATTCATAATGGGGTCTGAAAGACCTCACGTGTTTACGCATCCGCAAAACATTCCTTAACGAGGATGAGAAAGTGGTGATGTCATCAAGGCGCAAAGTTCCAGTTTGCCCTAACCTACTTATATCTACATTAACATGCATGATTAACTAAGAGTCTGATGTGTTTTAGATGACAAATGCTCATGCCCCATGGCGACTGATAATAAGATCTGTCCCATTTTGGGCACTCTGCATCCTCAACTTTGGATATTCATGGATGATTGTTTCCCTCTGCCTCTACGGGCCACTGTATTATTCTAAAGTCACCAAATACAGCATCTATAGCGTTAGTAAAAACTTTATGGTACTAATCGTCTTAGGATTTCTACAATTCAAGGAAAGAGTAACATGACTTCAAAAAAGAAGGAGGTGTGTTTTTTGTTTATCCAAGCTCCCGTTTAATAAAAATTCACTATTATATCACAACATCTCCAACTGACTTTCATTACAAGTGTACCTACAGTTAAAGGAAATAAAATTAACTTTAAAAAAAAAAGGACTTCCGTTTAATTTTTCAACTTTTTCAGGCATCAGCAATAACGGCGCTGCCATTTTTCTTGCGTTTAGTTTTCGGAACAATCCTTATACAAACTTATCATAAATACAAACACGACCCTCGAGTCAGACGGATTAAACATCTAAGAAAGTATTTCATTATCGTGTGTGAGTGTTTTATGGAATATTTTATACCGCTTGCAATGTCTGTGCGCGATAGAAGGTCCTTAAGCCGCTAAGGTGGTAAGTTCAGTAAACAAGGTTGCTTGTTGTTCCTGTGCTCACCCCTAATCCACAAGTTCGTTTTGCTACCTGTCCGAAAAAGAGGACGGCTTTCACCACCTAAATAGGGATTGACACCGAAAGTTAAATTACAACAACCTAATGATGACACCAGTTTGAAATTATTTCGCTCTGTCTTCTATCTCCTGGCAAGTCTCAAGGTGTTGTTCGATCTAGCTCCCACCGAACTCTTTGCCTTGAATCTGTTTTCCTTATTACTTTTTTTGTATACCTCTGTAGGTAATAAATACTCCAAGGCTCCACATTCAGTTCATGTAACCGGAGGGAGTTTAGCCTCTATCATACAGGACGTTGTGGTTCAGGGTTCGAGACCATACTGTTATAATGCTGTCCAAAGAACAAGAAATAAGCGCATTTTTATTATTATAACCGTACCATCCTTTCTTGACACATTTAACCTGATTTAGCTCACGTGATCCCAGGACTATTGGTGTGTATTTCGTGGCTGCTGCCTATAATTCCTGGACCCCTTTTGTTATCTTTAGCTGTTGCGTTAACCGCTGCTGGAATGGATCTGACGTTAGACCTTTGTTATGTAAGTTTTGCTCACATGCTTAATATAAAAAGGGTAAGTATTTACCAACTTGAGAAATTAGTAGAATAAGTGCTTAGATGAGTTGTGTTATACGACTTGTGGTTTTGGATGATGACGAACATTCTCGATTAAAAGTAACCCACTCAGTTCCACTACTCTATACATTAACTCACAAATATGTATTTGGTATAAAAGATAATTTCTTTAAAAAAAATATACTTCTGATTAAAAAGGGGCTCGCCCGCCCCTTTGTAATGAAAGAGGAGCCATTGTCTATCTATTCATATAGATACAGTGAAGAAACAGTGTCTTAATAGCATAGTTATTAGATACCTAATCCAAACAATCAATTGTTTTCCAGGAACTAACACCTACATTTGTGAATTCTATCAATACAGTCATTAAGATTATTGGAAACACCTCGGGTATAATAGTATCACTTTGCGTAGGACATGTTACATACAAATATAAGGTAGGTACACTTGATTGGTAGAATTAAAGTTGGGGTTTGCGCCATGAGAGCAAAAAATACTGTTGTGTTTGTGTTGATGCTGTCCCAACTCCCCATTTGTCTGCTGTCCTGCTTTCCAAGTTGCTTGGCTTTTTGTCGTGCCTCGTGATCATTACTAAGACCGAAGAGAATTTAATGGAAACAACACCTGTTTTCAGTGCCTTTGCGTGTTACTGTAAAAATCGGTTCAAAGACAGCTGATTGTTAACCTTAGCCAGACTCACTGATATTGACTCCTATTTAGCGGATACAATCTGGTAGCCCTATGATGACGGCAAGAAGTCTATTGCTTTCGGGTTTGACCTGTCCTACTTACTACAGGACGTGCGCACGTGTTACTATCGACCTAGTATGCGTTTGAGATTTAAACACATTTACAACCATTATTTAAATACAATGCCCTGTATGTGCAATTCTTATGTAATGTGGGTTTGCTACTATGAGGTTTATGTGACATGTAATTTATACAATGAAAACGTGCGATGTGGGTAGCTCATCTTTGTCGTGGGGTTTTCTTAATGGCAGGCATTGTAATGAGAACATTAGAGTAGGTACCTAAGTAAAAAATATCCTTGTCTTCTTTTGCCATCACCATCCACTGCAAATGTAGAAGTCAGGGCATAAAATTAAGGCAATCGTTTATTGTCAATTCCATTGATCTATCTTTTTTAGAATTTGCCGATTGTATGGAAACATATATGGTGCTTTCATGCTTCAATATTATTAGTGAGCGGACTTGTATTTTTGATTTGGGGAGAGACAGAAGTACAACCATGGAACCAGACGCAGAGAGATAGACTGTGAGTTAGTTCATTGCAGTTTACTCATAAGTCTATAACTAGTTATTTTGTTGTTATTAACATCATTGTGAATACTTTTTATTATGTTCCAATGGCAGACACTGTTATAATATGGCGGTGAACCATCTTCCACCACCATGCTTAGCATCTTACCGTCATCTTCTCATCTAATTATTCGGGTGGGACGGACGATGTGGTTTAACATAAGTTGTTGTGTACTTTCCAGCCCCCGGCGTAAGTTTATGATGCATCCTTTGCAATCTATAATGTCGAATATATCTGAAGAAGACACCAGTGTCAGGTCGTCAATGGCAAAAATGCCGTCAAGTTCAAAAACATAACTTCAGGCACGAACTACCTGCATATATAAATAGTATTGTTCTATTTTTTTTTTATTTAAGGAGGACAATGATCATGAAATATATTGCTACAAAAATAAATAAATGTTTTATTAAAGACACTGTGATTTGAGCAGTTCATATTTACTTTGATATCTTTATCTATATGAATTTTAAAGAAAAACTCAGAACTGATAACTAAAATAATGTTAAGATCGTTTTGTGCATCATAAGTAGGTATATATAAATAAACAGCTATTAATTTTACAAATTGAAAAACATTTCTTTTGGGTTACTACGGGTAAAAAGACTAGGTTCTGTGTTTAAAACTGTCTAAAAAGAGTACCGAGGCTATTGTCATTGTCACACTCACATTATCCGTCACTTGAACTGTCAGATGATGCTCATTGTTGTCAGTAGTGTCATACTCATGTCACCTTTTCTTTTCTTCTTGGTTTGAGTTGGTTGGATTTTGTTTGGTCCAGGATTTTATTCTGTTAGCACGATTTCTTCGCGAAATAAGTTTAGGAAATAACTGACAACGGCGTCGTCTCAAAATGCTACGTAGCATTGTAGAGTATTATGCTGAACATGAAAGTTACAGATGTGGCTATTGTAAGCGCCCTGATACTAACTACAGCCATGGTAAGGTGATAAACATTTTTTGCGAATGATATATAAGTTGGTACTATAATTTTTAGTCGTTATATTGATACAGGTATGTGGGCTCATTCTATGACTGTGAGTGATTATCAAGATTTAATTGATAGAGGATGGCGGCGGTCTGGCAAATATTGCTATAAACCAACCATGGATGTTACTTGTTGCCCCATGTACACTATACGGTTTGTATACTTGATGTAGAATTACTGCATTCATGCTTTCCTTGAACAATGTAATAATATTGATCCTGATTTTTAGCTTTGATTATCAAATATGTAGATGCACAGTAAACTAATTCACCCTGTAATCTTTGGTAAAGTGCAGGCTGCTTGGTGTTGGCTAGAACCAATAAGCTATGTATTGGAGTACACAATAATTTGTTAATATTTCATACTTAGATGCAGGGCCTTAGAGTTCAAACCAACAAAGTCTCAAAAGAAAGTATTGAAGAGGGTCAATAAGTTGTTAATTGGTCAAGATAAGCCACAGCAATCTGGAGATCGAGAGCGGAAAATGTCAACCGGCAGTAGTGGTAGTGAGGTACTGGCTGAAGGGTTTGAAGAGGGTGGGGAGCAGTTCATAGAATCAATGAGGGAACACCAGGATATAGATTTGGACATGGTCAAAAATAGTGAACTTTTAGAGTGCACTGCCAGAGAAAATGTTGGAGGTATAACTTCATATTTATAATCCAAATAATTTTTTTTCTTAAACATACCATCAAGCCTGTATTCCCCCAAAGGGTACCATTATAACCCGCAGTTCGCGAGTATATCTAAGTCCCATGTAGTAGGGGGCGAGCTTATTGCCATTAACCGGGCACAAGTCCTAATTCCGAGCTGCTACAGAGAATTTTAAAGAAAAACTCAATAACACTTTGTTCGGACTGGAAATCCAACCTAAGACCTCTAGAGGTGTTGGGTTCGATTCCCAGTGCCGGGCCTAGGACAATGTGCAGGGCCTAGTGGTAAAATAGATGGAGTGGCAAACAGAAATTAATAGTGGCTAGGTAGGTAGTGACCTAGATATATAAACCTACCAAATAAATAAATGAATTAGATAGTTTAGTAGTAGTAACTGCTTCTTTAGCCTAGTGGTCCGAACCGCGACGGCTACGCTAGCGAGACAGGCATTTACATTTTTTTGCTTAATGGCTAGTATTTCATATTCGTTATTTCAAAGTACAGTTATGTTTTGAACAGGAAAATATCTTTATTAAAGTTTGTGTAAGTATCTACCTGATTTGTTTTGTGACTTCATGCGTTACTGTAATAGAATTACTTACCTGCATGGCGAAATTTTATTAAACATTGTGAAAAATTGTTCTGATAACAACAGTGGCCAATGAGTCAGACAGGTAGCAAAAAAATTAAAACAAAAAAAGAAAATATTGTCACACATATTACAAGAAAGAATGGTATTATAATTATGTTTTTTTTTTATTTTCAGATTGTATGGTTCAAGATAATACTATTACAGCAAAGCAGTCTGGTTCTATTGCCCCTCCGGAGAAAATAGTGAAGAAAGGTTTGTTTATTTTCTTATGTACCTAAATAATAAGCTCAAAATTCAAGTGAATGAACCAATCCATGTCGAATGTCTAATGTTTTCTATTTTGCAATGTAACTGTAATGATTTTAGATATTAACCACTGATTATTTTACATCCATTCTAAGCATAAGTTTAGGACAACAAAACAACAAAAAAGTTCTTAAATATTGTTCAAGTTTTCTTAGAAAGTGATGGATGTTTTCAAATTTAATTGAATTTAAATCATATCAATTAAACAGTTAATTCATTAGAATAAATTTAATTCTGAAACATTCATTGGTTTCTAAAGATACTTCAACTAAATCTAACAATACTGGTTACTTGTCTTTTTTGTTGACTGTATATTAGACTATTATTGCTAGGTAGTGATGTAACACTTTTGGCATATTGAATTAGTTTGATGCAATATATTTATTTATTCAGCAATTGTAGGTTGATTTTGTTTCGGCAGAACTAAGGCAATTAGAATAGAATAAATATAATTTACCAAAACTTACTAAACTAATGCATTCACCTATGGGGTACAGACCTGGTCCTTGACTAATTCTCAGAAGTCCAAAATCAAAGTTTGCCAACAAGCAATGGAGCGCAGTATACTACGTGTTAAATTAACGGATCGAGTTCGAAACACTATACTGCGCTCCAAAACAGGGATAGTTGACGTGGCTCAAAAGCTTGCCCAACTTTAATGGGACTGGGAGGGACGTATCTGCCTCATGCCAGACCAACTGTGGGCCAAAGTAGGATAAAGTTAGTGCCCTGAGACAGTGAGTCGAGGTCGCGAGAGACTATGAAGGAGATGGCGGGAGGAACTGAAGAGTTTCCTTCAAAACTGGAGGGATAAGGCACTGAAACATAAAGGATAGAAGGAGTGGAGAAGGCCTTTGTCCAGGAGTGGGACAGAATAGGCTAAAAACAACAAAAATATTACAGACTCGGGTCCAGACCCTAACAAGGTGCCATGTAAAAAAGCTAAACATTTGAGGCGAGAGAGGAAGTTACAGAAACTAAAAGAGAAGGGCATTGACACAATACTGATACACACACATAAAAACAAGGAGAAACAACTAGAGGATTTTATAAATGAGTTGCCCGATGATGTCAAACACAAACTTGAGGTACTCAGTCAATGTTATTTTACTTTTTTGTTTCCATTGTGAGTTTTTTGTAGTTACCATTTGAGTACTTGTATTACTATTGCTAATGTAAGTCATTAGACGTGTTTCCCCAATTGATAACAATCTTAGTACCTATGGAAGTCTTGTATTTGAACAGACTTCAAAGAGGAAAGGAAGGAGGTTATCAATTTGTCTGTATGTTATTTTTTTGTATGTGTGTTACGCGATAGCTCTGCCAATTATGAACCGATTTTGATATTTTTTTGTTTATAGGTCATACTTCAAAGGTAGTTTGGTAAAAAAAGAAAAGAATATGTCATCCAAGTAAACGAAATTGCGTATTCTGATTTATTGTGACTTTTCAGTGGTGTCTTGTTAATTTAATGTCTTTTCTCTTATGTCAGAAAATTGATACTAAAAAGCGAAAAATAAAAACTTTTTACAAAAAACACAACCTTCAAAAAGTAAAAAGTGAAAAATAACTTTAGCTTTGGAAGTCAACGAGCTCAGGGGAGAAGTCATTTGATGATTTCCCATCCGGAACAAAAAAAACCTTAGGAAGTCGGTAGCAATACAAAACAACAAACAGAACCAAAGCCGCCGCTTAAGTTTTTTATACCTTACATTATTGTTGTTATTGTAGTTTTTCGTAATAAATCGAAATCATTTTGTTTCTGTTTCATGTATTTTTAGGTGAAACTCGTTAGGACAGCGCCGCCGAGCCCTGAATGGGAAGCGACAGCTAAGGAGACTCATGAAGTGTATCTCAAGTATCAAATAACAATACACAATGATCAGCCAGACAAATGCACGGAACCCAAGTTTAGGGATTTTTTAGTACAGAGTCCATTGTTGGTAAGTTATAAATCCCTTAGCTATATAAGCCAAAATCTGATGGAAAGGTACTTTGGTAATAATTTGAAAGATTAGAAGCGATTACACATCCGAGATATCTTTTGGCCATAACTCATATGGTTCCGTAGTTCCATATGTTCGAGGCAGGTGGCGTTGCTATGCATTAACCAAGTAATAAAATAGGTATTTACTTACGTGGACGAAATAACAATAAGATAATGTTTTCAAAGGTTTAACATCACGATGTTTATAATCCAATTTCATTGGCTTGCGAGAAGAATAGAGATGTAAATGACATTTGTGGCAAATGTCAGGAACGCGATAATCATTATACAGTTGATTTGAATAAATGTGAATAAAAATATTGACCTCGAAATTCTTGACGTAATGTCGCATACAAAATCGTTATTTTTTATGATAAGAAAAAAATACGTAACATGAAAGTATCGACGTCGCGTCGGCTGGCCGAGGTTACAATTTGGTGTGAATTTTAGTACATAAAATAAGTTTTTAATGTTTTTTAGGAAGAGTATAGAGACAATGGTCCTCGCAGCGGCTACGGATCGTTCCACCAACAGTACTGGCTGGACGGCAAGATTATAGCGGTCGGCGTGATCGACATTCTGCCCAAGTGTGTCTCTTCTGTTTACTTCTTCTATGACCCGCAGTATATGCACCTGACGCTAGGCACTTATGGAGCTTTGAGGTGAGAGACTGTTTTTACATCTTTACTACACATAGAATTTATCAATTTCAGAAAATTTTATGAACATTCTTATATTTTATCTACATCCGTTTTAATTTGTTTGTTATATTTTAGGGAGATCCAGTTCACAAGACACCTGCATTCTTTATGCCCACAAATCGAGTATTACTACATGGGGTATTACATTCACTCTTGCTGCAAAATGAGGTATAAGGGAAACTTCTTTCCTTCTGATCTGTTGTGTCCAGAGACCTACAAATGGATCCCGTTGTTGGAATGTATTCCCAAATTAGAGGCATCGCCATATTCGAGGTTAAATCCTGATCTCGACAGTGTAGATGAGAATTACCCAAAGGAAAGCGATCTTAACTACATTCCGATATGGGTGAACGGAGCTGTATTGCTGTACAAAGCGTATAAGAGGCAGTCGGCCGGAAAAAAAAACGGTCACAAAGCAAGCGAACTCTTGGAGTATGCACATCTGGTCGGCACTAAATCAGCCAAGAGTTTAATTTTAATCCGGTAAATATAAACTTAAATGTTTTACGTTAAACGGTACCTTATATTAATGTTGTGTTATTTCAATTTATTGTTACATTTACAGTCTTTTAAACCTTATTATTAAGGATCGAAGTCCTTCCTGCTTTAAGTGCATTTTTAACGTGAATATGACCTAAAGCTTGGGATTGTACACACAGTCACTTTTGCTTCACTTAAACAAACTTAATTACTGTGTAATGCTTTTGGTTTTTAATATCTAGATGTGGAACTTATATACATACAGATACGTAGTTAATGTACAAATTAACGAAGCGTGGATCGTAGCATCTTAATTGTAAACATGTCGCTCTTTTGTTATAAACATGGGAACGGCGAATAGTTGGTAATAGACCTTGTAAAGGGAAGGGCTGTCACACTACCGGCTCGCGTCAAAGATCATGTGAGGTGCATGTCGACTGTCCACTTACGTAAATAGATATTATATTTATTGAATCTTTATTAAAGATAGGCAGTTTTGCATCGGCAACCGGATTTGTGGACTTAGTAAGTTGTATAAGCTTATAGATTTGACTTTACCAGCTTATAAAAAAGGTATAGGTTTAGGTGTCTGACCTTTATAGTTGTGAATTTTGTACTAATGCTTCTACTTGTGTAATATTGTACTAGTTAAAATAATGTTAAAAATATCACCGTAAAAGTTCCTGTTTGAAAATACACACGTATAAATTAATTGTATGTAATTTAAATAAATTGCTATTTTGGAGTACACACGTTATCTAATCTATTCTTCAATGGCCATAAAACACCCTTACTCACCTCACTTTTACTGTCTGTAAAAAAAAACTTAAGTTATGTAAAAAAAACAAAGTTAATTAGGTAAGTATTTACATTTTTATTAATTAGCACATTTTTTAGTCCAATGTAAAGATATTGAACTAAAAATAAGTTGTACAAATTGTAAAATTAAGTTTTCTTTCCAGAAAAGGTTCTGAAAAAAAAACCTAAATTTATAGTTAGCCGGATTTCTCATTCATCCTTTTGCCTTTTTAAATAGCAGTTCGTTTTTACGTAAATATTGTTTTGTTTATAGCCCACCTGATCAACACAACACAAACATATTATGTATTATTACTTTGATCGCAGGTACTTAAATGGCATTGTTAATTACTTAAATAATACTTAACTAGTCATGTTAACATCCTTTTAGTTGTGTTTCTTTGAGGTTACTTGCAATATATTACAATTATATTTTATTTATGTGTTTTATTTTAGTCAATTACTTACCGTATGATTGTTTTGGCAACGAAATATTATTTTCCTGAAACGACTTGTCAACTCGGACGAACTAGGATTTTGGATTGCTTAAGTAAGTATATATGATTAGTATAAAGACCCACTGAATATCAAAGGTGACCCTGTTGAGTTCATTACTTGAACAATATTTGTTGGACTTTTTTGCCAACCGTACAAATCCCTAAGTACAATGGTTTTGAGGTTAGTACTAACTTAAAAAAAATATTACTTAAAATTGGACATCATTTTGCACGACGTGTAATAATGTGATTCTGTGGGTTGTTTATTTTTATTTTTAATCCTGACAGAATTAATTTATACCGGGATCTTGTCCCGTATCCAGGGCCAAAACAGGTCTTGCAATGCATGTCGGTAAGTGTTCACCGTTCGTGAGAAAACGAACAAAAAGTACAAAGTACTTGGGAGCAATGGCTTTTTATTTAGATAGATGTTGCCTCCGCTTCCTTCGGTAATCGTATTTATTTATTTATGGGACAGAAAACAAAATACAGTCGTTAAGTAACAGTATTCGGAGAGAGATATTTGAGGAAGGTTCTTTGAGTTTGCTTGGCTATAAATCATCGTCCGCTTTGTTTGTTTGTTTATAATATATAAAAATAAGTATGCTAAACATTACCTAGAGCTTGACGAGTTCTCCAAGACAACAATATCGATTTCATACCTACTAGGAAAACATACATACATACCATTATGCCTATATTTCCCAAAGGGTTAGGCAGAGGTTTACCAATGTACAGCCACAGTTCGGCGGTATGTTTAAGTCACATTTGCCATTAACTGGGCATAAATCCTAACTCCGAGCTGTTACTGAGAATTTCAAAGAAAAACCCAATAACACTGCTGGTCCTGGGAATCGAACTCAAGATCTCTAGTGTAGCAGACGTGCTAAGGACCACTAGGCTATCGAGGCAGTTACTACTGCTGAACTAACTAATTCATTTATTTATTAGGTACGTTTATATACCTAAATCACCACCTACCTACCATTAATTACTGTTTGCCTAGGTACCTTAATTTTGTCCAAAAACATGCATTTTATTGAATTTGTGTAACTTAGTTGTCATATTTATTTATTGTAATTGGTTTATGCGTTGTAAATTATCAAATATCTACATATATAAATAAAAATGATTTTTTAATTAAGTAGGTACCTGTATTTTTATTTGATAGTTAGGTACCTATAGAGTAGTTGACTAGGGACGTCACGCCTACGTTACGTACCAAGCCACGGGCATCTATTATCTAAAAGTTTAAATCAAATCATTAATTAGATGATTCTATAAAATAGAAACAATTAATTGATTGGTGAACGATTGCAAGGCGATCTTGGCAGGTTACTTTCACTTCGCTATTTTCTAGTAGGTAGGTACCTACCTATCATTTGTCAAATAAGGTCTAGTGTAAACTCAAGGTGAGGCAATGCTCAATAAAAAGTCACGAGATACCGAGGTGGTCAATCTCCGTGACTTTTTACAAACTACACCAGCAGGATTTTATTTGTTTTATTTAGTAGAATAGTTTCTGAGAGCGACTTCGCTCGCGTGATTTTTTTCACCCGATTTAAGTTATGTCTTTTGTTACTGCTCCTCTCCCGTGTGTCGTAGCGTGATGTTATATAGCCTATAGCTTTCCTCAATAAATGGACTATCCAACACAAAAATAATTTTCCAATTCGAACAAGCAGTTCCTGAGATTAGCACGTTCATCCAAACAAACAAACTCTTCAGCTTTATAATATTGGTATAGATAGGTAGGTACTTACTCTGTTGTGTTGCTGTGTAGCCAACAACTGGTTTGCGTTTTATAAGCACCTATCTACTGTCTAATTAATCGTGGTTTCGTTTTTCTATTTCTATGTAATCTTGCAGGTGAACTTGTTGTGTGGTTTGCTTAATTCTAGGTTATCAATGCAATATTCCTTTTTTTTGCATTGAAATTTAGTTAATCCTTTTTTTTTTGTTTTATAGTAACTTGGCCCCCCGTTTATCGCGGTATTAGTGATATTTTTTATATCTTCCAAGGTGCAGGTGTAGGGACACCTTGGGCACTGCAGCAAATGGGCCATCGTCGTGCTGCTGGATATACCTCCCACATGCACAATATAGGTATTATTAGTTTCATAGGATATTAAAAAGTATAAGATATTCAATTGTTCTAGGAATCAATAACCTATATCGTGTAAGACCACAACATCTCTTTAGTTTATAATATGACTAGCTTCTGCTCTCGACTTCGTCCGCGTAGTTTTTTCATCCTCATTAGGTTACGTCTTTGGTTACTGCTTCGCAACTATTGGTCGTAGCGTGATGTTATATAGCCTAAAGCCTTCCTCGATAAATGAACTATCCAACACGAAAGATTTTTTCATTTCAAACTAGTAGTTCCTGAGATTAGCGCGTTCACACAAACAAACAAACTCTTCAGCTTTATGTTATTAGTACAGATGTAAGAACAGTAACAGCACATGCAATAAGCAACCTTTATGGACAAGGTCTTTTTTAATATGCATTTTAATATGAATCCTATGCAATCAGGGTTAATGTACGAGGAACGCGCACGACTAGGTAGGCTAGTGTGTAGGTAGACTACAAGCTTATCTATTAAGCGCAGTCGGCTGTTCGTGGAAGCTCTGTCTGACGACCTGCATACTACCCCAGATGTGATAAGTACCTACCAATCTATTTTTTTAAGAATTAAATCCTGTCTACGCGTCCGTTAGTGGCACTGTGGTGACTATTATGGCTGTTGAACTTATTAAAACAGGGTGTTTAAATCCTTTGCCTACCACTTTCGTTCTCTTGTGTAGAGCAAGGATTATCTGTTATCTAAGACAGTTTAACTTATAAACATTACGTTTTTTGGAAAATACTGGCGGGACTTTTTGGTAGTCGCCATTGATTCAACTTTTCTTTTGTATATTTATAGGTAGGTACTGAAACGAGGCTTTTTTTTTTTGGTGGGTGGGAAATCGTCAAATAACTTCTCCCGCCCTGGGCGGGGCGGGAGGGAGTGTCAGGCTTTTACTGACTAAAACCGACGCATGTTCCTTCTTGTGCCCTTTGCGTTCCGGGGGCGCGGTATCTCTTACGAACAACCCGCAGCCCCGGCAAAACGAGGCTTAACATGAGGTTACGTTGAAGGTCAAGCAATGATTCGACACTTATAAAAAAATAATACTTGACGCATCTCCGCCTGAGCGGATACCCGTGAGCACTTCAACACAGTCTATTAATTTACCAGGTCATGTCTCCAAAAGTTGATAGCATACCTACCTACCTAGATACGACTGTATTAGCAGTCAAGTATGCGGCATAGGTTTTAAGTTACCACGTCGATGCTAATGCCCATTGACGATCTCATGTTTTGAAGTGGCATGCGAGGTGAGGCCTTCGCTGAATGCAGTGTGCGGATCTAAAAGCAGGCGCCGATCAACCATCGCCGTGAAGGAAGGCAGTCGCAGAAAGACAAGCGTGCGCGCAGGTCGCTAGTACAATTCGCAACCTCCGCCGACGCGCGTGCGTGCTTATATCAGTGTGGCTGTTCTGTGTTCACTCCATGTTACGTGCATAATACATCAAAATGAAATTCCATATTAAAATTTTCGGTAAGTTATAATGTATTGAAAAAATAACAGATTTATAAATTAAAAAAAAAAAACGCTGTAGCGAAGGTAACTGTGGAACAATAGTAGGAATTATTATAGACGCACTATAATTAAATCCATCTTCAATACAAATGACAAGATAATTCATGAGTCCATGACATCAGATTTTGGTCGGTAATTCCCGTAAAGTACTTAGGTTCTAAGGTAGCAAAGTTTGGTAATTGCTATAAATTGTTGTTTTTACTATTTAGTAAATTCAAGCGAGAGGTGTCGTTAAAAGTTGTATTAACGTTAGTGACCGTCAGATACCTACTCATAAACTTTTTGCTCGTTTTGTGTACTTATTATAAGGTCGGCGTTTCCCTCAAACATTTAAAATTAAGTGCTACTAAATGTTCATAGTGCGCAGACTATTAGACAGGCACTTAATTTCAATACAAACGAACTATAATAATTAAAGGAAATTCCTTAATAAACCTTGTTAGTCAAGAAATACAACTTAGAGATAATCTAGGTGTCGTGTATCATGATTTCAACTTAGGGACATGTTAGATTATCTATTTATCTCTATTTATATTTGTTTTTTATTAAAATCTTAGATTTGAATAGTAATGAAACGTTAAAGCAGCTCGATGCAGAATCCGTATTGTGTTTATTTTTTCAGGGAAAAAAAATTGTACTGCGCCTGAAATCGGAATCGGTATCTCGCGTTAAAATTTATAATGTCGCAACAAATAATTGTGATTGTAATGTCATATATTATGGAGGTTCTTCAATGTAGCTGTTGTATTCAACAGATGTTTCGGCACAGGCTATGACCAAACATAATAACTTTATTATGTTCCAGTAGTACCAATATAAACCCTTGTCCCTTTTCGTACATACCTCCATAATGAATACTAGTTGCCGATACCAGGACACAGCTGAAATAATATGCCGAATATAAACGTTAACTTATACATATTTATTAAAAAATGACGTTTTTTATGTATTCATTTCCATTATCAAGAGTCGTGCCAAATAAAGTGTTTGTTTTAATGATTATTTTATCTAAACATGTTCTTAGCACACTGAGTTATTTAGAAGGTAGGTTGGTATTTTAGTAATACAGGTGTAGTTCTATATATAACTCGTAATTTGTTTCTTTTGTTGTATTTATAGAAATAGAAATGTAGCGTGGATAATTGAATAATAGCGTAACTTGCTTTGTACTGTAGTGGTCATATTTGAGTGGCAGCCGCGCTTCGGAAAAAAACATTGTTGATATGATTATGGTGAATGAAAATTAATTTCAGAGAAATTGGCGTGGTGTGGAACACTCGAAGAAAATTATTATGGAATGCGCGAGCGTAGACAAGTTTTAGTACCTATCTTAGGATTTAAGAAAATTGAGCAACAATAATGTGCATACAATATTTATGTGAAAATCAAGTAAATCTTTTGGAAGTAATATGATTGTAATATTTTGAATATTTCGGAAAGGGTTTTAACCCCCAAAATCTCTGGTTACGCCCATCATAAAATGGTCGAACACACCAACTAGTCTAAGAGATAACAGTCAATTAAGTACTAAAGTACCTAACAACTGATATTTTAATGTTGCTGATATAATGAATCTTAAAAATATCTTTCATAACGGTCTTTTAAGTTTGCTGTAGATGTAGGTGATCTTGACAAAATAATTAATGGTAACCTTTACAGCGTCCGGGAAATCTAGCCGTAAACCCGTTGCCGGTAACATGTTAAAAAATCCACTATCACCACAGACTAACTAAATGGACGATGTGTTCTGTGAATTCAATGGATACCACTAGAAAGGGGTTTTTACAAGCTTAGTTATTCCTTTTTTTATTCCAGATGGGTAAGCTCTGACTCTAGTCTAGGTCAGAGGTGACAGAGACAACGTCGACGGAGTGAGCTTACCCAGAAGAAGCCTGTTCATTTTGAAGATATTGGGGTTGAATGCGTTGGAAATAACTAATTCTTATTCATCCAAATTTATAGCAGACGCAATCGTTGCTTGCATTACTGAAAAATAACGCAGTTAAGTAACTCAGTTACCCATGTAGGTATATCATTTTACAGTTACACTTTTCAGCAAAGTTAAACATGTAATATTAGCTTAGCTGTACCAATGCAAGCAGGTACCGTCTTTAAAGTTAATTAATGTTTAATATTTATTCCTTCCTTAAGACTATGTTGAAGTCAGTCATGTTCAATCAACGTTAACAACTTAACAGGCAATTAGATGATGATGTGTGAACTTGTAAAGTAAGCTGCAGTGTGCTATTATAAATTATTTGTTTAAACAAACATGTTTTGTATCTACGTAGCAATAATGTTTATATTTGCTTCGTTATTATGAGAAATTGGGGCTGCCTTATGTCCGGGGTTTCCCCGATTTTCTTAGTTCTAGTGTCTAGAGGACGTCTAGGGGTCGTCCGGAAGAGTTTTCTAAAAGTGTACCGCTACTTTTGCGGCCGGCGAATCCCCATTAGATATACAATTAATGAAAATAATGAAAATGTTACCGAGGTTCTGACAAAAAAAAACTCCAATTCACCAATAGTCCGAATTTTTTTAAATTGTTGTCCAGCGTGCGGTGTTGGCAATTTCGGTGATGGCAGCCCTATGCGAAATCCACAGACCTCTTGTCGGAAAGAGAGAGCTAAATCCCCAATCAAAACGAGTTATAAGTTTTCAATGAAACTAAAATTAAGGCTCTAAAGCGAATGGAATGAATACATGATTAATGTGTGTGAGGCTTCACAAACAACGATATAATAACTTGGTTCGCAGAAAACTAATGTTTTTTGTAGAATACAACATTATGCATGGGTTGTGTGTTGTGTTCATTGACGATGGTGACGCCCTTGGCAGGATCTGTTTAATGTGCTTGGTTCCGTCGCTCTACAGTTCAGTGATTTTACCATTACATAGTTCCGATCACAACATCGTTATTTGAGTAAAAAATGGCAACATCACCGGTTATTCAACAGGTTTGAATTAATAAAACCGGTTTTTTTTCTCGAAATCACGAATTATAGATAGGTACTCGCCTAAGGTCGATATCATATACCTAACTAATATTTTGACAGTCGAATGCGATTATGTTATTTACATCACCACGATCTGCAGTACTATTCCGTAAAAAAATCGCTCGGTGAGTTTAGGTGACCTGAGATTGAGGTGGTCATTAAGGTATGACAGCTCACCTCACGCTAACTTCACTTGCATTCTTCGACTGAGATTTTTACAGAATACTACCATTGTTGAGACGGCAATAACATCCGCAATAATATTATTTAAGTCTTATGTAAATTCATAAATGCGGAAAGTACACACCTACCTACTTACTCATTAGGAAAGTAAAGTCATCATCAACATCTTAAGTAGGTAACTACTTATCTATCTTAATTTAAAGATTAATAATAAAATAATAACCTCATGAAATTGAGGTTTTTATAATATTTATTTATTTAAGAATAATCTACTCATGAATCAAGAAAAAAGAAATCCTCATCTGTAACGCACTGTACTCTGTTTATTAGATTGGTATGGGTTAGCACATCTACAAATATTTTCAAGAATATATGCACTATAGGAAATGTTATTATTCTTTGGCATATAGAAATGCAGGCGACTGTAAACTATCTAATAATAATATTTATTCAGACAAATAATTATACGAGAACGTTGCGGATTAAAAGAGGATGTAGTGACAAAGGTTGAAAAGAGTATGCTTAGATGGTTCGGTCATGTTGAGAGGATGAGTAAAAGGCGACTAACAAAGGGGATTTATATGGCAGATTTGAGTGGCAACGTCGGGAGAGGACGCCCTAGAGAGACCTACCCTGACCTTATTGGTGAGGTTCTTCGGAAAGGTCGGGTGCGCAGGACTAGTAACCGGCGTGCTTGTATGACCCAGATGTATGAACGTGGATGAGGCGAATGAATTATGTAAGGATCGTAGCACACCTGTTACGATCTCTCGTTTCTGCCTACCTCCATGGGAAATGGCGACAATGGAGAAATAGCGTGAGCTTATGTTTGTATGTATGTAATAATCAATTAAAATTAATTAAAAATGCGTTTGTACTAATGTAATCAAGCTGAAAAGTATTTGTGTTTGTTTGTTTAAACGTCCTGATAACTAGAACTACCAGTCGGAAAAATCATTTTGTACATATGACAGCCGATTCACGAGGAATTGTATAGGCAACATATGTATAATATATACCATCATCAGAGACGACAAAAATAATACCAGTCTATTATTGTACAATTGCTGGAAAAAACCTTTTCTTATACAGAGAAGGCACAAGCATTGATCACTAATTCACTACTCTTGCTCAAGGCATATTAATTTCAGACTTATATTATCTATAGGTTCAGGTTTCCTTTTAATGGTTTCCTTCACCGATGTCAGGGATGTCGAAGATAAACTCAGAAAATACATATGAATTGAAAAGTTAGATTAGTCTTGCCCGGTTTTTAATCCACCACCTCATTCATGTATGAGAAGCAGGAGCCATAACCGCTTGGCGATCACGACATTAAATAAATATTCCATGTAAATACTTACTCCATATAATATAACTATTCTCACAGTATTTTCAATTTAACCGTGATTACTGGGAAATATACCAGCTATAATATATTAGTTACCTTTCACGCCTAAACCAGTGAACCGATCATCTTCAAATTTTGCATATACGTTGTCAGGTGTACAGAAACGGACTTAGGGTACCTTTCAACCTGAAAAAAAGTACTGTTCGTGACGAAAACAACAATAACTTACCTATGATAATAGATGGCGCCACGTGTCTTTCAAATCATGATTTAATTTTAAATAAACCGACATTTATGCGGACGAAGTCACAGGCAAAAGCTAGTCTAAAATAAAAGTTCATTAAAAACCACTCCTGAAGCGGAAGAATGAGCACTTAGTTTTTATGTTGTCGCGGTACTGGCAGGAAACAGTAAGGTTGCGTTCTTGTGCTAATTGTATCGTAAATTCATAATTTTAATATTTTACTCGTCTGTCAAACTGAATGGAGATAATACTGTCATGTCATAAGTAATAGTCTAATGTCGAGATGGACTAGTGGTTAAGGCAACCGCCTCTAATGAATGAAGTTGCGGGTTCGATACCGGGCAAGTATCAATGTAACTTTTTCAATTCATAAATACCTTCTAAGTTTATCTTAGATATTTTTGACATCGTGAGGAAACCTGAACTTATAATGAATATAAGTTTGAAATCGCCACAGCCAAGCAAGCGTTTATGCAAGCGTGGTGATCAATGCTCGTGCCTTCTTTGTATGTGAAGAGGCCTTTGCCCTGCAGTGGGACAATAATAGGCTGGTATTATTTACTGTCATAAGTAGTTAAGTTGCATACGTAAATGGCTGAAATATTGAAAAATAACCTTACATTTAATTACCTTTATGTTATAAGGTTATCACGCACTTTATTTACCTATAAAAAGGTAAGGTATAGCGGGGACAGTCTATTAATGTGAAGCCGGCCTTATCTGGAGGTTAGCAGAATAAATAGGAAATCGTTATGATCACCTACTGCGAGTAGGTAAAGCATTTTACAAGAACTGCGCATCCGAATCTTATTTAGAAAAGTGTCTCTAAGTTGATATTGGTCTCAGGATTCTATTATTCTTACAGTCTGCTATTTCGTTTCGCTATATGCATTATGAGATGTTGTGACATCACAAATCTTTTGTGCAATAATAATTTATTACCTTATTTTTATTTGTTGCTCTGAAAGGTCGAAGCTGTTTGTATGTCATTTCAAACTATTATTTTCAATAGAAATATAGCGAATGGCAACATTAAATATAATTAAATGCATATTTTACTCCATGGCTTCGCGCTTCGCGTGATGTAAGGATGTAAATACATTCTCCGGTAATTCTCCGAAGATGAAATTTTGCATCTCGATGTGGACCGAACGGCGACGTGCGAAGTGAATCATAAACCTTTTTAAATTTAAGTAGGCTGTACCGTTAGAGTATGTGTATATACCTGTAACAAGTCGCAGCGAGTGTTTAATCAATTTGAAAGTACAGTGTTCGACATCTGTCACTTTTGTTATTATAATACTGTCTGGGTCCCGGCCCGGCTGCCGTTAGCTTTTGTGATGACGAGATTAAAACAAATAGTTTGGTAAAAAGCTTCTGACTTACTTTGAAAAACCTTGCTGCTTCTAGCTTATAAAAAAGCGATAGGTGAAAGTTAGGGACTGTTTCGATGTTTTTTTTAATATGTAGGAAGCACTACCTAGGTACCTTAGCTACCATAGGTGTCTTACAGAAATAATGATAAGGATTTGATTTTTGTAATATTGAGTCAGGAGACATAATCTTACTTTTTCAGTAAACCGTAGAAAAATAAAAATAACTTAATGTAAGAAAAAAAGCTTTTAAAGAAGAATTCGCGCTAGGTACTCCACTTAAGTAATTTAATGTGTACGCAATAATAAAAGTATTCCGTGTGAGCCTAATAAAGTGTTATGGGGCAGGAACGGGATGGTCAGTCATTAGCGCGAGGCTGGCGCCGGCAGCGCGGCGGCTGCGGCGGCGGCTCGGCGGCGCCTAGCCAGAGCCTGCATTCTTGCACTTTCACCGCTACGCAGATATTCACACTCTTCCAGAATGCAAGCCTGACATGAGCTGAGAGCTCACCGTTACGCAAATGATTGACACTGTCCACCATCTCATTAAAATAAGTATGCGTTTGCGGGGTTAAGTAGCACATTCAATTACACATAAATTTGCATTACTGCTCAAGCCAAAAGCTCATTTATTGTTGTCTCACTGCGTCGGACGCACCATCGCGAATGCATACGGGACGGGTGTAAATAATTTCAAATGCGTTGCCGCAAATATCTCCATAAATCTTAAAATATCGCTTTGAATTGGCCACCACGCTAAACTTCCCTGTCTTCGATTATTACTTTGTAACTCTTCAAGAAAAACTTCTTATGTTAGTCATTAAGTAAACAATAGACAGAGATAAGTATTTGATGGCTATTATGGGCGATGTACATGTAATAAACATAGTGAATCTCACCACCGCGCCTGGTACGGACTGAGGTACGAGCAGTAGGTAATGATTACGTTTGCAAACACATCAATTAGGTAAACGACAGACCATTCACGACGACACAATAGGACCACCAAATAACAATAGGATTGTCGGGACAATGTGGCCACCCCGCCTTCAGTCATGTTTCTGCGAATGTCGCAGTCAGTACAACTTAACGTTTAATGTCACAATAACACGCCCCATCATAAAACGATAAATGAAGTTCTAGAAGTTGATTGAGTCACTTCGGGATATTTGTTTGTTTGTCGCCAAAAAACAAGAATGGTAGGAGGACAAAGCACAGAGGAAGGAAGTAACCTCTAAGTTAAACTTGATACTAATCCAATGTGACGCATCATTTGATTATTCTTACAGAATGATAGATTAAGGTTAAGTGAAGCAATCCGCCACCTAGCATCAGAGACATGAAGCTCTAAGATGAGCTTCGAGAATCTCTGCGACTTTCTGGCGTGCCCTGGGTATTGGAAACATCTATCTATCAGATAGCTAAGCGCTATCTGCCCAATTAGGTACAAATCTGGCGACTTGCAATTTTTTTTACCGCGACCCTGACATGTACGTTTTACTGGTTACCGCAGAAGTCATTAAACTACTGAATTAATATTATTTGAATATAATAAATATTAAATGTCAATGCAATTATATGATAAGTATGAATACATAATGTAACTGCTACTTTCAGGAAAATCGAATAAAGTAGATAAGAATTCGAAATTATAAAATGCCTAAAAAAATATTACAAAAAAAAAAAAAACAAAATCTGGGGAGCTAAGCTGATATGCAGGTTGTTAGAGAAGGATTTATTTAAATAACAACATTATAATTTATTCAGATAGGCAAGGAAGGCGTGTCCAAAGCATCGACTTCGGAGGTCGCGGGGCATCGTCTCCGAAAAACACAAATCGATGGCCTATACTGGCTAAGTGACGTTGTTCTGTTGTCATCACGCGGGGCTATTCAACGAGGCCACGGCCATAGAAAAACACGATATTTTGCAACCGATACTGATTAATTCAACTAGCTATTTACCATGGTGTAACACGAACTTGATATAGTATGAACAATTTGATCTGTCTAACAATGTAGGTGTTCCTATGCCTTACCCAAGTTTTAAAAGAATAACATAATATTGATTTTCAGAATTAAGCTTTAATGAAATGCATTTAGGTTTTAATTACTTTATTATCTAAAAAAAACGATCTAAAAATTGGCGATTGAGACACGTTTTATTTAATGGACCAGTTCTCATGAGCAACTAAAGAACGTGCTTGCGCAGACGTGATAGCCAATACTCGTTTGGAATCTTGTATTTTGCTATTTTGTTGTAGACACATTTTAATGCGTCACTTATTTTTATGTTTAGTTGATCAATTAATTTCACTTGCATCATGTCAATAATTTCGGAACTAGAAACTAGTTCAAGCGCTCAATGTGTCAGAAATTTAACTTTCGCCTCGCCTTGTTTTTTGTTTATAATCTAAGTATTTCTAATAAGCGGGTATCTCATTATGCACGGTGCAATGAACCGCACACGTTCGTCAACGCGTGTCCGTCTGATATTGACAATGTATTGGAAAGTTTATGTTCCGCACACTTACGGGTTCTGCGAGGTCGTGCATTCTTGTCGACAACTATTTGCCAAACTCAAAAACTCGTGTCTATTTCCGCATTCGTCTAAGGCCGACGACGAAATCATCTTATCTCGCATCGAGATTGAACGAAGCGAGCGAATAATTAATTAAGTAATCGATAATGCGAGGTTATTGATATCAACGGTCAACCTTATTACATCACAGTTTGTTATGACATTTGGACATCAATTAGCATGTGGGGTTGATAAGGAAAATGCGGTTTTGTATTTGTAAAAAATACGCGGGTTCCTTGAATACCTTTGAGGTGATGGTTAATGAATTTCTTACGTAACGGTATGTTAATGAAAAGGGGTACTTTTTTGCAGATTTGGTGCCGGCGCGGTTCAACGTGGCCATCATGATGTTCTTCGCGTGTTGGGTCAACTACATGATGCGAGTCAACATGAGCGTCAACATTATAGCGATGGTGCCTGATGATACCGCGACCACATCGTAAGTGTTATAACTAAGCTTCTCAAGGAATTTTATTAACTCATAAATTCAATACTAATAAGTGTCCTGATGGCGTAATGGTCAAGACGCTCGCCTCTCATACATTTAGTTGCGTGTTCGTGGCCGGACAAGTACCAATGTGACTTTTCAATTCATCTACTTCTTGAAGTTTATCTTGGATTTCACTGCCGTCGGCGTAGGAACACTTCGTGAGGAAATCTAGACGTCTAATTAAAAGAAAAATCGGAAACCGCCAATCCGCCTTGAGCAAGCATGGTGTTTGTTGTAATGCTCCTGCCTTCTCTGTACAAAAAGAGATCTTTGCCCTGGTGTGTTACAATAATAGCCTGATATTATTACTGTCAATACAAAAAATCTAAACAAATAATATAATTTCAACGCAAACACAAACATAAATAGGTACATGGCGTGCAATAATTATAAAAAGAAAATGTGAAATTGGCGTTAAGTTTCATAAATTAATATGTCTATCCGCAAGCGTGCGCAATAATGTGTTGGGAGCATAACATAGTCATGTATTACTACAGGCCTTAAACCCAATACGTTATCTGTACATACGTGACTTTCCGCGGCATCAACGTGTTGGTAATGTAAGTATCGTGAGCTCTGATTCTACCTGCTTGTACACTGCTCAACATTTTCATAGGATAGTAAATATCTTTGTAGAAATGACTCACTCTCAATGTCTAACGCTAATGATTTGCTACCATTTGATTGCATATAATACAATAAAATTAATTTATAGTTCTAACACCACAAATTAAAATTAGCCCCTAAATGATCAAGATTTGATCCAGTTTGTCCCCTTACTGTTCTCCCCAGAGACGTCCTAAAACGAGGCCTGTTTCCGACATGCCTTTAGCGTGTAGTCACATGGTTTATAAGATTTATGCTGGGGCCTTCATTGAAGGCACCACTGGAAAATCCAGTTAAGCAACTGAAAACCTCCTATATTGACCTACGAGATACCAAATATTTTAAAATAAAAAATTGCTCAGTTTTTAAGCTACCTAGTGTGCATATCTTCTTAACGATAACCTCAAAATTTGGCCATGCTAAAATGACGTAGGTATGGCGAAACTGAGATCTTGGATTATTCGAGGAAACCTTCGAAGGTGGTAGTTATGATAGAAAATGTTTAAATTGTCAATTAATTTATTGTTGTCATAAAAAATATAATTTAAGAAACAAAAATTCATTTACAGATATTTTGTAACAAAAGACTTAATAATTAAAAAAAAACCATTAGTATTTCATAAGAAATAATTCTATGGTGCAATATTTTTTTTATCAATACTAATAGATATTACAAGAGGTAAAGTTTGTTTGTTTGTAACAGATAATCTTTGAAAATAAGTACCTACTGGTCCTACACAATTACCAAGTGTCATGGATAATATTTGATGGGATATTCGACTTATACGCGGACAAAGTCGTAGGCAGCAGTTAGTTTTGAATAAACTCCCTTCTTGATCGGAGGGGTTCTGATATTCATAACAAAAAAATGATAAGTTGATCCTTATCGAGAAGTAAGCGCACTTGCACCAGGCAAGTTTATGATAAGCGATATGATAAACTCTCAGTATTGTATCTGACATACATCTTAAATATCGATAATTTTGATGCGAGATATAATGGTGGATAGGTGATAAATATTTCAATAGGTACATTTTAGGTACTTACAATATTTTCCGTTACTACTGCAGATAATGTAAATACCAAACAATCTTGTTTGATATTATGTTTATATTCTTGTAAACTGCCTCGTTAGACTAGTGGTCCTAAGCGCGACTCCTACGCTAGAGGTCTTAGGTTCGATTCCCAGGTCGAGCAAACTGTTATTGGGTTTTTTCTATGAAATCCTCAGTAGTAGCTCAGACTTAGAATTTGTGCCCGGTTAATGGCAATAGGCTCGCCCCTTATTACATGGGACCTTAACATACCGGCGAACTGCGGGTGTACACTGGTACACCTTTGCCTAACCCTTCGGGGAATACAGGCGTGATAGTATGTTATGTTATTCTTGTAAACAAATATAGGTACAGTCGCCAATAAGAAAGATATAAATGTGCTCAAGTTTCATTACAACGTGTACATATATTGCACCAGAATTATGGAACATAGATTCTCAATAGTATGTACGAAGTACCTTTTAGAAGAGGCAACTAGATTCAATACTTTTTTTCTTGTATATGGCGTACAAAAGTGCTTTTTAACGGCCTAATTAAAATAAATAATTTGACTTTGACTTTGACATTATGTATTAATCTATTCGTTTGAGCCGTTTGGGGTTGAAACACTACGGCCATGCATGGGGTTCGAGCGCTAATCTAGTTTTTCGGGACATCTCCAAGCCAAGTAACTGGTCAACTCTTCACGTGACCAGAGGGTTGGCCTTTTCTTGGGCTAAAGAATCGGCATTGCCATACAACGTGGCAATGCTGCAAGTTTTTTGGGCACTTGTCCCATTAACAGCGATGCGGATGAGTTTTTTGATGCCCTTATGAGTTTCCCTTTTTTATATACAGCGTGTTACAGAAAGGGTATATCCATACAAACGGGGTAAAGAGTGTGTCCGATACTGAATCTCTATACAAAATTTCAGCTCAAAAAGCAATAACTTTGAAAATGCATAATATTTCTTTTTATTTCGGCAGTTTATTAAGTTTAAATCATAACAATCGTATCAGGAGAAACAAATCTTTTACGGGCTTGTTTTTTTGTGTGTAGTTTATTGACACCGATCAGCTGACTTGGTGTAGTGATGTGTAGAATTAAATTGGAAACATTTGATTTTTTACTTAAGTGTTTCTTAATTTTATAATTTTGTGAGTATAGATATTAAAAAAATGTTACTATGTGGTTTGTTAACACATAGGTGTTAACAAAACACATAGGTGTAACATTTTTTGGTAGAAAAAAGGAAAGGAAAGGGTATCAAAGGGTATACACATATCAAAGGCACGGATTCTCTATAGAATATGTGTATACCCTTTCTGTCACACGCTGTATAAACTGTACGTAGTTTGTGTGTACCTGCGTTCGAGCAAACACTAAAATATCTCTAGCGTAGGTACTTGGTTAACCTCCATTGAGATTAGCTTAAATTATCTACACTAATATTATAAAGTTAAAAAGAGGTTGTTTGTTTCTTTGGTTGAACGCGCTAATCTCAGGAACTGGAATGAATTGAAAAAATATTTTTGTGTTGGATAGTTAATCGATGAAAGGTAAAGCCTTTCTCGATAAATTAACTAATAGCATCACGCTTCGACATACGGGAGAGGAGCAGTAATTGCATAATAAAATGATTATGAAAACATGACATTTTTGAGCCAGCCATAGGCAAATCAGCAGCGATGCGTGAGGGCAGAATGAATGGTGACCGTATTATCGTGCTAAGTGTATCAAGTGCATCCGACTGCATCGCTGTGCAGAATCAAATTATACCTAGAAATGCTAATATGACGTAGATAGGAAAAATTATGGAGCATAAAGGCAAAATAGTAATGTTGCTTTTATACCCCTTAAATTTTAACATTGACGATATATCGTTATAACGCTATTTTTATGTCAATGTTAGCATATAACATAACATACCATAACGCCTGCATTTCCCAAAGGGTTAGGCAGAGGCGTACCAATGTACACCCACAGTTCGCCGGTATGTTTAGGTCCCACGTAATAGGGGGCGAGCCTATTGCCATTAACCGGTTACAAATCCTAACTCCGAGCTGCTACTGAGAATTTCCTAGAAAAACCCAATAACACTTTTTGCTCGACCTGGGAATCGAACCCAAGACCTCTACCGTAGCAGTCGTGCTTCGGACCACTGGGCTACCGAGGCAGTTAGCATATATTTTACGATAAATACAAAGCAATGTAAACTATTTGTCATTTACATTAAAAAAACATAACATTAACATCACCATCACGCCTGTATTCCCCGAAAGGTTAGGTAGAGGTGTACCAATGTCTCACAGTTTGACGATATGTTTAGGTCAAGACCTCTAGCGCAGCATAAAAACGTAGTTAGTAGACTACCCGTTGGTCTAGCAGTCGCAAGCGTGACTGATGAGCGTGGGGTCCCGGGTTCAATTTCCAGGTCGAGCAAAGTGTTATGGGTTTTTCTATGAAATTCTCAGTAGCAGCTTGGAGTTAGGATTTGTGTCCGGTTAATGGCAATAGGCTCGCCCCCCATTTCATGGATTCGCGCTTAGGACCACTACGCTATCGGGGCAACACCTACATTAAAAAAGTATGCAGTAAAATGCAGTTATTTCAACAATTTAAACAAATACTTAACTTTCGTTACTTCATCGAGTCTTGTTTAATATTACAATATTATTGTATAAGAATAAGCTAGTCGTCTTACTTGACTGCCCCGTTGGTCTCGTGGTCGCAAGCGCGACTGATGAGCACGGGGTCCTGGGTTCGATTCCCGGGTCGGGCAAAAAGTGTTATTAGGTTTTTCCATTAAGATTTTCTCAGTAGCAGCCCGGAGTTTGGAAGTTGGTGGTGTGACACCCCCGTGCCTCGGAAAGCACGTAAAGCCGTTGGTACCGGCTGTCATTCGTAGATCTTTGACAGTCGTTACGGATAGTCAGAAGCCAGAAAGTCTGACAACCAGTTAAGACTCACGATACCTCTTGGTAAGCCAAGAGGTATCGTGTTGCCCAGTAACTGGGTTGTGGAGATTAGATGGGCAGTCTCTCCATGTAAAACACTGATATTCGGCTGCATCCGGTTAGACTGGAAGCCGACCCCAACATAGTTGGGAAAAGGCTAAGTAGATGATGAATAAGCTAGTCGTCTTATAATTTTGGGTTCCAGTTTGCTCTACCTACTTAATGTATGTACAGGCAGCAAAAGAGATAAGTAATCAGAGTCATCTAATAATTCAAAGCTTTTAAAAGCCGATAGATGTTTTTAGATTAAATTTATTTTTATTAATAGAAATTTCATTTTAAAATGACCACCTGTTTCAAAGAAAACTTCAACTATATTAGACGATCTGGTTACTTATGTTTTTTGTTGACCGTACCTAACTAATCTATGTACATGTTATAAGTATGTTAAATTAACTAAGTTTACTAACTTCCTCAATTACATGTTATGAATATTATGAACGAAGCCTTGAATTGTCTTGATTGTTTTTTTTTGTATCAGCTGATCCAAGTTCCTATTTAAGTGAGTGGTCCCGCGTGAGATCGTGTATTAAAAAGTTTAAAAGAACATCGCAACTAAAACTTTTTCTATGAATTCATAATACAACGTGGCAACGCTGCCAGCCTTTTGGGCACTTGTCCCATTGACAGCGATGCGGATGAGTTTTTTGATGCCCTATAAGCTTTCTTTTTTGCATTTTATTACTACTTAAGTAAGTTTTATACTAGTGATTCATATTGTGCTTGTTGTATTAATTAAATTATTCGTTCATTGTCTGTTTGTAATGTCAAAATAAAAGGTTACATTAAAATAAATATAAATGATATTCATAATACCTAATTCTATAATCTGATTTTAATATAACATACATACATACATACAATCACGCCTGTATTTCCCGAAGGGTTAGACAGAGGTGTACCAGTGTACACCCACAGTTCGTCGATATGTTAAGGTCCCATGTAATAGGGGGCGAGCCTATTACCATTAATCGGGCACAATTCCTAACTCCGAGCTGCTACTGAAAATTTTATAGAAAAACCCAATAACGCTTTTTGCTCGACCTGGGAATCGAACCCAAGACCTCTAGCGTAGCAGTCGCGCTTAGGACCACTAGGCTAACGAGGCAGTTTTGAAAGAACAGCTGTTTCATACAGTTAGACCACGTAGGTATGACATTTTTGTATGACACACCTGTTTTTCACGATTCCGTTAGAGTGTAACGTCCAACCGATATTGTTTTAGTTAGCAATCAGTGGATTATCGTTTTTTTCATGACTCCAAATTTCCATAAATTAATGCCAAAATAAATTCAGAATTACGTGAGCTAGTCATAAATGTATGACAAAGTTAACTAACGTTCGTTATTGTCAGCACCTACTGGTATAAATCACTGTAGTTATTTTTACATTCAATTTTCCAACAATGTTAAACGAGACAATAATGTGGTAATTCTAGATGGTTCTGGATAATGACTTGTACACGATCCGAATACTTTGTTATTGTTTAAAAATAACATACATACATACATACCATCACGCCTGTATTCCCCAAAGGGTTAGGTTAGGTGTACCAATGTACACCCACAGGTCGCCGGTATGTTTTTAGGTCCTATGTAATAGGGGGCGAGCCTATTGCCATTAACCGGGCACAAATCATAACTCCGAGCTGCTACTGAGAAATTCATAGAAAAACCCAACAGCACTTTTTGCTCGACCTGGGAATCGAACCCAAGACCTCTAGTGTAGCAGTCACGCTTAGGACCACTAGGCCAACGAGGCAGTTTAAAAATAACATCCTACGAATTCTTTGTGACTTAAAAAAACTGCACTTTTTTATTAGGTAGATAGATATGGTGTCTACTTATGAATGGCATGTAGGTGGTAGATACACTGCCACCGACTGACAACTGCCTCGTTAACCTAGTGGTCCTAAGCGCGACTGCTACGCTAGAGGTCTTGGGTTCGATTCCCAGGTCGAGCAAAAAGTGTTATTGGATTTTTCTATGAAATTCTCAGTAGCAGCTCGTAGTTAGGATTTGTGCCCGGTTAATAGCAATAGGCTCGCCCCCTATTACATGGGACCTAAACATACCGGCGAACTGTGGGTGTACATTGGTACGCCTCTGCCTAACCCTTCGGGGAATACAAGCGTGATGGTATGTGTGTGGTAGGTACTACTACTTTTTCACCAAGTTGGTACCCCTATGTGGTTTACTTTTAAAAGTATTATTATCGGTGCAATTTACACATTTTTTCATGTCGTTATAGAGCCCTTCAGCTATTCATGTTATGTACTGATGTAAATAGTGTCATAGGTTTCCCCATTTCCAAGAAAAAATCGCTTTGTAACATACCATCATTACGCCTGTATTCCCCGGAGGGTTAGGCAGAGGTGTACCAATGTACACCCACAGTCCGCCGGTATGTTTTAGGTCCCATGTAATAGGGGGCGAGTCTATTACCATTAATCGGCCATAAATCCTAACTCCGAGCTGCTACTGAGATTTTCATAGAAAAACCCAACAGCACTTTTTGCTCGACCTGGGAATCGTACCCAAGACCCCTAGCGAAAATAATCATAACTAATCTCTAGAATTATAAATGCGATAGCTAAATTCTTTCACTGACTAAATGCTACGACGTTAACGTGACAAAAAGCAATAATATAATACATTTGAAGATAAAAATATTTAAGCATGACGTTACCTGTTTGTGAATCAAGTCGGAAAATGAGCTAATTCAGGGCCATTGGTGCGCTAAGGTACGTTTCTAGATAGTTGTGGTACGCGAAGGACATCGCTTTCCTATTATATGGGTAGGTACGTTAATTTTAACTTACAGGTATAAGATATCCTCAAATAATAATAAAAATAATATCAGCTTATTATTGTCCCACAAAAGGTACGATAATTGATCACCACGCTTGCTCAAGGCGGATTGGCGATTTCAGACATAATTATATTAATTATGTATTAAGTTTTCCTTCGTCGATGTTCCTCGCAATTTTTTTTCTGACTGCCACACGGGCGACGCAATAATACAGATACTAGTCCATCTATATCTACGGGCCTGTGGACGGTGAGCAATGGGTAGCTCACCGTCCTTACGTTTAACATAACGACAGACTGTGTCGACGGTGCGTTCGTGTTCCACGCGCGCCTCAAAGAGATGTCAGCATAGGGAAGGGGCCACTGAGAGCCGATGCCTGCCGGGGCTGCGGGTTGTTCGTAAGAGATACCGCGCCCCTGGAACGCAAAGGGCACAAGAAGGAACATGGGTGGGTTTTAGTCAGTAAAAGTCTGACACTCCCTCCCGCCCCGCCCAGGTTGAGAGAAGTTATAAGATGATTTCCCACCCACCAAAAAAAAAAGTCCATCTATATCTATACTGATATTATAAAACGGAAAGATTTATTTGTTTGTAATGAATAGGTTCCGAAACTACTGGACCGATTTTAACCATTTTTTCACCAATAGATAATGTTATTCCAGAGTAATATAGGCTATATAACATCACGTTACGACACACGGGAGCGGAGGAGTAATCAAAAACGTCACTCAACGCGGGTGAAATAACCCACGTGGTCGAATTCGCGGGCAGTTCGCTAGTTATGAATAAAGCCAAAATAGAAAGAAGCACGCACCTAACTATATATGGATTATTCGGGCTAAATCTATTCCCTATCATTTGATGATTAATTTAAAAATGTTATTTCAATTCAGTTTTTTCTGTACGTTGCAGTTGTTTTGCACTGTTTCCATGCAGATCTTGGTAAAATAAACAAATATGCATATAAAAAAAATTGCGTTAAAAACGTGGAGAGGCCGTTATCCAATGCTTCAAATCACATCAGTTAGCCACGCGTGGCCGGACACGTGCTGCCGACATTCTCACGACCCTCGGTACAATCACGTTAATTGCTACTTTAACACTTTCCTTATGAAAGTCACTGTAATATTTATATCGTTTTAGTGTTAAGTAAGAATTGTGCAATGATTTAATTAATCTAAATTAGATTTACTTTGTTTATTTATTACACTGCCCGCGACTTTGATTGCTTGTTTTTTTTTTCACACGCGGTAAGTTACGTGTTAGGTTACTGCTCCGGTTCCGTAGGGCGTAACGTGATGTTAAATAGCCTGTACTATTCTTCATGAGTCTGGCTATCATATACAAAATGTCTTTTTGTTTTTACAACCCGAGAGGTTTAAACAAACAAACAATAAACTCTTCAGCTTTATTATATTAATATAGATTTACATTGGCTTACTGTAAGTATAATTAAGCTCGCGAGACGACTCCCGGCCACCGAAGATACGGGCCTGTGGACGGTGAGCAATGGGTAGCTCACCGTCCTTACGTTTCATAACTACAGGCCGTGTCGACGGCGCGTTCGTGTTCTACGCACGCCTCAAAGAAATGCCAGCACATGGAAGGGGCCATTGAGGGCCGATGCCTACCGGGGCTGTGGGTTGTTCGTAAGAGATACCGCGCCCGAGGAATGCAAAGGGCACAAGAAGGAACATGGGTGGGTTTTAGTCAGTAAAAGTCTGACACTCCCTCCTGCCCCGCCCAGGGCGGGAGAAGTTATTTGATGATTTCCCACACCCCAAAAAAAAAAAAGTATGGTTAAGCTTATAAAGCTGTTTTTTAGAGCCTCGAGTTGTGCCAATAAATGTTTTTCTTTCTTTTTTCTTTAACCAAAATCTCTCTCTTTTCTTCTAATCTATCTCTTTTAATAATATTTATAATTTTGGGATACATATATATATAGTAAGTGCTGTAAATGTTCAATACAAGATCAATCTACCAATCAGAACAAATCACCTTACCATTTGTAGAAGGATCACGTTTGTAATCAGATAGTTTAGTTAGACATTGATATTTATGTACACAATAGTTATTTCATTGTCATTCACAGGGTGAAAAGCGAGTGCGAGGCCATAGTGACAAACGATACTTCGTTGTATAACAGTACCGTGGTCACAAAGCGAGAACTGCGACAGGTAATACTTTAACTCATTGTTATCTAGGTACCACTTATTTAGATATAAGGGACGGTGTAAATAAAAGTACCAAAAAGAAAAAAAAATGTCCATAAACCTGATAAGCGGTCGGTAACTCATTGTTATCTAGGTACCACTTATTTAGATATAAGGGACGGTGTAAATAAAAGTACCAAAAAGAAAAAAAAATGTCCATAAACCTGATAAGCGGTCGGTAACTCATTGTTATCTAGGTACCACTTATTTAGATATAAGGGACGGTGTAAATAAAAGTACCAAAAAGAAAAAAAAATGTCCATAAACCTGATAAGCGGTCAGTAACTCATTGTTATCTAGGTACCACTTATTTAGATATAAGGGACGGTGTAAATAAAAGTACCAAAAAGAAAAAAAAATGTCCATAAACCTGATAAGCGGTCGTTGTAGGAGTCATTACGTTCACCTGCTGGGGTGCGGAAGACTGCTCAGAGCGACACCCGTGGCCCGGCCAATACCGTTCCCGAGTCCGACACACCCCTTCGATGAGGCGGAGGCAGTCCATGAGGATTTCGAAACTACAAAAAAAAGAGTCATTAGGAACAACTTCTATGTACTGTGGAATACTGAAATCGCGAAAAAAAAATCTGCTGAAACATACAATTTAAAAAGTTATGGTGGCTTTCAGGTTTCTGGGAAACAAAAGATGTTGTTAGGTTTAGAATGTTCAGGAAAAATATTGAACTCATGAAAAAAGAGCTGCAATCACTATTTTTAATCCCTGGTACACTGACCCTTATACCTTACTTATTCAATATTATCTCCACATTGGCAATCATTGTCTTTTGTTTGGCAATTTTATCTTTGTTGGTTTAGCAGAACCATTGGCAAAATTGTTTTATAATTTCTTCCAACACATCAGGGTGATCAAATGTGATCGACGGTGTCGTTTTTGGGTAGTGGATTTTCCTTGTCACAACAAGGGACCTTGGACTTTATATATATCAATTTAAAGTAAATAGTTTACCTACTGGAACTTAATCCAATTTTAATTTCTTTGGCATTTCGTCCGTTTCGTGGTTTAAATTGAAAACCAGCGCTTAGCAACCCTCTAGGGAAGACCTAAACATAATGAAGACGTTTGAACAATGTTTCTGGTTTTATTGTTATGTGTATGTACTGCCTCCCTGAAGTAGTTTCTATGTACTACTAATTGTAATACTGAAGACAATAAACAGTTATTCTGTTCATTCTATTATTCTATCAATGCTCACTATAAAGTTTTCTTGTAAATACATTTGGACTGACTCCTTTATTCAACTGTTCCGCACACGCGACGTACCTATTCATTATTCAATATTCATAAATAGATATTGACACTATTCAGTTTTCGTCATTTGTAGTGCTGAGCGAATTTTACGTAGCACAGGTGCGTCCTGAAAATGAAAACCTTTGTGTTTGAGCTTGTTCGTGGTAAATGTTGGCGTTAATACAGTCATCAAGTAACGTCAGGTTGATTTTTGGGCTTTTGAGTTTCTTTCTAGGTGTTTTGGGGCGCCGACGCTGCACGCGATTGTTCCAAAAACCCAAAAAATTACTTGACGTTTGTGCTCACGACCCGTGGTGGCTACTATTCCTGTCTTCTCTTTCCTAAAACCTATCTCTCTTTTATTTTAATTGTCGAACTTTGTTCATTAAATTGTACATTTTTAAGATAACAATATTTGAAGGGCTTACGCAAGGTACAATTAATTATTCCAATTATAATAGGTTCTCGTGCTAAGTAATGATTCAATTAATGTTTATACAAATTGTAGATAGGTGTAATGTTGCAGCCAGTGTCAACAAAGTCTTAAGAGATTTTATTGTTAGATATGAAAATGAATAGTTCAAACATTCAGGTGCTTATAGTAGCCAAGCAAACAATAATATAAAGGCTTACCTATAAGATTGTCAGAAAACAAACTATCTGAGCGTACTATGCATACTAGAAATAAATATTATATGCAAAAGAAATTTGTAAAAAAAATATATATTGCGTGGATGGAAACACTAAATATAAAAAAAATTTCGAGCATTTGAGTTACATGACACCACTAAACAATTGATATACTTTTATGGGCTGTCAAAACGCGATTCACCCATGGATTTTGGATGACAGTACTAAACCATGACGTCACTTTTTTGACATCTCAATTCACTAACTATTTATTGATTTCAAAGCAACTAAAAATCAATTTTTAAAGTTATTTAAAAATTAATCGGGTTTTCAGGGGTAAAATAAATGTTTTTTTTTTTAAGAAGTTGTGTCTTGGAATTATTGTTTAATGGTTTCATCTACTCAATTTACGTAAATATACATATAGGTACACTCGGTGCGTCACAGTTTTTTGTTTTTTTTTCATTTAGTATTTTTATTTTCATTTTGCCAGATCCGCTACAACTAATACTAATTTTTTGTGCAGCCAGATGGCGTGGTCACGTTCACATGGACAGCTCAGCAGCAGGCATATGTACTATCAGGATACTTCTGGGGTTACTCTATCTCCTGCCTGGTGGGAGGAACAGCGGCCGAGTTCTGGGGCCCGAGGAAGCTGGTGTTCGTCACCATGCTGCTCAGCGCCATTCTGACAATGCTGAGTCCACAAGCGGCGAGGTTGCATTACATGGTGCTGGTTGCAGTGAGGTTCGTCAGCGGTCTTGCAGCGGTAAGACTTTATTTAATTCTGTCGTGTCGGCATAAGCTATATTGCTCTTGTAAAATATTTACAAATCGGCACGGCAATCAGGGTGGTCCTTGACACAATAAAATAAAACTTAACAAGCAATGCTCACGAATAAAAAAACACCATATCTTATCGAAAGCTAAATATAGGTCCTTTTTTATAGTTTGTTTTTTCTATACTTGTACATTTGTATAATATCTAAGCATTAGAAGTCTAATGCTCATAATAATCGAATTCTTGCAACCAGATTTTATTTTTAGAGTGCCAAATTCTTTCTTGTCCAAATTCCACTACAAACATAATATCAATACCGAAATACAGTATTTATACATATATCTATTGAATTTAATTATTACGTTAGATAATATATTATTACTGGCTATTCAACCTTAAATAATAATACAAAGTTCCACCGTCAATGTCTCTCAAAATTACAGATAATTAGGCACCCATTTTTTTATAATGTTAGATTATAGATTAAATATTCAATTGTAAAATTAATTTATCCGGGATTGTAGACGAACTTATAAGATACTGTTTGACTGTAATAACGAATAATTAAGGTATTAATTAGCATAACAAACAATTGAATTTGCAATGGTAATTCTATTAGTAGGTAGGTATTCTGTTTTGAAATGTTAACTTACAGAAATGCAACATAATGTTTAATGTCCCCTCTTTGAGGAGTGGCTGGAGAGGCGCCACGGCGCCCTCACCTACCGCCTGACGCAGGTCCTCACCGGACACGGGTGTTTCGGGAGGTTCCTGCACCTCATCGGGCGGGAGGAAACGTCCGGGTGTCACCATTGTGTGGATCGCCCCGAGGACACGGTGGAGCACACCGTGGCGGTATGCCCCGCTTGGGCGGAGCATCGCCGAGTCCTCGTGGCGGCCATCGGCGGCGGCGAACTCTCGCGTCCGGCCCTGGTGCGAGCCATGGTTCGGAGCGAGAGGGAATGGGATGCAGTCGCCTCCTTCTGCGAGGCAGTAATGATTGAGAAGGAGGCGGCGGGACGGTTGAGACAGCGGTTCTCCCGTCCCAGCCGCCGCGGTAGACGCTCCGGACGTCGGGAGCCGCGAGACGACTCCCGGCCACCGTAGATACTGGCCTGTGGACGGTGAGCAATGGGTAGCTCACCGTCCTTACGTTGCATAACGACAGGCCGTGTCGACGGTGCGTTCGTGTTCCACGCGCGCCTCAAAGAGATGTCAGCAAAAGGAAGGGGCCACTGAGGGCCGATGCCTGCCGGGGCTGCGGGTTGTTCGCAAGAGATACCGCGCCCCCGGAACGCAAAGGGCACAAGAAGGAACATGGGTGGGTTTTAGTCAGTAAAAGTCTGACACTCCCTCCCGCCCCGCCCAGGGCGGGAGAAGTTATTTGATGATTTCCCACCCACCAAAAAAAAAAAAAAATGTTTAATGTAATGGGACATTTACTTAGATCTAAATACTATCTAGTTCTGCGAATAATTATTTGTTTGACTTAGGCATTGATTGACAAAATTGCATCAATAAAATAAAATAATTGCTTGTGCTATGGCAATTTACAGCTTATAATAGTGTAAATTGCCATAGCACATTTAACAAAAATTAAAAATTTTAAGTAACCCCCGACAAAAGAAAAAGAATCACATCCGTAGCTAACAAAAGAGCTGATATCTTTGAAATAGTTGAACCGATTTCCATCAAACAAAACTAATACACTCCCGACTAATAGTCCTTTCAAACAAAATCAAAATCGGTTTATGCGTTCGGGAGCTACGGTGCCACAGAGAGACACACAGACACGTAACACCCCGTCGTTTTTGCGTCAGGGGTAAAAAAAGTACCAAAACCTTAAAAAAACTGGGACTAATTCAAAATTAAACGCAAATAAACGACGTATACCTACTTCCTATATGTAAAATCCTTGTGAACAATTTAATCTTATTCACAGAATTGTTCATTAGGTAGGTACTTAAAGAATGATAATGAAAAAGCTTCTCGGTAGAACGAACAACTACATATTCAAAGTCCTTTTCTAATAGTTGGACTGTAATAAAACCGCAGGCAATTTGTCATAGTCGTAAAAAATCTTGTCTATGGTCTATGAGAAATACATTTAGCAGGTCATGTAGGTATAGATTTTCTCCTTTGTCATTACAACGCTTTAGTGTTTTTCAATTTGCTGAAGTAGATAGAACACATATCTACGTTCGTAACCATTTATCTACGTTTGTTATGTACACACAACAAAAGGGATAAGTAACCAGATCGTCTAATATAGTTGAAGTTTTGTTAGACCAGTTTATTAATTTAATTTAATTTAATATAAAAAACTGTTCAATTTGTATTAGTAAAAAAAATACCATTCAAAAACATTTATCGGTTTTTAAAAACCATTGAATTTATTAGGCGACACTGGTTACTTATCTCTTTTGCTGACAGTACCTCCATACACTGGTATTCGTAACACTAGAAAATATTATGAATTCCACGAATGAACACATTAATAATTATATTCTTATCTTTAAACGCAGAAATAAACGTAAAAAAACTTGTTTTTCAATTAATATTTACTAACTATGTTTTGTTTAGCTAAAGAATCGTAGTTGTTATTTCCAGGGTTCCGTAAAGAGACCCTATTACTAAAACTTGCCGTCTGTCTGTCACAGCGCTATTCCTTTTGAAACGTAGAAGGTAGACACTAGAATTTTTCGAATCTATAATATTATTGCGGCTATATCAACAAATAACTACCTCGGTAGCTTAGTGGTCCTAAGCGCGACTGCTACGCTAGAGGTCTTGGGTTCGATTCCCAGGTCGAGCAAAAAGTATTATTGGGTTTCTCTATGAAATTCTCAGTAGCAGCTCGGAGTTTGGATTTGTGCCCGGTTAATGGCAATAGGCTTGTCCCCTATTACATGGGTCCTAAACATACCGGCAGACTGTGGGTGTACATTGGTACACCTCTGCCTAACCCTTCGGGGAATACAGGCGTCATGGTATGTTAAGTAACAACAAATAAGAAAAATTAAATAAAGTTGAAAATTAAAGGAAAAAAAAACCGGTCAAGTGCGAGTTGGACTCGCGCACGACAGGTTCCGTATCATTATCAATAAAAACTGCAAAGAAAATCACGTTTATTGCATGGAATATTAATTTTATTCTGTTTTTTAGTATTTGTTGTTATAGCGGCAATAGAAACACATCATCTGTGAAAATTACAACTGTCTAACTATTACAGTTCATGAGATACAGCCTGGTAACGTACAGACAGACGGGTGCACTGACGGACCGCTGAGTCTTAGTAATAGGGTCCCGTTTTACCCTTTGGGTTCGGAATCCTAAAAACATGTTTTACCGGATATATGAAACGTGGGTCTGTTGTTGTTAACTCGCACTTGGTTAATTTTCATACATATCTGCTTATAGAATGCGAACGAAAATCTTATCCATAAATTGTTATAATTTTTTTACTAAGTACCTATTTAAAATGTACAAATGATAACTAATCTATGCTAGTATTCTGTAATGGCCTTAAAACATTGTATCGTGTCAATGGAACGCTCGCTCAGAAGCACAATTATCAAGATGACTCCTAATTTCCCACGGCCATTATAATTTTATGGAAGTGTCAATTGTATTTATATCAATGCAAATTAACCTGTTCATGAATTATACGTGATACTGCTTAAATAAAGAGATACCATCAACCACTGAATACTCTAGAATAACATTATTCAGTAATTTTAAGCGATGGAGGTTTTTCGCATATTTTACGTTCTTAGTGAAGAACTATTTATGACAAGAACATTTTTTTGCGATAATAATGTTAATATGTTAAGCAATAATTTTATATTTATTTATTATACATGTTCGTAGAACTTCACAGATTTTTTTTTTATATGTTTACAATGTTGAGTTTGTGCAACTTTGAGCTTTATTCCCAGAGAATTGAGTAGGCTTTAGGAACACGAGTTTGTATGTCACTATAATGAAAATATAACGATGTTATATCAAGTAATAAATGACACCTACGTCATAATAATTCTTCTAGACTTGTTTATTATGGAATTACATACTTCTAAGTAGTTTTCTAACTAATCCAAGATGCGATGTAACTAGCGTGTACTATTTATCTCTTTTTCTGAACAAGGAATGTGTTGCCTTATGTAATTCATACCATTACTTAACTAGGAACATTTGGAAATCAAACGTGGTTCTTTTACATTAAAAATATTTACAGCATAATATGGTATTAATTAATGGCGACAATCCGACAAATGATGTAGTAATAGCGCATAATTTAATATGTACAAAAAAACTATAACAATGATATGAATTATTACCTATTACAGTTTCTTTGCACGCTCTTTTTTTCGAATTATCTCTCTTCTGGACATCGGGCGCGCAAGGCATCTTGCTGTTCAACCTAGAAGGTTGTCGACTATTTAACCGGGCATTCTTGTAGATGCGTTAAAAATTAGGGCCTTGAGCAAGAGTCGGGAGGATTCTTTGCACTGGAACTATCAGACTTAATAAGTTGTAAAACGTATCAATGGCGTTTGCGTCCCGGTGCGTACGCGGGTCTACGCTGTAGAGCCCGTTCAGACGCTGCGTAGCAGACTGAACTCACGCAACGTAAACGCGACGGGCATACTATGAACGTGGTATTAGTTATTATTCTTTGCTATGCTATATGATTTTTGTATGTATACTCTAACATATTGATGTCGTCTGCTTGGAGTCGTAGCATTGGACGTGTTATTATTGTAACTAGTGTCATCATTTTACACAATTACGTGAGAAGAACTTTAAATAAATAAAGTACCGTTCAAATCGTAGATGACGAAATTGTTTGTGGCCAAACCACATAAAACTAATGTGCTTAGTCCAAGGAGACAACTTCAGATGATGTTAAAGGTACTTATCAACATTTTTGTTTTAATTGCGTTGATGTGATGTGGTCACCGCTGCCTATACACATCTGGAACACGACCTTGTAATCACCCATACCCTTCAAACCGGAACACAGCAATGCTGCTTTGCGGCAGATATAGGTATGCTGGTAGTACTTCCTTCACAAAGAGCTCTACTACTACTATCAATACAAATATGTCTCATACAAATAATTATTTCTTGCAGGGATTCCTGTTTCCAGCATTACACGCTTTAGTGGCACACTGGGCTCCTCCTGCGGAGAAGGGCAAGTTCGTGAGCGCGTTGCTAGGCGGCGCCATCGGCACAGTGGTCACATGGTCGCTAACAGGACCTCTAATTGAAAACTTCGGATGGGATTACGCGTTTTATGTACCCGGTAAGTTCTTTGGCTCTTTCCGATGGACTTGCATCTTGAATGTTTATAGTTTTAACAGCTAATTACTTACGAGTAACTTGGTTGATAGGTTTGATTTTATGTAGGCACTAATACGGTAGCCAATGCTCTTTATAAGCTTTATATGGGTAGATTCCAATTTTCTCAAACGGCCAAAAATACATATAAATATTACTAAGGAACATGGACTCATGTCCTATTTTTTCATAAACCATGCATGTTGTTTATGCTTAGGTGTGTCATTGAAAATATTACAAAGTCAGAATTAAATGGACCACCGACACTTATATTTATCAGTTTGGTCGAAACTTTGTCTTCATTTAGTAATTCCGGGTTTTGTTATTATATTAATTAACTTAAACAATTTTTCTTGCTCTTAGCGTGTCGAATGGTAGACTGCCATATTGAGTCGAAACATAATAAAATAAACAAATTATTTACAATTAACTATTGGGTTGTGGAGGTCAGATAGGCGGTTGATCCATGTAAAACACTGGTATTCAGCTGCATCCGGTTGGACTGGAAGCCGACCCCAATATAGTTGGGAAAAGGCTAAGCAGATGATGATGTTTACAATTAAGTATTGTAAGGCTTGAAACTAGTCATATCTCCAAGGTGTTTCTTTTTACTTAAAACAACAGATCAACAATAATAATTGGTTTTGTATTATAATACTAGCTTTGCCAGCGACTTCGTTCGCGTGTTTCTATTCACCCGCGTTAAGTTATGTCTTTAGTTACTGCTCCGTTCCCGTGGCTCGTAGCGCGATGTTATATAGCCTATACTATTCCTCAAGTATCATATATAAATCTATTTTTTTAATCCGATTGGTATTTTCAGAGATAGCTTATTTAAACAATAAACAAAAACTTCTTCAGCTTAGTATATTAGTATAGATGGTCCTAAAACCGTCGTATATATTTCGCTTACGCAAGTTTTATAAACATAAATGAATAATACCTGATACGTGGTTGAAAAATACATGCATAAATGTATTATCACGCTCATTTCTTTTGTGGGGTGAGCGAACTCTGCGCATAACTGTAAGAAGTGCGTCAGCAATAAGACATGTCGCATTGTTAAACCTGGAAAAGTAAGCAGGGATATAAGTGTGTCCATTCTGAGTTCCATATACCTACATAATATTTGTTATTCGTTTATTTTTTCTTATTTACCAAATTCCTAATCCTTGTTAGAGCTGCATACATAAAGGTATTGACTTATTGCGAATAACTGTGTTGTAAGGGTTGGCAATGTAGGATTACAGAAAAAAGAATGGTTTGAAAATCTTATTATTATTGACGAGATAATTTTTTGTGACTGTGAGATGACTTTTTCCGTTTAGAATATCATCTTTGTCCTGCCTTCAGCTAATGTCACTTGAGGTCGGCGCAACACGTTTTCTTCTTCCATTCTGTCCTGTCAAACCTCATGATATCATTGATTCCCTTCTCTTTTAAATTCTTCACACAATCGATCCATCTTTTCTTAGGCCTCCATCTTTTTTTCCATCTATCCATATTTATATTCACAACTTATAAAAATACTATCAACATATTTTTTATGTATATAAGTTAAGAATCTATTAATGTAAAAGACCTCAAAACAAGTATAATTCCCAGAATAAGAACAGCTCAGATACCAGTGTTACAAAATTGGCTTTCTTGTTACCCCTGCCTCTATTTAAATTCCGCGGCGGTTAGTGCTGATTTCTACATAACTAATTGAGCCGTGACGGGCTTGTAGATGTCTTTGAAATAGTTATTGCTCTGAGAATTAGCTCGGTAATATAATATTACTTACTTGAGTAAGAAAATGAAATAGCTGGCCAGTATAGGCGACAATTGAATTATAATGATATAAAGGATTTGTAGCAGCGATGTAAGAGCAAAGTCTCATTAATTTGTACAAATTGTTTCGATTATTAGGGGTCCATGTCATCACATGGACCCTTAATAATGGAATGATATATGAAGTGACATTTAATCTCCTACCCAGGCCAGAAGATATCCTTCTTCTTAAGAGAACATCAACTTTCTTCACAAAAAGAAATGTTGCCTTCCACTAAGAATTTCTCCAGTATTTTGGATGCGAAACATATAAATTCACATACACAAACAACCAGAATCGGAACTATCTGTAAGCCATACAATAATTTGTTACGTGCGAGAATCGAACCCGCGACTCTCAGCGTAGCAGCCAATCACTTAACCACTCCATTAACCGTGTCGTTAAACTCAACTTTAACTCAAATTACTGTACAGCCTCCCACAATGAAGCATGTAAATGTTCCAGGAGCGATCGCGTTTGTATGGTGCTTACTATGGTGGTACCTGGTGTATGACTCACCTGTGCAGCATCCTCGCATCTCAGACAACGAGAAGAAGTACATCCTCGAAGCTATTGGCGACAAAGTTCATCAGGGTTCTACAGATTCCAAGGTACGTTCAATATAAGTACACAAAGAAAATTATGACGATAATTAGACACGACAAAGGAAAAGTAATTGTAATCGTACGCCTTGAAGGTTAAATTGCTTTGCGCCTTTGCTATATAAAAATCTAAACTTCAACTGGGACGTGACCCAACGCTGGTTTTCCCCTGTTCTTATTTCTTAGCCTATGACCTTTTTTTTAAGCACCGGAAAGTGACAAGTCGTGCAGAGTTTTAGATGAGCATAATTTAACAAATGAGGTCACCAAATATTTATCTAAAACATTGATGACCTTTGCTGTAGGTTAGGTAGACCATCCACATTCAAAAATAAGATACCAAAGAGCATTTTGGCCATGCATTAATACCTATTTATAGCACTAATGTTATAACGCATCACCTTAAACTTTAAACACGTATTTTGCTTTGACCTCAGTCTAAGAACGTGGCGCTGTACTAGTAACAACCTAAATCGTGAGGTTTTTTTTCGATGCTATGCCAAGGATCGTCGATCTACAAGGGGATATTTACGTTTTGAATACCTGCATCTGACGTTTGATGTACTGGCCAGTTTCTGGTAGTAAAAAAGAAACTCATAAACATGTTACGAACACAACTTGTGCTATAAGATCACTCTAAAATATAAAAAAAAACAGGTGTTCCCAACAAAAATCCACAACAACATGTTTAAAAAGGAACATTTGATTTTTGTTCATATTTTAGGGTTGCACTCGTAGTCTAAGTTATGTAATTTAAATTAAAAGTCAGTCTGTATATATCTAAGATGAAAGATCACATCACAACACATTATTTTATTTTTGCCAAAAAAAGAGTTGCAGTAATTATTATTATTAATCTACAGGTCATCAGACGGTTGAAGGTCATATTTCATAGACTAGGGTACTAACTTTTTGCAGTTATTATAATAAGAATTTGTGTTCTCCTTTTTATATCTTGATCAAGTTAATGCACAAATATCATATAATCCAAAAGGTTTTGTCGTTCTCAATGTTCTTGTTTTAAATATAAGCGAGGTCGCTTCTTAAAACAAACAGAATTTATTTATTTAAAATAATTACTTACCTACTACCCTACCTTAATACCTCTCTGTATTTTCAGATTGTTCCACCGTTCAGAAAGATATTGACTTCGTTCCCATTCCTGGCTATGGTGGTGCTGCACTACGGTAGCAACTGGGGCCTGTACTTTGTCATGACGGCTGCGCCTAAGTTCGTGTCCAGCGCTCTCGGGTTTAACCTGACGTCTACCGGCACTCTCTCCTCGCTACCGTACCTCGCTAGAATGATATTTTCACTAATATTCGGAGCCATCGGTGACAGGTACGGATTTGGAATTGAGGCTCACTATTTTTAAATGCTTCGGCAATAGAACTATGGATAGGTACTGCAGTTTATTCATTGCTACACATGCTGTAAACACAAGGATACCTTGCTTTGTTTGCAAATGTATTATGCAATCTCTTGTTTATTTATTCATAATGTTTAGTTAATAGTTTGATTTTGAATTACAAATTGAAGTGAGTGCTGAAGAGTAGTATACCTAATCATTAAAATCAACGGTCACTAAACAGATTGCTTGTCACCGTACTTACTTACGTTTAATTAATTTATTAATCTATATTAGGACCAATTTCAAGAATCTATATAATTAACTATTATACCACCATGATTTTATTAAAACCATATGTTGTATTGTCTCTTAACAGGATCGTGAAACAGAATATAGTATCAACGACGTTTATGAGGAAGTTCTTCTGCCTGTTCTCCCACGTGGTGCCTGGTCTGCTCCTCATCGGTCTAGGCTACACTGGTTGCGCACCTATTCTCTCCGTGGCCTTGATCACGTTCTCCATGGGTTCTAACGGCGCGGCCACACTGACCAACCTGGTGAACCATCAGGACCTGGCGCCTAACTTCGCTGGCACGCTCTATGGCATAGCTAATGGAATAGGCAATACTGCTGGTTTTGTCACGCCTCTGGTTACTGCACACTTTACTAAGAACGGGGTAAGTAGCTCAAATATTGCCGTTAGGTATAGGGGCTGATTTTTAATCCACTGGCCTTCTTTCAGGGGGTTAAAGTTCTTAAGAATATCAATTACTTTTACTATGGGGCCTACCCTAAAACATTAAGAAAATTAGATTGAAAAGAAAATGCTTGTACACTGTTTTTTTACATAATAAACGGAAAAAAAACAGTTTTTTCTGAAAAAGTAGTCAATAGATTGACAGCCGGCTCGCAGTTCGTAAAACTCTTTAAATATCTTATATTTTCTAGTGAAACTTTCCGTGTGAAAGCTAAATAAGTGACTAACATTATTACTTTATTCCAGAACGGATTCGCAGAGTGGCGTCCAGTATTCATAACAGGCGCTTCGCTGTACATTGCGTCAGCCTGTTACTTCATTCTTTTCGGTACGGGCGAAACGCAGGAATGGAATTACGTAGCGCCAGTTGAGGAAGAAGAAGAAAATAAGAGACCTGCAAACTCTACGGATACCACTCTCACGATCTCACCTAAGACATAGGCGGACATATAAAGCTTAATGTACACTAAGGCATACTTAAGTGTGCTGAATAGGTATTTTAATTCGTTAGTAGTAAGTTCGTATTAAATCGCCATAATTATTTAATTGTCTGGTTTAGATACCAACGCAAGTACATTTTTTTAATTATAAATTTTTCATCATTTATTCACCTATAAATTAATTAGTGACAAAGCCACTAAAATATTTTATATTGAGGATTATTAATTTTTGTACGTGAATGCCTTTATATTTGGATAAAGAAAGGACATTCTCTATGATTCGTATAGTGGCCAAATAAAAAATTGTTTATTCGCAGATTTTTGAACGTTGACTGCGATTTAGAATGTGGTCTAATCTTCGTGTGATTGTCATTTCCTTACACTTACTTAGCTTATTTATTATTTAGACTGCAATAGTTCAGAAATTGAAATTAAAATTGCCGCAGATTGATAAGTCTTTGCTACTAATTGCTGAACCATGACTTTCCATACTTGTCTCAGATGCAGTACGTACGTTTAGATGACCAATTATAAAAAAAAAAATGCCGGTATTTTAAAAGTGCCGGTTCCATTGTCCATAGTATATTTTTTGTTATTAAGCCCACAATTATGATATATAGGAGTGGCCACGAGTCGTGAGCACAAATGTCAAGTTAATTATTGAATTTTTGGGTTCCTTTCGGGATTTTTTGGGGCGCCGACTCTGCACGTGGTCGGTTCGACAGACAGACTAACCGTATGCAGTGTCGGCGGCCCAAAGAAACCCAGAAAGGTACTCAAAAACGCAAAAATTTACTTAACATTTGCGCTCACGATTCGTGGCGACTACAATACCTACATTACATTTTACTTCGTCCATTATTTTGTCTCCAATTCTCCAAAATAGCTATCACATCATGACTTTCGAATTTTAATATTATTTGTACATAGCCGAATTATATATTATTTAATTATTTTAATATTATTAACTGTAGGTACACAAGTTTTATAAGTTTACTTGCATTAATTAGGTTTTGTTTTATTCGTGACTGTGATGATGATAATAAGAGTGAATTATGTGAATTTCTTATAAGAAATTAAATTATTCTACAGAAAAAGTTGTTTTATTTTTTCTATGAAAATATAAATATTTGGGGGCCTACTTCTCCATATTTGGGAACCGTATTGTCACGCAGAAATTAAAGGTTCAAGTTTAATATTAAGTTCCAACTTCTTACATTATCACCACACCTATGCCGCAATGCAGCGTTGCTGTGTTCCGGTTTGAAGGGTATGCGTGCCGGTGTAATTACAGGCACATGAGATATTTCAGCTTTGTCTCTGGGATGGCAACGCATTTGCAAGGCGTCTGGTATTGCAGATGTCTGTAGGTAGCGGTGACCACTTAACATCAGGTGGGCCGTGGGCTTGTTTCCCATCTAATGGCATAAAAACCAAGTGATTTAATATGACTCGTACCCTGTACTGTTGCATACACCATGTTCATAAACATTCATAATGAACATAAGCCTAATGTTAGTTGGACAGGCAGTCTACGTACGTAGTTAACGGTTATGCGTGTCTTGTTACACCTCCATTCTACACACTATACTGAAAAAATGTATCGAAATAAAATACCACTGAAACCGTTTAATATATTTATTATAAACGTACGTACAATATATCTACATTATATACACGTCAGGCATTCATTAATTACATAATCAAATATATTTTAACATTTCCAGTTATAACACTACACAAAGTCATCGTTTATTTGAGGCTGACACCCACGTCTGACAATCAATGACCGATTTTTTTGTCGGAGAGAATGGAACATATGAATTTTAATATACCAACGCACACGTCCTATAAAAAGTTGGTCCCACGAAACTATGGGTTTATTCAACGATCCGATAATCGGTCCTACAAAAAGTCGGACGTGGGCAGAAACCCTGATATAGCTCTTGTCACATACTTATATAGACCATTAGGAGCGGCTCACATTGACGTGCACAACTTTACGATTGCAAAGCTTCCAACCAATCAGCGTCATTCATTGCTCATTCTGCTGTTAGCGTTTGCCACAATGCCAAGATTACTGATCGCGCCAAGCTCGTCCTATCGCTATGCGAACCGACCCTTAAGGACTCTATGACAAATACCTAACATTAAATAAAAATTTACTAGCGAGTGATTGGCATAAACACGTCCTAAATTAATTAATGTATTAATTAAAGGACAAAATTAAAGTTACTTAATATCCCATTGATACATCCATCTACATTTACCATTAAGTTTGAAACTATTCTTACGTCTTTGGAATTACATCACCAAAACAACTCTGGTTATGGTCACATATTATAATTTTCAAGGCGGGATTCACAAGATACTTCTTAAATTATAACTATGAAATCATAGCGTTCTAAAAACGGAGTAAGTAGTAAGCATACTGGTTCAAAACATAGTCCTAACATCGAGATTAATTCAACGTCTCTATAACAAATTTGTTCAACACAGATCATGGTTACTTCGACACGTAGGGTACGCATTATTAATAATTTAAATATATCTCCATTTATGGTATATTATTTTTGTGCTTTCGCAGCATCTAAACGTAAGATTCGGACTCTGTGTCTGACTCGGAGCCCTCTAAAGCTACAATGTTGTTTTGTCCCTTTGAGTCCGCGCCGTTCGATGGTTCTCTGTACAGTCGCGGTACAGACTTAGAACGCGAGTTCTTGTCATCTTTGTTCACGTGCACCGGCTGGAACTTCTTGAGTACTCTTTGATACACCATTTTCCTTGGTGGTACTGGCGGAGGCATGTGGGGAGCCTTCTTATTATTATTGTTATGTTCGTATTCCGAGTTGTTGTACTCAGGCTTGACGGCCGTCGGCGTGGCTTTGTAAATGTCAGAAGGGAACATGTTTGGCGATTTCATGTCGTGGTAAATGTCCCTTCGGCGATTGTAGACGGATGTGTATAAGGGATCAATGTATTGACTGGTGTAACAATTCTCGAAGGAATTCTCGCTAGCCGGTGACTCCGTTGACCGACTGTTAAAGGAGTTCTGAGGTTGGTATAACGTGTCGCTACTGCTCGAGTCGCTGTGTAGAATTATATTCGCCAGAGATTTTGATTGGTTTAATTTGTTTGTATTGTAATTACGTAGTCTTGACTTTTTGTTATCCTCTGAATTATTATTGTGGATGTTGTCGACGTAAGAATATGAATTTTGTAAAGGATTGGCGTGTTTGTCTTGTTCTCTATTGACCGATGGAGCAGTGCAGCTTTTGGTGCACATGTGCGCAGGATCAAACCGTCTCTTCCGACAGCAATTTGTTATTTCGTAGTTGCCGTTGCGCATTTTCTCCGTGTTCGCGAGTACTTCTTCGCTGACTTCTAGGCTCTTTGTTCTAGCTGCTTGACGAGTCCAGTCATTTCGTGTAAAAATGGTGGCTGCCGGTGTTAAATTTCCATCAGTTTTCGACTGCGAGGTCTCTCCCTGTTTCTTCGTCATTTGACCGTAGACATTTTCCGCAGCGCAATTGTTCGTTTTGTTAGTATAGTTGGCACTCTTCTTTTCCCATCCCGTATACACTCGGGCATAATTCGCATTGGAAACTGTTTCTGCTTGCGTTTGATATTGATTCTGTCGTTGGATATTCTCTGTAAACATGGCTAGATCGTGTATGTTGCTATACACAATATTTTCTTGACTAGAAACCAGGTCGCGTTTACTATCGATATTTTCCTGTTTTGATTCTAATAAATTGTCTGAGCTCTTGGCTCTGTTAAAATTTTTGTTTGAGATATTTTTGCTTGTTTCTTGCGTCTCGGCAAACATGCTGTAGACTTTTGAAGTTCGGGCTGCTTTTGAAACGTTACTTCTCGGTGGTTTTTGTGGTTCTAAACCGGTTATATACTTTGCTGGGCTCTGTTCGTAGATGTCAGCCGTCGACCGCTGCAATGCTGTTTTAGATACATAATTCCTATCATCTATGCCATTTGATATACCAATATTTATAGAATTGTGTACATATCTCTCTCCTATATATGGCGTAGTATACAATTCGTCGTTGGCCGTACTATACAGCTCCGATTTATTGGAGTAATTATTCTGTCTCTGGCTAATTTGAGGCAAGCCACTTACGTTATGGTTGTCGATGTTATATCGCGCTACTAACTTTGATTCTTGCTGCATGTTGCACATGGGTGCCGACAAGCTGTGTAAAATATTACGAGGTGCAGGACTGTTTCCTCCATTGCTATTTGAATCATCTTCTGAGAGTGTCAGTCCTGAGTCTCGGCTTAGCGAAAGCTTTTCTTTACGTGGCGTGGACAGTTCCATAGAATCTAAGGATATTCCAACTGAATGAAGACTGTCACTTTCCTCGGCTCCTGAATCTAGTAATGCGTTGGATGTTTCAGGGCTGCCATTACCCAGTAGACCTGCAATCTGAGGTCCAAACAGGGCTTCTGCTTTTACTATAAGTAGTTCTACGACCATTGGCACTGCTTTGGGAGCTTTGTCACAGGGTGTATTGGGCCAGAGAAGGCTGGGGCCGACGCACACGCCGAGGTTCATGGGGCACATGAGGTTAATGTTAGACTTCTTGGCGATGGCTTGTAGCAGACATATGAAGTATGTTAGCATGGTATAGTGAGCCTTGGGCAGCTTTAGCAGCAACGAACGCACGGCTGTTACTTTTTCGGTTTGTGATAAAGCTGCAACAAAGAAAAGGTTTGTTAGAGCAACAAAATAAAAAATATCTTGCGTTAACTTACTAAAATGTGAGCGCTGTTTTATCGGCAACATATTTGTAATATACGATACGAGTACGATATCGACTTTTGTTTGCGTAATGCCATTCATATCATACTTACTTAGAACATGAAGCCAAGCGGAGTAGAGGTCCGCAGAGAGTAAGGGTTGCGGCAGCGCTCGGAAGAACTCCTTGACCAGCGCTGCTAGCAGCAGCACCGGTGCTCGTTCCAGCTCTGGGCAGCCCTCTGCCCACGGACCCAAGGTGTCCAGCTGGAAAAAACAAAATTATTAGTTAATAATCTCACTCTCTATAACATTTTTATATTGAGAATATAAATCTTAATGGATCATGTTTAGTTAAGCTGAGAATCTAATTCTTACCTTATCTCTAAGCAGTCTGAGCGCTTTAGCATTAGCGCTTCTGCGAAACACGCCGTGAGTGAGCGGAGCGAGCGCGCGCAGGCGACGGAGTGCGAGCAGCAGCGCGGGTGGGGGCGCGCCGCCGCATAGACGCGTCAGCGCCACGCCGAACAGACGCCCGCCACGCCGCAACAAACGCAGGCCTCGCCCGCCAGTCGAGTTGCCGCTGTGAATTATACAAATACTATTAATAATCTACATGATAATTTATTTAAACTTTAGGCAACAAAAAAGGTACAAAGACGGATTTAATGCCACAGACATTCTCTACCGGCTATCCTCTCTCTCTCTCTCTCTATATAGGTATAATTCACCCGACACCGTGTATGTAAGAGTCGTGTACATAACCATACTTACAGAACAATATTTGACTGTGCCCACTTGTGGTTATAGCATTACAGACACAAGTACTGGGGACGCAATAAACCACATCTCAAATATCCACATTGGCCTATTTTTTTGTATTTTACGAGAGTTTTGAGTCTGCCCACCGCAACCACACAATAAATATTAAACGGTATGTTACTTTTGGGTTAATTTCAGTAAGTACTTACTTTTTTAATCCCTGATTTTTTTTCCTTAATTCAAAGACCAGTCCGCAGGGATTGTTCTTAGCGTTAACATGTTCCAGGTCAAATCCGTCCTCATTAGACAATGTTTGCCTTATTCTTGACATCTGAAATTAAAAGGCGCTTGGTAAGTAAGAAAGTAGACACATTTATACTTCCATGATTATTTTTCACATTCTCAACTAATATGATCGTAACCAAAGAAAGCTAAGTCGCTGAGACTAAAATCGGCTAGATGACATGGAGTCATGTCATGGAGTTTCTTGCTCGTTCTTCTCCATAGAGACCTACGTTTTGGAACGAGCAACTAGCTTCAACTTTTTGTATGAGTAACTTCTTGACAATTCAAAAGTGCCTGTAAATGGTCTAATTGAAATAAATGTGTTGACTTTGACTTTGACATCAGAATTTTTTATTTTTGAACACACTCTTAAAATTCTCCTGTATCGTGGGTGCGTTTACAAACTTACAACCTCACATACGCAAACAGCCAGACCCAGAACAACTATCTGTAGGTCATACAATTAATATTTGTTCCGTGCGGGAATCGACACGAAGCACAGTATACAATCGCTTAGCCACTGCGTCAAGTGTGCCGTCAATGCGTCCATCATCATCTTCATCATATCCTTACAAAAAAGGACGGTAAGCTTACCTGTACGGCATGAGGTCTTTCGATACCCCTGAGCGGCGTGGGCGGCGCGTCTCTCGCTGTGCGCACACAGAGAGTGAACTCGTTGGCAGCGCCCCAGCGGGAGTCTCCCTCTTGCTCGTCGTGCTCGGCGTCGTGTTCGGGCTCGGCGCTGCCGTTCTGCAGCACGTGCAGCGCCTGGCGCACCACGCAGCGTGCGCTCATCTCTGGGCTCACAGAGACTGTTTTGCACTGAAAATAATCGGAAAATTTTAGGGATTATGCATGTCGGCTAGTAATTTATAACAGTGTCTTCCATTAATTTAGATGATTGGTGACTTCTCAAACCAGAATTGCAACTAAATATTTATAAGAAACTAGCTGACCCAGCAAACGTTGTTTTGCCATTTTTTTTAGGGGTATGAAATATAGTTGTTGGCCGATTCTCAGATCTACCCGATATGCACACAAAATTTCATAAAAATCGGTCCAGCCCTTTCGGAGGAGTATGGTAACTAACATTGTGACACGAGAATTTTATATAAGAATATTAAAAACAATTTAATTGTACTTACAAATTCGATCGAACTCGTCGCATCTTTGTAGAAAATCTGTATATTCGTCGATTTTGGTTCAGTAGCCAGTTGAGCGGTTAATGCATTTTGAATTTTCCTGTAAAAAAACATAAAATCAGACCACGATTTTAGAAATATTACCGCAAGTCTAATTAATTTAGATTACTGGATTAAAAACTCTTACCTATACCAAGTGTCTCTCGCAGCTTGCGTGGGGTAGATGGCAAGGTAATTGGCAACACCAGTAACAGTCGGCCATCCGAGCATAAATCCAGTATCGTCACCATCAGTCATGGCAATCCAAACTTCAGCCAGTCGCACACTTTCCTTTAGCTTAAAGCAGTTGGTTCCCCTGGCCTTGCCGACGAGCAACAAGTCACTGAAGAGAAACAGATGACGGTCGAGTGGTGGGGAGGTGGTACCAAGTGGGCTGAGCTGAACTGGCGCCTCCATGATGAAGGTGCGAGGAGACAGGGAGCTGCTGCTGGCGCTGATAGTCCCGCTGATATCCAAGCTCGGTCGCTTGCGTAGGCTTTTTTGTTTCTGTAAGCAAACATCAGTGTCATTTGTCTGGTATTCTCTTTTCTCCAGTTGGCTGGTAGTTGCTGAGTTACAACATTAATATCTATGCGATATGGTTCCTTTAAACTACTCTAGTGACTCCATATAGTTTATTTGTAAAAACCAGACGTTACGCTAATAATCACTATAAAGAACTGAGACTGCTAAATGGAGACACCTCTGAGTATACGTATACGTGTTGCTATCTTTACCTGCGCATGATGCGAGGCGAGCGCAGCGGGAGCGTCGGCATCGTGCAACGCGAGGTAGTCGTGAGGGAACAGATCCTGGACCCGCTCGAGGTCCGACAGACGTGTTGCCCGACGACGCGCGCATCCTCCCCCGACCAGGCGCTCGTATTGCGCTAACCGCTCGATCTGGAATAGAAGAAACATCATCATGAATATTTGATACTTGAGACGAAAAATACAAAGGTTTGCAGAAAGGCGACATATTATTGACAAATACAGAACCTCCTACTAGAGCGTGCAGCTGGGTGGTAAGCAACAATAGAAGACGGTTGATATGTTATGAAACATGAGCCTAGCGGGTTTGGTATCGCCATTACCACCACATCGCTGGCTGTCCGTTAAAGACAAAGACACGCACTAAAAGCTATTTTAATTAACGAAACTGATACCTGGTCCCGTTTCACCATAACTGTGTGTACGTGACAAGTTGTTGTGCATAATACTCTATACCCCGAGGCATATCCGTTCAAGCGTACACGAGAGTACAAGGCTTTATTAAAGTCATCAATTGTAACAAAGAGTAATCTAAATTCACATCGCGACGAACATGAGTCCTTAGGGTGGTTCCCTCACGACGAAGCTCTGAACCGTGTCCACGACAATGATACCTTATTATGAGAGGGCGAAGGAACCGTGAGAATGTACCAGTCATTGTCAGCACCTCACTTCATAAGGCCTTAAGAAAATTTTTATGTAATGCGTGTAGATGCACGTATACGGTCTTTTATAAAGCGGAGGTCACGAATGAATTGTCAATCGTTGCTTGCGCTTGCTCAAATAACTCTATAGGTAATGCATTTTCATTGAAAACATCATTATTTAGGTACATAATGAACCAGTAGAAGCTCGGAATTAGGATTTATGCCCGGTTAATAGCAATAGGCTCGCCCCCTATTACATGGGACCTAAACATACCGGCGAACTGTGGGTGTACATTTGTACACCTCTGCCAAACCCTCCGGGGAATACAGGCGTGATGTTATATAGTCTTCCTCAATAAAGGGACTATTCAATACAAAAACAATTTTCCAATTAGAACCAGCAGTTCCTGAGATTGTCACGTTCAACCAATCAAACAAACAAACTCTTCAGCTTTATAATAAGTATTAGTATAGATTAATTGCACTAGCGAATACGGCTTCTCCTATGTAAAGCATTATCACGCCAAAGGTTTATTCGTGTTTTCCAAATTAAAGATCACGGGAATTTTCATTTTACGGATGAAGCGCGAAGCTATACGGAACCCATGAATATTTTAACTTGTACTGTGTCTTTAACAATCGTATCAAATGATTCAGTTAGTGTGTATTCGTGTTCAGTGGCTCGTAAAATTATGCGTTTGACTCGTGATGACCAACATTAGAGTCAGTTACGTGTAGCGCGTCCATTACGTTCCGAGAAGCGGTAGCGTTGCGTTGTTGTGACGGTACTCGGTGCGGACTAGCGGCATAATATCCTGCGGTTTTATGTTCAATATCAATTTTTATAAAAAATAACGCTAAGAATTACGTATTAATGACTTCGACTGCCCCATTGGTATCGTGGTCGCTAGCGTGTCTGGTAAGTCCCCAGGCTCCTGGGTTCGATTCACAGTTCAGGCAAAAAAAGTTATTGGTTGTTTCCATTTGGAATTTCTCAGTAGCAGCCCAGAGTATAGAAATTGGTGGTGTGTTACAGTCGTGCCTCGGAAAGCAAGTACCTTAAAGCCGTTAGACCTACACCTGATCTCGCCCCGGTCGGATTACTGTCCCATTGGACTATTATGAGAGTAAGGACGGAGGGAGTGCACCTGTGGTTGCGCACACCTGTGAACTATAATATCTCCTGCGTACTTGGCTAGGCCCTATTAAGATTTACCGCTATGACCTAAATTCGGTCGGGACGTACAACTATTAATTTCCACAGTGACGTATTACCAATAAATCTATTCTCGGTATTTCACGTACCTACGCTTTTTTGTTGCCAAGCTTTGATTATGAAATGACAAAAAACGGAGTTGATCGTTATTGACGGCTCCATTAAGGATGCCTACACAATATGGCGGTGACGCGGAGTTATTGTACTGTAAATAATTACATATTAATGTGCTCACAACCGCGAACTGACGCGATCACAGTGATTTTCATTTGAATAGACAATTTGACACTGGCACCGTTACTCCATCTTTGTAAGTAAACAATTTAAACCAACACCTACTAACGTAGCCTAAAGTCAAAAAGAATAATACACACACACACACACACACACACACACACACATACCATCACGCCTATATTCCTCAAAGGGTTAGGCAGAGATGTAACAATGTACACCCACAGTTCGCCAGTATGTTTTTTAGGTCCCATATAATAGGGGGAGAGCCTATTGCCATTAACCGGGCTCAAATCTTAACTCCTAGCTGCTTCTGAGAATTTCATAGAAAAACCCAATAATATTTTTTGCTCGACCTGGGAATCGAACCCAAGATCTCTAGCGTAGCAGTCGCGCTTAGGACCACTAGGCCAACGAGGCAGTTAAAAAGAATAATACCAGCTTATTATTGTCCCACTGTAGGGCAAAGGTCCCTTTTCATACAGAGAAGTCACAAGCATTAATCACCACGCTTGCTCAAGGCAGATTGGCTATTTCAGACTAAAAATAATTTTGTAAGTCCAGGTTTCCTAACAATGTTTTCCTTCACTGATGTCAGTATTGTCCAAGATAGATTTGGAAAATATTTTATATGAATTGAAAATCTCACATTATTGCTAGACCGGTATCAAACCCGCTAACTCGTACTTGAGATGGGCCTTAACCATTGGGCCAACACCACGACGCCTAAAGTCAACAGAATTAGAAACAGTTTTGTTGTTTTAAAATTCGCGCCTTCTATAGATACTCTGTATTTGTTCATAGTGGTCTGTGCGCATTACTATTATTACTTTGTAGACATCATTAGCCGAAGTATTGTTTTATCATTTTAAATAAAGTTTTTGCCATTGTTTTTTATTGTAAAACCAGTTCATTTAATTTAATAACTTTAGTATAACCTTGAAATCTATACTAATATTATGAAGAGGTTTGTTTGTTTTTGTTTGTAAGAGGTAATCTCTGAAAGCATACACTTTAATCTTCACTTCAATCAACGGATTAAAAGAGGATGTAGTAACAAAAATAGAAAAGAGTAGGCTTAGATGGTTCGGTCATGTTGAGAGGATGAGTGAAAGGCGACTAACGAAAGGGATTTATATGGCAGATGTGAATGGCAACGCCGGGAGAGGACGCCCTAGAAAGACCTACCCTGACCTTATTGGTGGGGTTCTTCAGAAAGGTCGTGTGCGCAGTACTCGTAACCGGCGTGCTTGTATGAACAGATGTATGAACGTGGTCGAGGCGAAAGAAGTATGTAAGGATCGTAGCAGGTGGCGTTCTGTGGTTTCTGCCTACCCCCATGCGAAAAAGGCGTGAGTTTATGTATGTATGTATGTATGCATACACTTCAACCATCATAGAATATTTTATGGTAAACTTGACTTTGACGGACGACGTCGCGGCCAGAAGCTAGCAAAACATAAAAGAACACATGCTTTTACACAATGTAGTTGAAGACCCAAAAAGCATGTTCAATATTTTGACAAAAACTTATTCAGCTTCCAAGAAAATGTAATAAGTGTTACAGAATATTAAATTAATTACCTGATCGTCATTAGTTTTAGTGTCATTACATTAAGACGTTTAAATAGTAATTGAATATGTTAATCCATTGTCTAATTTCTATGTAAAACATTCATTTAGATTACTAAGAATCCTTCTAAGAAAACCCAAAAACCAGATTTTAATAGCTTCTTTCAAATCTTCTTTACAAAAACCTTTTCTTGAGATGTCTAAAGAAACTTCAGAATCCACTTTTTTACAACTGGATAATTAGGTACTTAAAAAAGGATTAGGCGTTTTTTGTTAACAAACAGAACGAATGTTTTTGTTTTGATAAAAGTGCATTTTTAAAGTTTATAAATCCTTGCTTGGGTTCGGAGATAGCGTGTTTGCTTCTCAATGAACACCATTTCCTCGGCTTATTATTTTAACGCACGCATCCAGAGCATTACAAACACGCGACTGTTATCTGTGCGCTATACACGGAACTGCACTTTCTAAGTCAAATGTTTACTTTACAGTAAGTGGGCTCGGGCGTACGTTTTAGATAACGAGTGAACTGTCCTAAACTGAGATAACCTGCGCGTGTGCCATGCCCTCCGCCCCTCCCTCATGCGACAGCTTTTTAACAAATTTTCTTTATCTCCAACTTTTACGTTTCCTGTTTTAGTGGACACACCTAGTGGTTTATTTTCGAAATATTTAAAATGTTCTAGTTTTTTTTGTCAAACATGTCGTAAATATGTTCCTAATGTAGGTCGTATACAATCTTTATTGGTCGGTATTTGTATCAATAGTAAAGTGGGCTATGATAGGAGGTCTACCGTCTGCTCGGAACACGTTTGTCTTTACGTAACGTAACGTATCAGTCAGTATTGCGCAAAGGCAGTTGAAAGTTGTCATCGTGTGTTGTATTGTGATTTATATAATACTACCAGTATGTCATTAATCGGACAATTAGATGGTTCAGCAGACAACGAGGCAACTGCTACGATGTGCTTCTGTTTTTATTTACAAGCTTTCACTATAACAAAAAGTGCGATCCCCTTTTTTCATTAATCCCAAAATCCAGTTCAAGGAATTATTTATAGAATCGAACGCATTAAACGAACCATAAAACTTTCTCATTATCGCTAACAAGACATTTTGGCCAAAAATGCAGACATTATTAGCAAACGAGCGATTTTCACCCGCAATGAGCTCTCGGGGCGCCATTATTACGACAGAATTATCGCTTGACATTGGTTTTTAAGGCATATTTAATGCCATAAAGGTTATTAACGGTAATGTGGCATGCGGGCCGATTCACGGAATGCAACGCGCGTGATTCACCGAGGCTTGAGACCCTCGGAGATCGGAACAAGGATGTGCAATACCAGCGCTGAATAGGGTCGTGAATAATTTGCTTAAACATTTATTGCAACAAAGGTTAAATCTATGATGAATCTATTTTGAATTTATAATTTCGTTTTCCATTGCTATTTTGTTTAGCAATGCTTTTTGGAGGTCTCGTTAACGAATTCAATTACATGGGAACAATTTGAGGTACCTTGAAGCAAATTGTGTGTGATCAAATTCGATGTTCGTTCACAATATAAACGGTATGACGTGTATCCGTGGTAATTAATTCGGTTTGTTATGTTGGTAACTAAATTCAAATTCAGTACAATCTTCGCAAACTGAAAGGGAAATCGTAAATTGCAATATTACGGTACACGACGAGGAGTACAATGCTGCTCACGTTGAACTAAATACTCGCAAAGTTCATCCGGAATATGGAGTGTAGTTATCGCGCGGGTCGCCGCGGGTCGTCGCGACACATCTCTCTATTGTTGTGCGACACGACAAGCGCCTACTCATCCTCCATGAAAACAATTCTAAGATCACGGATAACGTTTCACTTTTGGTCAAAATACCGTTCAGTAAAAGTGATTTCTTTATCAAAGGTCAGCGATAGAAACTGAACTGTGAGTAGGTATGTTCTATATACTCACCTACTTACAGATGTTATTTCTCATTCAGTTCAGTAATCAATTTCTGTCAAACGTTACTACGTGTATATTATTCATGTCAATAGCAATACAATGGGTATGTATATTTTTATTGTTTGTAAAAATCGCATCGCAGTATCGATTTCAAGATAATGTAAAAATATGAGTGCCGTATTGTTTATCCGATTACTCCGAATGACCTAAATAAGTATGTACTTGTTGGTTCCTGCTAATAGAATAAGTGGTAACTAGAACAGAGAGCCTGTGTTTGTTCTAGAAAATCTGTAAATTGTGTTAATTATAATGCTAAGTTATTACTGGGCGCAAGTTACGGAATATTGGGCACACAGTGCGTAAGAGATGCGTTTGAGCGCGTTGATGTCTTTTGTAAGAAGATAATTTCGATCGATACACAAAATAAAATTTAGCAAGGGATATGGTACCAATAACTTTTAGCATAGACTCTAGACCGAAAAAAATAACTCGTCGTTTACGAAAAAAATATTTGCTGTTCTATACAAAAATGCAACACCAACTTAGTCAAAATGTATGGAAAAATTTTTGTTTTTTTAAATTAACCGACGAGAAATGGCGGTCTAGAATATTTTATTGAATCCATGATAAAAAGTCTATGACGTTCATTTCCCCGTGTATTAAAAAGAGTGTTGTAAATTTCGTAGATTTATTAGTTTGTCATTATTTATACTGACGGAAAATAGAACCGACCTACTCATCATTAAGACAAACATGGAATGCACGGAATAATGTCAAGTAATTACCAGTTGAAGGCAAACGTTCATAAATCATATCGAAAGCAGCGTTGTTACCAAAGAAGACATCAAGCGTGGAATTTTCGATTGAGAATGATATAGGACTGCTGCGGTCATTCGGAATAATGCATTCTGGGCCGAATCACGACACGCAGGAGATTGCGGTCAACGGCCTTCTTACACACCCCGTGCCTTCCTCGACAACATTCATTTTAAAACAAGAACGGGGAAAAAACCTCATGAAACTTAACAATCATTCAAATACGATGCCAACTTGGATTGCGTTCGGGAACTCAACAATTAATGGCAACGATAAAACATTATTCTCGCGCTCTGAGTTCTGACCAATTTAAATGGAATGCCTTTTAACACACAAAAGATCCTGAACATAAAGTTAAGTACACACATGTGCATCAAGATGGAAGCGCTTGAGATAATAGCATACTATAAAATTATATATCTCGGAGGGCTTGAAACAAAAGCGGTGTTTTGTTATCCTTTTATTTAGTCATTATCGTTAAGAATCAATTAGCTGTCCATGTACTTGCAGAAATTGCAATAAAAAAATTTGCAACATTTATTGCGAAATACTAAAGCAAATATCAAGCTTATCAACCGTATTGTGACGCAGAAAGAATGACAGCTTGAAGAAGTACTCTGCGTGGCCGAGGCGTGAAAATCATCACATCTTTAGCAATTCGTACATAAGACATATGTTAAGCTGACAGATCTATTGCCTAACAATTAAATGGCAAGTACAAAGAATACGCATGATTACACATTAACAAACGATTTTAAATAAGTCCATGGGAGAAAGTGCATCGCCCGAGGCGTGGTCGTAACGATGTGCCTCGAACTGCCTCGAACATACTCGAACTACCTCGAACCTGGAGGTTACGGACCATAGGATGGTTAATTGAGCCCCGGCACTGCCCCCGCAGGTCACCGCCTGACCGCACAATTTAACGCATTTCATGCCCCCTTCCTACCTAATGTGGTAAGACCATTGATTGGGTTCACTTTAAGCGATGACGCAATGCCTTGCACAGTGACAGGAATGATGTTAGTAGAAAAGTTTCTCCAACATTCTCAAAGTCAAATTCATCATTACAACACCGTCTCACACTGTTGCATCACATCTGATAACCCTCAAAGGGCCAAAGCGCAGCGATAAAGCAGTTAAAGTGAAGATTTATTAATATTCTCTTATGTGACGTTTACTGCATCTATTACCTAACAACCGGGTTTACGAGCATAAAAGTGGAAAAATATTATTTTACGTAATAATTGCGTTAGACAGGTAGAAATTTATTACCAAAAATCCGATTGGGCTAAGAATGAAATCCGAATCCCGTTAAATATTTGTTCGGATTTACGTCAACTTATGATACATGGGGTAAGACTATAAGACCAAAGTGACAGCTACCTGCGTCTACGATTTTTTAAGTATCGATTTTATTATTTTTGTAACCTTCAACTTTTATTATTAAATCTATAAAGTGGAGGTTAAATAAGATAGTGATAGAGATTAATTATTTTTTTAAACAAACACAACACTGGATATATTTGTTAAGACACCAGTAATTCACGTACTTAGTTCTAACTAATGTTTAGGTTTCATAGTGATGTAGTTACTGCAAAACTCAGCAAAGTACCGATAACTTTGTTTCCCGCTTTCTCTTTGCGTAACGTGCAGCATTGTTTTTCAATTTACATCACCAATTTACACGTGGTGTTACTGAATTATCGATATTTGCACTTCGATTCAAGACCGTACGTTATTTAGTTCGACGTGTTCCTAAAATTGATTTTTGCTGAGAGCTTGATAGGTACTTTAAATCAGTAAGTTTGAAAACTTTACAAATCATTAGTTTGATTCTTAATATTTCCAATCTAGCAATTTTATATAATAATCTTAATTAAATGAAACTACTTACTATACAAAAAAAAACCAGATTTGTAGTTCCTATTCCAAATTCAAATTGAGGATACAGTTCGTTATGAAATTCCAATTTTGAAACAAGTTAAACTTAGCAGTTTAGCACCAATGTATTGTATGCATTGGAATTAGCACTTATTCATTTGCATACAGATAATATAATTGTTGTATCATAAGATAATGAAATTACATAAAATATGAGAAAGTATTGGACTCTTCGAGGAAGTGGAATCATGGCGTGTCAATATTAAAATCAATGTGCCACTTTTCACATTACGTAAACCACGATAAGTTGTATTTAGAATAGTCGGTAAACATGATGAATGGAGGAGCGCAGTAGTATGTCCAAATTATCAAATATTCTGGCGTTTGGTTACAAAACAATAGAAGCAATAACTTCATTAAATCCGACGCTTGATATTTACTATTGAAAATGGTGAAGCGAAACAGCTGCGCTTGCGTCTATTACGTAATTACAAATTATACATGGTGCGAACACACGAAGCGAATAGATACTGAATAAGGACACAGCATCGCCTTGAATAAAAACACCAATAATTATTTTCAATTACAAGATGTAACAATCACGATCGAATCAATAGATTTCGTATCTGTGTATATAATCATGCTCGGTACGTTTATAATAATTTTAAGCGTATAAAAACTTTGGTTATACCCCCAGCGATCTAAAGATTCGTGCGTTCTAAATGTCAAAATACTAGTAGCAGTTTATAAAAGGTTTGTTATATTGTGATTATAAAAACTACACAAAGAGAAGGTGATCAGACAGAATAGTTACTTATGACTCGTTAGTCCCGAAATACCACGGAAAAGGTGATATGAATTGAATGATGACTGCTAGCTACGTTTGATTGCTTGTGGAAAATCAAGCATTTGAAAACAGCGCTTGTTATTTTGACTTTGAGTGAAGAAAGCGCTTTTATAAAATCCCTGTTTAAAAACAATTGCAGTACCAAAACGCTCATTTTATTTCCGTCCCTGGATATCCCCAAGGACGCAGTGAAGCGCATCATGGGCACCGCTCCATGGTTCCCGGAATATGATTTAAACGCTGCGCACACGCAACCAACGCGAAACCACCAATTAACTCCCCGAGGAGGCGACATAATGATGTGTCAGCGTTTTCGTAATTTTATTTTATTAGCTGAAAATATCTCTGTATCTATTCAGTTCTAGGAACGGCCTACAGTGTACAGTCACATTCATTTTTTGAAGTAATTGAAAATGGTAAAGATTTTTTACCATTTACGTAACCACGTAACTGTTAGGTACGTAGGTATAATTAAAACTGTTATTTCCCACTAAAATGCGTTTTTGAATAACGGAATGTCTAGTCTTTATTAGCCACCTAAGTACGTAACGGTTACTTTTCTTCCCAACTTGACCCCTAAGGAATTTAGTGTCGCTTTTTGTTGTGTTCAGGGAAGCGATTGTACATAGTTTTTTAGTAAAAGTGAGGAAGAGGTTTTGTTCACGGTCACGTAATACCTTGGAAACGGGCACGGGCGATGGACGTGTCCTGTCGACTAAGATTACTGGCCATCCACCATCCGCTACTCAGCTTGTGCCCGGTGCGTCACGTCCCACACCTGATTCACGACCACCTCACCACTATTCATACGTCGCATCTCGACGCATCGCATCTTATGCGCACTAAGATTCCAGCTCGATAACATCATTAACTTCCTTCCTCGCTTATTTAACAAGCAATTTACTTTAAAACAATAATGCAAAACAACAAAACAATCTTCGTAATTGTTTCCCCATGGTAACCGAGGATTATTGTCCCTTATTCATGAATATTTTTCAAATGACTCCTGGCTTTGTAAATGTCCTCGTTACAAAACAATTACCGAAGCATTCGTTGAATGTTACGGTGGAGGGTACAAAGAACAGTCAGATCACCGCAGGACGTCGACTAATGATACGGACGGGTCCTGACGTCACGTCGGGGGGTCACTAAACTTACTGTTCTAACACGTGTTGGCGCAATGTTATCTTTAGATTGGAAGATGCTGCACAGATTGCAGTGGGAACATTATTTTCAGAGCGAATCCTTTGGGAGCGTTGCGTACGTGACTATTTTTTAAACGCGTATGCAATCACTGTGGAATTACGTGACGACGTGCACTTCCTATACAAAACTGTTTCATAGAAGTTCGCATAGTGTTGCTTCCACGGTGTTGTTTGGTTTTGCTTTTAGTGTTGTGGGAACCGACGGAGATGCACAATGATGCGAGCCCTATTAGCCGCCGATCGGCGCGGGCGCACCAACAAACAGTGTTCCGCGAACCCAGAACAATGGTGGGTAATTTTGTAATGTCTTCTTATTACCATGCATGACGCAACACACTCTCGTGTACCCGCCGTCCCATGTATTCCTATGATTAATTATTATTCATATAATGCAATAGGTCATTTTATATTTAATTCTTACTATTTACGATGCCTGCATTTCAAATGCACCCAAGTACGTTTTTCAGTTAAATAATCCTTGACTAACAAGGAAATTCTTCAGCCATTGTTGTTCGCATTTCCTACAAAAACAAACTATTTTATTTTATGTCGTTTTCTAAAGATCTCAAAAATGCAATTCACGTAGGAAGGAAACTGTGTCACCATTGAAATTGTCTTGGACCTACTAAAGCGTATAAAAGAACTTTCATTTGTTAAGGTTGTATGGAAAACAAAGAGGTCATAATTGCTCGTTTCATAGTAGTACACGCCTACAGGTGTGTTCTGTACTGTGCTATATTTATCATCGCGTCGTTTGGGAGATACCGTCTTGCACATGTTGTATCAAAATATTTAATTAATTTCCCTTACAAGAGCAGCGAGCACGCGCGTACTTACGGCAAACTGCAAAGATGAGTTTTTGCTCCATTTCCGACAACTGCGAGACATCTTGAGCGTCGTCTGCGTCGCCATTTATAAGGAGCGAGTACTTAAATAAATTCGATCGTGTTTTGTCAAGTTAATTTAGTTTCGTACGCCAATATTAGGTCTGTCAACGAGGGGTAATTTTTTCTAGTTAACTGCAGGTGTGTTTGTAATTGACAGGTGCAGTAACTAGTTGTGCGTATTAATATTTATAAAGGTATATTACTAGACAATAGGTAGCAATGAACAGGCTTATCTTACAAAAAAAAAAGCGAAAACAGTTTAAAATTAACCATGAAAAATGTATAATATAGGTATATGTATTTAATTAGTAACTATGTTCTCGTCAAAACAATTGATATTAATCATAATAATTGTAGCATTCGTTAACTATCCTAGTTACTTTATGTAGATTACAATTAGATGCGCTTTCGAAGTGGAGTTATGGACAGTTTAATGAGATGCATCTAAACAATGCATTATTCATATGAACCCTGTTTACATCTATTTCACCTTTGTTGAGAACGCCTCTTGTGACAGAGTAGGAACTGACTAGATGTGCTGCGTAATTCTCAGAGACACGTAGGAAGATTTTACAATGAATATGTTCTTATTTATATCAGCATAAGTAGTGAAACAACAACCATTTATTCGTTGTGTAAATCCGGAACTCGTGTTTAACACTCGCATTAAATAAATATAGCATTATTCACTACCGTAAAACAAAAAAGCGAATCGATGCACACAGATAATTAAATTAGCTGTATCGATCAATCACTAGTTACGTACGAGTACAGCAGCAAGTCAACCAAATGAAGTTTTGGGTTACGGCCCATAAATCTGGTTCAAACTGGATAATTACGGAACAATAATTATGAAATACGTTTCAATCTATCGTATCTTCGATGGCTCATACGTTGAGACCTTTCCAATTACTTATGTAATGCGGGGCTCTTAAATTATGGTATAACACGGAGAAACGGGACCGATTTGCCTCGAGCTTGATGTCGGCTCTATTCATTAGGTAATTATGAAGTTTTCGGGGGCTCAGGTAAGAATGGAGGGCGCCATTGAATGAGTACTTTGTTTATTAGCGTTGCTCTAAACAAGGAAGACATCAATCGCTTTTGTTGTGCTGATCCTCGGGGCATTTGTTTACTGTTCGAGACTGCGTTGTTTTACTACGAAATTGGATGTTACTCTATTTTGGAATTACTGATTGTGTTTAGGAACAGTTTCGAAAAATATTTTTGTTTTATAAATATTTCAGACTCGATACGATTGTTTCTATAACATTTGTTTTGTATTTACTATGATGTAGTGATAACAATCTATTGTTTGTGTTTTCTATTTACATTTGAACTAACTTTGTAGTCCGCATTTTGTTGGGAATTGTTTAAACAGTTTTTGTATATAATGTAAAAATATATTATACAGTACCTCCCTGCTAGTTTGGGTAGGATCGCATATAAGATATTGTGTAATGTTTTCTAAATATGATATAATTTGGGTCAAAAGTCAAAGGTCGGCTATGCTAGTGGTATTTAATTTAAGATTTTATTGCCGTTAACTAATCAAATAAGTTTTTCTTGATACAATACACATACCATCACGCCTGTATTCCCCGAAGGGTTAGGCAGAGTTGTAGCAATGCACATCCACAGTTCGCCGGTATTTTAAGTCCCGGGCAATATTAAGTACAAATATTAGGCAGCTCAACAAATCAAGTATTTGCATACATATACAGTACACAAACTTATAATCCGACTCATATCTGATCAGACTCGTAATTCCATGTGAATTATGCATGCATTGTTGAGCATTGTATTACATGATATTAATCATCTGTCCGGCTGCCAACATCGCAATATACACTCGAAACTTTCAGTCACTCCTAAATCTTATGTACTTGGTAATAATGTACTAAGAATCATATTTTAAACAAGCTGTGAATTTACAAATTCCAAACTAGTGAGATTTAGATGTGGAATTTTTGTTAGAAAATTACTATGGAAAAATGGGAACTTTGGGCATAAATTAGTACCAAATCAGGCTAAGTTAATACACAGCATTGATCTGTCAACATTACCTATTTGCATATCAAACATATCTACATACAACCTCTCCGATTCAAGGAGATAACTATTACAGGAAAATAATAATACATATCGTATAGCGTAGTACGTCAAGGAAAATACCATGGCAGACAGGTGGCTTAATTGCTAGCATTAAGTCGGACCCTGGCTCAATTAAGGTCGCCAGATGCATTACAAAAACAGGATGCTTAGAAACTTGACGCATTGTCGATACTATTGAATCACACTGTAGCTAAAAGAAATCGATTGTGACCGGCCTTGTCGTAAATAATAGAGTTCGATTCAAACCGCTATTGTTTGGTTGACAATACACCGTACAATTTAGTAAGTATTAAAATATATTTTAGTACATTTTATACCTAGTTAAATACATAAATATATGCAACGAGTCGTCAAAAAATCTGCATGTAAAACTTTTTATGAACACAAGTTATAATAAGGTTCTTTTAAGTATAATCCATGTATGAATGTACGGTAGCAAACGGTAGGAGCACTCACATGCATCATAAGTCCTTTGTGCAGGCAATAGTAGTCACTGACACGGGAACATCACTCGCAGGGTCACGTTCGACCCTTGTTTATGTTATGAACAATTGTCACTATACAACCGATGGAGAAAGGGCTACGGGCGTGTGTCCCGTCGCGCGGCGCGGTTGATACTGCGCGCGCCTCCTGCTTACTCCGGCGATGCCACCGCCCGCGCTGCGCGTGCGCATTGCCCGCCCAAACGTGCTTGTTCAATGCACCGTCCGCCCGCCTAATATTTTAATTATTTTATGAGATGGCAATGACTTCTACCTAAAGGATTAGGCTCGTGTTACTATGTAGTTAAACAAAACTACTTTGCGTATTTAGCTAATTTATAGAATAAGAATAAAATTTTTTAGCATATTATAATAACTTATCTACTGTAACTTATTTCCTCACAATGAATTTTTTCACGGTTGTCAGCGACGTCCAAGATAAATTTAGAAAGTACATATGAATTAAAAAATTACCTTGGTACTTGCCCGGTATCGAACCCATAACCTCATGCATAAGAGGCGGGCGCCTTAACCATAGGGTCATTATTCTGTGTGGGTTGTTTTAATAATAGCACATTCAAGAAGTAATATTCATTTGATATACATATGATTTTCTTGTCAGTCTGTGCCTAAATATTTTAGATATAGTGGTTTGACGACTGTTTTCTGTTTAATATAAAATAAGTTAAATAATTTTAACTCGTTTTGAGGTATTTTTATACACTTCTGGCTTTTAATTAGCTCTAACTGCCACACTACAGATCTAACTCTGATTATTTGACAAAGTACCAGCCTATTATTGTCCCACTGCAGGACAAACGCATCTTCTCATACAGAGAAGGCATGAGAATCGATCACCACGCATGCTCAAGGCTGATCAGTCATTCTAGATTTAATTATTCAATGTGCAGGTTTTTTCACTATTATTATTTCCTTCACCGATGTCGGTGATTTTCAAGATAAACTAAGAAAGTACCTACCATATGAATTAAAAAAGGTACATTGGTTATTGCCCGATATCGAACTTACAAACTAGCACCTAAACCACTAGGCCATCGCGACAATCACTTAATTACTGAATCTAAATACATACCATCCTGTATTCCCCGAAGGGTAAGTAGCAGAGGTGTACCAATGTACACCCACAGTCTGCCAGTATGTTTTAGGTCCATGAAATAACTCGGTAAGCCTATATCCATTGGCACAAATCCTAACTCCGAGCTGCTACTGAGAATTTTATAGAAAAGCCCAATAACACTTTGGTCGCTCCGGGAATTGAAGCCAAGACCTATAGCGTAGCAGTCGCGCTTAGGAACAATAGGCTCACGAAACTGAATAAATAAATAGAGAGAAATAAACAAACTAACCACTTTATCTAAATTCAAAGAGTATTTCTTTTTCAGGATTGTAGGTGTTGGTTATTTATTGATGTTTACAGGACACAGTGTAAAAATCTTCCTTATTTTGAATATCAATAAATAACAAGGATAGTACAAACATGGGGTTTGTTAGAAAAGCGTCCGGCGACATCTATACACGATGAAGTCATCTTCGCTACCAGACAATAGTGTTTATACATGTTTCAAATAGTGCTATGCCGATAAATACACATACATTATCTGCAATGTTTATTTATACAATACAGAATTCCAAAAATGTATATTTGATTCTGATGAGGCCGTTGTATGTCAACAATGAATTGAGTTATTTTTATTACATTGTAATATTTTTTATAGCTAAACTACCTGTATTATTGAATCAACAATAGAATGGAGTTACTTTTTGTTAGACTTAACGAGGACACTATAATTTATCTCTCCATAAAACCGATATAGGTTACAGAAATAATCTCAATAGAAAAAAGTAAAAGTTAACTACACACTCAATCTTTACAACAATGCCATAACTTATAACAGGAATATTAAATGTCACTGTTGACTTTTGATATCTTTCGACTCATCAAACAATTGGTTGTCCTACAAACCGGTCGTTGCAGAAATGGGAGACCACATCGGTCAGCTTTAAAACTATACGCGATACAATAGAAGCTGTAGGTCAGAGTTATTTATGAGTGACAGACAGTGTATAAATCATCGTTGTAACATATCAATGTAATAGTAAATGTAAGAGCGTATGAAAGAGTTTCGTGTTGGCAGTGAACCGGGCGGCACGCGCGCAGTCTCCGATACGCTGCGCCCGCGGCGATGCGAAGTGGAGTATGTCACAAGACTTATCAATCATAACCGAGTACATACGTCGCTGATCTGACACCAAATGAACATGCGAACTTGGACACACTGATCCTTTTACTATGTGCGGTCTGTGATCATTAGAATCTTAGTACTGAAATTTCTATTTCATTCCTCCTAAGCCAAGTAGATTGGGGCGTATAAAATTAGGAGTTAACTAGGCTAGTAATGGTATGCTGAATAGTAACTCTTAAACAAAACTAGCTTGGTAATTACTGTAGCAATGTAAACTAGGTTTCGAGGGACAGTCAATGGCCAATAAAAGAGATTATATCTTAAGGCCAAATGCCGTAATAGAAACGTTCAAAATCTAGTCACAATCTCATCCCAGCGCCAAAGAATGCCAAAGTCAATAATGTACTGACTGAGATTAGAATGCGAGCGTTCTTGCGGGAATTGCCTTTCTGAATGAATGAACTGTTTGATTAACAATATCCTATGTTCACTTCATACAAAGGTAAAGGGGCTGGTTACACTGATTTATTGAAAAACAGGAAACAAACGACCTAGCGTGCCAATTTACGAAATTATAACCTATACTCCACAATCCACATTAATTGCCATAACTTCGATGTTTATCATAATTTTACCACTTATAATCGCAATGTCGAAACTTCCGTCGTGTTGCGCCACCCGATCGTAGGTATCGATTGCTATTCGGTTGTCACCTAAGCGAGTTGGATAACGATTATTGAGTAATCGAATACTAATTCGAATAGTGTCATGTATGAGATGACAGCTCTAATCATGGTATATATTACACTCGCTAATAAATCGTGTTGCGATAACACAAAAAAATAGTTTTATTGAGGACATGTCATGTTGCGTTTAATCAACTGATGAACCGTGGTGTTACTACAGTAATTATTTAATTTGCTCTATGTCATTCGACCTAAATAAACAATAACAATGTGAAGGAGTCGTGTTTCTGACAGAGTAACCCGAATTCGTCGACCCCGACTGTGTCCGATTGAATTAAACCAGTTAAATTATATCATTGCCGGTCGTCTGTCGTCAGTAATTCGATTAACTGCCACTAACCACGCTCCGATGGGGAACACGACGATCGTTTGCCTTTTATAGTTTGGTATTTTCCTTCTTCCCATTTAAAAACTGTTTATCGTAATTTAAAAACCGACGTTTTTAATTTTTCCAAGCAATCAGAAAGGCAATTTGAATCGGATACGATTCAACGGCAATTGTAAGAAAGTTTTTATTTATAAATTGATGATATGGAACAATAACAAAGAAGTTGGCTATTCTGTAAAAATGTAGCTAACTGTTACATTTTATGAGGTTCAATAGCATTTCAATTACATTTAATGAATATGTGCATTTCAAGTATTTTTAATTCCCTTGCGGGTCTTGTGATTATATCGAGTCGCAGAGTATTCCCACGGGAAAACTAAACGCTGAAGGAAAAATCTGTACAAGACCCAAGTTTGTATATCCTGAATAGGGTATAAAATCGTGTTATGCCGTCGGGTTCAATATTAATGATGGTCCGCATATCTTCGCATCGAATCTATTAAGATTCTAATCGCGTGCATATTCACTCACATACATGTACTCAAACATGTGTCATATACAAACCCGTCGGGTGAAGTGCCTACTCGCGTTCTGAACGCGCTGAATCGACAATTGGCTATTAATGCAAATTTGCAACATTTACATTTTGTCACCCCCGCGCTATAGTGATGACGTACATAGTTTGTAAACGCTTACAATGCTAGTAGACGATTTTACCCTGTTTTTAGGTCACATTAACGCAACGCATTCGGCACGTGCACTCTCTATATTTAGTAACTATGCGGATAAAATTATAGGTATGTTTCTATAAAGTGAGGCGTCAAATATAAAGTGCCACAAAGTCTAGCAGTAGGTATCACGCTAGGAGTGATATTAAGCCGGGTGGGATGAATAAGATTACACTTGCTAATGTTTCTGTGATGCAACTTATTGTTAAGTAATACGGTATGTGGCCATCACTACTGGATGTCTTATTTCATACATCATTTTTCCTACTCCTCCGCTACTCTTTTCTGATTAATTTCGTTGCAGTTATATCGTTTCTCCGGGACTCGTCGAGCTTCATTGCCTCGGCGCTCTTCTGGCGGTCTCCACTGTTGGTTCTGGCTTACAGAAATTGCAGTGGTTGGGAATAGTGCGGCGGGCTTGTCCCATTAAAAAAAATCTTATTTCATAAAATTGCAGGAGTAGATTAGGACATATTATTATGAGAGAACATACATAGCCTATTACAATCAGAACCTTTCTTTTGCCTTTGATGCAGTCGGGTAAAAAGATCTAACGAACACCATTTCTTTAAGACTTCTATTCGCCTGAACGACTTTGCTGCTTAAAACAAACAGATGGAAATATAGACACAATAATTTTCAGCAAGCTTAATTCATGAAATTGATGTTACAGCTTGAAGTTAAATCAATTAGGATGAAATCTGTTCAAATTCATGATTTGCAAAGTAAACTTTCGACATAACAAAATAGTTGTAAGTACATCACAATTTACAATGCAATGTAGCTGCGAAACGTCGCGGTGTCACGATGCGTTATGAAATATTACTATCACGAAAATTTACGCTATGAAACCGCCGACTTTTAGCTAACATTTATATTACCATCACGCCTGTATTCCCAGGAGGGTTAGACAGAGGTATACTAACGTACACCCACAGTTCGCCGGTATGTTTTAGTTCCCATGTAATAGGGGGCGAGCCTATTGCCATTAACCGGGCGCGAATCCTAACTCCGAGCTGCTACTGAGAATTTCATAGAGTAACCCAATAACACTTTAGCTCGACCTGGGAAACTAACCCAAGACTTCTATTCTATTTCCCTATTACATCGGACTTAAAACATACCGGCAAACTGTGGGTGTACATTGGTTACACCTCTGCCTAAGTCTTCGGGAATACAGGCGTGATGGCATATGTTACATTAACTTATTACTACTACTTACAGTTTCATTAACATAAAAAAGTATATATATTTTTAATACATTGTTTTAGTATAACAGGCAACCTTGATATTATGTTAATATTGCAATTTTCGAAGTGCGTGTTGCTGACGGGATTACAGAAAATAGGTCGGTCGGTCTAATGAGTCTGGTGCAGTTATTTGCGAGGCATTATCCAATTTTCTGTTCCACGTCCATTATGTGAATGAACCGCTTCTATTCCATCGAGTGTGCGTGATCGGTCTCAGACAAAATCACGCTATTCTCATGATTCGCTGCTATCGTCTCTATTCCATTGTTTAAAAGTCGACTAAAAATTAGTTCTATTTTCGGTTCCTTCCTTGTAAAGCTAAATGATGAGTCACTATCTTTAATCTGAATCATTAATATCTTACTATTAAAAGTACTTGTTCCAGTAACCTCACTGAATATTTGCAATGCTCTTTTTGTTGCGAACAAAGAGCGACGTCTGCAGCATGTAGTTTAATAAGTCATGATACCGCCTTTGATGAGATTCACAATTACAATGTGCGGGGCGTGCCCGCTGGATGTTAATACCTTTTGATGATAATAGTATTTCTTTTGTGTTTTTGTTTATTGTACCATTTTGCTGTCCCACTGTCGCATATTTTGCCGTTCCCCGATTATTTTAATTTACTTTCGGAATAATTATTTCTGAGAAAATCAGGTTACTTTTCCTAGCTTACCGAATCTGTATACACGATGTAAAGTAATGCAGGTTCAACGTACTAACATAAACATCTTATCATAAACATGTTCCAATCGTTCTCACGTAGAAAAGTCTGTGATTTACCCACTGAATGTTCGTGTTACACCTATTGCACATGACTTTCTCCTGTAAATACGAATTACTTGATACGAGTGCATGATTTTGTATGATTTAATGTCTGGGAATCAAATATAATTATTACTAAGACGCGCTGCTTTATACAGCTTAGTTTCGACACAACGCAAGTCGTTTCAAAAGATTTGGTGTTTTAATAAAGGAAGTATTGAATACAAATGAGGTAATAAAATAAAATGCTGCGGCAAATAATATTTGATAGTCGAGGAGCTTAGCTTGGTATCAGCGCTCACGAGCACACCCTCATCGCTATGCGGCGTGGTTGCGCGCGCGCATTAGCCATGCGCGATGGGTTGCATTGCCAACGCCGCTCGTATGTACTATCGATTGTTTACACATACACGCATATATCAGCGTCGTCAAGGTCAGTTGTCACCCGAAATTATGCTCTAGTACCATCACGATAGGGAAGTGGTGTGGTGGGCAACGCGATGGTATACCGCCCGCGGCCACACAGATATGACCATTTGAGGAGTTTGGTCACGATCCTACGCACTATAGCACGACACTTTAGAAGGGGATATCGACGTTGACCGATGGTTATGATGTTGGAATAACTTTGAATAGAGTAATTAGCTCATGAATACACAAAGCGAATAAGACTCCGCTGAAGAAATTATTAATAGTTAATTCCATTGTTTGCTTCAGGAATGTGGACGTTTACTATTTATTGTATTATAATATGAATAAAAAAAAAATATTTTAGTTGGTTATTTAATCAGTGTCTTTATTGAAGCAGTTAGATATTTAGATAGAGTCAAGTAGCTCTTTTATACTCTTTATCGATCTGTCAGCTTCATTGTAACAAATGCTGTGTGATTACGATTGGAAATGTGAGTTAAATAAGCCAGTTACATAAGTGACGACTGAAGATCTAGATACTGACAATAACTTGAATGCGCAGGCGCTGATTCTAATAGATAACCCGTAGATCATGCACATTTAAATCTAATTTATCTTATGACTTTGTTTGTTAATTAAATTAAAACAAACTGATAAGATTTAACTCGACAAGTTAAACTCGTAAACGTCAGATTTGAATTAAATTACTAGTGTTACGTAAGATTGGGCTTAGACGTGACGTTTTCATAACACCGTTTCAATGTAAGGTGAATGCACTGATGTACACAAAATGTAATGTATAGAATATTTCACACATAACTGTTGTTACAGTGTGGCTTAATCATACACGTTGCAAGTTTATTGTGAAAAAAAGCGCGTCATATTTATACGTAGAACTTTGTTTGATCATCTGTGCTTGAGTGGCAAGAGATCGCAGACTTTTTGCTGTCATAGGTAGGGTTGCCATCACTCAAATTCCCGACGCCGGACAGAAAATTCAAAAATCCCGAACATTTGGGTGAAATTGAGACTATTCTCCGCGTTCGTTCGTCTCTTATAAAAAAAAGTTTATTTAAAAAAGTTGTTTATATTTTCTTTTACTTTGAATTATTTCAATTCAATGGCAATAGGCTCGCCCACTATTAGATGGGACCTAAACATACCGGCGAGCTGTGGGTGTACATTGGTACACCTCTGCCTAACCCTTCGGGGAATACAGGCGTGATGGTATGTTATTTTAATCTATTGCTTATCTTTCAATTAATCGGGACACAAATGTCAAAGGACAATTTTTTTAAATCCCTTTCGGACGACCCCGTACTTGCTCTAAACTAGGACGAATCTCGAACGAATGGCAGCCTTAGTTAAAGTGTAAGACTCACTTAGGGAGCACTTAGAACGTAAATACCTAATTAGACCCTAGTATATAAAAAAATATCTCTACCATTTGTTGGAAATCTTAACTACCTTTTTTGGCAGTAGTTAAGGTACCGTCGCGTAATATATAATACCAATAACCTCTTGGCGTACCTAAAGACGTGTCATGATTGCCGTTAGGACCATTAGACGATGACTTTCTAGATATAGCCCGTTATCCTCTTCATCTTGCCAAGTTGCCATCTTAATTGGCAAATGTTTCAGCTAATGTGCTAGTCCGACTGGCAACTGGTATAATGATAAGCACGTGTTCCTAATTTGAGTGTGTATTTTTTGCTGCTTTAAAATGAGTTATAGTTATTTGTATGCAAATTGACTGAACCGCGACTATTATCAGTGGTACATACATAACACGAGTAGCTTTAGAACATTTTTTTTTATTAACAAATGGACCTCCTCTTGACCTTAGATAACTGTTAATGATTTCCAATCAAGTTTTAATTGAAATTTCAAATCGTTGGGCAAATTATTTAAGTCAGGTTTAAATCATCACGTGGACACAGGATTTGCCTTAATTAGGTATTGCTCTTGAAATTTAAATATAATGACCAGCGATTACCACAGTCTTTTCATAGTATTTCCATCCAAGGTGACCTCTTGCGTAAGCGTCTACGCCGCGTAGGCCCTTTGTAGGCGTCTACGCCGCGTAGTCGCTGCTAAAACGGTGCTCGGCCGCTACATACGTGAAGTTTTAAAATCTGTATAGCGGCTTAGCAAACTGTTACATACTTAAGGTTTTTTGGTCATCGTTATAGAAACCGTTATAAGTAAAACTACGTTATAATTTAATTATGAGATATTTTAGATGAACATCATAGCAGTATTCACATGAAAACACATGATGCTTATTGCTTTATTACCTGGCTATTAAGACAAGTTTAACTTTTAATTTATGTTTACGTAATTTTTCATCAGTATTCATGAGGCTTGCTAACTTTCTCTCATAAGCTTAAATATTCAAAAATCTATTATGATCAATTTTATCATAGATTATCAATTAAGTTTGTTATGCCAGTAATTATTATATTTACTTAATTAATAGGTAATTATGCATAAACAGGTAGGTATTCACAGCGAGGAAAGTGGCTACCGGACTGATGCTTTCTTTAGTCAGACGTTGGATAGTACACATTACATTTATATTATGAATGACTTAATAAGCAAAAACTAAAATTATATATTTAGTGATGTGGTTAGGCAAATGTATTCATAATCTGAGATTTTATATGAAAATACTTAAGTAATGGTAAAAATAATGACGCATAAGTTTAGGTAGACACTTAAGTACAGTTATAAGCAAAGAACGCAACTTTGAGATAGCAATGCCTCATCACTTACATAAGAATGATGATTTAGCTTCTGATAAAGGTAGTTAAATAATTTCCGACCGCTTGTTCATTAAGGATTCCGTGAATCCGATCATTTCGTCTGATATCGACATGCTGCAATACATTATATAATAAAGATATTTAATTTCAATAAAGTTTTTATCGCACGAGTGGTTCATTAAAACATTTCTGTGCAAATAAAGGTCAATTTTAAACGCTTTTTAAAATTTACTGTAATGTCATTTTCACATGATTTAGAGGAAAGGAGACCGAGATGTTTAAAATATGTTGTGAAGCCGCTGAAAATATAAGTACTTTTTTGCACCCATCTTATGTAATAGGATTTAAAGTTTGGTCCTAACATAATCAATACAAAAAATTAACTTAGATATCTAAAACTATGTACGTTGATCTATTATACAGTAATACTAGCTGCTGCCCGCGACTTCGTTCGCATTTCATTGGTTTAAATTTTGTTTTTGCGTTACCGTCATTTTTTTAATTTTAATTTCTAAAATTAAATTAGCAACTAAAAGTCCCGCCAAAATCGGTTCAGCCGTTTTTGAGATTAGCTGGAACAAACAGACAGATAGACAAAAATTTTAAAAATAGATTTTTTTTATGTTAGTACCGTATATACATACGCATTTAGTGAAAATCTGTTAACTTGAAATTACAAACACAAACTTCAATTTTATTTATTTGAATAGATTATAAACAGGTAAAGTTTGTTTGTTTTATTTTTTATTTGTAACCGGCAAGCCCTGAAAGTCCTGGTCCAATTAAGAAAAAATCCTTTACTGGTAGACTATTGTTGACTATCATAGGACATGTCGTATGGTAAACTTGACTTCAACTCGGACGAAGTCGAGGGAACAAACTTGTTATATATTTATTTGACAGTATGAAACAGGGTAAATGTCAATCTTAAATTTAAATCGTCGATATTCAATTTAAAACTGCGATCGTTTTAACAGAGCATCGTACAAACAAGTACCTATATAAATCTGATATGTTTGCTCACCAAGCAACGTTTCACTTAATTATAAAAGTTGTTGAACTTTTGTTTCATATATCGAGTACAGAGTGAAAGTGATCCCTTTGACTGGACCGAGATTAATGTACCTCGTTAACCGCCATGGGGCTATCGTGAGAGATGGGTCACGCTGACGTCACAAGACCCACCACCCACAAAATTGTTTCTGGACCAATCTTCGTATGACGCAATTGCACTGCATTAGAATATTTGGAAAATAAATTATGGTACAAGCAATCTCACTGATATGAAAGAAATATTGTGATTTCGGAACTAATGTCGGAGTAAATTACTCTATCTACGATGCTTCGAGAATCGAGATGAGATTCAAATTCTTATTTATGAATCATTGAGTAAATAAATCACTTTTAACATATTATCCATATTAACTTTCTAATTCGGTAATAAGTAATCGATTTAGCCTTCGTCATTTATTGTCAATTTTTTTTGGAGGTGATCAAAAGTTCATAAAATATCGTCGCTGCTGATCTATAGAAGTAATGATTTGTTATGAAATGACTACTTATTGACATTTTAAACTGAACAGGACATTGCTCTATTTTTCGTTAATAGCTCTCATTAAAATATACACCTGCTATATTGAAAAAAAAAATACACTAAATAAAAACTAATGAGCGAACATTACTAAACTACCAACTAATTTGCTAAGTACTCCAATAAATACTGCATGTATATTAATTACACATAATTACATAACAATGGCTCTTGGAACACTAAAATCACGAGTCACATGCTATTATGTTAAATAGCCCCACAGGTACGTCACAACAACACTATTACACAATTCCTGTATGGAGATCTAAGCACTATTCATTTATCAATAGGGCATAAAATTGGCTGTGAAAATTAATTTACAAGGAATAATACATTTGACGTCTGTATACATAGTGAACTATAAGTGAGTGCCAGAGGGCATAATGAGCCTCACGATTGTTACATAACGCCGGTAATAGATAATGCATAATACTAATGACAAGTGATATTTAAAATATATCAGGTACTCAGTGTCTCGCGTCGTTTTGTCTCGAGTGCTCCATGATTGAGTGGGGCGAATTAGATAAGCGCATTAGTGGTCGTAACTCACGGCTTTCACTTTTAGGGCCCAATTATTTATTTTTCGATTCTACGCATCTTTCGTAATAAGCTGCTGGGCGCCCACATCTCGATTACGCAGAACCTCCACATCTCGAAGATCCGTAGATAATCTTGGAGATAATAATTAGTTAATGGAGTTGAATAGAATATTTATTATTTTAACCTAGTTGACCTCTTTCTAATGTTATTCGACTAATTGACCTCTTTCTAATATACGGTCTATAGTTACTGCTCGACTAATCGATTAAATCTTTGGAAATTAATTATGTTATTTGAATATACGCATAAACTAGAGCAAATTATGTCAGTCTTCACGCTAATTAAACAAAAAAAAAATAACAAGAAAAACAAAGCGTAAAAGAGTTTAAAATGGCTCGTTACGAAATGTATTTTTTATTTACATTTCATCACTCAAGGGGACAGTTGCTTGATAATTCACGTAATTAACAGCATGTTTGTGTTACTAAACCTCAGCGGCGCATGCGCATGCCACCCGGCGACATGTTTGCCGCTCTGCGCAAAAACTACGCGCGCATTGCCAGTAATTTCGTAAGTCGTAACTTTGTAATTACTGCGCTTTTAATTTTTTAAATTGTTGTTTTTAATGTGTTCGTCCTACTTCATTGCAGAAGACGTTATATTTAAAGAAATCATTTTATGTATGATCTGAGAAATAAAACGTGTAATTTGTGACCTATTGCTATATTAACTCCGAGTAAATATAGATTAGTGCATTCTCCGATATTGTACCATTGTTGCCTCTGGCGAGAGAGGCAATGAGTTAGAGAAAGCTGTTGTTTTATCTTTATCGAGGCAAATAGATGAAATTCCTGAGTGCTGTCAAATTAGAAAATAAACACGTAGCCTGAACTGTAAAAAACGCTTATCGAGCATTCCTTTAAGAGAACTTTCTCTGATAATTCATGGCGCCGGTGTTGGAAATTACTATTATATCTTTTGAAGTGGACGCGAGCCGCATCGGTATCGAAATAATAACCTCTCTCTATATTAATTACGTCCTAACTCCTAGTGTAAGTGAGGGGAGCGCGGGGACTTTTAGAGAGGGAGGGTGAGGTTGTCTTGTTGTAATAAGTTCAGTATTGAGAGCAGGATACGCATTCTCACAGATGGATAGAAGCAGTCACCTGTTGTTGTGCGCTAGATAAATTAATATGACACTTGACAACTAATTAATTTGAGTTCGTTGATTAATGTATCAAGGTGTATTGGGATGTTGCACGTCAAATAGATAGCCAATATATTGTACTTAGGATTATGAGACGTTTATGTAACAATGATGAAACTGCGGTAGTATTGCCTTACTAGTATTAGACACCTTTACGACCGTGTTCTGTGTTATCTCAAAACCTAAACTTTATCCAAAAAACATTGCTCACAAAAGATTTTAAACTCCTAAAAAAAGCTAATCTAATCTCACCAAACTCCGTCACAAACTTAATCCTTAAACTGCAGAACCAAATCCTTACCTGGAAAGAAGAAAACAAACACGTTTAGTAAATGAATAATTAATGTCCATAATGAGTATTAATCTCGATAAGGCCATACACGTGTTACAAGGTGTAATTATTTCATCTCGGCTATCAACGGGATCGGCTTGCAATCTAAACATCGATCGATTTCGCAAGCCAGTGGCGACATTGCTATAACATCCGTTGTGATTGCATTAATTGACCCACCGACATGTGCAATGACTCGAAATTATATTATTTATGTATGTATGTTGCTGTAAAAGATTGAACAACGGTAATTACAGGGGCATGAGACATTTCATCTTTGTTTCTGGGATGGTAACGCATTTGCAAGGTTCCTGGTGTTGCAGATGTCTGGAGGCTGCGGTGACCACTCAACATTAGGTGGGCCGTCGGCTTGTTTACCATCCACTGATATAAAAATAATAAATATAATATAGCATATATATATATAATATAATGTAGCAGCTCGGAGTTTGGATTTGTGCCCGATTAATGGCAATAGGCTCGCCCCTTAGTACATGGGACCTAAACATACTGGCTACAACTGTGGGTGTACATTGTTACACCTCTGCCTAACCCTTCGGGGAATATAGGCGTGATGGTATGTGGTAAATATAATATCTAAGATTTACCAAGTCTTCATGGAAAAAGTGATAATCCATTTATTTGTATAAATATTAAAACCTTGGAGACAAGGCGACAGATTTTAACATTAGTACGTCTAAACTAAATAAAGGCCTAGCATTATAGCATTTAAGTATATTTTCACGCCATTCTCCTCTATCTACGGTACGGTTGGTGTAGTGGCTGAGCGAATGGCTGCTGTGCTGCGCGAGTCGCGGGTTCGATTCCCGGACGGAATAAATATTTGTATGACTCACCCACGATACAGAAAAAATTTCTAGTGTGGGGCAAATTTTTTACATATTAAAAAAAAAGAAAAAATAGAACATTTTCAACCATGCCAAAATGACGTAGTTCTGGTGACTCTAGGAATTTGACTATATCTAAAATGATTGTATTTTTCTACTTACAGCCGGCACTCGCCTTGCCTTTTCCCAGCTATGTAGGTTAGGGTCGGTTGCTAGTCTAACAGAACCAGATGTGACTGAATATCAATATTTTAGGCGGAGTGGTTGCCATCTAACCTCCACAGACTAAATGGTCAGTAATATTGTAAGCCTATATTCCATTTATTATAGTACTAGTTTCTGCCAGCGACTTAGGTCGCGTGCTTTATTCACCTGCTTTAAGTTACGTCTTTGGTCACTGCTCCTCTGCGGTGTATCGTAGCGTGATGTTATATAGCCTGCAGCCTTCCTCAATAAATGGACTATCTAACACAAAAAGAATATTCCAATTCGAACCAGCAGTTCCTGAGATTATCGCGTTCAACCAAACTAACAAACTCTTCAGCTTTATAATATTAGTATAGATTAGAAAAATAACGTTTAAATATCAGCCGTTATTGTGTTATATTTTTAAAACTACTGCTATATTCGTAATATGTTTCGTTGTAAATGTAAATTATATAGCCTATATTGATTTTTGTTTATCGCGAAATATAATAAGCTAACACCTGAAATAACGATAACGTTGTAACGTTATTTTTCTAATGTTATATTGCATGGAGTATTATTAAATTTAGTAGAATCTAAGGCTTCTCACTTCCTACTAACTTACAAAGTCAAAGCTTTTATTTCAATAAGTTCATTTACAGGCACTTTTTAATTATCAAGACATGAAGTTGAAGCTAGTGGCTACCTATCTAAGGTAGACCAGTCTTGAATGTGTCATCATGGAACATGTCATTGACTTTATTCTTACCTAATCTTTTACAACTATCCCAAACACGGAACTAGGTAGTAATTCTATTGCGCCACAGCCACACCGTTATTACAAATTATAATAATGATCCCGTTTTCGCTCTTATTGCTAATTTCCATAAACAACATGTTTTCTTATTCGAGGTCCTGGTTTCAATTCCCGGGTCGGGCAAAAAATGCTATTGAGTTTTTCCATTACGAATTTCTCAGTAGCAGCCCGGAGTTTGGAAGTTGGTGGTGTGACACGGCTCGGAAAGCACGTAAAACCGTTGGCCCTGGCTGTCACTCGTAGATATTTGACAGTCGTTACGGATAGTCAGAAGCCAGAAAGTCTGACAATCAGTCTTACCAAGAGGTATCGTGTTGCCTCGTTACTGATATTCAGCTGCATCCGGTTAGTCTGCAAGCCGACCAAAACATAGATGGGAAAAGGCTAAGCAGATGATGATGAACAAGTTTTCATATTGTTTAAGTCCATTGTTGTGTTGTATCTACGTAACGTCAAAAGACTAGCATATTATTGTCTAACTGCAAAGTAAAGCATCTTCTCAAAAAGACAACTAGTATTGATCACCACACTTGCTAGCGGATTGGTGATTGCAGACTTACGTTAAATATAATTTAAGTTCAAATTTCCTCGAGATGTTTTCCTTTTCCGATGTCAGTAATATCCAAGAGGTCACCTTAGTAGGTACTTGCCCGGTATCAAACCCATAACCTCATGCATTAGAGGCACCTAGGGGCCACCAGGCGTTTCACCACTGGGTTACCACCACAGAATACATAACGTAACGCCTGATAATATAACATACAACTTTTTCTTAGTTTTACTAAACTTGCTTGCTGTCTGAAACAAGTTGTATCAGTTGAGGACGATTTATGTCTGGCTTGCGAAACATATGATATAATCGTACATAATATGCTTAGTACTCTTACCCGAACTTCGTGAATTTTCTAAAATACTGGATAGTGAATAAAACGCGTGCTATTATTATGATAAACGTCTGTCTAGATCAAATGAGAGAGAGCGTGAAACGTTATGTGATGTAATAACTTTTTTACATGTTTAAACTGAATCCGACAACCACCTGGCGCATGCGCCAACACACGGTCACCTGACTCACATGAGTGAATAGCTTTTAGCTTTGACTTTCACTGATAATAATAATATTTTTTATTTTGTTACCGATTTTACAAATTCTTCCCTAATCCTTTCTTTTTAAGTTAGAAAGTAAGTTCTCATCTCTCCATTTTTATTGCGGTGCCCGACAAGGTCCGCTTTTGTTCAATTAACAACGGTTTACTCACCACCTAACCATATACAATGTGGAATACAATAAATGATTGAGTACCGTCGAATGAGCTCTTTGATCGCGTGAAAATTAGCTTAGATTTTGACACCCGAATAATAAGGCCGTAGCCTACCCAATCTCTTCATTTTCGAAATTATAATGTCGAACAAAGCCAGCCATTACACAAAGTCGACGGATTTATAATTCACAATCTGCTATTCAACCGGCTTAATGGTTTAAACACTAAAAAGGTAAAAAGAAACCTGAATAGCACTTTTACGTCCAACACTCTTGATTGAAATCAGTTATCTATCAAGCCATAAATAGAAAATCGATTTGAGTCGAGCTAATGAACGTAAGTGTCGGCACTTTGGACGTTAAACAGGTAAATATTAAGGTCTATAATTAAGTTGTGGCGTTGCGCGCCATGTTTACTGGAAACTCTCGCCGAAGCGAAAGTTCCACATGTGGTGGATATGCGGCGTTTGACAATTCTCATGTACTTATTAGACGTGTCTGTGACAGATGCCAATCGTGTGGACGGTAATTTCATTTTCATAACGAGCTTTGACGGTTCAAATTATAATAAGAGTGGGCAATTACTTCAACTTATATTATAAACGGCGAAGGGAATTCGTGATATAAACTTTTACCTTGGATTCAGTTCATGATTTTTAGACCTCCCAGAATTAACATTTTTCATTGGTTATATAAATAGGTCATTAGTATTTTCACTGTGTAGGTGGAGCACTTTTGTATGGGACAACTGTTATTTTTTTAAATAACCGTTATCCTATTTCTTTACTGGGGGATTTAGAATCTTGAACTGAATTCATGGTGTAAATAAGTCTGTGTCACTATGTGCCTTCCACCTTATACAGATATCATGTAATGTAATCAAGTATTGTGAAGGTTGTTCATCGTATCAACCTGGCTGAATTAGTTTGCATCCAAACACTCAGTCGAATTCCTTTTTGGAATTAGAATAGACAGTTTTTATAAGTGAAGGCACTTGTTTGGCCACCTTCGAGTCGGTGACATTTTTTTTTTTTTTTTTTCGAGTCGGTGACATATCAATGAAGTGATATAATAAAGCTGTAAAACGTTCGTGTCCTTAAATCATATAGTTGGAGCCCTATAGTGAAGTAAATGAGGTCCCGGTACCGTGGTTTAACCGTAGGAGTGACCACAGACCATACCATCACGCCTGTATTCCCCGAAGGGTTAGGCAGAGGTGTACCCATGTACACCCACAGTTCTCCGGTATGTTTAGGTCCCATGTAATAGGGGGCGAGCCTATTGCCATCAACTGGGCACAAATCCTAACTCCGAGCTGCTACTGAGAATTTCATAGAAAAACCCAATTACACTTTTTGCTCGACCTGGGAATCGAACCCAAGACCTCTAGCGTAGCAGTCGCGCTTAGGACCACTAGGCTAATGAGGCAGTTCCACAGTACAATCAAAACCAATTATATTACTTGAATTTCACGAATATTCTCAATCAATCAATTATTCAATAGGTTTCTAGTGATGCGGATGTCATCTAGTGGAAAATTAACCGAGTAAACGGCATGAAGGTACGTCACCGGTTCCAGGAACCGTTACGTTGCAGCGAAATTGCAATATCTTGTCTTAAAGGAAATTCTCTCCGCCTGTTACTAACGGTTACCGAGATAAGGCACAAGTGTGTTATTGCCAGATCTACTTTCGATCTCGGCTATCTCAATGCGGGAACTTTACTCGTATTTATCTTAAGTAACATCAAATACCCAAGTACCTTTCATTTCAGAGTTCCTGCTTAACTAAAGGAAGTATTGGTTATTTGACGTGTGCACATAAACCGGACGCATCTAATGCAGTTTCTCTTTAGTCGGTAGCAGGGCTAGCGGTCAGTTACACCGTGCTAAAGATAGAGAAATTAGCTGCGCAGGAGTGCGCGAGTGAATGCACTCGAACGCTGCGCCCGCGCCGTCGCCGCCCCGCCCATACCATATACGAACAGGCGTAAACTGAGAGATCGATTACCACTAATTACTGGCCTCTGTGCAAAAGCCTCCTGAAATATTGCAAGCCGACTGTATCTCGGTCCTATGACAGTTAATAAAACAACGTAGCTCTATATACGATATATTGGCACATGCCTATATAAAGTGCTGACGGACATATTAAAGCTCTGGATTTCAGTACACTGCAATTAATATGGATGGGAATTTATCACATAAACTGATAATCAAATTATAACTATTACGGCAGTTTCTCGGCCAGGACATGCGCCTGTCTTATAATCTGATTAAAGGAACCTGCAATCTGCATATTCTTAACGAGGAAAAAATGGAAGAGCAAAACATATTTTCTCCCGAACAAGTTTTCCCAGGATTATAATCTCAGCGTTTAAGTCTTCATAATATAAATACTTAGGAAAAGATTGAAATATCTCTTTGAATCTTGAAAGTTGACAGTCAGTAATCCCTTGCCACGGCCGTCTATTGGCCAGTTTGGATCCAATTACAGTCCGCACGGGATACTAACAATCATAGACTCTCCTTGGGCATTCGTCAAGCGATGTTGTGAAGCGTGAAAGCGGATTGATCGCTTGATCGCACGACACGTGTCGTTTGTGACTTCACGCTTTACGCGATATTCAATCGTAACTTGATCGCTTTCTATCGCACACGACGGTAATGCTTACGCACGGATACATATGAGAAGCCTCACGATACGTGAATCGAGTAACAGGCGTCATATTCAGTATTTTGATATAGCTAAGTCGATTGTAAGTTCTCATAATTACTCGATAATTGTTTTCCAATAGATGATGAGTATAAAGCTGTAATGCTGTTTATGTAAATCTTACTAAGTAATTAAAACACATTTCAAGTCCATAATTACATAAATCATCTAACAAACTTTCCAAATCACAATGCAAACAAAAGTGGTAACTTGCAAAAGAGTCAATACTAAGACAAGTAGTACGTATGACTATCTTTTCATCGCTTACTTGCTAATTGCCTGTTAGCATTCCTCTGCTACCAACATGTACGGTTATCACCTTATATACGAGGATATCTGATTAACTCTTACAAGACTAACTGATTACACACGCGAACTATGAAGCGGACACTTCCTTTGTTACACCGCTTAAATGTTGGGTCTCGACTAGAAGAGTCGTAAAAGGCGACGCTTCTAAGCTGTGCTTTCTTGCTAATCGTAAAGATCTAAAACACCGTGCAGATTACTTTTTCTAGAAATTTTAATAAAACTTTTAAGCTTCATTGTACTTTTTGTACAGTAGCAACTGTATGTACGTGTACAGAAATATAACTAAACTCATTTTTAATTGGTAATAGCCTCTCTCATTTTAATATTTACAGGTCTCAGGTCTAATGCGTTTTATTTACGTTTGCTGTGCTCAGAAATAGATGAAAAATAAAGTCATAAACGCGACGGCCACAGTATTGAAATAGCCAGGTTATTTAAATCATCCCACCGCCTCCGCGATACCGCACGAGTATCATACACAGATATCATAGATCCAGGCAGAAAAATATATAAGAGTATTTTATGTTGACTGTTATTGCAACTACACCGCAAGCTAACTACGAGAAAACTAATCAATAAGATATGCAAAATTTATGTTATGGCTGCAAGTAAATAAAAATTCATGCAAGTGGAAAAAATATTTTATGTAGAGTGAATATTAAATCGCATTTCGACGCAAGTGATAGTATCTAGCATCTGTAATTAACTATGAATAATATGTGATTTAAGAAAGAAAAGCTCTGTAGAAGATATTCGTACTTTTACGTTCTAAAACGTGCCAAGTAAAATAACAGTCATTTCTAGTGATACCTAAGTCGTGTGTTGAACTTTCAGTGGCGGCTCCGTGTACCTGCTACATACAGACGAGCATTGTTTAGTGTTCATGGTACGTGGTCGCGACACTCTGCGCAACAAGTTCACACCATCTTGAGTCACGATAACACGCAACTGAGGAAACCACGCATTACCAGATCTTATCCAACCAGTCTCAATGACTAATTATTTGCTTAATGGAATTAATAGCGCGTTTAACTATTAACACTTTTATATAAAACTTAAGTGTCGTACGCTCTAATAGCCTCATTAATCTAATAAAAAAACATACAAGGCTCTAAGCAGACCCGTGCAGATACGATATTGCCACAATATTGTAAAGTGACAGTAGAAAAAGTAGGCTGCAATAAAATATAACGAGCAATAAGAAATAGCTCGCGCTTATTACATTACTTTATCGTGAGATTTCTATCGCTAAACTAACAATGTCGGTATTTATTTTCAAAAGTGTGTAATAGTAAGAAGTAAAAGTTATTGTGTAATAGTTTACAAAAAAGTCGGTAATAGATAATGCAGTTACATGGTTATAGATCATGACGTTCACGAATCGCATCTCGTTGGCGATATCAATTTCATGATCGCACTTGAACGACGAATCGCACTTGAAAAGTAAATGCAGTATAATCAAGCTAACAGCAAAAATGCATTCTGCTGAGAGAAGACGACTCTAATGCGATGCAGTCGTGCAAACTGCAAATGAATAGCAGTACCAAACGCAAAAAGCCGTCCTTCCAAAGAGGCCCTGAGTATGAAAGTGGAAACATCAATGCGGACGTTATAATTTGCGCGGTGCATTTCCCGTTACGTCCGCCGCATTCGGCCGTGACAATTTTCCATGTTGCACCTCGGAGACGGCTCGTAATGACAGAACGGCACTAATGAAACAACAGACAGCCAATAATAAACTTCCTGTGTAATGAGAGACAACGGGCACGAACTACGAACACGGTTACTGAAGCAATTGAGCGGCAGGCTAAAGGCCCAACCACAAAGCTGCCTAAGGTACAATAGACCATTATAATATACTTTTTAGCTAGGTATTATAAATTATGCTCCATTCAGATAAGTAAGCACAAAGAAGGTATAAATCAAGAGGCGGAATAATTGGAATATATTCTGATATGCATGCATGGTTCCGTGTAAACTATGGTATGTGGCTTTAAAATAATTTAAATTAAAGCTGAGGAATGAGTGTGACTATTCGCCTGTCTTACGCACAAATGATGACTTCAGATTACAAAATAATTACTTGTATATTCCGTAATTCGTATATCTATATATCGAAGTGTAATCATTAAATTGCTTCTGAAAGTAGACTAATTTTTTTTTTTTTTTTTTTTTTTTGGTGGGTGGGAAATCATCAAATAACTTCTCCCGCCCTGGGCGGGGCGGGAGGGAGTGTCAGACTTTTACTGACTAAAACCCACCCATGTTCCTTCTTGTGCCCTTTGCGTTCCGGGGGCGCGGTATCTCTTGCGAACAACCCGCAGCCCCGGCAGGCATCGGCCCTCAGTGGCCCCTTCCTTTTGCTGACATCTCTTTGAGGCGCGCGTGGAACACGAACGCGCCGTCGACACGGCCTGTCGTTATGCAACGTAAGGACGGTGAGCTACCCATTGCTCACCGGCCACAGGCCAGTAAAAGTAGACTAATGACTGTCATTAAAATAATTTACGCGACATTAGAGCGAGCGTGTCTCAACTTCGGACATTTTTAATACATATTCTCTCATTCTTCTAATAATAGTGTGACAGTTTTGACTGTAGTTTTATGCTCTTGATATTATTATAATTAGTAATCTACCACTCGAGAAACGATCTTTACTGCTGGTTTCATTTCAGTAAACTTATTTCACAATAACATGAACGAAGGCTTCCGTTCAGCTATTTGAGTGGGCAGAAAACCCCAAGCGAACAAATAAATGTTGTTGCACTAACATAACCGCATAACGGTTGACTGGAGGCGATTGAGTAGATGCACCTGCGCCTCAAGCTTCGAGGATGAGCCTTTCACTGGCGCAAGCGCATATCGAAAGTGCAGCGTTGATGCAACGCGACCCCCGACCTCTGCCGCAATGCTGCCTTTTGTATCTTGATTAGATTGATACTTATGATAATTGTTGTTTCCAATCAAATCTACAGGAGTTTGTGGATATCATGATTGGGTATCACGTTTCTTGTATGCTTCTTTATGTTTGGATTTTATGTTTGACTGGCTTCTGACCGCGACTTAGTCCGCATTTAGTCATATTTAAAATTAAATAATGATTCGAAAGACTTGTCGTGCCATCTATTATCACAAGAACGTTATTGTTGTTTTTCACGGGGACAGTACTTTTTTTCGTGATGAAAGGTACCCTATGTCCGTTTCTGTACACCTGACAACGTATATGCAATTTGCAAATTTCAGGATTATCGGTTCAGTGGTTTAGGTTTGACGACAGTTCCTTGTATTTTGTTGGGGCGAAGGCTTCTATCATTGTTAAAGTTTCTTCTTCAAATATGATTTTTTACCTATGACGCTAAAACGACGGGGTGTTATAAGTTTGACGTGTCTGTGTGTGTGAGTATGTGTGTGTGTATCTGTGTGGGTATGTGTATGTGTGTGTGTGTCTGTGTGTGGGTGGGTGTGTGTCTGTATGGGGCATCGTAGCTCCCGAAGAGCGCATAAACCGATTTTGATTTTGTTTTTGAAAAGTCGATAGTATTCTTAGTTTTGTTTGATGGAAATTGGGTCAGCGGATTCAAAGTTATCAGCTCTTTTGTTAGCTGCGGTAGGGATTTTATTGTTGTCGGGGGTTACTTAAAATTTTTAATTTTGTGTTTTACTGATTAATGTACTGCAACCATATTTAATAAATGTCATCATAACATAGCTATAAACGGAGGCTTTTTTTTTTAAATAAAAAAAAATAAACGGAGGCTGCTAGTTGCTTTTAATTCGAATTTATTGTGATCTTCTTTTAAACACTCTAGGTTTGTTTACCTGCAGCTCCTGCGCATGGACACTGCCACTAATCTAACACCTTGGCACTAAACATTGATACAAAAAAAGCAGTTCATTAATATCCTGGCACCAATAAAACACGCCACACTATTATGTTTCAAGGGTTTCTGAAGGAGGAGAGATAACTCAGTGCCCACTGGGCAGGATAAATCGATGATAAAATACGCTCCCTAAGAATTGGCATCAGTATTAATGGTTAACCGGCCTTCTTTGGTTAATGGTGGTCGGTTAACCAGCTGTCATGCGGTTACCATTTTGCAGGACAAATCGCGGCGGCCCACCAGCTGAGAACACTCGTAAACATGTAAATTCATAAGTTGCAGAGATACTTCGTGCATGATAAAGTACGGAGCTCACTGCAACAAAGGTTTCTGATGGATGTAGAAGGGGATCAAGAGAATTAAATGTACGACAGTCGCGTCCACTTAAAAACACAACGTAGACCAATGTAACTTGTTCTAGAAATCAAGTTTGAGATAAAACATCCTATGGGTGTGTTCTTCGCCTATTTGGTAACATCGATGATGTCACACTCTAAATCCATAATTTACTAAAATAGGCATGTTGTAAATATTCATCTTTAATACTAATAATCCGTTTTTAAGTGTCATTGTTGTAACCCTAAAATTGGACAGTGACAACTCATATACGGTAATATATTCGAGTACCTACTTCTGTTTGTAGTGTCGTGTGTTTGTGTTGGGCAACGACTATGTATATTATGAAACCAATCATGTTCTGATGTTGCTGCAGACGACTTATAAATGAATATTATATAAATATCAAATAACCTACACAGGTACACACTACTATAACATATATAAAAACCGTATAACCTTTGAATTAAAAGGAATATATTCTTAAGTAATTACATTCGGATGTTATCGTAATATTAATACGTTAATATGCAAACCTCGGTTTACACCGCACATAAGTCGTAAACACTTTACGTTGTAGAATGTTGATTAAAGTGAAGTTAAACTAGTTCTGAATGACACCGCCATCTTCTGTCCGGTACATAAAGATCGAAGATTACACAGCCTACTAACTAGAAGTAGAAACGAAAGTAAACAAAATTTAACTAACAAACTAGTTTTAGCTTTGCGTGCAACCAACTGATTGAACGGCAATTAAAAACAAACGCAAAAAAAATGCATTTCTCCAATAACGCAACTTTCGTTTTTAATAAAACATGTGTGTATTGGACCCCGCCATATGCCAGAATCGATTATAATCGTTAGACATCGATGCTGGTTTTCAAAGGGATCGTTCAGTCAGCGAACTCAGGAATGTAAGTCCCGTTTAGTGATGAGCGAAGCCCGCAGCTTTATAATATCTTCCCTATATTTTACAGTCCATCACTAGGATCGCCTGCGCAGTGATCGGCCGCCCACGATATCGGCTAACTAATTCGAATTAACCCCACGATACTGTTACAATTACGATATACTTAAATGCGAGGTATAAGGAAGGGCCGTTGTATTAATGCTTAATAGCAAATTGAATGAGCAACGATCATCGTTGAGATACAGCAGAATGCCTGTAATCAGTTCGCGGTGCCCTCGAGCTAATAAGCAGGTAATCCTGTATCTATCTAACTCTTATAAAGTTTTACACGATGTTTACAGTAATACGAGCAATCTGAACATCACAGAGAACCATAAACGGTAATTACATATCAACAGCGACTGTAATGACAAGATGGACGTGAGATAAGAAATTTAAAACACTTTCACTGCGTAATTGTTGTCAGTAAACACTGGTAAGGCGACAAAGTCGCACCGAAACGTACTTCGGAGGGCTCAGCTACTCAATCGTTAGAAAGTAAGACACAGGTTCGAAGAAAAACTCGCACAGTTACAGAAAGTACGGGAAAAGTGAGGCCGATGTGAAGACGCGTTTTTCATAATGGATCAACGTTCATAGTTCGTACGTTATTATAGTTCTTGTCAACATATACAGCCATTGTTTGTGAGATGCCTGGGTATAACAATGTTGTTCAACAATCTTGATTGTTAGTTACTGTGACGTCTAGATAATAGCACCTGCGGCTCTCTGTCGCATGGAATTAGACGTTTGTTTACCTTGCTCCGAAACGACTTAAGAATAAATATTGCTGTTGCTACCTACCCTTTTCTCGGGAACTTAATTTCTGTAAAGAAAGTGACGTAAAAAGGTCATTATAGAAAAGAAAGCAAGCAGTCTTCACTACATTATGTCATTTTTATTCCACGTGCTTTTAGTAGCTGTGATAGTGACGTAACGAAGGGTGGGACATAGGTCCATAATTGGCAAGGTTGGTACCTAGTAGTGGGTGTACCGTCATGTTGATACAGTCTACTTCCGAGCATGGCGCAACGGCTCAGGCGCACGTGACGCGCCCACGCGCGCAGGGCTGTCACGTGATCGTTAATGAATAAGCCAACATGGGACTGGACTGTGAACATTATTGAAACACAATAGAAAAAATAACGGAATAATTAACTAAACACTTCAGTTTACTGTTATAAGCTAACATGGTTTTAATTGTGAACAGCTTTACGTACTTTGTTATTTATTAAGTTTTAAACATGAAATAAAACATTCAAATACCTACATTATGATTAGAGGAACTTTTATAGTAACTATTAGGAACGTTCGCAATCTAATATGAATCCATCAAAAAGGCCTTTATTTTACTCTAGCTTCTGCCCGCGATTTCATCCGCGTGTCACACGACATTCACAAATAACGTGGCTTTATATCGGTAAAATAATTTTCAAAATCGGTTCAATAGATCCAGAGATTTCCGCATACAAACTCACAAACTGTACCTCTTTATAATAATAGATATACAATTTCAATAACATTTTGATATTGATTGTCGCTAAAGTGAGATTGCAACAAAATTCTGAATATTTTTAATTACGCCGACACGCCCTCAGTTTGATAACAACCCTATGATATTGAAGTGCTCACAATAGGAACAGCAACCATAGGTGACTCCCATTCAACTTGTCAGTAACGACATGCGACGTCACGTGTCGACCACCTTACGTAACAAATGAAAATAGCTGCTTTTCCATCACCGGCGCAGTTGCGTAACGGAAAAGTTGTGCAAGTACAAAATAAACTTTAAGTTTACACAAGAGGAAAGTTCGACGCGTACGACAGTTCTCAGAAGTGTTGTTTAATAAAACTATGGTCATTATAATAAAATATACATATCTACAGGTATGGAGATTTATTAAGGGAAAAACGGCAAGTCTATGAGTCAGACCTCGAGAGAAACTAAACGAGTCATCTCAGTATATACGAAGAAAACGAATTAACATTTGATGGTTCTGCGCTTTGAAATAAGCAGGCAATAAACCGCTGAAATTACTCTTCTATTTTAAAAACCGCGTGTGTAATCAAATGCTAGTTAATCTGCTTATTTCGAAGTCTTACTCACACATTGATAGTCTTAACATTAAATTAATCGTCATCTGATACAATCTGAAGGCCCATTCTACTAATTAAAAACATTCAAAATCTAGTCGCAATCTCACCTCAACGTCAAAAAATGTAGGTAAATTAGAGGCATTTTTGACAGATTAGGACTAAGATTAGATAGCGATCGTTCTTAAAAGTTAATAGAGTGGCCCCTCTGATCTCTGTATAATTTTTTGCGCACATTAGCAATAATGTACGTTACAAGATCTATGATAACTTGTACATGTAACCGTTACTGATACTTGTAACTTGGACATTGAACTGTCCATATAAGTGGCTAGATAACGATGGCTTTAATTTACAGGATGAAGGGATATCAACACATGTGCTGTGGATCGATGGTGTCTTTGCCCTTACGCAAGGAAGCAGTCCCATATAAAGATACCTTAAGGGTATGTCCTTAAGTTCATTGGACTTTTATGCTATGATCGTGTACAGAAGGTAATGCAGTAATTTATTTTCATTAATTTCCAATTAAACACTCTAGAGATTCCATTTCCTAGAATAAATTATGGCAAATATAACATCGGATTTGTGTTAGCTTACGTAATACATAGTTCACTAAATCATATCAAAATGTCGAAATTTATAAACAATTTTAAAGTGAAGCAAAAAAAACTTTGACTTTAAATACTTCGAGAATTATAAACTAATTAGTGTCAAATTCCCGATGTTGTATTTTTAAGAAAATGTTTGTTTATCTTATAAGTAAATGTTGTAAAGTTCTTTTAGACAAACAAATTTCTGAAACCGAATTAAAACAAATCAAATCGATTTATATATACCTCTGGACTAAAAGGTCGTTAAGGACACTGTGTCCTTTACGACCTTTGAGCCTTCGGGTGTTGTTAGGTATGTTGACAGTTGACACAAAGTATAGTTATTCACTATTGCGGGTATTGTGGTTTAGTGATAGGCAAAAAAAAAAATATGAAAGCAGTTACAAGCAAAAGGATACATATTTGTCCTAAAAAACGTACTTCAGTAAATATTTTGTCACGTACTGCAGTTGCAAAAGTAAAATAAAAAGCTTCGTGTACGTGAGCTTGCCCACACCTGTCTGCTGCGTCGACGTAAGAATGGGCGTGTCAGTCTGCGGCGTTTCAGAACTGCCAGAACTGCGCCCGCGCAATGCACCGAGATTGACACTCATTGTTACATCACCCATTCACCAGCTATCTCGATTGTCCATTATTTTAACACCTATCATTATTTAATTACAATCAAGTGGACGATTGGCTCTTTGGTGCAGTAAATTATTACATAGGAATTATATGAAACAATAGAAAGTTATGTGATTGGTAGATTGTTACCATGACAACGCTTTTTAGTTGATTTCGGATTTATTTATTGTTTCTCAGAGAATAAAATATACGCGAATTATGTGTTTATGTAACATCAATAAAATCAAAAGACGATCATTTTACCTTTACTTTATCAATAGCATTTAATTTTCCATTAAAGTGAAGTTTAAAATTATTAAATTATATTAATTTGGAACACTATTATCGTTACATCATTATAAACATTTAATTGTGCAATATTACACATTGATCAACAGAAATTTGAGATATAACAATTGAAAGACACTGTTTGTCCAAATAACGTAAGTACCTAATCATATTATGTAATATTATACTTAAGATTACACTAGTTTCTGCCCGCGATTTTGTCCGCGTCAAAGTTGATATATTATTACAGGGGAACCGTTTATTTTTCCGAGATAAAAAGTAGCATGTGCTATTCCACACTACATCAGATCTGTTACTGTGTTCAAGACCATGTATCACCGTGCCAAATTTCATCCAGATCTAGTTAGCCGTTTAAGGTGAAAGAGTAACCAACATCCATCCATCTTCACCGACTTTCGCATGTATAATATTATAGTAGGATCTAAATATATGTATTATCGTCTTCTGTAACTAGTGTTCCAATACCTATCAATTGAAGTGTTAAGATGATGCCAAGCACACAATGGAACGTAACGCACTCGTAACGTTTGTAAAATCTTAAGTAACGTTCAAGATGCGCAGACGCAAGTTAAGATGGATCGTCAAGTACCGAGAGTAATAACCTCACCAGTCACTAGTTACAGTCGCTATGTGTCGTATCTGTAAAACGAAGTAGGTACTCAAGTCAAACTGACAAAAAAATGTTAAAAAAAAAATCTAAAGACATTTTTAATAATATTCCATTCAGTACAGTTATGAGTGGCAAGTCAAGAATTGTCGAGGCCGGTTGAATTGGGTTTTTAATTCAACTAGTAAGAAGTACCGTTTCTTAAGCACTGGTAGTGATGATTGTCGTAGATAGCATTTGGAAGAGACCATATATGATAGTATTATGTTTTTTTTTTTCTTTATTTTACATAAAATGAGGTTCATGAAGGATCTTAAATATGGATGGTATCACATATTTTGTTTACTTTAGTAGGTACATGTATATGTATAAGTCAAACCATAAAACAAGATAAGTACCTACAACGATTGACGATATAGAAAGGACAGAGAAAAATTCTTTATCTCCTGTACTAGTCAATAGCTATGTTACATCAAGGTAAGATTCTCTAGGAATACCAATCATAATGTAAAAACTATAATTTTAAAACAACTTCTACAGTGATAAGGTCACTATTCGTATACGATTAAGAATGAAGAGCATAATTCTTCTAGAAATTTAGCCAACGTGTCAAGGAATACAAAATAGATATACCTATTTCAAAGTACTCTCGTTTATTTTGTCATTTTGTGAAATGTGTGTGTGTGTGTTAATATAATCCACCTAAGAGTTTGCTGAAAATAATCAATTTGTGCCAAAGTTGCATAAGAAAATATAAATAAATGTGCTTCATTGAAGTATCCGTTTAACAATTTCGATATCTAACATTTAAAAACTATTGACGTAACTAATGATTTACATACACATTCGTAAATGATTTATGAACAAACATGTAATATTGAAATTTATAAAGATGACAGGTTGATGAGAATAATGCATTTAAAATTATAATTATAATTATAACCTGTCTAAAAGACTTTTTGATGAGAATGAAAATTAGTGTACAGTTGCACATCAAGAAACAAAAGAAAGCTAATCCTTAGAATCCGTAAAAAAGGTAACATATGGAGACTAAGATCCCGCAGATGTCAGACCCACGTCATTTTAGCATGCCTGAAATTTGAAGATTGATGGAAGAATAATTATGTCGTTTCAAAGATATGGGTACTTGCCAAAGTTCAAGATCCTAAGGTCATCAGACTTAAAGAACCCTGATAAAAGAAAAAAGGTCCAGCATTGCATTTAGCAAATACGCATACTTCTTAACCACATACCCATTCCTCTATCATTTTTTTTTGTGCATGGGTAAGTCCTCATGGATGCCCTACGTCTGAAGAGAAAGGAGTGTTATTTACTACTCCGCCTCTTACTATTTTACTTGGCATTCGCTAGACGGTCTCTATTCTCAAAATTTCAGCCATGCTAAAATGGCGTAGTTCTGGCGTCTCTGGGATCTCAGTCTATATAAGACTACCAACTTAAAATGTCAACAACAACTCTAAAAGGAGAGGCAAGCGACCTTTAGTAATACCCTCTTCCTTCGACCACCACACGGCTAGACAGATCTGTTATTTGTACGACTTCTTTTTAATTGCATACTCCTTAACTTTTTGCGTATACCGACGCCGCATTTCTATAGAAAACAGAACAGGTTTCGTAATGAACTTTTACTATAGGTATTTTAATTAAAACAAATGATTGAGACTGAAGTTTCTATGTATGTGTGTTGTATACGAGTACCTAACTACTTACTGTGAGTTAACTAAATAATAAAGCAGTGAATTGCTCCATTAGTCAATTATAAACATAATTAATTAGCGATAAGTTCTCATAAAACAATAATGATTGGTATTGGCACGCAAAATTTATGTACCCTTACCATAACTCGGTAACCATATACCTCCCACGTATATAAATGGAAGTATAACGTTTTGGCAAGTGTAATGGCCGCTGTAAATCAACCGTCCACTCTCAAGGCGCTTATCTCCACTCTAATATTAATATCTTAAGTTTGGCTGTTTCCCAACAACAATGCCAAGAACACGCCATTTACTATTAAACAGGGAAGTTCAATAACTCAGTACCAATAACCCGACATAAACGTAATCCGACAAGAATGTTGTATATTCCGATTAAATCCTTACAGTTTCTAATAATTGCACAATTAAATTAATACAACTAACATGGGTCCTCTAATTTTGGTTAAAGACTCGCATAAAACTAAGCGCCATAATAACTCTGATCCGGTTTGCCGGTTTGCCGCTAAGCAACAAAGGTGTGGTGGAAATAAATCTAATCGACAAGATGTATCGAAGCCATAATATAATATTGGCGCATAATGTTAAGAAACAAAGCAACGAGCTAACGATGTAACAGATAAAAATAAACAACAAGTAAATAAAACAACACACGTATCGCAGATGAGGCAATTCTTCGAAGGCGATGTTTTGTCCGGCCCTAACAAATGACGAAGCTGTCCGCTCTAGCAGCCACAAAATTATATTTTATTTATACTGATACCTTATACAGGTACGTACATATATACTAATCTGCATAAGTTGACGGTATCCATTACATTATGTTCGCAAGAAATTCACTCAATCTAAACCATAAAATCAAGTTTATTAAAGTGAAGTTTGATGAAAGTTGCGCTAACAATATTGATGCTGATAGCATTGTTTGTTTCATGTTAAAAACAACATTTAGAAAATAATACTTGATTCACATACCATTTTTCAAAAAAAAACTTATCTAAAATTCTTGAAAAAACTTCGTTTCATTATACAAAAACATGAATCATACCACCTTACAAATAACGACTGGTTATCAGGAACCATATTTGGGATGGAATGAGATTGTTTTTAGAGAATTCTTTGTTTTTTCAAACATCAAATTACCATGTTAATATCGGATATTGTTACGATCATAATACGGCAAGTCCATTATGTTGTATTGGTTATTTTTTATAACGCTATATCTAATCTGTGTACAAATGAGTTATCGTGTTCTAAACAATACTACTATGATTGTAAAGAAAGAAGTAGGACGTCGATACGCGTTAATTATATCTATCAGCAATTCAGCACACGTGCAGATTTGTTTTATGTCAATGGAGCCTGCCGAGCTCAGATTTAAAACAAGTTCTGAATAGGTCATTATTTACTATAATAATGACAGAAAAGAATGTTGGTCCATGGATGTGGCAAATAAACATAGTTTTGTACCTAATAAAAATTCTATAATATTAATTTTTGATTTGTTTTGTATTTCAAAGCTTGTACATTATATGTATTACCTACCATTTTACATGTTAGTCTGCATAAACATAAATACCAATTTGTATAAAAAAAATATATACACATAGAACATGAACCCCCCTGAGAATTATGAAATGTAAATAATGAAATAAAATTAATAACAAATGACTACACTAGCGTTATTCTATCGCCATTTACAGAGCGGCGTGTGAGTAGAGTGAATGTCCCTCACTCATAGGTTCGCACAATCACAATGTCTATCGTTCACTATCGCTTAATTGATCTTGCGGCGGTGACGAGTAGTTACTATTCCGTTACTAATGCTTCGAGAAAAAATCTGACAAGCGTGTCAGGAATTTTCGCGAATTTACTCTTATAACAAATACACAAGGTATATATTTGCATACATAAGCAGCATTGACATAATATTTCATGACTATTATATCTTTGTCTTAGCTCAGATAAGATAAGGTAGCAATTATAGGTAACCTTAAATAAGTAACCTGAACAACACTCGAGTTAAAATGCTTAAATTGAAGGTTGAAAAAACTACCTAATTAACAATTATAATTAAGTCGCTTTGGATTAGTAATTTAACATTTGCTACTGTTGCACGTACCTTGATAAATTTTAATTTAGTTTCTTATAACCGCTTATAATAGAAACGTGATAAATGAGTTGTGTACCTAGCTATCTACTAAAATTAAATAAATTGAATGGAGTACTATTATTTTGCTCTTAATAGCCGTTGTACGAGACGCGATATACATCAATACGCAAACAAAGCAGTCAAAAGCATCGAGCGTAACTGCGCGTACGCTGTAATTATCATTCGATCCAGGCGGGTACGTAGTTAGGTTTATCCATCATTATTTATTAAGAACTTTTTAAACACAGATGTTCCCTATTCAAGGCGCCAGACAAAAAGCGTTAACGCAATAGAGATGCCCTCACAAAGAGATGGACGAACAGATGCGCGAGTGGAGTCGTGGCATTTGTCTGTAAATCACACGATCAAACAGCGCGCACACCCCGGCGCAGGCGCGTGTTGACAGCGGTGTAGGTGTGTGAGTGTACCTGCTATCAAGGCTGCGCTCGCGAGCATACCTGCCCCTACCTGCCTATCTCGCATTCTTGTACTATCTGCAAAGTATCGGAAGGTTTGCGCGTGTGTCGTAACGGTGCCCGCGTGCTTGCTGCTCGAACTGAACTTTACAACGGCCTGTCCTCGCCACCAAATCATTTTAATCTTTACCAGTTCCCACCGCTGATTGACAATGCAATTATGAATATGGTAATACTATTTGTCAGACCTTCAGCATTCGACATATTTTGAATATATTAAGTTAAATAATTCCATGACGGTTAATTCCATATTATAATTCATCATTCTGTTAACGACTACACCCGTCTACGATATTATTTTTGTCTGCCAAAACAAACAGGGAAATAGTAAATCTTATCTTGGCTTATGTGCCTTTAAAGTCAACAGAAGATATTTTAGGAATTATTCATACATTATGAAAATAGCGTAGCTCGCAAGATCGTGGCCACGGCTAGAAGTGCTATAATTGACGGCATTTAGAGCTATGATTGAAATAATTAGAAAAAGTCAACGTTTTATCATGTTTTAGGAAGATGTCAAACGTGTCATCCATTGATTTATATTTTTTTACTTGCGTCCTCAATTCTTTACATTTGTAGGTCATGGACCAACAACCTCAAAATCTTTATAAGGAAATGCAGATCAGGTTAGCCGAAATTAACATTGCAAAACGAAGCCGTCTCCGAATTTGTTTAACAAATAAAATCGATTCACGCTAGTCGCGAGAATCATCAACATAATTATTTAAAACAAGCTGAATTATTACTGTTGAACGTGTAGATACTTAATTTATTACTTATTATTAAATACGTGAGTACAATACGCGGCCGAATTAAAACTTGTTATCTTGAGCTAATCTCCAGAGTCGAATCTGAGAGAAGGCTTATTACACTTGAAACCGTGCTCCTTGAAGCTCATATTGCATTATGATTCATGTCAGAAATTCAGCGAGTCATGCCGTCAAATGTCGAATCCCTTGTATTGTTTGTATTGTCTTATCCGAGGCGGTGTGATGTCATAGTTCATAGGTATGCCCTCAGCTGTCAGTTTCGCAACCCGATGGATATTACCATGGACGTGTTTCAGAATTGGGTGCGTCGCACTCAGCGGGCTGCGTCTATTGTGCTATTTACAAAATGGTCAAGACATAATGGTAGGTGTTATTGGTTGTGCAAGCAGTGCATGAGGTTTGGAGCTGAGGGGGGCAGAAGAGGGGGGGGGGGGTCGTAACAGGTGTACGAGGCCGGCGCACGCGCATGGGAGCGACGCGAAGGTCACCACAACTTGTGGCGTTCTCTAGTGTCGCAAGTTGATTACCGTAACTCCATCATTCTAACGTAAAGTGGTTTTTAAGAAAAAGTTTATAATAGGTGTACCAATTAAAACATTCTACGAGTTTGAGGAGTAAATAATAAAACTGCATGCAACAACCATTTCGTCATAAACTTAGCACCACTTAGCACTGCCTACTAAAAACATATTCTGCAGCTTAATATACCTATGTAAATAAACATAGAAGAACTTGCATCAGGTCTAGGACCAAAAACTCACCTCTTTTAGACCATCAAGACGACCGAGAGACTTGGACTGTCGCAGTGGCAGGAAGGCCTTTAGTGCGTCCATGCGCGAGGAGCGCTCCGGCTCCGCATTGACGGTTGCAGTCAGGTCCGCACACGAGAGGCGCGCCTTCCTGCGCTTGTCCAGCAACTGCTTCGCAGTCCGTGAGCGACGCTGCACGGGCGCCGCATCTTCCTCCGGCTCGCTGCATACCTCCCGCGCAGCATGCACGGTGTGCCGCCGCCGCGACACTGGCGGGGAAGTCAGCCGAGACACCAACGACTCGAACATGACGCCAACTATCACCCACTGTGGTGCTGAGACGACCAGTCACGACCAGCTCTTAAGCCACGTAAACCCATTTTGTGCGGCTCGATTTATCCCGAACGATGGAACGCCTACAACGAAACATTACTTCTGTGACGACTGAACTTCAGTCGCAGCGGGGGCGACTCTCCATGGCCTCTCAAGCTACAGGTGCCTAACATGCGACCACAGCCGCACACGCTCAGGTGTGGGCAATTTGGATCGTTGACCGATCTGCCTCGGTATTGTCACTCTACTGAACGATAGTGACTCTCGAAATAGCTTTGTTTGTGATTCATTCACACAGTGTGCGTACCGTGACGGACGGAAATGGCAAAACGCGTCCACATTTGCATTCAACTGTTACCATCCTAAAGTAAAATGCGTGCATCACAATAATATAATATGTATGTTCATAGTACTACTGATGTGGAAACAATAGGTTTCGAAAGAAGTTCAGCTGAGTGTTTTTATTCACACGTTTATGAATACTTCTATTAAGTTCGTTAACCCAGTTACCGAGTTAATATTGTAATTAAATAAAGCTGAGACTTAATCACACGATGCGGCGTGTTGGAATCACTTGAAAGTGTGCCACTGTCCAAAACATTGTGGTGGCAGGTTGCCATCGACGACGCTTTGAAATAGAAACACAAGGCCAAAACTGAAAGCGAAAATAGCAACAAAACTGAGGAAGACTTCTTTCTTATTTACAAGTCCATTCTTAATACAGTTTTCCGGTCTACTTTTACATCACACTATATAATATATTACAATGATTCGGTAAGGCTTGTTGAAAGAGAAATTGCAAGTCCACAGTTATACACGTAAGTACGTAACATAGCACTTGGCTGCAAATTACTTCTCTAGACTAAACAGTAACATGAGACTATCCAATAGTCACGTTACATGCAATTAGGCATGCTTAATAAACTAAAAATTTAAATAAAAATAATTTGAAACATCTGTAAGTAACAACGTATTTGCATATTTCTGTAAAAAGTGGGTCGCCACCATTGACAGCTAGCAATAATAAGATTACCAGCGTGACAGTACGTGAAGGGCTTAAAATATTGTGACTTATGAACAGGCAATTGCAAAAACACGCGCGACTTCGCTCAGCCAAGTCGTAAACGAAATATTCTTGTATTTTCACTTTTACACCTGTGTCAAGAGACGATTGTTTACTTCTTTTTATGACGATTGTGAATGCGCAGCCTATACAAGTTAACGAAGTAGGCCAGTTGGTATTGTGACCGAAAGCTAAACATGTTCGAATGTTAAATAAGTTTAAATTCAAGTTCATATTACTCGTACTCAAGCGGCGGACACCAATAATGGATGTTTGCATTGTAACTGCTAGAACAAGGTGCTTGGTCTCGCGCTCGAGGGCTGCTAGCCACAGTCGGTACTCGGTAGCTATCGTTTGTGGAGCATGGCTCAGCTAATAAAACGGTTAGTCCTAAGTCGGCGACGTCGACGCAAACCGGTACGCGGACCGGTCCTGCACACCCACCCTCCCGCGCACATCACCACATCCCCGCGCACTTCTAAAATACACGCATACACGTCACCTTATCAAGAGAGCCACTGCGGCTAAGCTTCTTGTCAATCCGCTCTCCTATTTCACGGGGCGTTGGGACTTGGGTCCGAGGATACCTCGTATCGAATTCGTCTTTGGAAACTAACTCCCCATAAGCTGGCAACATAATCTGGGAGTCTGGTTAACCGCAGTTTAGATTAAAAGTAAACTCTCAACAAAATCAGTGTCGTATTTTTGTTTGATGTGGCAAACGAACTGCCAAAGGTGCTTGCCAAAACAGTTGAAGATGATTTGCAATTATGATGCAACCGCCCAAAATAATATATTGAATTTCGTAGTCAAGAAAACCGTGAAGAAATCTAATGTAGCGTGAAAACAATTGGCGAAAGTCTGGCATAAAGACAAGTTAGCCAATAGTCGAGCGCAGTGACAAAGGCGTAGATTAGAAAGTGTGTTGTGTTGTGTATCAGAAAGCCCGTGATACCGCGAGCACACGCTCTGATTGGCGCCCTATCTACAAATCTGTCGCGTAGCCGGCGCACGACCATGTTTATACATCCACCCACCTAAATAGTACCTAATCACCTAATAGTGGAAACACCTTTTTACCCAACTACAACACAGCTCAAGAGGAGGATAATATTTTTGACCGTTCAAACCTAAGTTAAAATGCAAAGAATTTTTAAATTCTTTATTGCATTTATTCTTTTTTGAATTGAGTTCAGCACAATCCAGTAAAAAAAAAAAAACTGATATCCCAAAATGGACCCACATGAATCTGTGCATGATCGATGACGCATTCAGAATAATAAATTCTCATTCCGTGGGTTTTTTATTTCTTTGCATCATGTCAAGCCATGTCAGTTTTTTGACAGTCGAGGAATGGCTCCAACCAATTGCCTTATAGGGGTGAGTTCATTGCCCGCCGGTGTAATGTTTCAGTGGAGATTATGTAACTGTGCTCCAATTTCAGGTGTAGGTAGTGGAAATGTTACAAAGTTTAGGGGGTCAGGCGGTGACCTTGAGGCGGAAGTGGGTCGTTCGTGAGATGGGCTATCGGGTGGCAGACGTCACGCTCACTGCTCAGCCCACCTCGATGCCCGTCTCGTTGACCCGCACGACACCACTATCACTCGGAATCCACATCGGGAAATTACTTTAAGTGAGCACCGTGCCCACATTATATTGCGTGTAAGAATTTTATAATTTTGAAATCTAATCCAAACCTGTTAGCACTAAAATTTTACCGTGAAAAAAAATGAAAACTTTTGTCAAAATACGGCTTATTGCTACTAGTTTACATTTTTATTTTATTTTTAGCGTGCCACTTAAAAGTAAACGAGTAGCAGCGAAACACGGAGTCGTTTACTCTAATGACGAGACGTGAGTGAAAGCCAAAACCCTCAAGTTTATTTGAGCTTACATTACATTAAAATGATAAAATATTTAAAATAAACATAATAAATAACCACACAGGTATATTAACGCCTACATAAGGTGTTCTTGGAGTATTCAGTAATCTCACAGATTTAAGATTATCACATCGTCAATTTATGTTATTGTCACCTATACAATGAAAAGATCGAGCTACCGAAATGAAGTACGTTTTGATTTACTTTATGGTAAAAACATTCCTATATTTGTTCTAAGCATTAGCATTTGTCACAAAGTTGCGTGTGGTTTTATGTTTTTTTAAGGAATATTTATTCTTTGAGGCACTTCAGTTATGTAAACAGTTTGTCTGTTCGTTTACGGAGTGTCAAACAGTGATGGGAGTGTGGTCGAGTTACTTCACCACTGCCTCAAGATGTTATGAAGGGCGCGGGCCCGTTACTTGGTACTCGTACATTAGCCGCAGCGTGACAGAGTTATTTAAATGTATCTAACTGTTGCCTCGGTCGATGGGAGCGCTATAACCCGGTCGCTGGCTCTGATACGCTTATCCAATGTCTATACTTAATTTCTTTGCTTTTCCATTGAGGAAAATTATGTATGTTGTACACGCAACAGAATTGCTTCCTCTAACAGAATTGTTCACACTTCTTGCATATAAGGCCACGAACACAGTAATAATGTTATTGGGTAAAAGGTTGCAATCAATCAAGTAATTTGTAAGGCCCATTGTGCCATCTTCTATAGAAAACGATTTGTTACTTAGTTCATATTTCTCTCCGTGGAAGGGCCTTGAATACTTCTCGTTTGAATATGTGTGCTAGAAGCTTGTGGTTTTCTACGTTAATTTATTTCCAATTACAAATCAATTACCAGTACTGGTGACCCCAGTTTTAGCCTTATCAAGCACTAGGTCAAGGAATCATTATGCATCAATAGTTAAATTATGCTCCTCGTCGTAAGCTGGCTTGCTTTCTCTAGGTCACTTGTTTACCAAGCATGTCTATTCGTAACGGGAGGACAACATCTTCTGTAGGTCAAACAAACTTTGTTATGTGCTCATTAGATTAGATTGTTAAAGAGAACCCCGTTAAAGGGAAAAGCATTCCATTATACCAACACTTTACATAAATCCCTTACGTTAATCTCCGATTTACTTCTCCTTTGTTACTCTTTATGTCTACTTTGTTTTATTGATCTGTTACTAAATGTTATAAAACATATTTTAAACAAATGTCTCTCGTATTTATATTCAGATGGCCGTTAATTATCTTGTCTTTCTCCTAAAAATAATAAAATTTTATGTCCTCTTTCGGAGAGCTATAAAAATTCTTTCTGTCCGCTTTTAACTACGTTCTAATGCAGTCTAAGTTTGTCACGAGATGTTAATCCGTTGAAGTCACAAAAACACCATAAACAATGTAGGTACATTTTGACCTTTTTTCGTCGATATCATTACACATACTGACATAAGTACCGCGTGTAGTTGTGCCTATTCACACTCAGTGGTTTCCACGTACATGAGTGTAGCTAGTTATGAAACAACCGTGTGTCGTAAACGATAAAATCAGGCTAACAATATTTATTCTCCGATAAATAGCGAGGGACGCGTGAAATTTGATAATTACTGAGGCCAATTTATATCTTATCTTGCATCATTAACTCCGCCTACTTGCGCTCGCATACAATGCTTAGGTTATTTTTAAAATATTAAAATGGTGTGTTCTTCTCAAATTCATTAAGTAAACATTTCTAACCTCCAAAAACAGAATGTTGGGAAGTGAAAGTTTATAAAACATTACAAATACCTATAATTTACCGTAATACTCGTACATCGTCGTTGGAAATAAAATTGATAAAAACGGCTTTTCTCTGTCACCAAACAAAAACGTGGAATCTTCCTTCTAAAAACGATCGATTACTTCTGAGTGCTCTTCTATAAAAAGCGGCATCAAAAGAGGCGTCAAAACGATTACTTGCCAAGTGGAGCTGTTCGCTCATTACTCACGATTTAAAGCGTGAATTAGATAAAATGAAAATAACGTAATTTGAACAATTGCCTTAACTGGCAACTGTATGTCAGAGTTGTTAACACCAAGCGACGGCTGCATGGTTAATGTAATGATGCTACTAATTAATGCCACTGAGTGTTAATCGAAAATTAACGAAGAATCTCTTAAGCTTGTCAATTAATCAAATCGAGAATGGTTTGAGTATTAAGCTATAATGTAAACTGGAACTCATTAATGATCTAATACTTATTAGCATAGCAAATGAAGAAACATCTTCAGATAAAGTTATAAATCAACAAAAATGGCAAAGTTCATAAATTGCGTTTGGCGGCACAATCAATTAAAATGACCTCTGAGCTAATTAGAGAAATCACTGTGTCAATGACGAATAAGGTACAAAAAGACTAATCATTTTCAATAACAACGAGCATCACTGTGACAAAAACAGTGTTGATCTCATTAAATTCAAAGGGAACATTCGATACAAACTGTAGGCTATGTTTTTAAATAGTTTCATTATTTAACTTTTGCCCTTCGGCTTAGGTACTTACTGTATTGACTGAAGGATTGGGTAGAGAAAGTTTCGAAACGTCAAACAACTCGCAAATTCATTATGATGTGATTTTAATTGGCTGATTGTATTTAAATGACTGCTTTAATGTATCGTACTTTATTCATTCGGCCTATTTAAGAGTATGTATCGCTGTATTAATAAGTGATTGGTGTAGCGTGTCTTTGTCAATATAGCATTTATAACTGAAGTGTATCAAGTTCCGTGACGAGGCTTCCTAGATTTAAATCTCAGATCTTATTATTACTCAATAGACATGTGCCGTAAATCTAATAGGCCACAACAACCTTAATCTCATTTTGTAGTAGATGCAATAAAATGGAAATCCTATATATATAATCTGGCAATGGGTAACAACGTTCACGCGTGAGTAAACATGGCCAGTCTCGGTTCTCGAGGCATCCACACACGTGCACTTGTGAAGCCCTACTTCACTAACCCTATTTACTAGACCAGGTACTACGACCTATTTCCATTCATAAGTACATCTTTTGACGTTATCCATTGGGATGTTTGCGAAGCCTGTAAAGAGCTTTGATAATATTACTGCAATATTTAGATAACCGTATTGTTTACATTTGATCATAAACTCAGCATAATTACTTTAAGCAAATCTTGGAATTAAGATTCAAATAATGCAAATTCTAAGTTAGCAAAAATCGAGACACGACACCGCTTACAGATGCAAAATTACAAATATGGAAAGCATAGCAAGAAACCGTGCACGCTACAAATTCTGAATACCTATTACGTATGCGACGATAGGTACACTAAGTACAATATAATGATGACAGTTGCAGCGACAAAATTCGAATAGTAGTAGGTAAAGAATTGAAATTGAGAGTCATGTGGTATGGCAGTAACGAGGTTATAATCAGATTTTTTCCGGATTGGTCCGGGAATAGAAAGCGTTAGTCGCCAAACAAGCCCTGCAGGCGGTCGCGGATGTTTACGCTAGGGATAGAAATCAGATGCAACAACTGGTTACGAGCAAGAAGTGATTAACACTAACGACGATGCAGATGATGATGTTCATGCGAGTGTCGCACGAGAGGAAGTCCAAATTATAGACAAGAGACGTTTATAATTCTTCCAGTATTAAAAATTATAATGTAGTAACAGGTATTTAAGTTTAGTATCAACATTCAGGTTGACATAATAATCCGGCCTACGTGGTTTGGTTGTTTAGGTTGAGACCAATGAGACTGTGTGAACTGACCGTTGGTATATTATATGGTTCAGACAATGCAAAGGCTTATTAGTATTGCTTGTTATGTCGATGATTATAATAATAATGATGTATTAAAGCATTTGTATTCAGTAAACCTCTGTTCGAAGGGTCAAAAGTAAACCCATCCATGCGTTGGTCAGATTGGCGGCAAGTTAGCCAAGAAGTAAACCATGTACAAAATTAATTATTCATTCAGTCCAAATGATTACATAATAGGTACCTATATTGTTAAACAAATTGAAACCAATGATATCACGAGTGACTACAATATTACAGCATTGCCCACAGCAACTATTGAATTCAAATCAACAAAATAAGAGCTCCTATTTCATGCTAAGGATAAACAAATGAGTTAATATTTGGAAGGTGGAAGATATCAGTTGGTAGGTTTCTCAGATAAACGTTTTTTTATTCGTGGTAGCTACGGATTCTGTTACGGATTAGAGTGAATCTTCCAAACAAAATAAAAATTAAAAAAGAATAGATTGTGAGTTACAAAAAACCAAACGGACAGGTGTTTCTAGAACGTGTCGCTGTCTAGAATTGAGGAGTATCGGAGATTTATTGTTAATGCTAAGTAACCTTTTACCTTTATGGTATTACCGGTTTTTAGCATGACTGAGCCTGTGCGGTGTCGAATGTTTCCGTTGGAGAACTTTTTTACATTCTGATGATTGGCGCGCTAAAACCTGTCTGAATGAGATTACTGACAAGTATGACGATGAAGATATTGTTCTAGGAGCTAACTTATCTTATAGTGGTAATCTTAATTATTTAGAGAAAGTCATTTTTACTATTGTTAAAAACCAAATTAAGACTTTTAGTAAACCGAATTCAACAAAATTTAAATAGTTGCATTGATTTGAACTTATCAATGGCATGGTCTAGTTTTTTACTATAAGTTATTAGAAAAAAATGAACCTCACCTACCTACCTCAATAAAAGGTATTCTAGGTTCCAAAACCGATCGAATCATAAACATTTACAAGAGTACTGTTATAAACTAAGGATAATATACTTATGCCAACAAACTCTGATTTGGTAAGCCACTTATATTTTACGTATTTTGTCACATACTTATTACCTAATTATTGTAGAATTTATGTTATGATAATTAGATAAGCAAGTGCCGTACGTTGTTATTGCTTTCTTCAAAGCTATTTTATTATCGAGTCTGAGGCCACATCTCTGACGCTTTGTGGTCGCATGTTTGGATTCTGATCAATCTTCCGTTTATAATGACTAAACTTAACAACCGTTTGACATATTTATAAAAACTTAATCGCAGAAGATCGCAAAAAACAATCGTAAGTTAACGGAATACTCCAATGCCGAAGTATCGAGGCCATAGAATCGCCACCCGCTAGATGAACACAAAATAACACTCTCACATAAGAGATTTATTTACCGTAAATCATAAGACATCACAAAATCCGGTGGATAGTATCGGAGCACTAGCTTCATCAAGGGCTACTTTCCTTGTAGGTAGACGGAACAGTCACTCACACACGTCCGCGGCTTTCAGCTCACGGCGAGCGTTGCACGCGATCCAAAAGAAAAAATAACACGGTTCCTCCACAGAGTCAATGCCGAACTTACAATACAAGTTCTCTGATGAGGTCTCACACTACACAATAAACCAGTCAATATTGGAAAGGATCACTCGAAAGTTCAGCTGCCAGCTATTTTCGACGGAGAAGTTTGTTGACAGATAGCTTGTGCAGACAGACGAGACGTTCTCGCCGCGCTCGCGCATACTCCGGTGTGAAGTCGGCCGCGGGCAGCCGCACGTTCGGGCTGCTTCGGCCGGCCTCGGCGGCACTCGGCTGGAATGCGCGGCACGCGGGCCCAGAGGCTACGGCTTCGGCTGGTCCGTTGGGATCTACGCAACGCCCGCTTCGCTTCGCATATACAAAATATAATTAAATTGCAACAGCCGATCGCCATCTCAGCGCTATAATGTACACTTGCCTAAGATCAGGTTCTGTCCAAAGTCGGTATTAAGTCAACGGGAAAGTACAGTTAGGTACAGGCGCGGGAATGCGTGAGCGAGGTCACGGAACTAGTTGTAAATGACAAGCCTTCCGACGAGCAATACAAGAATTGCTCGGATTATAACCCAGTTAGTAAAAATTTAATTAGGGCTTCATTCCTTCGAGAGACCGAGACAAGCACCGCCACATCGGTTAATGAACAGCATTCCGAAAGTGTCTTACCAAACAAGGCAAACAGCTAAGTAAGTAGCTAGCAAAAGCTCGGAGTAAGCCTATTGTAACCGATGACTCAAAGCAGTGGCTGTAAATTCGATAGAATTTGCCAAACAATAAGTAAATCGCTTTTTTGAATCAAACTAAGCCGTGATACTACCTGCTGAATGCGGATTCGCAAGTTTCACGGGTCATTGACGCATCAACCGCCTACGCTACGAGTACTGGTCAAAAAATGGCCTCCAACAAAGTATCACTACATAAATTTGGTTCGTAACGACCGCGACACTACCAAATGAATTCGGTACAAAATGTAAGGGCAGGCCATAGATCAACAAACAACATAGATCATTAAGAGCTCAGTTTTGTACAAACAGAGAAGGAAAATGTTTGCGGACACGTGTGTCGGTCGTCCTTCATTCGGTGTGTATTCAAATTGTTTGATTTACTTTGAAGATTCCGCTGTATGCACAAAAACATGTGGTTGTTTGAAGGCAAGTTTTTTTTCTACGATATCTTTTTCTCAAACACTTCATAAATCTTGTTCAGTAAGCACGTGTGCAAGTTCCTAAATTAGCTAGTTTTTGCACTGTTATTGATGAGTTTATCTGTGTTGTTTCAGATGCTGGCATTCGAATCAAACGATCCGCATTTAGTTGAGGCTCGCGTGCATTTACCTCGGCAATAGAATTGAATGGGCACAATAGAACGGATGTTGGACATAACGCGACCGGAATATGTGAGTTTCCGCTGAGTAGTTTACTTAAATAACGTAATTCGTAGTAGGTAACTAAACATCAGCATCCAACGATAGTTGAACTTTATAACATATGGCTGTCTCTGTCTTTACATCATGTGTACTTGTTTGTTTGATAGAATTCAGCTCAGTCTGCAACGCAAAAGAACCATTTTATGAGACATGACTCATTGGCGCTCAACCTGTTTCAAGACCTCTAAGCTTAGAGAAGCATTTATTGATAAACAAGTAATGTTTTTTTGTTACGTATTAGGTCTATAGGATGTGAGTTATCATGTTTGTCTAACATGGTAAATTCCGATTCACATTACACAAAATGTTTTGATTAAACACACCTTTTCTAGCTAACAATGATTTCTACCTTTAGCAGTTCTATTAAAATCATCATGCATAAAGTCGATGTTTGTACTAAATGAAACCAGTTTAGATAATATCTTGATTAATATGGAAGCACTTATAAAACAAACAATAAGAAACAATAAGTAATGGTTTGCGTTAGTCAGATCATCTGAGGTCTGACTCAGATATGAGTCACGGCGTCTCAAAGAAAGCCTCGGCAAGCTTGATAGTAGAGAGCAAGCGCACGCGCAACAAATGTACGAAGAATCCTATTGTAAGGGTTCAGAATTTATTGCCTTATCTAAGACATTGATACTACTGGGCACAGCCGGGGGAGAATTGAGATAAAATGTTGTTCATTGTTTCGGAATTTCTGCTAAAGAATGTGTGACTGAGGGCTATTTACGATGCGAAATAGAGGGTTCATACGACATAGTATTTTGTCGTAAGAATTCACAGTTGCAAAATCCAAAGCCTGCAAGCCTGTGTCCAAAGCTTGATATTATTTAGGTGTGAAAACTGTAAGTATTTGTGAAAAATCGCGTGTATTGGTACAAAAAGCAACTGGGAGCGTCGACGGCGGCGCGGGCGCCGTCAGTGAAATCGCGCGTGTAGAAAGCAGAACTGGGAGGGGCGGCTGTCGGTAGTCGCACACGCACCACTGCTAATATACAGTCAATTGATACTTTTATGAATTTCTTACCACCACGGCACAGATGTGACAGAATACAGTTTTTACAATTGCTGTCACCCGCATTGCAAATTGTTTCTAGTTTTCCAATTCAATATTTACACAGATCAAAGATCTGATAAAATATGCAATTATGCTTACTCACACTGTTGGTTCAAGCAATCTACTAGATATTTGCATATTGATTTAAATAACACATACTACAACTGTCTTATCCAAAAATAGAGTGTTTTCGTTGAAGATGCTTTTAAGACGTAACATGACATACGATCAGTTGCCACCGAGGCGTAAGGCATCAGCCGTAAATATACCGCATCACCAACTAAGAGTTAATCAATCAACGAATGTGTTGGTACTCTGGTACCGTTAGACGTTTCGCCATTACCAGGGCCGAGGATAGAGGAACTGGCTCCATTAACAAATTATGCATTCACCCGCTGACAACATCAATTATGTAATAAACCATCGGCCTGTGTTTTACGTTAATTATCTTTTTTACCGTTAATGTTTACTTCTCTTATGTGCCTTTTTATTGTCGGTCTCGATTCACATATTGAACGCTTGTGAAATTCATCCTTATGATGAAGGCAACGGTATACCGGTACTCCAGACTTGTTCGTTTGTATTCGAGCAGTTGCCAAACCCTTAAAAAAACCTACTGTACAGTCACAACACGTTTTACTACCGTAACCAATTGGTTTGTATGTCGTCCCTAAAAGTATATTTTATGCTTCCTATCTTGTAAAGTTATATGCTGGTTTATCCAAACAAAGATCGTTAGAGCCACTCTCCCCTTAAAAGGCAAAGGTTGGTTTATTTTTATGTATGTATTTTCATCGAGCGATCATAATTTTGTAATAAATTCAATAAAATGAAGTCGGAAAAAATCTTATGTACGCTTATGAATTTTAATTAAGTAACATCTTTTGACACCTCTTTTAAATGGAAGTTTATGATGCGGAGTATTTTATAAATGGTGAACAGCATTCCAATTTTAATCTTAATTTATACAATGATTTTATGGCATTAAAACCTTCATCAAGTACACGGATGATGTAGCAATCGCTTACAAAGCAGAATCTTAATGATCTAAATATTTAACATATTTAAGTATGTGTGTTTGATCTCTATATGAATAATATAGAAGAGTTTATACCTTTATATAATTTGCTATCACGCTGAATCTTAAACAGAACGCCTTAGATAAGCTTCTTATAAAGGATGTAGACTTGCAAGTATTGGCGCCATTGACATAATGAATTTTATTACCCTAGGATGGGCCTGAGATTTTTATGAGACCACTCCTGCTGATGAATTCCCGAAAGATAACAGTAAATAAAATGAGTTTCTTTACAGGAAAGATTCGTTATTCATCGTTAACGTCGTAAAGATAGTAAAGAAGATAGAAATAGATTTCATGGGTGAAGACAAATATTGGCTGCTACATTCTGCAAAGTAAATGCTTCCAAAGAAATTTTTGCTACTTTTTTTAGTAAATTCATATTTGTCTGTTTATATTACAATGGATATACTGGTGGAAGATACATCGCAACGAAATTTAGTACTATGCGTGAGTACAAACTGGTGCCCCGAGGTAGTGAGTCGGGGTAGCGGCAGGCTACGAAGGAGAAGAAAGGAGTGGAGGGGCAAGTCCTTTACCCAGGAGTGGGACAGAATACGCTAACAAAAAAAAACATGATTCAAGACGCCCAAGAGAGTTATTAAAACAACATAATTTTAAAGTTATAGGTATTAAAACTTGGTTGTTCTTAAAAACCTGACGAAAACTATTACAACTGGCTGTTCAGAATCATGTACTGACTCCATGGCAAACGGTTTCATCACGATGTCCTTTCCAATCCGTATTGGTGGCAGTAGCACAAACTTAATGAACAACAACTAATCCCTGCACTTGTAAATGCATTACTCTTATTGTAAGTCATTGCCTAATGAACAAAACAATCAACACAATTTAAATATCAGCAACCCGTTTAACTATCATGTATAATCTAGTAGTTATTATATTACGCAACCCATAACTCACAGTGTCCAAGATGAGACTTCAATGTGAACAACTATCGAAGTTACATTTAACATTTAAATGTAATCTTCTAGAAGAAACCCGTGTACTCTTACGAAAAGTATATGTTGAAATAAGTAACATAAAGTAGACCCGTCTAATTATGTAACTAGGTACTGTCTTTCTGTACCAAGTTTGAAAGATTTACATGTTTTTAGGCTTGCCACGTTACACCGCAAAAGCGGCCAGAAAAGGCAACGAGTCTTTCCCAACACATTGGTTGTTGAATTTGAATTAAAACAAAAACCGATTCGTGGCTACGTAATACCTATTTTGGTATCTTGGAAACTAATATTATGTTAGTTAAGAAGGTTTTTTCTTTGAACAACGATGGTGTATGACTAATGAAGAAGAAATGTGGATGTGAACCGATTTCTTGTTGTTGTTTATCGGCCACCGCTATTAAATCTTCCAACCAAACGGAACCCATAAAAACTCTAACAGTTAGAGAAAATATTCAGATGAACTTTCTTCGTTGTGAGATAAGTTTCACTTGCCTCATTGACTTTTCCCAAAATACACTTATTTCTCTCAAAATCCGTTCGTTTTCAAAATACATTGCTATTCTTTGCTCATCGTGCGAACTTATTTTCATTTAATTTCCTTTTTTCGATATTGAACTTTGTGTCCTTGTATTAAGAGTTGCAAGTCTTGGCAGTAAAGTTTATTTGGATCCTTCAGTATGTAAGGAACGTCCGCTCCGGACATACGAAAGAATTTCAAAAGCAAATCTCTAGATTCTACATAAGTATTTACCGTCGCAGTTTTCCTTGAGCTTTTACTGTCCATTAAAATATCTACGTGTTGAAGTTTCTATTTATATTGCTGATTGTTATCTATTATAATAGAATGTAAGTGTGTGCGTGATGGAAAAACTGGAAGTCTATCAGATTCTCCATCTAGTATAGATGTCGAAAACAGGTGCAGCTTTGTAGGTTCACACATTCTATTCTATATTATAAATTATGTCTATATTATTCCGCACCTCGATTTTGACTGACCTGATATGACACAGATCTGTTTGATGACAGGTGCAGACAATTATTATCATAACTAATTTAGTACACTTTGCCAAAGGTTATCGTCAAAGAAACATGGACTCGCCAAAACAAACTCATTGTTAGTAATTACCAGTTCTGTAAATATAATGACTTCATTTTCAGAGATCAAATACATGACAGATTAACTGGTGGTAATGTATTATTCGTTCTGCAAAACCGGCCAAGTGTGAGTCAGACTTGCAAGGGAAAGGTTCCGTATTTATATATTTCCACCAATCCATATTTAACACTGCGTAATGCACGTACCTATTAATTTTTATCTTTGTTATTATTATTTAACTTTATTATTATTTTTACATATGTTTGTTGTATAGCGTTCCACCGGCACCATTAAGGCATGGAACCCTAAAAATACGGACTGCTACCTATCCATGTATTTTATTCAAAAACAACGTAGCTAAGTATCAATGTAACCTTAAGACATTTCTACATACAAAATGCAAATGATTGTCAAAATTTATTAGACGCAATTCTATATGTACCTGCTTGTACATGTACATGTATCTGCAACTGCCTCGTTGGCCTAGTGGACCTATGCGCGACTGCTACGCTAGAGATCTTGGGTGCGATTCCCAGGTCCAGCAAAAAGTGTTATTGAGGGGCGGGAAGGAGTGTCAGACTTTTACTGACTAAAACCCACCCATGTTCCTTCTTGTGCCCTTTTCGTTCCGGGGGCGCGGTATCTCTTGCGAACAACCCGCAGCCCCGGCAGGCATCGGCCCTCAGTGGCCCCTTCCTTTTGCTGACATCTCTTTGAGGCGCGCGTGGAACACGAACGCGCCGTCGACACGGCAGCAGCAATAATAAAAGATAGCATCTCCTAATAGTGGGCACAGCGTTAAAATGTCATTGACGCGTATTTAAAACCAATGTAGAATCGAGATCGTATCCTAATGTCCTCAATACGACCAGTTTGCAAGTTCTAAGGTAATCAGCGCAATCTTAGATGGTATGTCGATGGTGGAGTGAGGCCCAGGAATGTTAGGCCATGGCCTCGCGATGGCGGCGGGGGCGTGTCAGGAAGTGCTGGGGGCAGTAGCGAACCGATTAGTCTTATTGACAGTAACGTAATAGATTGATAGTGCAGAATTACATTTTATTTATTGGCAACTTGTTAGGGGCCGTTAGGAATGGAAGTAGAGAAGTATTTTATGACTAACTACCTTCTGCCCGCGATATTGGCTGCGCGGACTTCACAATTAACCCAGTCTTAAATTATGCCACGGAAACATAAAAATAAAACAATCCGGCGAATTGTGGGTTTACATTGGTACACCCCTGCCTAACCCTTCGGGGAATATAGGCGTGATGGTATGTATGTGTATGTGGAACACAAAAATGGGATAAACAATAACATGTTAAACTAGATCAATAACTATATTTAAGTGTGCCAAATCTCAGCTAATTTCGTTCAGAAACAAATATCAAATTTTAATAGACTTCCGCGTTTATAATAATAGTAGGAAGAACGATGGGAAGATTAAAACTATGTATTTCATTATTTGTCAAATTTATTAGCATTGCCATTTAACGTGGCAAATGTGGCAATACTGCCAGTCTTCTGCATTTGTCAAGATGAGAGGGAGTACTTTTGGAACCAACTGCTTTCTTGACCTGTTGATTTTGATGTAATTTTATTTTGGAGGTTTTTAGTTTCGTTTTTGTATTTATGTATGTATGGTTGTAGTTCGTTGCAGAATATTAAGTTATTATTTAATTTGAAGCGTGATTTCATCTCAATAGGTACTATTTTGATTTGCGTGAATAAAATAAAACTTCTACTGGTGTCTCGGCCACCGTGGCGCCTGTTGTGTGTTGAATAATGAAACGTTTGTGATGTTTGCAACGTTTTTTACGAGATCATTAGGATGTAATAAAAGCCGAGATTAGAACAAAAACATCTGACGCTTGTACCTTGTGTTAGTTTTATAGAAAACCGCGTCCTTCTGAAACTAGAATATAATAATATTTTATGGTACAAAATACCATATTATTATTGAAATTATAATAAAAATCAGAAATGATAAATTATTTTCTTTTTCGCTATCTCTACCTGACTCTCTGACCTCTCTGACCTCTACAAAAATAAAGCCCATTCTCAACATCTACGCATATTATATAAAAAGGAGTTTCATCCATTATACAAAGACCCTTCTTTTACAAATCTACTACCATTTCAAATAATGCTACCGGTAAGGAAAACGTATTTTATAAATAGGCATTACGATAGACAATGCAATGTACAGTTTAATAATACAAGAATATCGTATAGAAGATGAAGATCCCACACTTCGCTGCCGCCACACAATAAGCCGTGGCCCTATAACAGTATCTAATGCCTATCTAGATTTCAGTACTCACACGCAGCTTCGCTTAGCATTCCCAGCACGAAGCTCGTCCCGCGTCGCCTCGCGATGTGTTCACACTTTGGATACCAATCCTGTGATTGTAGTGGCCACGGCTGCTATTACACGTACGTTCATGACTTTAGAATTAGTTGAGACAGTTTTTTGTGGAACGTTTTTTTTATATTTTGCAAGTAATCATATATTTGTCACGAAGACTTTAGATACTTAGAAGCAGTTTATTCCAGTTAACATTGAAAGAGAAAAGTACAGGATATCATGCAAGTAGCAAATAATATTATAGTATCTACCTAACTCTGCAATTTCCATGATAAAAGTTGAAAATCAATCTCTAACCTACTTCTAAACAGACGGCGTGTTTCTACGCAAAAAGATGGATCTTAATCCGGGCCCGTAGACGTGAGGATTAATCAGTTCGAAAAGCGAAAACTACATGACTCTTCCCAATGCACTGCAAGACTATAAAATATAATTAGGATATTAAAAAGCAAATAAGTTTTCAGGCTTTTCAATTTTAATTGACCGCTATCTATTTTATACTAAATCCTTTGAAATAAATTCATGTTATTGGTTATCTAATCTGCCTTTAGAATGAGAAAGGAAGTTGTGTATATTTGCTCATTATCGTATAAAGCACATCCTGCCGCATTCCTTAAATCATTGGCAAGATACATCGTTAGACAATCCTGCCTGAAAATTAACAATCTTTACATAACCTATGCCGCGAATAAGGAAACGCACATTATTTTAACTACAACATATTTATGAAGGAAATATTTCTCGCTTCTTCTGCAGCGGGGTATCAAATTCAATGGGATTAAGTTTGTTCCTACGGACGGTCAAGTGCAGTCATTTATAAATGTGCGCGTGGGCGGGTAAGGTAAGTCTGCATTCATGCTACGATAAATTTTAACGATGAACAACTTTTTCTGATACAGTTAACGATATATTGATTGAAACTATCAATAAATAATTTGAGAGACTTCTATGTTATATTTTTAATCTTCCGAATATACAGCTGTGCACTCTATTTATACTTCGAGAAATTGTGTCTATTTAATTTAGAAGAATCTAGATCTCTATTAACACCCTTCGAGTTAACACACCAGTAATTCCAGGCTTACACATGATCATAGCGTGTACAGAATCCCATATTACAAACAAAAACGACCTATAAGTTAAGGTAAAAGTCAATCTGCGTACGCGCCGCATTTCGATATAAAACCTTGTTTAACCACTTTTGAGCTCCTACTATTTTAAATCTGCATACAACACCGCGGCGACTGTTATTGGAATTCATACAACTGAGATGAAATATCGAATAAATAAGATTTTTCTCATAATTCCGTCGGTCGGTTTGCTCTTAGCACGATGCGCGTACGCTACTTATAAACCCCTTTACCTTACGCAGCAATGTGTCGTTTCTTACTTACATAAAGGTTCTGTTTGCTATTTATTAGATACTTTTATATTACCATATAAATATAGGCAAGCATTTATATTTGCTACAGGTACATACAATAACAATCTGCCCTTACTTACTTTTGTAACTCTTTTTAGTACGATAATGTTCATAACAGTAATTATTTGCATATTGGCAAAGTTCTACTGAATTCATATACATTTAAAAGTGACTACCTACACTGATTTGTTGGCTAGCATCCAAGTCATTAGTCGCCTGCATTCTAAGGAACAGTAATTGTCATGTGTAGATTTTCTAATTGCTAATTTGCAGTCGTCACTGATTCACGTAACTAAGTGGGGACTGGCGGTGTATTCTATAAAAGTGCCTTTCGCTAGGTGGAGTGATGTCGCGTCGAGCTGTCATCCCACCTAATGATAGGGATCTTAGCAAACCACAAGCTTACTTCGTCTGTGTACATCGAAAGAGGTAGATTATTACCTCTCAAAGAAAAACACGGTTTTACTTTTACAACAGTATTGGATTTTTTCGAAAGACATCGCGGTTTCGAAAAGTCTTTCCATTTTGATTTTGTCTCTTTAAGACATATCTAGTGATTTGTTGATTGACTAATTTCCACAAGTTTCACAAGATTTGACAATCATCCTGATCACAGATTCGATTGATCAGACTTAAAACATTCGAATCCTATAGATGGATTGAATTAGTCGATGGGTTTGACCAACCATGTGCTTGTTCATACAGGAAACCTAGGATACAAATTTCCCAGAAACCATTATTGGAAACCCTTGCAACAATCACCCGGTCACACTACGCTAAGAAATTCTGAACCTTACTTTTCATTATTATACTATGATAATAGCGCTATATGAGAGCAAAGGCGATGGGTATTAGTACCAAGTACCAAGTCATATTTCTACAATCGTGGCGAGGGGCAAATCGCAACATCACGATTTATAGGGCTGCTAACAGAAGAACTACCTTGATAAAAAAATTATCCCTCGAAATAATTCGTTAAAGATTAAGAATATCATCGTTACAAATGTTATTTAATAATAAAAATAAATAAATGATTTCAATAAGTAAAAATATAGACTGCCAACCCTAGGCTAGCGTTTTGTAACTATCATTGAATGTGCGAGTCGCGTCGATAGAATCAGAATCACGAATACATTTTACACGTACGTATGTCTACAAAAGGATAAGCTTAACATCTTACGAAGTATTTCGCTTTCTGTTCTACCTTTTAGAGTTTAAGTATGGGAATATGATAGGTTTGTTTATATAATCGATGTTTAATTTTTCTGGACTTGTTTTTATAACTTGGTGGTTTGTAACTGAAACCGAAGCGGCATCGAGTGTTCAGGGAAACAATGTGTGCAATGATCACGAGAGAGAGCTACACGTGCGCGCTCGTCCGTTTCATTAGCATTGAATGGTCGGCGCGTGCGCATGTCACACGGATCAGATCATTGTCGCCCGAATTGAACCTACTCTTGTTCTAAATCAGTCTACCTCAAGCCTCGCTGTTCGCTGCATTGTTCTCGTATTCGCCGCCGATTAATGTAATGACCACATTTGACACGTTCATTACACTCCTCGCTCCGATACGAACTCTCCGTAAGGTCAAGTGCAATGAAGCAACATTATCCTACCAACTTTCGCAACACATGTCACCGTACAATACGTGAGGGCATTAATTCAAATGTGTGTAATGTACCGTTGATAGCTGTATGTACTTACCGGTAATTCGAGGTAGTCGCTAATCGTATACTTGGCAGCGCCTCGTCGTATGTCAGCCAGGGCTGCGAAGTGCTCGTCACGACGCACTTTGCGACGCAGCAGTGCTCGAGCGTAGGGGTACGCAGCCAGGAACTCTCCGTACGCGTCCATCAGCTCACCCATGAACAACTGCTTCAGGAGAATAGCGCTCTCACCGGAGACTCCATCCGCCGGCGGAGGAGGTAACTCGCGACACTTCAGTGACTCTGGGATGCTTTTCGTAGCAAAAGTACTTATTCCACTAGTTGACTCACACGATGTAAATGCGTCCGTATCGCTCGAACCGCATTTCGAAAACGGAAACGCGGATGAGGCTCCGCTTTTTTCGCTACTTGCGGAACTTTGACGAGTGGTGCTCGCTTTTTCATAGTAGTCCGGATATTGGGGCTCCGACTGACTCTCGGTCGATGGCGAGGACTCTTCAACAGCAGCACTGCTATACTGGGCGTTCTTTATACAGTCATATAAATCCTCTATTGACTCGTAAGGTGTTATGCTTCCACACGATTCAGCTTCAACATCATGTTCGTGAAACCTCTCATAAAGGTCTTCGTTTTTCCTTTGACAGACTGGAGTTATAGCTGATTCAGAACGACTTCTCTTGACACTAGGAATTTGATCGTAGCCAAAATCTGTTGGGTTGAGAAAATCCCACCTAACGTTTGCCCACACGTTCTCGCTAACATCGGCTGATATCCTATGATCAGCGCAACATTGTCCACTGGTTCTGATAGTGACAGTGGTCACATTATCGCTACTTTCTACAATAGAGCTGTCAGCCACTGATTCATCACAATCTATAGGTATGTCGACGATTACTTTACGAAGGCTGACAGAAGAAACGCTAGACCGATTGTCGTCATCAACTTTTCGATTGTCAGCCGCATTCGAGTCGTTAAATTCCGAGTTCGTTATCACTGAAGATGTGTCAACATCATGCTGAGTAATCACGCCTTCCTGAATTAGTTCAGTTAGTATACTTTTGGGCTCTTCTTCCATTATAGATTTTTCTAACAGGTCAGTATCGCCATCTTCTTGCTTGCAGTCATATTTTTTTAACAAACCAGAATCTATGTATTTTCTCATGCGTTCAGTAAGGGCTTCGCTGGCTTCTGACACAGATTCCAAAAAGTAGAACAGAAGATGGTATTCTTCCTTTGTGATGACAGCGGCGCGTAGTAGCGGCTTGCCGTATAACTCCACCGCCGAAAACAGAGTTGAAGCTGTAATAAAAGAGAAAGTACTTGTCATGCAAATTGTATTACGTTTGTGTGCACCAGTTTGATATAATTGACGGTTATTGACCGTGTTACTTTATGAAACATCTGCATAACACGATATAGAGTCGATACAAAAATGTACGTGGGTGTTGGTGGGATCACGTTGCACATCAGCAAAATGAATCACCTTGCATTTAAAGTTCACCTTTATGACCGAGAACTCTGCATTCCTTGAACCTCATTAGGTATTTAGATTATTGAAGGTACCTCTCTTAGGCTCACTTTTAAATTCAGTTTCATCAATTGTAGCTAGCCATTGGCAAAGATATGATCTTTTAAAATATAATTGGGCATGTCGCCTCTCTAATCACTTAATACCGACTCAATTCATCTGATAGCGTATGGTAGTCACGGCGGCTGCATACCTAATGCATAAAAGCGCCTTCTAGGAAAGATTACCGGACAATAGCATGCGTATGCGTCTTATTGCCAAACCGCTTTCTACTAACATTGCGGCGTCTGCCCGCAGAATACTCAATGAACATAATTCGTTTGCAGCTTATTGATGTACCGAGCAGGGAGGTTCCTTGAAGAAAGTTAACGTGAAGCGCATTGTTTCGTGAAGTACTTATGCTTCAAACAGATTATGAATATATTTCTGACATCCGCTATCCTTGCGTTAGAAAATCACCATAAGCCTACATTTTCATAAATACTAACCATATATCTTTTCCCAAGCAATAAATGTCTCCAGATCCCGGCCATCCCACTGCGGCGGTTGGTATTCCACGACGAGCACTTCCCCTTCCAAAACTGTCGCTGATGCTCTGGGTTCTACTGGAGCTTTAGAGCCTCCGAGGAAGAGCAACGCAACGGGTGGAGCAGGAGGCGGCGAGTCGGGAAGCGGGACAGACCCGCCAAGAGGCAGGGCTTGTGGAGCCGATAGTGGCCCGCTTGGCAGACCAGCTAACACTGCTCCGAGGTCATTCAGCGGCTCACAAACGATTTCTGCTACCGTACTGTTGCCCCACACTGTCACCTGCAAACACAAATATTACCTTTAGCATCACAACGCATTTCAAGAATGACTGACGGAGTGTAACGGTTTTTAAACGTTGGGTCAAGGAAATTAAAATTCAACATGAATGCTGGGCTCTCATAAATGGCGGAATTACCGTGATTGAATTTCTTAAAACTCCTGCTCATTTTGTTGTTTTGTATGTCATTGAATGGCTACCATAACAGTAGAGGAATCTTTGCCCCTTGCGTGTTGCCTAAAAAGTGGGTTAGGTGGGCCTTCCGTGATGAAGCCAAATCGAATCAAACGAACAATTATCCGTGAAGCGAACTCCTACACTTGACGAGGAAACATTTGAAAAAAAAGAGTTACGTGGGATTTTCAATCACTGCACCGTTTATCTAACGGCTGATACTTAATAAAAAACGTGCATTATTTATATATTACTATCATATCGATATCTAAATTGACTGATAGTGATCTATATAGGGTTTGTAACTGTCTCAGATCGTGATATAAGGAAATTGATCTCGTGCAGCTAACGGAAACGTCGTCGGTCATAATTTTCCTCAGATCATATCGGATTTTTATTAGTGGGCGACCAAGTCATCAGTCTACCTACTTACTGAGTTCTAGACTCTATCCAATTGAAAACCTGTCTTTACAATGCAATTTACAGTTTAAAATTAAAATAGCAATGTTATTGTTAACTTTTTGCGTTTAAAGTATTCCTGTAGTTCTTTATGAACATCAAAAATGCAAATGAGTCTCCTAGGCATGCAAATATGCCCTTGTAGCATACCGAAACGTGAGCAAATCGCATTAGTATGTAGGTATAATAACATGTAAATGCTGGAGTCTCGGAGGCCTTGACGGGCCGGGTTCATGGCGTTTTTTACCGGGCCCTCGTGTGACGTCACGCTCGAGTTATGCGCACGCGACGAGCTCGGCGTACCAGCGTCGTCCCCCTCCCGGCCCGCGCACCCGATACCGAACCTCCAGGATAATGCGTCTGATACATCTTCAACGAGGAAAAAAAATTGAAACAAGATCCAGCGAACAAGGGGCAGTCGATTTTACACGGCCAACGCGTTTTTGGTCTTACAAAACCAGAAAGATGGATGGTTCTTGATTATAATTTATTTCTGAATGTGTCTGTACTTGATGTAGGTAGACAGACATCACTTCGTCTTAATTGAATTTATTATAGTTACTTACAAATTATATATGTTGGATTATAACAACGATGCCATAAAGATGTTGGAATGTGTTCTTGGGAAGAGGAAGAACTGGTTAAAAATGAGATATTTTACGTTTAGGTAGGCGTGTTAATTCAGTAAGTATAATAATGAACATAACACCTAGGTATTACGTATCACCGACATATGAATGTTGTTGGATACCTGGTTACTCCAAATATTCGAATTGTTTCGAGGCACCAAATAATACCTACTTAATAAAAATGTAATTATTTAGAATTGTCTTCTTAGAATGTTTTGAGTGACAGGACTTCGATTATTATTATGAGAAAAGCATGTATCTAATATTCTATAGGTAGTATCTATTATTGCTAGTAGATATTTAGGCAACATCTTTCATCTATTTTGAGAAAGTTAGCGAGTAGACACGTTAGCGATTTCCTGGAATTACGATGCTGTTCAGATATATCCAACACTATTGCTAATTTACATAATTATGTTGAGCCCATATGAAAATCGAACCTACAAGTACGACAATGGTGGAGGGATAGCACTAATAATCAAGTCAAGCCTTCTATTGAGTGGTTCAGAGAGGCAATTATTGTTTTGCCTAACGTTTTAAAACCATTATGCTAATTCAACTGACGAAACATAAATCAAAGTCAGAGTCATAACATTTATTTCAATTAGACCATTTACAGGCACTTCTGAATTGTCAAGAAGTTACCCATACAAAAAGTTTAAGCTAGTTGCTCGTTCCAAAACGTAGGTCTCTACATAGAGAAGCACGAGCAAGAAACTCCATGGACACTCTTTTCAAATTGGTTTTTACAAAATCTTGGTTACAATATTCTTGTTGCTTCTATGTGTGAAAACAATGAAGATAAATATAAATAAAAATGCAAGCGCAGCAGCACCGGGGCGTAGATTTAAACTTAGAAGCGCCATCTAGTAGTTTTATTCAACACTATTCACGCGCGGTACTCGTAACGCCATCTCGCGGTATTCATAAATACTTGTATGTGGCCCAAGACCGACAGAAGTTTGTTAGCTGTGAATAGATGGCGCTATTACACAATTTAGTTTTCAGGCACTTAAATAATAATTCTATACCCTTTCTCAGAAGATTGATAATATACATAATTATTATCTGGATTCATTAATATCATGGCTGGCTGGGATAGACCCCTACCCCTATTTTTAAATAAAGGAAGATTATGGAGGTGAATTCTGGTTGAAAACTAGCATGGTTAGTTTTGTATCCTGTTAAAAGTAGATGACCTCTAAAGTACTAAACTGTTTTCAAGATCTTGAACTTAAGTTTTTCTACATGGATCCGTTTCCTTTGTTTTCGCTATTCATACCATTAAGCTTTGCGTGATTCAGTGTTACTGAGACACCTTAGCATTTTTCTATAAACACGAGTAAGTATTTACTTTATATTTATTTATACCTACCAACTGTAGGTACCTAGCAATGTATGATTATTGAGTCTATGGGTTTGTCTGTCACGATCCGATACTCTTCAATGATCACCGTATAAATATGTTACCTAAAGATAGATAGGTATCAACCCAGTAGGACAAGGATCGAGTGTTATTACATCGAGTCATTATTATCAACTCGCATGATGTTTAGCTATGCGGGTAGGCAGTTGTTTAGATAATTATACATGTATTTTGTTAACTCTAGTTTTTATTTTTCAAGTCTGAAACTAACTGAAACTTTCTTATCATTTTCTGGAAGCCATATAAACATTTTTAGTAAATCCTAAATGCCCTGCACTGAATCAATATTTTGGATAAGGGAAAAAAATTAAGATTTCTTGTATAAAAATCGAGATCTTCTTAAACATACCATGACGCCTGTATTCCCCGAAGGGTTAGGCAGAGGTGTAACAATGTACACCCACAGTTCGCCGGTATGTTTACGTCCCAAGTAATAGGGGGCGAGCCTATTGCCATTAACCGGGCACAAATCCTAACTACGAGCTGCTACTGAGAATTTCATAGAAAAACCCAAAAACACTTTTTGCTCGACCTGGGAATCGAACCCAAGACCTCTAGCGTAGCAGTCGCGCTTAGGACCACTAGGCTACCGAGGCAGTCTTTTCTAAGAAAACTAGGACCTGAAAAACAGATCAAATATTCAGCAAAATAATTATCGTATTTAAGTACAAGTTGATAACAAATATTTATTTATCTCAACATCGTATCAAAGGCACTGGATAATAAAATAAACAATCTTGAATAGAGAAAAGTATCTGAGGTAGTCCTGAAATTACAAATAATCCAGCTCTGATAAATAGGACATTTAGGTTTCTTATAAGTAATTCTGACCCCGCAGTATCACCTGCGTTCAGTTACGGCTTTGGTTACTGCTCTGCTCCCGCTGGTCGATAAACCTCCCTCTTAATTAACTCTAATATCTATTACTGAAAACCACATTTTAAAATCCCTTGTGTAGTTTAAAAAAACTAAACGTACAGACGGTGGGAGGCGACTTTGTTTTATTAACCGACTTCAATAAAAGGAGGAGGTTCGCAATTCATCTGTATGTTTTTGGTTTGTTTTTTTTTTGTATATGTATTACGCAAATAGCTTTTTTTGTTTGATAGGTCATACTTCAGAGGTGGTCCCATATCTAAATTGGATAAGTAGTTTGGTAAAAAAAAAATGAAAAAAATATGTCATCCAAGTAAACGAATTAGCGTATTCTGCTTTCTTGTGGCTTCCAAGTGGTGTGTTGTTAATTTACGTAGTATTACTATTCATATAAAAGCGAATAATAAAAACTTTTGTGTAATAAAGATAAATGGCTCCAAAAACTATAAATTGCAAAATAACTTTAGCTTTGCAAGTTGGTGGCAATACAAAACAACAAACAGAACCAAAGCTTATTCTTTTTGTAAAAATAGTTTTACTATGAGGTGACATCAGACACTCAAGAGACATGGGGACAATTTTTTTTAGTAGTACGTAGAATTAACTGCATATCATAGCTTTGAAGATACAGAGTTTTGCTAGATGGAAGACTCCATACATTTCTCTACTTTGTATTCAAAAAGACATTCTAAGCTCCTCCAAGCTCGTTTAGTGGCTCTGCGGGCTTGTTCGCATAAAATTCGTTTTATTTCATAGTGTCTATTTTATACACGCGAGTCACTTTTACTTCCTCCATTGCATGTTGCACTCTACCATTTATCTATCCATCTATTGAGTCAACTGAATCAGACTAAATAATAAAATAATAATAATATTACGTTCTTTATTAAGTCATTTTACCTAATTGTAAGGAAAATTGTAATTACTTTTCTTGGTTTCGGAATGGCATCTCGCAGTTCAACCTAGGAGAATGGAGGGCGCTTATCTGTACTTCCCTGTAGTGACTTAAAAATTAAGACTTCAGTCAGGGCTTTATAATTATATACATAATCTCACGCTTTTTCCACGTGGGGGTAGGCACAAACTACAGAACGCCACCTACATAGAATAACATATAATTACGTATTAAATTTTTGGTTGGTAGACACTTGTCGTGACACAAGGGCTGGCTTTTTCAGCGGATGCCAAAGGATTAACATTGCCATCCAACGTGGCAATGCCACCAGTCTTTTGGGCTCATTTCCAGTTGGCAGTGCGGAGGGTTTTTTATGTTACATTATTTTATGATACCTATTATACATATTTATTAACAATTCTTGTAAGAGAATTATACGTTTTATTATATATCCTATAATTTACTCAACAATGGTATATATTTTGATAAAGTTTCCATTAAGACTATCTATTGGAAACTTCATCGGAATTTTGCATGTAATACATTATTTTACCTTTCGAAGATATTGAAAACATTTATAGTATCTAGTATCTAGGATGCATCCTCGATTTCGTAATTTATAAAGCATTCACTTTATTGCTGTCCCCCTTTCACCAACAATAAAATACATAAATGTAAATTATAATAAAATACATAATTCTGTACTATAAATGTGTGTTTACCTAGAATTTCAGTCTAGAAAGTGAATAAACCAATACTTATGAGATATATTACCTACTTATTAGAAATTGCGGATTTAGTTTGAGGTCAAGTATTCCATCAATAAGTAGGTACCACTACGTACCTAGCTCAAGGCTCAGTAAACATGCTAAAGTATGACACATATTGATTACATAATGTGTTCACTACGACCAGCAAGACATTGAGTCTATTATGCCTTATCATTTATAAATTCCTAGCTTCAAAAATGTCTGTTAACAAGCATGTGGACGAAATCGCGGATATAAAAGTAGCCTCAAACCTTCCTCGGAGTTCAAGCTTAGTCTGTGCCAAAATTTTCAAAATCGGTTCAGTAGTTTAGCTGTGAAAGCGTTAAAAACAAACAAATAAATAAATGAACAATCTCTCTTTTGCATTTTGTATGAATGCATTACTTGTATCTTAATTGATGAGCATTACAAGGAATGATTAAGTAGGTAATTAATTATTGAAATATTTGCCATCGTTTATGAAAGGAAGAGTCCATATTTGGAGTTTATCGATAGTCTGACCTTTGTATCTTTTGCAATTACACGTGCAACCTTAGACGGACGTTATTATGTATATATTTAAGTTGAATTTGGTCAGATCTTATGATATGAGAGTGGATGAGGTCCTTCAGCTCTTATTCCGATATCTTGGGGCCAGTGCAGCATGTCTTCTTCTTCCGTAAGTAATGTAGGTTTAGTGACTACTATAACGTGGTCACGGTACAGGGAACGTGGGGGGTCAAAACTACTTCATTGAAAAACAGACTTTATTATTTTTATGTAATATAGGTATTCAATTGCTGTGCTCACCACGGGAGACCAACACAGATGAGCTTTATTAAAAAAAAATTTGAACTCCTTCTGGAATTACTTTAACAGCCTCGTTGACCTAGTGGTTCTAAGTGCAACTGCTACGCTAGAGGTCTTGGTTTCGATTTCCAGGTCGAGCAAAAAGTGTTATTGTGTTTTTCTGTAAAATTCTTAGTAGCAGCTCGGAGTTAGGATTTGTGTCCGGTTAATGGCAATAGGCTCGCCAACTATTACATGGGACCTAAACATACCGGCGAACTGTGGGTGTAAATTGGTACATCTCTGCCTAACCCTTAGGGGAATACAAGCGTGTTAGTATGTCCTTCTGGAATTCGCCTAATTATTTTTATAAAACTTATAAATCTTTTCGGCCAGACTTACTTTCGGTCAAGTTACATGCAATACAACCTTTACAGTTTCTAGGTACCTCTCTTTTAGCCGTCTATTATCTATGTTATGCTCAATTTGTTACAATATCTGCCGTTATTTTTAAACAAAAATAACGGCAGATAATATGTTATACCTATTGTTGAAATTACTGCACTTTCGTGATATATATTTTTTGTAAACGGCTAATTCTCTAGATTTCTTGAAATAACGGAGCTTTTTATTGTTCGTTAACATAAAAACAACGATAGCGTTGTAACGTTATTTTTTAACCCCCGACGTAAGAACGACGGGGTAGCTTTATTTGCTTGAAATCCGTTCACCGGTTTCAAAGTTATCAGCTCTTTTGCTAGCTACGGTGGTGATTTTTTCTTCTGTCGGGGGTTACTTAAAATTTTGAATGGAGAATAAGTTTTCATCGTACATTCATTATAAAGATGAGAAGACCTCATTAAGATGTCATTATCCTAGGTTACCATCTTAATTATACGAAGCTACGATAACAATGACCTGATTTAAGCCTTAACCTAAAAATCAAATAAATACTGCTCTTAATCTACTGAACCTACTTCACATAACATTATTACATTCCCGATGAAACAGAAACAAACGGGTTTTGAGGACAGGTTTCCTGAATGATAAATTTTCATTACAAACTTGAAATGTTGCTGTAACGAGGGTGAACGTCCGATTTTATGTCCATCAACTTTTCCCGTCTCGTAATTCCGGACTTCGGATGCATGTAACGGTCTAATACGGATAATATTAACATTATTATAGAAACCGCAAACGCGATTCGCGCGCGTTCACGTAATACAACGGATCATATAGGTATAATGGCTGCCAACCGTTAACATCAAAGCTGAAAAAACCGCGAATTTAGATTTTCTCTAAACAAACGTAAAGAATTGCAATAATTGTGAGAGAACATACAGCAGAAGGCAGCTATTTTAAAACATCAGTGATTTATTAGTTTCCAATATAACTGGGAATAACTATACACTTACTAATACGTTATTTTAAACTGATTCTTAAAATGTACAATGATTATAATATTATCCAAGCAGGTGTATTGATATTAAGGAAGTTGTAACGCATTCTAATTAATTACCATTGCATAACTCTTTAATGGCCGAAACAAAACATAATGAATGCAGCTATTATTAACACCATGAGAGGCCTCCGTGTATTTTAGGTTGCTACCACTAATCGCTTTACACGTGGGCGCCGTGATACTTATAGAAAGTATATTAGAAAAACAATCTATTAATAGAAACAGCACTACCGGTTTATATTTACGAGAAGCAATAAAGTATTAGATGCATTTCTCTCGAATATCACGCGGTGTTCGGAACACATTCGGTGAAACATGTCGTCGGGTCGCGAGCTGACACAGTTTTCAGTTGCCGATGTTATAATTATGTATTATCAATACTAAAACACATGGTGAACGCGACACGCTCCAACCGTTTAGAAATTTTCATATTTTATATATCTTTTCACTTTTATTTACATTGACACAGATTAGCGGAACTTTCGACGTGCGATACGGATATACAAATTAATTAATTGTAAAGTGTTTAGTGTGTTGATCTGTTGACCTTTTATTTTAGCGTCATCAATCAGTATCTGTATGGGTATAAAAGAATTGATTTGCTAATTTCTTTAGTTCAATTTAATTTTATGGGAATCGTGGAATCCTCTCGCATGTTAAATGTCAACTGTTTATGATGGACTGCTAGTTGAATTTCACTTGTGTTGAAGTTACAAGTTGACCTTAATGAAACTTATAGATATGTAAAAACAAATAGATGCTATATAAATACCTTTGTACCACTTGCCAGAAGCATTGGCTTCTACAAAGAATTTAAGTAGAGCAGGCAAAAACAAATGATCCTAATGAAAGAGATGGGACATAAGTCGCCAACGGTTTGATATGCTATACTTATCTATTTTGTTAATCGGAGGTTAATTTTTTTTTGTCTACATCCGATAGATATAATTAACTACTTTGTAATTTTGAAATCTGTAAGAGACAAATAGTTAGCTGAAGCATTTGAACACCTCGTAACTAACTTTTCGAATTTGCACAACTGGAGTCGAGTCTCCTATAAACACAACACATGCATAGTTCCAAATTCTTACATAACACACCAACAAACGCGACATAGATAAGAGAAACTGCTCAATGTGAATTGTCTCCAGCTCTCGAGTTTCGGTGAGCGGCTCGTCAAGGGTCGTTACTATTGGAAATCACTTCCGACCTTTGTCACGACGGGTCACTTTCTACCGCTGAATGCTCAATGTTTGGCAACGGTCGTGTTTCGCTCTCTTTACCCGTCTGTCACACCACTGCTCCACTAATATGTATTTCAGTAACATATTTTGTTCTATTTACCAGACCTGGTTAATGTTTACGTTGTACCTATTATGTTTGTTCAACATCTGCTGCAAAATGTTCGTCATCGAAGTAAATAAAATTAACTTGACCTATAATGATGGTGTTGACTGTTGAAGCGATTTAATAATCTTTACCGTTAATCCCGTGCGTTGGAGAATTGATATTTTGACCTACATTGCCTATGTCATCTTTCTTCGAAGTGATATTTTCTTACACTTTCTCAGCTTCAATATCTCTAACAATAATAATCCTGTTATTATTAACTAGCTGCACGGCAGTTCGCTCCCGTTGGCAACATTCAACACATCCCACTTTCGCCTTCTGGTACTATCTAAATACGCATTGTTTTTCATTGACCCGTGATAGGCGTAAGGGCAACTTGCGATATAGCAATCTAAACGACTGCTTATTCCCGCCGAGATGGCCCAGGGGCATTGTGCAATCTGTGCACTAACAATGTATGGTCAACAGCAAGCTTTTTTGACGTAAAAAGTAACAAATATTCGAATGCTACTCAGAATTTTTTTTCTACCGACTTGAAAAAAGGAGGTGATTATCAATTTGGTTATTTTTATGTTTGTTAATTGTTACCTCAGAACTCCGACATTTATGAACTGATTTGGAAAATTCTCTTTATTTGAAAGAATATACTGTCAGATTATTCCCATAGAAATTTTGTCAAAAACGGTTAAGTAGCTTGGTTTTTAAATTAAAATAACTGAATAATAAAAATGTCATCCAAGTAAACGAAATTGCGTATTTTGCTTTCATGTGACGTTTCAGTTGTGTGTATCTTGTTAATTTACGTGTGTAACCGTTTCTTCATAGATTTTGATGATAGGAAGTACTTAGATAATATGAAACGAAAATTTTTATTTACCCATACCATCACGCCTGTATTCCCCGAAGGGTTAGGCAGAGGTGTACCAGTGTACACCCACAGTTCGCTGGTATGTTTAGGTCCCATGTAATAGGGGGCGAGCCTATTACCATTAGCCGGGCACAAATCTTAACTCCGAGCTGTTACTGAGAATTTCATAGAAAAACCCAGTAACACTTTTTTCCCGACCTGGGCATCGAACCAAGACCTCTAGCGTAGCAGACGCGCTTAGGACCACTAGGCTAACGAGGCAGTTACCCATCTCACAGTTTAAGATGAATTGTTGTGACGGGTGTGACAAATAAAGGAGTATTATAAAGGTCAATAATCGAAGGTAATTACAATAATAGTGACGAATCAGATGAGTGTCCAATACGGCGTATTATGTATTTGTTATACTAGGAAACGGTACCGAGGCTGAGTCATCCATACGGAACCGAGTTTCTGCATGATTGCCCCATCGTTATTATTCTAATTAACTTGTTATATTGAGCTGGGTACGTTGGATTGTTATTGTTGGAAATAAGCCTCACATGCATGTATGAGTCTAAGATTACGGATTCATTAACGTTACCCTCACGTGTAATTATCGGATTTTCATGCTTATTTGATTTGTAGCAAAAACTTTTTATTAGAACTAGCTTTTGGTCGCGACTTTGTCCGTGTGGGTTTTCTTATGGATTCCTAAATTATTGATAGAAAAATATAGCTTACACCTCAGGGATAACGTTCCTATTAGCAAAAGAGTTTTGAAAATCGGACTAGGAGTTCCGGAGATTAGCGCGTTCAAACTAACACTCCAGCTTCATACTCGTAATATAAGCATAGACTAGCTTCTGCCCGCGACTTCGTCTTGAATTTGATATATTTTCCTATGGTAAATGTATGTAATGTTTTTGCCATACCTATTACTGGAATCAAATGTAACAGCTCACATTAGGACCCATTAAGTTAATAATAATTGCTAACAGTGGTGCTTGGCAATCTGGGCTTCTCCCAGTTGTAAACATCCCCTTGTGCCTATTGGCCTAGTTCTGTTCTGTCTCCTGCTTGTTTGGAGGGAAGTGGAAACTATATTTTTTCCTACTCCTCCGCTAATCTTTTCTGATTAATTTTGTTGCGGGATCCAAGACAGTTATGTCGTTTCTCCGGGACTCGTCGAGTTTCATTGCCTCGGCGCTCTTCAGGCGGTCTCCACTGTTGATTCTGGCTTACAGAAGTTGCAGTGGTTGGGAATAGTGTGGCGGGCTTGTCCCAAAAAAAAAGATGTATGAATAAAACAAACAAAAAATATTGGATTAAAAATATTGTAACAAAAGATATTGGCTAGCATATCAGTTTCGCGAGACGACTCCCGGCCACCGTAGATACGGGCCTGTCGACGGTGAGCAATGGGTAGCTCACCGCCCACAGGCCCGGGTCCACAGGTCCTTACGTTTAACATAACGACAGGCCGTGTCGACGGCGCGTTCGGGTTCCACGCGCGCCTCAAAGAGATGTCAGCAAAGGGAAGGGGCCACTGAGGGCCGATGCCTGCCGGGGCTGCGGGTTGATCGTAAGAGTTACCGCGCCCCCGGAACGCAAAGGGCACAAGAAGGAACATGGGTGGGTTTTAATCAGTAAAAGTCTGACACTCCCTCCCGCCCCGCCCAGGGCGGGAGAAGGTTTTTGACGATTTCCCACCCCCCAAACAAAAAAAAAAAAAGCATATCAGTTTAGCTAATGTTGCAGTAATATGAAACCGTCTAAAATGTGATAATAGATATTATTATCTTATTCCATTCCTATCATTCACATAAAGCTGTTGTGTAATTCTCACACACCTCCTACTCACTAAACAACTATAAGATATCATTGATAATGACGATATCATTAAAATAACGCTCAATGAATTTCATTGTTTGTTTCTATGTTGTAATGAGTAGCTACAGACGTCGGTTACCTACACATACAAACTATTAATCTTGATAGAACAATTGAAATATGACATACATACCTACATAACTCAAACACAATATAATGATTAGTTCAACATCTAAATACATTGCCGCAATAATTTGAATTTTATCTCCTTTCCATAGAAGCTAAAGTTGCACATGAACGTTTATTCGTCGAAGTCATTATTGTTTAAAACTATGATCATTCAGTATTGAACGCTGCAATGTATTATTAATATGTAAATACCAAAAGATGAAAGGCGAAGTAACAGTGTAGAATACAATGTAACTGCACAATAAAGATAAAAACAAACACTGGTGGAGAGGAAATTAAACTTTTTCATAAAGTTCCGACAGGCATTAAGAAAGATTGCAATTGGTGAAGCTTATGGAGAAGTGCTAAGAATTTATATTGTAAAAGACTATTTCGTTTAGAGAAAAGCATTATAAGGTGGGTCGGTTCTATTAGCAGATAAATAAATAAATAGATAGTCGATAAAATTATAACAATACTAACTCAACTAACTGTTACTTGCGGCTTCGTTTATTTCTAATTATAAACTGGCGGAAATATGTTTATTAATTATTTTCTATTTTTTTTTTATTGTTCTAGAGTCCTCAGGAATAACGTAGCTTCCTATTAGCGAAAGAATTTTCAGAATCGGACCGAGTTCCGGAGAATAACGCGGTTAAACAAAAATTAATAATTTAACCCCCGACAGAAGAAAAAAAACCCTAAAGTAGCTAACAAAAGAGCTGATAACTTTGAAACCGCTGAATCGATTTCCATTAAACATAGCTAATAACACTCCCGACTGATTCACCTTTCAAACACAAAATCAAAATCGGTTCATGCGTTCGGGAGCTACGATTCCACAGACGCACATACACGTCAAACTTATAACACCCAGTCGTTTTTGCGTCGGGGGTTAAAAAAGCAAACGAACTGTTCAGCTTAATAATATTAGTATAGATTCTATTGAGTAATATTTGTTTCGTAAACGAGTGCCCTAAGTGCAATGTGTTCCGTGATCGGTCATTTCGTATTTGGTAACGTTACGTATGAAACATAGTAATGTCACATTAGCTATGCTTGTTGATGTTGACCAACAACATTGATCCCCGGATTATGTGCATGTGAACTCTTGAAATCGACATGTTTTACCAACTTCTAGTTTATATCCTGTTCTGACTTCGCTTGGCTAATGACGTGTCTGTTTTTACGACGAAATAATTTATAAACTTCATTATGTATGCAATGGATATTCCAAATATATCTTTATGGTGAATATGCTGATAAGTATTGTTTTCTTGCTAGGTTTATAGCTCAGCAAAGTCTTACCTGTAATTGGAAAGTTATGTGGCAGAGCTATTTTTTTTTAAACTGTTTCAAGTAATAAGTATTAACTGCCTCGTTAGCCTAGTAGTCCTGAGCGCAACGCTAAAGATCTTGAGTTCAATTCTTAGTTCGCGCAAAGTGTTATTGGGTTTTTCTATAAAATTCGCAGTAGCAGCTCGGAGTTAGAATTTGTGCCCGGTTATTGGCAATAGGCTCGCCCCCTATAACATGGGACCTATACAAACCGGCAAACTGTGGGCGTACATTGTTACACCTTTGCCTAACCCTTCGGGGAATACAGGCATGATGCTATGTGGTATGTAGATTAGAATAGAAGAGCATTTATTCCTGATTAGGTACAACGGGTGTAAAGATACACTTAATGAAGCCGAAACTTATATTCTTATATATGTATATTCTTCCCATTATTGAAATCATTTTTTTTATTCTCTAGAATATTATTTATTATTCTCTAGAATTTTTTTATTCTCTAGACTCTAGTCTAGACTATATCTGAGTACTGGTTAAGTAGATATTGAAGGTTCAAAGTTCTTCGGCTTGCGGAGCGAGGCTGTTGAGCGGAGAAACGGAGAAATATTAACCAATAGGATTGCATAACTGGAGCGGAGCGAAGATTTTAGCAATCCTATTGGCTAATATCTCTGCGGTTCTCCGCTCCGCAGCCTCACTCCGCGTCTTTAGTAGACAGGCAGCCTTAACATGGTATTCCGTAAGCACATTTGAGCGTTACATTGCGCGCTACAATATAAACGATTTTGCACACCAAAAATAAAAGTCATCAAATATTTTTTGCTCAATGTTACTCAGTTAGACGGGCAGTATGCGTGGTTAACGAGTATGGAACGTGTCTTGTTACACCCCGTATAATACGTACATATGAATAGTCTTAAAATAAACAAATTAATCGTAATATACTATCGTGGCCGGTTTTCAAAGCTTCTTAAATTCTTAATTACCACATTCCATTGCCATTATTTGGTGTTAAAACAGATATTATGTCTACCTACTATATTACATTTTTACACTACTAACGAACGCGACCTTGTCCGCGTAGCTTATTTCACCCGCGTTAAGTTACGTCTTTTGTTACTGCTCTGCTCCCGTGGGTTGCAGTTGTAGCGTGATATTGAATAATGTAGCAGCTATTGGTGAAAAATGGTTACAATCGATTCAGTATAGTTTCGGAGTCTATTCAGCACAAACAAACAAACAAAAATTTATAATATTAGTATAGATAGAATCACTTTAGAACTCTAAAACTCGTTAGAATCATAATCAGATACTTTCTACCATAAAATACCAGCCTATTATTGTCCCACTGCACTGCAGAGCAAATGCCTCTTTCCATACAGAGAACGACATGAGCATTGATCGCCACGTTTGCTCAAGGGGGATTCGCGGTTTTAGGCTTAAGTACGTTAATTAAACGTCCAGGTTTCCTCACGTTTTCCTTCACCGATATCAGTGATGTCCAAAATACAACATACCATCACGCCTGTATTCCCCGAAGGGTTAGGCAGAGGTGTACCAGTGTACACCCACGGTTCGCGCGTATGTTTAGGTCCCATGTAATAGGGGGCAAGCCTATTGCCAATAACCGGGCACAAATCCTAACTCCGAGCTGCTACTGAGAATTTCATAGAAAAATCCAATAACACAATTTGCTCGACCTGGGAATCGAACCCAAGACCTCTAGCGTAGCAGTCGCACTAGGCTAACGAGGCAGTATGTCCAAAATATACTAAAAAATAACATATTATGGAAAAGAAAGCTACAAATTGGTACGGGCCCCTGCCCGGTTGCGAACCCACAGTCCCATGCAATAGAGACGGGCTTTATCGATACAAGCTATCGATAATTTGTAATCTTTAAGGATAGTCTGTGCAGACGATCTTACACAAAACAAGCCTGCGTTTAGGGTTACTTGCGGTGTATGTAACCTGACTCCTGAGTCCTGACCTGAACCTCTTGCTTTGCTTCAATAAAACAAAAGAATGCTCAGCACCTCAAACTGATTATTTGAAAAGAATGGAAGAATATGCGTCTATAATTATTCGTCGATTGGCGTGCGGGGCAATTAATTGATACGGAAATGTTTGTAGGTTCTTCACCGGTAATTGTCTTCCAGTATTATGTTGAAATCCGACCTTGAACTTGCGATGACCTTTGGATACGTTAGTAGTTAAGTCTGATTAGATCTTAGACATTTTAATTCATCTGAGATTAATTAATTAACTTTCTCATTAATTCTTTCGTAAATCGGTTATAAAATCCGTTTTCTTTTTAAAGTGTTACCTTGGGATCGATTTGGCAGAAAATAATAATAATAAAAAAAAACAAAAACAGGGTCCACCGGTAGCTTGGACCTTGTTCCCGATATCAGACTACTATTTTTTATATTTTTAAATGTTTCTATTTTTTTATATTAATATTTAAAAATGTAAGTTATAATATGTATATAGAAATAAATAAATGAAATAATAATAGGAAGCTGGTGAAAGATCGTCGACAGGTATACCAATTACTACCAGGTACTGTCTTCTATAGCTGTATAATGTTCATTAGAGTTGAGAATATCGATAATGAAATGATGCATTAGTTAGCTTGATCGAAGAAACGATAAAATAGATTCAACCTTAATGCTATACAATTATAGTACGTTCTATCTCGGTGTATACAGGGTGTAAGGGACATCTATCCTTAAACTTTGCCAGTGCATTCAGAACAGTATTCTGACTGCAGAACAAGTGGAATTTTCGAAAATTTTCCCTTTTTTGACAGATTAAGTTTGGAAAATTGGCCTGTTGTTTTTTTAGCCGTTCCTGATAGCAAAAACGATATTTGTTGACCTAAAAATAAGGGCAAAATCAATTTTTACCAGCCGCAGAGGACGATACAGAAGGAATAAAAGCGAATTTTCACCTAGCGGAAAAGTATTAAAAATCTCCATATCTCTTTACTGGTTTTCCTATAAAAAAATCTTGTTGTCTGTATACTCAGTCCAGAATAGCGAATTCATGGTTTTAGTTTAAAGATAAACGTCCCTTACACCCGATATTTTGATTCTTGCCTGATTCTTTGTGCTACGTTTACGCCACGTCTTCGCTACAGCTACGCAGGTGCTACGCAACATCTACGCTGGACAAACGCCTAGTACGACGTACCTCTCACTCTCATTACGGTTATTAAGTTGTAGCTGTCTTTCTGCCTCGTGGCGATCTCAAAGGGAATTGACCTGAAGTTTTAATATTTATTTTATAACTTGCGTATTTATTGCTAAAAAATTAGTGAATTTTATGCAAAGTACATCGTAAATATGTTGATCAAACGCGTTTCAAATTAAAATAATATATTTTTGAACATAAATTATTGCTCTTAAAAAGATGTGATATATTTATGTGTGTGCGTGTGTTTATTGACTTTTACATAATATTTTAAATAAATATTTTAATAAATATTCTAAAATGAACATTGTAAAAGGTTTTTTAACTTGTAATTTTATGGTATCTACCCATAAACAATGCATAGTAGTTTCCTAACATGTTAATTACATGTAGGCAGAACCTTCGTCATGAGACGTTACGATGAATAGTTAATTTTGCTTCTTGACGGATACAAATTGATCCTAGCAGCCTTTCAAGCAAGCCGACCATTTTTCCTTTAATAATATGGTCATAATATACTTTGAAGAGGTAGACCAAGTGTTGCTATCATCCGTGTATTTTGCATATGACACTGACGTAAAATATTGCACTCCCTGTGTTGCCCGCTGCAAAATATAGGTTTCCAAGGGATACAGATTTTTTACTTTTACCTGTAATTTGCTAGTCCAGATCTAAATACTAGGTTCTAGGAGTGATAATAGCTCTTATTTTTAACCACGTTAGATTTAATTTCAGACGGTTTTTAATTTTAACTATCGCAATAGTAGTAGAACTCTTTCTGAAGGAATACGTCCAAGGAAGTACTACCAGCATACCTATTTCAGCCGCAAAGCAGCGTTGCTGTGTTACGGTTTGAAAGGGTATGGGTTTTTTTTTTTTTGGGGGGTGGGAAATCATCAAATAACTTCTCCCGCCCTGGGCGGGGCGGGAGGGAGTGTCAGCCTTTTACTGACTAAAACCCATCCATGTTCCTTCTTGCTGTGTTGCGGTGTTCCAGCTTGAAGGGTAGGGGTGCCGGTGTAATCACTGACACATGAGACATTTCAACTTGGTTTCTGGGATGGCAACGCAACTGCATGGCCTCTGTTATTGCAGATGTCTATAGGCAGCGGTAACCACATAACATTAGGACGTCGTCGGCTTGTTTATCATCCAATGTAACAACACAAGACAGCAATAAAATAGAAGTATGATCATGAGCAAGTAGATTTAGGGACGGTTAAATAAACCTCATGTTGAGTAATTTAAAGCAAATAAATAATGATGTAATATCCGCAATATGACGTGATATATGGCAATAGGCTCGCCCCCTATTACATGGGACCTAAACATACCGGCGAACTGTGGGTGTACATTGTTACACCTCTGCCTAACCCTTCGGGGAATATAGGCGTGATGGTATGTGTGTGTGTGTTATGTAATATCCGCTTAGGTTTGTTATTGTCGCTTGCATAAGTATCCTAAGCGTAAATTGTGCGACTAAAACACTTACAGCTTCAAGTTCGTCAAGTATTAAAGGTCTCTAGTTATAAAGAAAAGTTCAAATCATATTTAACTACCTTTATTGAATTATCTACCTTACTCACTAGGGACTAAGGTCCAAATTTATATATTCGGCAATTTGATTACCCGACTATGTCAAAGCCAAAAGGAGGGTTATTATTTTAGGAGTCTTTGTATACCTGCGGTTGAAAAAAAATATCTGCTTTGTATAGTCTTTTATTAATTTTTGATAACAGCCTCGCTAGCCTAGTGGTCCTGAGCGCGACTTCTACGCTAAAGGTCTTGGGTTCGATTCCTAGGTCGAGCAAAATGTGTTATTGGGTTTTTCTATTAAATTCTCAGTAACAGCTCGGAGTTAGGATTTGTGCCCGGTTAATGGCAATAGGCTCGCCCCCTATTACATGGGACCAAAAAAAACATATTGGCGAACTGTGGGTGTACATTGGTACACCTCTGCCTAACTCTTCGGGGAATACAGGCGTGATGGTATGTATGTATGTGTGTAATATATTGTATAAATGCATCAGTATGTTAATCTGTAAAATTGCCGGCCGATGGCGATGGCTCAGTTTAGATAGATGTTGTTACACAGGGCCCACTTCGAAAACCGGTTTACCGGTTTCTGCGAATGTCGTTTCTAGATAATAATAGCTTATAGTGTATCGAACCGGCGAATTCCGAAAACGGACCAATGACACGAAGCCGTAACGATTATTTTTGTTTATAAAATGTTTTTATGTCATATTTTACAAGCTGTTATGTAGTTTCACCAGTCCCGATGTTTGTTTGTCTGTAATCAAATCGAATTGCAAATTATTTCTAATATTTTGACAACAAGACCAGTTCCTCAGAAAAATTAGGAATTTCATAGTATTTTTTCTCTAGAGATAAGTAACATTAGTGTGTGCGTTCCTGCTCTTTAGGGTTTCATACCCATCAAATGCCAACAGGACCCTAAAAACAGGAGACGCCTAAACTCAATGAGCTGTATCTCATAAACTGATTACAGTTTATGAGACTTCAGACAGTGTACTTTATTTTATTTCAAGTGTCTACCTATTAAGGTAGACACTTGAAATAAAATAAAGTTAAAATTTAAGGGGGGTCCCTCCCACAAGACACGTGCCATTTTTGTGTGTAGTATTAAATAATATATTGTAAACAGATACGGGACCCTTCGTAGTCGCTAGTTCGAATCCCAAATGACCGGCTATTTTTTCCTTTTTATTTTTAAATTAATTTTTTCAAAGACTTTCCTGTTACAACTGACTCGTTAGCCTAGTGGTCCTAAGCACAACTGCTACGCTAGTCTTGGGTTCGATTCCCAAGTCGAGCAAAAAGTGCTATTGGGTTTTTTCTATGAAATTCTCAGTAGCAGCTCGGAATTAGGATTTATGCCCGGTTAATGGCAATAGGCTCGCCCCCAATACATGGGACCTAAACATACCGGCGAACTGTGTGTGTGGTTAACCCTTCGGGGAATACAGGCATGATGGTATGACGATGATGACTTTCCTGTTGAGTTTCTGCCTTCTAGGTGTACATGTGATATGTTGTCTTCAAAACAAGGCAAGGCAAGGTTTAGGTACTAACACCGTCTTGTCAAACATAGATACAGGAGTCGCCACGAGTCGTGAGCACAAATTTCAAGTTATTTTTTGGGTTTTTGTATTCCTTTCTGGGTTTTTTGAGCCGCCGACGTTGCACGCGATCGGTCCGACTGACGAACTAATCGCGTGGATGTGTAACTTGACATTTGTGCTCACCACTCCTGGCGACTACTAAATCTCTCGGTGTAATATTAATTGAACTTGCAGTCAGTAGACACCAGACACCTTTCACGGCAACACAATACCTACACAGGTATCTATTAGAATGCTGAATGAAGGACACAATACCTAGATCTAGAGTTACATGAACATGTCTACCTACATAAGTATGTAATTCTACAGAACAATACACACGAATGACGTCAGAGGCACATAATGCACAGACCGTGCAAGATAATACCCACACTATAGGTTATCAGGTACTATTTAATTATTTTTGTTCGTTTGTTACACTTCCTGATTACCAATTCCGACAACAAAAGGAAATAGTGTATACCTGTATTTATGTCAATCTTCATAAACTGTTTTTAATTCAATTTGAATGCCAGTTAATTCGCAATAATTAGCACGTTAACGATTAATTACTTCCCGACAAATGCAACGATAATAAATTTGTTCAGTAATTTAACATCAATGTGCTCTAATTTCCTCAGGTTACATAAATAAATTGACGCGTATGCGTATAACGCAATAATCCAAATTCCCCACTTATCCTCAAGCTATCCCTTTCGCTTTTGAGGTTTCTTTGAAAACGAGAGCCGCTGAGCCGATTAAGGGAACTTGATTAATTTGTAATTGATGACGTAATCTGTGATGGGTGTATAATTATAGTAGAGCTATTATTACAGCTGATTATTATACAACACGAAGCAACAATGGCCAATTATCTCATAGAGTTGCTCTATGGAGAGTGTGCAAAATGTAAACATCTATCTAGCATCCAATACCAATGGGAAAATCATTCCTTTGCCAGAAACAGTAGCGTACATTCGGAAGCTTATAACCTGTGTAACTTGTATTTATGCGCGTTGTAAATGTATAATATTATTGTAACATTTGTACGTTAACATATTATTACGACACGGTCATGTTGTCGTTCTTGAGACTCGTAAACGGTTGCGTCGCAGGCGCAGGATGTTAATTTAGAACAAGTATGCAAGTTTCTTGGTATGTTCTAGATAAAATTTATCTCTTGATTTACTTAAAATTCTGCTTAGCTCTTAGTTGCGCAAGGAAACAGGTTCAATTTATCGTAATGTAAAACTTCATCAGAAGCCTATACCTCTGTGAAATTAAAATCAATAACGGAAAAGTGGGATACCTGACGTGGCTAAAAAGGCTGCTCAACTTAAATGGGACTGGGCAGGACATATCTGCCGCATACCGGACCAACTATGGGCCCTAGTAGCATAAAACTGGTGCCCCAAGACAGTACGTCGAGGTTACAGAAAGCTACGGAAGAGATGGCGGACGAGCTAGATGGATTCCTCGAAAGCTGGAAGGGCAAGCGTGAAGGATGCAGTGGAAGGAGAACTTTGCTCAGGAGTGGGATAAAATAGTTTAACCAAAAAAAATCGAATCCAATAACTTACTACTTCATATTGTTTTCACTACAAAGCAACTTCTTTTGCTAGACTTAGTCATGCAGAAATCTAAACTTAGCTCACCGACAATCTTAAGATCTCTAGACACCTCGAATAAAAGGTAGCAAATAGCAATACCGGATCGAGGTCAGCTGTTACGAAATGTTAGCTACAAATGGACTGACAAATCTTTCAATAAGTGCATATTACGATTGATGATGTGAAAAAGGAAATCGACATCCTTGTTATGGGATATGGATAAAAGATAAACGGGCGAGGATATTCACATGGGAAGACGCAACGGAGGAGGTCCGATAAGAGGTTAACTATCGGATATTGATTAGACAAATAGAATTCGAACTCTAAAAGTCTGCCAGACAGTAGAGATTTGGATATTTTAATTAAAAAGGGCACACATTTCAGTGGATTAAGGCTTTTTTTAAGAATAGGATATCAACAAATGACTTCTTCCGCTCTGGGCGGAGCGGAAGGGAGTGTCAGTCTCTTACTGACTAAGCCTGATGAGATTCTTTCGAACGAATTCCGCAGGCCAGTGTGTTTACAACTATTCCAGGCATGAACAACATTTGCTCATCACAGCGTCTGTCCCAGAAAAGTACAGAAGTTAATTAAAAAAATACTAATAATGTCATGGATTTAATTAAATAACAACATTTTATTGTTCAAAGGAACTATAGAAAGTCATATCGCATCGTGTGACGTCACAAAGCGTTTCAGGGCAAGGCAGCGCTAATAAAAAATGCAAAGCATAATCTCGCCTTGAGTTCGTCTGAACGGTGAGTTGAGTAACTCGATGCTTGTTAAACAACCAGTGACAAATGCGACGTGAATTCTACAATATTTTCAGTTTTAAACGAGTGTTTTGTTCTTTAAAAATTCTTTGCTTTCCCAGGAGGTCGTGCAATGTTTAGTTTGTCAATCAATTTGTCGGTCTGCCATTGTTATATTTTGAAATTGTCTGTTTTTCTTTTCAATAAATCTATGAAAAAACCACGAAGACTCCTTTCAAAACCCAATACGCAGCCAAGTTTCAGTATCAGGGGGTCAAGAAAAGAAATAAATAAAAATGTGCATGCAATGATAAAACTATTCACGTTCATGAAATGATATTAATATTCACGTGAAAAACAAGAAAAGTAATCTTCTTGAATATTACTTCTATTAAAAAAATAATATTAATGTAATATTTCGGGTGGAGGGTCTAAACCTCTTTCTACGGCCGTGAAACCCAATATCTGAAATATACAAGAAGAATAATGTAATACTAGGGAGATATGAAATACTCTCTCTGCTATGTAATTACATTTAAGCGAGGAACACGATCACTATCAGTTCCCACATTCGTAACGAACAATAGTTTTAATTCAAGCATATTACCGAACTTGACAAAGGAGTTCGTTTAGAACTTTTTTCAAGGTAAAAAACGAAATGAAACGTTCGTAACTATGAATGGATTGTGTTGCCTTCTTACGTAAGTAAAAAGAAAAGTAATATTGCATGCAAAAATGCAACTAGAAAAACACAAACTATTTGAAGCACGTTTTCCCAGAAAGCCACGGATTTAAACCCAAGTCTGATAAATGGCTGTACTTAAGCATACTACAATAAGGCCCTAATTGAGGCGACCCTACATCTATCATCATCGGGCCCTATAGTAGTACACAAAGAGATGTAACTTACAATGTTGACCACCTCGTAAAATATTTAAAACGTATGCAATGTAGCAAAACGCAATGCATTATTATTATTGTGCGTGCCTCCACTCGATATCAATGCACCTTGTGTTGATATCATTGGCATTCCATTCACGACGCGCTTGCAAAGGGAGTTTGATGATAGTAACATACCAAAATAAACAATGTGAAATTATTATTATTTAACATACCCAAACACGTTACACATTGACATAAGAGATAAGAGCGCCATCGCCACCTACTCACCAAGACTGTGATGTGTTCGCGAACAAATGGAAGACAATCTTGTCAGTATGTTTGGAGTATTGTGAGATGAGCGTGTGAATTTCGTTAATTATGTATTAAATACTTTGTCTTTAGCTAATGTAATTGGCCAATGGTCGTTTTATGTTAAACACGCATAAAATGTTCAACAAAAGCTTTTACGTAGGTACTCATCCTTTACTTATAGAAGACCGCAGCATGCAAAACAAAGGTATAAGTACTTGATAATTCTAACTAATAGCAATAGGCTCGCCCCTATTACATGGAACGCAAACATACTGGCGAACTGTGGGTGTAAATTGGTACACCAATGCCTAACCCATGGGAGAAAATAGGCGTGATGGTATGGTAAATCACAGACACTTGAATCGCCCTAGAAGTCAAATCCAAGACCCCACGCTCAGTAGTTGTGGCCACGAGGCCAACGGGGCAGTCGAAAAAACACCTCGCGGAAAAGAAATGTAGAGAAAATAGCTTTTATCAGTCGTGCATGCGACTACTAGACCAATAAATGGGATCACGAAACGCAAACCATAACTGTACTATCAGATTCTTTATATTAGAACTTCAGAAGTACCGTGAAGCCATTCTACCACATGCAACAGTATGTTCGCGTGTTCCAAACATCGGCGTACCTATCACGTAAACGAGATATCTTCGACACGTGCTGCCAACATAATTTCCTCGTTGCACAATCACTTTCGGTGTTCAAAAGAATCAAAGACCATCGATTCCGTGCCGGATATGTCTTGAATCGTCATTTGTATGACGGTTATTCGAATTCGCATGAAGTTTTTGAGATGATTGTTAAATGACATGGTTTTATTAATGTTTTTTTCAGGATATTTTTTTAAACACAGTATAGTTTAAATGGTGTCTTTGTTGGTAAATTAAGTATATTATTACGTTAAATATCGTGATGGCCCAGTGGTTAAGGAAACCCTCTCTCATGCACGAGGCTGTGGGTTCGCAACGAAGCAAGGGCAAGTACGAAAGTAACTTTTACTATTTCATATTTACTTTTTAAGTTCAGTTGGGAAAAGGCTAAGCAGATGATGATTATTAGTTGTTATAGCGGTTAAAATAATGCTTACACACTGTGAAATTTCAGATGTCTATCTATTACGATTCTCTTATGTCTGTGAGTGTCTTAGAAATAGGGTTCAGTTTGGCACTCTTATGAAATATATTTTCTTATTTTAAATATGAAATTGGTACTTTCTCACAATCGTATCACAGATGTAAATCGCCACTTTACAAGCCACAGTCATCACGTAAGTGTTAAAGTGGCTGCTTGCTATCTCGTTTGACAGAAATACATACATTAGCTCTGTTTAGCACTATTACTATGAATGTCCCGCGGCTTTATTCGACCATCGGATGCTATGAGCCTCAGAAATGGCACGATAGGCTTGCAAATACCCACTTTATGCAAATGCTGTTGTCCTTCATACCTGCTTATTACTTTTATTATTACAAAACATTGAAACCGTTTTACAAACATTAATGAGATAGTTATTATTAATGATATTGATTTATTTTAGATGCTCGCGGATAAATTACTAAAGCGCAGATTGTAGCCGATTAAAAAAATTGAGCAACGTTGCCTTACATACTCATTATGTGTCTACAGCATTGATTACAGAACTGGTTTCAACATTTAATCCCTTTAAAGAGCACTTTGTGTTCGCGGGTACAGCTGTCACACACATATCTACGATATTCATCTCGAGCTGTCCGACCTTCAGCGATTTGAAAATGGTTGACAACGAGTCTTATCTAAGTATACCGGTGTCCGTCGCCGGATGGGTTACAAAGGTCAGCAGCTGCTTTAGATGAAAGCAATATTGTTATGGATATGCAAGAAACAATATTTATAATAAGTACGTTACGTACTAGATAATTGTCTGATTATGACGTAGATATACTAGCTTTTGCGCGCAACTTTGTCCTCTCTTATACGCTTACGTATCCCTAATATGTTTGATAACGAATCGTACATTGATACGTGTTAACGATACCGTAGCTCGAAAGAAACAAACCAACTTTTCAGCTTTGTAATATAAATAAGTATAGATTTTAGATAATCACTTAATCAGTTATGGAAATGCCCAAATTCAAACAGTTTTACTAATATTACGTTTTTTGCATGTTACAGTTTCAATTAATATTGCATAACCTGATTATTTAGACACATGACATAGTTCACATAACTGCCTCAGTAGCCTCGGTAGTGGTCCTAAGCGCGACTGCTACGCTAGAGGTCTTGGGTTCGATTCCCAGGTCGAGCAAAAAGGGTTATTGGATTTTTCTATGAAATTCTCAGTAGCAGCTCGAAGTTAGGATATGTGCCCGGTTAATGGCAATAGGCTCGCCCCCTATTACATGGGACATAAACATATCGGCGAACTGTGGGTGTACATTGGTACACCTCTGCCTAACCCTTCGGGGAATACAGGCGTGATGGTGTGTTATGTTAAATAATATATATAGTTCACATTTACAGAAACCATTAACATTAATCTTTTCAAAAAACTTTCCGACAGTTTTCAAAAAAAGAATGCTACAAAAACTTTACTACTGCGAAACACGTTAAAACACGTTAAGACAACAGGTCATTCACAAAGGAAAGTTTTGAAACATTTAGTAATGTAAATCAGTCGAGATACATCAATCAGGGATACATTTATAGAGGAGAGCGCGCACCGCGGTGACCGTAGCATCGTAAAGGCTATTAATACGAAACAAATGCATGTCTATACGTATGTATAGACATACTTATACTAATAATATTAAAAAAGAGAAAAGATTTTTTGTTTGTTTGTATCGAATAGGCTCCGAAACTACTGAACCGATTCGAACCATTTTTCACTTAGAGATAGCTACATTATTCTTGTATAACATAGGCTATGTAACATCACGCGACGACTCACGGCACCGGAGCGGTAACCAAAAACGTAACTTAACGCGGGTGAAATAAACCACGCGGACAAAGTCCGGGCAGTTCACTAGTCAGTAATAAAACAACGGTATCAACATATGTACAAGTAGATAGGTACTGAACGTGTGTAGGCAAGCAATGCTGATCGGATTCGCGCAATTGATTTGCATTTGTCCGATATAGTATGTGGCCATTGATCTCACTTGTTGTTACATCAAGCTATTACTCTGTTATTGGTCTTGCATTCAAGGACAATATTGTCCACTCATCCATACTTTATTTATAATACTATTTATTATAAAAGTAACTCTGCCTGTTTGTTACGCTTTCACGAGTAAACGACTGAACCGATTTTGATGAAATTTGGTATATTTGAATCCCAAGAAACCCCCTTTTTGCCCGACTACGGCAAAGCCATAGGAGGGTTATGGTTTTGACACGCTATGTATGTATGCATGTGTGTGTGTGTTCATCTGTTCCCTCATAGCTCCTAAACTGCTTATCGGAACTCGACAAATGAGGTGTCGTTAGAATCGTCTGAATCGTCCGCTGAACATAGGCTACATCACAAAACTCAATGTGGCACCGACTACGCCAAAAAAACGTTGCTAAAAAGTATGAAACAAGTTTTTCAGGATGCTGAAATATGTTTATTTCAGCATCCTGAAAATCTTGTTCCTTCTCCTTTATGAAAACCTTGTTAGGTTAGTGGAGAAACGAGAACAGAACGAAAAGAAAAGCCGTAGTCACAATCAAATTTCGTGTCGCCATTATTGATATCTTCTATCTTTCAAAGTAAACATCTGTTGCTTACAGAATATGGGACACAACAAATAGCGAACATTATCAGTTTGCCAAGATTTCGCAACAAATTGAATATTTTGTATCCACAGCACGTGGAAAAGAAAGTTAGTGGCTCGTATTGCATTAGCAACGTTCCGTTTATCCATTCTATTCCAATTATTCGAGTGCCCGCATCACTTTATAACGTAACACGTAATTAACTGTTTATTTACTGAATTATAACTAACTAGCTATTTATTTATTTAAACTTTACGCAACAACTAACTCGCCTCACTGCCTCGGTGGCCTAGTGGTCCTAAGAGCGACTGCTATGCTAGAGGTCTTGGGTTCGATTCCCAGGTCGAGCAAAAAGTGTTATTGGGTTTTTCTATGAAATTCTCAGTAGCAGCTCGGAGTTAGGATTTGTGCCTGGTTAATAGCAATAGGCTCGTCCCCTATTACATGGAACCAAAACATACCGGTGAACTGTCGGTGTGCATTGTTACACCTCTGCCTAACCCTTCGGGGAATACAGGCGTGATGGTATGATATGTTATGCAACAAAGAAGTACTAAAGCGAACTAAATGCTTCAGGTGTTTTTTACCATTCAAAGATGGTGAAGAGATAACATAGCCGGCGCAAACTATTTTACGAGTAAAACATCAAAACTAGAAATTAAAAACAAACTCAAAGCAATTACATAAATTGAAATATACACAAGTACGAAATAATTAAAATTCTTATATATGAATAATTTACAGTATAAAATCTACACTAATATTATAAAGAGCAAAGATTTGTATTTGTGTGTGTGTGTATGTTTGTAATGAATAAAGTCAAAAACTACTGCGCCGATTTCAAAAAATCTTTCACCATTAGCAAGGTACATTATTCCTGAGTAACATAGGGTATATACCATCACGCTACGACACCTTAACCTAACCTTCCTCAATAAACGGGCTAAATAACGCTATATTACTTGATAGATATTTTTTTCAATTCAGACCAAGTAGTTCCTGAGATAAGGGCGTTCAAATAAACACATACTCTTCAGCTTTATAATATTAGTTTAGATGTAAAGAGAAAACTGTTAGATTATGGTATAATAGGTATTTTGTACGTTAGTAATATTGAATGCGTATCGTCGTGACTCGTGGTGTAAAGAAAGTCGGTTCCTTATTTGTGTTTACTGTTTTAAAACCTCAAAATTAGTGTTGTCTTATGTTTTTCTTTTTAACGATATATTACTGAAAGTTTTATTATTATTTAAGCATTAGCTTCTATAATAATAAAAAAAGATATTTATTCTGATAATGAAATAGAGCCAATAGGGACAAAACAACTTTATACATTGATATGTATAAAATTGGCTGAAAATCTGGCTGAAATTCTTTCGATTTTTCAAAATCGGACCATTAATTCCGGAGATATGTGCATTCAAACAAAAAAATAAACCAACAAACAAACTCTCCAGCTTTATCATATAAGTACTTATAGATAAGAAATAGGATATATTAAGTGCCTATTACAAAACTTGCCGTTGGTACATAACAACTTGGGTGGAAAATTATTGAATTACTTTCTGCTTCCTTGCTACTTCCTTCCTCTAATTAGTAAAAGTACATTTTCATGGCGAGGTCGTGGACGAAGTGAAGTAGGTACAAGGTACCTACATTTAAAATGAAGGCTTTAGCACACTTCAATAAAATAATACATACCAATTAATTTAGTAAATTAATGAAGACATTACCTGCAACAAAGATTATATCAATTAAAAATACAGTAAACACCTAATTGCTTATAATTAAAATACACTGCTGTAACTAATAACGTTATAGCTACTTATAATAACTGCAATTACATGTTTAATATGAAACGGAAATGATTAGCGACGAGTGGGATTCACAATGATTTGTTGTAGCAAAATGTTCCCGTTTTTAATTTTATCTAGCAATGGAGGGTTTCCATTGAAGCATGATAAGCTGACGCCCCCTTTTACAGAATTTATTATTTTTATTTGCTGATGTAAATAACATCATTTTAAAATTATACCAGCCCATTATTAAACTCTTCTTGTCATAAACAGAAGGCACGAGCATTGATCACTTGATCACTACGAAGATGATAGCGATGCCCAAGATAAACTTGGGAAACTTTGAATGTACTTATAAATTAGAAATGTCGCACTGGTACTTATAGTAGTCGCCACGAGTCGTGAGCACAACCGTCAAGTTGATTTTTGGGTTTTTGAATTCGTTTCTGGGTTTTTTGAGTCACCGACGCTGCACGCGATTAGTCCGTCTGACGGACCAATCAACCCAAAAATGAATTTGACGTTTGCGCACACGACTCATGGCGGCTACTTTACTTGCCCGTGCCCTGTTGCGAACACACAGCCACGTGCATGTGAGGCGGACCGTGCCTTTTTCTACCAGGCCAACACAACATTTAGGCTTATCTTAAGGATCCGATAATAAGCTAGATCTAGATTCAATATTTTTAATTTAACATGTAATTGACGTTCAAAAGTGCCTTTTAATGGTCTAATTGAAATAAATGATTTGACTTTAACTTTGACTTTGAAGCTATTAAAATCGAGCATACCATCACGCATGTATTCCCCGAAAGGCTAGGCAGAGGTGTAACAATGTACACCCACAGTTCGCAGGTATGTTTTTAGGTCCCATGTAATAGGGGGCGAGCCTATTGCCATTAACCGGGCACAAATCCTAACTCCGAGCTGCTACTGAGAATTTAAGAGGAAAACTTAATAACACTTTTTGCTCGACCTAGGATTCGGACCCAAGACCTCTAGCGTAGCAGTCGCGCTTAGGACCACTAGGCTACCGAGGCAGTTAATCGAGCAATAAAATCAATATAAACCTAAATCACCAACTTGGACAATCCAACCGTTTCTTCCCACATAAATAGTAGCAACGAAACTTCTAGATGTTTTTTTCCAAATCTGTTGCAAATAAGCATGCCTAATTATTGTAAAGGACTTGCCCACTCCTACACAATTGACAAGTAAAGAAGTTGTTCCACTTTCCGTGTGCTGACTTGCTGAGTGCACATAAAAGGCGAAGAACATTTACATTCAGGTGACCAACATGAAAGGTGTGTAGGTGTCAAACAAAATGCGGCTAGCTTTAGAATTTTAAGTAAGTACAGACTTGTATGTGTTAGATGTAGGTATATTTATCTGTGTTGCTCACTAAGTAAACCGCATTTTTATCGCGTTATTTAAACATTGTTGATAGATTAGTCTTGTTGCTTCAGTTTGGGCAACAATTTTTAGGGTATTTCTGGCATTTAAAATTATTGAATGCGGTTCAAATAATACAGTTGTTTTACATTCATCTTCATTGTTTTCACATATACCTAGAAGCAACAAGAATATTGTAACCAAAATTTTGTAAAAACCATATTGGAAGAAAAGAGTGTCCATGGACTTTCTTGCTCGTTCTTCTTTATAGAGACTTACGCTTTGGAACGAACAACTAGTTTCAACTTTTAAATGTAACTTCTTGACAATTCAAAAGTACCTGTAAATAGCCTAATTGAAATAAATGCTTTGACTTTGACTACGATATTGCGGAAACCGAAATATTTTTTACCCACCTGAAAAATAAGGAGGGCCTGTTTATTTTTTATTAGGTACTTTATTTAAATATTGCATTACATGATTTTAAAAAGTATTTCCATTAAATATTTTTTGAACGATTTATTTTTTTTAATTGACGTACCTACTTGAACTTAACTGGAAACTGTCATTAGGCCTTAAACGTACAGCGGCTAAGCTATAAAGCCAGCAAGTAAGTACAGTCATAAAACGTAATTGTTAAAAGCCAATATTTAAATAGGTATGACCATATTGCCAACACAAATAAAAACGCCGCCAAGTGCGTGTTGGACACGAGAGGTTAAGTAAGAATCCTTTCTGAAATATTCTATGGTATCGTACAAAACGCACACACGAAAAAAACAATTAGTTGTACGAAATACCCGTTTAATTTTTAACTTTATTGTATTTTGACAATACAAACAAACATACAAACAAACATAGAAATAAAAACTGTAAAAATTTCAAATGTCACTATTCAGAAGTTAACAGTCCTGTGGCAGACAGACAGCGGAGTCTCAGAAATAGGGCCTCTTTGAGCGGTATTACGAACGTAACTTTAAAATTGCTCTACTTTTCATTGTTTTTTCCAATTGGCATACAATAATATGAATATAAAAATAAATATTAAATGGCTGAGATATAAGAGAGCAAAGAAAAACAAGAATTCTTATCCCAACAATGACATCATTGCACTTTTCTTGAGAACCATTATATAATTTAAAACAACATCGCTATCCTTCACAGCTGTTTATAAGAACGACTAACTAGATGTATTCAAATGTTTAAAATGTATTATAACCTTCTTCATTTCTTCTATGTATATTAAAATAGTTATTGTTATTAAATAAATGCTGTAAGCAAGGGTTTTTATAATATGTACTTGTATAAAATGCCTAAGGTATAACATACCATCACGCCTGTATTCCGCAGAGGGTTAGGCAGAGGTGTCCCAATGTACACCCACAGTTCGCCTGTTTGTTATTAGGTCCCATGTAATAGGGGGCGAGCCTATTGCCATTCACCGGGCACAAATCCTAACTCCGAGCGAGAAATACATAGAAAAACCCAATAACACTTTTTGGTCGACCTGGGAATCGAACCTAACACCTCTACCGTAGCAGTCGGGCTTAGGACCACTAAGCCCATCTAGCCTTTAAATTATCTTTTGTTGCATAAATTTTAAATAAATATATACTCGTCGTGTCAAAGTCGATATTATATTACCCTACAGCAACCGTACTGTACCGGTATAAAAAGTAGCCTCTATGCTTATTCCAGACTCTAATCTATCTCTGTGCCTTTCATCAAGATCCGTTCAGCAGTTCGTTGAGTAATAAACACCTATCTACCTAAGCTTTCGTGTTTATAATAGTGTTAAAATGTATTCTGCGTAATAAGTCCTGGAGACTCGTCCCACAATTCGTTTTTTATATTTCGCCACCTATGTATTTTTATCTCTCTCTACTTTGTATATTTTGTTTTTATGTATGTATTTATTATTATATTTTATTCTTGGAAATTTTCTGTTCGTCTTCCTTGCACCTACTATGTTTTGTCTCTGCATCACCCTAAGATAGACTGGTAGAAAATGCCCAAGGCATTAAGTCCGCCTTTGTACGATGTATTTTTTTGCATTTGTGCATAAAGTTTTAATAAATAAGTAAAAAGAAAGCACTGCTGTGTCACTGTGCCAAGCCTAAGCAGCACAGCAATAACTTATAAATAATTAATTAATTATATATAACCTCTAGTGAATACTTAATTCGTCTTAGCATAAACGGTTACGTACGTAGGTAGTTATATCCTCAATACAGCATATAATCGTCGGAACCGGTATTGACCTCAATCAGAAATTTAGAGCATGACGAAAATACGCACATCTGATCACTTAATTGTACCAGTTATTGAAGTAATTTATATTTTAATGCATTTCCCGTTTCGTTTAGCGTATGACCGGTAATACACCAAGTGTTTGCTTCATCTTTTGTAAAGCTATTAGCCCATTATATTTACCTTACACAAGCTTCAACAAAGGTTGACTACAAAAACATTTTTAGCATCTACTACGCCATGGCGAGAGTCCACCACAGTTACTGGACGTCCTTATCGTGGCGAAAGGTCCTGATTTTTAATTTGAAATTGAATATCCCTCAGAACAAGCGCAGTATCTCTGAAGTGTTTAAATTGAGCAAAACGTTTTATATTCAGGCAAGAGTATTTTATGATTTCCGTCAAACCATTTTTATGAAACTTTAATCGATTCGTTAGTCATACAGGTGGATTGCAAAAAATGCTGACGGAGACAAACTGACAACAGACAGCGCAATTAACGCCTTCCTGAATTATAAGTATTATTATGATGTCATCACTTTAAAACATGATTTAAAAAGCCAACACAATATACTTACATAAGAATATTATGTAATAAATATTATATTAGTCATGAAGAGACACCTAGACAAACAAAACGGTAAGTTATTTATCAAAATTCAGTATAAATATGTCATATGCATGACAGAGGTCGTAGCCCTCGTTGCAAATAAATTATTTATTTTAACTTCAAGTGCTAACGGCTCACTTATATCACATATTTTCTAGGTCATTGCACTCTCCGTTCTGAAACAATTCAAGCATTTTTGGGTCTATCTACCTCACGACTGTACAAAGTCAAAACATTTATTTAAATTAAACCTCTTTGAAGTGCCAATAATTATTTAGGAATTGCAAACTGATGTGTCGCTACTTGGAAGATAACTAACTCATATCATCACGCCTGTATTCCCCTAAAAGTTAGGCAGAGGTGTACCAATGTACACCCACAGTTCGCCCGTATGTTTTAGGTCCTATGTAATAGGGGGGCGAGCCTATTGCCATTAACTGGGCACAAATCCTAACTCCGACCTTCTTCTGAGAATTTCATCGAAAAACCTAATAACACTTTTTGCTTGACGTAGGAATCGAACCCAAGACCTCCAGCGTAGCAGTCGCGCCTACATTATGTTGTAATATTGCGTGAAAGAAAGTGTACCCAGTAAACAAGTCAATTATAACTATAACATGTATGTGTTTATTGGCAACAATCGGCCGTGAACCACCTACCGAAATAATTATAAGGAAATATCAAGTTATCAACCAGTTTGATTGAGAAAGCCTTAAGAAATGTGATACTGGCCTGTTAAGTAAACATGTTATGCTTACCTAATTAGGTACCTAACTTAAGTTATTTTAGTAATTTTAATAATATTTGCGATTAAAAATATATTTAACATTTATTATATCTATATTTAACTGCCTCGTTAGTCTAGTGGCCCTAAGCGCGACTGCTACGCTAGAGGTCTTGGGTTCGATTCCCAGGTCGAGCAAAAAGTGTTATTGGGTTTTTCTATGAAATTCTCAGTAGCAGCTTGGAGTTAGGATTTGTGCCCGGTTAATGGCAATAGACTCGCCCCCTATTACATGGAACCTTAACATACCGGCGATCTGTGGGTGTACACTGATACACCTCTGCCTGACCCTTCGGGGAATACAGGCGTGATGTTATGTTAAAAATGTGTTTTTACAGCAATATCTCTTATTTATATTATTAAAATTATAATACTTTCTTTGTATAAAATGGCGTTTTTATGTTTATAACTTAACATAACACTTTTTGCTCAACCTGGGAATCGAACCCAAGACCTCTAGCGTAGCAGTCGCACTTAGCACCACTAGGCTACCGAGGCAGTTATATTTATATAGTTTATTTATACGAGACGAGGGCAATGGCACTTGACAAACACGTCAATTAATTTTGGCCATAGAAAGCAACAACATTGATAACAACAAATACTTATATATTTTGCACGAACAGTTACTTGGAAACCTGTCTCAGTAATTTGAATTTAATCAACACATATTACGAAGTGGAGTAAGTGAAGATAAAGTATTTACTTGGAATAACGAGTACTAACTTGAACGTACTATGATAGCTTGGTAATTTTAGGCGCAACGCAAACGTAGGCACTTTAGTGGCTTGTGTCTGACACAAGCAACCTGCAGTGAATATTTTTTAAGTCCAGTGTTATATTACGTCCAGACCTACAATGTCCAGTGTTTTAAAACGTCCAGTCTTAAACGTCCAGTTGCCTAAATGTCTAGTGTCTCAAATTGTGTAATCCTATATTGTCTAGTCAGGTACGTACCCCAATAGCTCCTATATACAGTCCCTTTATTTTCATTAAGCACCGCTATTGGTTACTTTCGGTCCGTCTTTTCCGAATATTCAGTCAGGTGTTCCATGACTCGGGTAACTAAAGTGGGCAACAACTGTTTTAATCATGCAATGTGTATGGGAATGTGTTCCACTAAACACTTTTAAGTGTCTAGTTGCTAATACTGAACACTTTTGGCGATCGATGTGTTAAATGGGGGCAAAAAAAGAAACTTCTGGTTGCAGGTTGCTTGTGTCAGACATAAGTCACGAAAGTGTTTACATTTGCGCAGCGCCTAAACATCAGCTCGTTTCGTATTACCTCATAAAAGTAAATAAACATAGGACGTACCTTTGAGAGGTCACCGGCACAAAGAACAAAACATTTGTAGTCTGAGTAATATTTTGATACATAATAATATTGGAATTTGCAAATGTCTGCAGTAAGTAGGCCAGCTCCACATTATGCTGGTTACATTTGTGTATGATTTTAAGGTTAATAGTGTGTTAATGTAACTAGAATGGAAAAAGGAAATCGCGGTGAAGGTATCAGTGGACGTTTATACAGGGTCTAATTAAATTTGCTGTTGAAACTTCAGACGTGATGAGTTTCGATCTAATGAGGATAAAACATCTAAACTCTTCAAGACTTCATTAAAATATTATTTTCAGATATTAGATATATTATTATTATTATTCTCATTTATTCATTACTATATACATATAAATTACATTTTTAAATATTGTTATAAAAGTAAAAACATTTAAAAATATAAAAAATAGTAGCCCACCGGCGACGGGAACAGGGTCCAAGCCACCGGCGGTCAGGGCTCCTGAGAAAGGAATCTCCTAACAATACGCGCCGTGTCTAGGAGTACCGCTTTCTGAATCAAGCCCTTGATCCAGCTGCCTAACGTGAGCCTCCTTAGATGTTGGTCGACGCTCTTGGTTATTATTATTATTATTCCATTTATTTATTTTATATACATATAATTTACATTTTTAAATATTAATATAAAAAATATAAAAACATTTAAAAATATAAAAAATAGTAGCCCACCGGTATCGGGAACAGGGTCCAAGCTACCGGTAGTCAGGGCTCCTGAGAAAGGAATCGCCTAACAATACGCGCCGTGTCTAGGAGTACCGCTTTCTGAATCAAGCCCTTGATCCAACTGCCCAACGAGAGCCTCCTCAGGTGATGGTCGAGGCTCTTGGCTATTACGCCATTAACCGTCACGACTATCGGCACAATGATTGCTGTACTCACATCCCACATATCGACAACCTCGCGAGCCAGGTCAAGATACTTAATTTGTTTATCTTTCTCAGCTTTCACGAGGTTCTCGTCATGTGGGACCGTAATATCAACAATCATTGCGCGACGCTCTAATCGATCTACCACCACTATGTCAGGCTTATTGGCAACAATAGTCCTGTCAGTGATGATAGATCGATCCCAATACAACGTGATATTGCCTTATTATTATTATGATTATTATGATTATTAGATATGGATCCCCATGACAAGTGTAAAGTTTCGCCAATTAATTCAATTTGACTTTGTATTTAAAGTATGTAGTTGTAAATTATGCAGGTTAGTCACAAAGTTCTACAAAAACAATGATGACCAATAGCCAAAATAAGTACGAATAACAGATGCATTAATTTATTTCCTGGACTTTGCTCTACTGTAAATGATTCAGTTAATAAAACATCGATTTAAATTCCAAAGACGTGTAAGTAATTTCGTTGAAATGTTAAAACATTTTCCTCTAACTTTTCACGAAATCAATAGAAACATGGCAATTGAGAAATAAGTAAGATTTTTCTAGAATATTTTTGTATGTTACCTATATGTCTAGCTCGGTAGGTATGTTTATTTACATGTTCTGACCATAATACACGCCACCACACAATGGTACAGCGTTATCGTCATCGGAGCAAAATTACGGACACAGCAATTTGAACACAAACTATTATCTTTCATTTTATACTCGTCGAATGACTGGCCACGACCTTGCCATTAGCACTGTTGATGTACCTAAGTACCTATTGCATCAAAAAATATTATTACGGTTTACATTTATCCAACGGAAACGGATAGCTTGATTGGCGAAGGTTTTGGAATAGTTTACACTTGGTAATTGACTTTCTTTCCAATTTCAAAAGTGTTTATACTAACAACTAACATTATGTCATTATGCTTAGAATAGCTAGTGAAACGGACCTATTCTATTACTCTCGAAGGAAGTTCACAAGTAATGCATTGTTTGTGATCAGTTAAAAAATGTAGCTAAGATAAAAATATGTTGTGATAACGCTAAGATAATTTCACTGCTGCATAATTTTAAGAAGTCATCTAATAATAGATGCAAGATGGGAAATTCTCCAAGTTCCGATCCAGCCTGACCCAATACTGTCCTCCCCAAGCGTGTCCTCCGTGCCTGGAGGCCATAATATTTAAAGCATGACAGAAAAGTCCCGTTAAAAAGCTGACAAACTCCTAAGATGTAAAAAAATAAGGCTCTCTATTCTCCTCCAGGCAACAACGACATAATTCTCCATTCTTTCGTCATGACGTATTTTTGAACTACGGAGCTATGGTTGTCCCCTAATCCTTAAAACACATACCATCACGCCTGTATTCCCCGAAGGGTTAGGCAGAGGTGTACCAATGTACACCCACAGTTCGCCGGTATGTTTAGGTCCCATGTAATAGGGAGCGAGCCTATTGCCATTAACCGGGCACAAATCCTAACTCCGAGCTGCTACTGAGAATTTCTTAGAAAAACCCAATAACACTTTGCTCGACCTGGGAATCGAACCCAAGACCTCTAGCGTAGCAGTCGCGCTCAGGACCACTAGGCTACCGAGGCAGTTAATCCTTAAAAAGACTCTCTAATTCAAATGGAAATACGTTAGCCGTGCATTACAATTTCAGTAAAAGTTTAATTGAAAATGCTCACATAACTCTTGATAAGAACTAGTTACCAAGTTTAATGAACTGTTTTACAGATGACTTTTGAAAAGTAAAATATTCATGTTTAGAAATTCTACGATAGTTTTACCTACTGTAGTTTCTTATTATTTATTTATTTCAACGATAAATCTTAGAAATACTATTAGCCATTATTTTAGAGATGGCGCAAAATTAGATAATGGGAAAGACACTGTCAGAATTTAAACACATTATATGTAGAAACCGAAACAATAACAATGAATATTTTAAGTCAGACTCTCTAACTTACATAATTAAGGATGACGAAAACGAAATATCAGAAATGTTTATGAGGATGCAGAATTGTAGACAAAGTGATCATTGGCAATTTGGCATATTGATGAACTCGCTCACTAATGTAGAAAGCTAGAAGAAGCATGATTGGTCAAAGATAGTCTATTACCACCATTATTGTAGTAAAAAGAGAAATATGTAGAACAATAAACAACACACAGAATTTGATCGAAGATACAGACCTACTGAAGGAAAAAATTCATATACATATATACTTAATAGGATTGAAAATGCTTTAGCGACTAATGAAAGAGAATCAACACTACACCACCTAAATATCCACCACGCCTGTATTCCCCGAAGGGTTAGGCAGAGGTGTACCAATGTACACCAACCGTTCATCGGTATGTTTAGGTCCCATGTAATAGGGGGCGAGCCTATTGCCATTAACCGGGCACAAATCCTAACTCCGAGCTGCTACTGAGAATTTCATAGAAAAACCCAATAACACTTTTTGGTCGACCAGGATATCGAACCCAAGACCTCTAGCGTAGCAGTCGCACTTAGGACCACTAGGCTACCGAGGCAGTTGAAATTAATAATGTTCATCTAAATATCACTTTACAAAAAATATCAAAGCAGCCAGGCTCGCCCCCTATAACATGGGACTGACAGATAACTTGTGAAATGTGTGTGTTACGTTAGATCAGACAATTCGTGACCGATTATTGATGGAGATAAATGGAACATATGAAAACCAACGCAGATGTCCCGCCGGTCATACGAAACTATGAAATAATTGTCTGATTCACATATTAGTATTACAAAAATCAGACATGAGCTGAAGCCTGAACCCTCCAGAGACTACAGACATAATGTTATGTTATCAGACCTGTTATTACAGGAACCTCAAATCACTTCTCACAAAGGTGTCAATAAAGGAAATTGAATGGCATTGCAATCTTTATATTATACAATACGTTATCGCTGTAGCTCTAACCTATTATAAGAGCTCGTAATGAGAACAATGATGCTTCTGGCATTTTCCATTTCTTCATTTTAGCATAATGCTACTTTTTTCCATTGGGAAGTCGTCATGAATCGTCTATCTGGGGTGATGAATGATTATACCAGCCTATTAACGTCCCACACAAGGCAAAGGCCTCTCCTCATACAAAGAAGTCACGAGCATGGGGAGAGCAGAGAGTTATTTAGGCACCTATCTACGAGTCCAAGTTAAACAATTTGAACTAACAAAGACATGGGATTTACCAATGCTTACTTAAATCTCTCAATCAACTTCAAATTATCGGCATACTCTGGACCTTAGACACCAATGTGCTTTCTTAATCACCTGCTTACTCAACTATTGAATGATAATAAGTAATGTACTATAACAAATAAGCATCCCCTTTTGCACTTAGTAGTAACTATATCGCTTTGGGTAAATTGAGCATGTTTCCTAGCAGAATGGGGTTAGTTCGACCTAAACAGATGAAATCACATTATTTCTCCCAATTATCAAAAAAAATATAAATATGATTTTTGATTTTTCACGCAAATTAATTTTAAATCTGCATATTTTTATCTGTACAATGAACTAAAGACCAATTCTATCAAAATCTATCCGCACACTCATCACATCGACAATCACTGTAGCTATTAAAGGCATTTTTGACAGTTTGCGACAGAGATATGATTGTTATCGCTCCTAAAATTTAGTAGAATTTCCCCACTGATAAAACTGAATAGAAATGTAACACATTTGGTATATTAAATTAGTTTGACATAATTTATTTCATATTGACTTGAGATATTGTGAGTTGACTTATTTAGGCAAAACCGTAGTAGGTAGTTTTCACTAAATCGATCTACCAGGACGCCCATATAAATAAGTGTGAACGAATATACGAACCGAAACTGTACTAATTGATTCATGATACTAAATAGGCAATCAATCATAAGCCACCTTTAAAAGATGTGAAAGCAATAAACGTGCAAATACGAAACAAAACAGATTATTACTTTTACCTAATGCTAGATTTAGCTAGGTCAAAATACGGTCATGATACTTTCGACGATATTTCACTAGCTCCAATATTCTAAATATGAGAAGCTACCGCAAGTTAATACAAACTAACAGATAGTAAAGTGTGTATGAGTTAATATTAGTTCTTCTAACCGTCTAACGTACTATTGCTTGAATAATAATAAAACTTCATACAAAAACTTTAGGCAATGTTGCAAGACAGGTGCGTTTTTCAATAGATTTTTTGTCAAATTGGTAGTTTTGTACAACCAAACGAGTCTTAAAGTTAAATAAAAAAACAAGTACAACCATCCATTATGAGATAGTAGGTACACATGCTTAAACACAGATATAAACAGGCTCTGGATATAATTTCACTCTATTAACTTTCAGTAGATACAGGTGACATCGTACACCTAATGTTGAAATAGCAAAACTACCCATAAGAAGTAACCGAGAGTTAGTAAAGAAATCCGACACCTGACATGATTCTGTAATTTAGCGTAACAGCTAACTAGTAATCGTTTAAGGTGTTAAGAAAATGGAAAGTTCTATTGCAACGCTACGGTCGCAAGTGGCGGCATGGCGGCAGTTGGCACAAGAGGCACCATTGTTCGCATACGAGCGAGCATATAACGAGGCGTGTCATTGTGACTGATACCCACCTATGAAACTGTGTAAAAACTTAAACAATGCCACTATTTGCCAATATATAAGATGACGTTGTGGGAACTAATGACAGAAATGTACTCATAATGTATGCACCGCACATACTTGGATGTGGAAACAACGATATGGAGGAAATTGGAGAAAAAATCCCAACATGAAGTCATTAATGTCGCGAGGAAAATGGATTACTTGATATTGGTGATAGAATTTAACTGACCTATGAATTCACCTACACAAACAATAAAAATTTATAACCACTTTCGATTAATAAAGAAGCATCGAAAATTGGAGTCTTCACATGACTATGTAAAAATTCTAAACATGTGTTTTGTTGGTGATGATTCTGCGAAATATCCTAGGTGATACAGAAAGTCACTGCTGCCAATCCACACAGTAGACATAAAATGTCAATCCTTCTCTTCAAAATAGGTCTAGAGGTATAGAACAAATCAACAATAATAAGTTATCTATTTGCAATGAAAGTATAAATTAATGAGAACAGAACAACAGAAGACTCCTTTGTTGTAATAATTATGTTAATTAGGTTACACACTCGAACAAAACAATGCGTTTAAGAGTGAACATTATGAATGTGAAGCACGTCATAGACAGTGCTTCTACAACAAAGAGTTACTAGATGGATAGTTGAGAGCAGAATGAAATTTAGCAAAGAATTTAAATAAAATAGATAATACTCCAAAATGCAACAAAACACTTTAGTTATTCTAGTGGTTCCTAATTAGCAGAAATGAATACCACGAATCAGGAACTAAACGGTTCAATCAGAAAATTTCAAATGTTCTGTAACAATGTCCAATTTAACTAATTGGTCTCGTGTGTAGCTAACTAATACTAATTTGTTCTGTGTCAATTGTTTTGAGGCCACATAACATTCACAGCTTCAATTCAAAAGATTTACTTTTATTAGGCAACTGGAGAGGTTTCTAGCAAGATTAATTCGATACACAAAATTGCAGAAGCGATAGGCGTTACTGAATGACATAAGTAGTGTGTAATAGATAATGTAACGGTAGATGAAGAAATAGAGACATGCCTAATATCGACGAAGATTACTACCGAAATAAATTACAAATTAACACTTGTTGGCATTACCTAACGTAGACTATCGCTTGCTAAATGCAATGGTAAAAAGAAAAAGAAAACTGAAGTAGGTGATGTTCAAAAGACTAACGTTCTTATAGAGGTCATATCGCTGAAGAAGGTAACTGTAATTTTTAGATTTTTTGTGAACAAACTGCAGCTAGAAGTTATCAGCCGATTTTATACGCAACACAGTCACGAAATTTAGCTCGAATTTTCTATGATCTCTTTCATCGGTTAGTGTATTTTGTTGTAGAACCTACAGATAGTTATTCTTATCACACCTTTTTATTTGGTCTTTGTTATTTTGTAGCTCTATGCTTGATATGGTGTCCACATTTGAAATAAACATGTTTTTTTTTAACAGCCCAAGACCAATCATAGTGGCTATTAAAAGGGAGGCCTATGCCCAGCAGTGGACGTCATTCGGCTGATATGATTATAATGTTGTATTCACCTTCATTTTTTTCACATATAGAAGCAACAAAAATATTGTAACCAAGATTTTGTAAAAACCAAATTGGAAGAAAATAGTGTCCATGGAGTTTCTTGCTCGTTCTTCTCCATAGAGACCTACACTTTGGAACGAGCAACTAGCTTCAACTTTTTACTGTAACTACTTACTTGACAATTCAAAAGTGCCTGTAAATGGTCTTATTGAAATAAATGCTTTGACTTTGACTTTGAATGATGATGTTTTTTCTAGGTTTATGACAGTGTTTATTATAATTTTAGCAATCCTGTAGCGCTATAATATCGTTAACTAATATGATTCTGAAGTACCTAGATAGGTTGTGTATTCCCTACGATCATATTCACATTTCATATGTCTGATTTTGTGCTAACTTTATCAACCTCGCCTTTTTCTATCCCAACTCCTTTGGTATAAGTTGTTCCTCTTCAACAAGATCAAGTTCGCCATCAGAATCCTTCATTCACTCTCGAAACATTCTGACAAACTGTCTGCCGCGCTACGGAGCTTCTAAATTTGAAATTATGTGAATAGTTTCCGTTGAACAATCGTTAATTAAATATTTGATTGATGGGAACGTTTTTGTCTGAAACATTCAAAAGTTCAACGTGCGAACGGCGGCCGGACATTTATTGCTTTTTGTTACCTGTCATTGTACTTTTTGCTAAACCTGCGATGGTATACCTGTTATTATTGTGATGTTACGTAGACTTGTAATAATACTACAAGTGAGCGTAATAACAATGTACTACGATGTTCGTCCACTGCTAGAAATACCTTTTTAATAGTACCTACTACTTAGTCTTGTCTTAGAGAAATCCCAGTCGTTATTCTACTCAAACTACGATTACAATTTTTTAGAAGAAATTTATCAAAATTTTGATTATTATTTTCCTCAATATGTGCTATATCTTGATTTCGTCTATCATACTAATTACAATACATATCTCTGTAGGTATAAGTACGTAATCCGTGTTTTAATAGATTATTAAACAAAGGTGGCTCTATCAGCTGGTTATCTGTTTTACAAGTATTGGATAACAAAAGATTAATTTTGACATTTGCAGTTCGTGAATTTATCCTTATTTCTGCACCCTTCACTTTTGTAATGCACAATTTAATGCAATGAAATGGTCATTGCGACATTTCATAACACATGTCATGTTCCGAAACGGTACTGTGAATACTTATTTGGGTTTAATTAATAATAATAAGTAAGTGGTGGTAGTAATAATGTGACTTTTTCATTTCTAAGTTTATCTTGGACATCACTCACATCGGTGAATGAAAACATCGTACGGAAAAAATTAACCCATAGCATCCCAGTGTTCCATTTTTGAAACAGTTACTTTTTTATTTTTTTATTATAATTTTTGAACGCATTTTTAAATTAGTGTTTTTCAAAAATGGAACACTGGGATAATATGGGTTAAAACTAACCCCCGACAGAAAAGTAAAAATCCCTACTGCAGCTAAGAAAAGAGCTGATATAAATCAAAATCGGTTTATGCATTCGGGAGCTATGATGCCACACACACACACGCACACATACACATCAAGCTTATAACACCCCGTCGTTTTTGCGTCGGGGGTTAAAAATGGACTTATAATTAATAAAATTCTGCAGTAGAACTATTTATAATAGGCTGGCATTATTATTATTTGAACCATCAAATAAAAACAAAGAGTATTACTAAATACTCTCTGTATATCATCAATAACTTAACATTACTTTAACTCAAGTAGGTGCAATAATTCAGATGTAATTGTTCCCTATCTACTTATAAATTAATTGCTAAAACGATTAACTGTGTGATGTCGTTTACTATCTGAATCGGGGGCAGTAATAAATTAGAAAAACAATAAACTTTTATGATGACGAATTGACGACACACACATGAGTCATTGTTGACTGTGTCTCCATTGATTTATTGAATAAGGATATGACAATACTAGTAAGTTAGAGAAATATTATTTAAAAACGTGCGTTTATACCGTTTCTAACTTGAATACGATGACCGATGACTGTATAGATGACGATTACAATCGTTTAGCTTGTAAGCTATGTTGTGTAATTATAGAAGATTCCATTCATGTGTTTGTAATGCGTAGTACTGTACCCTCTGTGAGTGACCACAGATGCCTTGACATAGCAAACATGCGTTGACATTCGAGATGTTCATTGATAAGTTATGTTTAATGTAAGCACTGACGATACATTCAATGAGGTAATATTACTCCGCGTGTTTTGAGAACTTGCAATGTGGCAAATATCGTGTGTGACACTTTAATAAAGGTTTTTAAATACATAAAGAAGAGAGGCTTTTTTGGTAAAATTAAGTTCTTTTTTTAAAGTAACACCTTCTAACATAACCCAGTTTATCATTCCCTTGTTGATATTTCAGCTTCCTACCTCGGCAACTGGATTATCCTACAATTACATCATGTCAATCCTCTTGATTACAATTTAAATCTCAGACCAGTTTGCTTAAACCGATGGTCCCACCTATCTTTGCAATCTCCACCCACTTCCTCGACTAAGATCTACAAATATTTTGTATAGGTATGTATATTTTTCATTCAAATTGGGCACGTATAGCGTAGGTTTCAGTTGGAATTGCATGACAATCAACAGATAAAGGTCTATCAATTAAGTGTGACGGACTGACCTCGAATTTACGGCAACCTCCATCTATCAGACAATACCTAGTAATAGAACAAGACAGTCGACGATTGTTTTACTGTGTAACTAACATTATTTACGGGCGTCCAATTCGACATAGTTCCGAAAATTCAAACGTCGAAGTGTTTACACAGGACATGGTGTTAAAAACAATTTTTTTTATAAACTTCTTCAGACGTGATGCGAGCCTGGTACTTAAATATTTCACAACTTCTCTACAGTCGTAATTTTTATGTCTCTTGCACATAAACTATAATTTGTATCAGTATTTTTTTAAGCAAAACCCACGTAAAGACAAAGTACGTGCTTGATAGCTTAGAAAATTGTTATCGTTATCATGAAGCACTTACTGATAGAATATGTCTATGTAGAGAGAGGCTAATTCGCTCAACATACAATTACAAATATCTACATGTTTTCAAATTATTAAATATTATATTGCTGTGTCAGTCAGCAAGATGGAACATAATACATTGCGACTCACCAAGCCTATTGCCACGCAATGACTACGTACTTTATGTCCCTCTCCAACAAAGGCTCATGTCCAGGCGTGGACTTCACAGTCTAAATATATTAATCTATTCGGCTCGCCCATTTCCGTCATGAAAAGATAAACACGCGAATTGTATCCACATTGTTCCGTTCAGGGAATGCCAACACAATGGCAGAATGACGTGAATGCATGTATGGAAAAATATTTTGTTACAGTGTGCCTATTTTGCATTCGTACTTAATCTGTTTCCTACAATATCTACAGGATATAAGGCGAAGTCGCATGTTATAAACATGATTCATGATGTGTAGAAAGAGTTATTTCACGCCACACTATGGTTTGTCTCGTTAGCCCAGTGGTCCTAAGCGCGACTGCTACGCTAGAGGTTTTGGGTTCGATTCCCAGGTCGAGCAAATTGTTTTTGGGTTTTTCTATGAAATTCTCAGTAGCAGCTCGGAATTAGGTTTTGGGTCCGGTTAATGGCAATAGACTCGCTCCCTATTACATGGAACCTAAACATACCGGCGAACTATAAGGTGAACATTTGGTACACCTCTGCCTATCCCTTCGGGATATACAGGTGTGATGGTATGTTTCTATGGTTTGTTGTTGCGATTTTTTTCCATGAAGCTATTGACAATTCTAGAACTTTCTAATATAAAGAGTAAGTATGTACCCACAGTCAGATTATATCTATGTTTCAACATTCATGTATGACATTGTCTGCCTTCTATAGGACAACAGGGCTGCACAATACCTCCAAAATGATACAGGCTCATAATTATAAAAATATCCTGTTATTCTTTGCCTTAAGATTAAGTAAGCCTACATTCTACAAGATATCGGGTATCAGTATTATTAGCGCAAAGGTGGCGCACCGATCTCAAGGAAAACAGGTACCTACAATGAGTAGGTATCGAAATCTGAGCCTTCGAAACAAGTAAAGCAAGATTAGGTATATATTACATTATTTTTTCAGGCTATGGGTGACGAGAACGGCGAGCTAACAATATATTCTCTGAAGTAAGGTATATGAGGTAATTAATTATATTTAGGTAAATAAACAGAGTTTGGTACATACGGCTACATATCAAGGTATACTTTTCCAGTCTATGCTTGTCTCTCATTGTCTAGGATTTCCATACAATGAGAGGTCAGCTTATACTGACCTCGCAGATAACTGCGAGGGATCACGTGTTGACGACACGATTGGCGCAATGGCTGACCAATTGGCTGCTGCTTTACATTGTGTCACGGGTTCCATTCTGCACGAAACAAATATTTGCACTCACTATACTGGAGCAATTCTTAGTGTGGAGCAACGTTTATTATTAAACAGACAGACAGACCGACAACAAAGTGATCTTATAAGGATTCCGATTTTTTCTTTTTGAGGTTCGGTACCTTAAAAATGTGAAATAACTTCGCGTAGTCCGTACCTACTAACCTAACAAAATTAATGTAGTAATTACCTAATAAATTCTATTTCAAAACACATAACATCGTTTTATGAATGAGATATAGTCCACACTGCGAATCCATCAAAATTATGATTTATAACACACTGTGAGTTCATTCATGAGATTGCGGTTGTACAAACAACAAAGAAAACATAGTTGCAGTAAAAGAAACATTGATATTGGTAAGTCATTACTCGAGTTTTAAAATAGATTAGATAATATTTAACTAGACTAGTGGAAAACGGTTTGTGAAATGAGCCTACTCAGCGATCCATTTCGACATATCGATTATTGCCATGAATTCAACAGGTAAATCCTGAAAAGCTTTACGTAAATTCAGGAATTGCAATGGTGGGGCTCAGAAAATATATTATTATAAAATATTTCAGAAAATAATAAATAATAAATAAATAGCGTTACTACTTACAATTTAATTACTAACACACAATTAGGTGGAACGACCACAGGCTGATTGATAGATTGACTAGGACCTTGATAAAGGTATTCTATATTATTCTGGACCTTCAGAAGCCAACCTTTTTTTTATAAATCTAGGCGAAGTATCATTTTTTTCCAACTTTTTCTCATCCGTAAGCATATACCCAGTTACGTATAAGTTATTGACAAAATATGTAACGTCAAAATTCACATAATTTATGACATTCACAATTATTAATAGCGAAGAATATGTTTTACCTCCTACAAACAATTACAATTACAATCCAGGAAGATAGATCTATCTTCCATAACTATGCCTGTTTCTAGATTCAGAATAACTAAAACAGATATCTAGTAGAAATATTACAAAATCCTAACCTCGTGTTTGAATTTACTATTGCTTAGGCCTTGTGTGCCAAAACACGAATTTGAAACCTTCCTAATCGACGAACCCGTCAAAACAAATACTGATTTAAAGATACAACTTGAAGCGTGAAGACGCGTATTACGAGTGAACAGCGGTGAGCTATGGGAAACGTTCTCACAGTGGCGGCGGCCTCGCATTTCACTTTCTTGCAATTAGGCCGAGCTGCCTAATTACTTCGTCGACGGCTAATGATTACATGTCTCCACTTACTAGCACCCGTGTCAACATGCGAGTTACTTAGTTGAATTATATGATATTGTGTGGTACGAAATGTGTTTGCATGCTAATAAACGTTAGCTATATGGGTACTAGGTAGGTACTTGTGACCTTACTGGAAGGTGATGAGAGAATTTTTATTATTAAATATTAACTTTTTTTTAAATACAGCATGTTTTTTACTGAAAAAGTCACTGCAAAAGTATACTAAATAATGTTATTTGAAAACCCAAATTAAATTATTATTATTTTTTTAAACTCGACTCTTTCATACATTAAAATAGATAATAACTAATCTCCTAAGATGCATGTAGTATCTCTCTTTTTTAGTAACACTAAAAAGTGAATTTATTCATACTCTCGTCAGATCAAAGAATCTCTATGAGAAATCAAGAATCGAAGTCAATGTCAGATGTCAGAGGAACTAGCCAACACAGTTGCTCATTAAATCTTCTATTTGCTGAAGGCAGTAAAATACGATAGTAGTACCCCTGGCCGAATTGTACATAGATCAGCCTTGCTTTACAACATTTGTAGATTATGTTAATAGCAGTAAGTAACACAACCCGTTGACCGAGAAGGACATTACTGTGTACGCCGTTCTCTTGGCTAATTGCATAACTGTACCATCCTTACGGTGTGTCGTATTGACGCGAACATCTGTGTGATACTTTACGATGCATGCCATGATGAGAATAATAGAATAGTTTGGTAGACAACAAACATGGTAATGTACTCGTATTTATCAAAGTGACACACTTAATTTAAAATCTAGACAATGTAGGTCGTTCCGAATAATAAGTAGATGAAAAACAAAATAGAGATAGATGACGTGACTCAAATGGCTGCCAAACTTAAACGGGGCTGAACAGGACATGTTTACCGCATGCCAGACCAACTGTGGGTCCAAGAATCACAAAATTGGTGCCCTGACACCGTGGGAAGGGGTCGCGGCAGACCACGAAGGAGACGGCGGGATGAACTGGATGGATTCCTCCAAAACTGAAGGGATGAAGCACGGAATCGCGAGAGATGGAAGAAGTGGAGGGAGGCCTCTGTCCAGGAGTGGAATAGAATAAACTAATAATAGAAAAAGAATTAAAAGAAAAGCTACATTCCTTGCAAAATTAAAACACGTCTTCAACTTACATTTTTCAGCATGAGGAGTTGATTCGTAACAGATTTATGACAACTCCAAGGAAACATTTCGCGTAAATACTTGTGGTGTTGTATCTTTATTTATTGTTTGGTATTCGGGACTATTGCGTGTGTGACCCAAAACTGCCTCGGTGAGTTTTCATCATGTCAAAACGAGTGAAACAGACGCTCGTGTCAACTTTCTCCGCGCGTTCTATTTCGGTCCGGTGGCATCATTTTTTAATCATCCGTTAACGGGACGCGGACATCTGGGAAAACACCATTGTCTAGATTTTAACGCACGATGTGACGTCATAGTACGTATTTACATGAATCTAATGTGATTGTCGTTAAACGCGAACGTTAATGCACGCAGTTTATTGACTGGTGGAAAGATGACAGAATAATGTAGGTTCGAGAAGCGACTTTCACACAATCGTCGACCATCATTCACTCGGGTAATGGTGAGTATTGGAAAGGATAAACAAACATAATGCACCTTGCCCTAGAGTGCGATTTTGTACGTGCGATATTTTCAGTTACTTTAAAATATCTCTTACACTGCGGCATTTTCCAAATACGTTTGAAAATGTCTTATGAAAAAATTAAAGGAAACAATAATATGCACATAAAAATTGACGACTCATAACTTTTTTTTTATGTCATTGGATGGCAAACAAGCCGATGCGCGACGGCCCACCTGATGTTAAGTGGTCACCGCTACCTATAGACATCTGCAATACCAGAGGCCTGATTGCACTATTTTTAATTCATTATCGAACTTTTCAGTAGTTTGGTGTAGAACATAGATTATTTTGAAATTACTATTTTTTTTTGCTCAAAAACTAACCTCGAAAATCGGTTAAATAAGTGAAATTACAAAATAAGATCAAATTATTTTTAATATAAGATAGAAAATCATACTGATGACCATGAGACGTTAAAAGAACAAATTTTGAATCTTACATTTACTTAAAATATTAAATCCGCCAAGCACTAAGATAGGATCTAGTTCAATGTCAGGCAGTCACCTATCACTTCCTATTATTTCAGAATAATATGCTAAGACGCAATTTAAAATCGTGTCGCATTTGCCCCTGAAAACTGTTCAGTCGCTAACAACAGATTTCACGGTTTATTAAACATCGAAGAGTTTCCTCTCGATTAGCTCAGTAATCGATTGTGAACCTATTCTGAACCCTATTTATATACACATACGAGAGCATTGCATCATATAAAAATCATTAGGTACGGTAACAAAGTCCTGAAAAAAGTTGTATGAAAATAACTCGCAAAAGTTTCAAATAAACATGTGTAATACCTTTTGGGTTTTTCCATTAATTTTCTACCAACATACCACCACCACCACCACCACCACGCCTGTATTCCCCGAAAGGTTAGGCAGAGGTGTACCAGTGTACACCCACAGTTCGCCGGTATGTTTAGGTTCCACGTTGTAGGGGGCGAGCTTATTGTCATTAACCGGGGACAAATCCTAGCTCTGAGCTGCTACTGGGAATTTCATAGGAAAACCCAATAACACTTTTTGCTCGACCTGGGAATCGAACCCAAGACCTCTAGCGTAGCAGTAGCGATTAGGACCACTAGGCTAACGAGGCAGTTTCTACTAACAATAAAAGGTTATTCTCTCAAATATATACAAGTTATATCAAAAAGGCAATTAATTCGTGTAGCAACTGATAAAGACAGTGCAGCAACATAAAACGGGAAATAGGTATATACGGAATTCTCCGGAAAAGTCTTCCAGTATATATCAACATTTACCGGTATACCATACCTACTTGTTGCACTTCTTGTACTCAGGGCAATCAAAAATGTCTGCCAAAAGGCAGATTATCAGGAAAAGGAGAATGAGGTAGGTAATCTGCCCTACATATTTTTTATTATTGCCATTTCGCTTGATTGTTAATCCGTGAGGAATGTCGCTTTAAATGCAAGTCAATGTTTTAGTAAAATACTGGTATTTCGTCAATTAATAATTTAAAACAACATGTATAAAAAGATCACTTAAAACTTCTTTACATTTTAGGTAATACAAGAAAATGAAGTCGGTAGAGTTTTCTTTTATTATTATTATTGTTGTTTTTCTTTTTGTAGGTTTTTTGCTCTGTTTGTTTAAGCTCTTCTAGTCTTTTTACCCGTAAGTTTTAATATAACAGCCCTAAACAACGCTCGTTTAAAAACATATTAATCGAAAATTAATTAGTGAAATCAAAATTACCATTTGGTAAACATCAGTTGCAGGCGTGTACCGCCAACACGAACAGTCAACAAAAGAGGTAGGTAACCATACCGTCACATAGTATAATAAAAGTTTCTTTAGACGCTGAAGGATGGTTTCGAATACAATTTGATTAATGATTAGGAAACAAACAGTTCATTAATAAAAATTTAATTAAATTCGTATCTATCCATTTCTTTGGAAGAATATTTCAACCATAACTGACAACCCTGGTAACTTATTTCTTTTGTTGACCGTACGTACACTAGTTGACAAAGACAGTTTGTACGGTTCAATGGTCACGTGAAGGCCCCACTTCAGATGTTAATTAAGGTCACGTTACCACAAAATTGTTCCCTATAAAACAATCACTACATTCAGTTCTCCGTATTTTGTTCGAAAATACTCTGTGACGTCTACACTGCAGATGTAACTGAAACCTATTTAAAAACCGTTTTTTTTATTTATACATCTTGCTCTACAAAATACTACAATGTACTCAATATTCTGTGCGGAAAATTCCTAGAAACAGCTTAGGTACTGCCTCGTTAGAGGCTTTGGGTACAATTCCCAGGTCGAGCAAAGTGTCATTGGGATTTTCTATGAAATTCTCAGTTGCAGCACGGAGTTAGGATTTGTTCTCGGTTAATGGCAATAAGCTTGCCCCCTATTACATGGGACCTAAACATACCGGCGAACTGTGGGTGTACACTGGTACACCTCTGCGTAACCCTTCGGGGAATATAGGCGTCATGGTATGTATGTAATTCCAGGAAACTCTTCGGAATTTCCCCGTAAACAGTTGTCGTTCGCTTCGAGGTTCATTTAAACTTAATTTTAACGACATTTTACGGCGACGAAGCGATTTGGCGATACTTTGTAATGGTTTATAGTTCAAACAATCGCTATAGGTTGAAGTGCCAAGTCAAACGCACTTAATAGCCATATGAGAGCGGTCATAATCATGAATATGTTGCCAAAATTTCTAATCTCGCACTCACGTTGCCAAAACAACAATGCCATATAACTTATACATTGTGTTTTGAATGAGTAGATATACCTACGTATTGTATTGTACTGTATTGTAAACTACTTTCTAGTATTTAATCTACAGCTTTAATTATGACTAAGTACTAAACATGAATAGAGATGCATACTACTCTATCTTTTGTTTTTTTCCGCCATAGTATAATGAAAACATGTTCTCAGTTCATCTTACGACATGTCCTAAGACGTTTGGGCGCAAGCCAAGTAATAATAACTAACGATAATATGTTATGTCTGTGAAGCTATGCTCCTACCTTATAGCTTTATTTAGTAACTTCTATGAATGCTATAATTAGAACAAGATGCACCAACAGCGAAGTTACTTCGACATAGTCTTATTTTGGACTCCCTGCGTCTTCACTCCGCCCTAAGAAAATTCTGAAAGTGTTTTGGCAAACTAGCGTGTAATAGGTATTTATAATAATGAGAGTCTTAAAAAGAAGTAAGAGTCGATTCCATTTTGACCTAGAATTATTTCTTATCACAAGAATAATAAATTCATTACAATATTTTGATTAAATATGAAAAGATTAGATATATAAACAATAATACTTTCATGCATTTTTCGTATAAGTACATCCTACTAATATTATAAATACGAAAGTTTGTGAGGATAGATAGATGGATGGATGTTAGTTACTCTTTCACGCTTAAACGGCTGAACAGATCTGGATGAAATTTGCCACATAGGCAGATTAAAGTCTGGAGTAACATATAGGCTACTTTTTATCCCGATAAAGTGTGTTCTCGTGGGATAATATATAAAATTTGACGCAATTTGTACATATTCTCGAGAACTCACTAGCAAGACTAGATGACCTAAGTCTTTAAATGAATTACACGCGAAAACAAATTCAATCAATCTCAATCAACTCTACGAAAGTAAATAAAAATAGAAGCAAAAATAAAATAAATAAATCAGCGGAACATCGATGATTTTATTGGTTCACTTTCACACACACCTCTAATGGTGGCATGAAAACCGTAAGTCCTTTCACTACATTTGCATAACGAAACTAATGTGGAATTGCATGTAGCACTCGTACTCGTACTTTACTAACTTGAGCGATTTTTTTGTAACGTAATGTGTGGCCATCAATGTATGGTGATAATTAACGATATTGAAACATACGCAACTTGTTATTGAATGATTGTTGTTGAATCTAGGTAATTTGCAATCTTTTTTGCAGTGTTTTGTTTATTAAATTGATCAAAATTCTCATGCGACATGCGGCGTCCACATCATCATCATACCATCACGCCTGTATTCCCCCAAGGGTTAGGCAGAGGTGTACCAATGAACACGCACAGTTCGCCGGTATGTTTAGGTCCCATGTAATAAGGTGCGAGCCTATTGCCATCAACCGGGCACAAATCCAAACTCCGAGCTGCTACTGAGAATCTCATAAAAAAACCCAATAACACTTTTTGCTCGACCTGGGAATCGAACCCAAGACCTCTAGCGTAGCAGTCGTACTTGGGACCACTAGGCTAACGAGGCAGTCCGCATGCATTATTTATCGAATTATGATAATTTAAAGCTCTCGAAATTATATTTGCATGACGTCATTATATTTTCGACATATTATTTATATTTCAAATGAATTTGGAACTTAATAACAAATTAAATAACCTTTAAGCCATCTAAGTTCCTGTAAAAAATTTTGCAAATTAAAACAAATCTATACCAATATTATATAGCTGAAGAGTTTGTTTGTTTGGTTGAACGCGATAATCTCAAGAACTGCTGGTTCGAATTGGCAAAATTCTGTGAAGATTTTGTGTTGGATAGTCTATTTATTCAGGAAGGCTATAGGCTATCACATCATGCTTCAACACACGGGAGAGGAGCAGTAACTAAAGGCGTAACTTAAAGCGGGTGAAAAAAACGCGCGAACGAAGTCGCTGGCAGAAGCTAGTCAGTCTTAAAGCTAAAAGCAATGGAGCGGAAATATTCTAGCACAGGTTTTAATTTATTTTTAGAATTACTTAATTCATTCCGTAATTAATGTCAAGAAAGTTTTGGATTGGCTAAACATTGAATTGGATACTAGCTCTGTAGTTTCTTAGATTTTGGAGAAATCTGTGAGCAAAGCAACAATTATTGATTTTCTTAATTTCGATATACTCGCTCGCTATACTAATGGCTAATGTATACATTATGTATAAGAATCTTGCTATATATCCCGAAGTGTCATTCGCTTTTAGTTACGTTTTTGGTTACTGCTTAACTCCCGTTGGTCATAGCGTGACGTTCTATACGTATAAACCTTCCTCTTTAACCATTCTATATATGTATTAATGAGAACATTGCATATCGCATTAAAATCCGTTGCGTAATTTAAGAGTACTTTGCTTTATGCTATGTAGAGATTGAAACAAGTATAAGTCTGACAATGCATTATTAGCGTCCAGAAAAGATTACCTACAAAAGATACCTTCGAAGATCTCACTGATCGATGTGCGCAAACCACGTACTGTATAGAGTGCGCATGTCCAGTTGGCATTCGTAGGCCTTCAGACCGGTTCCAACGGCTACTTTAGATACAAAAAGTGATAGTCATCGTAGGTCCGAGACCTTAACTCGATCGGTACTTACAGCTTTCTTCAATAATGTTTACTTCTCTTCACTGGAGCAACGTTTTATTGGGACTAGTTGTAATTCCGTCATTTAGAAAAATTTTAAAGCATTCGAAAATCTAAGTCTCTTTTTAATAATTTTTCTAAAGGTTACGGCTTCTGTAATTTGTTTTGAAATTCATGAATGCACGTTATTCAAAATGCAGCATTTTATTAAAAAAGATAAAGTTTCATTTATTACATAATATCGGAAGTTATATGATTTGAAAGGATTTTGTAATCGAATTTAAATAACAAATATTGATATTTCTTATAAATATTGAATGCTTCTTATAGGATTGTTTAGAACTTAACTGTCTATATTCATACGTAACTTGCTTTATGGCTGTATTATTCTCTGCAAAATTAAAATATCTATACAAATAAAAATTAATGGCTAAATATGTTGCTAAGCGCAAAACTCGAGAACGGCTGGACCGATTTGGCTTAATATTTTTTTGTTGTATTCATAATTTTCTGGATTTTATGAAAGATTTTTTTTGGAAAATCCTTGTACTAGTTGGAAATTTGCACCCGTGCAAAGCCGGGGCGATACGCTAGTATTAGTATAGACACGAATATATTTACTCAAGTCTCAAACAAATTGACAGATTTGGTAGAAAATTTCTAACGTGCGCAAGTTTCATTACTCTTACCGACGATACAACTTCAATCAACATCACCTTATAGTAACTGGCTTACGACAAATTTCATCCTTTTACGGAAATAGGAACATTACCGTTGCAATGGCTGTTACGTTACAAAACAACTCAGTCCTCCTATAATTGATTGCCGACTAGCTTCTGCCCGCTACTCCGTCTACATGGAAGTCAAACTGTAAAATATATCCTGTGATATTTGGCAATAGTGTAGCTTTTCTTCAGTGAAAGATATTTTGGAATCGGAATAGAAATTCCAGAGATTGCCTCTTACAAACAAAAAGGCAACTAATATATTTTTTAATATTTTATAGAAGTAGATGTCGTAATGACCCAATGGTTAAGGCGTCCGCTTCTCACACAATATGAAGCAGCGTGTTCAATACCGGGCAAGTACCAATGTCACCTTTTCAATTCTTTCATAAGTTTGAAATCGCTAATCTGGCTTAAGCAAGCGTGCTGATAAATGCTCGTGCCTTCTCTGTATGAGAAGAGGCCTTTGCCTTACAGTGGGACAATAATAGGCTGGCATTATTACTATATTAGATAGGCTACTAGAAACACTTGAGTAAACAATTCATCATTTTCAACATCATCTAGTGTGTTCCACTACCACTCATTTGTTATCTAACGCTCTTTGTAGTTGTTATAAACATTATTCGAATACAATGATGCAGTCTATTTCACAATACATCAATGAACTGGCTCCTGCCCAAGTCCCTAGTACCTACATTAATTTACAAACATTGAAATATTGTATCAAAATAGGCGCAAACGCATCTCGGTATTGCTGTACAAAAGAAAAGAAGCGAGACGTCTGGTTGTAATAGATAAGGAAAATTCAGTCTTCACTACATACTACACAAACGTTAATCTTAAAGCAAACTTAATAAATCAAAAATTTAATTGTTTTTAATTAACACACTATTAAGAAATGTAGGTACTCACCGCAAATACGTAGTAATAGTAATTATTCTTTGCCGTGAGTTTGCAAACATTTTCCGCGAACATTAGTTACCGTACCAACACGCAATTCTTAACAAGTAATTTTTATGAATTTCCAGATGATTATCACATTATAACACATGCCATAAACATGAGTGATGATGTTAACACACTTACGGACAGTCAAGTACGAAACAGACAGACTTCAGACAGAGAACTCCACAATTTTGGCACACGCTTCTGAGATTAAGAAAAAGAAATCGGAGCAATGTCAAAACATGAATCTCTATTAAATAACTGTTTTAAAATATAGTTTGAAAGTGGTTTACATGTTCCAAAGCGTGATTCGAATTTAATAGCCTATATAAATCTTGCCCTCTTTATTGCTATTAATGTTTTTTTTTGTGGGGAAATCCTCATGGATCTGGTCAATCCGGTATATGGTAATTGTAAGCACATGAGACATTTCAACCTTGTCACTGGGATGGCAATGCATTTGCAAGGCCTCAAGTATTGCAGATATTTATAGGTAGCGGTGACCAGTTACTGACATCAGGTGGGCGCCGTGGGTTTATTTGCCATCCAATGGCATAAAACAATAAAACGATAAACCTTTGGCCGGAGCACGGTTGCTCAGATTCTTGCTCACCCCGTCTGCAATTGAGCCACTACTACCACAAGACTAGTCTCATCACCCGGTGCGGCCACACTGATTCCAGAAAAGCGCGCAGGTAATACATCACAGACTCCCCCGTGGCCTGTCCATGTCCGCCGCCCGATCGCTATTAGAAACCTAAGACCACTCAATTTGTCTTCATAATCATGCTTGTCGGGTGTCAATCCATATTTGCTTCGCAATGTCACATGCATCATATCAGTCATTGATTGTTTTGTGCCAAATCGTTTGTTACAAGTGTTTGTTACCCAACCGTCACTGATGATATGGATGCACGTTATTTCACGTATCACGTCACGAATGTGAGTCCAATTATATGGAGTACCGCAAGATACCCGCATGAAACGCTACTTAATAGTCCACCTACTAACGCATATCGTTGCGACATCACTTTCTCTTGCAATTTGTCATTCTATCTATCATGAGCGTTAGTAGCTGATGTTTTTTTATGGTTCCGTAGGTAAGTAAGTCTTATAATTCACCTGTTTGTCACTAACGACGTAAAAGTAGTAGTGTACGGGTACAGATTAACTTTCTGATGTAGTTATTTTAATTAGAAGTTATTCGAAGCCGGCAAGGTGATTTATCTGTTTAACGTGCTTGGAAATGAATTTGAAGATAGTGTAGTGAGCGATAGTGCCGACAAAAATGGTACTGCAACGTCCAGTAAAACATTGGTTAAATTTTAAATCAATAAAGTCTTGACTAGTAGGACAGCATTCTGGCAAATTAAAAATTTTAAGTAACCCCCGACAGAATAAAAAAATCACTACCGTAGCTAACAAAAGAGCTGATAACTTTGACACCGCTAAACTGTTTTCATTCATACAAAGCTATGAACACTCCCGACGTACCTTTTTACCTTTTTTAACCTTTTAAACATAAAAAACAAAATCGAAATCAGTTCATGCGTTCGGGAGCTACGATGCCACAGACAGACACACACAGACACGTCAAACTTATAACACCCCGTCATTTTTGCGACGGGGGTTAAAAATCAAGTGTATCACTCCAAGTAAGAGAATGTCGAAAAAAATACTGGTTGCCAACATGTTTGGAATGAAATGCTCATTGCAGCTTCGTAGAACATAAACAAGAGAGCATATACTTTTTACTAACAAACGCAACACTGTTCTCAATAGAAATGAATGATGCTGAATACAAGACTGAGATACGTAAAGTGCAAAAAGAAACTCCTAATGAATTGAGACCATCCTCATACATTAACCGTCTGATTCTCATTTCCGTTACTTGCATTAGTGCCGGTGCACTCCGTGGGCGTTCATCCTCATTGCGGCTAAATATTGTCAGACAGACAATCATTAGCGTATTAGAGGAACGAATGAATGTTAACTCATTCTGTGTCAACTTATTAACGACAACTGCATTCCCATACACGTTTAGTAAGAAAATTATAAAATGATAACATCAAGGACATATTGATGATATCGGTTCTGGAGACTTACTGCAATCTCGTAAAACCGTATTATTTTAATATTATTTTATAAATGTTGTTGGATTTTTAACTTTAGGCGGTAAGCCGATAGTTGAAAATCCAACAGTGCGGGAGGCAAAGTAATGTTATAATAATACTGTTATAAGAGATGGTGGAGCCCCTGATATGGGATAATTTACATCTTTACCCTCTTAGAGGTTTCAGGACTACTTCCTGTAGTTAGCACTTGAAGTGTAAGAGAGATCGGAGGGGCAGTTCCCGTAGTACCTAATCTTTAGAACATTCACATCCTAATCTTAGTCTCGATCTATCAAAAACACCTCTAATCTTCCTACTTTTTGACAAGTTTTTGACATTGATTGTTGCTGTGATGAGATTGCAACTAGTTAAATTTTAAAACACCTTGAGTAAGCCTTCTGTTTCCAACATGAAAAGACTATTAGTAGGTCATATTGTGACTCATAGTCACAATATCCTAGTAATATTATATTTGCGACAGTTTGTGATGATGAATTAAAGGGTTGTATGTTACTTTTTCACGCCTAACGGTATAACGGATCTGGATGAAATTTGGCACTGCGGTAAATTGTAGTTAGAGTTTTGAAATTTGACGTTTGATAAAACATCAAATTTGACGCGGACGGCGTCGCTGGCAGAATCTAGTTATACCTACATGATACGGTCTAGACATGACTACATTAAAATTCTAAAAAGAAATTACAGTTAGACACATTACATAAATCCTTGTTGAATTGTTTACTATTATTACTACAAAGATATGTCAATGTTCATCTATACTAATAATGAAGTCATAGACCATTACGACGTCTTAAAAATCTAGAAGAGATCATTCACGATTCGGTGACTCGTCGATGTGTACAATTTACCTACTACAATTTACAATCACCTTTCGAAGTCCAGTTTTACAAAGACCAGTCAGGTACTGTTCGCGATAAAAGTAGAATAACACGGTTACTTTTACAGTCATTTCTTCTAAATAGACAAGAAATAAAACCATAATCTGGTTTTTAGTATTTCAGGCTATGACTTTTTTTTTATCTAGAATTTTAAAATATGAAGTGTGAAATGACTTTTGTCGCCGAATGTAGTATAATCATTATTAATACAATTATATTAAATAATGCTGATCACAGTTTTAATGAGGCCTTTTTCTTTATTCGTTCCTAACAAGTAGACCAGTTATTGGCCGAACTCAAAGTCAAATTAGTTATTTTAATAAGACCATTAAAAGGCACTTTTGTACGTCATTATCAAGAAAAAAATAGTTTGAATCTAGTTGCCATAGTCAGAGTAGCCTCTAGTAGTAGTTGGTATTATAATGTCAGGAGCATATATTATGTAGATAGAACTGTTTATTCAACTACTGTCCTCCTGCAATGTCGGGTGACAAATCCGTTACACCGCATTGTTCTTATAAAGATTTGGAGAATGACAAGTAGAAACAAAGAGCTGTGTGTCCTTTAACACTTGATACTGAACAGTAATTCACTACACCCACTCAGCACTTTGATAAACAAACACAATTCAAGCAAGTTTTGTTAAGGAGTTAAGGAGCCATAATGTGATAAGGCAGTTAGGTTAAGATTTAGAGATGATCCTTAGTGTTAACCTTTTTACGAGAATTCTAAACCAAACCGAACACTTTTTATTATCCAGGATAGTTCCCTTAGGCCCTAAGCATATCGTAGTCAGATAGATGAGGTAATGATGTATATCTAAATGCAGACATGAAGATTGTTTTGTGTTACTAACATTCGTCTCAGATTTATCTACATAAATGAAAATAAGTTTCGCAACAATTTATTACGTCAATATTTTCACCATGCCAAAATAGGTCTATATACAAACAATAATACTTAAATAAGCAACCGCCACGCTCTGTAACGAAATGGCAAAAACATGAGAACGACTTTGAAATACCTTTGTGTGAACTAAGTATTTAGATAATTATGAATTCGCAATAAAACACGTAGTATGAAAATGACGAACGATAGTGTTCGAATGTTAGCGGTAATTAGCTGTCGAATTAATTAGGGAACCCACTACCGGAACCAATTCTATCCTTCACAGTGTAGGAAGTTCAGAGTAACTCGGTAACGCGGTAACTAAAAAAAGTATAATTACCCAGCCATGATCTTTAACCGCAAGAGCTCAGACCACAAACCACGGCAATTCTCAGTTACTGAAATAAGCTGTTACACCACTTGCCTCTACTTACAATCAGGTCAAATCGTAGCAACTGACGGTATACCATAACCTAGCAATATAAATGATTACTTGATCATTATCTCTTGTCCCTGGGAGCGCCAAATAGTTTTTCTTCTTCCTTATTTTGTTACCGTCAAGCTATCACTGACTCCCTTCCCCTTTTCTTTCACAATTACTTGATTATACAGAACAAATATCGTGCGTCATAGATATAGAAAATCTGTAAACATCAACGGAAAGTCGTCGCTCTGAAAAAAACAGAGGAACCTCATCCGGTAGCTTAACAAGCATTCTCGGGCTCAATGACAAAAGCAAACAATGCCTACTGATTTTGAACGCGAAGGCAATTGCACCTCATTATTATATCAATGGAGAAATCAGCGTTGTGGGCGACACGAGGCAGTGGCGAAACACCAGCGCCGGCAGAACTGCAGTGACTCAGTAAACAGCACATTCAAATGCGTAGCGTTAAACGTGTTCCTTCCAAACACGGGGCCTTAATCGTAAATCTATACAGTCAAGCTATTTTAAAAATATGACCGTAAAATTCAAGGGAGCAATCAGTAAACATTAAAACTCAAACAGTCTTTGACGCGACCACTTGAGAACCCGTTCTGTTTATAATATCAATATTTGCACATTCTGGAATCTACGGAACTATTTCTTGTCTCTCTGAACCTGGTTCGTTGTGCCAATAGTAACTTATTGACTAATGCTATCATCGAATGCTTCAGTGTTATCTAAAACTATTGAATTTTATCAATTCTGTCTTAATTAATATTCAAAAGTAATAATATTCATACAATCTTCTCAGTAATGACAAAGATTCAGTAAGCAATTATACATGTTCCCGGTACACATTCCTACAATATTGTTAAATGCTTTATCTGATCGTTGGTTTTATAAATATCTATCAATACTTAATACCTTTGTCGTTATCAAATAATTATCGCCTTCTACGAACGTTTGAGTTTGAGTTGAAACAATACAACAGTATTTTACCTGTTTTTGTGTTTTGTCGGGCAATATTATGGAGAGCTCGAATGATCTGTTCTTTTTGTCCCGGTTGCCAGACCTCATGAGCTTCGACGAAGAGCGTGTGATACTCTGCGCCTTCTCCGGCAACTTCAGTGCTACTATGGACATGCTGCGCGAGAGGCGCCGGCCCAGATTGCGCGTGCGCAGCGACATGGACCCGCTCAAACCGCGCTTGGTGCGCCCCTCGACCACGGAGCCTGGCGTGGTCTCCTCCACACCACCACCCTCCTCACTAGCACCAGCCATTGCACTTATTCAAAAACAACACTACTCAATACATTAAAATCAACGTCAACATTCACATCTCCAACACTAGCGTGTCACTAAACAATCACAGACACTTGTTGTCAAGTCTTCTGTCACTTAAATTTCCATCTGCGTCCACTATCACAAAAATCCAGAGTGCTGTTCAGCTAAAGATCCACATCGTGACTGCTCACCGATATCGGAAATCAGGCAACAGTTCCAGTGTAATGCGGATCATATGGTTACGGAGCCGGTTTGGGTACAACCGCTCCAACGAATTTTTCAATTTGGGACGACGTAAAACGTAATTCGATAATGGTCCGTAGTAAGTGTGAATGGGTTCAATAGTGCAGTTAGAGTGATTGTTACGTTCAAATAGAGCGCGTTATCGGCGAGCGTGTTGCATTGAGTGGAAGTGCGCGGAGACGCGACGTGTGCGCGGGTGTTCGCGGTCGGAGCGACTAAACTAAAGGCGAGACGAGCGCAGCAGTGCGACTCCGGCCAGGAGACAGGCGCCCCGCCGCCGCCTGACAGCGACACAACAGCTTCAATCAAATTTGTTTTTAAATTAAGTATTGCATTGTAGTATTAAACGTTGACACAAAACAAATGTTCGGCATGGTTCGCATTCATCTCTAGGGAGCGCTCCCACGACTTGCAACCATTAATCGGGACATTCACCGCAGATTCAGCTTGCAGGCTCGGGGCTCGTATTTGTTTAACGGGACTTGCTCTCGTTGTTCTTGAACTCTTTCAAAAACTTCTCTGTTATCCGACGCCACGCTTTATTTATATGTAAGATAAATATCTAAACTAATGAGTGGTACCTCATGACTAGCTCGCTCGTTACAGGTCAATAGATCTCAAGGTAATCGTGTTTCTGAATAAGACCCATTGTGGATGCCTGGTATAGACGTAGAGACGTTTGAAGTTATAAGTTGGAGAGTGAAAATGTTTTTAGTGTTTTAATGTGTTTTTCACAACAACTCTCGAGGGTTTTACTAGGTCACCAAAACATCACAGCGTGGGTTATAGAAAATCGAAATATCAACGAGTTTAAAATATCTCGGTTTGCATAGAATTTACATAAATATTCTACTTATGGTGGTCTTAGTGACTTTCGTAGGTCAATGTAAACGATGAAAGTGAAAATGCCTACTTACTCCACCTTCCCAATCCACTAGAAGAAAAAATTATTAGAAAAGAGTATACAGGGTTATTTGTAAAACATAGACAACCTTGCAGGACTGTATTACTATCATCATAAACAACAACTTTTGTTCTATATTTTTTTACAGAATCAAGCTTGCAACGCAAGCGCTTTGAAGTGAATGACGGACTAAAGGATTTCCATAAAATTTTAAATAGGTCAAGTACAAACACCCCCGCCGCCCTAACCTTGCTCCCCTCGCTATTTTACTATCGCTTTCGTTTGCTTCGCATAGACTTCGTAACATTTAGAGCGTTAAATTTAAATGTTTTTATTTTTGTATGAAAATCTGATGAAAAAAAATATGATAAATTTTTAAATATCATAGAGCAAAAGTTGTTGATTATGATGTTAGTAACATAGTCCTGAGAGGTTGTCATTGTTTTACAAATAACCCTGTATAATAGTCCTAACTAATGTTAGTTACGACTATTTCTTTTCCAATATTTTTTTCTTCTAGTGGATTGGACTAGACTATATAGTCTAGATATGACTTTATTATTATGAAGTCACATCTAGACGTAAAATAGTAAACAAGACCCTTAAAAAAAATTACAAACGTCAAATTCAACCACAGCCAATCTAGTCGGAGTCAATGTCAAAATTCATGGAAATTAATTAACAATCATTCAAATATTATGTAAATCGATCTTTATTATATTTAAATCTTACTAGAACTATACATATAGAATGCAGTAAGTACTTTTGTAAACTATGTTAGCTTAATCAATAAGGGATTACTAAAATATAACGAAATCATCGTAATTAATGATAACAATGAAGACTAATGAGATAATATTAAATGAATAATAATGAAGCATATTAGTGTAATGGGTCTGTCGGCTAAGCGATGGGCCCGTATATCTCAAGAATAGAGTCCTGACACAGGTTAGTTAGGCGCAGGGTCTCAAGGCAGACCGAATAGTTGGCGGGACGCCTTCGGTGGCTCCCTCAGGAACTGGAGATAGAAAGCACAACACAGAGAAAGTGGAAGGCATAGGCGGAGGCCTTTGCCCAGTAGTGGGACAGTAATGTCTAGAAAAAAAATAGCTACTTTAAAAAGAGATAATTATAAATGACTTTGCTCATTTACTACCTACTGGTAGTAAATGAGCAAAGTCAAAGGTAAAGAAATCCCTTTAGTTCATAACGACAAGCCTAATACTATAATAAATAACAAGAAAAAGGGCAGATAAGTATTACAAAATTATGTTATGATTCATCACATGGGTTTGTTTTTGAGGTGACCACTTGGCATCACAACAGAGACACGGCCTTCGACTCATTAGGTACTCGTTTATTGGCATTGTATCGATTGGCTTTACATTGTCACAAAAAGAGCAACAATGACTTTTGAAAAGGATTAACTAACCATACAGAATATAAAGCTGTTAAAGCCCATTCTCTTGATTTTATGTTTACTGGAAAACTTTCCTTAACAATGTGTTTAAGGACTCTAAAATCATATACTACTAGCGAACTGCCTGTGACTTCGTCCACGTGGCTTATTTCACCCGCGTTAAGTTACGTCTTTCGTTACTGCTCCGCTCCAGTGTGTCGTACCGTGGTGTTATATAGCCTATGTTACTCAGAAATAATGTAGCTCTCTATTGGTGAATGAATGATTTAAATTGGTCCAGTAGTTTCGGAGCCTATTCGTTACAAACAAACTAAAAAAATATTTCCTCTTTATAATTATGATATTATTATAGATACACATCTCTACATACTCTTATACAAAGTCGCCTGTACGGTTAGATCTTTTTAACTACGGTAAAAAAATTAATGCTGTTTTCATCAATGGATATAGTAATTCTGGAGGAAGGATTTTACTTACAGAACATCACGCTACGAGCAACGGAAGCGGAGCTCTAACCAAAGACGCAGCGCGGGTGACACCACGGGGTATGTAGCTATAGTATACACGATAACCTCCAGAACTACTAGTCCGAAACCGAAATGTATTACACTGAAAGGGAGCTACATTATCCTTTAATGCTATGGGCCAAATAAATGTTTTATGGCATACTTACCTTCCATGGTGACGAAGCCGCGGGCAGAAACTACTAACCTGACCAGAAGTAGACCGATAATAAATTATTATATACTATGATTTAATTTATTATCATCATATCAGCCACAGGACGTCCACTGCTGGACATAGCCCCCCTCCCCCCCGATAGAATTCCAAAAAGACCGGTTGGAAGCGGCCAGCGTCCAGCGTCTTCCTGCGGTCTTAAACAGGTGGTAGTCCACCTAGCGGGAGGACAGATGATTAAATAAAATAATGAATTATATTTTCAGGAAAACTGAAACAGTTTTGAACAAAAATGGTGATTGGAAAGCTCGTTATTCGGAATTATACTCTTCGCATCGCGTGTTCCGGTTAGTACCGCGACAGTTACTCTTTTGAATACACTTTAGTAATCCTTTTTTTTTTTTTTTTTTTGTGCCCGGGGTGGAAAATCCTCATGGATGTCCACCGCCCTGGGGAGGGCGGAGGGGTCTGTCAGACTCTTACTGACTAAAAACCACCCCAGTGTTCCCTTCCCACACTTACGCCGGGGATCCCGGGAACTGATGCGCCTTCCGCGATCCCCGACTGGTAGTAATCCTGCAGTAACCATTTTAAACTGTCATTTAAACACTTTCTAGTTTATTGCAAATATGTACAGTTAGCGACAAAAGACGACTAACATTGTTACTTTTATATATCATGTTGCTTTTCAACATTTTAGGTAATCGCTAAGAGCATATTTCATCTTGACATCCATAACGTATTTTCTTTATTAGTGTGATCAATAATTTGTATTATAAAATCTGAAGTTCCTGTCAAAATCGATCTTCCAGCCGTTTCGGTGATTAGCCGGAACAAACAGACAACAAACTTTTTAAAATTTGTTTTTTGTTGTAAGTACTGTGTAAACATTTATAATCATTTAGTAATGAGCTGTTATTTTTACATTTCAAAATTTACAAAGAAGCATTTCAATTTTATTTATTTTATATAGATTCATTAATTCACATTAAAATAGAGTAAATACCCTCGGTGGTTTCACATGTTATATTATTTGGTCTTACATATTATATTTTGTAAACATAAATAGTGCACAGACTTCAGATTTAAAATATTATTATGTAGCTACTTAGGAGCTCGGTACATCAACATACCTAAGTCTCAAGGCCTGCTAGGAGTCAAGTTGCATTTATCCAACCGCTACCGGCAAGTCCTGGCTTTCAAACATAACCTTCTTTATACTTATAGCTAGACTGAGTCACTACCATGACTCACGCGGCCGGTGAAAAAGTCAGGCCAGCCTCCCTATACGTTCATCTCGACTCCCTCTGTTGTGTTTTGCCGTAAACCGTTAGCGAACAATAATAAAAATGTTTTTGTGCTTACTTATTTTCCAATATTGTTTAAATCTTTGTGTTATTTTTAAATGGCACATCTACTTGCCTTGCGATAGCAATCTAACATTATAATACAACTCAAAATAGCTTGAAATAGGTTTTTTCTTTAAAATACTTAAGTAGGTACGGATAATAAAGTACATAGAGATACAGAGATGAATTAGGTCGGAATTTTAAAAGAGTTTTTTTAACGTGGAAGTAATATCATTTGTTGCCAACAAAGATACTAAATCATAATTCAGTAAAGAAATTAGAGCCATTTTTGGCAGGAAACTATTATAATATTTCAATGTTGAAATACCTTTTTAAGTGTCGTCCCCATCCACCCCTGTATTACCCATTATTTCGTTCCGTTGTAAATTAAAGAGGTATCGAGCGAGACATGTTGCTTACCTAGATTTCAAACACCTGCAACTCTTACTTTAGGTACTTACGTATGGTGTGGTTGGCACGGTTGACGCAGTGGCTGAGCGATTGGCTGCTGCACTGCGTGGATCGGGTTCGATTCCCGCACCGAACCGCATATTTGTATGGCCTACAGATAGTTGTTCCGAATCTGGCTGTACGTGAGTTTATAATCGCTCCCACGATACATGACAAATTCCTAGTGTGGGGCAAAGTTTAAAAAAAAACTTAATATCAAAATTTAGACAGACGATAAAATATATCTGATATCTTCATTAAAGAACGCAAAAAGAGGAGTCTCGTCGCATTTCGTTCATGAGCAACGGGTCGACGCCACGCCACACGTCGCTGTTAAGTAGGATGCGTGCATTGAACCGGGACTCCCTGACATCTGGCTATGACATGGATGCTGGAATATCCACCCCTACCGATATGCACACCGTGTTGTCGCAACGGAGCGACATCTACGACAGCTACGCGAATTCCCAGGGGTTAGTACACCATGGACTGTAACTCTTCGTCACCACCACGGGAATGTTCTCGTGAGCAAAGCTGCGTAGCGTTGCTTCATTTAGGAACAGAAGAAGATTCACGACAACCAATAAGGTAATAAAGCTGACAATGTGCCTGATCGCTACTAAGTACGGTATGCTTAACTTCGTAGCACGTTGTTAGATTATTATAGAGTTAATGTGTTTAAGCATAGGATTTTCTTAATTATATTATTAGGTATTATTTTTTTTCTTTTTCTTGGGGTGGGTGGGAAATCATCAAATAACTTCTCCCGCCCTGGGCGGGGCGGGAGGGAGTGTCAGACTTTTACTGACTAAAACCTTCTTGTGCCCTTTGCATTCCGGGGGCGCGGTATCTCTTACGAACAACCCGCAGCCCTGGCAGATATTATTAGGTATAGAACACTGTTTTTATATTTTTGCTAAAGGTAAACTCTTTCACAAGTTTATTTAATTTTTCTTCTAGGTACAAAAATAAGATTAATTGACAACGAAAAGGCCAATTTATAGTTTTCACAACTAAAAAATATGTTTTCATAGGTACAAGAAGATAGAAGAGAGCTACTTTATTTAAAAACACAAAATTAAAAATTTTAAGTAACCCACGACAGAAAAAAAAATCACTACCGTAGCCAACAAACGAGCTGATAACTTTGAAACCGCTAAACCGATTTCCATCAAACAAAGCTAAGAACACTCCCGACTAATTAGCCTTTCAAACACAACAAACAAAATCAAAATCGGTGCATGCGTTCGGGAGCTATGATGCCACAGAGAGACACACACACACACAGACACGTCAAACTAATAACACCCCTATCTATCTTTTCGAAAAAGGAGCTCCACAAAGATTTCTTTAATCTTATGCTGGTTATGGATCTACTTACTTTCTTGTTTATGGTGCTCTATTTTTTTTACCAGATATGAGGATTTCAGTCGCAACGATACATTACTTCTCGACATGGTTCGAGCTCGAAGCCGGGAAATTGAAGAGGAAGCCCAAGACAAAACGCTCGATCTGCCGATGCCACGAGATGATATTTCTGATGAGTTGGTTTACAAACTATACCTTAACATACAGGCAATAGAGATTAAGATTTGCAAGAAAGAGAAGACCATGCTGCGCTAACCCCATAACGCAGACCCACGGGAGTGGAGTAGTATCCGCTCCCGTAGGTCATAGTGTGATATTATACAGTCATATAACCTATTCCATTTCTCATGAATCTGGCTATAAAAGAATTCCGATACTGGTAGATCTAGTCAGTGCGTTTAAACAAACAAACTAAAATCCTCGTCAGCTTTATTATATGTATACATAGAAGTATAAAAATAAATGCAAAAAATATTATATCACTAGGTTCTGCCCGCGACTTCGACCGCGTCAAATTGGATGTACATTTTTCCGGGATAAAAAGTTATTTCACACTACAATCTATCTCAGTGCCAAATCCGCTTTCATCCAGATCCGCTCAGCCGTTTAAGCGTGACAGAGTAACAAACATCTATACATCCTCACAAACTTTCGCATTTATAATATTAATAGGATAGGATATGGTGGCGACTTTTAAATAATAATTATACAATCAAGCGGAGGTATACTAATATATCTAGCTACCGACAAATGGTATAGTAGTTATCCGCCACGAGTCGTAAGCACAAACGCTAAGTTTTAGTCAGTAAAAGTCTGACATTCCCTCCCGCCCCAGCCAGGGCGGGGGAGTCATTTGATAATTTCCCATCCCTAAAAAAAAAGTCAAGTTTATCTTTGGGTTTTTGGTTTCCTTTCTGGATTTTAAGGGTCCCCAACGCTGCACTCAGTTGTTCTGTCTGTTGAACCGATCATGTGCAGTGTCGTCGCCCCAAAAATAAACTTGACGCTTGTACTCACGACTGGTGGCGGCTATTGTAACAATTAAGTCATCTACATACTGTGCTATCAATACACCTGACGTTGTACAATAGCGTAACAAAACCAAAGATGACAATGAAACATTTGTAAGAAATTCTTAGGTTTCCCAGTGCTAAACTTTCACTCTCGATTCATTTGTGTTTGTTAACAACAACTTTCTCACAGTCTTCTTTAGCGAATGAGTTCACTGTTATAAATATTTTGTCAATGCGATTAATATTTGCCTCCAGATTAATTTGAATGGACACTAACTTATTGTTTGACACATATATATGTAAATAAGGAGACTAGCTTCTGCCAGTGACTTCGTTCGCGTGGTTTTTTTCATCCACGTTACGTGTTTGATTACTGCTCCACCCTCGTGTGTAGTTGCGTATTAAGAATTTTTCGATCCAAATCAGTACCTAGTTCCTGAGGTAAGCGCGTTCAACCAAACAAACAAACTTTTCAGCTTCATATTATTACTATAGATGTATATGGAGAACCTGACTGACTGACGTATCAGCGCACGGCAGACACTACTGCAACAAGGATCGTGAAATTTTGCACACCGGTTCTTTATACGTCGTTGGCCAATATTCGACCTCTAAAGGGATGTAAATTGTCAATTGATGGAAAAATCTTATTTGTTGGGTGTAACCTAAGTAAATAACGTAGTTTGACGTTGTTAATTTTTTTTTAATCCACCCCCCCCCTAAAGGGATCTATGGGTTGATAGGGAAGTGAAGTACGACATCTATGTGGTCGAAGTTGTGGGCAATGTGCTAGTAATTCTATAAACCTGACTCGTGTTCCTATTACAAACGCTCTTTCAACCAATCATTCTATCAATCTTCCAGTAAATGAGGATAAGAGAGTTTCAACCAGTAAGTACCTAAAGGTTTCAATTGCTTTTCTGATCAGCCAATCGAGCGAGGCTTGCGTGCATGGCCTGAGCTTGCGCATGACGGACCACAGCGTCTCCCGGTCACGAGTCTCCCGAATATCTACTCGCCGTGACATGGACATTCCGTCTATCTTGGCATTCCAGATACCCATTACTCCCCCACCGGTTAGTTTCACTTGATAATGTTTTTATTTTATTTGGACACGATACTGGATCTATTTACATCGTAACTGAAAAGTATTTACAATTACCCACAACTTAGTTTCCACACATATCAACACGCCTGTATTCCCCGAAGAGTTAGGCAGAGGTGTACCAATGCAATTAAAACCTATTGCAATTAACCGGGTACAAATCCTAACTCCGAGCTGCTACTGGGAATTTCATAGAAAAATCCAATAGCACTGCTCGATCTGGGAATCGAACCCAAGATCTCTAGCGTAGCAGTCGCGCTTAACACCACTTGGCTAACGAGGCAGTGACATTTGGATGAATAATTTGAATGTAGATTCTACAAGGGATAAAAATGCTGTGAACGCAATTAATAATACCAGCCTATTATTGTCCTACTGCTGGGTAAAGGCCACTTCTCATACAGAAAAAGCACGAGAATTGATCACCATGCTTGCTTAAGGCGGATTGGCGATTTGAGACCTTATTCGTCATAAGTCTACGATGTTTTCCTTCACCGATGTCAGAGATGTCCAAGATAAATTTTGAAATACATATGAATTGAAAAAGTCACATTGGTACTTGCTGGCCAAGTCCTTTATCGAACCAGCAACCTCGTGCATGAGAGGCGGGCGCCTTAACCACTGGGCCATCACGACACAGACACCTACGATCTAAACGAATAAAGATTATCTATTTTATTCTGTTTTTATAACCCAGTGTAAAATAATATCGTCTTTCTGACAGGCACCGCTATTAATACCCGGACTACGAAAAATCACTCCCAAAAATGAAGATATTCCTCTATGGTCAATACGTCGATCAGTGTGCCCTGTTTGCTCCCAAAAATGGAGAGACAAATCATCTATACAAAATGTGAAATATTCTGGTAAATATTTTTTCTTCAATTTTTAGCATTTTCCCTTGGATGTTACATTAGTATTTAATTTGGATGATAGCTTAGAGATGCGACTAAATATCAACACTCACTTTAGAATCATAATGACGATACTAATGCCCAATTTCACTGACACTAAGCGTCACCTAAATAAAAGCTACAAGCTAAAGCCACTTTTTAATAAGGTCTTCGTCGTGTCGCAAGCATGAAAGTTTTTTAAAATATGTGTGACCCAAATCATTGCCACTTGCACGGCATCATTGATGGCAGCCCGCAGCACATAGGTCACATTGGCTGTATGTTTTGGGCCATTGAGAGCAAGATAGGAGATGGATCATGGTCTGGGACTCGGCTTCACATCCACACCCTGCAGTTGATCCGTCACGACACTCCCATTTTGCGAGGTTGGAATTACAGCTTCCTACTTGCGTACATAACTTATTAAAAGTAAGAATGTATTATAATACGCTTATAATGCATTCAAGCTTTTCTGTTACTGGTATATTAATGAATTGCCATGATCATTATCTTGCTCCCCAGGATTAAAAAGGAATTCTTCTGCAGAATTACCATCAGTGATGGCTCCAGCAAGGTTACGCGCATCTATCACCATGGCTTAGTAAGTGGGCGGTTTTTATTTCTCTACGCTGTTGCACTGGGTTATTATTACTAGGTATCGCTTAATGGAAAGAGTTTCATCAGATGCCTATTAGTTTAAAATCTTTCGGTTTATATAAGAAGATTTTGCTCGAAATAATAGGCAGGTACACCTTATAAATGATCAAGGGTCTAACCAAAAGAATAGAATATTAGACACAATAAATATACCTAACATTTACGTTTTTATTTCAGTACTCCTCGCCCTTTTCTGGCAGCCGTAGATGAAAGTTCAGAGATTGGTAGACCGATGCGAAACTCAAGCGCAGCCTGGCAGCTTACCCGAGCTCGTCGCTTCCGCATACCGAAATTACAAATGCCATCCCCAGAAGCTATCGCTCCCCTCAGTTCCACGGCACCATTGGCTCGGAAAGACTTGGATATTCGCGTAAACAGATTTCTAAACGATGAAAAAAATATGAAAGACCTGATGACGGCGCCGGTATCACTGAAAGACGAAAAAATTACGAAAGATCCAACTCCTTAAATTTGAATATCATCCAAATTGGGATGACTATTGTTAAATAATTATACCGGCATCTCATTCAGAGAAGGCACGCGCATAAATCACTGAGATTGCTCAAAACCGATTGGCGATTTTCATATTTATTTAAGTCCAAGTTTTCCCACAATATTTTCCGTCACCAATGTCAGTTGATGTCCAAGATAAACGTAGAATGTTATGTAATAATTATGAAATAGAATACGTTACAGCGGTCCTTGCCAGTACCCTGTACCTAGTATCCACAACTTCGTGCGTGAGAGGCGGGCGCCTTAACTAGTGGGCATCGCGATATATCGATTGTAAAACTTAAGTAATAACATTATCATTTTAAAAAAATATTTTTATACTATTGATTATTACTTTGAATAAATAATTCTTTATAACATTGTATATATGGGTGTTTGGTTGTACTATTTTCAGTTTGTGTACAAAATCACGTTGAACTACATGATTGAATAAACTGGGGGGATATGACCAAAGGATATGCGTGTATCTACCTATGACCGGAGGTGCGTGATTCTGTTACGTAGTTCGCCCGCAGGCAAAAGGTTCTCCACATTAGAATAGGCACATTTCTTTGGCGTTACCTCAGAACAAGAATAATAACTAAAGAGCCAATACAAATAAAAGCAAAGCAGTGCATCGACACGAATCGGTCGGCGACGCCGGTGGGCGCCGCCCGCCGCTATGCAAAAGTGTACAACGTGCAACGCGCACTGGTTAGGTTTCTCAGGCGTAACGCTGCGATGAAGCACCCGCACCGCTTTTATTTGCGTCGGCTCTTACTATTCTCCAGTAAAGGACCTCTACTTATTATTAAATCAATGTTTAAATATTACAGATACAGACCACAGAGGCCCTCACTAATACGTTTTGGGCACCTGTGAAGGTATAATATGTCTTGTGATCTGTGGTTGGTTGATCTGTGGTTTGCATTTACAGCGTGTATAATCTGTGGGCACGCAAGCATACTAGGGTCTGTCTCCTGTACAAGTCTATTTAATTACTCTGTGGTCTGTCCTCTGACCTGCTTTTCACAAACATGGTACGGGCCCGGGCCCGGATCAAAAAAAAAATTACTGTTTACAAATTTTATAATAAACGAATTTCAAAAAACGCAGTGACATGCAGGCCGCAATATGCTGCGCATTATACAAGCAAACAGCTTTAAGCTTGACAGGGTCGGCGCGACATTTAAAGACAAAAGAACTGGTTTTCAACGAATATGGAGAGCCTTTAAAAGTTGTACAGATGAGGGTGACCGAAGTTCCTCTTCTAGGCGCCCAGGATGTCCTGGTCCGCATGCGAGCTGCGCCGGTGAACCCGTCTGATTTAACCATTATTAGAGGTACGTTACTCACGGAAACTTGAAAGAATAGTAGATTATAAAACTTTGAAATATAAATATTTTTGCGTAAGTAATTCATGATTTTTTAAAACACGCCTAGGTTTTTATAAACTAAGCCGCAAGTGAGGGTTATAATAGTGTGAGATCGGGATGTCAAATAAGGTTTCTCAACTCTATATTTTCATTAAAATATCATGTAAAATACATCGTCCTCTACGTCGTTACAATTCCAATTGTCGAATAGTCAACATTCTACTCTTCCATCTCTTTCAAATTCATTCACCTTTCATTCGCGACTCACTAAATGTTTGTTCCAAAATTTCAACATAGTCGATTCAGTGGTTTAGGTATGAATAGGTAACAAACAAATAAACAAACTCACTTTTACATTTATAATATTAGTTACGATTTAAACTGGTAAATGGAAATTAGTGACCCTATCATGATAATAAACAACTTTTCCAAAGAAACTATTGTTTTTTAATTTACTAAGCCATGACCCCAATCATGGGATGATTGAATATTGAGTAACCAAAATAACACACTATAAGCTGTATTTGAATGTAGAAAGAAAAGGAGACGATAAACTTTTATACATGTATTATTGTTTTATCGTTCAACTATCAACCTTACGGAAAGCGCGCGTGCGCTCGCTTTTGCGATATCAGCTATACGATAAAAAAGGTCGTGTGTTAAAAAAATCGTTTCTTTGTAATTCAAAGTAGTTTGTTATCATGAGTATAATCATCTGTTTATGTTTCGGTCACTAATCAGCAGTGATCCGTTATAGCCTTAAACATAAATTGTTTTTATTTTATATTTGATTTTAGGACAATACCCAGTCCAAATATCACTGCCGTGTGTAGCTGGTAATGAAGGTGTGGGAGTTGTTGAAGAGATTGGTTCCTATGTGAGACGTATTCGTCCAGGGCATAAAGTTGTATTTACGACACTAGCTCCTGGTACTTGGAGGGAAATTGCCGTATTCCAACAAACAATGTTGAAAGCTGTCCCAGGATATATGGGATCAATAGAAGCTGCAACACTCACTGTTAATGCTTGCGCTGCCTATAGAATGCTAAATGATTACCAGCCAGTACGTAAATGCGGCATGGCCGTCATACAGAACGCAGCGAACAGTGCATGTGGACAAAATGTTATACAAATCTGCAAAGCATGGGGCATTCCCACTGTCAACATAGTGCGAGATAGACCAAAAATAAATATATTGAAGTCTCATTTACAATCCTTGGGAGCTACTTTTGTTCTAACAGAAGAGGAATTAAAATCAACTACTATTTTTAGGGATAGCTTAATTGATAAACCTGCACTGGCCTTAAACTGCGTTGGAGGGAAAAGTTCATTCGAAATGTTGAGACACATGGCACCTTCTGGGTGTATGGTCACCTATGGGGAAATGTCGAAACAGCCACTAACTATACCGTCTGCAGCAATTATTTATAACAATATAACCTTTTTCGGATTCTGGATGGATGCATGGAATGAATTAGCTTGCAACTGCAACAAAGAAGAAATGCTGACTGAATTAATTTCATTGATGACAGAGCGGAAACTCTTAGCTCCTGCCCACGAGAAGGTGAAATTTGAAAAATTTAAAGAAGCCATACGTAAAACTCAAAACTCTAAAGGATATCAAGGATGTAAATATATTTTAGAATTTGATTAGTTTCTGTATATTATAATAAATTGTTCTATGTGTTTTGGAAATAACTAACTAATTAAAACTTGCATTTTGTACGTTCCTAGTAGTTAACTAGAAAATAGTCGAAGATTAAAATTCTTTGATAAAAGTGCTGCTGTCAAAAGTCCTAAGCCACTAGCATAGCCTAAGTGTTCTGGTGGCCGGTCCACATAGGTACTATCTACATACATACATTTATCAGATATCCTTTTCCGAACGTCATCCAAAAATACCTAGATGAGTGAGGTATGCTTTTCTAGGGTCCTCAATAATAGTCTTCACGTCGCTGTCGATCTCTTTGACTACCCATCTAATCTGCCTACTAAACTACAAGGTCAAGATTTCCAGTAATTCTAATTTCATTATTATAATTACTTTGACATATAGTTAAATAAACTCGCCGACTGCCATACGCTATGTTTTATGATATGTCGCGTGTGTTACTACCCCGTATCATAAAATACTATATCATAAAATGGACGAAGTTCTGCGGAAGTTAATAATGAATATTATAATAAGTACAGGGAGCATATGCAAACTATGCTTATGAGCGAGGGGGGATGGGAAGCAGTCGCCTCCTTCTACGAAGTAGTTATGCTAGAGAAGGAGGCGGGCGGCGGGACGGTTGAGGTAGAGACTCCCGTCCCAGGCTCCGCGGTAGACGCTTCGGGCGTCGGGAGCCGCGAGACGACTCCCGGCCACCGTAGACGCGGGCCTGGGGACGGTGAGCAATGGGGGGTAGCTCACCGTTCGTGGGTCGCATAACGACAGGTGTCGTGTCAACGGCGCATTCGCGTTCCACGCGCGCCTCATAGAGATGTTAGCAATTTTTGAAGGGGCCTGCCGGAGCTTCGTCTTTTACGTATGAGATACCGCGCTCCCGGAACGCAAAGGGCACAAGAAGGAACATGGATAGGTTTTAGTCAGTAAAAGTCTGACACTCCCTCCCGCCCCGCCCAGGGCGGGGGAAGTCATTTGATGATTTCACATCGGTAAAAAAAAAACCACAATTTGTCACCTGTCTGTAATGTAGCATTATGACTTGCATCCTAGCAGTATTGTTGTGCCGTGATTGGCTCAGCTCGACCCATACAATAACCACACACAAAACTTTACAGACTGATCGTGGTACATGAATTTTATTATTTGAGGAATATATAAATCAACTGTTTGTATAAAACTCGTGGACAATTTTATTATGTAAATTCAAATTTTTGATTTCTATTACGTAGAAATCATAATTATCAATAAATCTGACTAGTCTTTTCCTAAATATGTTGGGGTCGCCTTCTAGTCTAACCGAATGCAGCTGAATGCCAGTGTTTTACATAGAGCGACTGCTTAACTGACCTCCACAACCTAGTTACTGGGAAACACGATACCTCTTGGTAAGACTGGTTGTCAGATTTCCCGGCTTCTGACTATCCGTAACGACTGTCAAAGACCTACGAATGATGGCCGAGACCAACGGCTTTATAATACGTGCTTTCCGACACACGGGGGTGTCACACAACCAACTTCCAAACTGCGGGCTGCTATTGAAGAAATTCCTAATGCAAAAACCTAATGATCCTTTTCGCCCGATATGGGAATCGAAGCCAAGACTATATGCTCATCAGTCGCGCTTGCGCCCATGGGTCCAACGGAGCAGTTAATCAAAACTTCCACCACAATTACATCAAGATTACCTTGAAATGTAGGTACCTACTTAATATTTGCCAGAAAGCATTGATTTATTTTGTTAACTCAGTGTCAGAAAGTGTCAAGCAAGTCGAAGTTTTGAAACAGAGTTATATTTCAGCTGTGGCACTTCTACCGACGCGAGTACGTCTGTCAACTGTGGTCTGTGGTTGACCTGCTCTCATAGATAAGATAGACAGGATTATTTTATTATTATTTATTGTCTTGTCCACAGAGTAATATTATTACAGAGTAATATTATTACTCTGTGGACAATACAATAAAAGAAAGACCTGCTCTTGTCAACTGTGGTCTGATTAAATTTTCTAGTTAAATTTTTTAGAGTGAATCTCAAAATCAGCAATGATATGCCAGCCACAATATGCTACGCAATAAACGAACTTTAATTTTGATAGGGTCAGTGCGATATTTAAAGGCAAAAGAACTCGTTTTTACCAAATTTGGAAATCCTGTAAAAGTTCTTCAGATCAGGGAAAGCGAAATTCCTTATATAGGTGCCCAGGATGTCCTGGTTCGCATGCTATTCGCACCAGTAAACCCGTTTGATATTAACACTATACAAGGTACGGAACCTATGGAAAAGTGTGTAATAACAAGTTATGTGCCGTTTCATACACTATTTACTTTGGAGGTATGAGAAACAGGGTGTAAAGTCTCTCATCCCCCATAGAAAAGGGAGGATCCTGCGACCAGACGGGTGTTGTGTCTGGTGGGCTACTGCCCGACGGTTGTTGTCGGGATTCTTGTATATGTGCTAATCGTCGCGGCGAACTTAATATCGCGATCTAGGCAACGTCAGTTCGCATGCTGAGCGATAGATGTCGCTACATCACTCCCCTCCGAGACCGGAGGTCGATAGTCGGAGCACGATGAGTCGTCCATACATCTTGTGATGCGTGCCGGGCCAGTAGAGGGTTCCAGTGAGTCGGAACCGGATGCCGCAAAGTTCACGGTGAGTCGGAACTGTCTGCGGTTGAGGCTGAGGGTGATGACCAGGAATGCGCGTCCGCTGCATGCTGATGGTCAGGAAACCCGTTGAAGCCGTGGGTGCTGGCTGGCGGTGTGACTCGGTGCTCGAGAGCTTGAGGAAGTGATGGCGATGACGTCTGCACGAAGTAGCACGAAGGCTGCACTGTTGTTCATGCTCGGGGTCACCAGTTTGGAGGTATGAGAAACAGGGTGTAAAGTCTCTCATCCCCCATAGAAAAGGGAGGATCCTCCGACCAGACGGGTGTTGTGTCTGGCGGGCTACTGCCCGACGGTTGTTGTCGGGATTCTTGTATATGTGCTAATCGTCGCGGCGAACTTAATATCGCGATCTAGGCAACGTCAGTTCGCATGCTGAGCGATAGATGTCGCTACATTTACTAGTTCAAAAATTTAATTAGTTGTATAGTATTGATATTTTCGTAAAATATGACCGATATCCATTGTCTTGTGTCTGTGGACTTGCCATATCTACTACATATTTGCTTGTATTTATTATGGTTGACAATACCTTTATTTTAGACTTCCTCCCCCCCATCTTCTTTTAACAATGGTTGGAAACATACAAGATGTTAGAAGGCATTCTTGCAACAAAGGGTGCAATTTCTAAAACACCTAGTGTATAGTAATAGAATAAAATTATCTTATATAGCACTAGCTCTTTCTCGCACCCTTGTCCGCATAAATATCGGTTATCGCGGTCGCAACCAATGTCGCGCAATAAAAAGTAGCCTATGTCCATTCTTGGGGTTCAAACTGACCCAGTACCAGATTTCAACAAAATCGGTTCAGTGGTTTGTTGTGAAAGCGTAGCAGACAGTCAAAGTTACTTACACTTTTATAATAAGTATTAAGGGCTGATTTTTCAATGGTCAGATAATTTTTATCTGACGAATGCATATGACAGTTTGACTTAACGTCCATACAAAAGCTGGCAAACCACCATATTTATTCCTACGTTAAGAGCTATCTGACGATTGAAAAATCGCCCGTAAGTATACAGGGTAATTTGTAAAACATAGACAACCTCTCAGGACTATGTTACTAACATCATAATCAACAACTTTTGTTCTATGACATTTAAAAATGTTTCATATTTTAGTTCATCAGATTTTCATACAAAAATAAAAACATTTAAATTGAACGCTCTAAATGTTACGAAGTCGGGGTTAGGGCGGCGGGGGTATTTGTACTTGACCTATTTACAATTTTACGGAAGTCGGTCATTCACTTAAATGCGCTTGCGTTGCTTGATTCTGTAAAAAATATAGAACAAAAGTTGTTGTTTATGATGATAGTAATACAGTCCTGCAAGGTTGCCATTGTTTTACAAATAACCGTGTATAAGTATGCATAATAAGGATTATTTCAGGCAAAAGCATATTAAAATATAAACTTCTTTATTTTATTTAAGTTGCACGTGCATAAAATCTGTCATTAAAATACTATTTTATTTAAATGTAACATAATATGAACTTTATGAGATGAGGATACCTACGTAAACCGTTTACTTTACACTTCGTTCCAGGTAAAAGGCGAATTGCTCTATTAGCGCCATAATTATGATCATTTCCATGGAACTTCCGATTCCGTAGGCCTTTCTTATATTTATTTATTTATTGCACAATAAGTAGGTACCAACACGCAGCTACAAGGCAAACTATATAGTATATCTTCCTATAAGAATATTAGTAAGATAATCTAACTTACTTATAAAAAATCAAACATTTGTAATCTTGTCTATACATATATATAATATAATATATAATAATATGATATAGAGGAAATACTTTTTTGTTTATTTCTTTGTTTGTTTGTAACGAATAGGCTCCGAAACTACTGGACCGATTTAAACCATTTTTTCGCCATTAGATAGACATTATTATTATAGGTTATTGAAGAACCTATGTTATTGAGGAATAGACATTATTCTTCAATAACATAGGCTATATACCATCACACTACGGCCCACAGGAGCGGAGCAGTAACGAAAGATGTAAGTTAACGCTTATAAGCCACGCGGACGAAGTTGCGGGCAGGTCGCTAGTATTTTATAAATTACTAAACTACATTTGCATTTCTTTCGGAAATAAGACTAGGTGTTTGTTTTAGGGCAATACCCAGTTCAATTGTCGCTGCCATGTGTAGCTGGTAATGAAGGCGTGGGAATTGTTGAAGAGGTTGGTCCCTATGTGAGACATATTCGCCCAGGGCATAAAGTTGTAATTACGACACCAGCTCAAGGAACTTGGAGGGATATTGCCGTATTCGATCAGTCTATGTTAAAAATTGTCCCAGGCTTTATTGGATCAGCAGAAGCTGCAACTCTTACTGTTAATCCATGCACAGCTTTTAGAATGCTCACTGATTTCCAACCACAACTACGTAAATGTGGCATGGTCGTCATACAGAACGGAGCTAATAGTGCATGTGGACAATATGTCATACAAATCTGCAAAGCATGGGGTATTCGCACTATCAACATAGTGCGACCTAGACGAAAAATAAAAGATTTGAAGCGTCATTTACAGTCCCTGGGAGCTACTCATGTTTTAACAGAAGACGAAGTGAAAACAACTAATATTTTTAGAGAAAAAATAATTGATCCACCATCACTGGCCCTGAACTGTGTTGGAGGTAAAAGTTCACTACAAATGTTAAAACATTTACAGCCTTCTACATGTATGGTTACCTATGGAGGAGTGTCAAATCAACCAGTAATTATACCAAATTCCGCTTTTATTTTTAAAAATATTACTTTTTATGGATTCTGGATGACTGCATGGAATACAGTGGCTCCTAAATATGTTAAAGACGAAATGCTGTCAGAGCTAATTACATTAATGTCAGAGAAACAAATTGTAGCTCCTGTACACAAAATGGTGAAATTTAAAAAATTCAAAATCGCATTACGCAAATCTATAAATGTGAAAGGATTTCAAGGCTGCAAATATATTTTAGATATGTCTTAATTTCTGATTAAAATAATAAATTATTCTGTGTATACTTTTATTTACCTACAAAGTAATTAAAAGATGCATTTCCTAAGTGTAACTGGGTAAAGTCCAAGATTTAAATTCTATAGCAAGAGTGGTGCAGCCCAAAAGTCCATAAGCAATCTCACAAAGTAATAGGTTGACGTTTAGTTTGACTTACGACCTTTTATTTTCAAGAATAGACACATATATCACCACACGTGTGTTATCGGTGGAATGTTGAGACATCACTCATAATCGCATACGCACACGCATAGCAATATAATCAAGCATGCTTATGGACTTTTGAGCGTTTACCGTAGTGCCTATTATTAACTTTTAAAGACTTGCATGACGGGAATGCAGAGATTGCGGCAGACTACCTACTGAACAAAGGTACCTTCATCTTCTCCCTATTTCTACGTTAGCACGAGTTCTAAGTTTTTCGCGCACTTTTGTACGTCGTGGTGTGGAACACGCGATTTAACAGGTTAAAAATATTTATTTTATGTATTGGACTTTTTGCACGTTATGTCAGTTACTGCAGTGCGTAGTGCGTTCCATTCCGGCAGACTATCCGTGTTTTTAATAAAACTACAATTTCTTCTTTCTGAATCTCTGATTTTTCCGAATAATACAAATGCTGCTGATGCTACATATTGATCAAATAGTACACTTTGTGAAATTGTGACACTGCATAATAAAAATTACTAGGTAGGTAGATGGATCCAAGTAATAAGAGGATAACAAGCTGTCTGAGAATGGGGGGAAAAAGGATTATGGTAATTTGATTGGTGTTTTGATTAATGCTAACGACGTATAAATAAGTTATTCGTTGCTAAAGTGTGTTTTTGAATTTCAGAGACTAAATTGACAGTTTCAATCGTCAAACATAAAAGTGTGCTTTCGGCACATGAACATAAAGCACACTATTTTTAAGTTGCAGACATAAAGCTGTCAAATCAGTTTCTAAGATTATTAGATGCCCTTTAGCTATATATACCGGGGTGTCACCCGCGTTCAGTCTTTGGTTACTGCACCGCTCCCATTGATGTTCAATACCTACGTATAAACATTCCTCTTGAGCTTGTTACATTTGATTCCAGCAATAGGTATGGCAAAAACGCTTGAACGCACGAAAATTAGTTCTAGTTTCTACGAGGTCCGCTTAATAAACTACTCTGGATGTAACCAGTATGTACACAGCTAGTGCTTTATAATTTCTTTTTTGGCTGTAGATCCCCAGAGAAAGACCTGTTATAGACCAGGCTTCAAAACAGACGCTTTTGAAACCCACGTCTAAAACTATTGAAGTACCTATGTGCTGTGCACAAGCTGCACTGCTGCACTGACGTGTCTCACGTGTGACTGTCAACGCTAACGCTAGCAATGACACTTTGACAGTGACGTCTGGCTTACAGCCTTTGATTACCCAAAAAAATTATTAGTTTTCCAATCACAATAATATACTCCTATAAACCCATTGAAAGATAGATATACCATGGCCTTTAAAGCTCACTCAAATAGTTTATTTGCGACTGCAAAATATTATGCAAAAAGCTGTTATAACTTGACTGGGCCGGTGCGAAATTTAATGTCAAAACAACTAGTCTACAGCGAATTTGGAGATCCTCTAAGTGTTGTCAAGATCAGGGAAGTCGAAGTTCCTCATCTAGGCACGCAGGATGTTCTGGTTCGCATGCTAGCTGCACCAGTAAATCCGGCAGATATAAACACCATTCAAGGTACCTTAACATGCATGGAAACTGGTTACAGATAACAAAAAAAATATATGTTTTAATGTTGTTGTTATATGAAGTCGAGATTCCTGCAGGTATTTTGCAATCAATTTTTCCTACACGACATGTTTTTATGTTCAATGTTTTATTTTTGAACTGTGCATTTAACTTTTTATGAGAGGTTAAATTATCGTTTGAAAAACCAATTTAATGAAAGATATAAAAGTGTATTGGGTATTTGCACAGGTAACAATGAGGTACTAAATCACTAAATACTACACACATAGTCTTGTATAACAATGTAGGATAGATTGTATGGTATATTGCCATAATAATTTCTTGACTCAGTTATTGTTGCAAAATTATTTGTTGTTTTAGGAAAATACCCAGTCAAAGTGGAGCTACCTTGTATACCAGGCAATGAAGGCGTAGGAGTTGTTGAAGAGGTTGGAAAAGAAGTGAGTGGTATTAGTCCAGGGAATAAAGTAATAGTTACCAAGCCAGTTCAAGGTACTTGGAGGAACATTGCCAAATTCAATGAAACTATTTTGAAAGTTGTTCCGGATGATTTGGGATTAGCAGAAGCTGCAACTCTTACTGTTAATCCATGCACTGCTTTTAGAATGCTAACTGATTTCCAACCAGTACGTAAATGTGGCATGGTTGTCATACAGAATGGAGCGAACAGTGCATGTGGACAAAATGTTATACAAATCTGCAAAGCATGGGGCATTGAAACCATCAACATAGTGCGAAATAGGCCTGAAATAAATGAATTAAAATGTCACCTACAATCTTTGGGAGCTACTTATGTTCTAACAGAAGAAGAACTTCGATCAACTACTATTTTTAAAGAGAAAAAAGTTGCTAAACCCTCTCTAGCCTTAAACTGTGTTGGAGGGAAAAATGCATTGGAAATGTTGAGACACTTGGGACCCTCTGGATGTATGGTCACCTATGGAGGAATGTCAAGAGAGCCAGTTATTATTCCAACTTCTGCATTTATTTTTAAAAATTTAGCCTTTTATGGATTCTGGATGACCGCATGGAATGAAAAAGCCAGTAAATGTGACAGTGAAGAAATGATGTCTGAAGTGATTTCCATGATGTCTGAAAAGAAACTTCAAGCTCCTTTATACAAGATGGTGAAATTTGACCAGTATAAAGAAGCAATTAGTAATACTCTTGGCTCCAAGGGATTTCAAGGGTGTAAATATATTTTAGATTTTAGTTAAGTAGCTACATACTTATAATATGTGATAATTATGCTGTGTTAGACTGCTAGAAATAATAAATTGGTTTCAAATAATTGAATTTTGTTTCATTCACCTGACCAAATAGCATTGCCAGTTCCATTTATACAATACCTAGGTTTAGTGATGAGAATGCAATCTTTTACAAAGTTTTGTTTGTTTCAATTCCAGGAAGGAACATATGCCTGCCTAAATTGCCTTCTGTCCCTGGAGATGAAGGAGTTGGACAAATAGTAGAAATTGGAAGACATGTCTGTAGAGTAAAAGTTGGTGACAAAGTTGTCTTATCTTCCAGACTACTAGGTTCTTGGAGATACTATGCTGTTGTAAACGAAAGAGATGTTCATATTATTGCAAAGAATCTTGCACTTCCCGAAGCTGCCATGCTGACAATAGCCCCCTGTACAGCATACAGAATGCTACATGACTACAAAAAAATGAATCCTGGTGATACAGTCATTCAAAATGCTGCCAACAATCCATGTGGTCAATCACTCATACAACTATGTTATGCTAGGGGCATAAACACTTTTAACATTGTTGCCAGTCATTATGGTTATGAAAATGTTAAGGCGTATCTGCATAGCATAGGAGCTACTGCTGTGTATACTTTAGAGGAAGCTGAAGAACTTACAGGCTTTGATACATCTTTATCCAGACCTACTCTAGCCTTAAACTGTTTAGGCGGAAGATATGAAGATGTTATGCTAAAACTACTTGAGCGCAATGGAGTCATGGTTTACTATGGGTGCGCATATGATTTACCAATGGTGAAACGATTTATTCGCTGCGACGTTGAATTTCATAAATTTCATATTCATGACTGGGAAGCACGTGCCACCAGCATAGAAAAAGATAAAATGTACAAATCAATAATTCAACAAATGATAGTAGGTGACTTTAAAGCGCCTACACATATACCAGTAGAAATAAAAGATTACATCATTGCTTTGAAGAATAGTGCGAATTCCGAAGCATTTTCAACGCATAGTTACATTTTTGATTTCACATTACCATCCTGCTGATGCGATGTTTTTCTTTGAACAATTGTTAATGAATGCATCCAAAAAAAATGAAAGAGACTGTCACTATAACTGTCATTCTGTCAACCTCTTCTGAGTGTCAAGTGTCATTCTCATTAGAGTGTAAGAGTAAACAAAGGGAACCCTGATACCTTTAAAACTCAATACATAGTTCACAAATACTAAACAAATTAGCTACAGTTTACTTGTCTCACTAAGTTATACAAAGAAGAAGGTAATTAAAGATGTGAATACACAGGTTATATGTCTTTGAAACGAACCAAGCTAGGAATAGTTTTGAGTAGGTGGGTGGGTACATAATCCTGTGTATTTTCAAATGAATGAAGACACTACCTTCCTCGGATTTACCCTTCGTTTTTTTTAGCAACATGGATAAAAATACGTATGAAACATATGAATTTCTACCATCGAATGAAAGTGAGTCAGAACACGACCAATTCTTTGTGGTTCAGGATGATGGCACTTTTCTCTGTAAGTTTTTCAATATAATAAAAGTCAAATCATTTACTTTAATTAGAGCTTTTTAAAGGCAATTTTGAACATTTTTTACAAGAAAAAGAAAATTACCTAAATCTTGTTGCTCTTCAGAAATAAAAAGACTATAAGGTGTTTTTAAGTTTTTCTAAAATATTTCAGTAAACAGACAAATCCAGTATGTAGCTCAAGTGCAGGATGTGAAGCAGGCACTGGAAGATGTTCAGCCGTGCACCGTGTATGGAGTCCCTTCAGAACCATTCTTTGTTGATATTGACAATTCTTCTGAACTCATTTCTGTATCAGGTGAGTTATTTAACTTTGTAATTTCCACCTTCAGTAAAGAAATCCTAACTGTTTAGGATTGACATAGTGTGTAAAGGTGAACCACATAAAGTTGGTTAGACTCTAATTATTTTGATTTCACATTCATTCACATAATTATTTGAGTATTAAAAAAGAGAGCATTAATATTAATCATTATTAACAATTCTACCTACTGAACTCTGCATTATCAATGTTATAAAAAAAATGAGTGTGTGTGTGTCAGCTCTGATGCACAAGTGGAGTTTACTCTTTAGTATACTTATATTTATTCCATGCAGTCATGCAAACTCTGTAATGGGGAATGGGCGAAATGTATCTATAACGCATAACATGTAACATTTGATTTTACTCCCATAATTTTAATGCCCCCAGGCATAAATATGAAAATGATTCTTATGGAGTAAACTCCAAAAATACATAAATACTATACCTGAGATTGACCAGAGAAAGCAATGAATAGGAGACACACAACAGTTTGTAGGTTATCAGGGTGACCTTTGTCCAATACCCAAACTTGTCTTTCCTAAAAGATTAGGCAGTGGAGTATTGTAGAACCACATTTCTCTATTTATCTACAAAATAATATATTTTGTAATAAAACCTATGGATGTCATAATTTCAGATCAGTTTATACTACCTGAAGGAGATAACAGTCTATACACCAACAGTTACCTCTTACAACCCAGTTCAAACACTGCAACAGAGCGGGTAACTAAATAATTTTAAATAAACATGTCACACCATAATATGGCCCCATATTATGGTATGATATAGCCATATTTTTCTGTGGAAGAAAGGGGGATAGAGCTATGATGAATAATTAATAGTGTCATCTCTTTTTCACACGGGCCTGTGGACGGTGAGCAATGGGTAACTCACCGTCCTTACGTTTAACGAAACGACAGGCCGTGTCGACGGCGCGTTCGATGATTTCCCACCCCCAAAAAAAAAATCTCTTTTTCACCACGAAAAAGCTTTGACACTCTATAACATGACTGACCTAGATTAATAGTATGGCAATTTTGCTTTTTGTTATTGTGAATTATAATTGAAATACACATTAAATGTTGAACCTATGCTTTCAGATGGAAGAAGATGTTGTTGTTGATCAATATAAACAACCAAACACACAGGATGTCGACATAGACGTAGTGACGCACAATAGCAAACAAGGGAATAATTTCACTGAGGTATTTATATATTACAAGCTTTTGTCTGTGACTTTGTCCAAAGTTACCCCCCTTTTCGCGAGACAACTCCCGGCCACCGTAGATACAGGCCTGTGGACGGTGAGCAATGGGCACCTCACCGTCCTTAGGTTTCATAACGACAGGCCGTGTCGACGGCGCGTTCGTGTTCCACGCACGCCTTAAAGAGATGTCAGCAAATAGAAGGGGCCACTGAGGGCCGATGCCTGCCGGGGTTGCGGGTTGTTCGTAAGAGATACCGCGCCCCCGGAACGCAAAGGGCACAAGAAGGAACATGGGTGGGTTTTAGTCAGTAAAAGTCTGACACTCCCTCCCGCCCCGCCCAGGGCGGGAGAAGTTATTTGATGATTTCCCACCTCCCAAAAAAAAAAAACCCCTTTAATTCGGCCCTGTTGCAAAGCGTTGTTCTTAACTGATGTCTTCTACTTGTAAACTACCTTCCTGCCAAATTTCAGTTTCACAAAAGAAGTAGTTTCTTGTTGAGTTATTCATCATTTTAATTAAAATAGATTAACTAGCAACTAAAGTTGGAAGTGGTACTTGAAAATAATATTAGGGGAGGCCTTCGCCCAGCAGTGGGATGTTACAGGCTAGATAAAAGCATTAAGTCGGCCTTTGTACATTGTATTATTTACATTATGTGCAAAAAGTGTTAATAAATAAAAAAAATAACTAGCATTTATTTTGTATTTTGTTAAATATGTCAGGGTTATTGAGTAACTTTAATAATTGATCTTTTCTCTTAATAACATTATTATTTATTTTATAGATAACATTAAGTGATGAGCAGTACCAGACTTTGGAACAGAAAGGCTGGATATTACTAGAGTCAAATGACAAAATATTTGTACTCAACACTTTAGGACTTCATGACATCACAGATAATGATAGTATGTATCAGTTTTTTGAGAGGCATAGTCTCAACTCGAGCTGATCAGCATCTCAGATCTTTCTTTAATCTGAAGTGGAAATTATGTTTTTTCTTACTCTTCTGCTGTTGTTTTCTAATTAATTTTGTTGTGGAATCCAAGACTGTTATCAAAGTCAAAGCATTGAGGTATTTCAATTTTCATCTACAGACAATTTTGAATTTTAACAGAGTCGTTCTGTAAGTTGGAAAATTGAAGCTGGTTGCAACGTTTCATTATCGAGCTTAGTTGCTTCGACGCTTTTCTAGCAGTCGCCACTGTTGATTCTGGTATACAAGAGATGCTGTGGATGGGTTAAAACTAAAATATTTCTATGTGTAACAGTCCATACTACAAACACACTAACCACTTTACTGGTTCAAGATCTCATGAACGACATTTTATTTCAACTATTTGTTTAACTATTGCGTCAGTTGTGTCAACAGTAAACCTGTTAATGTGGAATAAATATAAATATAACGATGATGTGAAAATATTTAAAAAAGGAATTATTAATGAAAATGTATTTTTCAATGTGTATTTCAGAACTGATACAAAAATTGAGAAATGAGATACAAAATAGTAACAATGTTACGGAAAATGACGGAGGGTACTTATCTTTTGTTTTAAAATATTGCTTTGTTTGTGTAATTAAAACAGTGGTTTAAAATAAAGTTCATGTCTAACCAACAGGACTTTTAAAATAGAAAGTGATTCAAATCAATTCTCAAATGTGTCCGAGACGGTGTCCAATCAGCAGGAAACTATGGAGTTTGTTGTAAATGGACACACTGATGACATTAAATGTGTGCAATTTATTGTTGATGAAAATAAAGGTAATTATTTTTTTAATCTAAACTAATATTATAAAGAGAACAATTTTTTTGTTTGTAACGAATAAGCTCCGAAACTACTGGACCGATTTCAGTCATATTTTCATCAATAGATAACTACATTATTCCTGAGTAACATAGACTATAGAACATCACGCTTCGATCCACGGGAGCGTAGCAGTAACGGAAGACGTAACTTACCGCGGGTGAAATAAACCACGTGGACAAAGTCGCGGGCAGTTCGCTAGTTTATTATATAGTACTAACATTAGTATTTTAAGTGTTACTTCATTTTGCCGTGGTTTCAAACTATGTTACATGTATGTTGATAAAGTTCAAAATACAATGTTCTTTCCTTTGCAATTGCTTTTTCCTTTTCCTGGGCGATGTAAATACACCACTAAAATAGTCAAATATAATATGTATATTTACAGAAACTGTACGACAGCTAGATACGACAATCACGAATGAAAGTGAGATACATCACGGCAGGAACGAACCACCGCCTGTGTTTCTTGAACCTGAAGCACTGGTCCAGCCGGAACAGGACACTTTTTATAATAAAGATACACGCTCTATTAAAATAAAGACCAAATTCAATTTCAAAGGTATATCAATTTAGAAATGGTTTTTATATCTAATCGTCGAAAAATTTCTCAAACGCTTTAAGCAACGTTTAATCTGTTTTATCTATACTCATATATTCCCTGTATGTATGTATTTATGTGTTGTTCCCTGTAAGGTAAGGGTGACTCTCCAGCGAATCGGGTAAGGTGACGTGAACGTCTAAAATTGGCAAACAGAGTTAAATTTGTGTACAAGATAAAATTCTACATGGCACTGATCACCGCGCAATTATGCAAGCCTCGACTCTGTTTCTGTATACCTTTAGCTCATTGTCTATTAATCAACGAAATTACTCGAGCTTATTGCTGTTCAATACATAATTTCAATGTATCATTCCAGACATTCCTGAAAAAATCATACTGGGAAACTCTACAAAAGGAAAACGTTTAACCGCTAAAGTAGTAAAATTGCAAACAAATAAAAACAATGTTAGTAAAAATAAATTAGCTGAGGATGTCGTTTTAAAACAAATTGCGGGAAACGAACATTACAGTAAGTATTTCTTGAGGTGATGCGGATTTGCGGCATTCTAAGAGATGTTGATAGAAATGGTAACAAAAGCATGGTGTCATGGTGCACCGTCCGTCAATTACAGAAATATCTGGAGACTGAAACTTAAAACACATACTTGAAAGGCAAGATTCTTCTTTTTAGGGTTCCGTACCTCAAAAGGAAAAGACGGAACCCTTATAAGATCACTTTGTTGTCCGTCCGTCTGTCTGTCAAAACCCTTTATTACGGGAATGTGTGGAGGTATTAAGTTGAAATTGAAACCGTATACTCAGGTCTGCGGTCCCATAAAGTTGTGAAAAAATCAAACTTCTAATTTTAGGTAAAAAAAAGATACGGCCGTTTATTCAGCATAAAACGCGTATTTCGTCACTCAAGGGAATTAAAACTCATGGGGTACTTCCCGTTGGCTTAAAACTATAAAATTTGGCAAGTCACATCGTTATAGATTACAAGTGCAAGAAAAAATCTCAAAACTATACATTTGTAATTAAATCTTAAAAAATAAGGGGTCTATATTTTTTATAGGAGGTCGGAAGTTCGTATTGACGCTACTATTTCAAATGGGGCATCATATTAAAAGGCTTGTTGTGCACGTTGCAAAATATATTTTATTTATTTTTTCCGACTCATTATTTCTTATTTATAATGAAAAAATACCGTTCCCTCTTTGTCTCCGAAGTTGGTGAAACGAAATTTTTTATTTACTATTTAATAAAGTATTTATTTAATTTCGACTCGCACTTGTCCAGTTTCTTTTTTAATTTCATTCACAAACGTCCAAATCCGTTACCATACCATTACCATGTAGGCCATACTAATATTTGTTCCATACGGGAATCGAACCCACGACAAGCAGCGTAGCAGCCAATCAACATGTTCTAATGATGTCATATCTGTTAAAAATGAAGTGGCTAAATGCGGACTGCATATAGCCACTTTTTTCAACCCAATCTTTTAGTGTAGTTTACTAAGCGATGAAATAACACCTGAAACATTAATTATTTAAAAAGCGTGGATTTTACTAACATATTTACATAAATTCACACCTTTTTTCCATAAGGGTAGGCAGAAACCACAGACCGCTACCTGCTACGATCCTTAAAATACCTTACATATTCGTTTCGCCTCATCCACGTTCATACAAGGACATCAGTTACAAGTACTTGGATTTTAATACTCCCAAATAATACATTCCAGATATGACCGGCCTGCATGAAGTAGATTTCGTGAACCTCATACAAGTAACGTTGCGCACCGGAACCAGCTTCAACGAGGAAGACATCGCGTCAGCTGATACGGTCATCTGTCAGCTGCTCAAAGTGCCCAACTTGAAACAATCTTTTGTTGGCCACAACTTGATTGTGACGAAGGTATGACTAAGTATGATGGCAGATAGTGGTTTGTTTCTTACAAAACACTATCTTTCGGAAATATGCATCTTATGTTTTACGTGACAAGTACCACATTTGATTGTTGTGAAACAACTCAATTTGGCACTAGCAATTTGGATGACAGTTGATTGTTTTTAACAGGCAACAAACAAGGGCGAATTTGGTGCGATTTACAATAGAAGTAAAATTACCCTTATTACCGGTCGGGTGAAGGAGAAAGAGGGTACTTACGGCTTCGAGCATATACCCAATTTATTACAGACCATTAAGTTAAACGCAGGTATTATCTCTACTACTCTACTAATACATACATATATCACCTAAAGTCATTCTCATCTCAGTGACAATAAAAGCCAAAAAACGTAGGTAAATTAAGGCTATTTTGACAGATTAAAACAGATTCTGAACTATCTTATTATTGAATCGACCTAAATATAAGTAGAATCACACCCCCCCCCCCTCCTCCCCCCTGGTCTAATGTGTACAATTGTATATTTACAGAAGAGCAAAACATTTCACAGAGTGATGAAGTATTTAGCTGTATAGAGGAAAAAGAGGCCAAAGAGAATTTCACAATATACCACGTCCATATCACGGAAACGAAAGGCGTTGACAACGTTGTCCGAGTATCTGTTACGTTGAATAAGCGACGTAAGTATGTATGCACTAAGCCTAGTTCTACCAAAACAAGCCAACTCACAATCTCTCCAAACGTGTTTCTATCCAGTAATAATAATTCAATGTACGGCCCAATTCAGTCTAAAGAATAAATCAGTTGATAAGTTTGACATCATGATAAAACAAATCAAATATTCACACAGCACTGAAACATGGTTCTGTGTAAATATTTGTAGTAATCTTCGATTGTTTTGTTAGAGTACTATTCCTGCCTACATTTAAATGCACCCACGAAACGTTATCAAAAAATCCCAGTGTGCAACGGAAAGGCATTGCTGTGTGATTCGTTTAAGTCATTTGGGTAATAATCTCAAACTTTATGACTTCCAGAACTTCCAGTGAACTTGGTGTTTGATCTGAAGAAACGTTACCCGACCACGGTGTTTGGCTGTAGTAGTTGTGCAATGCTATTTAAATCTGAGGAGGCGTTGAAAGAACACCAAGAGGCAAACACATAATAGATATTTAACTTTATACTTACTTAATATTTTTTCTTTAGACAGGAAACCGATGCAAACTATTACAATATACCTATATTTTTGGAAGCATGCAACTGTAGTTTCCGTATAAACTCGAATGTCATCCCTTTTCATGGGAATGACTATTATTACTGTCACAAAAACTACACCATTCAATTTAAATATATTTTTTTATTTTAGAATAAATGCATAGACTCTGACGATATGATACAAACAGAAGAATCATCTGACCAATCAAATAATGATGAGGACGTCATCATAATGAAGACTGGCAAGGAAACAACGTTTTCTTGTGCACAGTGCCAGGTATGTATAGCACCTATACATTCTTTTTTACTAATATTACCTTCTCGCATAATTTTTTAATGTTTTGCAACTTCCAAGTAAGCAATGCACCCTCGAGTACTTATACGGCTCGACAAACATATTCTCATCTCATTCTCATTTCATTTCCTGTCGTAAAGAGACGAGCTTTACACTGCCTGTCCTCGGAAGCGGAGCGAGCCTGCGGGGCGGGCGAACGGAAAAATATTAACCATTAGGATTGCATCAGGAGGGCGAAACGAATATTTTATGCAATCCTATTGGTTAATATTTCTCCCGTTTTTCCGCTCCGCAGCCTCGCTCCGCTTCTGTGGACAGGCAGCCTAAGTTCGCGTGATTGCTCATACGTCTAACGCCCACTTCATAAATTTAAAAACAAAAACGTTACAACTGGTAATCTATACAGATGTCTTATTTTCAGGTTAAATTCACGAAACTAAGCAATATACACAGACACATGAAAACGCACAAGGGTGCGAGAGAAATATTAGAAACGAACAGGGTATCTGACACTGAAGCACAGGCTATAAGGCAGTCAACAAAAGTTTACAAATGTAAAATGTGTCCCAGCACTTATTTTCATTCTGCTTCCCTTTCGAAACACATAGTTTCCAGGCATATTAAAGTGAAATCGAATAAAAGTGTTGTTTAATAAAATATTTTTTTATTTGTAACATTATACAATCAATCACTGTGAAATACTTCAATTAAATATTATGTGCTGACTGAAATAATAAAGCTTATATATATGAGAACCAAACATTGCACAACATTGTTTCAGAAACATGTTTGCAAAGATTATGTTGGATACTATTGCTTGTTCTACTAAAAATATGTTTTATACAGAATTGGTAATGTTTTCAGGTAATCAAGGCATTTATTTATACAAAATAGACTATTCCGACAACGGAAAAAAATATGAATCGATGAAAAGCGGGCAAGGGGACAAACGAAAATACGATTCAGTACATAATTCAAGTTTCCAGAAAACAGTGTTTAAATTTCTTATTAGTAAAAAGAAAACAGGTGCACCATACATTTTGATAGTGCACTTTTGTATTGAACAGCTGATTGGGTTTTGAACCAACAAAAAGTTCACCATTGGGTTTTAGGTATCATGTACTAATTCCATGGTATAGTAGTTACCACAAGTCGTGAGCACAAATGTCAAGTTAGTTTGGGTTTTTTGGCCCAAAAAACCCCGAAAGAAACCCAAAAACCCAAAAATTAACTTGACATTTGTGCTCACGACTCATGGCGACTACTATACAAGCTTTCATTATGATTAGAACTTTTAAGCAGGGATTCTAATTTAGAACCCCTGTCACCACATATTGTTAGAATAATGAATAACATCATACATTGACAATGAAATGTTATTAAAATACATCATCAGAAAATATAGTATCTAGTTCATCTAACAAATCACTAGAATTATTATTAAGTCCGTTGTTAATTGTATCATCTGTACCTGAAACAAAAATTTAAAAAATGTAAAGTAGGCAAACCAAAATTCTTTACACGAATTGGGTAGTGAGCACATTACCAAAGAATTGACATACTTTTTATGAGCTGTCTGAACACAATTCCCTCATATATTTTGTATGACAATAGCAAAGTAATGCTATTTATTTACCAAATCAATCTATTTATTGGTTTCAAAGCAACTAAAAATCTAGTTTCCAATGAACTGAAAATAAATTAGGATTTTAGGGCTAACATAAAATATTGTGTTGAAATTGTGTTTTAGATTAATTGGTAAATTATATTTACTACCCTAATGGTTGATAATCAAGACTATGATCAAAGAAAGAAAACTGGCAAATACTGAAAATCATACCAATTTGAATCTTATTCCCTTTAATATTACTAAACATTATTACACTATTAAATAAATAGAAACTACTTCTAGCAATCTACAAAAAACATGTTCCTTTAGTGCATAAATCCATAAGTCTGCAATAAAACTAGGCTCACCTATATTGTTTAATTTTTTTTGTGTTTTTATCACAGTGTAATCCTCTTTATAAACTATAGCATATCCATCAGGTAAAGGCTTAGCTTCTGCATCATCAGTGACCACTGCGGAGCTGTAGACTGCTAATATGTTACTTAATGTTATATTAAGATAGTGCTTCTTGAAGGCACTTCCCGTTGTAAGTATTGTAGGTTTCCATAAAATAAAAGCACAGTATTCAGAGGCAATGTATTTGGAGAATGTTGACCATGCATCTCTATGCAGTGTGCCCTTCATGTTTCCTGGTCAACAAAAATTTTAATTAAATATTTGTTTCTGCAGCAACAAAATCTGTTTCCAAGGCTTATGAGGCAGAAAACATTCTACATGGAAGAGCAGGGGCCAGCAGATCAAGCTACCCCAATCTGGCAAACTTTAATAGCTTTTCAAGTTTATTGCTAAAGTATAAGTTTCATGTTCAATTGGAAAAATTTTACAGTATGGGAAAACTTGATGTGTTGGCATATCTGTACATACATAGCTAAATTGACTCATTGTTTCATTGTTACCAAGAAAGACCAGATGTTAGTAATCAATTGGTGATCATTTTATATTTACTTACCGGTTGTATCCCTCATAATAATCAAAGGATCTGTGGCAGATCTATCAACTGTCTCAACAAATGCAGTTATTGTGTGTGCTTTTCTCCTCTTCAAATTCCCAGCTATGGCTTGCTGTTTAACTGTTTTTATAGAATCAATGTCACGCAAATTCCAACTTTTTAAATCATCTAACAATCTTGTCCATAATGGTGACTCAAACAAGTCTCCTTTTAAACTATTTTGAGTAAAATCAACATCCTGAAAATAATTAGTTTTTATTAAAATAAAAACATCTGGACACTACTCCCATAGTGAAACACAGAAAACAATAATAAGTTCACTATGTGGTTGGAAGTGAGTTAGTACAAAAAACAACATTGAGAAACAGTATAGCAACATTATTTTCTGCAACAAACATCTTACTGGAACAATGTTGTGTAATTTATTTTCCAACAAATACAGGGTATTAATTTTGAAGTAAATATTACCCTAAAAGTAAACTACCCTTGAAGTAAATATTGCCCTTTTACCTGTGACAGTAATTCTATTTGACAAATAGTGTCATCCTTATTCTCTTCAAAACCTCCAGTGAGTAGACCAGCAGGACCAGGGAACTTTCTCTTACTTTTATGATCGAAATATGAATTGATCATTTTTCTTTTTGTGTGCTTGGGTGATATAATGCTATTTTCATTACTATGGTTTGCAATGCTACATTCATTGTTATTCCTTACAAAATTATGACTCTTTGTAGCAATACTCTCATTTAAGTTTATACTTTGCTCGCCACTTGTTTGTATTTTTGGATCAGACACATTGTTTAGCAAAGTAAGCTTGTTTGGAGTATGTATTTGTTGATCTTCTACATTTCTCTTTTCTATTGTAGTATCTTCCGGAAATTCAAACTGAGACAGCACCTATGTGGTAACATAAACAATGATAATTTACAACTTAAAATGATTATTTTAGAAGACGAAAACAAACGGCAGCGTACCTGGTCGAAGTCGTCCGATTCAAACATATTTGGGTACTTAATAAAAGTTGTTAATATTCAACTAATTAAAAATAAAATAAGAAGAAATCAATGCGTAAAACAATCCGTAGGAGACATTGAATTAGCGGTATTACTTTCAACATAACATGGTACAAACAATGCGACCACAGGTGCGACTGCGAGTGTCAAATGACAATTGGTGTCAATCTGTCAATACTGTCATTCATCTGTCTTGTGACCTGTCATTTCTAGATTATTGCCACGTAACAGTACAGGGCTAGGCCAGTTCCACTCAAACGTTCGAGTCTGACAGCTGCAACCGCGTAGCACGTCCGCGCGCGCACGGACTTACAAAACCGTCGAACGCCCAATGCCGTCACCGATTTAAAGCCTATTTTCTAACAAACTATAACTGTTATGGCAAATTAAAAAATACCTGTATAGTGCTGACATTATAAGGAATCAAAATATGTGAAAACTAAATTATAACTGTTATCGTAAACAGTACAAAAAAAGGTGAACTTTACAATAGTGGTGAAATTTGAGTAAAACCAAAGAGATTTATACTAATAGTATAATTTAATGTCTTTGAATAAAACATTTATTAATTACAGGTTTTTACGAAATATTTCGTAATATACCTCTACGCTATTTACTTATTAATAAACTGGATTAAATAAGCTTTTTTTGATACCAATATATCATTACTTGGAACAAACAGTGTAGCACAATAAATCAAAACAAACTACCCATTCCTGCATGAATTTGATATCGCCTCTGTTGACAAAATCACGGCAAGATGGCCGACCATCTATGGGTCCGTGCAAACACTTTTAAGATTATTTTGTTTCAGGAATACATTGGTTTAATTTGGTTAGTACATACATAAACTCACGCCTTTTTCCCATGGGGGTAGGCAGAAACCACAGAACGCCACCTGCTACGATCCTTACATACTTCCTTCGCCTCGTCCACGTTCATGCATCTGTTCATACAAGCACGCCGGTTACGAGTACTGCGTACCCGGCCTTTCTGAAGGATCTCACCAATTAGGTCATGGTAGGTCTTTCTAGGGCGTCCTCTCCCGGCGTTGCCACTCACATCTGCCATATAAATCCCTTTTGTTAGTCGCCTTTCACTCATTCTCTCAACATGACCGAACCACCTAAGCATACTCTTGTCTACTTTTGTCACTACATCCTCTTTTAATCCGCAACGTTCTCGTATAATTTCATTCCTCACTCTATCGTTCAAAGTTACACCACACATACTTCGCAAGGAACGCATCTCCACAGCATTAATCCTACTTTCATGCCTCGTTTGCCATACCCAACATTCACTTCCATACATAAGTATAGGCACCAACACACCATTGTGTACAGCCAGTCGAGCCTTTTTGGACATCGACTGATTGGTTACAACCGCATGTGTGGCACCATTTACATTATTTCCCGCATTTACTCTCCTTTCCACATCAGCATAAATCTTTCATTTCTCATGTAAACATACTGCTTAAGTACATAAAGTCGTTCGTTTGCTCCACACTCACATCATTTATTTTCACATCACACACCGATACATCCTCTTCTCTTTCAAAAACCATTACTTTCGTCTTGCTTACATTAATGTTCATCCCTTTTCTCTTAAACGCTGCATTCATTAATGTTACCATGTCTCGCAACTGCTCCGCCGACGACGCAAAAACTTGATCATTTGCGTACAAGAGGCATTTGGCAACTCATTCATTCTTAATCCACACTCATTTTCTCTCAAATCCACCAAACAACTATCCACACTACTATAAGTTGAACAGCCAAGGAGACGCTACACATCCCTGTCTTACACCTCTTGAGATATAAAACCAGTCAGTATATGCCCCATCTATCCTAACACAAGCACTGGAATCTTTATATAAAGACTTCAGTGCTCGTATCAAGCGCCCGTCCACACCATACATGGATAGAGTCGACCATAGCTCTTCCCTCCACACACTGTCGTAGGCCTTCTCCAAGTCTACGAAAGCACAATAGACTTTCTTGTGCTTTACCAGATGTTTTTCGGCTATGTACCTTAAGGAGAAGATCTGATCTATACAGCCCATTCCCTCTCTAAATCCAGCTTGTACATCCCATATTTTCTCATCAGTCATTCTTATCACCCTATTAATTAAAACTTTCGCGTACAGTTTGCCGACAACGCTTAAAAAACTAATGCCGCGGTAGTTTTTACACTCCTGCTGAGAGCCTTTTCGTTTATATAATGAAACAATAACAGCCTTGCACCAGTCATCCGGCACACGGCCATACCTCCAACACATATTAAAGATTAGGTACTTAAAATTAGGCTTACTATCACCCCGTCACCGTTCTTTAGCATTTCGAGCTTTGCCAACTTTCATACCTCTCAATGCTCTTACAATCTCATCCATCTTTATTTCATTCTCTTCATCTACATCTGAGGTTGGGTCTTCAGAACTAACCATTTGCCCACTTCTTGCATGCTATCCTGATCACTAAATAAACTTTCAAAATATCCCTTCCAGCGTTCCAAAACCTTACATTCTTCACTTAATAGGCATCCATCTTCTGCTCTTACAACGTTCATACTTGATGTTCCTGTCACCCCTCGAGCCAATCTTACCTATTTCCAGAACAGCTTAACCTTGGCTCTGAAGTTATCAGCGAACTTCCTGTTATACTTTTCTTCCTTCTCATCCTTCTTCTTTTTTACCATCTCTTTCACTTTCGCTTTCATTTCGGTGTATCTTTTCTTCAATTTTTCTAAATCCTCTGTCATATCCGTTGTATTCATCCTACTTTGGGCCTTACAGGCTAACACGTTAAGCCATGCCTCTTTCTTCTTGTTCACAACTTGTTTTACTTCACCATCCACCCAAGAATCATTCTTCCTACTACCACATTTCCTTCGTGGTTAGTAGATATTCAATAATTATATTTAAATGAAAGGCAGGTTGTAGGTATACATTATTTTTATTAATGAAAATAAAATGTAAGGTTAAAAATTAAAAATGAATAAAATAAATCTTATGGCTTGTGATAAGCCTTGAAACACCCCTCAATACACAAATTGACGTCACACTCCTCACATTTCCAAATTGTCCTGGTCTTTTTTGGGCACATCCAGCAACAGGTGTTTTTCGACCCCGTACGAATTGGGAAGTGGTTAGCTTCAACCGTCGGTCTGGCCTGCGTCTTGTGGCGAGTATTACGTTTAAGAAACGTCGTCTTCACCTGTCCAGTGGTGTTTGATCTAGTATTCAAACGTCGGTATTCAGTCGTCAAGTCAATTTGTCTGTGTCTCCTGATCAAGTCTTCCGCCAATTCAGTACGAAACCGACGATGGGATATTTTCCGATGAAAACTGGAAAATATCACAAAGCAGTTAAAAACAGCGACATTGTACATTCGGCGGAAAAGTTTCTTGTACCAAACCTTGTTCCTCAGACGTTCCATGGGATGGGCTGATAAAAATTGGTCTTTCCTATCAACTCCTCCCATGGTCTTGTTGTAGTCGAGTACAATGTTAGGTTTATATGTCAGTCTGTTATACTTGTTATACAGTCTGTTATTCTTGAGTCCCGATTTGAAGATTATGGTATGTAGAGATCATACTAACTATGTTAGCATCTCGCCATACCATAATAGCTAAATCGGAACAGTACGTAGCCACTACTTCACCTTGTCGAAGTTCAGCCTTGTCAAAGTCTTGACTATATCAGGAACGAATTCTCGATTCAGTCTTAGTGTTCCGTAACAGTCTGTCTTGTGTTTTTTCAAGCTCCGCAGTAATAATGGACTATTATAAAAATTGTCCATTATTACAGTGTGCCCACGGTGAAGTAGTGGCTCGATCAAATCGTAAACAATTCTCGCAGTAGCGGTCACGGGACGGTCTACGTGTTCACCACTTCTAAATCTGTCAGTCGATGCGTCACTATCGGGTCTGTCGTTTGTAACGTCTTCGTCAAGCCTGTCAATGGCCTCCTCCTCGACTGGTCTATCTCTGTCTGTCTCTGTATTTTGTACGTCGGTGCCACCAGTAGTCGAGGTCGGTTTGTCCTTTCCAGCGTAAACGAAAAACTTCCAGAGATAGCCAGTAGATGACTAATTTTTTGGGCGAAATTTAATAGCCCATGCCACTTCAAAAGCGATTCATCTATGGCTATCTCTTGTGAAGGCATGTAAAGGCTGGAAAATTTATTGTTAAAGTAGTCAATCACGGGTCGAATTTTACAAAGTCTATTCGTGTCCTTGCAAGTCTGATTGTCTACAAAATGTAGAAAGGTTTTTAGCAGTAAGAATCGGTTGTATGACATAATTTTTGCGAAGTATGGCATCGTCCCAAAACCGTTAAAAATAAAGTATGCCTCTTCCTCTGGTAAGGGGTAAAGGCCTTGCAGAATCATTATAGCTAAAAAAGTTATAATTTCGTCTCTATTTGTAGGAAACCAACGGTTAAATCGAGAATGCGGAGTTATTTTGTTTTGCTCTCGCAGCAGAGCAATCTTTTGTTCTGCGTACCTGTTGGTTTCCATACAAAGTTTGTCAATAAAAGTCACTTCGAACATCTTGTCAAATATGTCGATGGCTCGAGTCTGGTCTGTCACGTCAAAAGTAGGTCCTGATGTACTAGTGAATTTCTCACGTTGTCCAAGAAATACTGTCCTGTCCTTACTCCAAGCGAAAGTATAACAGTCGTCGGGCACAATGTCGCGAATTGCACGGTCATTCGACTCATCCTCCCTCTGTAACACTTCCGCTTGGAATTGTGTCAAGTCACTGTCACATGCGGGTTCTGTCGTAGCATTACGCTCGTGCTGTACAGTCAGGAGGAGACAATCGTTGTCATCAACATTTACGTCGTCATCACTGTCACAAATCTCGTCAGTCAGTCGCAACCACTCATTCATAACGGAGTCGAAGTTTTCGTTGCCAACATCTGGAATAAAAAAATGGGACACATATTTTAAGATATATGATTGTGTATTGATTGTTCTGTCATTCATAACTATTACTGTATATAATTACCAATTGCTGAAGGTAGCCCTGAACTATGTGGTGAGGCAGATGAGGCAATGCTAACTTCAGCACCAATGTCTGGAGAAAAAAAATTAAACAGCAGTTCAAATTATATATTTTATATCAAATTACTCTGATTCAGAAGAGCTGACAAAGTGTCTTCTTTTTTTAATTAGCCTCAGCATAACAGTCGGCAAGTTAGTACTCGTCGATAATCGGCTAGGGGAGCTGTACGGCGAATTGGGACTTGGCGATTTGGGGCTTCTCAAGTACCTATATCTCCTTTCGCTGGACCTGGCCCAACTCCGTCAACTGTAACAAACACGCTTGTAAGCAAAGACATTTACAGTCTTATTATGTCACCAATAAAACCATAATTTACCTTCAAACACTATTTCCGCAGGGCACAGCTCTGTAACAAACAAGGTAAGATGTAGTATACAGTAACATAAAAGATACTCGTGGAGAAGATACTAAGAATATACTATACTGCTAATGCTAATAGCTATCTTACCAGCAGAACGAGATACACCCGAAGTTGAGGGCTCAGCTGCAGCAGGTTCTTCGGGTAGAAGTTCTGTAACAAGTTATGGTGTAACCTACATTGCACAGCAAAGTACTTATAAAAACGAATCTGAAATAACTATCTTACCGAAAGAACGGGACGGCCCAGAAGTAGACGCCTCTACTTCGGAACAATGGCGCATTCCAGACGTCGAAGCCACGACCAGTAGTTCTTCAGGGTTAAATTATGTGAAAAACAAGTAATAATATAGCATAGATTAAACGGTAAAGTATTTATTCAATCTATGAAATAACCATCTTACCAAAACACTGCTCAGCAGATGGACTGGCCATAACACAGGGCTGACGTTCTGGAGAAATCTTCACTAACATATTCTTACAAATAGAATAATGCAAACAATGATTAAACTTTGAAGCATACTGACAGACTAATACTTGGCAGTTTAAGCGTTACTTCAACGAATTATGGTAAGTGAATTGTAAAGTCGCTTTCCGTCATTGTGAGAACGCTAAGAAAAGCTAGAAGGGAATGTTTACTTAGTTTGCCGTTTGCGCGGTGGTGCATCTGGCAAAAGCATTCGCTCCAGATGTGCCTCACGCTTTCGCGAGATTAACCCTTGTCGGGTAGCTGTCGGTTGCGCGGCCATTCGACGCTGCGTTAGATGCCTCTCTGCTCTGATCTGGCAGGGAGGGTCTTCTGAAGCGGCACTGCAAACAATTATGCAGTTGCACAACATTGGAGTTATTTTTAAAATAAACTGGAATATTAAACGATGTTACAGTTTGTTAGGTATGACAAAAAGACACGTACGCTTGTACGCTCCCTCGCCCACGCCCTCTTTCGCGCCCTCGTCCTCGTCCCCGACTTCCTTCTATAGGATTACTTGCAGTTCTAAAATAAATTGTGGTAAAAATGTATTCTTTTTTACCACTCCGTTTTCAAGGAATAAAAATTTAATATTGCATACTTACGGTTGGCCTAATGGTGTACTACCCGACCCTTGGCCTTCACCCAACCCTAGGCCTCCACCCGACCTTAGGTTTCCACCCGACCCTCGGCCTCCACGTACATTTTGACTCTCAGACCTAGAATGCAATCGTGACTTAGAAGTCGCGCTTGGTTACATGAGAGAACAGGTGAAAGCTTCAGAACTATCTATATCTTCTATACTTATAATAAATCTGTAGGGAGGTCAATTCTGTACATAAAGTATATTTCCAAAATAACTATCAGGGATCGATACTGGTGCCAAAAATGCAATTAGTAAAATTTTTGTCTGTCTGTCTGTCTGTCTGTATAACCGCTATAGAAACAAAAACTACTCGACGGATTTTAACGAAACTTGGTACAATTATTTTTCATACTCCTGAGGTGGTTATAGTATACTTTTCATCACGCTACAATCAATAGGAGCAGAGCACTCAAAGTCAAAGCATTTATTTCAATTAGACCATTTACAGGCACTTTTGAATTGTCAAGAAGTTACATTTGAAAGTTGAAGCTAGTTGCTCGTTCCAAAGCGTAGGTCTCTATGGAGAAGAACGAGCAAGAAACTCCATGGACACTCTTTTCTTTCAATTTGGTTTTTACAAAATCTTAGTTACAATATTCTTGTTGCTTCTATATGTGAAAACAATGAAGCTGTATTAAAACAATACAACAAAAAAATAATAAATAGTACCTACTAAAGATGTAAGCCATAGCAGTTAAGAGATGACCAATCCCAACTGACAGCGCCCGTTCGCGAACATGACGCGCGCATTTGCACCATTTAGCTCAACCATCTTAAAGGGAGCCGAACGATCCAACGCACACGCCACCGTCAGCGAGACATTTATGTGAGCATGACAAAGCTCTCAACCACCATGCATAAGTGTCCAAAACATAGTAACTTAACAAGTAAATGGCTCCATGGTACTCACATTTACAAAACTGAAATAAATTATGCTAAATTATACAAAATTAAGGTTTTAGGAGGAGCGTTTTGTGATTTACGCAATCAAATGCTTTTGAGAGGTCGCAAAAAATGCCAATAGCATCCTGCGAGTTCTCCCATGCATTAAAGATGTGCTTAATTAAAGTGACACCGGCGTCTGTGGTACAACGCCCTCTGGTGAAACCGTACTGTTGATCGTGTAGGATGTTGTTACAGTTAAAATGATTAAGCATTTGATTGAGCATCACTTTTTCAAACACTTTGCTGAAAACCGGTAAAACCGAAACAGGTCTATAATTATTGGTATCCTTTCGATCCCCGGCTTTAAATAATGGTATAACTTTGCTGTGCTTCATTAAAGTCGGAAAAACCTCTTGGTCTATACACAAGTTAAATATTAAAGCTAAATAGGGTGCAACTGTCTCAATAATAGATTTACAAACATTAGTGGACATGCCCCACAGATCTTCGGTACCCTTGACCTTAAGTTGTTTGAAAGCTTTAATAACATCCACAGGGTTAATATGTTTAAATTGAAATTTTTTAGGGCAGGCTAAAACATTTGCTCTAAGTAAATCTATAGCAAGTGAGGGCGAGGAATCTAAAGTTTCAGGAGTTTTAATTGGGATATTGGTAAAGAATGTTGCAAATTCTTGAGCCACATCTATATTATTGCTTATGAGACCATGGGAAGTCTCCAGAGTGAAATCAGTATTATGTCTTTTGTTTCTATTTGTTTCATTATTGATAATTTTCCAGACAGTTTTTATTTTATTTTCTGCTGATTTTACCTTGTTGCTAATGTACAAGGATTTAGCTAATTTACATGTATTTTTAAAAATTTTTGAGTATAAAGCAACATGCTTTTTAAAAGTTTCCGTGTTTATATACGGCTTAAGGCCATACAGCTCAAAAAGTCTTTCCCTACTTTTCCTGATTCCTTTAGTCGCCCAATCACTGAATAAAAATTTAGGGCAAATTGATTTGGTTTTTTTCTTAAAAACATTATTGAACTCTGTTTGCACAATTGAAAAAAAATCTTGATACAAAATATTACCATCATTCATATTGAGGCCCTGAACACATAGCTGACTCATTAAAGTGCTATTAAATTTATTTAGATTACCAGATGTTACTGGTCTTGACTGTACCTGCACTTTTGGTAATGGTGTGTTATATTCAAAAGTAACAGTTTGTCCGCTGTGATCAGAAGGAAGATAATTTACTATAGCTTTATCTAAGTAGTCGCAGCAACAGAAAACATTGTCATTACAAGTAGCAGTAGTTAAAGTTACTTGTGTTGGTTCTAGAAACACATTTGACAAATTGAATGATTTAAAGAGTCCTATTAATCTACTGCTATTTAAATTTGAGGAAACTTTGAGGAAAAACCTTGAATATTTTGATGAAATATTTTTAAGGAATGTTGTTTAGCCCCTTTTTTACAATTTGGTAAGCGATTGCTAGAAGGTACCTTTTTGTTGATAAGCTTAACTATGTTGTTACTGGTACCTTCTGTTGTCTTAATAACTAGTTTAAAATATTATTTGTGGGTACCAGTGAAGGGAAATGTTGGGAAAACGGGAGAAGTTGCTCCATTTTTTCAGCTTCCGTCGCGTGTGCAATCTTAATGGTTAAAGCTACACAGAAATCATGTATGACGGAAATGTTCTCCTTAAAAGTATATAAAAAATATCCCACGACAGCATATGTCTATCTTTTATGGTTGACTCACAATATCACGTGTAAATCCCGATAGCTTAGCAGTTCGAAGCTTTCTGATTATATTTGTCTACTCTTACTACAAGCTGACGGAGTCGCGGGCACAGCTATCAACAATAATATTGTGCGGTTCCATATTGCGATATTTTTTAACAGTTTTGTAGATTGACATATTATATTTCCCTACTAAAATATGAAAGTTAATCTGTCTGTTACATCAAAACCACTGAACCGTGAGGTAGGACATAGGCTACTTTTTTTTACGAGAAACGACGGAAACGCGGACGAAGTTGCGGGCAACAGCTAGTTAAGAAATAAAACAAAACAAGCTTTGCCAGCAACCACACCTATGAAAAGTAATTATTTTCTTCAACTCTATAACCATTAATTATCTAAAATCGGTTAATATCATAATTTTTTACCTATAAAATTAACAATTGTATTATATGTGGAAAGGAGAGTAAATGCGGGAAATAAAGTGAATGGTGCTACCTACACAAGCGGGTGCAACCTTGAACGATAGAGTGAGGAATGAAATTATACGAGAACTTAGAAAAGTGTATGCTTAGATGGTTTGGTTATGTTGAGAGGATGAGTGAAAGGTGACTAACTAAAGGGATTTGTATGGCAGATGTGAGTGGCAACACCGGGAGAGGACACCCTAGAAAGACCTACCCCGACCTTATTGGTGGGGTTCTTCAGAAAGGTCGCGTGCGCAGTACTCGTAACCGCGGCGTGCTTGTATGAACAAATGTATGAACGTGGACGAGGCGAAAGAAGTATATAAGGATCGTAGCAAGTGGCGTTCTGTGGTTTCTGCCTACCCACATGGGAAAAAGGCGTGAGTTTATGTATGTATATCATATGTATATATCCCATGCTTGCATGCCATAAAAGATGCCATGCTTAAAAGCAGCACCGAAAAAAACATTTTAAACACAAGCACCATTTCTTGTTTGTACGTACCAAAGACATTAAACTATACTATAGTATTAATTTCTTTGGTACGTACCCTTATTTCGATACTTATCGTAAACGTTACGCGCGGCTATAGTCGCCCATACCTAAATCCTGAGAGTTAAATAATAGAAACGTTTAATCCTAAATTTTTTTGCAAAATTTCTTTCGTTTAATTCTACACAGATATTAATAATTACCTATTTTTCCAATTATAACAAGTATTTTACTACAATATAAAACATATCATACAAAAACTTAACGAAAAACCGGCACACAACGGCAAAGTTTTTGCTTGTCGATTTTAACTCTTTTAAAAACATCCTATCAGACTGTGGATGCTTAGAATTTGTAGATATTCTGAAAGAATGTATCTTTAGGAGCATTTTAATATATAACACCTAATATAATTGAATAATAAATACATTTTTACTTACATTTTAAAGTCGGTATTCACAGACACTTCAAAACACTTGACATAAAGTTTGTTAACAATTTTTTTTTAAATCTTGCTGTCGCCTGACGTGCTGTTTTACCGATCAAAAGACGCGTTATTTATTAAAGAACCATCTAGCGGAACACTTGTGAACCTCTTGAACACTTCTCATAAATGAAAACAGGTTTAACCGTTTAAATGGGGCGAGTCAACTGGGCTGCTGTAGTCGCCCTAACGTTTAATGCCAAAAACTTTTGGGCGACCATAGTCGCCCGGACGTTTCAATTAAGGCCTATAATAAAATGTATAGTAGTCGCCACAAGTCGTAAGCACAAATCTCAAGTTAATTATTGGGTTCTTCTCTGGATATTTTGGACCGCAGACGCTGCACTCGATTGGTCCGTCAGTTGGACAGACTGCATGCAGCATCGGCGCCCCAAAAAACCCCAAAAGGAACCCGGAAAATTAACTTGACATTTGTGCTCACGACTCGTGGCGACTAATATACTCTGTGGTTAAAGCTGTTAGTGGCTTTAACTCAAACGGACATTATATGTAAAAAGCTAAGCTTTATTCAGGAAATAATGGAGGAATCTTTAGTCTTGTGCACAGACTATAATATAATATAGTTATGTTGCAGCATTTTCTTTTATGCAATAGGTATACGCCATTTTTTTGCCAAAAAATTAAACATAGTGTTTACGACTTATTTAGATAAAATAGTGAATTACACAAATAAAACTTAAATTTCGCCCCACCAGTAATAAGCCAGCTCTATAATTGGCCGCGTTTTGGTCCTAGATGGTGCAAGTAGTTTTGCACGACGGGCAACTAAGGAGGTGGCCCAGAGACTAATACTGGCATTAATTCTTGACAAAAATTATCAAAATTATTTTATAGACAAAAGAGCCAATTGTCAATGTCAAATTTAGCTTAGCACTAAGACTGCAATCATTTTTTTTACATTTTTTTTTACATTTCTAATATCGTTTATACCTTCTTAAATTATTAATTTTTGACATATTTTTCATATTTTATTTAAAATGTCTGTATTCGATTTTTTAAACCCTCTTGAAAATGTAACACCACGGTTTACTGAAGAACAGCTGGAGGAAATCCTTCAATTTTTTGATGATAACGCAAAGCCTGTGTTGCTCATAAATGATAATCCTCAACCAGTACCTGCAGTAACTATCGAAAACTTACAAACATTTTTGGCCTTAAAGAAGTATAGTACCTATATTACCACTAAGAATTTGGTTGTTATTTTGTCAATAAAGTACATGGTATATTTTAGAAATTTGATAAAATCCTAAAACTGAAAGACTTCGCGTAACAAGTAATAGACACAAGCTCGTTGCGTTTGCGCAGCCATTTGCAACTTTGCACACCTATACTGAAACCTGTGGACAGCGGACTGCCGCATTAAGTGCCGCGCAAGGCTGTAACCGCCATATGTGCAAATGAGACAAAATAATAGGTCGTGGGTGATCGTATGTGTGTAATACGTCTTGTTCTACATACCGCGGAGGACGAGAACAACTCTATGCAAGGCATATGAGAAGAGGCCGTTGCCCAGCAATGAGATAATGCATGCTGACAGAGTAGTTATATAATAGTAGCCGCCATAATATAAAGCTGCAGTAAAAGTTATTTATCATCTCTTTACCAATGTATTTGATTCGTAAGATATAAAATGGGTTAAATGACTTTTGTTGCCGGATTATCTGGCTATACTTTCGTAAAAACTAATGACTATATATATTCACCCTTACAGGTACCATAGGAGACATTTCCACTATCCTACTTATCTCGAACTTATGACTGAAGCGGAACATTTGATGGCGGGAGTCACTAGATTGTTAACACGGGATCAATTTGTTTACATTTTAAATGTTTGGGTATTACAGGCAGAAATACGTCATGAATTACAAGTTGCATTTGATGTACGTAATTATTTAAAGGTTGCATCGTACTAAAGGGCGAACTAATGAATACAAACACGCAAAATAAAACCCGAAATTGTATATGGAAGCAATAAAACATGCGGAGCTTGTTCTCACGAACGCTTTTTTTGCGCGTTGGGATTTTGTCAACACTCGGTGTTGAGCCATGCTTTGAAAATCAATCAGTGCGCGTTTAGCGGAATTAACCCTGCGGGGTTAATTCCGCTTTATGCGTAAAGCATGCAGCATCCCGGTATTTCAGAATATCGGTATTCAGGATTTCGATCTTTGTATCCCATTATTTCAAGATCCCGGTATTTCAGAATTCCATATCCGAAAAGTCTTGGCCGCTATCTCACTGGATGTTATCCTTTTTCAGGTTTTTGATACCGAAAACAGGAACTTCTTGCAGATTGAAGATTTAAAAACAATAGTGTCAACGTACGGTGATGATCCCTTCGATGAATTTGAAACGCGCGAAATTTTGCGCGATGCTAATTTTATTGGGGATGGACGTATATTTTATGCAGATTTCATTGAAAGTTTATTTACCGTTGCTCCTGAACTATATGACATTAAGGTATATAATCACAATACGGGCTCATAAAAAATAGGAAGTGCCTTGGCTAGAAGCAGAAGCTCTCAACGCAGATTATCATATATTTATAAAGATTGTGTTACAGATATTTATTATATACCACGGCAAGGTAGAGTCCCCAAAAAGCTGCTATCTGCTACTTATCCAGGGTTAAGAAAAAAATAGGATTTTATAATCTAGTTTTTGTACCTACAGTCTGTCACACGAAAGACGAGAATAATTCAAATATTTACGTTAGATGCATATCACCCAAAGTTTACAAAATGAGTTCGAGCTTCATTTGTTTTGTTTAATGTATTTTGGCTTTTTAATTTTGTCGTCGGCCCTCTTACGACTAACTGCATGATTTAAAAATACAGGACTTACCAGTCCGAGTCGAGTTGCCCCTCTACTGGGAAACTATAAACAAATACATAATCTCCAGGTTTAACTCTAAAAAAATCTTGGCGACCAACATCGGTGTCCAAATCCACAGTCAGCATCGGATGGGAAGGCACTCCCAAATAGATATTATTTTTGTCGCTGCACCAATCTTAACATTTATTTTTTCTTTTTAAATGGTAGACAGAATTTATATATGACGATCCTGACGAAGATCCCTCGGTACCCCCAGAGCCTGTTATCGAAGAAGAACCACCACCGCCGCCACCACCACCACCACCACCACCACCTCCAAAAAAAAAGGATAAAAAGAAAAAGTGATCAGTATTCGTCTTGTTTATTATTTGTCTTACATTACTTATTTATATTACAGCTACAATACAAAATAATGATCGTTTTAATTTGTTATTAGAGACCTCACTAGTTACACCAATATATACTATTTATTTTTATTTTTTTTAAGATCAGCATAAAATGTTGCCGGTACCTAAGCATAAACTACTAACGAACTGCCCGCGACTTCGTCCGCGTGGCTTATTTTACCCGCGTTAAATGACATCTTTGCTTACTGCTCCGCTCTCGTGTGTCGTAGCGTGACGTTATATAACCTATGTTACTCAGAAATAATGTAGCTATCTATTGATGAAAAAATGGTTAAAATCGGTCCAGTAGTTATGGAGCCTATTCATTACAAACAAACAAAAAATCTTTCCTCTGTTTAATATTAGTATAAATAGAAAAGGATTGTTCCGCTATTAAGCACTAAGAACAAAAAATCTTCTCAGTAAATAGGTACCATTGACTCGATAGTAGTAACTTAATATAAATAATAGCAAACAAAAACTGCGATTATATTTTCAGATGGAATAAATATTCATGATTTTTTCAAAAATGTACTTAAACATCTTACACATACACCCTAAGGGCGTTATCACACTAGCGATTTTCGAGCGAATTCAAAGCGAGGCGAGAGCGCAGCGGTTTCGCCGCGAATAGCGCCGCCGAAGCCATTTTGTACAGTCGCATTCGGCAGCCCGCTCCAATTGTGACGTCAAAATAAATACGAAACCAAATTAGATAATATACCTCATCTAAGGAAACAAACAAATAAATGCAAGCGCAGTCATGCAGTCAACATTACCAAAAAATAAATTTTAAGCGTTGCTCCTTCTGTGAGGCAGTAATGCTGGTGAAGGAGGCGGCGGGACGCCTGAGACAAAGGTTCTCACGTCCCACCCGCCGCGGTAGACGCTCCGGACGTCGGAAGCCGCGAGACGAGTCCCGGCCACCGAAGATACGCGTGTTCCACGCGCGCCTCAAAGAGATGTCAGCAAACGGAACGGGCCACTGAGAGTCGATGCCTGCCGGGGCTGCGGGTTGTTCGTAAGAGATACCGCGCCCCCGGAAAGCAAAGGGCACAAGAAGGAACATGGGTGGGTTTTAGTCAGTAAAAGTCTGACACTTCCTCCCGCCCCGCCCAGGGCGGGAGAAGTTGTTTGAAGATTTCCCACACCCCAAAAAAAAAAAAGTAGTTTCTTTAGCTAGCTCTATTGATTTTCTTCTAAAAGGCCTATTACATTACACGATCTGCCGGGCCTTGCCTTCAGGGACAGGGTAGTGTAATAAGAAACAGGGAGGCAGGGTCCCTAAACAGGGTAAGAGAGTAGTTCCGATGGCCCTGCTTCCCGGCCGCCCTGTAAGTAGATCGTGTAATGTAATACGAGACAGGGAAACAGGGCCCTGCCCAGGGTTGCCAACCGTGCTATAGTATATAGCGCAGTATTGACATACTGTATTTTGGGTCTGTGTACTATGCAGAAAGATTTTTTTTATCACGTTCCAAATTTAAATAATACAATCTTTATCGAAAATAATGAAATACGTGTTGTTTCTTTTAGTATCACGCAGTACTAAATTATTAAGGTATGAAATATTAACAAATGAATACGATCGTACGGTTGGCAATACTGTGAGACAAGGAGCGATTGGCAGGGTAGTGTAATAATTGGCACCTTGGCTAATAGGCAGGACCCGGCAGATCGTGTAATGTAATAGGCTTTTAGTGTCCTCCTCCTGGTCTCCATAGCGCTTTACACTAGAATGTTTGACGTGTTCTCTCTACTTTTATATAAAGCTTCTAGATCTACTTTACATACGCTTACTAAATAAAACCTAATTAAAGTTGGGATAAATAGTTTTTCAATTGGCATTGGGATTTATGTGCACATCTTTATATTAAAGTATTAGACTGCAACGGTACGGCACGGCGACGAACCGGCTTAATACCTATCGCCCCGTTTTTATACAGGACGGCAAGACAGTCGGTAACGGCACGTTTTTTAATTTCTTATTAGATGTACCTTTTGGTATCGTAAAGGTTTTTATTTTAGACTACGAATTTTTCGATTGTTTTTTTTTTAGGTTTGTAACGCAGTTCCAAGCTCTGAGTTATATACCTATGTCTGTCATAGACAAAAGAAGCAAGGTTTCTAACTGACATCAGAGAAATGTCGTTCTTGTAGGCAATGATTAGCAATTTGATGCAAAACATTTTGATTTAAACACTTTTTCGTTCAAGTTCGTGTTAATATGTATTAATAAGATTGTATGAGCTTATACACGTGTTAGTTGGCGTGACTGATTTTCTAATTTATAAATAATTAGGTATCAAAACTGGGGCAATGGATCTTGAGGACAATGCTATGGGTCTAACCCACGAACAGACGGACAAAATACTTCAATTTCAAGATTTAACCGGGATAGAAGATATGTCAATATGCAGAGACGTTCTACAAAGGCATCAATGGGATTTGGAGGTAATATATTATCTCATAATCTGCGGTATCTACACATATATATATATCGACATGGTGAACGATGTTCTTGTAACATGCTCAAGATAAGCAATACTCAAAAGCTGAAAATAATGAGAAACAAACTTCGGCCTTTATATTTCTCGATATATTTTGTAGGTGGCGATCCAGGAACAGTTGAATATAAGAGAGGGTCGGCCATCGGTATTTGCGACTGAGGCCCGTGCGCCACCCGTGGTACATGATCACATAGCACAGCAAGTGTTCACAGATGAAGGGCCCCCAGAAGGGCCAGGTGGCGTGCGAGGCCTGTTCCACTATGTAGTCAACCTTGTAGTATCTATGTGCTACAGTACAATTACATCGGTACTAAACTTGCTACTAAGTTTTGTACGTAATGATGACAGAAGATGTAAGTATATCAGTTTCAGATTTATGAATTAATATAAAATTAATTTCTACAAGTTAATGTTTGTATTTGATTGTAACCCCCAAATAAATTGGCTTAAAGAAGGGAGGATGATGATAATGATATCTTTGTGTTACTTTTATTAATGTTTTCACACTAATGTTTGACTTAAATAGTACATATTAATAGTGAAAGTATATGATTTCACCTAGAAATTAGTTTTTATTTTGTTTCCACATGAATTTTGTCATGAATGTCTCATACTGCAGGTCTGCTATAAGTGATTTGTGTGTAAACAAGCTTTACCTTTGTACTTTTTTGTTTTATTTTCCATTATAAAATACAAGTTTTATGAAATGCTAATGCAAGTGCTTATGGATCGCTAATGTCTTAGATTCTGTTGGGTATTTTATGATTGTAGTAATGAAAATGTTTTTATTTCTAGTGGTGACTGACCCGCTCGGGGATGTGATGGGTTTCATCAACAATTATACATCCCGATTCAACCCACACCCAGTGTTCTACCAGGGAACCTATGCACAGGCTCTTAATGATGCTAAGAATGAGCTGCGCTTCCTTGTTGTGTACCTACACTCTGAATCAGCTGCAGAGACACAAAACTTCTGCAGGTAATTGGAAGTCATCAAAGTTGACCTATGTGTTATAATTATTACCAGTCTTGACCATAAATGAATACTTATTAATTATTATAATTAAGTGAAATTTAACTTTCACTTACTCAGGAAGGTATCATTTTACTGTTTGTATGTTCACAACACAAATTCTAAATTAACTCTAAAAGTGAAATCTTATCGTTGGCATTTTGTTGACTATTGTTTCATTATTTGTTAGTTAAGTTTTTTGGCTATTAGTCTTTCATGCTGAGTTAAATAAATAAAGAGTACAGAACACTGCCATGTATGAAAAAAAATGAGGAAGGTAATTATTGTTATCCTGATTGGTTGTTATTAGTTGTTTAAGTCCTATTCATCAAACACAAAGTATCAGATAGAGTAGATTGGAAGAACTCATTCTGACTTCTGATCTGACTGAATGAGACGACATTTGATTCAGAACTGGATGCTTACAGGACAACACTAGCAGATGACGATGTGATCCAATACATAAACACACACGCCCTATTCTGGGGTTGTTCCGTGGACACAGCAGAAGGGTGGCGGGTGGCACAATCAGTGGGAGGTAGGCGCTATCCGCTGCTATGCGTGGTGTGCGTGCGCGAACACCGCATGACCGTGGTGGCAAGGTCGGAGGGACCATGCACAGCACATCAGCTGCTCACACGTTTACGTCGCGTGGTTTCTGACAATGAGCCACATTTGGCTGCAGCTAGGGCGGACAGGTAAGCTAGTATTAGCAGCATTACATTGGAGTTTGTATAAGAAGTATTAGAGCTCTCTATCTATCACTACTGTAAAAAAAATACTCATCATTTACTGTTTCTTTTTCCGTGAATATTTTTCTTAACAAAACTTTCCTTCTATCTTAGTTATGATTTAATGTTACCTAAAAATGGCAGCAGTGAACTCGAATTTCTTGAGTGATAGAAACGGACATGTTAAAAGTGTTTGAGTTAATTTAACCCTCATGCGGGAAAACGTGAAAATTTACAGTAATTTTTCCCTGCACATGGTAAACCAGTATTATTATTATCCTAGAGTGGAGCGCGAAGTGACGGCCCGGCTCCGCGCGGCGCAAGACGAGGCCTACGCGGAGTCGCTCGCGGCTGACCAGGAGAAGGAGCGCCGCCGAGCCGCCGACCGCGCCGCGCGCGAGCTGCGGGAGAACGAGGACCGGCAGCGGCGGCAGCAGGAAGAGAGGCATAAGATGGATGTAAGTATCACAAACTAGATCTCTCACACATTGCTACAATTAAATTTTCATTCGCTTTTGTGTCCGCTTCAAATACGAGAAGCATCTTTATTTTTTTGTAACGCATGTTTATTCATTGTTTATAGTTTGTTTTGTACACATTAATTTATCAAAATTTAAGGCATACCCTGGTTCTGTTTTAATTTTTTTTCGATTTTCTTATGATTTTAGTGCAAGATTTGATTAAGTATTATTATTTCCAAAAACAATAATGTTATTATATAATTAGCAACACTACTAAGCAAAAATGTTAGGGGGGCTCCCTTACATTTTTGTTTAGTAGTGTTGCTAATTAAGGTAGGCACTTAATAAATATTTTATTCTCACTTGGTATTCTCATTTTCAATACATGTGCTCTGCGCACAGTAAGATTCTTCGTTCTGCCAATCATCGCCCTTTACGATGTCCTTCTCACCGCTCCGGTTTTCTTAAATCTTCTTTTCTTGTCCAGGCGGTTTTCCTTTGGAATGCGCTTTGTCAGAATATCAGAATGGTCACCAGTCGATTCACATTCAAAGTAAAAACTTGTGAACACTTGCTTATGAAGTTGGCAGACTCGTCTCACAATTAATTTGTTTATTATTTCTCCAACTATGTATTTTTATCTACCTCTACTTCGTATGTTTTGTTTGTATGTATGTATATATGTATTTAATATTGAAAAATATTCTATTCCTGAATATTTTCTGTTCTTTGCACCTACTATGTTTTGTCTCTGCATCACCCTAAGGTAGACTGGTAGAAAATGCCTAAGGCATTAAGTCCGCCTTTGTACAGTGTACTTTGTTACATTATGTGCATAAAGTTTAATAAATAAATAAATATAATACACACAGAACTAATTCTTCTGCCAGCAACCTGATATCTGTAAAAATCTTAGAAGTTTTTATGATGTTGCCAATCAATAAATATTTTTGTCACCAGGGGGAGATTATCCCCCAACCACAATATATATTAAATGTGTGCATAATTGCTACAAGTTCAGCTCGCCTATTGTACTAAAGTCTATTCGTCAGCTGGTGGAGGCCCGCGCGGCGATGGCGGCGCGCCTGCCGCCGGAGCCCGCGGCCGGACAGGGAACTGTGGTGCTGCTCATACGACTGCCGGGCGGGGAGCGACTCACACGTCGGTTCACCCTCTTACTACATACCACACAAGTTAGTATTATCTATGAATAATAAGAACTATGCGAATGTGTCACTGCTAGCTATAACGTTCAGAATATTTTTAAAATTCTATGAAAAATTTCTTCAGCATATTGCCGATTGTTTTTATTATAATCTTTGCCTCATTTATTACATACATATAGGTATTATCCGATTCGCCGCGGTCGGGTATAAAGTGGAATCTGTTTTTAAGGATCTGTAACATTTCCCAGGATCTATACGACTTCGTGTTTAGCCACCCACAGTCTCCTGAAGAGTTCGAAATCACGACCAATTTCCCGAAGCGTGTACTAGTGCGCGGCGCCAAGAACCTTATGGACGTCGGTCTCAAGGACCGAGACGTGCTCTTTGTCAACGACGTTAATGCATAAAATGCGTTAGTAGTCTTCTTTACATAGTTTTAACATCTAGTTGGGATGGCCACGGAGTGGTATGTAAATGGAGAGCTAGGTATCTGAATGAAGTATGTTTGTAGCCATCAATTACGGACCGCCGCATGCTAAGCAATGATGACCCCCACAATATTGCCGAAACCAGAAACTTACATACATTTTCTATGAACTCGTCGCATACTTGCAGTCTTAAATTGCTGTGTCTGCAGTGACACGATCACTAATAGCTCGGTGTATCTTTTTGTGGCTTTTAAATTTCGACTTTGTGCATACGGTTATAAACAGTGGTATTGTAATTTGTATGCGTGTGTACGCTCCATTTGCTCATTACCCCGTGGTCGTGAATGTTTCAACGTTAATTGTAATTACCGCGTCGAATATCGGCCGGTCAGGAGTGGAACATGTACATAATACACTGAACAAGATACACATAATAAGCATTCGACTTCTAAAGTTGTGTCATTCATAAAACTTTATGACCAATGTCCGTATCTTATTCAGGAGAGTCACACTGCTCATGAATAACAGTATATTGGTTACGACTCTCTATCGCTTGGGGCAGTTTGAATACTTAATTCCAATGATATACCAGATAGATAATACCTGAATTGGCATTCATCGAAATGACAACTCCTGTTTCAATTCCATACAGGAGACCTTTCTGAGCAACTGTATGAAACTGACAGCATTGATGGACATTTGATTACCTTTTTGTATTATTTATTTATAAATTATTAAGACCATGTAATTCACCAAAATGTGAAAAGTCCGCTAGTAAAAGCGATTAATAATTGTGTGCAGTTATTTATACTGGATAAGTCAAGAAGGTAGTATGGCCCCGGCCCCCCCACACACTTGCAAAATTGCCAAAATGCAAGCCAATGTTAACAGCACTTACATTGTTCTTACGATTTGCACAATGACATAAAATGTTTGGGATTAGTGTGTGTGGCAGGGGCGTTGTTGATCGAGATTAGAACACCCTGCAAAACAGGGTAATACTAATTTTGTACTTAATGGAACAGTGCAATAAGGTCCCTTTTCACTTGTGTTGCGTTATCAGCGTTTGTGATCGCTGGACGATTACAAGATTTTACTTATATCCCGCAATGTAGAATTGTAATAATAATCTGTAGTTTGGGTAGATTTAACGAAATAATAATTACTTGTAGAAGGTCAGGAGATTGGACTTGGGTCAATATCTAATTGAAATTATGCCAATATGTCAATTGAATGTCTTATATATATCCAGCCTAGGCAAGTAGGGTCATTATTGAGGACTAGCCTCGTTATATTATTGGCCTCCTTGCTTAGGGTCGCTTCTTTACACTCCAGTTAATGTGACATGCAAAAATTTGTAGACATGTTTTTAGACACAATATTTGTAATAGCCATTTATGTGTAATAAATAATGTAATAAATCTTAAGATTCGAATAAGTTGGTCGTATGTTAAAATAAATCCGCACTTTGACATCTCTCATAATTCGCTGTGATGCTCAAAGAATGTTTGTGTATCAGTACAATATTGGGCGATCTCTTGACTTGAAACTTTCGAAGTTGTAAGGGTGAATGTCCTCCTTTTGTGATATTCGAGTGTTGTATGTATTTACTAAAATATTGTGTAGGTATCCTAAACCAAAACTGAAGACATAATATTATTTGGAAGATGCGTGAATTAATTGTAAATCACATTTTCATTTTTACACTTAGTTTAACTACTTTACTCTGGAATGTTGCTTTTATAGGTAAGTAAGAACTGTTCTTGCGCTAGTAAAGACAAAGGGTTTGTGTCCAATATGTTACCTACTTTTAAACACGGCGAAGATTTGTTTAAATCATTGACAGTACCGATCCCACGGTGTAATTTTAACCGGTCGTTACTTACCGTAATTGTAAATACTTGTGATAACATTGTGGTAATGGAGGATATCAAAATTGAAATCTACTATGACAAGTCTCCAAGAGGCTACCTTCCTAAGTTTGAACAAATTTTCCGTCGTGTAGGCGTAATCATATAAAATTAGTTTTGTCATCATATCTAAATTTCAAATTTGACTCTAGCGACAATCCGACCGGCTTGTTTTGTCACGCGTTAAATTTAGCGTGGTTTTATATAACCTTTACTATTCCTCATGAATCAGGCCATGAAATAAAAAAAAAAAAGCTTCAGATTTACATATTATATTGGTATTGTTTTATACGATAGATCAGACACAAAACTAATTTTATTTTGTTGAGTCTCGTATGTATGTAAATCTATTATTATTAGTAAGTTATGATTGATATTTATAAGGTAGCATTAAATAGATCAAGGTACATAATGTGATTTTTTTTTTGTTGCAATTTTGGTTAATGTCGCTTGCTACTTGTTTCCTTTGTTTTTATTGTATAGGTGTTTTTAAAAAGTAAATTTTATTATCCTATTTGAAACGTTCCAATACTATAACTTAATTAGAATTTTTGTTAACTATTTAGTACCGAAAGGTATTTGAAAATGGAACTTTTCTCATTGTGCAATGATGTGGCGCATTCGGTCAAAGGTTACATGCATTTATTTAAAAAACGAACTGTGTATTATATTGTTTTGTTGTATTATAGTCATGTTTCTTCCTAAATAAATGTTTTTATTTAAATCTCTACTTTTAAAACGACTTCCATATTATTTCCAAAAGCCATCAAATGAAATGAAATCAAATGAAACAATCTGTGTTATTTACTTAATTTATTAGAAACCCATAATTCAACAACACACCAAAAATGAAACACCATAATTATGGAATGTAGGCACTTTTTTAAACATTCACCAAGTTCACTTAGAAGTGAAAGCATAAATGAAAAAATACATAGATTACAAAATGATACAAGTATATTTGTCGCCACGAGTCGTGAGCACAAATGTCAAGTTAATGTTTCGGTTTTTGGGTTTCTTTCGAGGTTTTTTGGGGCGCCGACGCTGCACGCGATCGGTCCAACATACGGACTAATCGCGTGCAGGGTCGGCAGCTCAAAACCCGAAAATTAACTTGAAATTTGTGCTCACGCCTTGTGGCGACTACAATAATAGAAATTAATTATTACTTGTTAAATATGTAACACACCTAGGACTATACATAATTTTATTTTACACTAATTTCAATGCAAACTTCAATGGTAGTACCCGTTCAGTAGATAATGAAAATACTATTCTGTTACAAATAAATATAAAATATTGGTGTATCCTTTACAAAATGTAAGTACTTGATATGTTGTAATTATAATATTACCATGATGTCCGAAATATTGTTATGCAGGTACGTTATTTGAAAAATAGTATGAAATATATTTAATAAAAACAGTTGAACTACGCGAAGGATGATCAAATAATAAAGAAAAAGACTTTAATAAATAACGTTAGTAAGTAACTTAGCAATAAATAACAAATAGAGATAGTTTATTAAAAAACAATAAAATCATTTTTTTTTACAAAGCTTTTGAAAATAATTTACTGTTACAAGGAATTTGATTATATTACTTTCAGAATATATCTTTTTTTACTCGACACTGTTTTATATTTATTTTTTTATACTCAATTTAAATAGTAGAAAAAGTTAATAGTAAAAATAGGATGGTAAAAAAATAATAACAATCGTAATAAACTTAATATAAATATTATTAATATTTAATCATGGATGGAATAGGTACATAAGTACCACCAGGATTTACTTCATACAATTATGACTATTATATTTGTCTTTCTGTACATTGAGCTAATCTACTCAATCACAAAATTTAATATTCTAATCACAAATTACTAAAACAATGTTCGACGTATCTAAAAAAGCTAATTTATCACACTTTGGTTTTAAAACTAATACATAGTTAATTTGTTCTTGAAAGTTATCGTAAGTGCGAGAATTTGGCCGAAACTTGTTTAACAGTTTCCACAAAGTAGTTTTAATAAGTTATTTATTACGGCTACAATTATATTAATAGATTTCTCACTCTTTGACTAAACCCTAATTAAAAACTTTAGACACTCCTCTGTTTACTACATATTATACAGTCCATAAACTTTTTACAATTGCTTTTATTTTGGGCAGTTAAGTAATTTCTTATCGAATGAAATATTTTACAATAATATTTCTTTAATATAAAATCTATAGTGTCGACATCAATTGTACCTACTTTTCCTAGGTCCTATAATACTTTTTAACGTGCTGTATAAAATTCCAATGGCGGAATTTCTAATCGTAATTTTGTGAAATAATTTTCGGACTTATGTCTTAGATTTGGACTTTGCGGCACGAGCCGGACTCGCCCAATTAAAAATCTAAGTGTTATTTATACGTGGTGTAGAAAGATTAATACGCATCCATCAAGGTAACTAACATTGAGCAAAAATTATTGCTGGGAGACGATTTTTATTTTTGGTGCGTATAATCACAATGATGGGAAAAATATGTTATTTTCGGCTTTTTTTTAATGTCTTTTTACACCTCTTATCGTTTATTGTTAGCGCCAAACTGTCGTGCTGCCGTACATAAAAAATCGCAGTAAATAAATGAAATTTTCGATGTGCGCCCGCGCCGTGATAATGGAGTGCGTGCTAAGAGAAATGTTGTTCTACAGTCTATACTATATTCCAAAATAATTTGATGAAAATGTAAACAAATAGATCAGAAAGTGTACCTACCTGTGAATGGTTCATTTAGTGCCGTGAAATTGAGTGATTCGATTACCTAAACTGTAATTTTGCATCACCACAACCAATCGTCACAACTGTGATTCTTTTCACAATTTTTCAATCATAATTTAATAATGTTATCTAGACAATAATTGTTGGAAAAATGAATGTAACACTATTCCCCTTTAGTTTAGTAAGTGATTGCGTAAGAATTTACTCTGAAAAAATAGATTACACTTTTATCAAAATTTTTGGAACAGGGTGTTGTTAATTTACTGTCACTGGATAAACCCGCGCGAATCTCAACGTGATCGCCGACTCAGGCTTGTTCTAATTCATATCGTAATCATCAGAATGCTGCAGTTATCAACCAGCGAAGATTGACTCACTACTCAAATCAGCAAAGCCGTTTAACGCTATTTCGTTGACCCCTATCCCATAAAAGCGTGAATACAATCGTCTTTGAAGCCATGTTTCTTCAGTAAGTCGAGGCCAGCGTAAGTGAACTCCGTAGGGCCACAGAGACAGGCGTAGTGCGAGCAGTTGTCGTCACACTTGACATCTCCAAACGCTTCAGCTAGGACTTCATCCCTGATGCGACCTTTGTGACCCGACCAGGATGAACTGGCGTCAGACAGGACGTGTGTGATCTTTAGCCTGAAAAGTAAGATTTTCTGTAGTTGATGTTATAACTGAAAATAAAGACCAAGGGTTCCTAGCAAATCGTAGATGTTTAACATTTTTTTTTAAACAAGCTTTTATATTGCATTGTCATGCAATGTGCATGTATTATGTATGTAACATTTTAGCTAAATCGAACACCGGGAAGTGGATCAAATTTAATTTGTAAGGTTTAATTAAGTTCCTATAGTCAATTGCGGCTTCATCATCAGACCAGCTTTGTGGCATGTGACACCAGGACAGGTAAAAGTGAAGAAAAGATTGTAAAAAGCAATTATGGGATTATATTAGGACGAGAGGATAATTCCCGTCATTTGTCTGATCGCCAAGTATGGTAAAAATAATCAGGATAATAATTAACTTAAAGAAGTAGCCTATAAAAGGGGTATTAGAATTAGCGGGTTAAATAAGAAACTTAGAAAGTTACCGTAAACGGGAAGGTATTTAATTAAAGAATCAATTTAGTTATGTACCTGTCATCATCTTTCGCTATTTCTTCGAAGTTTTTGCGAAATAGAATGTCTTCTTCGGTTTTATTGAAGAATAATAAGTATGTGCGTTCACTGAAACGTAAATATTCACAAATTAATTTGGGTTAGTAAGCACCTACCTAAACATCACAAATTGGGTAGATGACATCACTAATCAATTGACATACTTTTTATGAGCTGTCAAAACGCGATTACCCCATAGATTTTGTATGACAATACATGATAATGACGTCACTGTTTTGACATCAAAATTCACTAACTATTTATTGATTTCAAAGCAGCAAAAAAAAAAAATAATTATTTAAAAAATCATCGGGTTATGTATGAGGGCTAAAATAAACTTTTTTTTGTGTCTTGGAGTTTTTGTTAATGGTGTCATCTACCCAATTATAAATTTAGAACTATTCGCAGGTTCAAGTTGCCTACTCATTACCTAAATTGGTAATGCGATAAGTAGGTTGTAGGATCAAAGAAAGTGCTCTTAAAAATTCCGAGAATAATGTGACTTCAAGTAGCTTCTACGCTCTTATGACTACCTACTTCAGTATCGATTAATGATGACGCGAAGCAGCGACTATGATTGATGTTGTGACCTTGCTCGGACTTGACGGCTCGCTTCCGATATGTTTCGTGCTGCTGAGGTGTTCTCAATTAGGTGCCTATTTGCTAGATATATTTTCTTTTTTTAAACGTTGCCCACAATAGGAATTTCTCCTTTATCATGGGTGCGTTTGCAAACATATAAACTCTCAAACAGCCAGACCCGGAACAACTATCAGAAGGCTATTCAAATATTTGTTCCGTGCGGGAATCAAACCCGCGATATGCAGTGCAGCAGCCAATCGTTCAGCTACTGGGCCAACAGTGAAATTACCTCGGAGTAAATGAGTAATACCACACTACCATATGACTAACAGATTACTTATTGTTTTTGCTCGGGTACATAAAATCAGCAGTTCTCTTCGTATACGAGTAAAACCGTGAGTAATCCTATGCACGTAAAGTCGTTGGTCCTGCGCCTGTTCTCTCCCCGGTTGTGTCGGATTGCCGTCCCATTGGACTTTGAGAGTTAGGGAAGAGGGAGCGCACCTGTGTTTGCGCACACACTTGTGCACTATAATATCTCCTGCGTACTAGGCTAGTCTAAATAAAGATTAGCCGCCGTGGCCGGAATCGGTCTGGAGAATTCATTTTACATTTACAATCCTATACATAGGTACCTATCACAGTCTTCACGTAAAATGTCTAAAAAATAGAATAAACGCCACGTAAGTCGCCACGTAAGTGTTACGAGTACATTTTTTATAAGAAGACTTACCATCTTGGATTAGATCTTGATATCATAAACTTTATCAGACCGAGCATAGGCGTGACCCCAGTACCGGCGGCTATTAAATACAACGCCTTCACCGTCTTCAACTGAAATACAATAGACAATAAATCATGCAGCAAATCTTTCTCATATTATTTACGTTGACATACAAAGAAATATGGTCAATGAAGAACTAAATAACCTAGGTATTATAGTTCTGTGCTTTGTTCAAAAAGTCAAGGTCAATAATGTCTAAGGAGTTTGATTTGATAGGTCATGAGGCCGACCTTTTCGTACGATTGTGTTGAATCTATTGTCCTTAAAGTGCTTAGCAAAGTACAGAAATAGCAAGAATAGTAGGTAAGTACAGGTAGGTAGTATAACATTTTTACAACTAAGTCTTCACTTATCATGTGTCTGTAGATAGATTACCTATGTTCTTAAGTAGCTATAATAAAAACCGGCCAAGTGCGAGCCGGACTCGTAAAATATTTATTTTATTCTTTTTTTTAGTTCTTGTTGATATAGCGGCGATAGAAATATCTACATCACTTGTAAAAATATAAAATATCGTAACTATCATGGTTCATGAGATACAGTCTGGTGAGTGGTGACAGACAGACGGACGGAAAGCGGAGTCTTAGTAATAGGGTACCGTTTTACTCTTTAGGTACGGAACCTTAAAAAGAACTGTCAAGGTGAGCTTCAGAAGTGCTGAAGCTTGTTTTCAATTCAAGCTAATTAAACAGAACTTTTAGTTTTTCCAACAAACAAAAATGACAAGAAGCAATGAAAAGCCGCGCCTAGTTAAGTACAGTTACAACTTTTAAAAAGAAAATTAAATAACTGCATTCAAAGTTAAAAATAATGTTATTAAAACTACCTTTTGCAATTCAAAGTTGCCGTAAGGACCGGAGAGAGTGATGAGATCTCCGACTTTGAGTGCCGTGAGATGCGGCGAGAGAGCGCCACTGTCGTAACGCTTCACCGCCAACCGGAGAGCTGAGAAGATTCCAGTGCCGTCTGCAGAGCCCCAGCCTTCGCCCACGGGCGTGTAGGACCGGATGCACTCTGACCCTACATGAAACAAGTGTTATTTTTTGTTACTGATTGGCAAGGAACGAGGTTGCTTTCCTTGGTTAGTGGTCATCGCTGCCATCGTTGCGTCTGGTGTTACAGATGGTCCATACCATACAGATGGACAGCAAACGTATTACAAAAGCTCATCAAGTGTCCGTAAGTGCGTGTACATTTATAGTACCCGCCGCGAGTCGTGAGCACAAACGTCAAATTATTTTGAGTTTCTTTCTGGGTTTTTTGGGGCGCCGACGCTGCACGCGATCGGTTCGACTGACGGACCAGAAATAAACCCATAAATTAACTCGACTCGTGGGGCCTACTATTCCTACCCTTCAAACCGAGACCCGCAACACTGTGGCAGAAATAGGTATGGTGATAAAGAGCTTTCTTACTTACCGGGTCCACAGACAAGATGAATACCTATAGGTCTCATAATAATTTCATAAATTCTCTTGCAATCAAATTCTGATTACGTTGTAATACGTTTTTGATTGGGCACGGCGTGTCTTCCTAATTCGTTATTAAAATTTGTGGTTGGAGGAAAACCTTTGGCCCTAACATGATTTAACCATTAAAATATTCACGCTATCGTTATTTTAATGTAAGCGTAATAAGCTTTGTTATTTCACGATAAATATCTACATAGCATGATAGACAATTACAAAAACTTATTGTGATAAGTTAAAACGAAAAAAAAATAAAAAAAAAAAAATGGTAAAATGCAGTAATTTCAACGATACAAAGCAATAACCGCCATTATTTGACCAATATTTTTCTAACGCTATATTACATAAATGGAGTATAAATAATTTAATTTGCCGTGGTTTGACAACAGACAACTTATTCTAAATTAATGGTTAAAAATTCATTCCTAGGTACAAAGGACAAACCATGCATACTTTTGTTTGTAAGTACAATAAGGTCAAGGTACTTATTGCTATTACAGTCTCCCTCTAATAAGGTACCGTCAAAGATCGTACTAATGAAGGTCTCTAGACCTCTGTTTTGCCTCATTATTACGGTTTTAAGTACTAATAGGTATGTACCTACATTGCCCCGTTGGTCTGGTGGTCCCAAGCGCGACTGATGAGCGTGGGGTCCCGGGTTCGATTCCCAGGTCGGGCAAAAAGTGTTATTGGCTTTTTCCATTAGGATTTGCTCAGTAGCAGCCCGGAGTTTGGAAGTTGGTGGTGTGACACCCCCGTGCCTCGGAAAGCACGTAAAGCCGTTGGTCAGGGCTGTCATTCGTAGATCTTTGACAGTCGTTACGGATAGTCAGAAGCCAGGAAGCCTGACAACCAGTCTAACCAAGAGGTACCGTGTTGCCTAGTAACTGGGTTGTGGAGGTCAGATAGGCAGTCGCTCCATGTAAGACATTGGTACTCAGCTGCATCCGGTTAGACTGGAAGCCGACCACAACATAGCTGGAAGAAGGCTAAGTAGATGATGATGAGGTATGTACCTACATTTTTGTTTTTATTTCAACATAGGCTTTTTTACATTCCTTTATGGTCAATAATTAAGCTTTATTATAATCCATCATGTCAGCCAATTGATTAATTAGATAGACACCTGTTAAAGGTACCAAGGTAGGTACCAAATGTAATACAATGTAAAAGAAAAAGTACCTACCTATATTCAATTACTTATCCAATAAAAAATATATTGATACAATCATAGTAAGGAAAGACGAAAAATATAGCGTACCTAATATAACCTTATTAGATCATATTTCTATGTTACCATCTCAACGTAAATGCTTCTCTGACAAAGTAACGTCAAAAACACAAAGTAACTTGATACTTTTTATCTAAGTAGTCTCCCACTCACTACACATACTAGTTAAAAATATCAAGACGACATGTACTCACGCTGTGCGGAATGAAAGGAAGTTATTCGAATAACATGAATAGTATGAATACATAAAAGATCTTGGCTTGACATGCGAGACAGGTGTCATGCCCATCTTATAGGATACAATAGGGGATATATTTCAATAAGGATAAACGAGCATTTTTCTGCGAAATTAAGTCAACAACGTAAACGTACTATTACAGTTCACCTGATGGAATTTCAAATTGTGTAATATTTCGTTCAGCCACGTTCATAATTTCGTGGTTGTAACGTTGTGATACGCTCTAGCTAAGAGATAAGCCCTCAACGATATTAAGCATAAGCACGAAAACTCATTTCGTTAATCATCTATCGATCTTACCTTGATATGTTTTTCTTCAGAGACCATTTACTTGGGTCCTAGATAAATATTTAACATCAACTTAACTAGCAAGTGAAAGCTTGTAAGTAGCTCTCTACTTTGAGAGTTCCTAAGTTTTTATTTTGTAAATAACCCGCAGCTTGTTATAAATAAATGAGTTTTTATCAAAGACATCCGTCGGCTTAATGAAAAGTTCTTGCACTTCCTTTAAAATTATCTGTAAAACATTTTTACTTGGAACGGATAAAACTTTTAAGATGTTCTGGAGAAGATGGATGGTTGTTATTAAAAGAGGTATATGACTACTTATAGACAGGATTCTAGGTTTTTTTTTACTTTGGATATTTCATTAAGCTGTTTATGCAGATAGATCGATGACAACAGTAAAAAAAGCTTGTTGGTCCTACCTTCAACTCTCTTATGCACTCGTACGTGATGTCCCAGCGGCACGACCACCGGCCCAGCCCTTGGGCACACGGAGAGTAGCGAGGTGTCATGCGACACCCTGCCCACCTCCATAACGCGGCACTCCACAGACCGCGGTGAGGACACGCGGCTCGCAGCCCCCACACTCACGTCCCCACAACCCTTCCAAACACTCGGATCCACTTTGAGTGCGGTGATCTGTAAAAATAGAGACAATTAACCGCACGCCACGTCATGTTATTTTTAGGCGGCCGCCTACACGATTGCGGACATTTTATGAAAATAGTTTCCGCAATCGTGTGGGCGTTCTTTTGAAATAGCAAAGAACATTTCATTTAAAGCAAAAAAAGGGTTGTAGGTATCAGTTTTCCAGCTCACCTCGATTTTTCCACTTTCAGCGAACACACGTAGCTGCAAAGGTTCTTTTAATTTAGCCTCGGGCTTTATTTTGAGCGTCCTCAACCAGCCGTTGGTCGCCACTTCAATCAACAGAAATCCTTCAGTAATCCGTGCGCTCCCCCCCGGGTTCGCCAGGTGGCCCGTGTACACGGATATCGTTAGTTTTGTTGAAGTTTGTATCCAGTCGTACCGGAGAGGTAGAGGTGAATCAAGGCTTTTGTCAGTTTTCTTCAGCGGGCTCGACGCTGCTCTTCGACTTATTGACATAGGTAGATCAGCTGATTGGACTAAACTCTGCATAATCTTGCTAGGTGGACTCCCTTTACTATTATCGTCACCTTTAGTGATTTTCTTTCTAACTGGTGTTATGCAATTTGCTAAGTTCTCCATTGACTTTCTAACTAATTCTTGTGCTTTAGACGGTTCTCTGAGACGGTCTGATTTGGGCGAAGGGTTTGAGGTGTCGAAGAGTTCCTCTGCGTCGGGGAGCTCGAATCGGAGCGGTCCGACGAGACACTTCGCGAGAAGAGAGTCGTAGTTGACCCATGGATGTACTTTGTCGAAGAGTTGTGTAGCGTCCATGCCGGCGCCTCGCATTAGTTCCTCGGGTCCTGAGATACGAGTAAGACTTTTGTACGTGACTGTAAGACATTAAGGTTGCGTATACAAATGGTATATTCTTACCTCCAGGATGGTAGGGTAGATAATGCGTTATATTGTAGACGCGACCGCGTATCGCCAGCCAGGCGTCGTCTGAAACATTCAGTTAAGTAAAGTGCCTTATGAAACATATTTTACTGTGGCGCTGACTTTTATTTGTGTACCTACATTGTATTGTATTGTAAGAATAATCTTTGTCGAAAATGTCATGCGAACACAGCGCTGGCTACAGTGGGAGTATGGGATTTCTCTATCCTTTTAAATGCTAATCTTTGGGAATACTTAAATGGTGAATAAATAATACAACCTTTTATCGTATTAACTTTTGTTTTGCGTAAGCCAGCGTAAGTGCATGTTTTTGGTTTAGTTATGTCCCGAGAGTGGAGGTAGAACGTCAGCCAATTACGTCAGGTAATATCTATGTAGGGCTGCCATCCGTCCGGAATCTCCCGGATTTGTCCTAGCCTAGAGGGCATCCAGGGGTCGTCCAGAAGTGGTTGGATGAGACCCGGATGCTTTTTGATCCGGGATCCCGATTAATTGAAATAAAAGCAATAAATTAAGATTATAAAAATATGGAAAAACAAACTTTATTTAAAAATATTTTCTCTGGAATCCGGGAAAAAATATCAAGTGCGCCCAAATGTCCGGGGTTTTCGAAGCTTTTGTCCGGCGACGGCAATTTAGGTGAAGGCAGTGCTAAATGTATGGTACGTTGAATTGAGAATGAGAGAATGTCATAGTTATGTGGCTGACAAAGGCGACGCTCCATATAACTTTTTGTAAACCTCGACATATTTACGGCCTGGTCGTGTATAATTTGAACCAAGAACTAACTAAGGGTATTGTGTGTAGATAGCTCAGCAGGGGAGACTGGTCGTATCCTCCCGCCGACTCCTGTTAGATCCTTCCCGGAGTTTCCAAGACGGATCCAGTCCATCAAACTGTGACCTGGCTGCAGAGCACATTTGTTGCGGGGGTTGCCTGCAACAAAAATTTTTTTTTAATCAATTTATAATTTAATGTAAGTGGTCCAACTTACATGCAAAAAAGCACGATGCTTCCTGGATATATGATAACATAAAAGTGAAAAACATGGGGAAGAAATTTATGTTAAAATCAATACCTCCCTACTGTTAAGTAGGATTTAATATTTCAAAACGTATTGGATAATTTAATTACAGCACTTAACTATGTCCTACTTATAAGAGAGAAATTGAATAATTAATTACAGTAGATTAGGTACGTTAAAATTAATTTGGATTATGTTTTACTATGTTCTTAGTAACCTACTTAAATTGTGGTCACGATAAAAGCAAATCTCTGATATTAATTACAAAACGCCAATATTCATAGGATTTATTTTTCTTTTTATTTGATCCTATGACAAACTTATACAAAAAAAAAATACCTTACTCGTTTTAAATTATGAACGCAGCAATCTTACCCCGATAAAATAAAATGTAAAAAACCGGCCAAGTGCGAGTCGGACTCGCACATGGAAAGTTCCGTATCACTTCTAACACTTTCATACTTCATACAAAAAAAAAACGTTTCTTGTATAAAGTTAATTGTTGTTATTATAGTAGTCTTTTTTATTTTCTCGTACCTACTGTGTGAAAATAACATGTGGCTATCAGTACGATTTAAAAGATACAGGTCTGCGTCAGACGGGAAGACAGACAGCGTAGCCTTAGTGATAAGTCCCATTGGCGCTGGGTACGCAACCCAAAAAAAATCAACGTTGAAAATAAGTACGACTATCGAACTCTTTAAGAACAGTTACACTGCTAAAGAGTGAAAAATAATACACATTACTCCAGTTATATGCATCCCATTCCCATTATTCCTATATAACATTCGCATTTCTACCACATCCGTATTTCCGCATAAGTACGCTTGCAATAGTGAGATACGTTTCATGGGACTTACAATGGCTTATGTGTCTCACGCAGGAAAATATGAGCTATCGGGGCGATATGGCATGAGAGGACCGTGCGACACAATACATGAAGCAAGCAAATAGTATTGTGTATCTTGAAAAATGAACTCTTTTTTCTAGGGATTTCGACGGCAAATCCTTACAACAACGCAGCTTATAACTTATTTATAGGTAAGAGGGATGTTCTGTGAGTGCAAGCTGGTACTTCTACAATAGGTAGGCATGATGTATCAGTTCAGTCGAATAATTCATACACCTACCACTGAAAGTTTCAGAGTTTCAACATGGATGTTGAAATTGAATACGTTATTAGGAATTCTTATAAAATGCTGAGCTACTACTTATTGTCGAAGTATGCTGGTTGTTCATTTTTCATTCAAATTTTCTGCCGTATATAACTAAGACTCGTTCTTCTATAGATCTATAGGGTGCAAAAAGACTTACCTATTACATAGCCGGTAACTACGCACACTGCCCTTCAAACTAAGTATCATTGAGGGATATTTTTGCTGGGTAACGACTTTTATGCTACGTATAAAAAAACGCTATTTAATTAATAAATTGTAAAACGTTGTAATAAAAGTTGAAACTTCGACCATCAATATCTCCGTAACCAAAAGATTCCCAGGCATGTTTCAAAACAAAAAAAGTGATCGTAAGAACGGGAAGAATAGGTATGTACTTTTCGGCTTCGGTAAGTGTCTTTTACACCCGTTTTATCGAATTTTACATAGTTTTAAATGTACTGCTCTAACCTTCAAGCGAGACCCCAGAGATCGAGAGACCGAATTTGCCATTTATTTCCTTGGAAGCGACTAAGGGATAATAATGTCAAGGGGTCCCGTACACCAAAATAACAAACCATTTTCATTTAGACAGTATTCTAACCCCGGTCCCAAGCATCAGCCCATGTTGATCGTACGATGACCTACCCCTATCATCAACATAGACAAACAAGTCTGTTGACAAAAGCTGAGAAGCTTAGCCGACTAACACAAACAGATAGTGGCAACTAACGTTTGAAGGGAAACGGCGCAAATTCCGCGCTAGCGACAGATCAATAAATCAAAGTTACGAACACCCAAAGTTGGGGCCTTTCCCTTTTTCTTTACGATGCCAATCAAATAACTTCGTCTTAAGCTTCTAATTTTCGTTTTCTAATAATGGAAGCTGAAGTTATTTTAGTAGACATTGTATTCAATGCTTTGGGTAAAGGAATGCCGGAATTATGCATGGAGAATTACATTGAGTACCTAAGCTATTTGAATTTGACACGCGTTGGCATAGTTTAGTTCGGTTTAACAATGTTGCGTGCTTTCAAAACTATGTTAGCAGCTGGTGCCGACACATTATCTATCTACCTATTAAAATTTCAGTTACATTGTAACACCGCCTCTCATACACGACATTGTGGATGCGCACCCAGGCACGGGCAAGTACCAATATGACTCTTTCTATTTCAAATGTACTTTCCAGGGACTTAAAAACACCTTCATAAAGGTTACAGAATTAATAATAATAAGTATTACATGTTGAATTGGTAACAGAATCAAAAATGTATCACTTATAAATCTGTTTTTAACGTGTTAACGCAAAACACTTACAAAAGTGCAACCGTAAAAAACTCTTTCAAGGAACAGTGTTAAAACACTTATTTAGGTTACAGTTTGAGTCCCTGGTATTTTCTAAGTTGATTTTGTAAATCATTGTCATCGGTGAAGGTAAAAATTGTGAGGAAACCTGGACTTATAATTATTATAAGTTTAAAATCGCCATTCCGTCTTGAGCAAGCAGGATGATCAATTCTTGTGCCATATTTGTAGTAGAAGAGGCTTTTGCCCTGCACTTGGAAAATAATATTTTTTTATCGTAACAACAACAAAATTAATAACTTTAACCATATGGACCTTATAGGCTCGATTGTAAAATAAGCCTAAACAGCTATTTTATTGGTAGAGATTGACACTATCAATCTACGTAAGTAAGTACATAAATATCAACTGCAATTATCAATTAGTCTGTAAAGCGCAATTGCGTCGCTATTGTCCTCTGTCATCGTTGATTTTAACGATCAGTAAAACTGGAAACCAATAATCGTCCATTTACAATAGGTACAGTGGGCATTATCGCAACGAAATTGTGAAAACGGGTGCTTACTGCTAGGCATCTCATAAATAAGCGAAACACGTAACATTAAAAGCATAGGAACAAGCTTTTTGGAAATAAGTAGGTAGGTTATATAACGGTTTCTTGTTTTACCGATGGGAAATCATCAAATGACTTCCCCCGCCCTCGGCGGGGCGGGAGGGAGTGTCAGGCTTTTCCCGACTAAAACCCATCCATGTTCCTTCTTGTGCCCTTTGCGTTGCAGGGGCGCGGCATCTCTTACGAACAACCCGCAGCCCCGGCAGGCATCGGCCCTGAGTGGCAACTTCTAAAATTGCTGACAATCACTTCGAGGTTATATAACGGGTAGCAGGGACATTATAAGGAACACTTTTACCACCCATGATACATGATTCCAGACTGGGGCTCAAAAAATTTCAACTCCTGCACGGTCTAAACGTATGAAACAGAGGATTATTAAAAAAAAAAACGATGAAATATGGTAACGTTGTCGGGTCTAGAGTTATGGACTGAATCCAAGATATATTGATTGATCAAGACATATTGTAACAAAAATTCTACCTTGGATGTTCCTTCCCAGTACAAAAACAATAAAGGCAGCGAAATATGAAATCAAGTATTTCCAAAAACAAAACTTATAAATAATAATCAAAATACAAACTATGTACAATTTATTAAAAGGAAAAAACAAGAAAGGAAGCTCATAGGGCATCAAAAAACTCATCCGCATTGCTGTCATTGGGACAAGTGCCCAAAAGGCTGGCAGCATTGCCACGTTGTATGGCAATTCCGATTCTTTGGCCCAAGAAAAGGCCAACTCTTTGGTCACGTGACAGGTCGACCAGTTGATTGGCGATGTTCCTAAAAGCCAGATGAGCGGTCGGCTCCAAGGTCCAAGAATTTCAACCCTAAACAGCATTAGTATTTAGAATTTCTACTTTTGTATTTTTAGAATTACGGCTTAATTTCCTTTGACTATAGCTCTAATTCCTTAAGTACCTTTACACTAAGTAGGTTGCTCGGTAGTTCGTATTTCCAGCAACGACCGAAATTAAGTTTAAGATAACAATTATCATTCCTAATTCCATTTGAGGGGTTCTCTTATACGTGCTGCGACTACGCGTAGGCCGAGCAAATTACAAGCCTCGAATTATTTTGTACTTCTCTTTCTCGAGTTAGATTTAAATTATTTTTGAAACAAAGGAATTGTTGCTAAAACATTCTAATTTTATAATTTACGAAATAATAAATTTCTAACGTCTATTTGATACTTTAATTACGAATACAAATAACCGTTTGGTGAATCAGAAATTACTGTAATTAACACTTTAAACCGCTCTAATGAGAAGGATTTAGTTGTACTTAAAACCTACTTATTTCAGGCAAGTACTTTCTAGAAGTAGGTATAATTTCATCTTGTTCTCGTACATACTTCGATCAATTACAAATACATGATCGAAGCGTACATACGAGTACATAAGTAGGTATATAATATCGTCATTTGTCAACCTCACTGATTGATGCTGAATACGAGGTCTCTATAGAGCTAAGTAGGTATAACTCTATGTAGTATTGATTGTTGTGAGAAAAGCTTACTAGTTTGTAGTTGACATGGCAATATGTGCTCTGCGGTCCATTAGCGCTGGAAAGTTGAGATGAAAACTAAAGTTTGTGTGTAAGCCTTGCGGTAGCTTTGTTCCCGGACACTGTCGGTCAATAATTCTCTAGGTAAAATAATCTAATCTTTGAATTTGCTTTCCACTCATGTAATAGACTACTCAACATGACACTGGCAACAAAGACGAAGTTGGCCCAATGTTGTCATAGCAAAAAAAGAAGGATCGAACAGATTCCACGAATAAAAGTCTCAAGGACTTTAGGTTGAGCCGATTGAGGCTTCAGAGATTTCGTTCTATTGCCATGCTGTCTCAATAAAAAAATAAACGGACCAAAATGAATTTTAAATATTGAGATCAATTGGACCGTGTAACTGGCCGGCGAAATGTTAGGAGTCGCAGTTTGAATGTCGAACTGAAAACTTTCACTCAGATTTTTGTTTACTTTTTTTGTAATAGATATGAAAATCATTTTATATTAGTCGCCACAAGTCGTGAGCAGGAATGTCAAGTTTTTTTTTTTGGTTTTAGGGTTCCTTTCGGGGTTCCGAAAATTAACTTGACATTTGTGCTCACGACTCGTGGCGACTACTATACCTAATGTAGGTAGAGATTTTACTACGTAATAACATAATATAAAAATGAAATGATAGTAAAACATAGATAGTGACAGAATGACACCAATAAAGTTGTAGAACCGAGTCGTAGCAGTCTTAGAATATTATTTTATGACATTGTGTAGGTTTAGGAAATTACTACTAACGCTATAATAATATTATGATCGTTATTTTATATGAAGAATCTTACTAACACTGTACTTATGTATTTATTTTAAATAATCTGAAAGGTATCCATTGCATTAATTCTTACTCCGCTAGGTAATTAATTTCTCGTCTATCCATATCAATGTTACAATATAAACAGAGCACACGTCAAAATCATCTGTACATGACTGCCCTATTTAGCAGGCAGTTCCACCGCCTCTGTTAAATCAATATTGACTTAATTAATTCATCACAGTACCAACATGTTTACACAACAACCTTCCATTCAGACCACAGTTTCACGCGTATAGCTCCATGCTCGCTTTACTAAGTTTATGCTCCCAGCCATGTTATCTACATAATATTATTTATCCAATACACACATAAACTGTACGTTAAAATATTCTAACGACACGGTTAATTACATGAAATAATTATGTCGTCAGATAAATTATTTTCGCGAACGAAAAGCGTAAAGTTAAATTAATGTTCGAAATTTGAAAAAGGGAATCTCATGTTTGTAAACGATATTGATATTAACTCGTTACTATTTACATTAATTTGTTAACGTTTATTTTGGATTTGCCATGTTTATCAGGTTAATAGTTAAATAAAAGAGTACTTCGCTTGTAGTGCTCTTTATAACATCATCTGCCTAGGTTTTAACCAAATGTTAGAGTCAGCTCCCAGTCTAATTGGATGTAGATAAATACTAGTGTTTAACATGGAACGACTGCCTATCTAATGATAGGCACAACTCCGTCATTGAAATAAATACATCACAAAGCATCCTGTTGACATTGGCCGTCAGTTCAGGCTATTGATCTACGAATGACACCCAAGACCAACGGCTTTTACGTGATTTCCGAAACACGGGGGAGTCACACCACTTACTTTTAAACTCTGGGTTACTACTGAGAAAAATCCTAATAAAAAAAACCCAATAACACTTTGACTGACCAGGGAATCGGACCCAAGACCCCACGCTCACTCAGCAGTCGTGCTAAGACCAACAACAGGGCAGTTAGGCACTTTTTTATAACATTTTCCTTAAATATTTGTGACGTAAAATACTGCTCGGGGACCACTGTTGCTCCGCTCATAGTCTCATGAGAAAACGTCTCAAAAAATATTTTATAAAAAGGCTTTCTACCTATTTAATTTATTTATGAGGACCAAAGTTCTGGAGAAGGGAAATTATGATTGTTTATAGGTGCTTAGGTAAGCATTTACTTACAATAAATATTGGTTTTTGTATAAAAATCCGGAGCGACTTTGTGAAGAAAAAGAAAAGAAATATTGGAAATATCAAGGGAAGGAGTATTCGGTAAATATTTGGCAAGTAATCTGCGAGGCTGTCAGACAAAGTTAGTGGTTGCGTGAGCCACATTGTAATATTCTAATCAAATATTGGACTGGCGAGTGCCATTAATGAAATTCCCCAAACGGCCCAACCAGGGCAAGCAATTGGACTGGTAGGTACAGTCGGTGACAGAAGTCAATTACGACTACAACACACGGACACATACGAGGTAACAATTCACATGCAAAATAGACCCGAAATATGTTCTCCTTAATAATGACATATACCTATGTATGTAGTATACCTACATATACTAATTATGTAATATACAAGGTGTAATTGAATTAACTGAAAACTCGAAAACAGCTTTGTATTCGACGCTAAGAAAAATTTTTGTTAAGACACCAACCCTGAAATCATGAAAAAAAAATCAGCTGATCCATACATTTATGTTCACGTAGCTAAAAAAATGTATGAACCAGCTGATTTCAGATTCTATAGTAAAAGTTGTGCGTAATGATGAGTTTAAATAATTTACTAACTAACACGTTGTACACAGGGTTTGTGTTATTTTGTGGGCCTCGCCTGTCTGTTTCACTTGAAACTTATGAGTGATGACTGAAATGTAACGTAAATATTTTTTTATACAAACATTATTTCAGGCAACATCAGACAAAATTGTAGACGAACATTAACTGAATGGAATAAAAGCGTTTCATTACAATTTGCGCCTGTGATAATATTGTGTATTTTTTAATGAATATTTATGAGATTCTATTTTTCATGGGGATTATTATTTATTTTATGCAAATTTAATCCTTGAAAAGTAACTCTGAGGTATTGCGATAACGGTACCTAAATAAAATAATTCTATGAGAACGCAATTTTATAACCCGGTGGTATACAATTTTCTTTGATTACTTAATCTTCAGTGGGGCAGCCATGTTAATTTTCCGGCCGGCGACAAGACTTCATTTAAATTATTTGCTTAGGTATTTACGTCGACCGCACCACTTATTTTCTTGGATCCCTCGTTTAATAACCGTCGTAAGGTAGATAGGTACTTTAATTACCTACTCGAAATATGAAACGGAAGAAACAAAGATGGTGCTTTTCTTATTCATTGACTTAAACGACTTTCATTTTGTGATACTTGTATTTTTCACGTAAACTTGAGAAAAAAGATACCTTTAACGATTTTTAACTTTAAAACCAACGAAAATACGAAATAAGAAGAAGTTCTCAATTCTACACGTACAGTCCGGAAAAGAGATAAGTAACCAGTGTCGCCTAATAAGTTCAAAGTTTTTTAGAAACCGATTGATGTTTTTGAAATTTATTTTTATTAATAGAAAATGAACAGTTTTTTAATTAAATTAAATTTAATATAAAAATCTGGTTACTTATCTCTTTTGTTGACCGTACATATATAATTTTTTTTATGCTTGACTTTAACAGTGTAGTCTCTTTCTAAGTTTATCCTGGACATCACTAACATCGATGAAAAAAGAAATCGTCGTCGATCTGAAATCTCCAATCCGCCTTAAGCAAGCGTGGTGATCAATGATTGTGAATTATTTTGATGAGAAGAGGCCTTTGCCGAGCAGTGGGACAGTGGGCAGTGGGATAATATAATATTATTATTATGTAATAGTCATGTCAGAATAAAGGTTCGCTTATTGAGAAAATGTTATTAGGTATATAAATATAGTTAGGCACCATCTGTGTTATTGAGCAGTGAGGATCCCGAAACGGCCCGAACCATAAAAAGTTAGAGAAGTAGGTAATCGTACTGAAATGTTTGTCATGCAGCTAATGTATGATTAGCCCCAGAGCAGTTTTATTTAGAAATATCGAAACATTTTCTAAGGCTATATAAAGTTATTAAGCGAAAATCGAAAATCGACGGCACAGTTGGCGCAGTGGCTGAGGGATTGGCTGCTGCGCTGCGTGTCGCGGGATCGATTCCCGCACGGAACAAATATTTGTATGGCCTACAGATAGTTGTTTCGGGTCTGACTGTTTGTGTATGTGAGTTTATATGTTTGAAAACGCACCCACGATTCAGGAGAAATTCCTAGTGTGGGGCTTTTTTTAAAGAACCTTGGTTCTTTAAAAAAAAAGAAAAGTAAAGTTAAGGATTTTAAGCGTTTCTTAAATATTCTGATCTATTTATACCTTTCTACAAGGTTAAGGCCCTGTTGTAAGCAAATGTTTAGGTTATTGACAATAACGCATCGCGGCAACAAATAAGGTTCAAAATAGCGATACGTTTGATGTAAGTTGAATCGGATAACCACAAAAATAACAGTACTATTGAAGTTTTCTTTGAATTGTGAAAAAAATACACGGCTCATTGGAATAATTTATAGGTATGTCTTTAGTTCATGAAATTCCCTATAATGTCATTACATAAAATTGTATTGTATTCGCTCAAAATACTGAGATCTATGCGACGAAAAAGTTTTTTTATGCTCTCCTTTATGATTTGTTTGCCATGATACTGTTATACTTTCATACAATATTTATAAGTACGTCTTTTTTTGAACCTTTGACAATACAGTCAATTTTTTTCGGGCTTGTAATGTGTACCAATACGCCAGACTATGCGACAAAAAATGTGTGTTTTACGGTGTCCTGTGTTCGGATAGTCCTTTAAACACAGAACGTAAAATGTTCACCTTCTGTTTTTGACATTTGTTAATTGTGCGGTTTTGACCGCTGAAAATATATAGTATAGATTTTTCGTCTTCATCATCCTTTTTAGATCTCGACCAAATATCAAGCCACAAACCTTTAAAATCAATATGAAGCTAAGGGGGGAGGGGGGTGGGTGGTTTCTCTAATTCGTAGCTATGATTTAATAAGGTACAATTGAATGTCAAAAACAACAATCTGTTGTAAGTCTATGTTGGTAAATTCGAACCAACGAGCTGAGATAAGATAAAAGGCGGTACTTAGTAGTATGTGAACAAACATTTTCGTTTCTACTTGAAGTGAGATGTTGCGTCTAAAGTCTTGTTTACACTAGCGAAAAAAAGGAACTAAGAAGGAATAAGGAGGTTCTTATTAAGCGGCAGCCGCGATATCGAGCGGAACTGCAGTATAAAAATCTCCCTTGATGAATTTTGGTAAACTTGGGGCGGAGGAAGTTTACAGATGAAGGATTTGGGATTGGAATACTATCATACTACTATATATGTGTGTATACTAGCCCAATGAATAAGCTCTGTGCCAGTAAATATAGTTTATGTACACTACATTACATACCGTCACGCCTGTATTCCCCGAAAGGTTAGGCAGAGGTGTACCAATGTACACCCACAGTTCGTCGGTATATTTAGGTCCCATGTAATAGGGGGCGAGCCTATTGTCATTAACCGGGCACAAATCCTAACTCCGAGCTGCTACTGAGAATTTCATAGAAAAATCCAATAACACTTTATGCTCGACCTGGGAATCGAATATTGTTTATGTATACTAATGTGCAACAAAATTGGACACTTAATGGTCCCGATGGTCTTCTGGGTAAAGCCCCCGCTTCTCTGTGGGTTCATTATCGGGCAAATACCAATGTGACTTTTTCAATTAATAATTATATATTTTCTAAGTTAATCTTGGACACCACTGAGGAAACTTGGGCTAATAGGTAAAACATACGATGATCATCATCTGCTTAGCCTTTTCCCAACTATGTTGGGGTCGGCTTCCAGTCTAACCGGATGCAGCTCAATACCAGTGTTTTACATTGAGTGACTACCTATCTGACCTCCACAACCCAGTTACTGAGCAACACGATATCGCTTGGTTAGACTGCTTGTCAGACTTCCTGGCTTCTAACTATTCGTAAAACATACGATGATATGAGTCTGAAATTACCAAACTCAATTGAGTGTTGATTATTATCTGTACCTTTTCAGTATGAGAAGAGGCCTGTGCCCTGCAGTGCGGTAATAATAAGCTGGTATTTTTTTATGGTACAGTATGCCTTTAATAACCACGTAAGAGTACATTTCGCTACCAATGAAAACGAACATTTAAAGTAATTGCAAAGTTAGTCAAGTATTCGCTGCTTTTACACTATACAAACCAGAGCTTTGAATTCCATCTACGGTAAAGAAAAAGCGGCTTTATTTAAAACTCGCATTCCATTGCAATTTGAAATAGAGCTAGAGTGGAATGAAGTTGAAGACATAGCGCAATACACTATAAAGTTACACTGAAAATACTGAATTGCGTTGCACAGTTTCTGAATAAAACACCGCCCGGGTTTTTACCCTACAGCATAAAATGTACTCCCGACTCTTACTTCTCGGTCGCAGGTAACGAACGTCGATTTTCAATTTATTTTTTGTCCAGAAAAACGAAAATGGAAATCATCCGATGCAGAAGTTGTTCAATTTGTTGGAAAAATTGAAAATTATGACAGAATATTGTATGAAACTGAGAATGAGTTGTTGAGTAAAATTATTTTACCACAAATTATACTGACACAAAGGACATTATTCAGTTAATGATGTCGTTCACACAATGTGTGCATAAAGCTTAGTAACGGGGTACATCGAGGTGGTGCAGTTTTCTACTGTTGGTTTAAAACTTGTGGAACAATTAAGTACGTACCCACACTTATGGTAATGCTTATGGCGAATTCATAGCAATAATATGAGTAGGTACTTACGAATATTCATAAATTAGTCCATTCATAATCTATTGTTACTTTTGTTACCTGCCATATCGAAATCTTTGAACAATTTTAAAAGGCGATATCAAAATTATATTTTTTACTTTATTTTTATTCGTTCAACGAAATAGCTTAAGTGTTTGTGTACTTAATAATAAAATTTAAATATAACATTTATCTAAGGCAAACGTTCTGGTTCGCGAAAAGCCATTTTCTTTGCAATATTAATTATATTCCTGAAATTAAGTTTTAAATAGTATAACGGCAGCGAAATCTCCCGTGGTACCTATATTTAACGCGGTAATTATATTTGGTATTTATTATAACTGCCTCGTTGGCCTAGTGGTCCTAAGCCCGACTGCTACGCTAGAGGTCTTGGGTTCGATTCCCAGGTCAAGCAAAAAGTGCTATTGGGTTTTTTCTATAAAGTTATCAGTAGCAGCTCGGAGTTAGGATTCGTGCCCGGTTAATGGCAATAGGCTGGCCCCCTATTACATGGGACCTAAATATACCGGCGTGATGGTATGTATGTAATTATATTTGCGTTTCGGTCCATAAAGCAGTAGGTACAGGATAAATGAAAGTAAGAAAAGCGCCTAACATGCCAGTTTACAAGGCTAATGTACCCTACTAATAAAAGAAAAAGCTTTTATCGTGTAAAGAAGTACGCGACCCATATAAAAGGCAAAGACATTAGATAAGTTTCTATTCTACGTATTAAGAACCATGAAATGCTTTTCGTAACTAACACCGAACACTAAACTATTACTCTTGGACCTTTTGTCTAAATCTCTTTGGATGGCAATCAAGCTGAGGGCTTATGTTAAGTGGTCGACTCTGCAATACCAGAGGCCTTGTAAATGCGTTGCCATCCGAGGGCCAAAGTTGAAATGTCTTGTGTGTCTATAATTTTTCCGACACTCAAACCCTTCACTGGTTTCACAGCAACGCTGTTTTGCGGCAGCCTACTTTCCTTATTAACAGATAAGGGATACATAGTGGCCAGCAACTTAGGTGAAGTGTGCTTGAGGTAGTTGGAGGAACACCGTGGGGTTTTAGTCGGTAGGAGTACGATAGACCCCTTTGCCTTCCGCGAGGCGGAGGCAGTCCATGAGGATTTCCCCAAGAGAAAAAAAGGGTGTTCCCTGTGCGAACAGTAGGACTTGTTTAACTTATTCCAGACTTCCAAACTTATTCCACTTAACTTACAGAAATGTTCTGAAAGTAGCAACATGTCAACATAATGAGTACTGGTTCTTTTTCTGTATGTTGTGTTAGCCTTTGGTGAGCAACGTGGATGAGACACAAATCTATACTAATATTATAAAACTGAAGAGTTTGTTTGTTTGGTTGAACGTGCTAATTTCAGGAACTACTGGTTCGAATTTAAACATTATTTTTGGGTTGGATTGTCAATTTATAGAGGAAGGCTAGGCTAGGCTATATAAGCGGAGCAGTAACCAAAGACATACCCTAATGCGGGTAAAAAAACTACGCGGACGCAGTCGCAAGCAGATGCTAGTAATTTTAAATAAATTTTACGAAGATTTCGAAGAGCTTGATCAATTAAAAAAAATAGTTTTTTTTGTTCAGTTTTGAAAAACGATGCACGAAATGCAATTAAGGATCTATAAAAATTAATGGAGCTTTTACCAGTGATAAATTTGTATACCATTTTAGCGTCAGACCTCGGGCGCCAAAAAAAGTATGAATGAATAAATATAGCGTGAAACACAGGTTCACCCTAGTTCAAGCAAATAACTGTGCTCTATTATAATTTTCCAGATATTTCATTGTAAATGTGCCCCTTTTTATAAATAGAAGTATTTATTACTAATTTTTTTTTATGCTAAACATTAAAATACTAAATTCGTACGTTGCGATATATTCCATTTAACATTGTCAAACTTCATTAAAAATTTGAAACTATAACTTAACGATCTCGGTCAACTTCTGAGGGTTGAAACGAAATATAACTTTGTGGAGCGATTTATTCCGCACTCTTTACACAACTTTTAACTTCAACATTTACTTAGACGTAAGTAAATACATTACTAACGAGATTTTAAAATAATACAGCAGGTAGCTAACCGCAATGTTTGTTTAGGTACTTTTCAAACTACTACAACCCTGTTATGTTAAGTGGTAATTGCGAACAGGTGCAAAAAGCGTAGATAACCGCGTTCCAGACCGGACCTAGTTATCCTTCTCCCAGGAAGGTAGTTTTTGTCGTCGTAGCTTTGTGTAGCCAAGCAAAAACCATCAGCGCTTTATTGGAGAAGTACCCTTTTGAGCGTCAGGGGGGGCTCTAATGAGGATATCGCGACCGACAGCCCGAAAGAAGTGCTTATACCACCGTTTTATTCGTGAGAATCCGCTGAAGGAGCAAACGAACAAAGGAGAAAAAAAATACGACGGCTTATTGGAACAATGATGGAGTTAATTTGGTTACATTTGCAAATAAAGGTTTATCGGGTTTTCGGAGTGTGATGTACATTTTTGTCAGCAGTTCTGGAGTATTTGTTTTATAAATATTTTTTTTATATACTCGGCACCTACTAACCATACAAATATAGTATATACAAGCGTTATTATTAGTGAAACTAGTCCCAGCTAACATAAATAGGTCTGAATTCTAACTAAATATCTAAAGAAAATTATATTTTCTGAATGATTGAACGGCGCCAAACTTTTGCCGTGATTGAACGAAAACTTCGATCGCAATTCAATTCTAACTAAATTCAAAATTACGAATTCGGTAAAAAGTAACGTAAAGCAAACTTTTCAATTATACAATTAGGTTCTTTCCATTTATATTGCTAGGCTAGGGTTGAGAAACAAATCAATGTGGTACGGTCCCGCGACTAATAAATTATCCTATTTTTAGTCGCTCAGGCCGATCGACCCCTCTGCCAGTGAATAAAAGATGAGGTTGCAAATGTGGAAGACTACCCGCGCCACTGTTCCAACCTTCCGACTCATAAAGGTGTTACGAAACAAGCGCTGTAACATTTAGTACTTTAATCTTCAATTTCTTTATCAGCATTTAATCATTTGCGGTCTACAATCAGTCCAACCAGTTGTGGTCAGCCGATTGCGGTGTCCGCTAATAAATTGAAATGGACCACGTCATAGTTCGCTACAACGGGCGATTAGAGGTGGGTGGAGTGGTGGGAATCACCCCCCTGGTAGGCGACCGGGGGGTTAAGTATCTGTATATGGCACATAGTCAAATATATTTTTGGCTAGTAACAAAATTCAGTCGCAACCGTTAGTCGTCGTTGAAACTGTAAGTATCGTATTGTTGCCAGGGTTGCGGAGTTTGTTCGACCCAGGAACGCAACGGGTATTAGGAGGAACACGGATGGGTTTTAGTCAGTAAGAGACTTTTGCTCCGCCGAGGGCGGAAGGAGATATTTGATGATTTCCCATCTTTAAAAAAGAAGTATGGTATTGTTGGAATACTTTTGGAACAATTGAATATTTTTAAACATTGGAATAAAATTGGAATTTCACTAATTTCCGTTCTTGCGTAAATTTATATTTTACTACAATTACTTACTATGTTTATGATCTGCTGTAGCCAGAATTAACACACGATGTTGTAGTTTGAAACTAAAAGTTTATTTCAAAGTTATTTATCGATCGTAGCTACTTTTTTTGAGTAAGAAGTTCCTTATCTAATTTGACTCGTCAACTTGACGCCATCTGGAGTCTGAGCTCGCAGCTGTGGACGGCTTCACGTAAGAGGTCGAGCTATCTTTAATGGACCGTCTGCGACTGCCAGAAAACTGTATATTGTATTAAAGCAATTAAGCTTGCGCAGAAGAACATCAAGTATGAATGGTCCCTAGTGTTATAAAACTATTCTGTTTCATTATGCTTACTTCGCTTGCTGAACTAAAACAATTGAGAGGAAAGAGAACGGGGCGGGTCAATTATAATACTTTTAGGACCGACCGCAATTTCATCACAGTAATGAAAAATGTAAGTAAATTGGAGGCATTTTTGACAGATTGACTGTCAAAAATGCCTCCCAATTTACTTACATTTTTTTACATCAATTTATAGCTGAGATGAGTTCGCGATTAGATTTTGAACGTTTTAAATTAGTAGATTTGGCGTTCAGTTTGGATCTACATCGTCTAAAATTGCCAACGCACAGTGAAAAGAGAAACAGATAAATAGTATCCATTGCCTTTTCAAAGCATGTTTCGAACAATACTCAGTGATTGAGTTTTATGTGTATGTATAAAAATATAGACATTGATCACACAGCAAGTCAGCAACATTCGAGCGCGGTTGTACTGAATTCAATAGAGCAAGCTCTGGGCAGAGTTCCTATTTTGACAATGATTGTACACTGTTACTTTCTATACATTGTGTCAACGCTTTCGTGCTATAAGTATACAAGTACTTTAGTTACGTGACGACGCTGTTCAATCCACTTGGAAAGCTCTTAATTTTATTAGTGAGGACATTCCTGTTTTATGTCGGTAATTGATCGCTGGGGAATGGACAAAGAAAGATGTTGTTTTTATGTTTATGGGTAGCCTAGCCATGGATGGCATGTAGGTACTGGGTCGGATCACTGGCCTTGCCGAAGAACAGTGTTCAAGATATTTTCTATCTTTCTGAAGTTAGATCAGACAGCTTTTGCATAGAAATTTTGTCAAACTGTCATATTATTTATTCTACAGATAAAAGTAAACAGATTATTGAAAAATGTACTGGAGTTTATATGATGTTTTGACAAATTTGACAGCTTTTGTATACAAAAGATATCAAACTGTTATATTTATTCTTTAAATAAATATTCACCCACAAAGCATGTCTTCATTTGTCTTCATGTTAGTTACATTTAGTACCGTCGTTTTATAGAAACGCATGAGTAAGTATACCAACAAGATATGATACTCAGGATTCTTAATAGCACTCATCTACTGAATATCACAAATGATAATATCTCACTGCTCACAGCGCCCAAACAAACGAGGGCGCCAGTGAGCGCGAAAATATTATTTTCTTTGTCTTTTTCCGAGGAGAGTCACCTTTCAGCATTTGATGTTTCATCCTAAAATAACAACATTTTGTTTTTAGTATTTGTCATCGGAAAAACATAAAAGAATAAGGTACAGACCTTTTTTATAAACGTTAATGTATAATGGATCATTATAATTTTATAAAAAATAAAACGGTTTCCATTAAAAGAGGTCCCGGGGCGCAAGATAAGAAAGTTTGTTTGTGTACTTAAAGATTACACAGAATACAACCCAAAAATGTGTACCCAGACTCTTATTGACTTGAAAACAAATAAAAAGTTTAGAAGCCAACATACTTTATGGAAATATACAGCTGTATACAAATCTAAAAATAACTTCTGTAATAAAGTGGTGCGTTGCGGTATATTTCATTTCTAAATCGCTCATGACTTGTTGGCTTATTCTGCAACTTTTCTCTAAAGGGGGATGAAGGTCTTTGAATTACAAACAGACCTCCAAACTAAAAATAAACCTTTCAACCCTTTTTCGGTTAAGCACGTTAGGGTTTTGTGTAAAAGAAAAAAAAAACATAAGTGGCTTATCTACATCTCGAGCAAAAGAAAGGGCCTAGAAAGAAGTACTTGTTGCTTATCTCCGACTTTAACGGGATATCGTGCTCCTGAGACATAGTTATAAATCTTATTTGGATCGGATCCAAATCCGTTTCACTTCTCAGGATATATTCTCGCACTATTTTGCCTTAAAAGAAATTTAGAATCGAGTCTCAACTCTCAAAGGATATTTGTAGAACACGTTGTCTGAAGAACTTGACTTTAGCTTAATAAAACACTAGCTTTTGCCCGCGATGTCGTCCGGATGAAATTTGATATCATTCCATAAATTTTAACCTATGTTCCACTACTACACTAGGGGGGAACCGAAAATTTTGCTGGGATAACAAGTATCCTATGTGTTCCACTCTACAATCTATCTCAGTGCCAAATTCCATCAAGATCCGTTCAGCCGTTTAAGCGAGAAGGAGTAACAAATATCCATCCATCCATTCTCACAAATATTCGCATTTTTTATATTAATATAATAGGAAGTAGGATGACGATGGTACAATATTTGTTGGACCTGAACTACTGTTTGTTTTACAGAAACAAATCGAACTACACAAAAGAGCAATTCTCGAAGTGAGTATTCAAGAATGTGTTGTTCCTAACGTTATTTTCTTTACTTTTACTTTTCTGAAGACAGCGAGAAGTAGCTGTAGTCCTTAGGGATCCTTAAGTTTTATCTCAAAAAGCCCTTTAACTTATGTTGGACTTTTATCATCCAGTAATAGTACTGTGAGCTCTAAGACGTGAACGCGGTACTTAGTTCAATCTACTTGATTGAAACACATTTTTCCTTATTATTTCGTATGTTGAACTAAACTATATAATAAAATAAAATGGAAATTACTGTTTGTAAAATAAACATTAATGTGTACGCGGTACTTACACGAAACAATCGATTATTAAAATTCTTGCCTGTCTATTTGTTGGTTCGGCTAATCTCCGAAACGGCTGGACCGATTTTGATAGGACTGTCACTGGCAGATATCTAATGTAAAAGAAGTAACTTGGGCTAATTTTATTAAAATCAAAGTGAACTAGAATTAAAAATAAATCCCTTTGATAAAACCGACATTGACGCGAACGAAGTCGTGGGCATAATATAGTTGTATTATAATATTCTTTGACGAAAAACAGCCCTCGTGTCAGACTGTTCGACTTTTTTTTTTTTTAATTACATTAATATCTGATGGATTTCTAGAAAATTCAGACTCGAGTCGTCAGAATCACTAGCTCTGCCGTAAAGGCTGTAAAGGTTCACAACAACGCATGGCCGCACCACGGTCGCCGTCAGTCGACGTCGTTCGAGCGTTTATCTCCGAAATTGAGTAGCTCCGATCTCCCTATTAAATTAGGAGTAGGATACTGGCCACTTTACGGTTAACGAGAACAATGCAATTAAGATAGAGAGGATTTAGATTATTAGAGCGTCGGAAAGTGAATTAATAATTTATACATCAAGCATCCGCCGAGCAAAATGAACAACAGAATTGAAAGTCCTTTTGAACAAAACTTCAAAAAGATGTACTGTTTCCTCTGCCAGGGTTACGGAATTGGTTCGAAAGTGTCACCGCGGCCCTGAAACGCAAAACGCATTAGAAGGAACACGGATGGGTTTTAGTCAGTTAGAGTCTGACACTCCCTTCCGCTCATGCCAGAGCGGAATAGAAGTCATTTGGCGATTTCCCAAATGTAAAAAAGGTACTGTTTTGTATAATACTGAATCTTTTAACACACAATTTCTATATGGTGCAATACAATGCTATATGGCAGTTACTCACTATCGAAGCACATAAAACGCTGGCAAAGTTCCCTCGAAGTAACATGTTAAGATTTTATTGAAACATGTTGAGACCAGTGAAGTGGAAACATGAAAACGCTGCGCTTTACAACTATGTGAAGGTAGCACGACGTGATACTTTACGTTATATACAAAACTAGACTTCGTCCGCATGACTTTTTCACCCGCTTTAAGTTAAGTCTTTGGTCACTGCTACGCTCCTTTACCACGTAGAGTGATGATATTTTGCTTATACGGTTCCTCTTGAATCTCGCTATCATATGTCTAGATCTGATTTTTTCCAATTCCACTGGTGGTTCCAGAGATTAGCGCGTTTAAACAAACAAAAATTTCAGCTATTTTTTAGTATAGATTTACATGGACAAGGCAAGATTTACGTTGGCACATAGCTGACTGTAGTTATTTATCGCTAGGAAATCAACAAGGCACAAATCCCAGACGTTATAATCTCTGAACATTTTTCGTTTCCTTTCCTTACATTGTTCTAAAAGATGAAAGATCCATCCTAAAGACCAGACTGACGTAATTTAGCATCGTTCCTTCCTTCGTGAGACTTGAATTTTCGAGTCACTGGAGCATGTTCCTTTTCATCGCTACACTCTTTCAAATGATCTCAAGCTCCTGCATTATCTCGTGCGGAGAGCTCATACGAGAATGATTCGACATTTTCCCGGGTGCTAGTATTTGAACCGTGTTATTTTATTTTGATGTTTGTTGTACATTTTCGGATTATCCGTGTCTGGATAACGAAACACTGAAGTTGGATGAGCATCAGTTATGAAGGTTTAACCGGCAAAATAAAATTCATGGACTTACAAAACCGTATCATACCAATTCACCTTTGAAATTGTATCAAGAAAATAGAAAAGTTTTTCTGACGTAATAGGTAGGTAGTTACACTGCCTACTCCGCATCGCTGTTGAATAATTTAGTTTCTAATACAACTTGGAACAACGAGGGATATTATTATTTAATTAGCAAATACATTATTTAACAGCATTCAACATTTATACAAATTGAATCTGGCGTGAATCTATTCAGAACATTCGAATTAATACTATTTTCAGATCATTTGTGGGACCGCGAACGCTGTCCTTCAGGGATTCTGTATTCAATAGTTCTATTTTCGTAGGCACACAAAATAAATTGGTGTGAGCATGGCCGCCTACGCTATACCAATAAAATAATCGAAAACCAATTTTGGTTCGCTATTACTTTGAAACAATCAAGCCAATCACAAATCCAATTCGGGATGAATTGTCAAACAATGTAGTTAAATCTTTTTCAAAAAGACGGATTTAAGAATTAGCGTAAATTACGTCTTTTTTTATCGACGGCAAGCCCGAGTTGTAATTAAATACGGGGGATCGTCACGTGACTCAGAAAAAGAGTGATTGATGTTACAAATTGCTTCCATTGTCAGGAGCGAAAAAAGTGGATTGACGATATCCAATTTATCGGAAAAAAGAAAAATGAACACCTAAAAGGTGCAGAGATTGAAAACAAAAATGTTTTAGTGAAACACTAAAACATTTGTGCTAGGTCGTGGCCTTTATTTACCGAGAAAATTAAACATTAACAAGATGGAAAGCCCTCATCTCTATGTAGATTGTGGGTCCGGTCAATTAAGCTGGACGTTGTAACACTGACAAATCACAAATTGGCCAATCTACAATAGTTATAGCAAGAATCAGTTATAAAGCATAATTATATGTTGTTGTTGTTGTTTAACTGCCTCGGTAGCCTAGTGGTCCTAAGCGCGACTGCTACGCTAGAGGTCTTGGGTTCGATTCCCAGTTCGAGCAAAAAGTGTTATTGGATTTTTAAATGAAATTCTCAGTAGCAGCTCGGAGTTAGGATTTGTGCTCGGTTAATGGCAATAGGCTCGCCCCCTATTACATGGGACCTAAACATACCGGCGAATTGTGGGTGTACATTGTTACACCTCTGCCTAACCTTTCGGGAAATACAGGCGTGATGGTATGTGTGTGTATATGTAGTTATTTTCGGAAATGTGGATGGGAGGAATCATTAGTTTCAATCTACAGTAGTTTCATATCACGGTATCAAATATAGAAACAGAAATTTGATTACGTAAAGAGACGTTTATACGAACATTGATTTATAGGAGTTATGACTCCAAATGATACACAACATTGAATCTTGTGGCGAAATGTAGCAATACATTTATATTACGTAGGTTTTTATATTTATCGAATTCTGATTCAACGTTCATAAAGCTTTGACAAGCCAACTATAAAATTTAAACTCGTTTAATTCTTTTGCAATGCATCCAACCATTGCACTGAAGTTACGAGGCCATTTATCTCTTTGTGGAATAACGTATTCAATGCAGAAGCTAGAATTTTAGGAATTGTGGCAATAAAATCAAGTCACGAAGATATATTCTAGTGCATATCAATTCAAATATAATTTGAATACGATTATAGACACCAACAATCAACTGACGTACTTTTTATGAGCTGTCTCAACGCGATTCCCTCATAGATTTTGTACGACAATACAAAACCATGACGTCACTTTTTTGACATCTTAATTAACTATTTATTGATTTCAAAGCAACTAAAAATCAAATTTTATAGTTATTTAAAAATTCATCGGGTTTTCAGGACTAAAATAAACTGTTTTTGTTTGGTGAAGTTGTGTCCAGTTGTGTCTTGGAATTATTGTTTAATGGGCACCATTATATATATATATACTCAATTAACTAATTGTTTTCAGAGCAACTAAAATTAATTTTTCAGATAATTGAGAATAAATGGGTTTTCAGAGCTGAAAAGTGGTGTTTTATCTGAGAAGCTATGTCCTAGAATTATTGGATGATAATGTCTACACCTGTAATTAGGTTCCTCTTGCCATTTTATCATTTTCCCTGAATTCTGCCAATTTGGTAAGAATACTTACCTCATTTGAAAACAAATGAGCTAATAAGCCATGACAAAATGCGCATGCAGTCGGAAGACCGCGCTACATTCACCGCCTCTGAAAATCACATCAGTAAAGTCTTTCCCAAACTTTTCTTCTTCGATATTTTCACCGAGGAATATCTACAAAACTGGATGGATGAAACTCTCGGCGGCAACTAAGTACTCGAAGCGTTTCAGGTTTAACTATAAGCCGGATTGGGAAGCATTACGACTCTTGGAAACGCGGCAGTTGCGTAACATCCTTTCCGTGGAACCAAGGGCCAAGTTGGTAATGGTATCTCCTAACCTGCTCCTGCACCATCTCATCAAATCAGAATAAAGCTTTTAAACTATGCAAATAGTAACAATTTGTCTTCTATACTGTTCTCTACAAAGTGTCGTTACATAAATCCGTCTTCAACTTAAACCTATTCCCATTAAACATAGTCCGTAAAGTTCTAACGATAAAACACAATCCAATTAATAGTTGTGCAGTTTGCCGCCATCCATGACTGTCGTACAACATAACATGTAGGTTTATCGAGTTGCCAACATCCAAGGATGTCTTCTGAAGACAACTATGCCAAAGTTAAATAGTAGATGTGTGTATATTTACATGGAACACATGTGAATGTGGATTATCTTTGGAAGAAAATTTACTGTTGTATGAGTGTTACTGCTCGGAATATCCGACTATGCGGCTATAAATCTGTAGACGGCTTCAGTCAATTTGACGTGAATATAGCTGAAATAATCTTAGGAACAGTTCTAATAAATGCTTCACTGTTTTATCTGCTATTTTGTAAGTGAGTGATCCAGGCAAGAACAAGTACACGTAAAGAAGTACACTTGGGGACTATAAGTACAAAATGGTTTCATTAATATTATGACGTGATGCGTGATAAAATGATCATTTATTTGTTTCGAGAAAGATTGAAAAAAATAATCCGCAACATATTTCAATTTACAGTGTGTAGAACATCTACTTCTCACTCTTGTCTCGTACAGCATCATGAAATCTGCTTTTTGTAGGTACATTTAATTTGACTCTCTTAAATGTAGAAGAGAGGTATTTTCAGATAAAACTGGGCTAAAGAGGGTTTTTAGCCAACACGATTTCAAAATAAGGGTCAGTTCACATCGAAACGCGACGCGACGCAATTCTGATCACGAAAAGATACACATGTCATTGTGAGAATTCACACGACGCAGCACCTTGCAGCGCTGTATTCTTACAATGAAATATGTATCTTTTCGTGTATTTAATAAAGTTATATTTTGAGTCGATATGCGCGCAGAATCGCGTCGCGTTGCGTGTCTATATGAACTGACCCTAAAATAAAGTATCTAGAGGCGTTCGCGCCCACACAGGCTTAGCCCAAATTCGATTCAAGCGATTCAATCTCACGGTGAAGAGATTGAAAGGATTCTAGTGGAACTGATTGGATGGAGTGTGCCAGGTCACTAACGACATAGGTATTGTGTTAGTGTACGTGACGCACCACTTATTTGATCTTTTTTATACTAAGCATGTACTTACATGCATTATTAAGTCTTTTAATGATTTTTTTTTTATTTATAGTAATATTATAAAGCTGAAGAATTTGTTTGTTTGTTTGGTTGAACGCGCTAATCTCGGAAAGTACTGGTTTGAATTGAAAAAATATTTTTGTGTTGGATAGTTCATTTATCGAGGAAGGCTTTATGCTGTATAACATCACACTACGACACACGGGAGAGGAGCAGTAATCAAAGATGTAATTTAACACGGGTAAAAAAACCACGCGAACAAAGTCGCTGGCAGAAGCTAGTACTTATATAAAAACTTAATAAGGTTTAATTGTATGTGTACAAAACCGCATCAAAATCTGTTGCGTGGTTTAGGAAGATGTAGCGGATATACTTACCTACGAGGACGCGAAATTAGAGATTATAATCTATACGTACATTATAAAGCTGAAAAGTATTTTTTTGTTCATACGCGCTAGATCTACTGGACCGATACTGAAAATTCTTTCGTTAATAGAAGGCTACGTTATTCCTAAATGATAAAGTCTATATTTTATTATCAAAAAAATAAGGACCCGTAAGAAAATTGAGATGGACGAAGTCGTTGGCAAAAGCTAGTTCTTTTACATGAAACAAGTGTAGATATTGTGGTACACTTACGAGTCTTACGACTTCAAGTGACAAAGGAAAAGTAAAAATTTAATAAACGTGCTTGTAAATATTAAAATCTGCTTGCTGTGGGTGTTACTAAAATGTCAAATTATCATTTAATTTTGGACTATTTCTGGCCCCCAAGATACAGGCGCTGCCTAGTTTGGGGACCACCGTTATTTATAACACATTTCTATTTAAAATTGTTACTTAACAAATAATAGCATAGCATAATATTAAGTACTTCTACGTTTTTGTTTTGTAACAATGGACCAATAAATTATTCTTATTCTTATAACAACTTACACAGGCCATTGAGACTTTAAGACCATTCAGAAGTTAAAAGGTCATTAAAGCCTAAGATCGGGCCGTAGTCAGATTTGAAGAGACTTTATGTTAATTTTAGCATACTTACTCAATAATATTTGTGCCCTTAGACTAAACAAGAAGTAGCATATACCCGCGACTTTGCTCGCGTAAATGTCGGTTATCACGATGTTTTTTTATCTAAAATAAAATTTGCATAAGTTACTCATTATAATATCAGCTATCTGCTAGTGAAAATCCCGTCAAAGCCGGTCTAGCCGTTTCAGAGATTAACCGGAACAAACAGACAGATAGGCAAAAATAAATATGGTTTTTTCGTGTTCATTCATTTATTTATTTTGTAAAAGGCGGTTATTTTAATATTACAAACAGCCATTTCAATTTTTGTTTGTAAGTTTAGAAGACTAACAAGCAAACAGTTATATATTTCTAAGTGTAGCAAATAAAGACGTCTTCGATAGGTTCTGTGGCGTCTGTGAGTTGTTTACGTCGAGTTTTAGCTACAAGAACACCCCGTTTAAATGGTCTGCAAACATTATCTCCTTCTGAAGTTTTATCTCTAAACGTCTAACTAGTTATACGCCGCGATTTTACCCGCATTACATTATACGTCTTTTAATTGTAGCCCGAAATACCGAGTCCCCGGAACGAAAAGGGCACAAGAAGGAACATGAATAGGTTTTCGTAAGTAAAAGTCTGACACTCCCTCCCGCCCCTACTAGGGCGGGGGAAGTCATTTGTTAATTTCCCATCCAAAAAAAAAGATTAACTACGCAATTTTACTCGCATTACATTATACGTCTTTTAATCGAAGCCCATCGGAGGCAGGAATGAGTTCCTGAGATTAGCACGTTTAAGCAGACAAACTCTTCAGCTTTATTACAATTATGATATACCTATAGTAGCTAATTCCTGCAATTAGTCCGCAAGGTTCTTCGGTAACTACTCCGCACCCGTATGTCAAAGCGTGATGTTATACAGCCTACACTGTTACTCATGAATCTAGCTATTTTACACAACGAATAAGCTTTATCCAACTGGTAGTTTTAGAGATTAATGAGTTTAAACAAACAAACAAAAAAAACGTTCCAGATTTATTATATTAGTGTGATAAACTATAGATATAAGTATATATGTGGTAGACGTAAAACAAGAATAACTGCGGCGCCGCTCGCGTCCTAACGTGTTAAAAAGGTATAAATTATTTAAATATGCGAGACTACACTTTGAAACTGAGTCTTGTAGCTAGACAATCATGGATAACAAATTCGATTACATAACATACCATCACGCCTGTATTCCCCGAAAGGTTAAGCAGAGGTGTACCAATGTACACCCACAGTTCGCCGGTATGTTTAGGTCCCATGTAATGAGGGCGAGGCTATTGCCATTAACCGGGCATAAATACAAATCCTAACTCCGAGCTACTACTGAGAATTTCATAGAAAAATCCAATAACACCTTTTGCTCGACCTGGGAATCAAACCCAAGACCTTTAGCTTAGCAGTCGCGCTTATGACCACTAGGCTAACGAAGCAGTTCGATTATACATACATATTTACATCCGTCAATGAAAAAGGATTATAGACCACTATAAACCCATCATTGATTTCGAAAGCATCTGAAACTGACCTACTTATAAATACCGATAACAGTTGTAACGCCAATAGCCCTAAGATTCATCCGCTTCTGCTCAGATTTCAAACTATCACAGCATTGTTGAACAAAGTTACAAATAAATGGACAAAAGCAAACAAAAAAATATAAATGTAATTAAATTCATTTGAATTTCTTGTTGTTCTGATATTTTGAAGGCACGAATGGCGCAGTGGCTGAGCGATTGGTTGCTGTTCTGAGTGTCACGGCTTCGTGGGCGTACGAAACAAATATTAGTTTCGCGTATTATAGTTGTTCCGGGTCTGGCTGTTTGTGTATGTGAGTTTATTATGTTTGTAAAATAACAAATGATACATAAGAAATTCCTAGCGTGGGGCAAGAAAGAAAGATTTAGTAAGTTAAGTTTTTTGAAAGCACCTAAAACTGCCCAGTAGCTGTAGAAGTAAATACCAACAACAGTAACACCCTCACGGGAAGTCAAATTGTTACATTCAAAAATCTGCATAGATTTGAAACTGTCACTAGCATTGTTGAACAAAGTTACAAATAAAGGTACAGTCAAACGGGGTGAATAGGGACGCAGGGGTGAATCGGAACGAAATTTTAAAAGGGATTTTTACTTTGAAATAATATAGTTTGTTACCAGCAAGGACGTTAAAATCTTAAATTGTAATTTAGTTAAAACAGAAGAGATCTCTTTGGTAACAAACTATATTATTTCAAAGTAAAAATCCCTTTTAAAATTTCGTTCCGATTCACCCCTGCGTCCCTATTCACCCCGTTTGACGGTACAAAAGCAAACAAGAAAATAAAAATTTAAACTCAATTCACGTGAATTTCATGTTTCTCTGATATAGTAAGTTAGGTTTATATGCTGCAACACTCGGTACAATAGAACGAGCGACAATCAGCAACAGCGTGCCTTGTCATATTAGAGAGGCAGCGAGGCTCCGAAGCGTTATCTATGCAAAACTTTGTGATGAAAAATTAAATTATACTAGAGCTGCGCTCGTACGTATGCAAATTTAAGAATTTTAGCTCGCAACGAGTTTAGAAGTTAATTTTTAGTTCGATATTTTACTTGCAACAAAGCTTACAACCTTTTCACATTTATTATCAAACTGAATTAGCAACTGGCCAGTTTGTGTCAAAGCAATTGAGTGATGCTATTAAATATTTATTTTTTAAGTTTTGCTCGTCATAAATAAATAGCTGTTATTTACTTTTTTGCTCAAAAAGGTCAGTTGCATTAATATTATTTATTTTAATTGAAACTTTTTACTTGAACCTAATGTTGTTTCTTCACTAAAGTGCTTAGACAAAGTGTTTTTTTTATATTTTATAAACTAAATTGACAGTTTCTAACGTCAAATATAAAAATACGATTTCGGTAAATACGAGCACACTATTTTCAAGTTTGACATATTAAACTGTCAAATCAATCTGTGATTAAAAAACAAATTTTAGGATAGCGCAGCAATCCTATTTGATGGCAGCGGTGTCAGTGAACAAGCTAACAGTTTATATTTCCATGTTGAAAATGGGGCTCCATATTTTTTCCATCTTTTTTTTTGTCAAGCTTGTTTGTAACTTAATACTTGACTAGCGGTTTTTCGTATTAATAAGTAAATGAAAGCTTTATTTGCCAGAATATAGGTAGGTACATTATTTATGGTAAAAGTGACATAAGGTTTCACTATGTTTAATTTCTAGTTATGAAAATTTTTAAGTGACAAGCCAACAATCGAAGCATATTAAAAAATACAGTTTCTTTTCATGATTAAATTCCAAAAAATACATATATCAATGAGGTATTGCTATTGAGTCATATATTTAACAAGCTTCCGCCCGCGGCATCGTCCGAACGGCTTAATTCACCCGCGTTAAGAAGTTACGTCTTTAGTTACTGCTCCGCTCCCGTGGATCATGGTGTGATGTTATATAGCCTATGTTACTAAGGCATAATGTAATGCAATTGGTGAAAGGGCTAAAATAGGTCTAGTAGTTTCGGAGTTTATTCGGTATAAACAAACAAAAAAATCTTTCCCCTTTACTATATTAGTAAAGATGTACATAGATAATTTTTTTTTTTAATTAAAAACGTAGGTACTTTACGCTTGTACGCTGCCTAACTATACCGTTACATACCTATATATATACTTTTAAAAGTTTACAAACCTGAACCAGTTCATTGTTATTTCCTTTAGTGGTTTTCCTTTGTCTTCACTGTACAAGGTACAAAATGTTTTATGTATGGGTAGAATAATTGAGCAAATAAAACAAAAATTGAGCGAACGACGACCTATTGCGTGAAATGTCAAATAGCAACTGGATCGATAGGTAGGTACCTATAGGTAGTAGATGATTCATACAGGCGGATAGACGGCACTATGTTTTATAGCTATGATATATACAGCCAGGCGACCCGCCTGCGATGGCTGTTTTCACCATAAAAAGCTTCTAGCGTGATTTATATCGAAATATTTATGCCTGAGACTTCCCTACCTACTCGCATTTTAAGCTTCAATGAAAGTTTCCCCTCGTATAATGTCTATTACTTTGTGGATATCTTTTTTGAAGCACCGTCTTAGTAAGTTTATCATTTAGAAATGTTGGGATTATATTTTTCCTACAACGATAATATTTTAGGTAAGATCAAAGCAACAATATTTAAACTCTCCTTGTTTATTTGCGTGAACCCAATTTTGGTTAACTGCAAGTGAATAGCCAAGAAAACTGATTTACTATTTTATTTACTGTTGATTTTTTTTTTTTTTACTGATTTTGCCAATTTTCTCTTAATATTTTCGAGGTTCAATACACTCGATCAAAGAAACAATTTAGAACTTATTTGCGTACAGAAAATTTGAAATTGAGCATGAAATATGCAATTTAGCGATTTACATACGATTTTAAGTTTTTACTGATAGGTTAGTTAACCCTCTAAGAATGGCTTAGAAATCAAAAAATAATTTATATGTCACTAACATTTCAGTAGGTACCGATTCATTTTCATGTTGTTTGATATTTTAGACCGACTTCATGAAAGTGAACTTCGAACCCCTAATCTCCTTCAGGTGAAGCATTCGATGAGATTTTGTGAAAGCTACATCAAGTTATATGTTGATCAACAACCTGTACCCTCACAGGAAACCATGAAGGGTGTCCATCAAGGCATCAAGCACCTTTGATATTTATTTCCGTAAAGAAAAAATCTTTTTTCTCTTTCGTAGCTCGTTTGCGTAAATAGATGATTTTGAAGCGTCATTATTTTAGCTACGAAATAAAGCAATTTTCTATGTTATGCGTCCCACAGGCATGTTATTTATAAAAGGTAGGTAAATTGTCAAAGTGGCGGCGAGCTTTGAACTAAGCGACAGTGAGCAAATTACTCTCGACCGCCATCAGCCGGTTATTAATTCATTTTCCTTAGAAAGTGTTGACGGAAAGCATTTTTAAAATAACAGAAAAGTTATTTTCTCTTCAATTTTCTGGCAAAAGCTTTAGTTTTCTTTTGGTTTTATGCAATCTGCGTCGTTTAAAAATGAATGATTCGAGTAGCTAATATAAAACTTACGATTTTACAATAAAATAGAATAACCTTATTTATGAATATGACAAGAAAAAAATACACCAGAAGCCGACCTATAACATTTAATTTTAATCAAATTAGGAAGAACGAAAATTTTATCAGCCTAGGTTATTTTTAAACTGTCACTTTTGTAATAATACATGAAATATTAAAGCTAAAGAGTTTTTTTGTTTGTTTCAACGTTCTAACCTTTGGAACTACCAGTCGGTTTGAAGAGAATCTTTTAGTTGGTGTAGTATAACAGGTGGATTCACCGACAAAAACGGAGCACTGACCAAAAGATGTAACTTTCGGGAAAGAAAGCATGCGAACGAAGTTGCAGGCAGAAGCTTGTGTTTAATAATTCCTTTTTATAATTAGACGTAGATCTTTTTGAAGACCAGCAATTAAGTAATATAAAGACCAAACCGGCTGGAAAAGGTCAAGATTTTTAACGCAAATGTTGAACTGAAACTAAAAACTCAGAAGACTTCTTTGTCTTCAGTAATTATGAACACAATGGCGGAGACCAATTGCACTTTCCATTCGAGTTCCAATCCCGCCTTAATTAAGTGGAAATGTCAACGAAGGTAAGAAGCTGACTAAGTAACATTGATCGGAGACCGAGGGAGTAAGTATCTACTTAGGTGTGTCTTTGTTTCACCTTGGTAAGAGGTAGGTAGGTATATTATGTCTTATTGAGTAAACAAAACAAGGTACGAAATATTAATTGGTGAGTTTTCACATCAATCATACAATTTAAATTTACATTTAGTATCTTTGAAAGAAACTAATATGCCTATTATGCTGCCCTCATAAGAAAAAAGGACATAATTACACGACAAACGTAGTAATCGATTTCCGACTGTAAATCATTATTTCTTAAGGTTGGAAATCGGTTACTTCATGTTGTGTCATTAGGTCCTTTTTCCTTATGACGGCAGTATTATGGCCCCACTTTAGGGCAAAGTCCTCTTCTCATTCAGATAAAGCACGAGCATTCATCACCACATTTGCTCAAGGCGGATGGGCGATTTCGACTTATATTCATTCCATCATCACGCCTGTATTCCCTGAAGGATTAAGCAGAAGTGTACCAGTGTACACCCACGCAATTATAAGTTTTTAGGATATCTCACAATGTTTTCCTTCACCGATGTCAGTGATGTTCAAGATAAACTTAGAATGTATTATAGGAATTGAAAAAATCAAATTGGTACTAGTCCTGTTCCCTCATGCATGAGAGGCCAGAGCCATCACAGCTACGTATTTCATCAAAAATTACCTCAAAATGAAAACGTTAAAAGCATCTTTTTCTGAAAATAGAGACCTCAGATCACTAGATTATTTCATCAAATAAAATTACTAAATAAAATTCTCTTAAAGTAAGTCGACACAATATAAACCCAAACTTATAATAATGTAAGTTTAGGTCTATTTTGCAACCACAAAGTATTATCTGTACCTATGCCTTTGGTTGAAAACTTAATAAATGGTATACCCAAAAGTCTCACAAGAATCTAGAGAGCGGCTTATATTTAAAATTAATAGATGTAATAAAACGCAGTTTGCTTTTATTTTAAAACTTCATCGTTTACACAATTTATTAAAATAAATTATCATATCTCACCCTACCTCATCTCTTATTGTCCCACTGCAGGGCAAAGGCCTCTTCTCATACAAAGAAGGCATGAACATGATCACCGCGCTTGCTCTAGATGTTAAGTCCAAGTTTAGTAGCAGTAGGTACGTCTTTTTCTTGCACACCTTATTAAACCGTCATCTTAGTGTAAACCATAAATATAAACTAAATATTTCCATATTTATACAAGCTACAATATTTATATAATTGAAAAAAGTAAAGAAAATAAACAAAATTTCATGAGTAACAACACAACATTGCGTTTATCATCAATCACTAAGTTATTTCCACGTATAGTATCCCGTGGGTGTTCAACATAACCTTGCGTTCTTATACTTTATTTTCATACTGTCATATTACGAAGATTAATATTTATAATTTTATTTATGTAGGTACATATAAACTACATTTTTAAATTATTATCGTGTTGTTAGTCATAACCTAGCGAAAAGGGGGAATAGAGATTCCACCGATACCCAGTGCTAAAGCGGGGCTCCTGACCAGACAATGGCCCACTTGCAACAGTGCCCAGTGTTCATACACCTGCACCTTAGAGCACATTAACAATGCCACTGATGCCGCGATAAACGTCGCCACCTACTGGGTCCAAAAAATTATAAAATAATCATCGACTCGAAAAAAAAAAGAAGAATTAGTATAAAACATTATAATCCTTAAAATATCAGTAGCCCACTGGTTTTAAGAATAGGGTCAAAGCCATCCGGCGGTCAGGGATCTGAAAGAGGAACCTTCTAATATTGTGAACCGTGTTCAGATGTACCGCTTTCTGAATTACGAGAGCCTTCTTAGGTGCTGATCGAGGCTCTTAGCTTTGCCATTGGCTACAACGACTATCAGAATAATAAGCGCTAAATCCACATCCCACATGTCGATAGCCTCGGAAAGCAAGGTCAAGATAAGAGTATTTTGATTTGGTTCAAGCAAATCAACATTTGCTTATTTTTCTCAGCTTTTACGATTATTATAATGTACGCACGGCGACATAATAAAGCTATACCTACATTTCCAGTTAGTTCTGACCTCTCACTGGGCGGAGAGCCGATACAATGTAAGATTGGTCAAGGGAAACAATGTGAGGAATTCAGGACTTATAAATAATATAAGTCAGAAATCGCCAATCCACCTGGAACAAGTGTGATCAATGCTTGTGCGCTGTCTGTACAAGAAGAAGTTTTTATCATACAGTTTACTGGGACAATAATAGACTGGTATCTTTATTTTATGATTATTTTTTTACTATGGAAGGAAATTCAACTGATACTAAAAGTTGAAATTCTATCAAAGCATAATACTTTTCTTTTAAGAATTGGAAATCATTAAATGTTTTCTAAAGGTAAGAAAATAAATAATTTGATAGCAAAATAATATCCCGACAAGATTAATACATAAATAAACGTAAACGTTCTTATAAAAAGTAGATCTCGTACCCATTTTTATCTTTTACGCGACTTATTGATGTGGGCGGTCCTCAATAATACGATCTATCATAGAAATGACGACATTATTTTATGAATAACACAAACACTCAAAAACACTAGGTCTCGCCCGTGACTGCGTCTTAGCCTTTAAAATTAAGCTGAACTCTTTAACTATACCACGAGACGTCGTCTTTGTAACGGCGGTAGATGGTGGTTTTCTCTCATATACTGTATGGGAAGCAACAACTGCCCCATTGGTCTCGTAGTTACAAGCGCAACTGATGAGCGTGGGGTCCCGGGTTCGATTCCCAGGTCGGGCAAAAAGTGTTATTGGGTTTTTCCATTAGGATTTGCTCAGTAGCCCGGAGTTTGGAAGTTGGTGGTATGACAACCCCGTGCCTCGGAAAGCACGTAAAGCCGTTGGTCCCGGCTGTCATTCGTAGATCTTTGACAGTCGTTAAGGATAGTCAGAAGACAGGAAGTTTGACAACCAGTCTAACCAAGAGGTATCGTGTTGCCCAGTAACAGGGTTGTGGAGGTCAGATAGGCAGTCGCTCCATGTAAAACATTGGTACTCAGCTGCATCCGGTTAGACTGGAAGCCGACCCCAATATAGTTGGGAAAAGGCTAAGTAGATGATGACTGTATGGGAAGCAAATAAAGACGAGAACACAATAAACAAGAATAAAAATGTGAGCTAGAATAGATCTATTTGTATGCCAAATTTCAGCTAATTCCGTTCAGCCGTTTAAGTGTGAAACAGTAACAAACATGTTCCCATCAATCCATCCTCACAAACTTTCGCGTTTATAGTAGTAAGATGTAGGTAGGTACTCAGAATTTTATATCTGTAGTAACACTTTTTGTATTGCTCGTACAAGCTTTTTTATTTGTACCGTTCATTTTTTATATAACTGCCTCGTTGGCCTAGTGGTCCTAAGCGCGACTGCTACGCTAGAGGTCTTGGGTTCGATTTCCCGATTGTCAACTGTCGATTTGCCGATTGTCCGATTTCAAATTGTTATTGGGTTTTACTATGAATTTCTCAGTAGCAGTTCGGAGTTAGGATTTGTGCCCGGTTAATGGCAATAGGCTCGCCCCCTACATGGGACCTAAAAACATACTGGCGAACTGTGGGTGTACATTGGTACACCTCTGCCTAACCCTCTGGGGAATACAGGCGTGATGGTATTATTTATATAAAATACGTACATTGACAATCGATATCATATGACTATTTGCGAAAATCCTAATGGAATTGGAATTTCACGAGATAGGCCTGTATCGATTGACAGATAGACAGATAATATATTGAGGACTTAATTGTTCCTCGAATCAGTTTTGGCATTGGTGATACCTCGTTAAACCGATTAAGTGAAGATTCGCTGGAGAGCCAACAATGGTAGCGCCTCTCGTCGAGACAAAGGGTATTATGTACTTTATGTATGTGTGTGTGTGTGTGTGAGTGCCTCTGTGCTTGAGATCTTAACAACTCCGTCAAACTCACAATGCAGCCACGCCTGCATAAACTAATACAGCCATTCTCTTTTAAGCTCTTTGCCAAAGACTTAAGAGATATAATAAAGTCTTTATGTAAGAGAAGTTGAGTTATTTAATTAAATAGGCTTATTGTTTTGAGAGAATATTAGAGATTTTAAGGTCTAATTGTGAAATAGGACCGTCCTTAGTCCTCAGGGAGACTTGAGTGACATTTATTAAACAACAAATGTTGAATTCGAGTACAAAATTACGATGTACCTATAGGTAAACAGTGACTGGTTAATAATAGTAATTAGACGAGTTTTTTTAGACTGGCATATGGAAGACGATGACGACCATTAATCAACTAGAAAAGAGCTAATAATCATCAAAAGGCTGATAAGATTTTCTTGAATCACAACTAAGAACACTCTCGATCAAGTCACATTTCAAACAAATATGTGTGTGTGTCAGCTCCGACACACGACTGGAGTTTAATCCTTAGATTAAATATTTAGTACATGCAGTCGTGCAAACTCTGTGGTGGGGAATGGGCAAAATGAAGCTTGTAATGAAAATGTAGCCCGGGCATAAATAATGAAATCGATTCTTAAAGAGTAAAAAAAATCGGTATTGACGTTTGAGACCTTTGATGCCGCAGACAGACTCACAAATACACACTTATAATGCCCCTCTGTTTTCGTCTGGGGTTAAAAATAAACGGCGGCGTTATATATTTTTTTTTTTTTTTGGGGGGTGGGAAACCATCAAATAACTTCTCCCGCCCTATGTGGGGCGGGAGGGAGTGTCAGACTTTTACTGACTAAAACCCACCCATGTTCCTTCTTGTGCCCTTTGCGTTCCGGGGGCGCGGTATCTCTTACGAACAACCCGCAGCCCCGGCAGGCATCGGCCCTCAGTGGCCCCTTCTCTATGCTGACATCTCTTTGAGGCACGCGTGGAACACGAACGCACCGTCGACACGGCCTGTCGTTACTTTAACGTAAGGACGGTGAGCTACCCAATGCTCACCGTCCACAGGCCCGTAGCGGCGTTATATTGGCGATAAATAATTTAAAAAACCGACAAGTGCGAGTCGGACTCGCCCACCGAGGGTATCGTACGTAAAATCATTATAATTTACAGAATAAAATAAATAATAAATTAAATAAAAAAATCGTTTCACATATTTCGGATACAGTGGAACGGTATTTATTTTATATTTTTCATTATAAATAAGAAATTATGCGTCGGAAAAAATTAATAAAATCTATTTTGCTATGTGCACATCAAGCCCTTTTAAATGATACCCCATTTGTACTAGTAGTAGCTTCAATTTGAAATTTCTATAATAACAAAATATAGACCCCTATTTTTTACGATTTTATTAACAATGTATAGTTTTGAGACTTTTTCTTGTATTTGTGGTCTATAACGATCCTACTTGTCAATTTTCATAGTTCTAGGTCAACGGGAACTATCCTATGAGGTTTGATTCCCTTAATAGTGAAAACGGCCGTATCTTTTTTACGTACACTTAGAAGTTTGATTTTTCACACTTCATGAGACCGTCGACTTGAGTATATGGTTTAAATTTCAACATGATACCACCACGCATTCCAGAAATAAAGCGTCTTGACAGACAGACAGACGGACAGACAAAAAAGTTATCTTATAAGGGTTCTGTTTTTTCCTTTTGAGGTACGGAACCCTAAAAAGACAATTAGTATAAGACTACCAGTGGAAAATAGATGGCATTGGATGTAAATAAGGGGTGGGTGCGTGTAAACTTTAGCAACAAGGGAGATTCAACCCCCAGGGGGAATAACAAACGTAGGTAAACAAGAACATGAGTTATTTACTGTAAGTGTAACGACTGATTGTAGACTACATCATTATTGTGCTCAAGTAAAATAAACTTAGTAGGTGTACAGAATCAAAGAAAACATTGTCTAGGTATTCAGAACGTTGTTGTAATTTTCCTAACTATTATAAATGCGAAATTTTCGATGGTTGTTTGTTATTCAATTACGCCAAAACGGCTAAACCGATCCGGATGAAATTTTGCACAAGATAAATTATAGCCTGGAACAGCACACGGGCTTCTTTTTATCCCGGAAAAATGTAGGGTTCTCGTGGGATAATATAATTATCAACTTTGAAGCGGACAAAGTCGCGGGCAGAAACTAGTATTTAATAAATAAACGTTTCAACAGCTGTGTAAGTACATAACTGTTATTATTTGTACATCTTTTTACAAAGAAAACATAAATCCAATAAAGCTCTGTACTGAAAGTGTAACCTAATGTATTTTATTAATATTGAGCAGTAACATAAAAAGACGTTCAAACAGTTGATGGAATGTCGAAAAACCTTTCTTTGACAAATCGTTGTTTTAAATTTAGGGCGCTGAACACAAGGTATGTAGTAATTCGAGCTCCAATTGTAATATCCGTTATATATATACGGAATCTCCCGAACTACGAGTGCTCTTGTTTGCCAAAGAAAATTCGCAATAATCGTTCAATCGTTCATGTGGAAATCCGATAACCATTTTGCCGATGACAGTGCGTGTCGTCAGCACGTGTGAAGATAAATATTTTGGACAAATCCTTTGGGAGACAGATGAAAAAACATCGGTAAATGATTTTCGAGGAACGTTTATTTGATGGTTTGATATTACATGTAATTGTGGATGATCAATTTTAAGCAACAAAAATAACGTATTTTTGCAAACGAAGTGTCCGTGGAGTTTCCTGCTCGTTCTTCTCTATAGACACTAACGTTTCGGACGAGCAACTAGCTTCAACCTTTCGAAAAACTGCCACCTCATTGACAATTTAAAAGTTCCCGTAAATGGTTCAATTGAAATAAATGCTTTGGCTTTGATTTTGTTTTTTCTGATTTTTATTATTCTGTGTTTCTAAATTAACTTAATAATAGGCGCTGGTAGAATAAATTTAGTAACTTTATCAAATGGCTAAAGTATCACCAACCTCCCCCTGTTTTATTATTTTTCATTCCATTTCTGTTAAGTAATAAAAATATTTCCGTCACAAACAAGATAGATGTTGCTACTGCTATTTAAAGTGCGTTATTCTTAAGGTATAACGTTATTTATTACACAAAACATTTTGTGACGTTACTGAGCAAGACTTTCGCTTAACGCGCAGAAAGCGGAAATTTTTTAAAAGCAATTTTGAACCTTTGTTGCAACGTATTAGAATGAAAAATGTCTGTATAAAATTTTGGATATTGAGCTACGTAATAAGAAAGAGACTTCGCCGAGATAATAGCGGGCTGGGGTAGTAAGATAACTCACAACTTTATTATTAGAAGTTATACCTATAGGCACGTATTTACCTGTACCAACTTAATGGAAATTCCACATAACACCGGCAAGTGATGGTCCGTTACTTTTTACTGCCGTGCCCGTCCCTAAAGTGTTAATAACCAGTACATAAACAGCTTCACTACCTATATAAGTCCGACAGGCTGTGGTACCCAATAAGGGAGGGGGAGGGGGCTTGGCAAAGATTGAGCTTGTTTATCTTGGCTCCAGGAAACTTGGCGCCTCCAGCCGTCCATCATAGAAATTTGTTTACGAGATAACAATGACCCACTTTTTATACCTGTCATAATAATTCTCGTTCGGTTAAGACAACACAATTTGCAAACCAGATAGTATCACTTTCGCCATTTTCGAGCTCTTCTGTTATTATTTTTGGATTGTGATTTGCATAATATCGTCTGTGTATTTTTAGCAGATAAAAAATATTTTATTCAGCTCGAGTCTAGGCCCTGTAATCGTGATTAAGTTTTGGCACAATTCCAATATCATATCGGCGGCCGCGATCGGCTGGATATCTCTACCTACAAAGATGCAGAATTCTGATACTTATTGTAAGAAGTCTTGAAATAGTTTTTGCAAAATGTATTGTGTCGTTGAAATGTATTATGTAATACTAGCTGTTGCCCCCGACTTCGTCCGCGTTTCCGTCGTTTTTCGTAAAAAAAAGTAGCCTATGTCCTTCCGTATTTCATGTATAACTTTGGTGTTTCTATACCGATTTCTATGATCCTTTTTTATGGAATAGTTAATAATGTTAACTATTTTAATTAGGGATGACTGAGAGTGTTATAGACGTAAGAGTAGACAAATATAATCAGAAAGCTTCGAACTGCTAAGCTATCGGGAGTTACACGTGATATTGTGAGTCAACCATAAAAGATAGACATATGCTGTGTAGCTTTAACCATTAAGGTAGCACACGCGACGAAAGCTTAAAAAATGGAGTAACTTCTCCCGTTTTCCCAACATTTCCCTTCACTGTTCTGCTCCTATTGATTGTAGCGTGATGAAAAGTACACTATAACCAACTCAGGAGTATGAAAAATAATTGTACTAAGTTTCGTTAAAATCCGTCAAGTAGTTTTTGTTTCTATAACGGTTATACAGACAGACAGACAGACAGACAAAAATTTTACTGATTGCATTTTTGGCATCAGTATCGATCCCTAATCACCCCCTAATAGTTATTTTGGAAATATAGTTCATGTACAGAATTGACCTCTCTACAGATTTATTATAAGTATAGATATAGATTTACATTCTTCTTATCTTTATGTAAACTAATATCATGAGGTTAACTGTCGGATATTGATTAGACAATTGAATTCGAATTTTAAAAGTCTGCCCGACAGTTGAGGGCTTATAAAGCTGAAGAGTCTGTTTGCTTTTTGTTTCAACGCGCTAATCCTTGGAAATACATTTCCAATTCTAAAAAATATTTCCTCAATAGGAAGTTACGTTATCAGTGAGTGCTATAAAATATTTTATCCTCAAATAAGCTAGTGAAGAACTAAACACAAAATAATTTCTTTTTTTTTTCCAGCGATCCTGAAATTAAATATGTAAGTATATGTAAACCTATTGAATGAGGTATCGTGACCCACATCATTACAGCGGGATCTTTTGTACTTGACACGTTCATTTCACTAATTGCTCAGGTAGGCTTAACGTTTTGTCGTGGCCTTTCATCTTGGGGAGCAACAAATAAAATGAAAGCAATGTGAAAACAAAAAGGCATTAGGATCGAAGGACATGGACATGGACAGCGTAATGAAGACTTTTACCATGAATTCAATTCGTAATTCTAGATGCTTCGAGATGAAATCGGTTATTTAAACAAAAGATAGCTGATCCAGACAAAAATGCAACACCTAGACGGCCAAAAGATATGGAAAAGAGCTAAAGGTTTTTATTAACCGATGAAAAATTATTATGCTGGAGGGTTTAGGATGGCTCAGTGGTTAAGGCGCCCGCCTTTTATGCATTAGGTTGCGGGTTCAATACTGGGTAAGTACCAATGTGCCTTTTTCAATTTATATGTACTTTCTAACTTTATCGTAGACATCACTGACATCGGTGAAGGAACACATCGTGACGAAACCTGGACTTAAAATGAATAATTATCAATCACCAATCGCCAAACCGCCGTCAGTAAGCGTGGTGATTAATGCTTGTGCCTTTTCTGTGTGATATAAGACCTTGCCATGCAATGGGACAATAATAGGCTGGTGTTGGGTCTAGGAATCACTCACTGAATCCACGGTAAAAGGCTTCGTTTAAATGTGCTTTCCAGTGTAAAGTGTTCTACGTAAATATACGTTATTTGTAAGAAGCTGTCAACATCGGCGGTATTTGATGTTCGAAGTTCAAACAGACGAAACAAAAAAGCAAGCGAGAGGTTGCGAGGAAAACCCTCAAGTGTAGCCGGAAACGGAACTAACGAGCAATTTCGCCGCTCAAGTTGAACCGCACAACTGTTACGACGTACCTATAAATCTACAGTGTTTACCTCATGTGCCTGTAAGCCTTACTCCAACCATGTTGGGGTCGGCTTCTAGTCTATCGGATGCAGCTAGAATACCAGTGTTTTACATAGAGCGTCTGCCTATCTGACCTCCACAACTCAGCTACTGGGCAACACGATACTCCTTGGTAAGACTGATTGTTACACTTTCGGACTTCTGACTACCTGTGACCACTGTCAAAGATCTACGAATGACAACCAGGTCCAACGGCTTTACGTGCTTTCTGAGGTATTATCATCATCAACTTCTAAACTCCGGGCTACTTTAGAGAAATTTCTTGATAGAAAATTCCAATAGCACTTTGTCCGGCCTTGAAATTGAACTCAGGACCAGCTGTCCACGAGACCAACCGGGCATTTATGTCGTGTACCTAACATACATGTATATATACATTCTCACTAGGCTAGCTTATACATATAGTTTACCTACAGTTTGTAAGCGTGACCCATATATTCATAACACGTTGGCATATTTCAGTGTCGCAAACGTATTGTACGTATCCAGCTTGATTCAGATTTGCATACCTAACGTCAGAATATACACAATGTACAGTCAACAAAAGAGATAAGTAACCATGTCGTCACACAAAATAGAAGTCTTCTTAAAAACTGTGAGGATGGTTTTGAATTAAATTAGATTTGATAATTAGAAAACAAACAGATCATTAATAATAATTAAATTAAATTCGCAGACATTCAGCAGTTTGGAAGGAAACTTCAGCTATTTCTGACAACCCTGGTTATTTATCTCTTTTAGTGACCGCACCTACATAGGTACGCATATTAATATCAGCTTGTTATTTTCCAAGTGCAACACAAATACCAAAATTGGTAATAAGAAGGAACACCATTTATTTTTGTTCATTGATGGCAACTTTCAGTGGTGACTTAGATCAACTTCGAAATCTATACTAACATTACCAACCCCCTAATCTCCAGATCTACTGGTCTGATACTGAAAATTCTTTAGTAGGAAGCTACATTATCTCTAAATTGTACAGGCTATCAGTAAAAAGAAGTCACGGGCAATAGCGAGTATTAATAAAATATAGATGTTATTAAAAGCTTTACTTATGTACTTTTCTTTAACTCTAGGTGATGCTACAAGCTTCATCCAAAAACCTCTAAGCCGGATAATTCTGCTTCAATTTAGTCAATGATCGCAATAACTCAAATTGGGTTGAAGTACCAACAAACTAAAGGACTATTAGAGCCGGTAATTAAGTAAGAAATTTAGAACCGTATCAGGCTATTTTATTTGTCACAGCTCGTATATTACTCGTACCTACAGCTCGTACCAACACGAGAAAATAAAGCCAATAAAGGTAGGACTGGTAATTAGTGGAAAAATCCTTACCCTCTGTTAAAAGGCTAGGCCACATCAGCAGTGCAAACAAAACTAGGTATCTCGGCGTGCCTAAGGCCAATCAAGTTGGAGCTGAATATTTCAATAGTCTGCCTCTACAAATAGGCGCAGGCAGCTCACCTCGGCTACCTCGGCGCTGACCCAATTCCTGACAAACGATGCGGCAAAATGACCCTATGGCCAGTACACGAAAGCTTCGTTCCCGGAAAGGAATGAAAGTAGATTTTTCACATATTCAATGTGACGTCATGAAGTGAATACGTATGGCAACGATAAAGTTTTTGAATTTGGAATCAAAAATTCCAATTTTGAACTTATGTTACCAATATTACAGAAATGAGAAAGTTTGTATGTTTGTTTCAGATATTGGTCTAGCTAACATATAGAACAATTTTTATTATGTGGTCCCGTGGGATAATTTTGGCCGAAGTCGCGGGCAGAATTCAGTCTAGAAATATTTAAGTTGTTTTCGTCCCTAATTATCTCAATTCTAATTTAGCTTGCTAGACAATATAGTACCTATCTACTTACTTATGTATGTGTATCTATGGAATGACTGTTATCGTGTTATAGGCACGACATAAATAATATAACATTAGCGGGAAATGGTAATGGTAGGTACGTACTCAGCGTTAATCTGTATTAAATTGTGATATCGATTTAATTATTAACGTTATATCGACGGCACGTATCGACTCTATTAACGTGGTATTAGATAGACCTCCCAAACATTACTATAATATCGATATACGATAGAAATATGAAGCATACAGCACTATTTTGTATTTTCAAGGGATAACTTAAGTGTGATCCGTGAAAATAAAGTGCCTGGAAATATAGTAAGGCCTCTTACAGACACTTATTTGGATACCCACATTATGTACTCAACCGTCTTCACGATACAAGAAAAAAAATACACGCGTATAATGTTATCCGGTAGATAAATTCGTAATTTAATTCTGGAATGTCACTGATAACTTCCGTCAGAAACACTACCTAAGCAATTATATTTTCTGTTTAGTATTATTGCGAGATAAACGACATTAAAAGGCTAGTAAGATATATAATAAACAGCCTGAAATTCAACTTCCATTTCCTTTACATGTAGAAGGAAGTAATAACATCATAAGGCAGTATTGTTAATATTATCTACTGACACAGACTCGACAGCTGCTCCGAGTATAAAGGAAACCATATCAGATCAGTCGGTCTACATTGTCACCGCAACGCATTGTCTGCCAAATCAACAGACAAACTGGTACTTTTTCTTGCATCATTCTTTCTTTCTCATGGAAACTACATTGTAACGGGTGGAAAAAGACGAGAAAGGTACGTGTTTTTCCCATCGCGATAATGTTTTTGTTTCGGGCCATAACTGGGAGCCAACACAACACTATAATATACCATCACGCCTGTATTCCCCGAAGGGTTAGGCACAGGTGTTGGTACACCTAAACAATCCGGAAAACTGTGGGTGTATATTGGTATATACACCCACAGTTTTCCGGAATGTTTAGGTTCCACGTAGTAGTGGGCGAGCCTATTGCCATTAACCGGGCACAAATCCTAACTCAGAGCTGCTACTGAGAATTTCATAGAAAAACCCAATAATATTTTGCTCGTCCTCTGAATCCAACCCAAGACCTCTAACGTCACAGTCGTGTGACCACTAGGCTAACGAGGCAGTTTTTAAAATATTTTTACAAAAAGAAGTTATAATAGTTGTGACTAAACCTTAAATAGCCACACGATCCTCGTAACTTTTACATGCACCCATAAGCATAATGTGTTGAGCACTATCGAAAGCAGTGATTATTGACCCAAAAAAAAATTAAATAACCCCCGACAGAAAAATAAAAATCCCTACCGCAGCTCACAAAAGAGCTGATAACTTTGAAAGCGCTGAACCGATTTCCATCAAACATAGCTAAGAACACTCCCGACTAATTCACCTTTCAAACACAAAAAAAAAATCAAAATCGGTACATGCGTTCGGGAGCTATGATGCCACAGACAGACACACACAGACACTTCAAACTTGTAACACCCCGTCGTTTTTGCGTCAGGGGTTAAAAAGAAATAATTTCCTGCTGTCATTTCTTCTCAAAGTTAGTTAGTTTAATAGGCGGTATGCATAGTTATTGCTTTCTCAGTTTATTTTGGACACTATTGACACCGTAATGAAACCTGGGCTTGTAATTAATATAACTCTAAAATGCTTGTCTGAATTGATCACCACACTTGCTCAAGGCAGATTGGCGAATCCACCTTGAGCAAGCGTGGTGACCAATGCTCGGCCGTCTCTGTATGGGAAGAGGCCTTTGGCCTGCAGTGGGACAGTAATAGGCTGATATTATTATTTATTAAACGGTTGCATGTGTATTTTTATACCCTGTATACCAAAACATCGACTGTGTTATTAGAATACACTAGTTTCTTTTCATACCAATACGCATCGATGCGAAATACGCTTCTACTGGTCTAGGTCATCAAATGAGTCAGCTAAGTAAAACATAGAATGTAAAGTTTTATTTTCACAAATCTATTAGTAAAACAAAGAGTGCCTAAATAAATGTTTACGAAAGATTTAACTGAAATTCGCGATCCATTAATATAACAAACAAAAATCCATCGGAGCTTGTAATTGGAGCAAATGGACAACTCAGTTAATGGTTTAAGACTTGTTATACAAGCAGTATATCATTAAGAGTTCAAAATCATTAAGAGTTGTTCACGTGTTTTGGAAAGATGTTATTGTTGGCTCAGGTAGGCAATTCCACTAACTTTTCGATCGAATCGTAATTAACACATACCATCACGCCTGTATTCCCCGGAGGGTTAGGCAGAGGTGTACCAATGTACACCCACAGTTCGCCGGTATGTTTAGGTCCCGTGTAATAGGGGGCGAGCCTATTGCCATTAACCGGGCACAAATCCTAACTCCGAACTGCTACTGAGAATTTCACAGAAAATCCCAATAACACTTTTTGCTCGACCTGGGAATCGAACCCAAGACCTCTAGCGTAGCAGTCGCACTTAGCACCACTAGGCTACCGAGGCAGTTAATGGTTTAAGACTTGTTATACAAGCAGTATTAACAGTCTCAAATCATTAAGAGTTGTCCACGTGTTTCGTAATTAAATCTGTCTCAATGTATCAAAACAGCCTATTTTTTTATTGTCGCTGGAATAAGATTGCGACTAAACTTTAACCGTTTTTACCCGCCTACGCTAGAAGGAGGGTTAAGTTTTTAATTAGCAGATTTAACCTCTAGAACAGTCTATGTCTTCAAGGTTAGTGTAGTTAGCATTGGAAAGTTCACCAATATCACTACAGACTCCCAAAACCGTAATAATAACAAGTATCTACCAACAAATCGGTTGTGAGCCTAACAACCCAGCGAGAATATTAAGAAAATAAATTAACTCCAGTAGGAAAAGGTACCTAAATCACAATTTGTAAATAAAGGAATGCCCCAAGATGATATTAGAAAAGTTTTCCCGAAAGTAAATAAGTAAGGTACTGTACCACAGATGTTGTAGTGTTTCATCTAATTCAATTTTAATTAAAGCCGAGAATTTCTTAAAGCAAATATTTTTCCTTGAGCGCACCTGGTACGTGACTTTATTTCATATTTCCACCCAAACAAATACCAAAAAGGTTAACGAGGAAAATAATTTCTTAATGTGTCATCTCCCTGGATATTATTTGCACATTCTGTGTTCTATTTCGAGATATTTTCACTTACTGTAATCTCTTTCATCGGAGTTCGTATGTGAGCACTCACTCGCGCGGTTTTCGATGAAAATGCAACAAAACATTTTTTATTTGGCTACGGTGCGAAGTGGCCGCTTGACCGATTGAAGCCGACTGACTTGTAGCTAAATTAACAAACAATCAATCATTAAAATGCAGGACCGCGTTACTCTAAAAAGGCTGTGGTATATTATGACGTCACAGATTTGTGACACAATGCAGTTAGTCACTATTATTACTATTGAATGTGTTCCGAGCGTTGAGTGAAGTATAGAAATAGGAGCTATAACCCACACAGCCACATAACAGCCAAATTGAGTGCTCTGAAATGTTATACGGAATGTTAACAAAGTCCCTACACTGAGTAATTTTATTAACTGCATTTTATTGACTATAAAAACGCCTGTTGTTTTTATAGTTCTGATATTTGTTTTTTAAATGGAGCGTTCTAGTTTTCGCCTTTAGAATTCGTTTTCCAAAGCAAACATTATTAACCCTAGGCTGCGAACGGGATATTGTGAAGTTTGAAATAACCCTTCCGTAAGTTTTCCGTGCGAGATTGAATACCGGGAAAATGTCTCATACGTATACGCGATACGTAGCTTACCTAATGAGGTGTGAAATGATATTCAAAGGTAACTAACGTCTTAATTACACAGTATCTTAGGGTAATTATTATTTCAATATATGGTATAATCAGTTTTGTTAAATCACTCAAACATTTATTTGATAATACTCGAAATTACTAATCATAATAATCAATGTTCGTTAATCTATCAATATTTATCAAATAACACGTGTGTAAATTGATTCGCAAAGTGTTACGTATTCTCTGTGTAGAACAGTTTTATAGGGATAATATGTTCTACAAAAATGCCTCGGTAGCCTAGTGGTCCTAAGTGCGTACGCTAGAGGTGTTGGGTTCGATTCCCAGGTCGAGCAAAGTGTTATTGGGTATTTCTATGAAAATCTCAGTAGCAGGTCGGAGTTAGGATTTGTGCCCGGTTAATGGCAATAGGCTCGCCCCCTATTACATGGGACCTAAACGTACCGGCGAACTGTGGGTGTACATTGGTAAACTTCTGCCTAACCCTTCGGAGAATACAGGCGTGATGGTATGTAATATAATGTTCTACAAATCGAATGCGTAGGTATGTGATATCACACCTGTCGGACTGATATAGACCACTTTAATTAATTAAAGTAATCTCTTAGTCTTGCCACCTAGCTAGTCTATTTTTAGTCTGAAAACACACAGATACCTAACGGAAATCCCACAGATTTGAGCAAAGGAACTTCCTAAGCATGTCTTTCATAAGAACTTTTTGCGGCAAATTCAGTCGGTTAAGCAAAAATAAACAAAATACTGCCCACGATCGGTAATCGCTTTTATATTTCGTATAATTAAGGTCAAACAAAGAGATTATTCGAAGTAAGTCTAGGTACGTATTTATGTAGAGCCATTATCTTCAGTAGGAAGGTCAAGAAATCACCTTTAAAAGTTAATCTATCCTGGAAAAACCCGGTATTTATTTGGAACGAAACTGGCTAAGTGGATAGACCTAACCTAAAACTTACTTATCCTAAATAATATATTTGGGTGGAATACTAGTTATTTTAGGGTTGTCATCGTACCGAAACATGACTACCCGGTACCTATTGGTTCGGATATCGAAATCCTTTTTAACAGTAAAAAGGAAACATCGTAAGTCGCACCCTCGCAATAAAATTCTTCTCGGATATTGCCTGGAGGACAGCAGGCAGTGCCAACTGTCACGTAGCATCGTGCCGGCCCCATTAGGGTAATAAATCGAGCCCCCAATCATTTGTCTCAATTACTTCCACCTTTGCTAGTGTCGCAAGATGTTTTGATATGCTTTTTCCTTTTACTTTTTATTTACGGTTAATTTCCTTGTAAATAAATATTTTTCCGCTTTATAACGAGTTTTTTCGCAATTAAAACAAAAATGGCGGTGTTTTTTCTTTTATAATTGCTAAAAAATATGTATTTTTTAGGTAAATTATGTTTATTATGTTAAACTCATTTAAGCAGACCTAAATTTTGAGTTTGAGTAATAAATCGGTCCCCAGAAAATAAAGTTTTCATTGCGCCTACAGGCTTACATTGCGTAGAAAATTTAGGATGACATCAAGCCATTTCCATTGACCATGACTTTTAACACACTTTTTCACTTTTCGTGCCCGTCAAAGTTTAGCAGATTACAACGATAACTTTTATCTTGTTAAAGCTTTTCTGATTACAAGGATAAGTAAAAACATTGTAGAAATACTTTGTTACAGGAAAATCATCTATTACGCCCGACTCCCGCCAAAGTCCATGGGTCCCTGGAAAATGTCCCTTTATTTTATAATCCGTAAATAAATCACTTTTGTTTGGACCTCTTTCCCGGATATGTTTTTATTTTTAAACTGCGTTCATGAACAGTGGCCGTATATTTTCAGTTATCAAAAACAAGTCAAAGTTTCAGGGTTAAAACGGTCCTATTGTTCACATCCGGAAGTCCCTAACGTCAAAGTTTAAGACAATTACGTAAATGGGACGAGTGTATAAAGTCTTGAAACTCCTTTCTTGTCAAATTGTCGAATAGTAATTCCAAAAGCGTTTCCCGTATGAGGTATAAAGGGCTCTTGATAACATCGAAGTGCTATTGTGCTCCGGTAGGTACAGTATGGTCATGTTAACTGATTAATTATATCTGGTTCAAAGAGACCCTTAGTTTGGAGTTGCTCGTTTGATGTTGCTAATGGAACAAGGTCTGTAATAATTAAGTTTACCCAATATGTAGTTTCTACATTACCTATATGTACTTACAAATAACATTAGTTAAAACAATTTCCTAGCTAAATAAAATTTGTTATAAATTAACTTAATATTTTCCTTTAATTCCTGGCAAACGATAGACTAACCTACTTTCCTTCGGAAATAAATTACGTTTTATGTCAAAAGATCCACATCTTTTCCCAAGGTTACAACTTACAACTGCACCAAATAAATGGTGGTCCATTTTCGACTACAATTTGTTTGCCAACTTCGATATTAAATGGAAATATTACCGCACAAGTTACAGAAATTGTACTAAAAGATAATGAGAAAACTCACGTTTCATAGAAAATATTTATTTAATGATATGATTATACAAATAAGATTAAATTATAAGTAGCGACACTCGGCTAATAAGCGATAACGATGAGTTGCTATCTAACTTTTTGCAAGTTATGAGAAAATTCCACAATGTACCAACATTTCCAACCCACACAGATCGGAGTAATAATGTTGAGCGGTAAAAGCCCAATGGACAAAGAACCGCTTATCCATCATCCCGCGATTCATTGGTTTTATATCCATTTGGGTTTAGAGCAAGTAATTTTATAAAGAAAATGGGTTGGAATATAACCTGAAGTGTCGGGGTCGGGGGGTCGATGCCTCTGTCTGCCATTCCACCAGCAGCCACAACAAGGCATCCCGGTGCCTCACACCACCACTATTGTTTTACTTTTTCTTCGCATTATAACTTACGACAGAGTTTATTAACTAAATCCTATTCAAGCATTATTTGTTACAATACTAGTCTATTCAATACAACTCTACAGAAAACGAGTTTCTATTTCTATATCTATCTTGAACATTCATAAAAATTATCTAATTATTTATTTTCATACGAGATAAAACTTTTCGTTCTGAAAGTTTTGTAATTTATCTGCTTATTAGACGTAAAGTTTAGAATTTTCTTGCAAGTTATTCCGCGTGTGTGGGACTTCTAATAGTTTATGTACACCACCCTAGTTGACAGGCATACGACATACTAATTGCCACTTCACTTCACGCGGATAAGGAAACTAAAGCGAATTAGTATCGGCATTGTCGAGGAAAGCGGCACGGGACGCGCCCGCCCTCCGCCGCGTTCTGCGCTCAACTGCGGAATATGAATGAAGTCGATGAGGGTTTCTCATTTTCAGCGTCCTGAAAAAACTGCTAAATCCTCATGTTTATTGGGGTCCCGTGAAGGCCAAAAGGTTCAATGAGGGTACTTGTACCCTTCAGGATTGTATCAACTCAATTGCTAAAATAGAGTTCAATATCACAGATTATGGACCATAATGACGAAATAGTGTGCCATAGTGGTCAATTCACACCAGACTTAATCCCGTCGGACCTTTAACATTTGTCTTGGTAATGGGGAATATAGCGGTGTAGCAAGTTTATAAGGGAACCGTCCAATCGATTGTGCTACTTTCCATGGGTAATTCAAACATAAATACTTTAGTGGATAGACGAACGATCTTTTACCCGTTACGTAGCTTTAATTGCAAAAGTTGTATCAGTTAGACGGCAACAGTCACGAATGCCGTTAACTTTAGACGGTCACAACAATACGAATGAATCACAAAGTTAGAAACCTTTGCTTATTTCCTTTCAAAGGGAAAACGAAAAACAATATGTTTTATCCCCCGCTGACAGTTTCACACGTACTTTTTAAATCAAGCTCATTAAAAAAGAAGATGAGTTTGTGTTTGGTAATGGAGGATTATGTTATTCATATAAAAAGACTTAACGCTTTTTGATTTTATTAAATACATATAACAATAATACCTTATTCAGCAAATTGTTTAGCTGAAGCTGCGCTATAGAAGTTATTTTAAATGACCTACATACGTTTAAGCGGATTGCGATGCAAATCAAGTGAAAATGTCACCTCGCCAAGTTAAAGGTGTTTCTCAAATAAGTTAAAATTCCGGAAACTTTTAAGGAAGTAACGGAAAATGTCAAAGGTCTTAAAATGTGTTGTGTTATCTACGAGCATTCTCACTTGAGTCTTGTTGTATATTAAGGAGACAACTTTGTTAATATACGACACGTGTAGGTTTAGGTTTAAAAATATTTATCGTAAGAATTCAACTAACAGTTCATTTAAAATGAATGACAAAGTGAGATACTTTTTGAATTTTTGAGTTCCTTTCGGGGTTTTTCGGGGCGCCGACGCTGCACGCGATCGGTTCGACAGGCAGACCAATCACGTGCAGCGTTGGCGGCCCAAAAAAATCAGAAAGGAACCCAAAAATCCAAAAATTAATTTAACATTTGTGCTCACGACTCGTGGCGACTACTATACTTGACTGAAAACATTAACCAATAATTCTAAGACACAAGTAATTTATTAATATATAGATTAAATATTTACAGTTTTAAAATTAGATAAAAAAAACCTTAATAGTAACAAAAAAGAAACTAAAACTAAATGGCATCAAAGTTGTCTAAAAAGGAATACTTTATTTGAGCCCTGTGAACCCGAGTAATTTTTATTAACTGTGATGCTTATAGATTTTTAGTTGCTTCGGAGACCATAAATAGTTAGTCAATTGAATTGGACAGTTTCTCTAAAAAAAAAACATTTTATTTAACTAATTTTCCAGTTTTGATGATACATTTTAATTCTTTCGAAGTCAATAAAAAAAGTAATTATAATAATTCATAATTGAATGGGCAAAAATTACGTCACAGTTTACTATTCTCATATAAAATCTATACGGAATCGCGTTTTGACAGCTCATAAAAAGTATGTCAATTGAATATTAGTGTCTAGTACCTACTTAATTATCACGTGCTCAGAACACGCGCAGTCATTAGTTCAAACTGGTTCTAACTTCTTGTTCTGTTTGTTATTGTTTTTTTTTATGTAATTGTATATTTGATTGTGTGGAATTAGTGGCGATCTTTTTATGAGAATGCAAGTGTAATATGTGTAAAACTATTTACGTACTATTTTCATATTCGTAAGTCAGTCTGTTCCTAAATTCAAAGCGCCATAGTGTCTGTCTTGTCATCCTGTGTAATAAAGGAGAAGAGATTGTTTTTTTATAGTATTTTTGACTTTGTAATTTCTGGAACTATCAGTCAAATTGGAAAAATCTTGTTGTATAATTATGATAGCCAGATTTAAGAGAAATACTATAGCTTACATATCATCACACTACGACTCACGGGAGCGGAACAGTAACCAAAGACTTAGAGCAGGTTAAAAAAATCACGTGGACGAAGTCGCGGGCAAAATTTATGTAGTGAGTAATAAAATTGGATTAATAAGGTGGACGGACGACCTGATAAAGACCGGGAAGACGCTGGATGCAGGCCGCTTCCAACCGGTCCTTTTGGAAATCTATGGGGAGGCCTATGTCCAGCAGTGGACGACCTGCAGCTGATATGATGATAATGATAATAAAACTTTTTTTAAGCACCAAAATAATACCTAGGTTCTATAAGCAAGCAAGCATTGCAGGAACATAGACGGTGTGTAAATAATTAATTATGTTTCTAGCCGTGTAATATTATAAACGCGTTGCGAGATTAATTAAATATTCGGCCATATTGTATGGACTGCAACGGACGGATTAACTGAATAATGAAAAGCCCGGCTCCTACCGTGTGCTACAAGCTTTCAACGTTTACGACGATCATGTAATTACAAAACGGTTTTATAGTTTCGGGCAGAGTTGATTAGGACTTTAAGAACCAGTACCTACAAAGTACCTTATTTCATTGATTTATGGTTATGTAGTTTTTCGATTACAATCTAAAAGACAATAGTTTATGAAATATAAAATTATCTTGTAAAAACGACCGTAATTTTTAAAACACTAGCGAATTGCCCGCGACTACGTGCGCGTAGCTTATTTCAAAAGCGTTAAGTTACGTCTTTGGTTACTGCACCGCTCCCATGGTTCGTAGCGTAATGTAATATAACCTATGTTACTCAGAAATAATGTAGCTATCTATTGGTGAAAAATGGTTAAAATCGGTCTAGTAGTTTCGGAGCCTATTCGATACAAACAAACAAACAAAAATATATTTTCTCTTAATTATTAGTATAGTTAAGTTACGGCTTTGTTTACTGCTCCGCTCCCGATGGTAGTAGCGTGATGTTATCCCTCATGGATTTGGTTATCATAAATACAAAAATATGTTTTCCAATTCAACTGGTAGGTCCAGTTATTAGTGTGTTTATTTTCGGTTCCATTAATTCCTGCGAACTGGTAGCCTAATCAATGGTCGTCAATTATATTTGTGATAAAGACCATCTATTAAGTACCTATCTACGTACTTCTTCGTATCTTATTTGATATTATTATTCATTAGACATCGGGGCTAGGCGTAATAAATTTCATAAAGTTTGCAGGATTGCTAAGAGTCCATTTTTATAATTTCTACAACATTTATCATCTTGCTTATTTTAATATTCTTTCGTTGGTATTTCGTCGAAAACTCTCTATTTATTGTGTAACTAGCACTTTGCTGGCGGCTTTGTCCGGATAGATTTCGTACTTTCTCTACAAACCCAATACCCATATTATTTACGGCACACGCCAAATGTTAACTATTACAGACCAATTTTGGATACCTTGGATTACATTATTGCAATTTAAGAAGGGATTTAATTTTTTTTTATACAGTATATGTGCCCGTGTCACTAACTGATAATGTAGCTTTCCATAGGTGAAAGAATTTTTAAAATCGGTTTAGCACTTTTTGAGCTTTTCCATCGCAAACAAAATAATATTTTCTCTTGATAATAATGTTAGTTTTGATGGCGAGTTTTGAGTTTCTGTTACGAGCAATAATTTATAATAACATTATGAAAATTAAGATTAATATAACCTAACCCAGGAAGGGTCGGTCTCAGACCAATAATTTTATTGGTCTGCGGGGTCGGCTTCAAATTTCCGATGCCTTTTTTAATTATAAAATATGGTGGATTGGTGTAAGGGAAACAATTACCTCGGCCTAATAAAATAACAAATGAATATTGGCTGTGATTATACAGGCTATGGGTAGATATTATAAATATTATAGAGGCCGACTTTTAATTACTAGTGATTTTTGAGGGAGTGAAAATAGCCATGTATACGACAAACTTTAAATAAGGTACCAACCCTGAAATATGATATAAAAAGAAACATCTTTGACATATTTCAGGGCTGGCCCCATAATGATAGCTGTAGATTTAAACTACTCTAGTATTACTTATTAAAATGTTATCTCATTATGCAATAATTAGTACCTACCTACAAAATGTGTTATTGCTACCTAACTAGCTACTGCCCGCGACGTCATCCACGTGGTATATTTTCACCCGCGACGAGTTACGTCTTTGATTACTGCTCCGCTCCCGTGGGTCGTAGCGTGATGTTATATAGCCTTAACTATTCCTCATGAATCATATAAGAAATATTTTTTACAATCCGGCAGTTCCAGAGATTTACGCGGTTAAACAAACAAAATCGTTAGCTTGATTATAATTAGTATAGATATGAAGTGTTTTTATTATTTGTTATTTTAATTCCGGCTGAAAAAAAAAGATACTATTACAGTAAAGGTCGTTTGTCCTCATTAGTACTTTCACTCCCTGAAAAATGGCATGTAAATTAAGAGTCAGCCCGTACAATATTCATACTACCTACCTATCCTATCTACCTACAAGGGAACCAGCTATGTCTGTGTGATGTAACAAGACTAGTGAATATCACCTGAATACCTACATGTAACATGATGCGAGAATAGAATACAAAATGTGAGGTTTTTATTAAGTTTCGATCGAAAATGTGATTTTGTAAGTAGCGTGTGTCTAGAATATTACATTTGTGGGGGAAATTGTTATGAATTACGGACGTGAAGGTACATAATTTTACATGTTTTACAACATTATATTAATAAATTGATAATGAAGTAATCTTCGTTACCTATCTGTACCTGTAAATCATTTTAATATCCGTAAGTATATCTATTGGGAATTTAGCGGATAAATTTGTTATGCACATATACGTACATAAACTCACGCTATTCCCCATGGAGATAGACAGAAACCATAGAACGCCACCTACTACGATTCTAACATACTCGTTTCGCCTCTTCGACGTTCATACAAGCACGCCGGTTACGAGTACTGCGCACCCGACCTTTTTGAAGAACTCCACCAGTAAGGTCAGTTCACAAAAAAAGAAAGACCTACCCTTCTTTTTTTGTTTGTTTGTTATGTATAAAATAATATCGGCACTAAGCAGTGCCTACTTCCTGCTAATAAAAATATCAGCGCTCGATGGATAAATATTGACACGCCTGGTCTCTATCATTGCCTGCAGGTAGTTTATGCAACATATAGGGTGCCCCGCCCGCATTAGACCGACAACCGTTTTTTTGTCGTATAGAAAAAGAACATTTGTTTTCGAATATACCAACGCAGATGTCCCACAAAAAATCGGAAACTACTGAAAAGGTCCGATAAGCTGTCTTATTAAAAGTCACTTGTTTGTGTACACCCTTAAAATGGACACCGATTGTATGTCAAGTACGGGCATCCTAAGCATGCTCGTAAACTTACTAAGCAGCGATGTTTACATAATTTAATAAGACTGCATCATCATCTTTTCCCAACTATGTTGGAGTCGATTTCCAGTCTAACCGGATGCAGCTGAATACCAATGTTTTACATGGAGCGACTGCCTATCTGACTTCCACAACCCAGTTACTGGGCAACACGATACCCCTTGGTTAGACTAGTTGTCAGACTTCCAGGTTTCTAACTATTTGTAACGACTGACAAAGATCTACAAATGACAGCCGGAATCAACGGCTTTACGGGCTTTCCAAGGCACGGGGGTGTCACACCACCAACTTCCAAACTCCGAGCTGTTACTGAGCAAATCCTAATGCAGTTAATTAATAATAATAGCAATTAATACAGGCAGGTAATTTAATAAGACTGTATACAGCCTAAAAACACCACGCTAAAATAATCAATATAATATCGCTTTGTGGTAAACCGTTTTTGTAAAAATTGTTCATAAGTCCCTGACAAGGTCAGGGAAAAAATACGAGTAGGTAAAACACCTAAAGAAATGACAAGGTCACAAGGTGGCTTACAAAAACCGTCTTGTTTATATTTGATATTCACAAAATCACAACCAACGACAAATATGGATGCTAATCTAATTGATACAGCACCGACACTTACCAGTAGCAGACCCGCTGTTCACCACGTTGTTCGTTGCAGCATTTGACGTCACTGGCTTCGGATTCGGGTTCGGTAGCGAGTTCGCCGAAGACGTCGGTGATGTCTTCACGCATGGCGACGTCGGTAATGATTTAGGAGAGGATAATCTTAGCGGTGATGTAGGGGTGCCCAAATTGGACGGAAGTGACGTTTTAGAATCCGAGGAAAGGAAAGAATTTGCTTTAGTAGATATATCGGATTTGTCTTCGGAAACCTCGGGAGTGCAGAGGACTGTGGGCAACGATACTTTTCTGGTTGATTTCTGCTCCCTTCTTGGAGAGTCGGCCATGTTACTCTGAAATGAAAGAAAAGAATAAGTGCTACTCGTTTGAGAATCAATACCAATGTGGTTTCACAGAGGAGTCTGGCGTATCTTTTGTAACTAGAATAAAATTAAATATAGCCTGGTCTATTTTTGGGATGTTCACATCGTGTGATGCGAAAGCATGTGTTATTGTGATTAATTAGTGATATATGAAAGTAGTAAGTGAAATACGACGTACATACAAACAACTAACAGAAGGTACCTTTCAAAGATTTCTTTGTTCTTTTAAAATTTAGGATAAATATATTAAATCTAATGTTTACAACAGTTTACGTGCTTTTCGAGTTTTTGTTTACCCCGCTAAGAGAACAAAGCGGTGTAAATTTTAAAAACTTTTGAAGTATTTTGTATGGAAATGTTGGCTTATTTTCAAATACTGTATTGATAGGAAAACTAATACAAAGTTAAGAAAAAAAATAATACTGTTCGCCAAGTTTAAAAAAAAATGCTTTCTATCAAATAATGATGAGATGATAAAGATTTTTAATTTTAAACCAATTCATGTCCTAGCCTCATAAAAGTTTGTGAGTTCCATATTAGGTACTTAGGTACCTAATATGGAACTTGGGCACTGAGACTGGATGCTTAGGCATTTCAATTTGTAACCGGTCTTTCTATTTAAGGCCAATGATGATGGTCTAACTTTAGGAATTACCTGAGACCAAAGGCCTCGTCACGAATCATAATTGATTCAATAATTTGCAAAGGTAAATTTAATAAATTCTACAAAATAATGAACATTATTCGTGAAAAATATTCCAGAATAATACCTAGTGATTTTTAAGTCTTAAAAATACACTGAAAGACTTTGTCTGTTTCCTTTTGCGGGATTTTAATTTATCTACATTAAAACCTTTTTGACCTCTTAAATGGTGAGATAGGAGAAGAAATAATTAAAATCAAAGTAATAAGTTCTGATAAGTTCCTTTATTAAAATTTTGACATTTCTGATGTCAAATGTGGGATCTCTTTGTGTCTGATAACCTAAAAATTACTCGAGCACTGAAATTGCCATTATATCTAAAACATTGTTGGTGACTTTTCGACTAAAGCCAATAATCGAGTTGAAATTGTAATTTTTATTTTGGCTTATATGTATGTATGTCTTTGCAATTGTTATTTTAGTACATCTAAAGATCTAAGTTAAGAAAACAACAAACATCAAACCATTTGATTTTATGTTCACAGGTCGTAAGTAACAAGGTAAGTACATCGCAGGTCAATTAATTAAAATGAAATCTCTTCCGTGTCTGCCTAACCGTTTATGCCTTGTTATTTACAAAATGTTTCAAGAGCTCTTTGTGTATTCCACACGCATAATATTAAACAATTTAATCTACCCAATTTCGTCAACACAAAATATTTTTTCCGACTAATGTCAAACAAGAGACTAGTCGAAAAGATTATTTTTTTTGACAACAAATGTCGACGAATGCCTTCATTTATCTATATTATTAGGTATTCGTCACACAATTTACGTGGTTAAAGGAAACAACGTGCTTCGGGTGGACTGGCCGGTAACCCGGCACGCCATGCCAGTGAGGAGCCGTAGGAGGACGCCCAACGCGCAGCAGCCACTCGGCCCACACCCAATCTACTGCGCCAGAGCGAGATAGCAGCTGTACTGACGCGTGACGTAGCTATACAAGCTGATGTGTCCTCGGTTTATATCGCTCATTCATTGAGTTGAACAGTTCGTTGTATATGAGCGACACAGGCGTTGTCGCAGGTTGTTTGCCGTCAAAACTTCTAACATTGTTTTCAAATAAAGTGTGCATTATAGCGGCAAGAGCGATCGTTTCCAAGCGCTACGTTTATAAATAGCAGTGATTTAAAGTTAACGTGAATATGTGTAACATTGTGAAAGAAAGACCTGTAGGACTAAAATTGAGAGTACTTCATGCAGTGAGAATATTTTTTGCGAGTATTGGGAGATTCGTCTTAAGTATATATTATGGAGTTGAGGGAGAGAAGATACCACCCATACACGATGATATACTCAAACAGCCAGCTATTATAGTCGCGAAGAAAATTCGGAATAAAGAGGTAAGTTTGTTTATAAGTAAATAATTTTACGAAGTTGAATAGAGTACGTGTTTTCTCCTTACGAAAAAAGTTTTTATGAAAATGCTAAACTTGAAACTAGGGACGATACGACATTTTAAAGTAAAAAAACAAACTTATAAAAATCATGATCAAAACAGCGGTTCACTAGTAATACTCGTAGGTACAAGTTTAATAGCTAATGATGTAATATGTAAAGAGGAAGCATATGATGCAAGTACCCAGTGCGTGTTTCTACGTAACAAGGAAATTGTGTAAGTACTTACTACAATTTTTCCAGACGGTTTCAAATCGACAATGCTACCTATCTATGTTAAATTTCCAAACCCATTATTCAGTTCAATGCCATGTTTACACAAACTGATAACAGTATTATTCATGTATGAATCAATTGCTATATGCATTTAAAAACTTTAGTAACAAAACGTTGATATCTCCAACTATAGGCACAGTAGCAAAGTCCAAACTATGAAAAAATATGACTCAATTATGCACGGTCTTATCTGTTAATAACAAAACGATTAGATTATGGTAATTAAATCTTGTAATGGACATTTTGCATTTTACTTGTTCACTTTTTTATACGGGGTTAAATTTCCTGACCAGTTTTCAGATGGCTTGAATGCTTTCTTGATTTTCTACAGCTGTATCATATCTGTCTGTTTTCAGTCTGGTGGTTGTTATCTATAACTTCGTGCCACATAACTTTTATTTATTTATTTTATCGGCCGGAACGTGTTTGTACCGAAATTTCAAGTTCAAATTATAACCTTGACATTAAAAATGACGCATACATAGTTCGTACCTTTACATAAGTTCAGAATGACATTCGGAAATAATTTTATCTGTCTATACATTCAGATCATGTAAGTTTTAATAATAGGTATAGTAGTTGCCACGAGTCGTGGGCACAAATGTCAAGTTAATTTTTGGATTTTTATAATATAATTACTTAAAGTTTGTTTCAGGAAAGACTATGCTTAATTTTTAGTGTAGGTACAGCTAAGGTACGAGTGTCAATGATATCAATGTTATTCGATAAATAGTGTACCTGTAAAATTGATTAAGCAATAAATGACAAAACAAGCTAGATATGTATGACTCAAGTACAAAGTTTAAAGGGTTTTATTATGTTGTGAATAAAACCACTTTGCTTTGTCTCCTTTAGAATTCCGTACGATCGTGTTTACATCGACAGTGGTCTAGCGTCTAATGAAGATGAGGAATAAACTTAGTGTTTTTCTTGAACCGCAAAACCAGACTTATGCTTTTATTTTTGAATAAAATAATTACATATTTCATTTGCTTCTGCCCGACTCTCCTTATATTAAAGTTGCGACAAACAAGTTGCAACAAATGATAGGGCTACAGTACATTAGTTCGACGAACGTTAGTGCGATAGACAATTGTCACTTTGGTATTTGTTCACCGCAACTTTGATACGGAGTCTTTGAGCCCATAATAATTGGACAATTCATAAAAAACAAATTGGATTTGGCTTTGTCCGGGATTTGTCGTGCAATTTCTACGTTGAGAGAATATTTAGCAATGAAAACAATGTAGCCTTGTACCTTTCGTTTGAAGGTTAGTAGTAAGTGTTTAATTAGAGAATCCACTTAACATTGGAATTCTTCATAATCTTTACTTGGCTACTATTGCCAAGTCGGAATTCTTCATAATCTTTACTTGGCTACTATTGCCAAGTCGTTGGCACGAAAGTTAAGATAGCATCAAACACTAAAATGAAACGGAGAGTTACAAAGTTACCTATATAAAATACTAATATAATAAAGAGGAAAGATTTGTTTGTTTGTAACGAATAGGCTCCGAAACTACTGGACCGATTTAAAACATTTTTTCACCAATAAATAGCTACATTCGCCTGAGTAACATAGGCTATATAACATCACGCTACAACCCACGGGAGGCAAGCAGTTACGAAAGACGTAATTTAACGCGGGTGAAATAAGCCATGCGGACGATGTCACGGGCAGGTCGCTAGTACAAAATATTTATAAAGATTAAGCACTTGGTAAGCCGCAAATTATATTCCGCAGAACAATTCTTTTTCTTAGCGTATTGATGGGAAATATTATCACTAAAGATATATTTTTTTTCAATTTGCAGAAAAATAAATCTGTCTAATATACATATCTACATATATCCTCATAGAAAATTAGATTCGTTCCATACACTAAGTTGGTAGAATCACCTAATTAAGTATTCGGTCGGTATTGATCAAGTTATACAATTATACATGTGTGGAACCTTTGAATCACACATTTGGGTTAGTTCTGGCAAAAATAACATACCCAAGTAAACATTTCTCCCATTTTCCAAAGTATTTACATATAACGACTGAATATTTAGCGCCGATTAATTTTAAATCTATAAGAAGTATACATTTGGGATGTACATTGAGCTGTTGTTAGATAATTATGTAACACATTTGGCATACATTGAACTAGTACTTTTTATGTTGAGTTTATTGTGGGTTAGGGAGAACTAAGCTCATTCGAATTCGGTTCTGCCATCAAAATTACAATGAAGGAATCATAAGTTAGTTAGTTGAAACAACGAGGGCAAAATCTAGGGATATGGTTGAATAACAACAAACTTCGCTGTTATCATCTATCTAATAGGACAACATAATAGACAGCAGGAAACATAACACCCGATGTTGATTGATCAAAGTAACTAGCAATTCTCAGTTTTAATGGACGCACAATGCGGCTTAAATTGACTGTAAGCATCACAAATGGAATGAAAACGTTAACTGGTACACTCGTTACATGTTGTACAAGAGTATGAATAAATATCATGAAAGTTTATCCGTTGTATGCAAAATTATATGGGGATAGACGAATGGCCATTGAAGATATGAATGAGTTTTAAAGTGTTTCCGATTGTAAGGTATGGGATATTTATGCTTTTGTGTAGGGGATTCTAGCACCATTTACATATATCTCAGCGCAGACTACCTCTTGGAACTATCGTACGATAGTTTGTTGCTTTAATTTCATATAATTGGTGCCTACAGAGTTTGCTAAGTCAAGTAACTGGTATGCTTAAGAATCCATCTAAACTATTCTGAATCATTAAAATGTTCAAGTCTTTTTGGCTAAGTTTACCTGTTGTTTTATTATCTTGGAAATTTTGTTTTGATTCAATTCAAATATAAGTAGGTATGCGGGCGAAGTTATAGTCACATTGAAAACAAATCTACGAACGTAAGCTAAAGATAATTGCGGTTAACTTGGTACCTACTTATTAAACTTGATAATTATTTTGGAACGATTGCCAGGCCTCAGATCGAAGTGGCGACAGCCCGTCTTAATTCCTAACTTACAACGGTAACGATCATTAAAAGTTTGCTGATCGTTCATCTCTAATTTAAGAAGTCTTGATCAATTTATTGGTATTTAAAATATATTGTAAGTGGTAAAGTTAATACATGTATTTCGTGTTGTGTAATATTACAGTAATTCATCGTTGGTTGTAGCAATTTTATGGCGGTTGAGCAGTTAGGAGAGCCTTAATCAGAACTTATAGAAATATACTGTGTAGATGTAGACACGGTGATAAAATTCTTTGATTTTCCATCGCCAGTATTTCAACAACACATAAAAACTCGTTCTATATAAAACAGGATTTATAAGGTTTTATAATAATGTTAATACTGAGTTAAAAAACTGGACAGGTAGGTACTTAATCCAAGGTCATTTATTTTTGTTTAAATTTAATTATAACACGTGAAAACCATCCAACTAGTTTTGTAAATTTTAATTTGCAGATAACTAGCGTTGAAGTAATAGAAGCGTGCATCAGGCGGATTAAAGATGTCAATTCCGCGCTCAATTGCTTCGTGGAAGATCGATTTGAAGCGGCACTGAAGGAAGCACGAGAGAGCGATGACCTCGTCCGTAGTGGCTCTAAGTCGGCCGCTCAGCTAGAAGAAGAGAAGCCTTTCCTCGGCGTCCCTTTTACGACTAAAGACTGTATAGCAGTTAAAGGTACGATAAGTCTTATAATGGTTGTATAAAAATATTGTAGTCTAAGTAACAAAGCCCGCTAACAACTAAGCTGTGCGACATTATCATAATTTATTCCATTAAACTTTCTTAATGATGTCTTGAGTATACATATTCTTATTAGTGTCGGTGCAAGGATTTCTTAGATAGGATGACTAAAGTCAGAAATGCCTACACATGTCATACAAACTACTTGCATACGTTTGTGCAAGTTACTGGCATGTGTTGCTACTTCTGGACGGAAAATAAACAATGTTGTAGGGGCAATCAAATCGATTTTAAAAACGTCCGTCCACAGTAGATTACATGAATGTTAATTGTGACAGTTAATGGTTGGTGGTTAACGGATACCTACTGAATTTTATGGTCTATGACTATATCAAAGGTTATTAAAAAGCACGGAAAGTTTTTAGCATACCGAATGTTTTAATAACAATACGTAATGTTTTAAATTAGTTAAAACATTGAGCAATTCATTAATATGTAATACATAAAATTCTTGAAAAGAATAAGTCTATTTATAAGCATTAGGTACGGTTGGACAAGGGAATATTTCAGTTATTTCAATGTGGTTTCAACTGATTCATAATTTATTAACTCACAGACTACAGCGCCCGATCCAACCAATCATTATTGCCAGAGCTTCTTAGTTCTATTTTGCCTATGACATCGGCGGCGGAAATTTCAAATATTGGTGATTGTCACTTACGGCATTTGAAATTTCCACCGTCGTTATAGGTACGCACGATCGCTAGTGATGTAATCATTTTATTTGTCCCTGTTGGCAAAAGGATAATAATATGCAAATTGGACTGTAAGGGTTATTTTTTTATGACTGTTTTCTGTTTTCCTATTACAGGTTTACATCACACAGCCGGAGTGGTTCTGCGTAAGGATGTTATTGCTGAAGAAGACAGTGATGCTGTCATGTTACTAAGACAGAAGGGCGCCATTATCATTGGACTCACGAATGTACCGGAATTGTGCATGTGGTAAGTCTAAAATAATCGGCGGCGGCGAACTCTCGCGTCCGGCCCTGGTGCAAGCCATGGTCCGGAGCGAGAGGGAATGGGATGCAGTCTCCTTCTTCTGCGAGGCAGTAATGCTTGAGAAGGAGGCGGCGGGACGGTTGAGACAGCGGTTCTCCCGTCCCAGCCGCCGCGGTAGACGCTCCGGACGTCGGGAGCCGCGAGACGACTCCCGGCCACCGTAGATACGGGCCTGTGGACGGTGAGCAATGGGTAGCTCACCGTCCTTACGTTGTATAACGACAGGCCGTGTCGACGGCGCGTTCGTGTTCCACGCGCGCCTCAAAGAGATGTCAGCAAAAGGAACGGGCCACTGAGGGCCGATGCCTGCCGGGGCTGCGGGTTGTTCGCAAGAGATACCGCGCCCCCGGAACGCAAAGGGCACAAGAAGGAACATGGGTGGGTTTTAGTCAGTAAAACACTGACACTCCCTCCCGTCCCGCCCAGGGCGGGAGAAGTTATTTGATGATTTCCCACCCACCAAAAAAAAAAAAAGTCTAAAATAATATTTTTACATATAAAAACGTTTCTGAACACACCGACAGACCACACACATCCTAAACCTCTAAACGCAAAATAAAAAATACCAAAGCAACCAGCATTGTTTAGGTGACCAGGAAACCCCACAAGAATTGTTGAAGTTTGCTTCAAAATCAACCAGTCTGTAGTCACGTTTTTATTCTTTCCATCGCTATTTTGAGTTTTCTAGGATAAACCACCATGAAACAAATTTCAACGGTCGTAAAATTATTACGACTCACGATATTCCAAATGAGGGGGTTTGTCCCTTACGACATTTGAAGTTTATTAGGGTACCTAAGGTAACTTTGCCCGTGTCTAAGCGACAGAACCTGACATTTAAAATTTTCACAGTGGATTCATTAAGTATTTTTTTGACAACATTTTAGGATGGCCCCCTATTTCATCACTTAATATAGCTAATGTTATATGTATACTACAGTCAAATCTTTTGAGGAAAACAGCCGTGATATTATATTATGTTTTTATATCCAAATTCCAGGTGGGAAACCCACAACCACATCCACGGCAGAACAAAAAATGCTTACAACACCACAAGAATGGTTGGTGGTTCTTCTGGAGGGGAGGGATGTTGCCAATCTGCTGCCGGCAGCGTGTTTGGTATAGGTAAGTCTAATATACATTAAATTTCAATGATTGTATCAGGTGAATATAGACTCAAGATAAAGAACTCAACTAAAGACACTACTGCTTCAGTAAACTTGATCAAAAAGAAAGTAAGTGTACCTATCTCCTGAAAAACTGACGGCTGTAAAAGGTGACAAGGTATTGTATGGAAGAAAACCGCAGCTACCCAACCCCGAGATAGTTGAAACATCTTAAAAAAAGCTGACTAGGTGCGAAACGCAGCAAACCGGATGTTATGGCACAATTGTGAAGAGACCTATGTCCACTTGCAGACTGTGATCCCAGTATTGCCAGATCTACGTGATTCAATACTAAAATGACGTAGGTCTAACAACTCCGGGATCGCAATCTATTAAGTTAATCAATTGTTTGAACTGAACGGTGTGCGACAGCGGCAAATAGAAAAAATCTATTTTATCCGGTACTTATGTTCTATTCTATATCTTGATCTATTTTCAGCGACACCGTACTGTTTTTATTTGTTTCATTATTTACCTACCTAGCTATTTTTGAGCAAATAATGCGCTAATGTGTTACATTCGAGTCATCACTTAGCAATTTTATATGTGTCTCCTTTATCCTCGATGTTAGATCGATACGTTTATACGACTGGGTTTATTCTTTTCTTGTCCATACTTTACTTACTTTCTTCAAGATTGTACCACAGCGATAATTTTATGATTAAAGGTTCTGACATCGGTGGTTCGATACGGATGCCAGCTTATTTCAACGGGGTATTCGGTCACAAGCCGTCACGTAACATTGTTTCAAACACCGGGCAGTACCCCGTGCCAGAGACAGATTTACTGAATTCATTTTTGGGTAAGCAACTTTAATAACCTAATATAAGAATCTACATTTATATTACATTATATTTCTCATCATCTCGTCTTCTCGAAAACGTGAAAAACTCAATGAATATTATTTGGTCTGTATTAATTAAATCATCCCACCGGAATACAAAAACGGAATAGAAATTATCCTATGTGTTAAGCTAAATCAATATATGTGCCAAACTTTAGCTAAACCCGTTTAGCCGTTTTAGCTTGAATGAATAAAATACATCCATGTATCCATCATCACAAAATTCCCGTTATAATTACAATAAGAACAGGTTATTATTTTTATTAAATTATATTTTATGAATATACACATACATACCATCACGCCTGTATTCCCCGAAGGGTTAGGCAGAGGTATACCAGTGTACACATACAGTTCGCCTGTTTGTTCAGGTCTCATGTAATAGGGGTCAGGCCAATGGGAACCTCTAGCGTAGCAGTCACGCTTAAGACCACTAGGCTACCGAGGCCGTTTTTATGAATATACTTAAACATAAGTACCTATTTGAATATTTTCCGTACAGGTATTGGCCCAATAACCAGACACGCGGTGGACTTGAAGCCTCTGATGAAAATTTTAGCAGGGCACAACGCCAAGAAACTGAACTTAGATGAACCAGTTGATGTCAAAAAACTCAAGTATTACTATCAATTTAGCACTGACGGGCCGTTGGTGGACCCTGTTGATCCAGAAATTATAACAGCAATGAAAATGGTTACAGAGTTTTTGAGAAAACAATATCAAATAGAAGCTCAGGAGAAGAAAATACCTCTAATGCGCAAGTCTATGGCTATTTGGTTTTCAAACATGAAGGGGGCCAAGAGGTTCGGCCAATTTATAATGGGAAACGATAGTGTAGGAAGCATCTTGCTAGAAATGGTGAAAAATATGTTTGGACTCTCTGGCAACACTTTCATTGGTCTGATTACATCTCTATTTGATTATGGAGGTGTGGAAATTGGCAGTGAAAAATACAAACACTATCTCCAACTACGTGAAGATCTAGAGAGGAGCTTCTCGACCTTGCTCGGGGACGACGGAGTTTTCTTCTTCCCTACCCACCCTACAACGGCGCCGTATCACAATGAACCACTACTGCGACCTTTCAATTTCTCTTACACCGCTATTATCAACTGTTTAGGTCTGCCATCTACGACAGTTCCATTAGGGTTAAGTAGTGAAGGTTTACCGATTGGAATCCAAGTGATTGCGAATCACAACCAGGATAGGTTATGTTTTGCTGTAGCAGAAGAATTGAATCAAGCATTTGGAGGATGGGTAGAACCTCAAAAACAATAAATGTTACAATTACGCTTTTCATGTATTAATTGATAATGAACTAAAACACATCACAGATAGCGTTGAAAATTGTGTAATTTATGATCTTGGAGGCAATCATGCAATTGTCAACTTTATTTTCTCTAGTATTTCAGTTAAATATCAATGCTCTGTCTGAGCTGACCGTATAGTGCATGTGACGCATACACCTACTTACTGCATAATACGTCACAATATTTTTTGTAATTTAACGCATTTTTCCACAATGTCTTAAATGTTAACTATGTGAGAAATAATTGTAAAGTAACGGAAAGTATTTAAATAAAAATATCTTGTTTATTTACAGTGAAATAATTTTATACCTTATTGTCAACACAATAAGGTGCCAACGCACTTAGGAACTAGGTACAAAAATGTCGACCTATGATGATTAATAATTTTGTATTCTTTCTATTAAAATTAGTACTAGGTATACTTTGAGTCTAATCTCAAAAAGGTTTAAAACAAAGGGAGCACTTTATTTTTTTTGTTTAAGAGTAATCGTTTTCTTATAGATTCTGGTAAAAACAGATAATCTAAGTTGAAAATGTGATCAATTTATAACTATGTTTGTTTAAAAGTTATTAGGTTTTGCCTGGTACTGGAACACTTGGGACGTGCGATTGTTATGTTGATATTACTACTACAATACGATTTATATTTTATATACCTTCTTATACAGGGTGAATGGGACATCGCCTCACAATCAGTTACCATAGATTCAGTACCTACATGATTCTAGACCCCGTAAAAAATGCCTATAAAAAATCGTTTATGGTATGGCGACCCGCTTTTAATTTTTTACTTTATTTTATTTTTATTATTGAAATAGCGACCATAGTAATACATTCACTTTGAAATTTCAAGTGTCTACTCAATATGGTCCAAAGATATAGCCCTATGACGGAAAGTCAGACCCTACCTGAAAGGACTAAATGCAGCTGATAGTAAAAAAAAAAGTGATGTATGATAAAATTACCTAATCGCTTTTGGTTAAAAAAGGGGTGTAGAACCATAATACTGAATCCATAGTAAATAGTTTGCGCCGTTATATTCCTCTTTATTATGATACATAGTAGCTACCTCTGACTACTTCTCGATATCTGTCCTCGATAGTATTTATGTACTAAACAAGTTAAGTAAAATGTTGTAATAATAGGAATAGAAAAGTCTATTAAACTTTTTTATTTTATTGTATTTGTATTATTTTATTATCTACTCAATTTAATATGCATCATGAGCACATGGATTATGAACACACCTTCATCTTGTGTCATTTCATTGCTGAAGTGAATATCTTCAGTTGTACTACCATGGTACTATCCTACTTCAGAAACTATATTATGTGGTTGGATTTGCGTGAATAGCTGCAGTCATAACTAAACTCATACCTGTAAGATTCCAATCTGCAGAGGTGTTCCTCATCCATATTTTGAGTCATTTTAGAAACTAGTTATATTCATTAAATTTTGAGCAAAATAATTTAGGTATGTTTGAGGGAGTTTGATTCAGAACATTCTCACAAAAACTAGAGTTATTTGTAATTTATTTTACTTTAATTAATAATGATTATGGTTGGAACCTTTTTAGTGGCTTTAGTAATGTCATTGTCATCTGTAAAAGAGTGCTAAATACAGCCTGTAGAATTAATTAATTAATTATACTGGTACAGCCACAAACCTTCATTTTGCTATTAAATACGTTTATAAGAAGTCGCGAGAAAAGCTAAAAATACAGGGCAATTACAAAAAAACCGAGCCATATTCTGTAGATATTATGGTGTTGACAAATTTGCAGACAGCACAACAAATGACTCACTAGTCACTGGGCTATTTTCGAATCTGAGATGCACAGTGCGATTCATTCAGAGAATAAAATAAAATTCGATTCAATCTGACCAAACAAATGAAGCCACAAAAATTTTGTTAGAAGGAAAACCAATTGATCAATTTAATTGATTAAAATTTTAATATTAATAAATTACTTTAACAAAGCACAACATTAACTATTACAACATTAAGATAACATATTATTCTGTGCCGGCAAGGCTGTAAATGATTTTTAATATTTCTTTCCTCTTAGCAGAGGGGCTTATCTTTTCATGCATTTCGCAGCTGGCAATCTCTCCTGTTTGGTGGGCATGCTCGGCTAGCTTTTCAGCGTTACATATGACATGCACCCCGCAGTCATAGCCATTGCCCTGTTGTAAACAATCTTTGTTCACATAGTTGATGTTACCTGAAAACAGTTCCAAATGTTAACATGATGATCAAGTAAAACTTTTTTTTATTTAGAAACTACAGGACTGTTTGACAATCCTGGCCATTTCTTTGATGAAATGTACTCAATTTAATAATTACCCCTTTACAACCATGGTAAAAGAATTTATTCGGAAATAAATTCAATAAAAATTTGGAAGAATTTAGATTTGGATAAAAAAATTTATTACTTACCCTTAGATAGGTAAGGAATAAGATGGCTAGCAAGCTCCCAAGCAGCTTTATGATTGCTCACATATGAAGAATCCAAATGGTAAAAACAGCTTTCCGGTTTTGAATAAACAAGAAGACTCCAGTGTGAGCCTCCTGCTATGTCTGGTGTATCATTATCATTTAGAGCAAAGAATACAAACTGTCTCTTACTTACACCAAGAGGTTCTAGAAATGTGGCAATTTCGTCTTCTTGAACCATCTTTATACATTGAGTCACCTCTGGTGATACAAACAGTAATTCTTTTGCATTCCTGAATATCTTTTTCTCTAAGTATTCGAAATAAAATGATATGATAGTATCATTCAGCCAGTACGGTCCAGACAAAAGATGAATATCTGACTGATGAATTAATATACTATGGAAGCTTAATACTATTGAAGCTTTGGCCATTTTTAAGTTATTTTAACTTTATGATCTCCAGTAACATTCAAGCCTTTAACATTTAATGCTGATATGATCTGGTAAGCAAGAAAAATAGAACTAAAATAAATTTGCAATTTTTAAATACATACTAATTCTAGTGGTCGTCAACCTTCAAAATGTGTTTTCAATTTTTTTTTTTAAATTGATCTAGACTTCTATATAATAATTTAGCATAGAGTTAGTGATTAGTGAATTTAGTCGTATTGTAAACTGATGTCAACAATATTAACTTTAGTAATAAATCCCTACTATATTAATTAAATTGAAGTCTTAATTGTGGTTGACGTCTACTAGTATTTTAATGTAATTTTAATAGATTGTTGAATTTTTCGTCACAAGATATTTAAAACGAACTCACCTGCTGATAAAGTGTGAAAGCATTTAATTTGAGTCACGTTTTGAATAATTTGGATTATCACTAATATTTTTACACTATTGTATTTCCATGCTGTGTTTTGTTAATTTTAATAACGATAAAATATTACAATCATACGCAATCGTTCATCTCATTGAGAAAATTAGACATGACGTGAGGACGTCTGTCAAATAAAAAACGAGAAAATCAAAACGTCATTGTGACAGAAGATGAGTTTAGTTCAGAGCAGCGTGAATTGAGCGATTCGTTTTGTTGTCAATGTTGCAAAATGTATAAAATGTAAATTATAATAATTAAGTACCAATAAATAATTACGATACCTAATCAAAAACATCTAATCATTTGTGATTTATATAGTTTTGTTGGCATAAATAGGTATATATTATTATGTGATTGTATTATTATCTGCAGGTCATAGGTACAGGAGGGGTTACGGCTTACGGTCTTTAGTTTTTTGTTACAAAAGGCGATGTTAATTTTTTTTAAAGCATTAAATAAAAGTTCAGATTTAACAAAATCATTTTATTACAGTGAGTATATTATTTTTTTGAACGTTACAAACAATTTATGGCAAACGTAAGTAGGTACATAGCCAGTTGACTAAATGGGCGTGGGTTGCAAAGAAAGCGATAGTAGCTCTCAGGCCCAGCAGTTGGAAGTTTGGAATAAGCTGGAATGGGTATCACAAAGTATCCCGTTGTCCTAGCGAACATCGTGATCCCTTATTTGGGTTCACAAAACAAATGACTTCCTACTAGGTCAGCGCCATGGTGTACTCGCGAGCGACTACCACATGACGTAGTCAGCAACAGCCAGCAAATTATATGGCTGCATGCTGACTGATGTGGACCACAGACCACGGCTGCCCATGCCGCCACAGTGAACCACATTTAGGCTTGGGTTAGTTAGCCAAAGTAGGGTAAGTTGCAGCCTTATCTAAAAGTATGTATTTAAAACTATTTCTGACAGGGCCACTGGAAATACAGGGGTCTACTTATAGGACAGGTGTTGTTTTCTGCCATAAATCTGTAGTTTTGCTAAAATGAGACCAGATACCTACTTAGCTATCCAGGTTCAAGTACGTGTGGACTGATGACGAAGTGCGGGTGAACCAGGTATAAGCGCGCACACTTTTGGTACCATCTGAATGTAGTCTGAAAAAAATATCTTTCAGACTACATTCAGATGGGACTCAATAAGACAAAAGACTCGATAAGTATGCATTTTGAAATAAAATTTAATAAATTTTTATTTCAAAATGCATACTTATCGAGTTATTTCACGAATGGCTCATTGGTACCGTTTGTTGTTAGGTATACATACCCGCTTATTGCAGCGATTTTATATTTACTATTTTACCACTGACGTAAGTAATTATTCTACTAGTAGTTTATTTTATCGTACACGTGATGGGAGCTAAGTTCTTGCGATACCTACTTTAGTTTGTGCCGATAAGCGTTAGCCGCAATTGATATCTAAAAAAAAAACGCAATCATGAATAATAATTATTTTCTTGTCGAGGTACCTAGCGCTTTCCCGCTGTTGATTTTAACTTAGTAGCCCGCAGGTACTGGGTTGGCCCTAGCCAAAGCTCGTACATACGCAACATATTCACAACATACACACCATCACGCCTAGTATATGTATTCCTCTAAGGGCGTTATCACACTAGCGATTTTCAAGCGAATTACGTATTATATATACTATATTAATTAGCGAGTACGCAGCGGGTGCGCAACGCTTGCGCCGCCTGAGTGTGGCGGAGCGGGCTAATGCGACTGTATAAAATGACTTCGGCGGCGCTTTTCGCGGCGAAACCGCTGCGCTCTCGCCTCGTTTTGAAGTTGCTCGAAAATGTCCAGTGTGATAACGCCCTTTGGGTTTAAGCAGAGGTGTATTAATGTACACCTAGGTACAGTGCGCCGATACATTTAGGTCCAACGTAATAGGGGGCGAGCCTATTGCCATTAGCCGGGCACAAAACCTAACTCCGAGCTGCTACTGAGAATTTCATAGAAAAACCCAATAACACTGCTTAAACTGGGAATCGAACCCAAGACCTCTAGCGTAGCAGTCGCGCTTGGGACTACTAGGCTAACAAGGGAGTTTCCAAGAATTTTAGTATAACCAGCAGCTTGAATTTAGTGTATAAAAGAAACTGAAAAAAAAATAGGAAAAGGGCGCCAAAAAAATCAAAAGTAAATAATTAAAATTATTTATTAAATAATTTCATTAACCACTAATTAATAATTGGTAACAATTATCCAAAATGAATAGTCATCATACACTGGATAAGGTCATACAGAAGAAAATAAATAGTGATTTGTGTAGAACATTCACAAATGAAAAGCATTAGGGGGATGTCTATTAATAATTTAATAACAGTAAATCCACTCACAACTTTATCGAAAGAGTATACCAGTGTTGTATACTCCACACTGTAACTTGTACTCATACAATATTATTGTAACAGCTACAAACATGATGTGAACTATACTAAGTGTATCACGCAACTTAAAATTGCAAAATACGATTGATGATACTGATTGGGCTAAAAAATAAGAAGTATATTCCACAAATAAAGTGGAAAATGCCTCTTATTTCAAACATAATTTTTCCTATGTGATCATAAATCTACTTGGTAGCTTGTTTTAGGTAAGCGATGAGGTCCGCACGTTCATTGGGCTTCTTCAAACCGGCGAACACCATTTTGGTGCCAGGGATGTATTTCTTCGGGTTCTCCAGGTACTCAAATAGGGTATCCTCACCCCATGAGATACCTATAAAAGATAATATTACAAATTATTACTGTTATATAATTTTTGAAATTGTATAGTATTTATAGATTTGTATATCACAGGATAAGTGACTGATAAGTGATAGCTAATCATGTTTGGTATGTGTCGGTAGTGAAGTCATTGTGATTGAGTGAGTACGAGCAGTGTACATGTGGTATGATGTTCATGCGATTTTATAAGACAGTAGACACTGACAATGGGACTTTGAACATGATGTCATCTATTGTAGAAGCATTTAAAATGAAATAATCAAGTACAATGAGTTTCCTGGAAACTCACACAATTTCTATAGTATACATACACGTACACTCATAACATATTATGTTCAATAACAGTACTCAACATGACTGTGTTCTTATGATTTATTGAGTTCATATCATAAGATAATCTATTATATGGTTTAGTTGTGGTAGCAATTAAACGATATAGAAGAGAAAGTGAAGAATTCATACTAAGGTTGTTCAAACTAAAAATAACCTTTGTACTAACCTTTGGACTTGTTGGCATCTGAGTATGAGAAGCCGGCTGCCTGGCCAGTCTTACGGCCCCAGAAGCCGTTTAGGTTGGGTCCTACTTTGTGTTTGCCACCGGCTTCAACCTGTAATATAAAAAAATGTACTATTAATACAATACTTATAACCTTATTTAAACCAGAATGACAAAAACTTTGGAAACAATTTAATTACGTATATCAAACATTTTAAAATAAGGGAAAAATAAAATAGAGCCACCAGTCTTCTTTATTACAATAATAACAGTACTAAATTTTATGTTATCCACAAGTACTTCATTATAAAAATATATATGGAAGTAACGCCCATGTGACCGTCATGTGCTAGTTAGTAGATGCTTGCATTATAATCTGCTACAACACTAACATAAGGTCTAAATTCAAATGACTCATTGTTAAATGCAGTCTACATAAAAGTGGGGGACATTATTGGGTTTTACTGATAAACAAATTAAACAGAAAAATTTAAACTACTATGTGGAAAATATATTTTTCCATTTGGAAAATTTATTGGTCATGCCAGAAATAAACTTTCAATGTCATGAGTGACAACAGACAATGTCAACTGTGCTGACAATGTGATGATAGAAGATTGGTACATGATTGGTACTTACGGTGTGGCACTGGGCACATCTTTGTACAAAGATTTTCTTGCCATTTTCGGCATTACCGGCAGGGATTCCCATTTTACTAGAAATAAGAAATGAAAAAGGTTAGATTTCATTTAAATTTTAACTTACGAGGAAAAAAGTGGTATAAATTAATCACAGTGAGGTTATGTCGAGATCATGATGACTTCAAGGTCGTGATTCTAATGCTTCCTACATTCTGATAGCTATTCCACTATACTAATTAAATGATTTTAGAATATTATACCTAACACAAATTAGTTGAAAAATATTTTTTCATTCAGAAACTGATAGGTAATAAGGAAAAATGTGGATGAAACGTGAAATATCTACCTAACTGTATTAGCAGAACTTTACAAATAATCATCTAAAATTATTTTTGAAATGAACATGGGTTCAAAAACTTCGTGTAAACCATAAGGACAGTGATTTATAAATATCTGCCTGGAATTTGCATAAGAATTAGGTCAGGATCAATGTCAGCGGGGAGTTCCAAGGCACAAGGTGTCGTAATGTCATGTTACGTAAGTGCATGAAATACTAAATGTGACGCAAACCACATCACTGTTATGCTTTGTGCTAATTGTTATAATAGCAGATTACTCATACAGTCAGTAAAACCACATTATGAACTCCAATTCGCGAAACACTTATCCGAAGTTAAAATTAACTGTAGGCTGTCTAACTCGATCAATACTATCAATACATGAGTAAAAATGATATTTAAAAATATATACTATAATATCAATGCCTTTAATACAATAAGAATCTACTTACGATTAAATATATAATTTAGCGCGACGTTCGCTCACCACAATTTAGCCTTTTTCAATGACGAATTTGTCGTTCGTGAATTCGTGACAGAACCGTGCGTGTACACTCACACGACAACGAATGAATGAACTGGTGTGCGCGCGAATAATGTTGCCAGTTGGCTCACTGTTTTAGCCCATCCCAAATCGATATCGCAAAAGTAAGTAAATTCCTATGTAATCTGTGACGTTGGTGCTGGTCCACCATGGAAGTCCATTCACTAATTAAAAATGAATGCCTGTAATTACTTTACCTTTGGGTTTTAGGTGCGGAATTTGCTACACGATAGCAATGCGATACGATTTTTTATTAGGTGCCTATCCATAACTTGTCATGCGATTCTTATACAGATAACACCGAAGCGAGACATGCATTAGTCATGTATGGGACGATGCATTTTCTTGCGGCCCAGTACGCTCACCTTCCACTACATTATCAGATATAGAACCTCTCTACCTAGTACCTATCTAGATAAAGTTTGGATTGGAATTAATGTGTCTGCGTATTTCTATACTTTTATTGCCGTCCATTCGCGTCTGTTCTCAATGTAGCACACAACCTTGATTGTAAAAAGTGTTACACTGGTGGCATTTTTCAGATCCCTCTATAAATTCACCGTGGCCATTTTAGGGTGACCAATAACTGGTATATGTGGAGGACAGTAAGAAGAAGGTGTATTGATTTTCCAGCAAATGAAACATTTTTTCTGATTTCTGTGATAGCAGCAAATTGCTGGTAGAACACAACAAACCGTTTTCAGTCGTCCCTCAACTCGTCTTTCAGTTGTTCCTTATTTATGGCAGTTGTGTTGGTTTCTGAACTTACCTACATTTATAGGTTCCTAGAACCTACATAAGTACCTAGACTCATTGTACGTAGATTACGTAATTTTTTTTTTCGGATGAGGTAATCGTCAATTGTCTTCACCCGACGTCTAGTGTCAGACTTTTACTGACTAAAACCCATCCATGTTCCTTCTTGTGCCCTTTGCGTTCTGGGGGCGCGGTATCTGTTACGACCAACCCGCAGCCCCGGATTGTACCTAGATACAATGAAGTTTTTGTTCTTGTACTGTACTCTCTGTATCTCCTAAATGTTATTCTGTGTTGCAGCGTTTCGTCTGTTTTCGCTCAGTCTAATTCATATTTGTGTAGATTAACTAGATACATACTTAATTTTATTAAATAATCATTTAAGTATCCAGTAATAGATTCGTCTTGTAAAACTAATCACGGGACACAGTGACACTTCATTCCACTCGGCAATGAAAACAGAAGTGTTTACGAGTAAAATCTAAATTGGTACGACTAAAAATATAGTCACACTGTTAGTAGTTATACGATTATGTTAGTACCTACCTAGGTACTTACATATAATAATAGCTATAATTTAATACGAAAACTGTGTCTAGAATAGTACAGTTTTATGTGCCGTATCTACATACTTTTATTACACAATGTAAGCAACTAGCTTCAACTTTTTGTATGAGTAATTTCTTGACAATTCAAAAGTGCCTGTAAATGGTCTAATTGAAATAAATGTTTTGACTTTTGACTTTGACTTAAGGTGTTTTTTTTGAAGATGCTGTTTCTGTTAAACAATAATTAAGTTTTTATTTATTACTACCTTTTGCCCTCAGTCATCATCTACTTATCCTTTTCCCAACTACGTTAGGATCGGCTTCCAGTCTAAGCAGCTGAATGTCAGTGTTTTACATGGAGCGACTGACTATTTGACCTCCACAACCAGGCAACACGATACCTCTTGGTAAAACTGGTGGTCAGACTTTCTGGCTTCTCTATCTGTAACGACTGTCTAAGATCTATGAATGACAGCCGGGACCAATGGATTTACGTGCTTTCTGAGGCACGGGGGTGTCACACCACCAACTTCCAAACTCCGGGCTGCTACTGAGAAATTCGTAATGGAAAAACCCAATAACACTTTTTCCCGACCCGGGAATCGAACCCAGGACCCCATGCTTATCAGTGGCGCTTGCGACTACGAGACCAACGGGGCAGTCCTGTAGTACCTTTTGCCCTCAGTGATATCCAAAATAAAACTTGAAAGTACCCTTTTATTTATTAATAAAAACGTTGCTCCACACTAGGAATTTCTCCTATATCGTGGGTGCGTTTACAAATATATAAACTCACATACAAAAACAGCTAGACCCGAAACAACTATCTGTAGGCCATACAAATATTTGTTCCGTGCGAGAATCGAACCCACGACACGCAGCGCAGCAGCCAATCGCTCAGCCACTGCGCCAACCGTGCCGTTTTTTTTTTAATGGATGGGAAATCATCAAATGACTTCTTCCACTCAAGCGGTACGGAGTGTCAGACTCTTACTGACTAAAACCCATCCGTGTTCCTCTTAATGCCCTTTGTGTTCCAGGGCTGCGGTAACTCTTTCGAACAACTTGCGCAATCCTGGTAGGCACTGGCCCTAACGGGCCCCATCTATTATGCTGACATCTCTTTGAGGCGCGCGTGGAACACAACGCGCCGCACCTTAAAGGTACCTAGTACATGAATCAGAAAAACTACCAATTGGTACTTCCCCGTTTCGAAAGTGCATCCTCCTACTTAAGAGTCGGACGCCCCGCTGGGCTATTATGACATCATCACTTTTCTGGTATAGGTAATCTTTTTTTTTCTTTATATAAATCTTATTACCTATTTAGTAAAAATTATTGAGTCAACTTAAAATAGAAATAAGCTAAACTAAGAGATATTCCTTGCTAATTAGTAGGTAGGTGCTAGGTAGTAGATAAGTACTCAGTCTCTTTAAATCTCACACCAAGTTGCTAAGTATTTAGCACTGTAAAAATGTTTGTTTACTGAATGTAAGTATATAGAAAATTAACACACACTATAGTTACAGGGAAGTGTAGAACTCTACAGCAGGCCCCTGTAGCTGGGGGCTCGTATCTTTGATAAGGCGGTAGCTACGCCCCTGGTGAAGAGGTTATCTGACAATTATGGTAACGTGTTCGATAGCTTATCCTTTAGTAACTTTATCTAAATAGGTAATTATTGTTTGAACGTATTAACGTTATATGAAGTGAACAGCACTTAAGGGATTATTTTATGTATATTATAGCGAGCTATACGGCTACCTAAGGGAATAACCGTTTGTAAAGGTCTGCCAATCATAAACCTCGAAATATGTATGGTTAAGTTAATAAATAAGATGATTACCCTTATCAAAATCTTTGGGAGGGGTGAAAATGAGGGGTCATTTATATAATTTCTTTACTCAGAAACAAAATTCGAATGTATTTATTTAAAAGAGGCTGGCTTTAAGAGAATCAAATTTTTTTTAAGTCAACAGAAAACCTACAAAACACCTGCCCTTTTCAGTTTCCTGTAATTTAATTGAAAGGAAATAGCGGAAAAAACTTTCCAGTAAATAACATACCATTATAAACCAATCAAATATCTACACTAATATTATAAGAGGAAATATTTGTATTTCTGTGTGTGTGTATTTTTGTAATGAATAAACTCAAAAACTACTGCGCCGAATTCAAAAATTCTTTCACTATTGGAAAGCTACATTCACCCTGAGTAACATAGGCTATATACCACCACGCTGCGGAAAACGGAAGCGAAGCAGTAACAAAAGACGTATCTTAACGCGGGTAAAATAAGCCACTCGGACGAAGTCGCGGGCAGGTCGTCTAGTTTTTAATAAAGAAAACTACTTAGTTGGTATGACTTTTAATATCACTTAATAATAGCTAAAAGGTTTAGATGCGTGAACTATCTACCTAGTATTATAGTCCACTAGGGCCCTTTTGCACCAAAAACTTAACTTAGACTTAGTTGGTAACATGGGGTTTTTCGAAATGTCATTCACAATGGCCCTGTGATATACCTTGGAGTTAAAAGTTAACCCTATCTGGCGCAATCGGGCCTAATAATGAAATTTGCATTTTCTTTTACGAAGTAGGTAAAAAAAATAACTACTTAGTTGTATTTTGCAGCAGTACTAATTTACGTGTAAATTCCACGGTGTAATTAACCCTGTTTATTTCAGTACAAGGAAAATGATAGAACGTAGGAAGGAGCATTTAAAAAAATAAATGAAAACAGTGTTAGTTACTTACTGAAACTTAATTCTACAAATATGTATGAATGTAGTACATGTACATGTACCTATAATTTTCAGAATTAGCAAATGCAATTTAATTAACAAACGTCACGTGTTCTAAAGTCATGTCTTCATTAAGTATATGTTTCACTCAAATATACCAACACAATATTTCAGGTGCTATTGCCGCAGTGTAGACAAGCCTTAAGAATGTGTACCTTCATTTATTATCATTACATTAAGTTGATGGATTTGTGTTTACAGAATTATGATAATACCAAAAGATAACGGAACTAAACTCCATCATTTTGAAAAACATTGTATCCAAGGTAGTATGAACACTGCCCGTGTCATACCATGATCGTGCTAGGAACGTGTCAGACACGGAAAAAAACATGACTTGAGTACTATGCTATGTAGAACATATCGACAGCGTATCATACCCGTGTATAACGGTTATAGTGGCCATATAATCCACGTATTATGCGTAGTTACCTATGTTTCTGTTCTCTCCCTAAAGAGCGCCCTTCCCGACATCCCAATGCATACCATAAAAATGTAGTTCAGTCATATTTTGGTCAGTAAGTAATTAAACTCGACGAAATTTTGTAGGTAGGATAAGACTACTAAATATAACTAGGATTTTAATTAGTCAATTCTGCGTGAAGTAACATAATTCCAAAATTATATGTAATTACCAGATTTTGAATTATGTATCGTTATGAAACAAATTTCTCTTTTTATTTATAGAAAATTATTGAAATATTCTGCTTAGCGTTACTTGTATTCAATAATTTATGCTACCGTCTTGCGTCTTCAATTTAATTCAATTAACGGAACTTCTATTGGTTTAAAGTAAACTGAATAACTGTTTTATCAGGGCGACTGTGGCGCTCTCTGTCGATGTTCTAAATCAACATTTACTTAACTCCGGAACCACCCAGCCATTTCTCTCTTTAGTGACGGAATTATCTTATAGATGTGGCTTCGGTCGTTTACCTGACCTAACGGGATTAGCTACATCCAACACTAGTCTCTAAACAACTTATAATAAATACCATTTTACCTACTCGTCAGGATTTTCTTTACAATTTACTATATTTTTATAACTCTCTTTAAAATACCTAGTTATTACTCAGGTATTATTTATTTTCATTTGTTTTATTTTATAACAAATTAACAACATTGAATAATTGTTGTCTGCGTCATCTCGTGGAACTGAAATTAGCTGCTCTCAAGTACAAGTCACGGTTTACTATAGTACTCTTTGCAACGACTAGATGGCAGCTCGAACATTTACGGATATGACCTCTAAAATACTAAGAAAACTGAAATAAATAAAGCTTATATCCGGTACTACACACTATAAATTATAATAATTGGAATTCCTTAGTCAAGTAAGACACAATGTATATGTAATTCTACAATGGGTATATTAAAAAAACTGTTGCTAAAGAAGCTACGTAAAAAGGCTATGAAGCTACGCATTTCATAGACCTCGTAGTCCCCCAAATGCATCGCTACGTGACTACGATATTCGTAGCAGCGTAGCAATACGTTCGTAGCAGAAGTATCGGGCACTATATTATTATTTCTGTTCAAATAAAATTGATAATAATAAAGGTTCTGTAGAAAATAATTTAATTAGGACTCGCGACTTAAATTTTGTTTATATATTATGTAATTTATTTTTTTACTACCGTGTAATGTTCGGCAATGAAAAGGCTAATTAAAAAGTTAATAATCAAAATGTATATTATGTCAAATTATTAAAGTATTTTTCTTGCGATTACTCATTGACACCAATTGTAACTCAAAGGCATATGACAACCTACCTTTAGAAATGTCAAAGAGAACAATAGAAACCTTTTTAGTCCAAGATAATCGTTAGATATGCACTGTAGTATTTATTATCTGTGATCCTTCACCGGTAAATTCTAGGTTGTTCCCGTTTTGACAAGGGTTCGTCTCAGCTGCGGGAAATTGATTTAGTGTCGTGGTACCTCCGCAGCCATTGTTGAAATATTCACTTGTAGTTATGAAATAATCGTATTCATCAGATTGAATAGGGTTTCCCGTATTCTAATAGGTATATGAAGTTTAGTAGCACCTGATTGAGAATCTTAGGGCGTTACCACTGTGGCGATTTTCGACCGAGTTCGAAGCAAGGCGAGAGAGCAGCGAGATTGGCGCAAATGGTGCCTTCAAAGTCATTTTATATATTTGTGTTCGTCCGCTCGCCCGCCCTTTTTGTTTAAGGATGGGAAATCATTAATTGACTTTTCCCGCTTTGGGTGGAGCCCTACGTGGTGGTGGTGAAAATATTGTGCGCTTACCACGTAAACGCCTCGCATCCGCTGCATACTTACGGCGGGACCGCTGCGTTCTAGCTTCGTTTTGAACTCTCACGAAAATCGGCAGTGTGATAACGTCCTTACGTATTTGGCATATAAAATATGCTGAATAGTACAAACAACCCGCCTCTGCTTTGTGCGGATACAATCCGTTCAGATCGCACACAAACCTACAGAAATAAAAATTATAAAACAGTTTACAAGAACTGAGCGAGCATACACACTGACACGAAAAGCCAGTTTGTTTTATACTGTTTAGGAATAGGTACCTAGATTATATTTTTGCCGATCCAAATTCTGAAAATAAAAATACTGGGTCTGAAGGGTACAAGATTTACAGTTCCTTGAAACATTCTACCAAATATACATATTTTTCCAATTGTTTCGCGATATTGTCAACAGAGTGTAGGAGGCAAGCTCAGCAAAGCCGAATCTTCTAAATCGTTATGATTTCCCTAGAGACGTTAACCCCGTTATTTTTGTAAAACACAAGTATTTTCGTGTTGTGGACAATTTTATTTGTTTGTTACCACAATATTGTTCTAACTTCAACTGCCCCGTTGGTCTCGTGGTAGCACGACTGTTAAGCGTGGGGTTCTGGCTTCGATTCCCAGGTCGGGCAAAAAGAATTATTAGGTTTTCCCATTAGGAATTTTTCAGTAACAGACCGAAGTTTGGAAGTTGGTGGTGTGACACGCCCGTGCCGGAAAGCACGTAAACCCGTTGGTCCGGCGCCTAATCTCACCCCGATTGTGGCGTATTGCCGTCCCCTTGGACTATGAGAGTTAGGAAAGAGGGAGTGCACTTGTGCACTATAATATCTCCTGCGTACTTGGCTCATCATCTTCCTGCCCTTATCCCATGTTACTTGGGGTCGGCGCAACACGTTTTCTTCTTCCACGCTGTCCTGTCAACCGTCATGCTATCGCTGACTCCCTTCTCTTTCATATCATTCTTCACGCAATCCATCCATGCATTAACTAAGTATTGGCCGAAATCGGTCTGGAGAATAAAAACATTGTTCTGACAGTTTTGTGGGTAGGTACGTTCTCTTTGATGTGATAAACAGGCTCCCGAAACATTATCTACTTAATACTTTATCCCAATTCACTACATGTTTCTTTTAGATGCTTAAATTATCAAGTGGCTTACTTAAACAAATTTTAATGTCCACCGCAAATGGTAAATAGTCCCTAGAATAAATCTCTGAAACCTTAACATTCAAATAAAGGGACAGCTTTGTTTGGATTTTCGATTTAAATCGGCTTATGAAAAGTTTTTATTATACTTCAGTGAGGGACAAAGTTTGTTAGGAAGCGACTGGTTCATTTTAGGGTTTTTCGCAAGGGAAATTGTATAAAAGACTAGCGGTGAAGTGCTGTCGGTGGCGTATTTCGCGCTTTGATTTTAGTCGAACTAACTGCTACTGGGCTTTTTAACAGCCTCGGTAACCTAGTGGTCCTAAGCGCGACTGCTACGCTAAAGGTCTTGGGTTCGTTTCCCAGGTCGAGCAAAAAGTGTTATTGGGTTTTTCTACGAAATTCTCAATAGCAGCTCGGAGTTAGAATTTGTGCCTGGTTAATGGCAATAGGCTCGCCCCATATTACATGGGACCTAAACACACCGGCGAACTGTGGGTGTACATTGGTACACCTCTGCCTAACCCTTCGGGGAATACAGGCGTGATGGTATGTTTGGTGTTTGTTATGTTTAGTAGGATTGCGCCTGGCTGGTTCAATTTGACTACGGGATGCCAACATTGGCAGTCACAGACCGCAGTAGCCAGTTTCCGCGAACGAATCCTGTTAAAAGCACCTGGGTTGTGTGCGGGTATGCGGTTTGCGTTTGCGAATGTTCACGAAAATTTCGCGAAATCGCACCGCTGACAAGCTCCCACGACTTTGATGCACCGCGCGCTGATTCCATTTTGTGTATGTACTTTGATTTTTGTTTTCCGATTTTCCTTTACGCCTTACTTCGGATTTGTTCTTTTATTGAGTGCTGTCTGGCGGGCTGTTGTTTCTTTTCTATGATTGTATATTTTGTTGGTGGTAGTTTGCCGTGTATCAAATCGGATAAACTTATATGTATTGGTATATCCTATAAACTATACATACCGAAAAAACTTTAAGGAAATGGAAATCAAAGATACATCCAACTTTGATTTCCAGTAGGTCTTTTTGGTTTCCTTAACAAAAAGGGTGCAGTTTCCCTGGTACGAAAAACTGCGATTACTATCAATCCGTTGAACAACCGTGGTGATAGCAATTTTTGCCATTAACCGCTCATTTTATCAGTCGTTTACGAGCTGTTATCAGAGGCGTTAAGCTTTATAAATTAGGAGCTACAATTACAATAACTCTTGATGCTCAGTCACTGGCCATTAAATTAAAAATACATAGCTAAAGCTGGTTTAAGTACAATTTATTGTGGGGCCTCGTAAGCTCTAATAACATAAATGACCGTAAACAAGTCTACTTTCAGTGAGATATATTCAGGGAAATGTTTATTAATTCACATTATGGCTCCACAATGGCGATTCTTTCAGCGATAGTATTATCACGCACTGTGTTTCGGTAGAGTGGTTGATAAATTGCCTAGACATTGAGATTAGCACCCCTGTTGGACCTGAAAAAGAGTTGTTTCAGCCAGTGTCCTGGTAAATGAATACATTAGTGAATGAACAATTTTGTTCTTTTTTCATGTACTGATTCGATAGAAAAGTAGACAAGTAAAACTGTAATCAAAGATTTATTTTCATACCAGCTAGTTTAATGGTGTGTTTGTGATGTAATTGTAATCTATACTAATATTATAAAGCTGAAGAGTTTGTTTGGTTGAACGAGCTAATCTCAGGAACTACTGGTTGGAATTAAATTATTTTTGTGTTGGATAGTCCATTTATTGAGGAAGGCTTTAGGCTATATAACATCACGCTACGACACACGGGAAAGAAGCAGTAACCAAAGAAATAACTTAAAGCGGGAAGCAGAAGCTAGTAATATAATCAAACCACTGGAGAGCAAAGGCGTCTTTGCATTAGAAATGGCATGAGCATCGATCTTGCTCAAGACGGATTGGCGATATCAGACTTATATCAATTCTAAGTCCTGGTTTCCTTACACATACAACTTTTAGGTACTTGCCCGGTATTGAACAGAAACCTCACACTCAGGAGGTGGGCGCCATAACTGGGCCATTATCGACGCAGGGAAGTAATAAAATTAATTTAAAGTAAAACCGGACAGAATACATACATATACCCCATTCATTATAGCCCCAGACAAATAACGGTTATAGCTTTTACGTTATTTCGTTGTACGCATATGATTAGCTCCGTTATTTCACGACAAATACAAAATACAAAGCAATGTAAACTGTTTGTCATTGACATAAAATCAAATCATTTCAATCGTTTTGACGACACCGTGACACTGTTGGCTGAGGGTTGACTTTGCTGCGTTTCGCGGGTTCGATTCCCGCATGGTGCAAATATTTGTATGGCCAACAGTAGTTCCAGGTCTGGTTGTTTATGTATATTAGTTTATATCTTTCTAAACGCACCCATGTTTCAGGAGAAATTCCTAGTGTCCTCTCGGGAAAAGTTTTTCTACGAGAATAAATAAACGACTATAATTTAATTATCCTTAACAGACTCGTTAGCCTAGTGGTTCTAAGCGCGACTGCTACGCTAGAGTTCTTGGGTTCGATTCCACGGTCGAGCAAAAAGTGTTATTGGGTTTTTCTATGAGATTCTCAGTAGCAGCTCGGAGTTTGGATTTGTGCCCGGTTAATGGCAATAGGCTCGCCCCCTATTACATGGGACCTAAACATACCGGCGAACTGTGGGTGTTGTACATTGGTACACCTCTGCCTAACCCTTCGGGGAATACAGGCGTGATGGTATGTTGTCCTTAAGTTTCTCATACAATTGAACGGAGTTAAAGAGTGCCTAAAGTTTATGCTTGTATGTGATTGCATTGGAGTGTATCCTTAATAGATTTAATGAATGAAAACGTTAATTACATTGAAGTGCACATCATATATTTTTCCCTGTGAATAACTACTTTATCAGCAGAGCAGGAATTTGAATAAATTGTTGCCGACGCAGCTATTAAGGAGGTTTTAACTCAGGCTTTACGATCCGGATCGTTTGATAATTGTCCGTAGTAAATTTACTTTCGCTATCTGTTTAATCTAAGGTGTTTCTGCCCTTCTAATTGTTTTTAAATCTTGCTAGTCCTTTATTTAAACACGTTTTGTAGTGTAGAGAGTGGATCCTTTGTTAGTTATTAACGTAGCCCAAGGGCGGACTAGCAAACTACGCTAAATTATGTTTATAATACCTGTAAAACAAAAGAATGTCTTAAAACAATACGCTACGTAAGCATATCGTTATAAGATATTCTTTTGTTTGTCTCTTAACAAACTAAACTTTTCCTTTTTTTTATTATGATATCATTATGTTGGTAGATGTTTACCAACGTAATAATTTCATAATTTAAAAAAATACAGGCGTGATGGTATGTATGTTGCAAATTTATCGGGTATTCGGGGCGAAAATATTTTTTTTTATAGTTGTTGTGTCTAATGGTTAATAGTGTCTACTATGTAATTATCAAAAGTTTTCTCAGAATTAGAGCAGATTAATTCTTCATTACAGTACTTAACCCTCATTCCGAAATCTGTACCCAAGGACAATCGTTCACTGCGTTTCTTCTGTATAACAGTACTCAGCAATAGATCAACGGTTGCTAACCACTGTCGCCAACGCCGGATGAGATATGCTATCCATTTGACAATATCTTTTGTACAAAAAAGAATTCTCTTTAAGGCAAGGAAGAGTTTGGTTAAAGGGTTAAAAAGGTTGGTTGACTAACTATTACTATAATTAAATAATTAAAAATAAACTAACAGTAGTGGCTCCGTAATCATTCCATTTAGGTTCTCTAAATCAACGTTTGCATATATAGATGCTTACTGCCTGCCTGTAAGCAAATAAAGCCCTTTCCAAGATCCCTCACGATATTTGTGTTAACTTGATACATTATATTGAAAGCAAATACTGTACCGGTTGTCAAAGAAGCCGATCTGCTTTCCGGGGCACCAAAACATTAGATAATAGCACTAACAATCGATGATACGATCACGCGACACGACTAGGACGATACTACCTAAGTATCTAAAATGGAGTGATATTGCCAGTCAACAATGGCCACGATACAGGGACGGACTCCAAAAACGAGTTTCTAAAAATACTTTACGGTACTCTATAGCTTTATCCTGCCAATTCGTCCTTAAATGTATGTATTTACCTTCTTAATAGAATAAACCATAGAGCTTTTAGACATATTATAATTAGCTTTCTAGTAGCGAAAGAATTTTCAGAATCGGTTCCGGAGATTAGCGCGTACAAACAAGAGAATAGATGTTATGTAATGTGGCGCGGCTCAGAGGATTGTAATTAAGATTCCATTAAGATATGTACTTAATATCTTTACTCCCTTGAAGTAAATATTATATATATATTATATATTATATTTGTATATTATAGATTTAGTAGATAATAAGTGTTTGTGTATGTTTATATTTATATTTAGTTATATAGTATTAAGGTATAAAATATGTTAGTATTAAAATTTTTTGAACTGTCGCATTAGGGTAATGCCTGTAATGATAGTTTAAGTGGATGAATAAATAAATAGGGACTGGCAATTTCTTTTACATTACATGCAACATATTTTTTGATTACGTCTCTGGGTCACCGCCTGGGAGAATATATTACCACCTCAAAAAGTATCTACAATCCGTCAAACGAATTTACACGCCTTTTCTAATGATGTATTGACGACCCTAGAGATAAGATTTTGCAACCATTCACCGATTGGAGTGCTCGCCAATGTTTTCCGTATCATGAATAAACAATATTTCTCCCTAGGGCTACCTCGAACGCAACCTTGCTTTGTTTTCGGCACATATTGAATTCCTACATAAACATTTTATAACCTAAACAAATCAGTGAAAATAATCCTTTGTGGTTTCCTGAAAAAGGTATTATTGCGTTGTTGCGTTTTAAGAGGTCAAGTTACAATAGTAATTTGTTTATATTTATTAGCAATCCATTTTACCTTCTTTGGTCAAAGGTTTTTTTAAAAGCTAAATTCACCTCTTATAGTAGGATTATGTTAATATTCCATTAACTTTCCTCTGTCTATTTAAAAAACAGCCATTCATTTCGTAGCCGAATGCAAAAGACCTCTGAATTGAAAATCCTTTTTTGAATCTGCGATCAATCTTAGTATCTATTGATCAAGACGCGAACAATACACTTGTAAGAAGCTGACGTGTCAGGTTTGGTACTTTATTCAAAGTATACATACACCAGTAATTAGCAACCTTTTTGAAATTAAGTCAAAATAATTGCGATTTAGAAAATAAGTGTTACAACAGTAGTAACCGAAAATAAACAATTTTGTGGAGGTGTGCTTACCTTTGTACTCATTTATTATAACAAGGTATAATTTTCTCTAATAATGATAATATGTACTTTTAAAGTGAATTATACGCACAAAATCTCGCTGATTCGATGAAAACATTTTAACATGAGATTATTTAAGTACCTTAGTAGACCCCGCGACACTAGCACAAAATTAAACAAAAGAAATCAAAACAGAATATTTTAGTAACGGTAAAGTTTCACAGGAGAGCACAATGCATACTAAACAATGAATAATTAATTAATTAAATGTCCCCGCGCACTATGTTATGATAAACCAGGAGTTAAATGTATAATGTTATTGCGATTATTTGAATAACAATGAACGATATACCATTCTTCCCCTCTATTCTCGTGACTTATTTAACATTCCCATGTAGAGTGACGGCCACATACGTGCGTAATTCAGGACAAAGGGAACGTGATCTTTTGAAAAGCTTAATGTCCTGACCCGCACGTATTTCACCACTTATAATTCAAAGGAGAAAAAGAAACCAAAGCTGTACACTGTTTGATCACATATATTATTTCAATCAAATTCACAAAACAAGCACCTTTCCCAAAAGCTGAGTTCAATGCTTTACAAATGTTTCTGTAAAATACTTCTTGTTCCACTAACAATGTAATTAAGCAACAAATGTTTGTTTCTATTAGGTTTATTGAATACGAAACGCATCAAACTACAAAGTGAAGGAATGTCTTAGCTTCCGTATCGGAGTTATTGTACCGAGGCAATGGGAACTTGAAATGAGAATAAAGCTGTACTTCCCTTACAGTTTGCATTCACTCCGAGCGAATATACAAATGCAGTTAACAAGCTGTTTATAAAACTAGTAAAATGTAGGATTAAAGTTTTAATTAAAATATTTTACTGCAGCTGTTAAGAGTAGTGCAAATATTATGCTTTGTCCATTAATGGAGTAAGCACCGTTACAGAGCTCCGAGTGGCAAATAGAACAAGATTTGTATCTTGCCATTATTGCTCCCGTTTCTGAGTCATCACAGGTCCTTCCGCAGTCGCGGATCAGCGTAAATGTACCTGTAATAAGTTAATAATGTAATATATATATAAATTCAACTGCCGGTTGATCGGAAAGTAGTCGATGGATTGACTTTAAATTTTTACACAACATTGCTTTGTAAAAAAAAGAGTTAGCTAGTAATAGATTGCGCTAAAATTCAATTAAAGTAGTAATTCAACTTACTTCCCTTTCCGAAAGTTTTTGTCAAGCAAGCGTTGTTCCCTTTGCGACAGTACTTCACTGTAGTCTTTCTGTCCGGAGACCAGCATGACGGGTTGTTTGCCGTGCTACACGCGTAGCATATTCTTTCACTTTGCATCAACATTAGTGCCGACTGTCCCATAGTAACAACCCCGTCTCCTTTTGTAGGTTCAATCATTTCACGTCTGGCTTCGTTCAACTGTGTCCTTCCCAGGCGAGACACTAGCTTTTCCTGAGCTGGTGACTTTGATTTTTCATAACTTTTAAGTTCTTCATCTTTATTTGACTTCAGAGTATTCTTTTCTACATTTAAAACTGACGCCAACGCATTTTCATTATCAACGCGGGATTCCATATACCGATCATTATTACTTCGAAGCATCTCTTTATCATTGTTTAACTTGCCTTTTGCAATCTTCTCATCATTATAACTGGACATTGATCGCCTTGAGTGTCCCATTAAATTATCAGGTTCCTTGTCCTGCGAACATTTATTTTGCGATTCAGCAGCTCCGCTGCGTACCGAAAGTAGTTTCGCTACAAGCTCAGGCGATAGTGTTTGTGGTTCAACCGCGAATTCCGGGAAGAACTCACTTTTGTCTGGGGAAGGCTGATTGATTTGTGCTGAACGGAGCCCATTACGTTCAGAAGCAACGGCATTACTTGGCTCAGATAAATAATTATTGTCTGTCTCAGCATCGTATTCATTGTTTGATCCTAAACGTGCTATATTAGGGGACTCCGCCTGGTCCCTCCTATTGGCTATAGGTTTAACTCCACTAGGTGACGCAGAAAGAGAATGACTGGTTGGTCCTAAATGCATTTGATTCGACGGTTTAGGATTATTATCGTGAACTTCATTATGGATAGTTGGTAATATTTCATGATGGTTTTCTTCAGTAGAGTCTATGACGGGGTTACTGATTGTTAAGGAATTTCTAGTCTCATATAACTTGTTGCTCTCTTTTGTTAATTGTGAATTTGGAAGGTCGTAGTCTCCATTTCTTAAAGCCTGTGGCTTTAGAGGAGCAACAGTGCTAGTTATAGTGTCAACCTTTGAAGCAAGTGGAGGACTTAATTGTTGATTAATAGGTTCTCTTTCTGAGGGACTTCGCCTCGAGCATGGTTTTGAAGGAACACTTCTTATAGCTTGACCATAAAAGTTACCTTGATTAGCATGAAAAGTTTGTGCTGGCCAATCACTTTTGCCGGCGGCATCTGGCGGTATCAAGTTATAATCATTTCTGTCATTGTTTGTCTCCTGTAGTTGGCCTGAAAATAAATTAATATTAAGGTATATAATAACAAAAACTTATTTGTTTTTTCTTATCTTGGTACCTGATGAAAGCAGATTACAAAGAATAGTTAATATTAAAAATTTCATGAGTTTGCCTTTAAATTTCTCACGGAGAAGTCCTCACTTATCGGAATCCGAAATTAGACTAAAGTGGTGTCACGTAGAAACAGTCTAAATATATTGTGCGGTATGGTAAAGATATTTTATCGTTAAAAGCAGTAAACCAATATCAGTCTATTGTGAATACGCGCTCGATGGAAAGATATTCCATGAAAACAATGGACGTTCCGGAAAAACGGTTTCCATTGTTCCAAACTACATTCTCGTAGATTTCTTGTTCACTTTGGGCGGGGTAACAAACATAACACTTCCAATTATTTTTTATAATAATCCCCAAAACCGTTTGAAGGATCGTACTCCTTTGAAATCTAGATTTTATCACTAAACCGATGACGAAGGTTTCAGTGTGACGGTATCATTATTTTTAATTATAAAAAGGTCTGTAATTCTTCTCTTAGCAAAATAATTACAATATCTTTTTATATTCGTTGAAAACAAAATGGAGGACTGCAAACGAGACGACAATCTTCTTGATGTCGAGTGCCAGTCGTCAACATAACGCTTTCTGCAAGGAAATGAATATTACAGAACACGTAAAAACACTCTTAGTTGTTTTTCACATAAATGTTACCCTTTCAATTTCGTCCACAATCACTGTCACGAGCGCTTGAGGGTTTGTGACAAAAACATCGTAGAGAGAAGAACTTGGAGCGCTTGTCACCGGCAGCCGGCCTGCGGGCTTGTCTCTGCATAAAATATCGAGACCGCTCAATAAAATTCGCAACGCTGTTGGAATACACCGAATATGTTATTGTATATTTTTCTTGGCTACCGCATTTGGGGTTTATAATCTTTCTTGTTTTTCTGGCTCTATTTGTATTCAATTGTTGGTATGTGTCATGTGTGTTCTATGCTTCAAGTTGTTGTTATTGATTATTTGTGTGATCTTTGTAGCATCAAATCAATTTAAGAATTTAGCTCTATGTGATTGGAAATCTTAGCTAATAAAGATATAACCTTAAACCAACCTGAATCTTTATTACCTATTTCGTGTGTATGTGGACATTATTGCTCATTCTTCTCCATAGAGACCTACTTACCTTTTTAGAACGACCAACTAGCTTCAACTTTCCGTACAACTTCTTGACAACTCAAAAGTGCATGTAAATGGTCTAATTGAAATAAATGCTTTGACTTCGGCTTTAGCTTTTTCAAGCCCAGAAAAGAAAGTTAGGACTTATTAAAAAAACTCCCGAATAACCAAAAAGCCGATAACTACCCAAAGTCTGATAATGTCAATGTGCTGTTAACCGTTATTGGGGCACAAAACTTCGAAAGGCACCTAATTCTCGGCGGTCCATCTATTCTCACAAATTGCTCGTGTCCCCTCACTTCGCGTTTATTTGCCCTTTTATTACTATGATTATATCCGGAACCAGTTATTAAGTAGTTGGAAGACCTACTAAGCGTAGTCAAAGGGAGATTTGATGCAGGTGCGAGGAGACCACTCAACCTAATTTGATGGGTACGGCGTAGAATTGTCGAAAATTGTGAAGTTACACGGCTGTGTGGACGCTGTCACCGCGCCTTTCAAGAGACAGCGCAATAAAACCATGTAACTATGTACTACGTGAAATTTCTGAGGCATACGTGTATTCGTGCCACTTCCATCTTTTATTGGAAACCTTAATACCTATATGCCTTGTGGTTTTCCGAGAACTCGCTTTCGATTTGTTTGACAATATTTTTGTTTTGTTTTTTATGGGCATGTCTGTTGGTATTGATCTGATCGAGATGCCTTGTACTGAAGAGTACCTATACATAGAAACTGTAATGTATTAAAAGATAGATTAACATACAAACACTTTTTTAAAGATACTCAAATACCATCACGCCTGTATTCGCCAGAGGGTAAGGCAGAGGTGTACCAATGTACACCCACAGTTCGCCGGTATGGTTTTAGGTCCCATGTAATAGGGGGCAAGCCTATTGCCATTAACCGGGCACAAATCCTAACTCCGAGCTGCTATCGAGAGTTTCATAAAAAAACCCAATTAACACTTTTTGCTGGACCTGGGAATCGAACCCAAGACCTCTAGTGTAGCAGTCGCGCTTAGGACCACTAGGCTACAGAGGTAGTCAAATACGAAAGTCGTGGCTTCCAAACCTGCGATGGTCATCTTCGTTAGCCCCGATATTTAGCATCATTAACCACAGGCAATTTTGGTGGTTCAGTTTCGCCCTACCCTTCGGAGGAATGTACCTACCTACATTAGCTGTAAGAGGTCAAACCTCATAAAATGTTAGATTTAAAAAAATCTACTTAGTACTTTTTAAATAAAATATTGTAAAGGCTTAATGGCCGCTTATAAGAGTAATGTAAGAATAATAAACTGCTTTTATTGCTGAGATGGCGTAAAACGCGAATGGGGAAGCGGGGGGGGGGGGGGGGGGGGGGGTGAGGAACGACCCTTGACAGTGTGAGTATTTCAACTAATGAGGACGGTAAACAGTATTAAAACCTTCACAGCTTAACCTACTCGTAATTAATGTTTGTTCTTTGATGTTTACTGCGCTTTGAGAACATGTTTAGCATTGTACTGCAATTGGCTAAATCGATTGATTGGCATTGATATCCACTTACCGTCACCGTCAGTCATTATAATTGCACTACTGACTTCGTAGTTTTTATCACCTGCTCCGCTCCCGTGGGTCAAAGCGGGGTGTTATAGCCCTCATTAATCTCATTTTAATGTTTTTTCTAACGACCGGTAGTAGATTAACGCGCTTAAACAAATAAATAACTCATATATATAAATACATATTAGTATAGATGATATTTAAAAGGTGCCAACATATTTTATTCTATCTGCGTCATTTGTAAAGGACTAAGATAAGATTTATTCTGGCTGCATTCGATTTATTAACAGACCAACTTTTTACCAGTTGTTACAGATAATCTGTTAACTTAAACCATATAATTAATGGAAAAACCGATATCCTTACACTAGTTAACTGACTCGTGTTACCTTCTGCATGATCCAATACGATTGTCAAAGCTGGGAGCTATCACAAAATTTTTATTTCAGTTCTTGTCTCTAGTTTTGTTAGTCAAATGGTGTGTTGTTTTCGTTCAAAATTCGAGTCATCTGCATTGCATTCCGTTGGCTTGTTGCCAAGATCTGCTATTTGTGTTCCTTGATACTTCTACTTACAATTTGCATTGTTCTGTTTTCAGTCCGAATTTCGTTCAATTTAGGTTCCGAAATGTGGGCGCGGAAAGTTTTCAATGGCTGCTTGTCACTGAGGTATAAAATAAAAAGTCAACAATATCTTCAATTCTGTGAGTTATAATGAAGACTAGCCTGCGATTTTGTTTGCGTAAATGTTAATTATGCCATTTATACTCAAATTGCTTTATTTTAGTAAATTAATGTTTGTAATCGGACCAGTATTTACAGAGATTACCTCTTTCAAACAAAAAAAAAAACAAACGACCTTTGTGGCTATATGATATTGGTATAAATATGTATAATGTTGTATACATTGCCGGTCTATTCCCTATACATTTTCCCTAAAAAGTGCTATGTGCCTAAGGTTAGCTTTTTTTTTTTATAAAAACGGTGCCCCACACTAGGAATTTGTCCTGTGTCGCGGGTGCGTTTACAAACATATAAACTCACATATAAAAACAGCCAGACCCGGAACAACAATCTGTAGGTCATACAAAAGTTTGTTCCGTGCGGGAACATAGTTGTGCCTCAACATAGTTGGGAGAAGGCTAAGTATATGATGATGATTACTGCTTGTTAGAAAACCTCAATAAGTAAACCTTCAATTTGTTTCGATCAACCCACGCATAAAGTTTACTTACAAAAGCATGTAGCCTGCGTGACTTAATAAAAAAAAAATAACGCACAAAGACATTCCACCTCATTTATAACGACCTACACAACGAGTTCAACATGTTGATTCTGCGAAAGATTCTGTTTCGTCATAAATAAAAAAATAAAAACCAGTTATTTCTCGACTACGTGCGTCATTACTGTAACCTACATTAATAATATATTTTCCACACAATACAATATTAAGACATACGCCTGATTGATTTTTGCATCCGACCTCTCTCCCAAGATTCGGCAGACCAAGATAAATTGAGGAAGGGATAACCATCAATTAGGCAAGTAGTGTGTACGTCAAGCGGCAACCCGTATTTTACGCTACAAGAGGAACTATTTCAAGCAAACGTATTGGGATTACTCGCTTAGGTACGTGTGTTCGAGGCCTCTGACTTTAGTGACTTATACCCACGTTTACGATACCCAAATGTTGTTAGCTACTGAACCATGCTTGTAGCGGCATGTAAATTCATTATGAAGCTAAATCCTCGAATTTAAACAGGGGTCGAATATTGTTTGTTTCTGAGGAAAACTTCATGCAGTAGAGTTATAACATATTTTTTAATGATCACGTTTAAAAAGATTTCTGCAAGTTCCATCGATAATTAGAAGGAGGTTAATAAATATAAGCTAATTCAGAAACAAATCTAAACTCTTGCTTGTCTTGTAATACCACTGATAGTGCAAATGTTTACGTAACAAACTTAGTTTTACGTCTTACCCCGATAAACTTGATATTTGATTAAAGGCCTGGCAAAATCAAGAAACCGGCGATCTTGAAACTCGAGACGTATATTTAATATTACATTAGATATCCGAAACTAACGATAACGATCCTAACACAATCTAATTTCACAGCTATATCCAAACAAATTCACACTCGACGAGTCTTGTTATCCCTTACTGAGTTAATATCTATAACTTTGCGGCACAGTTCCAGAATATTACGATGCTAACTTGTTACGGTCGCCGTTTGTTTTCTCACACCCCTGCAAGTTATATTTGTCGTTCTAACTTAACCGGTAATCACATTCAGTTCAGACAAATTAAGCCCCAGAGCGCTTTAATTTTAAGGCTGGAGTGAAGTTCGAGTTAAATAATCCCGCAGGTGTTGAATTGTGTTTGCAGTTATTCCAAACGATGGAAAACTTTATAAAAGAAGAAAGTTCGGAAGTTATGTTGCCGGTTCTTTTTGCTTCTCTCTTGTTGGGCCAATAAACGCCTGTTAGTTGGTGGGGATTATAAAAGTTTTAGCGAATGGAAGCTAATAAAATTAATGCATTCTGTTTTATGTGAGAGATTATTTAAGGAAATAAAGAACAACATTTAACTTTCCTGTACAGTTTCACAACAAGTGAAGATCAATTAAACCAAAATGTGCCCAGCATGCAACGGACACGATCCCATGACAAACTTTTATCCGTAAATGAAACTCATAAAACAACATCGATATAATTCCGAGCTCACTACTAATTATGTAGGTATTAAAGTATGAATTCGTAGCTTGGTGCCGAGGGCACGGTTTTGCTTTTTTGACGTGACGGTCAAAAGGTTAAAAAACAAATATAGTTATTTTTTGTACTCAAGTTTACACGCTAAGGTGATAAGTACTCGCCGTGTTTTAGTGATTGGCAGTCAACGAGGCACTAGCCACTAGGCACTGCTTAGCCAAAAGCCTAACTTTAATGAAGTTGGACGAGTGCGGTTATCGAGCGTGCTTGCAGTGCTCATCCAACTCCTGTACTTACCTCAAACTCTTAGTTTAATTGGGATTTGCAAACAATGTGTTTGTTTGGTTTGTTTTATGTTTGCATGACTTTGTGTGAAGTGTTATTTAAGATATTGTTTGATGGATATGTTGACATTGTTTTGTGTAAATGAATTTCACAGTAGTGTACACTGTTACATCTATACCAATATTATAAAGCTGAAGAGTTTGTTTGTTTCTTTGGTTGAACGCGCTAATCTCAGGAACTCCTGGTTGGAATTGAAAAATTCTTTTAGTGTCGGATAGTTCATTTATCGAGGAAGGCTATGGGCTATATAACATCACGCTCCGACACACGGGAGAGGAGCAGTAACCAAATACCTAACTTAATGCAGGTGGCAAATACCACGCGAACGAAGTCGCTGGTACCAGCTTGTTTCTAATATTAATAAAATATGTAACTGGAATGACGCACACACTCGAATACCACAGTTAGAAAATTGAGTTACAATCATAATGCGAGCATTGAAATTTTACTTTTATGTGCTTACATATTGTTTTTTTTTTTTTTTATTAGTTATCCTAAATTTAGCTATTCTCTGCCGGGGCTGCGGGTTGTTCGCAAGAGATACCGCGCCCCCGGAACGCAAAGGGCACAAGAAGGAACATGGGTGGGTTGTAGTCAGTAAAAGTCTGACACTCCCTCCCGCCCCGCCCAGGGCGGGAGAAGTTATTTGATGATTTCCCATTACTTTACTTAAGTTTAACTTTCGTTACATTCCACTCTTCAACGGCGAGTTGACTATAATTTACATAAGATAAGATAAGATAAGATAATAATAGATTGGCCCAAACATGAGTACAATGTATTAATAACAAATTTTCAGCATACAAGAGATGTGTGGTGTGTGACTGCCTCGGTAGTCTAGTGGTCCTAAGCGGGACGGCTACGCTAGAGGTCTTGGGTTCGATTCCCAGGTCGAGCAAAAAGTGTTTTTGGGTTTTTCTATGAAATTCTCAGTAGCAGCTCGGAGTTAGGATTTGTGCCCGGTTAATGGCAATAGGCTCGCCACCTATTACATGGGACCTAAGCATACCGGCGAACTGTGGGTGTATATTGTTACAGTTCTGCCTAACCTTTCGGGGAATACAGGCGTGATGGTATGCGTGTGTGGTAAGAGATGTCATCAAATATTATATAGCTTGTCATGTTTGCCAGACAATGGCACGCAAATATTAATAAAACAGAATACATTTAATGAAAAGACAGCAAAACAAACAATATTATTATTATGTCAAACAGTTTAAATAATTTGAAGATGTCGGAATATTACAATACAATTAGCACGTCATATAGTTGCTTTTCAAATAGTTTAATTAATAACATCACGCTACGACACACGGGACCGGAGCAGTAAACAAAGACGTCACTTAACGCGGGTGAAACAAGCCAAGCAGACGAAGTCGCGGGCAGTTCGCTAGAATATCTAATATATTGTTGAAGATATTGTCAGGTGTACGGTACTCGTAACCGGCGTGTTTGTATGTCCATGTATGAACGTGGACGTGGCGAAAGGAGTATGGATAGTAGCAGGTGGCGTTTTGTTGTTTCCGCCTACCTCCATGGGAAAAAGGCGTGAGTATATGTACATATGTATGTGTTGTGATATAGTTATCTTCTGTTACAGTGAGTGTCACCACTATAGGAACAGATGTTATTAAATAATATGAAAATCGTTCACACACAGCAGTTGGTATAAAATGTGTACACTGCAGTGCAGGGTGCTGCACCCATCCATCACTATTCAGGACGGTGCCATTTTTCTCATGTCACATGTCGGGTTTATACCGTTTGTGTGCATTAGTTACGATGACAAATCGCTCCATTTGATTTGAATTCGTCAACTCGCATTAAACGTGAGGGGAAATCTTCGTGATATACGCCCTGTATTGTAGAATACCACTTAGAGGTATAGAAGGATGGAAAGGTTGGATGGAATGGTAGGATGGTAGGATGGAAAGGAGGTTTGGGAGGATATAAAAGGTTTTTTATAAACTGCAAATGCCGTCTTTACCTAGCTACTTTGTTTGGGCTTTTACATAATCCTGCGTGTAAAAATACCATGATTTACAAAATACTTTCACAAACTGGTCTTAGTTTAAATAATTTCAGTTGTTATTATTTTTAATAAAATAAATACTCTTTTGTTTATTACCCCGTTTTTCCGACTGCCCCGTTGGTCTCGTGGTTACAAGCATGACTGTTGAGCGTGGGGTCCCGGGTTCGATTCCCAGGTCGGGCAAAAAGTGCTATTGAGTTTTTCCATTAGGATTTGCTCAGTAGCAGCCCGGAGTTTGGAAGATGGTGGTGAGACACCCCCGTGCCTCGGAAAGCACGTAAAGCCGTTGGTCCCGGCTGTCATTTGTAGTTCTTTGACAGTCGTTACGGATAGTCAGAAGCCATGAAGTCTGACAACCAGTCTAACCAAAAGGTATCGTGTTGCCCAGTAACTGGGTTGTAGAGGTCAGATAGGCAGTCGCTCCATGTAAAACACTGGTATTCAGTTGCATCCGGTTAGACTGGGAGCGGACCCCAACATAGTTGGGAAAGTCTAAGTAGATGATGATGACTCTTTTTTATACTACAGAAGGTGGCAAACAAGCTAGCGGCCCGCCTGATGATAGCGGTTAATACTGCCACTTACAACGGCAGAGGCATCACTCGTGTGTTGTTAACGGTAGGTAGTAAAAACCATTTGCCCAATAAATCTCCTAAAGTTTTCAAATCCCAATTTTATACAGGCAATGATCAGGAAGCAAAGAACGACGCCATAACTGAAGCAATATCCCAAAGTTACATATTTATGAAAGAACCCCTCTTTTATAGATCTTGTGGCGGTTACATTTTATGCCTAAGCATACAATAACACGTTTTACATTTTAATGGCCTACAGAAAATGGGGGCCTGAATGTTCATTTTATTCGTGCAATGGTCAGAAATATTCTACAACTAGTTCCAGGCCGCGACATTGTCGGCAAGTTTTTTAAATTTAAAATTCAATCATGATTCGAAAGACACGTAGCGCCATCTATTATCATAAGAACGTTTTTGTTGTTTTCCCTGGGAACAGTACTATTTTTTCGGAATGAAAGGTATCGTACCTCCGTTTCTGTATACCTGACAACGTGTATGCAAAATTTCAGATTGATTCGTTCAGTGGTTTAGGCGTAAAAAGGTGACAAACAAACAAACTTACTTTCACATAAATTTATAATTCTAGTTAGGATAATTTATGTGGCCCCAAATGTAATCTATCAATTCGGGGTTGCCCGTGGGGTCACTTATTCTGCACTGAAGGTGAATATTTTTCTTACACTACGAATATATATCATTAGAGGTTCCTATAACTTTATGTTGTAAGATATTGAAGCCGAATGGGATTTAGTAATGCTTGCGTATCAGTATGGCGTTTAGCTAATATTTGTGTGAAAATGTGTATATAATCGTAACGAAGAACTGTTATATGTTGAAAAACGATTGAATAGATTCTGTTCTTGTATGAATATTCCCTATTGGTCTGGTCAAGCAATGACTTGACAAGCGACTGATGAGCACGGGGCCCTGGGTTCGATTCCCGGGTCGGGAAATTTCTCGGGTTTTCAATTACAAATTTCTCAGTAGTAGTCCGGAGTTTGGAAGTTGGTGGTGTGACACCCCCGTGCCTCGGAAAGCACGTAAAGCCGTTGGTCCCGGCTGTCATTCGTAGATCTTTGACAGTCGTAACAGATAGTCAGAAGCCAGAAGTCTGACAACCAGTCTAACCAAGAGGTATCGTGTTGCCCAGTAACTGGGTTGTGGAGGTCAGATAGGCAATCGCTCCATGTCAAACAATGATATTCAGCTGCATCCGGTAAGACTGGAAGCCGACATAGTTGGGAAAAGGTTAAGTAGAATTAGTCTGGTCAAGCAATACGTCACATAATATTATCAAGCTGTTTGCTATGAGCAATGTTATTAGTATATCTATTTTCTTCCACAGTTTACTGCGGCAATTTGAGATAAATGTTGCACGTTAAGTTCAGATTCATCCTCTGAAGTTAATGTAATTACGGTGCACCTACATGAACCTAAGCAGTCAGTCAAGACATGTTTAGAAACGGCTGTATTAGAATATTCAATACTTAATTCTTTAGTTTACACTTACGTAGGCACAGCTGCTTGTAAATATTATTGCAAGACTGTTAACTTGTTCAAAATAAAATAGCAGCACAATGCTAGGACAATGAGACAGCGACTATCGCAACCTCGTGCTGGGCTCGCCTTAATAGAGGCGGTAAGTCCCCTCTTTAAGGAGTGGCTGGAGAGGCGCCACGGAGCCCTCACCTACCGTCTGACGCAGATCTTCACCGGACACGGGTGTTTCGGGAGGTTCCTGCACCTCATCGGGCGGGAGGAAACGTCCGGGTGTCACCAATGTGTGGATCGCCCCGAGGACTCGGTGGAGCACACCGTGGCGGTGTGCTCCGCTTGGGCGGAGCATCGCCGAGTCCTCGCTGCGGCCATCGGCGGCGGCGAACTCTCGCGTCCGGCCCTGGTGCAAACCATGGTCCGGAGCGAGCGGGAATGGGATGCAGTCGCCTCCTTCTGTGAGGCAGTAATGCTAGAGAAGGAGGCGGCGGGACGGTTGAGACAGCAGTTCTCCCGTCCCAGCCGCCGCGGTAGACGCTCCGGACGTCGGGAGTAAAAGTCTGACACTCCCTCCAGCCCCGCCCAGGGCGGGAGAAGTTATTTGATGATTTCCCACCTCCCAAAAAAAAAAATGCTAGGACAATTTTATTTTTAATGACTTATTATTATTCTGTCCGCTAGTTCGTCCGCGTCAAAGTTGATACTAAGTTGTTAATTTTTAAGTTTGTTATATGTATTAGTTTATAGTTATTGTTCTTATGTTTACATATGTAATGTGTTTTATGGGCCTTAGTTGCCTGAAATAAAGATTATTATTATTATTTATTATCCCACAGGAACCATACATTTTTCTGGGATAAAAAGTAGCCTATCTGTTATTCCATACTACAATCTATCTCAGTGCCAAATTTCATCCAGATCCGTTCAGTGGTTTTAGCGTAAAAGAGTAAATATTCATCCCTCCTCACATACTTTCGCATTTATAATATTATGTAGGATAGTAGGAACTAGTAGGATAGTGGGATACGTAAACTTTTCATTTTATTTACCCTGAATGAATAACCCACGTGTCACCTGGTCGTATTAACAGGCTTTGTTGTCCCAAATTGCAAGCAGAGTTCTACAATTAGGGACAAAATTATCGAATGTTCCGAGGTCGAAAATGAATTATTAATGACTGAATCGGGACTCAGCTGCCTTTAATGATTAAATGGGACCTTTATTTGTTCTGTATTCATGAAAGTACTTTTCAGCCAGTGGTTGCGATCATTACAAGTCAATAAAGAGTTTCGGACTTTTGTACAACTTGCTTTATTAACAATTTCAGGAGTGAATTTCTGAGTCACGACTTTTAATTGAGGGTTAACTTTGAACTAATTCTGTTTAATACTTTATAATGAAAGGCTTTTGTGACTTTTTGTTTCAGTAAAAGTATTCTGTGAACAAGTGCTTATGATACTGTTATCACAGTTTTATTCAGAACTTAGATTGCCCCGCTGGTCTCGTGGTAAAAATCGCGACTTCTGAGGTCCTGGGTTCGATTCTTAGGTCGGGCAAAAAATTTAATTGGTTTTTCCATTTGGAATTTCCCATTAACAGCCCGGAGTTTGGAGGTGTGATACCCTCGTGGCACGGAAAGCACGTAAAGCCTGCGTCTGATCTCTCCCCGGTTGTGTCGGATTGCCGATCCATTGGACTATGAGAGTTAGGGAAGAGGGAGTGCACCTGTGCTTGCGCACACACTTGTGCACTATAATATCTCTTATTAGGCTAGTCTCCATTTTGATTGGCCACCATCACCGAAATCACTATGGAGAATACATTTACATTCAGAACTACATATATCATGTCATAAATATTTTTTGTATACAAGTCATTACTGAGTTCGGCCTATCTTGTGTTTATCTTACTGTTACCAATAGCTGATCTCATCGTAGTAACTAACCTATGAGTATGACGTGTACGATATGATTGCATCGGTTACGTAACTGATAAAGTGTGCAATATGATTTCAGCTTTGCACAGGAGATAACTGGCCTTTATCTGCCTTGCAACAGCCATTCACGTGTTCGAGTACAGTCGGCAAGAAAAGTAGATTTGTACTTCCAAAGTGACAGAATATTTGTATTAGTTAAATTTGCTGATTGGGGACTGCCCCGTTGGTCTCGTGGTCGCAAGCGCGACTGATGAGCGTGGGGTCCCGGTTTCAATTCCCAGGTCGGGCAAAAAGTAGTGTTATTGGGTTTTTCCATTAGGATTTGCTCAATAGCAGCCCGAAGTTTGTAAGTTGGTGGTGTGACACCCCCGTGCCTCGGAAAGCACGTAAAGCCGTTGGTCTCGGCTGTCATTCGTAGATCTTTGATAGTCGTTACGGATTGTCAGAAGCTAGGAACTTTGACAACCAGTCTAACCAAGAGGTATCGTATTGCCCACTAACTTGGTTGTGGAGGTCAGATAGGCAGTCGCTCCATGTAAAACACTGATATTCAGCTGCATCCGGTTAGACTGGAAGCCGACCCCAACATAGTTGTTAAAAAGGCTAAGTAGATGATGATGAAATTTGCTGATTAAAAAATAATCGCATAACGCTTGGTTTTCAATGCTTGTGACTTTTATATATTTTGCTGGTTTTATTATTATTTAATTAACACAATTATTCGTGGCTTAGAATGGGTGAAAATAGTTCAAATAATATTCCGTGTGATTAAAAAAATAATAATATCAAAATAACAAAATGATTATTAAGTTTTGTCGTTGACCTTACAACCTTATCTACAACATGCACGTGCACTGATAAGCGAATTGATTTAATTTTTTATACAGATTTGCACTGATTTTGAAGCCAGTTTTATATTTGGCTAAAAATATATCAAAGGCCCTCAATACTGGTTCACGTATAAATATGATTTTTTGTGGACAAAATCAAAACTTTCATTTTAATTTTTGTCATTGTCATTGTGAAATTCGTTGGGTTTTCGCTGATGGACGTAATTCACTGCGTGAATACCTCGAGCAAAATAGTGGACTAACGAACGCGGTACTTTCACGTATCTGCATATGTCGAAAACGGTGTTTTCAGTTTTCTTTTTGCAGTAACTGGAAGCTAAAGCGTAGCAACGCGCCTGTCAAAAATTATGCAGTGGAAATTCCGCGTGCTGAGGGTTGTTTTCTGTGAAAGCAATGACGCGATGACGGGACAAAATTTTAGTCTGAAATAGGTATCATATTTTTTACGTCACGTAAATTCGGCGGATAAACAAAGTTTCTAATAGATATTAGTGAATGCTTTGCACTTATTGCTAGACGCCTATGGGTTCCCCCTATACTAAACTATAAAAACAGATATTAGTCGCCAGGAGTAGTAAGTACAAATGTCAAGTTAATTTTTCGGTTCCTTTCGAGGTTTTTTGGGCTGCCGACGCTGTACTCGATCGGTCCAACGGACGGACCGAAAGAAACCCGTAAATTCGAAAATTAACTTGAAATGTGTGCTCACGTCTCGTGGCGACTACTATACGAAAGAGATACTTAAGTAGTGTAGCTGCTATGAAGCTAAACTAAACGCGGGTTAACGATATCTCTTCACTCTCTAGTCAAACAAGATTTTCAAACACATGGGATGCCATTTTTATTCGATGCCCCCGAGATCTTATTCCCAGAGCAATACGTAATTTGTTTATAGTGTAAGTCGGCAGTGATGAATGCTGGTGGAAATTCCCTCATAGGGAATACGCTATAACTTTGTTAAAGCGTCGCTTTGGCTTTTTAATAGAGTTATGCATGGTTTTCCGGCAATCCACGGATTCAATGTTACCGTTCCAATATTCCAATATTTCCATTGAAACCAATATTGGATTCTGTCTACCTGCCTTTAGCGTTGAAATTGAAAATTAAGTAAAATATATATTTTTTTTAAGTTTTGTTTTTCGATCTGATTGACAGTACAGAGTTGTACATACAACAAATGTTTTTGTGAATATAATATTGGATGTACCAACTGCAGCTTATGTAGGTAGACTATGTACTATGTAGACTGACTGATTATGACTATGTAGTATGTAGACTAGGTACTTATCAAATCAAAATTATCTATTTGTTTAAAATATGGTAGGTGCAGAGATGGTATGGATTTAAGTGCAAAGCCGAATTTAGTCGTTTGGTGTCAGCATGCAAATATTAAGAAACAAAATGTAAATAATAACACGTAACATACCATACCATCACGCCTGTATTCCCCGGAGGGTTAGGCAGAGGTATACCAATGTACACCCACAGTTCGCCGGTATGTCTAGGTCCCATGTAATAGGGGGCGAGCCTATTGCCATTAACCGGGCACAAATCCTAACTCCGAGCTGCTACTGAGAATTTCATAGAAACACCCAATAACACTTTTTGCTCGACCTGGGAATCGAACCCAAGACCTCTAGCATGGCAGTCGCACTTAGCACCACTAGGCTACCGAGACAGGTATGTAAATAATAGTAAAAAAAATAATTATATAAAGGGTACACCTATATTTCATATTATACAGAGTGGTATTGCAATTTTTTTTTAAATATTTTCAACCCCCAACGCAACAACTACGGTGTGTTATAACTTTAACGTGTCTGTCTGTGGCATCGTAGCTCCCGAACGCATGAACCGATTTTGATTGAGTTATTTTTGGTTGAAAGGTATATAAGTATTAGTCGGGAGTGTTCTTGGCTACGTTTGTTGGAAATCGGTTCAGCGGTTTCAAAGTTATCAGCTCTTTTGTTAACTGCGGTAGGGGTTTTTATTTACTGTCGGGGTTACTTAAATTTTTAAATTTGTGTTTTTAGGAACGTTAATAAAAGTAGGTACCTGTACCTGGCGTTTGTAATATGATAATTCACGAGACCCGTAGGTGTCGTGACAGTAACAGTTTAAGAAGTTCACAGGATCCCGACAACTTGGAGCACCTAACATAACCGTAACTAAAAGGCTTTAGGTTGCAAAACTTCACAAGTAAAGTTAAATTGTTAAACGCGCCGACACTGAGCCTTAAATATCACTTGCACAAGTACTCTTCTTTTGCAAGTTCGTGTTGTTAAAGTGATGTTGGTAAAAATTCACTTTGTTATTATTTTTTTAGTTTTGTAGGAAATTTTCCTTATTGATTCTGCACACGGCTACATATCAAGCTAGACATTTCCAGTTTATGCTGATCTCCCATTGTATAGGATTTCCATACAGTGAAAGGTCAGCTTATGCTGGAATTTTATAGCTTGATATGTAGCCGTGTATACACAAATACAGAATTGCATTTCAATAAAGTTGAGTTCATTTATTCACTAGCATCGTTTGTATGAAAGTCCGTTTTCTACTAACCCTAATTATTTTTCTAAAGTAAAAGCAGCCTAAGTTACTTCTTATAATATCATCTATCTGATCGTGTCCCGTCAAAACAGGTCCAATCGTTTCGGAGATTAGCCACAAGAAACCGATAGATACTACAATTTTCATTTATTTTTTACCCCCGACGCATAAAAAACGACGGGGTGTTATAAGTTTGACGTGTCTGTGTGCATCGTAGCTCCCGAACGCATGAACCGATTTCGATTTTGTTTTTTGTGTTTGAAAGGTTAATTAGTCGGGAGTTTGTTTGATTTAAATCGGTTCAGCGGTTTCAAAGTTATCATCAGGTGTTTTGTTAGCTACGGTAGTGTTTTTTTTTCTTCTGTCGGTGTTACTTAAAATTTTTATCTTAAAAAAGCAGTACAAAAAGGAATTTTCAAATAAAATAATAGTGATTCATACTTTTTAGTGACTTTAGCTGCAATTATAGCTTAATTCAAGCAGAATAAAACGAAAAAACGTTTTCTTGATGTCATTCATGTCTGTTGAAACAATATGCCGTTCATTGGAAGTGCATTTAAATATTAATTTAATTAAAGGCAGTTTTTATTGGCTGTATAATTTGAATATTATAAGGTCACTTCATAAGCGTAAGACGAAGCTTAGGTCCTTCAGCAATAATGAATTAAGTAGAGGGTCTCTGACCGTGTCCGCAGAAATTATTCAAACTAATTTCAGTCTTGGACCCCTTTTTGTCTTAGCGAGATTGGTAATTGGGGCACAGGATCGCCAGAAATCATCTTATAACTACATCATTTATAAATGACATATATTCAAATTTGGAAGGCGTCGATCAATTAAAACAAATAGAAATGTACTTCTTATAAGTTACTGACAAAATTTGGAGTATTTTGAACGTAAAACAATTCTTTGAATCGAAAAACAGATCGAGTTTTAAATGCCAGCTGAGAATGTTTTTTCCGTTTATAAATGACATAAATGTTACTTTAAGGGACATTAAGCGATATTAAGTGCAACCCTTCGTGGCGATGGCGTGCCTCGAGTTTGCCTCGGGGAGCTTCGGGTCACGGGAAATGCGGTTGGACGCCTTTTAATTCCGCACGCACGTGGCATTGCCATGAGGCGCAAATCCTTTGTCAGTCGAGCCAACAATGAAGCCTTTTAGCGGCGATTTATTATAGCCCCCTCTACCCCCCATAGCGGGGAGAAACGGGTCAGCTAGACCTATAAACAATTACGCTAGATTAACATAATGGGATATTCAGAGATAAGCAACTCGCTCACTTTGTTAATCTTTCGGTCGCTCGGGATTGCGATGGAGGAGCGATACCAAGCTATTTATTTAGCGTAGGCTGTCTTAATCTTAGACAACTTGATAGAACTTAGTTTGGGGCTTTACAAATTAGTTTATATTTATGCTGACTAATTGGAGTCTTTGAGCCTACTTTGTACATTAACGGAGGTTAGCGGTGAGGGTTATACAACAGCATTAGGTGTTGAGACTTGTATATATTATGTATTTTAAGTACTCAGAAGTAAGATAGGTGCACGTTGAGTGTGCAAAAAATAATCGACAAACGGGGAAGCATTCAACTGGACAGATTGCACACTCTAGGTCATTGACACTAGTATTAGGTATTGATGCAAGAGCTTTATCGTGATTACCAGCCCGAAATAAAAGATTATCCATCTATACAGACGTCGGGAGCCGCGAGACGACTCCCGGCCACCGTAGATATGGGCCTGTGGACGGTGAGCAATGGGTAGCTCACCGTCCTTACGTTGCATAACGACAGGCCGTGTCGACGGCGAGTTCGTGTTCCACGCGCGCTTCAAAGAGATGTCAGCAAAAGGAAGGGGCCACTGAGGGCCGATGCCTGCCGGGGCTGCGGGTTGTTTGCAAGAGATGATGATTTCCCACCCACCAAAAAAAAAAAAAAACCATCTATACTAATATTATATAGGAAATTTTTTTTTGTTTGTTTATAATGAATAGGCTCTGAAACTACTGGATCGATTTTAACATTACTAACCATCTTTTCACCAGTAGATAGCTACATTATTCTTGAGTTATATATACCATCACGCTACGGCCCACGGGAGCGGAGCAGTAACAAAAGACATAACTTAACGCGAATGAAATAAGTCACGCGGACCAAGTCGCGGGTAGGTCGTCTAGTAAAAAATAAAACAGTCGGACTATTCTATACAAATCTACCTCGGTGAACCTATGTTAAGTTACCTTGACGTGGCCTGTCATTCTACCATGCAAGGGATTTATGGTTCACCTCTCAAGCTAACTTCACCCTTATTCATAAAGAGACATTTATATAGAATAGCCCTACAACTTTCTGAACATACATGGCCATATTTCCTTGGCTGTAGACAAAAAAAATACTTTGAATAATAATCCAGTTCTTGCAAATTCATATTCACTCAATACGTTTAAGCATTGCCTCGTTAGCCTTGTGATTCTTAGCGCGACTGCTACTCTAGAGCTCTTGGGTTCAATTCCCAGGTCGAGCAAAAAGTGTTATTGGTTTTTTCTATGAAAATCTTAGTTGCAGTTCGGAGTTATAGGATTTGTGTCCAGTCAATGGCAATAGGCTGGGATATTACATGGGACCTAAACATACCGGCGAACTGTGAATGTATATTGGTACACCTTTGCCTAACCCTTCGGGGAATACAGGCGTGATAGTATGTATGTCTGTTTAATCATACCATACCATTTTTACCTGTAAGTTGGTATGTATTATGTATAAGTTAACGCTTGAAAAACAAATTGTAAGTCTCCCGCACTCCTGTGACCTCTTTTTGGAAGACTGAACGTCTCCATAACACAGTATAGTAAATAGGTGCGTTTCTGTTTCCGTGGCGTTATCCTGGTAAGCTTTGCGACTATCTTATACATATTTTAATGCAAAAGTTTCTTACGCAGCACCCAAAAAGATAGGTGGAAATACGATTAGTCTAGAAACTAACTAAATCTCATCTAACTTATAGATTGCACGAAACGATTGCGAGTGAAACTCTACTACTTTGTTCCAAAAAAAATATCAGCCTATTATTGTCCCACTGCAAGCCAGGAAGGAGCATTGATCAACACGCTTGATTAAGACCTATTTTGCAATTTCCGATGTAGGTACACTGATCAATAGTCTAGGTTTCCTCACGATAAATAAAAAAATAACATTTTAAGTAACCCCCGATAGAAGAATAAAAATCCCTACCACAGCTATCAAAACAGCTGATAACTTTGAAACCGCTAAACCGATTTCCATCAAACATAGTTAAGAACACTACCGACTAATTCACCTTTCAAACAAAAAATTAAATCGAAATCGGAAGCTACGACGCCACATACAGACAGAAACACACAGTCACGTTAAACTTATAACACCCCGTCGTTTTTGCGTCGGGGGTTAAAAAGGTACATTGATAAATACTTGCCCAATATCGAACCCACAACCCCATACATGTCTTATCTACTGGGCCATCACGACACCTATACGGAATAAAGACACCAATAGAGAGCGGTCTTTAGAATAGAAAGCACAATTTTCTCTGGGAATAATTGAAATGGCTACGGCGACCTGGAGTTTTGATAGCTGCCATTACCTTTGACATCGGTCCCGCCATGTTTGTTCTTCGCAGGTCCATAATGCATGGATGTTTAGTGTAACATAAAGGCCACCTCCATTGCACACGTTATCGTGTTTTCCCATCAGACCGACGCGTCGGTACCAGGATTTCATGAATGCTTATTCGCTTTAATTTCGTTCCCCATTTGCATTTTGATCGTAATCTAGTTTTAATGCATTTTTATATGTATCCCTTTTGGGTGTTTCTCGACCTTTTATGTTGTGTCGCAAGGCATACATTTTGTAAACCATCTCTAGGCAAGATCTATTTAAATGTCTATTCTCGGAGTAAGATATCTGATAGATAGAATATACCTGTTACTAAGAACAACAACACCATACCATCACGCCTGTATTCCCCGAAGGGTTAGTCAGAGGTGTACCAATGAACACCCACAGTTTGTCGGTATATTTAAGGTTCCATGTAATAGGGGGCGAGCCTATTGTTACTAAGAAGAACAGCCATAATGGCTTTGTCGTAATGAAGTATGGTTTCCTTACGTAATAATACTCGCACAATTTATGATCATTACTGTGATAACTTTAGCGTCAAAACCTATCAACTCAGCCGCGAAATAAATTGCGTAACTATGTATAGTGAATCACTTTGATATTCATATTATAATTTACATTACAATTCGTTATTAACACTCGTAGCTTTTATTGTTATGAAGATATAGTCTAGTTTACATTAGCGTGACACTTATTGGAATAAATAGCTACTTATGTAACATCTACTCTTACAGTTATTTCTTAGAAAAAAATATAACACAAGCGACAAAAAATATTAAGGCTCTCTGGGAGACAAGATTGGCAATTTGTATAGTACGTTGTATATTATAGCTATCCATTATTGGAGGATAAGCAATATAATAAAACGAGTATATTGTTACGTTAAACACCATATCTAGTTTTGCAGATGTTTAAGGATATCATTACAACTGTTTAACCTTCGAAATGTTTCTATTGTGTTCATCTTGAGAGGGGAAATGGTGGCAATGATGGCTTTCCCCTATTTAATGGTCTCCGAAATGAGCCCTCGCCAGGATATATCGCGGTAGACAATCGAGAGGAACATACACAATCGTAACAAACAAACGAACGATTACATTCTCTCGCATCCAGTTTTTTCGACTTTTCTGAGAATGCTTCGAACAATATGAAACAATAAAATTAATTCCTAAGTTCGTTCTGTTTATAGAATACTAGCTTCTGCTCGCAACTTCATCCGCGTTGTTTTGTAACCCGCCTTAAGTTGCATCTTTGGTTACTGCTCTGCTTCCGAAGATCGAATCGTGATGTTATATAACTTATAGTATTCTTCATGTATCTACAATACATAAAACGAATAGTCCCAGAGATTACTATTTTAACAAACAAACATTTAACTTTATTATTTAAAGTATAATCCGCTGTTGTACTCTTTGAATTCGAAAACATAATAATGCAACATTTTGTTGGAATTTCACAGAGAGAATGTCACAATGTTAATATCATAATGTCGAACAATAATATTATCAGATCTACAACACGTCGTTTCCATTATGAAGAGCGATAAACGAGTTGTCCAGTTCTGTACATGGTTAGGTTAATAAAACATATTATAATCATGAATTCATTCTTTGTACCACAAACCACTTAGCAAGTAACAAAAAAGAGAAACTCTACCAAATGGCACCACGTAAACCTATTCACCTATTTCATTTCTTTGAAATGTGGAACATTACTTCGTAAAAAATCGGAAACACCCGAAGTGGGTCATTATCTTCAGAAGAAGGAAGACGGACGAGTGCCTATCATCTGTTATACTACAAGATTCCTAATCTCTGTTATTTAACTACGGATTTAGAGCAAACTTAATCGCATAATCAGCTTAAATACGAAACAAGGAACACGAAGCTTAGTTTTCTTTGTAAAATAGGATTAAGATTGTTTAGACGTAAAAATCCCTTTTTAATCACGTTCTTTGTTGTAATAATAACACTGTATTTGTTCCCAGTATCTTTATTAGCACAAGTTTTTTGAAAAAACCGACGAAGAACGAGACACATTCGCACATGGGTATTCGTACACCTCATAATATTAACGTAGATCAATTTATATTTCTCGTTTTAACATGTTCCTTTAATATTTCACTTTATTTTATTTTAATTATTAGTTGTTATAGCAGCCATAATGAAAATTACTTACCTAGCTACAAAAAGACACTATAGATACAGCCCTATGACGGAGAGACAGACAGAAGAACGGATGTATGAACGAGAGCAAGAGAAAACCCTAAAAATCCAGTCAGCAATTGTAGCAAAACTTAAGGATAACCTGCACAGAACTCATAGTACGTAGGTACTTACTGTACTCCTTCCTTTAATGCAACCAGCTGTCAGCTCGTGTTGACAGCCGCCGTCCCTAATTGTCATCCCCAACATATTATGTACATGATAACAAAGATTAGTTACCGTCTTGTGAACAGTTCTCTAAATGGACGTATCTTAGAGTTGATCCAAGTACATTCACATCAACAATTGTTGGGTTTAGTTCAACGAGAATTAACTGTAGCAAATGTATCTCCCTTGACTGTGTGTATCATTATTTAAGTTCAGTGACCAACTAGAATTACGTACCTATGTACTTCCACTAATGAAACGTTCAAATACTTTTGTAATTATTACATACATACATACATATCATCACGCCTGTATTCCCCGAAGGGTTAGGCAGTGGTGTAACAATGTACACCCACAGTTCGCCGGTATGTTTCAGGTCCCACGTATTAGGGAGCGAGCCTATTGCCATTAACCGGGCACTTTTTCATAGAAAAACCCAATAACACTTTTTACCCGACCTGGGAATCGAACCCAAGACCTCTAGTGTAGCAGTCGCGCTTAGGACCACTAGGCTACCGAGGCAGCTGTAATTTTTGTTACAGTGATTAATAGAGTTTTGAGTAAATTAATCCGCCATTATCTATAGTTGTATTTGAAATTGTTTGCAATAGCAATACAGAACTTATTTGGATTTCAATTAACCATTTATCATAGAATAATTAAGTTTGATAGCATTTATCTTTAATAGTCTTTATACTACAAAATTGGAACATTCCTAAAATTACGATGAGTAGAAAAGAGGTTAGTTATTGACTAAATGTAGATATCGTGTGTCCAGGATATTTTTATACATACACACATAAACTCACGCCTTTTTCCCATGGGGGTAGGCAGAAACCAAAGAACGCCACCTGTTACGATCCTTACATACTTCTTTCGCCTCGACCACGTTCATATATCTGTTCATACAAGCACGCCGGTTACGAGTACTGCGCGCACGACCTTTCTGAAGAACCCCACCAATAAGGTCAGGGTAGGTCTTTCTAGGGCGTCCTCTCCCGGCGTTGCCACTCACATCTGCCATATAAATCCCTTTCGTTAGTCGCCTTTCACTCATCCTCTCAACATGACCGAACCATAGCTTCTGTATACATTAGGATCTTAAGTAGGTAATACAAATGATCCTACCCTATTAGAGAAATATTACGACAAAAATGTGCAGATAAAAAGCAACTTCAAAAATATTCTCCATGTAGTTGAATAATGAATACATTTGGCATAAACGGCATATCAATGCATTAAAAATATTTACATTTAGCATCGCTCTCTTAATTATGCAACGGGGCTGAAAATTGAATATAAATGATTGTATTTACGTTTTAAATGATTACGAACACGATAATCACTGAAGTTGAATTTATTTAGGACTACCAAACCGCTTCAGCTGCGCACGAATGCATATTTTTGACATTTCTGGTGGATTTTCTTAAAAAATTGTATCATACAAACCTTGTCCGGAAAATTACGAAGGCAACAAAAAAAGAATCTTCATACGAAACTACCTTTTGGAATGGGCAACTAGATTCAATATTTTTAATTTAACATGTGATTGACGTTCAAAAGTGCCTTTTAATGGTCTAATTGAAATAAATGATTTGACTTGACTTGACTTGAATTAGACAAAGAAACACAATTTATAAAAACAATAATGTTTTGGTGGGAATCCCACCCATCTTACAACAAAGCAACTGATAGTTGCAATTGATAGTGCCTTGAATACCACATTAGTTCCTACATATACAGTCTCCCATGACCACTGCATTTTTTCTACCATGAATAATGACATATTTAGGTGCGACCCGAGACAATACAAATATTGGAAGAAGACAAGCGTTACGACCTCTTTCAGCCATACATTATGTATGTACGATCCACGGCCGCATATAACAGTTGGGTAACGTTATCTTTAAATAAATAACGCATTACGCCCCTTTTCTTATAACGGGGTAAACAGAGATGTCCTTTTGTTAACCCGTATTTTGTTTGTGATGGTTTTAGTAATGGGAATCCAACGTTAACTATAACGGGGGCGAAAGATACACGTTCTTCCCATCACTGCTGTATTTTGTTTGTTCTTGAGACTATGCCTGGAACCCTTCTCGTTACGGAGATATTAAAAGAAAAAATCCAACTTTTTTTTACAGAGAAATGTTTGAAAATCTATACTAATATTATAAAGCTGAAGAGTTTGTTTGGTTAAACGCGCTAATCTCAGGAAATACTGGTTTGAATTAAAAAAAAATTGTGTTGGATGGTCAATTTATTGAGGAAGGCTAAGGCTATATAAAATCACGCTACGACCAAAAGGTGCGGAGCAGTAACCAAAGTGGAAAAACTACGCGGGCGAAGTCGCTAGCAGAAGCTAGTAAATGTTATAACTAAAAATACTACAACGCACCATAAATAATAGTCGTTTCCCAGCAATGATAATAGTGCTTAATATTTCTTAGTAAATAAAATATGTGTTGTGTTTTTTTTACACTTCGTAACGTTATTGCTACTGAAAGTTCATATTTCATAGCAGAAAAATCGAACTAACTGTAACATAACAGGCACGCTTACCGCTTCTAGAACATTGATTGAATGTATCTCCATAAAAAATAGCCGCAGTAAAGGTATCGAGGCTAACCTTCATTTAAAAAATGGCCTATTTTTGCCTCATAATCTTTATGCCAAAGTGTTTACCTTTTATATCGGTTATCTTGTCAAAGATTGTTATTCAGGGAGATGAATGAGGTTGAACGACACAAAAATCTCTTTTTAGTTCGTATTATATTATAAATTGTTTGCGAAGAGTTTCGGACAAAGTTGGAATCTCGCTAAACAGACGATATTAAGTTGTTAAGTCCTCAAAAACTTTGTAACTCCTTCAATATCTTCGAGATATGAATCTATGTTTTATGTTATCATAAATTGTTTTAGATTTACTTCGTTTGTTGAATATAATCATAATGAGAGAATTTACGACTTTGATGAATTTTCTTGTTTTTTATTAGATCACTTTTTTTGCGAAGTATGTGTGGTGTAACTTTGAACGATAGAGTGAGCAATGAAACGATACGAGAACGGTGCGGATTAAAAGAGGATGTAGTGACAAAAGTAGAAAAGAGTATGCTTCGATGGTTCGGTCATGTTGAGAGGATGAGTGAAAGGCGACTAACGAAAGGGATTTATATGGCAGATGTGAGTGGCAACGCCGGGAGAGGACGCCCTAGAAAGACCTACCCTGACCTTATTGGTGGGGTTCTTAAGAAAGGTCGTGTGCGCAGTACTCGTGCTTGTATGAACAGATGCATGAACGTGGTCGAGGCGAAAGAAGTATGTAAGGATCGTAGCAGGTGGCGTTCTGTGGTTTCTGCCTACCCCCATGGGAAAAAGGTGTGAGTTTATGTACTTTTTGTCCTCTGTCACAATAGCTTTTTTATGATCTATGTTTTAGATCGACAATTGGGTAGATGACACCACTAATTAATTGACGTACTTTTTATGAGGCCCTTAGATTTTGTATGACAATATAAAACGATGTAGTCACTTTTTTGACATCTCAATTCACTATTTATTGATTTCAAAGCAACTAAAAATCTAATTTTCCTCGGTAGCCTAGTGGTCCTAAGCGCGACTTGACTAGAATTCTTGGGTTCGATTCCTAGGTCGAGCAAAAAGTGTTATTGGGTTTTTCTATGAAATTCTCAGTAGCAGCTCAGAGTTAGGATTTGTGCCCGGTTAATGGCAATATGCTCGCCCCCTATTATATGACCTAAAACACACCGTCGAACTGTGAGTACATTGTTACACATCTGCCTAACCCTTCGGAGAATACAGACGTGTTGGCATGTTATGTTTTTTTAGTCTAGAACGTATAAGATAGTAAACAACTGAGTATAATACCTATGTAGGTACATACTTCAATTTAGAAGCGTATCGTATGAATATTTAATTCAACATCACAATAATAAAAAATACAAACACCAACATCTTAAACCAACACAGAAGTCGCGTATAAATGTAAAACAAATATGCCAGCTCAGAACGACATCTTAAATATTAATTCAATCTACTAGAAGCGAACGGTACAGAATTTAATTCAATAGAGAGTTTGGCCGGTCATCTGCAGTGCTGTCGTTAATGCAGACCAAGATTGGAAACGCCACGACAACGCTACGGCAACGCTACGGTTACGCCACAACGCTTTTGACTACGCTGCATATATGTAGGCATTACATGCACTCTCCTTAGATTACAGTTAGCAATCGACTGATGTATGCTTCATCTCAATGGCAACCAATGCTGAATAATTTTAGAGGTTCATTGCGCCTTCCTAGTACGGTTCTGGATTTCAGGTATGATGTGATAAAGCCTCGGTAACGTATACCTTAATATTTAGCAATGGCGGGCACTTTATTGGCATTACTAGACGCTTAATAAGTTTTAGTAACCGCCACGACTCGTGAGAACAAACGTCAAATCCATTTTTTCGCGGACAGCGTCGGTGACCCAAAAACCCAGAAAGGAGCCCAAAAACCCAAAAATGAACTTGACGTTTGTGCATACATATACATATCATATACATACATATACCATCACGCCTGTATTCCCCAGAAGGTTAGGCAGAGGTGTGCCAATGTATACCCACAGTTCGTCGGTATCTTTTTAGGTCCCATGTAATAGGGGCCGAGTCTATTGCCGTTAATCGGGCACAAATCCTAACGCTGAGCTGCTACTCAGAAATTCATAGAAAACCTCAATAAAGCCTTTTGCTTAACCTGGGAATTGAACCCAGGACCTCTAGCGTAGCAGTCGCGCTTAGGACCACTAGGCCAACGAGGCAGTTCAGTTAATATAAGTCTGAAATCGTTAAGGCGTATTCAGCAAGCTAGTGATCAATGTTTGTGCCTTCTCTGTATAAGAAGCAGCGGGACAATAGTAGGCTTGTACTTTTATTATATACAAGAAACTTGTAGATGAGTCTTGAGTAAGTACAATTCAAAATTATATAGAAAAGATTACATTCAGGAATAAATTATTAAAACAACCTCTTGGTTGGAATATCCATTTTAATATTTTAATTATTATGGTAAAGGTACTTTTGAACGTCACTTAAAAGGTTAAAAAAAAGTAACAATTAATATTGAATTTCGTTGCCCATTCTAAAAGTTACAAGCGTAGTGATCAATGTTTCTGAGTACAGGAAGAGGCTTAGGACCATAGTTGATTGATATTATTTACATTATTGTAGTCTATTAGATAGTAATTGTGCCACTTTTGTCGATCGATAAGGAGAAAGGGCATCTAAAATTCTCAGAAACTGTTTTTTTTTTATTGTGTCCAACTTGCGAATGATGTCATTTATGTTAATGTGGCGCATTATTTTTGTTTTTTGATTCATGAATCTGTTAATTAGAATATTAACTATACATAGTTTAGTTAGAAAAAAGTTGGTCGATTTAACTGTAGCTAATAGGTAGTTGGCACGCAAGCCTAAAAATATAAAAAACCAAATGCTAACAATGCAGTCGCACTTCTATAAATTAACCATTCTTAACACACATACCATCACGCCTGTATTCCCCGAAGGGTTAGGCAGAGGTGTAACAATGTACACCCACAGTTCGCCGGTATGTTTTTAGGTCCCATGTTATAGGAGACGAGCCTATTGCCATTAAACCGGGCACAAATCCTAACTCCGAGCTGCTACTGAGAATTTCATAGAAAAACCCAATAACACCGCTCAACCTGGGAGTCGAACCCAAGACCTCTAGCGTAGCAGTCGCGCTTAGGACCACTAGGCTACCGAAGCAGTTAACCATTCTTAGCATTCCTTTAATAAGGTCTTTATTTCTTGATTAGCTTCTGCCTGTGATTTCGTCCGCGTGGAAGTCAAGTATGCTATAAAACAGCCAAGGGCACACCGCACTAAAGACATTTTTGTGTCAGACTTTTACTGACTAAAACCCATCCATATTCCTTTTTGTGCCCTTTGCGTTCCGTGGGCGCGGTAGCTCTTTCGAACAACCCGCGGCCCCGGCTGGCATGAGCCCTGAAACACGAACGCACCGTCGACTCGGCCTGTCGTTATGCAACGTACAGACGATGAGCTACCCATTACTGACGGTCCACATATAAACCATAATGGACCAGTATATTTATAAATTATAAGATACAGTTACAGTTAACAATAATGGCACTCAGCGAGCTCATATAATAAATATGTAGCTCAAATATGTAGGATGTACTACGTACTTATATTGAACACCATTGCATGCATCCATTTGGCTAATCTACTCATGTTTAACAAATAAACAGATCTATATCTATATCGTCTGTAGAAAACTGTTTTCGACACATTATGAAGCTTTTTCAAAGCATTCTATTCTGTTGTTCTATTTATTTTTCATTTTACGAACATTGTTTATTAAATTAAAATTATTGCACAAACGCGACCCGTTTCTCACAAACCATCTTTAATAATGTCAAATAATAAAACACTCACAATTCTAATTAATTATCTTTGTTGTTCCATATTACTGAGGGAAGAATAAAAGCTAATTGAAATAGCTTTTACTGTTTCTATCTTTTTTGCTTTTTTCCGACTGCAAAGATGGGTGGATATGTTTTTACTTTTTGGTTTAAATCCTGACTCAAAGAGAAAGCGCTCTTAATAATCTATTCAGAGGCTGCGGTCAACTTCTGTTGCATATGCTTGGAGGCTTGCATTAATTAGATGGGTGTTGTCTTAGGACAAGAGTGCGCATTAGTGTTATTATGGGAGATAATATTAATCGCATGAAAGGGTTCCTATCATAATATCAAAAGTAATTAAAACAATTAGCAATTAACCATAACGTGTTTTAGTGAGTCTGAAAAATTTGTGGTTCATGAGAAAAGGTAAATAATAGTTTTTCAACAATCCATACATAATATTATAAATGCGAAAGTAACTCTGTCTGTCTGTTCCGCTTTCACGACTAAACTAGTGAACCGATTTTGATGAAATTTTGTACGAGGTTTGTTTGAAGCCCAAGAAAGAACATAGGCTACTTTTTATTTCGCGACTTTGTCTGCGTCCACGCGGAAATTAAAAACCAAATATTTGAAATCAGAACTTAAAAATAGTAATAGCAAGGCAATCAAAATAGAAAAAACTACCTCTACCAATCAAAACAAAGTTTTATAAAAGAAAAATATGCCTGTATAAAGGGATCTAGAGACATACATATATCTACAGCAGCTATCGACAGTCTAATCCGAAGATGATACGTCGCCGACAAAGTACATCATTTGAGGACGGACCGACCGACGGAGTGAATAGCTCTCTAAAGATGACGCTCATGTCATACTGGGGAAAGTTTTTATTAAAAACCGTCTACTTTATTCTCTGTCTCGTTCACACTTGATATTGTGACTATTACTATTATATTTTGTAATTATCAAAATATTTTGTAGATTTATTTTTGAATTATTCTGAAGAAATGCATGAATACATTTTTGTCGGCATGGTTGGTACAGTGGCAAAACGATTGGCTACTACGCTGTGTGTAGCGGGTTCGATTCCCACAAGGAACAAACATGTGCATCGCCTACAGATTGTTGTTGCGGGTCTGGCTGTTTGTGTATTTAAGTTTTATGTTTGTAAACGCATCCACGATATAGAAGAAATTAAAGATAACCCTAAAATGTACCCAATGCCACTAGATTCCTTGCAAAAAATATTGTATGCTTAATTAGTACAAAAAAAGGCGTCTCTATCTGTACCTCTTACTGAGCATATTTGTGTAGCCAAAAGTAAAAAAAACAAAATCCCATAATTGTCCACGAAATTTTGTCATAATTGAATCAATCATTCATAACCATTGTTACTACAAAACACTACGCGCAGTGCTAATTTATAGGCGGAAGTGCGCGCACGCTTTATAAAAACTATTTCTATAAATTGAGTGACATTTTGGAATATAAACAAACGCTAATGACTTTGCTGTTTATGAATATTATTTATTGAGACTTTACATATATGATAAAAAGACCTTCTACAATAAGCCCTTTAAGTGTTTGTACTAATTAAAAATAAGTGGTGTATAATAACACCGAACTTAAAAGGTACACGATAGAGATGAATTTGCATAAAATATGCGACTGGCTATAACTACTCAATCCCTTTTAAAATCTCATGCCATTTAACAATAAAATGATCCGCAACGATTAGTTTATTTAATGGCACCTCTGGAATTTACTCTGAAGTTATAAATTATGGTGATATGATAAAGGATTGGCGAATGAAATGAATGTTGAAAGCTGTTATTTCTTATAATTGCATGAAACGACGAGTGCTGAGGCGAAGTCCAAGTTAGCAAAAGCTCATAATATTTAGTTATAAAATAACTCTTAGAGACAGAAAATGCTTATTTTGTTAACACTTGTAATGTAGTACTCATTTATTTATTACATACTTGTTTATTTGTTTGTTTATTCAGCTTTCATGCCTCGACGTCTCTGCCGACTGTCATTCTCGGCTGGGTTTAGTTTATGACATAAAGACGTAGGTACACACATGGCTATTTTGACACAATCAGATCCAACAAGAATATACCCAACTAGCTTCTGCCCGCGACTTCGCCCGCGTGGATATTTTTACCCGAAGTTACATCTTTTGTTAGTGCTCCGCTCCCACGTGTCGCAGCATGATGTTATATAGCCTATGTTAAGTAACATGATAATTCAGCTATCTATTAATAAAAATTCTGCCTCGGTAGTCTAGTGGTCCTAAGCGCGACTGCTACGCGAATTCTTGGGTTCGATTCCCAGGTCGAGCAAAAAGTGTTATTGGGTTTTTCTATGAAATTCTCAGTAGCAGCTCGGAGTTAGGATTTGTGCCTGGTTAATGGCAATAGGCTCGCCGCTATTACATGGGACCTAAACATACCGGCGAACTGTGACTGTACATTGTTACACCTCTGCCTAACTCTTCGGGGAATACAGGCGTGATGGAACTCGTATGTTATGTAATAAAAAAAAAATCGGTCTAGTAGTTTCGGAGCTTATACATTACAAACAAACAAAAAAATCTTTCCTCGTTATAATATTAGTACTTATAGAATACTCGCGAACCTCGCGAAAATGAATTATTAAACTGTAGTTGGATTTTAAGGATCACAAGACTTTAGACATTCAATAATTCTCATACAATGCCGTTGCTTTGAACCAAATGCACTTAATTATGACTCTAAAGTTTTCCAGTTATTCCCACAAAGCAGGCGGGAAGACGAAACGCAAACCGTGGCTTGCAAGTTTAAATGTATGTACATACGCAAGAACTGAACTTCGTTCATTGAAAACTCTACTTAGGCGGGGAATGAGTTTGACTACAATTCAGTGTTACATACATTTATTGAGAGAATAACTTAGTTTTTCAACCACTGTTAGGATCATCGCTCATTATCACACTACGGCTCAGACGCGATAAATAATTTGATATTCCAGTTAGGACTTTAAATTAGTTGATTCTATTGTACACTGCACTGAAAGTTGTGAACATGCGTTCCCTATGGATAAGTATTTGCAATAGATGACACATGGCGTGTTATATAACTACTATAGTACCTACATATTAATTAAATTAAGTTGATAAAGGAAATCAAAACAGGAAACTTAGAGAAAATTTAAAGATCATTTTCAACTGACGATAGTGACCTATGATTTTCAACCCGGAATACTTCATGACACGGAATTTGGGGATAGTACTTATATGACAAGCTCGTTCATAAAACATAAATAACAATAAAATTAAATATATTTTTATGCATGCAACATTAACCATCTTGAAGTTAATGAAAAATAATATTAAGTCGTATTTAAATTTTCGTTTCTCATCTAATATTTTGCATCAAAATATAGGTAATATAGTTTAGTCGCTAACCAACATCAAATCGAATTGAGCTATTCCAAAGTGCACATCAATTTATTCACAATATTGTACAAGCTGTATTTCTAAAGTGCAGCTAGAGTATCTTCGATAAGAGTGTCGTGTATGTGTCCTTTTCAATTTCAAATTGAAAAGTTTTCAGGCTAAAGGACGCTAAAAGGAACTTTATCCTTTTTGTGATGATAGGTATTACAATTTTCTCAGTACGCACGCATCGGGAGCGAAAGGAAAATTGTCGTAAGAGGGAAGCTGGAGCAAAAATGGCTTTTCTTTATGTTATGAATACTATAGCCGTTTCAGTTAATGATGCATTTAAATTACCTGCAGAGTGACAGTTGTTTCTTTAATTATTTATATACTGCTGATTGTGCCATTTTTCAATGGCGGTAGTTCTGAATTTTGAAGGAAAGCCGGTAGGTATTGAGTTGTATGAAGCCCTTGCCATTGCCTAAGCATTCAAAAATCGTGTCCTCTCAAACTTTTAACCCACATCATCAACATCATCCGCCCAGCCTTTTCCCAACTATGTTGGAGGTCGCCTTCCAATCTTTCCAGATGCAGTTGAATACCAGTGTTTTACATTGAGCGACAGCCTATCTGATTTCCACAATGCCGTTACTGGGCAACACGATACTTCTTGGTAAGACTGGTTGTCAGACGGCTTCCGACTATCCCTAACGACAGATAAAAAAAACTGTAACCCACAAAAAAAGTAACAAATTGAGGACATTAAACATATTAATTATTGACAGCATTATCTGACATCATTAATTGCCTTATTAATAAACGATGGATTAAAAACATTTATCTTTACGCGCCAACAGTGGATTGATTTCAAAAATTCACTGAAAGCAGTTTTGGGCACGTTTATGTAAATGATAAATGGAAGGATTCCCGGCAGTCCGGCCTCCGGTGCTTATCTTGGAGATAATCCATGATATTGCCGATCTCAGGTGTTTTGGGGATACAGTGTTGTGATGAATTAGCCATATCGGCAGCTTACCTACACACTCGTATAGTTCTGTAGAGGTGGAGGGATCTACTACTATTGAAATACGTTATGCATGTATGAGTTCATGTATTGAATTATTCATTATTCGATATTAAACTTTAAAGTCAAAATCAAAGCATTTACTTCAATTAGACCATCTAAAAGCACTCTTGAATTGCCAAAGAGTTATAAAGTTAAAACTAGTTGCTCGTTCCAAAACGTAGGTCTCTATGGAGAACAAACGGGAGTACTCGTAAGACTTTCGTAAGACCTTTTGAGTAAGAAACTCCACTTAAGTTATGCTGAAAGCCGTAGTCATGGTTTGTTACTTAAATCTAGCGTTTATCTTCTAGAACATACGTCTGAAATGTGTTTGTATTCGGCTCATGAAGCCAGAGGCCTCTACAGTACCTACAGAAGCCTATGCAGTGATATTTCACAATGCCTTTAGGTTCTATGATTCTTTTCGTGTTCGTCCGATCACAAATGAGTCCAGTTGACCTAATTCTTATTGATTTCTTCAGTAGACAAAGGCCAAAAGCGTTCTTTATTAATTTTAAACCAACTTTGAAAAGAAAGGTTAATTAGTCCTTTTGTCTATTTTTTCAGCTTTGTGTAATTATATACATTACGGACAATCCATAGATAATTCTGTAATACTAGATTTTGCTCGCGACTTTGTCCGTGAACTTAATATATTCTACTTTAAATTTTTTCGTGATAAAATATAGCCTTTATGCTATTCCACACTATAATCTTATTCTGTTCCAAATTCCATCAGAATCCCTTCAGCCGTTCTGGAGTGATTGAGAAACAAACATCCATCCATTCAAATGTACGCATTTATACTAGTAGTAAGATTAAAATTGTATAAAACTTAATTAAAAGGTAGCTGGTTACTATTCATACAAGAACCTCTGTGTAAATTGAACCTTAACTGTGATGGACTTATTTTGTGTAGAATGTTCATTTTCTTCGAACAGCTGCCGGAGAAAATAAGCGGATGATGCATCATAGTAATATATATTTTCCTTTCATTCCGCGATACCGAAGATTGCATAGCGAATATTAACGTTGAAATTTTCTTCTTTGGCAGTCTTAATAATATCAGAGATTGAAGCTCGGTAATATCTTTGACGTTATTTATCTTCACTGGTGCACTGTGAAGTAAATATTGGCTGCTGTATTTTATTTAATGAAAATGAAATACGGAAATAATGTATTTTGTATACGTTTACATAAATTAAACATGAAATATGTATCGACCCGGATTAATTGTATATTTTTTTCTATAACATTGGCATGTCAAATTTTACTATGTATTTGTCGAATTTTACTTGTTATCATAAGAATATATAGGTATGTTGTGTAAAGTTACAAGTTAGATTTTTAATTAGTTTAGATTATTAAACAATTGTAAAAGATTTTAATAGGTTTGATTTTTTGTGTATGTTTAAGTATTAGTTGTTTAGTAGATAAGCCTAGTCTTAACTATTTTTTTTTTGGAACCACTGTATTGTTTTGGGGTCAACATGTAAGATATTGTGTGTAAATAAATAAATAAATGTCAAACAATGCGACGGCCCATTCGTTAACTGGTCACCGCTGCCTATAGACATCTGTAATTCCAGAGGCCTTGCAAATACGTTGTCATCCCAGGACAAAGTTGAAAAACTGATCTCATGTGCCTGTAAATACACCGGCATCCATACTCTTCAAACCGGAACACAGCAATGCTGCTATGCGGCAGAAATAGGTATGGTGGTAGTAAGTGGTAGTAGGTAGTCCCCGGACGAGCTCCTTAACAAAGAGCATTACTGTTTCTAATAATTCAAGACAAATTTTCATTTTACCAACCGGTGCCTGTACTGTAATGTAGAGATAAATAAATAATGATTAATGACCCTAATACAAAACTCAATAAAACTATCCAGGAGTCTATTTTAAACTGAGCAAAAACAATAAATCGAATGAAGTTGTCAGTGAATAAATTGATAGTGCAGGGTCTATAGTTTATTCCAATAGTCGCCTCCCGTCGGCGGTGCGCGGCGACCCAGAGAACGGCGCGTGTAAAATAATAAATCGATGGATTCTTGTTACTTATCCACATTAAAATCTTTCTGCTTTGTCAAGCAACTTCGCCTGAATTCCCCATTATCGGGCCTTCCCTTTTTGCTTCGATACTTTGGTCTTTGATGCACAGACGGAATGGTTGAATGGTTGCCTACACTCCGTATAATTAATACGTGGATATTTATCAAAACCCATTTACTTGATCAGTCATGTGGAGATCTCTTTGTATAAGATGATATACATAAAATAATATATACTGTATATTTACATAAAATAATAATGTCCTACTATCATAATATAACGTACCATCACACCTGTATTCCCAGAAAGCTTAGGCAGAGGTGTACCAATGTACACCAACAGTTCGCCGGTATGTTGAGGTCCCATGTAATAGGGGGCGAGCCTATTGCCATTAACCGTGCACAAATTCTAACTCCGAGCTGCAACTGAGAATTTCATAGAAAAACCCAATAACACTTTTTGCTGGACCTGGGAATCGAACTCAAGACCTCTAACATAGCAGTCGCGCTTAGGACCACTTGGCTAACGAGGCAGTCCTACTATCCTACTGATATTATCAATGTGAAAGTTTGTGAGGTTGGATGGATGTTTGTTCTTCTTTCACGCTTAAACGGCTGAACCGATTATGGATTGCAATAAACATTTGGATTTGGATGAAATTTGGCACTGAGATAGATCGAAGAGTGGAATAACACGTAAAATACTTTCAAAATCAAATTTGACGCTGACGAAGTCGCGGTCAGAAGCTAGTACCATATATGTTTTCATATAGAGACGGAAAGATCTATAAAGATTATCTTAGCGATAATGAGCCTTGTGTCTTGAGTCTGATGTCTAGCTTATTTTTACTACATATATGTATAATTAAATTTAAATAGAACTGCCCCGTTGGTCTCGTGGTCGCAAGCGCGACTGATGAGCGTGGGGTCCTGGTTTCAATTCCCTGGTCGGGCAAAAAGTGATTATTGGGTTTTTCCATTACAAATTTCTCAGTAGCAGCCCGGAGTTTGGAAGTTGGTGGTGTGACACCCCCTTGCCTCGGTAAGCACGTAAAGCCGTTGGTCTCGGCTGTCATTCGTAGATATTTGACAGTCGTTACGGATAGTCAGAAACCGGGAAGTCTGACAACCAGTCTTACCAAAGAGGTATCGTGTTGCCCGGTTACTGGGTTGTGGAGGTCAGATTCAGCTGCATCCGGTTAGACTGGAAGCCGACCCCAACATAGTTGGGAAAAGGCTAAGTAGATGATGATATGTATACTTAGATTACAGTGTTTCAATTGTTGATGTAATTTGGTTACTGATATCTTATCGCCAAATTATAACGGTAATGGGAAAAAGATGTTTGCCATTAATATGATCGAGTTTGGAGATTAAAATCATTGTATTTTTACAGTCAGTGGGTACTCATAATTCAATGCTCAGGAAGCTAATGAGTTTTTGAACAATAAAATTAACTTTGATAGTTAAATCAGTGATTTTATCGGATTATGTGTCATTTGGGTAAATATTGTAATTTCAAATTAATTCCAAATGAAGCCATTCTAATGTTAGTCGATTCAATTAATATGTGACCATTAGTTTACCTATATAAATTGTTACGGCACAGAGCCACAGTGCGTGCGATTTGGTTTGATTAAATTAGCATATTAAATCGTTTGACATATTCAGAGCCAACCCAGTTGCAGCCACAAACGCTGAAGTGCTTGTTTCAATTTATTATATTATTGATTTTAGGTGATATGTCATGATGGTTGTTTATTATTATAAATATTCCTATGGAAAATTGACAAGCGCTCAAATTAGACGATTAAAAGGCACTTTTGTACGTCATGTACAAGAAACAATTATGGAATATGGTTGCCCCTTTCAAACGGTAGTTTCGAAAGAATATGATAACGCAAGAAACTCCCTACTTACTCTCTCACTAGTGCGCTAAGTGCTTGTTTTTCTCATTCCACAGATTTCTTAGTTTTAATCCGTTTAAGCAAGCGTGTACCATCTCCAATCGCACTTCGATCAACTGAGATGCGGTCAAGCGCGAGTCTAACTTACCAAACATCAAAGTGGTTTTTGGTCCTGTCTTGTCAAATCCTTATCCACAGGTATTTCGAAAATATTATTATCAAATTCTTTTCTCTTGACAAGAGCCATTTGACAAAGGATATTTTTGTGGTATAAAAAGTCGCCAGACAGCATGGTGGTAAACGGGATGAAGGCACAGGGTGTGCTTATTACTACGATCACTTTTGTAAGTGACTGCCTCGTTGGTCTCGTCGTCGCAAGCGTGACTGATGAGCGTGGGGTCCTGGGTTCGATTCCCAGGTCGGGCAAAAAGGCTTTCTGACTTCTGTCTATTCGCAACGACTGTCAAAGATCTGCGAATGACAGCCGGGACCAACGGCTTGGGAGTGACATATCACCAACTTCCAAACTCCAGACTGCTACTGAGCAAATCCTTATGGAAAAACCCAATAACACTTTTTTGCCCGACCTGAGAATCGAACACGGGACCCCACGCTCTTCAGTCGCGCTTGCGACCACGAGACCAACGAGGCTGTCATTTGATCATTTCCAAAAAAGAAGACTGCCCAGGACCTTAGATATTTACTGTAATATGCAGTATATTATAGTAGATAATCTAATATTATATACATATATAATATTATCTATATTTGATTTCCTTTTAAAATAGGTAGATACTTAAATGTCCCTTGTCAAACCATAAATCAGATTGTCTACTGCTGACCGTCCGTTAAATCTGCGGGTAACCACGACCGATACCTACACACATACCTATATTATTCTTCTTAAATTGGAGCTGTATAAGCGGGAATGGACTTACTCACACGAATACCGGTACTCGGCAAGGAAAAATCCAGATCAAATACCGGATCCTGCGAACTGACTGAACCTCGAATTGTAGTTGCACCTGGAGTAAGCCTATGGGGCAATCCCCATACGCCGTAATATCCAATGGCAATCAATCGGATATTACGGCCTACATAGAGCTCGGTAAATAGTTTTTTTTTTAAGTTTTCAGTACTTAGCCTACTGCCTCGTTAGCCCAGTGGTCCTAAGCGCGACTGCTACGCTAGAGGTCTTGGGTTCGAATCCCACGTCGAGCAAAAAGTGTTATTGGATTTTTTCTATGAAATTCTCAGTAGCAGCTCAGAATTAATATTTGCGCCCGGGTAATGGCAATAGGGTCGCCCCCTGTTATATGGGACCTAAACATACCGATAGACTGTGGGTGTACATTGCCTAACCCTTCGGGGAATACAGGCATGATAGCATGTATGTATCTAACTAACTAGATAATTGTCCATTTTACCACTTACCTGCTTGCGTTATAAAACTTTAATAAGGCGCGTTACGTTATTAATATTAAAATACTAACTATTGCCCTTGACTTCATTCGCTTGCATATCGATTATGGCGGATTAAAAAGTATCCTAATCCTGTCTTGGAATTCTAGCTTAGTCTGTACCAAATTTCATCAACATCGGGTTAGTAATTTAGCCGCGAAAATGTAACAAACAAACAAAGAAAGAAACACACCCCTTTGTAATATATATGTGTCAGTTGCCGTTTCTTTTACCGTATAAATGAGAGTCTTCCTCGTATATATTTTTATGTTTACTATCGGTGAGCACAGGACATGAAACTCAGGTGAACGTATTAGATTATTGGAAGATATCTATCGTAGTAAACTTGAGCTTATAGTACTGTAGGTAGATATCCACTACCCGGTACTGTTCGCTTTGATGCTCGATTGACGCAGTAACTGACTAATTGGCTCCAGCACTACGGTTCGGCTGTCAATTACCCATGATGTTTAGACAGAAATAAAATAGCATTTCCACGTTAAACATAATTTAATGGTAATAAAACTTTGGGTTTATTTAGTTCTTCTACAAACATAAAAGTTCACTTAAAATGAGGTAGCCTTTTGTCCGTGACTTTACCCATACCATGACGCAATCGAAGTCACAAATTAAAAAGTAACATAATTATGTCCTTTTTCAAAATTCGAGCTTATTTTGTATACATTTTTATCTGGTTAAGTAGATTAGTCGTGAAGACGTGTCGGGCAAACGAACAAATGAACTCATTTAAGCATTTAACTATCTAACATCAATAAAACATGAAACACGTTTAGGGTTTAAGAAAAAAAAAACATTTAATTTCATTACAAATCAAATCAAATTGTTTATTGCAATCCATAATGTACACTTACACGTGGTAAATAATAAAAAATACAGAAACTATTATGGACCCTGTTGGGCACAGCAAATTTTAAATAAGCATAGAAGAAGGGACTACACCCACAGTTCGCCTAAACATACCGGCGAACTGTGGGTGTACATTGTTACACCTCTGCCTAACCCTTCGGGGAATACAGGCGTGATGGTACAGAGAGAAAGAGCGCTTGATTTCGTTTTCCTTGTTATTAGGTTACATTTATTTTATATTTCTATTTAACTACTATTTTTTTTATTTAATTATATTTAACATTTATTCATTACTTATTTATTTAATTATACTTATTAATTAATTATTTATTTAATTATATTTATTATTGAATATTTGTTCATTTGCTATTTATTTAATTATATTCATTTTTTACTATAAGTAAATACATACTCATTTCTTCAGTTTCCTTTGGAAAACATTCATACTGTCTCACCTTTTTATTTCTTCGGGTATTTTCTTGTATAGCTGTGCTCCCCTAAACAATGTGATTCGTTCAAACTCAGAAACACATAAACTCTCTCGTATCTTCAAGAAACAGTTAAAACCGTTTCAAAGCCATCACAATCTGGAGTGACTCATCCATTATAAGTAAAAGGTAATAAATCATAATTAGTCGACGTGGGAGTCGTATCCTGAAACTTGAGGACATAAATTAACCCTCCACCCATTACGTACTTAAATATTAAAATGGCTAAGGATTAAGCAACGTTGTATTCATAATTCTAGCTTAGAGAATACTAAATGAATCCTTAAAATATGACATAATTTGCAATATTTAGTTTTGTCCTTGCAACATTACCTTTGTCGGTACGTGACCCGCCTAGGTTTCGCAATGTCAAAAAGTCATATCATTTATTTTAATTAGACCATTAAAGGCCACTTTTGAACAAGAAAATAAATTATATTGAATCTAAATACGCATTCGAAAAGGCAATTTCGTAAGGAAGACAAAGGGCAAAAAAGTCTACACATGCATAATATATAAAAAAACTTTTATAACCTGTCAGGTAAAGGGACATTCCATAATTTTACGAATGTGAAGTTAATGTACCTAAAATAAAAATAAGTAAAAGTACTACAGTAGGTACTGTGGTCACTCTTACGGTTAAACTACGGTACTGGGACGTAATTTACTTCACTATAGGGCTCCAACTATCTGATTTAAAGACACGAACGTTTTCTAACTTTACTACATCATTTCACTGATATGTCACTGACTCGAAGGTGGCCAAACTAGTGCCTTCACTTATTAAAACTGTCTATTCTAATTCATTCGAATTCCAAAAAGGAATTCGACTGAGTTTTTGTATGTAAACTATTTCAGCCAGGTTGATGCGGTGAACAACCTTCACAGTACCAAGTGCTACTAATAATGGTGGTCTTGAGTCACCGAATACACCCATAGCCATAGCATATGATAAATGATAATGAAACTTTTTTTAACAAAACTCGAATAAGGCTCAGCGATGTTCAAGATTAACATTTCTAAAAATATGGATTTCTAGAGCCGAGAAAAACGACGTCATCAGGATTTTCGCCTGTTTACATGCACCGTTGAATGTGAGGTTTTATATACCCTATTCAGAAACAGTCATGAGGAAATATTGCCCCAATCATAACGCTTGACCGGATTGAGTTGAAGACGCGCTATAGAAGGATACTCCATCCGCCCATCCTCTTGACATAATCCAGTATAATCCAGCATTTTACAAATATCAAATCCAAATCAGTGTCAGCCATTTTCAACTAACTGAATAGAAGCTATGACTACAAAGAGATGGATGCGTCCATAGAAAAATATTTAGCTTACAAAAATGTAGGTGAATAGATTGCCGATCGGCAAATCCCAAAGAAACCTTTCAATTTAGGTACCCTTTGAGGAAAATTCGCTTTGGAAATGATCAACTTTCATACAAAGTTACCTTTGTTAAATATAAGGGATTGAATACCCTTAGCCCGTGTAACGTTAGCCGCAAATATGTGAGTAAGCAAATAATTACTGGTCCACTGGCCTCAGAATGTGGCCACATGTGGGAACCTAAATGTGGTTTACGCGCAGTATCCAAACGTATGAATTCGGTGTAATTTACACGCACGCAATATGTACATACTCATATATTACTTATAAGTAAGTACACTTTCTTTGTTCTACTTTATATGTTTTGTTATTTGTTATAACTGTACATACCATCACGCCTGTATTCTCCGAAGGGTTAGGCAGAGGTGTACCAATGTTACTCCCACAGTTCGCCGGTATGTTTAGGTCTCATGTATGATAGGGGGCGAGCCTATTGCCAACTGCGACACAACCACTGAAGTGCAAAATATTTTCCGGGAGATTATTAGGTATTTTATATTACTAGGTTACCTTTTCATTGCCAAAAATGGTATACACCACAACCCTAAATAATAATAGTGATGTACCGTTTAATAAATCCCACCACTTTATTTGATGCGGTTTAAAAATATTTCTTAATTATTGGAAAATTAAATGAAAAACAGTCCATTTAGCTTTATAATTAAATTGCTGCAGCCCTCGTGGTTGCGGTAACCTGTACTAAAATGTTTTAACCATCGCTACCAACTGCCACTAGAGCTGCACTTGTTTCTCTTTAATTTTATTTATTGACTAGCATGTTTATTCATTAACTGCCTCGGTAGCCTAGTGGTCCTAAGCGCGACTGCTACGCTAGAGGTCTTGGGTTCGATTTCCAGGTCGAGCAAAGTGTTATTGGGTTTTTCTATTAAACTGTCAGTAGAAGCTCGGAATTAGAGTTTGTAGCCGATTGATGGCTATAGGCTCGCCCCCTATTACATGGGGCCTAAAAATACCGGCGAACTGTGGGTGTACATCTGTACACCTCTGCCTAACCCTTCGAGGCACACAGGCGTGATGGTGTGACGACTAGCATATGCTTGACTTTGTGTACGTGGAAGCCAATATCGCCTCAATCCAGCCTTGTCGTGAGATTCTTAGCTGACATTTCCTACTTACGAACTACCTACCAGCCAAATTTCAGCTTCATAGGTCAAATAGTTTTAGATATTTCGTGTTTATAAAGTAAGTAAATGAGTGACCTTTCGATTTTATATATAGGTATGGCATTTAAAGATTAAATTATTACAGGGTGAATTTGTAAACAAGGCCAGGAATCCGAACACTGTAAACAGTAATAATATTGAGTCTTGGACCTTTACTTAAAAATAGATTCTGTCCACGACGACCGTCTGCGTGGTGTTTATTCCTGTGAGTCGTAGCGCGATGTTATATTATACTATTTCTCGTAAATCTAGCTATCATATACAAAAAAGAAGTCTAATCCGACTGGCAGTTCCAGAGATTAGCTCGTTTAAATAAACAAACAAAAATCTCTTCACGTTTATTATTTTATTATAGACTAGCTGTTGCCCGCGATTTCGCTCGTGTTCACTATTTTATTGGTTTCAATTTTGTTTTCGCATAACCCTCTTTTTTTAAATTATAGTAATTAAAAAAATAAAAATAAAAATAGCATAAGTTACTTCGTATAACATTAGCTATTTGCGAGTGAAAGTCCCGTGAAAATCGGTCCAGCCATTTCGGTGATAAGCCGGAACGAACAGACAGACAGAAAAAAAAATTAAAAATTGTTTTTTGTTATGTTAGTGCCGTATATACTTTCATATGCATTTAATGAAAAGCTTGTAATTTGAAGTTACAAACAGACCCTTCAATTTTATTTATTTGTATAGATTAGACGCTTGTATAGTTTTGTATTATATAGTAGGTATTCATATAACGGTTGGACATATCATAATGAACACTCAGCGCATGACACATACCAAACTTCAACATCTACGTGATCAAAATGTATGGAAGAGCTAAATTTGACTTTTTTAACGACCTACGAAAAATTTATTTGCTTGGAGATCCCTTCGGCCCCGTATAGCTAGGTGTTTCGCAAACGTATTCAGAATTGTCGTTAGGTCGTTATCTAATAAGATGTGACACAGTCAAAGTTATACCATTGGCACGATTAAACACAAACGAATCTCGGCACAGCCCATTAGGCAGCAAGATGTATCTTTTGTCATGATTTATGATCATTCTTAATACGTTTGAAGTTAATGTAATGTTCATGTCAGGGACTCTAGACTTTATAATAAAGAATGTAATTTATATTCCGCTTTTTATTTGATCAATACGGTGAATTCACAAAGAGAAGAGGAGGAAGTTATGTAGAAAACAAACAAAATGTTTTAATTTTTAGGGTCCCGTTTTTAGGGTGCCAGACGGAACCCTATTACTAAGACTTCACGCTCTCCATTAGTCTGTTCGTCTCTTATGAGGCTGTATCTTTCAAAATAATAATAGTAGATAGACTATTAACATTTTCAGTATGAAACAAATTAAAAAAAAATGAAAAACTAAAGGAATACAAGACAGGTTTTTTTTTTAATAAATATATACCATCACGCCTGTATTCCCCGAAAGGTTAGGCAGAGGTGTAACAATGTACACCCACAGTTCGCCGGTATATTTAGGTCCCATGTAATAAGGGGCGAGCCTATTGCCATTAACCGGGCACGAATCCTAACTCCGAGCTGCTACTGAGAATTTCATAGAAAAACCCAATAACACTTTTTGCTCGACCTGGGAATCGAACCCAAGACCTCTAGCGTAGCAGTCGCGCTTAGGACCACTAGGCTACCGAGGCAGTTATATATGTTATAATTATGTGTAGTTTATGTTTTTTTTTTGTTTGTTGTATTAAACGTTGGTAAGGAACTCTTCGTGTACGAGTCCGATTCGCACTAAAACCGGTTCAGCAATTTCAAAGTTATCAGCTCTTTTATTAGCTGAGGTAGGGATTTTTATTTATTACTTAAAATTATATATATAATTGATTGTTACTTAAAATTGTAAATTTTTTGTTTTGTATTTTGACAATCATTCCGATATTCAGATAGTCAAACAGCAAATAATCGTAAGAAATATAAAGTACGGAGGAAGCCTTCAAACAGCTGTGAGACTGTATAAAGTATTATAATAATAATAATTAACAGAATAACAAACTTCCATTCCCTGTATTTCTCCTAGGTATTAATTATTACCGACCGTTTGAATGAGTATTCTAAAGCTATAATTACATGTATTTTTTCTTTTCCGTGTGGGAAAATGCTAGCTACATGATATTAATAATGCTTTAATAAATAACATGGCATGGTATGATATTACGAGTATGATGCTTGTCGTAATAACGCCTGCGAGAAAAACAATTGCAATATGCCGTGAATAGGAAATAATTGCTTTGTTATCGTTGGCAACACTGGAGCGTTTTTTAACCGATTTTAAAAGGGGGATGTGTCTTTTTTTTTTAATGTATTTTCGGGCATAATTCCGTCATATACGTATAGACGGATTTACAAAATTCTTGTTCTAAAGAGGTTTTATTCTGAATTGGTGTTATGGACATTTTATCTAAAAACACAAAATTTAAAATTTTAATTAACCCGTCACGGTAATCAAAGCCCCTACTGCAGCTTTAAAACCGTTGAACCGATTTCCATCAAATAATATAAAAAAAACTGAAAATATATGTCAACCAAGCAAACGAAATTGCGTTTTTGCTTTCTTATGACTTTACAGTAGTGTTTATCTTGTTATTGTACGGAGTGTTAACATTTCTTTAAGGATTTGATTGATAGAAAGTACATACTAAAAAGTAAAAAATAAAATACGTTTCTACAAATTCGAAAACGCCTTTTATGTTATTAATGTTTTATAATACACCTTATTTTTTTAAATAATTAGTAATAGAACTGAGACTGACTAGAAGGTTGAAAACAAAAGTATAAAGTATTTCAAATAAAGAAAACGAAGAGCGATAGCGGTTTTGTTTGCATCGATCCACACACACTGCTACGCTGTTTTACGTATACCTAATGTATTAAGAGCGTCTTTGTACTTATTTTTGTTCCATAAAGTTCAGACAAATAAATCTACTGAATGCTGATATGATCCTTAAGGGGACTGAATAATTTTACGAAAATTCAAATATATATGCACATTTCAACACTATTCACACACTATTCAAATGTGTTCTCAAAAATGTAAGTAACCCCCGACAGAAGAAAAAGTCATTACCGTAGCTAACAAAAGAGCTGGTAACTTTGAAACCGCTGCACCGATTTCAATCAAACAAAGCTAAGAACACTCCCGACTAATTACCCTTTCAAACATAAAAAGCAAAATCAAAATCGGATCATGCGTTCGGGAACTACGATGCCACAGACAGACACACACACGTCAAACTTATAACACCTCGTTGTTTTTGCGTCAGGGGTTAAAAAGACACTGATATGTATATTTTATCGTTACCTGTACCAATCTCACAACGTGAGAGAGGCTAAAATAAACAGTACCTATAGTAAAAAAATATATCATTCGCACCAATAATATTTTCTGCAGATAATGTGGCAGTCTCTAAGTAAAAGAAGAAACAATAATGTTCTTTAGCTTACAATGTCTGTATTGCTAATTTGAAATTCAAAGCAGGCAAGACTTGAAAAATATTTAAGTAGATAATCAAAATCTCCTACTCCCTCATACATGTAAATTCACTCTACCTTAGAATAAATTATTTAAATACAAGAAATTGACGACTTTCAAATGATTAGATGAAAACCCGATTTGTAGTAGAGCTTTTTGAATAGAAGCACGTTCGGGGTATGGCAGTAGTATTGCATGTACAGTAATATAGGTGATACCGTCAAGCCGTGTTGCTGTAGTTCTAGGTTAAGGGTAAATCGAAATTACGAAATTTAAATTTACAATCATCACATTGCAAATTCTACTAATATGCAAAAGTTTGTGAGGATGGACGGATGTTTGTTACTCTTTCTCTTTAAACGTGAACAGATCTGGATATTTGGCACTGAGATGGATCGTAGTATGGAACAACACGTAGGATGCTTTTTATCTAGGAAAAATGTATGGTTCTCGTGGGATAATATATTAAATTTGACGTGAACAAAGCCGCGGACAGAGGCTAGTAATAAATACATTCGAAATACGAAATTCAACATTGTCGCTATGCACCATAACGCAGTGGATACCGTTGTTGTTACTGGCAAGTAAGATATTTCAACCTTGTCTCTGGGATGTCAACGCATCTCCAGTTTTGTCATAGATGGTGACTATTTACCATCTAATCGGTAAAAACTTCATTGAGTGCCCGTAAAAAAAGAAAATTGTCATCTAGAACAAACAAAAATTGCTAAACTAGTAGGTATCCTAAAGACGATTTATAGAAACGATAACTAACGGTGCCACCATATTCCAGGGATAATATTCAAACAGGTGCCGACTGTTCCTATTTTTTCACATAAAACAAATGATTGTCCAACGAGGGACTTGGATACATCGTTTGTCTTCCAAGTGCTTCATTCGGGATTCGAATTCCCGATATGTATATTTATCGACGCTTTTTTCGTGCGCGCCTTCAGCTTTGGGGTCTATTGAATCCCCATTCACAAAAAACATTGCGGACAGCTGGATCAACTATCAATAAAATTATATTGATGGAAAATGTAGATAGTATATGTTGAATATGTTATAACAGGTGGGAGACATCGTAACAATAATTTTTTACCATGGATTCAGTTTTTTACATAATATACCATCACGCCTGTATTTCCCGAAGGGTTAGGTAGAGGTGTAACAATGTACACCCATAGTTCGCCGGTATCTTTAGGTCCCATTTAATAGGGGGCGAGCCTTTTGCCATTAACTAGGCACAAATCGTAACTCCGAGCTGCTACTGAGGATTTCTTAAATAAAACCCAAGACCTCTAGCGTTGCAGTCACGCCTAGGCTACTGAAGCAGTTCAGTTCAGTCTTTAAAATAATAATATCGGCCTTTTATTGTTCCACTGCATGGCACAGACCTCGTCTCATATATAGAAGGCACGAGCATTGATCACCAGGCTTGCTCAAGGCGGACTGGCGATTTCAGACTTATATTATTTTATTTATTTATTAAAGCTTTATGCACAAATGTAAAATAAAATACACCATACAAAGGCGGACTTAATGCCTTAGGCATTTTCTACCAGTCTACCTTAGGGTGATGCAGAGACAAAATATAGTAGGTGCAAGGAAGACGAACTGAAAATTTCCAAGAATAAAATATAATAATAAATACATATATACATACATACAAACAATATATGCAAACAATTATTTACTAGCTTCTGCCCGCGACTTCGTTCGCGTCAAAGTTGATTAGTATTATCCCACAGGAACCGTACATTTTATCTTCTTGCTAAATTTCATCCAGGTCCGTTCAGTCGTTTAAGCGTAATAGAGTAACGACTAAAAAAACCCACCCATCCAGCCATCCATCCATCTATCCGCACAAACTTTCACATTTATAATATTATTAGAAGGATAAGATAAAAAGTAGGATTAGTGCAAAGGATGAGTCCAGATTTTCTCACAATGTTTTCCTTCACCAATATCAGTAATGTCTAAGATAAACTTAGAAAGTATTTATACGAGTTGAACAAGTCACATTGATACCTGCCCGGTATTGAAACCGCAACTTAATTAACGAAAAAAGTTGACGCTGAGAGGTGTACAATCACGCATTGAATTCATAGGAAAACTTTACATAACGATGTCTCTTTTATTCCTGTTCACAGGTACATACAATGTTAACGTAAGTACATATTTGTACGTAGTACAACATAATTTGTAGTGAAAAGTAGCAAATAGTTAGAACCAACTTGTTAGATTACACGTACATTGCAGACACACCAAATTAGCGCATCCGGTGCTACACAACACTGATTGATTACATTGCAATTGTACACGTCTGTTAATGGAAGAGTAGGGATAAAACGCATGTGACTAAGAGCTATGAATATAAATAAAGAGGGAAGGAAGGATAAGGGAAGATGGATGGATTGTGTGAAGAATGTTATAAAAGGAACGAGAGTCAGCGACAGCATGACGATTGATAGGACAGAAGTGAAGAAGAAAACGTGTTGCACCGACAGGGCGACCACAAGTTACATGAGAAAAGACCAGGAAGGTTATGATAATAATGTGTACGGCTGTACATAGAATATTGATATTGTTATGCAATTATTTAATTACAGACGTCTATATTCCCCGAAGGGTTAGGCAGAGGTGTACCAATGTTCCACAGTTCGCCGGTATGTTTTAAGTCCCATGTAATAGGGGGCGAGCCTATTGCCAATAACCGGGCACAAATCCTAGCTTCGAGCTGCTACTGAGAATTTCATAGAAAAACCCAATGACACTTTTTGCCCGACCTGGAAATCGAACCCAGGATCCCATGTTCATCAGTCGCGCTTGCGATCACGCGACCACCGAGGCAGTTAATAAATATTTAAAGACGGGGCAATTATTTAATAAATATTTAAAATCAAAATCAAATCATTTATTTCCATTAGACCATCAAAGGTAACTTTTAAACGTCTTTTCTAAGGAAAAATAAATTGAATCTAGTTGATTATTAGGTAGACTTTCCAACAGCATAATATTATGTTGCTATTTAGTAGGTAGGTACTAGGATATTAACAATAACGGCTCTCAAGATTGCTTTTAATAAATCTATTCAAATTAAGACAGTCTTGAGTTACTCGGAGGTAAAGTATACAACGGCCGAATGGTTCAATTACGTAATATTAATTATAGACATTATTCACGTATTCAGTTTGTTGGTAACATCGGCCACTCTAATTGATGAAGTTCCATTTCACTGCTATTTATTTAATGCGATCTGCATCAGCGATGCTTTCAGACCGATATCGAAACTTGAGTGAAAGGGAACTGGGAAATACGGGAGATACGTCCAATCAAAACGAAATTTGTTTCGTCAATGATATTTGATTAACGATATTTAAGGATTCTGGCAAAGTGGGCTCATTTGGAATGAAGCAAGGATCCGAAAGACTGGATTGTCTTTACTGACGCGTCTTTTTAACACGCTTTTTTTGAGTACCTACTTCCATAACGAACTGAGGGCTCTTACAATCTACGAGTTTGGGTTTAAATTCGGACTGCTGCAGTACTGAAGCAGTGCAGGTGGTGAACTGCACACGGACGGTTGTCCTTTTTAGGGGTCCGTACCTGAAAAGGAAAAAACGTAACCCTTATAGGATCACTGCCTTATCTGCCTGTGTGTCAAGACTATTTATCTCGGGTACGCGTGGAGGTATCGAGTTGAAATTAAAATCCTGTACTCAGGTCTACACTGCCGTCATAAGAAAAAAGGATGTAATTACACAACATAAAGTAACCGATGATTTCCGACCTTAAGAAGTAATAACTTACAGTCGGAAATCGATTACTTCGTTTGTCATGTAATTATTTCCTTTTTTTCCTATGATGTACACCCACAGTTCGCCGGTATGTTTAGGTCCCATGTAATAGGGGGCGAGCCTATTGCCATTAACCGGGCACAAATCCTAACTCCGAGCTACTACTGAGAATTTCATAGAAAAACCCAATGACACTTTTTGCTCGACCTGGGAATCGAACCCAAAACCTCTAGCGTAGCAGTCGCGCTTAGGACCGCTAGGCTACCGAGGCAGAGGCGAACTGTGGGTGTACATTGGTACACCTCTGCCTAACCCTTCGGGGAATACAGGCGTGATGGTATATTATTATTTTTTTTTTTCCTATGATGGCAGTACAGTCCCCTGAAGCTGTGACAAAAATCAAATTTTTCACACAGTCCGATACCCAGACTGCTCTAATGCCGCAGTAATAAAGCACCCATCGCATAAATTGAAAGAGGAAAATGTGACAGGGGGCTACGATAATGTAACGTTAAGTATTCATCTTATATTGTCTCTGTCTTCGTTTGAATTATTTATAAAGTTAGCCAGTTAGCAGATATTTCTTGGTAACCAGCGGTGCCTTTTTATTTCAGGGTTATTTTACTCGCGTTGTGTTTTCCACTTACAATTGAAGGTCGAGCATATTGTGTTCAGTTTATACCTACTTTTATGTAAGAAAGACATATATTATGAATTAGGTAGCAGATGTACCGCTGATACGTCCGTCATGTTCGTGAACGGGCGCCGTCAGTTGGGTCTACGGCTATTTTTTTATTTTGAAATATTATTGTAGACCTTTTAATGTTCATATACATAGTACCTTTGCGTAGATTCGACATGTATTGTATAACTTAATAGTTTGTATTTAAAAAACTTTTCTATATAGTTTCTTACTTGTTATTCTCCATGGGAATCTACTGTTTGAAACGAGCCTCTAGCTTCAATTTTCTGACGGACAAGTTCCTGACAATTTGCTGGTTTATTTAATATTAATGATCTGAGTTTGAGTTGGGTATTAAAGAATTATAACAGTTCAAGCTATTGGCGCCCTGTTTAATTCACAATTCGCGCCGGCTCTTGCGGCGAGTTCACTTCTTTGTGTAATTTATGACAGCGAGTGCCATCTGCCGCTGTCGATTCTCAATAGATACTTATTTATACGGCGAGATGGCCATCATCGACACATTTACGGCACTTTTATTTGACTATAATATTGTTATTATACGATATAACGTTTGTGAATGTATTATTGTTTAGTTTTTGAGGGGGATAGCAGCTTACATTACAACTTGTAGAGTCGATATTGTATTTTTAGTAACACCAGCGTATTACGTCCAACTACCGGGCAGGCCTCTTCTTATTCAGAGAAGGCACGAGCATTGATCACCACGCTTCCTCAAGATCGATTGGCGATTTCAGGCTTATATTAATTATAAGTTCAAGTGGCTTCAAGATGTTTTCCTTTACCGATGTCAGTGGTGTAAACCTAGAATGTACTAATTAAAAAAAGTCACATTGGTACTTGTCTGGTTTCGAATCCTCAACCTCATGGCAAAGAGGCGGGTGTCTTAACCACAGGGCCATCACGGCGTTCTAATTTGGTTATAACTATCGCTATCAATAACATCATGGGGTGTGGTTTCTCAGACCTAAGTTTTAAACAATTACATACAAATTATTTATTTCAATCATAAAACTTAGTTAAATAATAATTAGATTACAAACTACGAGTATGTACAGTTAATATAAAAAACAAAAAAGGAAGCTTATAGGGCATTACATACACAGTTGTTATATTCAGCCATAAAGTAAAGCATACAATTTTGAAAAAACTTAAATACTTTTTAACGCTTCCCATAAAAACTACTAAGTATGTTCTGAAAAGACTGCTCTGCAAGCCAGCAAACTTTCTCACGATGAAAATTTTTTGCGTGTTTAAGCACATGGAGATATTCCTTTGAAATCCTTTGTTAAGATTTTTAGTTCTAAGAAACGCTGAAGGCTTCGGGGAATCTGAGAGAATACCACATATTTGATGTAAAGTGGAGATAAAACTTATTTTGTTTTACAAACACGTAGCGTGATTTATTGTCTTATACGTATGTTTAAATCATTGCAATTTCTTGTATAGTTTGAAATAGTGTGTAGGTTTTAGTCAACAAAAGTATTTTAAATGACGTTCCGCTTTTTTTTTTTTTTGGGGGTGGGAAATCATCAAATAACTTCTCCCGCCCTGGGTGGGGCGGGAGGGGGTGTCAGACTTTTACTGACTAAAACCCACCCATGTTCCTTCTTGTGCCCTTTGCGTTTCGGGGGCGCGGTATCTCTTACGAACAACCCGCAGCCCCGGCAGGCATCGGCCCTCAGTGGCCCCTTCCTTTGCTGATATCTCTTTGAGGCGCGCGTGGAACACGAACGCGCCGTCTACACGGCATGTCGTTATTTAAACGTAAGGACGGTGAGCTACCCATTGCTCGCCGTCCACAGGCCCGTATCTACGGTGGCCGGGAGTCGTCTCGCGAAATGATGTTCCGCTAAGTACAAAGTATCAAATTGAATGCCTATTCTCGAGAATACCGACTTTGACAAAGTTATGATTAAACGAAAATTCACATTTACTTATGTTATTAATTGGTTATCCAGTTCTAGGCAGCATTTTGTCGAGCTTCATTATCGCCTATTCAGTTCGTACGAGGCTACCAGCAATTAATGTCTCTATAGAAATAAAAGATCTATTCTGAACTTCCCTGTGCAATTATCTTTAGACTAAATTAAAATGAATAAAGAAATCAGGACGCAGACTTCCCAATACTTACGAATGAACGCTATGATGGTTCACGGAATTAATTCCATAATAATTATATACCCACACACAATCTAGGCGTACTAATTGGCTACATATCGTTTATGTACTTATCTAGAACCATGATGGAACTTCATAATTTACCTAGGTAGGTACTTCAATTACAGCGATAGTTCAATCTACTTAATTGACAAACAATTTTCCTCATTAGTTACTCGTACTTAATATATTGAGCCAGTTATCTTATTTTACGCTAAACTTTCAGCCCATGTGGCAGACTTTAACTTTTTTTTTAAATTTAGAGTAGAATTCATTTTATATAGGGATATCAAGGAATAATATAAGGTTAGTGGTCCTAAGCGCGGCTGCTATGCTAGAGGTCTTGGGTTCGATTTCCAGGTAGAGCAAAAAGTGTTATTGGGTTTTTCTATGAAATTCTCAGTAGCAGCTCGGAGTTAGGATTTGTGCCCGGTTAATGGCAATAGGCTCGCCCCCTATTACATGGGACCTAAACATACCGGCGAACTGTGGGTGTACATTGGTACACCTCTGCCTAACCCTTCGGGGAATACGGGCGTGATGGTATGTGGTATGTGTAATATAAGGTTATTAATACTAGCCTATTATTGTCCCACTAAAGGGCGAAACTTCTCATACATAGAAGGCACGATCATTGACCGCCACGCTTGTGCAAGGCGGGTTGTGGATACTAGTCTTATATTACTGTAGGTTCAGTAGCCTTGCGATGTTTTTATGCACCGATGTCCAAAATAAATTTAGAAAGTTCACATTAATTTAAAAATTTTCATTGGTAATGGTCCGAATTTTACCCACCAACTTTATGTTTGAAAGGTGTACGCTTTAACCATTGGGCTATTGCTAGGGTTGGATACGGCTAAACCAGCCCGAGTCTCTACAATAATAAACATCATTGCCCCCAAACGGTAAACTTCTACATAGGTATTTCTCGAAAGAAAAAGTAAGTGCTACACCAAACATCAAAAAGAAAAACTTAATTTTCTCCGCCGTTTCTTAATTCTAAGAGAAACAACGGTAAATTTTAAGACACAACACCCACAGAAGCTTTGTCCACGTTAACAGCCGATCGTAAAGTAAATGCAACACGAAGGAAATTCTAAAAGTGTATAGTTTTATTGGACAAAGGAGCTTCAGAAGTAAAGATTAGTCGGTACTCGCCTGCAACAGGATAGAAAAAAAAACCAATTGCCATTGAACGTGATCGGGCGCGGACATTTGGATTAATGGATTGTAGGGTAGACAGATAAAACGCTGTTCAACCGCTCCTGTATAAAAAATACAAGTAGGTTGGTACCTATGTGTTATTCGCGTTCTATATTTGAACTTCGTCTTTTCTTCTTTTTCAAGATTTCGTACTCACAGAGTGCCAATGACCCTATTACTAATCCTCCGCAATAAGTCAGTTTGACTACCTGCGGGTTGGGTAGATTTGTTTCACTGAGTATGTATTTCTATTACTGCTTTAACAACAAACAATGTGTTCTTCAGACCGGTTTGGGTCACGGTGGCTAGCCGAGTACGCAGGAGATATTATAGTGCACAAGTGTGTGCGCAAACACAGTTGCTCTCCCTCTTCCCTAACTCTCACAGTCCGATGGAACGGCAATCCGACATAACCGAGAATAACCGACATAACCAACGGCTTTTACGTGCTTTCCAAAGCACGGGGGTGTCACATCACCAACTTCAAAACTCCGGGCTGTCACTTAGAAATTCCTGATGGAAAAATCTAAGAACAACAAACAATAAAAATAAAATGAACTTACAAATGAAACGGTGTCAAGCAAGAAATGTGTTTTTTTGTACAGTGGTCCGAATTCCTTCGTGTACGAGTCCGACTCGCGCTTGGCCGGTTTTTTCTAGTTCAGGAAATAAGGCCTTGACTTTATGGCTCCTACCATAGATAGTCACCACATGCCATGTTACATTGTTTAATACGATTGTAAACTCGAGTATGCATTAACAACATTATTGTAAACTAGAGTGGTGAGAATAAACAATTTAATTTTGTTTTCTTTCCACAGACGATAGTAAGTGCAGTGTGTACATTTCACAGTTTCATTTCGTATAAGTATTAAGCTTGAGACTTTGTCGGGTGCTGCAACTGCTGCAGCTTAACAAACTTAAATTATAATTGTAAGCATCTCGGAGTTCCACAACCTGTAAAATTACCAAGCAATTTTCTGTAACAAGGAGATGCAGTTTCTGCATTAATCTTTTCAAATAATTCTCGACGAGGTAATAAATATGATAAAGGCATAAAAAAAGAGTTGATTTACAAAAAGTTTATCTATTTCCATTTTTGGCACGGGCCCCTAAGCCGCAATAACTTGAGGTTCCTATCTATTTCAGATTCATGTTCGTTGGTTTTTTTTCTTTAGATTTTTATTTTAAACTTATGTCTCAATCTTATAATCTTACCTCTAAAAACTTTTTCTTTAAGTATTCATAAAAGCTTGGCACGGCGAAGTTTGCTAACGAGAAAAAATATCATTCATAGTACTGCCGTAAAGTCATAAAATAAACTCCACTTAAAAACTGTAAACTGCACATAAACGATGTGTAATAAGGCCAGAATAAGGTGCGGTACATAATAGTAGCATGAAAGTGGCTGAGTTTGCCAAGCGCCTTAATGTACGAAAGGCCCCGGTCGTATGAACACCGCTTTTAACACATAATAGGGATTTAATACCGGAACGTAACCGCAACATTAATACCACTTCAATTAAATCTTGTGCAGACGACAATATCGTTTACTTCGAGGACGCTGAACAAGGGAACTGAGGAAAATTGAGCGAAGCAAGAATCTAACCGTCGACGGTAAAAGTCAACTTCCATATCAGTACCTACGTAAGAAACGGTACTGAAAGAAAATAGTAATACTCAGTACGTACTGTATTTAACGGGGGTGTTATAAGTTTGACGTGTCTGTGTGAGTGTGTCTGTTGCATCGTAGCTCCCGAACGCAAGAACCGATTTTGATTTATTTTTAATTTTTGTTTGAAAGGTGAATTCATCGGGAGTGTTCTTAGCTATATTTGATAGGAATCGGTTTGGTTTCAAAGTTATCAGCTCTTTTGTTAGCTACGGTAGGGATTTTTACTCTTCTGTCGGGGGTTACTTAATTTTTTTTTTTACAATGATAATAATTTGCTAGTAACAAAACGACTTAACACTGATTCTATCCTACTAATAATAACATGCGAAAGTTTGAGATAAGGGATGGGGATATTACTCATGTACGCGTAAACTGCTGTACAAAATTTGCTGAAAGGCACACATAAAGATATTGAATATTTTTTTTCCTATATTATTTTTTTTGTGCCTCGAACTGCCTCGTTAGCCTAGTGGTCGTAAGCGCGACTGCTACACTACAGGTCTTGGGTTCGATTTCCAGGTCGAGCAAAAGTGTTATTGGGTTTTTCTATGAAATTCTCAGTAGCAGCTCGGAGTTTGGATTTGTGCCCGGTTAATGGCAACAGGCTCGCCCCCATTTCATGGGATTTTTGTGGAACTTGCCGGCGTACTGTGTGTGTACATTGGTACACATCTGCCTAACCCTTCGGGGAATACAGGCGTGGTATGTTATATAATTTTTGATAATTTAAGTCTCTGGCTTAATTTTGGAGTCTACACAGACGAAGACACGGGCAGAAGCTTGTAGTTTAATAACCTTATCTTCTTCTACTTAGCGTGTGAATGGCGGTACAAATTGGGTCGACCGAGAACTTAGCCACGAGTTTGTCGACATCAATAGCGTTCATCAATTCCCGAAGCGTGCAGCTATCTGGGCACGCATGACGCTATAACAGGTATCTTATTGCTTGAGTAGCAGCACTATCGTCTATAAATGAGTATGCTTTTCTAGCTCAGACCAACATGTGCTCAGAGTCTCGTAGACTTCTAGGTTAGACAAGGTTACTCATGGGTCCCGGGATCGCCGGCGTGTGGAAAGGGAACACCAGGGTGGTTTCCAGTCTGTAAAAATCTGACAGATCAAAGTCAAAGTGAAATCATTTATTTCAATTAGACCATTCAAAGGCACTCTTGAACGTCAATTACATGTTAAATTAAAAATATTGAATCTAGTTGCCCATTCCAAAAGGTAGTTTCGTATGGAGAAGAACGGGCAAGAAACTCCATACATACTCTTAAAAAAAATGTATTACAATAAGTTGTACAATTCCATAAAATTATACTGATGTCAAAACGATCTATTAAAAAAAGTCACTCAAAGTACTGCAATACCATTCTTAAATACAGAAAAAATAGGCATATGACTAGCTGGGAGATTTCCAGCAGGTAGAACGAATATGTACTTATCAGTATAGATTTGAACAGAAGACATTTCCCACATGCCTACTATGCATGCTGTATCAATTTGATTTGTGTGTGTAGCAGCTTGATCTTTATTTAGCCATAGATTTGTTTCCAGTGATTGGATAGAATTCTATTTGTTTATTTGATGTGTAAATAAAAATGAGTTCTACCAATCAGTTCTTTGATGTCAGTTTCAATGTAAAAGTGATAATAATATTGAAAAACTTTGTCAAAGTTCATATCCTGAAAAGCGATAAACTTTTATAGCATTTGAAAGTAAAAAGTTATTTGTGACTTCGACTTTATCTACTAAGTTTAACGATATGTCTGTATAAGGGAAAACATATGGTTCTGCTTGTCCTGGTATGAGCTATAGAATACGAGAATAACACGTGTCGTGAGGAAAATATAGCCAGTTGCTAAATGGGCGGTGGTGATGTGGCTGACTTCTAAGACCATAATAATAATTTTCTTGCGATCGAATTTTGGTCATAGTGGCCAGTATTAATGGAGAGTAAGTCAACTAACGTCTTTTCCGAAGCACCAGGTGTGTCATAATACCAAACTCAAAGTCAAGTAGACTATTAAAAGTCACTTTTTACAGTTATATACAAGAAAGTTATTTTTTTTGGATCTAGTTGTCCCTACCAAAAGGTAGTTTAGTATGGAGAAGAATGGGCAAGAAACTCAAAAAAGAGTATGTATACTCTTTCAAAATCAATGTTTTTCAATATTTGCATACATAATCATACAGAATTACACGCCTTCCAAACACTGGGATGTTACTTTTGCCCGACCTGGAAATCGAATCCAGTATCTTAAACTCAATAGTCACTCTTGTTTGAGCACGAACGAAGTAACCCCAAAATATTGTTAACGCTACTCGTCGTTTCTAGTTTTGATCAGTTTAGATAGCAAATTGCGTGAACATATTCTCTTTGAAAAGGAGCTCGTTTGAGGAGGTATCATTGTTATTTCTCGCCGCTTCTATTCAGTGCTGCTGTTTTTCGGTTAAAAAGGTGCCGACCTGCCGCTATAAAATCATGAGGTGGTTTGTCGCCATATGGGATAGCAGCTTAGAATCTATGATGCTTCTGACATTTTCTGATGACTATAGGTGACGATGCCCATTAATTAGACAACAATTTTTTAGCCTTTCGTGTCCCACTCCTTGGCAAAGGCCTTCCTCCAGTTCTACTATCCTTCAGGTTACACTGCTTTATCCCTCCAGTTTTGGAAGGATCAATCCAGTTCCTCCCGCCATCTCTTTCGTGGCTTGGCGCGACACCGATTCAATGTCTCAGGGCATCAGCTTTGTGTTACTTTGTCACTCAATAGCTTGGAAAAATCTAGATAATTACTTACGATGTCGTTAAGCTGAAGACTTCTCCAAATTAAACAGCGTCGAAACTAATTGCTAATGGACAAAGGTTCCGTACAAAGGGTCGTCGTAAATTATTAACCTGTATGTTCGGGATCACTAGTTCTATTAGCCGTTCAATTCAATTTCCATATTTATATAGAGACGTGACCCTTTGTTGTTATCTTTTCCACAGATTACTGTTACAATCCAATCTATTTGGAATCTGTATTTTAATTTTTTTTTACTGAAATAGAGAAATTTTACTTTGAGTTTTTCTTTAATTTTGTATATGACAAAATATCTAAGAACAAACACAAAAAGCGAATGTAATTAATATATTTACTGCGTCATCTAAATCCAGAACATACATCTAAATATTGTTGTAAGTCCTTTGTTCATGTATTTCATAAATACTTATTACGTTTTGAACAATGAGCCGCACACAAAATGTTTGGCGGCGCTCTGCGACTCGGATCCGAATGTCGTGCGACAATATGATTGGCAATTTACATTTTATTATCTTTTCAGGCAAACCGTAATTGGCTTTCTGCCCTTTTACCGTAATTAAACCTATATGAACGCCAAACGGTGTTTGCATAATAACAGACATCACATTAAATAACGAATTACAATACTGTTTATTGTCGTAGGGCTTGTTAATAACTTAATTTCCAGTTATAACATAACACACACACATAGTATACAATCACGCCTGTATTCCCCGAAGGGTTTGGCAGAGGTGTACCAATGTACACCCATACTTTGCGGGTATGTATAGTTCCCATGTAATGGGGACGAGCCTGTTGCCATTAACCGGGCACAAATCCAAACTCCGAGCTGCTACTGAGAATTTCATAGAAATACTCAATAACACTTTCTCGATCTGGGAATCGAACCCAAGACCTCTAGCGTAACAGTCACGCTTAGGATCAATAAGTTAACGAGGCAGTTCCATTTTCAGTTACGTGCCTTTTTGTTTATTTTACGTAACTCGGGACCTTTGAAAGGTGTACCTGGAGCCGAAGCTAACTCGCAGAGGCCCTTTACACAGCTTTAAGATAAAACCAAACACCAACCAACAAATATCCCTGTATGCACAGACTTCAAGGACTATCCCTGGCTAGCGCAGGTCTATTCGAGGATATGAAAATAAACCATTGGACTATGGGTTTGGGTGACTTAGGTGGACTGGTTACCTGGCTCTAAAGCAGATTGCTAGGAAATGGTCAAGGCATTAAGTCCGCCTCTGTAACGTGTATTTTTTACATTATGTGCATAAAGTTTTAATAAATAAATAAATTCTATGGAAAGACTATGTACCCTGCCTAATCAATGTTTGTATGACACAATAAAATGATGTGCCCTTTATATTATTACGCAGCTTCCTTCGGTATACTAATTCTTCTTTCGATCGGGTACCTGTAGAGTCGAGTTTCCTTTACTTCTTAAAACTTTCAATTGCCTAATACGTACAGGGTGTAAAAAGGCAGGTCGGATGGTCGTTAACTACGCCTATTGCTTATAAGTAGTTTTGAGCAAATTTTTTTTATTTTAGTGTGTGAATTTACTCTTTATATTAGTGCGCTATGTAAAAAATTGTATATTTGGGTGCATGCAACAGAATAGGGGTCGTGACAGTATTTAAAGTCAGTTATAAAATTATAAAGTTTATATAGTTGAAAAAATTAAAGTTGTAAAAATGTATCTTTTTTTTATAACCAAAATTTATTTTAGCAAAAAAACGTGTCAAATATTAGAGGTTTGACCTTCACACACACACCATCTCGTCTGTATTCCCCGAAGGGTAGGGCAGAGGTATGTCCGATGTAATAGGGAGCGAGCCTATTGCTATTAACCGGAGACAAATCCTAACTCCGAGCTGCTACTGACAATTTCATAGACAAACCCAGTAACACTTTGTTCGGCCCAGGAATCAAACCCAAGCCCGACTGGGCTAACGAGGCAGTTAAGTAAAAAATCACCTCAAATATACGCTTTATTTTTATTTTCTGGCTTTACGGATATATTGTGAAATGAATTCAGAGGCAGGCGTCGAACCAAGTTGTTTCAATGACACTTGAATGTTCTTGCTTATGTTGGAAGGAATTCAAACCTTGAGATGTTTTCTTTTAATTACTTGCAATGACGTAGCGTTTTTGACGAAAGCGTCAACCTGTTTTTATAATTGTTAAATATAATTAATTTGATTACTGAAATAAAGTAACTTTTTGTTAGGTTTAATTGGACATTAAGGCACAGATTTTTAAAATAAAAGCTAATTAGGATTGATAAGCCATCTTTGAATGTGTCTCTTTCACTGCATTGTTACACAAACACAGTTTGGTTTTGTCTTCTTTGTCGTTACCATTTGTGGAAGCGTTCCAAATTAAAGTAAGTGTAATTTGAAAAAAAGATAAGGTTCAGTTTGAACGAATTTCTTTAGCTTCCAGGCTCGCTGAATCGGCTCGACCGGCGAACCGATATTGGATCAAGGCAACATAATTAAAAAACTTTGACTCGGCGTAAAAGTTTTCACTCCAAAGTTATCATTTTGTGTAATACATACCAACTTGAAATTGCATTCTTGGTTACTTCTAAACGCATGAAAACAGCCGTATTCTAATTTCTACTTAAGATGTATGAGAGGCGAAGCGTATTGAGAAATTCAAACTTAACTTTCTAACCTCGGTCGGGGGGAATTTTAATAAAATATTTCAACTTCACTCCAACTTTGCGTAGAGCGGAGCAAATAGCAGGCTTATTTATGTTGATGCTAACTTTGATAGGCCTAATTAAATAAAATATTTAAATAGCTATATTACGGAAGCATCTTTCACTGCTTTGAATTAATTCTGTTCAATTGAGTGGTATAAGTGGTAAAGTATCTGCCAACACAATTTTAAGGAAAGAATAATATTGTAATATTATGATTGAAACTTTTTTGCGAAAACCGCATTTCTATTTTCTTTTTTCGCATTCGAATTTGAATGTATCTGATGTTTTATTCTTTTCTGTATGTAATACCTACTTATTATGTAAACGTTACGATCCTCAAAATGGGTCTGTATTTGGGTGTCATTTACACAGACATGGACCACGACATAATATGTCCACTACGTTGACGTGAGGACAACCTACGAAAGCATACTAATCTTTATTGGTAGTTCTGATTCTTAATTCACAGTATAGACCTAATTTTCAAGAGGATGGGCTATAGTTCTATTTAAACAAGGCATCCAATCGGTACAAAGTTGGTGCAATACAAACGCATTGAATTTAAACACGGCAATATTTTATTGAATACGCCAGCTTGTTAGCACGGTGCTGTATATCCGACACATTTCCTGGAAAAAGGCTTTTGTTTAGTTCTCGCTTCTATTTAGAGTAAAATAAAATACATGGAAAAAAGCGTTCGAGGGATTTTACATCAAAATTCGTTTGTTCCATGAATTTTACAGATTTTACGATATAACCTTTTTAAATCGAGTTATTAACTGATTACAATAGAATTTTTGTTTCAGTAAAACCACGTTTTAGCTCGCTTTTGTTACATATAAACCTTGCATGATAATTTATTTGATAACAATGTGAGCCGGTTTCTGTTGTCAGGAAAAGTCGGTCACTGTGTAGAATCTATTTCCTGAATTAAGTCCACTGGCCATTTGCATGTAACTTGATTTCGTTATAAATTGAATTCCTCCATTCTTGAAATCTCTTAATACCTATTCGGAATGAATTTGAATAAAGAAATAAAATTTGCTTTCTGGCTTCAAATGGACCTTTATTCTAACATTTTTTTAAATGAATTATCCTAAGAGCCGGGTGTAAAATTTCCAAAAACATTTAAATTATTTCAAAAATTGTATATATGTAAAAAATTTGTTTTGTTCCAAAAAATAATAAAACGACAAAATTAGGCGAGGACTCTGGTCCCTATGATACAGTTAACCCTAGTTTAGAGGCCAGGGGATTTATTTATTTTTATAATTAATTATAAGTCAAAAATTAATAAGCCATTTCGTCATGGTTTGCAGTGAAATATTTTAAAAGTCAAATTAATACTTAAAGAAGGATTCCATAAAGTAACATAGTACAAAGTTTACCAATCTAATTTGCAAGTTAGTGAGTTGTTGAAGAACATTAAACTTAATATATCAACCTCTTTTCGAATATAAATTCGTGTTCAATTTGGGCATGTGTGAGTTTCACAAGGAAGATAACATGAGTAGTTCCATGGGAACTCCGCCACGGTATTGGCTTAAGCTCATTGGCAGGGGAAACCCATTTCGAGATAGCAAAAGGGTATAAAAGTTATAAAGGCTTTTATGCGTAGATCGTACTTATGATACTATGAAATTAAATGCTCTTGGAAATCGTATTACGTCGTAATATTCGTGTTAACCCGTTTATATTTTCAAGCGAGAAACATTCAGGGTTTTGATTTTATTACAAGTATGTTGTTACAAAGTTGTTAAGCCTAATTCAGGTAGTCAGAAAGACAGTACTGTGTTTATATGGCTACTTATGTCATTGTAGATTGTTAGTAGAATAACCAGGATTTTTATTGAAATAAGTAGTTGTAACACTAGTTACAATTAGAGGGATGACGAAGTAAGTCAAACTAACTGTTTGGTATACGGGTAGCTTACTTTGAATTATTTTTAACAATGTTGTGAGTGTGCTGAGCTGTCAGTTCTTTGATATCACACACAAGTGTGTCATACGCCTAATATGTAGTAGCCTTGAATGAGAGTTCACGTAAACACGTCTTAAATATATGCACCTAAGTAAATAGACCAGACTAAGCTATGTGTTATATGCCTCGTAGCCGCAGACATACGTGGTATCAATATTTTCATACGATTTATATAAAAACTGGCCAACTGCGAGTCAGACTCGCGCACTAAGGGTTCCGTACCATTATCTATAAAAACAAGCAAAAAAAAAATAACGTTTGTTACATGGGAACCACGTTAAATATTTATTTTATTTTGTTTTTCAGTACTTGTTTGCCGCTTTAATGATAGCGGCCACAGAAATACATTAGCTGTGAAAATTTCAACTCTCTATCACGGTTCTTGAGATACAGCCTGGTGTCAGACGGGCAGACGGATTGGGTACGAAACCCTAAAAATGAATGTTGGCAGTGCAGTAGAAATACGAATAATGTTACCCGTACACCAAATAGTTTTTTTAACTGTACAAATCGAGATCGTGTTGATAAAATATTTACACGTTGCAGCATTTAGCTAAGCCGAAAAAGTCAACAAGCAACAAGCTACAAAACTGCTAAGTCCCAAGAACTCAATTTAAATTCAACTAATTTCAAATTTTGACTCAACTATTAAACTTTGCCGGCAAAGTTTTCAACGCCCAAGTCTGTTGTGAAACACAACATTCTAAATTCGTACTTAAAATTCAACTGCACTCAAAAATCTCGATAAATATTTTAAAATAAAGTCGCTTTTCGCTTTTCGTGTCTGATCGTGTGGCCACATAGTTCTTCAAAAGTATTATAGATTTTTATGCGATTTATTTTAATTTTATTATCATTTACAGAAATTATTCCAGAAATTTTGTTGTTGTAACTGCCCCGTTGGTCTCGTGGTCGCAAGCGCGACTGATAAGCATGGGGTCCTTCCCAGGTCGAGCAAAGTGTTATTGGGTTTTTCCATTAGGAATTTCTCAGTAGCATCTCGGAGTTTAGATTTGTGCCCGGTTAATGGCAATAGGCTCGCCCCCTATTACATGGTAAGTAAAAAACATATTGGCGAACAGTGGGTGTACATTGGTACACCTCTGCCTAACCCTTCGGGGAATACAGGCGTGACGGTATGTATGTGTATTTTGTTGTTCCTATAATTCTATCTATTACTATACTAAACGCAAATGTTTGTGAAGATAGATAGATAGATGATTGTTATTCTTTCGCGCTTAAACGGCTAACCCAAAATTAGTGAAATTTGACACACGTACAGATATTGATTTGCATTAACACGTATTCTATAATTGGTATCCCGTTTTTGTGAATTTTATACTAAAGACTACGTAGCTGAAGTCGCGTGCAAAAGCTATTACATTAATATACAATATCAACATATAATTCAATATGTTATAATTAATCATCATCTGCTTAGCCTTTTCCAAACTATATTGGGGTGGGCTTCCAGCCTAATCTGATGCAGCTGAATACTAGTGTTTTACATGGAGCGACTGCCTTTCTGACCTACACCACCCAGTTACTGGGCAACACGATACCTCTTGGTTAGACTGGTTGTCAGACTTCCTAGCTACTGACAATCCGTTACGACTGCTGTTACCTACAAATGTCGCCACATTTGTAGATTGTAGCAAGCATAAGCGGGTCAGTAGTTAAAACTAATTTAATACTGTTTTTAATTTTCCTAATGCCCGGTAGAAATACGACAATTACAATTATTATTATCACTTTTTTTGAATAAAGAGTTTGTTATATTATTAAATAGAGTGGTTAATTCATTTGCCTGTTACCAAGCTTGTTTGCATCTCCTCTTCCTTGCCTAGATCCTTGACTTACAAACATGGCTGATTTAACATAAATTGTTAAATCACAACTGCCTCGTTGGCCTAGTGGTCCTAAGCGCGACTGCTACGCTAGAGGTCTTGGGTTCGATTCCCAAGTCGAGCAAAAAGTGTTATTGGGTTTTTCAATGAAATTCTCAGTAGCAGCTCGGAGTTAGGATTTGTGCCCGGTTAATGGCAATTGGCTCGCCCCCTTTTACATGGGACCTAAACGTACCGGCGCACTGTAGGCGTACATTGTTACACCTCTGCCTAACCCTTCGGGGAATATAGGCGTGATGGTATGTTTGTGATGGTATGTTAAATCACAAGCCACAATTTTCTGTTAAAAAGAAGGTATTTTCTTTTCGATTTGTTATTTTTAGGCCTTTAAAATAAATCCGTAAACACCTGTCCAAAGTTTATAATATCCATCTGAATGAATTTGAATAAATTACGTGAAATTGATGTTGTAAATAAAACTGAAAGTTCGGTGATTTTTTTTAAATTATGTTTTAGTATTTTGCTTTCCAGGGCCTGTAAATTAGACCGCTACGGCGAGGCTGCACGGTACGTAGTGCGCGTAGGCGGCCGGGCGATCCCGCGCTCCGGGGGCGGGAGCGACCCGGGCTGACTCTAGTCCCGCGCCGGCCGCCGCTGTGAACGCCGCCTCCAGTCTTCGTGCGCCGCGGAACACAACTTTCCCGTACTTTTCCACGCACGCTGGTGATGTGAACGTACCCGCGATCCGCGTAATGCAAGCATTGTTTGTGACACCGCCGTGTTGTGAATGAGTGACAACCTTTATGTGCCACCTTTTTTACTGTTCGTGAATTTTATTGGCGAATAAATACGTTTAGTGAGTAATAAATTACTTTTTAACGCTATTTTGTTTTTGAATATTGGAATTGGAATTGCTTTTTTTTTTGTTTAGCTGTTTGGCATGTTTGAGGTGATGATAAAGGGTTTTTGGTTGAAAGATAAATGGAATTTTGGGTTTATGAACATAACTACGGATTTTATAGTATTATTCGCAAAAGGATTGTTAATTTTTGTGATTTAAACATCTATTATAAGTTACCTCGTAAACAAATTATTTTTCTATGTCGGTATCTACATCACCTTCGCCTTAAAATAAGCTATCGTTAATCGTAACTATTTCAATAAAAAAACAAATTTGTCAACCCAAAAGATTAACCAAGGAACGTTTACCACAAAAGGATATTTAAATCAACATTAGCCATCTTATTCCTTCACACTATTCTGTTCATAAGTGTACAGAGCATCACCCCTGAAAGGACTCATAAGAGAAGAAAAGGAGTGATAACAATTTAACAAAAGATAATGAACCACTCTGTCAACACTCAGCGAACGTCTCGCACACACTCACACAGGCATTACTTAGAAGCTGAATGAAATTGAAGACACCTCATTGCCACTACTCTTTGCTATCACTTTTACCAACATTCTTTAAAACATCCCACATTACCACCGCTTCGGTTAACGGGGCCGTGTCGAGATCCCGTGGTACCGCGAACGTAGTGTGAACGCCGTCACTCTCCGTAAGCGGCAATATCCCGCCCTCGCGCTGAAATTTTCAGCATGTTTTCACATAAATTTTTATCACGTAACTCAGCTAATATTAACGCACAATTAGGAGAAAATGTTTAATTCACTTGTGCTTAAAAGGTGTCTCTTCGTGTTTTAAGAAAAGTGGGTGCTTTACATACTTATTAAGGTTACATTTATTATTTAAGACGTGAGATGTAAAAGGGTTGAGCCCGTATTTACTATGCTAGAGAGACTTGCCTGGAATATACACAATGTTGGCTCTCTTTATAAATAAAATAAACAATTACACCGAATTCCTCTTAAAGCTACAAGCTGTCCAATATATTGCCTAGTGGATCTGGCAACCTTGGATAAAAGTACGTACCTAGTTACCTAAATGTATATATGTATTGGGCACGTAGGCAACATACATAATCGCTCGTTGAACTACAAAAGTAGGTGAGTAAACAAATTGAATGTGTAAAAATAATTTTTGTCTGCGATAAATATTTCAATGAATTGATTGTCCAGATCACTGGATGCTCTCAATTAGAAGGTCGTACCTACATATGTGGTGTGTCTATGTATTTATATTTAGACATTGTTTTATTAATAAATTACATTTTATTTCTATAACCTACGTAAGCATGGTCTAAATAATTGTTATTTATTGTAAGCAATTATCTGTCAAAAAACTAAAATTGTAACCATTACATATCTATTTCTATTTTCTTTAAATGTATTTAACATATTCATAAAAACAATGTTTTCAAAAATATTTTCAAGTTAAAATATAATGTAATTCAGTTGCGGTGAAACTAGAGTTTCACAAACGTAATAATTCGTATCTCTACAAACGTCAGAAATTTTATAATTAAATTAATTTGTACAATTGAATAAACCTTTCTAATTTCTTTGAATTGCAAAATCTTACAAAGGCACATCGTAATACTATTACTCTTGGTTACAGAGGGACTTAGTTTATTCGATTATAATATTAGGCCAGTATTAATAATGTAATAATATCTCTTATTATGCGCATCCTAAACGTTCATATGTTATGTAACTCGTTTCCTTTCACACATACAGTCTACATAGGTCGGTAAATAAACATTGCAGTAAAACATGATTGTAATAAATTAACATAACATACCATCTCGCATCTCGCACTCTGTATTCCCCGAAAGGTTAGGCAGAGGTGTAACAATGTACACTCACAGTTCGCCGGTATGTTTAGGTCCTATGTAATAGGGGGCGAGCCTATTGCCATCAACCGGGCACAAATCCTAACTCCGAACTGCTACTTAGAATTTTATTGAAAAACCCAATAACACTTTTTGCTCGATCTACTAATCGAACCGAAGACCTCTAGCGTAGCAGTCGCGCTTAGGACTACTAGGCTAGCGAGGCACTTAAATTAATGGTTTAGTAAAAACACAAGAAGATTTTAATGCCTTCATTAATTAACCTGTCAGAAACACATTTTATTATGGTATTGCTGTAGTCAGGTAAAAAACACAATTAAAAACTACAACTCCATATCTAACCGTTAAACCAAAATGAAACTAAGTTGTGGCTTGCAATAACCATTTCTTTTAATTGTATCCAATAAATTCGGATAAATGTATACTATACATACAACGGGCATCTCTAGCCGACAACAACCAGGCCGCGATAACCCCATCGCTGCTGCCGTAATTACTTCTCAACTTATTTACAAGTTATCTGTAGGCCGTACTATGAATTGTTCAAGTTCATTTATTAAAACCGCGAGAGCCCAATATTGCAAAGCTTTTGAACAAAATTTCGCTATGAATCATTCCATTAAATGCGACGGTGAAAAGCCAACGTTCGTTACAACGGAAGGTTCTTGTGTACAATCTGACAGTTTTTGGCGGGTAATAAATTGGTGCGAATAATTATTTTGTTTTTTTTTGTCTCTGGCATAATTTTATAAAGAGAAGCTTTTGTCGCTGATTGTTCGAGCTTGCATTTATCTTTTGTTTCAAATTGTTCTTTTTTTGAATGAGTAACGCAGCAGTTTTTGTTTAGAAGTAGAAAAATGTCAATCACTTTCCATTATTCGATCTTGTTAATGCTAAACTGAATATTAGAGGCATTAGGTCCACTTGCACCAGTCAGGGTATTTTTTGAACTTCATATTAAGTTGCTAATATGGACTCATTATTTGTGACATATTTTTAAACAAGGTTAAATAAAATAAAAATGATGAAAAATATTTTAATTGCATCATCATCATCATTACGAAGCTGAACGACGTTGCTTCTTATTGTTGGTAAACTATATAAATATGAAATCATACCTTTATTTCCCGAAGGGTTCAACAGGAAAGGGTAATTGCCAATGACTTTGACCATTTTTTCCATTTCCGGGTCCTATGTAAGGATAGCGACCCATTGCCATTTACCGGGGACAATTTCAAAAGTCCGGGCTGCAGCTGAAAATGTCCTACAAAAAAACCCAATAACATTTTGCTTGACTCGGACCCTTGGGACCTCTTGGGTACAACAGTCGTGATTTTCACCAACGAAATCTCTACATCATACTGATATTTCGACAATAAGAATTAGATTCTTTCTCTTTCACATCTTGCAGTTTTCTCGCTCCATTAACCGAGCATTAAGGTAAAGCTCCGCACTCATTAGGGAGATGACTACGGTTTCTCCGTTTTGCGGGGGGTCACCTGACCTCTCCGGCCTTGAGGATCATGGAGGTAAAGGGTTTGTATGTTTCTGTCACAAGCATCCACCTTAAATAATCCCTTAATCGCTTATCATGACTCCCAAGGGAAGAAATAGGGCCACAAGTTCGAAACCAGAAAAGCCTTTGGTAATAAAAGTAATTACACTATATACCTATTTTGAAACGTAATTGGGTATAAAATCCACGCTATCGTGTTATCCAGTAACTTGGTTGTGGAGGTCAGATAGGCAGTCGTTCTTTGTAAAATACTGGTATGTACAACTGCATGTGGTTAGACTGAAAGCCGACCTCAACGTGTTTGGGAAAAAGATAGGATACTTATGTTTTTTTTTTAATTATAATACATACCATCACACCTGTATTCCCCAGAGAGTTAGGCAGAGGCGTGCCAATGTACACCCACATCTCGCCGGTATGTTTTAAGTCCCATGTAATAGGGGGCGAGCCTATTGCCCTTAACCGGGCACCAGTCCTAACTACGAGCTGCTACTGAGAAAGTCATAGAAAAACCCAATAACACTTTTTGCTTTTTTTGGCCTTTTGGAGTAACATTATAATGTAGGCCATTATTCTTAAACTATTGTAAACGCATGAAGGCTTTCCATGCCTAAAGGATAAATAATTAGGTCAACTCGGGGAGAAAGTTCCAGTCACGTGCGAATCCTATTACATGGTGACCAGCTCCTGATTTAAATACACTATTAAAGTTATTTACTGCCCGCATTTAGAAAGTAGCCTCTTCCCCCTCGGAATTTTGGCAACAGATGGAGAGACTAGGAATTTGTAATACCTTCATAAATTCAAGAGTCAATAGCTTAGGAGTTGAGTGACGTTCGGAAGGTCGTAAGTTCAAACTTTGCCATATTAATCAATCGTATTGAAGAGGTTCAGGTGTAAAAGGAATATCAATCACAGTTACCTGAGTATTTTTTTGTAACTAGGTTGAAGGAATCCAGTACTACTTTCATGTTTGTTCAGTGAAACTGTTCTGTTAGTCTCGTAGATGCAAGCACGTCTGCTGACTGTGGGGTCCTGGGTTGGATTTTCGTGTCAGGCAAATTATTATTGGGTATTTCCGTAGATAATATCTAAGTAGTTGCCCGAAATTTGAAAGTTGGTGGTATGACACCCTTATGCCTCGGAAGGCATATAAAGTCACGACTGCCATTTGTAGATCTTTGACATTACGAGTAAGCCCTTGTTAAGCCTAGGGGTATCGTGTTACCCAGTAACTGGGTCGTGAAGGTCAAATTATAACGTTCCATACAAAACCCTGGAATTTAGTTGCTTCCTTTTAGACTGGAAGCCAACTCCAACTATGTCCGTTTCTTTTTCTTTGTTACTTAACAGCTTACTAGCTGTTAAAAAAAAAAGCGAAAAATGATATAGTACCTTCTGCCAAGTCATGTATTTTTTCGAAGAAAACAACAACAACATACCATCACGCCCGTATTCCCCAGAGGGTTAGGCAGAGGTGTACCAATATACACCCACAGTTCGCCGGTATGTTTTTAGGTCCCATGTTAAAGGGGGCGAGCCTATTGCCATTAACCGGGCACAAATCCTAACTCCGAGCTGCTACTGAGAATTTCATAGAAAAACCCAATAACACTTTTTGATCTTTCGGGAATGGAACCCAAGACCTCTAGCGTAGCAGTCGCGCTTATGACCACTAGGCCAGCGAGGCAGTTAGGCAGTATTGCCAATTCCGCAACAAACAGTTGAACTTTCAATCCCGGTTAAGAGAATGTTATATATAACAAAGAATTCCGATTAAACTTTTCTGTGACCCAAAGAACTCAACACTCAAAAGGGTTGAAGTAGTTCCAACCGGTAGACCGAAGTCGGATAAAATCAATCGATTTTAAACACACAACTAAAGTTATTTACCTCTTACGCAATAGCCACTTGGTTTCCGTACTCATTTCAAATTCCGATACATAAATCTAATATTGGAATAAGCAGATTGGGAAACTGCAGTTCGCAAACAAAGTACCACGGCGCAGTTCTCAGTTTAATATGACTATGAACTAGAAGTCTGATATGAACTTACAATGTAACATGGAATATATTATTGGTGTTTGATGGTAACTTTTGCCTTGTATCACTTGTTATTCTATCTACTCCAACCAAACACCCTGTCTTCAGTAAAATTTATTCAGAAGAAGTGTAGCATGATTGTATCTATAGGCTACAGGTTAAAAATATCAGTCAGTCATTCATGAATCACCTTAAAAGATACACATGTACTGTAATGTAAGTTTGTAGTCAACAAGAAAAATCGAATGTAATTTGTCCCTCACGGTTGAAAAATGCATTGTAATTATTAACACTGACATGATTAGTCACGTCCGTCCTGTTTCTTTTACTTTATTTACTCACAACACAACATAGGTTTTGAACTATTTCAATACGACCTCGAATCTGAGAACTTGTGATATAGGTTGTAGGTAGGTATACACCATCGAGCGAACACGTTCGTTGAGCCTTTGTCAAAAGTGACACAGGTAAAAAATTACATTCTTTTGAATTTGCCTAATTGCCTTGAATTAAATTCTGTCTAATTTAAACCCTTTGTCAAGTTTATACCAGCGTTCCGTAATCTGATTCATCTCGTGAATTTGTCGAGCTTTATTGGCTATGTTTTTGTTCGAGGATGCCGTAATGGGACTGGACGTAATCCCGACAGCTATCGTAATTATAAACACCTTTATAGGCACAAGCCAATACACGTTATGTTCAGGCTAAATTGGCTTACTGAAAAGCAGAAATGTTGATTTAAATACAGAATTAATTATCCGTAGAATTTCATCGAGCTTTAATTACTGCACGAAGCATTTTCCTACATACTATTCAGTTGCAAGGAGTACTTATAATTGAAATAGTTTTCAGCAAGCTCCAATTTTCAGAATGAAAACTGCCGTCACACACTGCCACAATATTTTCATGACATATTTACGATTTCCTTATTTCAGTAACTTTCTTTCTTAACACAATATGCCCCGAAGGACAAAGAGATGATTTATTCCGTGAAACATCTCGTCTATATTTCATGGCTAAATCATTGTAAGAACAAATAATCCTACAAAAATCTCAGGTGACGGGGCCTAGGGTTGGTTTATAACGACAAAATGGCGGTAATAAATATCTGTTATTGCTGCGTCACCGACACGCACAAAGATCGGGAAAGTGTGAATGATATAATGTAGTTGCTATAATAACGGTGTGGTATTGTACTTATTTTAGTAGGCTCCGGGCCAAGTTATTGACAATAGAAGTTCCCATCTTCGCGTACTTAACAATGTTTATTTATTTGATGGTATTGGAAAACTATATCTACCTATTCCTAACACTTATACATTTATGTTTTTTTTTAATTTCATAACTAGGACTCATATTTGAATGCGGAAGCATAAGCTTTCACGGCAGTGCTTTGAATACTTATTTAAACAACTAACAAGAAATAGCTATTAGCTGTTTTTAACTTTTAAATGCGAATTCGCAAACTCAAGTCTGAAATACTCCAACTTTGCCTAAGTACATTCTCGGCAGTCTCTTATTCACAGAAATCTTGATTCATTACATCGGATTTTATACAACTTCATTCGTTTTCTACATAAAAATTGCGAGTATATATTTTTGTTTTCCTTATTGTATCTTAAAATAACATGGTAGGCCAAGATGAAAGCAAATTGATTTTATTAATAGCAGAGCCTGAAGGGAAAATGTCCGCCCCCGTTACCAGGGGAAAGTACGTAGATACGTGTGACAATCTGAATTCGCAAATAAGTGATTAAATTCCTTCCGCTTTCTGACACGGTATGTCGTAACATAATGGAATAACAAGAGACAAATTGCTTGTGTAAAGGTAAACAAAGGGTTGAGGTGTACCTACCAAGAATTTATGCATTTTTTGTTTTTTAATGTTTGGGACAGTGAAAAGAACGCGCCTGTTTTCCTCGTTGTGGAATTAGACCTTTGACTTGGCAACAGTATTTTTGAAGAGAAAGATTCAACTTTACTTGTTTATTGTTGGAGATAAACGTACACTTTATATACAGCTTAGAAACTACGTACTTGACAGTTGACTATTCTTATCTTTAGGAAAAAGGTTGGGGTTGCTCTGTACGAATAAAATCGAATTCTTAAATATGTAACAGAAAAAGCCTGCTCTGTTGTTTCATTGTTTTTGGAAATTTAATATTGATACAAAAAAAAAAACAAAAAAAAATGTTTTTTTGTGCGGAATGTTTAGTACTTCTTCGGCGATTGACTTATTAAATGTCCAACCAGTATTGAGAAACCTATATAGCTCTAACATTAGCCTCGTTTAGATCTTAAGTACAAGGAAAATTGGCACTTTAAAACACCAAAATAATGATGATAAACACGGAAATTTTGTAAGCTGCGGGTACCACACCCATGGGTACGTGGGCAATGCGGTAGAAAGGCCAGCATGTAAATACCTTACTTATATTAAATTTACAGCAAGAAGAAATGGCTAGAAATCTTCCATAGTGATGCGCTATTCAGATTTCCCCCGGGTTCTGTAATCCTCTTACCCGGTTTCAATTTAAAATTTATTCTCATTCCAACACGTTTCGAATCATGGATATTATGACACGGGCACGTTTGAACTTAACATTTTTCTGCTTGAAAATGAAATATAGTATTAGCATAAGCGCTCATCTTGTGGAGATTTACTTTATTCCGACGTTTGCTATACGAGAGTGGACCCTCTGGGAAATGTATTTGAAAACTCTTGGTTAAAGGTACATTAAGCTACCAGTTCTTTCATTTTATGATCCCATGGGATTGTTATCGCTTATTTTTAGCACCTATAAACCCGTTTCTTTGGGCAAAATTTTACAACATTCGCTCTATTTGAACCAGGAAAATCTGTATTGATATGTGGTCGGTTTCTCTATATGGTATCCTAATAATTCGAGATACCAAAAGGTCAATTTTAATAATTAAAAACGTTTAAAATGTAGTCGCAATCTTGTATCCGCCACAAAAAATGTAAAAAAAATAGGTAAATTAGAACAGTTTTTGACAAATTGAGACTGAAATTAGATCGAGGTTGTTCCTACAACTTAGTAGAATTGCCCCTCTGCTCCATCAAACCAAAAGTTAACCTGAATAAATTTTCCTGAAACGTTTTTATTGCGATCGGAACTGTAAACAATTTACAGGAGAGATGCGCTTCAAAAATTCCATGAATTTCATTATTAACTCGAGTTAAACGCTTGGAGAGTAATAAAACGGACGCAATAAATAAATGCCGCTCTAATTTATATTATCTACCCATCTTTAGCGGTTATTATGAAATATTATTCTCAAAATGTTGAATTTAATAACAAAAAATATATATTGTCCGACTTTTCCTCTGTAGGCGTTTGCCCTGCAATGAGACTTAAAATACTTCGTAATAAATAACGGTTCACTAAATTACTGTTTCAAACGCAGAACTGTTTCGGTTCACATGAAAAATGAGTTATTATTAAATAGTAAAAGGCGAACCAATATTAGTAGCAGCATCACTCATGTTAAGTAGATAACGCGGTCTTTAAATATCTGTAATAACAGAGGCCTTGCGTTGCCATCCCAGAAACAAAGTTGAAATGTCTCATGTATCTGTAATTACACCGGCATCCATGGCCTTCAAACCGGAACACAGCAACGCTTCTTTGCGGCATAAATAGGTACATATGGTGGCTTATACTATCTTCATAGCCTTCAATTTTTATCTGTAAGCACATAGGCAATTTCCGAAACTGCCTAGCCGAGGCAAAGGATACATAGTAAATAGAAAATGACACGTTAGTTCCCAAAAAAGGGCAAAAATATTCAATGAAAGTGGAAATAAAGGAAAGGGCACAGTCATACGTATATTAGTGAAGGTTTCGACATATGCCGTGGGGCTGAGATAACGCCGGCGCCCTTAAGAGCCTATAAAAATGCTAATGGGATGAAGGTGATGTGTTTGTAAAGAAAAGGAACATTGGAATTGTTCGCACATCTTTGATTCGTTACTCATACGTTTGGACGTTGATTTAGACATCTTGATTGAAAAAGGGTCTACACTAGAACCGAAGAAGGAAAAAAAGAATAACAGTCTGTTAATTAAAGTATGTATTTCCTTAAAATTGACACAATTTATGTCATTTGTTAAGAATTGGGGCCATTAGAACTCCCGTACATTGGGTTGACCGAGGTCGTCTGGTAGAGATCGCTTTTAACGATAAGACCGCCATTTGTACAAATTATTTGTTTTTAATGTGTCCATAATAAAGTATTTTGTATTTGTATGAACTCAAAGTCATTTATTTAAAATAAATACATCACCATTCTATTCTGTTCTTTTCAATTGTCAGGGAGTCAATCAGTCAGAAAGTCGAAGCTTACCTACTCTTTCCAAACAATAGGTTACAAAACAATTCGAAACACAATACATTTTTCACATCAGATCACGACAAGACGTTTTTGGGGGCAGATTAGAAGTAGGCATATTTAGTAGGTTCTTTGTGGCAACACAAATCACTTCTATTTAGATGTGATTTGTATTACAAAAAGGAAGAAGGAACCTTACTAAGTTAACTATTTACAAAATATTTTTATTTTAAAAAACTTATATTTATTTGTTTCTCTGCACGCGTAATAATATTAAATTCATGTATATAAAACATAAGCTGACAGCGTTTGCGACCACATCGCTATATTGATTACTTAAACTATTTTATTACTAACTTAAATTAAGTTAAGAAATTGGCTAAAAACACAAGTAAAAAAAACTCATTTTTAAAAGTCATTGTTGATTTTGGGATATTCAACACAGATTTTTTTTTTTAAAACCTTGTGGACGGCATTCAAGTCAAGCCGACGGCCCATCTAATGTTATGTGGTTACCTCTGCACATAGACATCTACAATAGCAGGGGACTTACAAATGCATTGTAATCCTAGAGACAAAGTTGAAATGTCTCATGTGCCTAAACACAGCAATGCTGCTGGGCGGCAGAAATAGTGATGGTTGTAGTACTTCCCCGGACGAGCTTCTTCACATAGAGCTCTACTACTACTGCTAGATTTAGAATAATCAGGGTAAGTTTTGAATGAATATTAAACTGTTACTTGTTGCTGGATGGTAATGTTAAACATTTGACATATATAATTAGTTTAACGTAATTAATTTAATGATTGAGAGATTTGGGAATATATGCTGGTTTAGATTGGCAGAACTCAGCTCAATTAATTAATAAATATTACGTAATAAAATCCTCATTTCAACGAAAATCCTTTGTTCTTGTCCAAAAGCTGGAATAAAAGGTAAATAATACAAACGTAATTAGAAATATTTGTTAAAAAAAGAATTATGTGTTCGTTAAACAAACAGAGCATATTAGATGTTTCTGGAGATTAATTATCCTATTATTTTTTAATTAACGAAATAACTTTTTGGATGTTTTGCGCAAATTAATTTTCTTTTTTTTATAGGAATGTTGCTTTTGTTTTATAGCTTCAAACTTTTTTGTTAGGGAGCAATTGTTAGGCCGTGTCGACGGCGCGTTCGTGTTCCACGCGCGCCTTAAAGAGATGTCAGCAAATGGAAGGGGGGGGCTACTAAGGGCCGATGCCTGCCGGAGCTGCGGGTTGTTCGTAAGAGATACCGCGCCCCCGGAACGCAAAGGGCACAAGAAGGAACATGGGTGGGTTTTAGTCAGTAAAAGTCTGACACTCCCTCCCGCCCCGCCCAGGGCGGGAGAAGTTATTTGAAGATTTGATTTATTGTTTTGAAGGCAACTTGGTAATTAATAAACAGTGGTCTATCACAAGGGATATAACATCCTAGGTCTCGTACGTCGCCTATGTGTGAAGGGTCGGGCGGACTATAATAGAAATTGTTTTACGGATAGACATCTCAATATCCCCTTTGTGCTATCCAGTGATTTTAATACATAAATAAATAAAATACCGGGAAATGCTGTAACCCATCTTATTTTACCCATCTTATTGGTTATTACCATGGATTCAGTAAATGATTCTGGACGTTCAACACTATTCCTCGGGTTGAAAAAAAAGCAGCACTTCCATGTACTTTTGTAGGTATGAATCAGCCGATATTTTTCAAAATATTTCATCTCAGTAAGGTTGAGGGTTCTAGAAATATGAACTGAATCTATGGTAAAAGTTTTCGTTAGGATGTCCCTCCCGCCTTTTATAAGTCGCGACCCCTGACTTTGATGGATAAGAACTCCAGGGATTGGTCCCCTACGCACCCAAGTTTACTTCGGCGGTAATTTTAGGAGAGACACGTAATCGGAAAGTAGTTCGTGTACGTGACTATATGGTGTTGTAGTACTAACTTATCTGTGAAAACTCTCTTCTGGATAGACTTTGAAAAAATAATTTTTGTTCTTTGTTTTTTTATTAACGAACTTAGGTGCAAAGACTGAGTAGGTACATATTTCTGTAACTTACTTGCAGCCTACACTCCGAATCTTGACAAACATTGTAAGTTGTACCTTCCTAGTGGTTTGCCCGCGACTTCGTCCGCAAGGCTTTTATTACCCGAGTTTAGATACGTCTTTGGCTACTGCTCCACTCCCATGTGTCGTAGCGTGATGTTATATAGCCTATGTTAGTCAGGAATAATGTAGTTATCTATTGGTGAAAAAATGGTTAAAATCGGTACAGTAGTTTTGGAGCCTATTCGATATAAGCAAACAAAAAATTTTCCTTCATTATGATGTTAGTATAAAAAACAAAAACATAAGAGACGCGATGAGCAACTAGTAGGTAAGCTTAAATAAATTTTCCAGGACTATATATAGGTCTTAAATGATTCCACATGAACAGATATTGAAGCCCACACAACATACATAATTATCTTATCGCTGTGATGTAGCCTAATGTCAGCTGAAGCCCACATGTTTCTAGAATAATGTCATCTATTATTACGTGAAAGTCTGTGAAGGTTAACGTGTACTTATAAACAATATTAAACACAACATAATATTAAAACAAGAAAGAAACAACATTACTAAAGTAATTTCGTAGTAAACACCCACAGTCTAAACGGACTTTTTACTTGATTAAAAACATCCAAACAGCTCAATAAAACAAATGGGGAACGTCGTTTAACAAATTCATTTTGTGAGCAAATTCGGCTAGGTAGTCAACCGGAACAGAGAGATAAGGTAATACTTACACACATTTGTCAAATAGATATGTGTGGTGTTTTCTTTTTTGTTTGTTACGTTGACATATCTACAGAGATACAAAGATAGTCAATTGGTGACTTAGTTGGATAGATTTGTGCGAATAAAATCATTAATTATTATTTGCTAATACATAGGACTATGCTCGGACTATATTCGGTCTTTGCGAGATCGAATGAGGAGATCCGCAGACGCACTAAAGTTACCGACACAGCCCAGCGAATCAGCAAGCTCAAGTGGCGGTGGGCAGGGCACATGGCACGCAGAGCTGATAACCGATAGGGCCGCAAAGTTTTCGAATGGAGACCACGCACCGGCAAGCGCAGCTACCACCTACAAAGTGGACGGACGACCTGATTAAGATTGCCGAAAGACACTGGATGCAGGCCGCTTCCAACCGGTCCTTTTGGAAATCTATGGGGGAGGCCTGAGGCTTTAGTCTAGCAGTGTACGTCCTGCTACTGATATGATAATGATCATGATGAAAACATATAGGTTGGAATAAAAAAAACCACAGTTCTTGAGTTTAAAAAATAGCACTCCATGTTGTACCAGTTGACTGCCTCGTTAGCCTAGTGGCCCTAAGTGCGACTGCTACCCTAGAGGTCTTGGGTTCGATTCCCAGGTCAAGCAAAAAGTATTATTGGGTTTTTATCTGAAATTCTCAGTAGCAGCTCGGAGTTAGGATTTGTGCCCGGTTAATGGCAATAGGCTCGCCCCATATTACATGGCACCTAAATATACCGGCGAACTGTGGGTGTACATTGATACACAGAGGTGTATCAATGTACACCCACAGTTCGCCGGTAGGGTTAGGCAGAGGCCTAACCCTTCTGGGAATACAGGCGTGATGGTATGTTTGTATGTTATACCACAAGGCGTATTTTTATTGCATGTGAGAAAACACAAAAATAAGTATTTTCTTCTAACTTGCTAATCTCAGGTACCACTGGTCTAAAATAAAAAAATCCTTTCTGTTATATAGCTCGTATTTCGAGGAAGGTTACAGGCAACATAACATTACGCTACGACTCACGAGAGTTGGAAGTAACCAAAGATATAACTTAACGCGTGTGAAACCGCGGGGCATAGTTAATAAATAATAAAACAAAGTGGAGCCTTTCTTTACGATTCAGCGCCTTAACTAAACACTCGCACTATGTTTACATGTCATTTCCAAGCCAAAACCTTGTGCGTATCAGATTTCTATCTGGTAAGTAATTACTAGCTTCTACCCGCGACTTCGTCCGCGTCAAATTTGATATATTATGCCACATTTTTCCGGGATAAAAAGTATCCTATGTGTTATTTCACACTACAATCTATCCCAATACCAAATTTAATCCACATTCGTTTAGCTGTTTAAGCCTGTAAGAGTTACAAACATCCATCCATCCTCACAAACTTTTACATTTATAATATTATTAGGATATATCTATCCCAACGGGGCAGTCCTATCGGACTGCCCCGTTGGTCTCGTGGTCGCAAGCGCGACTGATGAGCATGGGGTCCTGGGTTCGATTCCCAGGTCGAGCAAAAAGTATCATTGGGTTTTTCCATTTGGAATTTCTCAGTAGCAGCTCGGATTTAGGATTTATGCCCGGTTAATGGCAATAGGCTCGCCCCCTATTACATGGGACCTAAACATACCGGCAAACTGTAGGTGTAAATTGGTACACCCCTGTCTAACCCTTCGGGGAATACAGGCGTGATGGTATGTTGTATATTAGTAGGATAGGGTAGATTCACGAAGCCAATAGCTCGCAGCTGACCTACGATTTAATCGTAATTTTGAAGACATTACTTCCTGTTCTGGCTTGTCCCTGTAGATATTCCATCATGTCGAACTGTCATAAGAAATACCTTTATGTAAGAATGATGGATCGATGTCGATAGATATGTAACTCTGTATCGAATATACATAGGTAGACATTTGTGTATATTCAACAAAAGAGAAAAGTAACCAGGGTCGTTAGATCTATACCATCACGTCTGTATTCCCCGAAGGGTTAGACAGAGGTGTAACAATGCACACCCACAGTTTACCGGTATGTTTAGGTCATATAAAATAGGGGGCGAGCCTATTGCCATTAACCGGGCACAAATCGTAACTCCGAGCTGCTACTGAGAATTTCATAGAAAAACCCAATAACACTTTTTGTTCGACCTGGGAATCGACTTCAAGACCTCTAGCGTTGCAGTCGCGCATAGGACCACTAGACCAACGAGGAGGTCGTCAGATCTAGTTGAAGTATCTTTAGAAACCGATGAATGTTTAAGCATTAAATTTATTCTAATGAATGAACTGTTTGAATTTATATAATTTAAATTTAATTTAATTTAAAAACATCCATCACCTTCTAAAATAACTTGAACAATATTTAAGACGCTGGATACTTATCTCTTTTGTTGACTGTACATTCAAAACAATGCAAGTGTGTGTAGACACGAGTGGTTATCCTTTCATTTACGCTCTGCTGACTCCTAGACCGAAATTAGTCTTCAGCTCAAGCTACGAGATAACCGCTGACGTATCCTACGTACAAAATTACAAACATATATTCCATCTTAGCCTAACTGCCTCGTTAGCCTAGTGGTCCTAACCGCGACTGCTACGCTAGAGATCTTGGGTTTGATTCGCAGGTCAAGCAAAGTGTTATTGGGTTTTTTAATTGAATTCTCAATAGCAGCTCGGAGTTAGCATTTGTGCCCCGTTAATGGCAATAGGCTCGCCTCCTATGACATGGCACTTGAACATATCGGTGAACTGAGGGTGTGCATTGGTACACCCCTGCCTAACCCTTCAGGGAATACAGACGTGATGGTATATTCCATCTTAGAATGTAACACTAAGCTATTCTCTATATCCTGTTATGGTCCATGTTCACACCATTATTCATGTGTTTATCTGTATGTTTCTTTAACACGTGGCGTGCAGGTAACATGCGTGCGCATATTTAGGAACTTGCACGTACAGGATATTATAAAAAAATCCTCCTGACTGAATTTCGGTCACGGCGGCTAAACTCAATGGACACTAGCCAAGTACGCAGGATACGTAAACACAGATGCACTACCTCTTCCCTTACTCACATAGTCCAATGGGACGGCAATCCGACACGACCGGGGAGAGATCAGGCGCAGGACCAACGGCTTTACGTACTTAGTAAACCAACTGTAAAACTCCGGGCTGCTACAAAAAAACTCTAATGGAAAAACCCAATAACACTTTTTGGCCGACTTGGGAATTGAACCCAGGATCCCTCGCTCAGCAGCTTGCGCTTGCGACCACAAGACGAACGAGGCAGTCAGTTGTTCCAGATGTGGCCGTTTGTGAATATGTGTAAGTTTATGTGTTTGTAAACACAACCACGATACATAAGAAATTTTAAGGGTGGGGCAGTGTTTCAAAAAAATAACAAACAAACTATGTACTTTGTGGTGGAGGCTGTGCGTAACCTGTCAGTGCATCAATTGACTAGGTCATACATTAAATCGTTTCAGTAGTCAGGCGAACTCCCAATTCATAACAAATCTTCAAACCATGTTTGCGATAGTCGGTAAACGGTCTAAACCGCAGTTTTTAATTGAAAATGCCACGTATTTCAATTTGAATATTTATGAGAATACAGAACTTTTATCAAACCTCTTCCGATATTGAACATCGTGGGCACCTGTTGAACTAAACTTTAGGAATCTAATTGATAACAATACTGAACAAGTGAGGCCTACGTCCCTTATCTTCTTATTAAAATAACTTTTATCAGGAACTCACTCAGTGCCCATGACCACAACTTATTTCTTTAAAAGTTTATTTCATTTTCACTTGTCAAAATAACTGTCAAGCAGAAACTGACCGTAAGATAAAATGTTCAAATGTTTTTGATGAGAAATAAAAAAGGAAGGAATGATAATAACCTCTGAAGACACGTATCCATTTAAATGGTAGTACAGCTCCGAGACTGACGCGTTATAGTAAATCTGCCGTACGTGTTCACTCTCACGTCCTTAGTTTATTATCCTTCCTTTTATTTTCATTCTTAACGAATGGAATGTCTATGATGAGTGTCTATGGCACTCTTTGTCACAGCTGTCAAATACCAACAGACGCCTGGAGGCAATGACTCCACTTTAAGGTTAGGCCGGCACATTAATCGAACGAAAGCCAGCATTCGACACTTTGAATTCAAATAAATGGACCACAATCTTTTATTTGGGGCAATAAACTTTTTACTGGCCCAAAAGTCGCTTATGATCCTCATGATGTTATACAGAGTGTGGTAAAAGGACCGACACAATTTTTGAAGGAGTTGGCGAGGCTTCTTAATGCCTCTGTCTAATTTTTTAACTATCTAAAATATTAAAACTTATTTCTTTCTTTTTTTTGGGAGCACATAAGTTATTTTCTTGGAGACAAATGCGTTGTACAAATATACATTATAATATCATTATAAAGAAAAGTTATTTCTGGCTATTACAACCACATGACACAAAAGTTTTTGGATAATTATTAAAAACAAGAAAATACATAATTATCTCCATTATATATGACACTTTTAGCAGGAGTCAATGACACTCCCCAAACCCTCAAAAAATTATCTCGTTTATTTTACAAAACAGCCTGTATATGTAAGGATTTACTTTTATTGTTTTTATGCATAAATTGTAACTGTAGCTCAATCTGAATAATAAAATATGAGTGGCTCCAAAGTAATATTTCGATTGGAACATAAAACACCTTCGAATTGTGAATAAATAATTGATGCGAAACATTCCGAATCGTACGCTTGCGCCACGCCAGCGAGCTCCATACACACTTAGCACGTATCTCTAAGCAATTACTTTTCTTTTTTATTTCCATCGTCGAGGCGTTTAACACAAATGATGTTCACAACACGGATTGTGTTTTAAGCCCACAAATAAGTTTGCGACGAGTGTAGCACAATTTCCTCCAAGAAGAGTTCGAAACAAAGATGGAAAGGAAACGAAATTCTGTACAAACACAATAAAGACCTTTCACGAACTTTCACTTGCAAGCCGAAGGAACTTCGGCTAAGTTTGTTATCTATATGCATAGTAATATCTGATACAAACTTAATCAAGTTGCATACAAAATGAATAGAGTTAACTAAGAATTGATGTCAGAAAACTTTGTGAGATTTGCAGCTCACAAGGGAAAGAAAACTTCCTTCCTAATGACGCAAATATAAGAAGAATAAAAATAATAACAAGCAGCACAAGCTTACGACATGAAACGAAATATGGAATTTTCCATTCACCAGTCAATGACATGAGTGTGCACGAAGTAACTTGTTACATTATGTCCTATTCACAGACAGTATAGAAGCCATTTAGAGCACAATGTTCTCAGTGGATGCGGAAATCCACTCACGATATGACTGCCGCCCGGTAAAACGAAATGTAGGCAACAACTAGGCATCTATTGTGACTTATGCGGACCACCGCCACTGCTAGAGAACGATGTAGTCCGGGGCTATGGAGCTACGGGAAGCTTTTATTATGTAGCGCACTGTCCTATTTCAACGTCATTAGCATAATTATCACGTCGTAGGTAACTTTCTGACGACGGCGTAGCATTATATGGGGTATATATTTTTTTATTTGGAACAAAATTATATGATGGTTAATATTTTTACTTGCTCATCGATATTCCTATTCATAGGAAGAAGAAAAGGGCTGTTTTAGGGTTTTCCCGGCAATTATTCGATTTTTTTCTCACCTTCTAAACCTTCCCTAGACCTCCACGAACATTTCAAGACCAAGATAAGATAAATCCGTTCAGCCGTTCTCGAGTTTTAGCGAGACTAGCGAACAGCAATTGATTTTAATATTGTATATAGACAGATAAATCTATTAAATTCTGGTTTTGTAACTAGTAGAACGCACAGAGTTTACCCAGTGAACAGTAGATTCTCGGTGTAATCAAGTTGGCCACCCCTGCTATATATGTATTATAAAACTTTGATCATAACCATTTACGTAACGTTTACGTCCGTGTTTATTGTTACACCGTAATTAATAGTCGGAAAGCCAATGGAAATTCTAGAACGCGCGTGTAAATTACGACTGTTATTAATAATATAATAACATATCGCGGTCCCATTCTACGAGAACTGGCTGACGATCGATATGATTACCATTGTTTTACGAGCTAATACTTATTAAAGGGTTTATTGGTCGTAATCTGTGTGGCGTGGCTTAAATCCTTTCAATAAAGACTGAATAAGTAGGTACCTAACTTCTCTCTTAGTTATTCTTGGACATCACTGATATCGGTGAAGGAAAACATCACGAGGATACCAAAGGGCAATTCTACTTGCTTTTAGGCACGATCGCAATGTAATCTGAGTTTCAATCTGTCAAAAATGCCTCTAATTTAAATTAACTGATTTAGCGATATTTCTTGTCGCTAAGATTAGATTGCGACTAGATTTTGAACGTTTTTTTACACATACCAACACGCTTGTATTCCCCGAAGGGTTAGGCAGAGGTGTTTAGGTCCTATGTAATAGGGGGCGAGCCCATTGCCATTAACCGGGTACAAATCCTAACTCCAAGCTGCTACTGAGAATTTCATAGGACAACCCAGTAACACTTTTTGCTCGACCTGGGAATCGAACCCAAGACCTCTAGCGTAGCAGTCGCGCTTAGGACAACTAGGCCAACGAGGCAGTTAAAGTTTTTTAAGTTCAAGTTTTTTTAATTTGTAAAATTTACTTTCTAGGTAACACACTCTTTTTTAGGACATTCGTGTAGGCAAAGGGGATTTTTGACAAATTGATAATAAATTGCGATCGTTCCTAAAAGTAAGAAAAATCGTCCCCGTCTGACGTTCCTTCATATTTTCTTAGCTATTTACTAGTAAATTTTAATGGAGTTACACATAATTATATTATCCATTATTATTTCTGAGTCACGCCTGTATTCCCCGAAGGGTTAGGCAGAGGTGTACCAGTGTACACCCACAGTTCGCTGCTTGCGTATGTTTAGGTGCCATGTACTAGGGGGCGAGCCTATTGTCATTAACCGGGCACAAATCCTAACTCCGAGCTGCTACTAAGAATTTCATAGAAAAAACCAATAACACTTTTTGCTTGACCTGGGAATCGAACGCAAGACCTCTAGCGTAGCAGTCGCACTTAGGACCACTAACGAGGCAGTTATTTCTGAGTAGTTTCTGAATTATGCTCGACTTAGCATTATCCAAAGCAAAATAAATGATCATAAGTATTGAACCGTAGAAGCAGGCCGTAGAACGCTTTTCAGTGTTAATTTATGCATTACATAGAACCCGAGTAACATAGCCTTCTCAATAATTCAAAACCTAAATCGAATCGAAAATCGATACCCATAGTTTCACACCCAAAACTTATCGACTCGAAAACTGCTTGGACCTTCATAAGCTATTTATTTACGTCTGCCGACAACACTATCGTAACTACCTCAAGGGGCTTGCGTCACAATGATCAATCATACCCGAAGGCTTCCACGCATTGTGCTCTACCGGCAACCCTCATGAATAATCAGTAGTTAGTCTCTTTATGACAATATTAGGGCGACACTTTAGCCACGTCATTATCGTTGTATTAAGTGTAATACTCGCGTGAGAACCAACCAAATAATGATTTCACTAGGCCTGGTTTTTGCTGTCAAATATTAAGGGAACATACACATACTATCACGCCTGTATTCCTCGAAGGGTTAGACAGAGGTGTAACAATGTACACCCACAGTTTACAATACAATAACACTTTTTGCTCGATCTGGGAATCGAACCCAAGACCTCTAGCGTAGCAGTCGCGCTTAGGACCACTAGGCTAACGAGGCAGTTAATTATTAAGGGAAACAAAATAATGTTGGGAGAGTAACTAATAGTATTATAGACAGTATATATGACAGTTAGTTACTCTGTTACTAATAGTGTTAGTTTTTAACCCCCGACGCAAAAACGATGGGGTGTTATAAGTTTGACGTGTCTGTGTGTGTGTGTCTGTCTGTGGCATCGTAGCTCCCGAACGCATGAACCGATTTTGATTTTGTGTTTGAAAGGTTAATTAGTCGAGAGTGCTTTTAGCTTTGTTTGATGGAAATCGGTTCAGCGATTCGCAAGTTATCAGTTCTTTTGTAAGCTATGGTAGTGATTTTTTCTTTTGTCGGGGGTTACTTATAATTTTAAATTTTGTGTTTTATTGCTTGGAAAGTCATGTTATGTGTGGTCTGTTTCTTACATGGGTCATGATGGCTGAAAATTATGACAATCGAGTTTAAATGAGTTATGTGTTCTTGCATCTAAGTTTGGATGGATAGGTGTTTGTTACTAAACCACGCCAGAATGGCTGAACGGATCTGGATGAAATCTGTCGTCTGGAAAAAGGCTACTTTTCATGCCAGATTATGTACGGTTCTTATGGGATATTATCTCAACTTTGACGCGAACGAAGTGGCGTGCGTAACTTATTTTCTAGTAAAGAGGTTTGAGACATTTAATTTCAACATTTCGATCTACTTACATAAGATATATAAAATTAAATATGTCTGTGTATCAATCATCATAATACGCCTGTCTAGAGACAAGATAGGTTAACTGCAATAGATATTAATCTTGTGTCTGCACATCTGCTTCACTAAATATGTGGAGTGTAACTAATAGATGGCTGTTTTAAGAAGCATGGACATCTGGTTTATTTTATTTATTTATTAAAACTTTATGCACATAATGTAAGAAAAATACACTGTACAAAGGCGGACTTAATGCCTTGGACATTTTCTACCAGTCTACCTTCAGTCAGTTTAGTCTTTATTTTATTATTTTGGGAAGCAATTCGTATAAATTCTAACATATACCTATTATATAATATTTGAATAAAAAAAAAATATAAAATATTAAAACCAAGTTTTAGTCTATATGTGACAATTTTGATATAATTTACGATACTTGAATTCATACTACATAGGTAGGTAGTATGAATTCAAGTATCGTAAATTAATGCCAAAAGAAATATACAGTCACGTTAGCAAAGCTGCAACCACAGCGAGTTGATGATATATCGATAAATATAAATGTTTGACATTAAAATACAAATTAGAATCCAAAAAAAAAATTAATACACATAACATTAAAAAATTTAGATTTTCTAAAGTAACCAAGATATTATTATGAGAGAGCCAATGACGTGTCGACCAAGTACCACTTCGACGACCTTCTTCCGAAGATTAAGCACTTAAATGGATGCCTAAAGAAGGCTTTGTGTGATGAGGCCTTGAAACTGTTCCGGCTATGAGAACTTGGCACCAAACTGCACTGCCATCTGATACTGTGCACTTATAAAGGCTAACCTAATTTTCCTTCATGAAAAGTCTAAAGTATCGGATTTAACGACCATAGTTTTGTTCTTAAACTGAAGGAGTTTTTATGAAATGTTTGATTAAGAACAGAAAGCCAATTCTACTAATTGAAATCGAACAAAAACCAGTCTAAATATCATCTCAGGGACAATCAATATTAATAAAAACGGTACATTACAGGCATTTTTGACAGATTAAGATTGATATTAGATTCCAAATGATTTTAAAAGTTAGCAGAAATACTCCCCAGAGCACAAATTTAATCTTTATATTTTATTGAATGTTTTTTCCTCGTCCAAACGTCTATAGCTATCAAACAAATAAGCTCAGAAGGAAATAACATTGAAGAGGAGGGGAACGCAGGAAACAAACCGTGTAACCAAGAATTAAATCTGATAAGTCGTCGAGCATAAATCTCCTGAGCGCGCACGATGCAGAATTGTAGCGGAGATCTTCCTTACTGGTTCTATAATAAATCTCTTTGATAATGCATCAAAGACCGACAAAAAAGAAACATGGCAATACAAGAGATAGTAATGGCTCCCCGAACAAGGATCGACGTTGGGGAAAGTCTTTGCACCCTGCGAACGGAAAATGTTGCATTACCTGTTCTCAGCAGACGAAATGTATGGAACGACTGAATACGTCGTCGTTCATAAATAAATAATTTCACACCCATGCATTCGTGCAGTTTTATAGACTACATACGAATACTACTGAGAGAGAACGCCGCAAAATGCAAGCATTTGCGGAATTTAACTGCGCTAGAGAGGACATGTATTTTGGTGACGACCTCATGTTTTTAAACATTACATCACAAACATTACTGTGATACATTTAACTATCTTTTGCCATGATTTTTCCTTTTGTATTTTAACTTTTAATTAGAGCGTGTCTAATGCGGATGATATTATTCATGAAAAAGGATAACAAATCAATACATTTCATTATACAGATAACAATGGCGACTAACTTCACGTATAACTAAACGAAAACAAACCCCAAATTGAATTACAAATAACAGACGTGCCATTAACACATTCTACCAGCTTATTCGGCAGTCGAGGTAAACCCTAATGTGTGCTGAAACATAAACAAGTCATTTCGTTTTCCGATATACATTTCCGACCTGCAGAGAACTTAACTTACTCGTAGATATAATGTACATTTCGTACGGTTCATTTGTGCTTTATTAAGTGGAAAGGCAGTTCGATGGTGCGGCATTGAGCATCAGAATCAGAGATTTTATCTCGCCATTTATGTGGCGAAAGATTAAGCCGAACGCTGCGAGGCGTCGACACTGCCAAATGTCCGCTGATATTGGTCGGCTATTTCACTCTTCACCTGCTGTGCCGAAATCAACCGTCCTGTCGACGCCTGTCCTTTACCTTTCAGTATAAATAATAGCTGTACTATTTAATTATAATGCCAGCTTATAATGTGCCACTGCAGGGCGAAGGCCTCTTCTCATACATAGTAGAAATGAGCATTGATCACCACGCAAGTTCGAGGCGGATTGGTTATTTCAGATTTGTATTAATTATAAGTCCAGATTTTTCCTATACCGATGTCAGAACTGTCCTCGGAAAATACATATAAAATTATAAATGCAACAATTTACCTATACTACACAGTATTATTGCCAAAGAAGAAGACTTTGAAGCTAAAAAACAAGAAATTTCAAAACTCATCGTTTCCACAAAATTCTAATTTCCTTATGCTCCCGATGCTATAAAGTCTATCCCACGGAAAATAGGATCGCCGGCCAAAGACTGGGGCGTTCCAAGATGGAGACGAAACACGACAAAATGAGATGTATTGCGAACGGAATAAATAGTAAATACTCTCCGGACAGACTACTTTGTAGTCACGCAGTTGGGGCGATAAAACTGTGATTATGTAGTCCAAGAGATTGGAACAGTGCCCAGGTACAAAATAACTGTTCATACCATTGTGTGTGTCCTCAAGCGATTTGTGAAACTCACACAATACTCACTTGTCACTGTCAATACATGAGTTTGGAAGTAATTAGTCAGTCAATACCCCATGACCATAAATTTTGTGGCGCCATTAATTATATCGGGTACAATCGCACCGTAAAATTGATGCCGGTGACATAATGCTGTGATGATTGAGTTTACACGCTTAGAATGGTAGATGGTTGCTTTTGTTTTACGGTATTCTAGGTATATTTTACGACAATTTCTTATACTTTACGTAAGTATGGGTCAATTTGTATTTATGTTATGTATTGCGAATTTGCGATGCGGGCAGCTCAGGACCGGTCGTTGTGGATTTGTTTAGGGAAGGCCTATGTCCAGCAGTGGACGTCGTTTGGCTGAAATGATGATGATTGCAGATTTTCTCTATCCACTTTGTGTCTAGGAACATACATTCCTGAAGATGACTGACTTTAGCTTCATAAACATACGTCATCAGTTTCTCAAAACATTAAGCTATTATTTTCGTAATCTGGAAACTGCTCTGGTTAAACCAATATTAGAATAGAAATTTAAAAAATATACATACATACATACCATCACGCCTGTATTCCCCAAAGGGTTAGGTAGAGGTGTACCAATGTACACCCACAGTTCGCCGGTATGTTTAGGTCCCATGTAATAGGGGGCGAGCCTGTTGCCATTAACCTTAAATTCTCAGTAGCAGCTCGGAGTTAAGATTTGTACCCAATCCTAACTCCGAGCTGCTATTGAGAATTTCATAGAAAAACCTAAAAACACTTTTTGCTCGACCTGGGAATAGAACCCAAGACCGTAGCGTAGCAGTCGCGCTTAGGACCTCTAAGCTAACGAGGCAGTAGAGGAGAGGGGAGGTAGTATTTAAAAATATATATACCTGTAAAAAATTCGCACAACCACAGATTATATCTGCACTGTAGATAAAATAATGTCTGTACCTACATCATAACATAAAACAGTTTTTCAGCGATCCGAATAATGTTTATAGTTCCGAAATACAGTTTTCAGCATTATTTTGCCTGAAATGTGCCAGATACATACCTACCCTATTCCTATAGCTATAAAGTTACCTTTATATTATGATTTTCCAATTTGAAGAGATGTATATATGTACTTACGTACCGTTTTAGTAAACATGCTGGAAAGTTTTGCGTTTGTGACTGTCGTTGATTACAATCTCTCCCTCAGGAAATTCAACCTCGAACCAGTTGCTTGATTAGATATTCCACAAGTAAAATAACTAAAAACTTTCCACAACTCTTATTTACATCGGAACTTGTATCAAATATCGTTGGTTTCACGTACTTTAAGTTTCAAAGTTCCAACACCCGTTTTTTCACGAAGTTTGGTACATTTTTTATGATATGTTTTGGTAATTTTCTGGATGGTCGGCTGGCGCCGATTCCCCCTTGTTGCTATCAAAAAGGATGTTCGCAAACAGCATTGTAAGGAGAAAAATGTTTTGCAAATTTTAGGACCGTTTGTTGCAGATACTTTTATACAGAAAAGGGATTATCCCGAATTTGTCGGTGTTCCCGAGGAATAATTTCAGACTTAATGCGTATTAATTTACTCCTTAATTAATTTAACCATATAAATAGGCGAATATGTTCCTTATTGACATAGATATTTTTAAATTTTTAGGCATACTCGTAGTAGACCAAAAAGATAACTAACATGGACTTTTCGACATGCATAAATCCATAACATGCGATATTAAAAACATTTCACAAATTTAAAAATTATATATCATTGGAATATTTACGATATCGAAATATCAAAAGGATGTGTTCTGAATGGGATCACGGACTCGCATATACCTACCTACATATTCTAGTAGATACATATAGATATGTGTGTTCCGCGTCCATGACACATACATCCGTACGTCCGACCCCAGCATCCGCTGTTGATACAGATTGTGGGCTATAACTGACGTCACGTTACATATCGAACGGCAAACAAGGATTTGTAAGACTTGTGTCTGTGCCTACAAGATGTTATATTAAGATAGATATGGGATATTTATGTTAAGACGGCTAAAGAGTACATAATATAAAATATTCATAGATATACGCAAGATATAATCAAGTGTAGGCTCTAAGCATTTGCAAGCCACAGCCATCAAAAGATTAAAAAAGGTCCGATCAAAATATTTTTTCAAAAGATTGACTAACTTAAATAATTATAAGAAAATGAACAAATTGCTTTTTAAGACTTTTCTGTATTATTTGAAGCACAGTTTCCTTTCCACGCCGTGTTTAAATTGAAAGCTAAGTTTTCGACAGGATTTCCCTATAAGGAAAAGCTTACTAACCTCTCAAAAACAACCGCTTTTTAAGTCTTTTCCTCGGAGAAGACGAAATTGCAACTGAATTAGGAAACTACTAACAATGTTGTGTGAGGAAAACTTTACATTAAACTTTTACCTGCACTTTCCGAACCATTATTTGGAAGTAAGAAGTTACTGCTAACAATATCGGCCTTAAAACTTTGTTTGAACTGACTACCTATGTGTGTTATCTACACAAAGTAATATATTTTTATCTAATGTTCTTTTTGTTTGAAAACTATTGTTGGGAAACGCGGCCCAACTTTTTTACAGGGTAACATTTCGTTTCACGGATTAGTATTCCACGGCCGATGAAACACGATCCTAAAATGTGCCTCAAAAATAAAGCTCGATAACTGTGTTTTATTTTTGAAAACAGAATTTTCTGGCTGAATCGTTGGACTGTAATTTGGCTTGTTGCGAAAAAACATGGATTACGGGTTCGTGATCTGAATCATTAATTAAATATTTAGATTTAGAGTACAGTGTTGCGGTTTAATTAAAAAAAGGAAAACCGGACATTGGATACTGACCTTTTCACTTTTTTGTGCGTATGTTATAATTATGATTTTATTCAAAATATGTTACAAACTGAAACTCAGGCAAGGGGAAAATCCCAGAAAAAATAACCGAATTCACATGATCAACAAACTATTACTACGATGTAATAGGGCAATGGGATCTTCACCCATCACGTTCAGAGCAAAACGATGCGACGGCGATATATCGGGTGTGACCAATTCACCACAGTGACTATCGACTGACACACGACTTACTCACCTGACGCCGGTTAAATTGTATTAATTATAACTATGGAGATTTTTTAAAGCAAAATTCGTTTTGCATGCATTTTTCCAACGTAATTACGTTAAAATTGATAGCGTTGAAATGGTTCAATCTATCGAGTCTCAAAAAAAATAAAACAGGGAGGGCAAAATCATGTGAAGTAGATACAGGTAGATATTTATTTATGCATACTTTTAATTATAATTAAGATCTATTTTGGACCGACTTCAAAAGGAGGAGATTATCAATTCTTCTGTATGTTTTTTTCCTTCTTTTTTTTTGTATGTGTGTTACGCGATATCTCCGCCAATCTTGTTTGATGGTCATACTTCAAAGATGGTCCCATATAAATTTTATCGAAATTGGTTCAGCAGCTTGGTAAAAAAATTAAAATAACTGAAAAGAAATATGTCATCCAAGTAAACGAATTAGCGTATTCTGCTTTCTTGTGACTTTGAAGTGATGTCTTGTTAATTTACGTAGTATTTCCGTTTCTTTATGGACTTCGATGACAGGAAATTGATACTAAAAAGTGGAAATTAAAAACCTTTTTTAAATTAAAAAAAAAGTAAAAAATAACTTTAGATTTGGAAGTCAGTGGCAATACAAAACAATAAACAGAACCAAAGCCGCCGACTTCCAAAGCTTAAGTTATTTTTAATTTTTTTTTGTTTTTAATGGCGGTTGTCATTTTGTAAAAAAAAAATTATATAAAACTGAAAAAGAAGATTAGGTACTAACCAAATATTTATTTAGACACCGGGTATTATAGCATCAGTTAACTCTCGGTACTGTATCAGTTTATGCATTTTGTGGTGGACAGCACACAGACAAGTCTTTTTTCATACAGTTGGCTCGTGGCCTTTGTCATCTACTACAATTGAGCCGGCGTTCCACGACGCTCTTGACGCGTCACCTGTATGAAAAATTCACAGAATTCCGGTAGGAATACTGTGGCGTTTGATACCCCAAATGCTTAAATAGAACCCATAAGCAGACTCGTACAAGTATCTTGATGAATTACGCATCTCAAATAAATACAAAAGAAAAGGTAAGATTTGAATTCTATAGAAATTGAAAACGCCTGCTATTCTAAACCGGAAAACGAGCATAAAGATAAGTAAGCGCCATCTTTCTTAACTGTCTCAGAGAACCCGATGTATTGAGCATTGTAAAGGGGTTTTATTTTGAAGCATCAGTGAATCTGTACGATACTAAACGAGCGAAGAAAAGAGCTGGATATGCTCGAACAGTACTCGAAACGAACGAATAATATATTAGGTAGTATTAGGAAATTGTGTCAAGAAGGAGATAGCGCAGTTGTTTGTGGTATCGCTAAACCTTTTACAATGAACACATCAAGTGTGAGAAGCAACAATCTAAACACTGTAGCTCAGACTTTTCTCAAAACCTCCCGGAATCTTTAGCATTTACATGTTGTTCCCTAGACAATAACCGAGCAAAAATTGTTTTAAATAAGCTTTTCCTAAAAGTACCTATTCCATTAAAACTTTGTGTTGGATTATTACTCAAAGAATTTGCTGTTTCGTTACCGCCTCTCTCGGGATTATTAGAACAGACAGTATGTTTCTATGTATAAAATAACGTAGTTGGTAATCCTCTGCGGTACGTGTGGCATTCACCGCGCAGACCGCATTTGGTTCAATTGCGTTGTTTCCCCGATCCGTCACGCTGACACCTCGGCGTCACGTCGGAACACCACATCCATCCCGGAACGTGTTCCAATCAGACTAACACAGCTGACTACATTATATTTGTTCTTCAGCTCATAGTGGCTCATATGCAATCGCATGTTTCGTAAACATACGCTAACGCAATTTGTTGAATGAAATACGGGAAGCTATCGCCAAAGTTTGCGCTTGACAAACAAACGTTTGGATACAAATGAACTGACTATGATTGTTACAGTGGATTCACAAATTCCGCTTGTTTATTCCACTTTCAGGATTCGTTTGCTTTACCAAATTCACAAAATTCTCTTTAGAAATATGAGCGTTTTAGCTAATTAAGTGAATTCAAATATAATGAGCCCAGTTTCGTTATACTAGCAAACTCTCGAGGGATAGATAGTGAAAATATTTCACAGCAAATATGAAAGCCTAAACACAAATAGTACTAATTAAAGTGCAGTGAGACGGCTTAAATTTAATAAACATTCTGTGTACATGGTGACGAAGCGAGAATTTGGGCAGGAAAGGAACTCGCTTTCAGAATTAACTAAGTACTTTACGTGTGCGCCGTGGCCGGAATTAGCAGGTGTATCAACAGGGATAAACTATACCAACTATATGTATAGAATGGAATATTAGGAGAATTGTGTAACTGCTTCGTTAGCCCAGCGGTCTTAAGCGCGACTGCTACGCTGAAGGTTTTGGGTTCGATTCCCAGGTCGAGCAGAAAGTGTTATTGAGTTTTTCTATGAAATTCTCAGTAGCTGCTCGGAGTTAGGATCTGTGCCCGGTTAATGGCAATAGGCTCGCCCCCTATTACATGGGACCTAAATATATCGGCGAGCTGTGGGTGTACATACACCTCAGCCTAACCCTTCGGGGAATACAGGCGTAATGGTACGTATGTTGGGTTCCTAAATGAAAATGACGTAGGATATGAAGGTATTTGTATCCGCGCGTGACAATGTCGTGTCGCAGTCGTTACGTGGCCTGCGCGCGTGCCTCTCTTGTTTATGTTAGTGCACTAAAATATGCGGCCGACTCATTTCGCCGATGTTCGCAAATTTATTTAAATTTCCATATTTATGAACCCATTTTCAGTTTTTAGTGCTGAGTTTGTCATTTTTGAATTCATGGCTTCTTTTTGGTCTGAATTCTTGAGGGATTATCTCTGAAAAATGTGTGTTATTTTTAAATAGTGGGTATAGGTTTTTTTTTGACAAAGTTACGAGGGTATCATTCGAGATTATAACAATTATCAACAGATGACAGGCTAATAATTATCACCCGTCGGATTAATTCATTATGATAAATAATACGATAATAATTATCATCAATATTCAAAGCGTGGCGCAAACCAATCAATGATTCCCTGAGCCCTCATTCTGAATGTAGATTGTGTGTTGGAATCCCTTTAATCTGCCCGACCCAGCACCGTTAGTTATGGTCCTTATCCGTACTAATGTACATAATTAATTGCATGACAGTGTAATCATGTTGACATGTCCTATGACATACCTTTCCATATCAGGACCAATATTTGGTACGTACATGTTAAGATAATAATAATACTAGCCTATTATTGTCCTATTGTAAGGTAATAAAATCACTACTCTTGCTCAAGGTGGATTCATTATAAGTTCAGGTTTCCCCATGATGTTTTCACTCACCGACGTCAGAGATTTCCAAGATAAACTGAGAAAGTACGTATGAATTGAACAAGTCACTTGCCCAGTTTCGAACCCGTGGCCCTCATGCATGAGAAGCGGGCCCAACACGACATCTGCGTGTTTGTTTTTTTTTTACACATAATTATATACATTTTTACAGCAAACTATGTCTTTGACATTAAAGTGTTAATCGTCGTTCTCTGTAAGGCAACAGCTGACAATTATCAGTTCCAATCATTCCAAATGTCAGCCAAAAAACAGGGTCTTCGATACAATACGTATAATTCCCATCGCGCCATTCTTCACGTCTTCGTAATTATCTCATGTCAAAGCGATAATTATAGGCAATCTCGCAGATAAGTGCGCAATCACGTAATATTAAGGAAAAAAGCAAACGCTTATTATAATTAATCTCAACGCTAACACCCGTATTACTTAATTAAATGAAAAGTTAAGTAATAAAAACAGTTATCTACCAGATAGTAACCAAGGAGCTTTTTGTTAATTAACAGGTTCAAGGAACCCGGCTAAGTCAGATGATACTTAACTGCAATTAGGGTTACCTGCTCGATTTGAGTTCACGTTCAGGGTTGCTACGATACTCATTTCAATGGACTATTGTAATTTAAGCAAGTTCATTAGCAGCCTTAACTTTTGGTGGACTTTAAGAGTTTCTTACAAAATTAATGGTTCGCGTTGGCTCGCGGTTAACGAATACCGTTTAGCTTTTAAATAGCTGCTTTGTTCTTAACTGTGGTTAGGAACCATTAAAATATTCTACTTTGAATTATTTCGTCGTAAACTTAGTGAGAATGTGACTTTTAAATATTTTTTGGTAGAATGTTACTTTTCCATTTAAATGTCAAGTTAACAAAGTTCAAAAGTCACAACTTTGTGGCATCCCTTTAGTCACAAAGGGACATAATCTTGAGAATACATTTTAATCATAATTTCGCGGAGTCTTTAATGAAGCCTGTAGAAATAATGAGTTGATGAAGTTAAAGTGCATTATAGCGACCAAGTTTAATAACACGAACACCAGCAACACATCTGCCGCAAACCGTCCCGCTTTGGAGAATTTAAACTTCAGATTATCAATTTAAGCTCTGAAATGTTTTCATTTAAATCATTTAATAGTTAAATAAGCGTTTTATTTATAGATGAACGTAATTGGTTTCTAAGAATTTCGATTGATTTCCGAAGTTCCTTTTGAAGTAAATTTGTGATAATTGAAGCGAATCCATTCTCTTTTCATCAGTCTTTGGAGTGAAACAGAACTTTGTTTTATCGCTTTAGAGGTTACACGTTCTCGACTTGCGTTATTTGCTAACTCGTGATTAACTAAGGTAAGATAAAAACTTGATCATTTTCACCATTGGTTAATATTGATTGCAGATTATCGCTATTGATAATTTTTATCACAAAATCCTTAGCCACGTTTCACGTTATCATGCATATGCAAGCGCCATAATCAGGATAAGGGTGCCTACTCACTTAAATGTTATATAAACCTAATAATTATTGAACTGCCTCGGTAGCCTAGTGGTCCTAAGCGCGACTGCTATGCTAGAGGTCTTGGGTTCAATTCCCAGGTCGAGCAAAAAGTGTTATTGGGTTTTTTATGAAATTCTCAGTAGCAGCTCGGAGTTAGGATTTGTGCCCGATTAATGGCAATAGGCTCGCCCCTTATTACATGGGACCTAAATATACCGGCAAACTGTGGGTGTACATTGTTACACCTCTGCCTAACCCTTCGGGGAATACAGGCGTGATGGTATTTTTTTTTTATATTTTTATATATATAATAATTGACTAGGTACTAGGTAATTGACTAGGTAGGTTTTTATATATATAATAATTAACATATGTGCTCACGACTCGTGGCGAGTACTATAATTAGTAGTCGCCACGAGTCGTGAGCACATATGTTAAGTAATTTTTGGGTTTTTGGGTTCTTTGTGTGTTTTTTGGGCCGCCAACGCTGCACGCCATTGATCCGTCAATTGGACCGATCGCGTACAGCGTCCGCGCCCCAAAAAACCCCGAAAGGAAATCAAAAACCCACAAATTAACTTGACATTTGTGCTCACGACCCGTGGCGACTAATATACCTATCGTTTCTCAATTATGTATAAAACATGAGGTAGCATAAAAAAAGATATGCAGACTAAACATACTCAAGAATAATACGGTTTTATTATATTTTCACTACATAGGAAGAGAGAAAATAAAAAATATAAACGACTTCCTTCATAGGTTTAACCTCACAAGGAGTCGGGTGTTACACAGACAAAAATATACGAGTCCGTTATTATCTGGGGCTATCGTATGATGTGATGTAATCTCGGGATTTCGCACACCTTCATGACACCTTAAAGCCTTCACTTAGTTTACTGTTAGTTATCATCACAGATTATCACTATCAGTGACCTGGGCCCTTCTTAAAGCAGAATAAAACGTAAATCCATATCCAAACTCCTTTCGTTTTTATAGCTACTGGCTTGGTATCTTGTATCTTTTCTTTTTATTTTTATTCGAATTTGAAATTGGAACCCCAAGTTAGTTTTGGAAACAATCAAATTAAAACTTTCTTTGTGAAACTGAAAGTGGCAATCAGTTGAGTAAGTTTTACATTCCAGTCTGTGCGTAATTGAAACCACTGAGAAACAGTTTTAAAATTGTGGCTACTGTAATTAAAATGAACTTTAGGGAATGGTATTTGCGTAACAATTTAAATATAAAATTGTTTCTTATTCGACTGCTACGCTAGAGGTCTCGGGTTCGATTCCCAGGTCGAGCAAAAAGTGTTATTGGGTTTTTCTATGAAAGTCTCAGTAGCAGCTCGGAGTTAGGATTTGTGCCCGGTTAATGGCAATAGGCTCGCTCTCTATTACATGGGACCTAAACATACCGGCGAACTGTGGGTGTACATTGTTACACCTCTGCCTAACCCTTCGCTGAATACAGGCGTGATGGTATGTTATGTTTCTTATTATAAATCTGGCAACCAATGATAAATATACAGGGTTATTTGTAAAACATAGACAACCTCTCAGGACTATGTTACTAACATCATAATCAACAACTTTTGTTCTATGACATTTAAATTTTTTTAATATTTTAAGATTTTCATACAAAAATAAAAACATTTAAATTGAACGCTCTAAATGTTACGAAGTCTATGCGAAACAAACGAAAGCAATAGTAAAATAACGAGGGGAGCGGGGTTAGGGCGGCGGGGGTGTTTGTACTTGACCTATTTACAAATGTTCTTGACCTATTTACAAATTTCTTGAACAAATGTTGTTTATGATGATAGTAATACAGTCCTGCAAGGTTGTCATTGTTTTACAAATAACCCTGTAGAAGGCTTTGTTTCGGCAATGCAAATAGAAAACTTAAAGGTTAAGCGAATAGATTCTTGGTAGACATACATAGATGCGTAGGAGTCGCCGGCGAGACAGCGTCTTCCGGAGGCGTGGTTAGACCCGCCCGTCATTCAAATAACACCCATTGTACACTTTTATAGGAGCAATCTTCGACTTGTTATTTTAAGAGCTTCCTACGTATGTCACTGTATAAAATATATTGCTGAACATAATAAGAGAAACACAAAAAGGGCGGTTAAGGATAGTAGACCGGTTTTATTATTTTCCTTTTTTTTCACTCGAATACAAGTTATTATTATCTAAAGAAAATATGTTGATCTAAATTTAAAAAGTGCATCATTTTTGTGTCATAAATTCAGAAAATTATTGGTTTATAAATTATCTATATAAGTTGATTCTGGAAATACATTCCTAAATTAATCTGTTTTAAAAGTGAAATTAGTCTACCAACTTACGGTACCATGCGGAATTATCCATTTAATTTTATCATCGCAGGAAACTACATTTTATATTTCTAATTTACATCATGTCCATGTTTTAATGCCTGTTTTAATACATGTTTTAATACATTAAAAACTAGTGTTTTAATATGAAACTAGCGTAAAATCCGGTACAATAATGCTGAGCATAAATTATGGAGCACAATCTAACCCAACAGTCTGTGAACACCATATGGCACAATAAATACGCATATTTATATTTAAAATGAAATTGTAGATTAGCTAGACATGTATTTCGGAAACGGCATCGTAATTTGCATTTTACTGTGCTTTAGATAAAGTTTAAACTATAAAAAACATACGGCGCAATTTGCTTTCGTATCACATAGCATGTGCATTTGTGTAACCGCTACACATCCTGCAATATTTTAACACATTCACTGCCGGGCCAAAAATGTTCAAGTTCAAACCTCGACTAGCGTGACGTAAAAGCTAACGGGTTAAACTGAAATCGAGATAAAAAAAACATAATGTATAATTAACCTTACAAAACCAAACTAACACCATACCAACAGCTCCACAAATTCAAATTAATTCCAAAGCATTCAACTGAAATGTATCTATCAAAACTGAACTGAAATGAATGTAACATTACATAGTTCATATTCATAGAAGAGGGTTGAATAGTTCAATAAACTATAGAATATATTATCAACTAATTCTGAAGCGAGAATATTACTTGAAAGCACACGTATACTGCAAAGGGGTTAAACCGTTAGTAATATAAGAGACATGGTTTCAACCAAAGTGTTCTAGTAAACTTGGGTTTTAACTATTGTACCAACAAACTTTAGCTAGCGTGAGTGCCCATAATTGTGTTTAGTAAGTTCGTGGAAACTCTTAAACTTAAAACTGTTTCGGACAGCTTTCAGATATCGGTGTGTGGATGAAGTTGATACTACAGGTGTTTTGGTCTTATAAGTGCTCCGTTGGTCTCATGGCCGCAAGCGCGGTTGCTGAACGTCCGCCGGAATACTTAGGGCCCATGTAATAGGGGGCGAGCCTATTTCCATTAACCGGGCACTGACATTAACTGAGTATTTCTTAGAAAAACCCAATAACACTTTGCTCGACCTGCAGTGTAGCAGTCGCGCTTAGGCCCTACTAGGTCAACGAGGCAGTTACTGAACGTGGGGTTCTGGGTTAAATTCTCAACTTTCCGTTAGGAATATCTCAGCAACAGCCCGGAGTTTGGAGGTTGGTGACGTAACAAGCAAGCAAGCGAAGTACAAGAGCTTCGGAAAGTACATAAAGCCGTTAGTCTGACGCCTGCTCTTACCCCAGTCGTGTCGGATTACCGTCCATCGGACTATAAGATTGAGGGAAGAGACGAGGAATGCATCTGTGGTGGGCACACGCTTGGGCACTGTACGATCTACTGCGTATCGGACTACTAATTTTGATGATAGCTATGCTTCCTTTGTTTTTCTTTAACATCTAAAGATTATTAATTAAAGATAGTTAGTTTACCTACAAAGGGTCTGACAGTACCTCATTGACGAATTAACAGTATTGTTAACAGCAAAATACATGCTTACTACTAATTATTAAGTCATAAAAGAACTTAACCGGACTTTACTACTAGAAAAAACCCTTAGAGAATAATATTCTATATATTTTGTTTGTTTTTGTCTACAACGCTAAAACAAACTCGTAAACTCACAATCGAAAGAGTATAAAGTCTCATGAAATTCAGAGATACTCAGTATTATTGAAGTGAATAACTTACGGAGTTAGGACAACCGTGGTACTATGTAGGTGTGTGTGTAACATAAACGGTTGATAGTGTCGCATATAAACCGGTTTATGACCTTAATTCCGTTTTTAGCTGTTGTTGACAGTGCGTAATTTAGGGAAATAGAAGACAACCCTCTTGGGTCATGAAGGCATTGATGATTATTTTATGAAATTGCTTCATAAGTTTTTTTCGCAAAAAGTACCTTTTCATCATTGCAATCTTTACCTTCTTCGTCTTTTTACCGTTACCATTCTATCATCATCATCGCCTACTTTTCTCAGTCCACTGCAATGTCCTTTGAGAATAACTATAGTTCATTGTCTCATATTTTAGGTACAAACCCATGGACACCCGGTCTAACTGTTTTTTATCTCCTATGTAACCCCGGACGCAAAAAAGACGGGGTGTTATAAGTTTGACGTCTCTGTCTGCCTGTGTGTGTGTCTGTCTGTAGCATCGTAGCTCCCGAACGAATGAACCAATTTTGATTTTGTTTATTTTTGTTCAAAAAGTGAATTAGTCGGGAGTGCTCTAAGCTATGTATTATGGAATCGGTTCAGCGGTTTCAAAGTTATCAGCTCTTTTGTTGGCTCCGGTAGGGATTTTTATTCTTCTGTTGGGTGTTACTTAAATTTTTTGTAAAAATGACACTTGTTGCCATCTCTTTTACTGACAGTACGTTTTTCTACTAACTGTAAAGTAATAGGAGGCATTAACCTACAATATTTTATATTAATTACAAACGTACCTACTCAAAAACAATCACTCTGTTGATAACAATAAAATTCCACTATACAGAATTTAATTAGCACTATCGACTGTGTAGAAGCCACATTGTTTCCCGGCTTAACCTCAAAATCATGGACAGTCGTTATAGTGTCCACTCAATTTCAGTCCAACAATGTGGACCTATTCCGAGGCACTTTGAATACCAATAGAATATAAATGCTAAACTAACCTAAATTGTAGTCTGGTGAAGACGCTTGTTTTCCTAATAAGGACTGGTTCATATACCTTTAATAGTAATAATACCGGCCTATTTTTGCATAAAAAATATGCTTGCTGCGCACCAAGCTAGATTGGCATTTTCACTCTTATTTTTTTATTACAAGTCCAGGTTTCCTCACAATGATTTCTTTCACCATTATCAGTCATGTACAAGATAATCTTAAAAACTACATGAGTGGTTCATAATATTCGTAATATATTCTCTGACTGATAATTCGAATAAAATCTTTGACAAACTTTGTAAAAAAAATGGCAAAAATAGCAAATTTTCAAACAATAGCATAAATTATTATTTACATTAAATCCTTTTTTTTTATTAAGATATGAATTAGTCCTGTTGGACCCTCAGCAATCATTAAGACAGAGGTGACTGATCTGATATTATATTAGAACAAATGCCGCCATCTTTAACTTCAAGTCATCACTAACAGCTTTTGTGGAAAAGACATAACAACACCGGAGATTATTCATTAGGGAACGAAGTTTATTTGCGAAAATAATAAATTGTAAAAGCAACTCTTTCTACGCATGCGCAGTCAAGACATAAAAACTGCTCGGAGCTCTTCAGCCCAAAACAAAAGCATGACGATCTTCTTAATTTGAACGTTGATACTTCCAAATACGGGCTACATACAGCGGCTTTTTGAGAGCTCCCTCAATGATCCGCACTGAGCCAACCCTTTATCGCCAGAATAAAATTCTTACATACACTTACATACGAAATAAAAACCTAACCCTCTTTTGGCTTCATCGTAATCCAACAACAAAGATAAACGGGACATAAATGACGTCATAATGCCAGGCGCGTTATGCAAATGTTTTGGATTACATTGTCATTTTCCTCGAGATGGCTTTCTGGTAGGAAACTGCAATTTAACTTATACGTAGAACTAAAGGGTTGCGTTGGTAAAAGTTGATGAGGAACAAATGCTGATTAATATAAATGTAAATGAGATCTGCTTTTCATTGAAATACGTTGAGCACTGTAAAATTACTTAGCCATGTATTTAGAAGACTTTGGTTTCGAGTCTGATTTCAACAACACTTATCTACCGTCTACTAATATGCTTTGGCCCTTTCTCAAGTAGATAATGGGATCGGCTAAATATTTCAAGTGGGTATCAAAGTGAGTATAACGTGATCAAACGGCGGGCCTTTTCTTAGGCCGAAGAATCAGCATTGCCATACAACGTGGCAATCCTGGCGGCCTTTTAGGCACTTGTCCCATTGATAACGATAATTTTTCGATGCCATATGAGCCCCGCTGCCCCTTATATAGATTGTACATTATAATATATTAATATTAATAAATAAGGATGTATATTGCTAAGATACATAACAACAGCATCTTTGTATAATAGTTATTAATTTATGAAGGCAGTTATAAAGTTATCGGTCAGTAATTCGACACTAAACTGGCTATCCCTATCGCTTGCTGCGTCTGTTGGCTTTAATAAACATAAATCCCGGTCATAACGCGCAATATTAGATATCTTAGCACTTTCATACGCTCATTATGGAGTTGCGCAAACGCACTTACGCACCACGAAACTTTATTACTGAGCTTTATCGGTTTTATTTTATGTCAGGAAACGGCTTTAATTATGTCATATTATGACATTATTCTTAGGTTTAGACTACTAAAGTTATTCTTAGAAATTCCTTGAAATCATTTGAATCGAAGAATCCTACTCCTACTATCCTAATAATTCGAAATTATAAATGCGAAAGTTTGTGAGGATGGGTGGATGGATGTTTGTTAATCTTTCTCGCGGAAACGGCTGAACAAAGCTGGATGAAATTCGGCACTGAGATAGATTGTAGTGTGCATTAACATAGAATACTTTTTATTCCGGAAAAATGTACGGATTCTGTGAGATAAAATATCAAATTTGACGCGGATTCGTGTTAAATATTACTTGCTTTTAAATACAGACTATATGCGATAAAAACTATAATAGTGGGACAATAAAAATAACCGTACGATAAATTTCCATAGTCGGAATTAAGGAGAATCATTCACGCTCTATAAATATTTTTGTTACACAAACTTTAAGAAAAATTACATCTATTTAAGTAAGGGCGTCGAACTTTGGCTGCCATTTGTAAAGTTGAAAGAATATTGATTGGATAAAAAAAAAAATCGAAAAATTGGATGACTCGTTACATCCGTAAACTGAGCTATCGCACTAACATAGATTTCCAATTACAAACAACTCTTTGTTGGCCCAACAGAGTAAAAATGAAAACATCACGGTCCCAACATGTAATAAGTTTGTTAAGAACTTGCTAACCCAATGTACCTAGGGTCTCCAACTTTATATTTACGAAACTCTTTTCATGGTGCAGAAAAACTTTTCGTAAGACGAGCGTTCGGGGAAAAATTGTCGCGCAAAAACTGTCCACGTACAAACGGCAAAAGTGTCCCAGTCTTATCATAAAAAAAGTAATACGTCATCGAGACGGTTGACAACTGGAATAGGTACCTCTTGTTCTTGTTAATCGGTGGTCCCATTAGGGAACGTCTTACTTGTGGACGGAATGGCGTCTACAAATCATAGAAACTATTAAGGTTAACGAGGCAAGCGTTTGAATGAAGCATGGTGGCTAATTATTAAAGAGGGCTACGGAAAAAGCTAAGCGTACATTGGCATGCGTGACGTCACCACGGCGCCGTCGTCGTCCTCGACGTGAATAATGGTTTCAATAAATTAACCTTGCGTCCAGATGTCTTGGAACGACCTGCAGGCTACATATTAATAGTTACAACAATGTAAGATGTATATCTGACTATATTATAGATAACTAGCTTCTGACTGCGACTTCGTTCGTCAAATTTGATATATTAATATCCCACGGGAACCGTATATTTTTCTGGAATAAAAAGTATCCTATGTTTCACGCTATAATCTATCTCAGTGCCAAATTTTTTTCCAGATTTGTTCAGCCGTTTAAGCGTGAAAGAGTAACAAACATCCATTCATTCATCCTCACAAACTTTCGCTTTTATAATATTAATAGGAAGTGGGATTAATAAATCTGCAAGCTTTATTTTTAAACTTTATCAACACACTATAGGAAAAAAAAATATTACAACGTATCTTTCGCAATCCAATCAATCATCAATTTTATTATAAAATATTTGCAGAAACTTCCACCGCACTCGTCGTGTTTAATTACTGAACAATGTTTCACTCATAAATGTCCGACATTATAAGTTAAAATATTTGAACAGTGAATTAACTTGTTATGTACCGTTATACAACAAGAAATGCAAACGATATTGATAATTATTTCTTTTAGAACAAACTTCACAGCTGTGGAATATTTAAATAAGCTCATAAAGATTGCTTTCCTGCAATGAGTATTCATGGTACACGGTACGAATGCAATTGCTTTTACATTAGTGCATAAGCAGAGCATCTATTGCGTATATAGGTAGCTATATAGATATTTTTCAGTTACGAACCCATTTCTTGCTCCTCACGACGTCTATACTAATACTAAAAAGAGGTAAGATTGTTTCGTTTGTTTGTTTGTACCGAATAAGCGCCGAAACTACTGGACCGTTTTTTTACCAATATAGCTACATTATTCCTGAGTAACATAGGTTATATATAACATCATGCTACGATCCTCGGGAGCGGAGCAGTAACCAAAGATGTCACTTAACCCGGGTGAAATAAGCTACAGGAACAAAGTCGCTGGCAGAAGGTAGTCTTTATTTAAATCCCTTTGTGTGCACTCGTGAGCTTTCATTTCTCTTAGAAGACAGCTTGTTACTGCTTTTTATTCTTATTAAATGTCGTGTGCCTTTGAACTACACTAATATTATAAAGAGAAAATACTTCTTTGTTAGTTTTTATGTTTGTAACGAATAGGCTCCGAAACTACTGAACTGATTAAAAAAAATCTTTTACCAGTAGATAGCTACATTATTCCTAAGTAACACTGGCTATATACCATTACGCTACGAGTCACGGGAGCGGAGCAGTAACGAAAACGTAACTTAACGCGGATGAAGTCGTGGGCAGGTCGCTAGTCTACAATAAATTGGATTATCCTGATGACTTTCAAATTCGATCCTCCATTTGTTTTTGTTATAAATTGTTCAATTTACTGCATTTTGGTGCAATTTTTTTTTTAATGGCTATTAGTCTAAGGGCTGATCTTTCAATCATCGGTTAACTTCTATCTGAGGAATAAATATGGCGGTTTGATATATTTTCTATACAACAGCTATCAAAATGTCAAACGTATTCTTCAGATAAAAGTTATCTGGCGATTGAAAAATTGGTCCTAAATCGTTTTATTTTGATCTGAAAATAACGTAACGTATTATACGCTCGCAATTCGCATTGAAATAACGATGGCATTGTAACATTGTTTTCCTATACGGAGTATGGGAAAAAAGGGGAATAAAGTATTCGTCTACTTTTATTTGTCTAACTATAAAAGGTGAATATAATCGTAAATAAATATATACTTAAGCGCAAAATAATCGACCCACCCGTTTATTTTTTATTTGAGAGACGGTATCTTAAAAAAATTAATTGAACACAATTTAAGGTACAATTTCCAAGAAGGTTATTGATACCTTACCTTTTCATCTACCATAAGGTATTAAAAGTTATTGTTTATTTTTTGAGTTATCTTATTCCAAATGGAAAAACGCGGTGTGGGTCGATTTTATGCACGCAAGTGTATCAGTATTGAAAATGCTTTTAACATTATTAAAGCATCAAATACAAGTCAGAAATCTGAGCATACAGTTTGCATACATCTGATAAACGATTGGGCAAGCTAGGACGGTTGCAGCCGGCGAAAATGTATTCATGAATCGGGCCGCAGAGTTTAGCATTGCGAAGCGCTGCGGTCCGCACAAATGATGTGTACTCGCCTTAAAAATACCTCCACATTCCGCCGGCGGCTGGGAAGTGTGCAATATTGAAATACCTAATGCATTACGCTCATATTTATGTAATATTAATGGAACTTCTTATGCACTGTGGAAGGCAAACTTTCAATACACGATGCCAAAGCTAGTAATGAACTAAAGTAACTAATATTGAATAAGCAAAACATGGTTAAAAGAAACGTTTAAAGGCTAATGTATTTCCACATCCATGCAGCAGTTGATTATATGCCAATTTCCGTGTCGCTAACTCAACTAGTGGAATTCGTTGCGGTTACGATCACACTCAATCGCCTCGCGTCCCGCGGCACATTGAATGCAAATTATATTCCAACCAACACCCGGAGCCTACTCCACCCCGGCACGTACAACCACCATACATTACATTCAAATTTTATACGCTCACGAGATAAAATAAACGCCTCTTCTAATACTATTTCTAATATACTCACAGATCGCAACATTCGTAACTCAAAACGAAAACTCTGATTCCGCGGCAAAGCAACTTGGAATAACTCATACGAACAGAAAGAACATTTTGAATAATGAAACACCCCTTTTTCTGCTTCATAAAGTGTTAGACGGCAAACAGGTTCTCCTTACGTTTTTCGTTTTAATCTAAAAGGTAAAACCCACTGACTCATTCATCACAGTATCTCACGAGCCGTGTGGAATTTTGCACAGGAGGCGCCCTCTTTTGGGACGCAAGGGATAAAATAGGATCTCACAAAATTCAACAGCGATCAAAGATCCTAAGGAAAGGCTATATTAAAGGCCGGGGCTATTTTGAACCCATTTATGTTTATCTTTCTAACCAAATGCACAGTTCCCGCATATCTCTGAAAGAATAAAGCATTACAAGCATTATTATGTTTCAAGTTTGAATCAACAAAACAAAGCTTATGTAATACAATATAATAATCTAATTGCTTTCCTTTCTTTTACAGATATGTCGGAAGCAGCCGTGTCATCTGATAATCATCTCTGATCACAACGACAGAGGATGCGGAAAAGCGAGCGGACGCTTTAAAATGTGCGTGTGAATGTGTTAAAACGACATTGAACAATAAAATCGTAAAAAAGTATGCCAAAAACAAAAACTTGTAGTGTGGAACGAAAAAGTGTACAGTGAACGTTGTATTGCGCGGTGTAGGCAGAGCATGCAACAGTCAAGTGCTTGAATAAAGCGGGTGTAAGAGGATGCGGAGGCGTGGCGCGTGACGCGCGGGCAGCTAGCGGCACCGCGGCGGATGCGGCGAGCCAGCGTGTACAGCGTGAGCGAGGGCCTGGAGCGGTGCGCCTGTGCTAGGTACGCACCACACCACTTAACATAAACACTACTTGTCCCCTACTACATTCGCACAAACTTCAATCTCCGCATCACGGTTGCAATTTGGTTGTGTTTAATTACATTGAATTAACTTTCGCTTTACGTCACGTTCACGATCATTAAATGAAGTTTAAAAAAATATAGTTTCTCGTGCATAATATTTTTTAAAGTTTGGACAAAGGGAAGAGAAATACTCTCAGTACTTACCTACATCAAAAGATTCTCAATTTTTGCTTTACGACCGACCCTTTAACGAGAGGCGATCAAATGAAAATAAAAAAATACTAACAATAAAGGTACTTGTGCATTATATTTTTTAAGCTCGGCTAAAGGGAACATAAAAACTAAAGACAGACGAAGGTATCCATAGTTGAAGCTATGCTATCTTTTGTGAATTTGAAATCAAAAGGAAGGATAGATTGCTATCAGAGGATTGCCAAGAAGTAGTAGGCATAGATTCAGACACGCAGATTGTGAATACTAGGTCAACAAATCAATTCCAATCTATTACTCCATTCCTCTTTATGGATGCTGGCTGATTGATTTCGTCAAATATACACCTAGATACGTATTTCATGATACAACTTTTCACTTACTGACGTTGTCACAATATACGAATAATTTCGGTAGGACATCAGACAACAATCCCGCATTTGCATCGGAAGCGGGCAGTATTTATTTTAATGTACGCTTCGTAATATACCGCGGCATACACATTCAAACACATTACAATTAAATGTAGTGCCATTAAATGCTCTTCATTGTAAGATAAAGAATTGAATCGTTTTATCTTAACTACTTATCAGGTCCAGTCGTTGAAAGTTCAATGAACCTTCAGTAAAGGCGTGTTTACGTTCATCATCATCATCAACCTACAGCAATCCACTTGTGGCATAGGCCTCTTCAATCGTAGGCTATTCATCTCGATTCTCGGTAACTCTCATCCAGCAATTACCAGCCGCCATGAAGATCGTCGAAAACCTTCACCCAGCCCGAGGGCCTACCTTCCTTTGGCTGATTTATATAAACTTTGTGTGACAAAAAGTATCTACAAAGGCGGTCTTAATGCCTCGAGCATTTTCTACCAGTCAACCAAAGGTAGTGAAGACATAACATGACAGGTACAAATTATTGTAAGCGCGTAAAACAACAAAATTAGGGATGAAGAAAAAAAGACGAAATTATTACACAAATAATTAAAATAAACAAGTAAAAAATGACCAAAGGGCTGGCCTGTTCCTGGGCCAATGAATCAGTGTTGCCGTACAAGGTGGCAATGCTGCCAGGCTTTTGGGTACTTGTCCCGTTGCCAGTAATGGGGATGAGTTTGTTGATGCCCTATGAACTTCCTTTTTTGTTTTTTTATAATTCATATAAAATACATAGCCTCGGTAGACTAGTGGTCCTAAGCGGGACTGCAACGCTAGAGGTCTTGGGTTCGATTCCCAGGTCGAGCAAAAAGCGTTATTGGGTTTTTCTATAAAATTCTCAGTAGCAGCTCGGAGTTTGAATTTGTGCCCGGTTAATGGAAATAGGCTCGCCCCCTATTACATGGGACCTAAACATACCGCCGAACTGTGGGTGTACATTGGTACACCTCTGCCTAACCCTTTGGGGAATACAGGCGTGATGGTATGTTATGTTATGTTTTAAAATACATAGTTTGTTAAGAAAACGCAAAAAATCATTAAAACTTCTCGCAATAAATAATAACTAAAAGCATACAATATATAAAATACATATCTTATGAAAATAATTGAAAGGAGTATGGTAGGTTATGTGAAGATTACTATTTGTCCTAAAAATTTATCCGACTGGTGATTGTCCGATTCGCAGTCTCAATAACACGTGTCCCCCAACGGTTCTACGGCTAATATGGCCGGACATATATATGGCCGAACACCACTTCAGCTTGCTTCGTCGACTACTTTGAATCTCCGGATCACCTCGCCCCGTATACGATCTCTTAGTGAGACTCAAAGCATAGCCTTTTCCATAGCTCGAGCTACCTTACCTTTATACACTAGCCACATCATGCGGTATGCGTTTACATTAAGCCCGCTATCCCACTGGCGTTTCGTGAGCGTTGGCACTGCGATTGTTCAACGTTAACGCAATGTTAACATGCTGCCGGACAAAGCGGGACGGCAAGATTGTACCAGTTGCCAAAAAACGCAACGTCAACGTCGCGTTAACGTTGCGCAGTCGCAGTGCGAACGTTTGCCATTAGAGACTCGCGACGTTAACACCGCAGCTGTGCAGCGTTGTCATTGCGCAGACGTTAGTGAAATGACAACGCTCATAAAACGCCAGTGGGTTAGCGGCTTAAGTAAATAGTCTAGTAAATACTTCAGTAGGGACTGAAGATGGCTTAATAATGTACAACAGTACTGTAAGTAGTCTATATATGCTTGGGTACTGGGCTACACTATGTATATGTCTGTTTAGAATTATTGAGATAGTAACTCCAACAGTGTAATCACATCCTAAAGGTGCTTGAATTTTGTGGCTAGTCTTTATTAAGCCATACAGCGCCACGTATAAGGTCTTATCTCGTTTGCTTCATTGGAAAGTTGCACGCTGTTATCCCTATCTTAATTGTCAGGTTATCCGGGATTCCTTGCGAACGCTCTAATTATCCGGTCCGGACGTGTTTTAAAATTATTTAACGTTTAATCTCACTTCAGTTGGTAATGATTCATTAAAATAAAAGCACGTTTTATCGATAGCGTCTGTGAATGTTGAACATTTATACGGTTTTTGGAAATTATCGGGTAGAATTGTTTAGCTATAAATGTTAAATTATATTCAATATTTAAATAAATGGGTTTTATTGTTTAAGTATCGTGTCAATATTTATATGCACTTAGTAAAAAGCTGTTATTTTGACATTACGAACAACCAGTTAAATTTTATTAATTTGAATGTAATTAAGTAAAAATTCTTACGACGTTGTAACGTGCACAATCCTAATATATACCATCACGCCTGTATTCCCCGAAGGGTTAGGCAGAGGTGAAACAATGTACACCCACAGTTCACCGGTATATACACCTAGGCTCGCCCCCTGTTACTTGGGACCTTAACATTAAGGTCCCAAGTAATAGCCTCGAGCCTCGAGCCTTTTGCCATTAACCGGGCACAAATCCTAACTCCGAGCTACTGAGAGTTTCATAGGAAAACCCAATAACACTTTTTGCTTGACCTGGGAAACGATCCCAAGACCTCTAGCGTAGCAGTAGCGCATAGGACCACTAGACCAACGAGGCAGTTATAATAGTGTCCTAATATATAATTTAACAATATAACATAATCATTAGTATCAATATGTTTATGTAGTTTAATAAATAATACACGAGTTGGCAATTATTGTTGCGGATATCCATTCGTCATTCGAGGTAAGCAGAGATACATATTAGGTATATTCTTGCGTGTCACTATTGTAATCTCTTACCCTTATCACTTGCATAATACCTACCAGCTGTTGTTACGCGGGAAACGAGAGGATCTCCACGCTAGATTATCGCTTATCCTCTGTTTTTAGTGTCCCTTATCATTCTCAAAGCGTTCACTATTGAATTTGCTGTTCAAAATTGATTTAACATCAACGTACTTACATTTCCTTTGACTGAGATCCTAAATATCTTCACAATGTTAGCACTTAGGGAAGATCGATTTTCTAACATCATCTTAGTTACAATTTCGAAATACTAAACCTAAGTCCTGTAAGGTTTAAATATACTGTTAACAACTGCCCTGTTGGTCTCGTGGTGGCGAGCACGATTGTTAAACGTGGGGTCCTGGGTCCGATTCCTAGGTCCGGCAAAAAAGTGTTATTGGATTTTTCCATTTGAAAATTCTCAGTAACAGCCCGGGGTTTGGAATTTGGTGGTGTGACACCCCCGTGTTTCGGAAAGCACGTAAAGCCGTTAGTCCTGCGCCTGATCTCTCCCCGGTTGTGTCGGTCCATTGCACTATGAGAGTGGCAAGAAGGAGTGCTCCAGTGTTTGCGCACACACCTGTGCGCATACACTTGTGTGAGTACTTACTCAGGAGATATTATAGTCTGCCAAGTGCCAGACTGTAATAGTGAGTGAGCCAGTGACTAGCCAAGCGGCTAGTCTGAATAAAGATTAGCCGACGTGTCCGGAGTCCGTCTGAAGAATACATACATACATAACAACAGATGGCCAATTCTCGTAATTAAAAATCTTGACAATTAATGTCAAAACATTTCGAAAAATGTACGCAAAAAAAAACATAGGGACTCTTTTGACAGATTCTTAAAAGTTATTCAAATTACCCACTAAACAATAAATAAACTATACATTACTTACTGACATTTCCGAATTCAATTTAGTCATCTTGTGTCCATTTTGATACTTTATCGCCTGTTTTTTTTCCTACATAATGACGCTGTAAACTGAAAATATTATAATGGATAAATTCGATGTGTGATGTTTTCTGCGGGCGGTCGCGCAGCCAATATGTGAGGAAAATTCTGAAGTTTCTCCGGTACCCCGTACGTGTGTGGCAAACTTTATACTTTGTATACAAGTAGATATAAAAGCGATATTCGTCTGTGACCTCTTATTTCTTTGACCTCTAGTTAACATCGATGTTTTACTTCTTCTTAATCAATGTACTTAAAGTACATTTTTATATAACTTGTGCATCTATAAAGTGAAGTTATGGTGTGGTCAAGAGCACCGCACTCGAGCTGGGTGTCAGAGGGATCCAAATATGGTATCATCTGCCTAGCCTTTTCGCATGTTGGGGTCGGCTTCCAGTCTACAAAATACCAGTACACAAGGATCGACTGCCTATCTGACCTCCACAACCCAGAGGGTAACTTGGCTGGACTGGTTGGTCGATTTTCCGGATCCAACTGCCCGTAACGACTGTCAAAGATCTAGAAATTACAGCCTGGGCTTATGTGCTTTACATCAAACCACCAACTGTCAAACTCAATCTAGTAACACTTTACCCGACCTCGGATCCGAATCCAGAGCCTCACGTACAGCAGTCGTACTTGTAACCACGAGACCAACGAGGCAATCCAAATATGTATGAGTACCTAAATAAACCGTGTTCTAAATAAACAAAAATAATTTTATTCCAAATTAAAATCATTTCAGAAGAATCTTATAAGTGAATTAGCAGTCAGTTGTAAATAAGCATAGCTTGTGACTAACTTTTTCAATTTCCAATTCCGACTTATTGTTGTTTAAGTAACATTGATTAAAGATTATAACATTATTATAAAGATTACAAAGGTAATTTCATGTAAATTGCGAATTTAAATTAATTCCATTAACATTCTGAGCATGACGCTCAACGAGCTAAATTAAAGACAGAAAACAGTGTTACCTGCTTTGTTTGGAAGAGATTTTCCTGTATAGATAGCTCGTATTTTACTTTGTATTATCTTTTGTCCGCGACTTCGTCTGCGAGAATTTTAATAACACACATACCATCACGCCTGTATTCCCCGAAGGGTTAGGCAGAGGTGTACCATGTACACCCACAGTTCGCAGTAAAAAAAAAACTGCGAGAATTTTCATATGAATCCCTATTTTTTTGATAATAAGTGATCTAGCCCATAATGTCCCACTGCTTGGCAAAAGGCTCCCCATGTTCTTACAAATATTCTTTCCCGGCGCCACCTCGGACCAGCCCTCCCGATACGAGTTCAGGTCATCTCGCCACCTTTACAGACTAGATAAAAAAAAACAATAACTGATCAGAATTAACCGGACAAACGAACGCGTTCTTCAGTTTTATGAAAATTGTATAGATTTTAATCTATTGTATTATTTACTTAACACTTACTAACGATGCAGCGATCATTAATATAACGAAGTATCGCCCTTCAAACTGTTGATTGGTCAATAAAGTTTTCGATTTTCGATTGAATTTGTTATTCTGCCAGTATGATGTTAGTAGTCAAATGTTGTCCAACGGTTTCCCATTAAGTAAATGAACACTCTATTGTAATAGGTTTAGGTTCTTAAGTCGCCTTTATAATTATTATGTTTACGTCACGAAGGAAAGAAAAATAGGTCACACTTCAGAGCACAATGCAGATATTGAAATAATAGTAGGAATAGTTATCTAGGTCGGTGTGATGGATCATGGCTAACCTTTTTTTCTTTTAGACATTCGTTTGTTTATTTGATGGTGATGAGTTTAAAAATCCAGTCAGAAAGCTCTAAATCCTTTTGCATACGTCTGGTCTACCACGGTCTGTGGTTATAAAACAGCTTGGTGGAAACAGTGTCGCGTTTCACTGTGGGTACAGGCAAGTATACATATACTTGCAAACTCTTTGTCCTGTTTTGTACTTCTTTCATGATACGGTATAGCCATGAACATAAGCTAAGCTTTTAATCGCCATTATCATCCTTTAAAAAGCCAATGTGGTCCCTTTTAGCTGGATCATGTATATCCGTCAACCATGTTTTGAGACGATCAGTATAGATTTATCGACGTCAATCGATTGTAATCGATAGTGTTGTGGAGTTTTTGTGTATGTATAAGGGTATGTAATTTTGACTTCAAGACAGAATCTCAAGTTTTCCCAATTTACATACCTATACTTTTTTTTTATGGATGGGAAATCAGGTCTTTGTTTTTCCGCTGTGGGTGGAGCGGAAGGGAGTGTCAGACTGTTAATGGCTAAAACCCATCCGTGTTCCTCCTTGCGTTCCAGGGCCGCGGAGACTCTTTCGAACAAATTTCGCAACCCTGGCGGATACTTACAAAGCTTGCGTTAAACATATGTTTTTGTTGTGTTGCTAGGTAGCGCGGGCGCGGGTGCGGGTGCGGGTGCGGGTGCGGGTACCATGGCCGGCTGATGGAGCCGGGCTGGTGGTCGCCCTCGCCGTCGGCCTCGCCGCCGCCGCCGCCCCGCGCCCCGCCGCCGCGCTGCCGTTGCCGACATCCCTTTTCTACTAGCTACAACTGCTTGCCGCACTATGGTACGTATTATCTGTTACTAACCGATCAAATTAAAACTCACTTTAGCCGTGGGAGCATCCGCCTATATTTCACGCAAATACGGTACTAAAACGCACACGGGACCATGATGGGAAACAGGAGGCGACAACACATTCAACCCTGGTGTCTAATTATTGAATTATGTTAAATAATGACCGCATTCAGGCCCTCTAAAATACGAGGTAGGGAGGCAGGAGCCCATTGTCAACACGCTGACAGGAAGCATGAGTGGTCCCATCACTGCCTAAGTACCTCGGGACCAAGAGGTCTCTTGAGCCATCACGGGCAAATGAAATTAACCTTTGAACTTCTGAAGAAGCAATATTGTCCAATTTCCCATGTCTCGTTCCACCCCATTAAATACCTTTATGGTTACAAGAACATGTATCAAATTTGCTGGCCTAAAAAAGTCTTTTACGTACCCAATTCTTTCGTGCAAATAAATCTTGAATCTCTTTGTAAAGATTCACAATCCCCGCGGTCTGGGCCCGGCAAGGAAAAACACATGGTGACGGCAACACGTTAAAAAAAGTCTGCTCGAATTTATTTCTCGACAACAACGGTCAACACAATTTTATTCTAACGAATGTATGGTTCCTCCACCGGATGCGAAGCACTTAGTCGCTCGGCTGCTTCCATGCGATCCTCACATTTATAAGAGATCCTTTTCGAGTTGTTTTGTCTCCCAAAAAGATTTATGTGAATAAAAATATAGCTGAATCGACACAGTTAAACTGACGTGATATTTACAATACTCTTTTGCACGTACGTTTGGCGTATAATCAGTTTTAGTGATTCGGGGCACACAATCTAATTCCTTTGGGTAACGATAATTGAATAACTTTGTCCGCCAATCATTGAAGCTCTATCTTTTGTGAGATTCTGAGCTAACTCAAAAGGAAATAAAACAAAAGAACAATTTGTAGATGTTGTCAGTTTACGATAGAATGCTTCTTTTATAGATATTTTTTTTTTCACTTACTTTTTTAAGATCTGAAGAACAGTACCTTTTCTGATAAGAGGGTGTCAAATGGCTTGTTCTGAGTCGTAAAATAAGTATAAAAGACTTTGTAGAACAATATCAGTATTATCGAATTTAGCTTTTACGTTTAATATTATATTAACAATTGGTTACACTCGCCTTTACTAGCCTTCGGCAATTTGTATCGAGTTCACGTAAACTGAAATTGTTAAGAGGTATAAACGCCAAATATATAAATACGGAAATGCCTGCCAAATAGTGTTCTGCACTGTTTTATTTACTTTTTATGAGAAGGTTTCTTTGTAAATAAAAGTACGGGAAGAAAATTATGAACTCTTTGTTTCTTCCTTAATAAACTCACCTATAAATGCCTAAATCCAACCGAAACCGGCGAACTGTGGGTGTTCATTGATACACCTCTGCCTAACCCTTCGGGGAATACAAGCGTGATGGTATGTTGTATAAATGCCTAAATATTCTCGTTATAAATTACCAAAAAACAGAAGCATATTACTGTACCCCTAAAGAACATCATACTAAATAACACCAGGGGGGCAATTCTATTAGCTTTTAGAAACTTTCGCGCACTAATATCAGTATCAGTCTGTCAAAAACTCTTCTATTTTACTTACATCTTTTGACATTGGTTATAGATGAAATTACGAATAGATTTTAACCGCTTTTAATTAGTAGAATTAGCCTTCTGCTTAAAACACCTGACGCCTTTTTAGGGTTCCGAATCCAAAGTGTAAAACGGGACCCTATTACTAAGACTTCGCTGTCCATTCGTCCGCCCGTCTGCCACCAGGCTCTCATGAATACGAGTAGTTAGACAGATTAAATTTTCACAGACTATGTATTTCTGTTGCCGCTATAACAAAAAACAGAATAAAATAAATATGTATGGGGCTCGCATACAAACAACATGTTTTTTTTTGCTCGGTATTGATAACGGCAACCAGTAGACGCTTGAAATATTCACAGCATATTTAGATCCATATTCACTTTAAAAATAAATAATTAAATGAAAATAATTAAATATTTAAGGGGGGAATATGTAATTGACGTTTAAATGTGCCTTATAATGGTCTAATTGAAATAGATGATTTAACTTTGACTTTGCTCTCATGCAACAAACGTGAATTTTCTGCCCTTATTATAGATAATGGTACAGAACCCTTCGTGTGTGAGTCCGACTCGCAGTTGTTTTTTAAACACCACATTGGCATTTTTTTGAAAATGTACATTGTACTCAGATGGATGGCCAGACGGCGAGGAAGAATCATCGGGCGGTGCGTTGCGTGAGCGCGAGTTGCGTTCTCTGCATCGCACCGTGCCCGCACTGCGTCGCCGAGAGCTCGACACTCGCGCCATCAAGCACCACTTCTACCCCGAGGGAGGATGGGGGTAAGTATCTACAACATGCTGTGGTGTACCCCCTAATATTACCTTTTGTTGGATTTCCAAGCACAAGCGCATGGGGTAAATGCAATGTAAATTCGATCAATGTAATTTAATTGTGAATATCAATATCATAACAATGATGACTGCCTCGTTAGCCTAGTGGTCCTAAGCACGACTGCTACGCTAGAGGTCTTGGGTTCGATTCCCAGGTCGAGCAAAAAGTGTTATTGGGTTTTCCTATGAATTTCTCAGTAGCAGCTCGGATTTAGGATTTGTACCCGGTTAATGGCAATAGGCTCGCCCCCTATTACATGGGACCTAAAAACATACTGGCGAACTACTACTGTGGGTGCACATCGGTACACCTCTGCCTAACCCTCTGGGGAATACAGGCGTGATGGTGATGGTATGTAACAATAATATTTATTTAATTAAAGTCAAATACAAATAATATAATGAGGTGATACTAATTGTGCTTTTTGTATACTATTAAGTCAAAATACTATAGAATGGTCGAATAAAGTAGTAATAGAGCTCTTTGTGAAGAAGTTCGTCCGGGAAAGTACTACAACCATAACTATTTCTGCCGCAAAGCCGCGTTGCTGTGTTTCGGTTTGAAGGGTATGGGTGCCGGTGTAATTACGGGTATACAAGACATTTCAACTTTGTTTTTGGGATGGCAACGCATCTACAAGGCCTCTAGTATAGCAGATGTCTTTAGGTAGCGATGACTACGTAACATCAAGTTGGGTGTAGGCTTGTTTGCCATCCACAGACATAAAAAATAACAAAATCCATTTGACTTGAATCGAATACTTTTTACGCTATCGCGGTCGTGGTATGCCAACAGCTGTTCACATAGAAAGTATTACGATTAGGTCAATGACCTAAGAGAAAATACGAGCTCATAGAATTTCTCCTGTAAGTAAATGAAAAAGCAACAATTTATTACCCGATAAGCGGCTTATAAGCTGCATATAAACTGAAACAGCTGAAAGTTAGTGTTGATAATACTTCCGAGCACTGTCCATTGGCTAGGGAAAAGGATAGTTAGCTTAGGGTAACGTTGGACTGTTCAGCTAGCGTAACTTCATTAACTTCAGTTTTGAGTAACTGTGCACCCACCAGGACAGAATATCCGTCCAAGTTTAAGGCATCAAATATCATACTAATAAAATAAAATAAATACTAGCCTATTATTGTCCTACTACAGGGCAAAAGCTTCTTCTCAGATAGAGAAGGAACGAGTATCAATCATCAGGCGTGCTCAAGGCGGATTAGCAACTTTTTCTTGCAATCATTATAAGTCCAGATTTCCTCACGATATTTTCCTCCACTTCTCTCTCTTCTTCTCTCACACTCCACACGTCGATGATATCCAAAATAAACTTAGAAAGTACATATAAATCAAAATTCTCGTAGTTATTTGCGACGTTTACCAACATCATGAATACCATACATGATATTTTAAAATTATAAATTTCAAGTAACCCCCGACAGAAAAAAAAAATCTCTACCGTAGCTAACAAAAGAGCTGATAACTTTGAAACCGCTGAACCGATTTCTATCAAACAAAGCTAAGAACACTTCCGACGAATTAACCTTTCAAACACAAAGAACAAAATTAAAATCGGTTAATGCGTTCGGGAGCTACGATGCCACAGACAAACACACACACAAACACAGAGACGTCAAACTTATAACACCCCGTCGTTGTTGCGTCGGGGGTTAAAAATGTTACACTTTTTATCTAACGTATATATAACCTTTGACATTCAACCAGGAGAAAATAATTTATTATCATGTATTTCCTAACGTGCAACAGGAGTACAAAAACAGAGCTTACATAAGCAAAAGCTTATACTATCTAAAAATTGCTTGACGAAGAATACGGTACAGAAGTCGAAAGCTCGCTGCTATAAAATTCTACGACTGGCGGTAACCATGTTCATCAAACAAAACTTTTGAAATATCAAGAATAAGTGCCTATCTACTGTTTTATTACTTTTTTCAGCTCTCCTACAAAGTGCTTCGATCAATATTTCTTGTCACATTCGAACCGAGATAAATTGTGAAGTCGGATGAGTAACTGAATAAGAAAAACGGAAATAATCGAGATTCAAGATTATTAATTTTGGCGTTCGTATACGGGCGTAACATACAAGATATTAACACATAAAAGGGGGATATTTACGAAGGTTCTTCTTTTGGGTTTTCGATATTTCGGCAGTGCTATTCGCATATACATTGAAGTTATAGAGGGTTGCTGTTTATAGCTTTATTATTATTAGCTGACACCTACTACTCATGACCTTGTAAGTTTAAAACATTTATATATTTTAACATCATCTTCCTGCCCTTGTCCCATGTTACTTGCGATCGGCGCAACACGTTTTCTTCTTCCAAGCCGGCCTCTCAACCGGCATGCTATCACTGACTCCCTTCTCTTTCATATCATTCTTCACACAATCCATCTATCTTTTCTTCGGCCTCCCTCTTCCTCTCCATCCAACCACATTAATATTCATAACTTTTTTGGTCACATTCATCTCATTCCTCCTCTTGACATACCCATACGAAGACAAACGGTTCCCTTTCAACTTTTCTGTCACTTGCGCTTCTTTCAAACTTCCTCTAATATACTAATTCCTTACCCCATCCATTCTGGTCACACCACACATCTATCTCAACATTCTCATCTCCGTTACATGCAATCCTTTTTCATCCGTCGTCTTCACGGCTCAACATTCCGATCTATGCAATTTCTATATTTTAACATAACTGTCAATACCTGGTCAAAGGTAAAACTTTTATAATTATCTGGAGTATAAACCTACATCGCCGTGTGGATATGTAGCAATAAGATATCCAGAGCTTAGATTAAGCTAAATCCATCGGGATTACGCAAGCACAGCCAATATCACACATTAATTACGAATTCTGAATTGTTTGTGTGTCGGTATTGTATTTATGTATATCCTAACATAATAGATACAGTACATAGACATACTCTTTTTTGATAAATCATGAAATTGTTGAATGAATTATTCATGTAATCTAATAATTCTTACTCATGTATCTTCCTATTGTTTTACCACATCCCTCTAATAACGCCGGATCTTGTTCTCATACAAAACGTATTACGTATAAGATTCGATGTATCACTAGATACGACACGACACGTCATAAGCCGTCTTCGGTCGCAGATAAATGTTCCGACAAGCTATGTAGCACAATGAACACGAATCTCGAATTTCCCCCGAGTTCGTGACGAGACACAAGATGAAGACATATAATATCATCATCAGTCGTGAAGCAACTTTATTCCGACTACAAGATAAATTCGATGCGAACACGAGGTACAGTCAGCAGGGAATTCACGAATCTGATACGGACATAATGCGACGGTCTCGACCGACGATAAACGGATTTATGTTTCGGATATTGACAGTGTGCCGCGGCTCTTAATGTGCAGGCTCTGGCGATGACAGTACAACTCATGCTCATACATACGGTAATAAAATTTTGAAATTGGCTTTTAAAAATATGATGGTTTTTACAATTGGTCCGAACGGCTGATATACTAAAATTGGAAAACCAATTCGTTATTTTAATTGCCTGTAATCCATACTGACATCCGTTACTTAATTATTATATTTATTCGAAAAGGGTTATGAATAAAAATCAGGACTTTTTTATTCGTTTGCAGCTTTTTTGACGGCTTTTCACATGTAGATGCTTTCGGGGAATCCAAAATCGCAACAAAAAAATAGTCATCGTACGAGAAAATTGAATGCTGACATTTTTGAACGAACGGTACCTACATTGAAAAATATTTTTGCCCCATCTTTGCATCCATCTTGTAATTGAAAGGCTTTTGAAATTGTCTCACATTGAAAGAAATAAGGACTTCATACAATTATGTGAAGGCATTAACTAAGAAATATGTTCATGATTTACGAGCGTTGTGTTTATGTCCTTACATTATAAATACGTGTAGTAAATAAGGTGGGCCACTTACTGAGTCCCCAGAGTGTCCCACCTTTAAGGTAGCAACGAGTGTATTAATAATTCACACTACTAATTGCTGTAATAGAGGTAAAATACGGATTACTGCGTAAACTTCCGCCGTCTTACCAGAGCTTCGCCGCGAGAGTTATTCTGCGGCGAAATAATTGTACCGATTTAATTACGTCGCGGGCTTGGCACGCGTCGCGCCGTGGATCTGTGATACGCGCTAGAATTAAGACGTGATTTACATGCACGATAGAACAATCTGGTTACATCAGCCCCGTGTTGGGTGTGAGTTGGGCTCCATAATTTAATACAGAAAATGACCGTTGTCTAAGGCACTGGTCATACCGCGAACGAGAAAGCGACTAGCTATCGACTATTTTCTTGCTTTACGAGATTATCGACAAAACTTTCGGAAAAACACACTGACTTCTCTCTAAACCCCTTTTAAGTTCTAGCTCTACTCGCTTCTCGCGAAGGTGGGGCAGATGCCTAAGTTTTGGGATTGTTTGCAGATGGATCGTATGCGGGGCCGCATTCTTGGCCCATCTTCTGTCTACTGGGCTGCAGCTAGCCTATGGAGCGCTTCATGTGTATGCCTTGAGACACCTCGGGCCCTCTGCTGATCATGCTGGTAAGCTATGAAGAATATATGCGCGCCATATATTCGTTTAAAGAGTTTAGTTTATAGTATCCGTATCGCTCTACTCTTCCGTCGCCTGAACAAAGTTTCTGATATTTACGTTGTTATTGTCTATACGCAGGCGTCTATAAAATTCAATCGTGCGTAAAATAAGAAGAAAATTTGCTTGCATTAGAATCGTATATTATTATAAACGTGATAAATAAATAAAGTAAAGGCGGGGAAACGACAATAGCTCTTATAATATGTCATAACTGAATGTAAGATTGAGGATGAAAATAATTTTGAATGCGTAGCCGAGGCCGACGAGGGACTGAGAGTAGAAAAGTAATCTATCAACGGCAACCCTACGGATATAATACTTAAATAAACAGAGAACGACGAAAAAATATTTACGACGCGAAATGAAAGCGTAACAGCGTTACAGCCAAAATAAACGAGTTCACCTTCACAACTTTTAATTACTATCATTTTGTAAACTTCCAATTTAATAAAGAGGCTCAACTGCACACTTGTTACAACATTGTTCGGCCTGTTACTATTCATTACGTTTTTCATGACGTCTGTATTAGAATATTCAGTCGTAATTTGCCTGAACAAAGCCAGGAGATTGTGTTTTGACAACTACAATTTAATATTGGTTATTAAGTAAATGAACTTTCCGAGTCACCGGTATTTGTGGACCTGGTTGATTTATTAAATTAATTTTCCAAGATTCACGACTGGGGTTGAATATTAAGAGGTAGAAGTAATTTCGGTTATGAGCGCGGTCTTTGTTGTCAGTGGTGGGGGCGAGCGCGGGGGGGGCATAACTCCGTCAGGTTCGCCATTTGCCGCGTTCAAATTGGAATTTTGTGACGTTAACGAGTTGAGGTAAACGGTGAACGGACGAGACGATATCGAACACTGCACTTACCAATATTCTCACTCAGCCAACATCATCAAATCTGATCACAGTCCTAAAACCACATAAAGTCAAACTCAAGCATTTATTTTAATTAGAGCATTTACAGGCACTTTTGAATTGTCAAGAAGTTACAGTTTAAAGTTTAAGTTATAGTCTTGGGTTGTCGTTCCAAAACGTAGATCTCTATGAAGAAGAACGAGCCAGAAACTCCACGGACACTCTTTTCTTTCAATTTGGTTTTTAAAATCATCAAATTAGAATCTTGGTTACAATGTTCTTGTTAATACAATAAAAAATAATAATAAAGAAGTAAACCATGATCCTAATAAAATTAAAATTGTTAATTAATTTTAATACAGTCTTACGATGTCAACAATTAAAATACAATAAAGTCCAAAATCAAGCCAAGTAATTATAACCCTTAAGCTGCGAGATAAAATCGACACAATTTTATTATCCCCTACATCCTAAAGGCTAATTTAATTATTTTTGCTTTAACTTCGTCCGACGATTTCTTCGTACACTCTGAAGGGGACGATAATATGTACCGACGAGAATATTTGTAAAAGAGTCTGCCCACTACACCGTAGCATACCATGACCGGGCTATGAACGTATCAGGCACGGAAAGAAACATGACACGGACTACTATGTCGACTAGAACATATCAAGGAATAATCGTTGACACTCCCTTCATGGCATGCGACGGTGTTGGTCGGTAACGGAGCGGTCTAGTGGGCATAGTCTAATACTTTTCAATAATAAGATTTGATTTTTGTTTTTTTAACTGCCTCGTCCTAGTGGTCCTAAGCGCGACTGCTATGCTAAAGGTGTTGGGTTCGATTCCGAGGTCGAGCAAAAAGTGTTATTGGGTTTGTCTATAAAATGCGAACTGTGGGTTGACTAGGTACACCTCTGCCTAACCCATCGGAGAAAGCATGTGTGATAGTATATGTGTTGTGTTGTTAAGATATTTTTTCCCTAACACGATTTTAGCACAATCATGGTATGATACGGTGTAGATAGTGGGCAGACTCCTTAAAGGGGAGAACTATTTGGTGTGGGGCAATCGTGTTAAGTGAAATCTTGGAACGATAGGAAGATGGCGTTATTTCCCAAATTACTACTCTCACATACCACTAATGTGTTACACATCCCTCGCTCTATCTTAACCGAACCAATTAAGGCAGAAATAAGAATTTATCTGCGCATATATTCCGGTCAAACATGACATTGTGTGAAGAACAATGGTACTAATGTTTGGTATCATGATACGTATTAGATAACATAATTATAGATGAGTATGATATCTAATGATCCATTTCGTCATAGTTTTTCATCCACATCAAATGGCAAATACAAGGACGAGATGGTTTGAAAACTTTACTCTGAACACCCAAGGTGACCCTCGTTTCATCATTAGTACACTAATGCAAGTCACTTACTGATATGTACCTAAGAGACCTATAATACCTAGTAAGTAGCAACGCAAACAGTGTTATTCTGTAAAGTATTCGTGAGGTAAGATGTCATCCCACCTGATGACAGGGATTGACCGCTCACCTCGTACTCATGTCACCTATATTCACCGTGCGACAATTTTACAGAATACACCGGCTAGTCCGTTTGTCTGTCAATAAACCACTAAGTGGATACCTGTACATAGTCGGCCTATTGAGTTACATTTCCTTTGTTTCTCCTATCAACAATAATCTAAATGTGTTTTTGTTGACATGATACTCAAAGGTAAAGAGTTTTCTCGTGACACTGTGAGGGTTTTATCGCTCAGATTTTATTGTACGTCCATCTATGTCGGGATAGGACGGTCATGTCCCTAAGGAGGATCACAGAATGTAGAACAATTCCACTCTAATAAAATAAACGAAAAGGCAGAAATATTTCTTTAAAAGGCACCATTACTCGTCTTGGTCAAATACTCAAAAGATGAATGGTAATACAAAAGTAGCATAAATCACATCACAAAAAAAGATTTTCATAACAAAAAATAAACACTTTTGAATTGTAAGTGGCATTGTTTCTTTTACATAAAACAGATTTAACACAACATGGCAGTCTATGCTAAAATCAAATTAAAACACAGTAGGTATCCAATTTCCAAAAATTTAACCTGAAACGTAAGCCCTCAATTTGGCATAAAAAATGTCGATACAATTTGTTCCGATTAGCTACTGGTCTCTCATGGGAACATCCGGACAATTCAATGCGCCATTAATTTTCCCTGTTGAAACGTGATTTTACACCATGTTCAATAAAATTGATCAAACCGTTTTTGAGTTGGTGCTGACTGTTCAAAGTCTGAAGCTCCGCCAAATTACGGTACTCCAACTTCTACAATCAACACTCTGTGTGTGTGTTTCTCTGTTAATATTAAGCAAAATTCGACATGAAATACATGAGATTAATCTATTCCTGTAAGTTGTTTAATCCCTCACAAAGCAAGCATACCCGCAAAACTTTAATCCAGCGAATTTGAATTGAAACGTGGGTCCCTCATCAACGAGAGCGGAAAGCTCGCTAAACTACATAAAGGTCAACAGGAGACGAGTCAAATAAAACACGCCACATTGGACAGTGTACATGTTGGTTTAAATATGAAAAAATTATACGTCAGTTTTTATAGCACACTGTGTCTCCATAAAATACACACGATTCAAAACTGCCAGTTTAATTTTGGTACATGTTCAAAATACTGCCTCGGTAGCCCAGTGGCCCTAAGCGCGACTGCTACGATAGAGGTCTTGGGTTCAAATCAAATCAAAATCGTTTTTGGAAATCCATAATGTACACTTACAGGTGGTAAATAAAAAAAATATAGAAACAATTATGGACCCTGTTGGGCACAGCGCATTTTAAATAAGCAGAGAGGAAGAGCGCTTTATTAATTTTCCTTGTTATTAGGTTACATTTATTTTATATTTCCATTTATCTACTAATTATTTATTTAATTAGATTTAATATTTATTCATTTATTATTTATTTAATTATATTTATCCGATTCCCAGGTCGAGCAAAAAATGTTATTAGTTCTTTCTACGAAATTCTCAATAGCAGTCCGGAGTTAGCATTTATGCCCGGTTAATGGCAATAGGCTCGCCCCCTATTATATGGGACCTAAATTATACCGGCGGTCTGTGGGTGTACATTGGTACACCTCTGCCAAATACAGGGGTGATGGTACTCGTATGTTCAAAATAGCAAACTAAAAGTGAGGCTTACTTTTAAAGTCATGGTATGAAACAAGAGTCATCGCACTATGAGGCCTTGTGGCTCTCTTTGGACTGCCAATGTACTTATTTTATTTGGAAAACATTGCCCCATACTAGGAACTTCTCCTACTTGCCACTTATGTCTATCAAATATAACACCATGTCCCTCAGTGTGGGCTGGCGCGATATGTGTGGGAGTATCACGCGCCGCAGGTGCCTTTGCAGCGGGACGCAGAAGGTCCCCGCGCCTGGTGGCACTTCTCGGTGGACTGCTTCTGCCTCTGGCTTGCCTCTTCACTTCATTCGCCACGCAGCTTCACCAGACACTGCTTAGCTACGGTAAGTACATCATCTACTTAGTATTTTCCCAACTATGTTGGGGTTCTGACACTCCCTCCCGCCCCGCCCAGGACGGGAGAAGTTATTTGATGATTTCCCACCCACCAAAAAAAAAAAAAACGGTGACAAAATACTTGTTTGTTATTAAACATGATTTATTTTCACAGTTTCTGAGAATAAAGAATAGCTTTCAACAACTGCCTCGTTGGCCTAGTGGTTCTATGCGCGACTGCTACACTAGAGATCTTGGGTTGGATTCCCAGGTCGAGCAAAAAGTGTTATTGGGTTTTTGTATGAAATACTCAGTAGCAGCTCGGAGTTAGGATTTGTGCCCGGTTAATGGCAATAGGCTCGCCCCCTGTTACATGGGACCTAAACATACCGGCGAACTGTGGGTATACACATTGGTGCACCTCTGCCTAACCCTTTGGGGAATACAGGCGTGATGGTATGAAAGAATAGCTTTGTTTATCAATTGCTGGCGTTACCTTTGGGTTTATTAACAAGCTACTAGAGTGTTCTAGAAACACTGAACATGATATTAGGTGTTTCTGAAAACTGTTTTTGATGTTGAAATGGGATCTACAATAAACTTTCAAGTCTACAAAGTTACGACAGCGTTACCTTAACCGTTAACACTCGGTAACATATAAATGAAAAACACTTTGTGTGGAAACTTTTCGTGTTACCTACAGTAGCAGTAAATTCCTTTCGAAATCTTTTTAAAATAAAGGTGTAAAGTTAAACTCTGTCTAAAACGCGTGTTCAGTTCAATAAGTTATCCTCTTCACACAGTGCGGGCTCCCGGAGATATTGAATTAAGCTCGCTTGTTAGTTTTGCTCACTATTCGAGGATGCTTGCTAAGCATGATATTGTAACCGCTTCGCAGCGAGGGTTAAATATGTTTTTACCCAAATCATCGTTTCTTGCATTTTTTCTCTATGTTGTGTATTATAATTTACTAAAAACTCTGAAGCTCCTTTATGTTTTTATACAACATTGGGGGTGCTAAGGATACCTTGGCATAAGGTGCTGACGGACTCGCTAATTTATAGCTATTACCGGTTGTAATAACGTCAGATAAGCCAAGAAAGGCAAAAGTGCACAATCATTTTTAATAAAAAACCACTGAATAAAATTCTCGCTATAGATATTTTGCTGCCTCGTTGCTATCGGATGTTTGATTATCTGAACGGAGAGTATTAATGTGGTGTAAAAGGCAATTCTCAGTAACAGTCCAAAGGTTGGAATTGTGCCATATTGAATGGGACCCAATACCATCAAAATAATAACAATAGACATTATTGCTAGAGTAAGTCTATTCGAAAAACGACGACTTCACTACCTAAAAAAAGTACACTTTTTTTAGGTAGTGAAGTAGAAACATATCAAGTTGAAATTTTACAACACTCATCAATTGCCGCAACCACCTTTGCTTAATGCAATAATTAGTCCATTATATTTTAATTCTGAAATCTTCATATCAGGCGTGGTGTTGGGTGTGGGATGTGGGTTCGTCCGTGAATCTGCTGGCTTGGTGCTGGGTGCCTACTTCAGGAGACGGAGGCAGTTCGTCGAGCTGGTGGCACACGCTGGGGGTGGCGTGGGCATCGCACTCTTCAGCGTCGCATATAAGGAAGCCGTGGGGTATGGCACTGGAAATATATTAAGCTATCAACAGGTTTATGTATATTTGGATTAAAAACAGCATTTTGAAGTGTGTTATCTTATGACGCGACGATTATCAAAATCTGAGTTCAGGTATAATATCTTGCCCATGAAAAGAGGCTTCAAATATTTTCATATATAAAAAAAAAATTTGGTCATTCCACCCAAGCTAACGAAATTTTGTAGTAGCTAAAAATTCTCGCTATTTCAGGAAACTAGGTTGGCGTTTGGGCTTACAGGCAGTGACTGGTGTGCTCGTCCTAGCTTTCTTCCTAAGCGCCGTATATCGCAGTGCATCCCTTTATCACCCCCAACGTCGCGCCATCCTCCACCTCAAGAATCAACGACGAAAGGTAAGGCCGGTAAGACTGAAACTTTTTCAATTATTCACCGATTTAAATCTCCGACAAATAATTTTCCCACAATTTGTATCCAACGGAAACTGACACTAATTTATGTAAGAAACATTTCATTAAGACTTTTCTCAACTTTGTTTCAACATTTCACTTAAATTAATATTTGCCAATTTGAAGATGTTACGACCAAGTTTCATTGATTGATTACTATAATTAACCGAACTCGTTTATATTTGTGTTAGGTAAAGGAAAAGAAAGGCCTAAAGAGAGGAGGACCAATCTTCGATTTAAGCCCTCTCCAATCCCGGCCGGCGAAAGTTTTGTTGCTGGCCGCCGGATTAGCTGCTTTTGGACTTTACACTCCCGTCTTTTTTTTGGTAAGTCTAATTGGTAAAGTTTGGAACATCAAAAAGTTTTCCTGATTAATATTAATATTTATTTCTTAATAGGCTTTGCAAGGTTTTCAAGAAGGATTAGAGGAGAGTGCTCTGGTGTTGTTACAAACCTTCCTGGGGTTCGCTGCGGTGCTCGGTTGTGCCGGCTTTGGGCTCGTGCTAGTGCGACCGTCAGCGCAGTGCCTTGTCTCCAAGCAATATCTTTGCCAAACAGCTATGGTGGGAATAGGTATGCAATTATTATAAGATCACATCTACTCCCTTAATTAAAAAAACCGAATTATTCATTTTAATTAGACCATTTAAACGCAAGACTGAGTAAGAATATCCATACTTACTCTTTTAAAGTAAATATTTTACAATATTTTTCTATTTTAAAAGTAATAAGGAAAAATGTTTGCAGGTATTTCAATGTTAGCTCTAAGCAGCGTGGAAGGCTATCACGGATACGTGCTGTTTGCTTGGATGTACGGACTTTGTTTAGGAGGATTTTTATATTCTATAAAGATGCTCACAATGGAACGTGTTCGAGGCCGACATTTTACAAGAGTTTGGGGTAAGAATATTTAATGCATTAGCGTGTTTATAGGTTTCACTTTAGAAGAAGGTCGATAAGTGATTTTTATTTAAACAGGATTTGTGCAAGGTGCTGAGGCTATCCCGGTCATGGTGGGTGTGCCTGTGACAGGGTACATCAATCAGCAAGTGCCAAGAGCAGGCTTCTACTTCTCGTCTGCGGCTACGCTGGCGGGTGCTATGTTGTTGTTCTTCGTTGGGTTTTCTAAGCGGGAGCCGGAGCCGCCACCGCCGGCGCCTGCTCCTACAGTGGTGGAGGCGTGTCCGTGCGTGACGCCGCCGCCGCGCTGCGAGCCCGCGTGGTGTGCTTGCAGCGCCGGTGGGGCGACGGCATACTGCGGTTGGCCCGGCCCTACTTACGGCACGCGCCTGCCGAAGTCCTTATCATACGCGGCGCCGCTCGACCGCGCGTGTTGCACCGCCGCGCACTGCCCCGACTGCTACAGGCGCGCACCGCCGCCGCTGCGTTCTTCGCGCTCCGTGCCCGAGGGGCTGGCGACGCGCGGCGCCACATGGACGCGCGGTGGCTCGTGCCGGCCCGCCTGCCGCCGGCGCGAACATCACCTCATCGAACAGATCACCACTTCCGTGTGATAAAATATCGTGCGACTGCGAGTCATGTGATGAAGAGGTCGCAAAGTATATTTTGTTTTATTAGTGACTATGAAGGAATTGTGTAAATAATTGTTTCCGTAGAAAAATATGTATCTACTAATTGAAGTGAAAATTGAAGTGATAGATGAGAAAGCAATAAACTGAAATAAAATTTGATCCTTCAATTGCCGAACACAAACCAGTTCACAAACCAGTGACCTGAATGTTTTTCTTTGTCTTTTTATTCATATCGCGTACAATAAAAACATTGTTATTATTTACAAAACGGTATAATAGCCGTATAGCCGTGCCCAACATTGGGTCGTAACCATGTTTGCTTGTTAACCAACAATCCACATACCTTCAACAACAAGCTGAAGAGTAGAATGTTTACTGTAAAATAAAATAGCTAATTTTTCCTACTTCTTAAAATACTCGTGGGACCTTTGTCGTAGTTAAATATTCATATTTTATAATGTAGAGCCAACACTTTTGAATCATAAATTCTTCAATCTTTGTGTCATATTTACCTATCTTATCTGAAACTATAAATATAAAATAATAAATTAATCTTTGTGTTATTCTCAATAAATGATGAAACTGAAATATTATAATGCTGTGAGGAGTGGTCAACATGTATTTATATGTATCAATAGTCTGTTTGATAAAAATAAAGTCAATTTTAGCGATCATATTGTAACTGTTTTAAGAAGATGAGTTAGATAGTTTTGTTCTATGATTGTTTAAGACTATTGTTTAGAGTTAATAACTATATTTTGTCGTTACAAGATTTGTTGTTTTTGTACCAAAGTGTGAGTACAGTTTTGGTGATAAATAAAATATTAAGAGTTTAGCATACGTACTGTTTATTTTTGTTGCGTACTCTGTACTCGTATTCACATTCCTTTACAATTTCATTTAAACGTGAAGGTCAAAAGGTACTCCCTGCTTCAAATATTTACGTATTTGCCTACGAAAAAGTTATATTGAACTCAAAAATAAAATTCAACTGGAAACAGGGAAACTGCTCCAGGGAAAACGCGCAGACAACATTGAGGTTGCCTTTTCACAGCATTTTATTAAATAAAATGGTCTGTTTTATTCTTGAGGGAAAAAGCTTACGTAATTGAGGGATAACCATTATAGAATTATATTGAAATGGAAACTGATTTCTAGCTGTTTCAGTAACTGAAGCGGAATTACACCAAAAATATTTTAACTTTTTTTAAAATTCGATATGGTTTGCTATTGACTCTAGTCTAGGTCAGAGGTGACAAAGACAATGTCGGCGATGGAGGGAGCTTATCCAGAAGAAACCTGTTCACTCTAACTTTGAAGAGATTAGGGTTGAATCCATTCGTAAATACAGACGCAGGTAGAGAGTTCCACTCCATTGCAGTGCGCATTATAAAAGGCTGTACTTGATAAGAGTATCTACGTTGCACATTTCAATTCAACAGCCTGTATATGCCCACACAAGCGCTTCTCGGACCGTGGCCCTTGATTGAAGACGCTGACGGTAGTGGGCCGGAGTTTGGAACATGGCCGACCGCGACTTACCTGATTCCATGAAAATTTCCCCTCTCAGTACAGTCAATTTTATGGAGAATTTAAAAAAATACTTCGAAGTCGACCACATAGGGGCGGAAATCCTGCGCGGTCGCGGTCATAGGCGCGATCTGATACGCACAACGGCTGCCCGCGTTTGTGTAGACGCGTCCTTACAAATTCTACACAATATCTGACCGCGACGATTACCAAAAGTTGCCCGCATGAACGGTCGGGGTTTTATGGCAGCCATATCACGTAATATACCATCTGACAATACTTTGTTTTAGGACTTAGTGACTTATTTGAACTTTTCCTACACCGCCCAGTTTAGATAACCGCATTAAAGTAATCCTATTTTAATTCCCTCAATTTCACTTCGAATCGAGATAGAAGCCGAAAATGAGTTCGAAATTTTATTCAGTAATTCAACTGATTTTTGAAATACGACGCCGTATCGTAATCTCATTCCATGCGTCATAGAGAGGTGGCTTTATGTGCGGACGGCCGCAACTGCTGAAATGAAACCCAATTTTGTAGCACCATGTTTGACATTTCCAATCCCTAATGCAGTTTATACATAGGGGGTCATTCAAGTACTACGTGAGCACCAAATACGGGGGGGGGGGGGAATCTTATCTTTGTTTATTTTTGATGACATGGGGGACTGTGCATAAGAATGGCGATTACGTCAGCAATTAATTCTTTGAACTTTTAAGCTTTAAATTCAAATTCAAATACAAATTCATTTATTTTGTGAACACAGGGTACATACAGAAGAGGTTACAATAAATAGGATCCGAGCTGTGTTCCGCCAATAGGCATACAAAATACGAAAAGGTTTTTAAGCCAAATACATTTTAGAAATTATGTTATTTTGTATTGTGTGTTGTGTTTTATCAATATACGTTTTCAGATTTTTTTGCAAAAGTTGCAGATTCTGATTTGAACACATATGGCAACCCTAGTGTCTATGCTCGAAAGCGGGAAGCACGTTTAGGGACGAAAAAAACGTGAACTGATTTTAAAATATACATACCAATATGTACCCACGCTTGAGAGGGGGTAAGAGCTTTGCTTACTTTTGCTGACAAGATGGGGTCTTAAATTACTAATATTCTGCTTAAGTAAGACTTGAATGACCCCTCGGTGTACGTGAACATTTTGTATTACTTTTCAATATATCCAAAGAATTAAAGATCTTTGAAAGCTTAAACCGCAATTTTTCTTCCAAGTTAACGGCAACTTGAGTAAATGTTTTAAACAATACACTCGGCTTAAAATATAGCTCACGTTTTCCGTGACTTTTACGATATTGTGTGTATTGTCGGGTGAATCACGTTTCGTGGGTGAACAAAGGATTCTCACTAGTCACGGCGACATAAATACTTGTGGAAAATAAAACCAAAAGTATAAAATGTTACAATAGAGGCAAATACACTCGTAGAGCCTGCTTGGCTTTTGAATTCAATTGAGACTTGACTCAGTTACTGGAAATTATGTAAAAATATGTACACGTGTAGATTTCAGTAGAAGTGGCAAATGAAAATAATAGTATATTTATTTTATACCAGCTTCTGCCAGCGACTTCGTTCGCGTTGTTTTCTTTCAACCGCGTTAAGTTACTTCTTTGGTTACTGCTCATCTCCCGTGTGTCGTAGCGTGATGTTATATATAGCCTAAAGCCTTCCTCGATAAATGAACTATCCAACACAAACATATTTTTGTAGTAATTCCTGAGATTAGCGCGTTCAACCAAACAAACAAACTCGTCAGCTTTATAATATTAATATACATATCGATTTATTTCTTTTTAGTGTATAAAGGAAAATTAAGTTGCCTTACAGTTTAAATCCCACATCACGCTAACCAAAGGCACACGATATAATCCGTCATTATTTCACTAATCCTACTTCTATTATAAATGAGAACATTTGTAAGGATGGATTGTTAGATAGATTTGTTACAGTTTCACGCTTAATCCTAACACACGACACCGTAAAACACACTTTATTGTCGCATAGTCTCGCGTATTGGTACATATTACAAGCCTGAATACCTATAAATACTTCATGAAAGTATAACAGTATCATGGTAAAAAAATCGTAAAAGAGAGCATAAAAAATATTCGTCGCACTGATCTTTGATTGATTTTGAGCGTAAACTATGTAATTTTATATAATGACATTATAGGGAATTTCATGAACTAAAGACATGCCTATAAATTATTCCACTGAGCCGTGTGTTATTGGGTTTTTCTATGAAATTCTCAGTAGCAGCTCGGAGTTAGGATTCGTACCCGGTTAAAGGCAATAGGCTCGCCCCCATTACATGGGACCTAAACGTACCGGCGAAGAGTGGGTGTACATTGTTACACCTCTGCCTAACCCTTCGGGGAATACAGGCGTGATGGTATGTTATGTTATGTGTGAGCCGTGTATTTTTTTCACAATTTAAAGAAAACTTTAAATTACTGTTATTTTTGTGGTTATCCGATTCAACTGACATTAAACGTATCGCTATTTTGAACCTTATTTGTTGCCGCGATGCGTTATTGTCAATTGCCCAAACATTTGCTTACGACAGGGCCTTAAATGGTGGCACACATACCTATTGTTATTGATCTAGATTAACATAAAGGAATTTTTACCTCGTTTTAACATTCCCATGGGAGATATAAGGGCATTGTCTTAAATCCCAAGTCTCCGTAGATTAAGACGAGTGCAGACGACTTATAATCAAAATATGGAGGCTTTTTTTTGTTGGAAATCCTCATGGAGTTCCTGCGTCGTGGGGGCGACGTGCCCCTCCATCGCTCGTACTCTTACCGGCAAAACCACCGCGGTGTTCCACCTCTGCCTATGGCTGGGGGAGCGTGATTCGCATTATCATTCACCACTGCCAAAATATCAAGCCCACCAAACACCCCATTCATTACCTTTTATCTAAACACAAATAAAGCTAGCAACAGATAATCCTGGCAGGTGATCGGCTTTTGAATAATTTGATTCAGTATTCACGGAACGCCGCCGTCCGTCACAGGAGCGCTCATAATTAAGACGAACAACGGACAGCGCCGCGTGCAACGAATATATTTGTACAGGATTATGGTAATGGAACGGACGGGAGCTTTCTTTTGCCTATGTATGGGCTATGTGTTCCAGCTGGAGAGTTAATAAACAACTGTAACACCTGGACCTATTTGTATTCGTTTTATTGTATTGGTAATTATTATGAAGTATCTGTATACGAAAGTAGGTATATCTCACATACCTATAAAGAAGGATAAGTAGGTACTGTTGCATCCCATTGTGATTTGATTACGGCACCGGAGGGTTCAATCTACTTGATTGAAACACTGTTTCCCTTTTTATTTCGTACCTATATTGGTCAGATAAATAAATATGCTTAACCGTCTCGTCACTAGTGGCGGACTGTCAAACATACCATTACGCCTGTATTCCTCGAAGGGTTAGGCGGAGGTGTAACAATGTACACCCACAGTTCGCCGGTATGTTTAGGTCCCATGTAATAGGGGGCGAGCCTATTGCCATTAACCGGGCACAAATCTTAACTCCAAGCTGCTACTGAGAATTTCATAGAAAAACTCAATAACATTTTTTACTCGACCTGGGAATCAAACCCAAGATGAGTGAAAGGCGACTAACAAAAGGAATTTATATGGCAAATATGAGTGGCAATGCCGAGAGGGGACGCCCTAGAAAGACCTACCCAAACTTTATTGGTGAGGTTCTTCAGAAAGGTCGGGTGCGCAGTACTCGTAATCGGCGTACTTGTACGACCAGGATGTATGAACGTGAACGAGGCGAAAGAAGTATATTAGGTACGATTGTAACAGGTGGCGTTCTGTGGTTTCTGCCTACCCCCATAGGAAAAAGGCGTGAGTTTATAAGTATGTATGTATCTAAAATTATTACAAATAGATTGAAAATTGGGACACATTTTGACGTGGGTTGCTTTGTTTTAGCAGAACTAAATAATACAGGGTTATTTGTAAAACAATGACAACCTTGCAGAACTGTATTACTATCATCATAAACAACAACTTTTGTTCTATACATTTTTACAGAATCAAGCAACGCAAGAGCATTGAAGTGAATGACCGACTGAAGGATTTCCGTAAAATTGTAAATAGGTCATGTACAAACACCCCCGCCGCCCTAACCCCGCTCCCCTCGCTATTTTACTATCGCTTTCGTTTGCTTCGCATAGACTTCGTAACATTTAGAGCGTTCAATTTAAATATTTTTATTTTTGTATGAAAATCTGATAAACTAAAATATGAAAAATTTTTAAATGTCATAGAACAAAAGTTGTCGATTATGATATTAGTAACATAGTCCTGAGTGGTCGTCATTGTTTTACAAATAACCCTGTATATCATATTCGATATCTACACTAATAATTACAAAGCCGAAGAGTTTGTTTGTTTGGTTGGTTGAACGCGCGGTCTCAGGAACTACTGATTTGAATTAAAAAAATATTTTTGTGTTGAGTAGTCAATTTATCGAGGAAGGTTAGAAGGCTACATAACATCACGCTACGATCAATAGGTGTGGCGCAGTAACCAAAGACGTAACTTAATGCGGGTGATAAAGCTACGCGGATGAAGTCGCGAGCAGAAGCTAGTCTTTGATAATTGGATAACTTTAACGAAAACAGTTAAAAGCTACCCTTATTTTAGGATGTTGAAAATTTGGACGCCTGCACTAATTGATACATATTTGTCAATACGAGTCACTCGTCAAGTGTGTTAACATGCATGAGGGGTAACTTTGTAATATTTTCGTATGTTTTACTTCACCTAAGCATAACCGACACGAAAATTCGACAAAGTTTTCATTAATGTGTTGCTGAACTTTTATTTACAATGCATAACATTACAATCTTTAATGAAAACCGACTCAAATACATTTGCACTTCACTCAGTTACGCTAAAGGAATTAAAACGAAAGCACCCCCATTCGCGTTGCTCACAACGATGTTATAAAAACAAAAAAAATCGTAGGTACAAAAATAAAATCTTCCTCCGTGATACAAAAAAAGAGCTTATTGCCGTGTAAGTAAAAGTTAATTGTCTGCTCTTTTCTCTCCAAGTGATTATTTTGTAAACATACTAATAGGATTTTGTTCATTAAGTACAAATCGACTTATTTACGTTTCGGTTATACCTAGACGTTTCTTTAGTAGATTTTTTCCTTTTAAATTCGGAAGAGCAATGAGGCGGGAGGCTATTCAAATGAAATAAGATATATTTAAGGGATTAGGGCGACTCAGTGAATACGTAGATTCTTCTTCGTCGGCTTGACACGTGGTACTTAGCGGAGCATGGCCGGGATTGGTAACTTTTATTAAATTTTCATAATATACTAGTTTCTGCTTAGCTTGTAAATAGCACAATGAGTGGTACATTGTGTTTTATTGAACTAGAGTTGTATTGCATGTGCAAGTCTTTTTATTGGTGGTCGGTAGGAACCGTCATCACCATTCATCATCATCGACATTGGAAGGTTGTTATGTTACCGGGGAGATGTGCGTGTGTGTGTGTGAGCTTCAAATGATACTTGATAAGAAGACGTATGTGACCAAAAGAGTTATGAATATGAATACGAATGGGTGGAGATGAAGAGGGAGGCCAAAGAAAAGATGGATAGATTGCGTGAAGAATGATATGAAAGAGAAGGGAGTCAGCGATAGCAGTTGACAGGACCGCATGGAAGAAGAAAACGTGTTGCACCGACCCCAAGTAACATGGGATAAGGGCAGGAAGATGATGATGATAGAAAGGCTTGCTTAATTTTAACATAATTTTTGTAATAAACAGCTACTTTTAAGGCTCTCCGCCCAATATCGATTATCGGACCGATTTCTTCTCGCCGACAAAGAAATCTGTCAAATATCGGTCCGTTAATCGGTCAAAAGTCGGTCCGTTAATCGGTCAAAAGTCGGTCCGTCAATCGGTCAAAATTCGGACCGTTAATTGGTCATAAATCAGTCCGTTAATCGGTCAAAAATCAGTTCAAATTTACTTCAAATTGACAACTGCGATTATAATAAAGTTATGAGAGGGAAGATGTAAAGGTATTGTCACACCGCGCCACCGCAAATCTCATTAGCGAAACGTTATAATCACTGACAAATTCAAGGAACAGTCAGCCATCTTAAAAAAAAAGAGCATGATAAAATTAAAAGAGCCCTTCTTGTGTCCACTTGAAACCCCTCAACATTGCGCCTTAGGCCGTTAACCTAAGCACCAAAATAAATTGAAACATGATCTCAATGATGCGGCAAAACTCAAAGAAAATACTTCATTGTTACTAAGTGTCACTATGCTTACCTTTTTCTGCCGCAAAGCAGCGTTGCTGTGTGTTTGAAGAACTTGAAGAAATTACAGGCACATGAGACATTTTAAGTTTGTCTCTAGGATAGCAAGGCGTTTGCAAGGCCTTTGATCTTGCAGTTATCTATAGGCAGAGGTAACCACTTAACATCAGGTGAGCCTTAGGCTAGTCTGCAACCCAACGAAATTTAAAGAAAAACTGCCTCGTTAGCCTAGTGGCCCTAAGCGCGACTCCTACGCTAGAGGTCTTGGGTTCGATTCCCAAGTCGAGCAAAGTGTTATTGAGTTTTTCTATGAAATTCTCAGTAGCAGTTTGGCTCACCCCCTATTACATGGGAACTAAAGATTCCGGCGAACTGTGGGCATTGGTAACCCTCTACCTAACCCTTCGGGGAATACAGGCGTGATGGTATGTATGCAGTATGTAACAAGACAGTATTGTCAAAAAAACCTTTCGATGGAATTCGTAATTGGGGTGCCGAATTTCTTCAGGGACGCAGGCACTACCTAATTGGATACCTACTTTCAGCGGCCTTATCAGGAGAAGATACGGATTATTATTCAAAAGACCAAGAGATCTGTAAGCGTTTTTAATTAGTGACATCTTTTCCGCTTACGAAAAAGGTTTTGGTTATATTCATATTAACAGAATAATTTTATAAGAATAATTTTTTATTCAAGAATTAAGTCAAAATAAAAGTTTACATAATTACAATACAGGTAAAATTTTTCTTAATGTAGTGTTTGTTCTGCCTGATCTAGGTTTAATTAAAACCTGTGTTTCAGGTCATCACTTTACAATAAATTTTAAAAGAAGACAATTCACAACAAGATAACAATTAAAAAAACACTTTTAAAAACTAAATCATTTGAGTATAAAATACTTAACTAGACTATTTAATAATATGTTTTAATAATTTATCGAATAATGCGAATGACAATAATATAAGCTTATATGTTAAAAATTTCCAGCAGTTTTTCAGTGTCTGTATAATTATGAGTTTCCAAATATTTTTGCATTCGTAAATAACCGTTTTTATAAGTTAAATTATGAATCCTTAACCGTCTGTTGAACTGACTATATGAGTAGAGTCCTAAAAAGAAATAAAATCGTCTACCGTAAGCATGTTTAGTTTGAGGGTTACCACAAACCAAATCCTTTATTCTCTTATCTGAAGGTACTGGGTTAAAATCAAGTTCGCTGTGCTGATGCAAAACAACATTCAAAACAATTGTTAGTACCTCACATGCAGTGTAAAGCTGGTGAGTAGGATATCTCAATAGTCTAAAAGTAGCAACCTTTAAGACTGCTCTTTAGGCCCGTTATAGGTGCATTAAATTTGATTTAGCGGCTCCACCCCAAGATGTTATGCGGTATGTGATAATGGATTGACACAAAGCCAAATAAACCTGTTTATTTAATTTAAAGTCGGCAATGTTAAGTAAAGTTTTAAAAATGTATATTAATTTACGTACTCTAGTGCATAATAAATCAATATGTTTGCGGAAATTTAGATTTGTGGCAATGGTAACGCCTAGATATTTGATATAGTCGGTATCGGTATATAGCGGTCCTAAGCACGACTGCTACGCTAGAGGTCTGTGGCTCGGCAGAGGGCGAAAACGTCCAAAGACCGGGCCATATCGGAGGCGGCGGCCACCATAGTGGCGGCGGCAGAGGCCGCATACGCGACGCCGCAGACCGACGAGGTCGGTCGGCTTCGGACGGAGGTGGCTCGCCTGACGGCCGCCATGGGGCCCCTGGTTGAGAGCAACAGGAGGCTCCAGGCGGAACTAGCCGAGCTTCGCGGGGCGGGTGGGGGCCAGCAGCCAGCCAGCCGGCAGCCCATGCCGGTAGAGAACCAGGTTCTCAACCTGGTTCGGAAAGAGCTGGCCGCCTTCCAGCAACGTTTCTCAGTTCTGGAGGGCATCGTGCTGCGCCCCCCCCTGGCGGCTGGTGGCGCCAAGAGGGCCTCGTACGCGGCAGCCGCCTCTGGACCGGGGCCGGTCAGGCAGCCCCCCAGTAGGGCTGCTCCGGCGCCCGCCGCCAAGCCGGTCCTACCAAAGCCGGCTCCGACAAAGTCGGCTCCGGTGAAGCCGGCACCGGTGAGTGGTACGGCGCCCCGGAGGAGGAGGGGTAGGGTGGCGGTGGCGGCGGTTATGCCTGAGCCGCCCCAAAGCTCTCCCGCGGCCGAGGCCGAGTGGCAGGTGGCCGGGGAGAAGGAGAGGGGCCAAAAGGCTGCCCGAAAGGCCAGGGCGGCCACAAGAAAGGCGGAGGAGCGGCGGCGGCGCAGAGCGCGTAAAGCCGCGGCGAGGCTACGCGCCCCTAAATCCGCGGCTGTAGTGATCTCACTACAGCCGGAGGCGGAGAAGAGGGGCGTCACCTACGGCGAGGTGCTCGCCAAGGCGAAAGCGGCGGTGAGCTTGGCGGAGCTCGGGATCGCTGGGGGCCTCCGGCTAAGGGTCACCGCAACGGGGGCCCGGATGCTGGAGATCCCCGGCGCCACTAGTGGCTCGTCCGCTGACGCCCTGGTTGAAAAGCTCAGGGCGTCCCTAGACGCGGATGAGGCCCGAGTGTCCAGGCCGGTCAAGTGCGCAGATTTGCGCATTTTGGGCCTGGACGACTCCGTCACCGCCGCGGAGGTGGTGGCCGCCGTCGCCAGGACGGGTGGATGCCCTGCCGATCAGGTGAGGGCAGGCACCATCCGTCCGGACCGCGTGGGCATGCAGACCATAACGGTCAGCTGCCCCGTGACGGCGGCCAGAGCCATAGTGGAGGGCCGAAGGCTCCTGGTGGGATGGGTATCGGCGCAGGTCAAACTGCTCGAGCCCAGACCCCTGAGGTGCTTCCGCTGCCATGTGGGCAACCACGTGGCATGCCGATGCGCCTCGGAGGTAGACCGCAGCGCATTGTGTTTCCGCTACGGTCAGCCCGGTCACAAGGCCGCGGCTTGTGATGCTCCGCCGCACTGCGACGCATGTGCGGTGGCCAGCAAGCCGGCCGACCACCGGGCTGGGAGCAGGGCCTGCGCTCCGCCGGCCAAGGCCGGGGGACGGCCCTCCACCGCCGTGGTCCTCGCCACCGCCGCCGCCGCCGCCACCGCCGCCGCCGCCGCGGCGGCCACACCAGGACCCTCACGGGTGATTCAGGAGGGGGTTGTGATGGATTGCCAATAACGGCTCCATTACGCCTCCTCCAGGCGAACATCAACCACTGCGCCTGCGCTCAGGATCTGTTGCTCCAGAGCATGGCGCAGTGGTCGATACACATCGCCGTGGTCGCTGAGCCGTACTTTGTCCCGCCCAGGGATGCCTGGGTGGAGGACCTTAGCGGCTCAGTGACCATAATTGCGTCGGCCGCCGCCGGCACCCCGTCCCTGGAGGGTGTCAGGAGGGGACAGGGGTGCGTAGCAGCACGGTTCGGGGACATTGTCGTGGTAGGAGTCTACTTCTCCCCGAACCGAACTCTCGCCGAGTTCCACAACTCCCTTGCGGAGTTGAGTGTCGTCGTCGGAAGCCATTCCCTTCCCGTGCTAGTGCTCGGGGACTTCAATGCCAAGAACTTGGCTTGGGGTTCTCGTTGCACGGACGTGCGAGGAAGGATGGTGGAGGACTGGGCTCTGGAGAAGGGCCTAGTCGTCCTAAATCGGGGTTCTGTCGCCACGTGCGTGCGGATGCGGGGCGAGTCTGTTGTGGACATATCGTTCGCCAGCCCCGCTCTGTCACCGCGGGTCCTCGACTGGCGCGTTATGGAGGGGGTGGAGACCTACTCCGATCACCGGTATATCCGGTTCGACGTCTCCGCCCAGGACTCCAGCGCGCCGGTCATACAGGCCCCGAGTGGTCCGCGGTGGGCGCTGAAGCAGCTGTACCGGGAGCTTCTCCTGGAAGCCTCGATCGTGCAGGCCTGGGTGTCATCACCGGACAGGCCTGCCGACATCGACAACGAGGTGGGGTGGTTCCAGGAGGCCATGTCCGAGATTTGTGACGTGGCAATGCCCCGAGTTCGGCCAGGTAGCGCCCGCCGGCAGGTATACTGGTGGTCGCGCGAGCTGACGCCTCTGCGAGAGGCGTGCGTCGCTGCGCGGCACCCATATGCCAGGCATCGCAGACTCCGCGTTCGGCCTCCGAATGCGGCAGTCATCGAGGCGGAGTTGTACGAGAGGTACAGAGCGGCGAAGACCGCCCTCAGCGAGGCTGTCATGCGGGCCAAGGCTCAGGCCCGCGAGGAGCTGCTGGGGACTCTGAACGGAGATCCGTGGGGGCGCCCTTACAAGACGGTGCGGGGTAAACTCCGCACCTGGGCCCCCCCGCTGACGCAGAGTCTCCGGCCGGAGCTCGTTGAGGACGTGGTGAGCGCTCTGTTCCCTTCGCGGGGGGAACATCCTCCCCCGCCCATGGCTCCGCCGCCTGCGATGCCGGAAACGGACCACGACGACGACGACACCCCTGAAGAGACTGGGGTAGACCTGAGGATGGCGGTACGAAGGCTGAAAGCCAAGAATACCGCCCCGGGACCCGATGGCTTACCTGGCAAAGCCTGGGTCCTGGCCTCAGAGGCCCTTGGGCCTCGACTGGAGGGGCTCCTAAGCGCATGTTTGGAGAGAGGCCAGTTCCCACGTCGCTGGAAGACGGGGAAGCTGGTCCTCATACGGAAGCCGGGGCGCCCTGCGGACTCGCCGTCCGCATACCGGCCCATCGTGTTGCTCGACGAGGTGGCAAAGCTCTTTGAGAGAGTGATTGCGGGCCGCCTCGTTGGGCACCTAGTGGGGATGGGGCCGGACCTTGCGGACAACCAATTTGGTTTCCGCAGGGGGCGCTCTACGGTGGACGCCATCATGCGCGTGAGAGCCCTATCGACGGGGGATGCAGTGGCCCGGGGCGGGGTCGTCTTGGCGGTGTCTCTTGACATCGCCAATGCCTTCAACACCCTGCCCTGGAGTTGCATTAGGGAGGCACTCCGGTACCACCGGATGCCGACCTACCTCCGTCGAGTTGTCGGGGCCTATCTGACGGATAGGGCCGTGATTTACCCTGGTCGCACAGGAGAATGGAACCGGCGAGAGATGTCGTGCGGTGTCCCACAGGGGTCGGTTCTGGGGCCGCTCCTGTGGAACATCGGATACGACTGGGTGCTGCGAGCCGACCTCCCTGAGGGCGTCGGCGTAGTATGCTACGCCGACGACACGCTGGTCTGGGCGCAGGGAAGGTCGCACGAGGCGGCGGCCGACTTAATGACACGCGGGGTTGCGATAGTCGTTGAGAGGATCCGGCGGTTGGGTCTCGAGGTGGCCTTGCACAAATCTGAGGCCATGTGTTTTCATGGGCCTCGGAATAGGCCACCGTCGGGATCCCAACTAACGGTAGGAGGGGTTCACATCGGCGTCGGGTCGACGATGAAGTACCTGGGACTCGTCCTCGACAGCCGGTGGAACTTCGCGGAGCATTTCCGACGTTTGGCCCCCAAACTGGAACGGGCCGGGGCTGCCTTTAGGCGGCTCCTACCCAACCTGGGGGGACCAAACGCCTCCTGCCGGAGGCTCTACGCGGGAGTCGTGCGGTCGATGGCCCTTTACGGGGCCCCGGTGTGGGCGCAGGGGTTAAGGCGACTTGCCGCCCACTACCTCATTGCGTCCCAACGGGTGATCGCCATAAGGGTCATCCGAGGATACCGCACGATCTCGGGGGAGGCGGCGAGCCTCCTTGCCGGATTGCCGCCGTGGGATCTGGAGGCGCTGGTCCTCGCGCGCCTGTACGAGTGGCGCGTGGAGGTACTAGGCCGGGGGGAGAGTCCGCCACCGCGGCAAATTGCCGCTCGGCGGGCCGACCTCCGGCTCGATCACATGGCGACATGGAGACAGCGACTGTCGCAACCTCGTGCTGGGCACGCCTTAATAGAGGCGGTAAGTCCCCTCTTTGAGGAGTGGCTGGAGAGGCGCCACGGCGCCCTCACCTACCGCCTCACGCAGGTCCTCACCGGACACGGGTGTTTCGGGAGGTTCCTGCACCTCATCGGGCGGGAGGAAACGTCCGGGTGTCACCATTGTGTGGATCGCCCCGAGGACACGGTGGAGCATACCGTGGCGGTATGCCCCGCTTGGGCGGAGCATCGCCGAGTCCTCGTGGCGGCCATCGGCGGCGGCGAACTCTCGCGTCCGGCCCTGGTGCAAGCCATGGTCCGGAGCGAGAGGGAATGGGATGCAGTCGCCTCCTTCTGCGAGGCAGTAATGCTTGAGAAGGAGGCGGCGGGACGGTTGAGACAGCGGTTCTCCCGTCCCAGCCGCCGCGGTAGACGCTCCGGACGTCGGGAGCCGCGAGACGACTCCCGGCCACCGTAGATACTGGCCTGTGGACGGTGAGCAATGGGTAGCTCACCGTCCTTACGTTGCATAACGACAGGCCGTGTCGACGGCGCGTTCGTGTTCCACGCGCGCCTCAAAGAGATGTCAGCAAAAGGAAGGGGCCACTGAGGGCCGATGCCTGCCGGGGCTGCGGGTTGTTCGCAAGAGATACCGCGCCCCCGGAACGCAAAGGGCACAAGAAGGAACATGGGTGGGTTTTAGTCAGTAAAAGTCTGACACTCCCTCCCGCCCCGCCCAGGGCGGGAGAAGTTATTTGATGATTTCCCACCCACCAAAAAAAAAAAAAAAAAAAAGAGGTCTTGGGTTCGATTCCCAGGTCGAGCAAAAAGTGTTATTGAGTTTGTCTATGAAATTCTCAGTAGCACCTCGGAGTTAGGATTTGTGCCCGGTTAATGGCAATAGGCTCGCCCCCTATTACATGGGACCTAAATACACCGGCGAACTGTGGGTGTACATTGTTACACCTCTGCCTAACCCTTCGGGGAATACAGGCGTGATGATGGTATGTATAAATAAACTTTAAATAATTACAACGAATAATGCATATTCATTGTTGAAGATTGCATTTCATGGTAGGAGCCTGTCCACTGTTAACCACTCTATGAGGGCACATAATAATATTTAACATATCGATCTATATAATTAATCTGAAACTACATTTGCCAACCAGTAAACACAGGACCGCAGCCCACTATTTATAAAGTGTTCATAAGTGGATTGTCGAGCAGTCACAATTAACAGTCAATAGCACAAAATGCATATGCTATGAACAACATTATTTAGTTGGGTTGTAATTAAAACGGGTTTTCAATTACGCCGCCAGTGAAATACTGTTGTTTCGTACTTGTAGGACACATAATATATACACTCGTATAGTCAATGGCAAAAGTTTTGCACCTACCCCTTATATATCCAGAACAGTTTGGATGTTCTGCACATAGCAATACCGCACATGTAGGTACCTGTTTATGAGAACACTTTTGTATTTGAAACGATACTCTACGATAAACTCGCTTTTTGAATTTTGTTAAGTGTGTAAATATTTTTGCTCTTGACTGTACAGTGTTGTCGTGTCGTAGTTTGTTTGTAGACAGCTGACAATCATGAGCTCGGCGACACATGATGTCACGATACTCGAAACATTGTTTTTCTTAATGATATACTATATTGAATCCACCACAGACATTTGTTTTTTTTTGTAACCCCCGACGCAAAAATGACGGGATGTAATAAGTTTGATGTGTCTGTAAGTGTGTGTGTGTCTGTCTGTAGCATCGTAGCTCCCGAACGCATGAATCGATTTTGTTTTTGTTTTTGATGTTTGAAAGGTTAATTAGTCGGGAGTGTTCTTAGCTTTGTTTGATGGAAATTGGTTCAGCGGTTCCTAAGTTATCAGCTCTTTTTTAAGCTACAGTAGTGATTTTCTTCTTCTGTCGGGGGTTACTTAATTTTTTTTTTGTATTTGTACCTACATACATACGAACTTTAACTTACGTACGCCTTTTTCCCATGGGGGTAGACAGAAACTACAGAACGCCACCTGCTACGAATCTTACATACTCCTTTCACCTAGTCCACGTTCATACATCTGATCAGTTTAGCACACCGGTTATGATTCTTTATAATTAGATACTATTTACTAGCTGTGCCCACGGGTTTGCTTACGTGGACCTAAGTGTTACCTAAGGAACTGAGCAATGCCACGTTGTATGGTAATTCTGATTCTTTGGCCCAAAGAAATTCTATAAATACAACAACAATTGTCATAACAAAAAGTAATAAAATAGAAAGACAGACTACACACACACACAGGCTCGCCCCCTATTACATGGGACCTAAAACATACTGGCGAACTGTGGGTGTACATTGGTACATCTCTGCCTAACCCTCCAAGGAATACAGGCGTGATGGTATATTATGTAACAGACTAAAAAACAAAAAAAAATGGACCTCAAGTTCAATAACCCTTTAATTAAATGCACATAATTACAACAATACCGAACAGTTTATATGCCAAAACAAATAAAAACATAAGTTCGTGATTTATCGCCAAACGATTTTTCCAAATGAAATCATTCCTAAAGATAAAGCTATCACAATATATTTTCCTTTATTCCCACGCTAAGAAACATAATAATAGAATAGTATATTTCACTATACTGATTTAATTTCGTCATAAACGTAGGCACACACATTAATAGAATCAAATAAGATGGCCCGTAATATCTGACAATCGTATAATTAGCACACAATAATATTATCTTATTACTGGCCGTCTTTACCAATATTAACACCTAAGTATGGAAGTTGGGCCGAATTCCTTGCGGTATTGTTAGTTTTGTTACATTAACAAGACTTCATAATATAACCCTAAAGAATTTATTTGGCTTGAATCCAAATTGTCACTACCAAGATTACCAATGGAGATAGGTACTAAAGGATCTATAATAGGTATTATTGGCTGCTAATTAATTTTTTTTTAACTGCCTCGTTGGCCTAATGGTCCTAAGCGCGACTGCTGCGCTAGAGGTCTTGGGTTCGATTCCCAGGTCGAGCAAAAAGTGTTATTGGGTTTTTCTATGAAATTCTCAGTAGCAGCTTGGAGTTAGGATTTGTGCCTGGTTAATGGCAATAGACTCGCCCCCTATTACATGGGACCTAAACATACCGGCGAACTGTGGGGTACACCCACATTGTCACACCTCTACCTAACCCTTCGGGGAACACACGTGTGATTGTACGTAATTAAATATTTTATATACAAATTAAAAAAAAAAACATTAAATACTCATTAAAAAAATATGTTTTACTCAGATACTAATTCTAAGGGCATAAATTCACTACAAAATCCTGGCGCCATCGCCGTGTCGTATCCCAGAAATCTAGAACGTTTCCAAAATCATTAAGTACCATTTAAAATCTGCGAGCGATGTACCCCGTTAGGAATTCAGATAGATATTTATTGGTATACCATTTGTAAGAAAATCACGTAGTACTCATGTACATAGACACACCCTAAAGGCCAACACCACATGATCAGATTGCTCACGCGCGCAGAAAAATCGTTCTGAACATTCACAGTTCAGTTAGCACCGATTAGGCAACGATAATAATACACGCACCTAAGAATAGTCAACACGGTGACGTCATAACTGCCCAAATAGATGCGAATAATTTAGCGAATACCGTCTAGACATTAATGGCACTGGAATTGGATTAAATGAGTATAATTTAATAACAGATGTACCTACATTTAGCGACACTACGTAGATCATGACATATGCGCAAACATGAACTAAATACTGAATAATAAATAGGACAGAGACTAAGGAAATATCAGCGATCAAGTTAATCGATGTACCGATTTAAGCCGAGTTTTATCGTTCCGAACAAACTTTGAGTGCCGATTAAGAGAGAATGGCTCGAGTGAGTTTAAACAAAGTTAAACGCTAGTTTATGACCGTTTACTCACTGAAACTAAGTATTCCGTTGGACTTTATCAGATGACCCGTTCATAAAAAAGAGAATGGAAAACGATTTTTTGAAAAAGCTAATTACATCAAACAAAATTTCAGTTCAAAAAACCTCGGACCCCGAGTCAGATGAAAAAGAAAAACTGATCAAGAGCTCCGCTCAAACAGAAAAACATTTCCACTTTAAAAAGTGACAAAACCAAATCCCCATCTTTGTTTTTGTTACCTACTTTTTTGACGACCTCCTCGTCAAAACAGTAAGTTTCTAAACTTGTATACTTGTGTGTATAGGTAGACTTAAAAGATGCCTAAGTAGGCACTCAATCATAATATCTGTCATGATGGTTTGGTTTCCGCACTTAGTTCTCGATGGTGGATAGTTGTGTGTGAGCCATGGTGGCCGTTAGCCACTCAATCATATAAATAGCAGAGGAAAAAAAGGTGGCAAACACACGCTGACATCGAACACCGTGTATACAGTATCTCAGCGTGAATCACTTCCAGTGGTGACTTTCCTGTTGGACTTGTCCCGGCGGGCGCGCGGACGGATGCGCAAGGTCGTAAACTCGGACCTTTGTCAACTGATATCGCCTCAAATGTTTTACTACCCTCCTGCTTGCATTAGCGTTAAATTTATGATAAGCGCCCTCGTAACGTACAGTCATCAATAGTCTACGACTCAATCATAAAACTGCACCGTTCACTTCAAGAAAATGAATAAAACGAATTCTTGTTACAGCATCAGCTCCATTTCAATTTATGTGAATGTGTAGGTAATGTTCATCGCGTAAAAGTTTATTATGCTCTTTGTATAACAGCTTCCTTGAATTCACAAAAAAATGTAATTATTTGGTCGTTGGTTCCGGACATTAGGAAGCTACTTATCTTATCGTCGTACGATGGTCTTGACCTAGCGGCATTTATAACTTTCTTTTTTCTTATTTCTCAAGCTGTACTCAGATACAAACCTCGGAGGGCTAACCCACTTTAACTAAGAACTACGACCACATCTCGAGAGGAACGCTTCCAATTTATTTCGTATCATTCACGTTACGGATAATATTCACTTGCATGAACTCATAAATTGTTCATAAGTTATGAACTCGTGTTATTACGTAATTTTACTGTTATTACTCCACTCGGGATAAAACAAATCGTTTATACAAATATTAATATTTATGTTGACGTATCGGAGCATCGAGATTGGCTCAATAATATAAATGATTCTGAACATCAAAGAGCAGATAGGTGTTAGGGGAGGAAATATAAAATAGATCGATGTATGAACGAGTCCAACGGGCCAGGTGAACGAGCTTTAATCCCACGGCGCCGCTCTAATCGAGGCCTTTCAGTATAACTTACTCTTATACAGGCTATACAAATACTGGTATTCGATAAAAATAAATGTTATTGACTTTTTTCGTACGATTCTCTAACTTGTTAAAACATAAACTGAATTGGGGATAGACACAGATGTTGATGTTCGAATTACATAAAATAATATGTAGGGAAGAGAACTGTCTCGTTAGTCTAGTGGTCTTAAGCGCGACTGGTACGCTAGAGGTCTTGGGTTCGATTCCCAGGTCGAGCAAAAAGTGTTATTGGGGTTTTCTATGAAATTCTCAGTAGCAGCTCGGAGTTAGGATTTGTGGCCGGTTAATGGCAATAGGCTCGCCTCCTATTACATGGGACCTAAACATACCGAAGAACTGTGGGTGTACATTGTTACACCTCTGCCTAACCCTTCTGAGAACACAAGTGATGATATGTAAAAGAGAAACTAAGTATATTGTACGAATACTGAACACGCGTTTTCATTTGAATAATTATCATTATTCTGAAACTCTATACTTAACATCATTAAAAGCAACGTTTCCAAAGGAACAAAATAAACTTAAACCATGGTTATACTCCAGCTATCCTCATGTAAACATTTGTACAATCACAAATAATATAATGTACTATTTATTATATGTATGAAGTCTGTTGAATCTCTTTAATTAACGTCTACCGCCTTTTGTTCTAGTAATGAGCGAAGAACTAGGTAAAATACGGAAAACGGAGAAGACTGGCTGGCTTTCAAAAAAATAAAGAATGTAAACCACCCTTGATAGTACGTACTCTGGTTGCAAACTTAATTTTAACGTGGCTTTCAGACTAGGAAAAGTCAACATTGATGCAGAATATTAATCGTCGTAAAGATGTCTTTCGTATAACTGAACATTTTTGCTTCTCCAATTCTAATAACAGCGCCGGTTTCATTTAATTTATCGTGAAGGAAATGCGGTTTTCAAAATCCATATTCATGAGGCATAATTTAAGCGTGTGCCAGTAACTCCATAATGATTTCACACTTCACAACGTTCGTGTTAAAATTCATTAGTTCCTTAACTCAAACTATTATTATAATCTGTTTCTCAATTATGGTTCACCAGAATTATGTAGTAAGACGATGATAGACACACACTGAATATTTATGTAAATCAATCTTCCCGGAAGCACAGGATAATTACAAGCGCGCTAAACATTGTGTTCAATTACGTATGTTGAGCAGTTGTACTCAACATACCAAGTAGGCATATAATATTCGTGGAACGGTATCGATTCCCGACCGTGATTGGCCGAGCTATAAAAACGGCCATTTCTTTGGTTATTTCGTTTTATGCGACCGTGCCCCGTTTCTTGTCTTATCTCAAACTGAATTTTTATTTTGTGAATTTATTGCTTTTCTTGCATTTTAAAATCTAAAAGCATTTTCTTGCATGAACAATTTTTAAGGTTATTTAAGCATGTCTTAAGTAAACAAATATGTGTTTCCGAGAACGTATGAACTCGTCAATGAAAAAAAATCTATAATCGGGTCACGTATCTGTCGAGTCTGTATAAGTTGGGCTTCGGATCGGATATGACAAGGATAAGCCAATTGTCGGCGCATCTCACCTAAATTGACAGTTCCACCAGATAGACCCATATTTTGCGGGCTTTATTCAACTAATTACACTTAGGTCTACCCCTATATTACCCACGTCGTAACCTACTTGAAAGAACTAATGAAGTTACGCCGTACCTAGAAGTTAGACGGAATATTACGGTTCCTATATACCTAATATCTATTCGTAAAATGTTTGCTTTGGTACCAGAAACCTACGTGCACGGAGGTCGGCTTAATATTTGAAAATCTTGGATTTGCGAGTCACTTCAGGTAGAATATTTCATGTTTGAACGTTCTTTAGACTACGAACTTCAATCTTTGCTTTTCAATTTTTACATTTTCCGTCGTATATAATCCCAGAGATTGACGAAATGGCACGCCCAGTCCTAGTAGCAGGCTGCATCAAAGATTTACATTTGTAGGTGAATGCATTTGAGAAATGGAGGTTTCGAAGTTGGTAGTGCTTCAAAACTCGTTCCACATAAATCGTTCACCAAACTTGATATATTTACGAGTGATATTGGATTTTTACAGCATGACCCTAATAACGTGGAGTGATTCTCAAAAGTGTATGAATAGTGAAGAAAAGTTTATGGACGACAAGCAATTTCCTAACCTGACGATGGTATCTCGAAATTTAAATTACGTTCTTTTGAAGGCAGCGCGATAAATGGGAACAGCAGAACATTCGAGTGCTTTTAATAATCGTTGGTGGAGTGGTCGTCGCATCCGATTCCGCATTTCCATTTTGTTTTCAGTAACGCGTGTAATGAAAATAATGACTAGATAGACATATTAAGGGCGGTTCTTAGAAAAAAAATCCTTATTTTCATCGTTATTTTTTTAAATGTCTTTCTTTTTGTGTCTTTAAAGGCAACATCAAGAAACATGGTGCTTTGTGTGATATGAATGTTGATATAACCGAAAATATAATTTTTTCCTGGTTCATTTAACCCAGGCTGAATAATTGTGCCGTGTCTATTAATGTTATAAAGAGGTAAAGTTTGTGAGGTTGTAGGGGGTAATCCCTGGATCCACTGACCTGTTTTTGAAAATTATTTTACCTATAGAAAGCCACGTTATTTGTGTTATAAAATATATAACATCACGCTACGAGCCACTTGAGCGGAGCAGAAACCAAACACGTAATGTAAGGCGGGTGATATAAACCAGGCGGACCAAGTCGCGGGCAACAGCTAGTACAAAAATACAATACGTTCAATTGATATTAAAATCACAGTCAGCTCGCACTACGGGACAAGTTCTAACTGCATTCACGTTTCATACTTTTCTTTGCCGCACATTCTTATTCCGGAGACGTCAGAACATACCGCCAGCATTTTAATGAGATGCTATTTGAAAAGTTTGTAAAACTAAAAGCGTCCTTCCTCAGAATTAATTCAACCGACTTCGATTTCAATTCAGAAAAAAATCTTCATTAGAAGGTGGCCAGAGAGCAGAATAGAAAATTATGCATTTGAAACAAAACACGTATTCTTATTGGTATCCTTGTTCTACGTACGTGATGTGAATTTAGATAACTAAGCCAACAAAGGACAAACCTGTGTTTCGAGACTTTACGTGATGGTATTCTTTAATATTTGGTTTCAGAGCAAACCAATCGGAACCTAAACAGTAATTTGGTACAGCTGTACCGGGTTCTGCATCAAATAATATTAACAACGGTATTGACATACAGAAAGCCACGTACGAACCTGGGGGCCTAGACAAAGTCACATTTTCATTAACTATAACGAAATTAGATAAGTCCGAAATGTATGGAAAACTTAAAGATACGTTTGAAGTAAAGTAGCATTGTACGTCGGGGCTGTCCAATTCAATTAAAAAAATACGACAAATGTAATACTAAATTGACTGATCACGTACAGATAGCGTCATCAATTGGCAACCCCACTTGCATTAAAATATGTTCGAAAAGAGGGTTATCAGTTGATGACGCTGTCTGTACCCGTGACTCTATAATTATCTGTTATCGCTTTGTAATGTCATCATCACGTTGGTATAACAAACCCCTGCAGGCCGCACATTGGGCATCCCTGCCCCGATAACTAGTAACCATACGAGTAACACAACGCCTCTTCTCACACATGATAGTTATCTCTTCGTTACACTGACAACAGTAATTTTCCTTATGATAAACTGGATATCCTACTATTAATCCTACTTCTAAGAGTTCTCCTTAATTAGATGTGTGAAAATGGATCCGATCACTAACGAGTTTTCTTTTGTACTTGGTGTTAGTGGTAAATTGTCGTGATGAACCAGTTGTTGGGGCGCCCACCTTTAATACATGAAGGTTGTGAGGCAGGTAGCAATATGTTTTTTTATTCATATGTAATCGCTAAGTATATGTTAGACACCATTGGTATCAGTGAAGGAAAACGTCGCGACAATTCCTAGACTTTGTAATTACTATAAATCTAAAATTGCTATTCCGCCTTGAGTAAGTGTGGTGAACAATGGTCGTGCTTTCCCTGTATGAGAAAAGGCCTGCAGCAGAATAGTAGTAGGCTGGTATTATTAGTATTATTGGTGTCAATACCTTGGTACATGAGTTATTGTAATTAACAAATAACATAATATCTACTGTCTGTATCATCGCTCAACAGACTAGTTCATAACTAAGGTCTTGAATGGAAATAAATATTTCCGCCAAGCCACCTGGCAGGCGGAATAAAGGCTAGTATGTATTGATTACTGTTGGTATTCCTAATACTCCAATCCCCACTCTCAATATAGTCCCCATCTTAATTTGCGTTTTCATTTTTAAAGCCAATCCCAAACATTTGCCAGCGCCGATATTTTTTCCAATTACGTAAAGTGAAAAACTAAATTCGAAAAAAGATTGACATTGGACCAGTCCTCAGCGTTCCTTTTAAGATAATTTGTATGATTTCTTTTCACTTCGGCCTTCGGGCGCAAGTCGCTTAACGATTAGGTACGTATATATTGTACGTAGGTAGATTCCTTCTGTTGATAACGAAACGCTTTTCAGAGTGACGTGGCATCATTTGTTATGTGATGCAACGATTATTACATTTTTATGCTGATGACGGCATGACACATATTTTATTCTGGAAATGGTATAAAAATATTATCCTTTCCCCAATTTTTATAAAAGCACGCATAATTTTTTATTTCGGAACACATTTTCATCATTCAATTGTTGAACTTATACGTTTTTATTCATGTTTCGCGAATGGATTTGTTGTAGGTACTTGTAAGGCTATATTATGGTTATCGATTATGTAGATAGGGAACGGTGTCGTTAAGAGATTACATGTGAGTGGAGTGGAGTGTAGTCAGCGCCGGTTTCTGCTGACGCGGCTCGTCCACTGCGACCCGGCGACATTGTCAAGTAGCACTAGCGGTAGGGCTGCTATGCATGAGATTCGAAACTTAAAATTAAAAAGTAAATCGAAAATTGTAAAAGAGGAACATAGGTACCTTCTTCATTTAAAATGTTTGATTAACTTTAAAAAAAAAAAAAAAAAACAAATTACACCATTGAAAGACACCTCCGAACGTTATAGACAAGAAAAAATAAATCCAGTTGCCCATTCCAAAAAATAGTTTCTTATGGTTAAGATTGTCATAAAAGTCCTTCAAAAAAAATGTTTTACTATAGTTTGTGCTAAACCTACATTCAATATTATACAAAATGTGACGACGTATAAGAAGCTAAATAACGGATTTGACAATGACTGTTTCGACCAGACAATATTTACCAGTTTTTGTATAAGAATTTACATTTCAGAATGAATACATTGCTAGTTTCAAAGCCAAACTTTCAAATAGGTTATCCTACCCAAAATAAATTGTTCCCATTTACATTTCATAAACATTATTTTGGGGCCAAAGCTTTTTTATTAAACTCACTGATGTTACGTTGCACGGCTAACGTCACATGCTGTGCGAGCACGTTATCTGATACTCCTAGCAAATAACGCAGCAGCTTTTATGAAAATATTCTGCCTGACATGATAAATATTTCATATTTCGTACCAAAATTGAGCGTGGGGTCCCGGGTTCGATTCCCAGGTCGGGCAAAAAGTTTCATTGGGTTTTTCCATTAGGATTTGCTCAGTAGCAGCCCGGAGTTTGGAAGTTGGTGGTGTGACACCATCGTGTCTCGAAAAGCATGTAAAGCCATTGTTCCCGGCTGTCATGCGTAGATCTTTGACAGTCGTTACGGATAGTCAGAGTCCAGGAAGTCTGACAACCAGTCTAACCAAGAAGTATCGTGCTACCTAGTAATTGGGTTGTGGAGGTCAGATAAGCAGTCGCCCCATATAAAATATTGATATTCCGCTGCATCCGGTTAGACTGGAAGCCGACCCCAACATGGGAAAAAGGCTAAGCAGGTGATGATGATTTCGTACCAAAATAAACATAAAAATATATAGTTTTAGTATAAACAAGTTAGGTACCTACTAAATCCACCCTAATCACCCTAAGGTTGACTGGTAGAAAATGCCAAAGGCATTAAGTCCGCCTTTGTACAATGTATTATTTACATTATGTGCAAAAAGTTTTAATAAATAAATAAATAAATAAATAAATATGACTTAATATGACTACCTTGTTAGCCTGGTGGTCCTAAGCGCGACTGCTACGCTAGAGGTCTTGGGTTCGATTCCCAGGTCGAGCAAAGTGTTATTGGGTTTTTCTATGAATTTCTCAGTAGCAGCTCGGAGTTGGGATTTGTACCCGGTTAATGGCAATAGGCTCGCCCTCTATTACATGGGACCTAAAAACATACCGGCGAACTCTGGGTGTACATTGGTACACCTCTGCCTAACCCTCTGGGGAATACAGGCGTGATGGTATGTTGTTGTTTCTATAAAGCTGAAGAGTTTATTTGTTTGTTTGAACGATCAGCAGAACTACTGTCGTGATCCGATTCGAAAAATAATTTCGCAAATAAATGAAGGTATGTTATCCCTGCGTGCCTAAAGGCTTTTTTATTTTACTATTAAAAAAATAAGAGGGGTCGGGTGTAAAAGCTAGATCTGCAAATTCGCAAGCCCGTGTCAAAATCTCCTCCGTTGACCGTCGCAATAGTGATCATGGTACATGGTGAAAAAATAAATTATTTTTTTATGCCATTGGATGTCAAACAAGCCCACGACCCACCTGATGTTAAGTAGTCACCGCTACCTATAGACATCTGCAATATCAGAGTCTTGCAAATGCGTTGCCATCCCAGACACGAAAGTTGAAATGTCTCATGTGCCTATAATTACACCGGCACCCATACCCTTCAAACCGGAACACAGCAACGCTGCTTTGCGGCAGAAATAGGTATAGTGGTAGTACTTTTCCAGACGAGCTCCTTCACAAAGAGCTCTACTAGTACTCAACCATAACCATAGATTCAGTATGTTATAATTGTATAACCGCCTCAGAGTTACATTTTTCGTCACTTGTCGATGTCTCATCCAGGTTCTATATTATTTAGGTCATAAAGGAATTATTTCGAGAAAAGCATTCTCCACGCTCTGTAACACATTTTCTCAATCATCATCCCTCATTCGCTATGACAAAAGCCGACAAATGGAGACAAATGGCCTATTTAAAATTTTGAAACACGAACTACGCGTGGCTTATTTCACCCGCTTTAAGTTACTTCTTTGGTTACTGCTCCGCTACCGTGTGTCGTAGCGTGGTGTTATACAGGGTTATTTGTTAAACAATGACAACCTTGCAGGACTGTATTACTATCATAATAAACAACAACTTTTGTTCTATATTTTTTTACAGAATCAAGCAACGCAAGCGCATTGAAGTGAATGACCGACTGCAGGATTTCCGTAAAATTGTAAATAGGTCATGTACAAACACCCCCGCCGCCCTAACCTCGCTCCCCTCGCTATTTTACTATCTTCTTAACACTTCGTAACATTTAGAGCGTTCAATTTAAATGTTTTTATTTTTGTATGAAAATCTGATGAACGAAAATATTAAATAATTAATTAATTTATTATTGTGTTTTTCTATGAAATTCTCAGTAGTAGCTCGGAGTTAGGATTTGTGCCCGGTTAATGGCAATAGGCTCGCCCCTTATTACATGGGACCTAAATATACCGGCGAACTGTGGGTGTACATTGTTACACCTCTGCCTAACCCTTCGGGGAATACAGGCGTGATGGTGATGGAAAATATTAAAAAATTTTAAATGTCATATTGTGTTGTTTTAATATTATTTATTATTTAAATGTCATAGAACAAAAGTTGTTGATTTCATAATCAACAACTTTTGTTCTATGACATTTAATTTTTTTTATGATGTTAGTAACATAGTCCTGAGAGATTGTCTATGTTTTACAAATAACCCTGTATAACCTATGTAACTCAGGAATAATGTAGCTATTTATTGGTGAAAAATGCTTAATATCGGTCCCGTAGTTTCTGAGCCTATTCAGTACAAACAACCAAAATACCTTTCCTTTTTATAATAGTTGACAACCTTAAACGACTCTCCATTAGCTCTTCACTACTCATTGAGTGTTAGATAGTTATATTAAAGTATCCAGTATGACTATGGCGGCGAATGTTAGGGCTGCCCCGTAACTGTACCTATGTCAGCATACATAATAAATTTAATTACTTGCTGTGACGAAGGTAGCGATGTATGTGGCAGTTGGGTAACAATTTGGACATTTATATTACAAATTAATTGATTAATGTTTGAGTAGGTTATAAAGTCTGTATCTAAACTTAATTAAAATATTTATGCCAATTTTCATACATAAGCTCACGTCTTTTGTTCTATAGGGGTAGAAACCACGGAATGCCACCTGCAATGACTCTCACATACTCGTTTCGCCTCGTCCACTTTCCTTGTAACAATTTTCAAAACGACAATATTCTCCCAGTAATATTTACTTCAATATACAATTTACGAACAATTTACTAACTTAGGGAATATTCAATTTAATCTAATATCACGACTTTAATTAGTTAATGTACTTACGTATGTACCTACACTAAAATGAAAGACTAATATGACACCTTTTGAAATAAATATCTACTTGAGTTGTTTGTGTAATTCATTAGAAAGACTCAGAATCTTCCTCAACTTATCAAATGGAGTCTTATATTAGGTATACATATATAATCACGAAGGTACGCTCAACTTTCTGTAAGGTAAAGAAGTCCTCACCGTTTGTAAACGCTTGAGGCGTATAAACATTGTAAAAGAGAACTTCTCTCAACTTGTTAGCGCCTACTAACCTATTTCTCTTACTTAACCATAGTAGCCGCCACGAGAGCCCAAACGACAAGTTTATTTTTGGGTTTGGGTTTTTTGAGGCGATCGGTTGGACAGACGGACCAATCGCGTGCAGCGTTGGTGACCCAAACAAGCCAGGAAGGAACCCAAAAACCCAAAAATAAACTTGATGTTTGGGCTCACGACTCGTGGCGACTACTATACTCGCCTTAATAACAGGGGCAGGAAAATAAATGAAAGACACACTTTACCTTCTTCATATTTCAAAGAAGCATAAAAATCGTCCCACTGTGAAAGGTATTAGAATATTTTTCTTACCTACACGTGAAATTATGCGAACATTCTCGTAGAAGCTGAACAAATTAGTTTACTTCTTGTTTAAGTGTATTGTGGCATGAATATGTCACTCCAGCACCCTTAATACACTGGTTAACCCGAACCCTGGGTGTGTACCTAATTCAACTTTGTTAACCTTCGTAATTTATTCGTCTTCACCCATCCGGCGGTGTGTGTGGGCCCTAACGTCTCCTTTAATAAGGCAAATATATCTGTCACGCAAGGGAAGGGAAGCCGGCATCAGTAATTTCTCCCGAAGATCAATGTAACCGCGTAATCTTTCATCAGACACTGATTAAATTATCCTATAGGTATTCAAAACAGCGGTAATGCGGCGGGAAAACACCTTGTCAGTGTCAAAAGGGAATTTAATTAAGCTTTTATTATAAATAATTGGTATTGAATATAGAAAGAGGGAACAGAGCGGATTCCTTTATAAGATTTGAGTGGGTGTTGTTCGTTAGCGTCACATTCCCATGCGGCGGACACTTGTTCACGCCTCTCGACTGTCGGCCCTGAATTTATTCGCTTTGATCTCTCGTTCATATTGTTTTAAATTGCAGAACGGATCGTGGTTTTAAATAAATTTTATTTTTTATATTTTATATTGTAACTTACCATATTATTTATTCTATTCATTCTACGAATGGAATGTTCGAAACAAAAAAAAAACAAATTTTGAATATGGATTTTATAGATTCCATATTCGGGCAACATTATTTAAAACAGATGATGCGAGGTGATTTCACTCAGCGTAGTGCATTTATTTTTAAACAATTTAAATGCTAAAAAACACGAAGCACCTACTACATGCTAAATTAAAAAAGAAATCCCGTAAAGTGGAATTACTTAAACCTAAATTAAACTCCTGCCTCGTTAGTTTAGTGGTCCTAAGCGCGACTGCTATGCTAGAGGTCTTGGGTTCGATTCCCAGGTCGAGCAAAAAGTGTTATTGGGTTTTTCTATGAAATTCTCAGTAGCAGCTCGGAGTTAGGATTTGTATCCGATTAATGGCGATAGGCTCGCCCCCTATTACATAGGACCTAAACATACCGGTGAACTGTGAGTGTGAAATTAAATTTCTATAAATAGTTTATAATATCTAGAAACCAATTACACTTCAGCTTACGTGATAATTATCGCCCCAATTGCAAAGAACACAACATAATACGCACTGCACAATATTCACTGCGTCTAATGAGAACTTAAGGCACTGTACCCACGTACACACGACCTAACTTACTCAACATCATACAGTATCCTAATTAAGTGTTCGCTATCAAATAATCCCTAGTGTACACTGTATACGTTACGCAAATGCCGGATTTCTAAGCGTATATAAGTATAGGTGATGCAGGTATTTGCACCGTGTGTAACCAAACTGTGTGAGCTGTGCGACATGCTTCGGAGAAACCGTGTTTGACTAAATACACTGTTGCATATAAAACGAGCTGTTTGATACCGAGATTTAGTCTGAACTTCAACTTCAGTAACGTTAAAAAATGCATGGACGTCGAATAAGAACATGGTTGCTGGAGTGAATCGGGACAAAAGATTGAAAGGGACGATTATGTGTTGATTAAATGTTATTTGTTTTGTAAAAGGACTCAGATTATTTGATTTAGAGGCAGACAACTCTAGGTGCGGTTGTTTTAATAGGTTACTCTAACATGTTTTGAACCCCCGACGCAAAAACGAGAGGGTGTTATAAGTTTAACGTGTCTGTGTGTGTGTCTGTATGTGGCATCGTAACTCCCGAACGCATAAACCGATTTTCATTTTGTGTTTGAAAGGTGAATTCTTAACTGTGTTTAATGGAAATCGGTTCAGCAGTGTCAAAGTTATCAGCTCTTTTGTTAGCTACGGTAGGGTTTTTTTCTTCTGTCGGGGGTTACTTAATTTGTATAGTGAGATTTAATTCCTTACCCGTTCTTTTCCATAAAGGCCTACCTACGTTTTGGAACGCGCAAGCTAGCTTCAGCTTTGTGACTATCTGACCCTGACAATTACTGACTCCTAGGCAATTCAAAGTGCCTGTAAATGGTCTAATTGAAATAAATGACTTTGAAAGAAAATGTGTTTTGAAAACCACAGAGTTCTAAGAAAATTGTTCAAAAATAATATATTTTCTTCCCGCTACCAGAAACTCCATCTTGTTTGAAATAAGTTTATTTGCAGTATATAGGTTTAAAAATTACCAACTTAAAATTAACAACTCCGATATACTATACGATAGACTCTATTAGAGTCAAAATTTTTAAAGCTTCCCAGCATCTCTATTCACCCCGTTTTACCTGGCGCCTGAATCCTTCCATTCCTTAATTCTTCAACCAATTTCCAGTGACACGGGTCGTAACGCACGTTTTATACAAAATCAATTACAGTGGGAAGCTTTTCACCGCTTCCGTTATGGGTTTGATTAATGAACTTTTTATAGCAACGGCCTGGCTTGTCGCCAAATCTGTATTGACATTAACGATTTCAAAAGGGCCAATAAGCCTTTACATGGCGTAGTAAAATTTTGTATACGATTATACCAAGTTTTATGTGACCATACAAGCATGAAATACCCAACACATTATGATATAAGATACTTACAAAATAAACAGCTTATAAGATAATATGTAAAACATTAATAGGCCAACAAATTAACAGGTATGGTGCCTACAATTTCCGGCAACAGATTTCAGCTAATTACCAATTTTAATAAAAGTTAATTGGCAGATTATGAACACGTGATTCTACGAAATCCATCAACAACATCGGCCGCATTTGGTTCCTAGTGAACTGTGTTACACAAAATAGTTACTTAGTCAGAAATATATTACATTTTACTTTTTATTTTAGCCTCTATCGGTAACTAGCAAATCCCTTCCTCATTGAATTTCTGTTTGATTTTGCGCTTCTTCTATTTACACTGATATTATAAAGCTGAAGAGTTTGTTTTAACGCACTAATCTCCGGAACTGCTGGCCCAATTCTGAATATTCTTTCGCTAATAGGAAACAACGTTATCCCTGAGTGCTATAGGCTATATTTTCATAATAAAGAAAATTTGCCCGAACAAAGTCGCAAGCAAAAGCTATTTTCAGTACAAGTAAAATTTCATCTGTACATTATACGGCCTCAAGACGTGGTTGTTCGAACATAGAAGGTACAAGTTACTCTGACACTAAGGTTTTACAACTGTAATTATGAAAATCTCGTAAACGTAAACCTTTCCTGAAAACGGCGTTGTGGTACCAATTAGCCTGAAGCCGAAATCGCTGCTAGTACTTACAACTAGCCATTGAGCGGAACAACATACAACACATCGATAGTTTGCCACACAGAAGCACACCTGATAAGGTAAATTATTATTAGAAAACTTGGCATGAAATACGTAAAGGCGGCACGATTTGCGCAGTGGCTGACCGCTTGGCTGCTGCGCTGCGTGTCGCGGGTTCGGTTCCCGCACTGAACAAATATTTGTAAGGCCTACAGATAGTTGTTCCGAGTCTGGCTTTTTGTGTATGTGAGATTATATGTTTGTAAACGCCCCCACGATACAGGAGAAATTCCCAATGTGGGGCAACGTTATTTTTTTTTTAACGAAAGGTCTTAGGCAGTATTACTTGTATCGAAAATCGTTAATAATAAACTAGCTGCGGCCCCAGGTTTTCCTCGCATCCCCGCAAAAGGAGTTCGTGTTCTTGCATAAAAGTATCCTATGTGTTAATGCAGGTTATATCGACATGTAATAGTAATAGAGCTCTAGGAACACGTCCGGGGAAGTATTACCACCATAGCTATTTCTGCCGCAAAGCAGCGTTGCTGTGTTCTGGTTTTATGGTGAAATTATAAGCACATGAGACATTTCAACTTGGGAGGGCAACGCATTTGCAAGGCCTCTGTTATGTGGACTATAAGCAGCGGTGACCACTTAACGTCAAGGGAGCAGGCGGCGTGTTCGCCATCCAATGAAAAAGAAATGTTCGTTCTTTGAAAAACAAACACACAAACAAACTTACACAATATATTATTAGTGGAAAACCCTCTGAGAGAATTGTATTTAATTTACAAGTTCATACATACTATAATGCGAAAAGACTCTTTCCCCAACCTATTATTTAGTTGTAGGAAAAAAAGTTACATTATTTTGTTAATAAAGGAAACGCTCAAACTACGTTTTGACTACAAACAAACAAAAGGGATTTCCTTCACGAAGAACAACTAAATCACATCTGCTGTATAACATCGTAACGTCAATTAGATTGATCGAATGTATAGGAATCCTAATGTCGTTTATAACAAATGTATATGTACCTATTAGATAGAGAAAAATACAGATCAGTGAACTACTAATATACGTAGTATTTAAACGACCATCACTATCACGCTTGTATTCCCCCGAAGGATTAGGCAGAGGTGTACCAATTTACACACGCAATTCGCCGGTATGTTCATGTCCCATGTAATGGGGGGCCTATTGCCATTAACCGGATATAAATCTTAACCCCGAGCTGCTACTGAAAATTTAATAGAAAACCCAATAACACTTTGCTCGACCTGGAAATCGAAGCTAAGACCTCTAGCGATATTAAAACCAAAGTTCAGATTTAGGTAAGTATTTGTAATTATTACATTAACTGTCTCGTGGTCGCAAGCGCGACTGATGAGCGTGGGCTCCCGGGTTCGATTCCCAGGTCGGGCGAAAAGTGTTATTGGGTTTTTCCATTAGGATTTGCTTAGTAGCAGCCTGGAGTTTAGAAGTTGGTGGTGTGACACCCCCGTGTCTCGGAAAGCACGTAAAGCCGTTGGTCCCGGCTGTCATTCGTAGATTTTTGACAGTCGTTACGGATTGTCAGAAGCAAGGAAGTCTGACAACCAGTCTAACCAAGAGTTATCGTGTTGCCCAGTAACTGGGTTGTGGAGGTCAGATAGGCAGTCGCTCCATGTAAAACACTGGTACTCAGCTGCATCCGGTTAGACTGAAAGCCGACCCCAACATAGTTGGGAAAAGGCTAAGTAGATGACTTGTAATTATTACATTCAACCATTCGTATAAATGTTATCACGCTATGTTATTACATTTTTACGAATCATAAATGTTATAACATAACGTAATTTACATTCACATTATTTAATAAAAATAAAATAATTAAAAAGCCCATCGCTATTTCATATCAGTGACAATCAAGGTCAAAAAAGGAGTATTATATCGATAAAATTGTGATCGTTCCTAAAAGTAGAATTGTTCCCAAGATCACAATAATGTCTAATGATAAATAGAAGCTAAATTGAAACGAAACGTACCTAAGCTCTCCGCACGGAATCTCGTTCCTTACACGAAATCTTAGCCGAAAAAGAAAAGAAACAATTCCAGTGTTCCAGATTCCAAGAGTTTTAATTAGCAATGAAAAAATCTCTGGTAGTCACGCCTAGCAAACAAAACTAAGCTTTGCTTTCACTTCCCTTCTGGTGCCAATATAATGTAACGAATTAGTATTCGGAAGACGTTCGGCACAGTGAAGGGAAGTTATCTATGCCCTTCTTTAAGTTCTCCGTCCAGGCTATCGATGATCCCGAACTCTACCCGTGGGAGACACAACATTGGACACTTGTATACTTACCTACTCAAAGGACCCGAGGAGCCGGAGGACCGGAGGAAGAAGAAACTGTCAAAAGGTCGGTTTGTATGTTTAGGCCTAATTAAATGTAACGTATGCAAAACTCCCGTGACATTATCATTGTCACGCAGCGCGGCGGCAAAACATAAAACATGTAAGTTGACGACGATGTGACGAGTCTCAGATGCGGGCTCGCTGAAAGCCTAACCAAATTAAACAGATTACTCCCCGGAGGTTCCCCGCGACGCGTCTCTTAAATATCGCGTTATTTAAATTAAAATAGGTATATTATGAAGTCAATTTTGGCGGAATTCAAAACGACCTTCCGACGTTACCGCGCGATTCTTCAACGTTACTCATTTAAATTTATGCATAGCTATAAAACCTCAACCACGGAGTGATTAGGTGTACAAAGTGAAATAAGTTAAATAATAATATTTACCTACTCAGAGTGTCTGCTAATATTGTTCCAACGCTTTCAGCACTAAAAACTAATTTCATTGTAGGATTTGTGTTAAAGTTGTTCAGTATTCCTCTAAATTAGTCCAATTTAGTATACTGCACTTCGTAATTTCGTATGCTATACATTAGTTAAGTAGGACTAAAGTTTTCTGAATAACTGGTTTAGTTTACTATTTCTGATAACATTGGCCTGCAATTACAATTTCGTCTGCATTTAAAAATTAGTCCATTAACTAAGATAACTCCGAAGAACTTGCTAGTTCTTTGTCAACAGTTTTACCCAGATTTAATTTAGCTCAGTCAATCTTTACCTTTGTGAACGAGCTTTTATCCCGGGCGGCGCTCTTTTGCTCGAAGAATTAGCATAAATTCGTAATTAAAATTTTCATAATTATCAACTTGTCCAAGTTCCGTCTACTCAAGGTTCATCTCAGTGGCGGTCATTATTCAACGCATTATTTCTTAGATCGAAAAATAATGAAAGATCTTAATGACTTGTCTCGAAAATTATTCACCGTTGTTGATGGTAGTAGAAATTAAATGATCGCAAAAATAACTAACATAGACAAATGTGGTAGTTAATAATAATTTACAATGACCCAGTTTGTAGACGTTCTTGCTCCGGAACAAAATTTAATCACTATGAAAAATTGCTTGGACGTATAATAAACTAACACGGACAAAATATTTTACATCCCCACCTTTTAAAACCTGGACAGAACACCACACGAGCTAAATGTAGCAACAATTAAACACAGTAGAATAAAGCTAAAAATTTTAAGGGTCGGTCTGACCGTGTAGTAATGAAGTTGTTGGACGCACAATCAACCCAGTGCGGTAGGCCCGCCAACTTTACCGACCCACAAAGTCCCCTAAACAATTACACGGCAAGATATCGCTTTGATCTCGTAAACTAAATTATTTACTTTCTGATTGACGACCTTTTGTTCGGAAAATTCAAAAGAGGACAGTCCCGCTAGGTCAAATTAAACTAACCAGAATTTGGCTTTGCTTCAATTTATCCAGAATTATCAACGGTGGCCTATTAGTTTGGTTCGTTCCTATAATATTGTTCGTTAATTGGAATTTAGTTTGTTGGGATGCGTATTGACAGATTAAGAAGAAACGGAGAAATATTAACAAATACGATTGCATGACTGGACCGTAGCGAAAATTGTATGCAATGCTATTGGTTAATATTTCCCCGTTTCTCCGCTCCGCAGCCTCGCTCCGCTCTGGTGGACAGGCAGCCTTAATCTCGGTTTCTCGAACGAAAATCAATGTGACATCAAAATTATCTCGTGATTGGTTGACTGAATAATCAACAACGAATTACAGCAGGTAACGCGCGCTTAACGACTCGTCAGATTATTTCATGTCTTTTGTGGTTCGAGAAACCGAGTTTATTTATTTGACTGGCCGTTTTCACATAATTAACAGGACATGGTTTCCAAGTGATACCGACAGGACGTCGGTCATTAGCGTAGGTCAAAGCCGCAAGGAGAAACATGCTGCAATTAAAACCTCCATGTTGGCAATTTGCAGGCAACTACATTTGAAAAAAGAACGCAAAATTCTACCGTACGACTTTCAATGTTGAACAGTTGGAGGTAGATTTTTCTTTTTGCAATTCAACCGTACAAAAGTTAGTCCCGCTGGATTAGGAAATCTTTAGAAATATTAAAGAAAGTTTGGCAACTTGGTATCCATGCAAATATAAAATGGAGTTATCTACATAATTATATTTAAGCTATGTAAACTTTTCTTTTAGTCAAATGCTTACGAAAGTTACTGTCAATAACAAAAGAAATTGAGCAATCGCGTATACTTGAAATAATTCAAGTTGATGATGTGAGGTTGATGCTTAATGCTTATTCAGATATTACCACATCGCGGGTTACGACCGCGGTCTAAGCTACAAATCTACACATCCAGCGAATTCGTAACCCAGACTACAAAATAACGAGTAAACTACATGCATACATAGATGCGACTAAAATATTACGCTGGTCGCAAAGCCGATACCTCTTCATCGGGTATCGAATAGAAATGTACAAGCCGTTCAAAACAAAATTAGGAGTGTGCGGGCTAGGATGGACATAGCAATGAAAACTTTTACCATGGATTCAGTAGGTACATGATTCTAGAAACTAAAGCAATGAAAAATTTCGTCATTTATTAAAAAAAAAACGAACAGCAATTTCACACATTTCGACCGTTTGGGTGTTGCAGTTTTGTATGGAATGACTGTTTTTTTCGGAAAAAGAATTCGTGTGCAGGAACTAAAATCATGTATCCAGGTAAAAGTCTTTGTTTGACATGCCTCTCTCGTTATTATAAGTAACTAAGTACATAACAATATTACAAGTAACAGTCATTGACTCTCAACCCCGCATATGCAGCGAAATCTCTACAGTATTTGATAAATTTATTGTTCAGTTTAAAATGAAAAACGTGTCAAAAAACATTTTAAATGGAAAGGCTTTCAAAGTCCGGTCAAAACTACTTTTGGGACTTATGCTGTTCCAAGTATTCTTAAAAACTAAAAGGACCTAATCCCTACAGAATCGGAATACCCTGTGCAAATAAATTTCCCAGCTAAATGCAATCGATTCTATGTCATGAAATATGGCCCGTTTATTTCAATAATGATGTCAGGGCGTATTGAAACTAGCGTCCTTCGGTTAGCTTTAAGCTGGGATTATCAGGACTGTAACTCAGTTCACTTTGGGGTAAGTAGACTTGCAGTGATGTTATCTAAAAGTCTCCTTCGTTTCACTGCCTCGTTGGCCTAGTGGTCCTAAGCGCGACTACTACGCTAGAGGTCTTGGGTTCGATTTCCAGGTCGAGCAAAAAGTGTTATTGGGTTTTTCTATGAATTTCTTAATAGCAGCTCGGAGTTAGGATTTGTGCCCGGTTAATGGCAATAGGCTCGCCCCCTATTACATGGAATTTAAAAACATACCGGCGAACTGTGGGTGTACATTGCTACACCTCTGCCTTACCCTTTGGGGAATACAGGCGTGATGGTATGTGTGTGTGTGTCATTCGTTCACTGTAGGTGAAGTGTGCTAGAGGAGAACTAACAATCTTTAACATCGGTGTTCAAAGCCTTTATTTTTCACCGAGAGATATTGAAGAAATCCACCGAGTCTGACAAGTAACTGTGTATAAAAGAGCGGTTAGCTGTTGCGGTGCGTGCCGCGGGTTTGATTCCCGCACGTTAGACATATTTGTATATATCCAGGTAGTTGTTCCGGGTTTGATTGTATGTGAATGTGATTTTATGTTTGTATACGCATCCACGATAAAGGAGATATTCCTAGTGTGGGACAACGTTTTTTTCTTTAGGGAGAAAATAAGAAATATTCTTATTAAGTAAGCTATTTATTCTTACAGCATCCTTCGGAAGAATGTAAAAAGTTTGTATTTACCAACGTAGGGACTACACTCCAAAATCAAAGTCTGTCGGTTACAGCCTTCCTCTCTTGCCAGCTCTTATTATATTATCAATTCAGGTGATGCCATACCATTTATTTCTGTGAGAGCCCGATCGTCTCCAAATTGTGGCTATTAACTAAATTAGCAATTTAGCTTCAAGGTCTAATTGATTACACTGAAAAATATCGGTGTCTATTGGAACACTCCTTCGTCTAGGTACTTACGGCTACGATAATTATTTCATGGAGGAGATTTATCTTCCGCAGGTGTTGCCCCGTAAATTATTTTTCGTAGGCTATTAGGTTTTAGTATATTACGCGCAGTCTTGTTATTAGGGTTACGTGTTACCTTAACATACCCCCTAAAATAGTTTATGTACAATTTATGGAGGTACGATAGATTTCATTTTGTTCCCACCATTATTTTAACGGTATGCGAAACAAACAACTGAGATAAAATTTAAAAATAAAAGGCAAAACCTTTTTCACGCTCAAATTGAGAATTAAGTGCGATACTAAATCAAAAGCGCCCCGAACAGCTGAATGCTGGATCCGTAGAGATAAAAAATATATAAATTACGCATCTAGTACGTGATAAGATTCACAGTGAGTACATTCCAAGATTTACTGTCTGTTCGCAAAGATAATAGAGAGAAACGAAGCTTGAGAATGGCATTACCTCGTTGAGCTCGTAAAATGTGCGAATCTGCCAGACTAGGATCTCAGGTCGCGCGCATTTGGACTTGCCGGGTAATACAGCCGGATCGTAAAGCTACGCACTTACCGCTCACTCCTAGGTCCCTTAAAACTCCAAGTTAAGGTCATTACGCACGTTTTTCGATTTCATCGTTGGCCTTGATTAAGTACGCGTTATATCTGAAAGCTCAGCACGAACGCGCTGCGTAAACGAAACTTACATATATTCGATCGAATTGAAAATACCCATTTGGCCCTTAATAATTCATCATCGTCTGCTTAGCCTTTTTCAAACTATGTTGGGGTCGGCTTCCAGTCTAACCGGATGCAGCTGAATACCACTGTTTGACATGGAGCGACTGCCTATCTGACCTCCACAACCCAGTAACTAGGCAACACGATACCCCTTAGTTAGACTGGTTGTCAGACTTCCAGGCTTCTGACTATCCGTAACGACTGTCAAAGATCTACGAATGACAGCCGGGACCAACGGCTTTACGTGCTTTTCGAGACACGGGGGTGTCACACCACCAAGTTCCAAACTCCGGGCCGCTACTGAGCAAATCCTAACGGAAAAACCTAAAAACACTTTTTGCCCGACCTAGAAATCGAACCCGGGGCCCCATGCTCATCAGTCGTCTTGCGACGACGAGACCAGCGGGGCAGTTGTCCTATGAACATAAAACAAAGTGTCAAAATGTTTCCCATTTGAAAAATGGGAAATACATACCGGCGAACTGTGGGTGTACATTGGTGCTCCTCGGCCGAACCCTTCGAGGAATACAGGCGTGAAGAGAAAAGGGATGAACATAAATGTAAGCAAGACGAAAGTAATGGTTTTTGAAAGAGAAGAGGATGTATCGGTGTGTGATGTGAAAATAAATGATGTGAGTGTGGAGCAAACGAACGAGTTTGTATACTTGGGCAGGATGTTTACAAGAGATGGAAAGATTGATGCTGATGTGGAAAGGAGAGTAAATGCGGGAAATAAAGTGAATGGTGCTATACATGCGGTTGTGACCAATCAGTCGAAGTCCAAAGAGGCTCGACTGGCTGTGCACAATGGTGTCTTGGTGCCTACACTTATGTATGGAAGTGAATGTTGGGTATGGCAAACGAGGCATGAAAGTAGGATAAATGCTGTGGAGATGCGTTCCTTGCGAAGTATGTGTGGTGTAACTTTGAACGATAGAGTGAGGAATGAAACGATACAAGAACGTTGCGGATTAAAAGAGGATGTAGTAACAAAAATAGAAAAGAGTATGCTTAGGTGGTTCGGTCATGTTGAGAGGATGAGTGAAAGGCGACTAACGAAAGGGATTTATATGGCAGATGTGAGTGGCAACGCCGGGAGAGGACGCCCTAGAAAGACCTACCCTGACCTTATTGGTGGGGTTCTTCAGAAAGGTCGTGTGCGCAGTACTCGTAACCGGCGTGCTTGTATGAACAGATGTATGAACGTGGTCGAGGCGAAAGAAGTATTGTAAGGATCGTAGCAGGTGGCGTTCTGTGGTTTCTGCCTATCCCCATGGTAAAAAGGCGTGAGTTTATGCATATAAGCATAAACCAATTACTATGAACTGTTGCTACTACAACTATTTTACTAAAAGAGTTCTTAATGTTGATCAATATTAAACAAACTAAAACGAAACGATTCATTTAGACCGTCTTCCTGCAATAAAATAAATACCAAACCGATCGAACCACAACTTATAATTAAATAAATTTTTATTCAATTAAAATCAGATTGTTACGGAACTAGGAAACTGTCGACGCCAATTAAATTCAATCAGCGTTCCGTTAAAACAACGTTGTCATGCAATAAGTAAATTAGTGAAATCAGTTGTTCCCCAATATACAAATGGTTAATTAATGAGGGTTGGACAAAGTGGTCGACACTTACCAGCGGAGGCAGCTGTGAACTGTACCGGATACAATTTAATGAATACAATCATTATTTTCAGAAATGACAGTATACAAAGAACAATATGCACAAGGAAATTACTGAGACGTATTCTGACAAATTTTATTAAATAACTGCCTCGTTAGCCTTTTGGTCCTAAACGCGACTGCTATGCTACAGGTCTTGGGTTCAATTCCCAGGTCGAGCAAAGTGTTATTAGGTTTTTCTATGAAATTCTCAGTAGCAGTTTAGAGTTAGGATGTGTGACCTGTTAATGGCAATAGACTCGCTCCTTATTACATGGGACTTTAACATACCGTCGGACTGTGGATGTACATTGGCATACCTCTGCAAACCCTTCGGGGAATACAGGCGTGATAGTATGTTATGTGTTTATTAAGTAGTTTGTACGGAACCTTTGTCGACACGACACAAAAGAAATTGGCTCAGATTTTACTTTATGACAATAGGTATCGTACTTCATGATGATGCCCTTGATCTTTATTGAAATAAAATGGCCTCCAGCTTCGTGATTGGCCTTTATCTGTTCAATTATTTTGTGAGTCAACTTTAAAGACTATCTTACGAGTATGACTAAAGATCGGGTATTCGGGTGTATATTTATCTAAAGTTCATTTTACGCTAAGAAGGTATGGACACGATTTCTATATATTACGGATTTGAAGAAAAAATCTCGCAGTTCTGAATAACATTCTTTATCAGTGATACGTAGATAAATAAACGTATGTGAATCTGATCCTAGTAATTTAATCATATTTAGTGATTTTATTTATCAATTTTATTAACATAATTTCTCGGCACAAAGAATTCCAAAATAGTCAGCCAGTACACTTAGGGCCGATTTTTCAATCGTCGGATACCTCTTCACCGAGGAATAAATATGGCGGTTTGACAGCTTTTGTTTAGACAATATGTCAAACTGTCATATTTAGTCTTCAGATTAAAGTTATCTGACAATTGAAAAATCAGCTCTCACTTCCCACTTATTTCTAAACTAAAAGATTCAGTGCTGTCAGCATTGCTTTAAAACGTGGCAATGATTGCCATTGCCATACAACGTTACAAATCTACCAGCTTTTTGAGCTCTTGTCCCATTGACAACGACGTGGACGAGTTTTCTGATGTATAGAGAGAGCACTTTTACCTGCTTCTCTCCCTCAATGTTTTTGTATAAATTGTATACTTTGTTATTATTATTTGGATAAATCTGGTATACAATTTTAAAGTGATACCCCACTAATAAATTTTAAAGTGGTAAGGTTAAAAAAAAATTATGACATAACAGACTCCGCCATTTTCTTTATTTTCAAAAATCCTATCTAAGGACACTTGGGTTTTTGAGACGAATCTAGCAAATAACTAAATCGACGAATTCATCCAGCCGTTTGGAAGATACGTGGGTACGAAAAAGTTTACAAACATACATACAATAAATATATAGAGAAACAAACATACTTTAGTTTGATGTAAAATCAGTACCCTCTTACGCATTAAATGCTCGTCTAACTATAGTTTCTACACTCCGACGTACTCATTTCACGGTTGTTAACACGTCACCCTCCCTATAATTAACAGTTAATACGTTGTTCATTAGCCACATGAGATGTAAAATTACTGCTGAATTTCAGCTAATAGAGCCTTTATACGCAACACTTCCCGTCGTCGCGTGATTCTGAACTCCCTTTGTCAATAAAGAGTAATATGGCAGATATGTACGACCACAATACACGACAGCGTTACAGGGTTACATGTTGTCAAAGTAATAATTACACACTGAAACACTAGTCTTAGACTATGTAATTATTACTTTGACAAAATGTTTGTAAACCAGTACCCAGTTACTAAACTATACACGGTGAAAATTACATCGTGAAACAAACTTTTACCATAGATGAACATGATTATTGAACTGCCTCGGTAGCCTAGTGGTCCTAAGCGCGACTGCTACGCTAGAGGTCTTGGGTTCGATTCCCAGGTCGAGCAAAAAGCGTTATTGGGTTTTTCTATGAAATTCTCAGCAGCAGCTCGGAGTTAGGATTTGTGCCCGGTTAATGGCAATAGGCTCGCCCCCTATTACATGGGACCTAAACATATCGGCGAACTGTAGGTGTACATAGTTACACCTCTGCCTAACCCTTCGGAGAATATAGGCGTGATGGTATGATTTTTGAACCCCCAAAAGTAAAATTTTTATTCAATTATTAAGAAAAATCTGCTTCCTACAAAACTGTATGGAACAGCTGTTCTTTTTTTAATAACTGTCCAAAAATGAAGCTACCTCCTTAATGTAGTCCTTAATAATTTGGGTTTGCTCTGCAAAAATAAATCAAACCACGTTCAATATATATATATTTTTTTTTTATTTCTATTATTATTTAATTTACTAATTTATTTTAAATGAAAATTTATAAGTTTGGGATGTACTACATTGAACTGTTATTATTAATAGTAATGTGGTGACACACATGACATACTGAAATAACTTGAGAGATTAATATAACCGTTAATATTAAGACATTGGTTAGCTCGTTTTGACAGAACTAATTTAAGGAAGCTCGAAAGTTCGTTGAGGTGTAGATTAGTAATATAGACACATTCAAAACGCATTCTTTCAATTTGGCAGGTCTTCATGGAATGTCATATCCACAAAGTCTTCAAAAGAAGGAGGAGCCTAACGTCCTGTTAATAACTGTTGTTACATACTTTTGTGTACTCAACAAGTCACCAAGAATCATCGACCTCGACAACCCAACATATCCCCCCCTTCCCGCCCCCCGGCTTTAGCAACTTCTCAACTCAACGACGGCAAAGTCTCCAGTGCAGTACCAAGAAATAACTCCTAGAAATGACAGTCGTGACTGATTGTAAAGGGTGTCCTCTAATGCTCAGCAGAGCTACGTTGATCAAAGTATTCTCAACAAACTTAGCTGAACCTTTCAATCTATCGATTATTTGATCAAATGATATCTCGCTGATGATGGCACGTGTGTACGATCATTCAGTTCCCTTCAAGATGGTTAAGATGCATGGTGCTCATCCACGTGTCATGTTTGGAAACGAGTGCTGTCAATTGGAATTGGTCATCGCTTAACTGACATGGCTTATTTTTTTAAATTGTTTTATATTTCTAGTGACATACATTGTTTACACATAAGGAAGAAACAAGAATAGTGTAACCAAGATTTTGTAAAAACTTTATTTAAATAATATTTTTCATATATATAATATACATTATATTCCATAGAGTTTCATACCTACCGGTTTCGAACAAGCACCTAGCTTGAACTTTCTATCTGACTGACTTCTTGAAAATTATAGGTATATCAAAAGTACCTGTAAATGCTTTAATCTATTTATTTATTTAAATTAATGCTTTGACTTTAATTAACTACCTGCGTCTTACGTAATTTCCTGTGCTATGAATAGCAGAGATAGGTTCCAGACACACTGTGATTACATCGGCAATGATGGCTGGCTGCACAATGCACCGTGTGGGTACGCACCGACTGCGATGTAGGTAATTGAATGTCGTATACAGCTCACAGAATCGAGATTATCTGTATTTCAAGCAAAACTGTATTGTGCTTGTACTTACTCTTCGAACATCCCTCGCATTTGGAATTATTTTGATTCACAACAATGTACCTGTTATTTATTTTTGCCATACCAAACCTTTTTTTTTTCAAATTGGTTTTTCACTGGATGAAATAAAAATCATCCAATGAAAAACCATAATGAATACTTAAAAAAAAAAGATTTGATTAAACATTTCAAAAAATATTTTTAAAATAAAGCTCCATTATTTGGCTTCCTTTCTCAAAGTGGGCCCTATTACTAAGCCTTAGCTGTCTTTCTGTCCGTCCATCTGTTCATGCAACAAACGTGTTTATTTGCAGTTACTGTTAAATATAGTAGCGTTATTCTTTTTAATAACTGATAATCTTTTAACCAGACGAGTGACTATTTATATAGATATTTGTTAAAATCAGTTAATTGGTTACACCTACTAGAGCCAAAAATTATAAGATTATCATCGACTCGAAAAGAAGAAGTTAATTGGTTGATTCTACTCAAATTATCATCATCATCTGCTTAGCCTTTTTCCCAACTATGTTGGGGTCGGCTTCCAGTCTAACCGGATGCAGCTGAATATCAGTGTTTTACATGGAGCGACTGCCTATCTGACCTCCACAACCCAGTTAGTGGGCAACACGATACCTCTTGGTTAGACTGGTTGTCAGAGATCCTGGCTTCTGACAAACCCTAACGACTGTCCAAGATCTACGAATGACAACCGGGACCAACGCCTTTACGTGCTTTCCTAGGCACGGGGGTGTCACACCACCAACTTTCAAACTCCGGGCTGCTTTTGAGGAAATCCTAATGGAAAAACCCAATAACACTACTTATTTACCCGACCTGGGAATCGAACCCGGGACCCCACGCTCATCCGTTGCGCTTGCGACCACGAGACCAACGGGGCAGTCACTATTCTACTCAAATCAATTTATTTATTAAACTTTATGCACATAATGTAAAAAATACACTGTACAAAGGCGGACTTAATGCCTTATGCATTTTCTAACCTCAGGGCGATGCAGAGACAGAGAGAGACAGAGAGGGAAAAGGCTGAGCAGATGATGAGGGCGATGCAGAGACAAAACATCGTAGGTGCAAAGAACAGAAAATATCCAGGAATAAAATATATTATAATAATAAATACATACAAACAAAATATACAAAGTAGAGAGAGATAAAAATACATAGTTGAAGAAATAATAAACAAGTTAATTTAGTAGTCTCACTACTTACAATAGGTACACTTCAGTTTATCCTGTGACGCGTGTCATATCAACATGACATCCTCATTGCTGGGTCGCTGCACCCTGCATCGTGTCTGCGAGTGTACGCGCCAACTGGTTAGGTAATTGAATGTCGTATGTGTACAGCTGAAGCTGATGTGTCGGACAAGCATTCAGTTTCTGGTTCACCTAGTTTTGGTAAAAATGTCAATTGTTGACGTGTTGTACTTAGTTCTGAAATTTTCACTTGTTTGCCAAGATCAATAAACCCTTAAACATTTGAACACTTAGATTACTAAAATTGAACACTAGATATAAAAAACACTTCACTTGTATGTCGACCTTCTCTAATTTTTCCCTTTTATTTATTTTTTAACCCCCGACGCAAAAACGACAGGGTGTTATAAGTTTGACGTGTCTGTGTGTGTGTGTGTATGTGTGTCTGTCTGTGGCATCGTAACTCCCGTAAGCATTGCCTTTGAAAGGTTAATTGTTCTTAGCTTTGTTTGATGAAAATCGGTTTAGCGGTTTCAAAGTTATCAGCTATTTTGTTACCTACGTTAGTAATTTTTTTCTTCTGTCTACTTACAATTTTTAATTTTGTGTTTTATTATTTATTGTTATAGCGACCATAGTAATACAAACTTAGTGAAAATTTCAAGTTTCTACCTACTACAGTCCAAAAGATACAGCTGTGTGACAACAGACAGAAAGACAGACAGCGGGGTATCAATAATAGGGTCCTGTTTTGGCACTCTTAGAATACTGAACCCTAAAAACTGTATAAAGATGACATTAGAGGTAAAGTATTAAATAAAAACAAATGCCGGTCAGACTTCGCCCAGAAACCAATATCGTACCTACTTACGATAATAGTAAGTACTTAAAAAGGGATTTTCCATAATCACCATACACTATAAATGGCTGATTTGCTATTCAATTATATATAATTGAAAACAAACGAATTAGAGTTTGAACCTCTAATTAATATTCAAATAACCGCACTACCCGCACGGGTATTGTAACGGAAACATTATCTAAACCACGCAGTTTCATAGAGTGCATACAAGCATGATTTATGTCAGTTTTTATTCCGATACAGATTTATGGACCGGGTATATCCGACATGCGCTAGACATAGCCGGCTTTTGAATGAAGCTGACGGGTTACATGCAAATGCTGTCTTTTCCTCACATTCTTCTACGTCGTAGCGCCTACGCCGTAGAACTCTACGCAGCTACGACCGCTAAGAAGTGGCACGTGCCACTTCTAAGAAGTGAAAAAAAAAGTAGCGGCACGTGCCTGCTTTATCAATGTATGGCTTTTGATGTTTTATTTTTAGTGTGCGTAAAAATACGGAAAGGAAAGAGCTTTTCCGCTAAGTATAAAAACCGTCACCCACCAATACTGTGACGTGATGAGGCGCCCGCCTCTCATTCATGAGGTTGCGGGGTCGATACTAGTACAAGTACTGATATGCCTTTTTCAATTCATATGTACTTTCTAAGCTTATCTTAGATATCACTGACATTAGTGAAGAAAAACAACGTGAGGAAACCTGTAGTTATAATCAATATAAGTCTGAAATCACCAATCCGCATTGAGCAAACGTGGTGATCAATGCCCGATCCTTTTCTACACGAGACGACGCCTTTGCCCTGCAGTGGAACAATAACTGGCAGGTAACATAACACAAAAACCGTGTTCCGTGCAACAGGTGAAGAAATAAACAAGAAATACTCAGTCGACTTAGCTAAATGAAATACGAAGAAACTAATTTGCTTTGAGCTCATTTTGTTATTTTTTCGTAACCTGTACATCGGTCACCGAGTGACGCTATCCGTCTTCGTTAACTGAGGCCTCGACCATTCTTCCCCTGAACAGCCGACATTCTTCAAGGAAAATTGTTTGTGTAGCTTTACACCTGGACAGACTCTATGAAAAATTGTATATAAATTGCTGACTGAAATTTTGAGATGAAGAAACGATACTTTGAAATATTGTATCGTCTATCAGAGAGTTGATTTCATCGATTTCAATCTTAATAGCATCCTTAATAGCTTTGAATTTAAGCAGTTGTATTTTTCGCGTCCAGAGACGTACTACCACCGTACTTATTTCTGCCGCAAAACAGCGTTGCTGTGTTTCGGTTTGAAGGTGCCAATGTAATTACAAACACATGAGACTTTTTTTTTGGAATGGCAAAGCATCTGCATCGTATCTGTCGTATTGCAGATGTCTATAAGCAGCGGTGACCACTTAATATCAGGTGGGCTGTCACTCGGATTGTTTGCCATCCAATGACATAAAAATAAAATAAACTCTCTATGCTACCGGTGAAAATAGGTTCAACACAGTACCTAAAAGTGTGTGATCATACACTACATTATCCACAATGTTTCCGTATAGTATCCACTTAACGTGTCACACAACCATTAACATCAATTATTTTAAAGTACGGTGATGTAAGTACCTTCTCATAGTAATTATAACTGGAAAGCTCATCTCTTCCATATAATATGGTTCCCACAATTTTGTACCATAAATCAAAGTTAATTCATTAGAAGCAGGACCTCACAAATGTCCTAAGCATGACATTGTGACCCCGGACGTCGGTTGGAAGGATTTATGACAAAACTTTATATGTATACTTAACTGTATAAAATCTACATAGGACTGTTTTGTATAATCAATTAGTAGTAACAGACGTCCGTCGTCCCAGCAATTTCTCGGAAGGATGTCTAAAATCGCGACGGTTTATAATTGGATCAACCATAATTGACACTAGTCCGAAGCCCGCACCCTTGCCCGCAAAATTTCATGTAACAGCCTCAAAATCTGCATTTAATTCCCAAACTGGCACATGGGAATAATTAATTTAATATTATGATCAACATTTCAGTTAAAAACGTGCCAGACACAGAACGGGTACGTCTACAAAAACTTCGACATTATGTAATTATACATCTACGTGGGTAATTGAGTTATCTGTGCCTCGAAATAATGAAAAGGTAAATAATTTCATTTGGTATTATTCACTGCTTCCCGCTGGGTGATTTTTCGATAGTCTGATAACTTTTATAAAAAAATATAGATATTATATTAATTATCGTATGATAATCTTTTAACGACCATATGACGTTTGAATAAAAGTTTCGCTTCTTTTTTGTTTTGAGTTTCGGATCCCTCAAAATCGTTCTGCAGTGTTTTATTTTGTTTACGTGTGAATTGAGCGGTCATCTATGTATGTACTGGCAACATAATAATAGCTTTTAAACTTTCCAGGATTTAAACAAACGCCCAATTAAAGTAATCTACAAAAATAATAAAATGAGACAAAAAAAACAGCTTTTCATCGATTCCCTTTATCCAGCAAATTGAAAGAGTGAAGTGAAGGAAATAACTTTTCTGTACTAACAAGCTTTGCAGCGGTCCCTTGTTACATTGCGATGTTGGCACAGCTTAGCCGGCGCCAAGTTGTATCCAATCTGTTGAGGAAAACCCGAGAAGATACAATAAAACAGGTTTCACAAACAATAATAGGAAATTAAGAGGGTGAGACTTTCTTCCTCGTGTCGGCACATGTTATGTAGAAAAAAAACCAGTCAAGACAGTGTCGGGCCATTATGTTTAAACTTGCTAAATAACAGCTTTCTAGTACTACGAGTCTCAGAGAATCAGTCTCAGAGAATATGATACAACTATAAAAGAATGTTGACCACAGAACCCTGAAAAGCTGAAGATGTGTAAACAATTGACGGAACGGTTGGCGCAGTGGCTGACCGATTGGCTGCTACGCTGCATGTCACGGGTTCGATTCCCGCACATAACCAATATTTGTATCGCCTATAGATAGTTTTCCGGGTCTGGCTGTTTGTGTATGCGAGTTTTATATATTTGTGTGTTACACCCACGAAACAGAAGAAATTCCTATTGTGAGCAATGTTGATTTTAAAAGAGAAAATTATAATTATTAGATTCCAAATGTTTAGTGACTAATTCCATTAAAATGTAAATGTTGTATTTTTATAGTACAAGCAAGTACGGGAGCGTGAAGAAATACATCGCATGCCAGACAATGGTCGCAGCCACTCTCCAAATTGTAGCAATAAATTTCTTTGCGGAATGCTCCTCATCCGTCATTGTAAAAAACGAAAAAAAGGGAAATTGTTGAAATGTTTTCTCCAGAACATAAAGGACTAACCTTAACGTTCTTCCCGATAACAATAGATACCTCTTACCTCTGAATAAAATAGCCTTCGTCACTAAACCCTGGGCAAAAAATAGCGAAGTCGCTGCTGCAGACAGTTTTTAGTGAAAATTGAATTCATAGCTAAGTTCATACATACCATCACATACCATCACGCCTATATTCCCCGAAGGGTTAAGCAGAGGTGTAACAATGTACACCCACATTTCGCCGGTATGTTTTAGGTCCCATGTAATAGCGGGCGAGCCTATTGCCATTAGCCCGGGCACAAATCCTAACTCCGAGCTGCTACTGAGAATTTCATAGAAAAACCCAATAACACTTTTTGCTCGACTTGGGAATCGAACCCAAGACCTCTAGCGTAGCAGTCGCGCTTAGGACCACTAGGCCAACGAGGCAGTTCATGACTTCTAAATACTCGTAATATTGTATTATTAGGTATACCTGCAGTAGAAACTAGTACAAGCGGGACTATTGAGCGTGTCCTGGGTTCGATTTCCAGGTCTGGCAAAGTGTTATTGGGTTTTTTCTTTAGTAATTTCTCAGCAGCAACCCGGAGTTTGCAGGTAGGTGGTCTCACAGCACCGTGGCTCAGAAACAACCTAAAGCCTTTGATCTTGGCTGTTTTTAATAAATCTTTGACAGTCGCTACGGGTAGTCAGAAGTTCAAAATCTGACAATCAGTCGTACCAATGGGTATCATGATGCCCAGTATTGTGGAGTTCACTCAATGTAAAATACTGGTATTTTGGCTGCATCTGGTTAGACTGGAAGTCGACCCCAACACAGGAATATGGAAGCCAGCTGAATAGATACTAGTAATTAAACCGCACCATACTATGCTGAGAAGACAGATCTGCTAAAACAGTTACTCTACAAATAGAAACGGATAATAGTAATATAATATAATAGATTATAGAAACATGTAGCCCAATTTTATATCATATTAAATTCGTTTTTCATGGAGGTATACCGATGTTGGTAACCACTGTATATCTCACAGAGTAGATACCTACGTCATTCATCGTTTGACATGACAGGAGAACAAGTAGATAGATACCTTTTTTACATATTTTTTGTAAAGGTTATTATATTCTTCAATATAATATTTTTATTTTGGCCTAGTAACAAATATTGAACCAAGCAGAATGTGGTAGAATATTTCCAAAATCTATAACATAAAATACCATCACGCCTATATTCCCCAGAGGGTTAGGCAGAGGTGTGCCAATGTACACCCACAGTTCGCCGGTATGCTTTTAGGTCCCACGTAATAGGGGGCGAGCGTATTGCTATTAACAGGGCACAAATCCTAACTCCGAGCTGCTATTGAGAATTTCATAAACCCAATAACACTTTTTGCTCAACCTGGGAATCGAACCCAAATCAAATCGAATTCAAAATCTATGTAAATAGAAACTAATTTTGGTGGTATGTTTGTCCTCTATATATGTTCCTAAACCATTGATCTGATTGTCATGGAACTTAGATGCGGTATTTAGCATACGCCCAAGAAGGTTTCTCACCCAAATAAATAAATCACGGGGAAATAAGTCCCAGGTAATGGCTATTATTTAAATAAAACTGTCAACAGATGTTAAAATTATTTTTTTCAGATTAATATGATATCCATCGTAAACTTTATTCCGAAATTAATGAACGAACTTCAAACTTTTATAACGATTGTTGTCGTTGTCCGCCATTACTAAATAATGAAAGAAGACTCGTAAAGTAAGATTTATCGGCAATTTAATTTTAAACAATCGTTCTTGCTTTTCTTTAGGACGTTCTGTTGATTTTTTTGTGGGAAACTATAATAAAAAATAACAAGGTATAAAAAAAGCCGACTCAGTATTTTTTAATACATAATGTATCTTTTATTTTAATATCAAAGTACCGTTTTTACACAATAACATAACATAACACACATAACATACCATCACGCCTGTATTCCCTGTATTAAGGGTTAGGCAGAGGTGTAACAATGTACACCCACAGTTCGCCGGTATGTTTAGGTGCCATGTAATAGGGGGGGAACCTATTGCCATTAACCGGGCACAAATCCTAACTCCGAGCTGCTACTGAGAATTTCATAGAAAAACCCAATAACACTTTTTGCTCGACCTGGGAATCGAACCCAAGACCTCTAGCGTAGCAGTCGCGCTTAGGACCACTAGGCTACAGAGGCAGTTACATGACAATAACAGCGTATGCGTTAAATAAAATAACTTATTAAAATACTCGTAACAGAATTGAGTCATGTGTCGTCATATACAGATAACCCATGTCTGTTATTTTAATATGTTGTAATTTTATCATCAATTTCACCATAAAAGGTTTTCCATTTAGTATTAATTTTCATATAAATCCAAGGTTATGCCGTATTGCAAACATTCCCACCTAATGTAGAATATTGACGTTTTGGATTTATTTATGTTAATTTTTTTTGTTTATATTTTGTGGGATACATAATATTAAATATCATTTTGTGGTCAGTTAACCAGTTCAAACTAGTTTAGCATATTGATTTAAAAAACGAATTAATAAATAGTTATCTTAAAAACATAATTCTTCTAAGATTTTTTCTGAAAAACAAGTTATATTTCGTTTCAAGATAACAATAATAAAACAACACATCAGTTAAATAATACAGAGAAACATTAAACACCTCAATTCAACGCCAAACAAAGTATTTACATGAATTGATTTTAACCCAAAACCACATGAGCGGTTTTCTGCTTCAGTGCACTCCGAAAACGTGTTTGCAAAAAAATCATATTACTTGTGAAAAAATATAATAATATTGCTAGACAGCTTAAAAAGAACTGAAATTAAACCCACAATAAGAAATTAACTATGTTTAACTTTTATGCAATGCTTATGGATTAATAACTTTCTGAAACTGCAGCAATATAATGAGGTAGGTGACGAGGAGGCCGACGAATTTGAACGGTAGCGAGATGTCGATGTCCAACATGCGCAGGAGTGAGAATGAGAGATCCTTTGTCTCCGTCCATGCCAGCAGCGCCCGCGCCATGCCGCGACTCGCCTTATCTGAGAAGTTTTAACCGCGATGAGTCGAATGCTTCTAACCTAACCTTCTTTCAACTAGGTATATTTAGCTTTACTTCTAAACTAACGCCAATGCTTCACAGGTACACAAAATGGTAAAAAAGGCCGATTCTCTTGTTTAAAATGTTCAAATTGTTGTTTTCTAACATGAAAAAAGGTTCACCATTTCGAGATCACCGACATTTAAAATAGATCCTGAGTAGATTTTTAATCAGCCTTCACTTGAATACAATGAGTTATTTACAGGATGACAAAAAAAAACCAGTACACTTTAGTACTCTATTGTTTCCTATTGACATAAGCTGAACGGGATTGAAAAAGACATTTGTATACACCATTAGGTACTGAACTGAACATACCCAGCTGATTTTCATAAAGCCTTGAAGCAAGCAGCTCCCTGAGTCTTCGGACTTCGTTGTGAACTTGGTCTCCCAGCATGCAGGGTGAGAACAGCGGCAACATGATGCCTGCCAGTAGCCCCACGTACGTGATCATGAAAGATAACGGCGCCTGAGAGAAAAAATGTTAATAAGAAGAGAAAAAACAATTGTGGTGATACTAGTCTATAAACTTGGCATTGATATTCTCGCTTGTCACGAAACTTCACCCGTGTGAACACGCCGTCACGCACGTTGTGACCAATGAAGCATATCTATACGAATGTATCAGTCAACAGAAAACATTGAACATTGTTAAAGAATATTAAGCGCAACAAGATGCCTGAATTTGATATAATTTATATGGAAGAGAAAAATTCAATTTCTAAAAACAAATTACGCTTGAATTTCAGCCTCTAGAAAAGATGCTTTTGTACACACTTTTTAAATAACCCTAAATGGTACGTACTTATTATAGTTTTAACTAAACTTACATCTGCATTGATTATAGTCAATGACACTCTGTAGCAGCAAGATAACATGTTAAGAAACGCCGAGACGATAGTGACCAGCAACTGAAAATAAAGTACATGTTCAAGCAATAGTTTCTTGAAAATCAGATATCTTTAATAAATATTTCTCTTACCTGCCATTTAACCGATTCAATTAAAAAATTGTACGCTTTGATCATGTTGTGGTACAGATTCATCACCTTTTCCATCTTACAAAGAGTCTTGTTACTGTCAGCTTTTGAGTATCCAAACTGTTCTATGTTCAAGTTTTTCGATATCTTACTGTTTGACAGTGACAGCTCCATGTAGTAGTTTATCAAACGCAGCCGCGGTAACAGAAGACTGAGCAGGTGGCCACAGAAGTTCACTTCCAGAATATGAATAATCGGGAAAGGCACAATCCCTAAATACAGGTTCTCCAGGGTAACAAAGATATAGGGCAGAGCAAACACCACCAGGATATATAATATCATAACAATTGTTATCATCAAGTTTCTTATCGACGCTTTCCCAGTCCTCGGTCTACAGCCAACTTCCTTATCAAACACATTCAACTCGTTGTAATAACTCTGCATCCTCTTGATTGACACAACGTTGAATATCATGAAGAAGATGCACTGGAAATAGAATATGTAGACGATGATACTCAAGAGCTCCTTATCTCTAAGCTCCATCAGGACGGAGCCATAGGTAGTCGCCAAGAAGAGGGAGTATATAGCGGACAATATTATGAAACCAACGTGTACGTCCCCGAGGACTGGAAGTCGAATAATACCAAAAGCCAATTGGCTTATAATGAAGATCTTTGATATAGGATCGATGTAGGGCTTATCATTGCCGCTTATATAGGTGTTCACGAGAACTGACGGAGGCGTCATGTCGGCAACTACACGCGTCCGCAAATGAGCGTTTAGCACCTCGCGACAACTCTTTACAAAACATAGCGGTGACAAACAATAATCTAATTCAAATGACAATATTATCTATAGTTCATATCGGACGGAATATACCATTAAATTAATTAGAAGGTCTGTCGCCCTACACTTGACACACGTCGACATAATAAATGAATATGCATTACGAAATAATAGGAAAATACCGTCAGACTGTCCTTGTACAGCCTAAAAACGACAAAAACAATGGTGCGTGTAATATAATATCGAATTGTTTTGTTTTTGGTACTTATTTGAGTATACTTCGTAAATATGATAGACTATTGCAAACACAAGTTAGTGGCCCAATTTCAAATGTGAAAGAATACTTTATTCGTTCTCTTTCCTTTGCAGACATACAAGTACGTGTTTGGGGCACTCCTTGACACTTGTACCAAAATAACCTGTTTAAAATCTCGGTCTTAGGTTACGATTGAACACATTTTTAATGGAATCTACGGGATAGCATACAATAACACGTCCGTATTCCCTGCAGTGGTAGGCATAAGTGTATGCTGAATCCACATTTCACAAGCACGTCTCATATTGTAGCCAAGCTTGGTATTCAAGTTATTTGCTGCTTAATCTATTTTTTATTTCAAAAAATCGCATTTTTCAAATCTGCTGCTAAGCATATATTATATTTAAGACGATTAATATTGTCGAGTAGGTACAAGTATATTGAAAGATCTTTCAGTTCACCATGAAGACTTAGATGTCTTCCTTGGGTATTGGCAAGAAGGGTTAAAGCCTTTGCTTAATATTGGGGCAGTAGGTACGTGCTAACTATAATCCTACTATACTACTATAAACGCGAACATTTGTAATGACATATAGATAATTTAGGACTGTGGCTTTCTTACTTTAGAGAACATTATTTATTTAAATAGAAACAAGGTTAGAAAAAGTTAATTATTTTAAGTATGTTTAATATTAATTTCAATGCACAAAAACACAATAAAGAAAATAGTTCCTTTCTTTTGATTATCATACAATATATTTAGCACTAAAAAAGTGACCGGGCGATACTGGATATGGAAGGTGAAGTATCCGGGTGGTGTAGTGCAGTTTTGGAGAGGCCTAAGTCAAGCAATAGAGTGCATTTAACTGGATTGTTTGTTATTTGAATCCCACAAATATACCAACTTACTAATTTAATTCCACAGAAACATCAAGCAACTCTTATCAACGCCATATGTTTACGTTAATATTTCACTTCACTCGAAAACGTGCAAAATTTGCATAAAGTACTATGAAACACATCACTGTTACACCAGAATTTACTTTTGACTTAAAAGACACACTGTGTTTCATGATACAGGTTTAAGGATTAATAACTTTCTGGAACTGGAGCAATATGATGAGGTAGGTGACGAGGAGACCTACGAACTTGAACGGCAGGGAGATATCGATGTCTAACATGCGCAGGAGTGAGAATGAGAGGTCCCTTGTCTCCGTCCACGCCAGCAGCGCACGCGCCATGCCCCGGCTCGATTTATCTGAGGAGTTACCAACAGCATAAGTCAACATGACTACTAATGTATAACTGGGATGTGGCAGGAATCTGCATACCAATGTGTGCTACATATAGTACGATCTATTTCCTACTGAAGTGGTTTACACCAAAATATACGCTGTGATGAAACTGACTGATTTATTAACAGACAATCTGAGTCAAATCTCTTGCATGTGTTTAATTTTGCTCCATATTAATTTCTGAAAGAAACACCAGAGGGCATTCCCCGTAAGTTTTACATCACATTCCAATCTTAGTCTCAATTTGTCGAAAATACCTCATAATTTGTCCATAGTTTTGACATTGATTGTCACGGAGATGAGATAAGATTTGGAGTGTTTTTATTACGGAAATCTGTCTTCAACCACATACAAATACACTTATATACATATAGTGAGGTAGGCCCGTTCTTTTTTAAGGAGCTCTTTAGTCTCGTTTTCCGTGTGTTAAGAATTGTCACCCATCATAGACTGCCTAGTTAGATCGCTCAGTGTGACTGCGCTGTGAGTTCCTCACAAAGTAATTTGCGAAAATAGCAATCTCCGTGTTATATTACGGAATACGTCCACTTAGATTTAGTTGAATATATTCCAGTGAGTAGTCAAAGAGACTGCGATGAACTAACACTGGTAAGTTAACTCAGTAATAATAAGTTTGAGTTCAGTTCTATCCACCAGAGAATATACGTGCGAGAAGCAACTAATTGCACTGGGACTCCGTGTGTAATTACGAGATATGCAGGTGGCGGCGTATCATATGATAACGCAACAGGGATTTACATATTGCCACTTATTCTACATAAAAAAATGTCAAAAGTCATTCCTTTATTTCGTTAGGAAAATAAAATCATCGTAAAGCACTCAGTTACTACGAGAAAGGTATAATTGACAAAGAAAGAACAAAGAAATAGGCTTATATTAAATAAAAAATAGTTCGAGAGGGTTGGATATCAAGATTTTTAGAGGCATGTACTGAAGTGAACATACCCAGTTGATTCTCGTAAAGCCTTGAAGCAAGCAGCTCTCTGAGTCTTCGGACTTCGTTGTGAACTTGATCTCCTAGCATGCAGGGTGAGAACAGCGGCAACATGATGCCTGCCAGGAGCCCCACGTACGTCACCATAAACGATAACGGCGCCTGGTAAAAAAAAAACATTAATAAGAGTCCAGCAAAGAATGTTTGCTTTAGAAACATGGCGACACGAATAAAAAGACGTTATTTATTCTATCAAATCCTAAAAGACTAGGTTGGACAGTTGGACTGCACCAATGTGTACATTTATCGATACTAATATTATATCGAGTTTGTTTGGTTGGTTGAACGCGCTAATCTCAGGAACTATTGGTTGGAATTGAAAAAATATTTTTGTGTTGGGTGGTTAATTTATCGAGGAAGACTATAGGCTATAAAACATCACGCTACGACACACGGGAAGGAGCAGTAAGACGTAACTTAATGCGGGTGGAAAAAACCACGCGAACGAAGTCGCTGGCAGCAGCTAGTACACCATTAAGTTAGTAACAATTGCAAACCGTGGTGCTTGGCAATCTGGGCTTCTCCCAGTTGTAAATATCCCCTTGTGCCTATTGGCCTAGTTCTGTTCTGTCTCCTGCTTGTTTGGAGGGAAGTGGAAACAATATTTTTTCCTACTCCTCCGCTAATCTTTTCTGATTAATTTCGTTGCGGGATCCAAGACAGTTTTATCGTTTCTCCGGGACTCGTCGAGCTTCATTGCCTCGGCGCTCTTCAGGCGGTCTCCACTGTTGATTCTGGCTTACAGAAGTTGCAGTGTTTGGGAATAGTGTGGCGGGCTTGTACAAATAAAAAAAAAAAAAAAAAAAAAAGCTAGTACACGATAAGAATGTTACACCACAATTATTAAACTTACATCTTCTTTGATAATGGTCAATGACACTCTGTAGCAGCAAGATAAAATGTTAAGAAACGCCGAGACGATAGTGACCAGCAACTGAAATTAATATTACATGTTTTAGTATAACCAGTAACTCTGTGTTTTTTATAAGATCCTCGGAATATATTTCTCTTACCTGCCATTTAACCGATTCAATTAAAAAATTGTACGCTTTGATCATGTTGTGGTACAGATTCATCACCTTTTCCATCTTACAAAGAGTCTTGTTACTGTCAGCTTTTGAGTATCCAAACTGTTCTATGTTCAAGTTTTTCGATATCTTACTGTTTGACAGTGACAGTTCCATGTAGTAGTTTATCAGACGCAGCCGCGGTAACAGAAGACTGAGCAGGTGGCCACAGAAATGTACTTCCATAATATGAATGATCGGGAAGGGAACCATCCCCAAGGACAGGTTCTCCAGGGTAACTAAGATGTAAGGCATCGCAAACAGAATTACAATATAAAATATCATAACAATAGTAAACATCAAGTTCCTTATCGATGCTTTCCCAATCCTTGGTCTACAGCCAACTTCCTTATCAAACACATTCAACTCGTTGAAATAACGCTGCATTCTTCTGATTGACACTACATTGAATGTCATAAAGAAAAAGCACTGGAAATAGAATATGCAAATGACGATGTTTAACGGATATTCATCTATGTTATCATACACGACGTATCCATAAGAACATGCCAGTAGAAGTGAGTATGCAGCTGATAATAATATGAAACCAAGGTGTACGTCCCCTAAGAGAGGAACACGATTTGTACCAAAAGACAACTGACACAAGATAAAGATTTTTGATATAGGATCGATGTAGGGCTTATCATTGCCGCTAAGATACGTGTTCACGAGAACTGACGGAGGCGTCATTTCGACAACTAGACGCGTCTGCAAATGAACCTTAAGCAACTCACGACAACACTTAACAAGATACATCGATGACAAGTAATAATGTAATTCAAATGACAATATTATCTGTACCTTATATCGAACGGAATACCATTAAATTAACTAGATGTTGTTCTAGACAACTTGACAGACGCCGTAATAATAGATATGTATTATAATAAATTGTAAATGTATTACATGTAAAAATGTGTTATTTATTATCATATAACCAATAATAACTGCCTCGTTAGCCTAGTGGTCTTAAGCGCGACTGCTGCGCTAGAGGTCTTGGGTTCGATTCCCAGGTCGAGCAAAATGTTATTGGTTTTTCAATGAAATTCTCAGTAGCAGCTCGGAGTTAGGATTTGTGGTCGGTTAATGGCAATAGGGTCACAATCACCCCCTATTACATGGGACCTAGACATACCGGTGAACTGTGGGTTTACATTGGTACACCTCCGTCTTACCCTTCGCGAAATACAGGCGTGATAGTATATATATATGTAACCGACAAAAGTTAAAAAAATAATTAGGAAACTACAACGAACTGCAAATTCACTCTTGATTTATTAAGACTTTGTCATTCAGTAGGTCTGTAAATGATGACCAAGCAGTTAATGTTTCTTGACACACTAGCCCTTATAGTGATTTTTAATGCATCTTGTTTAGGTCCATAATGCAGCTTATCAAACAAACATACTTTTTAATTTACATTATGGAATAAGTCACCTGAAAAATTATTCCGAGAATTAAAGATTTATTTTCAACCCCAGGAGCCAAATTATGCTTTATCTTTTCTAGATTGTTTTATTACCCCCCCCCCCCCATTTTTACTTTACTTAAAATCTAAACTGAAAATAATGTATTCGTTTACCTAACAGGCTTTTTTCTGCTTCTCCGCACATTTTTCATTCAAATGCGCCTCCCATATTCTTATTTTCCGGAAAACATGGTAAAAGAACGAGCTTTAATTTTGAACTTACAAAATGCCTATATGCCTTATTACCTTTTTTTTTTGGGGGGTGGGAAATCATCAAATAACTTCTCCCGCCCTGGGTGGGGCGGGAGGGAGTGTCAGACTTTCACTGACTAAAACCCACCCATGTTCCTTCTTGTGCCCGTTGCGTTCCAGGGGCGCGGTATCTCTTACGAACAACCAGCAGATGCCTTATTACCTTAATCTCATCTTTCTGTTTTGCTATTTATTTCTCAGTCGAATTATTTGTCACAGTTGTATCTCATAACGTTCACTCACTTTACAAATGTGATTATACTTTTCCTCTTTCGTCAGAAAATATGACGTTGTGTCCTCTGTGCTCTCATAATAATTAGGAATAAAAACAGTGTCCTCCTCCACCCAGCTCTTTGTTCCCTACTTCAAATTAACTACAAAAAAGTTATAAAAGCCTTTGTTTGTCCATGGGGCGAATCCGCCGGTTGTCACCGTAAACTTATTATGTCGCTTTCTACAATAATGGAAGGGAAAATTGTTTATCAACTCGAAATAAGTACCCTTTTGATTCACTGATGAGATAAAGTGACATTTTTTATACAAAATCACAATTTTCCGCTTCCTTTTTTAAGTCCTGTGACTGTTTTATGGAATTATGTAAATTAGGCTTTATTGTTTTCTTTTACTTAATAATATTAACACGAAATGTGTAATAATTAGAACTAATCAAATAGGTTTGTCTAACATACCATCATGCTTGTATTCCCCGAAGGTTTAGGCAGAGGTGTAACAATGTACACCCACAGTTCGCCGGTATGTTTAGGTCCCCTGTAATAGGGGGCGAACCTATTGCCATTAACCGGGCACAAATCCTAACTCCGAGCTGCTACTGAGAATTTCATAGGAAAATCCAATAACACGTTTTGCTCGACCTGGGAATCGAATCCAAGACCTCTAGCTTAGCAGTCGCGCTTAGGACCACTAGAATCTACCGAGGCAGAGGAGATCTGCCTCGGTGATCTGATCTGGAGCAGGTTAGTCTATTACACAATAAAACAATAATATGTCAAGAGAAAGAAGCACTATTACGTATATCCATGAAATAGCAGCTTAGTTGCATATGAAATCTTCTATTGCTACTTTCAAACAAATCTGTTTGTATCCTAAGTTTCAGTGTACCGAGCGAACAAAGCATAGTTTTAAATTAAATATGAGCGAAGCGACCAGCCCTACGAGAGCACTCCACGGGTGAATACATACAGATGAGCTCCATTTATAAGCTTTACATGCAAATCTAAAACTATGCGATCGAATATAGATGCAGAGAGAGAGAGGTCAGGACAGTGCTATTGTACAGCCAATCAAACCTCCGGGATAGCAATTCAACATTGATATCACCTTCATGTCGTAGTTATAAGGACAGTTTTCGTAACTCAGGTGTTTATCACTAACGTGTGGTTAACTATGCGGGTCTAGACTGTGCTTGCGGGTTTTCGATATCATTGGCGGTTACGAGCGAGCTAACGTTGCGTTTTTATATCATGTCTCAATATATTACTAAGGTAGGTACTTATTCCTACTAAAGCTGTTCGGTAACTACCTGAGATTGCATAACGACAGGCCGTGTCGACGGCGTGTTCGTGTTCCACGTTCGCCTCAAAGATATGTCAGCAAAAGGAAGGGGCCACTGAGGGCCGATGCCTGCCGGGGCTGCGGGTTGTTCGCAAGAGATACCGCGCCCCCGGAACGCAAAGGGCACAAGAAGGAACATGGGTGGGTTTTAGTCAGTAAAAGTCTGACACTCCCTCCCGCCCCGCCCAGGGACTAAAAAACTACCTGAGATAATGCACAGGCATTGGATTTGCAAAGATGATAGCGACCAAAATATTAAATATCTTCTTTATTATATACACACATTTTTTATATATACACCGCGGTGTCAACAGCGTTCAGTTACGTGTTTGGTTGCTGCGCGGCTCCCGTTCGCCGTAGCATGATGTTCTATATGTGTGAACCTTCCTGTTTAATATTTCTATCTATTGATGAAAACCGGATTATAATCCGTTGCGTAGTTTAAAAGACCTAAGAGTACAGACGGCGGGAAGCGATTTTTTATTTTTAACCCATGACGCAAAAACATACATATTAGTCGGGAGTGTTCTTAGCTATGTTTGATGGAAATCGGTTCAGAGGTTTCAAAGTTATCAGCTCTTTTGTTAGCTGCGGTAGGGATTTTTATTTTTCTATCGGGGGTTACTTAAACTTTTAAATTTTGTGTTTTTATACACTCGAGAGTAATGAACTCGGGTCACCATCAACATTCAATATTTAGTTAATGTTAGTTTGTTCAAAAAAAAGGTATGGTATGGTAGTATGGAATGGGAAATAATTACCCGGCTACGTTTTTCTTATATTAACGGGAAAAGTTTATCTGGCCTTTAGAATACGTATATTCTTTCGTTTCCGAAAGTTTATGTCAAGATACATTTATTAGAGGGTGCAGAAGTGCACGAAGAAAAAATATTTGGAATTGAACAAGTGAAACCGCGGGTTCAAGTTTGTATATAAATATAGTCTTGCCTAACACAGTTTATAGTCTCCCCCTCAGTTTCGTATGTGTTGGTAAACACCACTGTTATTTACCAATACATAATTCATTTTTATTATTTACCTCCGTGTTTACCAATTCGAATTTTCAACGGTACCTTATATTTACATAAATCTAAAACAGACGCCGTGAATAATATTGCGAATCATGTGGATCGAGAGGCGTAGTTGTAAACATACAATATGTATGAGTGTGCCTTACAACAGACTAGAAAATACATTGCCATGAGTTTGTATGCTGACGAAACATCCACAGAAAGCAAAAACGAAAATGTTTCGAAAATCATTACAAATAATAACATTTTACCTGTTATATTAGCTGATCAATATTATATACCTTTTAATCAAATAAAGAACTATTGAATCTATTTTTCGTAATACATGAATAGGAAAATAAGTGACTGTCTGACATATCAAGGGCGAGGACCCATCATGCGTACTACCAAACTGAATTACAAATAAGGCTATACAACTGTATTAGAGAAAGAAAGTTCTTAAAAAAACATTACAAATGAAAATAATTACAGAGTGTATTACTGCCTCGTTAGCGTAGTGGTCCCAAACACAACTCCTACACAAGAGGTCTTGGGTTTGATTCCCAGGTCGAGCAAAAAGTGTTTTTGGATTTTTCTCAGTAGCAACTCGGAGTTAGGATTTGTGCCCGGTTAATGCCAATAGGCTCGCCTCCTATTACATGGGACCTAATCATACCGGCGAACTGTGGGTGTACATTGGTACACCTCTGCGTAAACCTTTGGGGAATACAGACGTGATGGTATGTTACAAAGTCCTTCACTCGCGTTGTTACTAATGTAATATCGAAATTAAAAGCTAGTTTCTCAGACACAAGTACCTACCTACTTACACAATGTTAAGACCAAACAACAATCAAATCTACATCGAAAACCGATTACTAGAAACCCAATCACAACCGGGAAACGATGGCAAAGCAATATAGTAACAAAGTCAAGCGAAATATGATGATATACGAATATACGATACAAGTACATGCTGTAACAAATAGGCGTTTCCCTATCCTCGTGCCGGCTAATACGGCAAACAAGGGCTTCTGTCCGCAGCGCCAATCAATCATACAACGCCACGCAACACCCACATAGATGGATTCTGAACATTCTATAGATTTTATTGCGTACGTATACAATCAATAATATTGGAATATTTAAGGTTGTTTCTCAGTGGATAAGTGTCAATGTTGCGGACTAGTTTTAGCCCCATTTGTTGACATTGATTGCCGCTAAGATGATATTGCCACTACATTGATGTATTAGTAGAATTGGCCTTCAAAGGTTATGAAGACTTTTTTTGATTATGATGGAAAATCATGAAATGACTTCCGTGTGTCAGACTTTTACTGACTAAAACCTACCCATGTTCCTTCTTGTGCCCTTTGCGTTCCGGGGGCGCGATCATCCCCGGCAAGGTTATTAAGACTAAAAGGGGTTTGCACACAACGAAAATCTACAACATGAATGTAAATACCAATATCTGTTAAACGTAAACAAACTCGGGGCTCACAGCTAGTATACAATACGTATCCGATCTATAGGTACATAATCACTTTATCGATGCTGGCTCCGTGATTGATGCACATTTAGAGCGGATTTCCGGTTAGATATCAGAAATATATAAAACATTTCGGTTTGGTTGATACTGAATCATGAATCGGGGATTCAGGGGAAATAGATACGCATTTAATTACTTGGCTATTGTGACAAATGGCTACGTTACATTTTGTTTTGATTTCAAATGAGAAAACAATTATGAAAGCAATCTAGGCCCTTCTACCAATTATATACCAGTGTTGAGGGAGCTTTCGACAGTATCCGAAAGTTTTATGCCCAATACCCAAGTAAACCGAGATGTAAAAACGCCGAGCTATATAACAAACGCACATTCCACGTGGAACCGTTTGCCACAGAAGAATAAGCCGCCACTATATTTCATTGTACCCTTTGTGTCGGTTTGTTGATATGAAAAGAAGTCAGTTAAAACTCTTATTTGAAAAATCCATTATACTTGCTGAAATTCACCTAAACGCGTCCTTGACTTATAAACACTTCAAATTCAGGTGTATAGAAAGCGACGCGGCGCAGTAAAATTTATCTTTAATAAAAATCGAAGTCCAATTATGTGGGTATTATAAAACCGTGTTCGTACTCGACGACCCAGCGCTGAGCCAAGGAAATTGGAACGGCAAATAAATATCAGAAAGTGTGGAAATTGGAAACCGTAACAATTTTTTTTATGTTGTCACCCTCTGATACAACATAACATGGCGGTCGTACAAAATAAATATGTTTCCGCAAACAGAGAGCGGCGTCATGTGACACCATACGTCTTTAAGTCAACAACACTTTTGACTTTCGCTTATTCCGCTCCTAAAGTTAAGCTAGTTCCTAAACGGGCCATGTTTTCCCGACAGTGTGCGGCTGCTAGTGTTGCTGAAATACTCGACAATGTTTTCAGTGTGGCCCGGCCACTCGGGCAAGTATTACTGCAACTGTTTTTATATGGTAACTCCACACGCTATATTTTTCGGCGATCCTACACAAGCCATATTTTTCGGGTAATGTGGGGCTGCAATATATTACCAGAAATGTTGTCAGGGGCCTTTTCCGACAATGTGCTGCATACAAACATTGTGTGGTCACATTTTAAATAATATTAAATGTAGATAGGACAAGGGCATTAAAATCTAGTTTCTTGGTTAGTCAGCTTACCGTCAAAGACTGACATTTTGAATAAGGTTCAGTTATGTGTTGGGAAACTGTCACCCCAAATATCAGTGCCCTGATTCTAAATTATTATTTTTTAATATCATGAAATTTAATTTCCTTATTGATCTTGGAGTAGAATACGTTTGTAAGAAAAGTCCCCCGAAGTATAAGCGACGGGCGATACTCAAAAATGTTGCAGCAACATATTTCAATAAAGGTATTGCCCGCTTAGGAGCACCTTAAATAAAAAGGAAAAGTATCATCCATTACCAGGAAGTACCTACTCAGTCGGATGTTTCCTCTTTCCGAATCTACTTTCAAACAGTTTGAATCGAAACAAAACTTGTTCGCAAACGGGAGAATTCAGATGTTCCGTTACTTTTAAGCTCAGTCATGATGGCTGACTGAGATCCAAGAGTCGAGAGAGTAGATATACGTTATTCTAGAATGGTTGCAATTTTCAGAACTTTAAAGTATCTGGCAATAAAGAATAAAAACCAACTGTCCTACTTCAACGTAAATGGTTATAGTAAGGCATCTTTTAAGGTCCACCATTGATGCTAATAAGTACCCATACCGACTATCCGCACACATCAGACAATCGGTGACCGATATTTTTGTAAGAGAGAATGGAACATATGAATTCTAATATACCAACGCACACGTCCAACAAAAAGTCGGTCCTGAGAAACTATGGATCTATTGAACGTAGGCCGGGCCTCCCGTAACCATGCAGAAATTACGTAAATGTAACAACTCTGGGATTTAGAAGCATAATAACACACAGATGCAATGACAGCACTGAATACTGAATTAAAAGTAAATCTGAATTAGAAGTAATACATGGACAGTCATACACAACTCTCATTTTCACACGATATTTATTTGCTGGTAAAATAATGAATAAGCAGTCATTAATGTACTATCCAGATTTTACATACTATCACGCCTACATTCCCCGAAGGGTTAGGCAGAGGTGTACCGATGAACACCCACAGTCCGCCGGTATGTTTTTAGGTCCCATGTAATAGGGGGCGAGCCTACGACCAGTAACCGGGCACAAATCCTAACTCCGTCCTAACTACAGCAAGCTGAGTAGCAGTCGCGGTTAGGACCACTAGGCAAAAGAAGGTAGTCTATCCAGGGCTATACAGATTTGTGAAAACAACATATTAAAATATGCGGCTTAAAGCTACCCGTTTTTAAAAATGCAATGAGACCAATTTAAGAATAAAAAGCTTTGGGGACTTCAGACAAGTGTGACTTACATAAAAATAGAAAAGATTAGTCTAAAGCTCGGTATCTCGAATCAAAGACATGAATATTCAATCAAAGTACCAATATAAAATCTACTTAACAAAGTATTTTTATAATGATATTCAGGTTAATAACAAACTTTTTACTCGGGTGTCTTAAGGCGACGAATATGACGTCGGGAGCCGCGAGACGACTTCCGGCCACCGTAGATACTGGCCTGTGGACGGTGAGCAATGGGTAGCTCACCATCTTTACGTGCATAACGACAGGCCGTGTCGACGGCGCGTTCGTGTTCCACGCGCGCCTCAAAGAGATGTCAGCAAAAGGAAGGGGCCACTGAGGGCCGATGCCTGCCGGGGCTGCGGGTTGTTCGCAAGAGATACCGCGCCCCCGGAACGCAAAGAGCACAAGAAGGAACATGGGTGGGTTTTAGTCAGTAAAAGTCTGACACTCCCTCCCGCCCCGCCCAGGGCGGGAGAAGTTATTTGATGATTTCCCACCCACCAAAAAAAAAAAAAAAAGGCGACGAATATAGAGATTTGGTTAATTTTAGTAGGTACTAGGTGTTACCAGCGATTTAGTCCGGGTGAACTTTCTTACGATTCCTTTATTTTTTTATAATAAAAACTTTGTACAAGATAGACAACCGCCTTCAAAAACAAAAAAAAAATAAAAATCACTTTAGCTTTAAAAGTCGGCGGCAATACAAAACATCAAACAGAACCAAAGCCGCCATGATGCAATTATGCGATAGAAGCAATCGCGGTTGATTTGCTGTAATTTTTTGAAAAATTCCGTTGTCTGTCACCGAAATCCAAGAAGAACAGCTTTTTATGAAGGAGCTCGTTCGGGGAAGTACAACCACCATACCTATTTCTCAGCGTTGCTGTGTTTCGGTTTGAAGGGCATGCGTACCGGTGTAATTACAGGCACTTGAGACATTTCAACTTTGTCTCTGGAATGGCAACGCATTTGCATTGCCTCTGGTATTGCAAATTTCTATAGCTAGCGGTGACTACTTAACATCAGGTGGACCGACGCGACTGCTTGTTTGCCATCAAAAGATATAAAAAAAGGTTCATCATCATCTACTTTGCCTTTTCCCAACTATGTTGGGGTTGGCTTCCAGTCTAACCGCATGCAGCGGAATATCAGTATTTTATATGGAGCGACTGCCTAATTGACCTCCACAACCCAGTTACTGGGCACCATGATACCTCTTGGTAAGACTGGTTGTCAGACTTTCTGGCTTCTGACTATCCGTAACGACTGTCAAAGATCTACGAATGACAGCCGGGATCAACGGCGTCACGTGCTTACCGAGACACGGGGGTGTCACACCACCAACTTCCAAACTTCTGGCTGCTATTGAGAAATTTGAAATGGAAAAACCCAATAACACTTTTTGCCCGACCCAGGAATCGAACCCAGGACCCCGTAATTATCAGTCGTGTTTGCGACCACGAAACCAACGGGGCAGTCATAAAACAAGGTTAAAGAGCAAAATACCTCGTTAACTCGTTCGTTCGTAACTGCCTCGTTGGCTTAGTGGTCCTAAGCGCGACTGCTACGCTAGAGGTCTTGGGTTCGATTCCCAGGTCGAGCAAAAAGTGTTATTGGGTTTTTCTATGAAATTCTCAGTAGCAGCTCGAAGTTTGGATTTGTGCCCGGTATATTGCAATAGGCTCGCCCCCTATCACATGGGACCTAAACATACTGGCGAACTGTGGGTGTACATTGTTACACCTCTGCGTAACTCTTCGGGGAATATAGGCGTGATGGTGATGGTGTGAAAAAGCAAAATTACCGTTCCATACAAAAGTATAACTTACACGGAATTCATGTTAAAAAATTTCGTAACAATGCCCCTTCCACCCTGTATAGCCCATTGCAGTCAAGGATAACGAAGCTTCCTAATAACAAAATAATTTTCAAACTCAGTAATATCGGAGATTATTACGTTAAAACATACAATCAAACTTTCCAGCTTCACAATTTTAGTATCGATTCCTAAAACAAAAGTATTCAACAACTTCACGTATAAACAATGAATTCACCGCGAAAGGCAAGTTTCATCCGAAAGCCATGTATTATGCATACCATATGCACAAGTATGTACATGAGTACATAAGTACCTACGCAAGTAAACATTTCTTTCGTTGTGTTGCCCCAGAAACGCGATCTGTTTGTTAAAGAACGTGACAGTAGCGCTACGAACGAATGCCTCTGGCTAAACCTCGTGAAATGATTTTTCCTAAACTTCCTGCTCACAAGTAATACATTACAGAACCGTTTAGCGAGATAAAATAACTGCTATTATTTTGTAAACTTAAATTAAACAAAAGGACAGTTTCTTATTTAATATGAGGTCGACAAATATATTTCTCTGGATACAAACTACACAGGAAATTGCATATTTCTGGAATAAATGTGTTCTAGTTACAACACAGCATATACACATTTTAAGCTGGCGATATGAGCCACATAAACAACACAACATCACGCTTGTTATTCCCGAAGGGATGGGCAGAGATGTACCACCACATTTCGCCAGTACGAATACAAAATGTGTTTAAATAAAAATATATTCTATGTATGTGCAAACAAAATAACTAAACAACGTTTTAGGCATACCCGAAATATGAGCTTCAATATACATGATGTAGCGATAGAAGGCGTAGCAGCTGCTACGGCGTAGCATTAAGACGAATTTGCCCATCCATATTTATTAAACAGACAACCTGTTTAAGTCTCAAAAGTCGGATTGACAAGAATAAATCGAGATGAATAACTGAAAAACTTAAAGTCAACTTTGATGCAGAGATAAGATCTTCTATCTTGCTCCGTTTAAGTGCTTTCGATAGACCATTAATCTTCTAAGGCTTGTTGTACACGCGCCGTAAATAATAATGCAGCGTCCCAAATTCACGGCGGACAATACCTAAGTGTCGTTGCTCAAGTTTGATTAATGAACACTCAATAACCCACACAAAGAGCTCTTCGAGAATAATATACACAAAACCCAATATTATCGCAGACTTTTTGGAGAATATTTTATAATGACGGAGAAAGTGCTGTCGAGAGTCTTTTACGATAATCGGTGGGCCATTCATGCGAGTAAAATAGCAAGTAATTGGAAAATCGGATACAATGTGAGAACTGAAATACTGGCAACATTCATTAGGCAAGCGCTCACTGGTACGCATTTGCCGCGGTAAAGTCAAGTGCCTTATTTGGACGGACCGCCGCACAAATGGAGACCTATTTATTTTTCCACAATACGTACTTCATATATGATTAACTGAAAAGCCTACACAATACCATATCTACACGTGTACGTATGTTGCTAACAGCCGCTTTTCAATTCTTATAGCGATCGATGTGTTACCTTGACATTTAACGAGACGGTAACACATTATTAACACTTGAGTAACATATTAAAGATGCTTAAAAAACAGATGAACATCAATACTGTTCTAACTATTGGAAACAAAACACAACACTGGCCATTGACTTAAGAAGATTCCGGGCTGATACCACAGCTACGAGTATATCAGTGTACGAAGAGTGTAGGTTTATCTATGTATATGTATAGTTAATGTCCCCAACAATTGCGCTCGCCAGGTGGAGATCCCTGCTCTCGGCCTCCGCGGACCGGAACTGACGACGACATGAAACGGCGGCTCTTTGGCCAGTTTCAAGATTTAACTGCAGACCTTTCTTAATTAAGTGACCTTTTAATGCGTGTGGGCAAATTGAGGGTTTAAAGCCACTCGGAAAATCCGTATTAACCTTTATATAAGTATCACGGTACGCTGATATATAGAGCTGAAAAATGTAGGTCAGCTTCTTAACTTGCTCGTAGTTACCCAAGGGGGCAGCAATATGTACCGTTAGTGTTACGACTAGACTTCGAATGTAGGTACCTTTACTATTAAACAAACATCCAGAATGTCGGCGGAAGATAGAAATTGTAATTTAATTATTGTGCTTTCTCCTGTAAACGTTATTAAAACGTTCCTCTGTTGCCTTAATTAAAACAAAACTTTGTCAGTAGTAAAACAACGGGGATGTTACGTAATTTCCATTTTTACGGCACCGCCATAAAAAGAAGAATGCTAATTTGAGTGTTCTCCACTGCACTTAGCGCAGCTCAAAAAATACTACATTTTAGCTAATTTCGTACGTACTACCTACTCAGGATAATAAGTCCGCCACACACCGAAGTTATTCTTTAGGAAATTCATAAAACATAAAACATTTTTCATATACAAACTTTTACTGACAGTTGTTACAGAACAATTCTGTTCACACCTATTTCCTGTCTTACTTCCGACATCTTCTTTCTCCGTAAGGTGATAAGAAAAAAGAGTTGGAGAATTTGTGCAGAAACTTTGTAACGTAACAGAAAGCCATTTTAATTTTTTGTAGTATAAGTACTGGTTGCAAATTGAAAATTTCGCCGAGACTCGTCGCACCTCGGTGTGGCCGGCGGCGGTGGGGCGGCGGGGCAGAGGGGCGGGGGAGGGGGCTGCAGTCGACCGCCACTGAAACGCGACACTTTTCTTTTCCATTCTCATCTCAAACGAGCGCCGTCCACGAGACACTTCTTCATATTTTCAAAGCCCACGCAGATAACTTTGAATTACGACAGTTTGTTGTTGTTTGACGGCCCTACATAAATACACAACAACTTCAATTCTAAAACTCTCAATTCAATTGTCCCTTCCTGCTGTTGCTTCACGAAATGTAAGTAATTCACACTCCTCTCCTCCCTTTTCGTTCCGGACAACTTAATTAGCAAAAGTTTTAAGTAATGTCACCAAACACAATTGAATTTCCGAATTTCCTCGTTTTCGCCAGATATTGGTATCGAATTTAAATTAATATTTTACCTGGTTGGCTCGCCGTCGTCTCTGAGGATATAAGAAATATCTTCTCGTAATTCTTACACCAAAATCTTAATAGTACTTCCTACTATACATAAATATACTATATTAAATGTGAAAGTTTGCGAGGATACTCTTTCAAGCTTTGACGGCTGAATGGAATTAGCAAAAATCTAAGTTAACATAGCGTTATTTTTATCTCATTTTTTGTGTTACCTTGGGGTAGTATGTAGACTTTAATGCTAGTCTTTTATATGATAATGATATCAAAATATTTCTTTGATCACTTCGGCGAAAAAGAATCAGCTGTCATTAAATACTTAGGTAGCAAAGCAAATAGGTACCTTCAATCGCAAAACCAAAGCGTACTATTAATAAAACGTAACTAGACCGTACTTAAGTTACACCAGAGCGAGCTGATCGTTAAAGTATAGATCAAATAAGAAAGTTATTCCAACGTCTGCAGACAGTTGCGCCGCGCCGGAGACAAATCCCCAAAGCCTTGGATCGAATGTTACAACTGGCTTCTAGCAACTAGAACTTGCTTCTTGTATTGAGCTACGATTGACAACTGCACCTTCATTTAAAGATTTATGTTCTTGGTTATAACTAGTGAAATACCTACTTTTTCACTAACATCCGCCCTCGACTTTGTCCGCGTCAAAATTAATACATTATGCGACGGTATCCGTACTCTGTGCTAAACATCCAGATCAGTTCAGTCGTTCTAGCGTGACTAAGTAACAAGCATCCATGCAAACTACCGCATTTATAATGGCAGTAAAGATAAATAAATTCTGGGCTTTAACATTGTGACATTGTGACATTGATACGGGGAAAAGGAAAAAATGGGAAATCTAATTTTAAATTAAAATAGTAATCACAAAATAATCACTTTTACAACCCATGTGGTACGGATGTAATAGTACATACATACAGCAGCAGTTAAATAATCTGAGTTCTGAATCTCCAACGGTAACAAATGCTACAAGGGAATTAACAAGCACTCTTTTACTGTCAAAGGAGAACCAGGAAAAAGTAAAACCAAAGCAGTACTTCTCTGTCTGTTGTTCGTTATCGTGCTCCTTAGCTTTATATCGGCACAGCCTTGTCCCAACTATGTTGGGGTCGGCTTCCAGTATAACCAGATACATCTGAATACCATCGTTTTAAATGGAGCAACTGTATTTATTCATTAAAACTTTATGCAACAAAAGGTACAAAGGCGGACTTAATGCCCTAGGCATTCTCTATCAGTCAACCAAAGGTGGTGAGGAGATAACATGACAGGTGTAAATTAATGTCCAGTCGGTAGCACGGATCATGCGTCGAGCGAATACCGGCTCCTGACTTGTGGTAACAGGAGGAACCGTGGGGTTTTAGTTAGTAAAAGTCCGACATAACTCTCCGTTTAACTCAAACGGAGGGCACGAAAAAAGAGTGTAAATACAACGCGAGAAAAACGTCAAATTTTGAGGTTTAGAAAAAGTAACTCCAAGCAATATAAATAAGTTTAAAAGTACAAAATAACTAAAATTCTCCATACTTATTCTGTGTGCGCACTCCTTAGCTTTAGGCCATGGATAAGAATAAAATAAATAAAATTGTTTTATAGTCTCGAATATTGCATTACATATAATATCGAGGCAGCCTTTAAGTAGTTAACAACACTTGTGTTGGGGATGTCTCGCCGTGCTCTTGTTTGATTCTCTTTTTAATTCCAAAAATATTGAGCTAAAAACTAGATATTTGTAAAATAAGCAGAAGAATTTAAGCTTAAGGTAATTTAAAAGCAAACGGAATACATAAAGAGTAAATACTAAATGAGTTTCAGTAATATTACAACTTAGCTAACAAATATTGTATTTCGCACATTATTGTAAATCGCTCCTATATCATGGTCACGTTTACTACTAGACCCAGAATAAGTACTTGTAGGTCATATACATATTAGGGAATCGAACTGGAAAATTGCAGCGCAGCATCCAATCGCTCTGCAACTGCGCCAAACGAGTCGTAACTTAACTGTGTTGCGTATTTGCAGGTACCAAGCTCATTAAAGAACACTAAGATGGAAGAATTAATGAAGAACGTCTAATGAAAAAAGGTATTTATGTGAATATGGAAGCTTAGTTGTTGACGTCACTCAATTACAATTTCATTTTGGTTATTTTTTCTAACTCTTTTGGGATTAAAATCATCCTATTCTCTCATCGAGAGTCAGATTTTAAAACCCAATTAAAAACTAATTTTAAATCGGTAAGATTACTAGATAAGTCAAAGCATAGAAAAAAAATCTTAAATGCTGTACAAAGAATCTCTTTACGCCCAGGATATTTACCATGCCAACACATAACACACATACCATCACGCCTGTATTCCCCGGAGGGTTAAGCAGAGGTGTACCAATGTACACCCACAGTTCGCCGGTATGTTTTTAGGTCCCATGTAATAGGGGGCGAGCCTATTGCCATTAACCGGGCACAAATCCTAACTCCGAGCTGCTACTGAGAATTTCATAGAAAAACCCAATAACACTTTTTGCTCGACCTGGGAATCGAACCCAAGACCTCTAGCGTAGCAGTCGCACCTAGCACCACTAGGCTACCGAGGCAGTTAACCATGCTAACCAAACAACAATTTGTTAGAACATAACTAGCCAATTTTACTACACGTTTGCTACCCGTCTATCGTGTCGTCGGCATTGTAAGCACTTCAGTATAAAAAACACAAAATTAAAAATTTTAAGTAACCCCCCACCGAAGAATAAACATCTCTACCGCAGCTAACAAAAGAGCTGATAACTTTTAAACCGCTCAACCGATTTCTATCAAACATATCTACACTCCCGACGAATTCACCTTTCAAACAAAAAAAAACAAAATCAAAATCAGCTCATGCGTTCGGGAGCTACTATGTCACACAGACACACACACACACATACACACACAGAGAGACACGTCAAACTTATAACACCGCGTCGTTTTTGCGTCGGGGGTTAAAAATGGCTTTTATGAAAATCAAATTTCGTCGTGGAGAAAGCATCGCCAACTTTACGTTATTCAGGGGCACGAAATAACCTTAGATGGGAAGTGAATGAAAATTGTTTGACGTTAAATCGATTTCAAAACCAACACCTTTCCAGCAGTAGCCGACAAGCCATAAGACTCAATTTATGCGCTCGGTGCCGGATTGCGGTACTGGAGCAGTGCAAGTGTCGGGCTGCACACAGACTATAAACTTTATAACCGACTTAAAAAAAGAAAGAGGTTCTCAATTCGTCTGCATGTTTTTTTTGTATGTGTGTTCCGCAATAACTCCGCTTATTATGAATGGATTTTGAAGATATGTTTTTGTTTAATAGGTCCCATATAAATTTTGTCGAAATTGGTTAAGTAGTTTGGTAAAAGTTAAAATAACTGAAAAATAAATTGTCATCCATCGTCTAGTTAATTTATTGCAGGATAACCAAAGTTATACCGAATCGTGAGGTTTTAGTCAGTAAGAATCAACGCAAACCTCAGTTTTTTCCAGACGGAGGCTATTCATGAAGTTTTCTTAGGAATTCCTTTTTTTTTAATTTATAGCACTATAGGTCTATTACATTACTTATAGCACTCAGGGATAATTTCGTTGGCTATTAGCGAATGAATTATCAGAATCGGACTAGTAGTAAAAAAACAAACAAACTCTTCATCTTATTAATATCAACATTTGCATTTTAACAAAACCCATATGAAACTTATGCAAATTAATAGGTACCATTTTACATGTAGTTCGGATCATTTGATATTATTGTAATGTAAAAAGTTTCAAAGTTAAGTGTAAAAGTTAGTAAATTATATAGCAAAAAAAAACATCCTTCAGAATTGATGTCGCCAAAGATCGCTACGCTGCACGTCAAAGTATTATTTTGGAAACAACTCTGCCTTAACGCGCAGTATTACAGCAACGCATACAGTAGCACTAGTGCGAGATGTTGCTGTAGCACACGGCTTTTGCTGCGCCCACCATGCAGCTCCGCTTCAATGCGGTTGGACCATTATGTCAATGGTACTATAAGTATATTTTCCATAGTATTATCTATGCAGTATATATATATACGTCATTGCATTTTGACGTGTCAAAGCATAATAAAATAAGAAAAACCCACTCAAACACCACTTTAAAGATTATCATCTTATAATACTGTGAAAATTTGGTTAATTTGAAATAACCAAAATGAGCTTCGAATCACTAACGTTGCCTAGGGCAGCGAAATGCAATAGTAGGTTACTGGACGCTATAGCAGCGGGAGTATCTGTTGAGAAACTCGCGAGCAGAAACAGCGCGTACTGGATCGGAAGCCGAAGCTTAATAAAGAACTTTGCCCAGGAGTACAATGAGGACCACTCCAATATCAACTTCTTTAGCAGAGCTCTATTAAGCATGGCATCGCATGCCAGATATTCGTCAAGTAACTAACACAATTTCTCAATAGTTTGTAGGCCAGTGTGTAGCAGGACTTATTCCTGTTACATTTAGAGCTTTTCCCTATAATAAGTAGAGACTGCTGTAGGTAAGCTATATTAATAGAACATAATAATATGTGTCTACACATGTTGGCCACCAAAGTGTCCTCAGAGAAGACGATAGGACGGTGGTCACGTGCTACCGTACACAACGGGGCTCAGGGAAGACCCCTTACTGTCTTCCTAGGATTGGGCCCTAACAGGCGTTGCACAGGCAGGAATCTTAGCGGTTAAAAAGAAACTGAACCATCTTCCTTTTAAAAGGAAACGGAATCCTTTTCGTGTGCTGATGGTGACCAACGGGGTAGTTTTGGTGAGGTAATAATTCAACACACTCCGGTTGTATCCAAAAAAAACTGGGCGCCTTTCAAAGGTGTCTCAAAAAAAGAAAAAAAAATGCACACATCTCGATGTTGACAAAATACCAGAAAAGTATGTACCTCGGAAATTTTGGGTTTTCGAATTAGTACGACCGTCAAGCCAGAGTAACCCCTCAGAGGCAAACTTTCTTCTTCAAACTAATTGTTTGCTACTTCCATGGTTGTAAGAGCTCCATATTATATTTCATCATCACTCGTTAGTATTTCCAAAGATCAACGATGACTACTTGGGCGTATCCCTTTTCTCATAGATCTGTACATAATGTTTTTTTGGATAGCCGCTTTATGTAAAATTTAATTTAAAAAACCAATGGCAAGGCTCGCCCCCAATTACATAGGACCTAAACATACCGCCGAACTGTGTGATGATATTATGTAATTTTAAAAAAGTTGCACATAGCTACTTGTATATTTGCTATGCACTTTAGAAAATCAAATCCTGTAGCTCCCATAAAATGCGATAGCGACTCGATAAGGGTTTCTAAAGATTTTAATATGCAGGGTTTTAGCGTAAAAAAAAAACTTTGACTATTTGACTTTCTTTAAGAGAGTGCAGTAAAAAAATCAACAACAAATCTGCTCCATACATTTTTGTTCGCATAACTCGACAACATGTCAAGAACAGCTGTTTTTTTTTCCAATTTTAAGTTTGATTTCATAGTGAAACTGGTTTATTTTCATAAGCTCTTCACTCCCTTAGAGTATGTCCCTTGTTTAAACTAATACGTTCTGTGCAACAAGTAACAAAATTAAAAATGGTAAGTAACCCCCGGCAGAAGAATAAGGATCCTTACCGTAGCTAACAAAAGAGCTGATAACCTTGAAACGGCTGAACCTATTTTCATAGAACTTATTTAAGAACCATCGCTAGGAAACCTGCTTTCAAATAAATAAAAAAACTGCATTCAAATCGGTTCACCCGTTTAAGAGATACGGTGCCACACACAGACACGTCACACTTATAACACCCCTCTTTTTGAGTCGGGGGTTAAAAATAATCTCACTTTTGTTAATAATTATTTCAGATATAAGTCCTCTAAGGCGAAGTTACATAGCGCTAATTAACGGTTCGGGTTCCGATGATGAGGAATGGAAACACATGGAAAATGATGAGGAGACAATTACAGAAAATGTATAAATATTTTCTGACTAAATATTTTATTATAATCTTTACTAATATCATAAAGCTGAATAGTTTGTTTGGTTGAACTCGCCTATCTTAGAAACTACTGGTTTGAATTGAAAAAATCTGATCTGAAATTTTGTGTTGGATAGTTCATTTATCGAGGAAGGCTTTAAACTATATAACATTACGCTACGACACACGGGAGTTAAGCAGTAACCAAAGATGTAACCTAATGCGAGTGAAAAACCTACGTGGACGAAGTCGCGAGCAGAAGCTAGTCTTTAATAATAATAAGGCAGAGTTTTTTTTTATAAAAGGTAATCTCTTGAAGTATTGATCCGATGACAATTACAATCAGTTATTTTACTGATACAAACTGCTTAATTGCAGAATGCCATAAGCTATAGATACGTTACTGAATGCGAACAAAGCCCCGAGCGGGTAAGTAATAGCAAGAGGCATGTCTCGGCTTTCATTAGATATTTTCTAACAAGTAAAATTCATCATCGAATTCACTTATGACGACGTAATGTGCCATAATTAAATAGCAATTTATTTTTACAAGATGTTGTACAAGTTATATTAAATTCCTTTTAACTTTAGGGACTACAAACTCCCAAGTTATTCGGAAATTTTCGATGCAAATATTTATAATTCTACTTAAGTTTTACGTGTATCGTAAATATTTTCGTCAGTACTTGTAAATGTAATTATTTGCCAGTCTTGTGAATTGGCAAGACGTACCTCAAAATCACGATAGATGGAAGAAATGGAAAATGGAGGGAGGCCTTTACCCAGCAGCGGGACAGTACGGGCTAGTTATAAAAATAATATAATATTTACGAGGTATATATATACATCAGTCACGGATAGTCAAAAGACAGGAAGTCTGACAACCAGTCTTACCAAGAGGTATCGTGTTGCACACTGGGTTGTAGAAGTCAGATAGGCAGTAGCTCTATGTAAAACACTAGTATTCAGCTGCATCTGTTTAGACTGGAAGTTTGTTCTGAAGTGTTAGGGAACACACTCAGGAGCAATGAATCTGGGTCACCGATGTAAACTTTCGGAAACTAAAGAATATATTATAAAGGCCAGCTAAACTTTTCCCGTTTATATAAGAAAAACGAAGCCGGGTAATTACTCCTCATTCCATACTACCATACCATTTACCACTTTTAAAATACTTTTTATTTGAACAAACTAACATTCAACTAAATATTAAATGTTGTTGGTGACCCAAATTCATTGCTCTCGAGTGTAGTTGGGAAAAGGCTAAGCAGATGATGATGGACGAGCCATATATCTACATACACACACGTATCTATATTTTCATCGTGTAATAAGGCACATAGAATGTAAAAAATATCGCTGAGCAAAGCTCTCACGACCGCACAATTTAATGAATGATGGTCCCCGAGAGAAGGGTCACATTTCGTCACAATTCTTTAGTAAATATCTCCCACAGGTAAAGATATTTCACCGGACCTCTGTTTTTTATTTTATTTACGTACATAAATAAACATAGCTGTGATTTTTTTGAACGACATATTATTTTCTTTGCTTGCGTTTACTTCACCGTGTGAAGTTAACTATAATAAATGCCGATTTTGCCAAACAATTATAACTTTTATTGTAGATTACATTTCCATTTTCTCAATTCACAATTTTTTTTTACCATTGTCAAATCTAAGAAATAAATTTTCAAATCTCGAGTTGAATCACTATATCGCTGAAATGCACGGTCTTGGCTGTTATTTGTGGAATAAGATTGTCAATACACCACACTCATTCTCGCGTAAAAAACGTGTTTTAGTTTATCCTGACAGGCAAGACACGGTGCAATCATTTTGTCAGATAAGACTTTCATTCTTTTACTCACTCAAAAACATAGTATGACTATGCGAAAGTAGTTGACTCTAGAATAGCGTGGTGAATCAAAACCGTTGTTATCAAAGCGCAAATTTATTCTAGTACTAACAATACCCCGCTGGTTACATTTTTGAAACGTTTTGATGAGATACTGCTCCACTCTTGTGGCTCGTAGTGTAATGACAACCTATAACCTCCCTATAAGGGGCTATATAACGCAAAAATATTTTTTCTATTCCGGCCCGTAGTTTTTGAAATTAACGTATTCAAACTATAGAACTGTTCAGCCTTATAATATTAGGTACTAGCGACCTGTCCACAACTTCGTCCACGTGGCTTATTTCACCCGCGTTAAGTTACGTATTTCGTTACTGCTCCGTTTCCGTGTGTCGTAGCGTGATGTTATATAACGTATATTACTCAGGAATAATGTAGCTTTCTATTGGTGGAAAAATTGTTAAAATCGGTCCAGTAGTTTCGGAGCCTATTCGTTATAAACAAACAAACAAACTTCTTTCCTCTTTATGATATTAGCAATAAGTATAAATAAATGGCCATTCTCGAGTAACTTTATGTTTAGTAAAGGCGTCCCTTAACAATATTTTCTTTTAAACTTTCAGTTTCCTGAGCACGTGACATGTCTTATGAATGAGGATAATTACTGGGCATGCTTCTATATATTTCCTGAGCTTTATGAAGATGTGTTTTCGCCAGTAGTTCGCATACGTGAAGTGGAAGATGTGCCGGAGCTCGTGGGCGGTGTACTTACCAAAGACATGGTCACCGCTTGTCTTACATATCTCAAACGTAATCCTATTCTGGGAGATTTTGTTTATATCAAATTGGATCTTTCATCTAAGGTATTCATAGTCATACATAACTATCTCTTAATTTCTTAAAGTTTGGTTAAAGTCGGAATTTTTATTTTCAAAATTGTGTTTTTTTTAAACATAGTAGTGGACTTATTTAAATTAAAAAGTTGATGTACATTATATACAACCTTAAAATGACACATGGGTCGACACCCTTGCACCATCCCACCTTCCTAGCACAACGTGTTGTGCTGGGGCGGCTGCTTCTGCCGAAAACCTGAAACGGCGCATATTTAATAACCTTTTTGGAAGCTATATGATTGAGCCGTTTGGGGTTGAAACCATGGGGTCCGAGCGCCAGTCTAATATCGGGACATCGCCAAGCGACGGTCGACTCTTCACGTGACCAAAGGGCTGGCATTTTCTTGGGCCAAAGCATTGCCATACACCGTGGCAAAGCTGTCTTTTGGGCATTTGTCCCATTGACAGCGATGCGGATGAGTTTTTTGATGCTTCCTTTTTTGTTTTTTTTCTTTTATATAAACGGTACATAGTTTGGAATCTAATTATTATTCAAGGAAATTGTATGATTAAAATAAAAAAGTTGAACCTTAAAATTAGATTACATTAACTGTGATTTAGAAAATCTTTTTCGTTTGTAAGAAATAATATCTGGAAGTACGATTACAAAAAAAAACACAAATAGAAAGCTATTGTCATTAATGTTGTAGCATCTCCAGAACATTGACGTACTAACGAACTACAAGTTCTTGGTGTACCTGGATCTGACGTCCAACTTCCTTAAAACGCTGAATGTCCTGTCAAGTCTGCCATACTTGCAATTTCTGACGGTGGCGTTCAACAGTCTTAACTCGGTTCTGGATTATGATACTCGTAATTATCAAACACTTTGTTACTCTATGTTATTAGGAACTTAACTACCTCGTTAGTCGCGTAGTCGTGGTCGGAGTCCCAGATCGGAAAAAATGTAATTAGGTTTCTTCATTAGAAATTTCTCGATAGCAGTCCGGAGTATAGAAGTTGGTGGTCTAACACCTCCGTGCCTTGGAAAGCACGTAATTGCTGCAGAGAGGAAATACGGAAAAATCTTAACCAATAGGATTGTATAACTGGGGCGGAGCTCAGATTTTATGCAATCCTATTGGTTGATATTTCTCAGTTTTTCCGCTCTGCAACCTCGCTCCGCTTCTGTAGACAGGCAGCCTTACTCGCGATTTCATCGCATTCCGTAGAACTCATAAGTCGCGGACCCCAATAGAAAGTATCATATTGTTTCTTAATTCAGCACATAACCCTAAAATGAACATTCTCTCAAGTCTAACTGAATGGAACACTACACACATTACACACACTACACACCTATACAGCATGATCAATGTTTAGTTTACCTTGTATGCCACAGGCTGTTTCACTTTACAAACTTCAACTGTTTGCGAAACTGTAGACTCTTGGCACATACCCTTTTCACTTTTCAGCTCAATGGTTTCTTACTGAAGCGCACTATAAATACAATTTGATAAAGAAAATTAGAGATTTGTCCGATTTTTGGTCGTTGGCTGTGCTGGATCTGTCACATAATAATATCAAGTGTATTACTGGATTGGAAACCTTAAAGTGGGTAAATAGGACTTTTTTTAGCTTTTGTACATTTTATTAAGTTGCCTTGTCGTATCTCAAGTTTAAATTCGACTTTAGTCGCGCAACCTCAAACCACGTATTAACGTTAACAATCATAAACTTCTCCTAGTATTAAAGAATATTAAGCATCTGGTTTTTTTTTAACATCGTTGGATGGCTAACAAACCGACGGCCCCACCTGATGTTGTGGTCAGCTTTACCTATAGGTATCTGCAATACCAGAGACCTTGCAAATGCGTTGCCATTCCAGATTACCGGCACCCATACTCTTCAAACCAGAACACAGCAACGCTGCTTTGCGGCAGAAATAGGTATGGTTTATTAAATATCTTAAATTCACGTTCTTGCAGGTATCTTCGACGTCTGGACCTATCGTTTAATCACATTCAGACTCTTGAGAATTTGAACCACCTGCGATTGCTTTGGCTAGATGTATCTTACAACAATATATCATACTTTGAGTTCGGAGCGGACTCTGGACTCTGGACGCTCATACACCTCGAGTACCTAAACTTAAACGAGAACAATTTGACTTCCATGAAGCTGTTATCTTATTGTACCAGGTGAGTGGCAAATGACGGTAATGACGTCACCGCGTTTCTGCCAGAATGCCCAATCCGCGTTGATTCCGCCGGTGCGCTAATGAATGAAACAAAGCCTGTACATTACGTTTCAATATTATAGACCCGGAAAGATAGGAGCAGCAATAAATTACGTTTTTGGCGTAATTAATTATTCTCAAGTTTGTTTTAGGTACAAAGGATTTTAGAAATGAATAGTATAAGTTTTCCTCAGAATCGATTTGGCATCGCCATTCATAATTTTAGTCAGAAGGAATAACAAGAAGGTGTACTGTACACACTTATTCCGTGCCGGATCAAATTATGATAAATATTATCATGATGATAGATATGTGTGTCCGATGATGAAACCACATCTAGTTGCTAAAATATATTCAACGCCTCTACTGCCTTACTTACGAGAAACATGGAGGCCTACCGCCATCTCTTACAACAGTACTATTTCATAATTGCTTTGTAATTTCAGTTTTTGGATTTTCAACTCCCGACACTGAACCGAATGTTGAAAATCCAACAGCGGCCAAGGCAAAGTAATATTAATATAATATACTGAACTATCCTTACTCCAGTGAATAATGGGTTCTTGATAAGAAGTGGTTACAGCCTTCTTATCTAACATCTACAAAAACCTAACGAGGTTAATTCAAACCGTAGTAAAAAATATGAACTAGTCAGCAAAGCGACTGGCCAATGTTTACCAGACTTCACTACCCATTTTTTTTATAATAACATTCTAAATCATGAAATGCCTTCTTCCGCTCTGGCCGGAGCGGAAGAGAGTACCAGACTCTTATTCACTAAAACCCATTCGTGTTCCTCCTAATGCCCTTTGCGTTCCAGGGCTACGTCGACTCTTTTGAACAAATCCCGCAACCCTAAGGCTGCCTGCTCACAAAAGCCGAGCGAGGCTGCGGAACGGAGAAACGGCGAAATATTCACCAATATGATTGCATAAAATCTGCGTTTCGCCCTCGTAAGACGACCCACTGACCCAGTTATGCAATCGTATTGGTTAATATTTCTCCGTTTCTCCGCTCCGCTGCCTCGCTCCGCTTCTGTGGAAGCAGCCTTAATGCGCCGAGTATACCGCTACATAACCTGTTACATGTTGTGAGCAGACTTCGCGAACTTCACCTTCGCAATAACCGGTTGAGTGTGATGTTGGAGATTCCAGTGTACATGCGTCAATTGCAGCGCCTGATTGTGCTCGACCTCAGAGCCAACCCTATTTGTTCGGCGGCCAGTTACAGAACTGTCATTATTAGCACATTCTCGAAGCTTCTCAGTTTAGATGCTGATGATCTGGATCCTGTCGAGCAGGTAACTAGTTAAAATAATGTTTACTAAGCTTTCACCGTTATTTTACATTTTAGTTACCTGCCTATATAATTGCCTGATGAGCGTGGGGTCCCGGGTTCGATTCCCAGGCCGGGTAGAAAGTGTTATTGGGTTTTTCCATTAGGATTTGTTCAGTAGCAACCCGGAATTTGGAAGTTGGTGGTGTGACACCCCCGTGTCTCGGAAAGCACGAGCCGTTGGTCCAGGCTGTGATTCGTAGATGTTTGACAGTCGTTACGGATAGTCAGAAACCAGGAAGTCTTACAACCAGTCTAACCAAGAGGTATGGTGTTGCCCAGTAACTGGGTTGTGGAGGTCGGATAGGCAGTCGTTCCATATAATACACTGGTATTCAGCTGTATCCGGTTAGACTGGAAGCCGACCCCAACACAGTTGGGAAAAGGCTAAGCAGATCATGATGACCTATATAATTGTCTGTGGATGTCCACGTTAGAACCTGATGCTACTCTTCTACAAATAAGGAGTACTTTGCTAATTAAGATTATTAGCTCCAATTTCTTGAACCAAAATTCATACAAAGTTAATGTGCCAAATTGTAAAGCGCGCGTAACCCGCTGTGATTGGCTGTTGTTAATTCAGTCAAACAATAACAATTTCCCATATCAATTTATTGTTGGAGAAACCGGGTTCAATAGTACTAAATTTAATATTTAAAAAAATGTAAATACCGATGCTGATCTGATAATGCAATCCAATATTTATTTTCGTTCTTGAAGCTACTTCATTCTTAATAAAAAGCTTTCAAAGTAGCAGCCATTTTTGTTTTACTTTTTTGACGTTTGTCGACAGTTTGCTTAAGAGTCTGTTGCTATTTACATAGCAAATCTATTTATACAAAAGAAGAAGCTCACTCTTTCATTATTATCTGTCAAACCAAAAACATCTTGGAAACTACTACATGTATGTACCTAGATTAAATTTAGTAGGTAGGTAGTTTATAGGTAGGACTTGTATGGATTTTGCGACCTTGCCCAATTATCTTTGACTTCCGCATAAAGAAAGTCGCAGGTAAAAACTAGTTATTAATAACTCTCCATCTGTTGCCCGGATTTCTTGTAGTTCAAGTTTAAAAATTAACGTTAGTGTTGAGTTAATGCCACAAGATTTAATTAAAACTCTCTAAACAAAATCCCTTACATATGTATGCAACTTCGAAGCTTCACGTACTTCCAGCGCACTCTGATCATGGATACGAAACCAGAGATGACTATGCACACCACTCGGAGGTTACTTCGACTCATCTACATCGAGCAACTCTCGAAGGCTCGGGTCTCACCTTACACACCTCCGGCGGATACAACAGACGTACCTATAGTAGTTTTAGTGGGCCACGAGGGGGTCGGCAAAGGTAAATATAAGTTTTAATTGCTTCTAGGTCCAGGTCTAAGATAACTTGAACGGTATTAGTAAGCTAGATGTTAATATTATGCAAAGGCCACGAAGATGATGGCGATGATGGACTGAATGGATTTCTGCGGTACTAGGGACAAGCATTGAATCGTGGAAGTTGGAAGAAGTGGAGGAAGGCATTTGTCCAGGTTTTGAACAAACAGGCTTTTAAAAAAAGATAACAATCAAAAATACTGTTGAGGAGTATGTAATAATAATACCAGCCAGCATTATTGTCCCACTGCAGGGCAAACGCCTCTTCTCATACAGAGAAGACATGAGCATTGATTACCATTGCTGACATTACTGACATAGGTGATGGAAACTTGGACTTATAATTAATATAAATCTAAAATTGCCTTGTGCCTTCTCTCTACAAGAAGGGGCCTTCGCCCTGTAGTGAGACAATTATAGGCTGTTTTTTAATTATGGTTAAGCTTAAAATTTATATTTTATAAGGTTATGTAATTTATTGACTCGTTAGCCTAGTGGTCCTAAGCGCGACTGCTACGCTAGAGGTCTTGAGTTTGATTCCCAGGTCGAGCAAAAAGTGTTATTGGGTTTTTCTAAGAAATTCTCAGTAGCAGCTCGCAGTTAGGATTTGTGCCCGGTTAATGGCAATAGGCTCGCCCCCTATTACATGGGACCTTAACATACCGGCGAACAGTGGGTGTACACTTTTAGACCTCTGCCTAACCCTTCGAGGAATACAGGCGTGATGGTATGTTATGTAATTAATTGCAGGGACATTGGCTCGCCGTCTCGCAAACGAGTGCAGCACAAACATACAGCTGGCGCTTCAACACACCACTGCTATCCACCATCACCCGGAGCATTACAAAGAAATTACAAGAGCCAAGTTCGATGAAATGTTGCTTGCTGGAGAGTTTCTTACTTACAGCGAAATGGATGGACAGTCTTACGGATTAAGTATGCTAAGTTTTATTTTTCTAAGGTGCGATAGTGTGGCAAATAATAAGAACTCAAGTGTGGGGGGGGCAGGCGTTGTGAAAAATGGCTGGGTTTAAAAAATGTGTACGTAATAGGATTCATATTTTGGTCCATCGTCACTACCCAGTGCTGATTACCCCTAATATCATGTATGCGAAAGTTTGTGAGAATTAATGGATGTTTGTTATTCTTTCACGATTAAACGGCTGAAAGGATCTGGATGAAATTTGGCAAGATTGTAATGTGGGATAACACATAGGATACTTGTTATCCCACAAAAACGTACGGTTCCCGTGAGATAATATATCAAATTTGACGCGGACAAAGTCGCGGGCTAACTAATATTGTAACACACGGCATCGCGAACCGCCACGGTTGGCGGTGAAGCGGATCCCATGTCGCATTGGCCTCTAATAAATCTGTTGATGCCTAACAGACATACACCGCCCAACCGCGCGGTAGAGCGGCGAAATCGGCTTTACCGCCACCACCTTGCGCGGCGGTGCGCGGTGCCGTGTATTAATCGCCTTACGCTTTCACGCCTAACTACTGAATCGGTCATCATGAAATTTTGCACACACGTTGTCAGGGGTACAGAAAATGGCATAGAGTATCATGCATCCAGGAAAAAGTACTGTTTCTTAGGGATAAAAAGGAAATTTCTCCTCTTGTGGGAAGCTGCAGCCAAAAGCTAGTGAAACGACAAAGTAGTGCCTACGCTTCCATGTTGCGTCAATGAGCTTACTAAGGGAACCTGAAATTCAGGGACGAGCGAAACCCTTGACTATTCAAGATTCATACACAAACAGGAGCGTCGCAGAGCAAGCGTCCGACTACTTTGGCTATAGAGTGAATATAATTGAGAAATTGTAGGATGCAAGAGCAGGCGAAGTGAGGTCGGGTACTGGGGCAACCCTTCTCGGCAAGTTATGCACAAAGGGGAAGACGGGCATAAGACCTCTTCGTATTTTGTTTTTTACAAACCTTGCAGACAGAAAAACAGGAGTGTAGACATAAGCATAAAATATAATAATTAAGAGAACAAATAGAAAAATAACTTAAACGCATTTTACAAAATATTTTGGACATAACATTTTTAACTTCTAGTTTGGTGTATTTGCTTTTCAGGAGCAAAAGGCTAGGGTACAAAACCACTTAGAGTTTAAAAATTTTGTTGTCGCCGGATTCCAATGGACCGACGATACAACACTATACGACAAAACACTATTTACCAACCAAAAGTAATGTACAAAAATATAGTAGGTAATTGGCGGGACGAACTGGATGGATTCTGTCAAAACTGAAGGGATGAAGCTCAGAATCGCGAATGAAGAGAAGGAAAGGCCGTTGCCCAGGAGTAGGACAGAACAGGCTAACAAAAAAAGAATTGTACTACCAACTTTTTTCCATTCTCATTTTGCTACAACTACGCGCCTCAGTGCTACGCCGTGATACGCGCTACGAATGTCACCCATAGCGCGCGTACCGCGAACCTGAGTGCAGGCCAGCCATGTCACGAAGATTTTTAGGATTTCCAACTCTTATCTCGATAATTATTCTTTTTGTATTGTAACGTATAAAAACGCAACATTCTTGGCTTATTTTTTAAACCAAGTGTCACGTACCTATAAATATTGTACTACCAAAAAAATTATGTTTGCACTCATAAACTCCAGGGCTCAACAGAATAAGCTAAAACATGGGTCGAAGTAAGCCACAGAGATGGGTAGGGTTGCGTATGTTTTGCGTAAATACTTTTATTCCGCAGGTCGCGAGGAAGCCTTCATAATAGAAGGAAAAGTGAAGGTCGTGTGTTTGGATTTACCAGCGGCTTTGATGCTGAAATTACGTGGTTACCGACCATACTTGATTCTCGTAACGCGCTTTGATCTAGAATCCCTGAAAAATATACAAGACGAACGAAAACTGTATGAACATATTTCCTATAACTTTTTTTAACACAATTTTGTTATTAGTCTATGTTACATTTTTTGTTATTTCTTCTGCAGGTACCGTGTCATAAACAATCAGAAACGCTTCTCCATGGATGTGCCCATCGAGCGATCTATGTTGCAAGTTATGCTCTCCGGCCGTATTATTATAACCGGCATTATAAACGAAATTATTCTGGTTTAACCCTATTTTTATACATATATATATGCTTCAACTACTCTGTTGGCCCCACGATCGAAAGTGCGACTGCTCACTTATTAATTTTATTAATATTTCAGAGCCTACCAGAAGAGAAAGACAAAAGCGAATTCGTGATAGAATCTGAATGTTCAATTATGATGGACAGCGATGCTCGTCAGAATACATCTAGAGACTTCAATATAATAGCTTTTTTAAATGCAGTATGTAATACTCCTCTTATTTATTCATTTTTCGATGATGATGGTTTTGGGACGGTGCAGAGGAAGCGCTATCCGAGAACCACCAAGAACCGGTGCGGCACGGCTCCTGTCATCCTGTGAAGCTTGAAACCGCGATGCCGAATAACGGTGTACACCTCTCGTCTACTTAATATATAGTTATGTATGTTAGTTTTAGGATATATTTGTTACTAGCTGTTGCCCGCAACTTCGTCCGCGTTTCCGTCGTTTCTCGTAAAAAAAAGTAGCCTATGTCCTACCTCACGGTTCAGTGGTTTTGATATAACAGACAGATTAACTTTCATATTTTAGTAGGGAAATATAATATGTCAATCTACAATACTGTTGAAAAATATCGCAATATGAAACCGCACAATATTATTGTTGATAGCTGTGCCCGCGACTCCGTCAGCTTGTAGTAAGAGTAGACAAATATAATCAGAAAGCTTCGAACTGCTAAGCTATCGGGAGTTACACGTGATATTGTGAGTCAACCATAATAGATAGACATATGCTGTCGTGGGATATTTTTTATATAATTTTAAGGAGAACATTTCCGTCATACATGATTTCTGTATAGCTTTAACCATTAAGGTTGTACACGCGACGGTTAACATCCGCCGAGTAGTTTTTGTTTCTATAGCGCTTATACAGACAGACAGACACAAATTTTGCTGATTGCATTTTTGGCATCAATATCGATCCCTAATCACCCCCTGATAGTTATTTTTGAAATATATTTCATGTACAGAATTGACCTCTCTACAGATTTATTACAAGTATAGATAGATATAGATGAGTCTTTGTAACCTAAAAAAAAAAGATTTATGATTACTATTGATGACACCTCTCCATTACCGTTTCAATGTCATGTTAATAATTGTCGCATCACCGGAAAGTTCTTTTACTCTCTCATTCACATTTTCCGTCACCGATATCAGTAAACGTTGAAATTCCAAAGTAAGCCTTGCCTGATATCTAACACGCAGCGTCATGCATGAGGGGCAGGGACGTAAACCTAAACTGTTTTGTGTTTCAGAGCGCCTCTCTCCTTGATGTGGCGCTAAAGCAGAGTCAAGACAACGAAGAACATAGCCTTTACTCCTTGTACAAAGAATCGCAAATCGCTGCTGAATATCCGAGCTTCATCGGCCAGCAAGAACGCACCTATAAGTAACTATATACCATTTGTTAATAATTGCTTGCTTTGTCTGGTATCTGTGAAAGCTTACTAGGAATAGCTCTCGCCGAGGTAAACATATCAGTCAGTCAGACAATCAAGGTGGTAGAGAGCTGTAGAGTGACGGCCTTAACATACTAGTACCTTATAATTGTAGGTACTTAACTAGACCTATGAATCTGTTTAAGTTAATATGACAGTGGTCCGAATAGTAGTGAACATCTTTTCCTTCTTTCTTTCTTTCTTTCTTAGTGACTTCATTACTAAGAAAGTAGTTTTCACACCCTCTGGCGTTAAGTGGTCAGCACCGCTTAAAGGTGTTGCCATGTCTAAAGACAAATTAATCCGATATCTGGGAATTATTCGTTTGGTTTTTGTTCGTCGTACATACACTGATACGTTTCAAACCGGAACACAGCAACATACACGGCTTCATCGCAGAAATACGTATACCGTGGTAGATAGTTACAATTACTGAATCACAGCATACTTATTCAGCCTCTAAAGCTATCCCGCTGTACCCCAGGCCTGTTGTCTGTGTGAGGAAGTGGCCCAGACCCATGACACCTGTTGGTTCATTGTTACAATACCGATGTTTTTCATTCTATCCAATCATAAATGTTATTTTCCACCACCGTATTTAGAATAGGTACTTAGAGCAAATGATAAAAAAAAATCTTTGGTTATAAAATCTAACAAATTTAAATATTGCATTACAGAGATAAGCAGTCTAGCACGTGTTCTAACGGCAAGTATTTACTTATATAATATTATCCTAGTTGCATGTTTCACTGATATCACTGATATTTTCATGGGTGGCTTTAGGCCATTAGGCCAAGTAATTTTTTCTTTGAGTAGTAGGTACTTCGACACAGGTATGTAATTTACCAACTGAATGTATGAGCCCTAAGCCCAGTTATTTGTAGGTATTACCTATCTTCAAATTATATAGGTAATTATAAAAAGTAATAGGTACTTAAGCCATTTTAAAAATTCGTTAATCCACAGCATATGTATCCGCAAATTATGGCTCCAAGTCGTCAAACTCGAAGTCTGTTACCTTTACTGCACAAGGCGAGAACGGCGACAATATGTCGGGTATGATTGTCGAGCCTGAAAAAAGCCGTGAGTATTCCGCTGAACGTTTACAATATAGGCTTTTTCAAGTAGTAGCTGCCTCCATAAGGCTCAAACTATAAGGCTACTTAAGGACCTACCTTCAATACAAGTCTGACACGAAACGAAGGTATCTACTACGTCCATCTACCTATTTATCAAGATCGAATTATACTGAAGCTGTTGGTAAAGCTTACCTAGTTTTTTCCGCACACTAGACTGAACGGCAAAGAATGAAAGAACCAATGATAAAATACTATTGCAAAGAGCAATTAGTACCTATTTGACGTTTCTAGCTACATCAGTGAGAGTGATCCCAGGTCATGATGCCATACATTTTATTTTAACTTAACGTTTAGCTGAAACGAAGTGGAGCGGAGGTCAGATAGGCAGTCGCTCCATATAAAATACTGGAATTCAACTGTAACTGGTTAAATTCTAAGCACAAGATCACTTTTTTAAATCCTAATTTTTCTTTCTACAGATAAAGATGAACAGGTAATCCGATCCATCAGCAATAAGTTAGGCGGGTCGCTTACCGGGTGGAAGGCGCGGCTTGGCTCGCACGTCTCCATGGACTCAGACCTGTGGCTCGCGTTTCTCACGGAGGCTGGATACTTGCAAACTAGTGAAACCGAGACGACGCCACAACGTAAATTTCTAACGTTATTTTTATACCTACCTAACTTAGTACTGTTAGTATATTAATCCCGTTATTGCATGATTTTTTATACTGTACTGTAATTATGAATACCTACTCGTTGAAAAATTAAGATTTAAGGTTTTTACTTAAGGGCGCACCAAGCTTTTGACGCTATTTGCTTTTAGGATTTCTATGCCCTCGTTTCTCAATTCTTTGTTTACTTTGTTCCCCATTTAAAATAAAGCGAATTAACTCAAAATCCTTCGTCATGTTTTATAACGGAACGCAAGCGACACAGGTTCGTCGTCTGATGGCCGAAGCAAAACTAAAGCGGATAGGGGGAAGCGTGGCGGCACAGGTTAGGATGGGCGAAACGCGCGTTAATTTTTGCAAAACCAATACAAGTTACAAAAATGTATACCTACGGTTTAGAAAACATGTTGTTTTGTTATTATTCAAAACTGATGACCTTCCGTGAAATATTTACGCCGTACTAACGGTTCATTCTGTGTTCTAGAGATTACTTTAGTTTTTTTATCGAGGAAACTACAAGTAAGTATATAACGTACCTATAAAGTGAATCCTTCGATATTTTACATATAACTTGCATAGCTAAAGAATAAATAATGACGATGCAGCAAGGGATTTGATACAAGCCACGCTACGCCACTGGGTATAAGTACCTATACAACTAAATTTTAATTATGTAATAGTGTCATAACCTCGTAAGCCCAATATTTAAAGTCAGTTCTACACCCCGAGACCTTGAAGATCATTCATTCGAACTCGTGGAGCTGGCGCCTAATAGCTTCAGATTTCCCTATAAGTATAGTAGAGATCACTGCACGATTCACAAATCACTCTGGGTACCTATTACCTACATACTAAACCAATCAATAAGAACCAGTGCTTCATGATGCAACCAGTGTGATGATAATAATTCTCCAATTTAGCTGCGACTCTGATTGACACAAGTCATTCAACCCCGGGACGGGCATCGAACGTACAACAATTTAATTCAATTCTTCAAGTATTGCTTGTACGTGTAGTAGTTATTATATTTCTTTAAAGCATATTTAGGGCCGATTTTTCAATCATCAGTTAACTTCTATCTGAGGAATAAATATGGCGGTTTGACATATTTTCTATACAAAAGCTGTCAAAATATCAAACATATTCTTCAGATCAAACTTATCAGGCGATTGAAAAATCGGCCCTTAATGTTTTTAATCTATTTCCAGCTGATAGCTACACACAGCATTACACGAAACCTGATGATGATATTATACGTCAAATGAAGAATGCGGTATGATATACCTACATATTATTATAGCCGGGTGTTGTGGTTAGCGATAGTCCATAAACAGTTTTGACGAGAGTGCCATCGCCACCAGCCAAATTTTAAACGCCAAAAAAAAATATGTGGTCATCCCTTTCATTTATCTTCGCATTAATCAAGGTAACCTAAGATTACGACCTTTATTACAAGTACCGTTTACTACAACAAATTACAGGCGAAACGCTTTTTGTATACGTTATTATTCAACAAACTGCCATTGTATTTAGAAATTGATCTATTCTGCACGAGTGCGTTCAGTATTAGAAAAATCTTGAGTAAGGAATACCTACTTGAATAAGAATCAGTTTAGCATGGCATACAGGACCTAGCTGTTTCCATTATCTTTTTTCTTTCTTTCTCCCTTTTTCTGTTTGATCTTCTTTTTGTTTAATTTTATTATTTAAATGTGGAAGCTTGTAATTAGCAACTGTCAAGTGTTTTTTTTTTTTACCATTTATGTGTATTAGTCTGTAAGCTTTCTTAAAATTGTAAAAATAAATAATAAATAAAATAACACTCAATCAACATTACATAGTCCTGGAAAATATCAATGGGCGCTCCTATCACGTTCTGACGTTAAACGTCTTTCAAATCACACCCATACACCCAACTAAAGTTTTCTAACATGGTATCCGTAGTACCAGGTCAAAAAAAGTTTAGTTGGATGTTTTAATTACATACTTATACTTTGTTTTAGCAATTTTCATCTGACCCTTTTGCAGTAGGATTACGAGATCCTTATGAACTTATGCATCGTCATTGCCCTGGATTATTTTGGGGCACAGTAAGTCACTGTTTTCCAATTCTATTTCTAGTTAATGCAAATAAAAAGTTTACAAATAATTTACTTAACGACCGGCAGGTCAGCATGGACAATCCTGAAGAGGCTTTTGTCAAAGTACGTAAAGTTATCCGGAACATTGTGAACTCTCAAAAACATTTAAAACCCATGCATGATATTGACTTTGCACATTCACGCCACTTTCCCACAGTTCAAAGGAGACTTACTAAAATTCGTAACCAAATAGCCCCTCAACAACTCTTCCATTAGTTGAATTATTAAATTATAATACATATTTATGAAAGTGTTTTATTTTAGTTTTAGTACATAAGTAAATTATAAGTATCATACAATGAATAGATAAACTGAGACTGGATTTAATTATTACCACTTTACTATAGCCTTAACTTGTTATAGTACAAAAGTCTCACATATTATTTAAACACCATGGTGTCCAGCATCGCTCCTAGACCCTGCACTATGTTGTTGGACATCAGGACATCAACTTTCTCCTCTAAATGCCTCTTGGGATCCTGTTTGCCTACATTCTTAATGGCTAGCTGTTCTGGTGTCATTTTCTCTTCATCTTCTAATGCCTTATTGTAATTTTTAGCTAAGTCCAACATATCTGTAACTGTTGTTTCATTGATTGAACAGTGTTCCTTGTAGTCTGATAAAGTGAGTCCGTCCATCCAGGACTTTTTGTGCAAATTTAACAGCATTTTCTGCTCCAATTCATTCTTCCTGTAGTTTATGCTGATGGAGTAGTAGTGACGGTTAAGTCCATGGATGAGGGCCTGTACAGATGGTTTTTGAAGATGACCCAAATTAGACGTGGTTTGCCTTGGCTCCTGGCCAAGCACCATCATGTTAGGGTTGATGAGACGGAATGCATCAATCACTACCTTGCCCTTCACTGACTGGATGGGATCCACCACCACAGCAACTGCCCGCTCTGACAGAGCTTCAAATGATTGCTGAGTGTTTATGTCAACTCCTGATAACCAACAACCAAATCCAGGATGAGAATGATACCTGAAAGTCAATAAAAAGAAATTAGTACATTTCAAGAAATTCTGTACAAGATAATAAGTTTTATTAATGGTCTTTATACTGAATCCATGGTAACCATTTCTGTCTTGTTATTGTAGTTCTAGCAACATATAATTATAAGGTAAAGCTAAGGACAAGATTGGATAACAACTCGTCAAGCTTGCCTACTGGTAAGCTCATAAACCATAAAAATTATCCAATCAACTCCCAAAAAGATCTAAGATACACATAAGAACTGACCATCCAACCACCATCTCAGGTCTGCCAGTCTGCTTTAGCATATCCAACATTTTAGCTTGGAAAACAGGGTCCACAGCTTCTACTGATACTCCAGTACCAGTCTGGGGCATGGCAAATACATCAATCACGCGGACAGTATAGTCATCCACAAATTCACCTGGAAATTATAACAATTCTGTAAACTATAGTGATTGTTTATTTCAAAAATTAAATTCAAAACCTAACTCAAACAAAGTCTCCAAACAATAAGCAAGTTTACTAAAACAATAAATACAACAGCCAACATGATACAGCAATTTTTGAATAGTTTCTTAAGTTAAAGTTTTTTTATGATTCATTTACTAACCTAGCATGAGTCCCATGACTTCCATGGGTACGCCAGCACGACCATGTTTTAGCATCTTTAGCAATGCCAAAGACGATATGTAGACTTGCTCGGCGGTATCAACAGCAGGTGCATCGGTTGGTGGCGGCGCTTGGGACAAGCCAGCCATACCACCTCCGAGACGAAGAAGACGATCCATTTTGTACTTTCCTTCTTCCACACTCTAAAAAGCAAACTCATCGAGTCAGTTGGCATCACACTGTCACACATTTCATGAATTCATGATACATTAACAACTATTTGTGAACAACATCGATGAATACCTCAGTCTTATACAAAGAAATAAATGTATTTACAAAACTAAGTACTTACACAAAGAAATCACAATCATTTACACTATTTCCGAAAACTACGGCCAGAATCCAAAATGAACAGGATTTAAAACAAGGAACGAATGATTTCTTGAGAATGACAGCCCACGTCGAAACTGCAACCTCATGAACGTGTGCTTATTTTAATGTCATTGATCTCAATGTTACCAAATGCCAATAAAGATCTATGACCGATATCAATATCAAATGTCCATCAATAACAAATGTGGAACATTATAATTTATTCATTATATTTTAAAGTCTATTTATTAATAGGCATTTTCTTTTTATTTAATTAAAAACTGTTATTATTACAAAGTTCCTTTTTCAACATGCACATTCAATAAACACCTAACTTGATAAGTTTAATACAACATACAATATAAAATAAAAAGGCGAGTGGTTTTTATGGCTTAAAAATACGTCTTTGTCGCTGTCAATGAGACTATTTGCTAGAAGGCTGGTAGCATTGCCAATGCTTCTTTGGCCCAAAAATACGCCAGAACTCAGAAGGACAATTCCCGTAAAAAGAAATGCTCAAAATCAATTTTAGCGACAACAATGAACGTCAATATGTAGGTAAATTACAGATATATTTGATCAATTGAAAATTAGAATGCGAAAGTTCTTAAAAATACAGAAATTGTGCTATGATCATCTACCGCTTGGTGATAAATAAAAGGCCTATTACATTACACGATTTCTCGGTCCCTGTCTATCGTGTGCCGCCGTACCTACCAGGCAGGGAGCCGATTATTACACTACGCTGCCAATCGCTCCCTGTCTCAGGGTTGCCGACCGTATAAACCCTACGATCGTATTCATACGACCTTTCTGGCTCTGGTACGATCGAATAATCGAAATCGTACACAAAATATACAACCTTTCAATCCTAATGATCGTCATAACAAAATAAATAAACTTTTTTTTTTTTTATAATTTACATCGTATAGTTGGCAACACTGCAATGACTGCGCTGCCTTTTTTTTGGTGCGCGGTGGAAATCCTCATGAACTTCCTCCGTCATGGGGGTCACGAAGAGGCATGCCGTACTCTTACCGGCTTAAACCACCACGGTGTTTCACCTTTGCACATGGTCGCCTTGTTTCCCCTTCTTTTATTACACTACACGATCGACAGCGCGGCAGGGAAGCAGGGCGGAACTACGCGATCGCCCAGTTTAAGGGCTCTGACTCAGTTTCTTATCACACCACTCTATCCCTGCAGGGGCATGCCATTACACGATCTGTCTTGCGTTTTGTTTAGAGCTTACGATCACTACAGCGTGGGTTTTTACACAGGTTTTTCTTATAATAGCCAAAAGGTCCCCTAAATGGTCGATAAGACATTGATGTCTTCAGTTTTCAATCATGAGTGACCTTAGGGGTGATTATGGGCCATGATCTGCAAACTGCAAAGATTTGGTTCATAGTTCATTTATGGTGTCATAAATGAACTATGAACCAAATCCTTGTAGTTTCAGAAATTTCATTAATGGCAGCACCCATCAGTCTCACTGACAGCGACTGATTGATAATTTGACATTGACAATCATTAATTCATTGTCTTGTCACTTGAATATTATAGTGTTAAGGTATTGCCGCTAGTAGCTATAGATGGTAAATGAAAATAAGACAAATTTCGGTATATTCCAGTACTTCAAATCATAATTATTCTTTGAATCAGAATGTCTGAAAAATCAGTGCTGCCAAATAAACTTTCAGAAGGTCCTCATGGCTTAGGTACTTACAACACGTTATTTCTGTCTTTGATAACAAATAATCGTTCGATGCGGAACTCGGTTATGATTATGTACGAAAATATTATTTCTAGGCGATCCTGAAGACAGAAGCTTGCGAAGGGTCGAAAAAGATGTAATGATACCGAAGCTTATTAGAGACAAGGCTAAGAAAGAGAAATGTATCAAGGAAGTAGCAGATTTTGAGAATTGCTGCAAAGAATCATCTCTTTTGATGGTTGTGAAGTGTAGAAATCAGAATTCTGCCCTAAAAGATTGTTTAAGTAATTGGTATAAAAATGACGACTTCAAAAACATGTGTACTGAGGAGTATTTAGCCGAGAGAAGTGAATACAGAAGGACTGGCATCAGGAAACCCATCAAGAGAGCTTAACTTACTATATTAACCTGTTTTTAATGTATTGTTACTAGATTTGTGTAAATATAGTTTTAAAAATCAATTTAATCATCTTCATTTATTATTATGGGCAAATTCCTGCTTAGCAATAGTTCTTTTATGCTGAAAAGTTTCAGATCCTCAGGCAGGTTGACACCAGGTTCAAGGGGTTCAATTACTTCTGCAATCAATATTTCCTGGAAACAAAAAAGCAATACCAGACTGTTATGCTGTATTATGGTTAACTAATAATAATAATAAAGCACAGCACACAATTAAACATTATAACTTTAAACTTGAATTGCCCATTTTGATAGCAATTCCATGAATATTAAACTGTGATATACATACATATCTAAACTCACACCTTTTTTCTATGGGCATAAGCAGAAACCACAGAATGCCTGCTATGATCTGTACATACTCCTATCACTTCATCAGCATTCAAACAACTGATCATAAAATCACTGCGGTTACGAGGAGTGCACAACTGACCTTACAAACTTATTTATTTACTAGCTGTTGCCCGCAACTTCGTCCGCGTTTCCGTCGTTTCTCGTAAAAAAAAGTAGCCTATGTCCTACCTCACGGTTCAGTGGTTTTGATGTAACAGACAGATTAACTTTCATATTTTAGTAGGGAAATATAATATGTCAATCTACAATACTGTTGAAAAATATCGCAATACGGAACCGCACAATATTATTGTTGATAGCTGTGCCCGCGACTCCGTCAGCTTGTAGTAAGAGTAGACAAATATAATCAGAAAGCTTCGAACTGCTAAGCTATCGGGAGTTACACGTGATATTGTGAGTCAACCATAAAAGATAGACATATGCTGTCGTGGGATATTTTTTATATAATTTTAAGGGGAACATTTCCGTCATACATGATTTCAGGTCATGGTTATACAGACAGACAGACAGACAAAAATTTTGCTGATTGCATTTTTGGCATCAGTATCGGTCCCTAATCACCCCCTGATAGTTATTTTGGAAATATATTTCATGTACAGAATTGACCTCTCTACAGATTTATTATAAGTATAGATTTATTTTACTTTGATTACCACGGTTACAGTTACCAATTACAGTAATTAAAGACTCAACACTTAAAAAGATAAAAAAGAAAACAAATAAAAACAAAACAATACAAAGTCATTCATACATTCTTCTCACAGTACTTCTGACATACCAATAAAATCTTGACCATTCGCAAACAGATTGTTTGTTGGATTATATATCATGTATTATATCATCGCATGATATAATACATGATAATATCTGCATAAATTATATAAAAACATACCTTTACTGTTGTGTTTGACATCCTAACATGGCCAAGTGTAGCAATCCAATCACTTGTCTTGTCTTGAGACTTTATGACAACTATGAAATTGGCATGGCATATCCCAGGTCCCTCTTTATATAACACTAAAAAAAAATAAAAACATTTATATAAAAACAAACAAACAATCTGTTAGTAAAAGGTGAAACAGAATAGTTCTTACAATAATCTCCACCAAACTTTATTCCTGGTTTTACGACATAGCCCTTTGACCTATAGTAATGATATACAACATATTTGGTAACAAATGTTTTATCTGCTGTTGTAAAAAGGTCCCAACTTTTTTCTATGTTAAGTAAAGTGTTGTCAAGATTTATTATTTGTAAACATCCCAAACCATAAAGTAAGAAGAATGCTTCCTGCGGAGTCAACATAAGCTTTTCTTGTATTTTGACTTTGTTCAAACAGCACTTTGGTTGCATGTTGGCAAAATAATTTTCTTCCTCAGAATCACTGTTTGGAACTATCACTACTATGTCTTCTTTGTCATGACTCTGAAATCTTTCAGAATTATTAGTAGAACTGGTCTCTTGTGGATCATCCTCATCAGAGGATACTAAATCTATGACATCCTTTTGAGTTCTTTTTCCACTATCACTAATTATTTTAGCAGTTAGTCCATCAATATCCTTCATGAAGCTATCTGCATCTGCTTTAAACCCGCCAAATTTCTTAAACCAATAATTTCGTTTCAGATACTGTCTTTTACGCATAATACGCGGCGTAACATCATTCTGAGCTGCTTTCGGTTGCGATCGCGATGATGATCCTTTTCCAAAACATCCCATATGATAGAGTAGTGCTATCTCCTCCGCAGACCTTACTTCCACATTAAACCCGTTATAATACCCAGTAAACACAATTCGCATTGAATTATCTAATGGGAAACGCAACGATTCAATAGCCATGTTCTTTTAATAATTATTATAGTTATTATACTCTTTGAGATAATTACATAGTTTGACAATCTTTTGATTGCAAAGTATTCGTATCAATAGAACTGGCCAGTTCCCAAATGTGAATGTTTATTTTGTATTGAATCGTAATCATAGATTATACACTAATACTGTTTCGTATAATCGTACCGGCGATTCCGATTTGGCGAATGTGACAGTTGAAGTCAGTTCGAATCTCATATATATTATTATAGGTCTATTATAATACTCTGTGGTTCGAATCGAAGATGAGAAGAGCGTAAATAAAATTATTCGTTATGTTGCTGAAATATACATTACGTTACTGCAATGTAAAAAGTCAACTTTCATTAATAAATAATACCCATTTGGTATGAATCAAAAACAAAATTATTTTTAAAGTGACTCACCTTTCGACTAAATACCTAAAAATGAGTCATGAACAAAATATGCATGTAGAAATTGAAAGTGACGATGCAGAAGGAGAAGTTCACCCCCTGCCACCGCTCAAGGCAATGACGATGAGAGAATTAGTTTCGGATCAATTTAATCGTAAGTAAAAAAAAGTGACAGTCATATACAATGGTTCACAAATGAGCCTTGCGAGTTGCTGTGTTCTTCCTGTTTAAAAATTTGGCTTGCCGCGTTTTAATACTTTTTAAATGCTATATTATTATTACAATCGAGAAACCTTAAAAATGCTACAGCAGTCTACCGGTATCTCATGCCAAAAAGGGAAATTAAATTTGTAGCGTGCAATACTGGAGAAATTGGAATAAACGATCTTGAAACTTTTGAATTTTTTTTTTTTAGTATTAAAGAACATGTATGTATCATAAAAAATAAATCAATCGTGTATTAGGTACGTCCCATATTTATTTATTATATTATAATACTGCCGTGGGGTACCGGCAGAGTAGAATAGTTCCTCCCTTTGTATCAGGTGTCATAGGAGGTGACTAAGGTACCGGAACAGTCTGATGGCGGTATATGCATCCAAGATGGCGTAACTGAAGTACCACAGGGCGGGGATGGGCAGCAGCATCCTCGTCGCGAAGTTACGCCCTGCGATTGCCATCACGCCTGCCCAGAGTGGCAATTATGGGCAACTACCCCCATTAATTTAACAAATAAGACCGCCCCCAATCCTCGGCGGCTCCGCTATTCCTGGTTCCGGTAGCGGCCACGGTAACGGCGGAGCAAGGGGTGCTAAGAATCTCCGGCAGACGCACGGCTACCACCCCCAAAGACGACAGGCCTTGGTAAAGCACAACGAACGCACGATGAGGACTGACGAGACGATTGTGGAATCGGAAGAGGAAATGAGTAGGTGACACTGGGATATTGCCGGGTTATCTGAAGTCCCTAGAAAGCGCGAGGATACGGTAACCCTAAAGTCTGGTAACTTGCTCTACTATCGGGAGGGTGACCAACGGTCCCAAGGTCGTGTCGGCTTTCTTGCCGCAAGTCCCTCATTAATAACATTATTTCCATCGAAAGTGTTTCGAGCAGGGTTGTATACCTAATGCTCAGAATATCTAAGAGATATTCGCTGAAGGTTATTCAAGTATACGCACCGATCTCGTCACACCCAGATGATGAAGTAGAGACTATGTATAAGGACGTAAATAAAGCCATACATATGTCTAAGACCCACTTCACTGTCATTATGGGGGACTTCAACGCGAAATTAGGCAAGAAATGCGACGATGAATTTCGAGTGGGTCAATTTGGATATGGGCAGTGGTACTCCAGCAGACAGAGGCTGGCAGACTTTCTGTAGAAAGAGGGACTCTTTACGATGAACCTGGATAAATACCGATGGTTCCACGAAAAACGAAATAGACTTAATCATGGCCAACAAGAAAAGAATATTCAATAATGTCTCCGTGATTCACAGGGTAAAAACCGGCAATGATCACCGACTGGTACGAGGCACTTTAAATATTAACGTTCAACTTGAAAGGTGTCACCTGATGAAGTCTACGCTCCGACCTACTCGTGCCCATTTACAAAACCCCGAGAGCTTTCAACTCGAGCTTTCTAATAGCTTCGATTGCCTGGGGAATTGTGCATCGGTGGACGAGATAGGCGAGGACGAGGCTCGTAGAAACTGTCCAAATGGTGGGTTCTAAGTTCTTCAGACCCCATCGCTCAAATAGACCTAAGAAACACTCCGACCACACTCTAAACCTTATGGCTGAACGACGCTCATTAACACTGCAGTTTTTCGATGACGCTGAGTAATATAGGCAGCTTAATAAACACATTCGAAATCTTTGCGGCATCAACATACGTCTCTTTAATACTAACCATATTAAAGAGACGATTGAGCGGAATAAGGGTTCCAAAGTGTTTGCAAAAGACATGTCTATCGGGCAAAGCTAGCTAACAAAGCTGAAATAAAAAGACGGCAGTGTAGCGTCGACCAAAGCAGAGGTATTGGAGGAGGTCAAAAAGTTCTATGGACAGCTATACGCTTCGGTCGCCAAACCTGTTACCAGCACGGCCAAAGACCCAAGAGCCAAGCTGACCCGACATTTCACCGTAGACCTCTCGGACATCAGCCTGTATGAGATTAGGATTGCCCTGAATCAGCTTAAAAACAACAAGGCCCCAGGCGATGATGAAATAACATCAGAACTTCTGAAAGCGTGTGGAACACCGGTACTCAGTCCTTCAGAGGTTCTTTAATTCCGTCTTGCTTAATGGTATAACGCCAGAAGCGTTGCATAGAGGCGTGGTGGTGCTATTCTTCGAGAAAGGTGACAACACTCTTTTGAAGAATTAGGTCCCACTTTACCCTTTGGGTACGGAACCCTAAAAAGGAATGAAAACATACTAAAAGTGTAAAAGAATGCTAACATACCAGCCAAGTCAACGACGCGCCTTAAAATCATATATTAAGTTTGATTTACAACTACTTTTTCGCATATTTTACTATACACATTGAAAATAATATGTGATATTATCTTGCGTGAGAACGAACCGATTTCTTCGACATTTTCCCAAAAACAACTAATTTTTAGAAAGAAATCACAAAACTCAACAATCAATCGCCCAGTGGTCCTAGGGACTGCCTCGTTTGCCTAGTGGTCCTAAGCGCGACGCTTGAGGTCTTGGGTTCGATTCTGAGGTCGAGCAAAGTGTTATTGGGTTTTTCTATGAAATTCCCAGTAGCAGCTTGGAGTAAGGATTTGTGCCCGGTTAATGACAATAGGCTCGCCCTCTATTACATGGGATCTTTACATACCGGTGAACTGTGGGTGTACATTGGTACATCTCTGCCTAACCCTTAGAGGAATACAGGTGTGATGGTATGAAATCACAAAATCTCATTATTTGAATAATTGTTGCTTTGCTTGAAAGTCACAATATTTTTTATTTAAAAAAATGCCATCGGATTCTTGTGGACCTGTAATGCTTGATCTACAATGAGGAGATACTTACAATAATTTATTAGTAAAAAAAATCTCGGATGAAATTAATAAATAAACCTATTCTTTTTTAATGCTACTCAAAGTACTATAATTTGCATGAAAGAAAAGTTAGTTTGTTATGAAATAGTCACGGAAGTAGTAGGTACCATATCCTATATTACTCGCCACGAATCGTGAGCACAAATGTCAAGTTCATTTTTCGGTTTTTGGGTTTTTTGGGGCGCCGACGCTGCAAGCGATCGGTCCAACTGACGGACCAATTGCGTGCAGCGTCGGCGGCCCGAAATACCCAATAAGGAACCCGAAAACCCGAAAATTAACTTGACATTTGTGCTCACGTCTCGCGGCGACTACCATACTAACTAACATACTAATTCCACACCTGCTGCTATGCTCCCATTGAGATTTAAATTATATTTGCCTGTGCTGCAGCCGCAATGTTTTTTTTTTAATTTTGCCAACTTGTTTTCATAAAAACAAAGCTGCCAACCGTTCCTTTTATACTCTGTCTCTTTCGTTCCAGCTAGAAGAGTGTTTATCAAAGAAGGTAAGAAAATAATTATCGTTGTAGTAACACTAACTAAACGTCACTTACGTCACTCTTCATAGTCACAAGACCTCTCAGCTGAGGTTGTCTTCAGTTTTTCTGTTTTCCCAAATAAAAAGTTTTTCGAATCTTCTTTGGCAATATCAGACGTGATTATCAATTCTGTAGCCAAAATGGCTAATACGGGGTATGAAAATGTTAATCAGCTTATGCCGTCGCTGGGTGAAGAAAAAATTGGTAAGCAAACTTACTTACGCAGTATTTCTCAATTAAAATTTGAGTCCCTATTCAAAGACATTATCAATATCATACTTTTGCAGATATGATTGCGGCCACCAGCGTCTTGCAAATTCGTGCCAGTGAAATTCGCCAAACTCAGATCAACTGGTCGTCTTATCTGCAGTAAGTATTGATTCTCTCTGCACAGGTCAATGTTGATCCTATGCTCCAATTTGTTACGAGCTGATGTATCATATTATTGTTAGGTCGCAGATGATCACGCAACGTGACCATGACTTTATTGTGAACTTGGATAAGCAAGGTAAGAGGGACATGCCTGACCAGAGCCCACAAGCCTGTGCCGAAGTGTTCCTGAGTTTACTGACACACATCAGCAAGGACCACACCATCCAGTACTTGCTTGTTCTGATTGACGACATCCTTTCTGTAAGTACCAATAAATACTGTCATCTTCATATAAGTATTATACAACAGTCTGGATACAAATCTAATTATTCTCATATTTTAACATTTTTATTATCAAAAGATATTGAATATCTATACATTGGAAATAAAATATTAAATTATTTAAATAGTTGTATTTAAATAATTTTAACCTACCTCTTGTGACATGAATTTGACTTACAACTTTGGTGACTCCAGGTCCCACGCACCAGGTTTTTCAACCTAAGAGTTTTCTAATAAGCAATATGCCATACTTTTACTCAGTCATATATTAAAAAGACAAGTTTTTTTAATAATAAAACGAAGTTGTATTATGAAAAACATGATGTTTATTAATCTTTACACTTATGCACTTAAAACACTGAAAATTATTGTTTTTTTTTAACTTATGTTAAATTATAAAACCTGTAACAAAAAAAAACAATTTATAGATAAATCAGACTTTGGCAGTCTTATGACAATAGAGACTATAAAAACCAAACAAAAAGTGAACTCTTTCTGAAACAATAAACATAAAAAAAAATCCCCTCAAAAATTGATCTATTTCAAGAGCAAATCAGCTTAGTGTATGTTGGCATTACATGCTCTAGACGTAATTTTTCCTGCCATAGTAGCAAGTCTACCTTATTTTTCGGTTTTCCGGCCGTCCACATCATAACACCAACCATTTCTAGAAGGATCAGTTATCCCAGGTACCTCATCAATCCTCCCAACAATGACTATTTGACTTACGTAGTCTGTAAACCCGGTCTCATGCACCGGGTTGGTACTAAAACTTTAAGACGTAGTGACCGCGTCGCCCGCGTAGGGTGGACTACCTGTGGGGACCGCGAAATGAGGAAAGTACACAAAATCGCTACTCGATTCGATAGTGGACAAAAAGTTATTCGTCCACGTACATCGGTCCACGTAAGGACTAAGTGCGGAAACCACACCCCTAACATAGAAGTTATTTGTCTTTTTAGAACCACCCGGTCTTACAGACATACACGTCACAAATGGTGGGTTAATGTTATTTTTGTCAATGCATTCATCATTTATAATTATAGGAAGACAAGAATAGAGTCAAGATCTTTCGTGAGGCTCGAGGTACTAATTGGCAGCCGTTCTTGAATCTGCTGAACCGCCAGGATGAGTTTGTCCAGCACATGACAGCCCGTGTCATTGCCAAGCTGGCCTGCTGGCACCCTTCTCCGATGGACAAGAGTGACCTACACTTCTACTTGTCTTGGCTCAAGGACCAACTTAAAATGAATGTAAGTGGTACAACCCTTGTAATTTCTTTTTATTATTTATCCAATGTAAATGCATTATATGCATGTTTTTTTTATATAATTTTTATTTTAATAATTTTATGCATGTATCTGCAATTACTTATATGAATTAAGAATATTTTGCATTTTGATAATGATTGAAATTATGACAATTGAAGCATGTTTCATCTAAGCTTTGCTAGTAGTTTTCACACCATGACAGAATATCATAAAAGAAATCAAAACTGAAGTCATCAAGCTTGACAAATAAACTGCTGCTAACTAAATAATCACTAACAATCAATCACCTCTATTTGATTTTTTATTTTAATATTTGAAACAGTATGCACTCACAACATTATATAAAGAGACAATATTATGTATGCCATGTACAACAACTAAAATATTATAATGCAACGGAAAACTAAACTTTACCAAATAATTAACTAAAGCATGTTATGTGTTTAAAAATAAAATAAATAATTTACCTTTACATGCAAAATTAAGTGTACTTGAGATTTAGAGTATTAGAGTGGAGACAATAATGGTAAGTTAGGGTTGATAATTTGCATTTGTCAGAACACCAACAATTATTATTCTTTACATTAGTATGCATACAAGATCGTCATGTTTTTTTTGTTCAAAAGTTACAAAGCAGAGCAATATACCTAAGAAGTTTTCACTGATTAATAAATTAAATACAGTTAAAAATTGCATAATTGCATGCAAAATAATAAAAGCCACAAGGAATTATGTCTTGCACAAATTCTCAATGCTATTAGTAATTCCTTGAATAGTTAATTATTGAATAAATGAAAACTGCTTGAGAATACTGCTGATGTGATTGCGATGATTCTTATGCTAAAATTCATAGACCAAAGAACACTAAAATACACTGATTTTGATTAATCAAAGCATAAGTGAATGCTCAGTTTCATCTCTGAATCTCGATCTTACATCTCACAAGTGGTAGAAGCTACAACTCTCCTCAAAAGCCACCATAATTTATAAAGACATTTACACATTTAATTTTCTTCACACATTATTTCATATACAAGCATTCCCATTTATCTGATCACAATCACCTTTATACCAGAGCTGCATTATTATAACACACAACTGTTATGAATAAGACATGATCACTTAAATAAACAGACCTATATAATTTAAAATAAACTCCACTTTAGTTGTGTGCTTAGTGCCTTATACCGGATTGGTATAACTGTACCATCATCAATGTGTCTAAACTGACTGAAACGTAACACAGTGTTGTGAGTATCACGTGCAAGCATCACGCATCGTTGGGGCTTTGATGACGCGGGTAAATTATCACTGAGAGGTTTGTTTTCTGGTAAGGCGGAGAAAATGTCTGCCGAGTTAGAGCATGCCGAGCAGGTTATGTTGCTGCACGAGAAACAGAATTTCGCCGTCGATAAACTTCAGAAACACCTGAAACATCATCACAAGGAAAAGGAAAATGTGACTGTCGACGCTGGCCCAGAGAAGTACTCGAGCCTTTACCGCTCTTTCGATGAGCTGAAGCCGCTTGAGGACTTGCCACCTGGTGTGCACAAGGTACCCTCGTCACATGTAGACGTCGACACCAGAGTGTTAACAAAACTATTGTATTATAACAGAGATGACTAACTCCCTTTTGTAAATATTTAGGTGTTTGCTAACGAATGTGAATTCTTTCTAACTGAATGTGTTTTAATCTTTAATATTATATTGCATGCTTACACTAATCTTGTCCATTACACTTGCAAACTAGGAGGATGTGAAGGTATGTGCAAAGTGCATGAAGCTTAAAATATAGCTTATATTTGTAAAAATAACAATGTTATGTATTTAGTAATTAAGTACCTACTTATTATGATTTTGTTTAATTTATATTATATTACACATTATTTTCTCCAGTCTACAAATGTATTTAATTTATAAATAAATATATCTAGGCTTCAAAGAAATTAAGTTATTTTATTTGCAACTATCAGTTCACAAGTTATAAATGGGTCAGTACAGTCAAGTGGATGCTTGAAATAGAACTTTCTTTGTGATTTAACTCACTACTTTATTGTTATTAAATATACTTTGTATATACATATATATAAAATGATGTAAACTGAGTTTTTTTTGTCAAGTCAAATATAGATTTATAGTTAGTTTACAAATGCAATATCCGAATCTGTTGTAATTATGAAAGCTTTATATGGAGTTAGTAAACTTGGGGCAAAGCTAAAACTCTTGGGGTGAATGAGTGAGCCCAGTATAAAACATAATTTTGTATACAGAACAACGACTACATCCAGTCTGTGGCCCGCTGCCTGCAAATGATGCTGCGCATCGACGAGTACCGCTTCGCGTTCCTGTCCGTTGACGGCATCTCCACACTGCTGTCTATCCTGGCCTCCAGGGTTAACTTCCAGGTATGTTGACCATGATAATATTCTTAAGCTGATGGAAGTAAATTTATTAATTTTTCATTTCTTAACTCGTCATGTAATCCGTCCAATTATAGTGATTGATTAGATATGTTGCTAGATTGAGTGTGATTCTGTAAATATAATTATTATATTATAATAATAGAATGGTTATTACTGTTATCAAGATCTGTTGAGCTTGTGTCCTGACCATCAGGTCTAGTGGGCAAAAACGTGACTGCTGAGAATGGGGAGTCCTAGGTCGATCCTCAGTTGGATTAGTCAACTCTATGTTATTGAAAGTTTTCACAAAGAAATTCTTTTCTATTACTCGGGACTTTTAAAACATATCTAATGAAATGTACTAAATACATTGTTAATAATAATACTTCTCACTTTCTAGGTTCAATATCAGCTGGTGTTCTGCCTGTGGGTACTGACATTCAATCCTCTGCTGGCTGAGAAGATGAACAAGTTCAATGCTATCCCCATCCTTGCTGACATCCTCAGCGACTCCGTGAAGGAGAAGGTCACGCGCATCGTGCTGGCAGTTTTCAGGAACCTCATCGAGAAGCCTGAAGACCATCAGGTAATTCTATTACGAAAATTCTTGTCTAACAGCCAAACATTGTTAAATGGCTAAATTAATGGACAGGAGATGTAATTTTAGTGTATGACAAAACTAAAATGTGGGCTTAAGCAAAGAAGAATTTTGCTTACAATACTGCTACTCATTCCTAGGTCGCCAAGGAACACTGCATCGCTATGGTACAGTGCAAGGTCCTGAAGCAGCTGTCGATCTTGGAGCAGAAGCGCTCTGATGACGAAGATATCATGAACGACGTCGACTTCCTCAACGAGCGCCTGCAAACTTCGGTGCAAGATCTCAGCTCTTTCGACCAATACGCTACTGAAGTCAAGAGTGGCCGGTATGTATTTTGACACATGTTTTTCTCGTAGATATAGCAAAGGGCTTCAAACCTTTTTGTATGGAAGCTGGCATATCAACCCACCGCCATTTTATATTTTTTTTTCGAAATCGCTGTGGTATGTATGGGTAGAAGACACATAAACAAACAAAAAATGTCAAGTAACATGGTAGCCCAAAGTGTCACAAAGTTAAAGTCAAAGTCAAATCATTTATTTCAATTAGACCATTAAAAGGCACTTTTGAACGTCAATTTTTTTTTTTTTTTTTAATTAAAAATATCGAATCTAGTTGCATTACCAAGATATTTGATGGTTAAGATGGACATCTGAGTACAACAACAATAATTAAATTTACTTATTACGTGTCTATAGGCGTTAGGCCATCACGTTAGACTATCACTTTTTTAAAATTTGAAATAATCTTACGTTTTGTTGAATTGAATAATTGGCGAAATGTGGGTGAACTGGCTATAAGTACACTGGTACACCACTGCGTGACATTTCAGAGGAAAAAATAACGCGATGTTATGTTATATTAAAATTTCTAGTCTGGAATGGTCGCCGGTGCACAAGTCGGCTAAGTTCTGGCGCGAAAACGCGGCCCGTCTCAACGAGCGTGGTCAAGAGTTGCTGCGTACATTGGTTCATCTGCTGGAGAGGAGCTCTGATCCCGTCGTCCTCGCCGTCGCCTGCTACGATATCGGCGAATACGTACGCCATTACCCCAGGGGCAAACAGTACGTACATACCTACATTTTTTTTATGATATAATAGGGCGGTCATCGCCGCTTTTGAATATAGGCTCAAACCGACTGGCATTTGAGTTTTATGCTTAGTGACTACATAAACTAAGGAAACCGTTACCACAAATTACAAAAGTCATATTCCAAACTTATAAAAAAAATTGTTTATTTCTCATCACAAAACCATTTTAACACTAACAAGCAATATTTTATATTCATGAATATACAATCAACTGTGGCTGTGGTAGTTGCCAAAAAGCATTGACCCTATCCCCTGAACTAGGTAACCTGTATCTCAGGGTAATAAGAACATTGGCTGTCATTCTTTGTAATTAGGATTATTTTGTACTCATTTAATAGTGCATTAATATACTTAAATCACTGTAATGGAGATACCCATAATCTGATCTGTATAGTCAAGGTTATTCACTGTAGGTTTGTATGTATAATCTCTTAGCTCTTACGTAATGACGTCACTATAATACAGGCCATAAACTATTACGACACCTGCACTTTAGAGGACATCGAAAACGCCACAGACAACGGGATTAATTGGCCACTTGCACCGAAGTAGTCTAACAAAAAAAAGGATTTACGTAAACCTTAGATTCGAAAAGAGGAACTATTACTGCATGATTCAGATCACCCAAAATCTCACTATCAGCGGTTATGTTTCATTGTCAACAGCATTATTGAGCAGCTAGGCGGCAAACAGCGCGTTATGTACCTCCTCAGCCACGACGACCCCAACGTGAGGTATGAGGCCCTCCTCGCTGTCCAGAAACTGATGGTTCACAACTGGTATGTATATATAGATTGTGATTTGGTAGCTCTACCTGCCAGGGTTGCGGACTTTGTTTGCCAGAGTTGCGGAGGTTACTGGAAAGAGTTAGAAAAATCTCATCAATCTCATTAAAAAGCAAAAGCTAAATAACAGATTTGGTAGATTGAATGAGATTGTGGTTTGGTTCGTTTTAGCGAACTAAGCTTAATTATGAAGTATAAGAGTATAACTTTAAAAGTATTTTATTGAACCCTTTTGAGGAATACAGTCGTGATATTGTAACTTTATAATCCAGTTATGTGTGTTGCTAGGTGGAATAGACCAGGTTTCGAATTCACCAATCACCATGTCCAGTGAAAGATACAAATATGTTTGAAGAAGCTTGTCACGACGTATTTTACTGATAAGATGATAGCGTAATCACGATGTCAATAACTTAGTCGAGCCGAGACGCTAATAGTAATCTGTAAACATAGAGTCACTATTTGTGTCAGCTTACACGGTTTTAAAGGTATCACTTGAATTCATTGTCATTTTTGTTCTACAGGGAATACCTTGGCAAGCAGCTGGAGAAAGAACAAATCGACAAGCAGGCGGGCACTGTAGTCGGTGCTAAGGCCTAAACATGTTATATTTATAAAAGAAGTATTTAACTTGTTGTTATTATATTGTTGTCTAAAGGATAACAGGCTTATTACACATACAAATGCATTACATAAAATATAATGTAAATAATGAGCCTCTTTTCCATTCTGACATTACTAATATCTGTATTATCTGTAAAAAAAATACGAAAAATTTCATTATTTGCGTTGTATGTATCTGTATGTAAAACAATATAAAACTTTTAGTGTACACATTCCTATGGATTTATTACATTACAGATTCAAATATAAACGTGATTATTAAAAAAAGATATTATATATTCAGTAATTTGAAATTATATAGAGTTTTAGTCGTTTGTGATGTGATAACTGGCTACATCAGTATTGTGAATAAAGTTCATCATAATTATGTGAAATTCGAGTTTTATTTTAAATCAGGGACTCGTTTTCTTCATTGTTTCTTCCAAGCAGAAATATATTAGTCTTTGAATAAAACGCAATGATCCTTGTCCTCAATAAAATTCATAGATAAACAGATTGAGACCTGCTCAAAACCGCGTCATTCGTTAATCTTGTATTTTTATAAAGGTTTAAATATTACCTACTGCTAAATCATTAAACTGCTGCTGCTGCGCTGGGTTCAGACCGGTCCTAACCGGTCCTTTTGGAAAACTATGAGGGAGACAGGCGTACTGGCGAAGTGTCTGGCTAAGGGAACCGTCAGAAATGTCTGGTTGCTTAAGAAACATCTTTTAACAGTTCTCAAGTAAAATATCTCCGAACGTCGCGTCGGTATTATTGGCACCATCATTAGCCATCGTGCGAGCGTTTAACGGGTAATCGAGATAGAGAAACAGCGGTATACTATGTATAACGTAACTTCTAACACCACTCCGAAGAAAATATAAAAAAATTAACCTTTATAGGTACAATGGCCTAATTTTTCAGGATTTTTCCCGCTTTTGCAGCCCGCTCCCTGCCAAAGCCACCATGATCCAAACTTCATAGTAGCCTATCGTTGTTACCCGTGTTGGGGACAATGCGCTGAGAAAGTTTCAGATTTTATAAAATGACGTAGGTCTGGCAGTCACAGGCTCACGTGCTCTATTATGGGATCCGATAAAAATAAACCCTAATTAAAAATAAGCATCAAAAAGTTCAAAATTTGCAGAATGAGCGGGAAAGCTTGGTCGAATTCGTTGGTTTTCCTATCCTCTCGTAATTTTTTACCACACGGGCGAATCCGAAAAAGAAGGAGTTCATGGTGAACAGCCTTTCATTGTTCAACGTCCACTTTTACGTGACGTTTTAACCCACTTTAACCAGGCCTACGCAAGGCAAGGCTATTGTAATATGACTCGAGTTCTCGACAAGACATCTAAGATTTTTTGTTAACAGTGTACAAAACTTGGTGTAACTGATTAAAAATAATAAAAATAAGGACATTATTTTATATATACTACTAAGTCTAGTATTTTAAAAATTCTGAATAAATCGAAGATGCAACTCCAAAAAAAAAACTTTGTCTGTTCAAGGTTGACCGAAAGTATTTATTCTAATCTGTCACTGTCAGTCAACTGTCACAAACAAACCAATTTCCAGTGGAGAGTTGATGAAGTCAAAAACGAATTTGCACAACAAACCTGAAACCGGCGTTTTGGAAATTTGAAATATTGACTTATAAATAATGGAGAACGTCCTAGTGCTTAAAGATTACAAAACTGTGCCAGATATAGTACACGAGTACAGTCCTACACTAAAATTTGGTCATATACCTTTGGTAATAGATAATGGTAAGCATATAAAAATTGTAATCCTTATGTTTTCTCTAAAATAAACTGAAGAGTGAAGCTATATTAATTGGGCGTTGTAATTTTTAATATAAAGGTTCGTACCAATGCAGAGTTGGGTGGTCAATTTATGACGAGCCTAACCTTATTTTCAAAAACTTGATTGCCAGACCCAGGAAGGATAGATGTAAGAAAGATGCCGAGCCTCCAGCCACTCCACCAATACAGATTGGCAATGATATCGTGAATATAGAAGCAGTACGGTTAGTATAAAAATATTGTTACTATAACATTAAAATGTACATAATAATATACAATTTATTTTATTATATCTTACGCAACTCACCCAGATCAACATGATGAAACAAAACTATTTAATTCTTCCGATGTTAACCAAAGCTTAACTGCTTCACAAAGAGTTGAGACAAGACACAAGTCTAGTTTTCGAGACAGTCCAGTCACTGGCCAAAAATACAAATACATTCAAGATAGTTCAATACACAAGACTGTCTGTCTTCCTGTACATATTGGTTAGAGCTGCATTACTAAATCGATTTGCTAATAGATTGTGGGTTTGGATTCTATTACCACAATTAATCTACACTAATATTATAAAGAGAAAAGATTTGTATTTTTGTGTGTATTTGTAATTAATAAACTCAAAAACTACTGAGCTGATTGAAAAATTCTTTCACCATTAGTAAACTTCATTATTCCTGAGTAACATAGGGTATATAACATTACGCTACAATGCACGGGAGCGGAGCAGTAACCAAAGACGGAACGTGAGGCGGGTGAAGTAGCCCACTCGGTCGAAGTCCTGGGCAGGTCGCTAGTGTTTTATAAAAGTTGTTTTTTTGCAGATTTCAATTGAAGACTCAATTTGATAAAAATGTGGTGACACATTTTGAAGCTCAGGAGCAGGTTTTTGACTACATCTTCTCACATTTGGGCATTGACAATGATGGCAGCGTCCCACATCCTATTGCTATGACTGAGGCATTTGTTACACCCAATTATTGCAGGCAATGTATGTATAGACATTAATTGTTTTTTAATCAAATGCCAGCTTTAGATCTTCCTGGGCTGCGGGTTGTTTGTAATAGGTAAAAGGCAAAATATTTGCTAGTCAACTAGATTTCAAGGGAGCCGTTCAGGGGCACCTGACATTTTTTTTTGGTGTTTAGAGTATTGTAATACACACCAAACCGTTAACTTGAAATTGTTGCTACATTGGTTTATCGATAATAATTGCCCCGATGGTCACGTGATCGCAAGTGTGATTGATGAGCGTGGTGTCCCGGCTGCGATTCCCAGGTCGAGCAAAAAGTATTATTGGGTTTTCCCATTAGGTTTTGTTCAGTAGCAGCCCGGAGTAAGAAAGTTGTTGGTGTGACACCTCCATGTCTCGGAAAGCACGTAAAGCCCAGTCCCGTCTGTCATTTGTGGATCTTTGACAGTCGTTAGGAATAGTCAGAAGCCTGGAAGTTTGACAACCAGTCTAACCAAGGGGTATCGTGTCGCTCAGTAACTGGGTTGTGGAGGTCAGATAGGCAGTCGCTACATGTAAAACATTGGTATTGAGCTGCATCCGGTTAGACTGGAAAATGACCCAGAACAGTTGGGAAAAGGCTAAGCAGATGTTGGTGATTGGGTTACTGATAATAACTTATAAGTTAGCAAGGAGTATTTCTAGTATTGCAGAAAAAAGCCTAATTAAAGTATTTAAATTTTCAGTAATGTCTGAACTGCTATTTGAAGCCTACGGTGTCCCAGGAGTCAGCTATGGCATAGATTCCTTGTTCAGTATGTATAAGAATGATATTGGGGATACAGCACTTATTGTCAACTGTGGGTACCATACAATACATATTATACCGGTGATCAGAGGACAAGTTATTGTGGACCACGCTAGAAGAATTAATTTGGGTAAGAATGAGAATGACTTAAGCCACTGCACCAATTACTTTTCTTATAGTGTTCTTGACTTTTTGTATAAAAGTCACACTGTTTACACATATTTAGGTAATACAACCTCAACTTTAATATCACCTATGCAATGTACCTATTGTCTGTATTCTGTTTCTGTTTTGTGTTCCTTATATAAATAAACCAAATACCTATTGCTTTTGATGTGATGCTACAACCATATTACAGCATAAATCAAAAGTTTTATTTCCAGGTATAGCAGCCGCCATGAGTCGTGAGCACAAATGTCAAGTTCATTTTTGGTTTTCTGCATTTTTTTGGGTCGTCGACGGTGCACGAACCAAGAAAGCTCAAAAATTAACTTGACGTTTGTGCTCACGACTCGTGGCGGCTACTATTTATCAGAAATAGTAATCGGTTTATTAGAAATTGCAAAACTTACAAGCTTTTGAATTTCAGGAGGCAGTGAAATGATATACTACTTACATAAACTGCTACAACTGAAATACCCAGTACATGTGAATGCCATCACTATGTCTAGAGTAGAGGAGATTTTGCAGGAACATAGCTCAATAGCACTGGATTACCAGGACGAGATTAGGAAGTGGGCAAATGCTGAGTATTATGAAGCGAATGTTAAGAGAGTACAGCTGCCATATGTGCAAGCTGCAAGCTCTTCTGGATTAACAGGTAAGCAATCTTTTTGTACTGTGTGACAGGACTATACAGCGTGTTACGGAAAGGGTATATCCATACAAAGGGGTGAAGAGTGTATCTGGTACTGAATTTCTGTACAAAATTTCAGCTCAAAGTTCATAACTCTGAAAATTTATAATAATTTTTTTTTTTCGGCATTTTATTAAGTTTAAATCATAACAAACGTGTCAGGAGAAACAAATATTTTATGGAGTTGTTTCTTTGTGTGTAGTTTATTGACACCAATCAATTGAATTGGTATAGTGATGTATACATAGAATTCAATTAGAAACATTTGATTTTTTACTTAAGTGTTCCTTAACTTTATACTTTTGTGAGTATAGGTATTAAATAAATGTTGCTATGTGGTTTGTTAACACCAAAAGAATCCATGCCTTTGATATGTATATACCCTTTCCGTTACATGCTGTATATTGTTTTTGTTAACTAACAACAATATGTCAGTAGTACACAAACTGATCAAACGATTTGTTTAGTAGACTTTTGACTATAACTACTAAGATAAACCAACATATACTCATCATCATTTATCATGATTCGTTATGATTACCAAAACCAACAGTAACCATGACAATAATCTATTCACTGTTTTTACAGCTGAACAACAAAAAGAGCGGAAGAAAGAGATGGCTCGACGATTGCTCGAAATAAATGCACGAAAACGAGAAGAAAGACTTGCCGAGGATGAAGAACAATTGAATCAGCTTCTTGCTATAAAGGTATAGCTTGTGAAAACCAAAAATAAAATAGTATTCTATCTGTGTTTAGATGTTCACTCAACTTTCCATTTTACTGATACATAATAAAGTGTATTATTCAATGTCTTCAAGCAATGCTTTCAACAGTCTTAACTAAAATAAACGTCATTATGATTCTAGGATATGATAGAAGATGGTGATACTGATGAATTTAACGAAGCTATTAAAGGTTTTGACATCAAAAGCTACGAAGATCTTCAGGTAACACTTTTTGGCAGACTTATTTATTCCATTGGTAACAAGTCTGCGCGAATTTTTGCAAATTCCTTTTAAAAATGACTGATGTTATTACAGAGACAAGTAACCAACATAAACATGCGTATAGAGAAGAATAAACAACGCATAGCTGCGGCTGCTACGGCTGAAGAGAATCTGGAGTCTCGTCCGACTGGGCGAATGAACCCACCTACTGATCCCGAGGCGTTTCAAGCATGGCTTAATGAGACACGGACTAAGGTTTGTACACTTTTACATTGAATTGTGGATGTTATTATGTAGTACTATTAATTAGTAGTTTTTTGCTAGAAAGTGCCGGTTGGACTGGCAGACAAATGTGGTTCCATGTTTTAATTTATTCTTGTTAATTGTACCTATCTGGACATATTGAAACTTGAATTGGGCCAAAATCATGTTTGTCAATCAATATTTAATCTCTAAACACATAAAGCCTGGCTGAAGCTTTCCCAGACTGCGACTTCTTGGCAGATGACCTAAGGACCATAATGTCTTTATATATTCAACCTTCATTTCTTCGCAATGATGCTGAACTCGAATATGTTTAAGTTTGTATATCGTTTAAACATTGTAACCTTTTTATTTGTTTATAATTATGTACTTCCTTATACCCCAATACGTTTTGGCAAAGTTTATCGTCCTCAAGAACGCACTATTCGTTTGCCAAACCATTTGCACCATACTCATCAGAACATTACCTCCTGCAGTACCGTGAACTAGTAGCCCGTCGCGAGGCCCGGCGAGCCCGGCGCGCTGCCATGGTGAAGCGCCGCACCGCTGCGGCCGCAGAGCGCATGCGCGTCATCTCTCGCCTCGCGGCAGCGGGAGACGACTTCGGGAACCAAGATTCTGATTGGGATGCTTATAAGAGGTAACAATTGAGAGGAGGAGAAAATAGTAGTAGTAGTAGAGCTCTTTGTGAAGGAGCTAGTCCGGGGTAGTACTACCACCATACCTATTTCTACCGCAAAGCAGCGTTGCTGTGTTCCGGTTTGAAAGGTACGGTTGCCGATGTAATTACAGGCACATGAGACATTCCAACTTTGTCTGGTATTGCAGATGTCCATACACAGCGTTGACCACTTAACATCAGGTAGACCGTGGGCTTGTTTGATATTTATTTATTTATTTTAAAAAAGTGACATAATATTATGTACTTTATACAAAACTACAATAGTTCTCCACTGTAGCACTAAGTGACTGTGCGGTCGTATGACACTTGTCCGCGGCAACAATGGCAAACTATGCCCCGCGGGCAAAAACCATCTTCCATGGCGCTGTGCAGATGCCACCACAAGTTGTCATTCGCAACACAAACGCATTAAAGATAACTGCTAATAACTAGACGTATCACACGCATATGCAATCTACCTTCTATTTTAATTTCTTTTCAGTATCAGTCGCGAGGCAGACTCTGATTCGGAAGCCGATGGCGAACGGCTTCTAGAATTAGAGGAAGCTCTTCGCGAATTTGAACCACCGCCGGCTAATTCCAGTCAGCATCATCAACTGCACCTTGCAATTGAGCCGTTGAGGTAAAAACTGACAATATATACTAAATTTCTAAAGAGGAAATATTTTTTTGCTTGTTTGTACTGAATAGGCTCCGAAACTCTGGGATCGATTTTAACCATTTTTTCATCAATTAGATAGCTACATTATTCCTAAGTAACAAAGGCTATATAATATCACGCTAAGACCCACGGGAGCAGAGCAATAACCAAAGACGTAACTTAACGCGGGTGAAATAAGCCACGCGGAAGAAGTCGCGGGCGGTTTGTTAATTAAAAATAAAGCTGTAGGTACATTTACAAAATTAACCCAAATTCATAATACAACGTCGAGCAATTCAGATTTTATTTGTACGATAAAATACAATGTCATTGCTAGTGGGAACGAGGCCTAAATAAATTCATCGATGCTCATTCGAATTTAATAGTGCGAGGAGGTGCATGTCGCTTTTTAGACTGCTGTTTTTGTATATGACCGCAATCATTATGTATTGATTTCATTCTAGGGCGCCAGAACTGATGTTCCAACCTTCAATGATGGGTAACTTAGAAGCAGGATTGGCTGAAACCATGGAATATGTATTTAAACACTTCACTCCTGAAGACCAGCTACTGTTAGCCAACAATGTGTTCCTGACAGGTGGCAGTTCGCAATTCCCAGGTGAGATATATAATTTTGTAAGTTTCGAAAGAATACCAAGCTGAGACAATTGAGTAAAGGTTGATTAGCTATATTTTCGGTAAGTCTTAACTCAGTTGGCAATTGGACCATCTGCTCGATACCGTGAAGTCTTGACAACTTTCTCTTCACAACACGAAAGTGTTTCAATGTGGCATATTAGCAGGTCTGATCAAGGCTTAAGCCCTAGAAACCTAATATAGCCATAATAGTTACACTAGCTAATGGTGGCACCCCTCTCACTTTTCAGGTCTAAAGGAGAGGCTTGAAAGAGAACTCCTCGAAATGAGACCATTTCAATCTACTCATAAGGTAGTGATGGCCAAAAACCCAAGTCTCGACGCTTGGTACGGAGCTAGAGACTTTGCGGGCAGCAACGAGTTTGAAAACTGGTGTATTTCTAAAGAAGATTACTACGAGATGGGCGCAGAGTACTTGAAGGAACATTATGCCAGCAACAAGTATTATAAGAGCCCAGCACCCATCGTCGATAATACGCTCGCACCGGCTATCGACGCTAACGTTGTGAAAGAAGAAATAGTTGTAGATTGTTAAATAAGAAAAGGTAAAATAAAGTTTTTTCTAAAAAACGTATGTAGTTCGTTTTCGTAGTATCTATCCCTGAATGTTTAGCAAAGTCCAATGTCAGTAGACACGGATTGATTACCACTGAATCAGTTTATTCTGGGTTTTATTCCATTTTTTAACTGCCGCAAGAGTACCCTAGCATTCTTGGTCAACCCCAGGACACAATACGAAGTCGACATCGACAGGTTACTAACGGATTTTTTTTGGTCACGTCACTATTTATAAAATTATGAATAGCGATTTTGCGCCCCACGCATAATTTTGGTGCGCCGAGGAATTGATCTTTATAAAGGATTGGTTAAATGGTCATAATAGGTTGAGCTTTGCTTAGATCGGCCAATTCAGGTATAATTCTGATTAAATATAATCTTAATGAACTACCGCAATATAAAGGCAGGGGATCAGATCGAAACTTTAAAGGGATTTCGGTATCAAAATAATATAGTTAGTTGCCAAAAAACACTCACTTTTTTACTAAATTATAATTAACGATTTAATGTCCTTTTTGGCAACAAACTATATATGAATCTTGTTCCCATTCACCTCGATTGACAGTATGTATATTGGGTATTACATAAAAGGTAAAAATAATAAAGTGGGAGAATTGAAAGTAAACAAATAAATAGCCACAAATATCATGGCACGTTTATTTTTTTCCACTACATGGCGACTTCTAAAAGAATCGTGACTTGTTATTTTGCATTCATATAGTTTCATTTTTTTAATAGAGCTCTGCAAATGAGCACTAAAGAATAATTTTACAATGTATATTTTCCATAAAATTAAAATATAAACTCTGTATTTTTATTTGATCTCGATATAAATCACTATGAACTGAAAAAAATTAAAAGTTTTTTGTTAGTTCTCTAATTATAATATTGATTGATGAGACTATAATAAAGAGTACATTTAAAAAATCACATTAAAGCATATATATAATGCTGACTACATAAACGCTCTAACAGCCTCTCCCTACCGCTACGTCACCTTGCAGATTGTATACTCAAAGTATCAACAATAAACAATATGAAAGACTCCAGTTCTACAAAACAAACCAATATAATTATAATAATAAATTTATCACAATCATTTCAGACTACAAAAATAACTAAATAATCACCTGTAAAGGAGGCTGTGAGAGCTATAATCACGTGCAATGTAAATGTAATACACCACAGTTAACAAATCTAACTTATTTAAAATATAAACTAGCCTAAAAATTTTAACAATAAAGAAAAAACGGATTTAGTTAAAATATTGGTCATCAAAACTCTGAAGAGCTATAACTAAATGACCATACAAATTATCATCATGCCATGATGTTAAATTTCAATAAAAAATTGCACTCAAAGGGATGTAAAATACTCCAAAACTTGGTAAAGTGTGGCTTTTAGCCATTTATTTTTTGTTTAGCGTATAATTAGAAATAGTATAAAATCAGCGACTTAGAAATAGCTCTCAGTATATAAAAAAAAAGTTAAAATCCTTAGGCTGTACTCTCGTATGATTATAATGTAAGCAACGCAATATGTTGGCAAAGCGGAAGTTCACGTAAATCTAACGATACAATAGAACTAAATATTTATGTACCTTAGACATTATGATTACACAAGGCTCACTGTTATTTCATAAATCTACCATCAAGTTTAGTGTAACTGGTCGGCGGCACGCGGCCCCCTAGACTAGTAGTCTGCCTCGACGAGGGAAGTATACATTCACGGGTAAGGATATGTACGTTTTCTTTAACCAAATTCAATAACGGCTTACAAGAAACTGGTTGGTCCGTCAACCACAACCACTCTGATGTTAACAACAAAATAACAACAACACAATCTATAACACTGCCAATATTTCGCGTGAGTATTCTTTTTAACGTTGTGAATTCCTCAGTCTTTTCTACGGTCAAAAAATACCTAAGTAGACAAAGAGAAAAATCTAAAAATCATACCACCACTTTAGTAATTACGTAAATTCAAGGGTTTCAATATTCACTTCTTAATATAGGTTAACTAACATCGGTATGTAAAATAGTTGCACAATGAAGGCACACAAGTTGCGAGTCCAACGTATACTTAGCAGCTCTTAAATCAAGGTGCAACCTGTGACCTTCACTGTTTATTTGTGTGTCCTCATTTATTACGAAACATATTCATCAAGAAAGTTTTCCTCTTATCAATATAAATATATGAATGATACTCTGTGAAGGATTAAGAATTCAGAGTATATTTCGTAATGAAGAAGGGCCGCATGTCCTCTGCTCACCTACTCGCTCGGCTAGAGTGAAGCAACGATAGGGCAATGTAATAATAAACATAAAACAATCGTAAAGAGAGTGAACATAATATAATAATAACAAAAATATATTACTAATCCTAGAATTCAAAAAGAAACAATCACCCTCGGCGAGAGATCGGTAAGCTGAGAGACGTCAATATATTTATATATGTATTTATGTACCTAGGTCACTATGTTGGTGTTTCTATTTTCATTTATAATATCTATGGATAATATAATTATATAAGGTAATCAGCATTGAAAGGCACCTAATACGTGTTGTCCCTACCAATGCTGTTACATACAAACTATTGATAACTATGGTTTTAAAAATTTCAATGGTGATCATTTTTTAATGGTAGCTGATAGATATATACTACTCTTTAAACCCAACTTCTAGTTTGTCTAAATAATACTGTTATCAATGGCTTGGTAAGAAACTTACTAAAATGTTGTAAGATTTTATTATTAATATACGGAAAAGTATAGATGTTACTCTTACATTTGTGGGCAACTAAATGCATACTCATATTATTTTACTTTATCTTAAAATACGGTGTACACATTTATTTTAAAATGATAATGAGATATTGGCCTATTTTTTTCGTGATTCTTTCAAATACAGAACTATCAAAATATAAAAAAATATTGAGGACTATCAAACAACATTCATGTATATATTATTATTATATGTATACTTATGTACATCTACAAGAAATTTTGATCTTTATAGTACCCAAAGTATAGTTCTGCGCTAAGTCTAACATTAATTCCAATTATACTTTCAGTTCGATATTTGGTATGACTGTAGAATAAGACATTCCTACAAATCATAGACTTATTATAATTTTGAATGGTTTTCACCTCGATATACTTGAATAAATAAACACTACCAATATTTATTTACATTTGCTGAACCAGCACATGGACACACACATTATGGAAATAAAATAATGTATCAAAATTAACAACACGGGAAGTTGTAAAACAAGGGTAATAATGTCGGTTTAACACTAACTATTACATATTAGAGCTCTTACAATATTTTATTTCCAGTTCTACCCTGACCTGCAGACTTAACTAAACTTACACTACCACATCATTTACATAGAAATGGCACCAATCTATCTTTGATATCAATAATGGCAAACCATAAGGAACCCCCGCAGCGGACACTTTAGCTGCACGACACAGTGCGCAAGAACTGTCTCAAGGTATTGGAAGACTACTGCACTATATCTAGTCATTATTACTATTATTCGAAAAACAGTAATGAAATAAGTTCTGCATCTTGCCAAAATACGTTTGTTACATAATATATGTATATATATTGCGATATCCTAAATGGGTAAATAATTATTAAGTATGTAACAATGTTTATGATGACTACATTTTATATGAATATTCAATCTCATCAGAAATTGGAAAAAATATAAAATGAAGTTTATCAATGGTGTTATGATTGATATTGCCTAATGTCGCTAACCGCTAGAAGGCACACAAAGTTTTAGTAAGAAGCTTCACAAATTATGCTCTTTGTTAATGAACCAGTCGTCAGCGCCGCCGTCGGCCTGCGACTTTAAGACACACGCAAGCGCACTCTGGCCGATGTCCCACACATTGAACACTGAACATAACTTTATTCTGAACGTAATACGTTTAAAAAATATTGCCAATTTTATGTTGCAACAGGCACTTCTCTGGATTTCTCCAATAAACATCATATTAAAAGTTATTAATTTTGTGAAGCTTTGATATTGCCTCTCAGGACTCTGCTAGTTTATGGGATTATTATTTGTACTTCTTATTTACTATTATTATTATTTTTATATGAAACCTGATTTTTTTATTTAAAGTATTCTTATGGATTAATATTGAGGAGTATTATCTAGAGTCCTTTCTATTCATCAGCGATCAAAATACTTTACCACACATCGGTAACAGTTCTATATAAACGTTACTGAACTTCCATATACACTGACACGTTCTAAGTTAAAGCATCGCAATAAGATATTGTTACATTTCACTACAACTAATGAAGGATGGGTATGACGATGACAAGCGAATGACGAACATTAAAATTTAGAATTTTTAAGTTGGAGATTTACCATTTACGATTCCAAAATTTATCACTAAGCAAATTAGAATATGAGATCAAAAATTTTAGGCCTACAATCTATCATGATGAGACTTTTAAGTATTGATTTATGAACGCCACCACGGAAATTAATATAATCATGTGATGGTATAGATAAATCACAGTTGTAGGTATAAATCACAATGCATATATTATCATAGGCGGTACCGCTACGTGACTACTCACTACATCCTCGTCTATATTGTGATGTCCACCTGGTGTTCTCAAGGGATTCCACAAGCGTAACGAAACCAACTCGATTCCTGCACACTCTGCCACATTCCACGCGGATACGATCCGACTGCGCAGCCTTGCTCGCGCTCACACCACGGCCGACGAAATCAACAATGTATAAATAAATAACTCCAAATATAATAAACAAATAAAAGTGCATGAGTCCATGCTGACGATCCTAGCGAGGAGCTGCCTGTCTCCTCTGCTTACATCATTGTGTATGATAGCTGCTCTTGTTGATGGCTGCCAAATATATAATATTGCACTCTGGCTGCTTCCTGCTCAACCGAGAGCTGTAACAATATATATATGTATAACAATATATAATAACACGTATCGATAACCATATAAATATTATTTAAGTTTAAAATATGATAGTAAATTTATATCATACACGTACCTATATTGGTGATCAGTCTGCAAGATGCATCTGACCAGACATCTGGGGCTGAGGAGTGGGAGTATGCGAGGGAGGGGGCGACGCTGTGGATAGTAATATCGATAAGCATTGTAACACTTATTGAAGGTAATGTAAACGTAGTTAGAATACTTACAAATAGACGCAATAGACTGGGGCGACATCGCAGACATTTTGCTTGTGTCTTGCATGGACACTTGAGTCCCTTGAGATGTCATGTAACGATTCACCATTGGTACGAAGCTGGAAAGAAATTGTCGCCTATCAATCGCTTCTATGGATCTGATCTGTGATCAACAGATTCGTTCTAAATGCAATGTAATATATATGTGCGTTCTAGTAAGCATAAAGTATCATAAATGGGGTGCTGAACCGTACCTTGGTACCTCACTCGGAATGCGAATGGACTAATTTGGGGAAAAGTTGTAAAGTATAAATAGAACTAAAGCATTTTCTTTAGTTGGAATCGGACTAGTAAATGATCACGTTGTAACATTGAATATTATCGCTACTGAAATGGTCTTATGGAAACTTTGATTCTTGAATTTTTATCATTTCTTTTTTTTGATATAGGTACAGGATTGTAGTAGATACGTATTTTATTTTACGCCCAATTTCTCAAAGTTAAATTATTTATTTCAATTAGACCATTAAATAAAGTTTAAAGTCATTAAAAAAAAATCTAGTTGGCCCTTACAAAAGGTAGTTTTGTATGACTGTAATTGTACAGGTACATTAACGAATGAATGAATTTAATGAATGTGAACACGATGTACCTGAAATTAAAATCACAAGAACTGCAATAGGTACCAAGTGCTACAAATATGGAAATGAAAGCTAAATTAATTATGTTTCACATAATATTTTTTGGTAATTGTGATGATTGTGTGAATTTGATGATTTTGTGTTGATACATAGTGCTCACATTTTTACAAATATTGTGATCGTAGACGATTACTCTCAACATTTTAAACACAACGAATCAGTTTGTGAGCCATAGTGATCACCTAAACCTATTTAAAACCCTTCACATTACTACCGATACCTCAAATGCCATACCTTAAGTCACAAACGCCGGGGGAATCAAAGTTGCTGTTGTTAGAGTTGTTGGTGTTGGTAGCAACACTGTTGATGGTGCCGATGCTGTTAGCCGACACGTTGCTATGGTTCTCACGGTGGACACGGTTGTGGTGTCTGGAAAAAAGAAATTCATTTAAATGATTTAGATGAAGATAGAGAGAACACTGTGGGCTCTACACACTCCACTCAGATTTCCAAAGTCAATTTTCCAAATCAGGTTTTTAGGCTGTTCAGCTCTTCTGTGAATGTGGTACCTATATCTCTATAAGCGATATCCGGCGTGCTTCCGGCACCTGTGTGGAATTGAATAACGTTGTCGTATCGAAGGGGCTGCGGTTATCCGAATAAAACCGCAATCAGCCTTATATAGTTCGCGCGGGATTTCTACAAAACTTGTGCTGCATATAAATAAAAAAGAATAATGTATGTATTGTACCTTATTAGATAGCTGTCCCGCACGAAGGAACGTCCGCAGACGCTACACTCGTAGCAGGAGCCGGTGGAGTGCGTGCGGATATGCAGCGCGAACTGAGACTTGGATGTAAACGACATGGAGCAGCGGTCGCAGTTCAGCGGCTTGTCTGCCACGTGAGACCATCTGAGCAATACAGAATGCCAGGTATTGTAGTAATAATATCAGCCTATTATTTATTGCCCTATTATTATGCCCCATTATTAGGCCCAGTGTGGGAAACCCCCACGAGGTAAACCGCCAACCTGTTAAAGGCCGCGGGAAATTCGTGAATGTCAGCAGTGCAGGACCGGTCATAGTGGCTGTCTTTAGGGGAGGCCTATGTCCAGTAGTGGACGTATTTCGGCTGATATGATGGTGATGTCGATTGCCCCATATCAGGGCATAAGGCTCTTTTCATACAGAGACGGCACCAGCATTGATAGATTGATTAATAGTGTAGTAATAGACGTAATATGAAAGAAAAATCTCGCCCCTTATTACATGGGACCTAAATACACCGGCGAACTGTGGGTGTACATTGTTACACCTCTGCCTAACCCTTCGGGGAATACGGGCGTGATGGTATGAAAGAAAAAATAACATTTTCTGAAAGTGTTTGGCAATAGAAATATAGCATTCAAAATCGCCTGCCCTCGAACAGCCTGGCCATGGTGGCCAATTTTTAGACTCGGAGAACTCCAGCTCAAGAAGAGTAGCATAGAACTCTATTAGGACATATTTCTGTTTGTATTGATACCTACCTAAACGAAGTTAAAACTGATACTTTCTGACATTATTATTCTTACACTACTAGCTTATGTTTTACGTTAGATACAATTAAAATGTTGCCCTACCTGTGCGCTGTTACGTAGCTCTTCACAGCAAAACGTTTTTGGCAAATATCACAAGCATATGGACGTTCACCTGAAATACAAACTTTACTATAAAACAGATACTAACAGAAACAAAACAAATGAAATGAAAGCAATGAATTTGATAAATCTATACAAGCGAGAATGAAGGCAATTGTTAGAAAGACGGCAAGATGCGATTAGAAAGTGATGCAGTCTGAAATTAATGAATGTAAGCCAAGAAATGATAAGAAATAATAATACTGAAACTCAAGTGATGATGTAGATTGTAGAGGATGATTAAAATTATAACTTACAATGAGTTGTCGGTGCCACATCATTAAGTTCAGAATGACAAAGTACCTGCCTGTTAAAGCAATTTGCCGTCTTCTAAACGAACCATAGCTATCTTCCAGGCTTGTGAATAATTCACTACTTACTATTACTGTAATCTACCAGACGAAAAACATTATTCAATTGTGGTAATTACATGCGTATTTTCATGGTAATCACTAGTGGCATTTGTGTCACTAAACATGCGTTAATATATTAAAGCTTCATGTGTGTGTACCCTTATTACCTAATCTCCTAGTCTAAGCTATTTTTTATCGTTATAGAGCTGGCTTACTACCGATTCAAATGTCCTCCCGACATGCAATGGCTGATGGTTAGATTAGAGAGTTGCCGATAAATACTACCAATAATACTGTTGTAATGTTAGTATTACAATGTTTTTATCTGTTAGACACACCAAGCTTCCACTATGAATCATTTAGTTACAGACAATGATTCATGTAGTAGAGTACTGTTAGGGCGCTTGTACACACAGCCGTGTCGCTTAGTTCCAACAAACAGATATCGGTCGCTTTGTTAAGAGTCTTATCAACTCATAATATCAGTATTCGTGTGAACCTATTCTGAATAGCAACCTTATTCTGGTGTCAACTTGCGACCGATGCCTGTGTGTAAAAACGACACCAAAAATTGGTGAGAGGTAGTGTGTACACAGCACGCTTATGGAGGGGGGTCGCGAGGTAGTCGTACCGGTATGGATTCGCTTGTGAATGTTGAGCGTCGATTTCTGCGTGAAGCGTTTGTAACAGACATCGCACTCGAACGGCCTTTCCCCCGTGTGCGTTCGCATGTGTATCTCCAGGTACGGCTTGCAAGTGAACGCCGCCGGGCACTCCATGCATTGATACGGACGCCCTTGCACTGACCACCCGCGCACAATATTAGTTTTTATTCATTTCTTACAATTTAAACTTATATGAAGTACATCATATGAAAATACTTACAATAGACTTACGATTAATTAAATATGTGGCACCGACAACTTAGAATTCGAACATAAGAAAACATATTAAGAAATTATGGTACAAATGTTTAGGAAAAATTGCAGGTGATTATGACTGTTTTAAATTAGAAAAATAAAAGAATATTAAAAAGCGTGTGCTGAGCGTTGTCGACTGACCTGTGTGCGTTCGTTTGTGTATATTGAGTGTAGATTTTTGCGCGAATCTCTTGAGGCATACGTCACACTGGTAGGGGCGCTCGCCGGTGTGCGTGCGGTTGTGGATCTCGAGGTACTGCTTGCACGTGAAGGCGGCCGGGCACTGCAGGCACTGGAAGGGCCGCCCCTGCACTGTGGACGAGTGACACTGTTAACTCACTGCAGCCCCCCGCCTCCCCGCGTGCACGCACTCTCTAGTAGCCCACATACGTTCATTCCTCCCTAGCGCCGGCGGCTCGCAGGCCACCCACGTACCTGAGTGCGTCCGCTTGTGAATGTTGAGACTGGACTTCTGAGTGAAGCGCTTCAGGCAGATGTCGCACTGATACGGCCGCTCGCCGGTGTGCGTGCGCGTGTGTATCTCCAGGTATTGCTTGCAGGTGAAGGCGGCGGGGCACGACAGGCACTGGAACGGTCTGCCCTGGACTGGTGCCCAACACATATATTATAGCGGCGACGAGCCCGCAAGGACGCTAGACGCCCTCGCTCTACGGAGGTCGCGGCGCGGACCGGTCGCCGCTCGCCGCGTTCTCCGCTCCAAATCTTTCGCTACGTAAATTTTAGAAAGGCTCGCGAACGCTCTATGTTTGGGAGAGATTCGGAGGAGAGGCAGAGTGCGAGTGGAGAGAGGCGTGGGCGGGCGGTGCCAGTCCGGCCCGCGGAGTCACCCACCTGTGTGCGTCCTCTTATGTATATTGAGGCTGGACTTCTGCGTGAAGCGCTTCAGACACGCGTCGCACTGATAGGGCCGCTCGCCTGTATGCGTGCGCATGTGAATGTCCAGGTAGGAGCGGCGGGCGAACGCCGCCGGGCATTGCCCGCACGCGAAAGGACGCCCTTGCACTGCGCCCAGTGCACACACAAAAGCGAGTAACGCACGTCACCGACGCATGGCCACGTGAGCCATTGGCCGCCCGCCCACTGCCAATCTCGACCGCATCGACCGTCGCACGCGGCGACCGATTCGCCCCCAATTTTGTATACCCAATTTTGATAGCCAGCATCGTAATAAGATACAATGCTGGGGCGCCTCGACTGCGTCATTGCGGCGATTGCATTACCGCTTTTGTGAATGAATTAATAACCATGAAGAAATGATAAAAATGATAAATGCTAAAACACCGAGTTGTATGCAGAATGAGAGGAATAAGAGGAGCGAATGACCGGCAGATTATTAATAATATGACAGGCGGGAAATTATCAGTGATTGCAGAAGTACGTAAAGCGCGCGTTCGAATGAGTTAAAGAAATCGAGATGTTAGTCGAAAGCAACGATATGGAAGCTATCAAAAACAGGGAGAGTAAAACAACGGGTTAGGCGGGCAACGGAAAAATAGGAGCGAAGCATGACGCTAAGTGAAATGGCTGCATGAGGAGTCGCAAGTTAACGCTAATCGTACCGAAAGGAATAATACTGCGGATTATAATATATGTGGGCTACTAACCCGTATGTATTTTTTCGTGCAAATTGAGCGCGCACTTCTGCGTGAAGGACTTGAGGCAGACGGTGCACTGGAACGGCCGCTCCCCTGCGCCGCCAACACACGGACACGGGGGGACAGAGAAACAAAACAAAACCACGATGGACAAATAATTCTACTGAGCTTTGTAACCGAGTTCCAATTGCTTTCAACTGACTACCATGAGGGAATTTTAACCACGTTATTTGTCCATCAGACATTCTCTCTCCTATAACTTAACGGAAATCATCACAACGTACACATGCTTTACTTATCTGTTTGTGAATAGTTTTTGAGCGTGTGTAACCTATTGTAAGCTGTATATACAGACTGAAACGAACAAATGCATCACTTCCAAATCGCTAACCATGGAGATACGATATTCAAAATAAAAAATATATAAGTATTCAGGTCAGGGCCCTTAAAACTATTCACAAAACATAGGTGTCGGAGCCACAATATCATTTGATTATTTAAAGATTTGTAAAAGCTATGCATTGTGGCTTCGAGACCGAACCAAAATAAATGAAATGTCAAGGGACCCACCGGTGTGTATACGTTTGTGAGTGCCAAGGCTGGACTTCTGAGTGAACCGCTTGTCACAGATGTCACACTGATAGGGGCGCACTTTGTTGATCAGCGATTGGATGTGCTCCTCTAGAAATACCAACAAAATTCAGCTAAAACAACGATCCAGCTCGACGTACCGCTAATGTTACTGCCTAGTAACGTGAGCTAGCGAATAATAATAAATTCATTGTCTACTTAAGGATTTTAGGGGAAAATGCCTACCAGTGTGTATTTTCCCATGTCGTCCCAGGCTGGACTTCTGAGTGAAGCGCATAAAACAGATGTGGCACTGGTACGGCCGCACTTTCTCTAACAGGGCTCGTCTGTGCTCCTCTATAAGTTATACGAGTTTCGATATAGCATCTCAGCACCCTCTCAAACAATATGTATTTCATTATATTACCTAATATATTACATTAATGAAACCATTCACACACATTCAGGGGGAGGTAGGCATCTCTATAACATAATATACGTTAGTACCGTTCTGCCTCAAGGAAAACGTCACGCACAAGTAGGCAGGAGGTATAGGTAGAGACCCACCGGTATGTATTTTTCCGTGCCGGCCCAAACTTGATTTCTGGGTGAATCTCACATAGCAGACGCCGCACTGGTAGGGCCGGTCCTTAGCCAGCAGCGCACGTCTGTGTTCCTCTGAACGAAACCATCGAAAGAGTCAGAATACGGCTTACATCCAAGTGAACGGACTAAGAGATGACGGGGCTTGAGGAGCCGGGTGAGCAGGTGGGCAGTACATATACTGCGGCGATAGAGTCGGCACGGGTGCTAAAGATATCAACCCACCCGTGTGAATTTTCTTGTGTCGGTTGAGGCTGGAGCTCTGCGTGAACCGCATCTGACAGAGCTCACACTTGTAGGGCCGGTCCTTCACCATCAACGCGCGCATGTGCTCATCTAGAACCCAGGCCACATTCCAACAACACACGCTCGTTTGTCTACACCACGTTATGAAGAACACACAATCGATTTCCCTGCGCAGTACGTGCATACCGCTACGTATCCATTGTGAGTTCTTTACCTCCCCCTGTTTACCTCACATCAACGAAGCCTTCCTCACGCCCTGATCTTTTTGCGAAAACACTATTAGCTCTATTGGCACAACTCAAAAACTATTCACATGTCGTATGTTAAGCATATGTATTGTCAACTATTTCAGCAAATTGTGTGTCGCACCAGTGTCCTATTTGGCTATATATATTTCAGTTCGTGTTCATTAGATTCAATATGATAAGTATAATGAATGGTATATAAACAATATTGTATAATATAGGTGTCTGAATAAAAGTTGTAATAAGCTCCGTCCAGAGGCCGCGTGCTTATAATTAAGTATAAATAAGCACCGAGAAAATAAAAGAAAAATATAGTAGGTAACTCATTACCCGAAGAAGTACACATAATGGAAGAAAGGGGAGACGACATTTGTATCAAATATGGGGAGGTATAAAGGGTAAGTGGGAAAGAACTGTTACCGTATAGTTATACGAACTTGACTTCTCATAAGGAACGGAATCACTATCTACTTACATATATAATATGAACAAAGAAACAGTAATTTGTGCGTGGAAAATATAAAAATATGCTATCCTAGCAAAACGTAGGTAATATAGTAGCACATTTAGCGTAAATAAAATAATAGGTATGAGTATAAACAAGAAAAAGACAATACATATAAAATACAAAATAGCTCGTTTATCAGGGCGTCAAAACAGGATAATTATAAGCCATAATCAACAACAGGTAGCCAATGGAAGATTTAAAACAATAACACAAAATAATTTTGAATATATTTCGGTTTCGCGGAAACAGGAGGAGGTTAACTAGAAAATATAAGAATCCAATTTGTTTCATAATAATTTTTGATCAATCCCCTCATGGTACTTTCTAAAATTATGGGAATTTATTTATTGAGTTTTTCCAGTTCAGTATACTTAGGTAAAATGTAACTTCCATATAAATCTCCTAATACCTCCATCCTAAAATCAGTGTTTAAACATTCATCCCTATAATACAAAAACAAAAAACAATGTTTGGGGGGAATCTTTTCTGTGATTACACAAATGCAATTACAATAAATTTACACTGTACTTTTTGGTGCAAAATGCATAGTTTAAAATTGATTGACCAATACAAAATAATATGGAAATTACATTAAATTGCATTCAACAATAATGCTGCAAATATCAGAAACCTTTTTAAACAACAATTATATCAGCTTTCAGATAAATCAATATTTTTCAAGCGATCAATTTGTTCACTGCACAAAATGCGATTAAAATTTTTATGCGAGCATTGAGCATTGGCATTAAACATTTAGTGTTTGAAAAATATTATTTTATGCAGGCGAACTAAAAACAGAATAGTTTCACACTTGCAGAAATAACGTTTTATTTAACAACATTCTGTTTTTCGAATGCCTCTGTAAACAACACCGAGATGCTTCAGATGCAACAAATCATGTTAGGGTTAGTTTACACTGACCTGTGTGAACACGTTTGTGCGTGTTGAGACTGGACTTCTGCGTGAATCGCTTGAGGCAGAGGTCGCACTGGAAGGGGCGTTCCCCTGTGTGTGTGCGCATATGCACTTCTAGATACGGCTTACGGCAGAAAGCTGCGTCGCACACCTATGTCAAGGTGGAAAAAAAGTCCTCAGTGTACTCGCTCGATGGAATAATTGTCAAAAGATGTACGGTCAGTACGCCCGACGTATCTTGGCGGTCCTAAAGCTAGCCGATTAGCTGCGCAGTAGACAGTTTTACCCCTAAAAGACCCGTTGCGCAGCCAAACAGTTAACTTCAAGACCGCCAAGAGATACGTCTGCCTTACTGTAAAGTCCATTGACACAGCTGTTACTTCTAAGAACATAAATCAACATTTCATGTAATAGCTAAACACTTTGTATTATTTAATTTTAAGAAGGTATGATATCTGTTCCATTATAGTACGTAATATTTTGCACAATAATTATATTTTGAAGTGTTAAACCACCTTTCGTTGCTGACTGTAGTATCATATTTTTTTATCTAAAAATCCCAGTAAGAGTGAGTTTTAAAGGTGTGAAAATCACTAACCCGGAAACTATAATCTCGTAATTATTCCGACGCTGTGCTCGCCCGTGTTGAATCATGACTTGTGACCGGTGAATATTTGCACAAATTTGCGGTGGTGTCATATTCATTTCCTTCTTTCATGCTCCAGCATACATCAATGCTGCGTCTGCATTAAGCTATCGCGACCGCTGTATTTTGTTTTATTAATGTATACACCATCCAGCCGCAAGCTGTGCGTTTGTAAAGCCCTTTGTTACCTGAGGTACGTAGTGTAATGGGGTACGATAATAATATAACAATGTCAGCACGCAAAGTTTTTTGGGGTGAACGGAGAACTAAACAATAGCCGGTGCGGACCCTCGTTACGAATCTTCTGTATTGACAAAATGTAACCCTACCTGTAATTGAAATACCATCTGCCCGTTACGTATGTATTTATGTTGAACTGGCAACATCGCGTGCAGTAAATATGGCAATTTTAAGTGGTTGCTGTTCCGGTAAATTCATTAGTACGTTTTCAACTTGGTGAAATGTGTGTCGTAAAACTTTTGTCTTGATATCTGCGCGAGTTTAAAGGCTTGCAGGTATGCCATTATTTACTTTTTCTTTTAATTTATTGCAAATTAAATATTTTTTTAAAACGTTTTCTTGGCTGTGGCTTTAAAAATATAGTCCTTTATATCAACCTATTTATTTTAGGAACAGTTTTGTCAGAAATAACCATCGCCTAGAGATCGATGTTTATTTTTAACTGTAACCTAGTTTGTTACACCTCAACTCATACTTACAGTGCACTGAAAAGGTTTGTTCCCCGAGTGAAGCTTCATGTGGACATAGTAAGATGAAGCCGACGACAGAACTTTGCCACAGACCTGGAAGGAGAGATTTTGAAAGTAGTAAGATTTTTACGCCACTTTATAAAAGGTAATAAAAGTAAATATTTTTAAAAGCTCATTTCGCCAGTAACCCATATACATTTTGTTAATAATATTAGCACAGTCTACCATATTGCATTTCAGAAGGCCTTAACCTTGAAACGAACGCGTTATGAATGTTAATGTCAACTGTTTAACAATTGGGATAGTTTTGTTTTTATATTTGTGTTATACGATGACTTCAAGACTTTACCGACAATCGTTAAGAAGAATACGAGCTTTCTTAGTTTCATGGGGATTAAGGAGATTAGAGGTACCTAGTACCTTTTAAGGGATGATAGGACGACTGCTCGAAAATGAAAGAAAAGTAGCCCAAATTGTGAAAAGTGACTGGAAATCCGTAAACCAGTATTTTTAAAGGATTCTCGCTCACCTTACAGGCCTGAGGTTTAGATCGTGGCGTCGATTGACCCCCATTTGACACTTCCATTTTAGTTTGAACTGATCCCATGTCCACTCCCATACCCTGTTAAAACGGTTGCATTGATGCTTTATTTGTACAGTGGTTAGGAATCGTGTCTCCGAACTGAATACAATATGTAGTTAGTCTAACCTGAGAACACTGTCGTCCGTCCATGTCCATGTCAACTCCTTCATCATCCATTCCTTTGAAGCTCAGCTGAAAATATAAAGGGAAACCTTCAGAGGTGAGCTTCTTGGTTGGTATATTAGTTTTAAGAAATGCGGCTAGCAATCCGGTTGCGAAGCATGCTCAGAAACATGTTTTGGTTAGAACCGATGTAGCGCTGTATAGGTCTTCCTGGTTTCCTTCCTGTTCGAACTTCAGCACTTTAGACGAGATAGAATGCCTAACTAGAGGGTTTGGTCTCACAGGTCACATATTGTATGGTACCTAGGGATAGTCAACTCACCTCGTCATCTTGTTGTTGCATTTCTTGTTGTTGTTGGTGTTGTTCCATGAGATCTTGCTGATGTTGTACTTGCTGTTGTACTATGAGGCTGTCTTTAGAATCCTCTTGGTGTGTCTGGTGATGTTGGTTCATGTTGATGATGGATGCATGGCTTGAATCTGAACGTATTATTGTTGGGGGACCGGTGTGTACGTGTGGGTGAGATGTGTAGAAACTGCAACGCAACACAATGCTTAACTTAATAATTGTCTCGAAAAAATTTCTACAAGTTCAGCGGATGGTTGCTTGTTTTTTTTGTATGTTTGAACTTTGACGGAATTCCTAAACGTTACTTGATAGTTAAACAATAGTAGTTCAGGTCATCAGATGGCTTTCAACATAAGTCTTATGAACGAGTCTTACCTCATGGGTTCAGCCTTGATCTGCTGTTCGAACATGGAGATAGTGGCGAGTAGGTCGCCAGGGGGTGGCACGGGGACCCCCACGCCCCGTGCCACACCCCCGACGCCTACGCCCCAGTGTGCTGGGAAACTAATGGTGACCTCTTTGCTCCCCCATTTTCAATTTCTGCCACCTGAAAAGAACTTCATGTCAAATGGCTATCAAAACTAAACTTACCTTACTAGATTTATACTATTGGCAAAATTTGAAGTGGTGCATAGGTGATTACTTCGTACCTAGTAGCTTTATTTAGCCTTTTGTATTATTGTAACTGTCTTGCAGTAATATTCTAAACTTCGAATCTAAATTCAATACGAACGAATTATTAAGTCAAGGCCTGTTTTGCAATACCGATAGCAAAACTTTAAATAACAAACTGTTGATGGTGCACCGGCGACAGATACCTTCTGGAGGTAAGAGATAATACGTAGACTAAAGAGCTGTAATGTGACCCGCTTTACTTATGAAATTGTGAAGTGGCAAGACACTTCCAGCTTCTTTCTTATTAGTAATTGGGTCAAGTGAATAAGACAATAACTAAGTAGACCCCCAAGATCATCGCGTGTCTCAAAGACACAACAAGTTTTAAAACAAAATCCTGGCCCTGTTATCCCAATAACAGTGAAAGCTTGACTTTACTTTAAAGTAAGACATATAAAACTAAGGTAATGAGTAAAAAAATATAGTAAAAAAGGTTTGGAATACTCTTCATTTATCTGGAGAAAATTGAAAAATTAATATCCAGGTGGCGTTGGACCTGTACAAAACCGGTCTACCAAATGCTAGAACTATCACGGTTTGCTAAAAACCACTTAAAAAAATGGCACATATGTATAATGCGCCATTTTTCGGCTAAATATAAGGTCCGTTTTTTATAATTAAAAATATAGACATTGCCTTTTTAACTTTTTTTTGCATAATAGAATCAATGTTGAATGGTTTGTTAAACCATCAAAAATATGATGAAGCTTTTGGCATAACCAACCCGAAAAACTGATTATACTTTGTGACCTGATCTAAAAGACATTTTGTAGCTCCAAAAGACAATATTTTATAAGAGGCGGCATCAGGCATACTTTATAAAATGAAGGGTTAGGCGACTGATGGGAAAAAACAATATTCAATTAGGGGAATACGTACTAGGTAGGTAGGCATGATAGAAATTAAAACGGATTTTTTCACTTGAAATCGGTGCTGGTCGGTAATGAATAGGAACTGAACTAAACCTATTTGAGCAAAAACAAGTTAATAATTTGAAATAAAAAGCTTAGTTTGGCGTAAATTAAAATATAATTAAAACAAAAAAAAAAATTATTACAAAATCAGGTGGTTACAAATCAACAGAGGTAGATACAGGGCAACAAAAAAAAAACAAAGTTCTACCAAAATAACAAATACATAAACGCATAGTAAGTAAATAATTAGCCAATCAAAATAATAAATCAAACAAAAATTATATTATGGTTATACAGATAATTTCAAACCTATAACAAAATAGATTAGACATTACATTACAATTCTGTTTTATTTATATTGTTAGGCCGTTGACTGAGCACAGTAGATAGGTGCATAAAATGACGGGAGATATGGTATGCGAAACGCAATAGATAGGTATATAAAGGCGTACTAATATAATAGCATACACACTCACACAACGGCGCTTATCTTTAGCATATTTGTGTAGCATATGCAGATATGTATGTAAACTTGTTCACATATACAACGGCAACTCTAATCGGTAGATATACGAAAGTGTAAACAAGAAAACATAACGAAAGCAGCTAAAATGTCCTACAAAATATTAAATGGCGGAAGCTCACCGACCGACTGTCTCCACCCAGCCTCCCCCCCGGCCATTAATAAAATGGCCAATTCGTTATTGAATTTTGTCCCCAACTTTCAAGCCGAGGCTGCGCGACGCCGCCGGTTGTCATACAAGTAATTTAGTAACCAATACAAGTCTAATGTAAACAAAACGGGTTTATAATAAGTACTTTATTCAACGTTTCGGTGAAAGTTATGTCATATTATCCTGAGCTAAATCTACAGAAAGTACTTTGTGATAATACTCTTTAGTTACTGTCTGTAAACATAAACATCGTTTGTTAACGAAAAACTTGTAGCTATTGGAAATACAGCGACCTTTCATAATGTATGGAGGGAATGAGATACAGATTTATTATTATTTCTTTTTTATGCAAAATGTTAGGTTTCATCGCGCTTATGTTATTATATCATTATATATGTATAGCAAAAGTTATATTCTACTCACATAAGTAAAGAAACACCTAAATATAGTAGTGTATACAGAATCACATAAATTATATCACTAATTACACAATTTCGTTAAGATTGGCCATTCGAATTATGTTTTTCTTAGACACCGACATAAAATGGCTGCTACCTCATTGTTCTGCGCGTTCGTTCGTGCGCATAGAAGCCGTGAACGCTTGGGGACGACTTCTCCGCCAATTAAAATTATGGCGCGAAATTTAAGGCGTCGTTAACTACAATTTAATGTTTTATTTATGATAATCATTAGCGCTAGGTGTCAATTCCAATACGCAACGATTGTATAACAAAAAACAAATGATGTTATGAAAAGAACGGTGAAGGCAGGAACATACATATAACTATTACATTCATATTTATCTGAATTATCGGTGTTCAACGGAGGAGAAAATATTTTCCTTTGTTGATGACGAATGCCTTTTAGGTGCTGATTTAATTGATTATCCGAGTTTGTGAATATGTGGCATACTGGACAATAATATTTCTTATATTTTTTATTAGCAATAAGTTTGGATTTTGGCGTTTCTTCTGGCATATTACAATATTTCGCCTTATCTATAGATAGATATCTACTTAGGATTGCAATTTATTGATTATTCGGTTCTATTTGAGAACTAGGCCACTTTGTCAATCAATATCCACAACGACACTACGAGAAGAATAAACTAGGTAATAGATCTCGATCGACTCGATCTTCGTGAGTACGGAAAAACCTACTTATTCTATTGACGAATGTGTGCTAAGTACTTTTAAAATATGTAGGTAGGAAATTATTCGTTTTGTTTTAAAATTGCTATGTTCTTATGTTACAGTTGTTGTACTTACTTACCTACATTAATTTATAAACGGAATTATGTTGAATTCACAAAAATATTTTTTTATTGATTTCTAAAATGCTCTCATCATTAGTTCGTGACTTGACGGATTTATATATTACTTAACTCAAATTCAAGGGTATCTTTAAATATATATTTATATATATTTTATTGTACCTACCTACTTGAAGTTATTAGAGAATAAGTTTGTTGCCTCATTATTATTCTACATCACGCACCATAAAAATAATTGCCATGCTTTTAACCAATATTTATGCAGGAATACCGATTTATTAAAAAGGTGTCACAAAACATTATTTCACTCTCCCTTTCTTTCTATTAATAGGTATATAAGTCCGGAGGGTCAATGAAGTTGGACCTTGGTATCGGAACCGCCACGAGTCGTAAGCACAAACGTCAAGTTCATTGTACGAAAAAACCCAGAAACGAACCCAAAAACCCAAAAATTAACTTGACGTTTGTGCTCACGACTCGTGGCGGGTACTATAATTTAAGGCCGGCTAACCTGCAACAGATACAAAAATCTATCTCATTACATATTTCATATCTGAACTTTATTGCTCCTGTAAACAATAGTTCTAAGGTCCTGGAAGTCAATTTGCTTGTAAGGTACATCAAAGTACCTAATTTAAAATGAGATAAAATAAAATTGGCAGAAAAGATTTTTTTCATAAAAGATATTGTAAAAAATAAAAAACAATAATCTTTGTAAATAATAACGTTGTTATCAATTAAATACAGATTGGATTTATACAAATCAAAGTAATGCTTATACCTAAGATGTATTTTCGTCTAATTAAGTAAACTGAATAATATTGTAGATCTTTATAATTTTTCAGTAAAAAATATTGAACGTGCTTTTACAATTTTAAAGACATAATGCCCTACGTGTTTATTTCTCTTCTAAGCAAAAGCTAATACGGTCATATTAAGATTGTAAAGAAGTGGTATGATTTTATTTAGACTGAAATAAATACATTAAATTATTTTTTAAATTATGTAATTTTTTATTAATGTCAAAAGACTGATACTCGAACTTAGTTAAACATTTTTTTTTGTTTATGTTCATATTTGACATTGACGTTTGCAACTAAATTATTTGTGGTTCTTTTTGATAAGTCGTAATCATGGCGGTGGGTGTTTTTGATTTTTCTATTAATTTATCCATCTGAATCGGCTATATTTTCTTAAATTATATGAGGAATAATATTTTAATTTCATTATTACATGAATTTGTTTCTTACCGAGGTTTAATTTTGGTTTTATCGCTGCGTATAAGTCTCAGATTCGGCATAACCTAGTCTTGTGTTTGATTGAACACATATTATTTTTAAAATAAATGTGTGTTAAAAGTGCTAAACGTAAGAAATGCATTTCAGCGTGTACCACCGCCCGCGTTGAAGAAAGACAAGAAGGAGAAGAAACCTCCTAAAGATAATTCTAAGAATGTTATGAGAAATCTTCACATCAGAAAACTCTGCCTGAACATCTGTGTCGGAGAGTCTGGTGACAGGCTGACTCGTGCTGCTAAGGTTAGTTGTTGAATATACCATTCTGTATAGTACCGTTCTGTTTCAAGTATTGCTTTGTATGTGGTTTTTATCATAACCCTCAAAACATGATGGATACACACCATGTTGACTACGTAGAATTTCAAAACTCAGTGAATTTATAATGATGGCTCAATGGCTTGCGATTTAATAACGTAAATACAACTTATTATCGTCACGAATATTGTCATTTCAATTGACTTGCAGTTAAAGTTGCATGTGCAGTGAGTAACAAAGGTTTATTTTTTTTTAATTTACTGAAGTATTACTTTATTTTTCATCAATATTAAATTATATATGCAACAGAGATCTTAAATTATGAGTGTTGAACTAGACAGATTTAAAAACTCAAGTAATAACTTTACCGGTGTAAGAGCATGAACTTGTTCAAGAGTAACATAATTTGTGTTACTGTTTGTAAATTCATGCAAAAGCAGTATTTCCAATTTGCAACTTCTGAGCACTAACTACTTACTGTTCAGAATACTTACGGAAATAACATTTCAAGTAGACATACCATCATGCCATCACGCCTGTATTCCCCGAAGGGTTAGGCAGAGGTGTAACAATGTACACCCACAGTTCGCCGGTATGTTTAGGTCCCATGTAATAGGGGGCGAGCCTATTGCCATTAACCGGGCACAAATCCTAACTCCGAGCTGCTACTGAGAATTTCATAGAAAAACCCAATAACACTTTTTGCTCGACTTGGGAATTGAACCCAAGGCCTCTAGCGTAGCAGTCGCGCTTAGGACCACTAGGCTAACGAGGCAGTCAAGTAGAATACAACTTTTTTGCCATAATATAGTTTGACTATGAGTTGTTTGTCAATGTTAGTTGGTATTCTGCTAGAATTGTGGCAACAATATCTTTTAGTTTGATAGGAAATATGTTTTAATTATTGATTTTTAACATTTCTTTTTGTCAAATTATACGATGATGTTATAAGTAGCGTTTTTCTTTCATTATTTCAGGTGTTGGAACAGCTTACTGGCCAGCAGCCAGTGTTCTCAAAGGCCAGGTACACCGTCAGATCCTTCGGTATTCGTCGTAATGAAAAGATTGCGGTCCACTGCACAGTCCGTGGTGCGAAGGCTGAGGAGATCCTCGAAAGAGGTCTTAAAGTAAGTTAATAATGTACTTCGAATTCTTTATTTCAGACATAAGTCCATACCATCACTGTATTCTCCGGAGGGTTAGGTGGAGGTGTACCGATGTACACTCACAGTTCACCGGTATGTTTAGGTCCTATGTAATAGGGGGTGAGCCTATTGACATGAGTCCATAATTATTATAAACAAAATAACTTATTCACTAGTGTTAGTAATAAGGATATCCTTAATCCTTGATGGATATCGGTTACTGGTGCAGCAAAGGAAAGTCCTACTGATTTGTAAACAAATTTCGGAGGCTGTTAGTAGAGGTATACAGTCAGTACCCTTTCTTATTATGGTGTAAAATCATCTCATTTTCTTAAACATAAATAACTATGTTTATTTATAACAGAAATATTATTACCTGCCTGAATACAAGGACTTTAAGTAAATGTATTTTGTTATATAATGTTTAGTTGTAAAATAGATAGGCCAGATGACTTGGATTAGCTAATTAATGGTTATGAGTATTAGAAACAAAATATTGGACGATAATCACTTTGTCCTAGCATAGGCAGATTCTACTAATGTTATAAATACAAAAGTTTATGTAAAGATGTTTCTTAAACATCTATACATGCTCACAAATTTCATCCAGATCCATTGAAATTTGGATGAAATTTGGCACACAAATAGATATCATCTATCTATATGTATCTCTATCTCGTCTATATGTAGGTAGATAGATATAATCTATGTGTCTGACATATCACAAACACTACTTTTTAATGTATGGTTCCCGTGGGATATTAATTCCGCTTTGATGCAGATGAGGTCGCAGACAGGAGCTAGTTATTTAAATATTTACTGAAATTACCGTTTACAGTTCTCTTTATACTACATGCAATATATGTGGGCATCATTAACCAATAATTTCAAAACTCAACTTTTCTTAAAAGCTCTTTATTATTTTAGTCCTGCTTTATTTTCAATTAACTGATATAATGTAACTTTGAAATTAATAAATAAATAGTAACAGGCTAGTAATTAACAAACCTTTATGCTTCCAGGTCAGAGAATACGAGTTGAGGCGTGACAACTTCTCTGCCACTGGTAACTTCGGTTTTGGTATCCAGGAACACATTGACTTGGGTATCAAATACGATCCCTCCATTGGTATCTATGGTCTTGACTTCTACGTCGTACTTGGCCGACCAGGTAAGAAAAATATTCTTTTGCTTTAAAATTAATTTTTTCTCCATTTAAAGACACCTTGAGGCCTTTATTTGTATAGTTTGCAGATATTATTAGGTTTATTTAAAAGTCATGTAATAACAGTTACCTGTGTTGAAATTTTTAAAGTTATGTGTTATGATTTTCAAATAGACAATTAATTGTAATTGGTAATTGTAATGCACATCTGTTCAAGGGTGACGAAAATAACACAGCCTCACTCTGTAAAAAATGTGCTAGATTAAAACCATAATTTTAATGAATATTAGGATTTATCCTTATATTCACAAAAGTTAGGTGCACATTCGAAATATCTATTTAGTCTAAATACAATCCATCTTAGAGCACAGTATAACATATTGTTTTATATTGTTCTAGGATTCAATGTAGCACACAGAAGACGCAAGACTGGCAAGGTTGGGTTCCCCCATCGCTTGACAAAGGAAGATGCCATGAAGTGGTTCCAACAGAAATACGATGGTATCATCCTGAACAGCAAAGCAAAGTAAACTTAAGTAAACAAAATTTATAAAGGTTATTGTGTTTTATTTTCGAAAATCCTATTTATTTAACATACATACATAAAATTAAAATACTCATTGTGGAAACACTAGATCTCGTGAAAGAACGGGTGCGAACCATGTAATTAAGCCGCATACGCACGTAAACACACGAACATACGGCGGTAGATTTTAATATCGTATACAACAGTTTCAATTTGTATAGAAATCTAGGATCACAGGACACTAGGACACTGTTGACGCAACTAGATTCAATATTTTTAATTTAACATGTAATTGACGTTCAAAATTGCCTTTTAATGGTCTAATTGAAATAAATGATTTGACTTTGGTTCTACGCGCGGGATTTATGTACAGTCAAACGGGGTGAATAGGGACGCAGGGGTGAATCGGAACGAAATTTTAAAAGGGATTTTTACTTTGAAATAATATAGTTTGTTACCAGCAAGGACGTTAAAATCTTAAATTGTAATTTAGTTAAAACAGAAGAGATCTCTTTGGTAACAAACTATATTATTTCAAAGTAAAAATCCCTTTTAAAATTTCGTTCCGATTCACCCCTGCGTCCCTATTCACCCCGTTTGACGGTACCGCGCAAGGCGCCCCGCGGCGGGACGCTTCGCCAGTGGGTAAACCGCCTAAGGATATTCGAACACGAATGCAGTTCACGCACAGCAGCTGTGAACTCCATAACCATAGCGGCGTCTATTATCTACCTATCCTGAGGAACCAATCTGCGTGAGCCATAGTGGCTGTTAATTAATCTATACAAAAACTGTTGCCATGAATTCTGTACTTGCATAGGTAATATGCTAGATCTGCTGCCATAGGCAACCCGGCAAATAATAGGGCCAGAAATACGTTTTAATATGCCACGGGCCGCAAGCGAGTTGTATTTATGTAGCTGTTAATAAAAAATGAAATTCTAAATTAATGTATTCACTAAGATTTTAAAATTAAAAGCAGGCGGGCCAATTACAAAGGCCCGCTGGCCGCAGGATGAGTACGAACACGAAGGCGAACTCTGACTAAAATATTGCTTGGCAAAAGCACATGCTAATTTACTTATTTTTATCTCGGCCTCATAGAGTACTGTTATCAATAATCTATGCAGATTGCAGTTGTTGCTATAGTAACAATATATTTATTGGTTTGTTATAGTAACGTATACTTGTCTTTAAGAAGTTTTATTTGGAAGGGAGTGTATATTATTGTAAAAAAAACAAATCATGCATGGATTTGATGATGACGAGGAAGACTTTTTGGCGTCTAAAGAACCACAGGTCACGAGTTTGGACCCAGAAGAGCGAAAAGCAGGTCGGAGTTTACGCATTAAAAGAAGGCAGGAAGCACTTAAAAGGTAAAATTAAAACATTTAGTTACACAGATATTCTGTTTTAATAACTGTAGGCAAACCTGTGTTTTGGGTTTTTTGTAGAGTTCCATAGCTATAAACGCTATTATTAAGTAGATATAATAAGTAACACTCGATAGGAAGCTTAGAAGCAGAACAAGACAGGACGTGGAGTCACATTGGACCGTCGGCAAAGCTTTGTATCTGTTGATATTCTGTGCCTTAGAGCTGAGCAGCCTGCCGAGGAAGCGGCAGCGGAGCAAGAACCAAGCCCCGTAGAACAAGCAACAGCGAACGCAGCGGAGGAACTACAACGCTTGACACTAGATGGCGCTAGCAAAGTTACCAATGTCAGGGTCACCACGGACCAGCGCGAGGTCACTCGACGCAATGAGTTCTTCGATCAACTTACTGGTAACATGTTTAACTTTAGTTCTTGATAAAATAACTAACGAATGAAATGTTTTTTACACTAGACGACCTGCCCGCTACTTCGTCCGCGTGGCTTATTTCCGGGTTAAGTTATGTCTTTCATTACTGCACCGCTCCCGTGGGCCATAGCGTGATGTTATATAGCCTATGTTACTCAGGAATAATGTAGCTATCTATTGGTGAAAAATGGTTAAAATCGGTCCAGTAGTTTCGGAGCCTATTCGGTACAAACAAACAAAAAAATATTTCCTCTTTATAATATTAGTGTAGATAATTACGCACTGCGTACAAGAGTGACTTGGAGATAATTTGGTGTCGGATCGAGCAGGGTACCTAATCGAGACTAACGGCGCTTACGATTATTTCGGGTTGACATATCTCGGAACGCATAGGCAGTGTATTTACCCGTGTGCTTGTGAATCTGCAACAACGAGTCAATGGACTAATAGTGATACACTAGCATATGCCCGCCACTACGTTTGCGTGAATGTTGGTTATCACGAGGTTGCACAAGGCAACGCACAATATTTGTTGTTTTGTAATAAACTCATTTGAATCAAATATAATACTAAATTCAAAATTAGTACCTACCTACTCAGGGGCGGTCCGCCCCGGGCCCCCGGTTCTGGGCCCCAAAACACGAAAACTTTTCTTAATCATGTCCTAATCAAGGCTAAGACGCTTCAGAGGCCCCATAGAAACGGCCTAAACTAAGTTATTTAACTGAAATTAAAAATCGTTACTTAAACATTTTCAGTCTCCCCGCCCCTTAGTCCGCCTCTGTACCTACTTATTATTTGCCAAGCTGGTTAAGACCCGGCCCTGCATATAACAAAGCATTGGTTCAAATAGTGCATGTTTTTTATTAGGTAACTTGCAAAAGATAGAGGATGAAGCAAATGACGCACAGATCCAATATGAAGCAATTTCAGCGAATTGGGAATACATTCTATCAATAAAAGATCCTTTAGACATTGATGCTGAGATGAAGGAGCAAAAGAGTAAATGTGATGCGATGCTTGCACAGAAAGATGCACTTATCGCCGAACTTAAACATGATTTGAAAGAAATGGACAATGCTTATTTTAGAGATTTGGAGAAACAGGTAGCCTACTTTACAATTAGGCATGAATTTGATGATTTAATTTATGAAAGAAATTTTATATTTCCATTGCATTTCTATTACAGGATAATGATATAAGAGAATTGTCGGACAGAATTGAAAAGCAAATAACAATAATGCAAAGAGCGTACACAAAACAGCTAGGTTTAATAGCAGAAGCAGTTAACATTGAACGAGACGCGTTGATAGATCTTAACAACAAGAGATGGGAAGCACTTTATAAGCAATGTGACAAAGAAGAAATTGCACATATGGAGTACATATTTATACAGGTTGATTAGTCTGATGTCTATGTAAATAACAATATGATATATTTTTATGAACACTTAGATCCAGCGCCCAATGGCTATACTGTACGGCAAGGGAATTTTAGGTGACGAAACATGGTAATTAAGTAATATAATTACATTTTGGTTGAAAAGTCAAACACCACTTCGGACAGCATTTGTTTTAACAAATTTACACAATATACAATTGCTACAACCGTCATCATTAAACATTTTTAGATGTCAAGGTATTTATCACCGTAAGTCCCCCGGTCGTGCTTTCCCGCTAGTGGGCGTCGGTCCTTAGGTATAGATATAAATCTTATAAACTATTCATTTCAGTTAGACGAACACAAACAAGAAATTGAGGCTGTAATGTGGGATCATCACGAAAAATATCGCGTAGCCAAAATAGAATTGGAATCTTTAATTCAAGATTTGCAACAAGAACTGGAAAAATTGAAGGCTACTTGTTCAATTAACACTGAAAAAATTGGGTACACTTATCAGGTGAAAAGATCGCTGATTTATACGTGAATATTCTATTTTCAATTAGGTAGGTACTATTTCACTTAAATATAAATTGCAGGTATTAAAAAAACGCGAAGAGGAGAACGTTTTTGTGAGATCGCAACAAAAACGGAAGATTAATAAAATGTCTGATGTAGCTAATTCGTTGAGGGCGAAAATTCGGAAAGCAGCTGAGGATGGCGCCATAGAGGAAATAAAAGCGGACGCTGAAATTATTAAGTTGATGCAGACAATGGACGATTTGGAGAAGAAATCTGATCGTTTCGCCTATGTAAATCATAACAAGTTCACTCAAGTGTGGCGGATGTCAAATGCGAGGTGTCTAGAGTTGAGTAAAGAGTTGCGCCACGGGGAAGTAGCGCTGCATGCTCATATTCTAGCGGAGCCGCCTCCTCCGCCACCGCTGAGGCCGGACAGGGGTCCTTTGAGTAAATACGGTAATAAAAATAATACACGATAAACGTGCAATTAACGCTTTAAAATAACTAATTATAAATAAAGCATGTCTGTTTTTTGTTTAGAGGCTGAAGCCAAACTTGCATTGAGCGCGGATGACCCGAAACACATCGATCCGGATCCCAACGGCGAGTTTACAGAAAGCAAAGATAAATTGGTACTTTTATTACCCGACTGCCAAGAAGGGTTATATTTTTGTTCATTGTTTACACTACATTAGTCAAGCTTTCCTAACATCAGTAACGGATATTAGTATACAGCTTTGTTTTTAAACATCATCATCTGCTTAGCCTTTTCGGCTTCCAGCCTAACTGGATGCAGATGAATACCAGTGTTTTATATGGAGCGACTGTCTATCTGATCTCCACAACCCAGTTACTGGGCAACACGATACCTCTTGGTTAGACAGGTTGTCAGACTTCCTGGCTTCCGACTATCTATAACGACTGTCAAAGTCTGGAACTTACGTTGTTACTTATATACTTTTTAGCTCCTATGTTATAAATGTGGTCATTGCGCAGGTTCGCCATATACTACAGCTTGTGGCGGATAATACGGGCTTTCTGGTTGAAGATCGCTTACTTAAACTTATTAAAAAGTACCAATCGGGTTCCAGAAATTTGTGTACGCTAGATGCAATATTTATGGTAAGAGTTTATTTATTTAATTGCATTTTGTTATGATATGTCGCCATTCCTGAACGATTTCCAGATCGTTGATTTTAAAAAGGTACCTAACCTGTATATCAGTCGCATCACATTTCCAAAGTGTAGCCCCATTAAATTTTTGCCGCCCTTCTTTTACTATTGTCAGTTCAAGTTATTAAAGTTTCATACTAAGTGTGGGCAGAGCCATATTACGCGAAGCGGGCCTTGAATTGGATGTTTTACCATAGATTAAAGGAGTTTGCGTAACAAAGAAAGGGAAGGGCGAAAAATCTGCGAAAATATGTAGAGTTCTTTGTCCAAGGCATCAGAAACCACCTAAAAAAGAAAAAAAAAGATCGGTCTCCTTTGCGGTTCCTACAATTTGCTGGCTTAGGCTCAAGCTTACTCAGCATGCTAATAAATCCGCTACTTCTTAGCGTATCGATGGCAAATAAGAGCTTTATAGTTTTTAATTTTTTTTTAGGCACTAGAAATTCAAGCGGAAGAGGATATAGATCTTTTGTGTGGCACATTCTTGAACTATGCGTTTTGCCCTATCTGCACCGATTCGGATTTAGAGAGCGACGTTGAAGAAAATGGGCCCGATCCGCTAACACCCGCGGAAGCGTTGTCAAAGATAGATACCCTAAGCGGTATGCTTAAACGGGGTGGGTAAATCAGGCAATGTTTTACAATAAATCAATAGTCAATTATTTCAGATAACGAAGATCCATCTCCATAAATATGCAAGATGTTAGTGTAAACAAGGGACATACTTTAAGGGAGTGCAATTTACACGGAGGAATTATATTGGTGCAATTGATTTAAAGCAACATTTACCTATTACTAGTATTGCCTAAACATTGCTCGGTTAATGGCGTAGATTAAAATTACATACCACCACGCCTGTATTCCCCGAAGGGTTAGGCAGAGGTGTACCAATGTACACCCACAGTTCGCCGGTATGTTTAAGTCCCATGTAATAGGGGGCGAGCCTATTGCCATTAATCGGGCACAAATCCTAACTCCGAGCTGCTACTGAGAATTTCATAGAAAAACCCAATAACTACTTTTTGCTCGACTTGGGAATCGAACCCAAGACCGTTGATTTTTTTTCGATCTTACGGTACAATAATAGTAAAATTTGATCATTTTCATGAGTACTGCACTCCCTTAAAAAAGGTCCGACGTTTACCCACATTCCCTGTATACCTTACTTTACTGACGTACTTCACTGTAGCACTGTGCGATCGTCTGACGCTTGTCCGCGGTAGCGACGGAACACCACGCCCTGCGGCCAAAAGCGCTATTCCATGATGAGGTGCAGAAAACAAACGCCTTAAAATTGATGTTGCGGTGCGATTCCAGCCTGCCGCTGCACCCTCGGCGTGAGGATAGCGTCACCTATCGTTGCTATCGGGGACAACTGGCGTTACTAAAAATGTCATAGTATTTTTTAAGCTGCAGTGCTAGCTGTCTCTAATCTACTAAAATCATACTTATATACCTACGTGTAATTATTATGTTGACAGGCATAGCTGCCGAAAGTAGGCAGTCGACATGTAAAATTCGTAGAAGTGCGTCGGTTAGCACGACACGCACGCAGCATATTGGATTCAGGTATGCATATTGCCGTGTCGACGGCGCGTTCGTGTTCCACGCGCGCCTCAAAGAGATGTCAGCAAAGGAAGGGGCCACTGACGGCCGATGTCTGCCGGGGCTGCGGGTTGTTCGTAAGAGATACCGCGCCCCCGGAACGCAAAGGGCACAAGAAGGAACATGGGTGGGTTTTAGTCAGCAAAAGTCTGACACTCCCTCCCGCCCCGCCCAGGGCGGGAGAAGTTATTTGATGATTTCCCACCCCTCAAAAGAAAAAAAAAAGGTATGCATATTATCTAACGCAATGGCAATGTTAGGGACAGGCTACGGTCGGAAGGTAGCTGTGGACTGGGTTGCGATGGGTTAAGGTGATTAAAATTGCCATAGACTACCTACTATTCTGTAACTCGTCCATATTATGCAAGTGCATGTTATACACAAATATTCTATTTTATTCCGCTACGCATGACCACAGTCACCAAGTTGCTAACGTCAACCAAAAGGCAGCCAAGCTTACTAGCGACTGGACTGGCCACATCTGCCGCATATTGAACGGATCATGGTCTACCTAAAGCAACCAAATCATGGGTCCATTGTACTTATTTAGGTACATTATTGATTGTAAATTTCACTTTATTTTGCCTTACAGGAATGTACATGAATTATCACCGCTGGAACAGCTAATGTTAACGGAGGCAGATGAAATAATGCAGAAATGTGGAGATATCCAATGTAAGATCCACGAAAACTATTGTAACCGCAACATTTGTCAATGATAAAATAAATAAAACCATTGTTATAAATTAATGTAGGTACAGTTAGTGTCCTACATCATCTGACCCCTTTTACAAAGAAGATGAGGAGAATAGGGGTCAGGCAATTCAAGGAACTGACCGTACCTGTCCAATAATACGTAATTACTCGTTTCAGCGACTGGAATGGTGACAGTAGATACGCCTGAAGGAGGCTCCGTGACAAGTCGGAGGCCTGGCGTCCGAGCCGTCTGCGTTGTAGCACAAGGAAAAGAGGAACCAGGTTTTAAGAACCTAAACGTCAATCCCTTCCTCTGTCCGCGTTAGTAGAACCCAATTTACACGGAGGAATTATATTGGTGCAATTGATTTAAAGCAACATTTACCTATTACTAGTATTGCCTAAACATTGCTCGGTTAATGGCGTAGATTAAAATTACATACCACCACGCCTGTATTCCCCGAAGGGTTAGGCAAAGATGTCCCAATGTACACCCACAGTTCGCCGGTATGTTCAGGTCCCATGTAATAGGGGATGAGCCTATTGCCAAAAAGCGGACACAAATCCTAACTCCGAGCTGCTACTGAGAATTTCACAGAAAAACCCAATAACACTTTTTGCTCGACCTGGGAGTCGAACCCAAGACCTCTAACGTAGCAGTCGCTTAGGGCCACTAGGCTACCGAGGCAGGTAGATTAAAATATTGTTTAGAATAATAATTGCATCGAACGGGCAATTAAATTCTCTGAGACCACATACATTTTGCTCTTCTACTGATAGGTAGGTTGCATAGATTCAAAAATGAACAGTTATTATTTAGGGATTTGGGCCACCATTAAGATATTCTGGAAGGCACAACGTTCTTTCTAAGTGTAGAAGGCTCTATAATCGTATAAATAAGTAACTTGTGTGTCTTAAAGTATTACTTATTACTATTTTTTTATTTTTTTTAGAGGGACACCTTCTGGAAATGGAGCCAATGCAAGTTTTGACTGCTTTGAGCGAATTCATATCAATTTTCGTTTCACCCGAGAAGCAGAAACTTAACAACATATTGTTAGTATATTGTAAATAGCATTTTCACGCGGCTTCGTCCATTTACATTCATCATTCACCTCCATCCATTCACAAGCATCCGGTCTTTCACATTTGTAGGATAAATTATTTATTGCTTAATTATCAAAGCTGGTCAGGTCAACATCATAAAAAATCCGATATTCCGTGGCTTATGACTGTTCCTATGAATGAAGTAGAATCTATGAATGTGCACATAAATTAGTGAGGGCGCGCTTCCTTCAATGGTCTACATATAGAGCGGGTATGGTTTACTGCTTAAATAACATTCATTTTCATTACAGAGAGGGCCTAAAACCACCGAATTTCGAAACACCATCACGCAAACTTACTGAGGAAGAAATACAAAGCTATTGGTTACAATGGAAAAATATGTTCACATCTGAGAAGGATAAGTTTTGGGATGGACTGCTGACTGGATTGAACAATTACTTGTCCATTTTACAAGGTAGGTTAAAATTTAAAAGTATTGTAGATAATCAAACTGCCTCGTTAGCCTAGTGGTCCTAAGTGCGACTACTACGCTAGAGGTCTTGGGTTCGATTCCCAGGTCGAGCAAAAAGTGTTATTGGGTTTTTCTGTGAAATTCTCAGTACCAGTTCGAAGTTACGATTTCTGCCCGGTTAATGGCAATAGGCTCACCCCCTATTACGTGGGACCTAAACATAACGGCCAACTGTGGGTGTACGTTGCTACACCACTGCCTAACCCTTCGGGGAATACAGGCGTGATGGTATGTATATAGAAAATCACGCTGCCTCATCGGATTCGTACTCTGTCACTACGGATCGAAGATTTCTGCCAGACAAGACGAGACCAGAATTTTGAATCTGTTATTTAGGTGATAGCTTTTACTGCGTTATATGAGACGTCGACGAGACGTCGACGTTTTAGGAATGGCCTAAAACGAATTGGACAAATAGTAGTCGAACCACAGACTTATGTATCCATTATTTGCAGAACGCGAACGTATCCATGACGAGGTGTTGGAGTTGCGCCGGCGCAACGTCGCGTTACGTCAGTTAGTGCGCGGGTCATTGCCGGAGCTACCGCCACCGAAGCACGCGCGGGCTCCCCGCAAGGCATTCGTTGCTCCGATTGAAGATACTGCTCCTACGGGATTTGATCGACTACCACCTATTTAAACTAAGCACTTCCTAAGGAAACACCCTTTTCATTTGCGTTGTTCACTTACTCTTTTAACTTTCCTGCATATTTTCAGTAGCATTTCAAAAGTGATTACCATTTCACGATTTATTGTGATATACATTCACAACACAAGCGAACGTTTGAGTTTTGGAGAAACTTTAGAGTTTTACGCCCGCGTCAAAATACCGGTAAACGATTTTTTTGTCGGAGAGAATGGAACATTATGAATTCTTATATACCAACACACCAACGCACACGTCCTACAAAAAGTTGGTCCCACGAATCTATGGATCTATAGAACGGTCCGGCAAATCGTTCCAACAAAAAGTCGGACGAGGGCGGAAGCCCTAAGGCCATAATTATAGTAGCCGCCACGAATCGTGAGCACAAACGTCAAGTTTTTTTTTGGGTTTCTTGCTGGGTTTTTTGGGGCGCCAACGTTGCACGTGATTGGTCCGTCAATCGGACCGGCCATAGGTAGCTACATAGGCATAGGAGCATAGGTTGGTAGGTGGCGGCTATAGGTAGGTTCTTTTCGTTAAACTTTGCCCTTGAGTACCCTAAAAACAACTTGGCGCCGTAGTTTTCTCCAAATATTTTTGTTATTTATTTCGTCAAAAATAAATCCAAACCGCCACCGAATCCATTTTTTGTATTCATTCAGAGAGAATGAATACAAAAAATGGATTTGGATTTATTTTGGATTTTTTTATAACGATGCAAATTACTTATTTTCGAGGTAGTTGTATGATAGTAGGGTCGATGTAAAGAATGGTGTGGTCTTTCAGACAGGTGTTTTTAACCCCCACGCAAAAACGACGGGGTCTTAAAAACTTATACATTTGACGTGTGTGTGTGTCTGTGGCATCGTAGCTCCCGAATGCATAAACCGATTTTGATTTAGTTTTTTTTGTTTGAAAGGTATATTAGTCGGGACTGATCTCAGCTATGTTTGATGGAATTCTGTTCAGCGGTTTCAAAGTTATCAGCTCTTTTGTTGGCTGCGGTGTGGATTTTTATTTTTTGTCGGAGGTTACTTATAATTTTTAATTTTGTGTTTTAACTAAAAATGTTTTTATTTTGTGAGATTATACTATTATTGTTTTATGATAATATTACTTATCATATTAATTTTGAAATCTTGTTTGTACCTTGTATATTAGGATTATTAACTGTTCATAAAGACTATAATTATTTTCGTATGCATACGATAATTAGGTCTTTTTATAGTACTTTGCGAGTGTTTTTGTAGGGCAACTTTCCAAAAGCACGTACCTAACTACTAAAATATTATACACTAGCTGCTGGCCGCGACTTCGCCCGCGTTTCCGTCGTTTCTCGTAAATAAAAGTAGCCTATGTCCTACCTCACGGTTCAGTGTCTGTCTGTCTGTATAACCGTTATAGAAACAAAAACTACTCGACGGATTTTAACGAAACTTGGTACAATTATTTTTCATACTCCTGTGTTGGTTATAGTATACTTTTCATCACGCTACAATCAATAGGAGCAGAGCAGTGAAGGGAAATGTTGTGAAAACGGGAGAAGTTACTCCATTTTTTAAGCTTCCGTCGCGTGTGCAACCTTAATGGTTAAAGCTACACAGAAATCATGTATGACGGAAATGTTCTCCTTAAAATTATATAAAAAATATCCCACGACAGCATATGTCTATCTTTTATGGTTGACTCACAATATCACGTGTAACTCCCGATAGCTTAGCAGTTCGAAGCTTTCTGATTATATTTGTCTACTCTTACTACACGCTGACGGAGTCGCGGGCACAGCTATTAACAATAATATTGTGCGGTTCTGTATTGCGATATTTTTCAACAGTATTGTAGATTGACATATTATATTTCCTTACTAAAATATGAAAGTTAATCTGTCTGTTACATCAAAACCACTGAACCGTGAGGAAGGACATAGGCTACTTTTTTTAAGAGAAACGACGGAAATGCGGACGAAGTCGCGGGCAACAGCTAGTAATTAATAACGACTTACTTAACATTAAGTAGGTATTTACGCTAAATTATCCAGTAATACCAGTACGTTGTGCATCCAAAACATTGCTCTGAATAGATTTCAATTAACATACATACAATAAACTCACGCCTTTTTCCCATGGGGTAGGCAGAAACCACAGAACACCACCTGCTGCGATCCTTACATACTTCTTTCGCCTCGACCACGTTCATACATCTGTTCATACAAGCACGCCGGTTACGAGTAGGTACTGCGCACACGACCTTTCTGAAGAACCCCACCAATAAGGTCAGGGTAGGTCTTTCTAGGGCGTCCTCTTCCGGCGTTGCCACTCACATCTGCCATATAAATCCCTTTCGTTAGTCGCCTTTCACTCATCTTCTCAACATGACCGAACCATCTAAGCATACTCTTTTCTACTTTTGTTACTACATCCTCTTTTAATCCGCAACGTTCTCGTAGCGTTTCATTCCTCACTCTATCGTTCAAAGTTACACCACACATACTTCGCAAGGAACGCATTTCCACAGCATTTATCCTACTTTCATGCCTCGTTTGCCATACCCAACATTCACTTCCATACATAAGTGTAGGCACCAACACACCATTGTGCACAACCAGTCGAGCCTCTTTGGACATCGACTGATTTGTCACAACCGCATGTATAGCACCATTCACTTTATTTCCCGCATTTACTCTCCTTTCCACATCAGCATCAATCTTTCCATCTCTTGTAAACATACTGCCCAAGTATACAAACTCGTTCGTTTGCTCCACACTCACATCATTTATTTTCACATCACACACCGATACATCCTCTTCTCTTTCAAAAACCATTACTTTCGTCTTGCTTACATTTATGTTCATCCCTTTTCTCTTAAACGCTGCATTAATTAATGTTACCATGTCTTGCAACTGCTTCGATAAATAGGAGAAATTTTGACTTGTCTTAGTTCCATGTTGGCAGAACTTCATTATTAGGTAGATACCTTTATCAGGTACACACATGCACCTAAATCAATAATAATAAATATATAATGACAAAAAGGACCTATTTTTATTGTGTTAATGTATTCCGAAGCGAAAATAAAAACTTCCAATGGACATTTAAATGCCTATACCCTTAGATACTCCTAATAACATCAGCTGTCTGCCAGTGAAAGTCCCATTAAAATCGGTCCGGCTGTTTCGGAGATTAGCCGGAATAAACAGACAAAAAAAGGTGTTTATCATGCCATTTCACTCACACGGTATAGCGAGCGAGTGAGTTACCGCCGCCGCGCCGCCATTTTCAACTACTTTTTCGCACATTAGTACACACGATAAAGGTGATAAAATTCCTATTTGCGTGACTTTATCAAAATCAACAAACAGCACACTCAGTATCAGTGCTGCTTTACTAATATTTAGTAGGTAGGTAAGCCTAGTGGTCCTAAGCGCACACTAGAGGTCTTGGGTTTGATCCCCGGGTCGAGCAACGTGTTATTCTATGAAGTTGTTGTTTTATGTAATTCTCAGCAGCAGCTCAGGAGTTAGGATTTGTAACCGGACACAAATCCTAACTCTATATCAATAATGGCTATAGGCTCGCCCCCTATTTCAAGGGACCTGCACATACCGGCGAAGTGAGGGTGTACATTAGTACGCTTCTCCCTAACCCTTCGGGAAATACAGGCGTGATGGTACGTAGGTATTTTTTAGAAATTCGTCTTATCAAATTGGTAAGTTTCGCTAGAATATCACTCGTATTGTATGAGGGCGAGCGCTAGTATCTGCATCTGCGCTTTTTGGCGCGTATTTTACTTACGTGGTGCAGTTGCTATCACTTTTGCCTACCTTTTTATTTCAGAACATTTTAAATAGTGCCTTTAAAGGCAGGTGAGGTGGGGGGGGGGGGGATGTCGAGGCCTCAGAAAAGGTGTGGTCATCTAAAATTACCCAAGTGCGATTTGGACTATAGACTATGGAATGTCACATCTAGACTCGACTATTAAACTGATTTTAATAAAAATTGTACAGCATGAAACAGATCAGATTTAATTCAAAACTGATATACACTATACTATACTATACCAGTTATATTAGTTATTATGCAGTGTATAGGTTCAGTGTTGATTCAAATAATTACTATAATTACTATTTTAATTATTAGGTTTATTTTAATATATAGTATATCTATGGCTGCTGCATACAATAATGCGTGAAAAACATGTAAAATCCTGTTTTAAATTTGGTATTCGCTACTAGTACTACTATCTGTTAGATTTAGTACGCACACGGCGGCACAACCCTAGTAACGTCAAATATTAGCTAATGTCATGAATATGTCTGTCAGCTCAGATAGCAATATTCATAATATTCAGCATAACTAATTAAGTATCGGCAAGAACTGCACCTAGGTACCACTTATCTAGGTTTTCTACTGTATATTAATTAATTCCTAATCTGTCATTCTGTGTGATTCTGAATCCCTTGTAATTGATTCTGTCGGCGGCGTAATCAATGGTTGAATGCAGTTCATAATACTACATGTCAGCCAGTGTGTGATTCATGACACACCAAAAAGCCGATGTGGATAATCAAAAAAATATCGGAAAAGGCGGTACAGGAAAAATACTAGAAAAAAAGTATATAAGTACCTTACGACTGTTGCATCTGCTCCCAGATTGATAAGAACGCGAGGTAAAGGTTAGTATGTAGATAATGTATATCATTCATTTATTTAGTTTTAAACTTTAGCTTCTCTGTTAGATTTTAAATTATTTATCATTCAATAGCCCGACTAAGGATTCTTTTATTTGCAGCACGTAACTTCAATCATGCTGAGGGAATTATTTCATCTCTTTGGAGCCATTCAATTTTTCTATGGATGTTACTATGACTATGTCTATGTCAATATACCAATAACTCCAACAGTCACACCATATGGAGGCAAATTCAAATATTTAACTTATTTAGATGCGGTAAGTCTTATGTAATTTTATTTGTGCAACACAAATACTGATACTGAACCTGCACTTCGTTATTTGATCCTTGCCTTTGTTTCAGATGATACAAACTGCATACTTTACACTGGCTTTGCTCAATGATATATTTGGGAACAATGAACCATCACCATCGGAGAAACCACTTATAAGGAAGGTCAAGGACACAGTCTTTAGTGCTTTAGCTTTCCCATTAGCAATATTTGTTGGAGTATCATTTTGGGGCATATATGCTGTTGATAGAGAGTTGATTTTGCCCAGAAGTATGGATGCACACTTCCCATTGTGGCTCAACCATGTGATGCACACAAATATAGTTGTGTTCATACTGATAGAACTCCTTACATCATTCAGGATGTATCCAAAGAGAAAAGTTGGTCTTACTATTCTTTCTGCCTTTATGGTTTGTTATTTAATTTGGGTGCATGTGATCTACTTCAATAGTGGTATTTGGGTGTACCCTATCTTGAATGTCCTGAATTGGCCTGTAAGAATATGTTTCTATATATTTTGCCTCACATTAGCATGTTGTGCATATTCTGTGGGTGAAAAAATTAACAAAGCTGTTTGGTCTACTGAAGTAGAAAAAACTGTAAGATCTGGGAAGAAAAAGGCCAAATAATAAAAGAGATAGTAACAATTTAGCTAACAGCCTAGTGCTAACCTCGCTTCTTGTATTGAGGTTTGTAAATTATAAGTAGGTTTAAGTTGTTCTAATTGGTGGATGGTTAACAAAGTAGAATGCAGTAATGAAGCTTGAGAAAGATTTAGAAATTGTAAATGGGACGGGGCAAGATTTTGGCCAGTGAAGATCATAGATACAGCAGATAAGTTTCTTAAAGATCTAATCCATTTCATTATTTTTAAGAAAGTGATAATAAAAAACCCCATAAAAATTATGTTTGTAATGAAATTAAAAGATGAACCCCGAATGCCTAAAGTTAAACCTAAGTTTTTCCTACTTTTAATTCAACTCAACATATATTATAATTTGTTAAATAATTGTTCCTAATCATTATTGAAAAGTTGATATTGAATGAAATTGTTTTATTTTGTTTGTGGTTGTTGTGCGGTCTAAGAGGCAATCTTGTGCCTATCAAGTAGGTACCTGCTTATCTTAAATTTTACACTGGTATAGGTAAGTAGATACAATGAAGCTGTTATAAATTTTATAGTTCACTGTTCTTTGTAGATATTATCTGCTCATTGTAGATGTAATATTAAATTATTATTATTTTCTTTCATGGCCTAATATAGCATTATAACAATAGTCGCATCCGAATTCAATTGTTCCACATAAAATCACACGACATTTGATTGATAAAACGATATCTGCCTATAATTTTATCATAACGCTGAAATACCTAAGTAATTAAAAACGTTGCGTGAACAAGGCGGTGTGTAATCGAGAACTGTGGGCACTTAATGCGACTTGATTGCGTAATATAATTTATTAAGATAGTCTATAATGCCGATAACATTACACACAGACATAGGTTGTGAATTAACTCAGCAATAAATATACAGTTTATTCGCGAAACTGTATAGGTACTCATTGGCTGTAGCGATATCTATTTAGGTGCCTATGTAGGTGATTTTTTAAATAATATTTAATACGTACAAATAAGAGTTGTGCATTTAAATTCATGAATTATAGAGGTATATAAGGTACCGCTAGTGTTACGTAATATCGAATTTGCTTGTAAGCATAACTTGATTGTTTACTTACAGAAAATAACAAAAATTACGTGTCTCTAATAATGATTATATAAGCGTTTATTTGTGGACTTTGCTTTATAAACAAAAATAATGATATGAATATCTAATCGAAGTATAGGTCTGTATGTATGACATTACTTATCGGCCTGAATAATGAGCAAAATGTTTGTAAACTTAAAATTTTACTTAATATTGGCAAGAATCGTTCTTAATTTCCGATGTTAAGCTGAACTAGGATCGAAAATATTTTAAATAAGGTGAAATTAGGATACTCTCCCTGTATTAGTCTCAAATTGTTAAAATATTTTTAAGTAAGTATAAAACACATCTAAGTAATTTAAATGATAAATACTTTGGTACAAAGCATTCCAAAACAATATGATAAAACTTAATTAAGTCTTTAAATTATTATTTAATTGTTATCTGATAATATTTATTTGGTTTTTTACCCGACTACGGCGGAGCCCAAAAGACTGCGTAATACTGTTTTGTATACCTGTCTGTATGTTGGTCCTAGAGATTAAACGAGCAAATGAATTTTAACAAATGAGATATCCAAGTGGGGATACCTAAATGAAGGGTTAATGAGGAAACGATTCCAAAATTATATAATTTATGTTGTAGACAAAATAAATATAAAAATTCAAACCAGAATGCAGAAATGCAATTTGTAGTTAATTTTTTTTTAAGAACATAATACTGAATTTATTTACACCCATTCTGACCCGAGTGACAGTATTGAAACTAAGGTATCCATGTTATTATTAATAGAAACCGCCAAATACTGTAATAGTTGGTATAAATTGGAACAAACTTCAACGTAACTTTTATGTAGGTACTTTAAAATATATGTCAGTATTTATAATAAGAGCTCTCTATCACTATTAGCGTTGGCTAGTCCCAAACATTTAATATAAAAGGCTTTATCATAGCACATCGTTTAGATCATGGACCAGAAAGCAAAAGGATTGGTATGAGCGCATTCTCTTTAGAATTAATCGCATCTAATTTGTAAGATGTGCTGGAAAATTGAATATCTTTAAAATTACATTGTTAAGACGCGTATTTTGATGTGTACATCGGATTTGTCGTTAATTTGATAACTTTCTGAGAGAAAACAATACGCTTTCAAAATGTCTACGTAATTGCTCAGGCAATAAATACTCATAGATCTATGAGTTATATTCTAGTTGTGCTGATTAATATACTAAAGCAATTTTGTAGACAAAGAAATCTTATTGTGTGCGTTTTTATTCGCCCTTTGGTGCCTACCTTTTTGTGGTCGAGTGCCTATTTTGCCTAAAATAGACAATGAAGTGTTCAATCGTATGAATGAACTTTAGCAACCGATCACTATATTATAAATGAAGCAATAAATTTTATATTAAATAAATTATTTATATCAGAATTGTGCGTTTTATTGGGGCCTCCATTGCAAATACTCGCAGATTGCATGTCATCATGGCTTCTTACACAATAGATGTATCATAATTACTAGTTTCCACTATAACTCGCTATTGAGGTCAGGTGCTATCGCAAGTAAGGATTAAATTATTATTATGCAATAATAAACGAGTTTTAAGCATAAATGCGACTTTATTTTCGAACAACTTAAGTACATTCAAATGATAAAATACTTGTCAAAATCACAGTTAAAATATAATACATAAACAATAGGTACATTATGCAATAGTGCACTAAACTCTATAAAGTTGATTATAACTTATTACGACTAGATATTCAATTATTATAGTATTAACTAAAAAGTCTGGTCACACATTAACGTCTTGCCATATTATAATGACGCCTTAATTAATTACAATACAAAGAATACAAAAACTGTAACAACATTTTATTATTTAAAATAAGGCAAATCTGATTTGTAGCGAGTGTGAATAATACGAGCTATTTCGTGAAATAAATATGTGGTATGAATACCGCCTCTATTCAAACTTGTTTTAAACATAACTAAACATCAGCCTATTTCCCTGAAGGGATAGGCAGAGGTTTGTAGTACACAGCAAGGAGTTGTGTTAATTAACTAGATTAATTAACTTAATTAAATTAACACTTTGGAGATAACAATAATAAATAGTTTACAAAAAAATCGATTTTATAGCTTAATTACAAATATGAACATGCAGAACAAAAATACAATAAATGATTAAAAAACGAGAATCAATACATAATTGCTCACAATACGTACTTTGAATCCATTACGACAACAGCTGTCCCTGAAATGGGTAATCTATCAAACGTTGAGATAATTCGCGAAAATATTTGTAAATAAAACTATCCTTATTCCTATCTCTAAATAATCTTTACATGATTTCAATAAAATACTACTACTTTTTATAGATTCACAAAATGATTTGATACTTTCCATATAAGTAACAATTACACTAATAACAATTTTGGATAATTATTTTGCATCCGATCAAATTTTATTACAAAAAATATATAATACATTATCAGGGTTGCTATCTTGCCAATTATATCATTTAATTACTCGTATAGTGTTTGTGCTTGCAATGTGCTCATATCTCTCAACTCCCTGTCTTTAGTTCCTTTTAAGGGAACTAATACGCAAATTAATAAATAATCTACCTCGTAGCAAATAGTAACCCTCTTCATGTACCGTTTATAAGTAAAAAACCTATTCTAATCTAGATGCTACAATCTATGTCATTATGTATAATTTATTCATAGCCATTTTAATTGGAGTGTTATTTTAATAAGTCGTATTTAATCGAGGGTAAAAGGTATTATTTCTTATTTCATCGTTAGTAAAGGTAAGGAAATGGATACTAACATTAATAGGTTGGCGGCCAATTTAGACGATAACTCATTTGAATCACAAAACTGTCGACATGGTGTGTATTGGAAATTAACCCATATTTTCCGTTACGCTACTTAAAAAATGATAAATAAAAAAAAATTGCGGCATTTATGAAAGTATCATCACTTGAGAACGGCTCTGCCGATATGGTTGATTTTTTTCTTGTGTTCTTAATTGTCAAGATAAGGTTTGAATTAAAATCAACCGGAACGGTCGGTAAACCCAATAAAAAAATGTGGGGTTTAGTAAATTGCAGCCATCCCAAGCTAGGGATCTGCTACTTTATTATAAAACAAAGATATATTGTTATAACCAGTATACGTATAGGTAACGCCAGGCATACAATGATGGTATTTACAGCCATAGATAATCCTAGCAGCCAATTCATTAATTTTAGTAGCCCACCTAATTCCAATCTTATATATAGTCTCTTACATGATATATTATTTTGTAACCTAACGCTTTTGTCTAATAAACAAATGCCATCTAGTGACTCGATTTAGAACTTTGAAGAATGTTATTTACAGCTTATTCATTTTGTTTAGCTATGTACCGGGATATTTATTTAAGATGCTATTTTTTTTTATTGTTACAAAAGAACAACTTTCAGAATATATTTTTATCACGGCATTTTAAAAAATGTTAACGGCTATGCAATGGCGGTTCCGATCTTATGTTCAGCTGCCGTTCACCGAAGAGTACCACCTACTGCTTAGTAAAATAGTGACAATTGGGTAGTTGACACCACTAACCAATAATTCTAAGACAGAACTTCTCTAAAAACACTTTATTTTACCTCTGAAAACTAGAATAATTTTCAAATAACTATAAAATTCGATTTTTAATTGCTTTGAAATCAATAAATAGTTAGTGAAATGAAATGTCAAAAAAGTGACGTCATAGTTTAGTATTGTCATACAAAATGTATGTGGGAATCGCGTTTTGACAGTTCATAAAAAGTATGTCAATTGATGGTAGTTGACACCACCAATCACATATTTGCCAACTCAATTTATTTTAAAAATAAACGGGTTTACAGGGCTTAATTAAAGTGTGGTCTTAGCTGTTGGAATTATCAATTAAGGGATTCAAATACCCAATTCCGCATGGTCAGCTAGCTTTCTACAATTCTACGTCTAACATCCCACTGCTCTATGTTGATGATATAGGCACATCTGCATACGCGATGTACATAAAAGAAATTGCATAAATAAGGAGTTTATATATTTTGGTACACATTCCGTTCACTTAGTGTAACGTAACGATCAGCGTAGACGGAGCAGCAACATGCTTGAGCCGATTCCACAAATTCATTGATAATGAACTTAAAACAATAGAAATAGAGTTGAAAATTGAGTAATTTGCACGCAAGATAATTTGGCGCTCATTAACTTACACACAATTTTTAACACTATTTGTAATACATTTTAAGTTAACTATAGATTAATAAATAAAATCTGTTATGAACATATTAATGCTCTGTTTGCGCTAACCCTAAAAGTCATCACACATAATAACAGCACGGCTCCAACACGGCAAATAATTTGCCATTCAAGTCAGGGCTTTAAATCGTGTAAATTAAAATATTTTTAATAATGACAAAATAAAATAGTGACATCTCGCCGTTGGCGCTAGCAGCTACCAAATGGATTTTTCAAGGGATCCCGGCTGAGCTGTTACCGTGTCGGAGCGGTGCTGTTGTAATGAGCGATGCACCGTTTCAACATGATATTTTGTCATGATAAAAAATATTTTAACGCACACGATTTAAAGTCCTGATTTGAAAGCCAAAATATTTGCTGCGGTGGAGCCGAGCTATACCTAAAGTCATTACGGATTACCTTAAATCTAAACATGAAGGATGATTTAGGCTATTACAAGTTACTCTAGCATTTGTCCTACACTATCGGCAATCACAATATAATACACAATTTGAAATGGCAACGTGTTCTTATGAAATGTCCATGTAATTTCAGTGTGGGTGAATATTTGTAAGTTGTTTACTTACAGTGACCAAAAGCTGACTGAATACGTCGGCAGCTCAGGCGCATGGCGATAAGCTACGTCTTCACTTTGCGTGAGCTCTTGAAGTGTCCGTTCTTCTTCCATCCGTTGCCCTGCGACGCTTCGCCGTTCATAGCGCGGCTAGCAAACGAGGTAGTCTTGCTTTTCGTTTCGAACAACACGTCTGAATCTGTCTCGCTTTCCGATACGTCTTTACTCGTGACTGTAAAGTAAAAAAGTAAATAGTGTTTTTGTCGTCCGATTTTGTCTGCAAGTTTATACATCCCATCACGCTTGTATACCTCGAAGGGTTAGGCAGAGGTGTACCAATGTACACCCGCAGTTCGCCGGTATGTTTAGGTCCCATGTATTAGGGGGCGAGCCTATTGTCATTTACCGGGTACAAATCCAAACTCTGAGCTGTTACTGAGAATTTCATAGAAAACCCCAATAACACTTTGCTCGACTTGGGAATCGAATCCAAGACCTCTAGCGTAGCCGTCGCGCTTAGGACCACTAGGCTAACGAGGCAGTTACATTTATATGTATCTGATTTATTTTTTATTTTAACATATAGTGAATTAATTAGAAATAAAAAGTATAGTACTTATAAGTAAAATATAGGGATAAAAGCATCTTAATCTATGCTTAAATCCGTCTGTCCTCTGCGTTCGTCTGCGAACGTCTGTGACGTGGGCATGCTCCGTGTGCGAAGCGCATACGGGTGCGGGCCACCCTTGTATGGATTTATGGAAAAGTCGCACCTGCGCCTTGAGTATGACACAGGAGTCCACATGACATAGCTAAAGGCTCACAGGTTGTAGATTATTATGTAATTTTTGTTTGTTTGTTGTCTTTGGTGCCCTCTCTTAGACAAAGGCGCTTTTAAATTCTTAAGAAATACGTAATTAATCACGGCAATAAATTGATGAATAATTGAGTAGTTAAAATAAGAGTAATATGTGAGGCAGACGGTCGTACAATATTTACATGGTTTCTCCTCGTTGTCTGCGAGCGGCAGCAGGCGGTACTTGGGGCGCGCGCGCGGCTTGCGCGGCGCGAGCAGGCGCCGCACCGCGCGCGCGCCCCCCCACGCGCACGCGCCCGCCGCGCACAGCGCCGCCACGCCGCCCAGGCTCGCGTACACCACCGACCATTCTGCCACACCAATTATAATCACCCATTCATGATGTTGCTTGGAATAATCGTCTAAATACCCTTTTCAGCTTTTAGATCAGTATTATAGTAACTGTTCATCAGAAGGAAAAAAAAAAACTTAATAAAAGTTGCGAAATACACACGCCAAACTGTTACAACATTGACGTGCGGTTGATAAGTAAATAAATGTATAGATAAATTATGGATATCAATTTTACATCTCGACTCTAAGTAGGTATTTATTGGGATCTAATGGTAGGTGTATTGTATGTTACCGCAGTCGGGCTGCGCGTCGGGATCGAGCATGGACAGAAGGCTCTGCATCCAGAAGGCATCACAGCGACACGTGCGCGTGGCGTGGTCGCACACGCCGCGGCCCGAGCATGTGCTGAGGCAGCGCAAGGAGCGCACGCGCCCGCCGCCCCACGCCCCCCACGCGCCCTCTGCACCGCGAACTAGAGATAGTGCGTGAACGCCTTCTACTGCTTTGTCCTGTGAAAATAAATCTACTATTATAACAATTGAAAAGTCAAAAGTGATGGAAGAATATTAATGATTATGCAAAATAAAATATTTTTACTACTGTACTTTGATAGAGGTACACGTCGTATTTTATAATGTGGCGCTGTCGTGATTATCTTTACGCATCGTGAATTACCAATTCGCGTGCGAGTAGAGAAGCTAATTGACATAATAGCTACACGCATTTAGTGTAAACGGACTTCTGAAAGATTTTAGAACGATCGATAAAATTGCAATTACACCATTAAACAATAATTCTAAGACACAACTTCACAAAAAGGACAGTTTATTTTAGCCCCTAAAACCCGATGAATTTTTAAATAAGTATAAAATTCGATTTTTAGTTGCTTTAAAATCAATAAATAGTGAATTGAGATGTCAAAAAACTAACGTCATAGTTTAGTATAGTCATACAAAATCTATGGGGGAATCGCGTTTTGACAGTTCATAAAAAGTACGTTAATTGATTAGTGGTGTCATCTACCTAATTAGTGAAACAACAAGAATGCATACAAAATGTTATTAGAAAAGAATTTCCAAAGGTCCTGACCTGTTCAGAGAGGTAGAAGATCAACTGCGTATTTCCAGAGTCGATTTGTCCATGAACTTCAGTAACATTAACTTTGATGTCGTCTTTCAGGAGTAACGTCATCTTTTGTACCAAAGAGTCGAGTTGGCTTTGAGTAAAGGTCGATATAGGAATGCTTAGGGTTAACTCCATGAGGTTCATTTCCAGAGGGTCCGGCTTCACTTGGACGCTTACTGTGTCTTTATCCGACTCCCCTTGATCATCTGTCACTGTTAGCTCGTAAACGTAGCGGCCTGCTTCTATATTTGTTAGCTGTGGAAGTAAATTTATTGAAATTAGAGCTTCTGCCCTATATACATAAGGTTAAATAAACAAAACTAGTTTTGGTATGCTTCGATAATACTTTTAGGAAGGGTCGCTGTCTTTTTTTAGGTACTTTGACATTTGCTCAAGTTAGTCATAGACAACATGAAATACTTCCCCGCTAGGCTGTCTTAGTCCTCTATATTTGTTGTGGTAAAGGGTAATTTTTGCTAGCTTAGGCAGCGCGGGTGTTCAATTCTAATTTATTTTAGTAGTTCTAGTAGTAGTCGAGCTCGTTGTAAAGAAGATCCTTCGGGGAAGCACCACCAAAATAAAAAAATTGTTCATAAATTAAATATTCAAAATCTTCTTAATTTAGAAACTAGCATTTCTTCATTCCATGGCTCATGGCTTCGTCTGCGTGGAAGTCAAGTATGTCATAAAACAAAGCCTACGAAACTTGGCAATAGTGAGTGCTGTTTTTCAGTCAAAGAACTTTTGTAACCAGACCAGTAAACCAGAGATAACCTTTTACAGACAAGCAAACATTTTTATCTCTTTTATAATATTCACTTACCATAAGTACGGGTTGTGTATCCGAGTTTAATATAACGATGCCAGCGGCAAGCCCGGAAGGCGAGCGAGTCCACTTCCACGACACGATGCGGAAGTCGTCCGAAGACTTAGATCCATTTAGTATCAACACTGACACCGGCAGGTTCAGTACTAGGTCGCCACCTGCATCTGCCTTCGGCGGACTATTTTTATCTGTAGGTTTGACGGTAATTGGAATAAACATTTATTTCCATAGCTGCATTCTTTCTTTTTTGGCTGTAAGTCTTCCATATTGAGTTTTTTTTTTATGGCAAACAAGCTGACGGCCTGCCTGATGTTAAGTGGTCACCGCTGCCTATAGACATCTGCAATACCAGAGGCCTTGCAAATGCGTTGCCATTCCAAAGACAAAGTTGAAATGTCTCATGTGCCTGTGATTACACCGGCACCCATACCCTTCCAACCGGAACACAGCAATGCTACTTTTACATAAAAACTATAACCTCCTAATAATGATACGACATTCAAATGGTACATTATATTATTAGTACATCCCATAGGAAAGTGTATTCAAACTCATGCAATAATGAATGCAGAGATTTTTAAATATGTATAATTTTTTTTTATATGACATTATTGCACATTGCAGATTTTTTCATTAGGTTGTTTCGGTTAGTGTGCATTGCGCATATTAATAACAAACTGTACAGAAATTCCGAGTCTATCACCTAATAATTAAATGTGCATTTGTGCAATTGATTGAACAGTGATTTTTACAAGAAAAATATAAATATTGTGCGCACTTACTTTGAGTAACGGTGACGGTGACATTATCAGATGCAGAGTTTCCGTTATCGTCGAGTACAGTCAACGAGAACACGTATTGCCCCTTCGTAAGACCCGTGGCATTGGCGACGGACTCGTTAAAATTGATAATGTTAGAGTTAGTGGGACCGGAGAGACAACGCCAGGTGTACGCGACTATCCTATGGTCATCGTGCGATGCCGAACCGTTCAGGATGATCCACGTTTGCGGTAGTGATATGAACTGCAAGTACATTTTATTACAACTAACTCAGCTTTTAGTTATACTTTCAGTTACTTCATTTTGTTAGCGTGAATCGTTGTGATTTAAACCTTATGTCAATTGTGATAAGACACATAACGCGCGCTCAAGATTTGCGCCACCTACATATGTGTACAATGGTTCATTGTGATAGAAACAGTAATTATTTATGTCCTAAAATCGCATAATGCCAATTCATATAAATTATAATTATTTATTCTAAGTTTTATTGCGTAATATTACAACGAACCATTTTATCGGATGTCCGTTATGATAATTTGCATAGATGGTTGATAGTGACATGCAATCATTGTCTCTTATCTTACTTTACTCTTCCCGCACGATTTTACATAACCAATAATTGTTTTAGTAACCATACACCATGAAATCAGCATGCATGTTTACAAGATATATAGTCCATTACATACTCCACTATGTACAGAAGTTAGTTAGAAAATTGTTAAGGATGGTCATGCATATTATCAACCTTAATTTGTTTTGCATATCTACCCTGCTCCACTTTCCGACATCTGAATGTTCACTTTTAATTGAGAAACTTTTACATTATAGATACTCTGACCTAATATTGGCTACATAAGTCATAGCAAGTTGGTTTAGCAAAATGTCAGACCTTGTTAACTCTAAGAGTTGGTTACTGTGTCAAAATCCAGGAAGTTCTTTAGCATATCAGCACATTATTACCTAAATAACTGATTTTTATATAGCAAGAATTTTATAAGCTTATCTGTAATCTGATTCTGGTTACCTAGTTTAAATTAAGTTACTTTTTAATTCATAATATATTTGTTTTAATAAACCTGCAGGCCTTGTTCATAGTTATGATTTGTTAGCCCAATAGCAGATTACAAAACATCACCGACCACGACACAATGTCGTTTTATACATTTATATACATCATTGATTGATTGATCATAAACTACAACTCAATAGTTATAGAGTTGAAATGTGCGTAATCGCGTGCAAGACGTAAATACCGCGAGAAAATATATTTTGGACACAATTTTTAACTTTATTTCTGTTGTATTTCATTAATTATTATCAATGACAACTGCTGAGCTTAATACAACTTTTACGTTTCCGACGAAATCAAGCTATTGGCCCATCAAATCAGAAAATGGGGATTATTCTTATTCAAATCGTTTTAAATACTTACGGCTTCTGCTTGTGCGTCGGCTACAGGCGGGGTATTGGTCGGCGGTTTGACAAAAACATGAACATCTGCCGTGGAAGACTGTCCCGAAGAATCCGTCACTTTTAACACGAAAGTATACACGCCTTCCGATAAATTCGACAACTGGAAAAGTATGGAAAAATGTTCTTTAACGATGATTATTGATAAAGCGACGAACTCACGATTATCCAATAAGTTACATAACATACCACCACGTCTGTATTCCCCGAAGGGTTAGGCAGAGGTGTACCAATGTACACCTACAGTTCATCGGTGTGTTTTGGTCCCATGTAATAGGGAGCGAGCCTGTTGCTAATAACCGGGAACAAATCCTAACTCCGAGCTGCTACTGAGACTATCATAAAAAAAATGAACAGCATTTTTTGCTCGACCTGGATATCGAACCCAAGACCTCTAGCGTAGCAGTCGCGCTTAGGACCACTAGGCCAACGAGGCAGTCCAATAAGTAAGTCATTTTATTATTAACCCCCAACGCAAAAACGTCGAGGTGTTATAGGTTTGACGTGTCTGTGAATGTGTGTGTGTCTGTCTGTGGCATCGTAGCTCATGAACAAATGAACTGATTTTGGTTTAGTTTTCTTTTTGTTTGAAAGGGATTGTGCTTAGCAATGTTTGGTGGAAATCGGTTCAGCGGTTTTATAGTTATCAGCTCTTTTGTTAGCTGCGGTAGGGGATTTTATTGTTCTGTCGGGGGTTAATTCAAATTTTTAATTTTTATTTCTTTTGGTATATCACTACATGTACATACATATACGTACACATCTTATTGGTAACTCGTGGAATTAAGATCAAAGTTTTAGTATCTAAGTGCTGTTTACTTCCATAAGTGACAAATTCATTCTAATCCATCAAATATTCGTTTCATTAAAATTATATTATTAACTAGCTTCTGCTCGCGACTTCGTCCGCGTAAATTTTTCACTCGCATTAGCTTACATCTTTGGTTACTGCTTCGTACTTATTGGTCGTAGCGAGATGTTTTATAGCCTATTTAGCCTTCCTCGATAAATTAATTATCCAACATAAAAATAATTTTTCAATTTAAACCTGTAGTTACTCAGATTAGCGCGTTTAAGCAAACAAACAAACTCTTCAGCTGTATAATAGTATAGAGTATAAATTGATAAGTCGTTGGAGTAACTTTAAATAAACAAATAAAATGGTACAAAATGCCTAGACATTATGCAGTATAATACAATATTATTGCATCTAGATATTTTTTCTTGTAAATGACGTTTAAAAATGCCTTTTAAGGGTCTAATTGAATGAAATCATTAGAATTTGACTTTATTCTTTGATGATCATTTGATCAATGTCTAAAGAAATTATTTGATGCTAGGATTTGCTGTTTGGCGGTGTAAATATAGATTTGGCTTCCCAGTAAATGCTGTCCAAATGACACATAAAACATAGTAGATACATACAAAAATAGATTAATTCTTCTCATTTCTCGAGAAATTGTTAATTTCATTTTACTTAGGCAATTAAATAGCTATCTTTGATAAATAATCGCGTTACTTTCCAATCTATAAACATTAACAGTAGACAAAGTATTGAAGTACGGCAAAAATATTTATAAAACGAGGAAATATTGTTAAACACGCCATGCGCTAGATTGATAAGTGGCGATAACAATGGAAAGGATATATATGATTATAAACCTCGTTTTTTCATTAACCGTTATCTATGGTATTCATTTTATACTTATAATACGAACGGTCGGCGTTGAACGGAAATTATTGGAATATGGACGGAAAAACTTCCTAAAATTGTATGCTATAGTTTAATTATTTTGTGTACTGTGGAATTCCTATGTTTAACTGTGATCGGGTGAATTATATTTTTTGATTGCTTCGTGACAGATAAGTCATGGTCGTGTTCACTTAATAAGTGCTATTTTTATCGAGCCAGATGTGACGACTTGAATTCGTTTAAAAATAATCGGCGAGTGAGGGGGGAGAGAAAGAAAGAGAGAGAGAGAGACAGAGAGAGAGAGAGAGATAAAGAGAGAGATAAAGATAGAGAGGGAGAGAGAGAGAACCGTTTGGCCAGCAGTAGGACGACATAGAACATAGTTTATATGTCTAGGTTCTTTTTCTTTTGTAAGGAATAATACCAAAAGACGACATAAATATATTTTGATGATTTAAGCTTTGCACAGAAGTGTCTCGCAAACAACTAAATGCGTCGTTTGACCACACACGTTATATGTTATCGTCTGCTCAAAAACGCCTGTTCTGCCCACATGATCCTTCGTACTTTTAGCTATATGTACTGATGTTCTAAAGCTGAAGAGTTTGTTTGAGCGCTCTAACCTCGGAAACTACTGGTCCGATTTGAAAAAATCAGTTTTCATTATGTAACCCCTTTATCGGGGATGGTTATAGGCTATTAACTTTACGCCAACGCCAACCGCGGGGTACAGGGCTGGTATGTATAATAAAAATGTAACAACAGTAATTTCAAGAAAACTATGGGTACTTAATCGTTCTTGTTTATAATATTTTTTCTATAGGTACTACGAGTCTCGGTAACTGCTTCGTTAGCCTAGTGGTCCTAAGCGCGACTGCTACGCTAAAGGTTTTGGGTTCGATTCCCAGGTCGAGCAAAAAGTGTTATTGGGTTTTTCTATGAAATACTCAGTAGCAGCTCGGAGTTAGGATTTGTGCCCGGTTAATGGCAATAGGCTCGCCCCCTATTACATGGAACCTAAAAACATACCGGCGAACTGTGGATGTACATTGGTACACCTCTGCCTAACCCTTCGGGGAATACAGGCGTGATGGTAGGTGAGGTACTACGAGATAGTTATTTAGTGTCATAACACTATTGCAAGACTAACAGTATTCTAATCACACATTATACTCTAAGTAGATTACTATTAACTTACTTGTAAATAAGGAGAGTGTGTATTTTGCATGTCCACAGCTTTATTTTCATCTTCAGCAGATTTCGTCCACTCCCACGAAGTGATCTCGTGGTCGTCAGTCGAAAGACTTCCGTTCAACGTCAAGTTATTGTTTGGCAAATATATTATTACATCTTGACCTGAAGAAAAAGAAATTGAGTTTTATATAACAACTTTAGACAGGCTAGCTAACTAAACGTGGCCTCTGAATTTCTTTTTTTATACGTCATACATTTATAAACATATACGTTCAACCGGACTCGGAATAAATGTCATATTGGACATGAACAAAATATCTTTCTGTGTGTTACTGGCACCTCGAGGAGTATTATATAAATTGATAGTTGTATAAATATTAAGTATTATCTAACTTCTCTAATAAACGCGTAACTTTGAGAGGATGGATGGATGTTTGTTACTTAATCACACTAAAACGGCTCAACGGATCTGGATGAAATGAGACGCATAGATAGATCATGGTCTGGAATAGCACATACTTTTTGTGCTGGAAAAATGTACGGTTTCCGTGATATAATGTAACAACTTTGATGCGCGCGAACACGCAAGCAGAAGTATACAATATCCGTATTAATTAATTCTTCCCTTTACTTGCAGGAAAACGCAGGAGGCAGGCCGCTTCTAACCGGTTCTTTTGGAAATATATACATATATTTATAAATCTATCTATCTTGGGGAGGCTTATGTCCAGCAGTGGACGTGCTACGGCTAATATGATGATGATGAAAACTTACCTGCATTCGCTTCTGGTGGATAATCGGTGTGATTCAAAACAGTAATATTAGCTGCTGTAGAGTTTTTCACATGGTCTGAATCTTCAACTGTCAGCTTAAATGTGTAATTCCCGGGTTGTTTAAGATCATTCAGTACTAATGTGGGTCCGTCTTGTAATGGAGGCTGGTAACCAATAGGTCCCGATGTTAAGTCCCAATGCCACGATATGATAGCGTCGTCGTCCTGTCGTAAAAGAAAAACTAGTTACAATAAATTGCAAGGGATCAAATGTTCGCGATATGGGAGGTACTAATCCCCTTTTAGATCCAACATTACACGAAAAGGTGTATAGACACGCCTTTTCATATTGAACTAAGATAACTCTAACCATGTCCAGTTGAATGAATATTTGTCTTTCGTATGAACGTAACTAGTGAATTGAATGTTTATTTTCTACTGGCCTAGTGGTTGAGGCGTCCGCGTCTCATAGGTGACTTTTCCGAATTATATGTTCTTTCTAAGTTTTGACACTGATAATTAATATAAATCTAAAATTACCGATTCGCATTAAGCAAGCCTGATGATCAATGCTCGTGTCTTCTCTGTATGAGAAGACGCCTTTGCCCTACAGTGGGACTGGTATTATTATTATATTCATACTGTTCATACCTTGCTAGCGCTGCCATCAAGTACAGCAACAGTGTTAGGAAGCTTCACAGTCTGCGTTTGCGGTGTGATGACGACTTGGGGCGGGGTGTTGATGCGATGGGGTGGCAGCACCGTCACGTTGGCAAATCCCTCCCCGTAAGAGTTGGTGCCGTTAACCGTCACCTTGAATCGGTACTGACCTTCTGTCAGATCCGTTAGTGTCACTTTTGCTCCATTTTGATTCATATTGCCTTAATGAATAACGAAATTGTAAGTAAATTCATGTTTTGTTGAAAATAAGTTATATCGTACATACAAATGCAACTGCCTCTTTAGCCTAGTGGTCCTAAGCGATACGCTAGAGGGTTTGGGTTCCATTCCCAGATCGAGCGAAAAGTGTTATTGGGTTTTTCTATGAAATTCTCCGGTTAATGGCAATAGGTTTGCCCCCTATTACATGGGACCTAAAACATACTGGCGGACTGTAGGTACATCGGTACACCTCTGCCTAACCCTTCGGGGAATACAAGCGTAATGATGTATATGTGTATAATACACCATTACATTCAGCTACTGCAGTCTTACACTTATGTAGCTATAGGTATAAGGCTTAACATAATTTTTATAAAATAATTATGTTTTATACTGAGATAAATAATTGCAATACACATAATAATATACAATGCATAATATTATACGTTTGCTTTTTTTTTAGGTTTGGAAAACCATCAAATGACTGAGGGAGTGTCAGACTTTTACTGACTAAAACCCGTCCATGTTCCTTGTTGTGCCCTTTGCGTTCCGGGGGCGCGGTATCTCTTACGAACAACCCGCAGCCCCCGCCAGGTATCGGCCCTGAGTGGCCCCTTCTAAAATTGCTAACATCTCTTAAAGGCGCGCGTGGTACGCGAACGCGCCATCGACACGACCAAGCTTTTTTATTTTGCCAATATACGTTTGCTTGAGATGGCAAAATAACTTGATATTATATTTCCATTTTAAAACACACAATATGTTTTATTACTACATAAATTGCGTCATCATACCTGTAAAACCTCCTTTAGGTTGGTCCACTAGTGTCCATACATAGTTGTAATGGCTCATTGTCGCTTTCTCATCAGGTATGGTGTATGCTGCCAAGGTCACTTCATTGTCCGGCAGTTGTACCTAGCAAAAAAAACAAAATAATTTTTTTCAAGTAACCCCCGACACAAGAATAGAATTCGCTACCACAGCTAACAAAAGAGCTGATAACTTTGAAACCGTTGAACCGATTTCCATCAAACATAGTTAAAACCACTCCTGACTAATTCACCTTTCAAACAAAAAAAAAAAACAAAATCAAGATGGGTTAATGCCGTCGAGAGCTAAGATGCCACAGACAGACACACACAGACAGACACACACACACAGACACGTCAAACTTATAACACCCCGTCGTTTTTGCGTTGGGGGTTAAAAAGTCAAATGGTGCGCTTACAAAGATGATATATTGCAAAAAATTGTAGTTGCATTTATAATTGAACAGCAGTTTATACAAACGTACACACATGAACTCGCGCCTTTTTCCCAAGGGGTGAGCAAATACCATAGACGACGCCACCTGCTACGATCCTTACATACTCTGTATCTTTACTACATTTTTTCCCGATAGGTGATGCATTGTCGCCGAGGAATGACCATTGAACATCGTCAGTAACCTACATTGTGTAACTTTCACTCCTTTCATATAATACAAATTTTCTTAAAATCTGCTTTCAAATGCAGCACCAAAAGATCAGACACAAAGAATTCAAAAAATCTGTTGTAAACAAAGCCAATTTGATTTAACAAAATGACCAGATTTTTTTGCAGTTATATTTTCCTACTGCAATTAATTGATAACAGTTAATTGGAGGACAAAACCTAACTAAAACATAATTCCTCATTAAAATTTGCTTTTGTTAGATAAGAGTAATAGTGATGTAATTACCTGTTTAGATGAAATTGATACAGTCAAAGTTTGAACACTTTTTGGTGAAGAAGTTTCAGTTTTTAAAGCATCACTTTTATCATCAGCATCATGAGTTTTTTTCATGGAATCATCAGTTGGTCCTTTGGAAAAAGGTCTTAACAATTGTACACAAGCACCTTGAGCATTCTCTTCTGTGCCAGGCACACACTTACATATACCATTCCTTAGTTTTAAGCCCAGTGGTATACACTCAGAGTTGAACGGACAGTCACCAACACCCACTTCACATGGTATTTTTTCTAGAAAATTTGTAGCATCCATTATCATGTCACTGTCATTATTATCTCGGTACTTATCAAAGGTTCTAGATTCATCATCATCCATTGTAGGCAAGTTGTTGATGAAACGAGACAAAAAGCTGGAATCATCATCATTGAGCAGGTCATTGCGGTGGCTTGTGTATGGAGAATATATGGGTTCTTCCTCAGGTGGAAAGTTGTTGTTTAAGGGCCTGTCGCTTGATTGATCTAATATGTCCGACCAGTTCTCTGTAACAATATAAATTAATGAGTATTTTTAAATAATAAAATTGTAGGTCTTAGGGGATAGTATATAGGCCATAGTCTATTTAATTACTAACATTTTAGGAGCTATGAGAGATCTCATGTCATGAATAAAGTCAAGTTTGTTTATTACCATTAGGAAGGACCGGCTTCACTAATATCATAGATACATGTGATGCTTCCCACTTGCGGCTCCCAGTCCTCTGCAGAGGCAGACACAGCTCGTCGCTGACACACTCCACATGGAAGCACCTCAAGTCATAGATGAACACTATGTTGCAGGAGTCAGAGAGGCAGCATTCCATAACACACTGCTTTAAACCCTTGAGACCTGGCTTTTCTGTATAATTCCCAGCTGTAAGATTTCCTGAGAAAAGAATAATTTTGTATTTTTTAGTGTTTAGTTACATTTGTATGACTCTCTTGATGCTCTATTACTGGTTTTCAATATATTGATGAAATATTTTTGATACTAATTAAATAAAATATATTTATCTTGATGTGGTAGTTATTTAGCTTGGCGCAAGGAAAGTAAAAACAAGAAACCTCTGTTTCAAATATGTGGCCCTAGTAAGTTGTGACCATATTTTGAACAGCTGTGTCTTCAAATACAGGTGGTAAAGTTGAAGGTTGTGAATATTATTTCATGAACATTATAATTAATCATTAGACTAACAAGACAAGTTTTGTATGAACTTACCAACTGGCATATAGTTCAAAAAATTCTTGGGATACAGCTTGGGACATTTATTATTTTCGTATTTTTCACTCCATGGTTTATTATACTGCGACAGGCACACTCTTACATTTAATAAAATCACTGAACAAAATAAACTCAGGCATATGTTTGTAATACTGTTCATTGTGAAACGTTTATAATCGCGTAAATTAGTTGTTTTGTCGCACTATGCCTCACTTCGTCGACAATTTATTTATACTGCACAGTTATCTCAATCACAGGAACCTAAATAATATACAATGTAAGAGATATGCAATATTTGCGTGGGAGCACCGATAAAGTGATTTATTTAATAATATTGTTAAACTTTTAATGTAAACATAATCGAAAATGAGCGAAGTCCCCTCATTGTGATCGTGATTAATCGTGATCGTGGACGTGAATGGTAAACATAAACGTCAACGTCATTGACAATGTTTACGTCAGTGAACTGTCAAGTGTATATGCATGGAATTATTAAGTACTCTAAACAATTGAACGACGACTAAATCTTATCTAAGCATGGTGGTTTATAAAGCGCTGTTGCACATTTTGTATTATTAATGTCTTTGGCTCAGACCATTGGGAAGTACTTTGAAATCGAACTATCGACAAAACACAAGATTAGTTATTTTTGGGTTTCATACCCAAAGCGATACCCAATCCGGGTCCTAATCTATTTCTATTTCTTCTTTATTTCTTTTTAAAAAACGCAAAAAAAAAATGTAAAATCTACATATGCATCTAGTAAGAAAAGTTGTCAATTGGCAATTCTTTGCATTTACGTTTGATGATACCATTTATGATTTAGTGTAAGGTATAGTAGCCGCCACGAGTCGTGAGCACAAACGTTAAGTTAATTTTTGGATTTTTGGTTTCCTTTCTGGGATTTTTGGGGCGCCGACGCTACACGCAATCGGTCCGACAGACGGAGCAATCGCGTGCAGCGTCGGCGGCCCAAAAAACAGAAAGGTATCCAAAAACCCAAAAAATAATTTGACCTTAGTGGTGAACACTAAGGTCAAATTATTTTAGCTTGTGGCGACTACTATAATCAACATAGGTTTAGCGAATATTGGAAATATAGGTAGGTAGGTACTAGACAGCAGGCATTTAGTATCTACTGCAATGTTTGCATGTCGACGTCGTCATGTTGGTTTGTTATATTGCTACAGTGGAATGATTAGAAAAAATCCTCACACTGGTGTGTGTCGGAGTCTGCAACGACGAAATGATTGCGTAGATATTATTTTGTTATCATCTACTTGCCATGTTTCCGTATGCATGACCATGTAGGTAAGTACATAAGTAGGTACCCAGTTCATTTAATTAAAACTGTAACGCCCGAACAATTTTTGTTTAGATTACCTAGCAGTAAGTAAGTAAGTAGGCAGGCACTGCGAAAAAGAAACACGAATAACATAAACATTTTTAGTTTCCATTTCTGACGGAAATTGTTTTCAATTATATCAGTTGATTTTCAACTACGTAAAAATGGGTGCAGGGCAAATTGGAGGGATTGCCACTTTATGTAAATAAATACCCTATTTAAAACATTTATATTTATACTAATCTTATTAAATTAACCTTGTAATGCCTTGATGATGTAATATTACAGTGGATATAGATTTTCAAAATGCTCCTACTTTTCTTGGACACACAGCAGATGCAACGGAAGCTCAACATGTAGTAAGTTTAGTTTTTTTTAATGTAACGTACGTACTTAGTTAAGGTTCGCCGCTTGTCGCCGAACTTGGTGGCCGCATAAATTAATAAACCACAAATTAATTACCCATCTCCTTAAATCAATCGCACAGACACCTTCGAACTCATGGTATATATATTATATTGCAACAATATTTAATCAGTTTAAGTGCTCGGATTGTCATAATAATGGTACCAAATACAAACACCTACACCGGGGAATGATAGTGATTGTTTTCCCGCAGCGTAGTAGTATTGTAATGGTAGTACAATTAGAATAAACAACGGCATAGGAACTAAGAATTGTTGTAGAGCAAGTGTTTATCTCAAATCAGTATGGTTGGCGCAGTGGCTGACCGATCGGCTGCTGCGCTGCGTGTCGTGGGTTCGATTCCCGCAAGGAACAAATATTTGTATAATGTCTAATAATAAAAGTGTTATTGGGGTTTTCTATGAAAATCTCAGTAGCCGCTCGGAGTTAGGATTTGTGCTCGGTTAATGGCAATAGGCTCGCCCCTTATTACATGGGACCTAAACGTACCGGCGAACTGTGGGCACATTGGTACACCTCTGCCTAACCCTTCGGGGAATACAGGCGTAATGGTATGTATGTATGTAATAATTTATTGTACGAAGATACAAAAGTACATAGTGTCTTATGATAAAGTTGTACAGCATAGACAGTGTAAGTATGGCCTTCAGATAGTTGTTCCGGGACTGTATGTGATGCGTCTTTTGTTTCCGAAAGACTATGGGGATTCAGCGGTGTAGCCGTGTAGGGATTGGTACAAGGGCTTGGTGGGCTGCTACGCTGCATGTCGCGGGTTCGATTCCCACATTTAATAAATATTTGTGTAGCCTTTAGGTAGCTGTTCCGGGATTGGTTGGTATAGATACGGTAGTTCATGTGATTGTTAACGCATCCACAATACAGGAGAAATTACTAGGGTGGGGTAAACTGATAACAATGATAACCATTGGTAGTGAAGTGATAAACCATTTTGTATTCAGGTTCACTATTTATCACATGCGATGATGTTTTGCTTGGGCGTGTTTATAGAGGCTCATGTGATATTAACGCCAGCCATGTGTGTGCATGGAGAGAGATACAAATTCGTAGTGGTTGCTGGCACACACATGTTCCAGGAAAACGCGGGGATCCAACGATTGGTGAATCATCTTTGTATTCATAAAGGTAAATATTTGCAAGTGACAGTAATTGGAACTCGTTTGTGGAGACGCGGTGTAATGTGCGCGTTTAAATCAACGTATGGCCATATTATAAGAGAGGGTTCATGCACCAAGCGTTTGTTTGATATTGAATGTAGCGTTACACGCTGTGGAACACGTAGCGGACATCGCTACATCTCATGCTCATGCGGTCGTGGCGACAGTGGCTTCTACGCACGGTAATGTGTATATGCTGCGATTGTTCCTGTCGCTGATATTGCTACATTTTTCGCGGCACCTCATTATGAAAGGAGAATCGTCGTCCTAAGTAAAGGAGCCCTTAGTGACAGGTGGAATGACCCAACTAATAATACGTTTTTCTATCGTAGGTTACAACAGTTCAGAGCGATGGAATGATTGTTTAACAGATAATTTGGCGTTACTAATTTTAGGCCAACAATTATCTTTTAATAAGCATGAGCTAGGCTCCGATTACTTACTGAATCGTGTTCGCTATGGCATTACTGCTCCGAAAGACGATTCTTTGTACAAGGACCCTTCTTGCAGGTATTATGGTTGGGGCAGTAGGAGGAATGTAAGTAGTAGATATTGTACCTACCAATGTGAGTTTTTCAATACACACGTACTCATTCATACGTATTTCACCGGGCCACGCATTGCCGTGGCCGGATTGGAAAACTTTAACCAGACTCCGCATCTAAGACGGCCGTAGCAAAGAGAATCTTCAACGGTGGGGTTTCGAAGATGGCACCGACCTTCGGTGCCTGTGTAGCATCTTTCCACAGACCATGTCCAACCTTTTATCTTATGCCGCACGCCCTGTCACCAGCATTTGTGAGGATGGTGTTCCCGTGGCTTAATTTTAGGTTAAACATAATATTTAAAATATATTTTATTAATTTATTTTAATATTCTCTTACTAGCTACTGCCAGCGACTTTGTTTGCGTGGTTTTTCCCACCCGCATTAAGTTAGGTCTTTGGTTACTGCTCCTCTCCCGTGTGTCGTAGCGTGATGTTATATAGCCTGTAGCCTTCCTCGATAAATGGACTATCCAACACAAAAATATTTTTTCAATTTCAACTAGTAGTTCCTGAGATTAGCGCGTTCAACCAAACAAACAAACTCTTTAGCTTTTTTTTTAGTATAGATTTGCCATCAATACGCTAAGAAGAAGAATTTATATGTGTATGTGCTTTCTATATTTATGTTCGACATTACCGACTTCTGTGAAGAAAAACAAAATGGAATAGGTAGGTATTCTTAATAATTACTTCCTCGACAGAACTATTTGATCCCGATGTTGATTCAACTCCGGCGCATGGACGTCACCATATTGCCCAGAAACCGATGTTTGGCGATGTTTAACTATCAAGAGAAATTTCTTTGTGTTCAGCAATCACAGTGCAAGGTAATGTTTCTATTTCAATTTGCTTCTTATGCCCGTGTATATCGGTTGTACCTGTAGTGGTCTTAAATATTTTTGCGAGAACCTACTTTTTTTTTAATAAACGTATTTAACTTAGTCTAGTTACCCCTTATAACATCAGCTATAAGTATGTCAGTGAAAGTACCATCAAAATCGCTCTAGCCATTTCGGAGATTAGCGGGAAAAAAACAAACAAAAAAAAAATTAAAAAATATGTGTTTAAATCCTCATTCCCTCCATTTGAGGTAAACGTAGAGTTATGTCGGACTTTTACCGACTAAAACCTCACGGTTCCCCCTGTTACCATAAGTCAGGAGTTCGGTTTCGCTTGATGCATGATCGTATGATGAGACTTAAGTAGTACATAACTAAATGTACATGGGATTTAAGAGATTACAAATTTTCAATCTATCTACAAAGAAGGAGCTCTTTATTTTTAACTTCTGATTCTGCCTATTACATAATCCACACTGCGGCCCTCTTGCGGGAGGTACAGGGTACGAAAACATTTGACTTTTCTAATAAGATTGACCCAACCAACATATGTCCTGTCGTGGATAAATAAGAAGTTAAAGGATTCCGTTTGAAGGGTATGATTGCCTGTGTAATTACAGGCACATGAGACATTTCAACTTTTTCTCTAGGATGGCAACGCATTTGCAAGGCCTCTGGTATTACGGTCATGTTTATAGTAGCAGCGACCACTTAACATCAGGTGGCCTTTCGGCTTGTTTGCCATGCAATGACAAAAAAAAAACAATAGATCAGACACTTGTAGATACCTAATAGTCGAATACTAAATTTTTTCAGTCGCCGAAATTCGGAGCCTTGTGTCCAGTAAGTTCATTATTTATTACATACCTTATCATATTACATTAAAAGTAGGTAAAGGTTGCGGTATCTTATTGGATAAGCAATAGTTGTTTAATTTTGTATCGCTACGAATACGGGGCTTTATAAAGCTCAACAATCGAACGAGGCCTTATGCGATGAATCGAAAACAAAATTAGGCTTGCGTAAGCTAAACGCTCTAAGTAAAATGTTGTTTGCTGTAGGAGATCTCATGACAATGCCAGCCCCCGATTGACTGCTAAAATCGTTTACACAATCAATAATCTTTAGAATCAGTACGTAATCTAATTTAACATTCTATTTTTAGGACGATGTAGGCTCTGTAATTGTTTGTTCTGGCTTCGCACTGGGAATGATGGTTTCACGTCTAGTGGATCGACCGTGTGGAGTAGGCTTCTTAGACCTGGGCAAGTACGTCAAGTTCCTGACCTGCGGGGTGGATGATTCCCGCGACCTGCTCGACGATGACGACTATAGCATGGATTTAGATGTTGCTAAGACAGAAGCTAATCATTTGCTTACACTACCTGAGATCAAAACCATACCACCACAAGACCTCGAACTGTTAGGACAGTAACAGTAAGGTCCAACCAGAATCAGACACAAGGACTTACTAAATGTAAAATGTTAACCAAATTCTTCGTTACTTAAAATTAATTATATGTACTTCCAAAAAAGAAGATTTTGTTTATGTAGTCCGTTGGAAAATATGAAAAATATGGATATATATGCGGGGTTCCTATTTCTGGCTAGATTTAAAGAAACGCAAGACATAACGGGGATGACGTCCACTCGCTTTAGTCGCTTACTCTGGCTGTCCATCAATTCCTTTGAATTCAACCAGTCGTGGTCGGGCTGCCCCAAGTTTGTGAGCTCATTTCGGTCGTTCTTGGGCAAAATAACTATCAACTTAGGAAATTCCACGGAGTCCTAGTCGTACCCCTATTTATGTCAGCAAGGTTAATAATTCCAACAAGGTGAACCCCATACAAGAAACATGTTTTCTCCGGAGCCTTTGTTCGATCTTTAATTTAGATGTACCTTTCGAACCACATAACATTTTCACAGAGTATGTAATACTGTGGGCGTTATAACAAACAGATTATAAAACTAAAATAAAGTTAATATTTAAAGGCCGTCCACCGCACCGGGCTCGATCTCCTATGGAGGAGAAACGTGTTTTTTGTATGTAGTGTTAAATATTGACGTGGTACTGGCCGACTCGCATTTAGCCGGTTTTTGTTTTGGACCATACCTGGGAACCATTCGTGGTTAAGGAGACATTGAAGGTTTCAACAAAGTTCTAATTGGGTATCACTATAATATTTTTATTACTTTTGCTTGGTAACTATCAGTATGGCACCCAGTGTTTCTTTCTTTCTTCTTGCTTTGCCCTCCCGCAGTAGCCTTTCTGCCCCCCCGGGGCGTTTGGAAGTCCAAAAGAAGAATTTCTAGAAAAAGTTGTGGATTTGTACGTAAGAAAAAAGCCACGGAGAATAAGATGTTTGTAAAGAATATTATTTTTCGTGGCTTTTTACAATGTTGCTTTGACAATTTTGGTTCAGTTTTTAGCATCTTTTATTCATTAAAATATTCATTGTTTCCTTTATTTACTCCGCCCCCCCCCCCCCCAGCCCTCTCTTAACCGCCCCCCTGGAGGATTTTGCCTGAAAGAAACACTGATGGCAACTGGACACCTGTTGTCTTTTGGCATTTAAAATTGGGTCGCGCCCGTTTCGTAATGCTCCCGTTTGGAAACGCTACATATACATTGGTTATGTTTAAAGATATTACTTACCTGAGCACACCTTAAAGTACAGTCGGAATAAAAAGTTCTGGTGTGCCGTATTTAAATATTCATTTTATTTTCTACATTTTAAAACTACCATGTTAATGACTGCATAAATAATACAAATTAAGTAAACTATCTAAATGGCAATATTTTTTGTGTTATATAGTTGAATTATAAACCCACCTACATTTGTAATTAATATTTAGTGTACCTATAAAATTATTGAATTGCATTTGTTGATTTTGTTGTGTTCGGTTCTAATTTTGTACATATATGTATTCGACTTTATATTTTATTTACTCGATTTTTTTTTTGGTATACCTAGTCACAATTAGACATATTTTTAATGAATAAACAATGTTTACCTATTGTACTAACGGATGTTGTTGATTTTGGTTTGGTGAGTTTAAATATTTCAAAATATTTTCATATATTAAGTACACACGATAAAATTCTTAAATTATTTGTTTATTTCATTTGAAACAAATATGCATTTACATTCCTTAAAAATTAGACTTAACACACTGACTGTACTTGGTGCATGCGATACACCGCCATAGGTACTGTATGTAGCGTTGCGAAACGGTTGAATTACCAAACGGGCGCGTCTTCAATCAACTTTCAGTAGATTATTTAAAAAATACATAGGTTATTTTACATAGGGTATTTTTTAAATAATCTACTGAAAGTTGTTCATTTTAATTATAAACTGCAAAATGTTCCAACATCTTTAATTTATATAAGTACCTATGCTTAAAAGAATATAATACAATTCACGGTCTCTCTCGGGTCCGGGAAATTAAAAATGAAATTAAGAAAATAACATATAGGTATTACTTCACGTATATTATAACTTGAGGTACGTGCCTTAAGAAATTATGCATAGTAGCGTTATTATGCACAATTTCTTTAGGCTACAACTAAATGCTGGCCAAAATGTTGTAGTTTACTTGACTGTATAATAAATAATTCTTTTTCGCTGCATACTTATTCAGCTTCAAATGTAAAAAAGATGGAGTAAGATCCTGAATACCAGGCTGGAATAGCCATGCTTCTACCTACATTGATTGACTGCTTAGCTCCTTAAACATATTGCGTGATGGTAATCATTTTGAAGTTAACTAATCTGCAATATTCTAAGATTTTGTCACGTCCTTTTACAATCCTGCGACAAACAGTACCTAACAAATAAAATAAGACATTGCTTATAGCAGATTGCAAATAATTTGTAGCCTTTAGACAGACAAGACCTATACAAATTATATATCTTTTACATTTGAACAGAATCAAACATTCCAAAAACTATAAGCTTACTTATTTTCAAAAATATTTATTCAATGTTGACGAGATGTAAGTAGTTAATTACCTAAGGTAAGGTTCTTCTCGAGATAATAATTTGATGTCCATTGATTGGAAACAGTAGCATTTCTATTTTAAGGGGACCGATGTCATCGGCTTGTATTTTGAATGACCGCACCACGCTTGATAAAATACTCTTCATTATAAGCATGCCGAAGTTACGACCTGAAAATAAAAAGAAAAGTTAACGAGGTGGAAGAGATTATCACATCATAATCGTAATGAAAACAATTACCGTTAATTTATTTTTTCTGTGTTCTATTATTTTACTTATTTCTCAAACATAAAACTTAAATAATAATTAGATTACAAACTATGTACAGTTTATATTTAAAAAAATACAAAAAAGGAAGGTCTTATGGAATCAAAGAATAAATAAAAATCACGAGTTCCATATGTTAGGTACGTATTTTTTAATGGGACAAGCCCGCCACACTATTCCCAACCACTGCAACTTCTGTAAGCCAGAATCAACAGTGGAGACCGCCAGAAGAGCGCCGAGGCAATGAAGCTCGACGAGTCCCGGAGAAACGATAAAACTGTCTTGGATCCCGCAACGAAATTAATCAGAAAAGATTAGCGGATGTTAGGTACGTATTGCAAATTTTTTATTAAGTGATGGGATTTAGAATCATATACCGACTGAATTCACGGTTAGAGTGTTCGTTTCAATTTCCTTTTCACCGGTTATAAGCTATAGCTGCTGTACCCCCGCAGACATGAAAGTAGACCATTCACTTTTGACAACAAAATTGACACCGATTGTTTTTGAATATCCCGCAGTCATAAAATTTACTGCGGATCGTTACCTATCGTTCTATAGGTTGAACTAGAAGGTTGAACTAGATTAACTTGAAGCATTTTTTTTTACCGATGGGAAATCATCAAAAGACTTCCCCCGCCCTGGGCGGGGCGGGAGGGAGTGTCAGACTGTTGCTGACTAAAACCCATCCATGTTGCTTCTTGTGCCCTTTGCGATCCGGGGGCGCGGTATCTCTCATGGTCCCAAAAGTATGTGGGAATATTTAGTACCGATACAGTTTCTGGAGCCATAGCTGAAGGGCAGGAAAGCGGCAGGGTGTCTGTTCTGGGATCGTTCGGGCAGGAACCTGTCGGGGTCAAATTCATCAGGTTTGGGACCCCACGCTGCTGTAGATCGGTGAATTGCGAATGCTCCGATCACGGCCCCCGTGCCCGCTGGCAAAGTTACTCCACACGTAGCTGTAATTTGAGAAATATTGATAAAATAACACTTATCTTCAGATCTTTGACAGCATTTTTTTGGTCTAGACATACCAGGGATCCTTCTGGCTACGGAGGTGAAAGTTTCAACTTTTGTATGGAAATAAATTTTGAAGGTTATATCTAAACTTTAAATACTGTTGCATGCTCCTGTAAGCTCAATGTTTTGTGCTGGATCTGGTGTGACGATATCTACATAATTATGCTGATAGAACAGTGACAGGACTTCCACGTTCTACCGCAAAGTAGCGTTGCTGTGTTCTTGTTTGAAGGGCTTGGGAGCCGGTGAAATTACAGGCACAAGAGACACTTTAACTCTGCCTCTGAAATGGCAACGCATTTGCAATGTCTCTGTTATTGCAGATGTCTGTAGGCAGAGGTGACCACTTAACATCAGGTGGGCCGTCGGATTGTTTGCCATCCAACGTTCAAGCATTACTGTCACGTCCGTCACCTACCAATGGAGATAGCGCCGGTGCCGATCTTCTGGTGGGATTGAAGATTTGAAGATGTTATAAAAATAATTTAAATCAATTTGAATGAAATAACTTTACATAACATACCATCACGCCTGTATTTCCCGGAGGGTTAGGCAGAGGTGTACCACTACCAATGTATACCCACAGTTCGCCGGTATGTTTAGGTCCCATGTAATAGGGGGCGAGCCTATTGCCATTAACCGGGCACAAATCCAAACTCCGAGCTGCTACTGAGAATTTCATAGAAAAACCCCAACAACACTTTGGTCGACCTGGGAATCGAACTACTAGGCCAACGAGGCAGTTGGCCATAACATAGTTAGTTAGAAATAACTTTACTTACGTAAATACGTATCCTTATCTATATTCCTCGCGATAATCGGAACTACGGTATAGAGTCTCATGCACTCTTTGATGACTCGCTCTAAATAGTGCATCTTCTGTAAGTCTTCTTTGGTAGACCCTCGCTTATTCGTGCCAAAGATTGATTGTTGCCTGGAATATTGAGACACAAACAGATTTAATTATTGCCTAAGATTTACAAAATTATTATAAACTAGCTGTTGCCCGCGACTTCGTTCGCGTTATAGTTTTATTTTCGCGTAATGGCGTAATCCTCTTGTTTTATTAAAATAAATAACATTTCTAAAATAAGAGTAGTCTTAATTACTCCTTATAACATGAGCTATCTGCAAGTGAAAGTTCCGTCAAAATCGGTCTAGCTGTTTCACGGATTAGCCGGAATAAACAGACAGACATACAGACAGATTTCTTTTTTAATTGTTATTAAAAATAGCTGTTACGACTGTGACTTCGTTCGCGTTCACTATTTCGTTGGTTTCAATTATGTTTTCGCATATAAACCTATTCTTTTTTTAAATTTAAGTAAATAAAAAAATTAAAATAGAAATAGCCTAAATTACTTCTTATAACATTAGCTATCTGTAAGTGAAAGTACCATGAAAATCGGTACAGCCGTTTCGGAGATCAGCCAGAACAAACAGACAGACAATTTTCTTGTACCGTATGTACTTTCATATGCATTTAGTGAAAAGCTTGTAATGTGAAATTACAAACAGACCCTTGAATTTTATTTATTTGTATAAATAACTACCGTTTATACATTCTAGTGAAAAGCTGCAAACAGACACTTGAATTTTATTTATTTGTATAGACGGATCCCACAACCTCATGCATGACAGGCCCCTTTAGATACTACTGGTCCATCATCACACCATCAAAAGATAAATGAAAGAAGCTGTTGGGTGACTTACTCAAGCAGCACTTTCTCCTGTGTATCCTGATGTATTCCAAGGAGGACGAGAGTGTACGCAATAACAAGAGCCGTGGTGTCATTGCCAGCGATCGTGATAGAGTCAATGTGCTCTCGAAGTTGGACATTCGTGAACTCTATTTCTCTACCGAATAATAGATCGAGGACGGCTCGGAGTTTGCCTTCTGAAAATAGTTTAAAAAAAAATGAATATCTATCTCATAATACAAATAAATAAAATTGAAGTGTTCGTTTGTAATGTCAAAATAACAATATTTAAAAATTTTGTCTGTCTGTTGACGGTTTGTAACGGCTCATCTCCGAAATGGCTGGACCAATTTTGATAAGACTTTTACCGGCAGATTGCTGATGACATGAGGGCTAGGCTACTTTTATTTAAAAAGAAATATAAAGCTCCATGATAGCCGACGTTCACGAGAACGAAATCACGGGCTTAAGGTCTCTCAGTCATAAATATTGAATTTTTATTTTACTTTTCAACAGTTGTGAGATATCTTTACTAATATTATCGAGGAAAGCTATATATAGGCTATATAACATCACACTACGACACACGGGAGTGGAACAGTAACCAAACACGTAACTTAACGCAGGTGAAAAAAAACACGCGAACGAAGTCGCTGGCAGAAGCTAGTATTTTAATAATCGAGCAGTTAAGTAATTATTACATAATTACCAAGGCAAATACTGACCTACGATTGAAGTATTTTGAAGGTATATACATAAACAGTATGTTTTCGGCTTCCTTAAGTAGGTACCTATTGTTTTACAATTGATGTTAAGATAATTAATTAGTAATTTGCATAAAACAATAGAGATTATGTAAAATTATAAATGATGATAACGATAAATAACTCTAAACACCTGATTGATATACCCTAGATCAGGATATTAAGTAAGATAATCTTACCGGGTTGTTCTTTAACGTTATTTGATATTTTCTTCATTTCATATTCCGAACGCCTTTTTTGAACTACCTGCAATAAGAAAAGCTGATAAAATTTTGTAAAGGCAAGGAAAAGACAAGGGAAATTGTTTCGACTATGTCGTCTCGTCAGCACCGAAAATGTGCAGTAATTCTGAAAATATAAGTACAGAAATATCCGTCTAAGCCTGACGAAGTACCTATCAACAACATAAAGAACCTAACACAATGGTTCTTGTTGAATTTATAAAACTAAATTGCCCTAATATTGCTCATATAATTGCTCTTCTGAAGACCCACCTCATCAGTAAACTTGTGTGTGAGATCGATGTTATCCTTCTGCTCCTTGGCATAGTGGGTGAGGTTGAAGAGGCAGTCGGGTTGCAGCCAGACCTTGAACAGGCGCTTGTTGAGGATCGTCATGACGGTGTGGCGCGCACGCAAGTATGGCGTGTCGGGGGAGTGCTGCACGTCCATGCGCTCACCCATTGCTGTCTCTGGATATGGAGGGAAAAAGTACCTAAATGTCTTATCCATTATATGTACCTATTACGATTTAAAAAGGCAGAGGGAGAGGCCTGCTTACGTCTGTGGACCAGTTTAAGACTGTTATAGATGCTTTAGTTTACGTCACGTAAATAAAATTACGTGTCAGCATGAACATTCTTGAATCAACTCACCAAAAACAATGTCCAAAGTGCAAGCAGTGACATATTTGAGAACGTCAAAGTTCTTCCCATTAGCTTGTTTGTCCAATTGTTCGATAAGCACGTCCGCTTGATCTGCAATGACTCCCAAGTATTCCTCAACAATTTTGTTATGAAAAACCGGTAGTAACACTTTTCGATGGGCTTTCCATAGATTCACTGTAATTTAAGAGTAAATTATGTAGGTACTTAGATAGGTATGGTAACCGCCACGAGTTCATTTTTGGGGTTTTCGGTTCCTTCCTGGGTGTTTTGGAGAGGCAGCACTGCATGCGATTGGTCCGTTAGTCGGACTGTCCGCGTGCATTGGTTTACTTACAATTCCCAGTAGAATATTATGAAAGTACCTACGTATTTTCAGGACCGTGATCTTTGTTTTTACAATCATTGTTAATTAGCCAACTTTGATCAAAAATGTTGAAGGAAGGATGCTAAGGACTTTTCTTAAGACGCTTAATTATTATAATTACTTACACAGTGTGCATAATGCATATGTTGTTGTGTATTAAAGGGTGTAAAGAGATTCGAAAGTTACAAGTCCTTTTCCTTACTGTGATCATTTTTTATACCAGGCCATAGGTATAGTGGTCGCCACGAGTCGTGAGCACAAATGTCAGGTTAATTTTTGGGTTTTTGGGTCCCTTCCTGGGTTTATTGGGCCACAGACGCTACACGCGATTGATCCGTCAGTTGGACCGATCGCGTGCAGCGTCCGCGCCCGAAAAAACCCAAAAGTTAACTTGACATTTGTGCTCACGACTCATTGCGAACACTATACCTAAGAATCTTCTGGTTACGGAGATATTAAAAGTCAAAGTTTTACTTTTTTTAAATGTTTTTTTGGAAAATATTTTTTAAATGTTGTACCCCTAAGCATAAAGTTTTGGTGCATTACATTGCGCGCTACCCAGCGATAACATTCGTCTAATGTTATTTTATGTTTAATTTAATTTTCATGGACAGTGTTCATAGTTAACGGCTATGTGATGTATGTATCCTGTTACTCTCCGTAAGTGAGATTCGTGCAGCTCTTTCATAGAAAAGTCGCTGCACCATGAGGGTGTACTAGGTGCTTAGATTTACTTTAACTCTGCTTTACGCTCCGCAGATAACAGGCAATTAGAGATTGAGATTGAGAGATTAGTCCTTTCAAACAACACCAATCATGAAAAGTTCTAAATACACAAATAAGGTAAAGCCGCAATAGTAAAATAAACACTGTATGGAAGTCAAAATATTTGCAAAGTAACAGATTAAAAATTCATTAACATTTAATTTTGTTTGCGCTTAGTTCACATTTGAATTTAGCACCAAACACGTTTAATTAACGCGCTATATTTACCTGGAGCCACAAACAGCCCGTGGCCCAGCCAAGGGCGAAGGAAACGATATACCTCATCCTTGTCTAGGCAGTTTTCTAACACCACTTGGGCGTCCTCTGGATCACCGATGGCTGCAATTTTTCAAAGTTGGCACTTAATGTTATTCATAAAAAACCCCTGACAGCAGATAAAAAACTCCCTACCGCAGCTAACAAAACAGCTGATAACTTTAAATTAATTTTCATCAAACATAGCCAAGAACACTCCCGATTAATTCACTATTCAAACAAAAAAAAAAACTAAATCAAAATCAGTTAATGCGGTCGGGAGCTACGATGCCAGACACACACAAACACGTCAAACTTATAACACCCCGTCGTTTTTGCGTCAGGGGTTAAAAAATAGCTTCACGTCATTTATGCCACTTGCCTCACACAGTGTATTCGGAATAGTTCCTTTACCTTATGAATAGAACCAACTATGAATGAATCAACGCATTTGGTGAATTAATTGTTGTTTAGTATCGTTAGCCTTAGTGGCCCTAGTGGTCTTAGTGGTCTTGCCCAAGGGTGGGGCTTGGGCAAAACCCATTCCACTTCTGAAAATGCCATCCATAATTTTCTCAAACGGCCTTTTCTCGGAAAAAAAATTTGCTTATTATAATTATTAAGAAAAATATGTGGGAGTGAATGACGCAAAAAAATATAGAAAAATATCGAATACCTCTAGGTAAAGTAGCCGCCAGGAGTCGTGAGCACATACGTCAAGTTCATTTTTGGGTTTTTGGGTTCCTATCTGATGGACCAATCGCTTGCAGCATCGGCGACCCAAAAAAGTCAGAAAGGCATCCAAAAACCGAAAAATTAACTTCTCGTTTGCGCTCACGATTCGTGGAAAATAAAATACCTATAAGTATCCTTATTATCCCTGCGTTCACATGTAATATATAGAATAGTAACATGACAACCCTAATGTCATGTTACTATTCTATATCGTACTTGTTTTATCAAGAAAGAAACACAAAGTTCTGACATCCGCGGAAGGTTATTAACACAATTAACACATTCAATTGGGCTACCACAATATTTGTTGAGTAAACCTTGCTTATTTATGAGTGACTCAAAGACGTGACGCTTGAGTGAGCTAGTGTAAGTACATTCGTTGTATCTAGTAAATAGGTACAGTACAGGTACATATGCCTGTGATGATCTACTGCGTATTTGTCATGGTCGCAAATACAACTGCTGAGCGTGGGGTTCTGGGTTCGATTTCCAGGTCCGGTACAAAGTTATTGGATTCTTCGTCGTTCTCGACGTCACTCGTAGATCTTTAAAAGCCGGTGTGGGTCAGAAGCCCGAAATTTTGTCAGTCAATCTTACCATGGGATATCGTGTTATCTAGTAACTGGGATGTGGAGGGCAGATAGGCAGTCGCTCCATGTAAAACACTGGTATTCAGCTGCATCCTGTTAGACTAGAAACCGAAGTGGAAATCATATTTTTATCCTACTTCTCCGTTAATCTTTTCTGATTAATTTCGTTGCGGGATCCAAGACAGTTATATCGTTTCTCCGGGACCCCTCAAGCTTCATTGTCTCGGCGCTCTTCTGGCGGTCTCCACTGTTGATTCTGGCTTACAGAAGTTGCAGTGGTTGGGCATTGTGTGGCGGGCTTGTCTCAAAAATAAGAGATTAGAAACCAACCTAAACATAGTTTAAAGGCTAGGCAGATGATAACACATGTGATAACTATTACTTACCTACGTATAATTTCGGGCCAAGCCAGATCTTCGCAGATTGTTTATGTTTAAACGCTAATTCCGCTAAAGTCCAAAGGTTCTTAAGTATCTCTGTAACAATGGGGTTCAACTATATTCAGTGTTTTGAATGACGCTTGATTAAACATTTTAAAGGCGCATAAATGACGGCAAACATTATGTACCTACCTACTTACTGCCCTGTTAAGTAAGTACAATTGTCAATACTCGTAGATGCAATGGCGACGCAAATAATTCAAGTGTCATATTTTACCATTTGTGCGGACGACGTACCTTTGAAGTGTTGGTTCCACAAGAATAGTAAGTACTCAATCAAGTACTTTGTAATGAAATTGCCTTGACCATTGTTTTATAGTTGCAAAAGGTCGTGGACAGTTTGTTGTTAATAGGTACACGGAAATAAAATGAAATACATGGTAGAGAGAGTCAAAAGGCATTATGTCATTCATTCTAATTATAGCAGAGATTTTCTGGATATTTGAACAAGGATTTTTATTTTTTAACAAGTTATATTTATTTATTTATATAGGAATTCAACCTGTTTGTGCCAGAGTTATTTATTACTCCTTTCCTTTTTCAAATATTAGTGATTGTACAGTTACTTCTATAATGTTATAAAATTATAACAGTAAACGATCCGACCTTGGTATGCTCGAGTACATTCGACATGTCAAAAAATCTAGATCTTTCAGCCATCATCACGCCTGTATTCCCCGAAGGGTTAGGCAGAGGTATACAAATGTACACCCACAGTTCGCCGGTACGTCCAGGTCCCATGTAATAGGGGCGAGCCTATTGCCATTAACCGGGCACAAATCCTAACTCCGAGCTGCTACTGAGAATTTCATTAAAAAACCCTATAACACTTTTTGCTCGACCTGGGATTCGAACCCAAGACCTCTAGCGTAGCAGTCGCGCTTAGGACCACTAGGCTAACGAGGTAGTCATCTTTTTACCATAATTATTGTAGTACATATTGCCTTACGAAATAAATTCTGCTTCGGTAGCCTAGTGGTCCAAAGCGCGACTGCTACGCTAGTGATCTTGGGTTCGATTCCCAGGTCGAGTAAATTGTTATTGGGTTTTTGTACGAAATTCTCTATAGCAGCTCGGAGTTACGGTTTGTACCCGGTTTATGGCTATAGGCTCGCTCCCTATTACATGGGACTTAAACATACCGGTGAACTGTGGGTGTATATCCACCTCTGCCTAACCCTTCGGTGAATACAGGCGTGATTGTATGTTATGTTATGCATGAAATAAATACTTTCAATGTTGATAAAAATCGCAACAAAAACTATGAGACGGATGTGTTTGTGAAATGCGACTTTGTTGTTTAACATTTATGTAGGTATTCATGCGAAATGACTAATCGCGATAAATACTTGACCCGTGAAGTTGAATTTCGACAGGTATAGTAGCCGCCACGAGTCGTGAGCAAAACGTCAAGTTCGCTTTTGCTCACGTCTCAAAACGTTAAAAAAACTGTTTTGAAACAAAAAATCAATCAACACTCACGTTCGGTATCTCCCAAGAAAAGTGAACCGTTTCCAATGATCGGTAACGTCGGCAGAGCAGGCAGAGAGGCCGTCATGCGGTCCATACGGTGCGCATGCGTCACCCAATATATCCAGAAGATACACGCTCCTAGGCATACTATCGCTAAGATAATCATGGCGAAGACCTGTCAAAATAGTAGATACCTAAGTATTGCAGAAAGAGGTTTCATGACAGACAATAAATCTATACTAATATTATAAACCTGAAGAGTTTGTTTGTTTGGTTGAACGCGCTTATCTCAGGAACGACTGGTTTGAATTCAAAAAAAATCAAAAATCTTTGTGCTGGATAGTTCATTTATCTAGGAAGGCAATAGGCTATACAACATCTCGCCACGACCAATAGGTGCGGGGTAGTAACCAAGGACAAACCTAATGCGTGTGAAAAAACTACGCGGACGAAGTCGCGAGCTGACGCTAGTATTACAATAAAAATAAAATCCGATTGCACCTGCAACCCCTTAGGGACGTCCTACATCTCGAGTCATTGATTAAATTCATATCGAGCAGAAACAAATCGTCTTGAACCTGTGTGTTCTATTGTAGGGTTATAACTTGATGCAAATGTATAATTTCAAGGCTAAAGGACATGTTTGCGGTAAAAATAATAGGTCATACTATGCTAAACTGATTTTTTAGGTACTTACCCATCATTAAATTGTCAGAGATTTTTTTAACTCTATAATTGATGTAATTATTTGTGGTTTTTTAAGGTGTTTAAAAATCATTCGTGATCTGTTGTTACAGGATCGGCTATAATAATCGTTGGATGTTTCTTGCTGTATCTTACTTAAAAAAACATCGTTTAAAATCAATAGTGCTTAATAAATCTTATACAGAAAAACGTCAATCCGTCGGATGCCCCTATCAAATCGTGAGCATAAAATAAACAATCATTTGAAAAAAAGTAACTCGTTGTTCATTATTAACCTTATCCTCTTCAAGTTTTACGAGTTAGGGTCAGTTCACCCTGAGACGCGATGCGACGCTGCGCTCACATCGACTCAAAATATAACTTTATTTACTACATGATAATATACACATTTCTTTGAATTGGATAATCAATAATTATAATAAATAATCAATGAAATGTGTATCGTTTCGAGTAGTAAATAAAGTTATATTTTGAGTCGATGTGCGCGCGTCGTCGCGTTGCATCGCGTCTCGGTGTGAATTGGCCCTTATGCATGTGAAATACCTACATTCGCGACCTTTGAATATCTTAATATTCGGCCCTACGGTACCTACCTGTCTATATTATGTAATAGTTAAGGCGTGTCACAAGGTCAAAAGGCTGGTGCTCAAAACATGAGCTTTTTGTCCGAGCTTTTAATAATATCGACAGATTTTGCATCTCGGTTTGTATACGTAGCTAAGTATGATGATTTGTTTTAACTTAGGCTTCGAAAGTACGGTTAAGCCAATGGAGACGTTTTATAATGGAGTAGGGCTGCCATCACATAAATTGCCGTTGGCGGACGAAAGCTTCTAAAGTCAGACATTCGGATAAAACTGAGCTTTTCCCCCGGACTTCAGAGAAAAATATTTGTACATAAAAATAAAAACATCGTTTACATTTCTGTTTTTAATTTATTGCTTATCTTTTAATTTATCCCCCTGACAGATTTATACCACCCTATACCTACCCAGCAGTACATATCAACATAACCTAAGTACATATTCCTCATGAATCTGGCTATCATTGGTAACAAAAAAAAAACAATCTGACTGGTAGTTTCAGAGATTAGCGCTTTTAAACGAACAAACAGAAAACTCTTTATCTTTATTATATTAGCATAGACAATATGTATGTAGATATGTTATAAAATATTACCTACCTTATACATTTTTTTAAATTTATATTTTTAAAGTGCGTCGCAATATTTTCGAAATCGTTTTAGTATGGGCGATACTGAACCAACTTTTCTCAGAATATATAAATGTAGTATTCATGATAAACAATTTTGTTTGTTGAAGTGCTTTTTACAATGTTAGCACCTACCTAAATGTATTTTATTATACGCGTACATGAACTTGTAAATAAAACATAAATGTCGTAAAATATATCGTCGTATATTGTCGTATCCTAGTCGACGGTTAAAATAATTAAACAAAAAGCGGTTTAATCTTTAGAAAATAAAAAAAGGCAATTTCGTAAAGACACTCTGATATTATTATACCTATACATAATTCAGTAAAGTTAAGGAATACTTACGTTTCAATAAATCAAAATCAAATCAAGTTCCGGTGACACAATGTCGATCCATTAATCTCGATCGCGGGCGAGTATCTTCTCCCACGATTACAATTCAACTTATAGTATAATCGTAGCACCAAACTAGCCACATCGGGGAGTTTATTTACTCACGACACAGGTAAACATACAACTATTAGGTGAAAATATAATATGCATAAGATTTATGAATATTCGAGATCAGGTTTGGGTGATTCTTTAATTGGTTTGTATATTCCCTTTAGGATTAAATTAAGTCTTAAACTAGCTAGGTTGTTATGCACGATATAACATACCTACACCTACATAGCGGCCTTGGCTCTGGTAGACATTAGACGTTTTAGCTTTGTATCTGGGATTTCAACATATCTGCAAAGCCTCTGGTTTGGCGGATGTCTATAGGCGGCGGTGGCCACTAAATGACATCAAATGGACTGTTTGCTTATTTGCATTCCAATGACAAAAAATAAGGCTTTTTAAAATTACAAAATAGGTGAAACTTGTAGCCCCTGATAATAAATAAAGATTATTTAAAAAGAAAGAAATGATGGGTATCGACACCTAAAAACAATGCAACGGTTAAGAAATGTGTAAAAGTTTTGGAAGGCGGTATGCGCAGTTATGGGCTATCTGATGTCTCTTTTACTTCATTTCCCCGTTTTCACACAGTTAAAGCCTCCGTCCACGTCCGACTTTTGAATAAATCCATAGTTTCGAGATCCGACTTTTTGTAGGACGTGTGCGTTGGTATATAAGAATTCATATGTTTCATTTTCACCGACAAAGAAATCTATCGTCGATTGACTGATGTGTGTGGGCAGCGTTAGGGATGGATTTTCACCATTACGCCTGTACTTAATCCCCGAAGTGTTAGACAGAGGTGTAACAATGTACACCCACAGTTCGCCGTTATGTTAAGGTCCCATGTAATAGGGGGCGAGCCTATTGCCATTAACCGGGCACAAATCCTAACTCCGAGCTGCTATTGAGAATTTCATAGAAAAACCCAATAACACTTTTCTTGGCCTCAAATCGGCCGCAGTGCAAGAGACGCTCTAAAAACCTGAAAAGTGAAATTGTCAACATATACTTACGTGGGAATCAAATCTAATGTCTCGAATGAGAATCAGCCTTACTGCTTGCTCATTACTTAAAATTGGACAGGCTACGGAACTGAAAATAGTTATGGTGTAGGCGGTAGACATTATGACAGACTGACAGAATAATAATGTTAAATTGTATGGGGGATGTAAATTTTTCCCATATCTATGTTAAAATCTCACTCCCATGCTAATTAGGTAGTGTGGATGGTACCTACAAAATAAGATATTACATAGGTACAATTTTACGTGATGTGCATAGTGTCTGACGTAGTACCTTAAGCATACATTTGCATAGTGCTCGTCTTAGTGCGATGTTATTTACGTGGTAAGTACATTTACAGACACCAATATTTAAACCATAGTCTCATTCGTTCGTGTTTTAGTGTCATCTTAAACATAATGAAGACAAGACCTTCATAGGGTCAGTAGATTTATCTAATTCGTCATCCAGAATGTTTGTTATTTTACTTCTATTTTTGTTTGCCGCTTTATATTATGTTAAATTTAGACATTCTCGCCATCTGCTGTATAAGTTTTCCAATACCCTACCTACTGTTGGTAGTCTCCCCATCATTGGACATACCCATTGGTTCATTGGTGGGCCTGAAAGTAAGTATATGTCTATGTTCTCTCTTAAATGCGACGCTTTCATTGGGCGATGGGATGACCCAGTATATAAGGCCTGTCAGGCATGGGATTATGGGTTCGATATGAGTCAAGTACCGATGTGACTTTTTCAATTTGGACATCACTGACCACGGTGGAGGAAAACATCTATAGGAAACCTGGTTTTACAATAAAATTAATGTTATTTTAAAATTGTAAATCCGCCTTCAGCAAGCGTGATGATTAATGCTAGTGCCTTCTCTGTATGAGATAATAACAATAATAGGCTGTTATTATTAATATAATTAAATACTTTTATAAAGATGTAACCTACTCTGCTCTAGAAATTTCTCCAGTCTCGTGGTGGCGTTTATAAACGTATTATTTAAATCGAAAACGTACAAAATATACCACACACCACCATACCATACATATATTTGTTTGTTGTTTGTTTGTTTGTATTATACCATACATATATTTGTTTCGCGCGGGGATCGATACCAACACCCGCAGCTTAGTTGCCAATCGCTCAGCCACTGCGCCAAGACTGTCATACTGAACTTCGAAATTTAAAATATTGATGTACTGTAATAAATGAAAATGTATAAAAGTACGAATTACGTGAGTTCTAAGAAAGTACGCTATGGTGAATTACTTAATTCCGAATGTTCATAATTGCGTTGTACGGAACTTCGAAAGTACGCTATGACGAATTACTGTAATAAAAATGATCATTATCACAGCAGTTTCGTCAAGTGTTCATTAAAAATAAAATATAATATATTTCGTATTTATGGGCTTAAATTACTTTCAGGAATATTTAATAATATACGAGATTTGATTCAAAAGATTGAACAAGTTGGGACTGCTAGTACGATTTGGATTGGACCTTCTCTTTACGTAGGTAAATATGATTTTAATTCAATAAATTACGAAAAGAAATCAAAAAGTTTTCCCGATTCCCGACGAATTCGGAGTGATGCAATAAGTTTAAGGTGTCTGTGGTATCGTAGCTGTTTAAAATGCGTAACCGATTTTCATTTAGTTATTTTTGTTTGCAAGTTGACTGGATCGAGAATGTTCTTTTCAGCCGTTTGTAGATATATATCAGCTCTTTTCTAATTGATTAATGGATGTGAACATCTTCTACAGAGCAAATCCAATTTTATTTGTGTAAATGTAAAGATATACATACCATCATGCCTGTATTCCCCGAAGGGTTAGGCAGAGGTGTACCAATGTACACCCACAGTTCGCCGGTATGTTTAAGTCCCATTTAATAGGGCGCCAGCCTATTTCCATTAACCGGGCACAAATCCTAACTCCGAGCTGCTACTGAGAATTTCATAGATAAATCATTGGATTTATCTATGAAATTCTCAGTAGCAGCTCGGCAGTAGTGTTATTGAACACTAAAGCCAAGTAAAGAAATATTATTAATTTATCAATGTCTGCCTCGTTAGCCTAGTGGCTTAAGTGCTTAAGGTCTTGGGTTCGATTCCCAGGTCGAGCAAAGTGATATTAGGTTTTTCTGTGAAATTCTCAGTAGCAGCTCGGAGTTAGGATTAGTGACTGGTTAATGGCAATAGGCTCGCCCGGCGCCCCCTATTACATAGGACACCTCTGCCTATCCCTTCGGGTAATTCAGGTGTGATGGTATATATGTGTAAATTTATCAAGTCCCCTTTTATAATTTTTTTAATATATGACAGTTGAGAAATAAAATAATAGTGTAAGACAGAGTTCTAATGTCATAGTTAATTCCAGTGTCGTTGAATCCGGATGACGTGCAGAAGATTTTGGAGAATTGCCTAGATAAGGATTACAGTTACAAATTTCTTCAAGCTTGGCTAGGAAATGGGCTATTCGTCGCTCCAGGTACACAAAACTACATTTCCTAGATGTAAAAAGCGTATGCGATCCCGGATATTATATATTTATAAATAAATTTACATTAACAGTTTTCTCCTAACATGGCTCTGGACAATAATAATAAGTAATTAAGTACTAAAATTCTATAAAACAATCTTTCTAATAACGACACACAAAATATACACCACTTACATGGGGTTGCGTTAATAGCATTCTATGCGGCGTGTCATGAATTATTCATAGTGAGCGAGCAATGGATCGTAATGGGATGAATTTGATCGCCAGAATTATAGTTAACTAGCTTTTGCCCGCGACTTTGTCCGCGTAAATGTATCGCGGATGCAGACAAACTCGCAGCTTTAAAAAATATCAAATGTAGTAGTAGTAAATGTTCTTCCTTGGGGTTCAAACTTATCACTTACCAAATTTCATAAAAATCTGCTTAGTGGTTTAGTCGTGAAAACTTAACAGACAGACGGACAAGCTTACTTTCGCATTGCGTGTGTGGTGATTAATGCTCGTGACTTTACTGTCGGAGAAGAGGCTTTTGCCCTACAATAGGCTTGTCTTATCATAATGATAAATACAATTTTGCGGAACCTTGGTGACTTTTCCATGGAACCCCGTAGGAATGAAACCCCCACTTTAGGTATCACTGGTGTACTGTAGGAGTGGGGTGAACTATTTTATCTCGAGAGCAAAAGTAAACAACAACCGTCGAGATACTGACAACACTGCAATTTCCTCGTAATTTAAGCTATTCAAAGTAACACAACAGAGAACAAATAAGTCGTAAAGGTATTGATGTTGACATTTCCTCACGAATGGTGGATGTAGATGATACAAGTCAATAGGTACTGTACTATAAACGTCTGTGTTTTATTACAAGGGAACATTTTAGAACCAAACGCAGTTCTTAGAAATCTATAGTTATTTTATCCTGTTCCTGTTTGTGCCTTCAGACCGTGCTACGAACGCTACGGACATCTTCGTAGCCGTAGTCGATTTTTGTTGCGTAGCTGGAATGTCCATAGCGCTCCCGTAAGCGCTTTTCCACAAGAAGGTCAACCCGTAGGCAAACCCGGCTAAGTTGATTCATGGGGTAACCTCGCTTTGCGCTTACGTAACGGGTAATTTCGTAGCGTACTGCGAGGGCTATGGGTGTCATCGTAGCCCGCGTACTCATTTTTTTTAAAGCAAATCCTGTAGCTCTAACTCGTGCTGCGAATGCTACGAGCACCCCTACGTCCCATGACAATTTCTGGTTAGTGGAATTATTTTTTTACATTAATTGAAAGTACATTAAGATGGTGGGGTTTTCTACAGGAAAATGCAACTGCAAATGCAAATAAAATAATATTATATTATCTATCTTCTATCTTCTATACTTATAATAAATCTGTAGAGGGGTCAATTCTGTACATGAAATATATTTCAAAAATAACTATCAGGGGGTGATTAGGGATCGATACTGATGCCAAAAATGCAATCAGTAAAATTTTTGTCTGTCTGTCTGTCTGTATAACCGATAACGGTTATACAGACAGACAGACAGACAAAAATTTTACTGATTGGTTTTCAAAATCCGCCGAGTAGTTTTTGTTTCTATAAAGAAACAAAAACTACTCGGCGGATTTTGACGAAACTTGGTACAATTATTTTTCATACTCCTGAGTTGGTTATAGGATACTTTTCATCACGCTACAATCAATAGGAGCAGAGCAGTGAAGGGAAATGTTGGGAAAACGGGAGAAGTTACTCCATTTTTTAAGCTTCCGTCGCGTGTGCAACCTTAATGGTTAAAGCTACACAGAAATCATGTATGACGGAAATGTTCTTCTTAAAATTATATAAAAAATATCTCACGACAGCATATGTCTATCTTTTATGGTTGACTCACAATATCACGTGTAACTCCCGATAGCTTAGCAGTTCGAAGTTTTCTGTATATTTGTCTACTCTTACGTTTATAACACTCTCAGTCATCCCTAATTAAAAAAGTTAACATTATTAACTATTCCATAAAAAAGAATCATAGAAATCGGTATAGAAACACCAAAGTTATACATGAAATAGGTACGGAAGGACATAGGCTACTTTTTTTACGAAAAACGACGGAAACGCAGACGAAGTTGCGGGCAACAGCTAGTTAGTAATAAATTTACGATTTTATTGCATCAAAACTAAATATTACATACTAGAGTTATGCTTGCTTTTTCAGTTGAATTATGGAAGGCTCATAGGCGATTACTTCTTCCGATATTCCACAACCGGATCATAGAGGACTACATAGAAGTGTTCGGGCGACAGGGAGACATACTAGTGGAGAGACTTCGAGAACAAGTCGGAAACTCATCTTTCGACATTTACGAATACGTCACGTCTTGTATGCTAGACATAGTTTTTGGTGAGGTCATAGCTTTATTTAAATTTGACTAAATTGAGCATTTTTTCAATAATAATTTAATAACACGCTAACGATTGACTTGATTCTAATTTTTTAAAGTCTAATATATATATATTTTTTAATGATAATTAATAACCTCGTATTTTCCCCTTTTTTATGCAAGACACAAAGTTTTATTATTTTGGAAACATAGATCATGCAGATTGTTCAGGTAATATAAGGATGGCTCTGATCCGTTTTTATTTGTTTTTTCTCTAGCATTTAATGTCCTACTGCTGAGCAAAGGGGGAGTACTTTCAAGTATTCTTTTGTGCCACCTAGAACCAACCCTCTCGGTGTGCGTCTATGTCTCTCGCCACCTCTTTCTGGCCCGGCCTCGGCGACGCCGACCATCCTTAGGAACCCACTGCGTAGAAACATTTGCCCACAGGTCGCTGTGAGCATTTGAACCTGGCAGCCTTTTTGGCAACGTTTATAATCTATTTAAATGCTTATATTTTTACAATATAGAAACAGCAATGGGTAAAAAGATGGACGTCCAGCACAATCCCGACACGCCATACCTGCGCGCGCGCAAGACTGTAATGTCTATCATCAACATGCGCCTATTCAAGGCGTGGCTGCAGCCTGACGCGCTGTTCAGTATGACGTCCCACGCCGCTGCGCAGAAGGAAAGCATTGACGCGACGCATAAGTTCACTGATGAGGTAAAGATGTGATGTGGTTGAGTATTTTGTATGGACCAGCTAGTTTTTTTTTGGGTTCCGTACCTACCCGAGGGTGCCTACCGGACTCTATTACTAAGCCTCCGCTGTCCGTCCCTCTGTCTGTCCTGTCAGCAGGCAGAGGTAGAGTAGACAATTTCAGTGTGTATTTTTATTGCCGCTATTAAAACGAATAATAAATAGTCATAAATAATAAATGGTGAAAAATGGAATTCCCTGAATCCAGAATCCTGTTTCTTTATGTGTGTAGTGTTAAATATAATACGATGGTACGGAAACCTTCGTACGCGTTTCCGACTCGCACTTGACCAATGTCATTCAATGGGAGAAGTCAAATTATGAAAATTTACACACCGACATTAGTGTTTAATATAGAAAAAAGATTTAAGAATAAAAATCATTGCATCTACAGACTTAGGTTAGGTACTTGCTTTTCCATATTTGTGTGCTAAATTAGCACTTAGGTTGCTAAAATGTGTATAACGATGTTTTCGTAACTAATTTTGAAGAGTCGATAAGTAAGTGTTAAAAAATTCACCACTTAATCTAATTTATTATAATACTAAAAATATTTTATTACAGGTTATTCAGGCGAAAATAGCTGCCTTTGAAAAATTAAGTCACCGTGACGGTAATTACGAATCATTCATTACCTTACCATGTTTACCACTTGGGCACGCCTTAATAGAGGCGGTAAGTCCCCTCTTTGAGGAGTGGCTGGAGAGGCGCCACGGCGCCCTCACCTACCGCCTGACGCAGGTCCTCACCGGACACGGGTGTTTCGGGAGGTTCCTGCACCTCATCGGGCGGGAGGAAACGTCCGGGTGTCACCATTGTGTGGATCGCCCCGAGGACACGGTGGAGCACACCGTGGCGGTATGCCCCGCTTGGGCGGAGCTTCGCCGAGTCCTCGTGGCGGCCATCGGCGGCGGTGACTCGCAGAAGAGGTTACTGACTCGCAGAAGGAGGCGACTGCATCCCATTCCCTCTCGCTCCGGACCATGGCTTGCACCAGGGCCGGACGCGAGAGGGAATGGGATGCAGTCGCCTCCTTCTGCGAGTCAGTAATGCTTGAGAAGGAGGCGGCGGGACGGTTGAGACAGCGGTTCTCCCGTCCCAGCCGCCGCGGTAGACGCTCCGGACGTCGGGAGCCGCGAGACGACTCCCGGCCACCGTAGATACTGGCCTGTGGACGGTGAGCAATGGGTAGCTCACCGTCCTTACGTTGCATAACGACAGGCCGTGTCGACGGCGCGTTCGTGTTCCACGCGCGCCTTAAAGAGATGTCAGCAAAAGGAAGGGGCCACTGAGGGCCGATGCCTGCCGGGGCTGCGGGTTGTTCGCAAGAGATACCGCGCCCCCGGAACGCAAAGGGCACAAGAAGGAACATGGGTGAGTTTTAGTCAGTAAAAGTCTGACACTCCCTCCCGCCCCGCCCAGGCCGGGAGAAGTTATTTGATGATACCCACCCACCAAAAAAAAAAAAAAAAACATGTTTACCACTGGCGTAGGGCCAATTTTCGTAGCCAAAACAAATATTGCCTAATTCTATAGGTACTTAATAAAAAATGTAGTAGCATCAAAATTAACTTAAAACATACTTTTCTGAATTTGACAATATCTAGCGTAGGTGTATTGAACATGTCCAGCATTGTCCCACTGCTAGTAATATGGCTATGTTATTTGGCAAGAGTAGATACTACTGTCTAAGCCAATGGTTCCCAAAGAATGGGTGGCGCGTTAATACTGGGTGGGCCCTGAATAGTCCTTATTTATTTATAGTTAATTAATACGGCACAGATCCAATTACATCAACATAACATAACATAGAATTATGAATATTAAATAAAATAAGCATTCAAATAACAAACAATACAAGAATTAAATTTAATGATATACAATTCGTGGAATCAATTATGAACCTACATAAGCCCCTTTTTCCTTCATGAAAACCGCGAGGTGAGTCCTAGTACTTTTTTGTTAGGTGTGTCGCGGTCCAGTCAACTTTGGGAACCACTGGTCATTTGTCAAAGACGGTAGTTGAGTAGCTGTTCTGATCTTCTAAAGCGAAGCCGGTAAGTTGTATGGAGTCCTCGCCACTGACATCTACTACTCTATATACCTAGAAATCGTTTGTAACTTTCCTATCGTTTCCAGGGCGAAAAGACATACTGCAACTATTGTTGGAAAGAAAGTTGGCGTTCAGTAACGTAGAATTACGTGAGCACATTGATTCAATTACTATCGCTGGTAACGACACTACGGCACTGGTGATATCGTATGCTTTGCTCTTATTAGGATGCCATAAAGATGAGCAGGAAACAGTGTTTAACGAGTAAGTGCTATTTCTTTTATCGTTCACAATCTGATAAAGTTTGAGATACTTTGACTGCTCAACAGCCGAATTTCGACATATTACATTAATATGTGCGTCATTCAAAAAACACGTGTTGTTTTTTATTTTGATTGATGCTAATTGTTATAATGATTGTTGATCTTTGTTAAAAACATAAATATACCATCACGCCTGTATTCTCCGAAGGGTTAGGCAGAGGTGGAACAATGTACACCCACAATTCGCCGGTATTTTTAGGTCCCATGTAATAAGTGGCGAGCCTATTGCCATTAACCGGGCACAAATCCTAACCCCGAGCTGCTACTGAGAATTTCGTAGAAAAACCCAATAACACTTTTTGCTCGACCTGGGAATCGAACCCAATACCTCTAGCGTAGCAGTCGCGCTTAGGACCACTAGGCTACCGAGGCAGTTCAGTGATCTTTGTTTTTTGAATAAATAACGACATGGTTAAAAATAAGTGTATGAAAAACATTAAAGTATAGCTCACGGGTAGGACGGACAAATAAAATAAAATAAAGAACAAATCAAATCATGTTATTCATTATTGTGACTGAAATGAACAAAACGGAATTAACAAGATTGAACGCAGTATCGCACGTTGGTAACGTTTGCCTACTGTTTATCTATCAGATACCAAAGTAGGTATCTATTTAAGTAAGTTCATTGTAGGTTCAATAAATTGTTTTATTACCAGTATAAGTTGGTTTGCTATGAATGTTTAGTGAATAATGATTTTTGTGCCTTACAGATTAAAATCGATTTTCGGAGACTCTCAAAGATCGCCTACCAAAGAAGATTTATCAAAAATGGACTATTTAGAACGAGTTATCAAAGAGACGATGCGGTTGTACACAGTGGTGCCTATAATTGGCCGAAAAACACAGAAAGAATTGAAACTGTGTAAGCGAGACTCTAAGCAAACAACTAATGTCTAGTGTCCAATGTTTACTCACTCTAGGAATTAGATGTTTTCTAGGCGAAATTAATAAGCAAGTAGTTGCGAGATTGCGATTAAATAGACGCAAAAAAGTGTCAAATTGCAAAGTAATAAGATATAGTAGTCGCCACACAAGAGTCGTGAGCATCAGAGCATTAGATTAGTCCATCAGTCGGACCTATCGCGTGAAGCGTCGGCGCCCCAAAAAACCCCGAAAGGAACCCAAAAGCCCAAAAATTAACTTGATATTTGTGCTCACGATTCGTGGCGACTACTATACAAATTCTTTGCTCTCTCTTGGTACATCTAACAAGATGTACCTACCATATTGGGTTTCAGGTATGCACACTTTTCTACGTTAATCTATTCGTTAGTCTTTGCCTCGAGGACAATGAATGCTCGAGAACCAAAATATTTGAATGAGGTTTTCTTAGGATCACTATTCTTATACACATACCTTCACGCCTGTATTTTCCGAAAGGTTAGGCAGAGGTGAACCGATGTACACCTACAGTTCGAAAGTATGTTTAGGTCCCATGTAATAGGGGGCGAGCCTATTGCCATTAACAGACAGAGAATTTCAAAGAAAATCCCAATAACACTTTGCTCGACCTGGGAATCGAACCCAGGACCTCTAGCGTAGCAGTTGCGCTTAGGACCACTAGGCTACCGAGGCAGCACTATTCTTATATGTGCGTTATTTTATCAATACATTTTAAGTATGTCATTTTTTTTTATTGTATGTTAAATCGAAGAATATTGATTAATGAAATAATGATAAAATTTAAATTTTAGCGACATGTACAATCCCGCCTGGCGTCGGCTGTGCGGTAATACCAATGGTGATGCACCGGTCGAAGGCACTGTGGGGCCCGGACGCTGACAGCTTCAATCCTGATCGGTTCCTCTCAGAGAACTGTTTGACCAGACACCCGTGTGCTTACATACCCTTCAGTTATGGGACTAGGAATTGTATAGGTGACGGTATATTGTAATACGTATCCTTCGGCATCCTAATTATCAGCCGTAGGACGTCCACTGCTGGACATAGACGTCCCCCATAGATTTCCAGACCGGTTGGAAGCATAAGTATACTTACCTACATAACATACCATCACGCCTGTATTCCCCGAAGGGTTAGGCAGAGGTGTAACAATGTAAACCCACAGTTCGCCGGTATGTTTAGGTCCCATGTAATAGGGGGCGAGCCTATTGCCATTAACTGGTCACAAATCCTAACTCCGAGCTGCTACTGAGAATTTCATAGAAAAACCCAATAACACTTTTTGCTCGACCTGGGAATCGAACCCAAGACCTCTAGTGTAGCAGTCGCGCTTAGGACCACTAGGCTACCGAGGCAGTCCTACAAACAAAGTAAATCATATAAATAGAGTTACCTAGTAAATGGTAACGTTACAAAGTCATTGTAATAATTTACTCTTGCAGTATGGTGTTATGGCTTTTTCTCTTTCAATAGGTGTCGTAAAAGACAATTTATTATTATATTCATCGTCATTGTTACAATCGTCTACTTCTAGGAGGTACCATATTTATTTATGTAGGTAGGAATAGAATAGAATGTTTATTTATTGTAAAAACATGTGTATACCTACATCAATTTGTGCAAGGTCTTAAAATAAACAGGTAGTTCTGTAGGGCGTACAATGTATCAATGTAGGAAGGAATCTAAAATAATCAAGAGTGCAGTTAAGGCTGTTCTTGGGGAGCTTGAATTTCCACACCGCTTAGCTACTCACATAACGATGTAACTTGTCTCAATGATTTTAATAATTGTACAATCTTAGGTCAGATTAGGGCCCTGATTTGACCTGGATTCCTCCTTGCTACGTCTTATTTATAGGTAGGTAAAGTAAAATCCCCCGATCTCGTTACTTAATTTTAATAATGAACCACTTGTACCTAATTCGACTGTTTTAAAAAGGGATCTGGGTCAGACTGGATACGGAAGGTGCAGAACCTTAAGTTGTGGTAGAGCTTAGGAGAGGTCTACGTCCAGCAGTAGACATGAGCCTGCATTGGAGGTATAAGTAACAGGGTGTAAAGTCTCTCATCCTCCATTGAAAAGGAAGGATCCTCCGACCAGACGGGTTTTGTGTCTGGTGGGCTATTGCCCGACCGTTGTTGTCGGAATTTTGTAAATATGTTAAACGCCGCGGCGAACTTTAATAACGCTATGTATGCAACGCTAGTTTGCCGCAGTAGTTCGCATGTTGAGCGATAGATGTCGCTACAGTTTTTAATTAATGTAATCGCATTCACAGGTCGTCACTTCGGGATGTTAGCAATGAAAAGTATCCTTGCAAATGTGCTTAGAAGTTACAAAGTATCATCGGAAATATGCGACCGGCTCAAAATAGAAATTCTTCTGTTTCCAGTCCACGGACATCAAATAACTGTCGAAAAACGGCTGTAATCATGTTATTTAAGAACTTTATGAGTTTTCAATGCTTGTTGACGTTATTTGAAGTAGTAGTTATCACGGACTGGTTTTTAAGAAAACCGAAAAGGTTTCTAAGGCAATAGATGTCGGAGAAAGATTTTCCTATGATTTATTTTCTATAATTATAATAAATTATTAAAAAAACAGTTTTTAATGTCAATTGTTTTAATGTAAACTTGTCCCTAACCCTGACCCGTTTATGCAATATAGAAGTATGAAGAGAGTAGTGTTAGAGTAGGTACCTACTCTCTAAATCAGTAAATTTTTGAACATGATCAGTGTTTATAGTGTAGGTTAATTATTAGTACCTGCATAGGTACTAATAATTTTTACCTAATAGGCATTTGATATAGAAAACCTGCCTCACATAATTGCCTCTAACATCAAAATAATATGAAAACTTAATTAACTGGTTCGTGCTAAAAACCTATGCCGAAACTGAAGACCTGCATACTAAAACTATACACACACCCAAATATTCAAACCTATCCTTAATTTATATCTTTTTCCATAGAATGAAACAAAACTTTTGAATTTCGCGGGCTATCTTAAAGGATCCTTGGCAGATTGCAAAATAATGGGTCTCCAAACGCAGCGGGCGCTGTGCTCCTGGCAACTTTGCACCACAGAGTATGTAGCAACCAGTGTAACTTTCAATTTCATGGGTTACCTTTTTAAAGCTTAACGTAGGTATTCGTCTTACAGATATTTCCACAGCACAGTTTCCATTGTATTTAGATCTATTGTATTTAGTTTCCATATTTGGATTTAGATTAAATATCCGTCTGTTGTTATTATATATTTCAGTACTCGGATTTATTGCGTTACGATACATCTCGGTCCGTTCGATTGGTAGACAGACGTCTAATTATAATTATAATAAGCCTTTCCGCATACGACCTACTTTTTGACATCTATTTTAACCCACCGCTAACCGCTAAGTGTAAACCACACGAGGTATTATCTACGCAATACTATTTTCAATTACTAATACTTTAGTCGATTCTATTTCATTTTAGTAACTCTGTGGCGTCGTTTATTTCCGTCACTATCATTTAGCAACATGGCTGATTTGCTTGGCCTAGCATTCCAAATAGGTTAACGTTGTGTTCTAAGGTTTCTGTTTGTACATAAAACATTGTTTGGTGGTACCTATAAATAAATTTGTGTATTGTGTAGTTGTGAAGAGAGGCGTATATAATGTTATAGTGTATTTTTTAAGTCTAAGGTAAGAATATCAACATGAATGATTGTCTGATTTGCTTGGCCATTTTAGCAGTTTTTCAATGGCCGAAAATGTAATTAACTTATTTCTTTGATTAGGTATCGAAGTAATTAACCATGGATTTCGGACACCCTCCACCGAATATGGGGATGCCTCCTCCGGGCATGGGTATGGGCATGGGCATGGGTATGGGGCCACCTATGGGTCCGCCCGGTAGAAACAACATGCGCCATAATTTTAGGCCGTTCAACTACCAGATGCGGTTTCCACCTCAAGGGCCACTGAACATGACTCAAGATGATTTCGATGGTAAACGCTTACGTAAATCCGTTATGCGAAAAACTGTAGATTATAATGCTGCTATTATAAAAGCTTTAGAATGTCGCGTTTGGCAGAGGGACTGGCGGGACAGGCACGCGCTACAGCCCGACGCTATGTACACCCCTGACTTGTTGCCGCCACCCTCATATCCCGATAATCCTATAAATGCCGTCACAACTCGATTTGTTAAAACTGCTACTAATAAAATGAGATGTCCAATATTTGCTGTGGCTTGGACGCCGGAAGGCCGTCGTTTAATTACCGGGGCTTCATCTGGAGAATTCACATTGTGGAATGGATTGACATTTAATTTCGAAACTATTCTTCAAGCTCACGATTCCCCTGTAAGATCTATGGTTTGGTCGCATGGTGAAGGTTGGATGGTGACTGGAGATCATTCAGGATTTATAAAGTATTGGCAAAGCAATATGAACAATGTTAAAATGTACCAGGCTCACAAAGAAGCTGTTAGAGGTATTAGTTTTAGTCCTAGTGATTCTAAAATTGTAACATGTTCTGATGATGGTACATTGAGAATATTTGATTTCTATAGATGTCAAGAAGAGAGAATATTGAGAGGTCATGGTGCAGATGTCAAATGTGTCCAGTGGCATCCCACAAAAGCACTCATTGTGTCAGGAAGTAAAGACAACCAGCAGCCCATAAAGCTGTGGGATCCCAAATCTGGGACAGCCTTGTCTACTCTCCATGCACATAAGTCCACTGTGATGGATCTGAAATGGAATGAAAATGGTAACTGGCTGATTACTGCCTCTCGTGACCATTTACTCAAATTATTTGATATTCGTAAGTTAGGCACAGAGTTACAAATATTCAGGGGCCATAAAAAAGAAGCTTCTAGTGTGGTTTGGCACCCAACTCATGAGGGATTGTTTTGTTCTGGTGGTTCTGATGGAGCTATCTTATTTTGGAATGTTGGTACTGATAAGGAGGTTGGTTGTATTGAAGGAGCTCATGAATCTATAGTTTGGACAATGGCTTGGCATCCTCTTGGGCACATATTATGTTCAGGTTCTAATGACCATACATCAAAGTTTTGGACCAGGAACCGTCCTGGAGATCTTATGAGAGACAAATATAACCTCAACACATTGCCACCAGGTGTTCAGGATGACCATGACTTGGAAGAACCAGCAATTATACCTGGAATGGGTCCTGAAGATAAGGTGGAAATATTTCCCTCGGATACTGATAAAGTCATACCAGGTTTGGATTTGGATACCACATTAATCCCAATGGACTTTGAGAAAAAAGTTAAGAAGGTACCATACAGTAAACCTATTCCTAGAAATTTCCAAGCTCAATGGAACCATGGACCAAATAATGATGAAACTGCTACTGAAGCTTTGACTCAAGCTTTAGTTGAATCTGTACCAGGGGCTATTCCTCTTCAACAAATAACACCTTCAGCAATTTTTATCTATGGTAAACTGATTGGAGTAGAACCTGGGTCAAAACTGGAGAAAGCTATATCTGATGGACCTTTGGCACTGAAAAAATTCATCGCTTCAGGTGAAATAGAAGAGTTACATGATGTCATGCCTCATTTAGAAGATGATGCCGATGAAGATAATTTCCAACCATTTGAGTATCCTGAGCCTGAAAATGAAAATGATGGTCTTGATGATGAAAATAATGAGCAGGAGGATTATGAAAATTATGAAGATAATGAATATTATGATAATGACATGGATACTAATGAACAAAACATTCGAGAAGATGAACAAGGATTTAATAATGGGCCAGACATAAATATGGCTCCTATTAATAGCATGCCTCCACCAATAAGTAACATGATGCGTCCACCATTACCCATTGGAAATATGGGTCCAATGGGTTCTCGGCCCCCTATAGGCCCGATGCATCCATTGGGTCCAATGCATATGCCACCACCGCCACACATAGCTGGTATGATGGGCAACATGCCACCTCTGGGTAACATGCCTCCTATGGGTAACATGCCGCCACCAATGGGCAATATGCCACCACCTCATCCACCTTTTTCGGATAATGGATTTAACAAACCTCATTTTGATTCTGGGTATGATAATAATCAACTATACTCACAAAATGATGAGGATTACAATAAAGAAGATTCATCATATGAACAAAGCTATGAAGAAGAAAACTATAGCAATGAGGATGGTAACGGAGATGATGGCTACAATAACAATATGCGAAACCAGAGATGGGATGGTGGTTTTAGAGGACGCGGCCAAGGGCGTGGCAGAGGTCGCGGCATGAACGGTCATGGTGGACGAAACAGCTGGAGAGGAAATGTAGGCTCGCGCGGCACCTCTAGAGGAGGGCGACGGGGCGGCGGCGCCAACAGGAGCTTCCGAAGAGGCGGGAAACCGATCTCTAACTAACACACCGCCTTCTTCCTGTTCTTAATATCATATAAAGACTTTATTTTATAATATAATGAATTTCTTCCGTTACTATCGAGACTTCCAGACGTGTTTCGAAAGTGTTAAGACAATACAGTGATGTTGATGCAAAAGGTTGTACATAATTTTTATTTACGCCTTGTATTTTATTTTCATAAGCTAAAAACATAATAAAATTTATATTATGTCACAAAATATAAGATTTTTGTACAGGTGTGTTTTCTCCCAAATTGCTGCAACCATTGGTAAGTTAATCAGTTTCGTTGTAAATTAAAACTCTTGTTCAAAACATTTACATGTTTCTTTGTTATGACATCAGGTAATAATTTGGTCAAGAACCGCTTCCAATCCGGAGTTGGGTGCAGCAGCAGGTCGTAGAATCTCTCACCATACGTCTGGCAGATATTCGTCGTGCGATCATCTCAACATGTTCATCATTCTTATAGTAAGAGCCTGGTATTTTTTGAATTTGTTTTGTCAATAATAAAGAAATAAAGAATCACGAATAAAGTTTTACCCAATTTCCAATTGTAATAAAAAGATATTTTGACATACATGGGGGGAAATAAACGATGAATAAATAAATTATATTCTGTCCAAGGGCCATCCTGTCCTTCTCATGCCTGTCAGTACATATTTTCAGTTTCTGATTGTTATTGTTACGTTTCTCCTAGATTCTTCGTTTGGAAAACTCATTCTGTTACACTCTTTTTTTATTAACGTTATTATTTTATTACATCACATTAGTTAAGTATTGATTAATATCGGAATTAACTCGATTTATTATCCATTTGAATAAAGTTAATCTTTTCAACACAATATATTACATAAAAAAAAAATTGGCAAGAGAAGTTGTACCACATAATATTTTTATTTAACTTATTTTTAATGCATTGGTAACACTTGTGTAAAAAATTAAATTCTTAAAGAAAATCTTAATACTTTGTTAGTACATAAAGCTAGTTATTTGATTTCGTTCTTGGTAGCTTATATTGTCTAACCAAATTTATAAGCCTGTGTCTGGCTTGAAATTGGTTTCTCTTTTTTTCAACAAATAATAAAATCTAAATATTGTTTCCTTGCGGCATTCACATGAAACATTATGATCAAATTAAAATTATGACAACTAAAACCTATTCTGAAAATAATAACTAACCCAAATCCATCTTGATACTAAAATTTATCCACTGTTCACTGCTACATCAAAGGAGTTATGTTAATTACATCAGATTACCACTTTACAGCTCAATTAAGACAATGCCATCACCAAATTGACAACCTCAGTATCTTTTGTATTGTGATTGTGTCGCGAAATCACTGAAACATATTTGTGATACATTCGTTATTCAAAGAATAATAAGCTACCACGGTTTGTATAGGGACCACCAAGGAACTTTGTATAGATCGTAAAATATTTTATTACTATGTACTGACTCACCAGACATCCTTTTCCCTTGGACAGTCGTCGGACTTGGGTTATTAGTTATATTTCAACTAAGTAACAATAGGAATTTGAATAAAAACAACAATGTTGAATTAATAAAATTTTGAAAATTAAAAGGGTTTCATTTGATACCGTTGTCAACCTACATCAATAAAGAATTGTTGAGAAATGAAATGTAGTTTTAATTATTTTAATATTTTTTTTTGCCCTGATATTATTGCTAGTCATCAATAGTCAACATTAGTTTCTTTTGTTCCAGATGACCCCTTGGCGATGGTTGAGTTGGCTGTTAATGATATTAGCATGTCGAGCGAGCCAATTCGACAACGGTGGCCACAAAAACGCTATAACAGATATGAGCGACAATGGTACAGAACGCCTTGAAATAATTAACGGCACACCAAATTATAGACTGATTAAACCAGACAAAAGTACACAATGGTTTCCGGAGCCGCAGATCAAGCTCGACAGCTGCGTGAGGCGGGCTCGATGTGAACCACTGAACAGGACGAGTTGCTTGGGGACCAAGCTGCCCTACGCCAATACGAGCGTTCACCTCACGTTTCATGAAAATCAGTACCAAATTCAGACGCAGCTGGAACTCTATAGAGAACTGATAAACGTGCCAAACTGCTGGGCCGTTATACAGCCTTTGCTTTGCTCCACTTTCATGCCCAAGTGCGATCGAATACTGGGCAATGACATGGTTTATTTGCCCTCTTATGAAATGTGTAAGATTACAATGGAGCCATGTTCGATACTGTACAATACCTCATACTTTCCGTCCTTTTTGAAATGCAATGCGACGTTATTTCCTTCGAGATGCGAGAACGCAGTGAGGGAGTTGAAGTTTAATACGAGTGGGAAATGCCTGCCGCCGCTTATACATACTGACAAACCTCTGCATTTTTATGAAGGTGAGTACTTGCAGTGCTATTCTGTAAACTCGCTCGTTCCATTTAGGTGGCGTGAACGTGAGCTGTCAATCCCTGAACATCCCAAACATTTTTCCGTACACATTATACGCGCTGAGACCGAGTGCCGTATACCAGTTCCTTTATACAATACTTAAGATTACCCGAGATGACAGCTCATTTCACATCTTTATCTAAATTTGCCGAACGAGATTTTTACAGAATAGACCAGGCATCATCATCATCGTTTTCATCTTTGATGGGTCTAACATCTTGTTTGTTTTGTTCAGGTATTTCAGGCTGCGGTCTGCCGTGCCGTGACCCACTGTATACCGAAGACGAGCACCAGCAGATCCACCGCCTGGTGGCGTGGGGTGCAGGCGTATGCCTGGCACTGAATCTGCTGACCGTCGCCACGTTTCTTATAGACTGGCGCAGCGCTAACAAGTATCCAGCACTAGTCATCTTCTACATCAACGTGTGCTTTGCAGTGGCTTCTATGGGGTAAGCTTGATGACACCTAAATAGATTATCTGTAATCATTTTTGTGTGATTGTGTAATGTAATGCTCATTTTTATGTGAACATGAACAAAAGTCTCAACAATGATTTGTGCCATGTTTTATTGTCTCATTGTTTAATATTGTAATATGTATGGATAATTATTATTACACAGTCACAGTCTAGTTGAATGTGATTAATACAAGCATTGAAATTAGATTCAAAATATAAGCATATTAATTGCATTTGCGATGAATTATAAATGTGATACTTTGAAACAAGTAACAACATAACAATTGATGTGTAGGTCCGGATGGATACGGTTCCTCGGATCTGTTTCTATTGAGCTTTTGCGTGATGCATATCCAACTTCAGGTCGGATACGTATCACCGGACATGTAATAACGCCGCCGCTCACAAGTCACAACCCGCCGTCGCGCGAATAGATTTCTAAGTTTTGTAAGAAATGTCGCGCGTTTCCAAACGATAGAGCGGTTCAAAGAGATTTTGCTGGAAAATTTATCCGTTAAAAAGTTCCTTTAAACAGAGGAGCTGTCCCAGATTTAGCAAGACCTGCAGATACGCAGTTTGCGCATGACCCGTACAGGTCCGGCGGACATGAATCCTGGATCTATTTCCGCAGAGCTGGATCTGCATCGGGATCCGGTTCCATTAAAATCGCGGCCGTACCCATCTCTAATAATAATACTGTGAATCAAATGTATTCTTGCAAAAAGTAACACTAAACTCTATTTCTTTTTCTGGTGAATAGATTTTTTGTTATTTAGGATAGCGTAAATTTATTTATTTCTTCTTTGTTATTCTGAAAAAAATCTAAACACAATGTAAACCTAAGTTAAAAGTGTTAGCAATATGACTGATTTATGGTAATTTGTTGCAGATGGCTCATTCAATTTGGTGTGGGATCTAGAGATGACATCGTGTGCTCGAAGGACGGCACAAGACGGCAGGGCGAACCATCTGCCGAGGAGAATCTGTCATGCGTCGTGGTCTTCGTACTGGTAAAAAAAATTACAATTAACTATAAAAGGCCTTTTAGGGTTCCATAGTAAAACAGCAATTATAGTAGCGTTAAAAGTCCAAGATATCGTGTGTAAAGCATTCACAATTTTTTGCGTACATTACATTGTATCATAAACATTGATTTTTTATACCAAAATAAAAGACATTTCCCAGCAATAACATTTCCTCTATGTTACTTAGCTCAATGGGCAGTAGTATGCTTAGTTAACGGATATGTGAAGTGTTTATTTACAAATCGTATAGTTATTGCAGGTTCATAATTTATTATTAAATTATTTAATAAACCTCTATTTTGTTCTCAGGTATATTACTTCATGATGGCAGCTTGTGTGTGGTTTGTCATATTCACATATGCGTGGCACATGAGTTTCCGTGCTCTAGGTAAGTTCGTAATGCCTTTACACAGAGAATGCTTGTCATGGAGAGGCCATTGTAAAGAACTATCCTATTAGAGAAGGCTTTATCTGGTTATATACTTTCATTATACAATTTGGAACGGACAGCGCAAACAGCTGGTTTTTTTAATAACCAAAGAAAAATTTTAATGCTGCCTAGATTCATTTACTGAATCCATGGTAAAAGTAAGTGTCACAATGTCCCTTCCACTGTGTATTCTAGGCACAAGCCAAAGTGCCAAAAAAAATATTCTAAATTCAAAAATTCAAATCCAGCATTAATAAAAACTTGTAAATTTTGATATACTGGAATCCTATTCTTGCTATTTAAACTCTCAGGTTATAATTTTTTTAACGTTTTCAACACAGGAAAAATTCAAGACCGGATAGACAAGAAAGCAGCGTATTTCCACCTGGTCGCGTGGTCACTTCCTCTCATACTCACCATAGCGACGATGGCGTTCGGCGAGGTGGACGGCAGCAGTGTGACTGGCATCTGCTTCGTGGGCTACGTCAACCATCCCATGCGAGCTGCGTTGTTACTCGCTCCGCTATCTGTTGTTCTTGCGTTGGGCGGCTACTTTCTACTTAGAGGTTGGTACGACTAGCATAATGATTAATTTTGATCCCTCGCCTTTACCCAACATTGTTGGGGTGAGTATTCGGTTTAGTCAAAGTGTTGTTTAATTGGCCTACAACTCTTGCTTTTGACAGCCATTTACGTTTTCAAATCTCATGATTCTATCATATAAACTTAGAAAACTGCAATCGATTAAAATACTAATGTATAAGAGCCTGAATACGAGACTTCTTGGTCGCCATTTATTGTTAAGTACACACACATACCATCACGCCTGTATTCCCCGAAGGGTTAGGCAGAGGTGTAACAATGTACACCCACCGTTCGCCGGTATGTTTAGGTCCCATGTAATAGGGGGCGAGCCTATTGCCATTGCCAGGCACAAATCCTAACTCCGAGCTGCTATTGAGAATTTCATAGAAATACCCAATAACACTTTGCTCGACCTGGGAATCGAACCCAAGACCTCTAGCGTAGCAGTCGCGCTTAGGACACTAGGCTACCGAGGCAGTCACAAGAGAGAGAGAGAGACTTAAGTACATGTACAACTAAAATCATATGTCTCCTCAGGCGTGTTTTCACTGATCGCGGTTCGCGTGTCAAGCAAGGACGTGATATCTCCGCGCGCCGCCAACAAGATCCGCCAGACCATAACGCGATGCTCGCTCACCGCCGCGCTGGTCGCAGTCTTCATATGCGTCACCTTCGCGTGTCACATCTATGAGTTTAGGAATGCTGACCTGTGGAAGGAGTCTTTCAAGAAGAATATTATGTAAGTTAATAAAACATCATCCACAGTATACCACTACAATTTATTTTCACTTTGGTTTTGTTAACGAAGCCGCCTTTATATGCTTTTTCTACGCCCTTCGATGAGACTACTAATCATTCTTGTTAAACAGCTGTCGCCTAGAAGCTCTAAAGGAGAACGAGAAGGAGTGTTCAACAGGCGTGCGTCCGTCAGTGTCGGTGTTACAGCTGCGGCTGCTCTGTTGCTTCGCGTCCGGCGCGCTCATGGCGTCGTGGACGTGGACTCCCGCCGCCGCCGCCGGCTGGAGGCGCTACTTGGCTAGGTGTGGTACATATATATAGCAGTTCTTTTGTTTTACCAGTATTCAGTTTTTCCTATTAATTGTTACCATAATAATAAGGTGATCTATGCTTGCCCCGACTTACGAGATTTAAGTCGTTGGTTCGATCCCAGGTAGGCATAAACTTTCAACACCGCTTTTGAAAACGGCAATGTAAAATATCTTGATGAGACCCGTATGTCCTACATACGGAAACTAGACCTTATATGAAGACGAAGGCTTGCGTGATGGATTCCTGGCCACTCTCCCTCACGGAGTGGAAACCCTTCCTGCTGTGGGTACATTCAACGTTACATAACCTGATAAAGTTATGTATTAACGCATATAGCGTACCTTGCCTTAAACTAAAGTACTATCTACATATTCCCAAGTTAATCAACAATGTGAAATTAAATCAAGCAAAACTAAAAACTTCCTCCCTTATCAAATAACGGTAAAATAACACTTAATTCAAATGCAGGAAATGCGGTTGTTCCGTGGAAGCAGAGGTGACACGTCGAGCGCGCAAGCACGAGCTCATAGCGCGCGCATACCGCCGGCGAGGCGAGTTCGCCGCGCGAGGCCGTCTGTCCATCTCACTAGGAGGCTCTCGCCAGGACCCTGTAGGGCTCTGCATCGATCCCACTTCGCCTGCTGACTACCCAGACGATGCTAAACATGAGAGGTAAAGATATGTTCTTATAGATATGTCGTAGGTAGATCTGTATCCCATAATTCCTCAACCAACCAAGTCAATCTTTCACAGTCTCTCTTTGTGCCTTTTATCATGCTATCGGTCAAGCTGGTGGGCGTTTTACTCGTAACTTTTAATAAAAAATTAGGCTTATAATAGATTTTTATTCCAGTGGAGAATTGTCGTCCTCCTGGGCGGCGACCCTGCCTCGCTTCGTGCGGCGTCGCGACGCGCTCGTGCTGCCGACGCACACGCATCACTCGCTCAGCTCCACGCCGGATCGTCGCAACTCACAGGACTCGCAGATCAGTATCAGTTTACGTCACGTATCTGTGGAATCCCGACGCAACTCACTTGATAGCCAGTTGTCCGTCAAGATAGCCGAGATGAAGACCAAGGTAGGTCGCCGACGACCCAAGCACAGCAAGGCGAAGCGCAAGGCCCGCGCCGCCAGCACTCGCAAGGAGAGCACCCCTTCCATCGAGAGCCAAATTAGTCGCTACTGGCTGCAGGCAGTAGCTGCCAACAATGATCCGTCCCGCGAGGAGGTCAAATTCAGCTTCGACTGATACGAGTCATATCGTGATATATATCCAAATTTGCAACTCATGCATAGCAGTATGGAAACGTTGTTACTTACAATGCAAAGTATCCGTGAATTGTTTACTTATAGTAATTTACACTAACTAGATGTAAGGATAAAAGTTCAAATTAGAATCGCATGTGCCCAAGGAATGCTATCTGTAAAAGGAAGAACTAAGAATGAATACACTTTTAGCCCTTTATTATTTTATTTGAAGGGTTTAAATTTTTATGGGGCAAATAATTAATTTGTGATTTATCATTGAAGATAAGGAAACAAAGACTGATCAGAATCTCTAAGGAGTGATGTTTTATATTTCTCCTACATTAGAACAATATCCATGACAATGCATTTTTGTGATATCCATGACCTCTACAGTACATGTGCCATAAAAATAGCTATTCGATATATTTCATTGAAATCGACTGAAATAGTTTTAGCATGTAAGAATCAAATTTCTTATCATACATCTATTGTATTTTAAATGAAATGAAGCAATGTTAAAAATTTGTAATGTTTAAATTTTTTACGAATATTAATTGAACAATAAGAATCTGTTGCTTGTCCGTAAAACTTGTGTACAAGATATGGTTGTGATACCAGTTTTTATTGTGAGGCTATATTTTGATGATGTGGTCAATTACATCGCCACAATTTTTTTACTATGTATTAGTATTAAATGTTGATCTGCGAAAGTTATGCACCTGGCAGCTACAATAAGACTCACATTTGTGTAAGACATGTATTTTATTTTTACTAAGTCTGTGCTAGCTTTAAATTTTGATATTCATTTTGTATAAGTTTTACTACCAATAATTTACGTATAACTTAATTGTACAATAAAATGATACCTTTTTTCATAGTTGTTTTTTATTTATTACAGTGGTAAAAGCAAATAGCTCGAGTGTGACGACGCGCCACCATATTACCTGCAATTAGTGTAAACTGACTAAAGAGGTCACACGCTTAGCATGATTGGCTCCCGACACGATCCAGTTAGTGGGTCAGTCCATGTGACGGACGCGCGTTTTATGAAGCCGGTCGGTATCGGAATATCTTCAAAATATGTGCATTCACGAGACTCGTGACTGAACTGACCCGCGAACTGGCTCTGTGGGCGGAGCCCATTATAGACCTTGTCAAGATTGCCACAGGATGGACTTTGAAAATAGTAGCATTATGTGACAACTGTGGACAGGTATAGGCAAAGTTCAAAATATTAATAAATGTTTAATTAAGGGAGAAATGAAAACAATTAATTATCCATTTACCATATAATTGAGAACCAAAGCAAGCAACTTAATGTCCCAGAAATACTTTATTACCTTGTGTAATGAATGTCATGTATTTTAATTACTAGCGATAAAATCTATACCTAGTAAATTAAAATATAAATCAAATCCACAAACCTGTACAAGATTTGTATAACTATTGGACGTTAACAATGCTATTCAAATAGCTTATTATCACTGCATCCGCATTCCTAAATTATAGAGGCAAGATGAGATGCAAGTACAATTAATTGCATAAAATTTGCTCCATGTAAAAGAAAATAGTGCATAACAAAATATTATGCTAAATCATTCCATTCGATATTTTAAGATTCTAACAAGAATAAGAAGTCGCTTTCTATCTCTCCAATTTGATATTAACAGAAAAACATGCTCAAAGTACATGTTTTTGAAAATTTCAAACTGAAAAGAGTCGTATGTGATGAATTGTAAAGGTAGTTACATAAACTATCGAATGGAAATAAGAAGTGTACCTATCCACAGTAAAGGTGAACAGATAGTTTAAATAAGCATTGTCATCACTATAAGGTACATTTAATCACAGATGCAACATTATTGGTTGGCAAGAATAAATTGATTAAGTACTAAATCACTTTTAAAATATGTCATATTTCAATTAAAGTGAACCCAAATAACAATTGAAGATAAATTCTATGCAATCTAACTACAGGATGGATTTATGTGTGCCTTGCACTGATTCAAAGACATTGATTCATTGACTTATTATTTCTCATAAATATTAATGTGCCACTATTCAATCTCATTTCTCATTCTTCTTGATTTTTCTTCTCATTTAGAGATGGAATAGACTGGCAACATTACTGTTATGAGATGACCTGTGCAACATTACTTTACTTATTGTCGTCATTAAAATTTATCTGCAAAGTTATTTGCAATATTTTATTCATTTCCATGTTGTGAAAAAGAAATTTGAACTAAGCTAGATATGTTAGTTGGCTTGTTATTAGTTTGTCATATCAGCCTTTTTTTGGAAATGAAGTAAAGATGTTAAGTATTGACATAGACCTTTGTTGATTATTAAGATTATTAATTGTAATTTTATCATAGCCATTCTAAATCATATAAAAATGCTGACCAGCATGCATAGTAAAAAAAAATCACAAAGATAGGAAAACAACACCTAAAGGAACATAATAATTTGAAGTAGTGCCTAAGTATATAACACTTATACTAAAGCTGCACGCGAAATGTAGCAGTTTGCCACTATTATGCTTAAGTTACAGTCAAAATTGCACGATTTTATTACAGAAACCTCGATCTTTGGTGCTTATAAACTAAATACCTTTAAAAAATCACAATCTACAAAATAAATTCGGTTTAAAACCTAGCAAATAAAAATGGAAGTACAATAAAAAAAAACGAACAATAAAAATAAAACAAAACATAAAGATAAATCTTACAAATAATGATGTGCAAACTTATACCGTTTAAACGCGACCTATGAGTAATGTGCACACAATTAGTTACTATACTGTAACCTATATGAGCTACCTCTCGTCCCAGACGACAAAAAAATAAAATTAGACCTATCTAAATAGTAACAAAATTATCTAGTAATAATGTCATATCACACGATCACAGCAGTCTTTCCTATGATGTCCTCGCCTTGCGTATATTTTTCTTTTCTGCGTCAGTAAAGCCAAGAATGTTCTCGATAGCGTTGAGGTGTCCCTGGTGATTCTCGGGATCAGTTAGGAAGTAATAGATGGCCGATTTTAGGAACTGCAATGTCACTTCTGGATCTACTTTGGTCTTGTTACCCTTCTGCGACTCGACAATGCGACGGTACATTGCCTGTAATAAATAGAGTATTGTTAGATTCCTTATTTTGCTGAAGTGTATCTGGGCATGCATTCTACTTGCTAACGGCTGACCTATTATATCTTATTTAAGGAATTCTTTTCCGAGGCTCCTTTACATTTCACAACAAATTTTAATTTAGAAACACTTGATGTGTTAATAATTCGGTAGTATTTCGTAGAGGAAACTTAGAATACCGCGTGACTGCGGCGTACACCCAGTCAAGAATAAAGGTTTCCAAAATGTAAGCAAAAAAAGTTTGAGTGATGAGAAAATCTTAGATTCTAAATCCAAATAAAGTTACATACAATTTGTCAGCATAGGATCTATCTACAAAAGTGCTATAACTACATAAATAACATTCTGTACAGACACTTGCATTAATTAAATACTCTTCCTTATTCTTAGAATTTCTCACAATAACTTTACAGAGTAGGCACCTAGGTAATGCATCTGTCCATACATTTCAACTTAGAAAAATTAGGGTTCCTAATTACCCAAAACCAAAAGAGGCTGTTTCAACCAAATAAGTAACATGCAAAGCCAAGGTTAGGCAAGAAATAAATCAAAAAGTATCAAAACAGGGTTAGTTTTTACAAAAGTAAGCTTTGCTAAAGAAGGTGAATTAATTGTAAGCTTTCTATTAAGGGCGCACCGAGCTTTTGGCACCATTTGATTTTAGGTAGTCTATGCGCTCGTGTATGTGTGCGGGAGGCAGAGCCGGGAGTCGCGCGCCAATTTTTGTTTACTATGTTCGCCATTTTAAATTAAGTGAATTAACTCTAAATCATTCGTTTTGTTTTTCAAACCGTCCGTAAGCGCAATCGACACAGGCTTCCCGTCGGACAGCCGAAGCAGGACTAAAGAGGATAGGGGGGAAGCGTGGCGGCTCTGGTTAGAATGGCCGCGCGTTAATTTTGGTATTTCCTTCATATTATTAAAAAAAATACAAATTTCGAAAATGTAAAACGTTTAGAAAACATGTAGTTTTGTGTTTATTCAAAAACTGAAGACCTGTGAAATATTTACGTCGTGCTAAGGGTTTAAATTTTTTTTAAAGAGTACTATTGATTTATTTTCTGTCGAGGAAACTAATGGTAATCGTGTTTCTAAAGTGTATGTCATATAAAGTAAATCCTTAAATATCTTACATATTAATTGCATAGCTAATGATTAAGTAATGACGATGCAGCAAGTGATCATACAAACGGATTATTATCGCCAGAAGCTCGGTAGGCCCTCAACACCACTACTCAATTTATTAAACTATTTACAACGAATAAAATAGAAAACAAAACCTAAACCTGCCTATACCAAAAAAAAAAAAACGTTAAAATATGAATTCGAGAAAATAAAATAAATGACAAGACGACACTTAAGTCCAAACCCCTGAATTAATTTTAAATTTATATAAAAATGACTATATTTCAGTGTTTCCAACATTTATATAATTAGACTTAATTTCACATAGACACAATTTAATTATCAATCTGTCAGCATCTGTGTAGTAAGCAAGGTGTAATATACAAAATAAATTAAATAAAAAGTGTTCAGCAGTACTGCCATTTGTCCGGTATAAAAATCCAACCTTTCGAGCTCCTAGGACCCATAAAGAAACAGCCTCCTTTGCACTTAGCAGTACTTGTGACTTTGCTGATCGGTCCTCTGTGAATGCCGTGTCCTGTAATGCACTACACGTTAAAGCTGGCACATGTTAATCGCCACTACATGCGCACACACTAACACTAAATCCGTGTACAATGCCGTGGGTTAATTCGAATATTAAAATTGTTAATCAATTTCAAAGTGGTGACTTCAATCTTCTATTTCTAAAGATGTTGATATTAGTTTCATTGAAAACGTTATTTGAGAATGATTTTAGAACAGGATAGTGAGAATGTATCACTATGAAAAATCTCCTTTAATTAATGAGTTGATTGGTTGTAATTGGATAATTTTTCAGTGTGATAGTACAATATTTACTTTGGTATGGATTTAGGAAGGGATGGTAGGGGTGGTCACTCACTCGAACTTTCTCGAGCTCTGTCTGAGTAATCTGTAACTGCTCCAGTAGTTCCTCTACAGACACTCGGCTGACTTGCCCCTGTGAAGTACCAGGCTCATTATCCTGTAAGTATTAACATATACAAATATTTAGTTTTTGATTAGATTTTAAAGATTTGAAATTTAAAATATTTTTATCGCATTTAGAATTGAAGACACCTTACTTAGTTTTTTTAATAAAGTACGTATTTCATGTTTCTCATGCAAAGAAAAGAAGTATTAATGTTTTCAACTAACAGATTAAAATAACGAATGTTAATTCAGGTGTTCCTATGTTTACTTTGCAATGTTCACATACTACTTTGTACAACTTACAAGCTCTTTTATTTACAGCTTAGATACTACAATAACAAGTGTAGGAGATAGATTACCTTTTCCAGCTCAAACTTAGCTGCCTCTACCCCTTTATTGTACATCTGCAAGTAGATGGACCGGTGTCTGGTCTCCTCCTCCTGCAGCTGCTTGCTCACCTCCTCTAGCTGTTTCTCCAGCGAGTGGATCCTCTCCTTAGCTTGTTCATAATTTGGTAGTAGCTCACAGTACCGTGTATTCACATCTGCCAACTTCTGCAGTAACACCTCGACTTTATCATTATGCTGTTTCTTCATTTCTTGCGTCTCTCCAACGTGAGCCCTTATTATATCTTCAATCTTTTTCTCGTAATACAATATTAAACTACGACGCTCTTCTTCTCCATCTCCTATATCAGTCATACAGGAAGCCTCATGCGTCAGCATGTGCACTGATTCTTTGGAATGCAATGAGGAATTTGTGAGATCGTCAAAATGCCCCGAGTCTGTGAATGAGCCCTGCATTTCATTGCGACATCTGGTTGGTGTTTGGTTTTTATACAATGGGCTATCTGTGATATCAAATGATCTACAAGCATCCCCATGTTTTGGGCTGTCTTGATCAATAGAGGCTTCATCTGCATTTTCCCTTATTGTAACTATTTCACTTGAGTTGGATTTCTCATCAGGTGAACATATTGATGCTTTATACAGTCGTAGTTCAACAACCTCTTTTGTGAGTTGGAATATTTCACTATCTTTTTTCTCTAGGTCTTTCTTGGCTTGGCTTAGAAGATTCTTGAGTCGTCTTATTTGCTTCTGTGCCCTCTGTGTTGGTGTAAGATACTCATCCCCAGCGAGTCCTGCATGTGATGAACAATGTAGTACATATCGCATGGATCTCCCACTAAATGTAGTGCCATTGAACGGTGCATAGCCAGCATCGACTGACGCAGCTGTGGCGGCACTTCCATAACTGTGGAGTGATTCATCATCAGGAAGGTCTTCTGGAGAGCCAGGTGGAGTGTGAGCAGAGTCAGTCATACTATACTTCCTGTCTAAACCACTGTCCTGTGGTTTTAAGCTGGATTTTTTTGGTTTTTGTAGAGGATTTGAATTGAATGACTGAAAAATAAAAATTGCTTTGTGAGAATAAAGTAGTAGGTAGTGTAGAAGCTAATAGGAGACTAAGATCAAACAAAAAACGAAAACATATATATTTAAAGAGCAAGATTGTTACAAAACAAAATGTTTTCAGGTAGCCTATTTATAATTTTGCCAAATTAATAAAGATAATGTAAGTAGTGCGGCCAATTAACCTCAATTTTTGAACAAACGAAGATCATAACAAAGCTGTTACACTCAACTGTTACATGTAATGATGACAAGTAAATCTAATATGTATAGCTTGACTACTGTCGCTATGGTAATGTTTCCTAAATTTCGAGTAATTTATCGAAAGTTTACATGGGGGCAGCTACTTACATGGCTTCGCTGGCGATGGCCAGGCTCTTGGAGTCGTGGCACATCGCTGCGTTGTTTCTGGTGTGTATTTTCCGTGATTATTGGTATTAATTTCCTGGTTGCCAAAGGCGAGCGCTGCACCATTTTCTCCCCGCGCAGCCGCAATGAAGAGCTGCGCCGGAAGTTCCCGGTGACATTACCCGCGCAGCAATGTTCATCGTGGAAGTCAGCGACCCTTCTATTATAGTTTCTGTTCATTTTCTTCAATTATTTACATCAGCGTACCGTACTATAAGAGAAAACATTCCAATTGAAATTCAAAACTCACAATCACAGCAAAACAAACATTATCGACTATAGACGCAGGCGCATGATAATATGATTATTTGTGATGACATAAATGACATTTCAGTGTTTTTATTGCATTATAGCACAGGTATTATTTTATTAAGCCACATTTTGCTACAAAAATATTTGTTAATTTTCTGGTGGCAAAGATGAAAAAACTGCGCAAAATTTATGTTAGATACGGGTATAATACATACGTGTTGTCGTCTGAATGTTCTATCAACGTTATGATATAAGCACTGACAACTACACAGACATATTTTTGCTTACAAATACAGAAACCATCTAAAACAATATTTAATTTTGTTCAGGCTGTTCGGTAGGTATCTACTTACCTATAGTTTAACTATTGTATGCAATAATACTAATTCAGCATTCTCAACACTATCTATTCATACTGACATACAAAAAAATGCACAAAGCGCTCAAGCAATTTCCCAGGCCGCCAAATGTGGCCTAGTTCCCGCATTCAACGTGGAAAACTGTCCTTCGCGAATATTAAAACTGTATGCACGTTGCGCAACATGTTTTGTTACCATGTACCGTCTGCCTACTTCCTGCATTTATTGAAATTATAAAATTATTAGCTTCCGCTCACGACTCGTGTCAAAGTTATATTTGCGCGCGAGGTGTTATCCTACGGGAACCGTACATTTTTCCGGGATAAAAAGTAGCCTATGTGTTATTCCAGACTATATCTATCTATGGACGAAATTTTATCCAGGTCCGTTCAGTCGTTTAAATGTTAAAGAGTTACAAACATTCATCCATCCATCGATCCATTAATCCGCAAAATTTTTGTATTTATAATATGAGTAGGAAGTAGGATAACTCGCGGTTAGGTAGTTAGTAATTCTACGTGGAGAGAAATTGTTATTATTATGTTTCATATTCATTACTTGCACTTTTTAAATTATCACACTAGAAGTAGGTATCTACAGCATCTAAATAGGCCGGTAGGTTTAAAAATTTACTAATAAATAAATAATTATTTAATAATTGGACTGTAAGTCACATAAAAGTTGTCAAATCCGGTTTATAGGTAGGCACTTATCTACTACATATAAGCTTTAAGTAGGCACCTATATTATAAAGTTACAAAATATTTCAAGATTTAAAAAAATCGTTTATGAAATATTACAACTCAGGTATATTGGTCTGACTGAACTAGACAGACGAATTATGTGGCCGTCATTCACCGTTGCACAACGCGCTAACAAATTATTATCTATCATCTACTTACAAAACATTGCGAGAACATACGAAGAAGAAGGCATAATTGTATAGTTGCAGTATGTGTCTATAGCAGCTGGATAGGTAACTTAATTAATTCTTTAAAATTATCCGAATTTAACAAGGCCTGATGGAAACCTTTAGATTGCTGAAGTGGGTACATTAAAGGTACATTCAACTGTAATGTAAATTAATACTGCCAAAGTTATTTGGAGCTCTTTGTCTGAGAAACACAGTCTAGGAGTTAACACTTGACAGAATTTAAAAGCTACTTTCTCGATAATGAACGATTGCAAATTTGAGATAAGACCTATTGCATAGTAGTATGGGAACTAGGACTAGAAATCATAGTTATTATTTTCTTTTTCTAAGAAACAGCCTAGTTTCGAATAATCGAGAAAAACGCTACAGTTGGCGCAGTAAAAGAAAATAACATTTATGTACCTAAAGATCCATATTTAATGTCACTTCAATTTTTAAATATGGAATTTATCAATTCAACAAAGTCAAAAACAAAAAAGAAAAATTCACAAAGTCAAAAGTAAATTGCTAATTAAAAAGAAAAAGTATTAGATGTCAAACTACTGTAAATGACAGAATTAATTATTAATGTCAACTACAACAGTGGTTGCTACTCAGTGGCTCACAGTGGCTGAGTGATTGGCTGCTGCGCTGCGTGTCGCGGGTACGATTCTCGTACGGAATAAATATTTGTATGGCGATTGTTCGGGTATTTCAGGCAGTTTGTGTACCTACAAGAACGTCAAAAAAAAAAAACAAGAAACGGGGCTTACACCTTGTGCTATTCTAAGTACTGCATAGTACCATTAGGCTTACTATTATTTTAGCACAAACTTACAAAAGTGTTGCTTCGAAATAAAAATGACTTTGCAAGATATAAAGCTCCGTAGCGTAACGGTGAACGACGGTAAAAATTATCGTACCATGAACAACAATATTTTTGATTTAATTTTATAATTTGTGCGTCTATTCTTTAGACTAACTGAAGTTTTGATTTTATGTAAATATTCAATTATTATTACAGTTGTTTGATGTTCAATTGTTTAATGCGCTGGTATTATGACAATACACTAATGTGCTTCTACGAGTTCGAGTACGAGTAAGCTACGCTATGTTACGCTACGCGGCGCGGCTGAGTAAAGCTAGGCGAGACAACGAAAGTAAAACATAAATATCTTTAATTGTAGGATAGGAGTTGCAATTAATATCTATACAAGATGTTATATCAACAAAGGACTTACTTCAAGGGAGTGTAGTGCTTATGAAAATAAACCACTTTCACTACGAAATCAAACATTTCGAAAAAACTCAGCTGTTCCTTACATGTTGTCGAGTTATGCTAACATCAATGTATGGAGCAGTCGATTTCTTTTTGCGACTTTAGGTTTCGTACAACAGTAAAAGTTGTTCATTTTCATGAGTACTGAACTCCCTTAAAATAGGTCCCTTATTTACCCTAACACCCTGTATAAACACTTTATGAAATAATTAGACAAAATAAAATAATACTTAAATAACAACCTTGGTATTTGAAAGTTAACTAGTTAGTTAGTATACTTAGAACTAATTACCTAAATGTTTAATACTAAATTACCTATCTACAATTTGTTTCATTCGTTCTCTCTTAACATCGAATTTTAACATAGGTATAAACAGTTGAAGAACTAAAATAGGTATAGTAGTCGCCACGAGTCGTGAGCACAAATATCAAGTTAATTTTCAGCACCCTGCACGCAATTGGTCCGTCAGTTGGACCGATCACGTGCAGCGTCGGCGGCCCAAAATACCCAGAAAGGAAACCGAAAACCCGAAAATTAACTTGATATTTGTGCTCAAGACTCGTGGCGACTACTATACCAACTAATCGATGTGAGAACTTCAGAAAAAACACCATTAGTTAAATCTTACGATTAAATAATTTCGAACGACGTCATCGTGATCACTAAATGAGAGTTCTGTTAAGTAGTTAATTAATTTGTGACATAATCACGTAATAATGAGTAATGAAATAACTTTGTAACCCAATTAACATTGTTCTTGCAAGCTAGAACAAATTATTGTAAGTTTAAGTGTAAATAATTAATATTCGTTAGGCAAATACATAATGAACAGTGTAGAATTGCAGTTTCGTTTTATAACATGTTAAAAGTAGGGCGTAAGTCGAATGATGTAATGTAGGTACATCTACGAGAATTGCTTCGATTTCTAGGTAGGTACTGTCGTCACCTTCTGGGGCTACCGGGCTACGCTTCACTATACGTACTTATAATAGGGCTCCAATTAAGATTAATTGAAAGTCGACATACTTATTAAATCATTTATTGCAACTGCGCCGTGTAAAAAAACCTTATCGTTAATTATTCTAAATTCGAATTTTAAAAAGGAATTCGACTGAGTGTTTGGTATAAAACTATTTCAGCCAGGTTGCTGCGGTATACAACCTTCACAGTACGAACTCGTTATTATTATTAGTTGGTACCAATATTATGTATTTCTTGTGAAGTCTTGACAGTCACTTCCATTAAAATTTTAATTGTTTCCTGTGTATTACTTGGAATTGAAATCCGATGAAATTAGGCTCAGTGTTTATAGTAGGCGACTGTTTCTACAATTAACGTACCTATCTATGTATATACAACGTTATTTTTTGTTCAGCAGAATATCTACATTCATTTATGTTTACAAAACTCTATAAAATATAAGGATCAGTGGACTCAATTTTACGATTTCAGAGTCGGCCAGTTAAAGTTGTTCATAATGATGAGTACAGTAATATCTTTGCAGATTTCTGGTCAACACATAACAAGCTTGTATTATAAGTAGGCATAAGGAATAAAATATTGATACAAAAGTATATATTTTATATTAGATAGGCACAATTTTTCACGTTCTATTAATATTACTGTATAGTAGGTATAAGTTCGTTCTTAGCGGAATATTGTAAGTCATTAAGTCAAAAAGTAAAATTAAAAATAAAACACAAAATTAAAAACTAAAAATAATAAAAAATATAAACACTCACACAATATATATGACTTTTCTCTACTGCGTAATGTATATTAATGTCACAAGGTACGCACTTTATCTACTATAAACACTCCCTATTTTACAAAAACCAATAAAGCAGAACTTATTTTGTAAGCCTTGTTTTGTAAGAATTCTAAGTACCCAAGTAAGTAAGTTTTGTTATTATTTATACTTACTTACTAATATTATAAGGCTGAAGAGTATGTTTGTTTGCTTGAACACGTTAATCTTAGAAACTACTGGTCTTATTTGAATAAATCCATTTGCTTTGTATAGCCCGTTTATCGAGGAAGGTTATAAGGCTAATACAACATCACGCTACGACACACGAGAGCGGAGCAGTAACCTAAGACGTAACTTAACGCGGGTAAAACAGCAGGGTATAGGGTTGGTATCCTAGGTAATATTATAAATGCGAAAGTAAGTTAGTTTGTTTGTTACCCTTTCACGCCTAAACTACTGAACTGATCATCCTGAAATTTAGCATATACATTGTCAGATGTACAGAAACGGACACACAGTAGGCACCTTTCATCCCGAAAGAAAGTACTGTTCCCAAAGAAAACAAGAATAATGTTCTTTTGATGATAGATGGCGCCACGTGCCATTTGAATCATGATTGAATTTTATATAAAAACGAACTACGTGGACGAAGTAGCAGGCAGAAGGTAGTCAATAATAAAAATTGTAAAAACAGTACTTTGAAGAAAACTATGGGTACTTGATCTTGTTTATAATAATTTGCCTATAGGTATTTAGTGTCATTCTAGGTATTTAGTTATCTATTGCAGGACTAACAGTATTCTAATCACTTATAATGTGTGAAAGTGGGGTAAAAAATTAGTCGATACTAAGTTTTATTCATTACATTGATTAAGAATGAAAAATTAGAAACTATAATAGTACCCACATTTAAATTATTCGGCTCTAGGATGTGTCTAGCCTTTGGTCTATCCTTAGGGTCGTTTCACAACTTCTAGGCGTGGAGTGGATTGGATGGGCGAGTATTGAAATCTCGCTGGCCCTTTCACACCGAAAGATATACCACGCTGACCAGTGCAGGCTCGCGCGAAGTTTGTGTATCTATTTTTCAGGAATACTCTATTTGCATTAAATTGATATCGTGATGGCTCAGTGGTTAAGGCGCTCGCATACCACGCATGAAGTTGGGAGTTCGATATCGGGCAAGTACCAATACAACTTTTTCAGTTTTTTCTATGTTTATCTTAGACATCTCTGACATCGGTGAAGGAAAACATCGTGGGGAAAGCTGGACTTATAACAAATATAAGTATCTAATCGCTAATCCGCCATGAGCAAGCGTGGTGATCAATTCACGTGCCTTCTCTGTATGAGAAGAGGCTATTGCCCTGCAGTAGGACAATTAGGCTGGTATGAGTACTTTATTTATAAATGCAACTATACGGGTGCCCCGTTAGCCTATAGTGGTCCTGAGCGTGGCTGCTACGCTAGAGGCCTTGGGTTCGATTCCCAGGTCGAGCAAAAAGTGTTACTGGGTTTTTCTATGAAATTCTCAGTAGCAGCTCGGAGTTAGGATTTGTGCCCGGTTAATGGCAATAGGCTCACCCCCTATTACATGGGACCTAGACATACCGGCGAACTGTAGGTGTACATTGGTACACCCACTGTGTTCCCCCTTCGGGGAATATGTATGGGTAAGATAAGAGTTATTTTGTTTGTTAAAACGCCCTAATCTACCAGTCGGATTAGAAAAAAACTTTTTGTATATTATAGCCAGATTTATGAGGGATAGTTGAGGCTATGATCCACGGGAGCAGATCAGTAACCAAAGACGTAAAGACACGGGTGAAGAAAAGTCACGCGAGCAAAGTCGCGGTTGTGCCCGCCAGTATTAGCTAGAATCTGAATGAAGCATCTTTTATTGTTGTTATTAGTTTAATGTGATCAATCTATGTAAACACATTTCTACGTGATCAAACAATGAATGTCCGATCGATTGTTTAGTACACAGAAATCACATTGGACGCAGTTTACCACTCACCACTGATCTTGAGTTATGAAATTCAATTTACGTTTCTTATTGAACAAGATGATTGATTTTAGACCTAACAATTAAGTAGGCAGTTTCATAATTATTATCTGAGTGGATAAGAAATAGAAACTGTAAATGTAAAAGCCTGTAGTTAAACAATTTAATGAGCAAAGTTTACGCTCAATCGCGCTTGCATCATTTACGATGTTTAGATTCCGCACGTTCAAATTATAATAACGATATGAACATGTAGAGTAATTTCCGCGTAAACTCTCTAAATTCTTAGTTGTTTATGGTTCGCATGTATTGTTTTTTATGGTTTCGCAATCGACTTGTCTTGTTACGTATTTGACGTTGCCGCGTTGCTAAAACTTGCCCAAGGCCTATCGTAATTTGAAATTAAGTACTTAGAAACCTACTATATTATTATTTGTTATGATAAAGCAAAAAACGAACGTGATTCATAGTGAACGAATAATCTGGAACGAATGCCGCGGTTATTTTTTTTTGCTTTATTGGCAAACTAAGCGTCTAATCCTAACATCAAGAATGATTTAGAAACAAATTCAAAACAACACCGGATGCACTCACTCACGGAAGGTGTCTCGGCTCACATAATGCTGCCGCAAGTGAAACATTATTTATTGTTAGATGAAAGTAAAATCAAATCAATCATACTCACTTATTGCATCTCGCACAAATTTTCCAATCTCCATGGAATTCAGAGAAAACATTCTCGTACTAACATGAGCGAAACACATCGTTTACAGCACCGTGGCAGTTCGGAATACGTCACAAGTCGGTCGCACAATTATTGTTGTCGAAGGGAAAACTTAGTATCAACTCGAACATCGCAAATTACATAGAGTAAACCATCCACGTTAACTTTTACGCTAAGAATGTTGCGGCAAGTTGTCGAGGCCCGGAGCGCAGTGCGTGCTTGGTCAATGTTTGTTCACGGTGTGTTGGCGCTGCCGCCGTCAGCGCCCCTCTGCGGCCACGTTGACGCAACACCACTGGCTTGGCAAATGTACTCCATTGTAGTCAGTAATATTTCAACACAATATCTGGTGGAAACGCATAAAAACGCGAATCGAAGAAATGGTCCCGTTACCTTTTTTGTTACATCAGTGCGACGCCGATGTCTTGAGAACCTGAGCTTGATGCGCCATCTGGTGCTGTTATGTAGCGTCTACGTCCGCTCTAGTTGCAGTTGTTATTATGTAAGATCCAGTACCTGGCAGTTCTTGTAACTTTATCAAGATTCTGCATGTATCATATTGTCACGTCCTACTTTTCTCTTCCTTATCAGTATTTATATGATTCCAGAAATAGAATTTGTAGCCAGACCACAGCGTAGCCCAAACGAGAGTTTTATCAATTAGACGTTTCGTTAAATTTTACCTCTAGGGGGTCAGCAGTCAGCCCAATGTAGGCGTTCAAAGTTGTGCTAATATTGGTATCTAATGCATCAATTAGTAGCACCTGCATTGTCTAGACCGCGGATGGATGTGTCGGCGGCGGATTTGTTCCACAATAGTGTCGACATACTCTGATAACGATGAAAACATGTTTCACGGGTAACCAGGCGCGATTGCGTTAAAATTTCTAATTTGTTTTATTTACATTAAATTAATTGTGTGTTTTGTTGTAGCTCAAGTACGTTATATAAGAGCGAGAAAAAGTGAATATTTGAAAAATAATTAGCATCAACTCATCAACTTATCTACAATATTAAAATTGCAAAGAATTTTCGTAATCAAGTTTAGGCAGGCGCGTGTAAAAATTACGGAGTGAGTAATTTAATCGAACCTAGTGTGTTATTTTTACAGCTATCATAATATTTCATGTATTTCGCCTTGGGCCATTCACTGCGCTAATTGCTTAAGTGCAATTTATTATTACGTATTTCAATCCTTAATTAACACACTTCCTGTGTGATGTTCCGATTACTTGGAGTTTATGATCCTCGAAGTGGGCAGAGATCCGTGAATTGTGCTAACGACATACATATGTATACATTGATAATCTACAATATTGAGTGGCTCTGCTTAAATGCCTTGGTTGTGATTTGCATTAAACTAACTAACCTATAAATCCCACTCACATACACAGTTTTTTGGGTACGTTGCACGGGATAAATAAAAGTTTAATATGTTAAACATTTAACTGTCACAAGACTAAAACATCATCTACGTTATCCCACATGAAAAATGTAAAACCTACGTTTTACTTCGTTTTAAAAACAAAGTGTTTCACTGCAAAAATGTGGTGAAAAAGTTTATGAACTTTATCGTTGTCGACGATATCGCGGACAATCTCTAACATTACATAAAGGCAGTGATCATTATTAGGCAAATGGCCAATAAAATGAGTAGGTACAACATTAAAGAACAGTGCTGAACAGTTCAGTTATGTAAGGCTTGAAAATAGTTCGTGAAAAAATCGATAGTGTTACAATAGAGCTACTTTTGGCGCATAGGTAGGGCGGTCGTACAGTAAATACCTGCGGCATACAATTATGAGGTTATTTTAGGAGTTACAAGCAATCAAGCTGAATAGTCCTATAAAAACCTTGAAAAGTACTGAGTTTAAAAATCATCAATCAGTCATGAATTTTCAGTCAAAGCATTTATTTCAATTAAACCATTAACAGGAACTTTTTAATTATCAAGTTGTCAATCAGTTAGACAGAAAGTTAAATCTACTTGCTCGTTTCAATGGCAGGTTTCTATAGAGAAGAACGAGCAAGAAACTCCACGGACACTCTTTATGAGTAAATGGAGCATTGGTCCTTGGATTGGTTAGGTGGCAACAATGCCTTTATTCGCGAAAGGCTTTTCTCATAATGTGAGAGCGATGCTATTGACTACAATGACCCAAAATAGTGAGACAATGCTCCGCTACTTTAGAGTGTACAGTCAGCAAAAGATATAAGTAACCAGGTCGTCTAATATAGTTGAAGTTTTCTGTGAAACCGGTAGTCGTTTTTAAATGAAATTTAATTTAGGTAAATAATAAAAAAAACACATAAACTTCAACTATATTATCTGATCTGGTTACTTATCTGTTTCGTTGACCGTACATGTAGTAGCTAATTAAAGGACACCTATTTTACTGACCACGATTTCTAGTGACCTTCTGTGACCTTCTCAAATGGTCTTCCTTCGACCTCATTGCCTTTTGCAAGATGTAAAGATGATTATAATTTTCATTTCGTGAATGACTTTGACATTTCTCTCACGGTTCCATACATTATTTTTGAAGGTTTTAGAATGTCTCGTATTCTTTTTTAAGCAGGGCTCTCTTTTGCAATCATTATACATACCGAGACAAAATCGTTTAAAAATAAAATGAAACTAATTCGATCCAGATCGGAATTCTTGTTACAATTCCGACTCAAACTTATCGCGGGCCAGCGTTATATGAAAAACAAACCTAGTATTACACCGGTTTGTTTTGTACCAATTCATACGTAGGAGAACACGTTTGGTTTTGCCTGAATCTAGAGAATTACAAATATGCACCTATTTATTTAATTATATTTCTAAAGCATCCGGTTTGAATATCTAGTTTTAAAGTAGGTCTGTTAAAAATATAATCTCGATTCTGTTTTTATTGTTTTAATTAGGATTCCAATCGTTTGGTTTTAATTTATATTGTGTGATGAATTATTAGAAAAAGTTAATTCGCGTTGTATTATGCTTTTCCTGCAATATAAATAATTCAAGTTCTTTCAAAATCAAAGTCAAGTCATTTATTTCAATTAGACCATTAAAAGGCACTTTTGAACGTCAATTAAAAGGTAAAAAACAATTAAAAATATTTAATCTAGTTGCCCATTTCAAAAAGGTAGTTTCGTATGGAGAAGAAAGAGCAAGATACTCCATAAAAATAAAGATTAAAGTACTTTGATTAAGCGAAATGAAAATGTATTTCGTCATCAATAGTTTCATATTATCAGTAGGTACCATTAGTTAGATCACTGTCTAAGAACAGAATCACGATATAGTAGAGTCTAGCTTAGAAGTTAGAATCTAATTTGCATATTGATTTCAAAAGATGAATATCAAATGATTTGATGGTCAGTCAGTGATATAAAGGTCTCATCTATATTTTGAAAGGCTGTATCATTTTTTGATTTATTAAAGTAGCAATTTTTTACAGTATTATAAAGCTAAAGGACATTAATTATCTATATAAATTACACGTCGAGCTGATTCCAAGAAAAAGGGCCTTGTTAGACTGACGCATAACACACGACATGGTAAAATAAAAAACCTACACAAACACATTTCATCCCACAAAAATGAAGTCACTGTAACTGATATACCTGCCAGAGCAAATCATACACCAATCCGTCCAAAAACCACACCTTCGGGACCGCCAACCGTCACCACAAATAATACAAAAAAGATTATAACATTCTCCGATGAAGAAGCTTTCGTTTCGTTAATTTCATAATGTCGTGACTTGTCAGCATTTGATTGTACGTACTTCGAATCAATTTTGAGTTGGGAATAAACATTATTACTTTATTCGCTAGACAAAGTTTAATCAAATTTGAAAGTAAGTAGGTACTACTATAATGCAATTATATAGCTCATTTCATGAATATTGCGTGTTAACGATTACTTACAAGTTAAAACGAAAACGATTATCAACGAGTAGTTTTGTTCGTAAGAACACATTATGTATGTATCTATCATTCTCTCGTCAAAAGCCACTATTTAAAAGTGTTTTTCACTTTGTTAAGTAATGGTAGAGCTAAAATGGTTCTTTTTAAAGTGCTCCTAATGTGTAATGTAGCGTCATGTTTTTATTCTGCCAAAGTTAACAGTCGCCCGCTACTCCTGTACTTATTTTTGTTTTTTTTTTTTTCAAAAGTATTAATAACTTTTAAAACGGTGTAAAGGTTCACGATCGATATGATACCGGCCGATTTCGCGGTAGTCCTCTTACTATTGATCAGACGAAAATATGCGGTGTGGTTCCTATATTTTATCGGGCTCTCGGGCTCTTGGCTGTCGGAACCGGCCCGGCAACCTTGCCGCCAGTGGAGGCCACTTTTTGTGCAACTCAACGGTTGCTATTTATTGACTCTTATATCTGCAAGCAAACTGCCAAGTTTTCGCCGGCTAATAATTAGTGCAACGTGTAAAATTATCATGGACCCAAGGCAACTACTAAAGGCAACAGGTAAAGGGTACCAAGTCTATCGTAAGTTAAAACTAGATAAAGATAATGAAAGTAAAACGAGATAAAAAAGTTATCTCAAAGATAAGTAAGTATAACGTTAGCCACGGTCTACTGCCTAATACATCTAAAACTAATATTTGAAGGGTAACAGGAATTAAAAAAGAAATACGAGAGAGTTTTTCTACATCCTAGGATGTTAACAATTGCTTAACCAGCCTATAATTGTTCCACTGCAGGAGAAATGCCTCTTCTCATACAAAGATCACCACGCTGAAGGCGGATTGGCGATTTCAGATTACTGTCAATTATAAGTCCAGGTTTCCTTAAGATGATTTTCTATACCGATGATAAAAATGACGATTCTGCTTGACAAAAATGAATTTAAATTAATTGCAAGGCATTAACCCCCATGAGACGTTTCGAAGTTGTCGGTGCCGAAAACTGATTTTAATAGTTATCTCGTTAATATTGCATTATTTCATCTCAACATGGGCAGATTAGCAGACGACTCGTTTAGGAGAGATCTTGGATTTGAGTTACGAATTAGATAAGCTTAAAAATAAAAATGATGTAAAAGACTTTGTCATTGAATGCCAAGCAGCGTGGAAGCAATCCCACGTATGTTCACAAAACACCCAAAATGTGTGGGCTCTGTGAAGTAGGTATTGACCAGACATAGACCGTCTCTCTAGTGGAACGTGCGGTCACAGGACAGGCCGAATATGGTGAAGGGGCCCACCAATGGCGGTCCAATAAAACTCGGGGGCGCGGATAACGCGTTAAGCGAATATCGAGCTTCCGACTTATGGTAACAGGAGGAACCGAGGCGTTTTACTCGGTAAAAGTCCGACATAACCCTCCGTCCTCCTCAGATGGAAGGCATCCAAGAGGATTTCCACACGAAAAAAAAGGTGTAGGTAAAGAGACGGACGCTGGATGCAGGCCGCTTCCAACCAGTCATTTTGGAAATCTACGGGGGAGGCCTATGTCCAGTGGCCGATATGAGTATGATAATGATGAAAGAGACGGATGTGACTTTAACGGTCGTCGCCGTCCGAATAAAAATAACGTTAGCGTGGTCAGCTATCGATAACATTTAATAAACGAACGATCAGCAATTTAGTATGTATGTTATCTATGGTATTGACGCAAGAAACATCAACGCTCCGCTCCTTGCTTGAATGCGCGCTCTCTCCTCCATTCCCGGGAGCTATGAACATTTGCATGCACATGCATTGACTCAATCATAATTAAGTACATCAGATAAGATAATAAATTCTAACCTTAGAATGCGCATCGTGTCCAAGGAATTAGATGATCGTGCAGCTAAGTATAGTGCAAGTATTGCGATCATCTAGATCACTGAATATGTAAAGCATTTGAAATTTTGCAGGAGTTCGTGGTTGCGCTTCGTGTGGTAATTGGTCTGTATCAGGTGCCTCCATCAGTTCGTGATGAAAGCAATTTATATTAATTTCTTTTTAATGATTGTTGTATCTTAGGATCTTGACTGTTGTCAACTTTCGTGTTGTGACGACTTTTAGTGTTATGTTTTAAGTAGTCAAATTATCTTCGTATGTTTGAAAGTTGGAATTGATGATGTGAAACACTTACGACTTATTTACAATGAATATGGATAATACTTTCATTGTAGGCTGGTATTATTGTTGTTCCTTCTATTGACCTATTCAATAGGTGCTTACATAAAGTAGGTACATACTTAACTTCTTTTTATACATGCCGTTATAAAAATAACGAGAACATTAAAAAAAATGTAACAGTTGTTTTTTTATGAGTATTGGTTTGCATATTTCCAATCGAAAGGTGTATGCAAATCAGAATAAGAAATCAAATAAACAAACCAGACTTATCAAACAGGTTTTACAATACTTTACGCATAATCAAGAGTAGTCTGAGTCACAAGCCTTGCCTACTTATCTGACATTGACCTAACTACGTATTTGTATAATTGTTGTCTTAAGAAAACATTTGCATTGCTTCAACGAATTTGGTTCAGTAGTCTTTTAGTTTCGTTTTCTTTTTTCCAAAACAAATAGAGCATGTTGAATTGACAATACCATCAATCACTATTGTAAGTAAAATCGGCATTTCGTAATCATAATTAAATAATTATTCAATCTCGTTTGAGAAATCTAAAGGGAAATTAAAACAAAATGTTTTTGTTTATGATAGACTAGCTTTCACCGGCGACGTCGTTTGCGTAGTTTTTTTCACCAGTCTTTGGTTACTGCTCGGCTCCTGTGTGCCGTAGCGTGATGTTATATAAACTATTTCTCATGAATTTGGCTATCATACACAAAATACATGCTAATCTCTGGGACTACCAGTCGAATTGGAAAAAATAGTTTTTAGCGTCTGAATAAACAAACAAAAACCTATTCAGCGTTATGTTAGTATACATATTTATTATTTTTCCATCTGCTACTAAAGACGATTGCAGATAAATGTGATATAATAATTTACAATCTGAGAATAATTCAACTAAGGCTTATATATGATATATAATTAAAATCAATTACTAACAAAGTTACTAAACTAGTTCTGCCTCGGTAGCCTAGTGTTGCTAAGTGCGACTGCCACGCTAGAGGTCTTGGGTTCGATTCGAGCAAAAAGTGTTATTGGGTTTTTCTATGAAATTCTCAGTAGCAGCTCGGAGTGTGGATTTGTGCCCGATTAATGGCAATAGGCTCGCCCCCTATTACATGGGACTTAAAACATACCGGCGAACTGTGGGTGTACACTGGTACACCTCTGCCTAACCCTCCGGGGAATACAGGCGTGATGGTATGTTATGTGTTACTAAACTAGTTTACTGGCCTATGGGTTCTTTCTAAGTAAACGAAGCATGATATTTGTAATACCGAGGTAACAAGGCGAAAGATAGCGATAATGTCAGCTTATCATAACTTATCTACGACAATCGATAATGTGACCGCGTTTTGGTAATAGGAAATGCCTTTTTAAAGGTGTTCTTTTTTGTACAAACTATGTTTTAGAAAATATTGCCATAACTTAATAAAAACTGGAATAAAGCTGGTCAAGAGTAAATTCATTAAAATTAGATTAGTTGGCCAAACAATGTTCGCATTTTAATCTATCAAAAACACCTCTAATTTAAATTAGATTTTTAGTGCTTTTAGTTACGGGACCTTCAGATTGGCTACTATAAAACAAAATAACGTTGAAACTGTCAAAACTAAGAATTATATAAGTAAGGGTTAATGAATGATAATTTTTGCTTGGAAGTAGGTACGTAAATAAAGATGACTAGCGAACTGCCTGCGACGTTATCCGCGTGGCTTATTTCACTCGCGTTAAATTACATCTTTGGTTACTGCTCCGCTCCCGTGTGTCATATAGCATGATATTATATAGCCTATGTTACTCAAGAATAATGTAGCTATCTATCGGTAAAACAATGGTTAAAATCGGTCCACTCGTTTCGGAGCCTATTCAATACAAACAAAAAAATCTTTTCTCTTTACAATATTAGTATAGAAGTATAGATTGGGGTCACAATCAGTAAAACTGATTATTGTTCTCAAACAAGAAAAAGAAAAAACAGGAAATAATTGAAAATAATTAAATGACTGTGGTTCCAATGACTTCATATTTAGCTACTGAAAGTCCAGAAGCCTACTGATCTATTGCGCAATGTATTAGCTGGATGCCCGGTTTTAGGACTGCGAAGCCTAATTTTCCGCTTTTCCAACGGTAGAGGAAAGTTATTGAAAGGCAGACTCTGGAGGAAACACATACTATCACGCCTGTATTCCCCGAAGAGTGAAGCAGAGGTGTACCAATGTACACCCACAGTTCGCCGGTATGTTTTTAAGTCCCACGTAATAGGGGGCGAGCCTATTGCCATTAACCGGGCACAAATCCTAACTCCGAGCTGCTACTGAGAATTTCATAGAAAATCCCAATAACACTTTGCTCGACCTGGGAAAATTCTTTTCGAAAATATTTTTGTAAATAAAAAGTTCCTCTCGTTTCCCAAACAAGTCCCATGTGGAACAGCATGATTAATTACTTAAACTATATTGAAAATGGTATTACCTACTATCTAAGAAACTTTAAAAGGTCTAACATGATATGCGATATTCTTTTTACACGTTTGTATGTTGAAAAGCAATATGTCACGCCGATAATAGTAATCTCAGATTGTAACATACAAGGTCGCCTTGTAAGTAAAACATTGTGATTTGTGATAAACACCGTTGTTATATACATTACTAGCGCCCTGCACGCGGCTTCGTCCGCGTGGTCTATTTCATCCGCGTTAAGTTACGTCTTTCGTTACTGCACCGCTCCCGTGCGTCGTAGCGTGATGTTATATAGCCTATGTTACTCAGAAATAATGTAGCTATCTATTGGTGAGAAAATGGTTGAAATCGGTTCAGTAGTTTCGGAGCCTATTAGTTACAAACAAACAAACAAATCTTTCCTCTTTATAATATTAGTATAAATTATACCTAAATATATAAAACGATAACACGCTCTGAAACGGGTTAAGCTGATTTGTGAGGTAGCGAAAATGATTTTCATAATTGTCATTTTAATTTCTCGACTGCCTTTTGCGTAGTGGTCCTAAGCGCGACTGCTACTCTAGAGGACTTAAGTTCGATTCCCAGGTCGAACAAAGTATTATTGAGTGTTTTTATTATATCTCAGTAGCAGCTCTGAGTTAGAATTTGTGCCCGGTTAATGGCAATAGGTTCACCCCTTATTACATGGGGCCTAAACATATCGGCAAACTGTGGATGTACATTGGTACACCTCTGCCTAACCCTTTGGGGAATACAGGCGTGATGGTATGTAATTCGTAATTAGAGTTTTAATGCTTATAATTAATATAATCTCAGTAAAAGATGATGTATGTAAAAAAATCAGCAAAAAGGTTAGTATCAAAAAGGAAAAAAATATTTCACAATATTACAAGTATTTACTGAGTCAGCATATTATCGACAGGCGAATGATGTAGGTATTCTTTATATAAAAAAGGAAACTCATAGTTCCTTTATTTCTAAGAACTCATCATGATGATTGCGTAATAATTTTTTTTGATAATTTGAAAGTGAAATTTTTTTCACATTAGATTAGATGACATCTCACTTCTCGCTCATTTCAACTACATAAATTCACTTAGTGAGATTTTTACAGAGTAATAGTGTTAAATAATAGAAACAACTTTATAATGTTGTTTATGAAATGCAAGACTTACCAGTTTCAAAAAACACTGAGTTGAGAAGTAAGTGAACTAGGGTCGGAATATATATTTATTTATTTTCCAACTAGAGATATACACCAGCATGCATGTCTTATTATGTTATTATTCTATGAGTCAACTAATGATTCTCTTTTGTTTTGATTGTATGCACCATTTGAATTGCATAGCTGTTCATTTTACCTTTTTTTTAATGTCATGACGTCTTTGCGTTCCAATTTCAAAGTGGACTTTGTAATTATGATATAATATGATGTGTGTTTGTATAATGTTTAAATGTCAAAATAATTTTCCTTTTAATTATCCTGTACAGAAATAGCTTCGAGATTCTTTCGTAATGATATTTTAATGGAAGCGACACTTGTAGTGCGTTCTCGGCAGCTTGTGGTGTGCAGTAGGGTAATGTGCGAAGGTACTATCAGCACATCTTGAGGCGAAGTGCATCTATTTTTACCACGCGACTCGCTGGCCCGGCCTAGTCGACTCACTGCATGGGCCAACGACCACACGATGCATCGACACGGTTAATTTTAAAAAGTCATTGCCCTTAAGTCATTATCGACAATTACTAACACAAATTCCTTCCCAAATTGTGCCTCGCCAAGTATTAAATTTTTTATTGTTGTATTTTTCAATATGAATGTGCACCTTTATTTTTAAATGGAAATAAGGTTCACATTTGTTTGTTTTCAAAGCTTTATAATATGGTTTTAGTAAATAGTGGAAGAATATGGCAGTTCTTTGTTTTTAATATGATAACTTTGTATACATAGTCAGGTCGAGTGCTTTCTTTCTGCAGAGTTTAATGTGAAATGTTCCCGTTGCGATGACGTTGATGTCTTTCGTATTAAAAAACGAACTCATATTATTTAAATAAATAGCGATAATAATGTTATTTTATTTTGGTATATATGTATTTTTGTTATTATTTTTAAATCTCTTTGTCTTTTAAGAATTGTTTGAATAGTAAAAATTACTTTAGCAGCACATATTGTAGAGCGGCTGTTAGAAGTACCTACTTACTTCTTAATTATGAATGCGGCATAGGCAGTAAGTGTTGCCTGTTACGGCGGCTAGCTAGTTAAAGTGAACAAAGCACGGACGTTATACGATTTTCGGCCATCCGTTTATACGTTACGTATAAGGCTTCATAGAAATAATTGTTACAAAGTGTGTTTCTGTCCCGCTCGCGCATGCGTGTGCGTCTCTTGCGCACGACGCTACGTCATCGCAGAAACCAGCCAGCCAATTGACCGGTATACTGCCAACCTTCAGTTTTTTTTTATTTATAACTCGCTCTGGCTGGGTAAGTTATGCTGCGTTCAAACAGCGGCAGCGGTTACCTATCGACTTGCCCAATACCTGAAAGAACACTAGGTGCAAGAAATGGACAGTTAAAAGTAATAAGTGCCACATAATTAATAGGAATTTTAATTTAAAGAACACAAAATACATTCACTTATCAAATATAAATATTTTCATGTAATATCATGTTTATTGTACACTTTATTTAAAAACACAGTTTATTTTCTCAATAAACATTTAGTCAAGAATATCCAAATACTTACGCACTATCCGCACTAGTGCTGTAATATAATTTAAAAAGCATACGTGCTTAATACATTATGAAACTAAAAATGGTGCAATAAGACCTAGTTTACGAGCAAGCGTGGTAAAAATATTATGTATTACCTATTACATATTATGTATGTTTGCTCTTTACTTTACTAATGATTATTAATGTACTTACTATCTAATCAATGTATTGATTACAGTGTCATAGTATCTACAGCGATAAAACTAAATATTGATCGGTCAGGTAGTTTCCCTCATACGTTTACATAAGGTTATGAAAATAGTATAATACATACATAATGGTTACTTAGTTACTTAAAAAATATTAATTATTGTGGTACCAGGTAAATTTACAGCGTGACGAACATAGAAAACAGTATTCCAAAACATGATCGGGCAAGTTTACTGGAACAAGTTGCTATCGCGTGTGAACAGAGCATTATACGGTTTAATGAACGAGCAGCGATGGCGGCGGCACACGGCGCGAACTCGGTGCGCAGTCGGCCCCGAGCTACAGGCGGCGCGCGCGCAGCTACGCGTTATACCAGTGAAAGGACGCATGACTCATACCAAAACCAGTCATGAACGAGTACGCCGAGTACGACTGGAAGCTGCATCAGATGCAGAATGAACGCCTTTGTGAAGTGGCCAGAAAACGACTGACAGATGGTGATAGACAGCGCGCGCTCAACGGCTTGCGAGACACAGTGGACAAGAGCCTCAACCTCGCCCTACGCGACAAGAGTAGATGTCAGGATGATAACTTCCTGCGGCGTTTTCTGTACGCGCGCAAACATGATGTGCAGCAAAGTTTCGAGTTGCTAGTGAGCTACCACCAGTACCGGCGCGAGCACGCGGACCTGTGGGCGCCGGCGGACGGCGGCGTGCTGCGCGCGCTCGCAGACGGGCTGCCCGGCGTGCTGGCGCAGCGCGACCGGCGCGGCCGCTGCGTGCTGCTCATGTTCGCCTCCAACTGGCTCCCTCACGCGTGCCCGCTGCTCTCAGTGTTCAGGGCTCTACTGCTCACGATAGAACGTACCCTGGAGGATGTTCAAAATCAGGCTAACGGATATGTCATTATCGTTGATTGGACTGAATTCACGTTTAAGCAATCGTGTAGTTTACAAGCCAAAGTGTTGAAAATGATGATTGACTGTCTACAAGATTGCATGCCTGTTCGTTTCAAAAGCATACATTTCATCGGACAGCCTTGGTATGTGGAAACCGCTCTCGCTGTAATAAAACCGTACCTTAAGGCGAAGACGCGAGAACGCATCGTGTTGCACGGAAACAATCTTTCAACGCTTCATGATTCTCTGCCACTTGATATTCTACCAGCGGAGTTAGGAGGAGAAGGCCCTTCGTACAATTCAGAAGTTTGGCTCCAAGACTTCTGTAGAGGTGAAAACATAAACCCAGCCCCGATAATGACGACTGCGGTGCCGATTGTTGCAATACCTATTGAAAACGATCCTCCTTCAGCAAAACTCGACAAAGCATACAAACAAAAGGACAACCCAAACTTTTCTTTCCACGGAAACGAAAAAGGTGCAAAATCAGAGTTATTGCGTGATAAAGATTGACGTTATCGCACGTTGTGGTACCAGCATGGTTATAATGGACACAAAGGACTGTTCCGCCCGTGACAACGCCACCAATGTGTCGATGCACTCGAGTGCTTCGGTTTGCATTTTGTGATATCAAGTGTATTTTTAATTTAAGGCATTGAGACTGCTTAGAACATTAGAGTAAACTGCTTATTAGAAGCGTAGCAATAATATTAAGTACTCAGGGGCTGAAGTGCATTTATATGGCCTCAGATTGGAACGGCGACCTAGTGGAAGTCGACGTCTATTTGGTTAGTGGGCATTCAATTCATGAGTCAGGCACATTTTGGTGGCGGTGGGAGGCGATGAGGTCGGCGCATCCCCGCGGCCGGCGCATCACGGCGCGGGCGCAGGTAACGGTGCTCAGCTCTCGTTTCGTCGCATCCGTTCGAATCACGATCGCAGCCGCTGGATCTCGGTCTACATCCACATAAGCTTGCATATACATTTTATCATTACATATAAAGCGTATTTATGTTTTTCATGTTATTTATTTCTTTTTTTTTTAACTTCAGTTTTAACTTCATAGTTGATAGTTGTAGATACTTTGCTTTAATCATGTGAGGCTTATTGCGCATTTACTATTATGTTTAAGTCCATGTTTGAAAAATATGTGATGCCGAAGCGATTTATTTTAATAATAAGTATCTATTGTCCTGTTAGTAGAAGGTATCGTAAGGAATCGGTCTCAGTTTTAACGTTTTGATTGTGGATAACGAACAGTATTAAATTATTGAATGCGTGATCCCTGCGTAGCCGTCTGGTACGTGCTAGGGCTATATATGTAGTGTGTAACGTCTTTAGCGGTCCAATAGCTCTCACTAATGAACTTCAGAGCTCTCTCATATTCGTTACTTATTTGTATAGTGTAGGGAACCTTGTGTCTACATGGTAGACTTCGAATGGACAATAAATTGTATGATAATTCTAATGTATATAATGAAAAGGCAGATACTGTGTAACAGGAAGTCATAATAATATTTCGTACACCGAATCCTACCCGCTTACTAATTACAAAAGTTATTTCGAATCATTGTAAATATTGAAATGACTGAAACAATGTATTGATTGATATTATAATGTAGCATTTGATAATAAAATGTATTGATGACATGATTATGTAACCATTTCGTTTTATTTATCCGAGTGATATTCCGGAAAGTTTAAAGATGTTAACGGTTAGCACACGAAACATTGTGATAATTGAATACACAAATATGTAATGTTTGGACTTGTAATCAGGGTCTAATTAATCCTCAGACAAGCATAGCGGACTACATTACTATTCTGAACATCTATAAGATTCGAATAGAAAGGGTGCTCCAGATTCTTGAGAAAACAGTGAAGATGAATCATAGTAATGCCAACCTTCTGAATCAAACGTATGCAAAAGTAATGAGGTTTAGTGCGGATGGACTTAATAATACGCTAATGGAAGTGATATCATACGTCTAGTCTCATTGAAGCGATTTCCAAGTACATGTAACAGCTGAAGTACCTGAAGTACGAAGGTCGGTAAGTACCTGCAGAAGACAGGAACGTATCGAGTGGACTTTAGACACAATAGGTACAAGAATTTACAAAGGTTAACGATAAAATAAGATAAAGGCATTGATTTCCATTGATATCTATACTAATATTATAAAGAGGAAAGATGTTTTGTTTGTTTGTACCGAGTATGGTCCGAAACTACTGAACCGATTTAAACCATTTTTCACCAATATATTGCGACATCATTCCTGTGTAACATAGACTATATAATATCACGCTACGACACACGGTAGCGGAGCAGTAATCAAAGGCGTAACCGCCGGTAAAATAAGCCATGCGGACATCGTCGACAATGATATTTAGGTATGTTCAACAAATTAAAGTCATTCTACATATTTATCAACGAAAATATAAACATTTTGCGCGAAGTACAAGACAAATTAAGGGTCAGAAGGAGGAAGAAAAACACCGGAATGTGTTAACTGGGATTTGAATGCAAGATGATATACCTAGTTTTTTTTTTCTAACTTACATTGTCCTACAGCTGGCCAATGGACTTGGGGGAGGCTCCAAGTCCTTCCAGGCACTCTTTTCCCGCGCAAACTCAAACCAGCCAGTGGTACTTGGTTACTTAAATATTTAAAATCCACACACGATTACATGCCTGACTTGACTGCGTCGTTAGGCAACTGGTCCTAAACGCGACTGCTACGTTAGAGGTCTTGGGTTCGATTCCCAGGTCGAGCAAAAACTGTTATTGGGTTTTTCTATGAAATTCTCAGTAGCAGCTCGGAGTTAGGATTTGTGCCCGGTTAATGGCAATAGGCTCGCCCCGTATTACATGGGACCTAAACATACGCGCGAACTGTGGGTGTACATTGGTACACCTCTGCCTAACCCTTCGGGGAATACAGGCGTGATGGTATGTTATGTTACGATTACATGCTGCAAAATTTTCCTAAGCAACTTGCTTAGGAAAATTTTGCCATGGAGCCATGACATAAATTATAGTCAAAGTAGCTGCATTGTCTATAGCGTTTGTTATCGATACCATCCGGAAATTGTTCGACACTGAGTCGTTGATTACACACCTGCCCTAGTAAAGCTAGATATTTAACATTGATAATAAATAATAATATGTATTACTTATTGGTACATCAGCCTATTATTGACCCATGTTTTATGCTTCGTATGCAACAGAGGAGAAACGAGCATCTTACTGCGAATGCTCAACGCGTGATAGCGATTTGTGAACATCACCTTTTTGTCTAATTTAATTTTTGACATCCTTATAGCAGGGGCGGACCATGAATTTGTGGGGCCCTGGGCTGACATTACTTAGGGGCTTAATCAAACTAAATGCCATTTTGACTTACTGAAGAACTGTTTTATATAACAATGTATACAGAATAAGATCTTTTTAGGGTTCCATACCCAAAGGGTAAAACGGGACCCTATTACTAAGACTCCGCTGTCCGTCCGTCCGTCCGTCTGTCCGTCTGTCAGCAGGCTGTAACTCATGAACTGTGATAGTGAGACAGTTGAAATTTTCACAGATGATGTAGTTTTGTTGCCGCTATAACAACAAAGCAGAATAAAAAAGAAACTGAAAAACAGAATAAAAGAGATATTGAAGGGGGCTCCCATATAACAAACGTGATTTTTTGCCGTTTTTATAGATAATAGTACGAAATCCTTCGTGCGCGATTCCTACTCGCACTTGGCCGGTTTTTAAATTCACACTAAGATCCATTGTCGTCAATGGTGGCTGGGGGCCCATACTATCCTCGGGCCCCTGCGCTGTAGCCCATAAAGCCTATACCTAGATCCTCCCTGCCTTTTAGTAATAACAGTATGCCTCCAATGCTTATTCAAACAACAATTGAAGTTGCTGTTCATAACCGGGTTCCACTCATCGTTTTCCAATAATGATCCATTCTGCGCTCGCGCCTAAACAGTATGCTACCACTCATTATAATGTGACTGTATTCATTTATATACCTACGTCCCTATTTTCATTTCGCCTATGGCATAAATGAGCAAAGTTTATGGAGTGTATAGACAATGGGTACTGTGGATCAAGTGTTGTGCGCACACGGACATGTGAGTCACGTGGCGGTGCTTCCGTCGACCGACCGCAGCGGAAGGAACCTACCACTTCTAATTGACACATTATATATTAAATCTTTTTTTATTCAGGCTACATTAGGGGGCTTCCTCGTGGTTTGCCTGCACGTTTATAGGCAAAACACCGGAATTAGAATCGTGCGCCGCTCAGCCATAACTGTAGATTGATTCCGCTGTTAAATTGTTGCCACATGCAACGTTGGTTAGAGATTGACGTTATAAAGATTTGTATATTGCTATAAAAATTGGTCTTTTGGAGAAACGAGTGTATAAGAATGTACTAATGTACTAGACTAGCTTTTACCCGTGACTTCGTCTACATGAATTAAGATTTTTTTTTTTAACGGATCCCAATAAAAAAAAAAAGGTTATAGTCCTTCAGGAGTAACGCAGCTTCCTATTAGAATTGAACCAGTAGTTTTGGAGTTAAGCGCGTTCAAACAAACAAACAAACTATTCAGATTTATAGAAACAATTTATACATTTATATGTATAAATTTATGCATTAACTATGTAGTTACAAATCCATCGTCCGAACACTGACAAACAGAGCATTGTACATTAACAGATCATAATTATGTTAATGTTCCATGAACAACTCATACTGTAATCCAGTTAAACCGCAAGTTCGATTTTCCTTGAGATTAATTTACAGTACGAACACATGCACGTGTTTCCGAGTAATAACAATGAAGGTAATCAAATTGGAATTGTCTTTCCGATTTGCTAAATGGCGGATAACGAGAAAATCGAATGGACTTTAGGAAGTGGCCATATGGATATCCATAATAGGTAAAACATTATATTTTACTTATGTAATAGGATAGGATGTCGTGTTAGCGCAGTGGTAAAGGTGCCACTCATGCACGAGGCTGTGGGTTCGTCGCAATCGGGCAAGGGCAAGCAAAATTGCTATTCTAAGTTTACCTTAGACATCCCTGACATCAGTGAAGGAAATCATCGTGAGGAAACCTAGGCAAATTTCAAATCGCATATCCGCCTTCAAGAAGCGGGGTGATCAATGGTCGTACTTTCTCTGTATGTGAAGAAGCCCTTACCCTGCAGCGGGATAATAAATAGGCTGATATTATTATTATTATTTAGTACAAACTAATTCCATATGTAAAGCATAGTGGATCAGATTTGTATAGAAACCGAGATAGTCCACTAGCAGTCAGAATGTTTCTTTTGATATTATTTTTTATTGGGCCTAAGATTGTAGGTACCTATCTAATTTAAGTGAGAATGAGCCAACAGAATTAGGCTGACAGAATGATGATGACAGCAATACACTGTAATTTCATGTTTTCTTTGCAAATCATAATGACCGTGTAAATGTCATCGGCTGGCCTTTGTTGTAGTCAACTATATAAATAAAAATAATGTTTGTATTTTTGTCCTCTAAGTGTTTCTAAACCATTGATACAATTGTGAAAATACAATGGAAAGAGGTTTCATGTTCAAAAAAAAACGAAAAACATTACCGGAAACGAAGTCACGGGCAGTGGCTAGTTTATTCATAAAATATCATGTATTTTTTTTTTCAAACTGGTAGGTATTGATTTCTCATCATGACATAAAACATAGATAAGTATTATATTGACGATAAGACAGTTCATAAATTAAAAACATTATAGGTAATATTTTATCTTGTATTCATCGCGTCTGTGCATCAGAGATTTATATAATTTAAGATCTGATTTGAATTACAAAAACTGACAACCTTGTAAAACTTTAATAGCTATATGATGTAATATGTCACAAAAAAAGAAACAGCTTTATTTTATTGTTAATTTATTTCCTAAAGAACTTTAAGACTTGTGTTCTCCCATCAATTAAACAATTTTGGATTCAATTGGTGGTCGACATTGTTAAATGGCTGAATAAAACCAAATTGTATTTCTGGAAGTACAAACCGGTTATTTATCTGATGTGAAGTTTTTTTTTCTAAACGTATGCTAAATACTAATGTAGTCAGATTACTATTTCTCTCAACTAGCTTATGCCTGCGACTTAGCCCACCTGAATGCAAATATTTTTCTAAAATAAAAATAGCCTGAGTTATGTCATATAACATCAGCTATAAATATCTGTCAGTGCATGTCCCGTCAAAATCGGTCCAGCCGTTTCGGAGACAGAAATAAAAAAGTTTTTTTGGTGTAAGTACCGAGCACTGTAAATATTCCTATGCATTTAAAAAGCATTACAAAAAGAAACGTCAATTTGATTATTTGTATAAATATGCGCACAGGTGAGTTTTCTTTACCCTTGAGAATAACCTACTGCGAGCCGGATGAAAACAAAATGCTAATATCATGTGAATACGTATGCATATTCATCGTGTGACGGTGCTTAAAGAGATAGCATTTCTAAATTAAATTGCACAAACAAAATGTTTAGACCAGCGTTGTTTCAAACGAGGATGTCAACGGAGATTATGTGGAGAAAGCTAGAACTTTGATCACTGACGCAGTTCACCAGGCTTGCCCACTCATTGTGTGTTGCAGATTTCAGACTTAGATTTTTTTACTACTTCATCTACGTAGACCTAAAAATTTTCAGGGTTGCGAATATTGTCAGAAAGCCCTGGAACGCAAAGAGCATTAGGAGAAACACGGATGGGTTTTAGTCAGCAAGAGTCTGACACTCATTTCCGCTCCACCCAGAGCAAGAGAAGTCATTTAATGATGTCCCATCCTTAAAAATAAATTGTTCCTATTTCTTATGAAAAAGTGTTATTACTCTGTGGATGATTTTTTATTGACCAGAACTCTTTGTATGTTTCATGTCTACTTGACGATAATTTATTGTTGTTGATTGTCTTGTGTCTGTTATGCATGAATAATAGTAATAATATGATATATATATAATCTGAAATGGAATTAGAATTTTAGACTCATATTCTCACTATGTTATTTAATAATTTGTATGCCCAAGTGGCTGATCATGGAATGAACATTAATATATTATTATGTAATGAACACCTGCATGTAACCCATGTATCACAAATAAACGATTTGATTTAAATTGATTTAAAAAAAAAGACTTTAAAATTGAGCCAAAGACCTACAAAATCCTACAGGTATACAAAAACAGGATAAAAATTATCCTATTTTTAAGTTAGATCAATATCTATGTATGTGTGCCTTTCACAAAAATCCATCAATCCATCGTAACTAACTTTCGCATTTTTAATATGTAGTATTTTTTATTTTATTATTTAGACATTACGATGTTTTACAGAGTTAAAGAAGAAATAAAATAAATAAATAAATAATAAATCAATCAAGAATGGATGATGATAATGGAGATGATGAGAGACAGTAACAGGCAGCAGTTTGAATTTTAAACGGTTAATACGACTAACAAAAAAAAATGGGATAAAAAAAGTCAAATGTACCTATATTTTTAATGCAGTAGATTTATTATTCATTTTCATAGTTTTAGCAAAAAAATTGTAAATATAGGTACATCATTATTTGTATATTTTTTTATACAACATATTTGTTTCTTTACTACAAACCTGAAAAGAGGTCATTGTACTATTTGTCATGAATCATCATCATCTGCTTAGCCTTTTGCCAACTGTGTTGAGGCCGGCTTCCAGTCCAACCGGATGCAGCTGAATACCAGTTTTAAATGGAGCGACTGCCTATCTGACCTCCACAACCCAGTAACTGGGCAACACGATACCTTTTGGTTAGACTAGTTGTCAGACTTCAGGGCTTCTGACTATCCGTAACGACTGTCAAAGATCTACGAATGACAGCCGGGACAAACGGCTTTACGTGCTTTCCGAGGCACGGGGGTGTCACAACACCAACTTCCAAACTCCGGGCTGCTACTGAGCAAATCCTAATGGAAAAACCCAATAACACTTTTTGCCCGACCTGGAAATCGAACCCGTTAGACACGCTTAACAGTCGCGCTTGTAACTACGAGACCAACGGAGCAGTTAATTATCATGAATCATCAAATAACTAAATCTGAAATTTCGGAAAAATAAATTAGGATGATCTATGTATGCATTTTGATCATTTATTCACATTATAAATAAGGTTGTATATTAGTTTAAAAAATATAAGTTGTATATTAGTTTTAACTGCTGCAGTAGCCTAGTGGTCTTAAGCGCGACTGCTATGCTAGAGGTCTTGGGTTGAATTCCCAGGTCGAGCAAAAAGTGTTATTGGGTTTTTCTATGGAATTCTCACTGGCAGCTCGGAGTTAGGATTTGTGCCCGGTAAATGGCAATAGGCTCGCCCTCTATTACATGGGACTTAAACATACTGGCTAACTGTGGGTGTATATTGGTACACCTCTGCCTAACCCTTTGGGGAATACAGGCGTGATGGTATCTTATGTTATTTTATGTTATGTTAGTTTAATTATAATATTATTATTGGCGGGCTTTTAATTTTCTACTTGTAACCTATAAAAGTGAAGTTTAACGATGTGAATTGAATTGTATTTCTTACCCGTTATAAGGATTACAAGATAACATTTATATTTCTTCCTTTTTTAATGAAGTTCACATCGTTAGCATTCGCGCTGTAAACTGTTCTTTGAAGTATAAAATGAAAGTTACTATTTAATACCTAACATAGATACAGTCTTAGTGTACCCAGAAATAAATTTCTTGACCCCGTTTCTCTTAGACTGGATTGTCGAGTCGTTTCCACACAATAGGAAGAAGATTTGCACTTTATATGGTGACTTGTAGGTATTTGGGATGCTTTTTTGTTTAATTACACTGAATATTGCATGCGATGTTTATTTGCTCTTACGAGCAATTGTAATTACATGTAAATAAAATATTGTTTTTTTTATACATTTGTCTTATTTTTGATCTCATAACATACCATCACGCCTGTCTTCCCCGAAGGGTTAGGCAGAGGTGTACCTGTGTACACCCACAGTTCGCCGGTATGTTAAGGTCTCATGTAATAGGGGGCGAGCCTATTGCCATTAACCGGGCACAAAGCCTAACTCCGAGCTGCAGACAATTTCATAGTAAATCCCAATAACACTTTTTGTTCGACCTGGGAATCGAACCCAAGACCTCTAGCTTTGCAGTCGCGCTTAGGACCACTAAGCTACACTCACTCACTAGGCTACTCACGTAACAAAAACGTAGATTTTATTTGGTCCTCAATTATGTATCTATTCCAGCGGAGAAAGGTATCATGTCACAACTCTGATCCCCTAAATACAAGCGCCGTCTAATTTGGGGACCACCGTACTATTTATTCCGGACCGCCAAATATTACTGAATTATATTGAAATTTAAATTAATCTTAATAAACTTTATTATTATTACAAGTTTGTCGTCAAAAACCAAGCATACCGTTAGTAATGACGTGTTCGCTAAAAGAACAGACATGATCGTGTTCCGCTTTTAACTCCCCTCCATGCAGAATTAATTAGGCACAGCTGCACAATTTTGTGGCTCATGCAAATTTAAAAGCATATACAGTAAACCGCATCTCACTAGTAAATCCTGAAGTACAAAACTCATCTTTACTGCTACGGCATAAAGGCGCTGTCAATGACAAGTGGTTGGTTAACTAGTTGGATTAAGAAAATTCTTAATAATGAAACGAGAGTCCAATTTCTAGACAGAGTTGTAGATTATGAATAAAGTTAACTCTGAATAACAACCGGACAGTAAAAAAGGAGGTAGGTACCTACATAGTTATTAACATTACCATAATGTTTAATGTCACATCACGTCCCAAAAGAATATTTAAAAAATAAAATAGAATAACTTTTTTGCACAAAATACATATATACTTACTATCACGCCTGTATTCCCCGAAGGGTTAGGCAGAGGTGTACCAATGTACTCTCACAGTTCGCCAGTATGTTTACGTCCCATGTAATAGGGGCCGAGCCTATTGCCATTAACCGGGCACAAATCCTAACTCCGAGCTACTACTGATAATTTCATAGAAAAACCCAAAAACACTTTTAGCTCGACCTGGGAATCGAGCCCAAGATCTCTAGCGTAGCAGTCGCGCTTAGGACCACTAGGTTAAAGAGGCTGATAAAATATAAAAATAAATAGCTTCACATATTTCGTTTATATAAAATACTTCGCTAGTTTTATTATGACTCCGTGCAGCCTATTGTTTGTAAGCAGGTAATTAATAATTCAGCCAATACTTCAACTAAGTTCCGAGGCACTCCTAAACATATGAAGCATTTGTTTTCTGATCCGTAAACAAATAAATAGGCTATTGTTTGGAGTTTCATCATCCGAGACAAAGCGTGCTCTTTCAAGACAAAAGACGAGTCGTCTTGCTGTCTGATTCAGCGTATAAAACGTAACATACGTTGATTACAAACATATATTTCGTAGCCATTTCAAGTAAGTAGTCTTTTAGATAAAAAAAAAATTGGAAGCTTATGAATATGCTTAAAAAAGTAAAAGATTTTTCGATATCGTAGCATTAATTCCAGAGTTTACCTTTTATATACAAACAAACAATTTTACCTGTTTATTATAACAGTAGATGTTTTTTTTATTTAGAACAAGCCGTGCTCACCAATCCCAACCACTAAAATTCCTAACAGCTAGATTCAACAGTGGGGACCATCTGAAAATCACTGGGGTAATGAAGCCGGAAAAACGATTGATCTGTCTTGGCACCACAACAATATACCATCACGCCTGTATTCCCCAAAGGGTTCGGCAGATGTGGACTAATGTACACCCACATTTCGTCGGTATGTTTCAGGTCCCATGTAATAGGGGGCGAGCCTATTGCTATTAACCGGGCACAAATTTAAACTCCGAGCTGCTACTGAGAATTTTTTTTTTAGTGTTATTGGGTTTTTCCTTAAAAACCCAATAGCAGTCGCCCGTAGAATCACTAGGCCAACAACGAGGCAGTTAAATTTGCTGACATCTCTATGAAATCAGAGACTTACTGCAGAGGAGTAAAATAGTAAGAAAACATCCAGCCTGTTTTACACGAAGAAGAAGGCTAACAAGTAAATTATGTAGTACATCTACAATTTGCCAATTATGTTTATAAGTCCCATGTAATCGGGGGCGAGCCGGCATAAATCTAGATTCTGCGGCCACTACACCTCTGTCGCGGCTTGTGGAGTCTAAATTTATGCCGGTATGCTCGCCCTTTGTGCGACAGCTGAACGTGATGGGATCTTTGGATCCTGGGGAAATGATTACACATGTTACTTATAGGTAACCAGTGGTTTTTATTTTACGTAAATCTATCTCAGATTTTTATAATCATTGAAATAATGAAATACAGATTATATTATAGTAAAACTTTATTTTTTAAAAGAGTATGTAGTGCCATGCCGATGCTTCTCTATACGACACTAACTTTAAAATAGGCAACTAGATTGAATTGTTTAAAAAAAATCTTCATCTTTTCTGTAACTTTAGATCCTGTAAATGCCGTCCATAGTGCCTTCTAAAAGACTGATAGAAATAAATCATTTGACAGCTACACCAAGACAAACGAGACCGTCGTCAATGCGAACTTTGACTCAAAAATGATTAATTAAAACCACTGGAGACAAACTTATTACACTTTGTAGATAGGACAGCAGACATGACAAGTTACAAATCTGAAATGTTTATGTACAAAGTCTGTTATCCTGAAATAAATATAATACAATGACCTTAAACTGTGACTCATTTAATTATCGCTTTATCAGTCAGAGCGTCGTTGTCATCTCATTTAAGATGACTGTATTTACTTTTAATTAATTGTAATCTTATTTAAAGTAATAAATCTATCTTAAATATGGACACGGTATCATATTATTTGATGTTTGAAGTTCGTTAAAATAAAAGCTGGATAAAAGTACCAAGATAATCGGTTAAGCCCAAGAATATCTTATTTGTCCTGATTATTAAAGGTTAATTACAATGAGATAAACAGATAGTATCATGGAGTTGTAAAAGTTGATAAATATTTTATTTTTATCGAGAAAAAGTTCCTTGTTATTCTTTTAGGCTATGTATTGTATTATAAGTCAATAAATACTTAGAGTTAATGAGTTAATAACTGCCTCGTTCGCCTAGTGGTCCCAAGAGCGACTGCTATGCTAGAGGTCTTGGGTTCGATTCCCAGGTCGAGCAAAAAGTGTTATTGGGTTTTTCTATGAAATTCTCAGTAGCAGCTCGGAGTTAAGATTTGTACCCGGTTAATGGCAATAGGCTCGCCCCCTATTACATGGGATCTAAACATACCGGCGAACTGTGGGTGTACACTGGTACTCCTCTGCCTAACCCTTCGAGGAATACAGGCGTGATAGTATGATGGAGTTAATAACCAAAGCCTTCCCTAAAATTCGGTTTGCGTAGTTAATCCAAGAAACCCCAAATGTAAGAGACAAATTAACATTTTACTTAATAACTGTTAAAGTCTTTCGAAATATTACAGTTTATGGTTACTCCTATTTACTTAGTACGCTATACGGAATTATCTTTATGATAACGAGGATAGTGGCTATTAAGTCTTGTTGCCATATTTACATCTATTAATAGGAGAGTCAATAGCCAACGATATACATAATTATTAATAATGTATGCATTTGCGGGAACGAACGCTTACCATGTGCGGTTATGGTCACTCTATTTTTAATCGATGCGTCTTAGTTTCTTCATTTATTTTCATCGATATTCTTTATTGCACCGCTCTACAACATGACTTTTCATTCGATTAACAATTTTCAGAGGGTGAAAGTACTTATGAATTGGAACTTTTGACCTAGACTGAAATATGAAGAAGCAGCTGTTCCATATATTTTGATCGTGTTGTAGGTACTGCAGTTTTGTAGGAAACAGCTGTTTTTTATTGATCCCCTGAAAGTCAAAGGCATATCATTTATTTCAAGTAGTAGGCACTTTTGAACGCCATATACAAGCAAAAAGAAATAAATCTATTGCCTCTTCTAAACCGTAGTTTCGTAAAGAGAAGAATGGGCAAAAAACTACATACATACTGTTTTAAAATCAATGTTTTACGTGGTTTTAAAATATTTGCATACAGAAATACACGTGAACGAATAACGAATTAAAAGTCAAGTTGTATACGCAAATGCATAAGTACACTGACTAAACAGATAAATACATAATATGTCATCCAGGTAAATAAATATTGTTTCGTTGAAGCGTGACTAATAGCAGGAAAATGGTTGTCTAAGCTCAACAATGGACAAATTATGAGGTTGACTTAGATATGTAGATTCTGATAACGTTATCATTATTCTGAACCTGCATTCCGTAAGGGCAGAAGGCCAATTCTGTAATTTAATTATAAATTCATCAGTGGTTGGATGCGGGCTGCGCAGAACCGGGATGGTTAGCTCTCTTTGGGGGAGGCCTACGTTCAGCAGTGGGCAGTCATAGGCTGAATTATAAATTCAAAACCTACTCGTAATCTCATCTTAGCGACAATAAATGTGAAACAATGTATGTCGGTAAATGAGAGGCATTATTAAAAGATATTTTACACGTCTATTTTTTAACAAACTTTGTTACAAAATACTCATAGTCAATTAATTCTTTTTTATCTTAATTTTTAATTAATTGTTCAATGCTACTAATGTATATTTACTAAATGAGGTATCTAGAGCGTACCTAATTACCTACGCAATATTAGGAAGGTAGGTATAGCCACATAAAGATTCATGATAGAACGGCCTCGTTAGCCTAGTGCTCCTAAGCGCGACTACTACGCTAGAGGTCTTGGGTTCCATTCCCAGGTCGAGCAAAAAGTGTTATTGGGTTTTTCTATGACATTCTCAGTAGCAGCTCAGAGTTAGGATTTGTGCCCGGTTAATGGTAGTAGGCTCGCCGCTTATTACATGGGACCTAAAAACATACCGGCGAACTGTGGGTGTACATTGGTACACCTCTGTCCAAGCTTTCGGGGAATACAGGCGTGATGGTATGTTTGTTTGTTTTTATATTTAATTAATAAATGTAATCACATCACATAGCCATTAACTACGCTCTACTCTCCTAAGTGACTTCGAGCAAAATTTATTACTGTAAACCTACTGAATAGTCAAAACTGCGCACAATCTATACAAATAAATAAAATAAAGTGTCCGTTTGTAATTTCAACTTAACAGCTTTTCTCCAAATGCATATGAAAGTATATACGGTACTAACATCAAAAAAACAATTTAAAAAATTTTCGTCTGTCTGTTTGTTCCGGCTAATCTCTGAAACGGCTAGACCGATTTTGACGGGACTTTAACACGCAGATAGGTAATGTTATAAGTAGTAATTTACTTTTATTTTTGAAATGTTAATTAAAAATTTTAACTAACCCCCGACAGAAGAATAATAAAAAATCCACAGGTAACAAAAGAGCTGATAAATTTGAAACTGCTGAACCGATTTCAATCAAACATAGCTAAGAACACTCCCGACTAATTTACCTTTTAAAAAAATCAAAATCGTTCGGGAGCTACGATGCCACAGACAGACACACATACACACACACACCCAGACACGTCAAACTTATAACAACCCATCGTTTTTGCGTCGGGGGTTAAAAAAGAGAGTTACGCGAAAACTGAAACCAATGAAATAGTGAACGCGAGCGAAGTCGCGGGCAACAGCTAGTGTAACAAAACGTTGTGTTTATGAGTGTTTGTAACAGTACAGAGGTCGTGGGTATTTGAAGTTTAGTTCAGTATAGCATTTAAAACATATTTTCCTTCAATATTTTTAACCAGGAGGCTCCCAGGTATGTTCCCGGGCTTATAATGATCGTAATGATGGAAAATACATACCTGATCGGCTTCGTTAAATGTATATAATATATACACCCGTTATGTGTAAAACCTGATGAAGACCGCAGGAAAATGCTTGATACAGGCCGTTTACTACCGGTCTCTTTGGAAATCTATAGTAAGAATAAATACAAGAAGAGAATAAGAAAGACAGCCTATGTCCAGCATTGGACGTCCTACGGTAGATATGATGGTGATGATGTGTAAAAATAAATGAAAGAAATTATAAAATCAACTATACAACAAGCAACTGGTCGACTCTTCACGTGAACAAAGGGCTGGCCTTTTCTTGGGCCAAAGAATCGGCATTGCCATATAACGTGGCAATGCTGCCAGCCTTTTGAGCACTTGTCGCAATGACAGCGATGCGGATGAGGTTTTTGATGCCCTATAAGCTTTCTTTTTTGCATTTTATATTAACTGTACATACTCGTAATTTGTAATCTTATTATTAATTAAGTAAGTTTTATTAATAAATGATGTGATTAAAAAAAAAACTATACAATACAATATAGTTATGGAAACATTGAAAATTTGAAATAAATGGAAAGTTTGACAGACCAAGAAGAACATGTTCTTTTTCAAATTTTACAACTATTGGACCATATTTTCGCTACTGGGCATTGTGAATGAATGGTCCACGACAGATAATAAATTGGATGCATTCTGTTTTAAGATTACATCTGTTACCGTCAGGATAACATGCAGGTTACGTCATAATACTCATATCGATTGATTGATGCATTCTTATGACGGTGAAGATAGCGAACACGAGTATCTGGTATCTACATAATGTCCATTGTGTAATACAAATTGACTATTACTGATGCAAATTAAAAGTTGATTCCGAGCTCAGGACCGAATCGGCCAGTGATAAGTGTATTTATCGATATCTACAATTTACAAGGTTGCACGTTGATCTAGTGTCTTAAAAAGCCAGAATTCGGAAAGTTAGTGTTTATTATTATGGATCTCATTTAAGTTAAACTGATAGTCTATGTAATCTACAGTGTTATTCTGAAAACCACATCCTCGGTGAACTTTGTAAAAGTGAGCGTGACGTGACCTGTCAATCCCATTAAGTTTTAGGGTGGGATAATATTTTACCTCTAGCTTCACTTACCATCACGCCTGTTTTCCCCGAAGGGTTAGGCAGAGGTGTACCATTGTACACCTACAGTTCGCCGGTAGTTTAAGTCCCATGTAATAGGGGGCGAGCCTATTGATACTAACCGGGCACAAATTCTAACTCCGAGCTGCTATTGAGAATTTCATAGAAAAGCCCAATCAAAATTCTAGCTCCCCTTACCTTAATATACGAAGAGGAAGATTTTAATAAAATAGACTACCGGGGAACCAAGCATTCCTGAGGAAATATAAGTGCAAATATAGGATGGAAGAACCTAGCAGAATATTGTAGCTAGGAAGGAGCATAATTCAACACATGTGTTCCAATCTTCATTATGAAAGGGTAAAATCGTGTTGTTGAATAAAGGTGTGTATGGTAGGTCGTACAAGTGGCGCAGGTGTAGCCAGCGGCCGGCTTCGGGTTTCAAAACAACCTCTGCTACTATGCGCGCGCGCAACCCGGAAGCGAGTCTTGTCGCGTGGTATTTCACAAGAATTTCTTGTTGCTAGAACTTCAACGGATACGAACTGTATGTATGACATGCAGTTACAACGAAACTCCGAACACAAATGGGCTTAACTGTTGACTCTGTGCTTGAATGGTGAATCTCCATGTTGTTGTATACCAGTATTGTTCATACATTGACTTTCTACAGAAAGACAAAGAAAAGAATAATAAGAAGCCTTGACTCAATGCTTTTATATGCAAGGTTTTTATCATTTCCATTGTTATTATTTAACTTGAATGCCAAGGTTATCTTTTCGTAAGGCAAAATAATAGTTGGAACGAGCACATAATGCCCGTTGTCTGCTGTGACTCATTTTCTATCCAGTAGGTATATTTCTGGCACTGTAGAGACCTTCAAGACTTATTGTAAAGATTTAATGCAGTGTGAAATAGGACTTACATGATTATCTAAGTAGTTACAAGTTACTGTGTCTATTCATTGTGATTGTTGTTGAAGCCTTTGTTATAGATCAAGGTTGATAATTCTAAGGATTTTCTTGTCTTGGATGAACTATGGTTTCAATTATCATCTAAGAGGATCTATAAGAACAATGCATTGCAATGCAAAAATAAATGCATTCTAAAGATAAAAGAGCTGAAAAACTTTTAACATCTGCAAGACGAAGCTGAAAACTTATCAAGTAAATTGCCACTTTAGTACTTAGCTTCATTTTCATGCATATACCTATGTATACTTAATACAAAAGCGAACGGTCATTCACTCTTTGTCTAAATATCTACGAAACCTCTTAAAGTACTTGACCTATGAAGCTGAAATTCGACCTGTATGGTAGGAGGCGTCAGCTAAGAAGGGATTTCACTTTGACTAGGTACCACGTGGATTCAGTCTTGGGAAAAAGCAAAATATTATTTACTTTTCTTTGTATAGGTACATAACCGTTTGGTTGACATGATCTGCCGTCCACATTAAAGACATATTCAAATAGTCAGTAATATTTTGTTGAACGAGGGAAATGTTCTATCTTCTAGTCTCTTCTAGTAGTCTGGAATTCTGTTAAGTAACAGTCGCGACCCATTAAAAATCTAGACCAGTTTAAATTGTCCCAATAATGGGTCTCGACTGTTACTGAACAGAATCCCAGACTACTGGACTTCCAGTGTTGCGGAATTTGTTGCAAGGTTGCGTAATTTGTTCGAAAGAGTTACCGCAGCTCTGGGACGCAAAGGGCAATAAGAGGAACACGGGTAGGTTTTAGTCAGTAAGGGTCTGACACTCCCTTCCGCTCCACACAGGGCGGAAGAAGTCATTTGATGATTTACAATCCCTAAAAAAAAAGATTTCTCTTCAGTCGGGTTTTTTTTAATACCGTATCCAGTAGCAAGAGCGTTTAGAGCAGGAGTGGACATAGGCCGGGCACCACATACCGCAGTATACTGTTCAACCAATTACGACATAAAACGCTTAGTCGAATCTGCCACAATGATAGTAAAGCGTCTAATGAACTAATAAGTCGTGAACTTCTGTAATTAGCTAACGGTGCATACCAGATTGTACCGTACGCGGTAAGTAAAATGTTGCTTGCTGTGTGGTTACGATCTCATATCACTGGCCACCACAATGTAGATACATATAGATCAACTCGCAATACCATATAGGATTTCAGATACATAATACGGGTACCTACAGAGTATTGATGATTTGTTTCCACTACTCTAGACAGGTTGATATAATGTAGTTATTATCTAAGAATTTTTTTTTGTTCGAGTCTGGCCGGCCTATCCTGCAATAAACCATAGAGATATTTTTCATCTTAAATAAAATAATTATTTTATTGATTTTCCCGGCTAGATTTGACGTCGATTTGATCTGTAACCACATCACTTAGTACCAAAGACCGTAGTAGTAAAAAAGACAACCAGAGAAGTTTACTGAAAAAAAAAAGAAACTCAGAAGGGCAAAGGCCTCTTTTCATACAGAAAAGGTCCGAGAATTGATCACCACGCTTGCTCTAGGTGGTTTGGCGATTTCCGAGTTATCTTAATTAAAGGTCCACTAAGTCCAGGTTTTCTCACATTGTTTTCCTTCACCGTTGTCAGAGATGTCCAAAATAAACTTAGAAAGTACATATGAATCGAAAAAGTCATGTTGGTACTTGCTCGGTTTTTGAACCCTCAACCTTATGCAGGGGACGCAGGCGCCTTAACCACTGGGCCATCACATCTGCTTACTTAAACCAACTCATTTAAAAGAAATTTGGTACAACATTTAGTAACATTCCTAACTCATTATGTAGTGCCTACCTACAAGTGATAGAGATATGTAGACCTACCTATTAATTGTTTATTGATACAATTTCTTTAATGACGCGGACGTTATTACCATACTGATCACTCTGCCATTACATTTATGCAATAAAAGTAATAAGGAATATTGACACTGGCTCACACAATGAACTGACAAAGCATGTGCGTTGTTTACGAAGACAAAACGGTTGATTCATACTTTGAACATTGGGTACCTTAGTCTTATAATAACATGCAGGTACAGCAGGTAAGTAGGTGCCTATAAACATACCGGTCAGGTGGTCAAATATGCAGATGTGCATGCATCATGATTGCCACTTTTGGTGCGCATGACGACAACCTCCGAAAGGTAGCTACCTACTTACTTCGAAATACATAAAGTCGTCAAAGGTCGTTTTTTTACACGCATTGAAATGTCGTAATTTTGTAAGTAAACGAAAATCATTATTAATGCAAAATACCTCTTATTTGTACGCACCGTAAGAATTAATTTTATTAATATTTAGGGACATGCCTAAAATAACCAAAATGATCGGCGTAGTCGAAACACCTACTTATTAAATGTTAATGTGTGAGCAGTGTGTTTGTATGCTCAGATATTTGAGGTTACGTAAATTAGTGTGGCTCTACAGATAATGTTATTGACTTTGACGTTCACCTTAACACATTTTTTGTGAACTCTGAAGACAGACAAAGCCTTATATGACATAATTGCTTAAAGGTGCTCCCTCACCCGGAGTATCGCCTAGTAACGTTACTGATTCCATTTTGAGCATTACGTTAAAATATTGCCTCCCTGACCGACGAGCTTTCGCTTGTAATGTAACATTTCAGATTACAAGTGGTTCGCATTGATGTTACAAGTTGTATCAAAATATTACAGACATTGTGCACTGATATAGGCTTGGATCTCCACCCTCACTGATGTAATGCTCGAATTGTATCAGTCCAGCTTGCGCACTATAATGTTCGGGTCGCCTTACTCACTGATGAATGCTCGAGTCTGTAACCGTTAACGTTACATTACAGGCGAATGCTCCTAGTGAGGAAGCGCCTTAACGTTTCACTTTGTACCTTATGTTCTGGAACTCCAGACGATGGATTTTTGTAAGATGTTCTTCTGTCGCCTGGCTATGTGAATAGTGTAAAGAAAAACCCTTAACAATATATTGATAAGGAAGGATTGTTAAAGGTTGAAAGAAGAGAGAGAGATAATAATTGTATTGACGTATTTATTAACCTGCTTAAGGCACGATACAACGATATGGTTGGTGCAGCGGCTCACCTCGCGACTGGCTGCTGCGCTGCATGTCACGGGTACGATTCCCGCACGAAACAAATAATTGTATTACCTAAAGGTAAGTACGTAATTGTTCCGGGTCTGGTTGTTTGTATTTGTGGGTTTATATATGTTTGCAAAATGCACCTACGACACAGGATAAATTCAAAGCGATTATATGATAAATGAAATGAGGTGACAGTTCAAGAACATTTTTTAACTGCAACTGCAACGTTTTCCATTGCGTGGGTCGCTCCGAGGACACGGTGGAGTACACCGTGACGGTGTGCCCCGCTTGGACGGAGCATCGCCGGGTCCTCGTGGCGGCCATCGGCAACGGTAAACTCTCGCGTCCGGCCCTGGTGCAAGCCATGGTCCGTAGCGAGGGGAAATAGGAAACAATCGCTTCCTTCTGCGAGGCAGTTATGCTAGAGAAAGAGGCGGCCGGGACGGTTGAGGCAGAGAGTCCCCCGTCACGGCCACCGTAGACTCGGGCCTGTGGACAGTGAGCAATGGGTAGCTCACCGACCGTACGTTGCATAACGACAAGTCGTGTCGACGGCGCGTTCGTGTTCCACGCGCGTCTCAAAGAGATGTCAGCAATTTTAAAAGGGCTCAAGGGCACTCGGGGCCCTTGCCTGCCGGGGTTGCGGGTTGTTCGTAAGAGATACCGCGCCCCCGGAACGCAAAGGGCACAAGAAGGAACATGGATGGGTTTTAGTCAGTAAAAGTCTGACACTCCCTTCCGCCCCACCCAGGGCGGGGGAAGTCTTTTGATGATTTCCCATCGGTACAAAAAAAACTGTAACGTTTTACAACTGCAACCGGTTTCAGTTGCTATAGTTGTAGTCTATAGGAGGAAGGTAGGTAGGTACCCATAAATGTCAATTAGACGTGTTCGTAATGACATAATTAACCCAATTAGTATTAATTGACCTTTGTTTGTTTCCTAGTCGGCTAAAATACTAGGAAGCCCAGACCAGGGACCGAAGTACATTTTAAACATAAATAATATTAGTTTTACGGCATTGATCACATAGGGTCGAGTGTTCCCTTGATATTTTGTTTTGGCATAACAGATAACAAGCAGGTAAGTACCCACTTATGACTGATCAGATAAGATTTGAGTGATAATATAATAAAATAATATTTACACACAGAGTTGCATTCCTATCTACTTACATTTAAGACTAAACACGTGGTTTACTTTATTATGATACGTTGATCTTAATATGGTACTTACTTAAAAATATTGTTTGACAACCAACATAGTCAGACTAGTAATACTTTTTTTTACTTTACTATGGTTTTTATATTGAAATTTGTTTGAAATTAATAAAAAAGAGTGGTACGTAGGTATTTAAGTTTTACGTAGGTACCTACCTCAACCGTGAATCGTGAATGTCTGTCACTGTCTATAATGGTAGTTGGAAGAACACCGTAGGGTTTTAGTTGGTGCCTCAGACATGTCAGCATAATAGACGGGCCCGCCATGGCCAATGCCTGCCAGCCCAGAGTTGCGGAATTTGTTCGAAAGAGTCACTGCGGCCTGGGAACGCAAATGCCATTAGGAGGAACACAAATGGGTTTTAGTCAATAAGAGTCGGACATTCCCTCCCGCTCCCCCAGAGCAGAAGAAGTCGTTCGATGATTTCCCGTCACTAAAAAAAAGGGTTTTAGTCGGATTTCGTGAAGAAAAATAATCTACGATACGACTATCGTGGGGATTATTTTTCTTTGGGAAATCCGACGTGTTCGGATTCTTCGATATGGCATCTGGACATCATCTTGTAATATTAATAATAAGTAGATACAACACTTTCATCAATGAAGAAAAATATCGTTAGGACGCCTGCATGTCCTAGAACCGAAAATTTAAGGACTGTGATATCCACGAACCCGCGGTTCACGTGAATAACTGACGGCCCACTAAGTATCTCGCATAAACGAGAAAACATTTAAGTAAATAATAATATAATTTAAACAAATCATACATGTCAGTCAAAGTTGCCGCCATTATTATGAAGGTCACACTCACACCGCACATTGTTTTTTTCCTACAGCTATTCATTGGGTTAAAATTTTCTGTATGAAAATTATAAGTACCTATAAACTCCATTGCAAACTCCATTCAATATAACATAGGAGAATAACGTTACAACGACATCGTTTTTTTAATGTTGACGTATTATTTTTCAATAAATAAAGAGCAATGTAAACATGACAGAGAAGCCATTAAAAAAAAATCATCAAATTACAGTTATTTCAACTGTTTCAACAATAAAGTGTTCCAGAACCTCATGGCAAAAAGGAAAATCGAAATTTGTAGTTTGCAATACCGGAGAAATTACACTATACGATCTTGATATTTTTGTTTTTTTTTTGTCTGTAGTTTAGCGAACATGAATATTCTTGGAAAACAAATCAATTCTGTATTACTATCCTTATTTTCCGTTAAGAAACATATAAAATTCACATACACAAGATGTTCCGGCTCTGGCTATTAACAGGACCCGGAACATCAGCTACCTGCCAATGAAAATAAAAAATAAAGAAGTTACAAATATTTTTTAAACAAATATACTAAAGGTATCTAATTGTCTCAGCAGCGGTTATATCTCATATATTATGATTAGACAATTAGGTACTATTGTCAAAAGAAAATTACAATATTTTTACTTTTTAAAATGTCATCAAATTTTGGCAGATCAATTAATGGCTCTTTAAAGCATATTTAAAAGGTGAAATATGAGGAGCTTTACCTTAATAAATGTTCGCATTATTTGGTAAAACAAAATCTACCTACTTTTATTCTAAATAAATTATTACCGTTGGTAACGTGTCAATAAGAGTAGACAGTGTGATTTTAGGCGATTTTGTCTATTCACTTGAAATTAGAAATGATTCACTTGACAAATCTGTATATGACAACACTTCAACGGCAGCTGACACTGGCAGTGACAGTGACAGCAATGTATGCAGCTGCGTCATTGACATTGACATTACTTTTACTTCAGCAAAAGGGATCTTTAATTAGAGGTTACTTCATGGGCTCTCAGACAACCAAAATTGTTAGTTCTTCTAAAATGGCGAGTCAAACAGAAGTGCAGCAATTTATCAAACAAGCAGTTTCTCAAGACAAAGTTGTAGTATTCTCAAAATCCTACTGCCCGTATTGCGAAATGGCCAAGGCAGTAAGTACCTCCAAAGGATTTTAAAGTCTCAAATTCTATCTTGGATTTGTTTTCTCATGACTCATGTATATCCTTTGTCCTTTATTACCTGCATTTGAAATTATTAATAATTATCCTTTGTCCTTTATTACTTGCCTTTGAAATTATTAACATAATATTGTTTAAGAATTATTATGAAATAATAGTATTTTCAAGACTTTAATACAAAGTCTATAATTGGTATCTAATCATTTATCTAATACTTTATCTAAAAGTGTAACAAGATCTGTTTTATATAATAAGCATAAGAATTTTTCATGTAGAAAAAAAAAATATTCATGTTCGTAATAATTTATTGATCCTTTGTTACAAAACAAAACATATAAGAAAACCAATTGATAATTCCAGGTCTTCCAGAAAATTAAGCAACCCGTGAAAGTATTTGAGTTGGACGAACGTGAGGATGGTGCTGCGATCCAGGAGAACCTCTCCATCATAACTGGTTTCAGAACTGTAAGCTATTAATAAACTTTTCGGCTATGATTCAATTGTTGGCTAATGTGTCATACTATACGTTTGGGTTTTACCTATTTTTTCTAATGACGTAGATGCTATTGATTGAGCAAATTTACTTATGAATTGGTTATTGTGAATTGGTGACACTTAGACCAGTGTGGGCAAGCTTGTTGCCATTTCTTGAAGAATTTCTTTTTATATTATGTATATGTAATATGATATTCTAATATTACGCCATGATTATTGTATAGATAACGTTTCTTTTTTAATGTAGAAGTGCCGCGATCCACCCCATCCCCAGTAATAATTAAGTCGCATGAGACCTACTTTTGAGGGAAATGGGAAACCACATCACCTGATAAGAAAGGAACTAATTTAAAATGTTTTCTACAATTTTCATTATCTATTGTGGTAAACCAATTTCACAAATTCTGTGGAATAGGTATGTATTTATCAGTACAGCAACACCAAGGTCACCACACGACTATCATTTCTATTCAATTTATTTTAATTTTATTTATTTACTGTATATAGGCACACAAGAGATCCACACAATTTATTTGTTATTTCTAGTTCATTAAACATTACTACATTTTATATTTGAACAACATGAAAGATGTCATGCAAATGCATTAAACTATTCCAATACAAATGAACAGAACAATAAAATAGATATAGATATAATACACAATTTTGCCATACCTATTATTGGAATCAAATGTAACAGCTTACATTAGGACCCATTAAGTTAATAATAATTGCAACTTGTGGTGCTTGGCAATCTGGGCTTCTCCCAGTTGTAAACATCCCCTTGTGCTTATTGGCCTAGTTCTGTTCTGTCTCCTGCTTGTTTGGAGGGACGTGGAAACTATATTTTTTCCTACTCTGCTAATCTTTTTTGATTAATTTCATTCCGGGATCCAAGACAGTTATATCGTTTCTCCGGGACTCGTCGAGCTTCATTGCCTCGGCGCTCTTCTGGCGGTCTCCACTGTTGATTCTGGCTTACAGTAGTTGCAGTGGTTGGAAATAGTGTGGCGGCCTTGTCCCATTAAAAAAAAATAATAATACACAATTGTAAATTGTCCCTTCGAATGTTTCAGGTACCTCAAGTATTCATCAATGGCAAATGTGTGGGAGGGGGCTCCGATGTTGAGGCTTTACACTCTTCTGGAAAATTAGAGCCCATGCTGATTGGATAAATAAAAAAGAAGTGTCAAATTTAAAATGGAAATAATGTTGTTGTTGCTTGTGCAATGTAAAATGAAATTTGTATTACATAAGTATTTTAACAATGTTACTGTATAGTAATGTTTCTCAAAGTACAAGTATCTTCCACGTTATTTATTCTTTTTAAGCTTCTAAGACATTAAAGTGCTTAAAAAAATTAGAATGTAGAAAAATAAACAAATTCTGCCAACATATTTCAGTATTTAAGATTGCTTTCGTTTTGTGATATTTTTTCAAATAAACGATTTTTTCATGTTCTAATGATTTTTATTATAGTTGAAACGTAAAATTGCAGCTACGTTGCGTATGACAAAAAGGTTTTGTTTAAGAAACACGCGCCGACACTACCAAGTTGTATATTTTTACCATTATGTAAATAATATTTTTGGTACAGCTTCACCCTATGATAAGCGGGAGGGCTACAATCGGGCCGAATTAATTTTAGAGATTCTTCCATAAATTCTTCAGCTAAAGTCACTTGTCCCTCCCTAAGCGCTTTATTACGCGCACGGGATGAAAACATCAGGCCTACTCAAGGCCACTACGCGCAGCCTCGCGAGGGGTGCCGGCCGACGAGTCGAGCTGGCCTACGTACTAATATTATATCTCCTATGTCATTGATAAAAGCGTCGTTTTTGCGTAACGCGATGGAGCATTGTGACAATTAAGGCGAAGTGTGTGCGAATGAGAGGGAAAAGGCCCACGCTCACCCTTGCGACCCCAGTTGCCGCCGCCCTACCGAGTGCTTCGCGCGGCCGCCGATAGTCGGCGCTGCGAGCCCGCCCTAGCACAACATGATATTATTATATCTTATTTAGCTGAGATTTATGTAAACAAACTGGGTTGTGCTGTGTTTGGTGTTTATACTTGAAGTTATACATCGATTGAACCATTGGTTTGTGAGAATCATGTGATTTTTGAGCAGCGGCAATGAGAAGTCTTAAGGTCAGTTGTATTTGTATCTGGTTATTTAAATATACCTAGCTATAGTGTTGGTACTCTGAAACACAAAGATAAATAAACGGAAAGATCTGTTTCAATCTGAGTCGTATTCGATTTTATGGATAAGAAGATTTAATTTATTTTCCGTGCTTACAAGATTATCTATGTCCCGGTTTATTTACATTTCGTGTAGAATTAAACTGTAATGAAGATGAGAAGGAGGTTAAGTGTGCTTATTTCAATGAATTAGTACCTTAGGTACTTGTTTGACTATACTGTATGGGTACCATGGAACATATTTGTAACAATTGTTTTTAAGCAGGTGGTTCAACCCTGACTGTTATCAATTGAATGGTAGAGGGCAACTATTACTCAATTGATAACAGTTACAGTGGCACCACTGCTGCACTAGGTAATCAAATCTACGAAAATTTGTAGATAGCAATGTACCTATTCGTTAGGTGGGAAGTACTTATAATGCGTCGGTAGGCTCACACTTATCATGTTGAGCTTAATTCAACCAAAACGAATCAACCCACCCATAAAATAAAATATATGTAGGTACGGTATTCTCAATATGATACATTACTATCCAGCAATAATAGTTCATGGTACGTCCCAAACTTATGCTTTAAATATATTTCAAATAAATGAGCTTTAAATATACAATAATTTCGAAAAATTAAATTAACTTTCACGTAGTTCGGTTTGGTTTGGTTTGTGCAGAACTAAACCCAATTGAGAAATACGGTGAATCTAAAAGTTGGACTGACTATCAGATTATCGATCAGTATCATGGTAAAAATTCTCTTATATAGGTATTACGAACAATTATCCATTCAAAAGTGAAGGCTTCGAAATGGCGACAAAAGTACCTTCCTATTGCTGCAAAATTAGTATAAAATTAGTTATATATCTTAACCTGATCCTAAATTAGGGTACCTACCCTAAAGCGATAATAATTAGAGTAGCCAGTAGTCACCCTGATTTAGGACCCGCTCAAGAATAATAAATATTCACGTCATCTTATTCCTGCTAAAAAAATACGTAGGAGAGGTTTGGTATCTGCAATCAGGCTTATCTCGTTTTGGGTCGAGCTAAACTAGAGCTGACATGTTAAAGGGATTATTCAGTCAACGAGATTTAGTTAGGGAATGGATAATGCATCCATAGACTAAGCTTAGTTCTGGCAAAGCGGAATAATAAACAATAAAATGAAAAATTCATAAATAATAATAAATGATAAATTATTATTATGATAAAGCGACCTAACCCTCTCTCTTAAACATTCTTTCGTAAAAGTAAATCAATATGCCAAATTCCTTCCTGCTTTTTTTTTCCCATATTCTCCTTTGTTGGACAATAATCTAACACATTACTATCCAGCAAAAGAGGTAAATGTATGTACATCTAAAACTCAGAATAGATGTTAAATTAATCAGAGTTAAATATTCAAAATCGTTACAATTACCTACTATACAGATTGAAAAAAAAAATGACTTGGTTTAGTTTAGCTTTTGGCAGAACTAAACCCTATTAAACAAGGACAATTTAAATATTTAAAAACATTTCTACTTTTTTTAATTGACGTCGAAACAAGGCGGTTTTATTAGACCTATTCAATGTTCATTTGGTTGCCGAGGTACTCATTTTTATTTGATCTCCTAGCTATATAACTCGCGATGCCACCCGTGTTCAGTTACGTCTTTGCCTTGCTCGGCTCCAGTTAGCCGTAGAGTGATGTTCCATTCGTATAAACTTTTCTTTTCAATCACTCTATATATTGATGACACCCGCATTAAAACCTATTGCGTAGTTTAAAAGATCTAAGCGTACAGAGACTCTAGAAACCCTAGAGTAGAGTAGAGTTACTAGTGGTAAAAACTGCCTCGTTAGCCTAGTGGTCCTAAGAGCGACTGCAACGCTAGAAGTCTTGGGTTCGATTCCCAGGTCGAGCAAAAAGTGTAATTAGGTTTTTCCATGAAATTCTTAGTAGCAGCCTCAGAGTTAGGATTAGTGCCTGATTAATGGCAATAGGCTCGCCCCCTATTATATTTGACTTAAACATACCGGCGAACTGTGGGGTGTACATTGTTACACCTCTGCCTAACTCTTCGGGGAATACAGACGGGATGGTATGTATTGGGATGGATTGTAGTGGGATTACAAAAATTCTTTACTGTTAGAAGCTTTCTTTTTTTTTGGGGGGTTGAGAAATCATCAAATAACTTCTCCCGCCCTGAGCGGGGCGGGAGGGAGTGTCAGACTTTTACTGACTAAAACCCGCCCATGTTCCTTCTTGTGCCCTTTGCGTTCCGGGGGCGCGGTATCTCTTACGAACAACCCGCAGCCCCCGAACAACCCGCAGCCCCCGAACAACCCGCAGCCCCAACTTTCATAGGCTGCCTTTTGTGATATAATTACTTGATTTTCATGAGGGCGAAGTCGCGGGTAAAAGCTAGTAATAAATACTAATATAGCTCACCCCACTGTCGGATCTTATGGAACTGGGTTCGTTAATATTGCGACTGTTATTTTTATTACAGCTTTCCCCTTTAAGAGATAATTAGCTTGTTGTAATAATATATTTTATATTAAGTAACTGAGTCTGGCAGTGCACATACACACACACACACACAACACATATATACGCAAACAACAATAATATGTATGTGTGTATTATATGTATACATAGCGCAAAGTCTGACAAAACAAACAATTTTATGTAGATTTCTAACTTTTGCTTGCGTCTTCGCTTGAATTTTCTTACGGCTCCCTATGTTTCAAATAATAATATATAGCCGATAGCTTTCAGGAATAACTATGTGTCCAATTAGCGAAAGAATTTGAATCGGACCAGTAGAACCAGAGCTAACTAATAAGACAAACAAACAAACTTCAGTCGTATCATAACATACAAGCGGTTTCACCCGCGTTAAGTTCCGTCTTTGATTACTACTCCGCTCTCATGTGCCGCAGCTAGCGAGCAAGATTATTTTAAATTGCACTGCCTCGGTAGCCTAGTGGTCCTAAGCGCGACTGTTGCGCCAGAGGTCTTGGGTTCGATTCCCAGGTCGAGCAAAAAGTGTTATTGGGTTTTTCTATGAAATTCTCAGTAGAAGCTCGGAATTAGGATTTGTGCCCGGTTAATGGCAATAGGCTCGCCTCCTATTACATGGGACCTAAACATACCGGCGAACTGTGGGTGTACATTGTGTACATTGCCTAGCCCTTCGGGGAATACAGGCGTGATGGTATGTTATGTTATGTTTAATTGGACAGGCAGTTCCTAAGATTAGCGCGTCCATGCAAACGAACTCTTCGTCTTAATAATATTAGTATAGATATTAAGTGTCGATAAGCAGATTGTCACCAGATCTATAGGTACTAATATTATAAGGCTGAAGAGTTTGTTTGTTTGGTTGAACGCGCTAATCTGAGGAACTACTGGTTTGAATTGAAAAATACTTTTTGTATTGGATAGTTCATTTATTGTGGAAGGCTTTAGGCTATATAACATCACGCTACGACCAATAGGTGTAAAGCAGTAACCAAAGACATAACCTATAGCGGGTGAAAAAACTACGTGGACGAAGTTGCGAGCAGAAGCTAGTTTCTAATAAAAGTCAAATGCTATTATTACAATGAAGCATCTACGTAATACACGGTAAAACACGTCTATCTAAATATTTTCTTAATTAAGTTCAAGAAAGTAGATGTAACGTTCAAATCGCAAGATCCTTTATTTCTTTGTGAACCATTATTAAAACAGTCCCGTAGCAGTGAGGCTCGAGAATTTCTGTGTGCCGGATTCGGGGGGCTGTTTCGGCGGCAAGGGCGGACTTAGGCGGGCGGGAGACCGCTACGATGTGAATAAAAGGCGGGCGGCAGACCGGCGCCAGTTCAGAGCGGTAGCTGCTCTCGCCTACGGCGTAGCGTCGCGTAGCCCGTGCTACGGACTACACAACTTTCTACGAAGACATTTTATTGAATTAACTTTAAGTTTTCGCGGGTGGATCTCTTGTGCAGATATAGTACTCATTATTTGGTAAGGTTAACTGATTATTAAATAGTTGCTTCTTTTGTAAAATTTAAACATTTATTTTTCTAAATATTCGATGCTTTAGTTTTAACAATAGGAATGTAGTAATTTATGCTGTAGTTTTTTAAAATTTTATAATTTTGTCCACAATATTTGAGTTTACTTGTGGCTGTTATGATATTTAAAAAGTTAATTTATAGAAAGTGCCACGTTGTAGCACGGACTTATTTATTCATAAAACCAGACACCGTATGTGTTTATTTATTCCGGTTATACTGGGAGAAAATAGATGGGAAAAGGCTTAGCAGATGATGATGATTTATTTATTCATGAAGTACAATATCTTAGAGACTATATATTATAAGCACATATTAAGCTATATCATAAAATATACTTAAACATAAAATTCAACAGTAAATATAAAAATAATCAGTCTTTATATCCCTCCTTTAATGCATATTATTTATAATACATGCGGCCGTTGACTGCCTTGTTAATACAGATATTAATAATAGAAGAAGATGACAATCACTCCCACAATAATCTCTGAATGGATAAGTTTGTGACAGTCAGTTTGATACAAACCAAATATACATATTTGGTTTGTTTCGATTTTCGAATGATGAAATTTTGGTTGGAAAATTTTAGAGTACAGAGTAATGGAAATAGAATAATTAATAAAATGGAATGAAATAAAAAGAAAAAATATTAAAAAAAAAAAATGAATACAAAGTACATAACTAAAATTCATATTTTGTAAACTATAATCTTTGGGGACGTCTAACTTTTAAGAATGACCGCAATCTAACCTCTGTGTCAATATGTCAATATTGCCTCTAATTTACCTACGTTTTTTGACATCGATTATAGCTGATAATGTGACTACATTATAAACGTTTTTAATTTATACAATTGGCCCTGTTTATAAAACTACTAAAACAAACAAGCATCGCATTTTCCTTTTGTGTCAAACGGTTGGAGAATACGTGTCTAAACAAACGCGAGTGAAAAAAGTCGGCTTTCATTACATAATGTACTGCTAATTTTCCTGTTCACTCTCTCATTTCCATGTTGTTCAAACGCCAGACAAGAGTACTTATCGTTTTTTGAGTGAAACGCGCTTGATTTTATAATAAAAGCAGTTTATATACGCCGTCGACGTCGAGACGCGAGCTCACTCCACGAGAGTGGAAAAGTGGAAAAACGAAAAAGCCCCGTTTATACGCTAGCATGTCAACAAACTTGGTTCTAGTGTGGGTTTGCACTTATTTGCACTCATTAATGAGGCTGTATAGGTATAAAAGAGATTGTGTTATCAAAGTAGGGCCCGAACTCGCCTGTTTGAAGATTAAAGTGCATGAACGGTAATTGCTGCTATTTTGGTTTTAGGATTTAGAACCTTTTTAAGTTTTCGGTTTTTATTGTTATTTAAAATGTCCTTAATGATCATTCGTTACGTTAAGACCTATCAAATAAATAATGATGTCCATCGCAACATTCGATTCGCCTGTTCGTATTTGTTAAAAGGCAATTTTAATAAAACTTTTTACTTCGTCACAGCATATTTATATAAGAAAAACAAACGAAGTAATAATTAATTCACGCAAATAAATCTATATAAAAAAAATATTCGCGAGTTTGAAACTTTCAAAGTTTGATGGAAAATGTATTAATTAAACGCCGCGAATGCGTCGTCGGGTAGCTCATCAAAAATGTATAGAATTCGTATGATTTGCATAAAAGTCATTTTATTGCCCCGAAAGACAAACAGAATGGGATATTAGCTGTTGGAATGATTCCAAATTGCGGTGTGAACTATGTTCTGTAAAGGTATCTTATATACAGGTGCGAGGTTTATCTTCGTGTTGAACCGCGCACTAGTGACGTCCATGCTTCTATTTTAATTAAAAGTTATTCAGCACATATGAAGATAAGAACATTCGTCGAATTTAGCTGGAAATTATGAACAGTGTCAGCTAATTAATTAAACTTGAGATACGGCTTCGAGTTTGTACCGGGTGCATAATAACTTAAGTAAAAAATCTTAAAAGTACACACATTAAAGACGAGTGCACAGATTTCCCCGACCGTTAAGAATGTAAATAAGTGTCGGCTGAGTTTGGCAAAGAATTCAATGAGTTGGCGTAATTATGTCGAGCAAGTTGGTGCATTTATTAGGCGTGTTGTGTTTAATATTCATCAGGGTGCGGCTACAAGTAACATTTTTACTTTACGACTGGCTGCCAAATCCCTGGTACCAACGAACGTAAATTACATGGAAATTAGTCTAAGTTCATTTTGAACCGAGCTTCGTTACAAAGACTGGGAGAAGTAACGAAGTTGCTTATTGTTCTAGACGGTGAAAGTCGTTGTTTGTGAACCCTTCATATTTTTTACATATTTTTATATATTTATGTTCATACATAGGTATTGTTTATTTTATTTTTTAAAAGGCTTAAGGACTATTTTATATACATCCATACATACATAAACTCACGCCTTGTGCCCACGGAGGTAGGCAGAAACCACAGAACGCCACCTGCTACGATCCTTACATACTCCTTTCGCCTCATCCACGTTCCTACATCTGGTCATACAAGCACGCTGGTTACGAGTACTGCGGACCCGAATTTTTAAAGAACCTCACCAATAAGGTCAGGATAGGTCCTTCTAGGGCGTCCCCTCCCGGCGTTGCCACTCACATCTGCCATATAAATTCTTATTGTTAGTCGCCTTTCACTCATTTTCTGAACGTTAACATGTTGATAGGATGAATTAAAGAAAACTAGACTAATATATATTCAGTTGATATAATTCTGAAATCATCAATCCGCCTTGACCAAGGGTGGTGATCAATGCTATTATGCTAGTGCTTCTCTGTGAGAGAAGAGGCCTATAGCCTGCAGTAGGGCAATAATAGGCTGTATTATCTATTATTTTCTGAATGGTTGCGAATAACAACCCTCCACAGAGATAAAATCATATTGATCATTTAGGTACCTATAAATATTGTTAACATTTCCAATATTAAATAAAATATTTAGTTGAGGGAGAAAAGATCCTCTCAAAAGTAGGTAGATAAATACGAGCCGTTCAACAATATTTTATCATAATTGGATATTGACATGATTCTGTTTTTGCTTGTATTTATAACATTGTCTATACATTTGCTGTATTATTACTAAAGTTATAAGCAAACAATAATGTTTAATCGATTGTTAGAATATTCTTTGTTAATCTGGAATCTGTCTTGATTCAAGTTTTCTTTGTTTAAGCTCATTTGCACAAATGGATGGCCATTACGTTCATTGAAGTGCTTAACTTTGTATAGAGGGGATGGTATAGATATCGATTCTGTTCATTATTTTTGTCAAACATAATAATTACAAAATTTGTTTAATTATTAAGCCATGGACTTCAAGATCTTATGCTTAACTTTACCTATGGGTAAACTAATGGTAAACTTGTTCATTTGTTTGTTTATGAGACGTAATCCCTGGAAGTATTGGTCGGACTACAACATTTTTTTCATTAGCAGAGAGCTACACTACTGTCAAAGTGTCGTAGGCTATGTATTATGGTATACTTGACTTCCACGTAGACGAAGTCGCGGGCAGAAGCTAGTCAATTCTTACATTATAAAGAGATAAAGTTTTCTTTATCTTTTTTATTCTTAAAAGGTAATAGATACTTGACTTCGGGGCAGACGAAATCGCGTGCAGAAACTAGTATGACATGAACAGATGCTCTAATTTCGTAATAAAAACCTACTTTGAACTAAGTTTTATGTTCAGAGAACGCGAAAACTGCACTTTATGTTCAGAAAATGCGAGATATTCAGGTAAAACTGGTAGTAAAGAAACGGAGAATTATTCATTAAAGTATTTATATGATTATTGATGATTTCCACATTATTTATTATTAACGAATGCATATTCTCCTTGTTCCAGATGCTGAATCGGACGTTAAAACAGCCTTCCATAGAATTAACATAGCAGTGCTGGCACCTCAAATCATTAATATCTTCTAAAAATAGTACAAAGCTATCGAACTTAATCGCTTAAGTATCTCTTAGTTTATTTTTGTAACGCTTTACGTAGGAGCCGAGAGGAAACGATTTGCCAAATCGTCGCTATTTTCTATAACGTACAGCGGTGTAGATAGCTCTATCGCTCGGGTTCGTAGTTTTATAGGGGAAACAATGCCAGAGGTTCTCATAAAGCATCGATATCTTGGAGGTTGTGATTTTTCGTGGGTTGTGTAATGGTAGGGTGGTAGGGGTAGTGGGGGTAGTGTAATGTGTGAAGATAAGGAGGAGGTGCGCAGCGAGGCGCTGCCGGACAGCCCGCGGCGGCTGTGCTGGTCGCGCCCGCCGCCGCCGCTGCCCGACACGCGCGGCCTCTGCTGCGCGAAGCTGCTCCGCAAGAACGGCAAGCCCAAGAAGGTGAGTTCACCACCTTTCTGTTATATAGGGGCACCATTTGAAGCTCTTCTCGAGGAGCGAAGCTGTGTATCTGGAGCACCCGCATTACAGCCACAGACGAATCTTTTCTAGAAAATACGGGTGGTGATTGCAAGGACACCCTGTGATGAAGATGCGATGTTAATATATTCTGCCAACAATTTTTTTTCGGGAACTTTTAGACCTCATCATCATCATCATCTTCTATACCTATTAGATTAAACACCAGCTCGTTGTTTGGGTTGTACCGCTACTATTTATTTATATATTTTACTAAACTATATCTCTCGTAAATTAATTACCTGCACACGACATCTCAAATAAACGGACATTTTTACGGTACATGATAAACTTGAACCTTATAGATAAACATTACAAATGTAATGTTACGAGTCTGTCTAAGTACGTCGCTGTAATGATTCAATAGTCAGTAACATAACATATAACATACCATCACGCCTGTATTCCCCGAAGGGTTAGGCAGAGATGTAACAATGTACACCCACAGTTCGCCGGTATGTTTAGGTCCCATGTAATAGGGGGCGAGCCTATTGCCACTAACCGGGCACAAATCCTAACTCCGAGCTGCTACTGAGAATTTCATAGAAAAACCCAATAACACTTTTTGCTCGACTCGGGAATCGAACCCGAGACCTCTAGCGTAGCAGTATATTCAGTAACGTTAAGTACATAAGTGCAAAGGCAAGAGTCCTCGACAAGCATTTTAATGTTATCGAAGATACACGTTAGAACTGTTTCACGGTTATTGGAAGCTAACTAAACAGAATACAGAATCGATTCCGATATACATAATTAGTTCGCTCGACTTATAAGTACGTTCCAATCTTGTTATTTAAATGTAACGCCCGACTCCGAGGTATCCGCCATATTTCAAGGTAGAGCGCGTTTAAGCTCAATATAATCGAAGTTTGAACTAACTTTTCGCCATGGCGGTTGACTCGCACCGCACTTACGAAATACATCTTTGATTACCTCTATACGTAGTTATGCAAAGGTGTACCCGGACTTATTATACAAGTTGGAAACGGGAGTTGATGTTATGTACATTGTGTTAAGATCATAACTAGTATAGCAAATAAGTTGTCCGCGAAAGCTAACTTTGAATCTAATTAGTTTTAGCTGACGTAGGACGCTCCTCGAGTTTGATTAACCCCCTCGAGGGAAACAAATGCACAACGATTTATGTATGTTGCATGAATATAATAAAATACTCATTAAAGTACGTGCGAAGTTTTAATAGATCTCGAGTGTAATTGTGATCTACTGCGACTGCAGCACTGATGTATAAACCCTAGTTATTTATACTGCAAACAGTTGGTGTTGTATTCCACAAAGATTTTAACATTATTATGTTTGTTTATTCAACACAGCTAATAAGATTTTCGTCTTTACTTATTTATTTATTTATTTACACACAATATCTTACAGGTTGAACCCAAAAGTGGTTCCAAAAAAAAATTGTTAAGACTAGGCTTATCTACTAAACAACTAATACTAAAACATAAACAAAAAATTAAACTTATTAAAATGTTTATTTATTTCATTTTATTCCTCTATATTCAACTAATACTTTCATTTAATATTCTAGATTTCTTACCTCAACATAAAATGTATTTCTTTGAATCAAAAAGCATCCGGGAACGGTTGCAGTCACGATTTTGCAATTCTAAGTTTGGCAAAGAGGTTTCAATCTGACTAATGTGTCTACGTATAGTTACCTAGACGAGAAAAGCTCTCGGGGCTTATATCGATGTTTCTATCGGTAGGGACTATTCACCGCATACAAAATAGTAAAGAAATATATTGATATGAATGTAATAGAATAAGATATTACGTAGAAACCGTTGTCATAAAAATATTTTCACGTGAAGCTGAAGGACCTCATCGGAACATGAAAAAAGGGAAAATTAGCAATTTTCATAATGACGTAATATCTCATAAGGCGACTCAACGAAACTGTCACCCTAATTTTCTTAAAAGTAAATTAATTTGCGCTCAGTTAATTAAGCTTTGCATAATAATTATATAGAGAAACTGATTTCCCTTTGGAAAAATGCTGACTTTACTAATTTGTAATTAAAATTGTTTGAAAACCTTTGTTGACGTTAAATGCTGATGAAACGAGAAAAAAGAACTTCAAAGCAAAAGTTCCGTAAATTGGAATTAGATGGTGCGAATTTTTGACGGACTTTTTTATATTATGGGTCTTTCATAAATCATAAAAGTGGAGTGTCGGTGAATCGAGTCGACGGTGAGTGGGTGAGGAGACGCATTAAACCAACTCTCTTAATGTTTGCTAGTTAGGATACGACTTATTTAATTCAAATTGTAGTAATAAACATACCATCACGCCTGTATTCCCCGAAGGGTTAGACAGAGGTGTAACAATGTACACACACAGTTCGCCGGTATGTTTGGGTCCCATGTAATAGGGGGCGAGCCTATTGCCATTAACCGGGCACAAATCCTAACTCCGAGCTGCTACTGAGAATTTCATAGAAAAACCCAATAACACTTTTTGCTCGACCTGGGAATCGAACCCAAGACCTCTAGCGTAGCAGTCGCGCGTAGGACCACTAGGCTACCGAGGCAGTAGTAGTAGTAATAATACCAGTCTATTATACGATATCGAACTTACGACCTCATATACAAGAGGCGGGCACCTTAACCACTGGGCGATCACTATCGCATTCATTCAAATTATGGCATCTTAAAAAAAATTCATTCGGCTTCAATGACTAAAAAGAAAACAAGCGGAATATTTCAGTTCCGATTATTTATCTTTGATGTCCGGTTAACATACACTTTTAATTCCTTAAATAGACCTTAGTTCTGCCAAAACCCATACCTCTTAATAATTAAATTGATTGCGTCAAACGAATTTTGCATTTTGCATTTTTCTCAGTAGCAGTTCGGAGTTAGGATTTGTGCACGGTTAATGGCAATAGGCTCGCCTCCTATCACATGGGACCTAAACATACCGGCGAACTGTGGGTGTACATGGTTACACCTCTGCCTAACCCTTCGGACAGGCGTGATGGTATGTTTGAATTTTATACTCTACAACTACTTACAGTCCATCAATAACAGTTTAATGTACATAGATCAAAAACTTATGCGTAGTAATGATTTAAAATAATTCAGCGTTTAACAAAATTATCAATGCAATATTTAACTTCTGTATATTCCTTCGAAAAATGTGAGAAATTTTGCCTGGTTAAACCCAATTAAAAACGAACGAGGAATGTTTTAAAAACAGCATGAGAATAAAATTTTACAAGCCGACAGCATTGCAATTATCACACTGCACCGCAGTCCATCGCGTAGCGCGGGGCGGCAGATTTTAACATCGTATACAAGTATCTCAATTTATATAGAAAACACGCCTCGCATAAAACACTGCCGACGTGTTAACGCGCGGGAAGCACGCCACACGCACCGCACACCGCGGCGGGACGCTTCGCCAGTGGGCGAATTGCCTTAATGTTCTCAGCTATATGTTAGGAAGTCGTAAACATTATGTAATTCTGTGCAGAACTACTTAGTACATACCCCTTCCGTGATTTACATACTTTTTACTCCGCGAAGATTTGAATATAAATAAAAGAGTATCTTTTGAAAAAGATCCGATTTCTGTATAAGTAGTTTCGCATTAACATAATCTATAGATTAGTACAGACAGGTACCTACCACCCTCCTTGAAAGGTATAGTAGTATCAGAAATTTAGAGAATATTTAGCTGGGTATTCAAAACTAATTTAATCCTTAACCAAGCCTTTATAGCTTGAAAAATAAAATTCGGATCCTAGTATTAAAAATAAAAAAAATTAAGAAAATAGATTTAATAGGAATGGACATTATTGAGGTATTTCTTTTTTAAATATGTAAATTTATATTTTCATGTGCGTTATTTTCCTTTTTCATATTTTGAATTGAGTACTTATTATAAAAAAGAACCATAATTAACACGCATTTCCTATGGGAAAACGACACTAAATACAATAAACTAAACACGCTAAATCGATCGAGTGTAATTTCTCGTGTTTAGCAATTAGAAGCGTCGCGCTGAGAACAAACACGGCATAAAGCGAATGAATGACATACCAATGTCCAGCATTCATTCATGAATGATGTTTAATATATCCCTCTACTTATATCGCAGCGAATAAGAAGCATTATGAAGAATTAGATCATAAATATTCAATGCAGACTCATATCGTCACAATAGCAAAAACGTAGCATTTTCTGTAACAGTTGTAACTTTCCTCGTTTATTCCATCGAATTTGTTCGTAACATTCGAAGGAGTATGAATATCTATAGAGAGGCTAGTTACTAGTATCCCACAGGTGACTCAGCAACGATAAATTGTGGCCGAAACAGGGGCGTAGAGAGCAATAATTTACGCCTCTGAGCGCCATTTAAAGATCCTTGCAGAGTTTATCCATCGGCTAAACGAGTGTTAATTCTCTGGTTTCTTACCAACGGATATAAAAGATTTTACGCCCGAGCTCTGATACAGTAAAAACAGTACAGCCGCGCGATGTTCGATACGGTTTTTATTTGACATACCGATATAAAGTAAGAGAAGGAATCCGACATTTATTTTCTGTATTGGATTGTGTGCAGCATTTTTACTGGCTCTGCTCTTGTTATTTGGAATAGAGTAAATTGATTGATGAATCTTGTTAGAGGTAGCGTTGCGATACACGCCTTATCGATTTAGGCCTACTTGTACCAAAAAAATAACTTGGAGTTAGTTGCTAACACTAGGTTAAATTACTAATATTCACTCATAATGGGCTCGTGTCAGTATCAAAACTGAAACCCAAAAGTCTGACAATTAGTCTTACCCAGTAACTGGGTTATACAGTTCAAATACGCTCAGTCCCTCGATGTCGAGTTCAGTCGCTCCATGTAAAATACTATTTTACTGCATCCGGTTAGACTGGATGCCGACCCCAACAGGGCTGGGAGGAGGCTAGGCAGATGTGAGCAACTACCTCGGAGGTAACCTTGCCTGGTGCAAGCGGGCTTTACCTAGAGGTTTTATAAATGATGGATTGTAAACCAGCCAATGTACAAATACTAGTTGCTAACTTAGCTCAAACTGTGATGTAAAAAGAAATCATTGTTTATGATACTTATAAGTGCATCCAAAAGTACAGGCGTCATGAGGGTATTTAGTTACAACATGTCAAACTTGATTTCGTAAAAAAGTTGTAACTTTGACCTTCAATATTTCCGTACCTAAATATAAGGTTCCCAGGAATAGTCCAAAACAAAATAATAATCGCAATGATGGACTTTCAACTTCGTTAAGTGTATTTTTACAACCTTTATTACAACATTAAGCCCGCATCCCAAGCATCAGGCTGGTTTGGCAAACTACTATTGTTCGTCCAAAGTTTGGACTTGCCGGACATTTTAAAATGCATCTCTTGTTGAACTCTAATACAAGTTCAAACATGGAACTTATCCTTCGCTAACTACTTGTGAACAGGACTTTCTAAACCAATCCGCTGCCGGCAGCTGCTCACACTTTTTACGTCTAACATCACTTTAGCCAATTATTGAATAAGAAAATTTATTACAAGAAAGTCTCACGAGTTTAAATTTAAAGTTGAACTGGAAATACGGGGGGAAGAATTAATTGGAATTTTCTTCACTGCTTCTCTGTGTAGAAAGTGGCCAGGTACTACGTATCTTTGTACTGCGGTGAGAGATGTTTAATTCAATTTGTTAGACTCCACAAGCTCTGAACAATGAAATGCTGTTTGAACGTTTACAACACTGACGTTATTTTGTTTAAACATGTTCAATGGTTTTGCCTTCTCTGTTTGAGAAGAGGCTTTTGCCCCGCAGTGGGTCAATAATAGGCTGAGGTAGAAATGACTCTAACCAATTATAATTTCACAAACTTTAGCCTGCAAAGTGCCATACCACTTAGGGACGTAATTTCCTATTAGCCAAAGAATTTTCAGAAGTTCTAGAGATTAGCACGTTCAGAACAAAAAAGAAAACAAACACATAATTTTCGTACCGATTGCAAAAAAAGTACAATCAATAAATATTTTAATATTTTTAATTAAATAGTAACTAGTTTGCTACATCAGCTAACATGTAAAATACTGCTACTTTCAATTTATTTTATAAATGAATATTTATTGATTACAGTTAAAAAAACATCTTGCACAGTATACCGAAGTTTCAACATCTTCTAAAGATTTCCTTCTAGACGTGCTCAGTTTTAGAATTAAATAAATAATATACACTCACGCCTGTATTCCCCGAAGGGTTAGGCAGAGGTGTAACAATGTACACCCACAGTTCGCCGGTATATTTAGGTCCCATGTAATAAGGGGCGAGCCTATTGCCATTAACCGGGCACAAATCCTAACTCCGAGCTGCTACTGAGAATTTCATAGAAAAACCCAATAACACTTTTTGCTCGACCTGGGAATCGAACCCAAGACCTCTAGCGTAGCAGTCGCGCTTAGGACCACTAGGCTACCGAGGCAGTTTTCGAGGCAGAATTAACTACGAACATTTTAAGTTAAAAACTTGTTCAATATCGTTGAGGTGAAGTACGAAGATTTTAAAGAGCGCGCAATAAGGCACGGCGCTCGCTGCACGACTCGACGCGACGATGCGACTGCGACGTGCGATTTAATATGGCCTGTCGCTACATTCCCTAGAGACAAGAGCCCCGCGCCGATTCCAACACTATTATACCTTATATTAGTAGTATATTTAGCTACGTTGGAAGAAAGTTCATTACTCAGCGGGGAAGGTGTCATTTTTATTCCATTTCGGAAGATGTTTTGGTGTGAGATTGATTGTTCACGGTGTGAACGCGAGTAACATTTTGTCTGGAACCTACTTATTAAATAATAATACATACATATCATCACGCCTGTATTCCCCGAAGAGTGAGGCAGAGGTATACCAGTGTACACCCACAGTTCGCCGGTATGTTTAGGTCCCATGTAATAGGGGTCGAGCCTATTGCCACTGACCGGGCACAAATCCTAACTCCGAGCTGCTACTAAGAATTTCATAGAAAAACCCAATAACACTTTTTGCTCGACTCGGGAATCGAACCCAAGACCTCTAGCGTCGCAGTCGCGCTTAGGACTACTAGGCTTTTTTTTTTTTTTGGTAGGTGGGAAATCATCAAATAACTTCTCCCGCCCTGGGCGGGGCGGGAGGGAGTGTCAGACTTTTACTGACTAAAACCCACCCATGTTCCTTCTTGTGCCCTTTGCGTTCCGGGGGCGCGGTATCTCTTGCGAACAACCCGCAGCCCCGGCGGGACTACTAGGCTAAGGAGGGAGTTAAATAATAATAATAATACCGGCCTATTATTGTCCTACTGCAGGGTGGCTCTCTGTATGAGAAGAGATGAGTATTGATGACGTTGCTCAGCGAACTATCCGCGACTTAGTTTCACCCGCGCTAAGTTACGTCTTTGGTTCCTGCTCAGCTCCCGTGAGTCGAAACGTGATGTTATATAGCCTATGTTAATCAGGGATAATTTTGCATTCTAATAGTGAAATATTTTTTGAAATCGGTCCAGTAAAAAGAGGAAAGATTTGTATGTATGTTTGTATGTGTGTAAGAAATTAAATCAAAAACGATTTCATTCCTTACATACAAATCTTTCCTCTTTTTAATATTAGTTTAGATTATAAGTCCAGGTTTCTTATATTTATTTTACCGATGTCAGTGATGTCCAAGATAAATTGGAAGGTACAATTGAAAATGTCGTGAGACGTAAGCCTTAACTACTGGACCAACCCGACACTCCCAGGCTCCGTATTATAAAATTATTTTCCTCTGGGTATCAGTTTCGTACCGTTTCAAGGGTATCACATGCCCATCGATGAACAAGGGCTTTAACTTTCATAGGCTATCCGTCTAGTTCAAGTAGACATCATAGTATACGGTTAAATATATTTATTTTCTAAAAAGAATTACAAATTCACTTACAGAGAAAACAAAAAAAAAAACTAAAAATATGTGCCATTTAACATTGTGTAATTTATAATTAAATTTGAGTTACTTATGTGGTGTTACTGCATTTTTGTCTTACAATTATGCGGTATGACAACGCAGCAAAAGAAAAACGAAAAAAAAAAACATAAGCGGCCTGTAATACGTCTAGCAGCTTCCCCGTAGCTACAGGGTGTCCTATTTTACAACCGGCCAGCCACAGAACATCGTACAGTACTCGTATTTCCACATCTGTAATTCCCGTCATGTCCTCCAGTACTTTCACTCGCTAGTCGAGACTCTCCGGTGCGGTTGCACGAATTCTTCGCGCGAAATTGAAATCACTGTCGGCTACGTGACTTCAAAGCCCCGCTAGTGTTCGAGGAAATCTCCAAATAATATTTACCTTGCGTTTGCTTTCCGATTGGCTGCTTCTCTCGCCACAGATAGATTCCCTTTGAGGTGAAAATTGGTATTTATTCCCGTGCGCTTTGTTGTATTGCAAAGATAGGTTTCCTTGCCAGCAACGTTGGTTCCTGTATACTATGAATATCAATTCGAAAAGTTTATTGAAAATGTCTTACCATTGACATGATACCGTAGACAGATAGAATATTTATATTGTACACCAGCAGAATAAACAAAAACACGAACAAATCGGCAGTAGGCGGTATCTATAAATAACAAACTTACTGTAATAAGCAAAGCTCACGTTTGTTATGTTCATTGATCTGGCAATAATTCTGTATGTATTTTAGAATTACAACAGGCAAACAACACGCGCATTCACAATCCTATTATCGAAAAGGCCAAACGTCCTTCGCTTTCATTTCATGAATGTCTAAACTAGAATAGAATGAACCGATAACGTATTTATACGTTGGGAATTCATTAAGCCGAGCGAAATCTGACGTGGCTCGGTGTCGCACGGAGTGGGCTATTATCCCATCGTTGGACGTGGATGGGTGCTCGGCAAACACTCGGCACTGTCACCCCCACTTGTCTGCGAGTATTAGAACTGCCATAGCTCGAGACGGGGTATTACGGGACGCTCTCTGATAGCAGCGGGGATTGTGCCTCGGCCTAAAATATTAAAAAGTTTGCCGTCGATTGTTTTTCATGGAATGATCAGTAAACATTTTGAATTGCTCCGTACCTATCCATCTAATGGATGCGATCAATGTTGCTTCGATAATTTACAATTTTATTCATGTTATCACAAAACAAACTTAATAATTTTGTCCCGATGAGGTCATCTTTTGGTGCAGCCCAGTGTGGTCTTCACTCACTCATTTCTCTATTATTTTTATACAGATATAAGTAATTTTTTATAAATATAAAGAATATTTTTAATAGCAAAATAAAATTATTTAGTAATAAGTTTAAAGAAAGTAGGTACCTTTTAATTTTCCTTATTGCGGATTAAATTATTTTCCATTTGCTTAAATATTGTAGTCCTATCTACTAAGGCCGCCTTTCCACCTAATATGTACGAGGTGGAAAGCGGTGAAGCAACAATATTTATGTAGCGAATTTAGCTTCGGAGTTCTCCTTGAACCAGAAATTAAGCCAAGGTAGACGGTGGTTATCATACACATCCATCTCCAATAAGAGAAAGTTTAGATGTTCGTATAGCTATTAGCAATTAAAGATTTAAAATTCTACGCAACTTGTTTTTATAACTCCACAAAAACGTCGTCAAAAGCACTAATAAACAAAAAGAAAATTATTTCGTATCGATTTTCGGCAAATATAATTGCCAAGCATTTTCGAGATGAGATTAGTTCTTTGATTCTAATGAGCGCCTGTGTGCTGCTGCCAAATTAATATATTTGATGCGTTCGCGATCCATGCTTTGCATTTTGCCTTATTTTCAAGATATAGCATGAAGATTAAACACAAGCTAGCCGAACTCCATTTTTATTTTCAGCTATGTGTAAAAATCTGCATGAATCATACAATGCATAATGTTTTTTACTTACTCTTCCATTATGGATGCATAACAAAAAAAAACTATGACAGCATCATGTAAACATTAATTTCTACAGAATCTTTGATTTCTAGTTTGATTACATTCAATACTTGCACTTAAACACCAACTCTAGATATACGGTATGTATACTGCTCTGCTCTGTATCCGTAATAGCCATCGGAAATGCCTCCACTGTAGAGACGAGGGTGGCTCAGACAGCTCTCCCGCTTCTCAAATGAACAGTGATTTCATACCTCACCTCACCCGTTACTGTCATTCAAACTTCGCTAACTATTTGTGGGTGCAGGATACCATGAATTTAAACGAGCGAACGTGTCAGTCGGAACATAGTCGACTCATTGCACTACCTGTTATGGCCGCCATTTTATTGAAGTTTCCTTTGTTCACTCAGATGGTCCACAAAGGAAATGATCGAGCAAACGTAATGTTCTATCTTGAAATGATAAACCTTTGTTTCTATTTGAATAAAAACAGCTACAAACGTCTACATTTTTCATTGGAGCTTCACTCCTATTAATATTAATGGATTCTTGGAAAGATTAATAGTATTGAAACCGGCGGATCAATCTGAATAATTGCAGATGGCACTGCAATTCTCCAGACTACCCTCGCTTGAGAGATATGTTTGTTCCCTTTCTCTCATTGCGAAATATATCCAACCATTTGTTTAAGAAGTGAACTGTATTCAAGGAGACCGCGGTTATATACCGATCTACTGCCGACAGTCGTCGGTAATCTAAAAGGGAAATCAACCAACCGAATAGATATAAAGTTTGGAGGTTTTCGTTTGTTTCGTCCCTTTTTCATATGTTTCATATTTATTTCTTCTTTGTCGCTAATAAAGAGGTTTACCTAACTTTCTTTATTTAATAAACGAGTGCGGGCTTCGTATAAAATATCTTTATATCGGTGGCTCAGTGCGTACGTTGGCAGTAAAGCAAAGTTTTACCCTATTTTGCATTCACACGCGGCGGGGTGAAAGTGTTTTTCATTGTCCTACAGAGCTACCCGTCGCGCCTGACAGACGGAGGTTCTTTTTGTAACCGCTGTAACACCCTCCCTCGACATACGTATTCACTGAACACCTATAGATTTGCCCTTTTGAGAGAAAACTATTTCGTTTAATTGTGGAATGTGGTGGAACATTTCTCTTCTGCTGAAGATAGTTTGACAACTTACATTTATTTGTAAATGTAGGACAAATATATTTTGTTTACTGTGTTGTCAAGAAGAGACAGACTGTTCAAAATAATTTTGAGCAATAACGTTTATAGTCAACTGTAACAGATGCAGATAATTTCAGTACATACAGTTGTTACGATGTCCAATCGCTTCAAATATTTTGATGTAATTTAAATGGCAGGCTAATGTATTTCCATTTCATTTTGCTGCCGCTACAGAAAATATTGAAATAATAAAATTACAAGTCCAAATGGAATATAAAATGGAATTGCTTTTCGATTCTAAAACAACAGAGAAGCTCAAGTATACCGCAATAGAAGTAACTTCGGCCAAAAATGTGATCGGTTACGGTTAATAAAAAGTTGTTAGGTAACGGAGCTCGATTTGTATTCAGAGGAGGCGCACTCAGGAAGGGTTTCAGAATTGCGGATGGACGGCGACGCTATCATTGTCTTTTGAATTTTTTGCCAACCTTTAAAACTCAATGGCTTATAATTCTACTCACGTGACGAGCGCTAATGAAAGACTTACTTAAGTAACTGCGCGGGAGACGGGAATTAACAAGTTTCAAATACAATTCAGTCCTTAAACGAAGTTCATTTTAACGCCGGTAAAGTGGAAAACTTCGACCGTCTTCAATTTTTTTTTAAGAAGGAGAAACGTAAAGTTTTACTTCTTTATAACGAGATGCGGTGGTTAAAAGGATTCCGGCGGTCGCTTTAATGTTTTTTAAACACTTTGAGTCAGCAATAGAAGTTAATTTTAGTAGAGCGTATGGCGAGTGCAGCCATTACGTGAGGAAGTTTTCGTATTTTTCATGTTTTCATTTTGTGAAGTCGTTAGATAAATATTAGTAATTTGTGAGCGCGGGCTGTGGCGTAAAGCTTATCTGCGCGCAATTAAGAAAAACCTCGGAGGCTTGTTTTTTTCAGTGGCTGCGGAGTGCCGTCGGCTGATTGCTAATTCCGCGACAAAGAACGCTATTACGTGGCCACAGCCGAGCAACAAATGAAAATATTTTCAAGTCACATTGAACGGCAAAATGTACCGGAATATATTTTACTACAAATTGTTTTCTGAACATTGATATCTTTTACTGTGCCAGTGCTCGACTGGGCTACTTTTAAATGTCGGGTGCTTTGTCTGACAACTGCTGAAGCATGTTAATAGAGTCTGTCATGCTGACAATTACATCTTATTATTGTGCCTTAGGGTCATCGCCCACTATAATACCATAGCTTCGACATAGCTAATACTTTACCACCCAAATTAGAGTTTCAAATCATGTGTGTTTAAAAAAATATCTTTTATACTAATAAGATGAAAAGGTGACGAATTGCGGGCGGCGCACTGGCATCTAACGGTTTGAATTTTCAAGGCGATTTTGGCCAAGTCATTGTTATGTCAGAGCGATATTGTCATAAAGAGCGATGACCATTTAAATTGTACCAAAAATGCAATTTAGGTGAAAACAGAACAGCAAGATAGCAATCTCAGTATTGCCTAAAAGATATCAAAGTTTACAACTCGAACATTTAATATACAGCAAAAAAGGATAAAGGGGACAGTCGTGTAAAAAGTTTGTTTCACTAAATGACCGTCTCATCCACAACTTAGATCCATATCTTAAAGTGCCTTAAATAAAGAACAACTTCGACTTACAAGTTTGCGAATATAATGGCGAGCACAACGGGTATCGTAGCCCGTAGCGATGCGCCGTAGCGGTGCTACGAGTACGTAGCGGCGTAGGCGAGGCCGCGACTCAGCCGAACAACTTAAATTGCCTGAAAACACAAGTTCCTCGTCAGCCACAAAATAAACGCTAAAGAGAAATTTATTTGCTGCATTCACAGAACGAGAATAACAATACGGAGTCACAATAACTTCAATTTGATTTCACTTGCCTTTTCTCAGCAAAACAAACATCTTGTAAACATGTTTGTCTGTCGGCGTGCTATATATATTTCCATGGTATCATCCGCGAGGATTTGGCAATGTTATTTATGTTGCTCTGGAACACAGTTGGATTACCCGCTCGTAAATTACGGAGGTAGTTTTATTGAATTTTAATCAGCTTATGGATGGATGTAATTGAAAATGCCGTTTGTACCCACAATTATTATTTTAAATCTGACAACGTGAACATGGTATGGTTAATAATACCAGCCTATTGCAGTGAGACAACCCACTGCGGGGCAAAGGTCTCTTCTCATACAGAGAAGGTACGAGCTCAATGATTTTATTCAAGTTAGATTTAACTATGATGAAATATACAACAAGTTGTAAGTAATGATAATTGTATGTATTGTATTTTTATATTATACTAGCGACCTGCCCGCGACTTCGTCCGCGTAGCTTATTTCATCCGCGTTAAGTTACGTCTTTTGTTACTGCAGGCTCCGCTCCCGTGGGTCGTAGCGTGATGTTATATAGCCTATGTTACTCAGGAATAATGTAGATATCTATTGGTAAAAGAATGGTTAAAATCGGTCCTGGAGTTTTGGAGCCTATTCGTTACAAACAAACAAACAAATCTTTCCTCTTTATAATATTAGTATAGAAAAAGGGTACGAGTTCATAGAGCATAAAAAGTAATTGCGAAAACTGTATAAACACAAATATAAGACTAATACACAAAATATAGGATAAAGAAAAAATTACAAGAAAATATAGGATTACTAATCAAGGCCCTACACGTGGAGGATGTACAGATATAGGTACACGTTTCCTTTGTGCTTGTTTTCTGATCCGAAACAACAACACTTATATGTTAGTTGAATGTACTCCTGACACGAGCAAAGGTCATGAGTCAATACCTTCAGTCCCTAAAACTGAACAGATTAGTATTTTTGTTTTTTTTTGGGGGGTGGGAAATTATCAAATAACTTCTCCCGCCCTCAGTGTCAGACTTTTACTGACTAAAACCCACCCATGTTCCTTCTTGTGCCCTATGCGTTCCGGGGGCCCGGTATCTCTTACGAACAACCCGCAGCCCCGGCAGGCATCGGCCCTCAGTGGCCCCTTCCCTATGCTGACATCTCTTCAACAGATTAGTATAGGTACTAATATTATAAAGCTAAAGATATAACATACCATCACGCCTGTATTCCCCAAAGGTTAAGGCAGAGGTGTACCAATGTACACCCACAGTTCGCCGGTATGTTTAGGTCCCATGTAATAGAGGACGAGCCTATTGAAAGCTAAAGAGTTTGTTTGAAAGCGTTAATCTCAGGAACTACTTGTCCGATTCTGAAAATGATTGCGCTAATAGAAAGCTACGTTATTCCTGAGTGCTATAGGCTATATTTTGTAAACAAAATAAAATTGGTATTTTAAAGAAAAATTACGCGAACTAAGTCGCAAGTAAAACCTAGTTTGTAGGATTAATAGATGTTTGGACGTTTGTCACTCTTTAACGCTTAAACAGCTAAATGGAATTTGCTGAAATTAGGCACATTTATAAATATTGATCTTCTTTTTTCCGTTTTTGTGATTTCATAGAATAATACAGGACTTTAGATCAATTTCGAAGTCTAAGCAGGCGAAGTCATGGGCAGAAGCTAGTAAATTCATATACGAGGCATGTGAAGAGCCAGTAACTGTACCCGCTTGTAAACCGGCCTCGTGTCCGGAGCCCGTAACTCAAAATACTTCTAACATATTTTAAGGAAATCTTCATCCATTTGCCGTCCCATATTTTCCCTGTCCCGCCCTTACAAGTCCCTGTATAGGTACATATTGCTAAACTAAGATATTAAATAAGATTTACTCTGTACCAAGAGCCGGGTATTAGTAGGGAACATAATAGCGGTCCGAAGGCTTGAGTAAATTACATGTGAGCCAATCACAGAGAGCCCTCTTGTAATTAGTATGTGTGGTCAATGTCGCATTTGCATGAATTGTAATACGTCACATTATCGAGATTCTATTGGTGTTCAAGTAGCCTTCGTCAAGCCATTATAATTAAAGGGATTGTTTGGTGGCTTGTTTGTTGAATACATAGGCTGTAATTATGTGATGTTTGCTTAATAATAGATAGTTTGATGATACTGAGTCTATGTTATTTCTTATTCATGTTATTCAAGTCGATTAATCTATATCGGGTTGGCATTATTTGATTTACTAGATTTTGCTGGCGACATCATTGGCTTAAATGTCGCTTATAGCGTACGTGGGTGGGTTTAGAGGTCTTGGGTTCGATTCCCAGGTCGAGCAAAAAGTGTTTCTGGGTTTTTCTATAAAATTCTCAGTTGCAGCTCGGAGTTAGGATTTGTGCCCGGTTTATGGCAATAGGCTCGCTCCCTATTACATGGGACCTAAACATACAGGCGAACTTTAGGTTTACACTGGTACACCTCTGCCTAACCCTTCGGGGAATACAGGCGTGATGGTATGTTATGTGGTTTAGTCGTGAAAGCGGAAAAGACAAACAGAGTTACTTTCGTATTTATAATATAGATTAAAGTCAAAGCTGTTGGCATACAATACATACACCATACATCCTACCTACTAAAAGCGTTTGTTATTCTTTATTCAAAAGCTGAAGAAAAATATGAAAACTGTCATTTTCAATTTTAAAACTTAAACGTTTATAAAATGGGCGGCCAGTTTTATAATATCCCATTATCCTTTCATTTTATATTTTCATCCCACGCGTCCCAAAGAGTTTGTTTTTAAGCACAGGTAATGGGGTTTCCCCTGTCATATAACATACAATATTTGACTACGTTGTTCTCTGCCCAATATATGACAACAGCCACACTACTTATTATACATTACATAATTTTGCTGTTCATTGGTAAAAAAATTCAAAATTTTACGTAACCCCCGACAGAAGAATAGTAGTCCCTACCGCAGCTAACAAAAGAGCTGATTTCTTTGAAACCGTTTAACCGATTTCCATCAAACATAGCTAAGAACACTCCCGACTAATTCACCTTTCAAACGAAAAACCAAAATCAAAATCGGTGCATGCGTTCGGGAGCTACGATGCCACAGACACACACACAAATTATTTAAAATCAACCAGGAGTAGTGTCTCCTGTACGATTGCATGCTTCGGTCAGTTCTAATAATAAGACGTTTCCAATCACTCAAGTTACCTATTAAAAATTATTATTATTATTATTAAAAATTCTTTGAGAACAGTATAAAATGTTAATCTATCTTAGTGTTCTTTTTGTTTGTAGTTTTATTCAATCGTTTCTTTTTGAATTTGTATTTTCACATTGCTTTAAGTGATATTATAGTACGCATCTTCTGTTTATTCCTGTAAGTGTAAATTTCAATGTGAATCGAAAGCTACTAACAATCCTAAGTGTATAAGTAAATGGAGAAACTTAAATAAATAACCGTAGTCCAAAATTGGAACGTAACAATTTTATTGCCACACAATTTTCAGGTAATTTTTTCCATCACATATCGTATCCGATTTACCTTATTTTTACCCAATAAACGCTCGAACAATGGGGAAAACAATGTCAATTTTACTATAATTTAAAAATAGACTTAGTGGAACACGAATTCACCCTCGATTTACATTCAGGAAGGACGCTGGGCGCGAGGGTCTAAATCGAATTCCTATCGTTTCTTACACGGAAGTCGGGTCACAGGACTGATCCACGCTGTTCTTACCGACAACTACCATAACATTGTTGCTGGCTTATTCATTTAATATTGCCTTTTCCCTTTCGAGTCTAAAAATATGGCCTGTTGTATTGACGTCATTCGTAATTGTTCACGTAGTAAATGGATGATTATCAGGAGTTATCAAAAGTATACAGTAGGTAACAGAAACAAAAACAATATAAGTGACTTAGGACAGGAATTAAGTAAATTGATAGTCAGTCATTCACTATTATTATTGAATTTGATGTACCTATACAAATTATTCTAAAACTATTTTCTTTTTATTAAATTCGTAGTTTCTAGCCCGTTCGGAAGAGACAACTAGTTTTTACTCTCTTTTAATGGTAAAATTGAAATAAATCATTTAATTTTTACTTTTATATAAAATTCCACATGACAATAGTATTAAAGCCAAAATAAATCAGGCTATTTTAAATAGATATAGGCCGAAATAGTCTTTGACATCCAAATTGTAACTTTATTCCTATTTACATTAAGTAGGTATTAGTTCCAACTGTAACTAAACAACCTGTCAGTATTCGCTACACTATCTGTAAGCTCACTGCGCTCGACATTTAATTCCAAGAGTCCCGCAATGTGTTTCTGCTCACTGAGCTACCAACATTACGGTAATGACATTAGTAATCAATGTAATGTATGTTCCAGCTGTATTTACTCCAGTATCTACGATACCAACATTCATAAATTAAAGAGCACACAAAAAATACCAATCTGACATTGACGTACCTATACAAATATTTGAATTGTCGACGTCTGTTTTCGCCATGAATTTTAATGTTATTGCCGATATCTGCATAGATTCAAACAATCTACAAATAGATCTATAGCCATTCCAATATTCCTGCATAATAAACTCTCTGATTATGTGAAGCAATTGAGTATTCATAAAGATCATTTCAATACGAATTCAATATTTAGCCGACGAGCTTGAGCACTTTGTTCATTTTTGCCAAGTATTGCAACCATCTGGATTTTATCTTTGCAATACGTATTACAATTTTCTCTTAGTCATATTTACCTAAAAATTTCTTTACGAAGTTCTGTTTTCTCTTCGAGAAGTGAATTCTTATTTAGTTAGAGAAACGAGGCGTAACAACATTTACTCAACTCGATTTAGGAACGTTGAACGTCTGAAGAATGTAATGAAAACATTATATTCACTATATCGCTTTTTTACGAGTATTGTGTACGTATGAAAATACGCTTTAGTAAAACTCTGTCTTAAGAATCTAAGTTGTAATTTTTTTGCGGGAGTTAAAGTTTTGTTCTTAGACGTTTCAGAATATAAGTGCCTGCATTTTCTAAAGTGAAAAGACACACCGAATAATTTATTTTTAAATTCAGTAATAATGCCGAGATAGTCTTCTACGGTTGCCAACATTCATACAAATATGCAATGTAATTTTATAAATCTTAGGCAGTGGATACAAAAAATCGATTTTATCATGGTACACAATACAAAAACTACTAAAAGAAATAAAAAGCGCTGTGGAACACGTACGACGTACCTACGTAATAAAATAGTACAATGTGTTTAGCCGTGAGAGCCGCGATGGCTACCAGCAGCTGTCACGTTAAACATGAACTACCGGCAGCACACACCGCTCACCGGCATCCACTATTGGCTACACCATTTTTAAGAGGAAAAATAAAAGTAAAACGAATTTAAACTGGTGAGCTAACTTTTTTGAACGTTTAAGCTGTAGAAAGAGATTTTTAAAAGCTTTTGGCATTCCTCTTCAATGAGACTTATTAATTTATAAAGTAGTTATATAGGTTCACCACAGACCATATGCTATGGCACTCAGAAAATAATATAGCTTTCTATTAGTGAATTAATTTTTGTAATCGCACAAGAGATTATCTCAAACAAACACAAATACAAACAAACTTTACTTGTTTGTAATATTAGTATAAATACTTTTTTGATCATTATTACTAGTCATATTACAAGGTCAATAATACCAGGAGACCTGTATTGGTAGTTGTTAAGGATTTTAAACATAAATAACTAACTTCTGCTCGCGACTTCGTCCGCGTAGTTTTTTCACCCGCATTAGGTTACGTCTTTGGTTACTGCTCCGCACCTATTGGTCGTAGCGTGAAGTTATATAGCCTAAAGCCTTCCTCAATAAATGAACTATCTAACACAGAAATAATTTTTCAATTCAAACCAGTAGGTAGTAGCCTAGTGGTCCTAAGCGTGACTGCTGCGCTAGAAGTCTTGGGTCCGATTCCCAGGTCGAGCAAAAAGTGTTATTGGATTTTTATATGAAATTCTCAGCTCGGAGTTAGGATTTGTGCCCAGTTAATGGCCATTGGCTCGCCCCCTATTACATGGGACCTAAAACATATCGGCGAACTATGGGTGTACATTGGTACACCTCTGCCTAACCCTCCGGGGAATACAGGCGTGATGGTATGTTATGTAAAAAAAATCTCAATAGTCAAAAATGTCTATTTTCATTTATACCCCGAAGTGAATGATATCGGATGAATTTAGCATACTTACTTTGTCGAGGGCAACACATCCATGCGGACTGTGTCGGGTCCGAGTCACAAAGGGTCGAATAAATCACATTACGGACACGCGTGAATTGTAAATTGGACATTAGTCGTTACGCCTCCGTGGGGTGCACGCCGTACTTTGTAAACGTTCCGGTGACGGATGAACCCGAAAAATGGCTGCGTTTCATTTCCATATGATTTGTGAATTAATTCTTCTGCTTTTTTTTACACCGCTTTCATAGGTTGGAATAAAATAGGGATTTTATCTACCTACCCATATTTTCTTTGTATATTTTTTTAAACACTACCCCTCTATAGCATAGTCCTCCAGTGTCGTGAGTGATTTTACAAACATATTAACTTCAATATTAATATTATAAAGAGGCCAGATTTTTTTTGTTTGGTTGTACCGAATAGGCACCGAAACTCCAGGACCAATTTTAACCATTTGGCTGCCAATTGCTACATTATTTCTGAGTAACATAGGCTATTTAACATTACGCTTGCTGCGGGTTGTTCGCAAGAGATACCGCGCCCCCGGAACGCAAAGGGCACAAGAAGGAACATGGGTGGGTTTTAGTCAGTAAAAGTCTGACACTCCCTCCCGCCCCGCCCAGGGCGGGAGAAGTTATTTGATGATTTCCCACCCACCAAAAAAAAAAAAACATTACGCTTCAAGCCACGGGAACGAAGCAGTGACTAAAGACGTAACTGTACGCGGGTGAAATAAGACACGCGGTCGAAGTCACAGGCAGTTTCCTAGCCATAACTTACAGTCCCGGAATAGGTATTTGTAAGCCATCCAAATATTTGTTTTATACGGGAATTGAACCTGTGACACGCAGCGCATCTTTAAGCCACTATGCGTTTTTTTTTCAATATATTTTTTTAAATAATTCTTCTATATTTTTTTATATCTTATGTTGAATTAAAATAGGGATTTCATCTACCTAATACTTTATTTGTATTTTTATCGTAGTTTTCTATTTCTCTTCTATGTTCCCGGCATTACAAGCGCTTCACAGTTCAAGACAGTAAATTGAATAGCCATTGTAGTCTGGTCGCGACTGCACGACACAGGGCTCGGGATACCAGCCAAATCATATCTACAAATCTAACAAAAATAAAAGTTTTGTTAGCATTTGCGTAAAAAGATCGTCATGTCTTGAGAGTATTTACGGACGATATAAAAAACAAACACAAGGCAAAAACTCCACACGCATACAAAGCATCCACAAAGTACCATAATGTTCACTTAACAAACTCTACATGGGAATTGTGAAACTTTTTTTTTATTTTGCCCCAAAATCCACAAAGTACATAATTCAATTTTTATGGGCTACATTGTTTGAAATAACCCCTATATTCCCGGCGCAGTTGATAGATACACTCGCTTTATAAATCTTGTTTCCCGAACTGTTATTTTCCGTGCAATCAGACCAATACCGATCTGTAATTGGCGCCCAACTGGGACCTAACGAGACTGATTGTTCGCTGATGTAGCAAATACCGCCACCCTCCTTTCATGTTTATCTTTTTAAGCGGTTATGATGCTGTGAAAATATACGGCAAGTGTAATTGGTGTTCCTGTTTCGAATTTAGATGTTTGGTAGCTAATTGGGGTTGGTTCCATTTTTCAAAGTAATTGTAAATGTTTAGAATATTGACTTTGATTTATTTTCAATCTATTCTAAGCATACATTTCTGATGTATATTGAACTGTTATTGCTAGATGGTAACACATTTGGCATATTTAAATAGTTTGATGTAACTTTTTAATTATCATAAGCCACTGAGTTGGGTCGTTCTGGCAGAATTAAGCTCAATTAACGCCGGTATCTGGTATCAGAAATTTCTTCAACAATATGTCTTTAACTAAATTGTTTCAGTATCCAGTAAATCCAATTAAATGTCTTGTAAGAAATAGAAGACACATTTCTAACAAATCCATATCAAGATTCAGATTCATCAACATTATTCAATGAAGTGTTTTATTCTCTTTTGAGGGAAACAGCCTACGTCCCATCAATTACCCTTAACACACGAGTGACTTATGTAACACAATATTTTAGCGAGCTGGATCAAGGACACGAAACATAGTGGAAATACAAAATATATATATCAAGCATAGACAGATAGTAGAAGTGAATAGTAAATAGAAAGCGATTTCGTATACGCTGCGTCATCTCCCCGATTTCTGTGTGGAATCTCAATAAACATGTTTTGGGTCGTTTTGCGATACATTACGGACAATATCTTGGAATGAGTGCTATTTGTCTCGCTCCCCGGCGTCGCCCGCGCCAATAGGACGCGGCCACGTATCGCCCTGCGTGACACTCATTTGTTCCCAATTTTATTTTGATGACCGCTATTATGATATTGTTCCTACGTGAGTTGGTGATGGAATGTGCTGTTTAAATGTCTCGGTTGACAATAGAGGTTGTGCACTTCTGCCTTATTTTGAATGATATTGAACGCACAAATATATTTATTTATATTATTTTCTTCTCAAAAGTTGTAGTGAAGATCACAACAATAAAGAAGATATTAGTCCAAATTGGCAGAAATCCTGGAAAATAACAAATGTTACGTACCTTTTACTTTTAATAGACCTCTTGAAATGTGTACTATGATAACTTAAAATGTTAGTTTTTCCACATTTGTGTCGCTACGATTCCTAGCTCAGACAAGAGATATTAAATAAATAATTGAATGTAATTTTTTTTTTAATTGTAAAAAGATTGCATCTAACGGAGATGAGAATGTTGAGATGGATGTGTGGTGTGACTAGAATGGATAAGGTAAGGAATGAGTATATTAGAGGAAGTTTGAAAGTAGCGCCAGTGACAGAAAAGTTGAAAGGGAACCGTTTGTCTTGGTATGGGCATGTGAAGAGGAGGGATGAGACGCATGTGACCAAAAGAGTTATGAATATGAATGTGGATGGATGGAGGGGAAGAGGGAGGCCAAAGAAAAGATGGATGGATTGCGTGAAGAATGATATGAAAGAGAAGGGAGTCAGCGATAGCATGACGGTTGACAGGACAGCATGGAAGAAGAAAACGAGTTGCGCCGACCCCAAGTAACATGGGATTAGGGCAGGAAGATGATGATGAATTGAATGTAAATTTCAAATTTCAAAATTTATTGGCTTTAAAATCCAGGATATTTTCTCTGCAGGGTCCATTAAAACTTTCCATCTTCTTCCTCCGTAATACACAGAAAACAACTCACGAGCTACTCGCACACACCCAATAGCCATTACAAATTGTTTTACCAACCTGTATCGCATTTAATAGGGTTGTCATTTCCGTGTGCAGTTCACGACGCAAAAGGAATATAGTTTCACAGGCCGGCAAGCCGGAACAATTGAATTATGCTCAGCTATTAAATTCAGCTCGTCCCGAAGCGTTCACTTTATGCCTTCAGTAATGGCTGGTTGTTAGTGCGATGTAGGTACAATCGTTTATGTTGTACTATTGTTGTGATATTGATTGCTTGATTGCCTGCTCTCACAATCAGTGGTTACAAATTTGCAAGCCCTTGATTGTAAGTTTTATGTGCTGAGAGGTGTGACATAGGTTCATTTGTTAGGAGGGCCATTGAGGTAATTAATGTTCTTGTAAAAACGTAAATTTCATACATACCATCATCACGCCTGTATTCCCCGAAGGGTTAGGCAGAGGTGTACCAATGAACATCCATAGTTCGCCGGCATGTTTAAGTCCCATGTAATAGGGGGGAGCCTATTGCCATTAACCGGGCACAAATCCTAACTCCGAGCTGCTAGTGAGAATTTTGAGAATTTTATAGAAAAATCCAATAACAGTTTTCGCTCGACCAGGGAATCGAACGCAAGACCTCTAGCGTAGCAGTTGCGCTTAAAGCTTACGTAAATTTCAGTGAAGTAATAATAGGTAATGAAGAAAAATAATAATAAGTTTATGACAAAGAATCACAAAGCTTAAAATGTTATGTTGTCTCAACGTAACAGGCCATTTATAACAACCATCCCAAAATAACCGCAGGAATTCTACGCAAACATAGCTAACTAAATAAGAAAAACATTTTCGTAATTTAATGTAAAAACCTACTTACATACAGTAGCTATATCAGTTGAAGAACGTAGCATTACCTAATAAGCTCTGATAAAAAAGAAAAAAGATATTCCTTGCCTCTCTAACGAACGCCTCGAGTAGCTTTCAACATGAACAGTACAATCGTAAACAAAATCATTTACGGCTTACAAGCCACTCCGCTTTGTGTGCGAGAATATCTCAATTTTTGCAGTGTTCCGGGTAATATTTCCCTTTGTTTCATCGATGAACCGCGCTGCCACTTAGCGCCCTTTGTGCATTACGTTGTGTGCCCGAGGCATCGACACCGGGGTCCGGCCCTGCAGGCCCCGATGTACGATGAATTATAGCTGCTTTTTGTACCTCCGATATTTTTGCCTTTTTCTCGGATGTTACGGAGTTTTCATAAAAACTATCTCGAAGATAAATTTGATGCCTATGTATGTGTTTTTGTTGACTAGGAGAAAAACTTGTCTGGATGACTTTTGTACGCTCTTCTTTTAAAGCTTTTATTACGTTTCCAATACAACAAATATTTGGTACTTATTTAGGTATTCTTTCTATCTCAATGCGTGTGAAAATCCATTATTTTTGAAATATTCATACAAAGTTCAAACGAATTCAAAGCCAGTACAATTCAATTTCAGAATAAACGAATGCAGGGATGCTGTTAGAATTATTTTTGTATCGTTGTTGTGGAGAATAGTTTTTATTGTTTGCAATATCGGCGGGTTTACACGTGACACGTTCATATCGGCACCTGTCGCCACTTGGCGCGATTTACGGTCGCTTTCACCTGGCAATTTAAATAAATTCTCAGATTTTTCTGAATAAAACCGTTTATCAAAACATGAGAAGAGTTAAGTGTTTTTCGCATCTACGTCACTCCTAGCTTTACTAAACTATAATATTGTTGTCTTTCACTAACATTTGAATAAAGAATGAGATGGAAGAAATGTAGTGCTATCAAATTCGTTGACATGACAATTTTTTTTTTTTTTTTTAAACTTTGCCCCACACTAGGAATTTTTCCGGTGTCGTGGGTGCGTTTACAAACATATAAACTCACATACACAAGCAGCCAAACCCGGAACATCTATGGGTAGGCCATACAGATATTTGTTCCGTGCGGGAATCGAACCCGCGACACGCAGGGTAGCAGCCAATCGCTCCAACTGTGCCGTCCATCAAAATCAAAAATCATCATGTCGTCAAGTATTATCACCATAATACCAGCCTATTATTGTTCCACTGCAGGGCAAAGGGCATTTCTCATACATAGTAGGCACGAGCATTGATCACCACGATAGCTTAAGGCGGATTGGCGATTTCAGACTTATCTCTATATACTATATACTAACATTATAATGTATACTAATATTATAAAGAGGAAAGCTTTGTTTGTTTGTAACGAATAGGCTCCGAAACTACTGGACGGATTTTAACCGTTTTTATACCAATAGATAGCTACATTATTCCTGAGTAACATAGGCTATATAACATCACGCTACGGCCCACGGGAGCGGAGCAGTCACGAAAGACGTAACGTAAAGCGGGTGAATTCTAAAAGCTCTTAACATACAAACAACTCCACTGTAGACGCATTAAATAGTTAACTTAAGATCCGCTAGTTCACCAGTCCATGCATATTGGAATGTCTGAAGTTCCCGCATGCATGATGAACCGATATTAGTTGGCAACTCGCTCGCTTTACATAGCTTTGTGCTGTCATTATAATATCTCTGATATGCTGATTTTGTTACGAGGTTACATCTCTGATGTTTGATTGGGTACGTATATAGTACCTGAAGTTATGTATACACATACCATCACGCCTGTATTCCTCGAAGGGTTAGGCAGAGGTGTAACAATGTACACCCACAGTTCGCCGGTATGTTTAGGTCCCAATGTAATAGGGGGCGACCTTCGCCGAACGCGCCTTCGACACGGCAACCGAAGACCTCTAGCGTAGCAGTCTCGGTATAGGACCACTAGGCCAACGAGTTTAAAGTTATGTACTTTCATGAAATACGACGTTATCATGAAGCTGATATACCTATGTATAAATACTTACATATTATGTAACTATAGGTTTCTAAGTAAATACTTATTAAACTTTAGGTATTACTTTTATTCTCGGTGGAAATTCCTCTCTATCTTATAAGTATTTACGTTGAATTTACATTGACAGCTTTTATCTATATAATTTATAAAACTGAAGTGTTTGTTTGTTTGGTTTAACGCGGTAATCTGAAAAACTACTGATTGGAATTTGAAAATTCTTTGTGTTGGATAGTTCATTTATCGAGGAAGGCTTTAGGCTATATAACATCACGCTACGACCAATAGGGGCGGAGCAGTAACCAAAGACGTAACCTCATGCGAGTGAAAAAACTGCGCGGACGAAGTCGCGAGCAGATGCTAGTATTATAATATAAGTCATTTTGTAGTTTGTTTGTTTGGCATTATAATACGTTCAATAAATAAAGCCTATAATGGTTCCTCATACAAATATCATGAAAGTAAATGTCTGACTTTACCGCAATAACACAGACTAGCAAACCACACAGAAAAATATACTCTATGGGCTACAAGTCAAGATATATGGTGATGACAGGGTAGGCTCGACAACTGCGGAGCATAAAATAGATCAGTGCAGGAATCTCCTCCATGTGAACCTTGCCAAGTTTTTTACTTATGTACATTTCCCGCGATTTATTAACCCTTGTATTATATCGTGTCATATTTCACAAGATTATCTTGATACGAAAGGAACTTGTGGATTTTCTGCAACTCAAATATTTGTATGTTGCGATGCTACATGTATGTTACGATTGAATGTGTAACACTACCGCTCAAAGTTATTGAATATATTGATGAAGCAGTAAACTGTGATATTAATCTATGGTAATATTATAAAGCTGAAGAGTTGTTTGTTTGTTTGGTTGGTTGAAAACGCTAATCACAGAATCTATTGGTTCGAATTGAAAAATTATTTCTGTGTTGGATAGTTCATTTATCGAGGAAGGCTTTAGGCTATATGACATCACGCTACGGCCAATAGGTGCGGAGCAGTAACCAAAGACGTAACTTAATGCGGGTGATTAAACTACGCGAACGAAGTCGCGAGCAGAAGCTAGTGTAGATATATACATCGCTATAGTTACTTTGTTATGTTATCCCGTACTTAACATACATACATAACCTTGTTATTCGGGAACTAAGTCAATTTACATATCGAGTGATCATCAATTCGGTACGTGACACAAATAAGATCGCTCCGCAGCCGCTCCACAGGGGAGCATTCCGTGCAATTCCTCTCGCGTCACCACTAGTTGCAGTCAATTATCTGATAAGCCACATCACCCTACGTCGCGACGTGCCTCCGGCGCTGCGTGTTGTCGCCCCCGTTGCCTAGCAACGACAAGAAAGACCCCCGATCAGCCTTAAACGAAATTATTTCTTTCAATTTATCCTCTCTAATGTCCAATTAAAAGTCTCGGTTGTATAAAATTGATTTGTTGGTCGAATCAACGTTCTGTAACACAATTGTCTGGCCAGCGAACGTCTGGCTTTAATTTCCTCGTATGTCGGCGGCGAAAGAAGAAGCGGAAATTGTTACCGAGCAAACAACACAGAATTACATGTTTTATGTATTGTTTAAATGTTGTATTGAACTGTTCAGCTGTGATAAAGTTTAACGTTAATATTTGTAGTTTAAATTGTTCTGTTGTTTATGAACCGCGCGGTTACTCGTAAACACTAATACAAATACCATTGATGTGTTCACTTATTATGCACAAAGCAATTGTGTAATTTATGCATTGGTTACCGATCGCGGAAACTGTACTCTCTAAATAACATCATCCGCTATAATTCCTTCTAAATCCCTAAATCAATGTAAATTGTTGTTAGCGGATAAAATAAACGAAATAAACGATGAGTTGATAAATGGTTGTCCTGTTAATTCTTACATTTGTTTCAAATTAATTGTTAAATACTGAAATGAAAATGCTGGTATTCACAGTTAGATCTGAGACGTCGACGACACAAAGACGATTTATGTGCTATGTCATGTTTACATGGAATAACGTAAAGAAATTATCTACAACAAGGTTCTTCCTGCCACTTCACTCACATGAAAGTCAAATCTATACTAATATTATAAAGCTGAAGATGTTGTTTGTTTGGTTGAACGCGCTAATCTCAGGAACGACTGGTTCGAATTTAAAAATTATTTTTGTGTTGGATAGTCAATTTATAGAGGAAGGCTATAGGCATCACGCTACGACTAATAGGTGCAGAGCAGTAACCAAAGACGTAACTTAATGCGGGTCATAACGAAGAACGACGGGTTACGAAGGCGCGTGCAGAAGCTAGTATACCATAAAACATATCCCATGACACTCGCAAATAGTCTAGTTTTCTATTAGTAATTTTTTTTTAGAATCCGACCTTTAATTCCAGAGATTACCCAATCACTACAGACATATTTTAGGATGTCTTAATAATATAAGTCTAAACCACCGATGCATATTCACGTAATGAAAATCGAATTTACAGACAAAAAACCAATGTAAGCAGTCATCAAAGCTGAAAATCTATGCTAAAATCCAAAAAGCACTAGTTTTCAAAGATCTTTGTTGGCAAATTGGGCTCGGTCATGGAATTGAGTTAGAACGGTATCGTGTGTTAGGATTCGGACGTCCCGTTCGAACCACACGCGTGTTCTGAGCCTTTGTCGTGTCATCAAACTGCAAATTGGCAGCTCCTACCGCTACCGGTGAATGGCTGCGGGCTGCCGCGCAAATACTGGTGTTCGACAAATAAAAATGCGTTATAAAAATTGTTTTGTGTTGCAAGTCGTGGCTGTTAAAATCTGGGCTTTTTGGAAACAACAACATATTGAATAAGCCCAGCCTTCTATTTCAAATTATACTTTTAACTTAACTATTTAGTATCTTTGTTATATCTATATTATCTACTGGCGAACCGCGGGTGCAGATTTCTGACTTTTCCGGTAGATAAAAAAATATTGCTTTATATAAAACTTGTCCTAAAACTGCCTCGTTGGCCTAGTGGTCCTAAGCGCGACTGCTACGCTAGAGGTCTTGGGTTCGATTCCCAGGTCGAGCAAAAAGTGTTATTGGGTTTTTCTATGAATTTCTTAGTAGCAGCTCGGAGTTAGGATTTGTGCACGGTTAATGGCAATAGGCTCGCCCCCTATTACATGGGACCTAAAAACATACCGGCGAACTGTGGGTGTACATTGGTACACCTCTGCCTAACCCTCTGGGGAAAACAGGAGTGATGGTGGTATGTGTTGTCCTGAAAATTACGAACACAACAAAAAAATAATCATCCATATCAGTCCATCCGTTCTCGAGTTTATAATGAATATAAACCTGAAATCACCAATCCACCTTGAACCAGACTGGTGATTAATGCTCGAACCTTCTTTGTGTTACACGAGGCATTTGTCCTGCCACGAGGTATTTAGTAGGATGTACTTTGTACGTGAATTTGAAGTTCACGTAGTCAAATTATGTAGGAAAATGGTATCTTTCCCGCACTGCAATTACCTAGAAACGTACCTGCAACTTAGTGCACCACGCGCCGGTCCTGAATTACTTAATTTATCTGGCGTATTTTTTATTTTACGTGAACTCCTAAACTCTTCGACTAAATGATATGCCCTAAAGGGCAAATCCTATCTGAATTGAATGCTCGTGATGTCAGGCTATGTTTTTCTAAAGTCGATTCGTTATAAATAAAAAGTACGCCTAAGCTACGCAGTGAACTTTTTTATAGGATTAAAAAATATAAGTATATTGGTTTATTTCCAATTTTGTTTTACCATATTACATAGGTATGCTATGGCACTAGTCAATAACTAAGAATCCTTGAAATCGGGGATACTTCCAAAGATTACCTGTTACAAATAAACAATTTTACCTCTTGAAATCATTAGAATTAGTAGAATTTAGAAGAAATAAGTAGTTTCTTTCCTTTAAAGTTGATATACTCGGTAAGGTTACTTAAACATATGTTATTACACTTGGCTATCAATGAGACAATTTTTGTAATAGGACCAATTTTCTTCATATTATATTATCTCTCACAAAAAAAAAAAACAAAAACGAAGATAACAAACAAACATAACCTCTTCATAATATTAGTATACTTAGATAGTTTATATTACCTGAGCGTTGCACACAGCTCTATATAACAACGTATCTACGTGTCTCTGTTTAACATGCAATGTAAATTGTTGGAGTTAATGGAGGGAACCCGGCCGCTTAATGTCACTTGTAGCTAAGTGCTCAGCTAGCAATCTGTTACTATTGTGTCAGTATATTGTGTTGTTGTGCCTTACAATACTGAAAGTGTCCAGAAAAGAGAAATCTTTTCAAGAAAGATTAAGAAAAGGGAGATAAAATACTATAGTCGATTAAAAATAATAAAATTACTTTATATTTCAATCGTTATTTCAATCACATAAAATAAGCTCTGTTATTTCACGATAAATTATAAGAAATCTAGCCTGTTACAGTTTCATACAAAAAATATCACCAGGAATGCAGTAAATTTAACAATATAACAAAATAACTAGCAGAATTGGTTGTTATTTTTATTATTAATGGAGTATAGCTGTGCCAGGAGATACGCTCGCGTAAACTTCTCAGCGGGTACACAAAATCGGACAAAGAAAACTTATCTAAGGCGATTCTCCCACTGGCGAAGCATAAGCATAATTCGAATATGTAGTTTTTGACTTATAAGTGCAAAAACATATTGACCGGCAGAAAGACGTCGAGAGATCAAAGTGTGACTCTGACATCAGCAGAATAACTCTCGTAACTTTTTGAAACGTTTGCATTCTAATTCATCTCCGTCTCAATCTGTCCATAATGCCTCTATTAAAAATGCCTCTCCGTCTGTTTTCCCCGAAGAGTTAGGTAGAGGTATAACAATGTACACCCCCAGTTCGCCGGTATGTTTAGATCCCATATAAAAGGGGGCGAGCCTATTGCCATTAACCGGGCACAAATCCTAACTCCGAGCTGCTACTGAGAATTTCATAGAAAAGTATAATAACACTTTTTGCTCGACCTGGGAATTGAACCCAAGACCGCTAGCGTAGCAGTCCCGCTTAGGACCACTAAGCCAACGAAGCAGTTTAAAATTACAATGGGCTTCAGATTAGCTGAAAAATATGTACCCTACTATTTACGACATCAATATTTCGCTTTCCAGTGGATAACTCAACAAACATAATGAAGGTTGATACAGAAATTGCTAAACTAATCCACACTAGATTCACTAGGTTTATTAGTGAAACATACGTAGAAACGCGAGGCACTAATGAAAGGCAATGAAGTGAGCTGCGGCCGCCATCATCTGCCGTGTTTGTTCCAAGTGGCAGGTTAATTAGTTTTCGACACGGAACCTGCGCGGCGGCGACCTCTACCGTACGTAATACACAAACTGTCAATATGAATGACTAGCTTTTCCCCGCGACATCGTTCACGTGAATTTTCTTAAGGATCCCTAATTTCGATATGAAACATTTATAGCCACACGTAAAACTGATTGCTGAAGTGGCGACGCATGCCGTGGCGACGCGTCGCCATGCATTATGATGGTATATATACTGTCTATATGTAGTAGTGAGTACGGCGTGGCGACGCGTCGCCATGTGCAAGTCTACTGTGCGATTCGGATGTTTTACATCTACCAGGCGCCCCGTGACGGCTCATACTTTTTTGATGTGTCTGTAACCGTACGTAAAACCGATTATTGGCGTGGCGACGTATGCCGTGGCGACGCATCATCACAGTAGTGGTGTATCTATAATATTACTTGTACAAAATAATTTCGATGTTTCACATCTGCCAGGCGTCCCGTGACGGCTCACAATTAGCGATTGAATTATCAGAATCGGTTCAGTACTTCTGAATATTAGCTTGTTCAAACAAAAATACAAACTATCAAATTAAATTGCAATTGAAACTCTTCAGTGTTGTATACATTAGTGCAGATTTCCAACTAAATTTTCATTTAGAGCTCGCTTTGCTATACTCTGTTACTGTCGCTGTGAGAGATGTCATGTAATCTAGAAAACGAAAAACAATCATTAACTTTAGTTGACAAGGAAATAGTGAAACATAAGTCAGGTTAAGAATATTTTAATGTTTAGACATGTAATATCATGTTACTCAGTCTAATTATATATAGTTAGTAGTGTCTGGCCGCGACTTCGTTCGCTTGTTTTTTTTTCACTTGCGTCAAGTTATGTCTTTGGTTACTGCTCCGCTTCTTTAGCTCATGGCGTGATGTTATATAACCTATGGCCTTCTTCGATAAATGGACTATCCAACACAAAAATATTTTTTCAATTCGAACCAGTAGTTTCTGAGATTAGCGCGTTCAACCGAACAAACAAAATATTAGTATAGATTGTTATTCAAAAGTGATGTATCTGTGGGCGACAGCTGTCTTGAAGCACAATAAAAAACAATCCATCAAAATTATTTAGATATGTCTTACCATACAAATAAAAGAATTCGGTAAAATTGAGCCTTAACTTACCTATTTTAAGGCTCAATTTCACTGAACTCACTGATAGGTATAAGTGATAAGTTAGCAAGAGTTTTGCTCGACTTCGCAACTCGTACCGCACGAGTCATATTTGTTTATTGCCTTGCACTTTTACTGGCGAAACTTTTTCAACTGTGGGCTGAGTTTAGCTTGAACATAAGTATTTGTTGGAAAACTTAAGTTTGCTACCAATATCTAAGATTGGCTGTCGATGTTGTTTTAAGTCTAAAATGTAAACTTTAGTACCTAGTATATTAGCCGCCACGAGTCGTGAGCACACATGTAAAGTTAATTTTTTGGCTTTTGGGTTCGGCGATTGCTCCGTCATTCGGACCGATCGCGTGCAGCGTCGGCGCCCCAAAAATCTCCGAAAGGAACCCGAAATGCCGAAAATTAACTTGACATTTGTGCTCACGACTCGTGGCGACTAATATAACTTTATTAGTTTTTTTTATGAAGCTATAGATGTTGATAAGGACGTGGCTTTTCCTTTTTCTTAAATCGAATTATGTAAGCACACGTATGTAGCATTTGATTGTTACTTTAGAAGTCTTCGGTTCGACTGACAGGTCAGGAAATTCTCAGTAGCCACTCGGAGTTGAGATTTGTACCCGGTTAATAGCAATAGGCTCGCCCCCTATTTCATAAGACCTAAACATACCGGCGAAATTTGGGTGTACATTTTTACAGCTCTGCCTAACCCTTCGGGGAATACAGACGTGATGGTATGTCATGTAAGCACACTCCTACTAACCATGAATTGTACTAGTTATTGAATAGTTGGGTCTTCTAGCACAGCTATATCTCATAAGTACTTCAAAGGAAACCTTGATGTAAGAAAAAAATTAGAAGTCAAGTTATTAAATAAATTATTCCCTTAAATAAATGGAATAATTTATTAATTGGAACCATTTATATTATTTATTTATTAATTAATTGGAAGATTTTTTTATATACATATAATTAACATATTTAAATATTAACATAAACAATAAAAACATTAAAAAATATAAAAAATAGTAGCCCATCGGTATCGGGAACAGGGTCCAAGCTACCGGTGGTCAGGGCTCCTGAGAAAGGAATCTCCTAACAATACGCGCCGTGTCTAGGAGTACCGCTATCTGAATCAAGCCCTTCATCCAACTGCCCAACGAGAGCCTCCTGAGGTGAAGGTCGAGGCTCTTGGCTATTCCGCCATTAGCCGTCACGACTATCGGCACAATGATTAAATAAATTATTATTATTAGATGCCCATGATTCGTAATGACGAATCATGGGCATCTAATAATAATAATTTATTTCTAAAGAATCTAATCTATTTTTAAAGAGTTCTGTATTCTCTACAGGATTTAATGATACTAAATGTAGTATCATTAAATCCTGTAGAGAATACAGAACTCTTTGGCTGTAAATTACAAATCTTTGACATGCCAAAAATTTCCTCTCGCATTTCGTCAACTAAGTTTGTTTATATTTACTAATAATCCGGCACGAGGGTCTTGGCTTATGAGGAGTATTTACGCAGTCATGTTGACGTATAAGTTAATGAGGGAACTTCAGAGATAACGCCGCCCCTCCCCCCGCCCCGCCCTCCACCCGTATCACTCCACAAGTCTTCACAGAAGTTTCCACGACTTCCTTTAACTTCATACTCTCACCGCACACTGAAAGAAAAAAATTCAAAAACTTTTAATTAGATGCACATTTGTACCTATTTCTACTATCACAATCTTTGTCTATTGCATAACGGCATCTAGCAGCATGGCCTCTTCGAAGAGATATGAATAGACTTATGCTTACGTAAACTTACCATTTAATAATGAGTGATGATTATGTAAATGTTTTAACATAAAATAACCTCCAATACCTTGTCCAACCTACGATTTAACATCGATAATTATCTCAAATGTTTCGTGATTGTGTTTGGCTTGTAACAAGTATTCTCTGGAAGTCTGGCCCGATTACAAAAATTCTTCCAGTCATAGAATGCTTCACTTTTGCCGAGTAATTTAAGCTATGCTCTATGACTTCGCGACATAAACAAAGAATTAGTTAAAGGAATCATAGGTACCTATATTAGGGAGAAAACCCAGCAAAAACATAGCAATATTTATAACATTCTCCATAGGCGACATATCATGTTTCAAGACGTCCACCAGATATTGTCATAAATCAATCGCGTGGACCTAAACAAACTCGTATAGGCGAGCAAACAGATACGCAATATAAAAGAATGTAATGTCCGACCAAATTTTCTGCCCTATCAAAACAACGTACAACCGAGATTAAGGGCCGCACTGTCCTTATGTACTCTCTCTTGTATTTGTAGTTAGGTACAGTATCTTAGCATCTGGACCAACTTCTAATATATCTGATGGAATATACTTTATTGTACAGAGATCAGCACAGCAAGCTACCCCAATCGGTCATATTTCTTTGATAGTTTTTCAACTTCATTACAAATGAATAAGGTTCATATTCAATTTGGAAAATTTGACCTTTTGGATAGCTTATGTGCTGGTGTCTGTACGTACACCAAAATGGTAACACAGCTCTTCTACGATATCAATAATTATTTAAGTGTAATGGCGGTTTCATGGCTAATAGCGCTATGTACTAGTTAACCTTTGGATGGACTGCCAAGACTTAAATACAGAAACATATTATGGTAGCGAACCCGACAGACTTTGTCCAACCCGAACGTTGGCTTACAGGGCTACCTACCGGGTCCAATTGTGGATCTGTGGATCTTAAGCAACCATTCGTTATGCCTGCCGGGGCTGCGGGTTGTTCGTAAGAGATACCGCGCCCCCGGAACGCAAAGGGCACAAGAAGGAACATGGGTGGGTTTTAGTCAGTAAAAGTCTGACACTCCCTCCCGCCCCGCCCAGGGCGGGAGAAGTTATTTGATGATTTTCCACCCCCAAAAAAAAACAAAAAAAAAAAAAAAAGCAACCATTCGTACAGGGACTTTCTGAAATACACACAAAATATTTAAATAAACATATTTTTAAAATTTTTATTATATTTTTTAATGAAGTGTCTATTAAAAAAAAGATAAATTAATGGTTAACTCTTGATTCGCTACTAGGTACTAAGTGACTAGGAAAATGCAAAAGCTTAAAAACAACGATTTCAAAGACTGATTACAAAGCTCGCTTTTAAGAAACGTAGGTACATTATAATATGCATCTAAGGTTTCCTAAGCTTAACAAACCTCCCTGATTGCACGTATAATCAAATAAAGTGCGACTGTTCGTTTAATAATTTCCAGTAGCTAGTTGAAAATTGTATCATTAGTATGGCCCTTAAACCCGTAATCCTCACTTCGGAGTCCAGACTAAATCCAATTACTGCGCGTCGGCGCAACCCACTACAGAACAAGGAATTACATAACTTTGTCATGATATAAACCCGAAAGTTATTTTTGCACGTAGTCATATTATTTTCCGGTTTATCATATCGAAACAAAAGAGGATAAAGTAACAACTCCTATGTAATATAGTGATGAAGGTTTTCGATATTTGGATAGGATCATGTGGAGACAGACTATAATAGAAATTGTATTGGAAGTTTTAGTTTTATATTATGCGTGACAGCGTGATGGTAACTCAAACATTAATATAGTTATCATAACATACCATCACGCCTGTATTCCCCAGAGGGTTAGGCAGAGATGTACTAATGTACACCCACAGTTCGCCGGTATGTTTTTAGGTCCCATGTAATAGGGGGCGAGCCTATTGCCATTAACCGGGCATAAATCCTAACTCCGAGCTGCTACAAAATTTCATAGAAAAACCCAAAAACACTTTTTGCTTGGCCGTCGGAATCGAACCCAATACCTCTAGCGTAGCAGTCGCGCTTAGGACCACTAAGCTACCGAGGCAGTTATCATATAGTTTGTATCAGTTGATATAGTTGTCATATAGATAATAGGTACTTCAGTTACAAATTACTGCAGAGTTTTTTACGTTTTCTACATCAAGGCCTGAATAGGTTGTTAGGCACGCATTTAAAAAAAAAAATCTGCACAAAATAAAAGTCCCAATTTTATTGAGCGAACTTTATATAAAACGTGTATTCAGAATTATATTTACTGAGGCGCAAAAAAAATTATTGCCTAACCGTCATTCATGAACTCAACCATTTTGGAGCCGGTTTTTTTATTTATCTTTAAGCAATATTTTGGTAAATATTTAAATAGAAGCCAAATATTTCGATGTTATTAAAATGTAGTCTGGAGTGCAGTTTGCAATTTGGCAGCTCTTCCAGTAAATTGCTGCTCACGTCGCCGCGCCGTCAGTAGCGAGGCTCTAAACGCCAGCGTTGGGTCGAGGCGCGAACACTCCAGTCGAGAGCCAGCGCGTGACTATCAACTGCGCGGCATGCAATCTGCATCGACATTTTAAAATACGAATTACGATATTTGAGTTTGCATGTTTTTGTGGACTAGTGCTGGCTGGAGAGGCTGAAGTCACTATAAAAAACAAAGTTGTAATAGGTATATGACGTATCTCTAATGAGAAAGTGGCAAAAACGTCCCATCAAATAAATGCATTCTTGAAACTATAGTATTGTAGCGATATCCATCTCTGCAGACCATCTTTTTAGCTATACGACGGAAGCCTTATAAGACACAACTTTGTAGCTTGCCAAGAGTTTCAGCAAATTCAGTAGTCTAAGGCTACTACTGCCTCAAAATAAAATAGCTTTTTTTGTTCTTGAATTTCCGAAAATATTAAAAGAGAAAGATGAGGCGCTCTACCAATCTACTGTCGAGTGATTAATGTTAGATAGAACAGTTACGAACAACTAACATAATTATAACTTTATTGAAACAATGAATTAAGTAAAGTCATTTATTCAGGTAAGTCCACCTACGATGGAATCACGCGCAGTTCACCAAGTAATTAATAGATCGTTTCGAGATCGATCCGTAATTGGACGACTCTCGAGTCGCGATTTCGCGAATTGATTGCTTCATATAAAAAGGTGTTGATAGATGGCGCCACGAGAGCTTTTGAATATTAATGGGTGTCATTGAAGAGGTGTTGTCTGGTCGCATACAAAAAGCTCGGTTTTAATAGAAAATTGGTGTGAATTCGAATTGATGGGAGTTTTTATACTTAGCTATACCTACATTTTTTTAATCTACTGCATGACTGAACGTTCTAAGGTTTTGAAAACAATATACAGTAGGTAAGACTGTTATACCTAGAGTTATAAGTATGTATTTCGAGTTTTTATGAAAGCTTGTATTAGGAACATAACTAAACACTAATAGTAATATGAAATAACCAATTACTGTCCCCTCCAATTATTAATAATTTTAATCCACCTAATTCATTTTTTGCCCCACAAAATAAATTTGCCAACATTCCAAAAGGAGCATTTCGGGTCATTAATATTTTATGTTAAACGAACGTTAATGTTCTTTGATGAATAATTCCTCTTAACGTTGTTTAATCTTCGTGGACTTTACGTTTGAGAGGTACCGAAATGCTTATGTCAAATGTTCAACAAAATTATCTATCCAAAACTCGTAATGGCCATCGGCGAGTTGGCACTCACCGCTGGGAATAAACGTGACTTTCAAAATTCCAACTATCCCGTAGAGCTTTATATTACGACCAGTCTGAGCTACCGACGAACTTTGAACATTAAACAGCTGTATTAATTAAGCCATAGCTTTATTGACGTTTACTTACCAGGTGAGGTCCAAGGATATTTCATATTTAATATCCCAGAATTAAAGCCACAAATACAAGTTTCAAATTGACAGTACGTTTACATTAAGTATGTATTTGAATGTAGCCGGCTTAAATCAAATCCTTGCATTTCTAAAATCCGTAACAATGAAATGCTTTTAAATCCATTAAACAGTCAAGTACATTGATCAAAGGGCCGACGGGGGAGCGGACGTGGACTGTCCCCGTGCTAGATGCCGCCGCCACGCGCCGCACCGCCGCGCGGCCGCACCGCACGGAACTCAATCATTAGTGTGCTCACTCAATGTGAAAGCGATTTTATCCTTCATGACTCCGCCCTTTTGAAACTGGCGCAATATTGTCGAAAGCAGGAAAACATTTTACGAGAAAGAATATTACACGAGACGCGGCGAAGAAAATGAGGACGGAATGCCAGGAGCCAATCGAGCGAACGAGTCTCGGTGGCAATATGCTTCTGTGTTTACGTTATCGATGACGCTGCCGGCGGAACTGCTCCCGCTGTAAACGTAAACGAGCGCCGAACGGGTTACACACTCCTACCGCCCGCGGTTGTAAACTCGAGTCTGAAACAACTTCGTTACAACTCCGCTCTGTTTTGTTTCTGGCCTGCAATATTAGTTTTAGTCAAAAAGCTATTTTTCAACCCGCCGTCGAAAGGCTTGTAAAGTTTTGTAATTTAGTTAATTCGTACTCAACGTTTCGTGAAGCCCTCGTTCAGGGTCTTAGATTGAAGATACTCTCGTAAAATATTGGCTAGGGAACAGTACGATGATTGTTGAAACAACATCAATAGAATATTCTCTCTTTACGATTGGGGCTGGTGGAGTTATTAAATTAATTTATGCGGACTTGGAAATGTAAATACAACCGTCTATTCTCATTAGAAAGTTTTGCAAGCAGAATAAAGTGGAAGATACCTACTGAAGTTTTATGTGTGTGTGCAGGTGCTGATGTTCCCGGAGGAGGGGTGGGCCCGCAGCGCCTCCTCGTCCTACTGGACGCTGCAGCCGTGCTGGTGGCGCCGGTCACGTTGCAAGGTCGTCGAGGTCGCCGGAACTAGACGGTAAGAGCTTTTTAATTAAATACTAGCGATCCACCTTGGTTTTGCAGGGACGCAATATTGTCGGTGGATTTTACAAAAAAACAAACACAAACAAACAAAAAGGTAAGTGAACCCTGAAGAAGTCAACAACGCCAACAGATGGCAATAGCTTAATATGTCTGTTGTCCATGTTCATCGAATTCTCAGTTACAGTCAGAAAAATCTTAGCTGTGTCAGTATGGGTGTTTCCCGAAACAGCATCCGCTAAGAGTAAGCCTACTAATGTAACGGGCAACCCCAACCAGGAAAATTAAGACACTATAATTTGTGTTCCAAGCGTTGCTTAAAAAATCTCAAATAGAATTTTAACAAAACAGGGATTTAGAGTGAAAAATATAATTAACGCTTTTAACGCGGAGAGGAAACATTATATCATATTTGTTGCACGTTAACGTGCTTTTCGCAATTAACCGGCGTGGTTCAGGTGAGCACGCTAAGCCGTTGTTTGACAAACGGCGGGAAGTGGCCGGCGCCACAATCGCGCGATCGCACCGCCATGCGCCACTGAGAAGTGGCGCGAACGTGCCGTAAATAAAGATGGCGGATGCTAAAGGGCTTAGCGCGAATGAGGTGCTATTTATTATCACACCGCTATAACATAAAGTATTTATTTAATGGTTGCTGAACAGCTCTATTTTGTAAATTACGCGGTTTGGTTGATGTTACCCGTTCAAATTAGTTTAGCAGTGTAAGTATACCAACCGACCCGTTGCATCGATTTTGATCGGAACTATTGAAAACTTTGGTTTAATTTATTGCTTTCTAACCGCATTATTAGTAGCAATTGCCGTTAAGTTCAGGCTTTTAGCAAAACGTGTAAGTTTCTTCAAGCCTTATAACAGGAAAACTGTGGAAAATAAGCTTGGAGAAAAACCTCCAGGTAGGACGCGACAGTTAAACGGAAGCAGCCAACGATTATTTCCAAACGTCCCATTATTGTGCCTAAATGAGCTATATACGATACTACTCGCAAATAGATTTGTACTTACGCCTATTTTCAATAAAAAAAACTCACAACTTTTTTTTTTACTTACGTTTTAGCAAAAAATATTACTTGACTACAGAGTGTCACAAGATGGGATTATATTGACACTATTAAATATATACTGTTTGTAAATAATATAATTTTATATGTACAATTCACAAAAAAATCCACGTAGTTTCTATGGCGCAAATGTTCTAAAGGCTAGCAGACTGATTCTTTAGCCCAAGGAAAAGCCAACCCTATGGTCACGTAAAAAAGGTCCGTTTTTTAAAGCAGATTGTTGTACATAAGGATTATAGGTACATAACCTACATCAATCTGCTTTACTTACTACTGGTCTTCTTTCGAGTTTCTCTTTACCATCAAAACTAAAGAATGAGCATTTTACTACCTTTTAGAAATGATCGCAATTTCATCTCAGTCTCGATCTGTCAAAAAGCCTCTATTTTACCTACATTTTTGACATTGGTTGTCACGAAGCTGAGATTTGGACTAGATTTTAAACGTTTTAAATTAGTAGAATCGACCTTTTGATTACGTTTCTATTGCCGACAAGAACTTTACGAATAGCGGATTCAGCATTATTTTCATAGTGTACAGGAGTTCCGATAACAATCACATCGAATAGGTAATCTGCTACCGTAACCTCTAATTTTGGAAGCGTCGATTTAATTTCGTTTGGTTCGAAGAAAGTAACAAAAGGGATTTTAATTTGCTGGTGGGTAGTCAGCGGCGAGAGTGTTCAGCGCTATTATAGGGCGGCTGCCATTACAGAGCCGTTAGAGCCTCAGTAGGTACGTGTTGGATTCGCGCCCTACTAACTGGGATACGTGCCCGGCATGCGGACTCCTCGGCCTTCCCGAATGCATCAAGAAGACTCAAGTTTCCAAGTTTACACGTGACTTTTCTCTTCAAATTAGTTTGCGTTACTTTCTCGAAGGAACTTTGACAGTTAGTTCGTTTACAGTTCAATGAGACGTCACCATCGGGATCGTCGGAGGGTGAGCAACATGATTTGATTTGTTTTCCTTAATCGAAAATCTCACCTGCACTGCCGTAAAACATCGGTTCTTAGAAAGGAATAATATAAATCTTTATTTACTTAAAAAGTAAGTACTGGTTTAGGTAAAAAAAATATTAAAAAAAAAAACATTATTTCTATTGATTTGAAATAATTTAAATTACAATTTTTAAAATCTGTACAAATAAATAAAATTGAAGAGTCTGTTTGTAATTTTAAATTACAAGCTTTTCACTAAATGCATATGAAAGTGCATACGGTGCGAACATAAAAAAACAATTTTTAATATTTTGTCTGTCTGTCTGTTTGTTCGTTCCAACTTATCACCGAAACGGCTGGACCGATTTTGACGGAAGTTTCACTTGCAGATAGCTAATGTTATAAGAAGTAACTTAGGCTATTTTTTTTACTTTAATTTAAAAAAAGAAGGTTATGGGAAAACAAAATTGAAACCAATAAAATAATGAACGCAAACCAAGTCACGGGCAACAGCTAGTAGTAAATATATTGTGATGTCATTAAAAGTCATTGCCGAAATAATAACGGTTTTATTAGTATTAGGGATGATACATACCATCACGCCTGTATTCCCCCAAAGGTTAGGCAGAGTAACCAATGTACACGCAAAGTTCGCCGGTGTGTTTTTAAGTCCCATGTAAGAGGGGGCGAGCCTATTGCCATTAACCAGGCACAAATCCTGACTCCGAGCTGCTACTGAAAATTTCATAGAAAAACCCAATAACTCTTGGCTCGACCTGGCAATCGAACCCAAGACCTCTAGCGTAGCAGTCGCGGTAAGGACCACTAGACTAATGAGGCAGCCAGAGAGGTAGTAGGTTTGTTAGTTCCTCATAAAACATTTGTCATGTAAAAGTTTCTAGCAAAACGTCGAAGTAGATAGCTATTTATCACTCGGTACAACGTGTCCAATGTCGTAGAGCAAATAATTCCTAGGGGCAGTGGTTATGAGGCAGTCGAGCGGAGATAAATCACTGCTTGTCGGCGGCGTATTACAAGGTGGTGGGTCCGACCCGAAGTGAACGTTTCGCAATAATGGACTAAGATCCTATAGTCGCCAGACTTACGTCATTTTAGCACGGACATTTTGATAATAGACAGGTTATTGTTAGGAAGCTGCACACACACGCTTACGTAGACACTTTCCATGGACCATAACGGATATAATAATAATCATCTATTTCAAGTTACCAGGACTCATAATTATACACATTATTAATAATTACAATCAGTCATATTACATAAAAAAAAATAACATAAACACACAACACACCATATAATATATGATTTTATAACAACATTCTAACAAGATTCTGTACGCGAGTTCGTCTGCGTGGAAGTCAAGTAAACCATGAACCATAGCCTAAGACACTAGGCAATAGTGTCTAACAGTAAAAGGTTTTTTGTAATTCGACCACTACTACCAGAGATTAACTTTTTAAATTAAATATTTTTATACCTGGTTTTTTGAAAAGATCCCAGGAATGAAGCTAATCAGTACCTATACCTGTTTAACTATATATTCCTCTATCAATCCCTAAAATTTCAACCATGCTTAAATGACGTAGGTTTAGATTATTTTTATTTTATTATTATTATTATTATTTTAGAGCATAATTCTCGTCGCGTGACAAACGGCCGGCGACATCACACATTATCTGTCGTACACCTAAAACAAAGATCTTTCCTGTTTTTTTCTTTTTTTTTTTTTGTTGCGTTCTATGGAAAGTTTGGAGTAGATACAACCTTTTCTACTGTAGCTTACATAGTAGGTATACTGGGTTTTAGGGTAAACGAGGGACTTCCTATAAGGGAGTGCAGTACTCATAAAAAAATAACCTCAAACAATAAAAAGAACAGCTCCATACATTTATGTTCGTATACCTAACTCGACAAAATGTAAAGAACAGCTGATTTTTTTTAGCAATTTGAAATTTTATTTCTTAGTGAAAGTGGTTTATTTTCAAAAGCACTACACTCCCTTGACGTATGTCTCTTGGTTAAACTAACACCTTGTATATACCCATTCAATTATATAATTTGCTCAAAATCGACACAGGTAGAGGCTGGGTTTCCACAAATCGAAACAACAAGTCATCAACACACTTTGAAGCTAAACGCAACTCTGAAACTTCCAGTCAGGCAATGAAGAAATATGACTCAGAAGACACTAAGCTTTCAGCTGCATCACTAAAGTCCTTTAAACTTATGGTAAATTATTGTTATTGTTGCAGGCACAGCACCCATGCTCGTATGGTGATCAGTGGCGCCAACGCGGTCTACATTGTCGGCACTTTTAAGCACATGGGGACTGATGCTGACTTTAAGGTATTAAGAACTATATTTTCCCGCGTCTTCCGCAGATTAAAAGGTCGTCTATATTCTGTCTGTATCAAATTTTATGGAAATCAATTAAGTAACATAAAATGAAACTCACTTTCGCATTTATAATATTTATATGCATACTGAACCATAGATAGAGTGTGCTCTTTTAGGACAAGTTTAGGAATTAAATTGATTCCTAACTGATTGCTCATAAAGACCTGGCTCCCATCTACATTTTGTTTTGCATAACTCCGTTGCCCCAGCACAATTTTAAGAATATTGACACTTGAGTCAATCGTTTCTTCGTTTTAACAGTTGTACCTGACGACGAACGTCACGCAGGCAGACTTTAACATGGGCTACACGATGACGGGCACCCTGGAAAGAGGCTGCCGGTCCTCCAACACCTTCCAGATGACGCACTTCGCAGTCTTGCGCCGCTGCGACCATGATGCACATCATCTCAAGAACGCCTAGATCACGCCACTTGGCTGAATATTATCTAGGTCGCTTCAACAATGCAAACGTCAACAGTCTTTGGTCTTAAATATATTGTTTAAAATCTTAAGGAATTGCTAGTTACTCTGTCTAGTTTATCGGGTTAAAGAAGAACAGAAAGAACATTTTCAAGAAGATTTTTTATGGATTTGCTTCATACGAAGTGTAATTTGTTTTTTTTTTAACAATAATTCACTAATGAACCAATGGCTGTTGCATGTTGGCCCAAAAATAATGGTTATTTATTTGCGTAATATCTATGCAATTAAATCCGGTGAGCTTATTATTAAAATTAATCAACGATACATATTTCACATCAAAAGTCAATCTAGATGTTGATTTCGAATAGATTGCTAGTCATATTATTATAAGGTTATATTGCCAAGCGATATTGTGATCTCGAATCTTAGATGTTCGATTGTAAGTAGTGACATTTTCAATTTCTGTGTCTAGATCCTAGTAATCGTCTAGATTTTTCTAATAAGCGTATTGTTATAGGCATGGACTACAGTTGTAGATGTAAATACTTTAATTTTAACATGTACAGCTGCTTTTAGTGATAGTAGTAGAAACATTGATTATTTTTATATAAAAATCTAGTCTTTAAATTCTAGCCATTACGTAGAACTTAATTCTATGTTTTTCTATTGTGTAGTTTATGCCAATGTCAAAAGTAGATGTAACTACCACTAGTGATGTACACTTCGTGTTTGATTGTAAGCTTTTTACTTTATAAAAACATTGTTAAATGTAAGACAGGAGTCACAAGTACCTGCTTAAATACTCAATACTTAAAATATTAAAATTTAAGTAGAATATTTTGCAACTATTTTTAGGTAAACGCATTTATTTCAAAAAGTTTCCGGTCCATCGAAAATATTTTTCATAAATAATAAAAAGATCATTTTAAAATAGCCGTGAGCGAGGAATTGTGATGTTGCTCGTACACGGTTCGTCGAACAAAATAATAATATATTGTTCGGTCGTACATCGATCGGGACCGACTAGCTGCCCACAGTGCCCGCTGCCCGGCCTGCGCGGCCTGCCCCCGCAAATATGAACACATTTTGTTTACGACGTTACCAATCTCAACGCGTGTTTCACACGAACACCTTCATACCTTACGTAGAAATTACGAAATTCGTGAAGCTACAGCTCAGAAGCGTATTCAACTTAGGACTGCGGCTCAACCCTACCGCTAAGTTCCTCTTCACTACTACTTACTTAAGTTTTAATTAGATTACTGTAACTGTAAGTACGTGTTAACTATAAGGTGTTAAGTGTAAAAGGGTGGTATTAACACAAACGTCCAGTATCGCACTCCCTCCAGTGTTTACACACATCATTTTTGTACAAAGTTACGAGTGTTTTATGGCTACTATTCGGCTATATTTACTAGTGTACGGTAGAGTGCATTTAACAGATTTTACTCGCCTCATCACCATGAATTGTTTACTACCCCGAATGGAAAATATAATTTGCCGTCCTATACATTTATTGTTAGGTCTTTTTTACCGATATTTTTGAATCATCATCATCTACTTAGCCGTTACCCAACTGTGTTGGGGTCGGCGTCCAGTCCAACCGAATACAGCTGAATACCAGTGTTTTACATGGAGCGTCTGCCTATCTGACCTCCGCAACCCATTTACTGGGCCTCTTGGTTAGACTGGTTGTCAGACTTCCTGGCTTCTGACTATCAGTAACGACTGTCAAAGATAATTAATATATAAAAAATAATATAATGAATATATAAAAAATGTTATATATTGAAATTAAATAAGAACAACTTCAAAATTATATTACAGTTTTAAATTATCCGAGTATTTCTACTTCAGCTTTCGTATAGCGAGTGAAGTCTGTTAATATTCATCTTTAATCAAACATCTTACTAACGAGTAGTTCTAATCTCATTTATAGACAAGAAAAAATGCCTAGTTCGTTTAATTCGCTAATTTTAAATAAATCAATTGATGTGGTTTTACTACCTTTAATAATACATCAGGCTCCCACCCGAATTCTTAACTCAAAGGTTAAGACGATGAGATTCACACATACATACATTGAGACCTCAGTGTGGTCCCCAGAGATCACGCGAGAAAGTAATCGTTCTAATATAAATTATGACCTAGAACATTATTCATACGCCTTTCGTTGATTTACTAGTCTTCAAGCGAAGCAATTTACTTATTAATAATATTTGCCACATAGAAAACTAATCTGCAATGTTAATATTGTTGGCTCTACATAAATATGCAAATCGTACACCCGCTACAAATCCCTCTTGGGAGAATAACTCATTTCCCTCCTCAAGTATTGGCCTCACGATTCTTATTGCCCTAAGGCTGAGTGTCCACCTGCGTGCGGTGATGACAAAACTCTTAGAAACGTCCAATTCTTCTCTTTAAAGCGTTTGGACATTTGGACAAATGTCGACGCCATCGCCAGCTCGAACAGATGGCCACGTAGAGTTACGTTACTCGTCTAGTGGTTTGGAAAACACTTGTTCAAATGTTTTAAGTTATGTATAGTTTGGTTGTGATTTTTGAATACTTTGTGTGTTTCCACAATGCGGAAACCATGATAGGGTTACATTTAGCTGCTTTCTCTTCTTCATGCATGTCTTCTACTATTCATAATTATATTTAAACTAAATGTATTAAAGTATTAGTGTAAAGCAAGTGCCAAAGACAATTTAGGGAGCTTTTATGATAAGTTTCGATTATTATAAGTGATGATGTAAATAAAAATTCGCTTCAAATTTTAAATGTTGTCTTTCGTATATCGAGATGACTCCAATAAATTGTATGGAAAATCAGATTGTTGTTTTTTTATTTATTTCCTCCGCTTACTTTCATCTTTTTAAAAGTTTGCAACGATTAGTTAACGAAGTTGGATGTAAGAGTTAACTTAATATAGGTGGAATGAGAAACTTATTTTTTTTATGAGTTGCATAATAATACCTACATAGATAAAAAAAATACTGCCTCACTAGCCTAGTGGTCCTAAGCCCAACTGCTACGCTAGAGGTCTTGGGTTCCATTCCCAGGTTTTTTTTTTTTTGGTGGGTGGGAAAAGCTTGGAGTTAGGATTTGTGCCCGGTTTATGGCAATAGGCTCGCCCGCTATTACGTAGGACCTAAACATACCGGCGAACTGTGGATATACATGGGTACACCTTTGTGGAAACTATATTTTTTCCTACTCCTCCGCTAATCTTTTCTGATTAATTTCGTTGCGGGATCCAAGACAGTTATATCGTTTCTCCGGGACTCGTCGAGCTTCATTGCCTCGGCGCTCTTCAGGCGGTCTCCACTGTTGATTCTGGCTTACAGAAGTTGCAGTGGTTGGGAATAGTGTGGCGGGCTTGTCCCGTAAAAAATGGTACACCTCTACCTAGCCCTTCGGGAAATACAGGCGTGATGGTATGTAAATAAAAATATCAACTTACACTATTTTACTGAAACGAATACGCTTAACTCTTTTTTAACTAAAAACCTTCAAACACAAACCTTTTATGTGTGTCAGACGAAACCAAATACATGAGGAAGTTAAAGTTGATATTAGATCCTTGTAGTTTCACTGTGCGGTCACAATGACACGCGGAAGTGTTTCACTGCCGCTTCGCTAGTGTATAATGCACGCTCACCCACGTCGCTGCTCAGTAGCTAGACAGACCTCGCCCGATGTTCACCAACAAAGTAGTGCTGATAACCGGCGCCAGCTCCGGGATCGGAGCAGCCTGCGCATTAACGTTCGCCAAATCCTCCGCCACACTAACGTTGGTGGGCAGGAACTTAGATAATCTCACAAAAGTCGGAAAACAGTGCGAAAAACTAAACCACCTCAAACCTCTCCTTGTCGTCGCTGATATAACATTGGAGAATGATCTAGAAAAAATCGTCAAAGAAACTGTAAGTAAGCATGGAAAAATAGACATCCTGATCAACAATGCAGGTATAAACTCCATGTCAGGTGTGACGTCAGCAGAGGCTTACGATCGAGTTATGGCTACCAATCTACGCGGCACGTATCTGCTCACTACTAAAGTGATACCTTACTTGGTGAAAACGAAGGGGAACATCGTAAATATATCAAGTATCTTGTCGAACAAACCGCTGCCTCTAATGACACCGTACTGTATGTCAAAAGCAGCCATCGACATGTTTACTAAGTGTACTGCACTACAATTGGGCCCAAAGGGAGTAAGAGTCAATGCTGTTAGTCCTGGACCCGTGAAGACAGAATTTTTCAGAAGAGCAGGCATGAGTGATGTAGATTGCGATAGAATGTTTGTTGGTATCGAAATTAATGCCCCCTTGAAGAAAGTAACAAAAGCGGAAGATGTAGCGGAACTAGTGGTGTTCCTAGCGAGTGATAGAGCAAGTTGTATCAATGGGAGTTGCTACGTCATCGACTGTGGACTCATGCTGGGCGATGCCGGCAATTTGTGATTGATGAATGCAAACCATACATAATAAAAGCACACAAACACAACATCATAATGTTCCCTGTGTTTCAATTTATATTTCGTTGTCAGAACAAACTCAAACTTCCCTTCCAAACATACTTAACTGTGATAAGTTTGTTGCAAACTTAAATGTCTCGATGACATTCTCCAGAACAAAGGCTCAGGAATATTAAAATATGTAACGCGGTGTATCGAGCCTCATAATAAACAAAAGGCTTACGGGACATAGTACTGATAAACCGTGTTAGATGTTCCCTCGAGTTTCATTGCGGCTCGTTTAGATTGCGACAATTACATTACAGTGTTTTCCCTTAAATATCTGTTCTTTTTGGTAATGGAGGGCAATATATTTACTTATCTGGAATACGTAATCCTTCCCCAGGTGGGCGCTAATACCGTGTTATCTTGCGTTAATTTCCCGCGCATAATCTTCTCGCAAATTGATTGTGCCTGCAATGGTACTGAAAATTAAATTAAAAATAATATCGTCGGCAACGTTAATGTTTTCAAAAATTACCTTGCTTTTTCTCTCGATATTAATCTCGCACTAAAATCTTGCTACAAACAAGAAAATGCCACGAGGAAATTTCTTTAGAATAAGTACTGGAAAAGATTGTCTAGCTTATTTTTATACACAGAGTATAAATGTTTAGCAGTAGAATATTTAAACGTTAATATTCACATATAGGATCATGTAATTAAAGTTCTCGGATTCCTAGACTGTAACCGCAATAAAGTGTAATTTCCAGCTACAAGTACGTAATCCGCAACAAGAGTAACCTCGTTAGGCAAGGGGGGCGCGGGCATGGGGGCGCGGGGGCGCGTTATACGCGATTAATATAATTCCCTAATTTATACGCGGCGAACGTTACTGTACGGGGTTCCATTGTTATTGGGCCAAACCGCGGCTTTCAATTACGCGGCGCGGCTCACACAGATATTTTGCTCTCGTCCTCACGACCCTAACTTTGTCAATGAGTGTACTAATTGTCTTTCTTTCCGTGTTGATTATAGCGTGTTTATCGATCGCACATCACGTTTAATGGGGTTTAAGCTACTAAGTTACTTGTGTTAGGTAATTTGCTCTTATACAAATGATAATGTGAGAAACACATGACATTTTACGTAGACCTAAAATATTTTAGCTCAGTATATTAAGTGAGGTACAGTTGCCGCCACGAGTCATGAGCAGAAACGTCAAGTTAATTTTTGGGTTTTTGGTTTCCTTTCTGGGTTTTTTGGGGTGCCGACGCTGCACGTGATTGGTCCGTCATTCGTGCCGATCGCGTATATTGTCGGTGCCCCAAAAAACCTATAAAGAAACCTCAAAACGCAAAAATTAACTTGACGTTTGTGCTCACGACTCGTGGCGGCTACTATAACTTAAACAGTGAAAACTACAATAACTAACATGTGGATCTGTATGTGTCTGTTCTTGTTGTTATATTAATTTGTATTTAATTATTTAAACTTTATGCAACGGAAAAGTACAAAGGCGAACTTAATGCCGTCAATTATTGATTAGGTGTCGTAATTGTACTTGACTATGTATGTTTTTTATGACAACCTCTTAGCGATAATGCAAACAGGCCTGTGGACGGTGAGCAATGGGTAGCTCACTGTCCTTACGTTTCATAACGACAGGCCATGTCGACGGCGCGTTCGTGTTCCACGCGCGCCTCAAAGAGATGTCAGCACATGAAAGGGGCCACTGAGGGCCGATGCCTGCCGGGGCTGCGGGTTTCGTAAGAGATACCGCGCCCCCGGAACGCAAAGGGCACAAGAAGGACCATGGGTGGGTTTAAGTCAGTAGAAGTCTGACACTCCCTCCCGCCCCGCCCAGGGCGGGAGAAGTTATTCGATGATTTCCCACACCCCAAAAAAAAATAAAAAAAAGCGATAATGCAAAACTGCATCTTGCATAAATAGTATTACATTCAAGCTACGTGAGCAAACGAACATGAACTTTTACTGCCTACACTAGTTATACCGTCTCTGTAAACATGTACCTACCTGCAATTTGCCTAGACAATGCACTCAAGAACTCATACGTGTCACGTACCCCAAATAAACACAAGCGCGATGCTATTAGAATGGGATAAGTCATAAATGAACAGCGTCGCAGCAAGCCCACGTAGATTGCATTACTCCGAACATTCGGCAGTTTGTATGTGTTTATGAGGTCTGTAATAAACAAACAGAGGGTCTAGTTGCTCCGTGGTTGAAGTTCGATGCGTTAGTGCCCTTAGGTATTTTCTGGGCTGGTAACTTTGTCAACTGTGGTGGTAGGTGGCGGTATTTATATTGTGTTTGGTTTCGTAGAATGAATGATCCAAAACAAGTTCATGAGATGACGATTTTGACTCATAGCATTCACACAGCCCTCGCTGTGAGGAGCCTGAAATAAAAAATAATTGAAGTCCTTAAAACGGTAATTCGCGGTTTGCGTTCGCGTCACATTGGAATAGGCGTGGCATGTATGTATTTGCCTACTAATAACTGACCCTTGGCGGATTAAACTAAATAAATTTAAAATGCCCCGTTGGCCTACTGGTCTTATTCGGGTTCGATTCCCAGGTCGAGCAAAGTGTTATTGGGTTTTTCTACGAAATGCTCAGTAGCAGCTCGGAGTTTGTATTTGTGCCCGGTTATCGACAAAAGGCCTATTACCGTTACATGGGACCTAAACCATACCGGCGAACTGTGGGCGTATATTGGTACACCTCTACATAACCCTTCGAGGAATACAGGCGTGATGGTATGTGTGTAAATTTAGAATGCAGATAGCTAGATTAACCAACGAATTCTCATAATACATTATACAGTCAAGCCACAGCCATACAATACCAAAAAGAAATTACCACCTAGGTATGAGTGTCTCCCAAGAGCCGAGCAAATGATCGGAAGTTGCACTAGGTCGCATTATCGGACATCTACTTTTCAGAGCACGTCGGCTTGTCCTATTTGCTGACAGTAATCTTGAAGAGTTGCCAGCCCGAGCCCGCACAAATATATTGGAACTCTTACCCCCCAGAGACCGGCCAGTGCGGGTTCTAGGTAATCATTTCTTGTTTTGACACAAACAACGAACAACTCTAACACTTATTTGTAAGGACGTAGAGTTGCAATTCGTCTTGTAACAAGCTAATATTTGTTTTGATAGGAAAGGGATGTGCAATCGAGAGACGTCTATTTAAAGGGACAGCAGATCGCTTTACTTGTAATTTGTATTGCGCGTGTTGGGAATGTAGAAGTTATCTACTGAGATAATGTTATGCATATGTATGCATAAACTAAATGAGAACAAGTACAGCTTACCTAGAAGTATACACCTATCGTTCAGGTACTTTGAGACTTAAGTTTCTGAACACATTTCCTAAAGAAAAAAAAATAATGGTGTGTAACAACTCAACTAGACTGAGACCGAACTATTTTCAGGACTGTTGTTGTTTTTTACAGCTGTTGTTCTACTCAGACGCAACAAGAATCCATGGACAATCGTATCCCTTCACAGTAGTACCTTATGTCATTCTACTCTTTTAATAGACGCTTTGACATCGCATCCAAAGAAGTGACAGAAATGGTTAATTATTACGATGTAGTAGAATTGTTATTATAAGTTTCTTAACTTATCTTACTATACTATCTTACTGTGCCCTAACTGTCTATACCTGTAGGTACTTTAGCTTTTTTTTTTTGGGGGGTGAGAAATCATCAAATAACTTTACTTTAGTGTCAGACTTTTACTGACTAAAACCCACCCATGTTCCTTCTTGTGCCTTTTGCGTTCCGGGGGCGCGGTATCTCTTACGAACAACCCGCAGCCCCGGGAGTACTTCAGCTTTAAGCTTTATGTATAGTAGTCGCCACGAGTCGAGAGCAGAAACGTTAAGTTAATTTCAAGGTTTTTGGGGTCCTTACGGGGTTTTTTGGGGCGCATACGATCGTCCGACAGACGGTCCAACCGCGTGCAGTGTCGGCGGTTCAAAAATCCCCGAAAGGAACCCAAAAATCCATAAATTAACTTGACATTCGTGCTCACGACTCATGGCGACTACTATAACATGATTTATATATATTATGGTAAGCAAATAGATGAATATGAAGACCAAAACAAAGATTTATACCGTCATTAAAATGTGTCTAATTTTACTCGACTACAGCGAAGCAAAAATGAGGGTTATGATTTTTTGAATATTTAGTTTTTGGCTTTTATATGAAAGAAAACGAAAAAGCCGTCAAAACTTGATTGGCATACTATGTGCACTCGACCATACAATGCTACAAAACAAATGACCGCCGCCTTCACCTTGCCCGTCTGTTTATTTACAAACACAGCCGACATTGTAGACCGTAGCTCGTAGGTGAGAAACTCGAGCAATAAAAAAGATCGTAAGCAATCATATTTTATCGGGTAAGCTATTTTACGTAAGTAGGCGGAACCCGATACGATCCCCGTTTATGTGAAACGCCTCGATTCGTCTTCACCTACACGGAACTAACTGCCCCGTTGGTCTCGTGGTCACAAGCGCGACTGATAAGTGTGAGGTCACGGGTTCGATTCTCAGGTCGGGCAAAAAGTGTTATTAGATTTTTCCATTAGGATTTGCTCAGTAGCAGCCCGGAGTTTGGAAGTTGGTGGTGTGACACCCCCGTGCCTCGAAAAGCGCCTAAAGTCGTTGGTCCCGGCTGTCATTTGTAGATCTTTCACAGTCGTTGCGGATAGCCAGAAACCAGGAACCAGTCTAACCAAGAGGCATCGTGTTGCCCAGTAACTGGGTTTTGGTGGTCAGATAGGCAGTCGCTCCATGTAAAACACTGGTACTAAGCTGCATCCGGTTAGACTGGAAGAGAACCCCAACATAGTTGGAAAAAGGCTAAGTAAATGATGATGACCTACACGGAACCACTTGTTATCCCATACTACTGAACTACACTACCGAATTACTAATATACTACTAAATGACTCATATACTACTAAAATTCACTTAGACAAAGATAGCTAAGCAGTATCTCTGTTAGTTTCGCGTAGCTATTGAACTACAGAAAGACTGGTGTGAACATAATCATAGGTGAAGTACATGCTATGTAAGTCTGCCTGTACCTAAGCGGGTAGATAATCTTAGCCGGAGTACATATGCACTATGTAATGATTATTTATATCCTCCTATACATTATACTATCTTGCTTGAACCTGAGCACAGACTTACTAGGACTTACAGTTTCAATTAGTTTCTGGGTTTGTGACAAAACAGTGACGTCGTGGAAGACCCTGGCGAAGATGGCGAGATAAACTAGACTGCATCATGAGGGATTAGACCATAACAACAAATAGCCATGAGAAATGTCAGGACTGGTGAGAGGCCTTTGGCCAGGAGAACGCCAATATGTGTTGTTGTGTCATTAATAACCAATCTGTTAAACTGTGTGGGTTTTTTTTTATGAATCTTTGACACACCATTGTCTTGTTTAATTCAAAATTCAACGTATCCTGGTTTGTCTACGTAATATGAGCTGATATAATAATAATAATCTCTTATGTAATAATCTCTTTCGTTAAAGCATTTTATAAACTATAAAACTCTAGTTATTGCCCGCGACTTTATTCGCGTGATTTTCTCGCAGATACTCAGGGATAACGTTGCTTCGTATCAGGGAAGTAATTTTCAGAATCAGACTCGTAGTTTCAGGGTTTACCGCGGACAAAACAAATTCTTCAGCTTTAATCATACTCTTCAAACCTAATATTACACATATTTATGTATAAGCAGCCTTTTAAAAACAGATCCTTCTTGTATAGCTACAATTAATACCATCCCGCATAGTGCCTTACATTCTAGATAAGTAACAATAGCATTTCAAAAACAAATGTAACATAAAAATGGCGCGTGAGGCCGTCAGCATAAACCGATGGACCGTATAAAAATATATTTTCCTTTTTTTATACGCAACTAATTCGCAAATAAAACCGCAATCGACTGGGAACAAAAACCATTCATTCGTTGTTTATATTCATAACAGACGAATCGTCTACGTAAATCGTCGAGTGACAATTAAAAAGCCTATTGAACTGTGAGTCCTTTATATATTACTAGCTTCTGCCCGCGATTTCGTCCGCGTAAATTTGGATATAAATTCACACGGGAACCGTACATTTTTCAAAAAATATTCTGTGTGTTTTTTCACACTACAATTTATCTCAGTGCAAAATTTCACTCAGGTCCGTTCAGCCGTTTAAACGTGGAAGTTTAAAGCTTCCAGACGGCTTATTTTTTTCCGACACCTCCAACAGATATCATTATATTTTTGCCAATGTATAAAAAAAATGACAAATTATATACTTAAACCTTCCTCGAGTGGTTACTCTATCCATTGGTTGTTATCCCGGGGCTGCGGGTTGTTCGAAAGAGTTACCGCGCTCCCGAAACGCAAAGGGCACAACAAGGAACATGGGTGGTTTTAATCAGTACTCTGTCTGACACTCAAGAGCGGCAGTCATATGAGTTCCCATCCGAAAAAAAAATACTTTTGGTGAAAACAGCATGAATATCGGTGCAGTCGTTATAGAGTTTATCGCGACCAGAACGAGAGAGACGCGGCAGAGAATTTTATTTTAAAATATGTAGTGATACTGATAAATATTATTTATTTGATACATGGTATCCCTTTTATCTTGGAAACTGACTTAGAAGTGTAAGGTAAAGTTGAAGTTAGACAGCTGATATCTCATCGTATACATATATAAGAAAAGATTGGAATCCTAATTTACTCTCTATTCCCTAGACAATTAATTTTACAGCTCTATTGTCCGAATATTTGTCACAGACATCTATCAATATAATCACATATTTCGGAATAAGGTAGAATAATATGCTTGTAAAAAGTCCTCCGAACCGATCGTATGTTGCAATAAAACCAGTAAAGCAACACCTTTATTTTTCCGCTTGACCCTCTCTTACTTTGGGTGACAAATTTATTGACGATACAACACACTTGCTACATAGTCGAATCAAAACAAATATAAACACACACAGTTATATCTATAGAAAAAACCCGGTTCCAGTATCGTTCGTATTCATCAATATATCGTTTGGAACAGAAATCTATAAGCAATTACACGTGATTTTCCGTTCATTTCGTTATGAATTAATATTACCGCGGTGGCTGCGGGTTAGGTAGGAGTAAATGTGTTTGTAACTTGATTAATTAATATGCCACAGAATTATACGTCGATTTAAATGATGCAGGCATGAAACATTTATTAGATTACGCATTTTCGAATTAACAAAAATAATTACTTTTTTATTTAAACTGAGGTGGTATTTTAGAATGATATTCTTGTTTTAGATATCAAGAACCAACTCATAACTTAAATCACGCTTCATCAAAAATCGATCCTAAAATATCTTTACCAACCCAAAATTATATAAGCAAGTCAAATATTAAACTATACAATAAATATGAAATAATTTTCATAGTATCGACAGTACGTGACCAGACCCGCCTAGAAATTACAACGCAAACAATAATTCAATCAGACGCGGCTTAGCCGGCCTCTCTCCATGTTTACCAAAACACCACCTACCCTTATCATGTTGCATGACGACCTTATCCCACCAAGGTGTCCCTCCGATATAATTAATTAGGATTTAAAGCAATATCCTTTCGACCTTGCACAAACAGAGAAAAAAAGCATTTGAAAACAATTTCCAACAGTCATAAAGCGCTAATCGCAATGAGCAGTTGTGTCGTTAACAATATGTATAATTTCGTTACTTTGGTGATTTTTACGATTAGTCTTCAATATGGAATATGCAGAGATGAAGATAAAATAATGAAAGGTAATGTTTTATAAACTGGTTAGCGACCTTGAGGCTTACAAGTGGCAAAAACATTTTGGTAAGGTTCTTGAAAAACTTAGCATGCCTTTTTTTTGGTTATACAACGTGTAAAGACCTTTTCTTTAATCACTATGAATAGGTTAATATTTGTATATCTTGGTATAGAATAATAATGACAAGACTTGGCTCTTTTTGTAAACAAGTTTGTAGGTACGTAGTTACTTTCCTTAGTTTTGATCTCGTAAAACAAAATCTCTTTATCCTGTAATAAGATAATGGTAAATGTAATTTTACGTGCCTAGTAAGTTATGAGTTAAAACGCCACGGGAGATGAAGAAAAAATAATTACTTACTTGTAAAATAAACTATAGCAGCATAGTTTGTTATCATCTTACTAAAGAATCTATGTACTTGATACATACATACCATCACGCCTGTATTCCCTGCAGGGTTAAGCTGAGGTGTACCAATGTACACCCACAGTTCACCGGTATGTTTAGATCCCATGTAAAAGGGGGCGAGCCTTTAGCAATTAACCGGGAAAAAATCCTAACTCCGAGCTGCTACTGAGAATTTCATAGAACAACCCAATAACACACCCTTGGTACATACAGATATAAAATAAACCCTTTCCGTTACAAGCTGTACTCGTATAAAAGACACGAGTCTCTCGATTTTATCTCCCGGTAAGTACCTACACTGTCTAAGTTTAGAACTACTAGTGTAAGTCGAAGGATATCAAGTAGCGCCCCTGGGAGCTGTACGGACCTGTGGAAACGACTACAAAAGGAAAAGTCTAGTCCACAACTAGATTTAGTGCCCTTAGATACCCAATAATGTGCCGATGTGAGAAATTGCGGACTATTTAAAAGGAAAATGTATTTTTGAATTCCTTAGGGAACCTCAGTAGTTTGTTGGGCAGCTTTTAAAAAAAGCTTTAAAACTAAGTTTACAGTTTGATACATTTGTACCTTTACTTTGACCTTTTTGACTTTTGTCTATCTAATGTGGGTTATTTTCTAGTTTAACTTAAAAAGTGAATTGAATTATATGTGTCTCCTATGCGAATTTGGCTAAGACTGCTCGACTCTAGAGGATAGCTTACAACTTACATCAATGTTCCTTAATTTCGGACTCTAGGCCTCAAAAGTACCTTTTCGCCTCGACGCCTGGCTAGGTTGAATTACCTTATACAGCCTACGAATTTGCCTTAATTTATTATGTCGCCTGTTCCCAGCTTGCTATTGGCCGAACGAGGCGTACGAGCCGTGCTTCGGCGGGTGCGCAGAGGTGTCTTGCGACAACCCACGCAACCACCTACGGCCCTGCTACCCATACTGCGAGCCGGGCTGCATCTGCGAGGAGCCCTACGTACGCGATGACCGCACCCACCAGTGCGTGCTACCGCAGGACTGTTCACCGTGGGTATCACGCGTAACAAAAATACAAATAATCCCATCCCATCAAATCCCATTTTATTTGGCGTTGGTGGAATACCTACAAGTTTTTCTGTCATATTATAACTTATCTATAAATTTAGATAGGAACATGTAGGTTAGAGGCGCCGACGCTACACGCGATCGGTCTGATTGACGGACCAATAGCGTGCAGCGTCAGCGAACCAAAAAACCCAAAAGTGAACTTGACGTTTGTGCTCACGACTTGTGGCGGCTACTATACTAGGTGGTCGGTTTCTTGAGGTCTATTATAGGGTGTACTTTCTTGTATTCAGCGCTAACTAGCCAGGACAAAACCTCACCCCATACTTGCTTTCGGCAAGTCGGATGAGACTACACTTCTTAATTATTCTTAGATCTATGCAAAAAGAAGCTAATAGAGTGACTTATCTAGATCTAAAAATTTGGTCTTTTTCCACCTTAAATCTTTATAAACATTACAGGACGCAAATGGGGATACCAGTACCAACAAAAAGGGCACAAGACAAGGGGGCACCTAAATACAGAAGTATACCACGCGGTTACTTGAAGCGCGGAGAGGCTGATGACTTCACCGACAACAATATGCTCAACGCCCTTAGCAACAACGGCCCTAACGGCGCCAACCCTAAGGAAGACTTCAAGCAACGCGGCAACGAGGTCTCTCGCATGGGCAACTACTTCAACATCGTCATAGCTCCACCGCCTATCAAAGCCCTGCAACCAAGGAAACTAGTACAAGGCGAAGCCTTCAGAAATGCAGCCAAACGAATAAACTGATGCAACGATTTTGTCTTTTCTAGAAATAAAGATTTTTCTATTTATTATTGCTTTGTTTTTGTTTATATTAAGTCCTTGTAATGCAACTATGGATAATTCAATTCAATTTCTTTATTTCAGTCTAATGTGTCCATATAGTGTGTATAGGATAGTGATGTCATGAAGTATAAAAATAATACAAGAACTTAATCAAATCAAATAAGTAATCTTGATCACATGCTGACTGCTTAATTTGTTAAGCCGATAAATTAAAAAGTGGTTCATTGCTGTTGGGAACTATATCTATGTCTAGCTTTATGGCTACAACAAGCTATAGCGGCTATAGCAAGATGTTTCATATACAATCGCCATGTACGTACGTAAGCCAGTAATCAATTTAAAATAAAAACGACACAAATGCGAGTTTTTGTTTAAACTTGAGTTGTCCATTTTTAGTTTAGTACCGATAAAGGCATGAAAGCAATCACATCCGTTTGTTTTGTTTCCTTTTTGTAAAGTCAAGCTTAATTTTTTCGATTAGTTACGACGTAGGAGTGAAGCGGAGTGATACCTTGCAGCTATTATGGAAACCACACCATGAACTGATCCCTGTTCACAAAAAGTTTTACAATATGCGCAAATTACTTTTACTTTCATTGTTATTATGTAAGTTTTTCGAATTATTTAAATGTACTAACGATAGTTAATAAAAAAAGAACAATATCGGCAATGAACACGTTTTTATTACAGATAACATCATTGTAATGGCAACAAGAGTAAACAGCTACGATTATGATGATGTAGATGGAATCAAAAGACAATCACTTATGGAAGACAGAAGGAAGTGGAGGAAGAGAGCATTGCTGAATCCAATGGAGGATAACAGGGACTGGGACAGAAGAAGGAACGATTACGATATTAGAGACCCGAGGTACATGGAAGAACCTGAACCGAAGATTTTCGGAGGAATAGACAGGCCAAGAGATAATGTGGATCTATCATCACCATACAGACCACCCCCAAGACATTATGAAGAAGATAAAATGAATTTGCCACTAGCATTAAAGAGTGCGGAAATGGGACACGCCGCGTCGTACATGTGAGTTACTAGAAGATCCAGATACGTGCGTTGTATATTTAGTAACGTTTTAATCTGCTAACGTTTGGTTACAGTGAAAAAGAACCGGAGATGGAGAAGAAGTCACCCATGGCGATGAACTGTGAGAGACTGCATGAAAGGTATCTAGATACATTGACCTGTTTGTGAATTTATGTCATGAAAAATAGCTGTTTCGTACGTCTTGACCGTGTAGGTGTTGGAACAGCTGGTTTTTTTAATGACCGACGAAAAATTTTAACTCTGTGAGATCTAGAATCATATACTGAACTAATGGCAGAAGTTTTACTACATCCCGTCCAGCCGTTATATTGGCACCATGCCTCTTTGTATTGTGTTAAGGCGGGTACTGACCTGGTTTACGGGCCATAATGTAACATTCGCAGCGACCAAACTGCCCCTCCTTCATCGTTGCGAGCGCCTTGTTTCACCGTATTGACTGCACGAAGACTCGCTGTGTAACACGTTACATTACGTCCGTACCCGCCTTTACATTCTATTTATATTTAATATTTGCTGTAAAAATCTACACCATATTAAAATTATCTCAGAAACTGATTTAATGCCCTTATGTGTCCAACTTGAAAATAGTGTAACAAGTTTATGTCCCAAAGCTAATTATTTTTCTGTTTCTCGAATGAAACTTTCAATTTAGTCTCTGAGATTATAAAATACTCTTTACTAATATAGCATTTAAGTTAGGTACCCTAGTAAGTTCTGTGTCATGCAGGTATGAGGCGTGCTTCGCGGGCTGCGCTTCCGTGACGTGTGACAACCCTCAGGACCGACTGCGCCCGTGCTACCCATTCTGCGAGGCGGGTTGCATCTGCGTGCACCCGTATGTGCGCGACGACAGGACACACAAGTGCGTCCTACCCCAGGAGTGCACGAAGTACGCTACTTTTACTTACAGCAAAAGCAACAAACTAATATAGCTAAGACATTTTGTTTTTCGTAGGATGGCATATAAGCTGACGGCACAGATGTTAAGTGGTTACCACTGCCTATAGACATCGTCAGAGGCCTTGCATAAGCGTACCCAACCTAGAGACAAATTTGAAGTGTCTCGTGTGCCTGTAATTTCACCGGCACCCATACCTTTCAAACAGGAACACCGCAATGCTGCTTCGCGGCAGAAATAGGTATGGTGTTAGTACTTCCCCGAAAAAGCTCCTTCACAAATAGCTCTACTACTGCTAATAAGTATTTACTAGCTTTAATCTGTTAGATAAGTATCAAAATATTACTGCAAATCTACCAAGATAATGTCTCTGTTGACCTATTAGAGACTTGTACTAACTTTTAATACACTATTGACCATAAACGAATTAAAAAGATTATTTTAAAAAAATCGCGCTCAAAAATGACCTTTCTTTACAGAGGCCTCAAAGGAATACCTGATCTTGGCGAGGAAATTTAAGTAAATCTACAAAATTGTATTGGTTTAATTTTAGAAATATACCATTCTAATTTATTTATATTTATTTTAATAAATAATTTTTTTATAATCGTATAATTTTATTTCTCACTAGCTGCTGCCGGCGACTTCGTTCGCGAAGTTAGTCCACTCGCATTAAGTTAGGTCTTTGGTTGCTGCTCCTCTCCTGTGTGTCGTAGCGTAATATTATATAGCCTATTGCCTTCTTCGATAAATGAACTATCTAACACAAAAAGTTTTTTTCAATTCCAATCAGTAGTTCCTGAGATTACCGCGTTCAACCAAACAACCAAACAAAATTTTTAGCTCTATTATATTAGTATTGATTTTGTTTCCCAGTGGATAAAGAAGTTCGCTTAAAATAAAAGTTATTTTCACGGTAATTACGTATTTCGAGTGTTCTGTAACTTTGAACGAAAACATAATTTTTATCAAGTAAAAAAAATACTCTAGTTTTTGCCCGTCATTTTGTCCGCGTTTATGACGGTTATCACGAAAACAAACGAAGTCGCGGATTGAAAAAAATTGACTATATTTTTTGGGATTCGAGCTTTCTCCGTACCTAATTTCATCGAAATCGGTTCAGTAGTCTAGCCATAAGAGCATAACAAACAAACAGCCAGAGTTACTTTTACATTTATAATATTTGTAGGGATTTTATAATGTGCAAATTTAACCCTTTTATATAACCCCACTATAACATTTAAACCCCCATTTCGGTCCCTAATGCCAGAAAATATCAGTCCTTGCTATATTATTGGGCAGGCATTAAAACTATTCCAAATATCAAGTCGACAGCTTTAGTAATTGCTAAAATAACACACAGGACAAACAGACAGACAAAGTCACACACCATAACGGTTCTGTAACCCTAAAAAAGAGTCTACTAGGTAAAATATTGGACCCTCAGGTCAAGCGGTATACAAAATACACAAGCTATCTTTCTATAAGAGAGAGGAGAACCTTAATTTATTAATTTTAAACTAACAGAACAGGGTTAAACAACTACATATATATTCCTCAATGCGAGTATTATGTGTGCTTCAATAATTGAAAAAATCAATTTACAATAGGCATTGTAATTAATCAATAAGAATGAATTTCGTTATTTGATAGAGATACATGAATGCCCAAATATGACGAAAGATAATAATCTCCACAGCAATTGTTTTATTTTAAAATTAGCCTTCGCTAACCCACTTTATCTTTTCAATACACCATTGTTTAGGTCGCACCAATAAGTCATGAAAATATGAAACCATTGTTGGATTTCAGATTTTTGTAATTATAACCTAGTTCTGATATATAGCAGTGTGTTGTGTAAATTCAACTTATACTCTATTTTTTATAGCATTGGAAGTGCGCCACGGAGGCACGTGTAGCGCCACTTCTTTAAAAAAGTGATTTAAAAAAACCAGTAACATAACTCTTCAGCTTAGATTAAAAAAAAACATCACATAACACGATGTTTGTTTAAATATAACATTGTGTACGGATTCCGTTGCTCTAGCAATGGGTTTTTCAGTTTTACTGTGTTTTTTGGTGACTGCCCTGAATCCATCGTGCGGCACACAGATTCAAAGAGAGATCCGGTATGGTACGTCCTACATTTATTTCAAGGTGTTTATTGCTTGACTTTTGTGTACCATTGCATCGTAAGGAAGCTTATATAAAACCTTATATTAGATGCCTGCCAGGTAAAGTAAACTTTTCTACTTGTTTTTAATTTACCGACATTGAAGAAAAAACAATTTAAGCTAAGATTCAATATCTTACGAGAAGTCCAGTTTTTTAAACGCCAAGAATGTGGCAGGCAGTGCTATGACCATTGATGCCAATGTGGATAAAATCAAGTAAATAATTTAAAGAACAATCGGAAATAACGTGTTACGTTTTGGCTCAATGTTTAAGGGGTCGTTACTGGCCGTTGTAGCTGTAACCATACATTTGGTTTCAGAATGTGGACCGCACGGCAAGTTCGAATACTGCACCGATTACGAGCCTGGCTGCGTGGTCGGCTGCCACTGTCACCCGGGATACTACTTCGACACGGAAACTAAAATATGTGAACTAAAGTAATACTTATTTAAACCTTAAATGAACATAAGTTTCATGTCTTCTGATCACAAAACGCGCACGTTATCGAACATTATTATTTTTCTCTAGTTTGTTGGATTTTCAACTCTCTGCGCTGAGGCGAGCGTTGAAAGTCCAACAGCGCACAAGGCAAAGTAAAAATAAAATGGTACTGTTTAAAGAAATGGTACCTAGTACCCCAGAGGTGACAGAGACAAAGTCGAAGTATGGCCCAGCAATATTTAAAGCATTGATGATGGCCATTCATAGCAGCCACACATTTCCGGGAACATATGGCCCGTGTGTATTAGCACTGACAGTTGTGGTGCAGGAGACGATCACCAAAAAAATGTTGCTGCAATACTAACCAAACTAAAAACATTGTCGAGTATTTCAGCTACAGTGACAATAAGGCAGGGCCATACCTAAAACAACTTTGGCAATGTATTAAAGTAACATATCACTACGAAAAAGAGGTTATATTTAAAATTTTATTGCTGACGATATCAGAAAATTTTAATTATGTATAGTTTGACTTGGTGCACGAAATCGTTGACTGGCATACAGAGTTAGCAAAGGATCAACTTCGTGATGTAAATAGTGCAGTGAGTGCAAAGCATTGCACTCCGTTCCAACGTAGGCTCTTCAAATCCAATTATGGGTGCATGAGACATGAAACTTATTTTTAAATACCTATGTAACCTTTCACATAAATATAAATGGTGTTAGAAAATTAACCTACCACCTTTACAAAGTGCTTTAGACCATTCAACTCCGGGGCTGCGGGTTGTTCGTAAGAGATACCGCGCCCCCGGAACGCAAAGGCCACAAGAAGGAACACGGGTGGGTTTTCGTCAGTAAAAGTCTGACACTCCCTCCCGCCCCGCCCAGGGCGGGAGAAGTTATTTGATGATTTCCCACCACCCAAAAAAAAAAAAAAGACCATCCAACTGAATAACTTTTACTGAAGGACCAACTTTGAGATCTCGAAAAAAATAACAGCTGTTCCATACTAAATTTTAATCGTAAACTGTAAAGGACAGTTGCTTTCTTTTTCGGGATTTCGAAGTTGGACCCAAAGTAGAAGTTATTGAGTTTGATGATCTAAAGCACTTTTTAAAGTTTGGGAGGTTAATTTTCTAACACCTATGTATATTATTTTTATCAGAAGGCCAATTGTACTAATTAAAAACGTTTACAATCTCATCTCAGCGACAATCAATGTCAAAACATACGGGTAAATTAAAAGCATTTTTCAAATATTGATACTGAGATGCTATTTTTCCTAATAGTTAGTAGAATTGCCTCCCTGAATCCAAACAATGTTTTGGACGTAAAACACAAATTAAAATCTACATTTTATAATAGAGAATTGCATTTTCAGTGTAAAATTAACACAAAACTACCGACAACAGTTCGCCGGTGAACCTATTCGTAGGTACAATCATCCAACAGTTACAACAACCGAATCATCATTCTCCACCGCCGCTGCTTACTTCAATGAAAAGGATTATGACACTAATAAAGACACGGATGGAATCGGTGATTGGCTTTACAATCAATTTTTTAAAGCAATAGAGAACCAAGTTATTAACAATGCAAATAATACAAAATCTATTGGTGATGTAAAACCACTAACACGAAGGAGCGAAGGTGGTGGACCGGTTACCAATAAAGTAACGAAAAAGAATCGAAAGTCTGTTAGCAGAAGTCGCAGGAAAAAGAAACACATGAAAGGACGTAAACTGAAGAAACTCCTCCGCATTAGTGAAGATGACAGTTTATTTGATTCCAATTCAGATTCAGACTCTAGCTATAGCGACAGTGACGACTCCAGTGGTTCTAGCGATGACAGTAGCGAAGAGTCTACTGAAACAAGTGATGAAAAGAAATCATCCGGCACAGACAGTTCAGAACACAAAGATCATGGTCATAAAAAAGTCATAATATTTAATAGAAGACCTAAACCACCATTACCATCATTTATTTTTGTGCCGAATGACACGCCATACTACCCGCCGATAGGCTTACCGCCACCACCACTTCTACCAATGTTTCCTATGCCTATGGTACCTCCACCACCACCACCAATAATACCACTTCCACCACCACCTATCATACCATTACCACCTATGATATCAGCACCACCAGTATTACCTTCAACCCCAGGTTCGTTTTTTTTTTGCATTTTTGTACTACCTACCTACTTGTATATTAATTCAACTTTTGCTTTAGAAATCTTAGCGATGATTTTAACAATGACTGAATGTATATTTAACTCTTGAAATGTTTTCAGCACCTCCACAAAATAATAACAACGGTAACACAAACAATACAACAACTAAGAGTCCTAATAATAATAATCCAAATGGCAGACGCGATAGAACTGTGAAACCTCACAAAAAGCCGAAGGCCGGAGGCGTCGGTCGAGCTAGCGAACCCGGGTAACAAACAATATTTTTGTATATATGTACATAGTTCTATGGTATGCCTTAAATAATAGAACCACCAGCTGGAGACATCCAATTACTTATCAAGAGCAAATCAGCTGATACTCGTTTTATCTCTAGTTTGGCTTAATCGACTGACATACTATAATCGCTGCAGTAATCCCGTAAGTCAACTTGATGAGTTAGCGGTTAGCACGAATATAAATAATCATTGTGCGATGCCGTATTCGGTATCACAACTAACTTTACTAAGTATCAACTTGTTAACAAATTGGCAATCCTAGGTTCCACGCCAATTGAACGAATTAAATCAAATAAATAAATCCGTTCCATTTGATTGTTATATAATTGTTATTAAATATTAAATATAAAAAGTATATAAGTGTTGAGCGAGTGACACAAGCCATCGTAACAATCGCTAAATCTAAGTCGATCACCATTAAGTATTAATTTCAAGGTAATCCGACCAGATCTGTCGGATTATTATTATAAAACGAGAGTTTCACAATCAGCTTTTGATAGATTTAGGTGAATGGGTAGTCGCCAAATTAATTGTAATGACAATTCGGATTTTAACCTAAACAACTTGGGTAATTCTAACCAAATCTTCTGGGTAAATGTAATTAAAATGTACGATCTTAAACTAATGTTACATTTCAGAAAACAAAAAAGCTTCAAGCATGGATCTAAAAGTAGACTGGTAAGTAAAACCAAGAATTTTACTCAAATCAACCTAGGTTTGAGGTGATAGTAGTAAATAAGTATGGCTACGATTACTTATCTAAATAAATAGCACAAAATCAATCGAGAAATTGTAAAGTCCGGCTTCGAAAGATAAAATAAATTATTAAATTATTGTTGAGTAGATACTTAGTTTTCAATACGTAGTACTTCACTGTGCTAATATAGAAGGGTACATATTTTATAACAACTCTTACTTTTCTGCAGATGCAAAAGATAATGGAGAAACTGAAAATACAAAGAAGAAATAATTTTTCACCATCTGAGACTAAATTACTAGACCAATTTCAAGATCAAGATTACCTAGATATAGATGACATTTCAAATTCTATGGAATCGTACACGCCTCATAAAACAACACCCAAAGAGGACCAAGAAGAGGAAAATATGCCTGAATTAGATGATGTAGATTTTAAATACATATCTGAACTAATACATGGAGTGAATAAAAGTAACGCTCGAAGAAGATCACTTTACAAATATAATAACAACTTAAGAGAATTACGAAAACAGGGATTTTCACATCCATCACGCAGAAATTTCGATACTGACAACCTTGCGCCACAAGTAGATAGAGAAAGTACCGATGACGTCTATTATTCGAACTTAGGAAGACAAATGGCATCTATGGTACGCAACTCAGAGTCCGTAGGTTTTCCTCGATTTTCTAAAAACCTAGAATACGTAAATCGTGAAGTGCCATTTCATTCTGTTCTTAACGAAAACAGTGTTCCTCGATCACTTTGGGAGAGATCAGTGCGATCTCTACCCCCTCGGCATGGACCAATGTCGGAGTACCTGGATGAGTCACGTACACTAAAGCATAGTAACGAAAATAGTCTTATCAACCTCGAAAATGAAGTAGAAATAGTTGCAAGTACGCCACGTCTCTTGAGTTTACAAGAACTTGAGAATATTTTAAACACAGTGCAAGAAGTGCACGCTCACATTAAATTCCGACAACCTTTAACGAGCACAAAACAGTCAAATAGAAGTTTGAATGTGAACTTATTACCAAAGCACATAAAGTCCACTTGTCTATTAAATAGATTATGTGAAGCTCCAAAAAAGGTAGAACACCAAACCCACCTACCGAGAGTATACTTAGAACCGAACCCAGCAGCCGTAGCAAATCATACAAGCGTTTTTCATGAACCGGAGAAACAATTTAACATTCCTTATAAGGATTATTGGATATATAACCTGAAGGTAGAACCAATTCAACCGAAAACAAGACCAAGACCGGTGTTTGATCAAACCAGTAAGCCATATCCCAAAAGACAAGCCTTCGTAAATGTTATGCAACCTAAACCTACCAAACCGAAAACACCCCGTGGACAATATTTACACTTTCAGAATAGAGTGCCATTTGCAAAACTGACAATTCCAAAGATTAATGAAGCCAAAGTAGTCAACTACAACAGCTTAAATTATTACACTGGTAACAAACATTATCAGTACGAAGCAGCACCTTACCCGCTTCTTACACCCTATAAACCACCGATCAGTAGAAATAGTAGAAATCAAAGATTCAATACGCCTTCATATTTCCACCCTCGCTCACATCATTCTGAATATTTCAATTAATATCTACTTTTTATTTTTGTATTTATGTATTGTTTCATATTAAACGAATCAATATTTTAAAACTGATTTTATATTTTTGGTAATCCTCAGCGTTTTTACAATATATGTATAATCCTGAGCGGGCACGGGGCGTGCCAAACTCTATCCCGCTGCAGTGCAGTGAATTCCTCTCAATCATAAGCTTCTGATAGACTCGCATCATAGTGAGTCAACCACTGCAACATGGTATCCAACGCTTCTCGAGTTGTATATCCATTAAAGCAAATAGATTCAAAGGCGCAGTGGATATGTGGCAAAGCGTTGCATACAAAGTAGCGCTACTTGGGAATGAATGGTAATCCCGTTGTATTCTTCACAGACAATTTAATTCCCATTTCATAACATGGGAACGTGGGCCGTGTGTTCTGGCAGCAGCTAGCCCGCTACGAGTACAAAGCTGTTTGTACCATCAGTGTAGGAATTGAAGCGCGAGCGCTAGCCGACCGTGCTCTGTAATACTCTTGTAGTTATCAACGTATTGCAGTTTAGCCCTGTTAAACAGCATTAAAATAGGTTGGATATGGATAGGTGAGTATTTATGCCATCAAAAATGTACACTGGCCAAATTCAGCTCAGTAGAAATGACCTTCGGAGTAGTCAGTGGCACCGATCCTAACAATGTGAAAACGACGTAAAATAAAATAAAGTGTTGGGTCGCGTTTCGAGCGGCGCCATGTCACGCAGCGCCATGCCACGTCAATTTCCATTCAGCTCATTCCGTTTGCGAGTCGATGGCGCACATGCCTCCAGTCGCGACGATCACACACAATAACATTGTCTGACAGTTACACTGGGCCCTGAACTGAACTTGCAGATACTGAAGAATAAACACAACACTTTTGTTTGGAGGAAATTGTTGTTCTGTACATAAAGGATCTTAGCTTAAAGGATACCTATGTGATCCATTTTCTAAAATACTTCAAAAATTATTCGTTATATGTACCTATTTAAATATTGTCATTTCGCCTCGTCCACGTTCATATACCTGGATATATGAACGTGGACGAGGCGAAATGAGTAAGTATGGATCGTAGCAGGTGGCGTGCTGTGGTTTCTGCCTACTGCCATGGGAAAAAGGCGTGAGCTTATGTATGTTAAAGAAAACGTAAGTACCTAACTAGTAGGTGCCTACAACAAAACTAACATGAAACCTAAATCGCATAACATTTATTTTTAACGCCATTTCAAGCTTGGCTAAATATAGAAAAAGAATCGAAAGGGTAACCAAACAGACAGAGCAAAGTCAACGTGTCCAAAAATGTAGTCCATACGACAATCTGGCCTAAGTTAGCGGGCCGGCGCGACTCGCCCGCTGAATACTAAGCGACGCAGTCTGCCTTTTGCCTTTTCCTCATAATGCTTCAAATATTTCAGTATCTAGCCGTAACAAACATTGTATGGTTAGTTTAGCCCGTCCGGGTCAAGTAGGTACCCAAAACTAAGAATAGAATATTGGTTCCAGGCTTGTGCTGCTTTATTTATGTAAGTGCTTACCTAAGCGATAAATGAGCTTCGTTTCGTGAATGTCAGTTTATCTATCCTTTAATTAAATAAAAAAATATTATAGCTGTCAGGTGTCTACTGATGAATTTGGGTAGGGAGTATCATGATGCGAGTATTCGTATACCTTGAGACATAGGCATACTTACCTATAACATTAAAAAAAAACTTATTTTAAATAATTATTTAAATTCATTCACTAGTTTTTAATGAAATCACGGTTGTACAAAGATACAGCCTGATGCAGAACCTCCTCTTTTTAAGATTAATTAACATGCTTAATTCGAATACACGTTAAACCTCGGAAAAGACACATACAAAAGTAATTTAAAAAAATAGGTACCTTCTTCAGTGAAGGTATACCAGGAAAAATATGACCTTCACCTAAAACCATTCTGTGTAGACAGGTGAAGTTCCAAAAATAAGAGAAACAGAAAATAGATTCTAATTAGTTGCCGTCCCGGGACGAGTGGGGATCCCAGAGAACACATTAAACTGTGATGGGCAAAACATTGGACCTGTCTATAATCCTACTCTGACCGAAGTGGGTCACACGGACTTACCCTTTTTATTTTATTTAAAAATTACAATGTTGGTAGGTAGGTGACTCTTTGGTTTAATGATACGAAACGGATAACTCTCAGTGAGACAACGTCGAATGATAAACAACAAAGAACTGTTTGGCCGTAACCGTACGTAATAAAAATATAATCATTATCATCATATAAGCCGTTGGAAGTCCACTGTTGGACATATACCTTCCCCATAGATTTCCAAAAATATAATAAAGGTTGTTTATTCTCACCACTCAAAAACTTATTAATTGAAAATGAAATTACGCTGGGCGTTACAATTAAACAATGTAATGACATGTGGTGGCTATGATAGGATCCAGAAAGACATCAACAACAGAACAATAATGAATATTTGGTTGGACCATTCGTCATACCTATTAGGAGAATTGGAGTAAACATTTAAGCAGACCCATCGTATTCCATCTTCCATTACCAGACGCGACTTGGGTAAAAGGAAAGCATGGGCACGAATAGGTAAGGTTAATGCATCAGCTGCGTTCAGTCTCACGCATGGCAAAAGAAAATTGGGAAAAGTTGTCTATTACTGTAACTACAATGTTACAAGAACGGAGTGCTCATCTGTTGTATTTTAGACACACTAGACTTATTTAGGTACCTAATTAATTCAGCCATTTTGTTTGAAATCTATCTATCTCTGCTATTTAGGTATTCGATTTATTCGATCCTTTTTTAATTAGACAGTAGGTAGTACTGCCTTCACATCTCTACAAGTAGAGCTTATCTGTACTGTAAGTGAAGCGACCCTACACGTTCGATTGATTAATTGAAATTAAAGATTCAAGGCTGTCGGCTTAATTGTGTACAAGAGCGACCGTAAGTATTGACCGATCAATAGTGGATTGGTTGGAAAATGTACCTATGTCATGTATGTAGTTACGTATTATCTTCTTTGACAAACCTATCAACAATCGCTAGATCAACATTGAGTCCTGTCAGTTCTGTCCGACGTGCTGCGAAGTCGACGTCCCGAAGAATACGAACAAGTACGTACCGTACTTTGCGATATTGAGGTTCGCTTACAAATAGGGTCGAAATTTATTCCGCGCCGTATCGGGCCATGCATGTATTTCCAATTTTCATATTTCCCACGGTGGGCCGGGCCCCGATATCTAGTAAATCTCCCACAGATATTTTTATGAAACCGAATTGATTTACAGCTTTCGGTACAGCGAATATAACAGTTTCGTGCAATACCTATTCAAGTGCCTATTTCGTGTGAAATTATCGAAATAGTAATAGTACTTATATAGGTATAAAAATTACCAAGAGTAAATGGGTAAGTGTAATTTAATTTCAACTGTAATTTAGTAATCAAAAATGATAGTTACACGGAAATTTATTCTGTGTAAATTGGTTACAGCTATTTTTTATTCAGTCTTTGAAAAGTACAGCCAACCTAAAAAGGCTATTTGTGAAAATGACTTGAAATCTTAATTTTTTTTAATGTATAGTGGAGGCATAAGTTGAACTTATTTTAAAAACAGTAGGTACTTGTAATGATACCAAACAAAAACATCATAAAAGTGCCCGTGACCAAGCCCGCGTATTTTCAATGTATAGAATGAAACAAGCTGAGACATCACACGGGCACGAAACCATAATGACCCTGTAAACTGCTCTTTATTCTTGCTAGTTTTGTTTCAAATATATTTTTATTATCAAAAAACCTTATTCAGGCTTCCTTTACAAAGATAACAGTGAAATATCTGGATTCCCTTTCCTTAGATAACACTACAATTCGCCAAATCACTACACGCCCCTAAACGACGTCTGTTGAGATAAAAAGGTTATTTAGAAAGCCCCTTCCTCCACCAGGTAGCGATAACACCTTCAACAATTGCGGAAGAAGGAAAAAGTGAACTTTATGTAAGGTAAAGTACATCGCTGAGCGTTCGCTTAGTCAGGCCGTGGAGGTAAGTGGTCTCCGGCGGAGCGGCTCGGAGGCGGCGCAGGTACGCCCGGCGCTGGTATTTCCCTGAGGCGAGTTTACGACGCACCGCGCACAGCCCAATCTTCACCTCCAAACATCATTGCCAGCAAAATGTCGAGCGAATTATACACAACAATAACAAACGGAAAGAAAACCTCTACAGGAAAAGTTTTTAAGCCTAACGAAAATGGCACAAAGTTGAGACAATAGGCTCCAAGGTACTTTCATGGGGTAATTCCGGGGGCGGTGTTTGTTCTGTAAAAGTGAGCAGGAATTGCCTAAATGTATTTAAAGAAAAACTTGGAGGAACAGTACTTACCATTCATAATCGACCATCTGACTCGAGAAAGTTTGGTTTACGGTTCGGGACTAACGATTTTATGTCATGTATTTAATAGTATATATAATAATGGAATAGTATATATAATAATGGATTCAGGATGTTGATGGGACTGCCCCGTTTCTGCAGTGCTTCTGGCATGTTCGCACACGCACATGTTGATGGCTTCCATGCGATCATTAGACAGAAGTCTGCCTCGCTGCTCTGCAGAGTGCGAGCCAGTTCCAACTCCATCCTGAAAACCATTGCAGGGAGGTACGATTCACCTATATTGTGTGATATTGTGCAAAGGTGTATCTCCAACAATAGGCTTGTAACTATATAAAATACTAACATAGTTTTTTTAAGATATCTTCTTACTAACCCCTATGGATGTACCGCTAGTCCGAAATAAAGATTATTTTATTTTTTATTTTTATTATTATTCTTTTTATTTAAGGTACGTACTTAAGTCAAAGTCAAATCATTTATTTCAATTAGACCATTAAAAGGCACTTTTGAACGTCAATTACATGTTAAAATTAAAAATATTGAATCTAGTTGCCCATTCCAAAAGGTAGTTTCGTATGGAGAAGAACGGGCAAAAAACTCCATACATACTCTTTTAAAAAAGAAATGTATTACAATAACTTGTACAATTACACAAAACTATACTGATGTCAAAACGATCTATTAAAAATAAAAGTCATCTTGAATATAATCTTCTAATTTGTAATAAGCTTGTTTACAAAGTGAACTTTTAATTTTTTTTTTTTTTTTACGTGAGCTGATTTAAATTTTGCTGCTGTATTAGATAAATATCAATAAAATTATACAGCCCATTATTACCCCGCCGCAGAGCAAATGCCTCTTTTCATACAGAGAAGGCACAAGCATTGATCACGACGCTTTAGCGATCACAGGCTATCACACCATTAAATGCAATTACTGCATTAGATTCAATTTATTGAAGTTTGTGTAAATTTCAGAAAAAGTTTGGGAAGAAGTAAATCCCAAATGTTTTGTTTAAAAATTAATTATTAGTGGGAGTACAAATGTTCGTACATAATTTGCATGTGAGTGAGTACTCGCTGCCAAGTTTGGAGAGGCTCTCAGTCCGCGCCGGGCAGACCTCAGGACTCTCTCGACCTTAAACGATTCCGCGATTGGACCAAATCCTCCAACAAATTAGGATTAGATGAGGGCATGATGGGTCCCTGTGTTTTTAGGGCAAAACAGTAAATGTAATTCCAATTGAAAACTCAATTTGCCTTCGTCCTGCTCAGGTAGAACGAATTTTATTTCTCTTCGAAGGTGGACCCTTTTTAGATCTTATAATGTCATGGTGATTTAATTAATAATACCCTTTTGATTAAATACCGTTCTTTATAAATCTGAATATAAAGCGAATATCAAATAGGTTTTTTCAGCTTTTGATACGTGTAATCCCACTAGTTTTGCCAAGCTGTTATTGTAAGTTAGTAAACTTAATATACTTGCGAAAATATCTGATAGATAAGTTCTAGGAGCAGCTCTCATGAACCGAAATCCTGGAGTCACCAGACCTAAATCACTAATTTTTTTCCGAAGAGTAAAAGCTAGGTAACTCACACTTATTAATTTATTTCCTTCCGACCGAATTTCTGTCACGGCGGCAATCTCAATGAAGATTAGCCAAGTACACAGGAGATATTGTAGCAGAAACCCAGTAACACTTTATTTCCGACCCGGGAAAAGAACCTAGTACCTCACGGTCAGCAGTCGCACTTGCGACCACGAGACCATTGCGGCTGTAATTCATACAAATACAAAACAACCAACAAAATAAGCAATGTATCGTTCCTCTGAGATGTTAACCCCTTGCTTACAAGCTACGAGCCGTACCTTATAACCTCACAGTTCTGGTAATATGCATAAATCGTACGTAAATCATCGTCGACGAGATACTGGGTTCTGGTACCTAAGAATATTCCATTTATTGGTATTTGAGGCCCTGGAAACTGAAACCATACTGAGTAGGTAGGTACACCTATTGATAGCCGGTAGGTGCACGTGGCGGGAAAAGAAGAACGATAGAATCGTGAATCTCTCGGAACCTGTTTTACGTACCCCTACGTGTTTGTATGTAAGCATTCTATACAATTGAGGTGTCTGTTTGTAATCTCAAAATAACAACATATTATTAAATGCATATGAAAGTGTTCACGGTAATTATGCCAAAAAAAAAATCTAGAAATATTTGTCTGTCTGCAAATTGTGAACGAACATTACATTTCGTGAATTCTGCCGAACCAAATAATCATTATTTGTAAAATTTAACGCGGACAAAGTCGCGGGTAACAACTAGTAATATAATAAGTATATTAATAATGTAAAGCGTGTAAGTACTCATACCATTTCTACGAAATAACCTCTTTGTCGTTTGACTGAAAAGAGAAGCTTATGTAGTTACATACATACCTAATACAAAGAGAAATATTTTATCGTCGAACAAATGAAAACAACTCCAACAAACAAAGAACTTACTTACAACTTGTCTCTTGAGGATGACAACACAAATAAACAAAACACAGTCAATCAACCAAATCTATAGTAGGTACATACAAGTGCGTAACTGAATCACACCGAGTTTATTTATACTGAAGTGGCTTGGTACGTGACATACAATTTTATGAAAATAACTAAGGCGCAATTTCACCTTTAGCCCTTCACGGCAAACTGAGCCTTACGACGTAAATGTTCTAAAGTCTTTGTTGATTTATGTGCCAACTTGGCTTACGTGCTCATTCGGTACGTACATGTAGGTATTATGGTATTAAAGAATACCTATGTTATTTACGAAAATGGTGCGCAATAAATAATGACTGGTGTCTTAAAAACAGTCAATAAAGGGTGAACTTAAATAGCATATTTTTGAGAAAATGTATTGGAAATTTTGAATTGTATAAGTAAGTAAAACAAAGTTGCTTTTTGTGTCTATCTGCATATTCTTTCTCATAATTTACAACATAGATTTTGATGCGATTTCATCATCATTAACAGATTTTATTGCGAATGATTTATATGCGTTCATTTAACACAAATATAGTAAGTAATCTTGATGTTTTGCCATATCATGGCGTGCGAGTCAGGGGCGGGTACTAGTATGCACTTTATAAATATAAAGGGCAAAGAATTTCAACCTGTAAATCTTTTGTCCCACTTACTAACATAAAAATCTATTCTAAACTTGATCGCCATGTTCTCTTAGACAGTTTTCGCAAAACATGTATAACGTAAGCTAATTTCAGTGCGCAAACCGCCTGCGAGCATCGAACTCGATTTTCTCGAAACGAATGTTGGCTGGAGGATACGAAGAGACAGATAAAACGTGAAATCGGAGAAACTGCTTATTTTATTACCACGTTGAACTGAAAGGCGGATGAGATAGGCCTCGAGCCGGATTGGACCAACCTCAATTAGGGACAGAACATATCCATCTAGCCACGCATTCTAATCAATAGCTGACCCAAGTTATACATAGTTGAAGTCATAACTTATTTGCGGAGATATTTTTTTTATGAAATTGTGAGGGAAAATATGTGTAAAGATTTAGGCGGTACGGGACATGATTTTCATTTTGATTTGCAAAAATATTACATAGTGAATAAATGATTGAAGTTATTGAGTTTAGCACAATTTATTTCTTATTTTTTAAAAACGTTGCCCCACACTAGGAGTTTCTCCTGTATTGTGGGTGCGTTTACAAACATATAAATTCACATACACAAACAGCTTGACCCGAAACAACTATCTGTAGGCCATACAAATATTTGTTCCGTGCGGGAATCGAACCCGCGACACGCAGCGCAGCAGCCAATCGCTCAGCCACTGCGCCAACCGTACCGTCAAAATGCTACCTAGGAATGTGTTACGAGTCAACAATAATAGCGCTATAAAAACTCTATCTTGCTACTGAAATGTTACTCAGTAACTAAGTTAATTACTTAAGTTTTTAGTCGCAGCAATAAAAAGGGAATGATAATTTGAGTACTTTCCTAACTCAAGTACTGTTCTTTCAATTAAGCAAACTATTAAATAAGAAAAAAAGAGAGAGAGAGAGGAACCTTATTGGTGAGGTTCTTCATAAAGGTCGGGTGCGCAGTGCTTGTAACCGGTGTGCTTGTATGACCAGGTGCATAAACGTAGACGAGGCGAAAGATGAGAATCGTAGCAGGTGGCGTTCTGTGGTTTCCACCTACCCCCACGGGAAAAAAGCGGGAATTTATGTTTGTATGTGTAAATAAGAAGAAACTTAAGTATAAAAAGTCAAGGCAAGGGGATATCAGATTTTATGAATTAATTCGTTTAACATTTTCAATTTTAGAAAGCGTAAGTTTCAAAGTACTTTTATTTTAGATCTGTAAATTATACAGTAACAAAGTTGAAACAATATTGAGTATCAAAGTGCGCGGTATAACTTAATTAAATGCACCTCGTCCAATGTTTTTGCTGAGCACCTGTTGTTGTTACGTAATATCTGTAAGTTAATAAGTCACCCGTTGCACCCCGCGTAACTAGCTACAAGAACACCACCACACAACGTACAAGAAGTGGTCTCTAATTCAGAAATTATTCTAGGCAACAATTATTGGGGAACTATGTAAATGTAAAAAGAAAATACATCTTGTTACAATCACAAATTAGTAAATATCGACTGAATTCAGCGACAATAAATTTCTGTATTTCGAGCAGTGAGCGCGGTGCACTTGGCAGGCCGGGTTTACTGTAAATTTTTACGAATGTACCCTGTCTTCATGATACATTTCAGGCAATAAAGTACTTCTACTTGTAGCTATAATTAGATGATTGTAGAAAATTTAAAATTCGCCAGGCATGCTTAACTTTAACCTTATAAATAGGTACTTACACGTTTATTTAAGCCGCATCTAGTAAATTAATAAAGTCAGTGTTCCAAAGCATGTCTTGAACTAAGTTTGTATTACAAGCTTGAATATGCAGACGGCAGATGTTAGCAACACCGCATATAAATTACTAACACGACCGCAATCCGCGCTTGTTTTATCTCCTCCTCATAGTAATTAATTCACCGACCGCGTGATGAACTTGTAGGAATAATATTCGATAATAATTAAGTGTTACAAGTAAGGAAGTAAAGTCTTGCAACAGATGAAGGTTGAAGAAACTACGGAAGTGCTGTGCCAGCTCCTTGATCTTGATGATCGTGTTGTATTTTTGTATCATACCTACTACTAGTTACTGCTAACAAACCTATAATGACATTGTGCGTTAAGAATTTACTGTCCAATCACCCATCAATTGTCCTGAGACCAATCAGTTTTGAAGCGTATTTTAGTTTGGAACAAGCCACACTACTTAGGTATACCAACTATTGTAAACCACTACAAGTTTTGAAAGGCAGTATCTAGAAGGGCGACCACGAGACAATAGAAGGAAACAAATGACGATGAAGATCGCGACATTAAGTACAAAACAAAGGATAGCAGTAATCAGAAAAGAACAGCAGAGGCGTAAAAAAACATTGCGCTCCTTTTGGGCTTCGCCACAGTCGGTTAAAACGTCGAGTGTTAAGTTTTCTCAAATAAAGACAGAAACAGAAAAAGAGCTAGGCACACGGGATTGTATAACTTAGCATGAACTCAAAATATCGTCAAAACACTGCGGTTGCAACAGCAGTTACATATGGGGGCTTGCCAAAGTTACACCGAACTTTATAAATGAGAACTACAGCACGCGGGTAGAAATTTGAATTTTTTAGCAGTTACCTGCGCCTATAAATCAAGTGTAAAGTCGCCCTAAGCTCTCCCAGATAGCTTTCTGGAACATTTTAAAATGTAAATGACTCTCAACTGCACACCTGTATAAACGTCATACATAGGTATGATAAGTAAGTCTGGGCTACCTCATAAAGATGAGGGATTCGAACACAAAATTCGACATTTCTATTAAGACCATTATTACGTACCGTATAGATATTGAAATAGACCTAAGTACATTATATTTACTAAGCTGCTTTTGACATAAATAATTATGTATTATCAACTCAGAAGACATCACATTTTATTAATCACATTTATAGCATGTCACTCAAAAAATTTGTTTCTTTTTTCATAACAATGCAATTTTATGTTAATCAATCATGTCATACATTCCATCCGCTCAGAATAAAAAACGACCCCAACTAAACTTTTCACAACAAACATAAGTAAATGGGCTTCATAAACGTAGCGCCCCCTAATTACAAAACTGAAAACCTCGTACAAGGATGTTGAAATTCAGTCCTAGAATTTCAACATGTTCAGCACTGCGCGGTGGAATGACGCCATCTCGTGGATGAAGTCGGAACATCGAATCAGAGCAGTTATAACTAGCTCATGAGCGAATAAGCGAATTTCATACTAAGTGTCCAATGTGCCCGTCAGAGGACGTTTTCCAAGACTATGCTCAGAGACGTAGTTTTGTTCTATAGTCTAGATCGGTAACTAGTACTCTTATTAGACTTTCTTTTTAATATCGCTCGCCTACTCTAGAAATTTCTCCTGTATCCTGGGTGCATTAACACCCATAAAAACTCACATACACAAACAGCCAGACCTGGAACAAGTATCTGTAGGCCATAAAACGTATTTGTTTATTGTGCCTAAATTAGTGCACGCACAATCACAGTGTTTACAAAGCCCATGAAATCGCTTATTATAGTAAATGTTACAAAACATATTATGTATAATTACAACAACATACCATCACGCCTGTATTCCCCGAAGGGTTAGGCAGAGGTGTAACCAGTGTACACCTACAGTTCGCCGGTAAGTTAGGTCCCATGTAATATAGGGCGAGCCTATGGCCAATAACCGGACGTTAGTGGCAGCTCGGACTTAGGATTAATCTTAACTTCGAGCTGCCACTAAGAATCAGTATCTATTTATGCATTAATCCTACAATACCAGAACGACATGAATACCTTCTTACACCAGTAAGAATTGTACTTTGCGTCAATTACAATCACCAATAAATAATAAAAACACAGAAACAATTTCGCCAACTGTGCACGACAGCCGATAAACTAAAAACGTCATTGTAATCAATAAGTACAAACAAATATGGTATTTCTAAAAATCGTGCGAAAAATTTTAAATAAATTCCTAGCTGCAGCTACCACAAGCTCAGTTTGCATGACAGTTATTCCGAAACAGTTAAAAAGTAAAATCAGCAAATTGAAACATTTTCTAAGCACCAAAAAAAGACACGAGAATGCATGTGTGAAAGATTAAATGTGGCCCACATCCAGAGTTACATCACATCAAATGCTCGTAAATCACCGGATTCTGTAAATAGCCTAAGTTTGGTGACGATCCCCAGACTGACATCCCGCCGATCTAAATATCGTTAAAAACCAACAGATGCTAAATATAGATACTGCCACTTCCGTGTAGCTCGCGGGATCACACAAGGTAACACAAGTAATAAGGGAATATGGTGGCTGCCATAAGCACTGTACGGTCTGATATAAATTCAAACTACTCGTATCCTTACAATTCAGAATGGTTTGAGAATACAAATATTTATGGGCGTAAGTAAAATTAATTGTTCTGGTTAACTTACAAATTACATTAACTGCCTCGATAGCCTAATGGTCCTAAGCGCGACTGCTACGCTAGAGGTCTTGGGTTCGATTCCCAGGTCGAGCAAAGTATTATTGGGTTTTTCTATGAGATTCTCAGTAGCAGCTCGGAGTTAGGATTTGTGCCCAGTTAATGGCAATAGGGTCGCCCCTTATTACGTGGGACCAAAACATACCGGCGAACTGTGGGTGTTTTTTATACTAACTATGTTCAACCTAATTATAAGGAATCTCTGTAACAATGGTTAATAAACTTTACTTACTCTACTTTACCCACCCATTTTTATCAAATAACTACTAGCTTTTGATTGCAGCTTGGTCCACGTGAAAGTCAAAGAGCAGTCAATGAACTATAAATTAAATTTTAGCCTATGAAGTGCCATAATTATAATACAATACGAATCTACCTACACTGCTATTTGTTCAATCCACGCGGCCCTGTCTGTTATGTCGTTACTTGTTATCGTATAGGTCCCTTTTTTTTGTCAGGTGAGAATTTTCATGGTTTGCCTCCGCCTCGGGGAAAGCGGAGGGGTGTGTCGGACTCCTACCGACTAAAACCCCACGGTGTTCCTCCAACTACCATTGGCCTGGCACCTACCTATTGTCTAAATTGGTGGCCTAAATTTTTGGGGGTTTGTTCTTACCTGCTCTTCGACAGATGTTCCCCAAAGTGCACCAAGGTCTAGAGTAAGAAATCTCATTGTTTTTAAAATAGTTGATTAGATTCTTTTTTTCTTATAGCTACGGGGACCCGTTTTCCCAACAACATAGTTAACTACTAGCCTATTTAATTCAAGAAACTGTGTCGTCTATAAATAAAATTATCGCAATGGAAAATCAGTTTCTCTTTGCCTAAGAAATAACTGCGAAATGTCCTAAGTGCATAGAATCGGTACGTAGTGCGCAGTTCGGATACGTGTCGCGCAGGGACGCAGGGCGGGCGGCACTAAGCCACTGGCGCCTTACCGCCCGCCCTGCTCGCTCGCTACGGCTGTGTCGCACGCACCTATCTCCGAACCAGTGAAGATCTACGAGCTGACTCTAACAGCATCACTTCCCTTTCACGAAGCTTCATCAGTAACCAAGGTAACGTAGGTATTTTAATAACACGTATTATTTAACCAAGGGATTTTATTAACTCTTTGTGCCCCTTTTCGCGGTTCCGTGTCAGTAGGTCGAATTATCGCGGATGAATAACCTACTCTGCGTGTGTTTACATCTACATAAAATCATATAGTTGTTACATTTTGTCGTTATGTCAGTCTTTGTTGATAGCCAATTTTTCAAGGTGATTACATAATAAAGAACTTTTTATAATTTTATTGAAGTATCTTAGGTTGATTTATTATGGACGGACTAACTATCTACATTATCTATCTAGTTTGTTTTACATTAATGTAACTCGTTTCGACTATTTCTGTCAAAGGGTAGGAAAAAAGGCGGGCACTATTGTGTGTTTTGTAAGAGTGTAGCAAGTGTCTTAAAGTTGACATTTCTATATTCTGTACCTACATGTTATATCGCCGGGAGTAAACGAACTTAATGAAAGGTTTCGAAGGATCGCAAAGGATTTAGGTCAACGAACCTCAGTGCCGATTGAGGAACGCACACTCAATTTTAATACCTATCGTCTAATTAATGGGTTGCTATAACCCATTTTGTTCACGAAGAAAATAGTTTTAACTACCTTTGTTCTTCAGACAGCAGATCTTTTAGTGGGTGTTGATTTAGGAGTAGGTACAGCGATTCGGGTTCTTAAAAAAAGATTAATTTAGACTATAGGCAAATAGGCAGGCTATTTGTTAAATTCATAAAGGCAGATGCGTAGAGGATAAAACAATAATCACCGACTGGCCATATAAAGAAAGAAAGAAAAATCAAATATTCATGTGAAAGTGACGCACATAACATAAAAATGTTTGTTTACAAAAGCCCAAGACCAAAAAAAATTAAACAAGGAAAGTAAATAAATATGCGCCAAATGCCACGCCATGTAATGTTATGATTACATATGAGAGATAAATACGTTGTATAAAGCGTTAGTAACGTAATAGTCGTAGCTGTGACTACGTGGGTTCACCAACAGAGGTTCCCACGGCTTACAAACTTTCTAACAGTACACTCTATCAGCATTCAGTGCGACATACGCGCTAGTACGTGTACGTACGACATGGATGCAGGATACTGGATATCTGCGAAGCTGATGACGTAATCAGCGATGCATCGCATATAAGCGCTACATAAGTTATGATCGGTTAACTGCCACTGAAGGTGATTCAGGTCAGAGACAAATAAATCGTTGCTATTTTTGTATTCCTGATTCGAATGGTAGATGTGTAGGTGAATAGAATACCTTCAGAGGAATTTATCATATTTTATTTTATTCGTAAAACTCACCGCCAAAAATAAGATATTTAAACAGATTAAGATAAATAGATTTTTATTTATAGAAATTATTACGTACATACCTAACAAAGATAACCTTTATTTTGGCGCAGTCGGGTAAAAAATAGACAACAGTAAGTAGGTAAAGTTAATCAATTTTATAATTTGTCATTTGTACTGACAAATTATAAAATTGGTATCAAAAACTGTATTAGAATATTTTATAATAATCGACTGCCATTTACGTGCGCTCGTAAGGAATTAGATAGAGGTATACTGCTAGTTCAATTACCATTTCAGGAAACAATTATTTTTCTTTAACAGGGCGTCAAGTCCAATTTAAACGGTGAACAGATCAGCAAGAACTCTATTATATAATATGTCCGTTATCGCATTATCAACTTGGTCTACACAAGTAGTATCTAACTATACATAAACAAACCCGAACAGCTTTGACAGATCTTTACCTATATTTTTCACTGTACTGCCTTTATTTTACAATAATTAAGCAAGATTTCTCAAGCATTCACGTCACCTTACATTGTACCTATTACGTCATAAGAGTGGGTATAACGAAGAGTTCGACGAAATCATAACTCTCGCCTACCCATTTGACATCAATTTGGTAGTAGCCAAGCAGAGGTATGACAACAGTCACAGGCGTGCCCCTGAATGTATCAACAATGAAGCCAGTCGCAAACTGAGCACAGTTGCCCGACGGCTACAGAGTACAGACGCGCGGACGCATATGATAATATACCTACAGTGTTTGGGCTTTGTGGCACGTTTCCAAAATAACAAATACTGTTTTATTTAGTGCATACTTCTGAAATATAAGTTTGATTTTATTTAATCGAATAATTTACGACAGTGAGTTATTAGTGAAAACAACACAGGTTTAAAATGTAAGTCGTTAAATGGTTTATGAATTTGCATTAAACAAATTCAAAACATAGTTTATAACATAATAAAGTAAGTCTTTCTTTACCTACCTACCTATAAATAAAAAAATCCACTAATTTACACGCCTAAGTAGTTCTTTAATAAGTTCTGGAAACTGTTTATTAGCGTAACCTTTAATGCCCCTAAAAATAATGGCTGTCCCTTAACGTAAGTAATTTGTCATTGAACACTGACTGAAACGTTTTCTATGATAATATAGAATACCTAGATTTAGCATATTATTATATAAATTATGATATAACTAAATAAATAAAATTCTATTTGTCGTGGTCAGAAACATTTCGTATTTTCGATAGGTAAGATTAATATTCATATAAAAAGCTGTTTTTTAATATCAATTAAATTACGTTACTATTAAACTATTAGGCCTTTCTGCATCATAAACAGGTGAGTACTTAACAACATAAAAATATGGCGTATACGCGTGTTTACATATCCGGATATCTATAGATACTACTAACAGTTAATAGGTCATCAGAGATACTCCATCCTCGCCAGGTTAACAAAGAGGTTCTTAACCTACTTCTATTGATCAAATATGTGTGCTTTAGATAAACACACACTGACATTTTTAGCGAGATTAAACGTTTTCAATGATAAATGTGTCTAAATAGGCATGTAGCCTAAGCAAATAGCAAATTACGGAAAATATTATCACGTAGATAATAGATAGGTAAACTGCCAAATTCGAAGTTCGAATCTGAGCTTAAATTATAGAATAAAGATTGTTTAGAAAAATGCGACGCAGTCTAATCTAAGGACACCATGATATTTCGGGTTTTGTCGGAGAGCTTTGCTGCTGCGAGACTTCCTATTTGCTCCAATTGTACCGTTGTAGGTCCTGTACGTACCTCCTAAATAATAAAAAGTAAAGCCCTTTTTAATCGGATTCAGCGAAACATGTCCCATTAGCCGGCCCGCGACGCGATGGGCCTTACCTAGGGTTTTCGAATTGTCCTGTGCGAGTCAAATGGCAGCCCTAACAATCACAATCGCCAACACGACCTCAGAAGCGTTATTTATCAAATGATTGCTCTAATCAGGTCACGGTCCACAAGTGCCTATGACACATGTTACGTTAACCATTGCTAGATCGAACATATTTACTGTTTACTTTATTTTTATGGTTCCGTACCAACATGGTAATGTGACTTGTATGCCTGTCCATCTGTGCTGGGACAGAGCTTATTTCAACAACTACTAAAGTTGTTGACTTGAAAGGAAAACCTTATATATTTATAAACAATGCTTATCCACTTATACGTCTGTTGAAAAACTATTATAGTGGGGTTACTAAGTCTATCCTTACTAAATTTCACACAAAAAATAAAACGATGTTACTAAATGTTTCTTTTTTAGTAATCCGTATAATTCCTACTTAGACAGAATCTCAGTTATGCGATCCCAAACAATGATTTCACTTTGAAAATGGTAGGAACTATGATCACGGACCCTCATTATATACAAGCGAAAATTAATAAGTTTCCATACAAATTGTATGAATGAAATTACATGAATCGCACACAGGACTCTGACGGAATGTCTAGAAAACAAGCATTAATAAAAGTGTCCAGTAGTTGCAAGTAGTGTCCTGTGTCGGTAGCAATAAGTGTCTTAGCGCTTATAAAATGTAAATATCTAATAACACAGCCCGACCTGGGACCCCAGAAGCCCAAATTAAGCAGTCGCGCTTGCGACTACGAGTGACCATCACAGACCAGACTATACTACCAAAGGGGCATGACCCACTGGAAAATAAACAGAAATTGTTAGTAAATGAATCCGTAGCCCTGGAACAAACCATTGTTTCCGTCACGCCAGTGCCGACGAAATACAAGTCCTTTCTGAGTTAAGCTCAGAAACCAGGACCGGATTTATATAATTCTGGTCTTTATTACAGTCTCTTGCCTAGTTTTTATTTTTTCAATTCGAGATGGGTAAGCTCTTGACTTGTCTAGGTTAGAGGTGACAAAGAATAGACAAAGTCGGCGATAGAGTGAACTTACGCAGAAGAAGCCTGTTCACTCTAACTTGAGATTAGGGTTGAATGCGTTCGGAAATACAGACGCAGGAGTAGAGTTCCACACCTTTGCAGTGCGCAATGATGGAATGACAATAGGAATCTTGCCTACATACCTATTACTTGATAAGGCAAGTAGTGTACACACACGCCTGCGGCTGGGGCAATCAGGTCAAACTAGACTGTACTGCAAATGGAGCAACTGGGAGGCTTATCTACACAAGTGCCTGTAACTTGTAATTCAGGTTACGTGTCGTCAATCCGCACTCATCGTGTGACTTTTCCTACCCTACGGGTTCTGTACCATTGTTTATAAAACGGCAAAAAAAAACGTGTCTGTTGTATAATAGCCCCCCTTAAATATATATTTTATTGTAATTTAATAATTTATTTTTAGTGTGAATACATAACTAAGTATTCTGTGAATATTTCAAGCGACTACCTGTTGCCGTTATCAATTTTAGGCAAAAACGAGCAAAAGAATCACGTTTGTTCTATGGGAGCTTCTTTAAATATTTATTTTATTCTGTTTTTTAGTATTTGTTGTTATAGCGGCAACAGAAATACATCATCTGTAAAAAATTCAACTGTCTATCACGGTTCATGAGATACAGCCTGATGACAGACGGACGGACAGACAGACAACAGACGGACGGACAGCGAAATCGTAGTAATAAGGTCCGTTTTACCCCTTGGGTACGGAACCTAAAAACGTGTCGAAAAATTATACCGTTTATGTACTCTACGGTACAAGAAATTAAAAAAAAAAAATTACCTCAACAGATAATCAGATATAATGACGTTTATGATATGTGGCCTGGCCTTCTTGGCCGCTACACGATCTCTAAACATACCATAGTACGTCCTAAAATGTACGCTGAAATTGTACCTCTGCGTACGTAAAGAAATTACATTTTTTGTTTTCATTTTGGAAAATAGAATTAAAACTTATATACTTGATATTTTTTTTTTGTAAGCAAACACTTTTTTAAGCAACGGTCTTTCGGAAAGCCTAACTTCAGAGCGGCAAAGTTATTTGACATGAACCGAACGTAAGAGCGGCCTAGTAGGCAGTATCTCCCTGGCTGCGCCACCAAAACGTCATTAGTATTTATCTGTTGAGGCATTTCTTTTCTTTTTCATTTTACATTTTCTTGTAGAATACCTATACGGTACGGTTATTTTTTTCTAGAAACAGATTATTTGGTACTTTGGTTTTTATTAAGATAAAAGTTGAACATAATGATGAATTATGACTCCTTTTCAGTTATTCAGTCCTTTCGATTACATATATACCTAGTCTTGCCATAAATATTGTTACGAGGAAAAAAATGTTTTTTATTGCAAATAGTATTTATTACTTTTACAGTGTGTTAGTTTAATACATAAATATAAAATAATTTAAAATATAAAAAGCTTATTCGAAGTGGCCTCCATTGGCTGCAATACAGTCCTTTAAACGTTGAAGCCAGTTATCAATAGAAGCATGCACTCTTTCCATGGGAAAATTCTTCACTGCCAATCGTATGGATTGTTTTAGGGACTCCAAATTATCATGGCGTTTAGAGCAAGCCGTACTCTCTAAAACAGACCATAAATCATAATCCAACTGAGTAAGGTCGGGACTAGACGACGGCCAGTCTTCAGCTCTGATGGAGTCCGAAACGATCACTTCCAACAAAGACTGCGTGGACCGAGCGTTGTGACCCGGCGCCGAGTCTTGTTGGAAGGATCATACTTGGTTATTGAACATGGTGTTGCTAAGGGTCTTAACTACCTTCTCAAGAATGGTATCTTGATACACTTGTGCCGATGTTTTGATACCTTTTTCACAAAAATATGACTCTGTCACTCCTTCATAGCTAACACCCCACCAAACCATCACTGAAGTCGGATAATGCCCACGTTACACTCTGTCGACTAATTGGGAAGCTTCCTTAGAGCTTTGAGCATAAATACGGTCATTTTGTTTGTTATTTTCATTTCTCATCCGTAAACAATTTTTTTCTGTGACCTCCCTTTGCGTACCGCCTCAGTGGTTGTTTCGATTTTACCACCCTATTCTTTTTTAAATTGTCAGTTAAAAAATGGAGATTGCGTCTCTTATAGGCTGCAAGTCTTAAGTCATCTATTAAAATACGCGACATGGTTCTAGGTGCTACCCTCATCTCCCGAGATAAAATCTTTTGCTTTCGGACAGGATTTCTTCGAATTCTTTCCCTTACTGCTTTGACCACCTTTTTCGTACGAACACTACGTGGACGGCCAGATCTTTTTCTGTCACAGAGGAGTTCTCATTGTACCTATTAATAGTCCGATACACAAACATTTGACTAATACCAAGCGTATTGAGTTTTAAAAATTGCATTCGGCTCCATACCAAGGTTGTGTAATGCAATCGCAGCGATCGGTTCTCTTTCTCACTCCACTCCATTTTAATATCGCAAAATATTGTACAATGTATTGGCGCCAAAATTAGAAAGCTCAATGAACAATCGTATAAAAATGACAGATTCCAAATTTAAATGTAATCTTTCTTATTTTTAATTGTAACAGTATTTATGGCCAGACTAAGTATATATAGTAGTAATAGTTGGGATTTGTAAAAAACAAAGTCGAATTTCGTGTCGGTTTGGATGCTCAATTCTTCTACTATTCATAGCATAGAAATCTCGATTTTTTTTGCTCACCGTACCAGTATATCGCACCCGCCCGAGGTGTGGGACCTGCCCATACCTCGGACTAGTAAGACATAATTCATAAACTGAAAAATAACGAGAAAATCTCTTTGTTACAGAATGACGTCCCCAGCTATTACAAAATCGCCAGAAAACCAGAAGGCAGAGAAGAAATCGCCGACGAATTCGGCGCGCACTCCAGAGCGAGCGCCTTCTCGCGTTGAGACAACTACAGCCACTGCCTCCGGGTCAACGGCAGGTCAACCACAATCAGAGACTTTTAGCTGGCTACGAATCTTCAAACTGGCAGATTTGATGATGAAACAAGGCTGCTAAACTCTTTCAAAACTTGTTCCAGTTCGCATAAATGGATAGCAATAATTTGTTCGACATAAGAAATGAGATGTATTCCATCATTAAAATATTAATTGTTAACAGTACATACAATAATGTTAAATTATTAGTATTATTAGTTGTTTAAACACTATTATTATAGAGCAATAAATGAACTCGTCTTGCTAGCAGAAATGCAGTCGTGATGAGCTAGTGACATAAAAAAACAACTTTTTCGTTTGTCTCTTCTCTTGAATTCCACAACTTGGTGCTACTCTTGGTACTCTTTCTTACTATTGTTATTTCAATAGCTTGCCTATCCAAATATCTTTTTCTGCCAATGTTATAAACCAACTTTTGTTGGCTCTTATATGCATTGCTAGTCGAATCAATACAATCCTACCATTCTATTTCCTACTATCCTACTAACATTATAATTCCGAAAGTTTGTGTGGATGGAATGGATGTTTGTTACTCTTTCACGCTTAAACGGCTGAACGGATCTGAATGAAATTTTGCACTGAGATAGATTGTAGTGTGGTATAACACATAGGATACTTTTTATCCCGGAAAAACGTACGGTTCCCGTGGGATAATATATCAAATTTGACGCCGACGAAGTCGCGGGCAGAAATTAGTATATAGTTAAAAGTATTTGTAACCCATTATTGTACCTATATTGACAAATGAAACTTTCTACTTTTACTAAGTCATCATCACAAGATGTGGACCTTCTGGTAAGTGAAGTTGAAAGCACCTGATTTTATAAACTCTTCCTGCAGCAATAGTAATAAAGTAACCGCATTGAGGTACCTACATGGGTTTATGACCTTTGGGCACGGTTACCACATAATGGTTGAAAACAACCAATGTAAAGTTCACAATAAAAAAGAAAAAAAGGTTTATGTAATATTTTTTTTAATAGTATTGGTAGGTAGGAGGTACATAACACACAGGATTCTGGGTTGTTTGGATAAGGGAAGTAAAGATACAATACTATTTTCAATATGTACAAAATATACAGTTATCTCTACAAACTAGCTTTAAAACTATAATATAATTATGATCACAATATTTTTTCTATACGTACGCTCTGTTAGAATCCAAACCAACATCGAGCACACTGGCATCGGGTTGTGTCCGCACGCGACTGTTGCTCTACAACAATCTAACTCACGTTCACTTTTGCTGCACACTTGAGATCAAATGTTATTTTTACAAATATTTAAACTATCATCTCGCACACCAACAACAGTCGCTAGCGAAGAAGACCCGAAGTTTCTAGACGTTCCATCCTCATAAAACCACTTCATGCTTGAGAACAGAATTTAATATTTCTCGGTAAACACAAAGGGCCCGACGTCGCTGCGTCCTCAATGAACCAGCTTGAAGCCACTGCGAAGTGGGACCGTTTTGTAGTTGGCTTCAATAATAAATAACAAAACTATATTATACTTCTCACATGCAGTTAAGTGTGCAACTGTGTAAAATTTTGTGGAATAAAAAAAACATTATAATATTTACGGAATAAATTAATATTCCGAGACATATTATTATTAATAATTGACATTTTTAGCATACCGCTCAAGGATGTAATTATTAACTAGGCAGAATCCACCGATACTTTTCAGATTCTGTCACATAAAATAAATTACTATAGACGATAATATTACGACTGAACAGATAAGCTAAATAATAAAATTTACGAACAACAAAATCACATAATATTTATAAACAACAGCTTAGGAAATAACTACACCCCAGTTACAAAGTAAATACTTTCACCGCAATAAATTAGTCATTTATAATTCTCATAATGTTTCTTATACCATATTTTTCATATTTTTCAATAGCGTGTCTAAATACCGTCATATCACTATATTTCACGTAGACTTATTTACATTAACCTCCTTCATAAGGAGTTCAAATAAGATTTTTTAAGAGTGTACATCATTGGGCATCTGTTTGCTAGTAAAATTATAGATATTTTAAAATTAATGGACGAAGTGATGAGTTCGTTAGTGTTCCTCCTAGCCAAGTTAAGAACTGTTTGCGACGGAAATATGACAAACAATACAATTATTATATTTATACATTCTAGTTATAAACCTTAAAAAGAATATACGTAATAATATTACCTGTGCTATAAATTTATATCGTACTTTATAAAATTACAATACATAAAATATTTTGTACTTTATTTTACGTACGACAGCACAGTCGCACCATTATCTAACTATAATAATAATGCAAGTTATGTAAGATGCCTCTGCTAATCGAATCAGAAAGTGGCGCTACCACTAAAACTTAAATTATGAGAAGTACAATATTGTTAGTTTGAATTGATTGAAGGTTATTATGTAAAGCTTTCAAGACTACAGCTATTTACCATATGCGTTGTCAATATCCATAGAAAACTGTCCATTGAAAGAAGCGAATGAACAGCGGCAAATGAGGATGGCGAGTACAAGTAGAGAATAACCTGAGCGGCGGCCCGCAATTAAAGCAGCAATGAGATCCGAATACGTCGACACTGTGTGGGCAGGCGCGCGCGCACACCACGTGCACGACAGCTTTAACCAAACCGAAAGAATGCGCGACTGTCATATTTTACATCAAGAAACCTTTTTTTTTCATATTTTAAAAATATAACGATGTTGTGTGACTTTATTCGGAGTTATATTATACACTGACCGCGAAAGTTAAAAAATCTTTTAAACCCGGGAATGTTAAGTCACAAATTGAACGTAAATATTTATTAAGTTGTTTTTTTATTAATGTGTTATTATAACCACCACGCATTCGTTTGTTTGAGAACCCCGCCACGCCCCTAGCATCGCTTCTCACCAAGTAACAGTGCAGTTTCTTTGATTATACGAACTCTGTACCGTTACAAAGAGCGAAGCGAAGCAAAGCCGATACACAAACAATAATCGCTGGGATAGCCTTTTTTATTAAAAGGCGATATTTGGATTTATATCGCCTACTATTATATGTATTAATCTATGTTTACATTTGCAATTGAATGAAATTTATATCTAAATAAATATGCAAAGTCTTTTAGTGAATGTGTTTGTAGAGAACGATGATATCGATAACGTATTTTAACATTTGGACATAATGTACAGTCATACTGATACACGGTTTCGGTTATTTAAATAAAACATTCTTAACATCTCCGATCCTAGCTTATTGCGATTAAAATTATTTATTTTGGTCAATAATCAAGTCGCCTATCCCTGACTACGACAGTGTTTATCAACAATGCAGCTCTAGTTCAGCGCCAAACCATATACCGCACTGTTGCGCACGTTATTACAAAGGTTGACTTTAAAAACAGTATTGAACATAATTTCTGATATCGCTAAAGGCGAGGCCATACGCGCCACTGGTGTGCTTTCGCTTAGTAGCACACTGCACTCTATGCTCCATAAAATAGGGCTACCTACAGTCTACATTAAAAAGTCAGAATCACAGTTTATTTTCCACATGTATTTTTCCCTTACTATCTTATATAACTTAATTACTTAATTATTTTTTTACATGTAAACAGTAATCATTCGACCCAGTATTCATGAGTTTTCCATTACCTACCGTAATGACCTAAGCGAAATCGAACTTTAGTACGGATAGATTCGATATTTACAGAATTTAAATTATTTTAGACCTAATTCGCTTAAAACAAAATAACAATTTACACTAACAATAAAAATGCTCGATAGATTGCCACTCATCTAATCGGAACCCAAAATTAAATATATTTTTATCAACTGACTTTGCCATCTATCATTACTTTTAAAAAATTTAAACTCCGAACATCGTCGAACCCAGTCGACCATAACAAAAGTATTTTACAAATAAGCTATGACTTATAACTAGCACTTAAATAAGTGACGGCTGCTTACCTAACTATGTGAGACTTTATACAGGCGCGTGTGGAGACCCCGAGCCGTCGGAGACGACGCCGCGATACGCGATAACAATAAATAAACTGACGTTACATTACCACAACGAGAGTTCAGTTTCTCAGAGGTATTACAACTCAATTCCTAAGAACTTCCGACATCGTGAAGATGACGAAAAATCTATTCAAGTTTCATTACAATTTATTTCTACCAGGTCGATCTATTGCTACGATAAAAATGAAGATAAAAATTTCACAACCTGGCCGTATTTACAATGCTTTCTTAAAATCGAATCGACTACATCGATGGCGGTTTTGTCCATACAATATTGAAGCAAACTGATTTAGGAATAAATGCGTCCAGTCCAGGATGTGCCCATGAATTAAATCAGGACATTCACTTGAAGTTTTAAAAGTATTAGTTCACGAGATTGTCGAATACATAACAATTAACTCGTGAAATCTCATAATATAAGAATATACAGCGTACCTCAAACGGTCGCTATAACAATAAGTAAATGTGCGATGTCTGCAACACGATGCATCAGGTCGGGTGCGATGCGGTTTAAGTTTTCGTTAGCGAATTCGCACGATGGGAAGATGTGAACGGTAAACATGGCCTAAAACAAAAAAGGAAACACTGTCATTTGGAAACCATTTAATTAAATGCCACATAATATTTTTTTTTTTAATAAATACAATTATTATAAATAAGAATAAACTAAACAATAATTCGACCAAAACGCAAAAAAATCATAGTGAAGGTTGCCGTAGTCGGAATAATTTACAACGGTGAAATTACGAAATGCGTGTCAGTCCCGTTTCTTGCAATTTTACCGTTAAACCGATTTTTACCGGTCTATTCCTAGCGTTAATAGTCTCCTGCGTAAAATGGCTGCGACATACGGACGCGAGGATCAGGCAAAGGCGCTGACCTAATAGTGCAATCATCAATATGATGATCACTTTCTATCAAGGTATAATATTATTATTGTTAAGTAATATTATAATTATCATTATTAAGGTATTATAGAATTCCGTGAATCGCGGCCGATCGATCCCGTGCGGCAGACGCGATAGGCCGCAATGCACGGAATTGTACCTTTAGAACACTAGAACATAGGACGCAATTTTAAGGATTATCTACACGCCATTAGGCTAAGGAACTCTAAAAAAATCGGCAAGCTAAATATTCATTGAGTATCGTATTTGAACTATGAAATTTGTCAAGTGGGACTGTTCCACTTTTAAAAACTCAAATTAATTTAAAGCTATTATACCTGATGATGTCCGGGGGGTGCAATGTTAACTATTCCGGCTGCTTGTTTCCGCTGTAAGTACGTAATAAAGCCGGCAGTGAGGTTGGTCGACTGCTGCAATACATCCATGTGGTCGCGTCCGCACGGCAGCGCTAGAAGCATGCAGTGCTCGTTCGTCATCTGCAAGATATTCATAGAGTTATACGAGTACAGTGCTACCGAAGACGTAGTCAGGCTGGAGTGACAGAGCGCGGCTCCTCACCTTCATTTTGCGGTGCACCTGGTCCAGCTGCGGCTGCTCCAGGCGCATCCGCTGCGCGATTCGTAGCAGCGGCGTCGAGCCGTCTGCGTGGCGCGACAGCGTGTCTCCCGCTACCACGGGGTTGCCGCCTACAAAGTGCATCTGAACGGCGGCAGAGTCGTTTTTTAGCGCTAGCAACCCTTGCCACATCACCGGGTAGCGCTGGAACAGAACGTTGTAAGTTAGCGGGTTACGACGCGAACACACAAGAACTCGGCGAGCAGGGCGGCACTCACCCGGAGCAACATCTGCAGCGAGTCGGCCTCGCGCGGCACCTGTGACGCGTGCGCCGGGCCCGGCGCCGGCCCCGGGGCCGCGCCCGGCGGTAGCGCGCCCGCCAGGCGCGACGTGCCGTGCGCTGGCGGCGGCGACCTGCCGCAATCCACGCCGTACGACGGCGCGAGCGGCGCCATGGGAGCGAGGGGCGCGAGGGGAGCGAGCGGCGCGCGGCGCAACACGTCGGGCGCGCGGTAGGCGAGGTCGGCGCCGGGCACGCGCGCGCCGGGCGGCCGCCGCAGCTCAAGCGGCGGGGCGGGCGCCTCCGAACCCTCAGCCTCCAGGGACCTGAGCCGACACACCAACCGTTTACTTATTAAATAGAGATAATGCTATATTTGCAGATAAACAATATAGAACCATCAAACATACAGTTAAATAAATGAATAGGATAATAACGAGTCACTAATAGTTTCTATATGTATAAGAGACACCGCAGTCATAAATAACAAATCTAAATTGGATTAGAAATAATATGCTGTTTGCGACATTTATTAAGTACTAGCTCCTGCTCGCGACTTCGCCCGCCGCGGTTTTTTCCACTAATTTTAAGTCTGCTCCGCTTCCGTGAGACGTAGCATGATGTTTTATAGTGTTCTATTATATTCCTCATGAATGTAGCTATCATATACACTAAAAGATTATTTCCAATCCGACTGGCAATTCCAGAAGCTAACGCATTTAAAGAAACAAAATCTCTTTAGCTTTATTATATTAGTTTAGATTACCGGTGTAAAAAAACATTGAAAAATATCACCTGACTGCGTAAAAAGCAGAACGTAACTACATGAACAGAAAGATCGGTTGTTCTTCACAAATAAAATAATTTGTAGGCATTCTATTAATTTCAAAGGACTTATTGTTATTAGATTTATACTGTGTACAATGTTACCGAGTATATGGTGAAGGCGTAGCTCGACTTTCGTGTTGAGTGGCGCGGAAATGTTGCTGGTACATTTGATAGTGTTGATGTGAGAAGTGAGGATACATTCCATCGCCCTGTAATAACAAACATGCAATGATTACTCTCATTATAAGTAATTTATATTGGAAATTTTAAACCTTTTCACAAGTTTTAATATTTCATTATATTGTGATATACCGGAGTAACCGGAGAAGTTTGTTGATGTGCAGGCGGAGGACTTCCAACTAAATCAGCAGACTTCCGGACGGCATGAACAAAATTGAAATATGTACACTTTATAGATAAACTGCAAAGTAAGCAAGAGATAAAATAATTACCATTCCTATCTGGCCTTGAGGACTGATTGATGGCACGCTCGCAATTGTAACTCTAGAGGCGGCACCTGAAATAAATATAAATTATAATATATTTCTTTGTTACAGTTGGCATACAAGATGACAAGTCTATGCGATTTAAAGCTGAATCTGAGAGGTTCGAAATCGTGTTCTGTACCAATTTTAACATGTAGTTAATTTAAACACCTTGCGATTAGTTATGCACAGTGCTGTGTGTACTGACCGGGGTGGTGGTGGTGCGGCTGCGGGCCCACCACGGCCACCTGCTTCAGGTGGTCCGGCGCCGGGTGCGGCGGGTGGTGCGCGCCGCGCGGCAGGCTGGCCGTAGCTGCGTAGCGGAAGGCGCGTGACTCTGGGTCCTCGAACAGTCCGTCCGCCGGACGCTCCAGTGGCCGCGCGGCCGCGCGTGACACGGAGCGGATGAGCAGCGGCGTAGCGCGCTCGACGGGCCCGCGCATGGCCGGCGTGGAGGGCGCGGAGGGCGGGCGGTGCGGCAGCGCGGGCGACTGCACGCGCGCGTCGCTGGCCTCGGTGGCGCCCACGGGCACCAGCGCGCCGGCCAGCGCGCCCGCCACGCCGTCCCCCAGGCGCCGCCCCCGCGCCGCGTCGCCGCCGCCCGGCGCCAGGGGCGACGTGGGAGCGTCCCCTGCCGCATTGGAGGTAGAACTAGCGGAAACTACCGCGTCGAAAGCTCCCGCTAACTTGGCGCTGATCTCGGAAATCATTTTTTTAGGCGGTTTAGTGATGGGCGTCGACGTGACAGACGGCGCATGAGGCACGTGAGAGGCGGGAGGAGCGTGAATAGGCGACGCGTAGGTAGCGGTCGGCACGACAGTCACTGGCGGCACGTGTGTTGAGGGCGGCGCGTGGACCGTAGGAGCCACGTGTATTACGGGCGGCAAATGAGGAGCGGGCGGAGCAGATGGTGCGAGAGGCGCAAGCAGCGGCGCGGGCGCACCAGACACTGCTTGTCCGGCGGGCGCGGTGCTGCGTGGAGTAGTGGCAAACTCTGGTTCGGACGAGAGCTCTTCCAGACGTGGAGCCTTCGGGTCGCGTGCGCTGTCTCTGATGTTTCTCTCGTCTCCGCTATCGATGGACGCGTCTGACAAACTGCGATCCCTTGCCCGTTTGGCACCACGAGGCGATTTCCGAGTGTCGGACCCCAAAGGCTTCTCTTGAGTTGCTTTTACGACGCCTTGTCTCGTGGGCCGCTTTTTGTTTGATTCTTTTCCTATTCTAATATGACCAACGGGGCCCTTAATTACGTCCTCTATTACATCATCTACTGTGCTCCGCTGGACGTCCTTCTCTTGAAGCCTCCTGGATTTGCGCGTGTTTGTCGATGGTGAAATAAACTCTTCGTTTTTTTCCTCTTTATTTTTTTCAATAAATTTCATTTGTTCTTTTTGGGCTATACTGAGAGTTGAAGTCGCTGTCACAGTGGAGTGCCCTGAGAGCGGACTCTTAATAGTTAAAATCAACCTAGGACGTGTTTCAGATTTATTGGGTGATGTAGCAGTTTCGTCACCAGAATCTTCATGGAAATCATAGACATCTCCTGGCATTGTACTTCCGCTACTATTTACAAAAGTTTTTATTTTCTTGTCTACTTTAGCTCTACCTCGACCCCGTTTTCCGGAAGTACCTCCTCTCGTCGGTTTAGAGATTTGACGAGTCTGTACTCTGTCTTGAGTTTTATCTATTTTCCTTCCTCTTACATTACGTCCACCTCGCTTAGCAGTAGTAGCCGGTACGATTTTATCAATTACGGTCTCTTCTACGATTTTATTCTCAATAACATTTTCGATGGGCGGATTTATAATCATTGATTTTATTTGAGATGTATGATTGATTACCTTGTCTGAAATTTTCGGGCTAACTTTAATAGGATCAACATCTTGACTTATTTCATCCGTTTTTTGAATAATTTCAGCACTTTCGTTACATAGAGAGTCCACCTTTTTTATAACAGATTCTAAATTAACATCCTTACCACTCCAAGAGTCATTTTCATCAGTTTTTATTGGACTGCTACTGCCTAGTGAATCTTCTGGTAACAAAAGGTCAAAATTGGGTTCATTCGATTGAATAACATTTTCTATGTTTAAAGATATTTCATTTCCACTAGATGCGTTTTTAATATCAATACCGCATGCATCAATCTTTTCAGTGACTATAGGTTCAGAAGGTAACGTCTGCATTGAGTTATTTTCTAGACGAGATAAAACTTTAACTATTTCTTTTGGTTGGCTAGTCGCATTATCTTCTTTAATTTCATTGGTTTCTCTTTTTTCATTGGTAATTGATGTTACTGGCGGAATTTGAGACTGATTCTTATTTGTTATGTTTTCCGTCCTCAGACAATCCATATTATTTGACAAAACATTGTCACGATTTTCTTTACGAGTCGTGATTAATGTTACAGTTTTACCAACGTTAACTTCTAATTTCTTTTCAGGATCGTTAGTTATTTTTATTTCATTAGTGTTGTCCTTCAACAATTCTTCAAAGTCTGTCTCACCTTTAGCAATATTCTCAACAGGTAAAATAATCGGTTTCGATATTAAATCTTTTTTGTCTTTCACAGTTTCATCAACAGGAACAGCGGAATTAATTGACTCAGGTTTTTCATTAAGTTTGTCATTTTCCCGCGTATGATTTTGTAAAACCAAGGTCTTGGGTAATTCTTTGTTATCTTTATCAAATTTAGTATTCAATTTAATAGATCCTGTTGAGCAAGTGGTTTTTAATAAAAGCGGCGACACAGTAGCGATACTGGTAGTTGTAGTAGTAGAAGAAGTACACAATCCCAATTTAGCTAGAACTGATGGTGGTCTTATGGTTGCCATAGATAGAACAGACGCAGGTCCTTTTTTAGTGTCTATTTTTATAACATTGCTGAGAGATGTTTGTGATAATAACCTTTGCGAGCCTAGAGAATGAATAACATTAGAACCTTGGCTTCTGTTGATCGTACTTGCTTCTTGAACATTACTGGGAGCCGATTTACCACTTTGTATGATTGATGTCGCGGCGTTATTTACTGCGGCAACATGTATTATAGGAGTTGATACAAACGGTACATGGCTTATTTTATCTGATTTTTGCGGCTGGTTTTCTCTTTTATCATTAAGTTGACTGACAGTATTTATGACCACTTTATTGTTAAGGTGAACAGTACTCATGTTGCTGACGTGTATAGCATTTTGCATTGATATCAAACGATTTTGAGCCATTACTGTCGGATTTGTGCTATGCTGAAGATTCGTAGGCGACAAAATGATTTTAGTATTTTCATTTGTGTTTTCTGAAATATTTCTTTGGTCACTCTTTCTACAGTGAAGATTCGTTGGCGACAAAATGATTTTAGTATTTTCATTCTTGTTTTCTGAAATGTTTCTTTGGTCACTCTTTCTACAGTCCCCCGATATTATTTTCTGTTGATGTATCAAAGGAGTCGTGGTGACACCAATTCCCTTATTTTGCTGAATTAAGTTATTGACATTCATTTGTTTAGAAATCGGAGTCAAAACTGGAGTAACAGGCAAACGATTGAAATGGATTGGTGTGCCTTGAGTTTGTACTAAAACGGAATTAGGTCTATTAGGTGATAGCATAGCTCTTGCACCATGCGGTATATGCATTGTTTGAATAGGGCTTAATGGAGGCTGCTGCATTCGAACCACAGTGACTTGGCCAGGAGATCTTTGTTGAATTGCATTAGGTGACGCCATTCCTGCAGAGTTTAAATTTTGAGGTGATGTACTCAAAATGGTCATATTTGTTAATCTTGGTGAGGTCATAGTTTCGCTTTGTGAGTTACCTTTAGGACTCTGCAATCTAGGATCGTTAGACATACGAGGTGATATTACAATCCCTGGTTTCTGATATAAAATATGAGGGTCTGGAATTTTAATCGTCGGCGGCTGCATGTTTGGGGTCTGAGTGCGAATCATTTGATTGATAACTTGATACGGAGCACTGACTCGTGTCTGGGCCATAATTGGTCTTGAAGAATTATTTATTGGCGCATTCTGATTTGAGGGGCCTTTAATCTGGACGATGTTTGCAGTTATATGTGAGGGTTTTATTTCGTTTTTTTCTCTACCTGGGATAGAATTAGCTGGAATGTTTAAGACCTGTGGTTCCAACAATTTATTATTCGACAGTGTCCACGACGTTATCACAGGAGTTGCCGTAGATGTAATAGGATGCACTTGGATGTTCTCTCTCTTCATTAGCTGTATCTTAACATCTGTTTCTTTTACTTTTATAATAGTATCTTTTGGAGTAGTAGTTACAGTCGATACAGAGCTTGTTTTCGTATCAGAAACTACATTATTCGGTACATCTGCACACTTTTTCTGGTCAGAAGTAATATTTAATGCCTGGTTTGTTGCTATGATATTTACAGGTAATTTTTCTATAGCATCTTGAGGTGTTTCATCAGTTTCTTCAGTATCGGTGTCAATTAGTAAAAGGTCACTATCAGAAACGGGAGTATCTGGCTTCATTTCCATTTCACTAGCGTTTAAATTTTGCACTGCTTGGCGCATTTCTTCTGCGTCTTCTTCCGGAATGTTTTCATTTTCTATTGTGGTAATTTCAATTTCATTGGGATGTGTCGAGATATTTTCCGCCTCTTCGTAACAACTAGAAAAAGTATTTATTTTACCTCCGAAACTTTCACCCAGTAATGCAGCAACTGCATCCTCGGTTTCTTCTTGTGAAATAATAGCCCGAGGTTTTTCGTCTGTTTTCTTCTCTGACTTGCAGGGTGATATTTCTACTGCATCAGGGGTTTTCTCAGTTTTATCAACTTCTTTTTCGGAACTTATTATATTACGTACTGCATCTTCACATGAGTCACCGTCACTGCTAAAACTTGATAGAAAACTATCCTCAGTATTGTTATTCAATTTGCTAGGTAAGGGATCTTTAGGTAATGGCACTTCACTTATATCTGTTACAATACTTTCATTTTCAAATGGTGGTGGCATTGGGATTTCTTCAATTTCTATTTCTTTACTTTCTACATAATCCATTTTGTTGTCATCAACTCCAACATTATTAGAATCTATACATTTAGAATCTGTGTTTTCATCAGACTGTATAACAATTGGAGGACTGTCTGTTAATCGAGGCAAACTTTGGGATCCTAGAGGTGATTGACGATTTTCAATTTTATCATCAAGACTTATTGTCTGTTCATCGATTGGCAAAGGTATGTCTAATAGCATTGTTTTAGGTGAAACTTCCACATTGTCATTCACAACATGATCTGCTTTCTCGAAATTATCTTGTTGATAAAAATTATGGTGTTCTTTACGAGTTTGTCTGTCTTCCCTGCTTTTCTTTTTCTTCCTTTTCTTCTCTTTACACTCTCTTTTGATTTTTTCTTGCTTAACTATTTCACTTATTATATTGCCTTCAGTATATTTAATGTCACTGTTTTCAAATTTGTTAAGACTTTCAGAAAGAGTTTCTGCTTTAAGACGGCTGTCATCATCTATCAAGGCGTCAGCAAAAAGACGAGCTTCAATTGCTTTACTTACAGCATCAACATCTAAACTGTTATCATCTTCTTTGAAAAAACGATTTTCTTTACGTTTTTTATCTTTTTTACGTCTTTCATCTTTTTCTTTCATTTTAAAATCAGAGTTGTTCGTACAAAAACTAGAATCGGCATCATGTGAGGTAAAGTCTAACTTATGAGCTGCTTGCGTTCGTGTTTCTCTGTCCGATTCATCTGACAATGGCCCAAAGATGTCTTCCATTTTTCCGTCTTTCCTCATGGCATTACAAATTGTATCGGTAATAATGTCAAAATTGTTGTTTGCTAATTTTTTTTCTCGTTTCAATTTACTTTTTTCATCACGAGTCTCATCTGTATCAAAGCTCTCTCGCAGTTTTTCTTTTCTTTTGTCTTTCTTAGTACTGTGTCGACGTTGTTTTTCAAAGTTTTTATGTTTATACCCTTCTAGTAAACTAGTATCGCTGTTTTCTACTTTTTCTTCATCAGAATATGTAGACTTATGTTTTTTCTGTTTTTTCTTATGTTTTCTACGATTTTCCATAGAATTTTTATTACACGCAGATTCGCTTTCTGAGGAAAAGTCGTTACACATTGATTTTACGTAACTAGATTTGTATCCATTGTCATTATCAAGATTTAACTTTAATTTACTATCATCACTGTCGCTCTTACCAAACAAATTTAATAAAGAATTCTTTTTCATAATAATTTCGTTAGAGTCTTTAACTTCATCAGTTTTTTTTCTTTGTGTAGGATCAGAATCAGACAACAGTTCTTTTTTGATACTATCAAGAAAAGAAGGACTTTTGCTAATACTTCTTTTCGAAGCTTCATCATCAGATGTGTCAGACATTATGCGAGTTCTTGAATTCTTACGAGACAATTTGTTACGCAAATCTTCTTCATTAGTACTCCCATCAAAATATTCATCAGCTTTATCAGGGTCATAATCATAGTGATGTGACTTTTCACGTTTTTTTGTGTGAATTACAATGTCATCCTCCGATGAGTTGTCCATAGATTGGTACTTTTTTCTGTCTTGATCAGAGTCGCTGTCTTCATCCCAACTTGATCTCTTTTTTTCCTCTCTTTTTGCCCTACTTTGTTTTAACTGACTAAATTTGGCTTTAATTTTTTCTTGACGTTTTTCTTCTTCTTGTTTTTGCATGTTTTTACACGAACGGGCTTTAACTTTGTCATACATAGATATGTATGTGGGCCCGTCGTCAATTATATCAAAAATTGAATGTTTTTTAGGTTCATCGGAATCAGAACTGTCACTGCTATGAACGGGTTTACGACTTTTACGTTGTTTGTTACTATCAATTTTTTCATCTCTACTTTTACGATCCGTTGACATTCGTTTTTCATGTGCAATTTCTTTCTTTTTCTCGTCACACTTTGGCTTTTTGTCATCTTTATTCTTACCCATAAATTCAGTTGGATGTAATGCGTCCCTTTGCAATTGTAGTTCTTGTATTTGTTGCAGTTGTTGGATCCGTTTCTTTTCTTTCATCTCTTTCCGGAGAGCTCTTTGCCGTTCATCTTCTTCACTTGAGCGCAATTCTAATGTTGCAAGAAAATCTAAGTCATTTTGAAGTCCTTCAGTAGCTGTTTCTATATTAGGTTTTTCTTCGTTTTCGTCTCCAGAACCCTTTTTAAACGATTTAATTCTGTCTGTGGGTTTGGCATCTTTAGAATCAGTTGCTTTATTATCAATATAGGTTTCATCTGGAGGTTTGACTTGATTTTTCTTGTCATCTTTCGTTTTACTCTCTATTATTTTAGCAAAATGACCTTTGCTGAATTTTGCAGTTTTATGGCGATTTTCAGTGCGAGACTCTTTAGATTCTCTTCTTTCAGAAATCTTAGTGTCGCTTCTACCTTTTTTTACGTCTTCGTTAAAAATATCGATACTATCTTGAGATGACATTCGCCGTTTATGTCCGATGTTTGATGGTAAACTTGAACACGAATTTAACCGTTCCTTACGCTTAGTATCAACACTGGGTGAGTCAAGAGAATAGTGTCTTTGCTTCTCACTGATGTCTCCTTTAGATTTTATGTTATGTTCGAGCGTAATTTCATTCTTACATTTATTATGATTTCCTGAGTCTCTTTCTTCTTTGATTTCAGATTTTAAAAGTGATTCTTTATCATTGTCATGTTTTACAAATAGTTCAGTATGTTTTAATTTTGGTTTTTCATCCTTTGCTTCATTGATATCTAAATCTTTTAACTTAGATGATTCGTGCGAAGCTCTAGATGTTGAGGAGTCGGTAGAATCTTTGCGACAAAGTTCCCTAGAAGATTCATCTCTGGAGGACTTACGATTTTTCACAGATTCAGATTCTTTTTTACTCTCTCTTTTTGAGTCATTATCTTTCTTTGATCTATCATGCTTGTGTTTATCATCTTTCTTTACTTTGATGGACATGTAATCCGTATCTACAGATTCTTTTCTTTTGTCTCTGTCACTTCGGTCTTTTTTATGATGATCATGCCTATAAGATTTCTCGTCGTGTTTCAGTTTTTCTAATTCTTTATCATTTTTGTCTCTCTGATTTCTTTCTCCATCTCTTTCGGTCTTATTCTTATCATTTTGATTTTTTTCGCAATGTTGGTCTTCCTTCGGTCTTTTCTCCTTATCTCTTTCAGATTTACTACTTTTTGACTTATCCTTTTCTAATTCATTTCTTTCTTTTTCTGGTAATCTTTCTTTGCAGTGTTTAATTTTGTCACGATCTAGTCTGACACGATCATCATGAGGTTTTTCAATATCCGTATTTTTCTTATCAGTTAAAGCCACAATGATGCTATTTCTTTCTTTTTCGAATGCTTTATCGAATTGAATATTTTCTTTTTCGAGTTTTGCATTGTGGTAACTATGATTGTGTCTATCCTTAAGAACATTTTCAGTATTTTTCATAAAATCTTGATTAAATTCTGCATTTAAAGATTTAATTGAATTAACTGCATTTAAATGATTCTGCTGCAATTCAAACTCAATTAATTCTTTAGTAATATGATTTTCGTTTATTTCTTTGTTTTTGTGGTTATCAGTTGGACAAAAAGGATCTAATTTGTTTTCGCTATCTAAGTTTAGTCTTTCTTCGTGTTTGTGAAACTCTGATTTAATAAGACTTTCTTTACTATATTTACATATTTTGTCAAATTGCGATTCATATTTTTGGCTCTCATTAAATTGTTCAACTCGCTTCAACAGCATTTCCATAACTTCTCGAGCACTATTATCTTCCAAATGAAAGGTAAGAGAGCTATTGGTTCTATCGTTTTGGTTGAAAATATCACCTTTAACAAGAGTGCTATCAACCGCCGTAGGTTGACTACCAGTACCGCCAGTTGTTTGGCTGTTAAGACTGGTAGAGGCGATGGAAAAATTACTATTTCGATCGCGACTAGTTAGGTCACTATCCTCGCCATCAACGCTGTCCTCTATCCCGCCGGTCGCAATCAATGATTCGCCTTCGCCGTCACCCGAAAAATAATCATCTACTTGCCTCTCCATTGGTTTAGCATTCCTTTCGACCCTAGCAGAGTTGTCGTTCTGATCGGGCTGAGACTCGGGTGCCAGCTCAGGCTCAAGCTCAGGCTCAGGCGGTGGTATTGGCGGCGGTGGAGTGCGCGGCCGCCCGCGACCTTCGTGGCACAGACTAGCAAGTAGCCGTGACACGCCATGATCGGCTATGTCTCCGTCCGAGTCCATGTGTGGAACGGGCGGTGGCGCTGGGGGCGGCGGGTGTGCTGGGAATGGATAGCGAAGCGCCCGTGGCGTGGGTGCAGATATACGGCCGCGCGGACTGCTGCCTGGACTGGATGCGCGCCCGGCTCCCTCGAGTCGCTCGGAGTCCTCGTCGAAAACGGAACGCTTCGCGAGTAACGATCGCACGACCTCGGATGGCTTCACCTCGTTGATGTCAACGTCGAGAAGCCGGTGGCGGAGGCGAGCGCGATCGGGTGCATCGGCCAGCGCTCGCGAACCGTTGAGCTTTTCGTCCAAGCTACGAATACGTTCTTCCAATGACGGCGAATGCGGCGCGGAGCCACCACTAGAAGAAGAAGCGGAGGGCGGTCGCGGTGGTGAGTCGGGCGCAGGTGCAGGAGAGGGACGCGGCGTCGTCGGCGCGGTACGCATCAGCTGAACGGCGAATTTGGGTAAAGGTAAACTCATTGGTAGTGGTGGTCGTTCGCGAGGCGTCCGGCGTGGTTCTGCTGGGGGAGCCGCGTCGGGCTCGTCGCGCAACGGAGTGCCGGCGCGCGAGCCGGAGCCGTCCCGGCGCCTGCGGTGGCGACGCCGCGCTCCGTGCCGCTCACCGCCGTGCGATCCTGAACGTGAGCGCCGTGTACCGACACTACGATGACGCTCCTGTATCAAATAAAACGAGTGATGAGTTTAGAAAAAGAAATTTGTATTCGATGTAGGACGTGTATTTCTATTTATTTAAGGAAGACACAACAAAATACAGTCACCTTAGCCTATGCAATGTGCATAGGCTAAGGTAACACGATATTATTAAAGTTAATTTCAGGTGTAATTTTGCACACATTTTATTAGACATTGATAAATTGATATAACTTTTATACTGTTTTTGTGCCAGTGAAAAAAAAATCAACAATATGGCAACGCGAAGCTTTGCCAATATTTTCAAGCACTAACAATGCAGTGGCACTTTTTGTATTTATGGACTCACCTTGGAGTGTTTTCTGTCATCTGGGCTGGAGTCGCGGCGGTGGCGCCGTGCTCGATGTGGCGACACCACGACCGACTGGAGCCTTTCCTCGTAGGGGGTATCTTCAGGTTGCGGACTTGATCCTACTTCATCGTATACCCTGAAATAAGGTTGGGGTTTAGAAATCTTTAGTAAAATGCAACATGCATCTGTTGCACATAAGTAAATACAGAGACTCGGTCGGCTCGGTACCTGTACCGTCGATCTGCTGCGTAATCAGCCGGGTCATAGGGTTCTAGGCCAGAGTAGCGAGGTGTTCTCGAGGATCCCCGACCATAACTAGAAGCTCTCGATCGTGACCCACTCCCGTCAAACCTGTCAGAAACGATTCGCATTAGTTATTTAAACAATTAAGTCAAACATACGAGATTTGTATATCCATACGAACCGAATGGGTTCATGACGAGTAGATGGCAGGTATCGAGATGCAAGATCTCCACTCAGTCTTTCTGAACCCGTCAACGCCGCCGAACCGCCATGCTTTTCCAATTGTTCGTAAAACGCCTCCTAATGCATACAATTCAATTTTGAATAATCACAAAAATTGCTCCTGACCAATAAAAGCAAAGAGGTCGGCAGAAATAAATGCACTATGGATAGATGTTCGGTGAAGTGCTTCGTACTTGTGATCCGAACTTTCGATATAGTTTTAAGTTACACTGTACCTGTCAAAGGTGCACGATACAACAAGCAAAATAAACAAATCTTTTTAGGGTTACGTAAACCAAAGGGTAAAAACGAGACCCTATTACTAAGATTTCGCTGACTGTCCGTCCGTCTGTCTGTCACCAGGCTGTATCTCAAGAACTGCGATAGCTAGACAGTAGAAATTTTCACAAATTATGTATTTCTGTTGCCGCTATAACAACAAACACTAGAAACAAATTTTTTTTTGTCCTTTTTGCTTGATATCTATAATGGCAACATGTAGGCACTTGAAATATTTACAAAGTACTCAGTCGTATTTTTACTTAAATAATAAATAATAAGGGCTTGATTCAGAAAGCTGTACTCCTAGACACGGTGCGTATTGTTAGGAGATTCTTTTCTCAGGAGCCCTGACCACCGGTGGCTTGGACCTTGTTCCCGACGCCGGTGGGCTACTATTTTTATATTTTTAAATGTTTTTACTTTTACATCAATATTTAAAAATGTTATTTATATGAATATAGAGATTAATAAATGAGAATAATAAACTAGTTTTTAATATAATCCCATACAACAAACGTGATTTTTTGCCATTTTTATAGATAATGGTACGGAACCCTTCGTGCGCGAGTCCAAACGCACTTGGTCGGTTTTTTTATACATAGGCATTTTTAAATGTTTTATTTTTGTCGAGGTATGTGAACATTATTGTATGAAGGCGATTATTATTTTACCGGGTTTTAAAAGTTAGAAAAAAGTGTAAATGAGTAAATCCTGTGCTCATTTTCATGAGTACGTACTTTAAGGAAGCGTACGTCCCTTGTTTTACTTAATCTAACACCCTGTTATTTTTTACATAATGTGACCTTTTATAAATTTGGAGACGACGGCGTCTCACGCACTCTGGGTTCCGACCATGGATTGAACGACAACCAGAAACTTGACGTCATCCATAGCTTTGACGGCACCGACGTGTGACGAGGTTGCGGCGCTATTTTATAACGGGGCTTACCAGCGACATACCCTAAATCTTTTAGACCCCACAATATCCATTCATTGCACTTTGGCTTACGCACTAAAAAGGGTGCCCGCTTTCGTGACAAAGTATTTGATCGCTCTTAGTGACTAAATTTAACAGCCGCCCTAATAAAACACGTTTAGTTGTAATGTTGACGAAAGACTGCTTAAGTCAATAGGCCATTTCTATTTCAGTTCTTAACAATAAGATTACAATTATAAGTTATTTGTAAAATATCATTCTATGGGGGCTTTCTGGTGGTGTGATCTGGTGCTGCGGGCGAGCGCAGGCAATGTGCCGCATACAAACAGCAGAACTTACTCTTTTTTAAATCTAACGTTAACAACTTTTTGTTTTAGTTACTTTAACCTCGGCGTAGATAAAAGTTATATCTCCAATTATAATGCCGGGATGATAATTATTTTTTGACAGTTATAGAAAGCATATCGGTTGCGGAAGTACCTGACACTCGCGCGAGGCGTAGTCGACACAGAGGCGCGGATGGTCGGGCTCCGCAGCCGACACGGCGGCCGCCACGCGGCGCAGCTCGCGCACGGCCGCGCCCGCCGCCGCCGCCTGCTCGAAGTGCACCAGCGCTGCGCCCGCCGCGCGGTCCACGCACACCGACGTGGCACCGCCGCACCGCGACACCGCGCTCAGCACCTACACACGCATTTACTTCTAATATGCTTGACGTAACGTATTTTCCCGTGCCCGAAACAATCCTAAATTTGATCATGCATTTGAAACATGTGAATACGGGATTCACCCCAATCCTCAAGATATTACGCGGGCGATGCCAGATAAAATAAGATTACTCGAATGTTATTCTAGAATTTAGGTAAAATACGGCGTTTACTGGTAAATCTTGGCTTGCAATGCTAGCCTGGTAATGTAAGATTACTCGGATTTATTGATAATTAGAGTAACCTTTTCCTAACTGTTTTGATAAGACGGCATTTACCTAAGAACAGGACTTGGATTCTACCGTATGCCGTGCCGTCAGCTCACGGCAGTTCGCTTGTTTCTTGCCGCAGGATCAAAATGATGTAACAGCAACTAACATTACCAAGCCAGTAGTGGTGCAATCACGGTTTCTTTAACTATCGACGTTGCCGAGATAAGTAAACTTAGATGTGATAAACGAAGTAACTATGTTTTTTTTTACTATATTTCGAACAGTCAGTGGAGTCTAGATAAATCTAGTTCTAAATGTAATCTTTGTTTTTGATTTAAACGTTTTCTGGTGACATATAATTGCTTTTGGCTATTAAGGATAAGGGCATTTTTTTATTTTCATGAAACATTTCTTTGTTCGTATCAGATTGATTTGTAAAAGATGTAGATGCGGGCGCGGTGTCGACCGCACTAGTCTTTAATTTCACGCTTCTGCGTTTTACACTTGATCACTCCAGTTTTAGTACTCCTATAATATTTAGCTATTTGACTTTTCGCATCTCCAAATAAATACATAAGTAATCGCTGTTTAAAACTATCACGGTTTATCACTAAACTTACCCAATAAATTAAAAACCAAATTGTAATCTGAATATTATATAGAAATCATATTTTTATAACAAATATACCTTCCTAATTATTTCCCATTAATTAAGGATCACACCACCCCATAAGGCCCTCAATAAAAATCGCTACGCCAAAAACAATACTATAATTACCTGCTTCTCCGTATGCTCGGTAAGACCATCCACCCAAACACATGTGGTAGCAACAGGTTTGCCAAAGCCAAGTTTGACACGCGAGCCGCCTACATTTTCGCCATCCATAGCGCGAATAGCTTCTACAACGCTCGAAATCGATGCATACTGACAGAATGCATATCCTGCACCTCCACTGCTTCCCTTTTTTATATCGATCTCGATGATTCGTCCGAAGAGTTTGAACTTGTCTCGGAGTTGTTGTTGCGTCACATCTTTCTCTAAATTACCGATAAATAGCGTCCTTGTAGCCTGTAAGATAAAATAGTAAATTATTTGGGAGGTTGCTATCTGCGAAGTCAAGGCGGTGCGACAAACGCGTCTCTAGCAATACGCCACTAGTATTACAGTGAGTAAGTATCATGCCATTAAGCGCGCCCTAACATTTTAATACAATATGTTTAAATATTTTTAGACATTCGCTTACAGTACCTACTTAATGTAAAAATCGATGATATTATAATGACGTTTAACTTTGACAATTTTAGAATGAGATCAGTTTATCGATACTGGCCCAATCACTCCAATAGTTCTCACAAAATCAGAATTTTCTTTGATGTTTATGAAAACTAAATAAACTTAATACTTTAGTGGCTAAAGTATTCGTAAAACAATATTCTCAATTTATTGTAAATATGGGCCGTTTAAAAAATCGTAAATGTTAAATAGGTATAGAGGATTTCTCCAAGCGACAAAACGTCCAATGAAGAACCCAAATGCGGATGGGAAAGAAGAATTAAACATTTGGTTTTTACACAACTACATATCTAATAAACCACTCAGTTGGAAAATATTTGGCCTAATCAAGTTAATATCGAGGACCACCAGACGGGGTCCGAAGATTTTGGAGTTTTCAAGGATAACAAAAATACCAAAAAATCTATAACGGACATACCTTTACCCTCCATGTTAAGTAATATTCCTCAAATCTCAATAAACACACGTTTTATTTTGGTCACGCATTGACTTAAAAATAGAACTGAATCCGGTTAAAGGCTATCCGCCAAAGATTATTAATAAGAATGCATAAGGCGCGGCGATATGAATAAATACAAGTTAATTATTGACGAGATTGTTATACAATGTTAAGAATACCGTTGGCGAATTGAAAAATCCGAACGTTTGTCATTTCATTGAATCCGTCCGAAGCTCTCTCTCTCTGTATTTTATTAAAATATTCTATAAGAAACATAAAAATATAACCGAATGGTCAAGTAATTAATGTACCACTTCTTCTTTCAGCGTCGTTCGGTGTATCCACTGCGACCCTTAAGGACTGGACCAACGTTAGTAATCTACATCAGAAAGAACATAATTTCAACGAATGTGTTTCGACAACTATAATAACTTACTCCGATTTGAGACTGATTTAAATATTTATCAAAGCACAACAAAACTAATCGGAAGCCAAAAACAATGTTTATCAGATACTTGCAACCATTATTTATTATTTCAAAAATCTTGAATAAAATTATTCTAGCTAATGAATTTCGAGACACATCTACGCTATGCACTAAACGACTGGTCTTTTTATTTACGGGACCTCACAGACTACGCGCAGCTACCATCACAACTGGTCGTGGCCGAAGAAATTTCGACTAAGATCCCATCGTTTATAGCGTATACCTACACAAAGATAGGCCGGTCGGTCGGCAGGTCGGTTCTGCGGCTAGGAGTATTGGTTGCGGCCGCGTAGTGCGCGTGGTCCCTTATAGTTGCTAAACTAAGCTAGTATTTATATAGTTATTTAAATCAAATAATGTATTTATACAATCATTGCCACTTCGAACCCCAATTCAATGTTATACCACAATTACCTATGTTATTTTTATAATGTTTACAGGCCAAGAGTTATTTGAATGACTACGTATATTAAGAACTACACACATTATGTATTAAAAAGATCATTTATTTATTCATTTATTTGTTTGTATGACCGTCACTACATAGAATTGACTTTGATGTTACCGAGATTTGAGGAATATAACTTTGTTATACTTTAGATTTCGGCAGGCGAGATGCTTGTTGGGCAGGATAGTGATGCCATTTGACAAAAACTTAGTTATTTTAGGTCTTTTTTTGGCACTTTTGTATTTCTGCGCTAACCGCACCGTTTTAGACAGATTTACACGTCTAACGCACTAACGCTTGCCAGATGTGCGGCATAAAGACAAGTAAACCGTGTTAAGCGCGAGAATATTTTTCATGTATCTACATAATAACACAGTTTTACAAAACTGAGATATTAGTGTGAATGTTATGTGGACATTAGTGGCCATCATATTAGTAAAAATGATCGCGTCCACCAACTAATGATTTGATATAACTTACTTTAATAAAAATCCCTCAGTGGTGCATTGTGTACTTGTGTATTCTAGGTAGACAGAAATTACACCAAACTGGTACTGAACTGATAAGTGATAGGATTCAAAAGCTACTTGATCGTTGGCAGCCTGACCTACAATTCAGGTTTACTTTTATTCAAGCTACAAAATAACGTTAATCTAACTCATTACTACTCGTTAGTCATTAGGTTACCAATTAGTTAAGATAGAAACATATTTAATGTAGGGTGGTATAGATAGGTACTGTGCAATGGCATTTAATGTTACTGAAATATTAGTCTGACCTACGCCCAATACTAATAATGAATTACAATCCCCAATCGTGATCCAAGGTTCTTCACCGCTGCTTGTAATAGTTGTAATTCGCCCTTTCCTCAAGATTACAAAGTGTATCCTCGGCTAGTAGAGGTTACAGACAGATCGCGATTCATTATTAATTTCGAGTGTAAGGGCTCTTTCAATTTATGCGTTTGGTACCGGACCGCTGCAGTGCCGGGGCGGTGCGTTTTCTGGTCTGCATACGGATAATTGTGTTTCTTCATACAGTTGCCGCACCGCGCCTTGTATGAAAAAACGCACCGCTCCGGCACCGCAGCGGTCCGGCACCAAACGCATAAATTTAAAGAGCCCTATGTATTTTTATTAGAAGATATATTAAAGTAAGTTGTTTTCGTGAGCTCCCTGGGATTGTATTTAGTCTTACTTTAATCGAAATAGCTTATAATTTGATCATGACAGTTGAATAAATTAATTTCTAGAGTTGGTGCCGAGTAAGGTGCCAATAGCGGTCAATACCCTTCCCTAACATTTCTTCATTAGAAACCGAACGACAAACTATTTAACAATTTTCGATTGATGACAACGGCAGCTAGGATCCAGGGTATTCACGGACTTTATTTTTGTTATTGTAATTATTACAAATGCTAGTTTCCGTAAATAAATGAAGGTGGGTTGAAAGACAGTCATTGCTTCCTTTTTGGTACCAACAATAAACTTGTATTTCTAAACATGGCATTGAGACACTAGCATCCATTTTCTGGAATGCTAATTAATACTAAAATTGATAACATAATTAATTGATTTTAACGGTTTTTTATCCTAAAATACTACCACCAAGCAGTTCCTGAATTATTTTAGAAATAATATAGTGTTGGGTAAAAAAATTGGCATAAATGGTTTATAACCATTTTACTAGTTGTTACGTTGTAACGTTGCTGCAAATTATATGCCGGTCTAAACATAATTAGATTTCTTAATGTTTTTTGTTTAATGAAAAGCACTATATTTAAATATCTTACCTTCGGGTGGTACTCATCAATATCAGTCTCGTAAGGCTTAGCCGAATCTGCATCTTCATCACAGCTTTGATGAGGCGCCACAGTGATCTTACAGCCGAAAAAAAGTTTATCTTGTGATACTTCCAACGCCTTCTCCACGTCGGATGGCTTTTTAAAACGCACCACCGCATAGCGATCGGCGTTTTGACCAACTACTTTAACCCATACAACTTTTCCATGTTTCTTGTATTCATGGTAAAGTCCGTCCTTTAAAGAACTATCAGTAGATCGGGTCGGTAGATTTCGCACACAGATTGCCAAAGGTCTACCACTCGCCGTTGACGCCCACTATCGAGACAAAAATATGCAATGTTATTTGAAACTATATTTTATAAAATGCAGATTTATGACAATTAGTTAGGTATGAATTATTATTTACATTTGGGTCATGAATGACTACCAAGTTTCAAATGATGATCATATCGTTTTTTATAACGAAAGAATGAATGCTAAGAGACCCTGAAATTTTGTTTACACCCCGATTGATGGAGTTGCTACTCCATAAAAAAAGGTTTTATAGGATTGCAAGCGTATTAATAGCAGGGACCGAACAAGACTCTTACGTGGAACATAAGACTTTAACGGATTAGCCGTTCATTCGGTTACCCTTACAAAGTAAGGTTTAAACTCTTCCAAACCTTTTGAAGCGAAAACCCAATCATAACTATAACACTTTAGATGGGTTATCATTTTGGCAGCTGAACTAACGGTTTTGATACGCTAAAACACATTAAAGGGTTTCCTAACCTGTTCATTGTATAAAGATTTTTGAATGAGTTTTCAAGGGGTTATCATTAGATAAGGGTTACCGTTATAAAATAACTGTTTTATTTAAAGGGCTTTACTAACCCTTCACAATGTGTGATTGGGTTGAAGGGGTAATCTATTTATATTTAGTAAGCCGTTCACAGTGTAATACCGCGTATCGCATGGGAAAAAACCCATTTGCAAAAACTTTTGCGAAAATCCTTCGAACGGCTACCAGAAACGGTCCCTGGTGAATGGTAAGTAAGTTTTAAAGGGATCAATAACTACAATAACATTTTGGATTCGACAGGCACGCTTGTTCCACAGATAATTGAAAAATTCACCGAAAGTATCACCTAGTTGTTTGTCCGACTGTTAGCCCGATTTTATCATCAGTAATTTCATATTATCTGCTGGACTATACAACCCTAAAAAACTTTCTGCTCATTTGGCCGTGGCATACAATGTCAATGATCCCTGGGAGATTTCAGCATGTCGTATTCTTTCTACGAATATTGTTCTTAGTGTTCTTCGAACTAACCATTAAAGTATAAAGCAGATTCCATTAAATAGATGAATAAAAGTAAAATATAATTCACTTTTATGAATTATCGTGGTAAACAATACTATTAGGTATAGGGTACCTATAGAGGATAGTAAGCCAAACAAATACAATAAAATAACTATTGTTTTGTTGAAATGTTTGTTTCTTAACGATATAGACGAGGCATAAATAATATCCAGGAGTACGATTGCAGCCACCGCAAATGATTTGATATGATTTGATGTAAAAGCACAGTAAATTCTTCATCTTCAAGTCTTTCACATCTTCATCAGATTATAACAGAAGAAAAAATGTGTGTGTGAAATTGGTACAAACTTGCAATACGTTGCCTATTTCCACAAAGTGGTGCTAGAATAGTGGTGGAAAGTAGGTATATTAACAGACTAGTAGTAATGTGGTTTATTAAATTGAGGCAATTTAATTTTTTTTTAGGGTTCAATACCTCAAAAGGAAAAAAAACAGAGCTCTTATAGGATCACCGGTGAACCCGGTAGTCGAATTGTAACGGTTCACGGAAGAGCAACACGGTTTCCTACCAAATCGCTCAACCACTTCTAACTTACTCAACATTACTACACTCTTAGCTAGAAATATTAATAACAAAAGGCAGACTGATGTGGCCTATTTAGACTTTCAGAAAGATTTTGACCGAGTTGATAATGACATTATTTTAGGTAAATTGGCAGTGGCAGGTTTCTCTGTGACATTGCTAAAATAATTTGCAAATTACTTACACGGCCGCAAGCAATATGTTACTTATAAGGATACCTATTCGGAGCGCTACGCAGTCACTTCTGGAATAGGACAGGGCACTAACCTCGGACCCCTTCTTTTTCTCATAGTTATAAATGACCTACCTACATGTGTAAAACACTCCACAGTTTTGATGTATGCTGATGAGGTCAAGGTTGCTCTTCCCATAGCTAACTCGAATGATATAGCCGCACTTCAACTCTACATCGATAACATTCACAATTGGAGCAATAAACATAATCTTAACCTAAATATAAGTAAATACCCGATCATGACCTTTTCAAAAGCCATACATCCCGTACACAACATCTACACACTGAATAATGAGCCCCTAAGGCATGTTTAAATTTGGCAAGTAATATCATCCTCTACTACAAGTACATGGAAAAATCTGAAAACTGTACATTTGTAAATCATAAAAAATATAGCCTGGGAAAGACTCGAAAAAAACTGCGAGACGATTCCTGAACAATTTGTAATGTGTACCTACAAATTTGGATGGAGCCTTCGGTAGGCGACTCCGACTCGCACTTGCTCGCGTTATTAAACAGATTTATAAAACTCAACATAACATACCATCAGGCCTATATTCCCCGAAGGGTTAGGCAGAGGTGTAACAATGTACACCCACAGTTTGCCGGTATGTTTAGGTCCCATGTAATAGGGGGCGAGCCTATTGCCATTAACCGGGCACTTTGCTCGACCTGGGAATCGAACCCAAGACCTCCAGCGTAGCAGTCGCGCTTAGGACCACTAGGCTACCGAGGCAGTTATAAAAGTCAAATGATAATAAATGTAGACAACTTAACTTAAATCAGACGGATTGCATCGCATTGCTTAGGATGACGTACTCAAGTACACGCGAGCAATTTAAATCGAAAATTGATTCGATATTGCACTAATTGTATGATGCACCGCGTCATATGTAAACACAGTTAGGCCCGACGACCACTGACGGCACGACACGGTAGGCGATTTTTAGGTAACGAATAATAACCATAATTACATTGTAGTTTAAAGAACATTGACCAAACCGCAACGGAACCTAATATCGCAATCAAACCTGTTATGGCTGAACGATTTATGACTCCATCTAAAAACTGATTTTAAAACTTTAAACTACAATTTAACATTTTATTCTAGTTCTCCGCAATACAAGGTCTAAAATTGATTTCTTGGTGATCTTTGACATATAATACAATTATTGCATATTGTCGTCTTTCATACTCGAAGTCGTGGGTTTCAATGAAGCTTTTGTTATTTTCATTTTTTCTTACTTTTAACTGGTGCTAGCCACATAATAAAACACGATTTACACACACACCCATTTTAAATAAAAACACAGAAAGTCGAACTACACATTGCCTCTACATTTCTGCCGGTTCTTGTTAATTTGTCCAATACTGTACAGTTCACCGGGTATAATCATTATCTAAACTTCTAAAGCCTTCGATTAGTTGTCTAAGGCATTTTTAGTGGTAGTAGAGCTCTTTGAGGATTGGCTTAACTAATAGCGAGGCAGTACTAACAGCATTCCCGTATTCCGGGTGAATGCACGATGTCGCATGCCGATAAAATGGCACAGGCAAATAAGTCATTTCAAATTTGTCTTTGGTTTTTTAGATTCGAAACGCATCAGTTAACTTCTCTTCCTATTGTATAATAATCCATTCATCATAATTGTTATATGGATATGGACGGCGAGTGATTCCTAGTTATAACTCGTATTTGATGGGACACTGCAGTCTGCAGTTGCATTTAAGCAGCGTACCTTTTGCTACTGATGTATCAAAGTAATAGAGGTTCGGATAGATGGTAATTTTAGAAATAGACGCCCCTTTCTCCCCTCCATCACTTTTCGAGCAAGTGACACTAAACACGAATCTGCTAGGATACGTAAATTCAATATTACTGGCGAATTCCACTGCTACTTTATTCTTAGTGCGATTTACTGATATTTCGATATGACAAAAAAATCACCTATAAACTAAATTCTCTAAATGATAGTAAACACCGCATTAAGATCCAGCGTATAGTTTAAAAACTTAGCGGCTAAACAGACAAACAGAAAAGTTCGTTTTATTTTATTAGTAAATAAAAAATCAACCAATTATATATATGTAATTTATCAAACGCCATGTGATTCCTCGCCGCGTCGGCGTTGTAAACAAAGAGAGAGGTAATTCAAACTTTCTTTAGCGGTCATGTGATCGAGCACAAGACTCGCCTGTAAATATTTTTTTATACCTACATATTTATTCGCTTTCAGCTATAATAGCAATAACACTGCAGTGATAATCCAAAAATAGTGTAGATTTCCTTCTTTCTTTAAATAAGCCTACGGGATACTAGGATTTGAGGAATAATATTTCGCATGGAGAGTGTTGACGTCAGCATGTAAAAAAATATTAACGATTACTATGGCTTATAAAGTTTGAGACTTTTGGGTACATTACATTCTCGTACCTGCTTGGAGCGATTAAACTATTCTATAGCTAAACAGGTAAACGCTGTACACCTGCAACTTTAAGGACTTAAAGAACGTCACTGATGCTGACTGGGCCTAAATTATATTAAAAGTATATTTTTGAAACCACCGATACCAAAATTAAGCTTCGAAACGATGGGAAATAGCTCAATTTCTTGATATACTTAATTATTATCATGTATATTATATTAGTATACAAATAATTTTCGCCGATACCTAATAAATAATTGCATAGAAATCATAATATTTTTTAATCTATAAACGAGGTGGGTTACCAAGGTTTTTGGTACGAGTACAACGAAGATTACAGCTACGAACTAAACGAATGTGCAAGAAATTTAAGAGGAACATACTTGGTGTTGTAAGGACGGCGGTGTACGATGGTTGTTATGGTGGGATAGCGGTGGTTGTGTGGCTGGCGTCGATGCGCGTGAAGTATCGCTTGGTTCCGGCGAACTCGAGTCGGATCGCGAAGAGCCAGAACCAGAGTTTCGCCGCCGTCGCCCTCCTTCTGTGCCACCACCAGGTGTACTTGGTGTACTTTCACCGCCGGTCGCGGCGGCCACTCTGTCGCTACTTGCATACCATCGATGGTGAGGAGTTGTTCTGAAAAAAGGTTTGTTTTTTTTTTAGTAAATTTAAATTACGATACCAATAACACAACATACCATCACGCCTGCATTTCCCGAAGGGGGTAGGCAGAGGTGTACCAATGTACACCCACAGTTCGCCGCTATATTTAGGTCCCATATAATAGGGGCGAGCCTATTGCTATTAACCGGGCACAATTCCTAACTCCGAGCTGCTACTGAGAATATCATAGGAAAACCCAATAACACTTTTTGCTTAACTTGGGAATCGAACCCAAGGCCTCTAGCGTAACAGTCGCGCTTAGGACCACAAGGCTAACGAGGCAGTTAACAAAAACAATAGCAAAAGACCTGACATTTATCCGATTCTACTTTAATTATCCTATCTACTAATAAAAACGTGAAAGTTTGTGACCATGAGTGGATGGTTTGATAGTCTTTCTCGCTTAAACGGCTGAGCGGAATTCCCTGAAAGGCACACATGGGTTATCGGTATTGATCTCGCTTAACGTATACGATGATTTTTGTATCGTGAGTGTGATTTCGTGGTTTGATTATACGACTGCCCCAAAAAAAAAGAGTTATGTTTTTAGGGATAATTTATTTATTAAATAAATAAATAATAATAATATGGTATGTATGTGAGTTTCTTTATTCCACCATAAGTTCTGAACGCCAGAACTAATTTAGATGTATGAGTTATCGTTACAATCCTTGCAGCGTTCCTTGTAACATAGGCTAGTAGAAAAATTTAAAAAATCCAGACGTGGCCACTTTGAAACGTAAATGAATACCAGCTTCATTTTTTTTTTACTGAACATGTTTTTGTGTGTATGCTTATCGTCCAGAATTTGACAAGTAGATTTCAAAAATAGTTTACACTGTTAATCAAAAACGTCTTGTAAAAAACCTGTCGAGTAAATAAAGTATAAATATGTGTCACTTTTTTGCTATGGCTAAACAGCTCTAGAATGACCTATATTTTCGAGGGTTTTATCACTTAACTGTATAAAATAAAAATAGTAATTTAAAAAACTAAAAAACACAACTGCTACGTCAAATTCACTCACAGACCAAACATGAAAACTCGAAAACTACTTGATCTACCAAATCTTCATCGCAGTCGAGGGACTTCTCGACTGTGGAATACTTTCTTAGGACGAACGGCCTCTCGCTTAATAATAATTCGGAAGCGGTGATTCGTCTGGTTTAAATAAATAGGTACCTTTCAACATTAGAGGGTGGTGTAGAATAAGGTGCGGTTGAGTTGTTGCGCTGGTACCTGCCGTACGCAGCGGGCGTGTTACCACGGCGGCAATACTCGGTAGCACTGTCATTTGTACCACGCCACGTGGCGGGTGCAGCTGCAGAAGCAGCTATTGGACATGTATTGCTTGAGCTATCTTCCCCGCCACTGTAAAGAAAGGATATCAAGTTAGTAAAACAGGCAAATCGCGAATTTCAGATTTATTTATTAGGAACCAAAGTAAGTACAAATTCCATTTAATTGTTATTAATAACAATAAAAAACACAAAAATAACATATTTCTTTCTCTTCTTCTTTAAATCTGTTAGTAAAAAACCGGCCATGTGCGAGTCGGACTCGCGTACGAGGGGTTCTGTACCATTAATATTCATAAAAACAAGCAAAAAAAATCACGTTTTTGTATGGGAGCCCCCTTAAATAATAATTTTATGTGGTTTTTTAGTGTTTATTTGTTGTTATAGCGGTAACAGAAATACATCATTTATGAAAATTTCAACAGTCTAACTATGACGGTTCATGAGATACAGCCTGGTGACAGATGGACGGATGGACAGCGGAGTTTTAGGTCTCTACACGCAGCCGGCGTGGCGTGACGGGAAGCAGCGTACACTGCAGGTGCGATCACGTCCCGTCCCGCCGCTCCCCTTCACGCCGAGATTCCCAGAGTTCATATTTAAGAACAGTGTTATTATATTGTCTATTGCTCAAATCGTACAAACATACGAGAGCAAGAACACATTCGATTAGTTTTTCGACATCCATTTTTGTAAAACAATACAAAAACACATTCACGCTCCGTCCCGTCCTACGCCACGTGTTCACTGAAAAACACCGTGTATTCCCGTTCGTCCCATTGACTCATTATTTTTTCCCGATAGTCCCACTTATTTTATTGATGGGGCGAACGGGAATAATTAATGAATTATTTCTTTAATTCTATTGGTCCCACCAATCATTTCAGACTGGATAAAAAGTAACCCGCCCAATTATTACAAAGTCACATTTGCATCAGTTACTCATTAATTTTACACATTATTTTTTTGTTAAGTAGCGGCATCGCCAGCGCATTCCACCAGAGCCATGTAATATCACGACTTTAAAAAAAAACTACGAAACAACGATTAACCATTTAATGCACAAAATTATTTATTGGGACGAATGGCACTAATCTAAGAATATATTCCCCCCATTCGTTCCCTCTAAAATCTCGAATAGGACGATCGGAAACCAATTTAATATTATTTTTGGAAATTCCCGTTTTTCCAACGACGGGAACGAAGTCGGTGGGACGATCGGGAATTTTGAAAAACACTATTCCTAAAAATTAACTTTGGGGATTCCGGCATGAAGAGCCGCGGCGGGCCGGGACGTGATAGCAGGCCCGCAGTGTGACCGCTGCCGCCGCCCCGCCACGCCGGCTGTGTGCAGAAACCTTAAAATACTTTGTGTAGGAAATACCGATTCTTGAGACATATCGATTTAAACTACATAATAATATGTAATCAACAAATGTTAGATTGCTTGCAACTGATTTTTGCGAGATATAGTTTTTTCACAGTTTCGATCAAAGTAATCGTGCATCTTTACAACCAAGTCACGAGGCTGGTTGTTAAGAGTACGTCCTCTTTTAGACATGTTGAAGAGTTTACAAGATAACACCAAAATCTCGTAATGCGTAATAAAAGTCCTGAATTAGCAAGCAATTTTTTATTCAAATTATTTTGTATAATGTCAAAATATTTATATTAAATATTAAAATTAAATTAAAAATATATGTGGTCAGATTTTGTTTTAATAATATGTTTAAATATTTAAAAAACTTCTTTACAAAAGAGACAACCGCCTGCAAAAACTAAACAATGAAAAATAACTTAGCTTTGGAAGTCGGCAGCTTTGGTTCTTTTTGTTGTTTTGTATTGCCACCGACTTCCAAAGTTATTTTTTACTTTTTGGTTTTTGAAGGCGGTTGTCTTTTGTAAAAATCTTTTTTTTTTTCGCTTTTTGGTATGAATTTTCTGTCATTCATCTTTCCCCCCAGCAAGACACCTTTTAAAAGTCACAAGAAAGCAGAATACGCTAATTCGTTCACTTGGATGACATATTTTTTTCAATTATTTTAATTTTTTTTATTAATGTCCAGAACCAATTTCGATTTAAGAATCATCAAAATCGATTCATAATCATAATAACGTAACACACATACAAAAAAGAAGAAGAAACGTATTTGAATTGATAACTCCTTCTTTTTTAAGTCGGTTAAAAATACAATAATTATACATTTCGTCATGCTGAGCGTCTGCCGTTACGCGCGATAGTGCGCATAATTATTTCTGTCTAGGACAACATGTATTTAATTATTTTCTTTTTTTTGTTTGTTTAGAGCTATTTTATACCAACTTTTTTTGGAATGGGTTTGAGGAAACGATTTTTCAGGGAATCAATTTTTTTCGGTCAAAAAACTGATTGTAACGGTCGCTACACTACGGCAACCAACCTTATGACATGACATTGTCATAACGTCATATTGGAATATTAATCCACGATTAATTCGTGTTTTTGAGTGTATTTTTTAAAATATAAAGTTCAACTTAATGCTTGCGAATGATACTCGTTGTAGTGTAAGGGTAACCTAGTAATTAATTAGTATTGTGAATAAGATTTTTTAAGTAGACGTTCATACAAAGCCATCACAGCATGTAAAATGAGAAACGTGAAATCGGACTTCTTATATTGTCGCGAGATTAAAACTAATAACAGTAAGACATTCTTCTTAATTCTTAATACTACCCCTGGTTGATTTATTTTTATTTTTCATAAAGTAAATCAAACGAATAACCGCAGAAGTAAATCATAGTAAGTGAACTCTTGCAGATGACCGGAGGAGACGTTTCAGATTCGGCCTGAACTTATTTCAACAAATTATTTATTTTTGACAAAAAAGTATGGTAACGTGTGTGTACGTGCAGCTGCCACCTCAAAGGCTGGCGACCGAAGTTTGAATTACGAAATCCACGCGGCGTTTTTTCCAAATGTTTGTCCAAAATACTGAAGATAAAGACGCTTTTTTAACGCGCATATTGACAAAGCGAAGCAAAATCAAAATGGCGATGGGACAACTAGTTACCATAGTAAGTGCCATAGGGCACTTCGAGTCCATAGTTACTAGATAACCTAAAAGTTTATTGATATAGTATTAAATAAACTTGTCTAATCTACTAATCAATCACGTAAAAAGATTATCTACAAGTTTCTTTCAAAATAATGTTTATACAAAACATACTTACTTAATATAATAAAAAAGAAGCAAAGAATAAATGTTGAATCACGTGAAAGTGGCGCACATAAAGTGTTTAAATAACTATTCACAAACCACTGAGGACGCAGTGATTTAAGTCAAAAGTTTGGGTAGGTGCGTATAGTATAATGTTGGGATCCCCTAATCTAAGTAATCTGTCAATTATCGTAGAAAAAATAGTATTCGGTTTTACTATATCGTTTCGGCTTCGGCTAGTATTCTACAGAAATCGATGAGATTGGAGCTTTTTTGGCCTTTTCTTGACTCTAAAATTAACGACATCGTTTCTTGAAACAAAAATCTAATAGTTTCGAATTTATCCATATTGATTCATCGCAACAGATCACCCTACATAGTATAAAAACCTCCCTGAAATTGTGTAGTTACGTTTATAAAAGAACACACAAAATTGGTTATTAGATTTAAAAAAACAGGCAACAAAATTAGAGGAAAACCCGTTTTTATGACACACGAATAAGTGATGATCTCATTTATAAGGCTTCTTTTTTCCTTTTATGATATGAAACCTAAAAATGATGGGAAGAACATTTAACTTTTTGTTTTGTAAGGGGGGTTTTAACACCGGTAATATAAAAAAACATATATGCACGGGGAGAATCGCAATAGGCCTCGCAAGTATAATTAAATAAAAAGTATTTTTATGCGGGTTTCAACAAGAGTCGATTACAAACCATCCTTTTTTAAAATTGGTAAAAAAATATGTACCTACCTAATACTTTAAGGTGTTAAGTAAGGCGCCTTACACACGGGGCGCCGCATAACCGCGCGGATTATCGTGATATGTGGGTGCAGGACGTGTTGCAATTCAAAAATGGAATTCGATGTCGAAAAGTTTATTTCGGAGATCTAATTCCATTATTACCCATATAAGTATACCCATATAAATCCCATTTAGAGTTATGCTTTGTAAAAATTTATGAAACCAATATCTTCTTATTTTTTTCTTTCTACGCGATAAAAGCCAGGTTACTGCCACCACTTCAGCGTCCGTTTTTGCCAGTGTCTGGGATAAAACTGGTCAAAACCGCGTTGAATCCATCTGCGCGGACAGGCGCGTAAACCGCCAAACCGCGCGGGGCACCACTAAGAAATCCACTTTACCGCCACCGCCCGGCGATGCGTGGTGCCGTGTGTTAATCGCATAAGTCCTATTCTGCTTCTTTGCCTTCCAACCAAAACTTTTAAAATCTCATTCAACTCTGGACGCAAATCTTATAATTTTATCCTCCGATAAGGAATTCAATAAATACTCCATACAACGTCCGAAATAAAAGCGTCGTTAACTTCATGCCAGGAAAATTTCTTGAAACTACCATTGTTTTCGAGACAAATTATTTAAAATAAGAGTGCTACACTTGGCGTTCAAATTACATGAATAACTTTACAGATAAACTTATGGCAATTAGTGTATTTAGATTAATTTTAATAAATATTTATTATCTTCTAATAAATTAAAACGGTAGGCTACTTGAAATCATAAATGCTTTTAAGTGACAAAACATATTTAGTCGTCATCGCAGTGGTCCTTTACCTTCTTTATATAGCCATTATCTGGGGGCTCAGCAATGCCTCCACCAAGTCAAGCAAAAAAGCGGCACGGCCGTACCAGCCTTTTCTCGAAACGGTTCAGGCCATTTTCAATCCCCCTTTATCTAAGTTGTGGTTAAAGCTCGAAGCCTGAATTTTCAGTAACCAAGCAGGCATTGTATAAACACAGAATGTCTTTTAAAATTTCATTCAATTTGAACCAGTATACTTTAAGAATTTTAATATATTTAGGGACTCTTTTCGTTATAAGACGTTGTATATTCGTTATCTATATATGTTCGTAATGATGTTTGTATAACTGGTGTTTAATTTTTCGGCAAGTTTATGTAAAAGTTTAGTTTAAGTGAGAGGTTTAGTTCATTTTTGTTTTATTATTAAACGTGTAAGATAATTATATTATTAAAACAACACTAGTTCTGTCACCATGTTAAATAAACCCGGGTTTGAGCTACAGCGTCTGAAGGATCGAGCGCGATATTAATTAGCTGAAGCAATTACATCCGTAAATTCCGACAGAACGAAAAAGTATTTTGTATCTAACTTTGATCCAACTATTCATGATATAGACGTGTGGTGTGAGGAACTGGAACGGGCTAGTTCTTCCAATAACTGGGGCGATTCAGAGTGCTTATCACGCGTATCTATATGCCTCAAAGGCGACGTGCGTTCTTGGCTAAACGAGTTCGGTCGCAAGTTACCCAATTTGCGACCAAACAGAGTAATTTCGTTAAAGAATTCAACCCTTTGTGTCCACGAAAGCTTGATTACGCGAATATCCTATACGATGCGATGCATGCTACCTCAGATAAATACAGCACGTACGCTGAATATGCAAGATAAACATTATTGAATCTTTAAATGATTAAGAGACTAAGTGACCAACTGAGAACCCTGATAGTTAATCACGGCATTACGGAATCTCTAGTTAGGGCTGCAGCTGCCAACGCTAACTTACAAATTTATGACTTGGTTTCATTTTTATCTATTTACATGAAACCCACCCGCACTAAACTCGAGATCCGAAATTCCACGTCTAAACCGATGTATCCTAATCGTTCGTCTATTCTGAGATGTTTTTATCGCCATCAATATGGGCAAAAATGTTGCCATTGCCAATGCCATTGTCCCAACAAGTCAAAGACAGATCAAATTTCTCATGTTCATCCCACTACTGACGGGTGCCAATAAATTAGTCACCAATTTTTGTAAAAAAACCGTGACATAGTGAGGATTTGTGTTTTACTAAGGAAAAATTAGGTTAGGCCGAACCCATAAAAGCCTTAGATGATCCTCTGAGTTCTTTACTCTATAAACTGAGTTCGGTTGTGATATCTATTATATAACACCCGAGTTGAATAATGCTAACGGACAGGTAGAACGATACGTCAGAACCGTCCTGAAAATTATACGTATTAAAACTAATCATATATATGCAGAATGGTCAGCAAAACTATGGAGACTTTCAACTCACCCTTATCTTTACTAAGCAGAAGGCAACACAGGTCTCAGCACTGTAGCTCCTATGCACTGACACCACGACACCTATCGTCCGAACACTAATTCGTCGCCATCGAGAAGTTCCAAAACTACGAAGGCTGGCGAGAGCTGTGCAGAACATGAGCTCATCAACTGTTGACACAAAAACAACCCAAACAAGATTGCCGGCAAACACTACGCGCATACAACGTTAAGAATCTGCATTTCGTAATTCAATATTTCCAGTCTACAGGAAAAGTAGCATCAGTGGTTCATATGGCAAAATCACACAAGCAGCTGCCGACTACATGGTATCCTGGAACGGACAGTGGTGTCCAGAATCATGTGCAGCCTTTTCGAGGGCGAGTATTGCTGTAATGCATTGGTTTTATGCGGAGAATGGGCGAGCTGCTTTGCCAGCTCGCTGGTCGATCGATGCATTTAACTAAGTGAGGAACATTTTTGTGTTGTATGTGCGATTCATTGATGCCTCCATCCACACAAATATGTATGTGATATTTTGTGGTGTAGGACGCGCGATTCAGTGATACCTCCGTCCACACTATGTCTATGAACTGGAGTGGTGACGTGCGATTCAGAGATGCCTTCGTCAATTAATTGGACACGCGATTCAACGATCCCTCCGTCGAACTAGACATACCTATAGTGAGAGGTATTGGTCTATGAACTGAAGTGTTGACGTGCGATTCGGAGATGCCTCCATCAACCTCAGACAAAGGGGACGCCTTCTGTCTGATTTGTTCACAGGTGCAGCTTTGGATCGGTGAAAGCTCACCACGCGTGGTTATGAAGACAGAAACACATTCATGAGAGCTCTCACGAACTTTAACGTTTTCTTTTATAAAATTGCTTATTGTGTGCGATTTTTAGGGAGAGTTCATATTTCAGACAACGAAGTGTGTGACCTCACCACAGGGTCATCATCACGGTACCTTCAACCTGGTCCTGAAATGGCTGGGCCCGGTGGCGACTCTCCAGCCCTAGCGTTGGCTCCAGCCGGATACCAAGAACACCGCGTCGAGGACGACGCTTCGTCAGGATAGGCCGTATAGGTACGCGGTAAACGATCAATATTCGCTTCAATCACGTAGACTTATCAAGTAGACTTGATCGTTTCGGGGATACATTATGTTAGCTAATTACGTAATAATTTAAGACAGAAGGTCCCTTGAGTAGAACTGAATAAACTAACTGACATGGTATTACAATGGATCTCACAACTTTTTACGGTAGAAGAACTGAGTCACGAGACTTGCTTTTTTTGCAAGTTATGTTTTTGATGGCATCTTTCTTTACACAGTCCATCTAGGTATGTTTTATCGGTGAAAGACTCACTGTTTTAGTAATCCACATTCATACTTAAAATTTTAATCACGAATGATTCGTCATTCCTTCGCTCCACATGACCGCTGCCCATATTTTGACAGAGACAAGACTGTTTAAAGTAGATACGGACAGCACCATATCGGCTACCTAGGCCAAAAAGTTAACGATTAAATGTGTTTGACGCTACCCTTAATGAAACATTCACTTTTAAATATTATACTGAAGAAGTTATTTAAACACGCGGAAACATACAATAGTGAATAAAATTCATTAAAATTATACGTAATTTACTTAATAAAAACTGAATAATTAATATACTGAAGTTTTAGCAAGGGACTAGGTTCATTCAAGTCTCAAATACGACTTCACCGAAATTAAGTAAGTCTAACTCTAAACTCTAAGATACAATCAGTCCGTGATTAAACTTCAGGCGGGCGCGTGGTCATTCGTAACGGTAGCAGTTGCGCGTAGCCAAAAATATCTATGATGACATATTACAGGGATTTTCAACTCTAGTTATTTAATAATTTTATCTATAGTCACATTATCATTATGTTAGGACACATTTAAAAAAAAGAAAAGAAATTTAACTCAAAAAAAAAGAAACGAAATAGTATAATCAAACAACTAACTTTTTGTTTTGATGAAAAAATAATTGAACAAGAAATACTCATCTTATATACTTATACCTATAATATAATCAAAATAACAAATCGAGTTCAAATAATTAAAATCAAAGTATTTATCACTCTGTTACAGTTTCAGAATTAATATCTTTGCGAAGATAACAATTGCAAATGAACGTAGTAAATTTACTGCAAATATTTCTCTGGCAAGGTTGTATTTTTCGGAGGGGCCACTCAGGGCCGATGCCCACCGCGGCCGCGGGTTTTTCAAAGGAGATACCGCGCCCCAGGAACGCAAAGGGCACAAGAAGGAACATGGATGGGTTTTAGCCCGTAAAAGTCTGACACTCCCTCCCACCCCGCTCAGGGCGGGGGAAGTCATTGGATGTTATCCCATCCAGAAAAAAAGGTGTGTATTTTGTTTTCGATAACCTCTATTTTTGTTGGGCGTATGTATTTAGCAGCTTCCTCTAAATGTTCTGGCACTACTGCTTGGTTCATAGTCAGCATCTTTTTTTCTCTTATGTTTTATTTAAGGTTCACCATATTGATTAGTGGTCTACGAGTAATTCTTCGACAAAAAACATTACAGGGAACTTAATTTGATAGTACATATTTGTTGATATTTCAAAACGTAACGTTTTCGACAACAGGCGCGCGGCATGCTTTCAACGTCTGCGCCGCGATTAAACAAATGCGATCTGTTCGCTCCCGTGGGTGCGGCGAGCGGAAGACATACACGTACATTATACATTCCAAAGGCGCCATAAAAATAAATAGGCCTTATTATGCCCTTATGTAAGTAGTAGTTAAGTACGTTGTCACTACGGGAAAAGGTGTTACGGGATTAAATGACACTGTCCTCTGTACTGACTCACTGTATTACGGAATATTACGTACATAGTCAATCACTTATATTTACACTAAACACTTCATAATTATGAGCACTAACAGGATTCACATAATAAAGGGTAACATTTTTATAAAAGAAATAATAACGGTACTTTTTTCTTGGGCTCAGTGACCCGTTACTTAATGTTCAAAACTTAGAAGTACATACGAGGTATAAAAAGACACACATCACAATATATCTGTTAACTATGCACAATGCCCGTCAAACTAAGTAACATTGTGTAAAAATTATTGCCGGGAAACGACTTTTATGTTTGGTGTAGAAAATCACTGACTATATAGTAGCGTGTAATAACTATAATGCATGCAAAACAGTGCAGGAGCCGTGAAAGTATCTAATGTTTACAAATCAATAAAACTGTAGTGTCTGTTTGTTCTTAATGTCAAAATAAAAGCTTTTTACAAAATAAATATTATAAATGTTTACACGGAAATAACTAAAATGAGGAGTAACTAGGCTACTAGGAATTAGGGTACCTCGCAAAAAAAATCCACGTGAATTACGACATTCAGGCGAACGAAGTCGCAGGCATAAACCAAGTAACAAATAAAACTAGATCTCGTAAAAAAGACTAAGTTTGAACTTAACTTTGCAAACAGAGGTTCTCAGATATGGCCTAGAAAAAAAAGTTCGCAATGATGGAAAGAACATGTAGTTATCTAATTTTCGTCTTCATTGTCCGTATTTCACACCCATACAACCAACATGCACAGATTCTAAAGTATAACAAACAACTGAATCTAGTTTGCTATGTTCAGTATGACAATAAAAAAAGAAAAACAATCACACTAGCAAAAAGCTTGTAAAAAAAACTAATTTCTACCCCCACACACACACACACACACAAACACTACTGATAATTAAAATCATAGAAATTAATTTTTATAAATATTTATGTGAAAACATTATAAAACCATTTTTAAATAGGTTTTGTATAATGAGAATTTATCATAATTATTATTGTGGTCGTTATACAGGCTTCATTTTTGAGACGGGTCACAAGGGCAGGTACCTTAACCATTATAGTTACAGGAAAACGTTCCTACGAGACCAGACAGAACTTTTTGAGATATTATGAACTGAATTCACAGATTTTGTAAAAAAATTACAGTCAGCGAAGAAAAGGCAAAAATATCAAAGATATACTTTTATGCCAATCGATCCCGTTTCTTGGAGGGATCAAAAGACTCTAATAGGACCATGTAAGGTATGAGTTCTAGAAATGACAGAAATCGTCAAAAAGATTTCCCGTACATTTTGTACGCCCTTACTTTACTGCCCCGTCTCAAAAATCCACCCTGAGTATAACCAGGGATTTTCAAAGTAGGGTGCGCAGAGACCAGCAAAAGAGAGGAGGTGTGGACTATTGGTATAGACGTAAATACCTTATTTACAGATAACGAGCGTTTACGCAATACTTTCGACATTTTATATAAACTTGAAAACATACTTAGGTGTAAAAAGTAGATATTTTAAGATCTTCCCAATAAAAAGTTTAATGTTTTTTTTTTTAATACCTGTAATCTTTGATCGTAGCCTAAACTACCTATTTGTAGAAAAGGGATGCGTCATTAATAAGTTATCCTGGGAACCCCTGTATAAGGGAAAAATAAAGGCATGTAACTCAGTAATCGCTGCAAGCAGGATACAAAAATTATGTTGTTTTTGCAGCATGTGCTTTTAAAACAGAATTAATTTGTTAGATGGGCGTAAAATTGTTTTGCCAATGGTCTGTCACATCTCCCTCTTAGCTCGACTAGACGACTAAAGTATGAGAAGACGACTTTAACTGTACCGAGTCATGTAAACTTGTTGAAGAACTCTTTCCACTCAGTTTTAAACCTATTGAATTGACGATAAGAATTGTCTTCTGTCAAAAATATGTAGTATGGTATTTATTGTTTGTTTACTCACAATATGTGACCGAGGTGGCCGTCATACGTTGGTATACATACATTAGTAATATTAATATTTATTTCATTAGTAATATTAATTGCACTTAGATCAAGAATGTTTAGAGTAATGTCGACGTCGATCGATAGTTTCTACTACACCAATCTATCGACTAATCCCTTCTGCCATTGATCGATAGCATCGATCGAACGTCGACCGATTAGTGTGGTAACCAGTTAATGTGGACTTGCATTACCTAAAATGTTACGTCAGACAATGTCATATTATATATTTGAGTACCTACTAATATTTTTTTATAGATTCAGAGTTTAGCAAAAACTGCAACAGATATCTCGCAATTTAGTGAGGGGATAACTTACGATACTGATATTGAGTGCATTTATTTGTAGCGTTAGCGTCGATGCACTCGTGCTCTTGGCCCGAATAGCCATGGTTACGTTTAAACGCAGATTTTCTAGGACCTCTACAAAATCGATATTATTTAGTAATGTTACCGGCAATCTGTATAATTCAGGTATTCTATACAACTCCTAGGCAATGTATCGAATACCCGGGGCGTCCAGGCAATCTACAATTCCTAGGAATTGTATCGAGTACCTGCTTGTTCCATCGGCAATGTATAAAATAAATAGATTTTGGTCTATATTTATTAACTTTTAATCGGCCTACCTATAAACTGACGGGCAAATGAAACAGGATCCCTTCTTTTCGCATAAAATTTTAAGGCAGAATATTGTTTGGCATAATGCAAAGGTTAGCATAACTATCATTTGGTCTAATTTAGAGTTGCATAAATTCTCCGCCGTCGAGGCTGTTATATACTTTCGATATGAAATGTATGCCAAAAACGATGTCGAGGAATTAATGCGTAATGATCATTATGCCGAATTTCATTATACCAATGTAAATTATGATAATATATTTTATGCCCTCATCTTTGACACACATTACCGGCCACGTACTCGGTATTGTATAGAATACCTAGGCAAAGTATAAAATAAATAATATTTCATACATTACCTAAACGTTTTAGGTATTCTATATATTGCCTAGGTATTGTTTAATACCGGAATATACAAGTTGCCGGTAACACATACATGCAGTAAGAGAAGAATTGACTTGCCTACTGTTATGTTGCGGGGGAAAAGCAAGACACGATGAAAGACAAGCAATGAGCACAAAAAATTGTTTAAATTCTTTGCCTTCAGTAAATGAATGGAGTCGCCGTGATCGCAGTACGCACTATCAAACGTGTTTTAAAGGAGCTATCGAACGCTAAGAATCCATCAATTCTTACGTAATAGATTTTAGACTTTTTCCCTACATCGTTTTGTGAATCTATACTATTGAAATACCTATAATTTTACTTCAAATCTTCGTGGCTCAATTCAGATGCATTAAAACAATAACGACGCCTACCTACCAGATCGCTGAGGCGTGTCCAACATATCCAAATCCATCAAGTTTATCATGTTAAGTCTGTCAAGTAAATCGATCTATTTGTAAAGATTTGTAAAAACTACACGTCCACATTTAGTTACTGTTACTATTGTACTGTATTTGCGGTTAACTAACCCTAAACACAGTGGTAACAAAGAGCAATAGCTTAGTTAAACTAGGGATCTTGGCCGATTAACTTTGGTACCATAGATAAAAGCGCTTAAAAATGCACTAGTTAGCTATCCGATCTGGTCAATTTATAAAAAGGCACCAAATTTTTACAAGATAAGGTCAAAATTTAGGAGGATCTCTAAACAGGAACAGGAGATTTTTTTTTTAATATTCTCTCTAGACCACAGTAGTACAGACAGCGTCATCAAAATTAGTAAACCCTCTTACATTAAAATTTGTTCGAAAAGGGGATTATCAATTGATGACGCTGTCTGTACAAAAAAGGGTCAAATTTGTTAAGAAAATAAGTATATTATTAGTAAGTAATTTGATTCCGAGGATTATGCTCAAAAAAAGCGAACGTGACATGATCTCAATTTTTGTTTTGACCAAAAACTGTCAACGCTGTTAGTAATAAATATATTATTTTATTTGTTTTTTTAACTGCAGTATGAATTTTTTTTTTCTCTTAATTTATTTTTATATCTTGTAGTATTGCTATTTAGAATATAATATATATACTAATTAGCGCTTTTGGCAAGCCCAAACACGACTAAAATACGTAGCTCCCTTATTCACCGGTATGTTTTATGTCCCATGTATTAGGGGGCGAGCCTATTGCCATTAACCGGGCACAAATCCTAACTCCGAGCTGCTACTGAAAATTTCATAGAAAAATTCAATAACACTTTTTGCTCTACCTGGGAATTCAACCCAAGACCTTTAGCGTAGCATTCGCGCTTAGGACCACTAGGTTAACGAGGCAGTTTAGTTGAGGAAGTAAGATTTCTGTTCAATGTTAATGTTGATAATTATACAGATTGGTAGCATAATATTTAACAGAAAAGTAGTTACATTAGGTTGCTTGTAAATGATCCTTACCAGGTGTTCATACGAATTGCCTGCCGTATAACTCTTTAAGGAGACTCGCAAAAACATAGCAACTAGCAAAAACTCAAACTGAATTAAAAAAAACCTATAAAGACTATTTGTCCCGTGCAGACAAGGTATTTCACTGGTGCAGGACTAACGTGAGCAGCGCGTCCACACTCTCACTTGTCAACAAGATTTAATCTGATGTTATCCAAATTTCTATATTATATGCATCAAGCTCGAGAAAAGCACTTAGACACTTCGCTTTCTCGCGGCATGTGACCAGTGTAGCAAGTAATTTAGAACAAATTATTTTAGTTGTAGCACCATCGGTTAAGGTGATTCCGTAAAACAATTGCAATGTCGATAACTTGCATTCTACAGTGCAATATCGTGTTCCTGATACGGTCTGTCAATTAAACAATAGGTATAGGTACTGCGCTCCATCACATGTTGGCATACCTTGAGTTGTGCACCATAGTTTAAATTAAAATGGGGAGAATACACATGTCCAATAGCTTACGTTTCAATGGTGTGGGTAAATAACCCTAGAAAAGCTCCTTCATGGACCAGTAGCTTTTCCAGACATTTTCCGGGCACCTTGCAATTTCTTTCAAGGGGACTACTTGGCCCAAGTAGATGTATTCTTGGGCATAGTGTATTCTCTCACCATCTATTTTCACGTTCATTAGTGAGCTATTAGCTTAGTCTTTGACATATTTATCTTTAGACCAACCTCAAGGCTTACATTGCAGCTTTCTTTCCTTGCGCCTGCAGCACTACCATATAATAATCTTGTTAAAGATGTTTAGGTAACAGGTTCTACATTATAATAATTATATATAGAATGCTTTTGTACATTACTCAAAAAGTAATCTACAAATACAAAATAAAGTGAGATATTACATTCAATTGTTTTTCTGGTATTTGATTGATGGTGTGCAGATGGTCAGTCAGTCAGTCAGTCAGAAAGTCTTGGACGGAAGCCGTTCTATTCAGGAGTTTTTTGCTTGCCTGATTCTATGGCTATACATTCTGAGTTTTATAAAAGTATTTTCATAGACATGGGGAATCAGGCTAATGGGTCTTTAATATATTGTTTATATCCGACTTGTTTCCCTTTTTATACAGCAAAAGAATATTGGAATTGGTTTACCGATTTTTGGACTTTGGTAATAACACCATCTTCGCCGAATTATCTGTTATATTCTTTATTTTACTGAGTGCAAAATAGATTTCGCCTCTGGAAATTGGTGGTATATTGTCTGGACAGATATATCTGGATGCCTCTTGTATTTGAGGTGAATCGAAGTATAGGGATTTATAAAAAGTAGTGTAGTATATGTCTAAAATGTTGTCTCTATAATTTATTTGTTAACTAGCTTTTGCCCGCGACTTCGCCCGCGTAAACGTCGGTTATAACCACTTAGGACCGCTGTGTCCTAAACGCTACTGCTAAGCTAGAAGTCTTGGGTTTGATTCCCAGGTCGACCAAAGTGTTATTGGGTTTTTCTATGAAATTCTCAGTAGCAGCTCGGAGTTAGTATTTGTGCCCGGTTAATGGCGATAGGCTCGCCCCCTATTATATGGGACCTAAAACATACCGGCGAACTGTACATACATATTGGTGTACATTGGTACACCTATGCCTAACCCTTCGGGAACTACAGGCGTGATGGTGTTATTTAAAATTTCAATCATGATCCGAAATACCCGTGGCGTATCTATTATCAAAAGTTAATGTTGTTTTCCTCGGGAGCAGTTCTTTTTTTTTTTGGGATGAAAGGTATGTCGTTTCTGTACACCTGACAACGTATATGCAAAATGTTAAGATGAGCACGTCAATAGTTTAGGCGTGAAAAAAGGCAACAAACAAACTTACTTTCGCATTTATAATATTAGTTAGGATTGCCATTGCTATTTTTTAGATTTGTACACGATTTGTTATTTTGTATAGTGTTTAGCTATTTTTAGTGGGCGGTTTTTTTCTAATTTATTAAAATTTTGTAAATGTGCGTCACTTGGAATTTATTAAGTTGGTAGCTTTTGCCCGCGACCTCGTCCGCATGGATATCTTCACCCACGTTAAATTACTATATGATGTTACCAGCCCATGTTACTTCCGAATAATCTAGTTATCTATTAGTTTCGGAGCCTATTCGGTACAAACGAACAAGCAAAAAATCTTTATTGAGACTGCTGGTTAAGAGCATTATCGTAGTCACTCAAATGTCGCGCTGATGGTGCTGCGTGAGACGGATCATTCAGTTCTCTTTAAGATGGTTGAATTAAATTGTGCTAATTGACGAGGCATGTTCGTGAACTGATAATCTTTATTTTTATGGAGTTTCTTGCTCGTTCTTCTCCATAGAGGTCTAACTGCGTTTTGGAAAGAGCAACTAACTTGAAATTTGCGACAAACTGACCGACCCCTTGACAATTCCAAAGTGCCTATAAATGGTTTAATTGAGATGATTGCCTTGACTTTGGCACACGGGGCAATACAACCAATTAAACAAATATTTCGTTTGTAAGTCTTAAATAAATGTCGACCGATTCTCGGTTACTCGTAGTATAAAATTAGCGGTAGGCAAAGATTTCAACTCGCATCAATGGAGAACCTGACTGGCTGATGTGCTGATACGTCTGTCAGTCAGCACAGTTGAAACTACTGGAACTAGAAACGTAAAATTTGCACACACTTTGCACAAAATTTGCAACACGGCTTTACGATGCAGGCAAGCACTAAGGATTTTTTGGAAATTCATCCTCTAAGGAAAGAAAAGAGTTAAATACTATTAAGTATTTTAAATCGAAATCGTAGAAGTTACAGTCAAACTTAACATTTTAGTTAATTAAAGAAAAGTATTTTTTTTAATTTTTTTATTAACCCTTTTTTTCGGATGTGTAATCATCAATAAACTTCCCCCGCCCTGGGCAGGAAGGGAGGAAGTGTGAGACTTTTACTGACTAACCTATTCATATTCCTTCTTATGCCCTTTGCGTTCCAAGGGCGCGGTATCTCTTTCGAACAACCCGCGACCTCAGCAAGAATCGGCCCTGACTGGCCCCTCCGATTTGTTGACATTTCGAGCGCGTGGAACACGAACGCGCCGTCGACACGGCCTGTCTTTATGCAACGTAAGGACGGTGAGCTATCCATTGCTTACCGTCCACTGGCCCGCGTCTACGGTGGCTGGGAGTAGTCTCACGTTAATTAAACTTTAAGTTAAGGCGGTAAGATAAGTGGTGAAATGTTGTCAACTGCTTGTTTCCTTTCACAAACTAGCTTGTGCCCGTGACTTCGTCTACGTCACATGGCGGTTTCCTGTAAGGGTATTTTTTGCAAAACCCTAACTCTTTTTCTAAAATAAACGCCTTGTTAACACCTTATAACATCAGCTTTCTGACAGTGATTCCTGTCAATATCGGTCCAGCCGTTACGGAGGTTATCCGAACAACAGATAGACAAACATTTCAAATTGTTTGTTTGCTATACTTGTACTATGTAAACATTCAGGATATTTATGCATTTAGTAAAAGGCTGTTATTTTGACATTACAAACAGACACTTCAATCTTGTTTATAGTTAGTTATCTAGAAAAAATTAAATTAAATTTGCTATTTTAAAAAGTTTTACGAGAGAAAACGAATAAAAATGTTGCATGAAACATCGGAAAACACCGATGCTACAAAACACAAAAAAATAATAATTGACGCTTCCTTTAAGGACATTTCGTGGAAATCTTTTTAACATGTTATAAAAATCGCATTTTAATGCATCAGTATTAATGTAAATGTAATAAATCAATGGTTTTCTGAATAGAAAATATTATTAACTAGCTTCTGCCAGCGACTACGCTTCGTTCGCGTGGTATTTTTCACCCACGTTAAGTTACCTTTGGTTATTATAAAGCCTAAATAAAGCCTTCTTCGACAAATGAACTATCCAACACAATTTTTTTTTTAATTCAATCCAGTAGTTCTTGCACATAGACATAAAGTACACTACGTATTTTCTAATTTGACGTATGAAACCGTCAAATCAGTCTGAGATTAAAAAACACTAGACGTTATAGGGCTAGACAAATAGGAGTCTAGACAATTTAACTGGCAATTTAGACCACTACTCATTGTGGGACTGGCCGTTGACTTTTTAATATACCAAACATTATAGAAACTGGACATTAGCCTGATCGGCTTTCAATATCTGTACAGTTTTTTCGAAGTGATTGACGTTTATTGATTTGACGTTGACTTAAGATTTTTGTGAAGTTTACTCTTTATTAATTGTCATTCCAAACGGTAATTTTGCGGGAAATGGAAAAGGCAATTCTGAGGGTATCATGAGAATTCTTGGTATAAAATGTTAATAACGTTAAAAACAAACGTTGCGTTGACAGTTGATACCAACTTTCGAATATTTTTTTTTAAATTGACTACTTTAATTCTTGTACTGAAGCACAGTTTCGGTGTACTCAAATTTCTCACAAACCAATTTAGTGTCTTAGTGGATATGTTACTAATATCGGAATAAACTTTTTCAATAAGTTCATTCACATCTCGTACCAAAACACAAATATTGTTAATATTTATACAAACATTTCCTTCTTGAAATTCTCCATTTCCTATTTGGAGCAATTCGTTAGGAAATTGCCTATTATATTCGCTAGACGCGACTATGAAGTTTTAAATGATCCACCATAAAAAAAAATTTAAAAAAAAACAAATTATTAAAATTAATGAAATAAAAGTATGTTTGCCAGTATCTATGTATGTTCCAACTACCTAAAGACAGTAAATATAAAACAAAAATGTGGCCTTACAATATCGAACGCAATCGTAACAACAACAACACCCAGACTGAAAACCCAGTTGTCAGTCGTCACTTCCATTCGCCCCAAGTCAGTTTATTTAAAGTACACGCGCGCCTTATCGATTATTATTATCTCCTCGTTATTCTCGCGTCCGTATTTTTTTTTGCGATTACTCCTAAAATATTCATTTAAATTGTATGGTGTAACAGAGTAACATAATGTGCATGAAACGCTTAAATCCTCTACTTAACTTATTTAAAATGAATGAATGAATAATTAATACCGTATTTGTGTAAATAGATTTCCAATTTCTGCTTTATTATTGCCCATTTCTTTAAGTATTAAAATGGATACCCTTAAGAGATAGACATATGCCATCGCGGACTTTTCTGAAGACCTTATAAGATACACAATTATACCATAGATTAGTTTGTTATATCTCAAAGGGTTTAGGCAGCGTTTTCATTGAAAGCTCGCAAACGGCTTATTTTTTCCGACACCAACAAATATCATTATATTTTAGCCAATGTACACAAGAACTTGACAAATACTAAAACCTTCCTCTAAAACCACTCTATCGATAGGTCAAAACAGCATAAAAATAGGTGGTCGTTTTTGAGTTTATCGCGAACAGACAGACAGACAGACGGAATGTATGGGAGTAGGTCCAAGCGCAGTCAAGAATAAATTAGGTAGATGACACCACTAATCAATTGACGTACGTTTTATGAGCTGTCAAAACGCGATTCCCCCACAGATTTTGTATGACAATACTAAACCATGAGGTCACTTTTTTGTCATCTCAATTCACTAACTTCTTATTGATTTCCAAGCAACTAAAAATCGAATTTGGGTGTACATAGGTACACCTCTGCCTAACCCTTTGGGGAAAACAGGCATGATGGTATGTATGTTAAAAATCGAATTTTATAATTATTTAAAAAAACATCGGGTTTTTAGGGCTAAAATGAACTGTTTTTTTTTGTGAACTTGTCTTGGAATTATTTTGTAATGGTGTCATCTACCCAATTAAATATTAAGCAAAAGGATATGTACACTGCAGTCTTCAAAAATACAGAAGGGCATCAAAATCTATTCACAAGAGATTTGATTGATTGATTTGATTTGTTTGATGAGATTTGAGTAATTATAGTATTATTATTAGTAGTTAGTTTTTGAATTAGAAGTTATTATTGCTGCAGTAGCTTAAGAGCGTTTGCCAGTGCCCATTCGTCCATACAAACGTATTTTCGATATTTTTTCCTGGATTTTTACCCTAGAGCAATAATATTTTGACTTAATATAGATATCAGTCTTTGCCATGACGGACCGTTTCGTTTTTTAGGGTTCCATACATCATAAAGAATAATGGAACCCTTATAAGATTACTTTGTTGTTCGTCCGTCTGTCTGTCTCTCAAGACCCTTTATTTTGAAAATACGTGGAGGTATCAAGTTAAAATTTAAAGCTAATACTTAGGTCTACGAAGTTGTGAAAAAATCAAACTTCTAAGATTCCGTAAAAAAAAGATACGGCCGTTTATTCAGTAAAAAACGCATATTTCGACACTCTCAAGGAAATCAAAACCTATAGGGTAATCCCGTTGACGTAGAACTATGAAATTTGGCAAGTAATATGGTTATAGACCCCAAGTACAACACAAATTCTCAAAACTACATTTTTAAATTAAATCTTGAAAAAAAGTAAGTCTATATTTTTTAATAGGGGTCGTTATTTTAAATTGACGCTACTACATAGTACAAATGGGGTATCATATAAAAGGGCTTGATGTGCAAATTGCAAAATATATTTTAATTATTTTTTCCGACGCATTAATTCTTATTTATAATGAAAAATTTCAAAAAATACCATTTCCCTCTTTGTTTCCGAAGTCTGTGAAACGAAAAATTTAAAATAATTATAATTACCTAATTAATACCTAGATACCTAAAGCAAAATGTAGTAGATAAATAAATATACATAATTTTTATTTATTTATTTTAATTAACTATTTATTTAATTCTGGAATTTATAATGATCCAACGTACGGAACCATCGGTGGGCGAGTCCGACGCGCACATGTCCAGTTTTTTTTAGATAACGGATTAGTATAAATTTACGACCAACCAAATATCAATATAAACGCAAATTTAAAATGGCCACAAATAAGCGCGTAGTGAACAATTCTGATGGCATAAAACTAAAAAATGGAACGGTCTGGCATACTCTGTCTCTTTTCCGTACGGGTCCGTGCCGGGTTAGTAAAAAAAATTAAATTAGTTAGGATTAGGAGGAGAAAATCGGGATTAACGATTACAAAACATTGATTTTGACGATTTTTGTTAGCTTAAATCGTTCTGGTCTACGCTTGTATCTGTCGCGTTTTCTTGTTTACGGGGGCAGCGTGTTAGCAATACATGTTGTCAAATACAAATTTTTTGAGTAGTAATTCATCTGAAGCTGATTGATAATAATATGTTCCAAGTCTTCTTTCGTTTGGTATACGAGTCAACCTTGGCGGCGCGGCGCTTGGACCAATGTGCTTTTTATTCATCACCAGGCTTGGCAAAACTTTTGATACCCATAACCACGATTTTGGTATTCATAAAAACTCAACGTTGATAATAATCAGCCTTAAAAAATTTGTTTATGTTGCGACCGTTCTAGTTAATTTGCAAGCAACCACTTCAGTTAGCAACACGGAATCATACATGGTACCTAGTACAGAGGTTCTAATTATAGGAGCCGATACAACCAAATTTTACATAATTACACTATGAGACGGATGCCGCTTTATATATATTTAGAAGTAAGTAGGTGTCAATCAGTTGGCTACGGATGTCAACAAGTCAACAAGATAAAAGAAATTAAATATATTAAAATATATTTTTAAATACGTTAATAAACGAATCTTGAAGTGTATAACGCGTTTTAAGTAGCGTTAGATCCCTCCACTGGTACAGTAAATTCCTCCCTTCAGTACAGTCCGCATGTTATTTTCGTGTGCATCAAGTAAGTTTCACTTACTAATAAATACGTATCTTATTTTGTCCACTCTTCTTGTCCTCAATAACTAGGATGACAGAAGAAATCGAGACGTTTCATATAGAAGTGTGAAAATTTGAGAAAATATAAGTAAAAAGGGTGCCATGTTTGTGGAGAAAATACCATGTTTGACAGAGTGAGTCGAGTATTTTGTGAGCCAGTTGAGGCGGTAGACGTAAAAAATAACAGAAATAAATCTGTTCAACGCGACAGCGAGTTATTACGCGTTGGCGTAGCGCATGTTACCCCCGGACGGACAACTGCCTAGGAATCAAATAGTACATAATGGGAGATTTTGTTTAAAGCTTCGTTACAATAAATAGGTATATTTAAATTTATTTTTTTATTTCTGTACGTATATTTCAGTGGACTACGCCGCCAGCACGTTCTAAACATAAGAAGTGTAGTAATATTTTAGTTCATAAGCAACTAAACGTAATGACATTTAGAGATAATATAAGGGCACTAATCTTGTAGTTAGGTCTTAGGTCTGGTGCAAGCCATGGTCCGGAGTGAGGGGAAATGGCAATCCAGTCACCTCCTTTTGCGAAGCAGATAACTGCTTCGCAATCGGAGGTGACTGCTAGAGAAGGAGGTGGCGGGACGGTTGAGGCAGAGAGCGTGCCGTCCCAGCCGCCGCGGAAGACGATGCGGGCGTCGGGAGCCGCGAGACGACTCCCCGCCACCGTAGACGCGGGTCTGTGGACGGTGAGCAATGGGTAGCTCACCGTCCATACGTTGTATAGTGACAGGCCGTGTCACGAGATGTCAGCAATTGGAGGGGCCAGTCAGGGTCAATTTAGCTTAGAACCAGGAGTCAGACATAGGATACTTTTTAAGCGGGACCCGTAGACGTTGTCCTGCCCTGAAAATCGGTACCAAAAAAATAACTACCTTTTCCTTCATCCCTAAATCTATGTTACACTGATACCTCTCCACTGCGAAGAGCCATATTGCTGTGTCGAGTGGACATGTGACAGGTAGGTAGATAGGGTACGGTAGGTAGATAGAGTAAGTATGTAGGTAGGTATGTCCTACCAACCTACCTAAGGTTGTTAGAGTGGGTAGGTAGGTAGGTCGATAGGGTTGGTTGCTAACTCTACCCCTAGGTAGGGTACGTAGGTTGATAGGGTACGTAGGCAGATTGTAGGGTAGGTAAGTAGATAGGTAGGTGGGGTAGAGTAGGCTGGACCTGGATTTTTGTACCGATTTTTAGGGCAGAACCACGTCTGCCTAGCCCGCTAGTAATTAATAATAACAATTCTGTCTTGAACAATATTTATATATATTTTTCTTTTTTTATTGTTATCGATCTTTTTTATACTAACTTTATTTTTGTCTTGGGGTTGAAGATGCAAAATTTTTCATGTTATATGCGTCACGTTTGCGAATAAATGGTTTTTCTTTCTTTCTTATCTGTGGGTATCATTCAAAGGCAAAGTTAAATAATTTACTTCAATTAAGCCATAAAAGGCATTGTCACAAATGATTGAAAATGTACGCCGTGTAATACGCTAAACAGCTTGAGCAACCCAGCATACTGAACCCTGTCCACGGCTCATAATACACGCGTACGTTATCAATAATTTGTGACAATGCCGTCGGATGATGAAGATCTTATTTTGGCATATTACTACATTCGAACTCGCCGAAGACGACGATTATATTGGACGCATCCGTATATAGAAAAACATCAATTGTAGATTTTTCGTAGCGTCAAGAGAATTATTAGAAGATGACAGTGTATTTCATTCATTGTATAGAATGAGTAAAACTAGTCAGATTTTACTGCACGTCGTAACACCACTATAACAATGTAACACACCCATATGCGAGAATGTGTTAGCCCAGATAAAAGTATATTATAATGTAATACTAATGCTAGATGTACGCCCGACGAATGAAATGCGGTACGGCAAGCGTCATGAAGCCTGCAAGCAGCAACGCGAGCGCGACGTTAGTCGATAGTTTTCTTACTTTTTAACCGATTTCAAGAAAAGGAGGAGGTTCTGAATTCGTCTATATATTTTTGAGTCTTCTAGCAGGATCGGCAAAGAGCACAAGAAGGAATTCATATGGGTTTTACTCAGTAAAAGTTTGACACTCCCTCCTGCCCCGCGCCCAGGGCGGGAGAAGCTATTTGATGATTTCCCATCCGAAAAGACAAGTTCGTTATGGAGGAGTGGTAAGAGAGGAACACGGCGCCCTCAGTTTTCGGCTGACGCAGGCACTAACTGGACATGGTTGTTGCGGGAAGTACCTGCGGTGCATAGGCCGAGAGCGCCCCGTTGCAATCATTGTTTGGACTGCCCCGAGGACACGGCGTAGCATACAGTGGAAGAGTGCCCAGCTTGAAATCGACAGCGCTGTGACTTCACCGCAGCACTTAGTGCGGGTGTTCTCACGCTTTCGACAGTGATCAAATCCATAGTCGGAAGCTCAAACGGAGAAATATAAACAAAATCGGAATGCATAAAATCTTCGTTCCGTTCCAGTTATACAATCCTAGTTATAATATTTCTCCGTTTCACCGCTCCGCAGCCTTGCTCTGCTTCAGTGGACAGGCAGCCTTACGGTGGCCGGAGATCATTAAGCGCCCTCGGACGCCTCCCTTTCTGATACGGGCAGAGTAAGAGGTTCTCTCCCTCTCCGCCGCCTCCTTTGCAAGCATCAACTCTTCGCAAAAGAGGCATCGGGATTTCACGCGTTTGAGCTTCCGACTATGAATTTGATGACGCTCCGCTTCAGTGGACAGGAAGCCTTAGAGGGAGAGTACGTCTCTCAACCAGATATAGGCCTGTGACGGAGGCGCGAAGTGATCCGTGCGCGGCTTTCTAGTGGAATGTGCGGTCGCAGGACAGGCCGCATTATGGTGAAAGGGCTCGCCAATAGTGGTCCAATACCAGTCGGGAGCGCGGATCATGCGTCCAGCGAATTTTGGGTTTGTGACTTATGGTACCAGCAGGGACCATGGAGGTTTTAGTAGGTAAAAGTCCGACATAACTCCTCGTTCACCCCAGACGGAGAGCATTCATGCGATTCCCCCACGTAAAAAAAAAGGGCAAAGGCCTCTTTCTATACAGAGAAGGCACGAGCATCGATCACCACGCTTGCTCAAGGCGGATTGGTGATTGCAGACTTATATTAATTATAAAAGACAAGGTTTTCGCGCGATATATTCCTCCACCGATCTCAGTGATCTCCGAGATAAAGTTAGAAAGCACATATGAAATAGAAAAATTCACATTGGTACTTGCTCGTGCTCGGTAGCGAATTCACAGCCTCGTGCATGAGAGATTGATAAATGCCTTTCAAGGCTACAAACCATTATAGAAGTGTCGAGAAATTTAAATAATGCTGAATTACGAAATACAAGTTTGAAATGGTCTACTACTGGTACCTGATTTACCACTGGTGTACTTACCCTATTTCTATGCAATAAGTGCAGGGTATAGCGGCCGCGACAGACGTGCCGCATTTTTGTTAGGGATGAAAACGTGTTGTAATAAAACTTTTCGATTTCATAATAGGAACTATACGTTAAGAGTGTAGATAAAGAATATTTCTAGTTACACGAATGAATACATAAGCACGTGTTTCTTCTGTCATACATTAAAGAGTTATAAAGTCTATCTCCAAAAGTATATGTTTTCGTCATTTTTATCAGATTAGATAACAGATAGGTATCATCCTTTTAGGAATAAAATAACCGACCAAGTGGGAGCTTTTTGGGTAGTGCATTAAATGTAGCTTTGGGACATTATCGAACCCAGCGACGACATAGTCGTGTTGCATTATTTGACTTTTTGTACACTTTTTCAGTGTAAACTACACTTTTGTATGGGGATGCAGGGATAAATTGAGAAGAACCTTTAAAATTGATTTTATCGTTATAATTAATATAATTGGTTTTCAAAAAGGACTCTCACGTCTTTCCTTAATTATGTATTATCCAGACCGATTCCGATCACGGCGGCTAATCTTAATGCAGACTAGTCAAGACTAAGAAGAATATTATAATGCACAAGTGTGTGCAAAACTGAATTATAATATACCATTAAATGTACTTGTAAGCAACAAAATTTATTATTTTAATGATAAAACTCCTTTTAAAGTTTCGTCCCGATTCACTCCTGAAACACCCTATTTTACCGATAGCTGTTTTATTGGTTCCGTAGTTCTGACATGGAACCCTTACAGTCTTATTACAAAAAACTGCCCAGGTACTGGTTTAAACCAAGACTTATAGGATTGTTACAGTAATAACGTTCATACCAGGATCAAAATGTGTTCCGATTACAAAATGACGACTATCTGAGGATTAGCTAGTACAAGCTTAGTTTCGAAAAAGGTCCATGATCTACAGATAAGAAACAAACATGGTATTGTTTCGTTCGTTAATTTAGTCATTTTTTTTTTGCAGCAATTGTTGATTAATGCTAAAATTTGTCATAAATTGTTCTTTGTTTAGTTTACAATATATTGAAGAAACACAACTTGTACGTTTGACGCGCTTTTTATAATCAAGTTGACAGATTTTTCAACACTTCTAGCGTGAAGTGGAGTGAATTACAGAGCATATACCGACTGACAGATAACAGGAAGAAAAAAACGATTTCTTTCGTTCTAAGTGCGCACGTATTTTTCATGTTTTATTGTGTAACACACGACCTCGGCTTTTGTCTATAATAAAAGACTAAACGACGGATCTTGCTACTTTTAATTATCTGGCTCTCTATATTGAACAACTAATTACGCCTATCGATCGGATATTGACGAAATGGATCGCTATGTGAATTGTACCATTGCGGCCGGTCGTAATTATTGTATTGGCAGAAGAATCTTGGACGATGAAGGATTTTGTCAGTTATTCGTCTGTGGTGTGCTTTTCAACATGTAAATACCTATTCAAATCGAGCCATATGAGCCTCAAAACATTTAGTTGACAGCTGTCGAAGAGGACACGATTCAATATTAGACTATTATTGAAATTGTATTGAAGGTAGAAGGACTGTAGGCTGTTGTGCCCGAATACGGTAGGTATCTTAGTTGGGCAAGATACCAAGAAAATATCGTACCTCCTCCACAATTCCTAAATGATATTTTCATAATTATTGAAGATAAATAATAAATATTGTATACATATTGGTGTTTTATTTTACTTTCACTTCTCCTTTTTTTTTAAACGTGGGAACCTACCTACTGCCTTATCATAACCGAAGCCATTCAAAAATACTTCGCAAGAAACTGCAATGTTATGATGAACCCTCATTCACTTCTACTAAAATTCTAATTATGTGGATTACATATTCCTGGATAACCAAATTTCACCAAATTCCACATCCTCTTACAAAAAAGACTAGTTAACACCTGGGCCCAGGACACTATGGAGTCGTACCCGTCTACTTTATGTTGCGTACTATACTAATAAATAAATACCCTCTTATTTTTATTCACTGTTCTTAGTATGTTATATGGATTGTTTGTGAGTTGTTATCTGGTTAAAACGTAAAATTGGAACAGCGAAAAGAAAAGGGACGAGAACTGGATTTCTGACGAAAAAGCTAGTAAAACATGGATTTTTAATTATTAGGAACATTCTATTTAAGGAATTGTTACGTCAAATTATTGCTCAATCAGCAATGGGTATCCTCGAAGGTCATGAGATAAGTCTTCACGTTGACATCCACAATTCTTTCGCCAGAACGTTTTGTAAACGTATACTTATGTATCTAAAATCTTCGTTACTCAATTCAAAAGGATTCACACGATGAAAATGTCTGTAAGATCGCTAAGACGTCTCCAGCATATCGAAATCTTTCTAATACATCAAGACAATAACATTAAATCCATGTTTAACGATTTAAAATTAAAATACACCAAATAATATTCAACACTGTAATCTCAAATAAATTAGTACCATAGATAAAGTAGGGGTCTCAGTGGACTAACTTATTACCAAAAATAGTTTAAGAACTAGTGATAAACTTCATTTTGTAATAACGTTTTGTTTAGTCGTGGTTTAAGCCAAGCAAAAAATCCTAGAACTAAATTTAGATCGCGTTTTGGAATAAGGCGGTTATAGTTTCGTCATGTCCGTCTGTCTGCCTGAGGTTTTGCTAAGAGACCGTTAGTATTAGAACGCTGTAATTTTGTAGAAGTGTGATAATGTACACACTCCTACAAAATAAAAGCTTCTTCACACACTCAATCAAAAATCACTCATTCAATAAAAGTTTCTTCTTCTTTATTTTATCAATTATAAACTTTAAAGAAAAATTGTAGCGGTTAAGATAACTATTAGTTTAGCAGTAATAGTCGTTGAACTTGGCTGTTGGATAATTTTGTACCAAATACAATCATTACATTACCTACATCCTTAGCGTTAATCCTTTAAAGTGACTAAGATGAAGTAGTTGTTTGTTTAAAACGGGTAAAGACTTCCATTGAAAAACAAAAAAAAACAAACATAAATTATCAAAAGTTTCACAATACTGTCGCTAGATGGCGCTGTACCTGGCGGGTAACCTTTTCATTCGATTACTTATATAAGTCACAAACGAACTTTATTTGATTTTCGAATTTCAATTTTGTGAATTGAAATAATAATTTGGCAGCAATCGTACTCTTATTTTTTAGCTTTAGCAAGAAGAAAGTAGTTATTATTAGTTAGTGTCTGTGTGTTGTTATAATTAGTTAACGGGCTACTACGGAGCCCTACACTGCGTGGCCCGACACGCACTTGGTCGGTTTTTTTGGATATTGTAATATGAATTGATCGACATTGTGAACGGGGCGAAAGGAGTTCTGCGGTTTTTGCCCACCCCCATGGGAAAAAGGCGTGATTTTCTTTTGTACGTATGGTATGATCCATAGTTAAAATTGCTCAAATTCATTTAGTATAGCGTTTGGTAAAAGTTAGTAGGTCCAAATGTAGGTTCTTTTGTTCGAAAAATAAGCCGCTTAAATTATCTCGCGGCTGAGACCCTCCTTTTCCAACTAATGTAACGGCCTGTTCACGCATACAACCGTCATTAACGAGCCTTTATAACTGGCAATACCTTCCGCGGTTTCACGTGCGTTAAGTTACGTCTTTCGCCACTGCTCCGATCGCGCATTGTATCTGCGAGACGGTCAAGTCCACTTGGCAAGTCTACGTGATTAGAGCGTATATTGATCGTTTACCGCGTACACTTGACGATACCGTCAAGCAATCTACGGCTTAATCGCAATTGACAGAATTTTTTATTGACGACACATGATACGATTGCGTTTGACGCGACATGACAAGCTTTTTTCATTTGTAGCCGCAATATCAAAGATGGCGGACGACGAACAGTACCTAGATCTAAACTTGGCGGGATGCGCCGACATAATTACCGAGCGGGATTTTATCCTATTGTTTATATCTCTCTACAGGGATTTTCCTGTACTATGGAAAGTTCCAAATAGGGAGAAAGCTGATCAAAATAAAAGGTCGATTGCTTTAACAAGCCTAGTGAAATCACTTCGAATCTACGAACCCAGCTACACCGAAGTATTATCATTTCAAGGAATGCCACGAACGACCTCGTTAGACTAGGGGTCCTAAACGCGACTAGTACGCTACAGGTCTTGGGTTGGGTTCCCAGGTCGAGCCAAGTGTTATTGGGTTTTTCTATGTAATTCTTAGTAGCAGCTCGGATTTACGATTTGTGCCTGATTAATGGCAACAGGGTCGCCCCCTATTACATGGGACCTAAAACATGCCGGCGGACTGTCGGTGTACATTGGTACACCTTTGCCTAACCCTAAGGGGAATACAGGCGTTTTGGTATGTATGTGTGGAATGCCATAACTGCGTTGGAAAGCAAGTGGTCTTGACCGTCTCGAGGACCCATTAATCGCTGGCAAGGTAGCTTTCCTGATGTGAAAGAAAAATAACCATATGTAGTTTTTGAGTTTGTTTATTACAAACAAAAATACAAATCTTTTCTCTTTATAACGACGATGTCGTTTAGATAACGTGATTAAAAAACCTTTCGTTAAGGCCATTATTTATAGTTCAATCAAAATAGAATTTCAACACCTCAATCACAACTAGGCGTGGAGTAGATTAGATGAGCGAGAATTAAAATAACGCTGACCCCTTGCTGACCAAAAGGTAACCGCGCCGTAACACGCGGACCAGCGCTGCACGGCACGGGCCCGCTCGTGGCAGCTCCTGATGGCACGTGTCTGCCAGCGCTGTTCGGTGCGCCTTTTGTTGTCATTGAAAATAGTTTTATCTACACTATTATTATGAAGAGGTACATCTTTGTAGAATGACTAGTTAAAGATAGTGTTACATTATACATTAAGGGTGCCGCTCCATGCATTTCTGAGAATTTTGCAGCCGTCATCTTGGATTTCGACCTCATTTTCGGCATCAACGCAACCGAAAACCACAGAAAACGCATATTTAGTAAAATATTATAACTTCTTGTATTTTGAACTCTATTTTCTCAGCTTTCGAGGAAGGTGTGACGTGTGGGACCGCGTTATATGACATCAGAATATTATCTACATAAGATAATAAATGGTAAGTACACCCATTTACTATTTCGTACGAAATCATAAAAGGAGCTAACAGTTGTATTAAAAGAGCAAGATGGTACCATTTGAAAGGGCTTCACTTGTACATTACCAAAATAATTGTTCAAATTTAAAATGGCGCCAGATAGGCGATTAACACACGGCACCGCGCACCGCCGCGGTTGCGGTGAAGCGGATCTCATGTTGTATTGGCCTCTAATAAATCCGTTGACCCCTAACACACGTACACCGTCCGACCGCGTGATCGAGCGGTACTCTCGCCGCCACCGTCCCTCCGCGCTGACGACCGCGCGATGGGGCGGCGCCTCACACAAGAGCCGCCGCATTACAGCGCGGATCATCGATGAAAATGGAATTCGATGTCGAAAACTTTATTCTGCACCGCTATCTGGGTATGTAAGTCCCATTTAGAGTTCCGCTTCGTAAAAATGAATGAACCCAATATCTTCTTATGTTTTTTTTTTCTACGCCATAAAAGTCAGACACTGCCACCACTTTAGCGTCCAGTCTTGTCAGTGTCTTTGATAAAACTGGTCAAAACCGCGTTTAATACAACCGCGCGAACAGGCGTACGAACCGACTATGGGCGCGGGGCACCGCTAAGGCGATTAACACACGGTACCGCGCACCGCCGCGGGGGGCGGTGGCGTTGAAGCGGGTTTCTTAGTGGTGCCCCGCGCGGTTAGGCGGTTCGCGCGCCTGTCCGCGCGGATGGATAAAAGGCGGTTTTAACCAGTTTTATCACAGACACCGGCAAGAATGGACGCTGAAGTGGTGGCAGAAATCTGGCTTCTATGGCGTATAAAGAAAAGAATAAGAATATATTGGGTTCATCCATTTTTACAAAGCAGAACTCTAAATGGGACTTATAAGTATATGTGTGTGTGTGTGTATTATAATACTCAGATAGCAAAGCAACTTTCAATCTCTGAAATAAACTTTTCGATATCGAATTTCATTTTACAAGCTTTTATTTTACTTGCTATGTTTGTCAGTATGTATGTTTGTCTTGCACCTACGATGATCCGCGCGGTTATGCGGCGCCCCATATGTGAGGCGCTGCCCTACCGCGCGGACGTCAGCACGGAGGAGCGATGGCGGCGAGCCCACCGCTCGACCGCGCGGTGGCGCGGTGTACATGTGTTAGGCATCAACGGATTTATTAGAGACTAATGCGACATGAGATCCACTTCACCGCCAACCGCGGCGGTGCGCGGTGCCGTGTGTTAATCGCCTAAGAAATCCGCTTCACCGCCAGCGCCCTCCTCCAATGCCGTGTGTTAATCGCCATAGCGGACAAAAAGCCATGTGTTAAAAAAAACGTTAAGGTAAATACACCGTGTTTAATACCATTTGAAAGGGCTTCACTTGTTAGATTTCATAATAAATATTAACTTATATTTAAAAATAACTAATAGATAGTTTTTTTTTTCATTAGGAACATGAGGAAACATTAGTTTTGATCGACATTTACAAAAAATAACATGGTACTTTGTTTTAGTGAGCTGGCGAATTATAGAATATTTTAAGAATATGTAAACAACAAAACCTGAATTTACCTAAATAAATACTTATATATTATTATATATAAGTATTTATTTAGGTAAATTCAGGTTTTGTTGTTTACATATTCTTAATAAAGTACATCATTCAAGTCATTACTTAATAAAGTAGAATAGGTAACGATAGATATGAATAAAACCAATTCTTACATTATAAAAACTTTCTGTCACCACCTTATTAAAAGTAAATAAATTATTTTGCTACACACAAGGCAGAACAGTTTCCGAAATCTACTATGTCTGAATTTGAATACTAAAGTGTATTTTGCATATTGAGATGTTAAGAGTAGTTATTGTAGTATGGTTATAGAGTAGAATATTATCCATGGACAGATAAAAATATTAATTTAAAAAGAAAAGCGCCGACCACGATCTAGGTATTTTTGTATTTCTACAAAATATTTCCCCACTAGGAGTAGGTGGATCATCATTATTACATTACATCTTATTGATGGATATAATGCAGCTTACTTACAAGTGACCAAAAACAAAGGGAGAAAAGCGAATGTTTCAATAATTTCGTTATGGGCCTCACACTAAATAAAATAAATGTACTCACCGATAGTTGACGAAATTAACTAATTACTAGTAATTATGGTAGCAAATACATTAAATAACATACTATACATATAAGAACTTAGCACAATAGCGCTACAAACAACCGAAAGCAACTCACGAGTCTGGAACCAAGCACAGAACACTACAGTCGTAATTATAATCAGCAGCGATATTTCGCTGCTGATTATAATTACCACTATATTGTAATAGCCACGGCTGCACCGCGTGCGTGAGCGGAGTAAGGTATGCATGTGCAATTGTGCATGCATAGTCATTAATCCCGACGACGTAACAATCACAGAACTCTTGACTGTGCCTGGTTAGAAGCCCTCGGCCCGGTTATTTTCCACCGGTAAGAAATTACCATCAAAATAATACGCAACTAACGCCATCTAGTAGAACTATGTACGCTCTTTATTTTGTAATGTTCACTTGCTGTGGATAGTTAGCCTTAGTATAGTTAGTCTATTAATTAATCTACTGTGGTTATATACAACTGAATTTATGTTATTATTGTTCAGAGACAAAACTTGTATAAACGTCAACTCTTCAAAAAATGAACTACTTTATTAACAGGTAAAACCGAGCTGTTTCCTGTTAATAAAGTGCCGTTTATATTTTGTTTGTTTGACTTAACTATATCCAACAGAAGACAGGGTATTAACAATGTATTGGGTATAACTAAGTAAACTGTATCAGATCGGGTGTGCAGTACTCGTTACCGGCATGCTTGTATGAACGTGGACGAGGTGAAAGAAGTATGTAAGGTGCGTGGCAGCTGGCGTTCTGTGGAGAAACCACAGAACGCCGCCGCGGCTGCCCCCGTGGGAAAAAGGCGTTAGTTTATGTATGTATGTGTCAACTCATTGATCTTTTCATAATTCCAGATTTATGTTTGAGCAAGAATCAATTTAAATCGTGTTATATTTTAACTCCAGTACAATACTTGTATTGTTCGTTATTGAAGAGTCCCATGTTTATGAAGGTCTACAATACATCAGTTTTTCACGAAAATAATAAGGGATCATCACCTCAAACAACAATAACGCAAATCGGCACAGAAATCGGTTTGTTAACATCGTATACAAAAAATATACACCCCGAATGCGTAACATCCTCCGTTTAAAAATATTTTTTCAAACAAATTGAATCCATAGAACAAAAATGTAAACAAAATAAAACAACCTAATCTGATCAAATGGAAACAATTGATCAGTAACCTGTATTAAGAAAATCAACAGCGCGGGGTCATCTTTACCGGGTGATATTTCGATAGCCTTTAATTTTGAACAAAAACAATCATAAACATAATAGTTATAATTATCATTCACAATCACTGAGTTCACGTGTAAAATAGGCAATTTGTCTGTTTCTTCTAATTACTAGTATCAACCAAACATTAAGTAACCCAAACAGAAAACATTGAGGTTACTGACCGAAATATCTACGAGTGGCTAACAAAAAAAACGTATAAAAATAGCATCATTATTATCCAAATCTTTTACACCCTGGGGATTAACTCAAAATTGTAATATTTTTTTTTTAGTAAATATTTGCATAAAACTGGTCCAATGGATCTTAAAAACTCAACACACGCTATCCATTTTGTCCATAGTGAGTATAAAAGTCAATGGCTTTTTGTCTCGGCAAATATTATTTGTAATTGAAAATTCTGGATGCGGTTGAAAATTCGTCAACTAAGAGTATTTTAAGTGTATTGATTTTATTTTTTATTTCGTATAAATCGCACCCTTAGGATGAAAACGACGTAACTCAAAAAATGTACTTTTACGGAAATAGCAAAACAAGTTATAAATTTCAGAGTTTAACACTTGTTTTGTTATTTCCCTAAAAGTTGATTTTTTGAGTTACGTCGTTTTCATCCTAAAGGTGCGAAATACAGTGTATGTTTGATTGAGTTTTTGTATACAGACTGGGAACGCCACTAGATAGAAATACATTTATTTATTTATTGTTGTATTGTTATTCTAGTGTTGTCGTTAAGAAAAAAAAACGTTGTTTTAAAAGGTCTAATAATAAAAATACATAAGTTATTGTCAAACCAGAAAAAATAATGATACCTACACATATGTATATATTTTTTTGTAAATGTAATTGTTATAAATTATTTAGATTATCGGTCAGACCACACCATTTGTCCGAAGACTAGTCACACACGAAAGTGAAGTCTTAGTATCACTGAGGATAGTTTTTGATACTGTATAAAACATAATTATTAAAGCATTATTAAAGTGATATTTTTATCTGTAGAATACATCCTAGGATGGATACTTGTTTTTTCAAAAGTTGCCAAAATAGCACATTTTGGTCTTGTTATTTGACTAATATTGAGACTATGATATGTAATACGATAAGATATTTAGAAGACAAGTTTTAATTATACGTTGATTCATTTATTTCATAGTTTTATAGTTCAACCTATGATTAAATTATATGAGTATAACATTAAAACGAACGAAATAAAAGCATTACAAGGTTGGGGAGAAGAGGTTTTAGAGTTCTAGACATTAAGGTATTAAATGTTTACATTAAAACACAGTCACGTACTATTTACAATAGTTATAATTCAGTCACATCATACATAAATAACAAGGTACAATACACATACAGAAATTGTATTGCTATACAGATAGCACAAAAAACAAACTTATACTGTGGACTTATGGGGCCGCTTTTTCACAGTTGTTTTCACATTCACTCATCGTTCCTTCTGAATGTTTTTTACAGTTGCAACGTTAATTCCTGAGAAAATAATTAATGAAACATAAATAAGGTAGATACCTGCTGTTACACATCAATACATCAATATTGTAGAAAAGCGTTCCAGAAATAATTATATACATTCAAAGAAGCTATTTGGTACCTACCTATAAAGGCAAAAATATTCATTTTTCTACATCGCTATCGATTTCTTGTTTTGTGTGTGAAATAATATTTTTATTTTTTCTTAAGTCTATGGCATGCATAAGAGTGACGTGATTGTATACAAGTAGCTTGTTAATGTTGTATAACACTGAATAAAGTTTTTTTTTTTTTCAATCCTGACTCAGGGTTTTAATTAGCTCTTCCTCTTCTAAGAATTATTGAACAGTTTCCTCAATTGACCTTTAAATATTTTAGAACCAATAGTATCAAAACTACCCATATATAGGTAAACTAACCGATAACGTTCGTTACCGCAAGTTAACATGCACAGTTGTTTTGTGGCGTAAGCATCTCGCTGCTGCTGTTGTTTTTGTTTATCTTTTAAATATCACTCAATTTCTGCTAAATTACCAACCAAAAAAAAGTTGTACATATTCTGTTGAAATAATTATGTTATTCTCTTCGTTTTTAGGGTACCGTACCCCAAAAAGAAAAAACGGAAGCTTTATAAGATCATTTTGTTGTCCGTCCGTTGTCTGTCGTCAAGACACTTTATTTCGCGAATGCGTGGAGGGATCAAATTAAAATTTAAACTGTATACTTAGGTCTATGGTCCCATGAAGTTGTGAAAAAATCAAAATTCTAAGTTTACGTAAAAAAAAGATACGGTTGTTTATTCCGCAAAAAGCCCATATTTCGACACTCTCAAGGGGATCAAAACTCAAAGGTACTTCCCGTTGAAGTAGAACTATAAAATTTTACAAGAAACATCGTTATCGACCACAAGTACAAGAAAAAATCTCAAACTATACATTTGTAATTAAATCTTGAAAAATAGGGATCTATATTTTTTATAGTGGGTTGGAATTCCAAATTAATAAATATCGCCATTATTATTGTTTTAAAATAGCGAGCATCAGTGTCTTTACTTTTCATGAGTTCTAGTTATGAAGTATTTAAGGGTGTTTTCATTGCGGAAAAAATGTAGCAATAGAGAAAACATTTCATTCATGATATCATATATATCGTAGTAGAACTGGAATGCGAGAGTCGGTAATGTCAGTGGAAATAATAGAACTGAGAAAATAATAAGATAACAACAACAACAAGTAGTTGATAACAAGTATAAAATTTGGGCGCTATGACAAAACAATGCACTGCAAATAAAGCACAGACGAATGCATTACAGGGAACACCGTGAAATTCCCAATACACCGTTTCACTACATATTAGGTACAATACGAGCATAAAAACTGTTTAAAGACATGTGTCATGCCAGAATATTTTATAGAAATTCGTTTCTGTAAAAGCCATCGCAAGTAACCAGCTGAAAAACGGTTCCGTGTTTAAATTGTCAATTCTGAGGTGATAACTGTTACATTTTTGTATGTATACAAAAGGTAGTTTAATCAGCTTCACCCAAAAACACCATTATGTAATTTTTTGTAAAAACTAAAATTCTGCCGATAAAAACTGGCGACATGAGATTTAACTATGTAATTAATACCATTTGAAACATAACATACCATCACGCCTATATTCCCCGAAGGGTTAGGCAGAGGTGTAACAATGTACACCCACAGTTCGCCGGTATGTTTAGGTCCCATGTAATAGGGGGCGAGCCTATTGCCATTAACCGGGCACAAATCCTAACTCCGAGCTGTTACTGAGAATTTCATAGAAAAACCCAATAACACTTTTTTTTTACATTTGAAATTGAACCTTATTTGGCTAATACGACGCACCGTCATGCATTCGGAGTCCTTTAGGACAGTTGATGTTAAGCGTATACATACTTAAAACGTACATATAAGAATTAAAATTGCGAAGGCTCAGAAATTTTTTCTCGTACCTAATTATTTTTTTAACAGACTTTTATAAGAGGTTTTCTTCGTTGAAATTCTTAATAGGCATGTATTCGTTTATTCATTTTTGTTGTCCTAAAATAATAGATCAGATAAAGTAAAAATATAAAGCAGCACTACAATAAAGTACGGCAATTTTTCCTTCATACGAACGTACATACCATTACGCCAGTATTCCCCGAAGGGATAGGCAGAGGTGTACAAATGTACACCCACAGTTCGCCGGTTTCTTCATACGTAGATGTAAATAATTACGAACCTCTGTGAACGTAAACGTCCAAAAAGCCAAAATATGGTTACAGAGTAAGTGTGCACTGTTTAGTCCATTTATTATATATATATATGAATAGCTCATTTCAGCCCACGATTACGTCAGCGTGAATTTTCTAAGACGAAGCTCGGAGATCCGAACTTCGATGGATTGCGTGAAGAATGATATTAAAAGAGAAGGGAGTCAGCGATAGCCTGACTGTTGACAGGTCAGCATGGAAGAAGAAAACGTGTTGCGCCGACCCCAAGTAACATGGGATAAGGGCAGGAAGATGATGATGAAGTTCGGTGATCCGAAGCCAAACTCTTTGGCTTTATAATATTAGTATATAAGTAGACTCAAGGATAAAAAAATGTTAACGACTTATTTTTAAATGCACATCGAAAAACTTACCACCAGTTAATTTATATAAATAAATTAAATAGTATTTTTATATCAATTATACTGATTGTAAATAAAATTAAACGATTTTTGCGGTAAGTGTAATTAATAATAACACCACGAAATATTTAAATCGTCAGATAGGATTTAGGGCACCCCGACATGTACAGGTTAGGTTGGATGGTAATGGCGGGGTCTAGCGATCGACTGAAGCAAGCAAACTTAGACCACATCATCCCCTTCGCGGTTATCCAATCCAAACTATTGAGCCCCGCTAAGCGGGGCTCCGACTACGCCTTTTAAGCAATAATTATTAATAATTCTCAATTAATCACACTTATCGTAACATAAAAAGGTCCGTTTTTGAATTAATAGATATACGCATGCGTCTTGTACTTATTGCCAAAATTATAATATTTTGAGTTAGCTATTTTGATGTGCAATTAGTATTTTTGATTAGGAAAGAGATTCAAAGAAAAATTAAAACGCAAGAAATTTTTGATTTGCTGTTAAATACTACCCAATGTTTTGTTGTGAAAAAACTTCACTTGCGCCTTAGTATGTTTCTGACTACATATTGCCATCATTTTGTTTTGTATTCATGTTTAGCTTTCGTTGCAACTGGCTACTGCTCGAGGAAAATCTGCCGGCAGACATTGTGTGTGTACGCGCCGCTATACTCGCAGATAAGGAAACTTTTTTGAAAGAATAAAAGTTTTATTCTTGTTTGAATGCGCTCATCTTCGGAAGGACTGATCCGATTCTGAAAACTTACTGATACGTTATCCCTCCATGAGTGCTACCGTTTATTATCAAAAAGTTAGGAATTTGTAAGAAAATTCAAGTAGACGAAGTCTCGGGCAAAAGCGGGAACTCTATAACAGACTACGAGTGGCAACCCTACTCACGTGAGGTGCAGTCACTATACAATAATTACTTACAGAAAACTTAGGTAGCCTTATCATGCTAGATTGTTTTATAGGTGGTAAACTGTGATATGGGAATTATTTAACTATATGCAGAGATAGAGCAGAAAATTGAAATACGTGTAAAGGTAGAAGCTGTCTGGCAAGAAACATGTGATTGGGCGAATCATACTCTGTGCTACGGTGTCAAGTTCAAGACACCTTTATTTTACGGCTGATAAAAATTACTAATACCGGACTACGACAAAAAAACGACGTTGAAAAAGTATGAAACAAGATTTTCAGGATGCTGAAATAAACAAGGTTACTGGAGAAACAAGAACAGAACAAAAAGAAAAACCGTAGTCACATGTGATATAGGTGCCAACCGTAACACTTTAATAACTACTATATTTATTATTTAAACTATTTTGGTGTTACGCCAAATTGAATAATGATGATATATTTGGTAAGTACAAGTAAAGCCTTTTCAAATGATATCAAACATGGTGTATTTATCTTAACGTTTTTTTACACAATATTTTTTGTCAGCTAGAGTAAACCACATTGAGTTTTGTGACACGTCAGACAGCCTATGTTCAGCTGACAATTAAGACAGTTCTAACGATACTTCATTTGTCGAGTTCCGATAAGTAGTTTAGGAGCTATGAGGGAACACATGAACATACACACACACATACATATATACAGAAATAGCATGTTAACATAATAACACTCCTTTGGCTTTTACTCAATTATGTTTACTCAGGTGTCCCAGATAGACTGCTTCAAGTCATCTCACAATCGATCGGGTTCGATTCCCGCACGGAACAAATATTTGTATGACCTACAGATAGTTGTTTCGGGTCTGGCTGTTTGTGTGTGTGAGTTTATATGTTTGTAAACACACCCACGATACAGGAGACCTAGTGTGGGGCAACGTCTTATCAAAAAAAAAAAAAAAAAAGTCATACATTCAAGTATATTCGTCGCCACGAGTCGTAAGCACAAATGTCAAGTTTATTTTTGGGTTAATGGGTTAATTTCAGGGTTATTTGGTGTGCGGACGCTACACGTGATCGGTCAACCTGACGGATCAATCGCGTGGAGCGTCGTCGGCCCAAAAAACACAGAAAGGAACCCAAAAACCCAAAAATCTACTTGACATTTGTGCTCACGACTCGTGACGACTACTATAATTTCGTATTTTTTTTTTTCATATATTCAAAGAATGATAATATTTTATAAACTATTGAAAATAGTTCTTTTATATTTTAAAAGATGGTGGTAATTAATAATAACAGTTTAGAGACTGCATACACTCATTCAGCTCAATTCAGCTTTTGTCCATAGCACCGCTTCAACTTTAGCTCTTGTTCTGGTTTTGGCCGAATTAAGCTGAATAAGCGTAGTTAGTCCCTTAGGAATTGTAGCAAAATAGCAAGAAACATAAGATAAATTATTTAATTAAGGGCCAAAGGTACGCTTACGTGCAGGGTACGTTTTTGAATTTTTTTTTACCCAGAGAAAGCCACGTTATTTGTGGGTGTCATAGGATATATAACATCACGCTACGATACACGGGAGCGCAGCAGTCACCAAAGACGTAACGTAAGGCGGGTGAAATAAGCCACGCGGACGAAGTCACGAGCAATTAGCTTTTATTTGTTTGTTTAAGCGCTAATCTCTGGAAAAACCAGTCGGATTGTGAAAAAATCTGTTTGTATATGATAATTAATAAGCCACATTCATGAGGAATAATAGTATAGGCTATATAAAATCACGCTACGACACACGGGACCGAAGCAGTAACCAGTAAGGTAACTTGACGCGGGTAAAAAAAAAAAAAGTAGTCGAAATCGCGGACAGAAGCAAGTTTTAATATAAAATGCTATTAAGGATACTGTTCATTCGCCGATCTTAATAGGTATATAATTTTGAACTCGGGATTAAGGTTAGAACTTGAACTACGATAGATGTGGGGCGACAAGTACAACTTATAAGTTGAGTGTTTATTATACTTTACATAGACAAATCGTTGGTTACACGTTGCACTTTAGCTAAACCGGTTTGTTTAAAAGATTGTTATTTAAGTTTTGCACGAAAAAGTTATGCGAAACCTTTTTATAAATTTTAAGATGATTCTCATATCTGATCTGCCAATATTTATCGATCGTATTGCTGGAACTTCTTACGTAATTAAAAATTACTCCATTCAGGGCTAAGTTATTTATCGGATAACTTTTAACACAGTATTAATATGGTTATTTATTAGCGTACGTATTGAAAATATGTTCAACTCAAGATATAAATTGCAACTTCTCATGTCATATAATACGTTCACGATGAATTTGGGGAGGCAGAGGTAGCATTTCAAAGACAGAATTTTGAAGTGCAATTTTTCTCATCAAAGAATTTAACCAGACTGATGTACCAGGTACACGGACACGGACGAGGGGACTCTTAGGTTATCGTTACCGAAAACATGTTGTTTACTTATAAACTGAAAAATAAAGACGTTATTGTAGCTTACCATGAACGTGTACAAGTATTGTGCTATGGAGACCTCAAGATGACTACAAAAGTTGGGAATGCAGTAAAGATTTTTCCTAGCCTAATAGTAGTTTAAAGAAAACAGTTAATATATTGCAAAAATATTTTGTAAAAATGCTTATGGAAAAATAACATCGCAAGAACCCTCCCAAAAATCTGTTTCGTTTTAAAATGCTATCATAGATTTTGTAACTTAGTGAAAGGGGAAATTTGGTGAATACTAATCATTTTTAATTTACAAAAAACATCGACGTAGGTAAATATACATTTTACTTACTTAGGTATATAAAAAAGGAAGAAACATAAAGTTAGGATATAGGTCGTTCCAAAATTGTACCAAACTTCAGGCGTTCAAATTATGTTTTATATTGCGCTCATAAAATAGTGGTCAATACAGGCAATGATGAAAATTTCAAGGTATTTCGAAAAACATTATTAAAATCATTTACTACTTACTACACGTGCGTAATGCGTTAGGTAGTCAAGTCGCCTTAGTTTTCATTTATGCTCTAGTTTTCAACTTATGGTGAAAATGTCCAAATATAAGTAAAAAAAATAATTAATTAAACCCTTGAAATAATAAAAGTTGACACTGATATGTAATTCGTGCACGAAAATTTAAACAAAATCTCTAAATATCCTAGTTTTTCATAAACAACTCTAGAGTATTTAAGTCCAATGTCAATTAAGTATTACATGAAAACTGTTCGAGCATAAAATTGCTGCTGTTCGCAATGGCTCATCTGTATAGATATATTATGTATTTTTTTTACGGATGGGAAGTCATCAAATGGCTTCCCCCGCCCTGTGCGGCGCGGGAGGGAGTGTCAGACTTTTACTGACTAAAGCCCAATCCATGTTCCTTCTTGTGCCCATTGCGTTCCGGGGGCGCGGTATCTCTTTCGAACAACTCTCGGCTATGGCAATGTATTATGCATAAGGACGCGTTATAGTACTGAATACTTCAGACAGAATACAATTTCAGTTTTATCTGAAGGTTTCATTTGGCCTGTTACGTGTGTATCATTCTTTAGGTACCAAAATTTTTATTTTTTGTAGTATAAGCTCACTCGGTGTATGTAAAATTTACTTAAACCTTACTAAACATAAAATCGTACCTACCTAAAAAAATTCAATACATTTGGTTGATCAACTGCAAAAACGCGTGAATGTACCGCAAGGAGGTGAGCGGCGCAGCGCATCGTAAATAAATAAGTCGAGCTGACTGGGGGGGGGGGGATAAGTACCGTTCACATAGAAAGAACATGTCTATAACCCGGCTTTAATATCAGCGCGTCGTCTTTGATTATAAACTAGGGTTTGAGATTCCAAGAACGCTTCTCGTGATGAAGAATAGTGTTGCAAGGAATTATTGTCGCTTTATGAGATTCTTAAAATGTTTGTCAATTATAAATAACGTAAATAAAAACGTAACGTAATGAAATTGAAGTAACGTTCTATATTGTTGTTTATGAAAGGTATTTATTATCTTAGTAAGTAAATTTAACAAATTGCGGATTTCCGATGAGTTTTTAGTTGCGAATACAGACAAAAATATTGTGTTATAGTTTAGGTTTATACACTGTATGCATAAATTATCAACTTGACGTTTATTTTGTAGTAAATAATGCTGAGGTTGTTTTAGTTTTTTTAGAATAAATCCCTTATTTTTGTAATCGCGAAGCGGCAGCCTGCAATGACGATTAAATTTCGGTCACGGCTGTCATTTTCAATGGTGGCTACCTAAGTAAGCAGGGAATGCACTCCCTCTTCCCTCACTCTCATAGTTCGATGGAATGGCAATCCAAAACGACTGGGGAGAAATCAGGCGCAGGAGCAACGGCTTCCGTTCTTTCACTGGGGTATCACATCATCGACTTCCAAATTCTGGGCTGGTATTGAGAAATTTCCAATGGAAAAACCCCAATAACCCTTATGCTCCACTCACCAATCGAAGTTATAATTTCTATTTGGGTGGAGCAAAAGCGTCAGGTCAGTAGTCGCGCTTGCGACCACGAGAACATCGGGGCAGCCCAAATGCATCGGAAAGATGAGTGACCATACCGAACGCCTTTGGTGGAGTGGTGGTAAGTGAAACTAAGAATAATTAGTACCACCAGACCCGTCATTTATAATTAAATACGCAAGAACATAGTACCTCAATGATATTAGTTAGATAAAATATAATGTAATGTGTAATTAATTTTGTATGTATTTAATTTAATTATACCAGTTTTATTCCATTAAAACTTCGGCGTCACAATATGCACCATTTTTGGGTGGCAAAAATACGATATTGCGTGAGAAAGACTTATATCACATTTTACCCAATTTTTATACCTAAGAGTGCCTGGGTTAACAGTTAACTTAATACGATTTCGAATTAGAGGCATCCAACAACTAAAATAAAACAAACAAACAAATACACAATCGGGCAGGTTAGGGATGTTTAAGTCATTCAAAAGATTACTAAAACACACAAAGTTAATTACAAGGTGCAGGTATAAATTAAGAGGCCGCCGCCAGCCACAGTGAACTTTCTTTTCTTAAAGTGCCACAACGTTTCACTGCACTCCATCACTAAAACACTCACTGACACAATTTTAAACACTGCACATCTCACTTCTCCGGGAAATTCCGCACTGCAATCCAAATGATTCACTGCAATCCTTAATTAAACGAAGGCTGTCACTGTCAACGGCGGCGGCGGCGGCACCGTAATCGTGCACGAACGGAGGTTTTACATGCCACTTCAAGATTATACCATAAAAAGCACAATAATATTAATCTACAATCGCTCCATATAAAACAAAAGCGCCTTAACATAAAATGTTTATTGATTTAACTATTATGAATAATTAAACAACATCTATGTATGTCAAGGCCAAGCATATTTAATTACAGGCGAAAATCCACTATATCATACAAGTTCTGCCACAAGTCCTATTCGGTCATTTAATATTTAGGATCGGAACCACGTTCAATTGATTTAAGTAGTAGTCAAAAATATCAAGTTGTTCTTATATACAAATCTTTGTGAATTAGTGGGTTCAAGCCATGTATAAATTTTATAGAGTGATCATTTTAAGTAATAGTAGTAAGCCTGAATTATGACTGGTCTGTAACTTCTTAATTGTGTTATGGTAATTAATTTCTTCAATATCGTAAATAAATTATACAAAAAATTGATCACTAACAGTGTAAAAAGAAAAAAGCCCAGTAAAACTTGTACTCACGACAGGTGGTAGCGTGACACGGAAGCGGGAGCAGGGGTAGAATTCACGGAGGACGAAGAACCTGAGTAGCCAGAACCGGCAGGGGATGAGCCGGCCGAGGGCGCACCCGCTGCCGAGGGTATCGCAGCCGGTTCATAATACTCGGTCGTAAGCGTGCGTTCGTCCAGCACGTGCTCTGCATTGTGTGCCTTTGATGCAGACTTAATGTCCATAAAGGCAACTGTGGCACAAACGCCACTGGCACCTCCAGCACTGACACCAGTGGCAATGTTGTCTGCCCGACCCAATAATTTGACATTCTGGACTCGGCCATAGCTGTGAAAAGAAAAATACTTTGACATATCAATAATCTAACTTTGACAATTTCCACCACCCTTTTTTCATAAATTATATCCCAAGTCTAACCACACAAACGTCCATATTTTACAAACTTCTATAATTAATACTGTACTACGACAACAAAGGGATAGCAGACATTAAGCAATGTAATAATAGTATATTGATACATATATTTATAAAAATTCTTTGGTGTCATCATAACCTTTTGTCTCGTCATAGCATTTCAATGACATCCCGGCTCAAAACGAACTTTTAATATACGAATTAGTTATTGTTTTTAGGATTCCGTATCCAAAGGGTGCCAAATGGGAACCATTTACTTAGGTTCCACTGTCTGTCCGTGCGTCAAACACAGGGCTGTGTTGTGTAAACCCTTAAAATTAGAAACGTGTTTTTTCTTTCTTTTATTTTATTTCTTTTTGATCGGGTTTTTGATCTTTAAACTTTTTAGTAAATTATATTTTTAGAATTTTGATAACCCACTGGTTATTAGAACAATTTTTGTAACGGTAGGTTCATACAAGCTACGCGCGAATAATATATATTTTAGAACGTAAAAATATATCCCCCATTGGCAGTCGAATAAGATATAGTATATATATATATATATATATTATACCTATATATAGGTATAATTTAACTCAACCTATAACTTGACATAATAATTAAAAAAAAAAAATAAGGTGGACCACATAACACTTGGGCTGTGTTTTCACCAGAAATGTACGGGTATGTATAGCGATATAGCGAAGTATGTTTGTGAAAATGACCAACGACATCGCTTTAGTTTTATAACTTAAATTAGCGCTGTAATTGGTTGGTTTCACGAACTGATGAGAACGCAGCCTTATACTTCGATTTTTCAATCGTATACTGTAACATGACAGTCCAACGCAAAATAATATTATCATACTAAAACTAATACCATATTTTTACAAAACAACGTCTAACTGCTTTTTTTTTACTTTATTCCTAAGAAGTTACAAGTTCTTATTATAAGATTTAGAACTAAGACTTGGTCTAAAGTCAGTTTTCGTTTAAGAACTTTATTTTTACTTTAGAAATTTGCTGACCGCGATGTAATCTGCTGTCTTCTTATAAATTGACTTCCATTAAAATCTAACGACTGTATCCTAAAATTATTAATTGCCATTTATTCATAGAACCTTTATTCTTTGTTCGAAAACGTGCCAAATCAGATTAGTACAAGATTTTTATTTAAAATGCGAAGATTTATAATCTAAGAAAGGCAAGGTCAATCAGAAATGCAAAAGAAAAGATAACCAAAAATACAGCTAATGACATCTTCAAACAAATCAAGAAATCACAACAAAACATGCATGATGCTGTCACACGCAACACCTCATACATAGTAATAATGCAGCATGTCAATCGTTTGAACACGTTACCGTTTCACAGGACTAAGACCGACAGAAGACATGACAATTTATACGTAACCACTCACCAAATCTTGTGTATCATACGTCTAAAAAATACTTAAGCGTACTCTTTGTAACACAGAATATTTCGAAATAGTTTATTTATTTAATGTCTCTCTCTCTACGTTAGTTAATAAACTCTGTGCGCAGTATAAATAACATGCATTGATATAGTTATGGACAAATGCATGACAATGATAATTATTTATGAAAGGTAAGAATGTACGTATCGTTTATTTAACTGATAATATTGAATGTCTCCCCGAACACCTAAATTAAAATAATAACATAATCTTTAAACTTGAAATATATAGTTTAACTAAAAAACAAAAACTGCGGAGAATTCAAATAAGTATTATCAGTTATTTACTTATTTTTTAAATTAATCAGATTCTCTCGACATACGCTGTTGCGTGCTCCATACAGTCGTAGTCTAGTAATATTTGAGACAGTAAGTACTAAAATAAATTAAATTATGTATGTATAAAATGTTCTATCTTTAAGACCACAAATATCTAAGCCTGTATCTAGGTTGGTAAATTTTTCGCCGAATAAATTAATTGTAAAATAATACATAGTAAGTTAAAAAAAAGTAATTTTCAAATACTAGTTACTGAGCTGGGTACCTATGTACAAAATTTCATGGAATTTCATTACGCATAATGTATATTTATTCAACATCATCATGCAATTTAACTAGATCAATCGTAAAACTGTTTTGGCGGCAACAAAAATTTAAAATGATATTATTTGGATAAGGCAAGTTAAATTAAATTCCAACATATATATATATATATATATATAAAACCGACTGCAAAAAGACGACCAACAAATTTACAAAAATATGCCTTTCTAAGCAGTCTGATGCACCCGGTGGCAGTTACATATTTTAAATCAATCTTAGATTTAATGTCACCGACTGCATCAGACGGCTTGAAAATTCATCTTCTCTGAAACCTATTATTGTACCATTTTCACTCGTGACGTCAAGACGAATCCAATGATACATCAATCATTTAAATCCATTCAGCTCATTTAGGTCCTAGGAGTTGGGAGGGAACATAGAGACAGACACACAAGACATACTTACATTCCAACTATAAACATTACCCTCCTTTTGGGCTCCGCTGCAATCGAGTAAAAAAAAATAAACAACTAACCGGACGAGCAGTGGTGCGCGTCGGCATGACACGAGAGTGAGCAGGCCAGCAGCTATAAAATGCGTTGTTGCCGTTCTGATCACGGTTCACAATAGGCGTATAAAAGATAAGCGTTGTTGCCATACCGGCGCCGCCGCGCCGTTTGCCTCCCCATTCTCTCTATCGTACTATAGTCGCGAACACGATTCATTATGTACATGGATAACGACTTCACTGTTATTATTATTTTATCACGTTTATATTATAACGGCACCACATTTAAAATTATTTATGAATTCTTTATAACTAGATACGAGCATAAAAATATGTTACGCAAAATTCAAAAGTGACTTGCTCGTAAAGTAACGATGCCATTTATAGAACAGACCAATTTCAAATGACTATCGTTTCGGAAATAATGTGTGGGTCGTATTTATTTTCCATCAATACTTTAGAAGAATATGGGTTTTGAATTTAGCGTAATTGTAACATACTTATTATATACTCGTGACTTTGTGAATCATAGGAAATACCTACTGAAAGTTGTTATTTTTTATAATTTTGGTAGGTGTAATAAATAGGTGGTAATGATTACTAGTCTTAGGTTTGTTTTATATCAATAAGTCGTTTGCTAGCTCTGCATTCATCAAAGCTTTTTGAAGTTACTAAAAATATTTTCGTTACTTTATGCCTGCTGTTGGTAACAACTAGGTATGTACTTCCATTACCATTATTTCATTAAATATCAGGTACCTACCTGCTAAACAACATCATAAAACATTTAGGTGCATTATATTTAGAATGGTGCAATGAAAATGCTATGTCAAACAGCATTTCAAACCTTTATTTGGAAATTAAGTTACTACCTGGCCTGCCTACTATATTTTGAGAAATTTATACTAAACAAGATTAAATCGGTCGATGTCTGGTGCGACGTTGCCAGTTTTATGGTTCTTACAACATGGCCGCAGTCGATGCCGTAGCCGGTTTCCGTGTGAAACTCGACTCAACACACTGCGCGTGTGTTTGTGATAGCACACGCAGGCAAACGGGCGGTGAGAGGGGGAGCGGGGACCGAAGCGAAGTAGCACTGGCGAGTCAGGCAGAGGAAAAATGAGCGTTGTGGCGCGGGGTGGGAGGGGAAGGGAGATACCGGGTCGGTGACGTCATCTACTTTCTGAATAGCTGCTACTTCAATCAATCGTTGTAGTGCCTTTTGTATTTATTTTGTTGTTTGAGGCTAGATAAACTTAGGATCGAAGTAAGACATTTTTAAGTTATAATTATGTTTAAAGTAAATTTTAGGTATGGGTACATTCTACTATTGTTAATTTTGTGATAAGTTTTAGTAGTCTACCAGCTGCACTGCTCTACACTTTAAGAACGACACAACATTCTCCAGTCATTAGCACAAATGTTAGTTACAAATGTTTTAAATTGCTTTAGGTCACAATAAAATTTTCCTTATAATATAAAAGCTTTATTAATCAACATTTTAAATATTCTTTAACACTTAGTCAATTATTTTAATGATTGTTATTTTTATCAGAAACCTATTTATTTGAAAGTGGTTTACTGTAGAGCATTATTACAAGTTTTACTAAAACATAGTAGGTAAACTATGTTTTAGTATAACAAAGTTGTCATAAATGCTTGTCTTCTTCGAAATGATAAAAAAATGCATTATGAGTACGTCCCGTAAAATAAATAAGTAATTACTGCACTGTCATCAAACATAAAAAATCCACTTTCAAGGAATTACTTTGTTTGTAGCTGATAACAATATGACACAATTTTTTTTATAATTTTGCATGTTTATTATTTTATGCTAATATTGATGGGTATTTTTAGGTATTATTCTTATAACAATATGTTAATACGCTTTGGCATCACGAACATGTAATGGAGACCAATTCCCCTTAGGCATGTAGATAATTTGGTCGTACGGGAGATAACAATAAAACAAGTCAATACGCAAGATAAAATAATTGCGCGGTGGACTGCTGTGGTCCATGTACGTTTCTGGGTAGTTGTATACTTCAACGTTCCTACTCCACCTATATATTTACATATGCTGGTGTATGTGATTTTTAACTTTATGTCAAGGTACCTACATAGTTACCTAATATTTGTACAGTTTTTACTCAGACTTCACGGACGAATACGTGGACTATAGCTAAAAGAAGTTAAGGCCAATATGTATAGTCCCATAAGTTTTACGTTTAAGATTTATACGTGGCATTAACGCGTTGTAGACTGTTTTATCATAGAGAAATAAATTCTCTGAAATAAAACGCGCTACACAACGTGAAGTAGGAGCCATATACAATTAATATTATTTTCTTAAAAGGCTAATTATTAGTGGATTAAAGTAGGGTTAAAAAAACACTATTATGTTGATGAAATAGATCAATTTAAAAAACAGACAGTTAAAACGTCTGTCCTACTCTCCAAGAATTCAAGCTAGTGTGTAATTATCCTGCAGACAAACGATTTTACTTACAAAGAGTGAGTCAACACACAAATGCTTACTGATTCAATTTCGTGTATAGAGAGTGGAGGCTAAGAACAGGACAAATTTAGAAGATCCCAATAAACAAGGTTACAGTAATTAAAGGAAGCACAACTATGCGTTGGATGGATAGTTAGAAACAGTAAAGGAGACTAGCGCAAAGATATTTAAGTTTTACCAATAAAATAGGCATTACACGTCTTGGCACAGGAGAGATCAGTCAGAAGAGCGTATGATAATTATGTAGTAGAGGCAATTGCCCATCGTTATTACATTATCCACACTTGAGAAAGCGACTGAGATGTAGCCAACTGACAACTGTCTGTTTGTTACCTTATTAATACTAGGTACTTGGTTTATGTAATTATAAATATGTATCGATTTTATTTTTAAATATGCACCAGTGTCGGAAACATGTTTAAATTACAGGTGGTCAGAGTTAACCCCGGCAACCGGAAATTTGAACCTGCAGCCAGGAACCTTCACACAATGCAAGCCGTAGTGACTACCAAGGAGAACTTCTTCTGAATCATGCGAATTGTTATTACCTCTAGTTCCTCACTATAGGACAACGGCCTCCCTAAAAAGAGAGAAGGAAAAAGGTCTCCTTTTCCTTAGCGTACCTTCCCTTTAGCGTCACATATTTCCGACTGGCATCAACTGTTATTGAAATTTAGAGCACACGCGTTTACGAGTTTTATTTTAGGGAAAAGAAGATTGGTTTTTCTGATCACTTCCTTAACCTGATAGCTCTTTTTGGCATGTTCAATGCGTCTATCTACTTTTTCGTTTTGTCTTGCGTGGAAAAAGATTATTTGGCTAAGATATAGATACTCGTCAACGTCTTCCTCACACCGCACATTGATGCATTCTGCTCGTCAAAAACTTCGTCATCGGCGTATTTATCTAAAGTTCGAGCTTGTCTTGTTAAGATAGTTTAGCATCTGTCTGCTTACTACCTCAGCACGTGAAAATTGCCACATAGATTTAATTGAAACTTTTATTTGAAATGTTGTTTGTTGTTGAGTAGATGCTACAGTACAGTAGGTGTCACATACAGTATTATTTGTCTTCTGTTTACAGTCCCTTTCAAAGAAAACATTTCTAGACTCGCCAGTGAGCTAAAAAACAGGATACTACTGCTTGCAGCCAGGTTCGTGTCCGCACGAGGTCGGTTACAGGTTTTGCGTTTATGGTATGCACGTTAAGATTAAGATTGGATGGTTAGCCGTATAATTAAATATATGCATTTTAGTAAAAACTGTTTTAGATATTATGCTTTTAACGTTGTCATAATAACCGTTACGCAATAATTACATTTATAGTTGACGCCACATTTCCTAACATTCGTCGTATCGTACGAATGATTCTTGTGTAGTACCGTTGCACCGACGACTGTACATAAATCAGGCCAACATTCCGTTATTGAGAAGAGCGAGTAACAATGTTTACAATGCTGATTCTATAAGAAAATAAGAAACTTAATAAACTAAGCAAAAATGAACGAAAAATTATTGCTATAATTTCATCAATTTTAGTATTAGCTTTACTTATTTTATCGGATAATTTACACATACGTAAAAAATACGTACGTAATACGTAAAAAAAGAGAAGACCTTAAAAGGTGTCAAAAATCATCAAGCGGTTGGCTGACTTCTCACATGACAATGTGTTTGGTCTATTTATGGGTCAAAGAATCAGCATTCAGCGTAGCAATTCTATTCATTCAGTGTAACGGCGCCTAGTACTATTACCGATCCTCTACCGTGAGGCTCTCCTCCATTAAATAGTCATACAATCAACATCCCATTCTTCGATTCGTTACCATACTTTGATTCATCCAGTACATGGCTTAAAACAATCGCGGAACTCGGCAGTGAGCAGTACTTTTTTCGAGATCCTCATTCCAATTTTGAAGTGTGCTTAATGAAGACGGTGGCTACGGCCACAACCTTTCTTTAAAACAGCAGCAGTCACACCAAAAGAATTTTAATAATCTACGACTAATCAAAAGGTCCTTCCAAACATTGGACACTATTTTCCCACTCGATTGGTAGGAAAATAAATAGCTAATAATTATGTGTATGAGAATGTGCTACCAGTTGTGGGGATATTTGATTAAACCATGATCATTATCTGATTTATGTTATTTACCTACGCTACACGGTCGTCACACAATCTTTTAAAAAAACATGTAAATATGAAAAATGAAGTTTGAAAAGTAAATGCTAATTTTTTCAAGCAATTCTCTTATATACTGGTCCAGAAAATAATCTGAGTGTACCTACTTTTACCATGTAACTGCAAACAATATTATTTCGCAAAACCAAAGGGTCATATAATTCATAGTTGCAGCAACATATTGTGGTATGCATTATGCATCGCTAACCAGAAAGTGATTGCTTTTAGCTTTTATCCAGAGCTTCGGTTAGGCGGTCATCGAAAATCTTTACTTAACATTATTGTATTTTATCAAGTAACCAAGCATGATTTAATTATTATTATTCAAAAACAATTCAGAAACAAGCTGCTGAAAACATTGGCAAAAACAAACATGAATACCTATTTGTATGATCCTTATTATAATAAACTAAATGTTATCTAGGTATTTACTTTCTTAACCGACTTTTAACGAATTTCAAATTATTTATTTTTCTGTTTTGATGCGTAATGCGAATTGAATAAAACGAGTTATAGCGCGGTAGGAGTGAGGGGATAGAAAAGTACAATTCGGTTGGGTTGGACGACGAGCCCCTAGCAGTCACGGGCCGGATGCTTGCGCAGGTCGATAGAGCGGGGGGTGTGGGTGGAGCAGTGCTATACTCTGTGTGGGGTGGTGCCATCGCCCTCACCCTGTGGATTACCAGGCAGGCAGCAACTTTCGCATTGCATAATAATGTTACAACACCTAGTCCACACCACCACCACCAATCCCCCCTGCACACTACCTATTAGGAACACCCACTGGGAGCCCCGCCGCATAAAAATAGATTAAAGTACGTCTGTTATTTACATAACACCATTCCTAAATCATACCTTATTGTTCTAATTACCTATTTTTTAAATGTCATTTTATTAGTGTCTAATACAAGTGCAATACATAATGATGCTTAAGTTGACATGTTGATTGAAATAAATAGTACCTTTTCTACCAAGGTCATAAAGTTCATAATTAAAATATTTGTAGGAAGTAGGATAAACTTCTTTAGGGGCTAGTGTTTTAATAGTCAGATAAGCAGATAATTGACGTTTATAAATAAACTTTTATTTATAAATAAGGCAGAAGAATTAAAGAATAAATAATGACAGTTTGACATATTTTTTACTAGCCTATGTTCCTGGGGTTCAAACTTACCCAGGGCCGTTTTTAACCTATTGGAGACCCTGGGCACATAAGAATGACGGGGCCCCTGTGATTTTTACGTAGTTTGATAATTGACAAATTGAATTTCTCTCACTGTTCAATTGAACCTAATTAAATGATATAAAAGAAACAATACTAATATTTCATGAGCTTGGGGCCTGAAACTTATAGTAAATCGTACTCTAAATCAAATGTCTCATCATGGAATCGGGTACTAATAATACAAAGATTGGAACGTCGGCTGCAAATGATTATTGTGAGGGCAGGCTGGGGCCCCGGACGTTCCTAAGGCCCTGGACACTTACCCAGAGTGCCCAATGGGCAAGAGGGGCCTGAATTTACCCCATACCAAATTTCATCAAAATTGGTTCAGTGGTTTAGTCGTGAAAGAGTAACAGACAGTCAGATAAGACACACAGAGTTACTTTCTCGTTTATAATATCGTTAAATATAATATATCTATATAATATCGTTTAAAATTGCTAACATCTCTTTGAGGCGCGCGTGGAACACGAACGCGCCGTCGACACGGCCTGTCGTTATACAACGTACGGACGGTGAGCTACCCATTGCTCACTGTCCACAGGCCCGCGCCTACGGTGGCCGGGAGTCGTCTCCGGGGAGTGTCTACCGCGGCAAAGGATGGATAGATGTTTGTTACTATTTGACGCTTAAACGGCCGAATGGATGTGGATGAAATTATGACACTGAGATAGATTGTAGTGTAGAATAAAACAACATACTTTTTATCCTGAAAAAATGTACGGTTCCCTCATCATATATCAAATTTGATGTGGACGAAATCGCGGGCAAAAACTAGTTACGATATATTTGAAGAATTGAGATGAGTTTTTTTCGGTTACCCAAGTAATGTTTATGTAAATCAATCCATAATTGCTTCATGTTTTGTAATAAGTTACAAGAGTTGTGTCATCACCGTTCTCTGTTTTTTCTATAGTCTAACAGTGACTGCGCTTAAACTGTTCAGTCTCTTACTTAATGCAATCGAATAGGTATTATAAAAAAACTTGCACGCTAGGCACTCTGGCATAATTTTATTCAGCGTTTAATCATAAACAGGAAGTACCTACTTAAAAAAAGGTCTTTATATTTGTCTGAAATAACTTTACCAGTGTTATTAGCCCAAAAATTTAATGAAAAATGTGTAATAATTATTTTTTATTTAAACTTTTGTTTTTTAGTTTTATGCAACTTCTAAGTCTTCTAATAATAGATAAATGACAATATCATTTATCTATTGTAGCTGTCCATCAAAAAAGTTAAGCCGGCAACATAAGACTTTTAAAATAAACCGTGAAACGGCAAATTAATTTTCATTATTAGTCAAAAGTTATTTTAATTTGGACAACCACATTATGCGTATGCAGTTTTGAGCCAATCACCATCTGAACTCATTTATAATATGAGTTATGTACAAATCACCCACACCGCACCCGCCTTTACGTTAGTCGGCGCAATGAAGTTGTGCGCACTACTCCTCACTTCACCTCACCCCCTTTTCATGGCGTTGGACCGGCTGGCTGGCATCGATCGCAGTAGACTGCGTCCTGCGACCAAGATTACTTCACGAAATCTTAGTATACCGTTCTTCCGTTTCCGCTCAAAGCCTAAGATGTATTGTATGTGACTATACTAGTTTTTAAAGAAATTCGAGTACATTATAAATCATGCATGAAGTTGCATCTTCACTATATCTCTTAATCTCGTTTCTCCTAAATAGTTCTCTATAAATTACAAAATTTAAGACCGAAAAAAAAGACACTAATTTGCAAATATAACAACATGCTAAAAAACTATTAATAATCTAATTCTATACTCCTTTTTAAACCATAATAATACCACCGGAAAATTGCACCACCGTAAGTTTAATAGTTAGACACAACTTACTATTTGTGAAATATATTTAGATAAAAATTATTTACAGACCATTTAATTAAGTATTGTAATATACCATTAAATGCATACATATTCGATATTATTTAGAAGTTTTACATTATTGCTTGAAAATAATATTAGCGTTGAAACATCAGTCTTCTGTTATAATGAGTGGATTTAGGCAAAGAATAATTGTATACTTAGGTATCTCATATGACAAAAATCACAGAAGAAAAAAATAATCATTATTATCACAACACAACGCAGGCACTGAAGCGAGTTGGATATTTTAGATACCTGCGTAGTTACGAGCAAACGTTGTCTGTCCGACGCGCAAGTACAAAACACGAACATGCGACGTTGCCAGATCTCTCGCTGGGCGCCAGCGTCACTACCTCTATACATATCTACCCAAAGCGAGGTGAGTGAGCAGTGCGAACACAGCACATTCGTATCTTGTTGTTTGAGGTCGTGCGTGATTCGTTGTCGACTGATAAATTTTACTGAATTAGGTATTCTAATATACAGATGTTTTAACTATTTTACTACTAATAGCTTTCCTTTGGAATTGTGTAGGCACGTCTGTAAGATTTTTCGTTTTTTACAACCCTGAAATGTTGCACAGCCTATTATTAAAGTAAATCTGATCACACATCCAAAATTTCTGATGTAGCTGTAATTTTTGTTTCACGTATTTTGTCAGTTATACCATCTGACCGTGCCTGCCTGTCTGGACGATGTTATATTGAAATGTTGCTATTTTTATTGTATCCATCAGAATTGAGGGTGTATGACTTCCAAATAGATCAAAAATAAACTATGTAAATGTACGTTTTTGTACTAAAATAAGTATAAATGTACGTGTCTGTATGCGTTGCAACCATCATTTTAAACCGAGCCGCCATCCTGATTTCAGGTTGGCGGGTGAATTTTAATTCAATTAACTTTTTACAAATTTGACATTAGGAATAAAATGTACGTCAATTGCTTAAAAACTTCTTAAATGGTATACAAGCTCTGATATTGTTAAAGCTCACGTGTGCCGCCACCCTGACGACAGAATGGAGGGTAGATTCTTAACCAATCAAACTATTATATTTTGATCAACCAAATAAATGTACGTCGTAAGTTCTTGTCAGATTGCAAAGCAAAACTCGAATAAATAGTTCATAGCATGATTTAATCAATTTTATAACATTTGACCATAAAGTATACAATGGGCAATCACAATTTTCTAGACTTCTGTTTAATCTTGGCCTCAAATCATCATAGCACACCAATATTTCATCACCACAGGAATGAGTTTTATAATGTCCAATTCTATTATAATTAGAAATTAAGTTTCAAGGTACACAAAAACAAACAAAAAAATAAAATTAAAACAAAAAAATATTTTATATTAAAAATTCACCCTGTATTGTAATACAGGGCGAATTTTTGAAACCAGGCTGTAAGGGCAGGAACACGTTGATAGGAGACCATCCATAACTTTCAAAAGTAGATTCGTTCTTGAAGTCTTTTTTTATTGAATTTCGTTTACCCGGCTTGACAGTTTCTCGCGATTTTTTTTTAAATTATGTTTGGTAGGTTCTCTTTCACTACTGCTATTTTACGTACATTTATATAGTTTATTTTTTATATATTTGGAAGTCATACACCCGCGATTCTGATGGATACTTTTTATTGAACATTTACATGTCACTTTAAAATCAATACCTAAATAATGTTAAATTGATACTAGGACCAACACCACACCACAAGATCGAAAAAAAAATTACCGTCACAAATTACTGTATCGGACTACCTACTTAAAAATAATCTTTTTAATCTAATCTAATTTTAAAGATTTGAATTGTTTTAGCAGTCTCAGGTTTTTTTTTTTTTCAGTTTTTAATATTTTTTTAATCACGCTTTACAGAATTGCATGGTATGACGATATCGCTCACAGATCTGCCCGATATCGAATTGCGTGTACGTCCTAATGACCTGCAATATTGCTGTAAACGTACGAAACGGCCCAGCGTTCGACATCGCTGCGACTTGCATGCAATTCCCTGGTTCGGTAAGTCGATAAGCGATTTCAGTTGCGCAGTAAACTCAGTTGTTAGTAATTACTTTGGGTCGATCGCTTTTTTTGAGAAATATAAATTGCAAATTATTGTCAATACAGGGTGGTAATTTTAGATGGGGCATAAAGGATGGGGTCGAAGGAAAGTTAGCAGACCAATAGCCAGATCGGATGGCATTCAGAGGATCTCAAGTCAAGACCTGGGTGAGACTCGCACAGACATGACAGCATGACAAAAAAGTGATAAAACTCTTTTTTTGTGCAAACCTTCCCTCGTTGTATAATACTCAGCAGTGAGTGGAACAAGGCTGCTAACACTGCTGATACAGCATTACAGCTACAGTAAATCGGTTAATTTTAGAAATTATAGGTTCATAACTACTAAGGTAATAGTTATAGTTATAATAATATGTACATTCTCAGACTGGAAAAAAATTTTTTTTTTCAGCAGAATTCAACTAAACGTTACACACAAGAAGTCGTTTCTTCGATTATCACGTTCGAATTATTTTTGATTATATAAGTTACGGTTCATATTTGTTTTGGTCATTAGATTTTGGTTTATTCACTCTTAGGAATGTTTAGTTTTGTTTACATTACAACGACAACACGTTTCATCGGACGCTATACCAAAGCAACTTTCGGAACAATGCGAATATTATACGGTGTTTTTGTTACATTGTAGGTAGAAATTTTATTATATGGACGGCTTGGTGACTGGATCAGTTGTGTTATGATAGGATAAGTTAGAGCGTGTTAAGAGTAGCCCTATAAGGAATCACTACCTATGAATTCCTTTCATTTTTTTGAGTCTGCAAAATGTGTTTACATAAACATTTTAACTGAAATGAATTTGCACATATAATTACAAATTAGTTCCAGGATTCTGAAGGACGGCAAATACATAACAGCAATCAGGCTAAATCGATCCAGATAATATAAAATTGAACTAAATATCTAAGCTACATAGAGCCCCACCACTACGACATGCAGTATGATTCTTTCAGGCCAGTGACGGCGTTCTATTGTTTCAACGGGCGGCCTCTCAGGTCACGTAGTTTATACTCGTGGGCATTCAGCACAATCAAAAGTCGTCCTTATATCTATAGAGTCAAGGAGAATTATGAATGATTCTGACGTCAGAAAATGAATCGAACTACCCTAAAATGTCAATTTTACAGGTAACACACAAACGTAATAATATTTAATTCCATTTTAGTTGATACAATTAATTTGCCTGTTTACAGTTACGTGTTTAGAGTTCTTAAAATAATACGCTTACTGTTAAGTTCAGTCGGCGTCGTCGGAGTGGCGCTTTGGTGATAGTTTGCCACGTGTCAACCAATCACCAGGCTGAAAACACGTTTCTAAGTCACGTCTTACGTCCTTAAGCGGCACCTACATAGGAATATAGCGCCACGACAACACTGAAATTAACAGTGAGCCCACTCCCAAACTAGGTATGTTTCAAACCATTTATAAATTGTATAATCGATTATCAAGATAGCGCAAGATTGGTTCAAGGACATCTACCTAATTTCTTGAAATCGGTTCAGTATTAAGGCAATTTAACAAACTATGTAACTTAAAATGATAATAACATTTCTCTTTAACGGTTAGTTTAGCTACCAAATAGATTCCTGTTCAAAAACTAGGCGAATTCAAAAACCGATAGGTAGTAGGTTTTTGAACATGATCACTTCCTCCCAGAAACAACCTTGACATTACTCAATTTAAAAAAAAAACAGAAATTTCAATAAATGTCCCACTCCTTTTTTTTTTTTTTTAATAAGTATGTACCTAACTTTCATGTTAAACCTTGTTTTCCAGCTTTTAGAAACCAAATGGCACCTTTCTTTCCTAAGGTGTAGTAGCGTCAGGTCAACACAAAATAAAGATTCAAATTTAAATGATAGCTTTTAATGTTGGTTATTCTTGCCCGTGGCGGGTTCATCGACCTGGCGGTCCCCGCCCGCGCACCTAAGCTGCTTTTGGAGCGCGACATTGCAAAACTGTGGTGGGGCGATAGACTCCTATTTGCAATAGCTCGTTCAGCGTATAAATTTGTCAGAGTTGCTTATTAGCGATAGCATTCTGTCATGTCAATTTTATAAAGTATGTTCGCCTATTGTTGATAGAAACAAATTAAAAAAAACTGATGTCGTTACCCTAATCTCGGCGTCCGCCTAAATTCGGCCCCTTACTACGTTTTAACTGATAAGTAAGTTTAAATTCCACGTATGTTTAAGTTTACGATGGCCAATAGCAACATTATTTATTATAATTTTGTACTAAGTAAGAAAAGTTTGGCCGCTTCGTGTCGTTCACTCCGTATTATAGCGTTCAGTAGCCAGCAAGTCGTAGCGTGGAGCGGTGCTGTCATCAATTTGGCCGGAAATTCCACTGCCGTTTTAAAACAAGGAATGAGTTTTGAACCATACAAAAGCTTACAATTACTATAGAACTTCTTTTATACGATAGATTAAGGTTTGAACATTTTAATTCTTAGAATTTAATTTAGTATTTTGTTTTTTTGGAGAAATAAAAAGGGGGCCATAGGAACCTATTATGTACTTCAGTGACGGGTTATGACGACTACACTCGATCAAATGAAATAGTCTTAATTTGCACGGTACGTCAGTTATACATAATATAGTAACCATGCTTTACCAATGGAATCGACTAGGCATCGAAGTTTTTTTTTTTTACTATGTATTAAGTTTCATGCTAATTGTACAATAGACCTATACATGAGTGGACGTTATAGAGCAACCAGACGCAGATTGACTTTAACTGTCCAGACCGATACAGTGTGGTGCATGACGATCCGATCACGGTTGATTGACGTCGACGGATTTCATTCGATGTCGATAGATGGTGTGGAAATCACAAGAAGCGATCAACCATCCATCTATATGTAATAAATATCGTACGACAGTAGTATTTAACCGGCTTCAAAAAAGGAGGAGGTTCTCAATTCGTCCGTATTTTTTTTTGTCTGTTACGCGATATCTCCGCCAATTATAAATCGATTTTGATGATTCTTGAATCGAAATTAGTTCAGTAGTTTGGTAAAAAAAATTAAAATAACTGAAAAAAAAAATGTCATCCAATTAAACAAATTAGCGTATTTTGCTTTCTTATGACTTTTAAGTGGTGTCTTTTTAATTTACGTAGTATTACGGCTCCTTCATAAATTTGGATGTTGTTACTAAAAATCGAAAAATAAAAACTTTTTTTACAAAATAGACAACCGCCTTCATCATCTGCTTAGCCTTTTTCCCAATTATTCTGGGTCGACTTCCAGCCTAACCGGATGCAACTGAATACCAGTTTTTTACATGGAGCGACTGCCTATCTGAACTCCACAACTCAGTTAGTGGGCAATACCTCTTAATGAGACTGGTTGTCAGAATTCCTGGCTTCTGACCGCCCGTAACGACTGTCAAAGATCTACGAATGACAGCCCGGACCAAAGGCTTTACGTGCTTTTCGAGGAATAGGGGTGTCGCACCACTAACTTCTAAACTCCGGGCTGCTACTGAGGAAATCCTAATGGAAAAACATAACCCCCTGTAAAACTAAAAATAAAAAGTGAAAAATAACTTCAGCTTTGGAACTCTGTGGCAATACAAACAGAACTAAAGCCGCCGACTTCAAAAGCTAAAGTTATTTTTCACTTTTTAGTTTTTGAAGACGGGTTGTCTTTTTTTGGTAAGATCGTTTGCGTTCTGTGTAATGGCGTTCAACGAACGATGTAAGGTATATAAGTAGAGTGGTCTAGAGAATGAGAGACTGGTAAAATAACTACTTAATTTTACGCAATATATAAATGTATAATTAGCGACTCGCCCTGCTACGCACGCGTTCATTTAAGACATATTAAAATATTCAGATGTCTGGGATATATGATTTTTAGTTAAATAAGTAAATACAAGCAAGTCTTATAAAAAAATAAATCGAAGTGGTGGTTACTTAAACCGCCTCAAAATCCGTTTAACCTACATGGTTTTAAATGAACGATGCCAACACAGACACGAACCACGACTTTAATTTTTAATACTATGTACCTTTGTAGAAAGATAGTGATTGGTTGAGGGTTTATCAGACTGAATCATTGTATATTATCAGACTCATAATAAAAGGTGTTAGGTGTGTGTGTTATCTGCAAAAGGTTAATGCTTATACGAGTCAATATGCGACGTTCGAAGTAAATTCCACTTCTTTTGTAATTATTGCCGTGTCCAAATAAATAATTACCTGCTTACGTAACCTCTGCTTTTGGCGTCAGTCGTCGCGCCTGCGTTAACGCATATGTTAGCGCAGGCGTAGCGTTTTTTCAGAGCAGTTTTGGAACAGACTACTTTACCTACCGTATTTTAAAACTTCTTGTTGAGAACGTAAACAAACCTGTTCAGGTTAATTTTGTATGCATGCACTTACTAAAGGATATTTGCAACACATTCATCTGTATTTCGAAGGTTTTTAATTTCACTTTTCCTACAATTATTGTTTAAATAACATGATATTAAATTGTAAAATAGTTTGGAATTTATCATCCACAGGTACGTTTTTTAATTTATTTGTTTACATTTCCATTAAATTGTTTTGAAACAGAGTATAACACCGACATGACTATCGAAACTAACATCGCGTTGCTGTGCTGGAATTATGGGACTACCTAATAACCAGACTACAATAGCTACTTACCTATGTACTGGATATAATATTGATAAAGATAGCTCTAGCAGATAGAATATATTTCATCAGTATGGCGTAAGCGTTTTATGGAAGACAAAGACAAGATCTGACGAATTATAGCATTAGGCCGCTAGAAACGCCAACGCTAGAAACTTTGACGTAGCGCAGTCGTAGTGTGAACGCTTGCCAATAGCGTTGTTGTTGCGCAGACGTTAGAGAAACGCCAACGCTCATAAAACGCCAGTGGGATAGCGGCCTTACTATGTTGCATTACAGGAATATGGTATTATCAGTGTTTTTGGAACTTTCTTATTTTTTATTAGCATTCTCTTTCCCCAACTACTATACATAAAAAGTGCTTGTCTGTTAGTTCTTTTTTCCGATAACGATCTATACTACATTACTCAAAATGCCGTAAAAAAGCACATATTTCCGGCATCTTTTTTAAAATGTCGAAAATGGGTATGATTATTAGCTTTGGATATTTGCCGGATCCTGGTTGATCTTTTGCAGGTGTATTATTGATGTATTACCTGTGCTAACAAACAGTGAAAGCAGAACATTTTTCTATTTAGTTTTTGTAGTTCATTCAAGCAGGATCGGGAGCTGGCAGAGACCGATCTCTACTGATCCGATTAACTAGGATTCACCACAGTTAGTTAAATATCCGCCATCGTATTTCGTGCTAAGAATACACGCAATGAACAAGGCATGTCGATAAAAATTGACATGCCTTGTTCATTATGTGTGTGTTTTGTCAAAATACTAAATTGTCTGAAACAACTATTTTTTAAAACACGTGCTGAACGTGGACTCTTTTACGCCATTTTGGAAAGCCTATAAGACAAGGAATGTTTTCCTGTATGTAATTATTTAGTACGGGTTGATTACTAATTGCATTGCATGGCATGGCATTTATGCTATTTATTTATTTTGAGTAATCAGACTTATTAAACAAAGATGGTTTTAAATATTTTAACAACAAACTTAATTACGCTTTTGTATCCAAAGTTGTAGGTAATTTTTTTTATAATTGGCTTTGGAAGGAATTATTAGTTCATGAGCTAGCTACCTATATTTTTTCAGATACATACGACTTTTGAGAAAAGTATAGATTTACGTCTAAAGTTGAATAGACAGCAATAAACAGTACCCACTGTAACCTGTAACCTAATTGTACACCATTATTATTCTTTATTGGATTTAAAATAAATCTTAAGGGATTTTAGTTTTTGAAAATAATGTCATCATATTGAATGTTTTTTTTTTTTAAATCCATTACTATTATTGTTGATTTATTCATAAATGCATCCGGGGTTGGTATTTCCTGTGTAGCAAAATTTCCTGTCACAATTTCATGAGATAGGTTGGGTATATCAGTCGCCACGAATCGTGAGCACAAACGTCAAGTTAATTTTTGGGTTTTTGGGTTTTTGGGGTCCTTTTTAGGTTTTTTGGAGTCCTGACGCTCAACTTTGATTGGTCCGTCTATCGTTCCGATCGAGTGCAGTGTCGACGCCCCAAAAAACCCAGACGGGAACGTAAAAATTTATTTGACATTTGTGCTCATGACTCGTGCCAGCAACTATACCTACTCTGGTCTTCCCAGTTTCAAAATTATAATGTGGCCTTTACAAGGTCAACACGAGGGGTAAAAACGAGAAATGTTTTAACTTTCAGTTAAAGCTATGGCACTTTCTCCCTAAGACTTTCTACCTAATTGTAAACTTCAAGCCAGACCAAGTGTTTTTTGGTAGTTCTAGACAATTTTATTTGGTATGCACATGAATAGGTGCCTACCTACCTTCTTTTGATTTGTGTTCTTGGTAGGATCCATAAACGTGTTTATTTGTATATTGTTGTAACGTCAAGAAAGAGAAATCGATGCGAGAAAACGAGTGGTTAAATAACTCTAGAAATCCATAAATCTGTAGGAAGCTACGATATAATATTAGTGTAGTTGTTATACAAATTTAAATTATATAATATTCGTGAATACTGTAGGTACCATATTATACAAGTAGGTATGTTTCAATAAACCCTATAGAAAAACACTACACAGTGAACGTAAATAATTCAGTCTACAAGGCTAATACGTAATACAAATAGCACAAAGAAGCATGAAAGCAAGTCCGCCCAGTGGAAGGCTAACGACTCTGTGACGACTCGAAACTTAGTAACAAATTAAATAAATAAGTAGGTAGATATCTGAAGACCTACCTACTTATTACTAACAGTACAATAATGGATATGTCTTTATCACAATTTGTTCTGTATCTGACAGTATACCTACTTAACAGAGACTAAGAAAATAATTACCTATCTGAAGTTCATCATAGCATAGCAATTGGTTAAAAGTCCGTGATAGTTGGGTGATTGTCAGTTAATTTCTTCCAAGATTAAAAATAAGTGTTAAACATTCCAAACAAACAAACATACCTACGTACAATAGGTATGTCAGTAATTGGTAGGTAAAGTGTTTATAATGCAACTCCCACACATCTTAAAACAAGGCCGTGAACGTACTTATTTGAAATTCATCAACCCTACAGACTTTGGGACTTGGGATTACCAAATTATACAATTCTTTTCACAGGCCGGTGGTCTCTGAAAGTTAATAATGAAAGTTTAATTATTACCGTTTGAAGTGCTCCCTTATTCGATCTTCACGAATGTTATCGGGTAAATTTCCAACCCACAGGTGCCGAGTCTCTCTAACCATCTTGCTTCGAACTCCACATTAGGAATCATTACCCGTTCGCGTCACTACGTGGCATAAATCAATTTTGCACACAATCGTGATTCACACATTTTGATTATTCACTATAAGTGAACCACAAACATTGTACAGCCCACAAGTTGCACTTTTTGATAAAACAACACTATCTTTCACTTCACGACATTCGATAATCTCATCACAAAATCCACTTCACTATAAACACACCACGTAATAGACGCGAGCGTACTCTTCGCGGCTCTCGAATTGACAGTGAAGCCAGCTTCGACGCGAGTTTGCCGATAAGCTCCGCCTTCTGACCGCTGCCGCGCAAAGTGGAGTAGGGTGCCCAGTGAATTTATTAAAATAATACGCTATTCAGATGTTTTTCAAAATATTATAAATGTACTGAAACAGTCGTTTTAGAGCATTATTTGTTACTTAGTCTTTCTAAAAAAATCAAACATTGTTATCAAATAACAATGTCTACTAAAATATTGCAAATGTCTGTCGCTTTGACTGTTAATTTATCATTATTTTATCTTTGGAGTGTAATTTTGATAAACCTTTGATAATTTACATCATGCTAAAAACAATTTTCTAAGTATTATAGTTCTCAGTTGAAAAATAAAAATAAACAAACTTGGAACAAACATGTTGATGCAGCGGTCCGCTGGCCAGCTTTCCCCGAGCCGGTTGCCTCTCTCTTTCAGTTTGCTATATACCGCTCTCTTTCTAACTAGTGGGTTAAAAACATCTGTGTTGCTACTAAAGGAAAAATACTGTTTTATGTGGTATTTTTGATTTTAGAGAAGGGTGACTTAAGATGTGTGTGTGACATGTGATGTTTACATAAAAAATTGTGATAATTAATTTTAATGGAATGTATATATTTTTCTTTACACCACATTGTATAATCCATATAATAACGAATGCTGGGACGATAAGTTTAGCAGTCATCATTTCAGTTAGTTTTTTGTTATATCCAACCGACATTGCATGTGATTTAAGCCTCTGTATTGGCATTAAGCCTCTGTATATAAATAGAAGAAACATCACGAAAAGGTAAAAAAAACATTATTCTATCATTATAGAAGAATGTTTTTTTACCTTTTCTAGTTTATATACTTACTCATTTACTCATCAACGTCCAAACCAATCCTCTAGACTTAGAATGCTGAAATTTTGAACAAAGTATGTATGATTTATAAAAGGAATTAGGGAGGTTATTTCAAAATTCAACCCTTTAAGACGTAAATTATGTTATAATAATATTAATTACTGACTTGGAATAAATGTGATTTACGTAATAAATGACATTTATTGTGAAGTCAGTGGAAAAATGGGATTTCAGAGTTAGTATTGGGAAACTATACTACCTAAATAGCGTTTAAATCTTTTATTTATTTACATTATTAAATAACTTGTATGTCTGGTGCAAACCGTAAGCATAGATTGTTTATTTATAAACAAAAACACTATTTAGGTGCAAAGGGGTACAATATTGTATAATTACATAGTTAGAATAAAATAATCGTAATATTCGTTATGGTACAATTAGACTTTGACTTTATACACGGTACGTACCTCATTATATAATTTCATAGTCTAATCGTACCTTAAGATCTACAGAATTCCACGCAGACGAAGTCGCGGGCAAAAACTATATTTTTACATATTTTATTGGATGTGATACACGAGTCACTGGTTAGTCACTGGAAGAAGAATGAAACTTTTGCACCGCCATGAGCTGAGTTTCTAAAGAAGATGGCAAGCAGTTGACTTTCTGAAACCTTAAAACAATGCATAAATCAAAGACTTATAACGGGTGTAAAAAGACATTAACTAAGACTAAAGATACGTAATAATATTATGTTCTTTCCATTACTTTCTGATGACAGAGATATGGAAGGTTTAAATTACAACTTTACTACGTTTTTTAACGAAACCAGCTTTAAATGCTACAACCAAGTTTTAAATACCCCAACGACCCCTGTGCTGTCGCACGTTACCATAAATAGTGATTTTTCGCACGAAAAATAAGTAGTTTTCCAGCAAAATAAAACTCAATGTTACTTAGTTTAATGGGCAGTATGCGTCATTAACGGCTAAGTGCTGTGTCTTTACACCCAATATAAAGTACATGTAAATTAAGGAAAAAAATATTATCCATTGTTACAAAAGTTCCTTATAATTAGGTTAACATACAGTATAAAAAAACGGTAACAATTAGCGGTACGCATTTCTAGTAAAAACAGCGGTCCCCAAACTAGGCGGAGCCTATATCTTGGGATTCAGGGTTGTGGTACATGACGATACTTGCCACTGGGATAAGTAACTATGTACTATTTCTGTTTTAAAATTAGTGAAGGTTGAAACAAACTTACGGAGTGACGAAATAATCACTGGAAAAGAACTGAAGTTAGCTACCTTATAACAGTTTTTTACAATAAAATAAAGAAACAATAAATGCCACTTGGGATTGTTTCAAATTCGTGCACCATTAAATAAATTACCTACCAAACTCATTTTTGTCCTACTTCACCAGTCCGGCAAATAATACTAATGGGGCCCTTGGATTCGTTTGCAGATCGGGATTGCTTTGGTTTGGTGGTTTTACTGATTTTAAAATATGCCTTTTAAACAAATGGTTTTAAACAAATAACGTAGTTACTTTTTAATGTAATATTTGCTTATAAAGAATAAAGACCTGAATTCAAAGCCAATTTTTATTAAAACGATACAAATTTTGACAGTAACACTGACAATTTGACAATTTGTTATGTCAATGACAGCAGTAAAACTCAAACTTGATAAAATTGGGATTGGAAGTTAAAGAATGTAATAACTGTGAATAAATCTGCACTTGGTGGTTGTTTTGAAGACCAATAATTTGTGTTTCTGCCTTTTACATATCCATAGGAAGAATTGAAGTTGACTAAGAGTTTATTGTGTTATCTCATTTCTTCTGAGTTTCTTGCACAATATTTTGATTTTCCCACTGTTGAACTGACAGTATAAACTGTAAATTATATTCTGTATAAGAAAGTCAAATTGTTGGAGTGTACTCAATAAAGGTTTCTTGAAAAGCAGCAAAATGTTTTTGAAGCCTAGACAGATTTTTAGATATGGATATCATAATTATTGCCGACTAGGCAATAACTTTTATAGCACGCAGAAGGCAGTAGCACCTGTTTCAACCGAAGGAATAACAATAAGTGAAAATTGCGTACAAAAATTAAAACAGTTATGTAGTGATGATAACAATTTCCTAAGAGTGTGTGTGGAAAGTGGTGGGTGCTCCGGATTCCAGTATAAATTTGATTTGGATACAAAATTAGCTGATGATGACAAGTATGTATATCTTTATTATAGGTGATTGTGTAGATTAGCTATTGGTTCAAGTTCCTTGAGCTTAATAGTAGGTCCTGGAATAAAAACAATCTATCCATATCTGAGTAATTGTGTAATGAAATTTGAAAATTATCCTTAATTCTTTATTATACCCACAAACAAATCATATTTTACTGTAATTGAAATTATTAATTCACTCCCTCTTTAGCAAACCTTGTCAGTGAAATATGTACACGAGATTATCAAATCCACTTGACAAGTCTACTTCATTGAAGCGAAAATTGATTGTTTACCACATACACTTAATGTCAAGTATAGGCGGGAAACGATCAATAGTTGCTTCAATCACTTAGATTCATCAAGTGGACTTTATTATCCCATAGACACATTAAATAGGTTACAACAGGTAGGATTGAATACACAATTTTAAAATTACTTAGCACATACATAATACTATGCATAAATACACCTAATAATAATATACATGCATAATTATAATACCTGTATAATAGATTATGTAAAATAATTGTTTATGTTTTTCCAGGATATTTGAAAAAGACGGGGTAAAAGTGGTTATTGATGAGACCTCCTTGGATTACATCAAAGGTTCTACAGTGGACTATCAGACTGAACTAATCAGATCTGCTTTTAGGATAACACAAAATCCTAATGCTAACCTAGGCTGTTCTTGCGGTGCTAGCTTTTCAATAAAAATCGATTAGAGCTCTAAGGCCACCACTAATCACTAACCACATTTAGCGTAGTGATGGTCTAAGTATGTGTAGCGCTAAATGTTTTTAGTGAGCTAATCAATCCATTTGAGAGAAACATCATAAATCCCTCCAAGCATTTCGTATACATAGTATAGTTAGACAACAAAGAATAGTAGCATAGTACCTTATGAACCACTACAAATGAATGGAAGAACCACTGTAAGTATTTACTGTGATGAAAGTTTCAATGGTGAAAAATCCTTAAATTAGCCATAGTTTGAACTTTGTACCTATGCAATTGGATCTGTGCCTTAAATATTTTGTTGTGCTAAATTAATTTTTTTACTGTAAATTGACAATGTTATGATACAGTATGTGGTGTTTCTTTCATTTGGATTTGGGAAAAAACGTTTGGTTTTGAGCCTTATTAATATACCAGGTAATAAGACAGTTTGAAATGGCTATGATTTTAAGAAGAGTGGTCTAGTCTCCTAGTTTTTGCCACGGACTTATAACCTTTTTTATAATTTGGTTATAATTATTATTAGGTATTTGTCACCTTTTATAAAACATCTTTTAAAGAAAAACAGAATATTTATAATTTTGTGTAACCTCTTTTACCCTAAATAAAGTGTTGTCATACAGATAGTTACTTAACTGAAAATCCATAAAATTGAAATGTTTTTACGTAGGTAAGTAGTTAACAAATTATGCTATGTTACAGACTTAGCTAAGTATTTTTTAAAGCATTAGTACAATCATTACTTAATTTATATCTGATTTTAATTTGAGCTCAACTAGGCAGAATTATATTGATTAGCAAATAAGACTGCAGTGGTCTAAACAATAAAGGTATTACATCTGCCATTAGCTTCCAATCTCCCATACCCGTTTATTGGTGAATATTACTGCTGGATGCCTAGTGCAAATTTTTATACCTATTCGGTTCGAGATTCATATTACAGAACCTTACTCGAGACTTGGTTTAAACTTGTTTCAAGTAATCCTTGAGTCTGGACTTCTTGAGTAATGTTCTGTGACTGTGGGGCATCACACAGTTAGTCTTTACAAATCGTAGTTAAACATAATGCGTTCGGATAGGTAGACAAACTTATTAGACATTATGTTGACTAAAATGACTATCTTGAAAGTTACTTAGACCAGGCAAAAGTTTGGAGTTCTTTTCAGAAAATTAAGGTATTTGGTTTCGAAATAAATAACTCCGTAATTTTGCATAACAAAAGCCCAAATTGGGGAAATGACAGAAATAAAAATTGCTGACAAAATCTGTGAGGCCAAATACCTGAACATTTCCGGAAGGTTGGTAACCTTACTTCTGACCTGCATTAAATAATATTATCAATGAATGTGGTTGGGCAACCCTTATGGTTTAATACACCAATCAATTTTAATATTTCTTTGGTTTAGGTAGGTCCCGTACCTATTTACATGTTGACTGTACTAAAAGAAACTTTGTACTTTTAGATTAAGTAGGCGCTTATTTTAGTTTGTCTGTGATAATAACAATGTAGGAAGACGAATGTTTCAAAACAGCGGCAGCGTAGGTAGTCATATTTATGTTACAAAAATGTTTTAATAAAATGAATTGAAAGTAATTTTATTATTTTATTTATTTTACGAAATGTTAATTCTCGTAAATGCGTTGACTTCTCTATTTTATCCGACAACAGGAAAGTGCTGGTGTTATTCAGGATATGAAACTAACAATCGGTTTCTGTTTTAAGAGTAACATACCATCACGCCTGTATTCTCCGAAAGGTTAGGCGGAGGTGTAACAATGTACACCCACAGTTCGCCGGTATGTTTAGATCCCATGTAAAAGGGGGCGAGGCTATTGCCATTAACCGGGCACAAATCCTAACTCCGAGCTGCTACTGAGAATTTCATAGAAAAACCCAATAACACTTTTTGCACGACCTGGGAATCGAACCCAAGACCTCTAGCGTCGCAATCAATAGGCATCCTCCCTATTATTATCTATCTATGGGACCTAAACATACCAGCGAACTGTGCGTGAACATGGTACACCTCTGCCTAACCCTTCGGGAAATACAGACGTAATGGTATGTAATTAAAGATTATTTTAAGAATGTTAAACCGAATAGGCCGACCTGCTTAAGTGTACCTCATGGCTATGGTATCCCAATCCCAAAGATAAGCATACCATGGATAGTTAAATTTCTAACAATACATGTTTTATGAAAACCGTGAAAGTATTTGAGCCATAGATAATCAAACAATGTAAGTAACTAAATAATTATTTTTATTTTGTCAAAACATTTTGATCAAAGAGTAAGCATTTTTATTAGTGTTTAGAGATGTTGATAGCAGCCCAAACATTATCGAGCTTGGCTGAAGGCATAGAAGTGATCATAGGTTCGTTCTTGTTGGAGTTGACAGCTGATCTGAAAAATCAAAAATACAGTTAAGGAAATTATGTTAATTTTGAAGGTATACCTACATAAAATATAAATAGATTCCCCGGTAACTTAACCACATAAAAATAGAATAATCAAAAATGTAAAACGAGTTAAAACGTATCTTTATTTGTTTTATGATTATGCTGGCAAAACTATTTCTGCCTACAAAATTGAAGAAAACCTAACTGTCCTACTAAGGATGCACAATTCAATATAAAAAGATAGTCGTGTAATTCATTTTGATTGCAAGAAATTTAGAATATCGCGGGCTACCGTTGGGTGCAATCTGTCCGTTCGGCCCTGGTGCAAGCCATGGTTCGGAGCGAGAGGGAATGGGATGCAGTCGCCTCCTTCTGTGAGGCAGTAATGCTTGAGAAGGAGGCGGCTGGACGGCTGAGACAGAGGTTCTCGCGTCCCAGCCGCCGCGGTAGACGCTCCGGACGTCGGGAGCCGCGAGACGACTCCCGGCCACCGTAGATACGGACCTGTGGACGGTGAGCAATGGGTAGCTCACCGTCCTTACGTTTAACGAATCGGCAGGCCGTGTCGACGGCGCGTTCGTGTTCGACGCCTAAGACTAAGAGATACCGCGCCCCCGGAACGCAAAGGGCACAAGAAGGAACATGGGTGGGTTTTACTCAGTAAAAGTCTGACACTCCCTCCCCCCCAAAAAAAAAAAAAAACTACTACGTGTAGGTAAAAATAAAATAAACTTACTGCTGCAACTCCACGGCTGATGTGTGAGCATCGTTGATCTTCTTCACGTTATGCGGCGAGTATCGGTTGTACAGGCCCCAGATGCTGTTCATTAGCTTGCTGTTGTACTTCAAAGGGGATAGTTCCATGACTGGAAACAAAAACATGTTTGATAAAACTTTATGTAGGTAGGCATGTAGCTTCATAAGTTTGTGTTCCAAGCCAGTTATTGCGATCGTGATTGGCATTACAATGGGCACCTACTTCCTATTTCTATAATTTGAAATTGCAAATAAATCGGCCTATTAGAATTGCTATCTCACACTTTTCAATTCCTTGCTACAGCGCCTACATCGCAGCTCATGGTAACAAATCGATTTTGGAAGCGCTTTTACATACCTACATAAAGTCACGCTGATTTCCATAGGGGTAGGCAGAAACCACAAAACGCCACGTGCTACGACGCTTACATACTTCTTTCGCCTCGTCCACGTTCATACATCTGGTCATAATTATAAGCACGCCGGTTACGAGTACTGCGGAGCCGACCTTTCTGAAGAACCTCACCAATGAGGTCAGGGTAGGTCTTTCTAGGGCTCTCCCGGCGTTGCTACTCATATCTGCCATATAAATCCCTTTTGTAAATCACCTTTCATTCATCCTCTCAACATGACCGAACCATCTGAGCATACTTTTATCAATATTTGTCACTACATCCTCTTTTAATCCGCAACGTTCTCGTATAATTTCATTACTTACTCTATTGTTCAGTTACACATATTTCGCAAGGAACGCATCTTCACAGCATTAATCCTACTTTCATGCCTCGTTTGCCATACCCAACATTCACTTCCATACATAAGTGTAGGCACCAACACACCAATGTGCACAGCCAGACAAGCCTATTTGGACATCGACTGGTTGGTTACAACCGCATGTATAGCACCGTTCACTTTATTTCCCTCATTTATTCTCCTTTCCACATCAGCATCAATCTTTCCATCTCTTAACATACTGCCCAAGTATACAAACTCGTTCGTTTGCTCCACACATTACTTTCGTCTTACTTACTTTATTTCGTATTTATCAAACGTTTATTAGGTATGTACTAAAGTTTGCATTCGTATAAGTAGTGGTGGATAAGTACCTCAGCATAATTGACTTACATGTAGTGTTAAAGAATTTGGTGGACTCGTTGGCCTTCGTCTTGTTCGATATTTTCATATCACGCTGCGAGTCGCGGATACGACCAGCGGAGAAAGCGGAGGGTGGGATTGATGCCATACTCTTAATTTGACAAGCTGAAATGAAGTAAATTTATATAGAGGTAAGTAAAATAAAATCAGTAGGTACAATAATAAAAAAGGTAGTATCGTAAGTTTACGGAATTTCTGATTTGCCTGACAGTCATGGTTGCTATGGTTAGCAACAGTAACATTTAGATAATGGTTAATTCCCTGTTATCTGCATATGGCAGTCAGTGCATGTGAAATATTTACAATATATCAGCTGTAACCGTTAATGATTTGAATGTAAATTGAAAAACCTAATTATCTACCTATTTGAGAAATATTTGTTGGGAAGTGTATACCTTTGAAACCCCTCGGCGGTCTGTAACTACCTACATATCTATTATCAATTGGTACTTTCATTCTGTAGGGGTCGTCGTCGAATAAATTCAAATAACTAGGTACCTAAAGATTAGTCATCAAACCTTGTCTGACAAAATTATTTGAATACTTAAAACACTCAAATATTGAAGAAACTTTTTTGGTAATCACCATTGGCTTTTACTGTTATTATACATACAGAAAGAAAGATGTGTGATTAAATAAATGCGCCAATAGTAATAAAAAGATGTCTACTCTGTTTAAGTCGGTAATAGGTAGGTATAGTAAGTAAGCTCAGTAGATAAATATATATCACTTCTTTTAAAGTTAGTACTACCTATCTACTTTTTTGGTAGGCAGATATCCAAAAAAACTACTTTATGTTTCAATCAAGTCATCACACAAAGAAACCACCAACTAAGAATGATACCTATAGATAGGTACCTACAACACTTTAATAAAGCATTTCTTACCTTTACACAAGTTGAAGAAAATGGTCTCGAGCGACAAATTATTGAGAGCTTCAATCTTGAGGCCGCTAATAACAGGGCCCCTGCACACACCGTACGTGTTGGATAGTTTAATAGTGCCAAACAGCACCATGTAATCTTGGTATAGTTTTCAAAAGGAGAGGAAGAAGAGAAACACCGAGCACTGGGATTCAACTGATTCACAAGACGTCAAAGATGTGACTATTCAAAATGGCTGCGACATGACCCCTGGGAAGTTATCAGTTGCTAGCGAGCCAGCGACGTAATGCATCATTATAATATGTAAGTACCGAATGTCCAAGACTTTTCAAGATAACGACGCGATTTATGTAAATATTTTGAGGAATTGTAAGTTTTACAACAAATAGGTATTAGATGTTGAGGTAAATTTGATATTTCATTTGGTAAAAAAATAAACGTTTCCCCACACTAGGAATTCCTTCTGTATCGTGAGTGCGTTTGTAAACATAAACTCACACGCAAACGACTAGACCTGGAACAATTGTGTAGACTATATAAATATTTGTTCTGTGCGGGAACCGAACCCGATCCAAGCACCGCTTACCGCAAGCTTAGCTACTAGGCCAAACATGCCGTTCTTTCACAATTACCTACATTTTTACTTACATTCAAAACGGTCTGTGTCAAACAAAAAAGCAATTATCAAAATCGGACTACTTACTCTGTAAAAAGCTAAGCGTGATCATACATTTAAAACGCGTGCGTCGAATTGATAACCTCCTCCATTTTTTTCGTCGGTTAAAACTTAGGGAAAGATGATCGCACTCGTAAAGGGTTCCGTAGTGACAACATACCATCACGCCTGTATTCCCCGTAAGGTTAGGCAGAGGTGTACCAATGTACACCCACAATTCGCCGGTATGTTTTAGGTCCCATGTAATAGGAGGCGGGCCTATTGCCATTAACCGGGCACACATCCTGACTCCGAGCTGCTACTGAGAATTTCATTGAAAAACCCAATAACACTAATTGCTCGACCTGGGAATCGAACCCAGGACCCCGTGCTCATCAGTCGCGCTTACGACCACGAGACAAGGGCAGACAGGGCAGACGAGGGCAGTTCGGGGTTCCGTAGTGAATCTAAGGCATATGAATTTATTCTATGCAAAACGATTATCATAGTTAACCTATTGGTTATCATGATCATCATCGTCACATCAGACGAACTACGTGCACTGCTGGATATAGGCCTCCCCTAAAGATAGCCACAATGACCGGTCCTGCGCTACACCTACTTACATATTGCTTATCCTTTAAAATAAAACTTAGGTATAGTAACCACCAGGAGCCGTGAGCATATACGTCAAGTTTATTTCTGGGTTTTTTGGGACGCAGCACGCGAATGCGACGTCCGTCGGACCGATTGCGTGCAGCGTCGACGCCCCAAAAAACTCAGAACGGAACCTAAAAATCCAAAAATGAATTTGACGTTTGTGGCGCGGCTACTATATCTCGATTAAAACTTGAACCTAAGAGAACTGTGAAGATAGGTAGGTACGTACCTACTTCAAATTAAACTTTTGTAGTAAAATATCATTGTAAGTAATTCATTAGGTACGAAATGTACAGTTACACGGTGGCCTAGTGGTCCTTAGAGCGACTGCTACGCTAGAGGTCTTGGGTGCGATTCCCAGGCCGAGCAAAAAGTGTTATTGGGTTTTTCTAAGAAATACTCAGTAGCAGCTCGGAGTTAGGATTTGTGCCCGATTAATGGCAATAGGGTCGCCCCCTATTACATGGGACCTAAACATACTGGCGAACTGTGGGTGTACATTGTTACACCTTTGCCTAACCCTTCGGGGAATACAGGCGTGATGGTATGTATGTGCAGTTACTACTGCTAATGGTTTAACCGTAATTATAGGATATGTATAAACGTAGATATCTTCAACTGGCTCGTTTTAAATAATAGAGTTAAACGTTGTCGCTAATTAGTGCAGATAGATTGCAAAGATTCAAAAGTTTTCCATTTATATGTATAGGTAACTTCCCACATGAAGTTGATAAACAACAATCCATTTGCGATTTTATATTGTACGTGGGGGTACGTAAGTACCTATAAAAACTAAACCATTGTAAATATTCAGAGGCGTAGATACGACAAGTTATATGTTGGTGTATAAACGGCGAAAATAAGGAAATAGTGTGTAATAATAGTAACCGCCCGCGTCACTAACCCATAATTTATGAAAATGATGATTGCGTGTTTACATAGGTGTCACTCACAGTTCGTACGTATGATTTTAGATTCGATTTCTTACGAGATAAATAGGCAATATAGGTACCCTAATTACGAAATCTTGATTTGTAGGCTTAAACCTCCGATAGGTTTAAGCCTACAAATCACCAAATCCCCACGCTTGCTTAGCTAATGTCTTTTTGTAATACGTTGTTTTGTTCCTGATACTCAGTTCTAACAAAAACAGGATTCGTTTCTTCTTGTGAACATCGAAATGGATATGCACTACGTTTTCCGTAAGGTGTTTCTGTTGTAAATGAGCCTGGCAGTTCAAGGTAAGGTGCCAAGTTTGGTAGTCGTTAAGCAGGCGGACGTTGGTCTAGCACACACTAGTACTAGACTTATTTAAGACATAACCACTCGTGGAGGCAAATTGAATGCACCGTACATCGAAACTGGTGACAGGTAATCAGCCGCTGTATACGTATCTATATTCCGTATGTGTACTGAACTGAATAATGTGTGTCGATATACATATTGTTTAGTAGCACTATACTTACTCATATTGTAAGCTTCTATGTCCAATAAGAAAAATTTCAAAATTAAAACATAAAAGGGTGTTGTTTATTCTATTATTATTTATATTTAATATTTTACATCTTTGTCTTATCATCTACACAGTGTAGTATAATCATAATATTGTATTTTAATTTTATTGTAATACTGAACAAGAAATAAAATTTACACAACAAATATAAAATTATTAATTTATTTAGTTAAGTATCTTAAAATGCGTTACCAACACTAACCATTACAAACACTAAGGGAAACTTAAAAAGTTGATGACAGAACTCAATATTGTTGTGCTCAAGATTTATAAAACGTGTTAACAGAAATAATATGATTCTTGTAACTAAATTACACCCATATATAATCATAATTCCATACATGACAACAGCCAAAATTAGTGATTGTTTCGACATTAAAACAATATAAGTAGCAAGTCTTGTGCAATAGATAAAGACCAAGAGACACGTTGGTTGTAGACATCGAGCGACGCATCCGTCGGTACTAGTATCTATAATTAAATTTCGTAACCTGGGGCTGCTGAAGCCAGTATAAATAATATAAAATCATAATAAATGCTAATGTTTATTATTAACAAAATATATTACAGTATTTACGTTCATGATTAAAAACACGAGCACGTTAACGTTACTATATCAACAGGAATATAAAATCTGCCACTTTTATTTGTACTGTAGAATAACTTTCATGACCATGCTGAAATGTTGATTAGTGTTTTGTTTATTCAATTTAGGGAGTATTCTTTCTGTTCAAGATTGTTACGCTTAATACCATGGTACGCTAATAATAAATAATGATATAATAAATAGTGGCGTTAAATGAACACTAAGTAGGCAAGGCAGCGTCGCGCGTTGGCAGTACTTAAAAGCTCAGTCAGCACCCATGTCGTGAAAATTATAATTATTACCTGAAAGTAAAAAGCAATATTAGTAGGTACTGAACCCTTTAAACATGTCATTTTACATTATTTTTTTAATATCTGTAAAATATTTTCTACGAATCTTTAATAGATAATTTTTTCTAATAAATATATTTTTTATTCATATTCATATTTTATTTGCATAAAGATGATACGATGATTTGATTAAAGATGTTACAAAAAGTGTTAAATACATTTAAGCTTTTTAATTCAGGTATACGAATATGAGACTCAGTTTCGTGATAGATACTTACGAAATGTGAACTAAGGGTATCTAGTAAGTCCTGATAACGGGTGGCACAGTCTTGCACTCCTGGGCATTCAGTGTGTCATCGATCACGGGTCGGTACGTCAGCTCAGTCTGGCCTGTCTCGATGTTGGTCTTAGCGAGGGTGTGCTTCCTCCAGTGTTTCTCGAAGGGAAGTTTAGTCTGTATTTAGGGTTAAATATTTCATATTGTTATAAAACTATAATATTTAATTTCGATTTAATATTAGGGTAAGCGAGTCTTAAATAAAAATCACATATTTTGTTGTAAGGGAAAGTAAACCTTAAAAATCTTATGGTTTATACATTATTGTTCAGTACTACTCAGTAGCATATATGTATTCCAATTAGACTTATAAGCAGACGATAATACTCATATCGTTAACATAGCTAATAATATTATTAATGAAGAAAAATATTACTGGCTGTGTTTTTGCGTCTACAAAACCAGTTTTGATGAAATGTGGAGGCCTTGAGTCCGAAAATTAATAACCAAACTTCGGGCGACACCGCGCGGGACAACAGGTTCTTAACAAAATATATTGTATTCTAATTAGACGGCGCTATATTTCGCCAACCGCCAAATAAAGCCGCGTGCAAACCAAACGTATAGACAGACGTAGATTGTGAGCTGGCTCACTTTGAGCCACAAGGTGTCTGTGATAGCATATTGTTGATTTGGTGTGAACGAAACGTTGAATATGTATGTAAAAGCAGAAGATTGCGTAACGCTCGGTTACAGCCCGCGGCGCGCAATACATTTAGTTTGAACGCGGCCTAATAGCCAGTCTAACACGACGTTGAAGCGTGTTTTGTAGCATTATTATCTCATCTTCAGATAATTTGATGTCGCGGTCTGCTAATCATACTATGCCAGGGGGTCACCAACCCGGTGCCTTGTACCTAACGTGCCAGATACATCTGTAGAAAAAGTTAAAGGCTAATAAAGTCACACAAATGGAACACAGGTTGTAGAAAAACATAACAAGAAATACTTTAAGGTGCATTTTACTATGCAATCATGAAATAAAAATTGCCCATTTAATCATTCGAGGTGATATGCATCTGTTTCGCCTCCGAAGCGTGCCGACGCGCTCCGTCATGCGTGAATCGAATAAAAGAAACAACAAAAAAGCGTACCTGTCCATCTAAAGGTTTGGCATAGTCGAGTTCATCGCGACGTGTCTTGAAGTCTTCACGCGCATGCGCCCCGCGTGACTCTTCACGCGCGAGTGCCCCCTCCACTATCTGCACTGAGTTGATAAGCAGGTTTTGAAGCTCTAGGGTCTCGATCAGGTCGCTGTTCCAGATTAGGGAGCGGTCGGAGACTTTCACGTCTTTGATCTGCTTGTAGATGTCTTGGATGAGGCGTTCACCTGGTCAATACATATTTTGTTGAATATCATGCTGTTGGGAGGTTTTGAAGATGGATAAAATCCCTTTATTTTGAGAGAACAAAGAAAAGTTTAAAATGGAGTGAAAACTCTGAAATGTTAGTGATTTAATTTTATGGAAGTAAAATCAGCACTCAATTAGATTACTTTCTGTTGTAACTCATAATAATATTAAATCATTCAGGTCTATAACATACTCAAACTTATTTCTGCATTGCTAAATTGTTTACCTTCCTCAAGCGTGCTCTTCTGTCTGAATACGGCAGCGTTTTTCTGCATGCACTTCTGCATGCGCAGACGCAGGTCCGCGGTGGAGATAGTGCCGTTCGCGTGTCTCACATTGTCCAAGTTCGCAATGCTGGCCTCGCCGGTAGCCTGTGCAAGTGTGTTTTCGATTAAAGTGGCGAAGGACAAAAAACATGAATAATGCATACTATTATTATCAGGGTTTAATAGTTCTTGGCCATAATACCTATTTACGAGAATATTCGGCTTTGTAGGGCGGAATCTCTCTCTGCAATTCATAATTGTTTGACAATCTCCTATTAAAACTCAATATTGTAGTATGATTGGATTGTGAGATTCATACAAGAAATACATTTTAAAGAAACTAAATAGGTACCTAAGTTGTTGGCAAGGGATTTCATTTTAAATCAGTCTGTTGTAAAAAGTCAGTCATCTAAAGGAGTGTTCGTCCACATCAATAGCATATGATGTTAATATAAAATAATGTTTTTTTTAACATTGTACTTTGTTAATATGGAGGCGCCTTTAAAGACGTAGTCATTCTGCTGAAAACACTGATCGATGGTCTCAGTAGATCGAAAAGCAGTCTAGAGTAATTTGTACAATATTATCTAAATGCGTAATTCCGCGAAAGAGTTAAGAAGGTCAAACTGTAGTTAGATAAAGCGGGGTTATGTGGTTTATGATATGTCTGTCTTTTCCTTCTGTTGACTGTTAACTGGCGCGGGTTGATAAGCGGACTTTATGCTCGGGAGTAATTTATTGTTTTTAATTCTTGATTATTCTTAAACGAAAATGCGTTCTTAGAGCACTGACTTTATTGCTGAGGAAAATATTGCTATTAATGTGGGATGTAGATTACAATGATTCCTGATAACCTTTACATCTGTGCTAAATTAATATTTGAATATAATCAACAACTTCAAACAAAGAACTTTAATTATTACAGCAGAGAAAACGGCAAACCACTGCCCAAACATACTTGTTCTTAATCTGCTAACGTATAACAACAAGATATATAATATACCGGCTTCATCTTAACGCTTCTATTATTGCACGTGGATAACATAAAAACAAAAACCGGTATCACATCATGAGGTGGAAAAATTTGGACGCGCGACGCTAACCGTCTCGGCAGCAATATTTTTAAACCTACCTACACCTTCATGCAGACTATGAACAAGTATTTTTATTAAGATGAAATTTCATCATATAAACACTTATTGCTAACTAAATGTGAGTTATTTGTGTTGGCGCAAGTATTGTCTGCAATTGGAAATAGTGTAGCAATCAGAAATTTTGGTATTAATATGGACTTATAATATTACTGATACTATTTTATAAGATTTATATCTCTGTACATAATGAAAATATAAATATTTATCTATGATACTGGGAAAGATATATTGTTTTCAATTTCACTGTTTATGTTATTCGTGTTTTCTGATGAAATCATCGATGGGTGTGTCTCAAAATGTTCCGTGATGCAAGTACCTCGTGACGTCATACAACGACAGACTTCTGTGAATTATGACATTACATAATGTGGAACGTGTCAATGGCAACTCCTACGCTATTAATCATAATATATATTATAAATTTATTGAAATGTCTCACTTTTGACATTAAATTTTAAATCAGCCTTCTGTTAGGGAGGACAAGAATATACAGCTGATTTTAAGAAAACATTCAAACCGATACAAATAAAGTCAGGTATTATTATTATGTTGCCAAGTTATATTATGTATTATTATTTATATCTTATCAAGTTGAATATTAATGTTGTGACATGATAAAGTATTTTGAGTAAATAAATTATGACCAAATTTCGGAATTGACACATGTTACCAATATTATCGAGGGTCGTTGTGTTATTTATTAATCATTAATTTATTAGATATTTAAGCAGTTTGTAGTCTTTATTTTAGTGCAGCGGTATCGTGTATCAAGGAGATATAGATGCTGAACATTTTACTTGCAAGGAATCAATACAGATCATTTTGTTCAAGTCTGACACCAGGGCGATATGATTCGCTCAGGGGCGGATTATGCCTGTCGGGGCCCCTAGGTAATGCACACCACGGGGCTTCATTGCACTTCCCGCTTTTTTTGTGCTATAACGCAATTTTAAAATTACGCTTTTTTTTGTATACATTATGATGGAATTACCTAACAAAAAAAAAAAATTATTTTTCCTACGTTGCCTAATGGATATTTGCACCAATAAGACTCTTGCAACAATACAACTTACCAACCTTAATACTCAGCCTGTTAACAAGCGCGGCAAGTACGAATAATACAATCTTTATTCGGAACTTAAAAAAGACATCGACCTCGTGCGATTTCATCTCAATGTTAGTAAAACAGTAAACGCCGGCGCCATCTAGTATCAATCAACAACAACAACACAGTTTTTTATCCAAGCCATTATTTAGTTCCTTGTGTAGGTACGTTTTTTGAAATTTTGCTAAATTCAGTTGTCGGACAAAGGTTCTAAAAATTGACAAGTTTTACTTAGGCCCTGCTAACAATATGTACAGTCAGTGTATGTATTGTTTAGCAAATTGACACAAAACGTAAAGAGGTGCTTTAGCAATATTATACGACTGATGTAAGTACCTAGAATTACAGTTGTGATTTCTATATACGGCGAATTTTCAACCTGAACACCAATAATTTTCCGTGATTGTACATGTTGTAGACTTACGTCCTTAAGCGGAGCCTGTGCGTCACCGGGCTTGCTGGTCTCGGCGACGGTGAGAGCGCATGCGCGGCCGAACACTACGATGTCGAGCAGCGAGTTGGCGCCGAGGCGGTTGGCGCCGTGCACCGACGCGCACGACGCCTCGCCCGCGGCTAGCAGGCCGGGCACCACGCGGTCCACGCCGTCGTAGTGACTGATTACCTGGGCAATACAACTATGTTCATTATTGACACTGCTGCATTAATGAGAGGCCATACTTAATTATCATGTTATCCCGACTGAATTTCGGTCACGGCGGATAATTTCAATGAAGACTATCCAAGTACGCAGTACTATAGTACACAAGTGTGTGGAGCTAGTACTTGCTGAGAGTAGGTAACATCCAAAAGCAAGAAAAAAATAAATCTATTGATAAATCTCCGTTCGTATAAGATTACATTGTATTTTTAATATTTTTCCTGTTCAATAGTTCTGTGCGATGAAATTATAATGTCAATAGTACGTTTGCTCTATAAAATAAGTTAAATAAAGCTGTAATGTCCCGTGTGGAACGCGCCAAAGGGTTGAAAGTTCAATTAATCATTATGACACATAAGAGTCAAATGAATACTATTATTTGTTCACTTAACTCAAAGGGAACACTCATAAAGCTGACCTCAGGGTGATAAGGAGTACTCGTATAATGTGCATGTGTATTTATGTTATATGGGCACTACACTTGAGACCAATATTCGCATTACTACGCTAATACAAATTGAACTTTATTTCCATAAACATATAGTATATTTTGTATTACCTAAGTAACGCGAATATTTGTAAAATACGCCAAGTGGAGTGTACGCATTATAGTTCATTTGGACAAAAGGAAATAAAACATTTTTTTTAGTCCCAACGTCACGTCTTCGTAGGTACCAACCAAACATTGTCCAACACTTTTCCCTTGTTTATTTAAGTATTCATTAGTGTTGTTTATTTTCTGTTATCTTGGAAGGTCATCGTCCACCGTTTTTAATTGCAAAATGATTATTACTTTCATCGTTGTAATTGGAAGAAAAAAATGCCTTGTAGAACTCATTGTGTAGTGTATTTTAAATTGCGATAATAAATTATCGCTGCTCACGAGCTTTTCTTACCATGTAAAGAGACAACATGGTTCCACAAAAACCACACATACACAAAAATTAAGAAAGCACTAATGTTAGCAAATAATAGTTTCCACAAGTGAGTGTCGGTGGTCAGGCGCGCCTTGGATTCGGGGTTGCTGGACTGTCAACCTGACTCATCTCTAGATGCCATAGTCAAAATAACTTATAAATCACATATGAATTGAAAAAGGGGCGCATCACGGGAGCATCACGACGCTTTTGAAAATGTAAAAAATACATAGAAAATTTGTATTGACCTCTCCGCGGAAGTTAGTTGGCGTGCCTCCCATGTTGTAATGCACCGTGGGGAGCACAGGGATAGGTTCTTTGGTGACGTCGACTCCTGCGAAGATCATGGCCGTCTCCGAAATACCGGGGAGACGCTGCTTCAGCTGTTCCGGGGGCAGGTGATGCAGCTGTAAGTGGACATGGTCCTTCTCGGGACCGCAGCCACGACCTGGTGACGGACTTGGTTTTATAGGTCCAGTTTTGATTGTTGTTAGAAGAAAGTACCATCAAGTTGTCTATTTTTAGGGTCCCAATTTTAAAGTCAATCGACACGAAATCAACATAAGAAGAATCGTCTTATTCCCAAAGGATGCACACGCGGTTCTGTGCCAACGGAACCCTAAAAATAGGGAACTTCAACTTTAGCCGGTACCCAAGAATCGGCTACAAGTAGTAGTATCTTCGCTTCAATTCTTACCTTCCATGATCTCGACGGTCATAGCCCTGGAGACAACGTCGCGACTGGCCAGATCCTTGGCGACTGGTGCGTAACGCTCCATAAAGCGCTCACCCTTCGCGTTCACAAGGAAGCCGCCCTCACCGCGGCAGCCCTCTGTTATCAGGCAACCGGCGCCGTAGATACCTGGTATTCATGAAACACATTAATAGATATAATATTCCTATTTTTTTAATTACACAACACCAAAGTCTTTCTGCCTTATTGCCTGTCTGTTTTAATCTCTAAGAAGGCTGGCCCAATTTTGAACGGCCTTTCAGTGGTAGATAGCTGATGTCATAAGGAGTAACTTAGGCCACTTTTATTTTAGGTAAAGATTTAGGGTTCTGAGCATATAACCTACAAAAGCTAGTAATAACTAACACCAGAACTAAGATTTATAGCATAAGGAGGTACTTTATATTATGCTTACGCGATATGACTATTTCTTTATGCTCCTGCCAAATTGTTCTAAAACAACCTTTGCTATATCATCTATTGTAGGCGCTTAGAAATGTAAACTTTTAGATAAACTAAAAAAAAAGTCTGACACACCCTCCCGCCCCGCCCAGGGCGGGAGAAGTTATTTGATGATTTCCCACCCCCTAAAAAAAAAGGTCTATATCTATAAAGTTTTTAAATAGTATGGTTAACTAGCTTTTGAACGCGAGTTTGTCTACGTAGATGTCAAAGTCAAACCCGTTCTGATCTGACTGCAGGAGACGTCAACTTCCATGAACTATCTTCCAAATATTAGCTTCATAGGTCTAGAAGTTATTTGACCTCATGTTTAGTCAGAGAATGACCTTTATTTCTTATAATATAAGATACAAAGGCGAAGGTAGTTCATAACGCAGAATCAGATACAAAGAAGTAAGCCCATAGTAACACAAAACACACATTTCCATTGATATCTTCGCGAATCGTTCATTAAATTGACTCTTACACGCGATAAGACTTTTATAGCCTTCTTGAAAGATTACATTTTTCGTGATGAGTCTCTTTTTAGTCTGCGAAAACATGCGCATTTTTAAAACAGAACTCAAAACCAAAGAATTTTGAAATAAATCCTGATCCATTGATTCATATGTTTGAAAAATTCGTCCCTTCAACAACGTAATAACGCAATGAATATTGTCAAAATGTCCGTGTTACGTCATTAGGTTGCTGTTTTTACATGATCTGTTTTGAGAACACGATGATAAAATGTCTATATGTTTATGTACGTCGCATATTTTTGTATAGATTATCTAATTGGTACATGGCCAAGCGAGCACTTGGCGTATTTGTGCAAAGAAATTGTCACATGATTTAATGATTAGGTGACGTCATAATCGCAAAATTGTATAGACATGCACATGTATGTGAACTTAAACAGGAAAAGTTAGGTCAACAAGTTTTGTATCAGCTGATTTGTTTGGCTTTCCCCTTTAAAAAGCAATTGTGAGAAATATGAAGTTCATTCAAGCAAAAAATACCACTGATGTCGAGATAAACGTGGCCATGTACTGGTGCCAAGTACTATAAAAATGAAAATAGAAAAGATCCGAAAAGTAGAAGATTTAGGCTGCCTGTCCACAGAAGCGGAGCGAGGCTGCGGAGCGGAGAAACGGAGAAATATTAACCACCAATAGGATTGCATAACACTTAGCTCCATCCCCCTAAGACGAACCACCACTGACCCAGTTATGCAATCCAATTGGTTAATATTTCTCCATTTCTCCGTTTCAGTGGACAGGCCGCCTTAAGGTTTCTTTTATTAGTATTTTGTCTATTCCTTCTTTAGATACGGGGTGAAAGGAACAACGTAACGACAACTTTTACCATTGTACAGAACATGATTGTAGACCCACAAAACTAACATTGTCCGTCGGTTATTTTAAAAAGTCAGCTATGTCATACAGTTTGACAGTATGCGTTGCAATGTTCTATGGAACAGTTGTTTTTTTAAACCGGTGAATAATTGTATCTCTTAATTAGAGGTTTAGAATCATAATTACGCTGAATTCAAGATAAAAGTTTTTGTTACGATGTCCCTTTCATCCTATACATAGGTATATTAACAGATTCATATAGAAATGTTTATTAATCGTAGCTTGTCTAGAATCTTGACGCTTGAAACAATACTGCAAATGTTGATAAAAGCATCAAGATTGTATCCTTTCGTACTACGTTACAAGTGATAGGAAGGAGTTTAGATCTGCACGTTAACTTGACATATATTGGTACTACATATCTGGTTTTTAAACTTGTCCTTCTCTAGATATTTTCCTGTATATGAGCGAATTTCCAAACATATTAACTCACACAAACAAATCTTTGTTTCGTGCAGAAATCGACGCTCGACGTCAGCACATTAGTTAAGCGCTTAGCCACTGCACCCATCGTACCGTCAAATACCGTTTACTTAATAATCTTGTGGATAACAGATGATGTGCAGGCCGATAAGAGATTGCAATATGACGTTATGATGATCATAACAAAAAATTACTGCGACTTCAGTTTTAAAATTACGTTATCAATTTGTTGCTGAGATGGCGTAGTTTTCCCTCAACCACATTAAATGGAACACCAACTAGTAAACGACAGACATTACTGGTTTGAAAAGGCACCAATCTACTTGATTGGTGCCTTTTTAAACCTTTTTAATGCCTAATATTATTTAGCAAAAGAAAAAGAAAGATGTATGAACGTGGACGAGGAAAGGAGTGTGTAAGAATCGTAGCAGGTGGCGTTCATTGGTTTCTGCTTAACCCCATGGGAAAAAGGCGTTAGTTTATATATGTATGTATTTTGCAAAATTGAAAATAGCAACAACCAGTCATGAACGGAATTGCAATTGCTTGAAGAATGTTTTCAATATGATGTATAGATTTCCTGGTAAGCTTTTAACGTAAACAGGTACATTTATCTAGTGCAAATCAACACCAATGAACATAAGGGCTAGAGGGGAGTGAACCGTTTACGATAGGCTAAGCGACCCACACTTGATTGGCTGGTAGAAAAGGCCTTATAGCTAAATGAATTTTAACTGCCTCGTTAGCTTAGTGGTCATAAGTGCGACTGCTACGCTGGAGGTGTTGGGTTCAATTCCCAGGTCGAGCAAAGTGTTATTGGGGTTTTCTATGAAATTCTCAGTAGCGGCTCGGAGTTAGCATTTGTGCCCAGTTAATGGCAATAGGCTCGCCCCCTATTACATCGGACCTAAACATACCGGCAAACTGTGGGTGTACATTGATACACCTCTGCTTAACCCTTCGGGGAATACAGGCGTGATGGGATGTTATGAATTTTCTACTTATAAAATAAGCACTCACCAGTCGGATGGAACTGCACAAACTCCATGTCTTCGTTCTGCAGGCCGGCGCGCGCCGCCATGGCCGTGCCGTCGCCGGTGCACGTGTGCGCTGACGTGCAGCTAAAGTACGAGCGACCGGTGCCTCCTGTCGCCAGGATTGTGTTCTTGGCTTGGAATCTATACATAATAAAGATGAGCTATGTTAACACCAGTAAATATTATTTATTTATTAAAACTTTATGCACATAATGTAAAAAATACACTGTACAAAGGCGGACTTAATGTGTTAGGCATTTTCTACCAGTCTATATTAGTGATAATGGGGAATAAATGAAACCCAAGAGCACAGTTAGTTCAATTGTGTTTAAGGTTGCCAGATACTAAATCCGAAAAGCCGAACAACCAGCCTGTTTAGCCAGAATTTTGGAAAAAAGAACAGGATTTTGTCTGAATTTTTAAATTACAACATTATTGTATTAATTTTTTAGATTTTTATTCATAAAACCGTGTCATCATCTCAAAACTACTAATGAATTAAATGTAAAAGTCATTACAAAAGCAGGACAGCGACTTATTTCAATAAGCCTGACTGATGTCCGGCTTTATCCGGACGCCTGGCAACCCTAACTGTGTTCATTCTGTATACTGAATACTGCGTAGGATTCGCCTCTGATTGATTTACCCTAGCTCGCACGTATTAAGCAGCCAGGCTGCAGCAAACGGAATAATATTCAAAATTTTAAAATCAACTAAATTCTTGTCAATGCACGCCTACACTTAACGTACGCTTGCTACACTTGAGCTTCTAATCCAAAATTTCCGATTGGCTATTTTTTTTTCATGTACCTACAATTGACGCAATTCCTTCATGAATTCTAACACTACAGCTAACAGCTACAGCCAGCGTTCTGAATGATGTCAGTCTTAGTTCATACTTAGAACTACTTTAACTATTATGTACATTAGTTGGACATACACATTAGTATTGTCTGATACCATTTTCGGTAACATTCACACAATAAACAAAAAAAGGTCAATCACGTATTTTTTCTCGAGATAAAAGTATTGTTTGTCTTATGTGTATCGAATGCAATTCGCGTGATTTAAGCAACAGAAAGTAACGAGATATACTCGAGAGTATTCCAAGGCTTTTCCCCTCATTTTATCACACAATTAGCTTCTGCTCGCGACTTCGTCCGCGTAGTTTTATCACTCGCATTACGTTATGCTTTTGGTTACAGCTCCACACCTATTGGTCGTAGCGTGATGTTATACAGCCTATAGCCTTCCTCTATAAATTGACTATCCAACACAAAAAGAATTTTTAAATTCGAACCCGCAGGTTCTGAGCTTAGGGCATTTAACCAAACAAACAAACTCTTCAGCTTTATAATATTACTATAGATTCGTGCTAACAATTTACTAAAATTGGCTAACTTCATTCTTTTTAACCAATTCGGTTGTATTTTTTTATGTTATTGTATGGCAAAAGCGTCCGACGGCTCACCTGATGGTAAGCGGTCACATATGAGGATGAGAAGGCAATAATTTTGCTTTCCTTTTGTAGATTTCTTGTAGATTCCGTTTGACAGACAGACTTGTGAGTATTTCTAATTGTATGGTATGAGTTATTTTAAATTAACAAAGTTCATTGTACTTATTATAATATTAGAATGATAAGAATGTAGATCAGTCACGTTTGTTACAGGGATCGATAAAGAGACCCTTATTACCCGATTGGTCCAGATCGTTAACGTACAGTCAGTAAGAAAAGTTAAAGTGCTATACCTATTTATATTTTATAGAAATGAAGGAGTTTCACGACGGAATCCAGAAATTTAACAATTCAACTATGTGATTCGTAATAGTTCTAACAATTTTAATAATTTAGCGTGTATATCACACAACTTACTTCACTTGAATGTCTTTAAGGTCTCACAAATATGAAGCAGTCGGTGTGCTTTGTTTTATTTTTTATATAAATGAATACAAATTCAGAATTATTTAGAATAAAAAACAAAAAAAAAAATCTAATAAAAATGCTGAGCCTAATGCTTATTTCAACAGATATTCTAGTAACACAATATTGCATGAAACCAGACTCAGGCACTATTAATCTGCCATTTTTGCTGAACTGGGCCTATTTGGCGCAGCTGTGGGGCATATTTTAATTATTAAATTATTTTCTGATTTGTTTTTTTGCATAGACTGTGTCAATTTTTTTTTCTTCCTTTCTTTTTACTTATATGCACATTTCCACAATACTGCCATTATTAAAAGAGTCTAAACACGCATAAAAATATGGTAGATCAGTTTTCTGTCTAATTCAAACTTTTTTGTCAAATTGACTTTGAAATACATTGGAAAAAACAACAATAACTGTTTTCTCAGAAACTAAAAGACATTCTAGTGATAACGGTACAGCCAAGCATTTATTGTCCGACCGTACCATTATCATTCTATTTTATTTTGTGGCGTGCTACATACACGCTTTACATAATCATTTCATATATTGCGTTGTGAAGGGAAGCACATATTCCACTGCTCTGAGGATTGCCCTACTCGTGTTAAGCAATTTACTGTTTGTTGACTGAGATCAACAATGGGATTGCTTTATAGGACGACATTTTCTTTCATTCTATTGACCCTGCTAAAAATACTTTCTATAGCAGGGTCACTGGATCGAGAGGAATGACCGCGAGGTCAACAACCTACTTACACAGCACTAATAGCGCATTCACAATCAACAAAAGGCAAGTATGCGGCGATCTAAAAACTACTTTTTTTAATAAATTATGTGACGTGTGTGTTGACTGCGGATGGCAATAGAAGTCTAAATATTGAATACACTTGTCCGAGTGTTTTGTGAAAATATTAACTAGCTTAAAAATATGAATTGGCTAAAGCAGCTCTTGTCTTTACCCAGATCTCCAGCTACCTCTTCGTCTAACTTCATTACGATCGGTTCTGAGGTAGCAGACAAAGTTGGAAAAACTTATGCAACAATAATTCATATTGCTATTGTTGCTTTAAGTGCATAGATAATAATTTTTTGCCTGTTTACCTAATTCGTTTATTGACGTTATAATTTTTCAGTTCAGAAACGCTAAGTTATAAATAAGATGGTAAGTAATCCTACCTGTGTAGTGTTCCATCTTCAAGGTTGATAGCTATGCATCCTTTGCACACTCCATCTTCCATAAGCAAGTCCAGTGCGAAGTATTCGATAAAGTACTCGCAGTCGTATCGGAGGGACTGGCCGTACAGGGTGTGAAGAAGCGAGTGCCCGGTCCTAAAGGAAAGAAGAAAGTAGTAAAGGTTTAGAGCAGAGGTTCCCAAACTTTTTAGAACATTGCAATTTTGTCGTTTACGGGATACTCATAAATTTCAATGTGTTTTTTACAGCTGCTACTCACTTTGAAAGATTTTAAATCCTAACTTTAGTGAGGTGTGCAAATTTAAAAAAAACTAGCCAAATAATTTACCGCGGATTATTCCATACATAAAAAGTCAAAACAGGTCATGCCATTAGACCTGTTTAAAAGATATCCATTATCGTTGACCCCATTTACATCTCACAGACACCCAATTTTTTTGCGCTGACCTGCATGTCATCGTCGACCCCTGGGGGTCAATATTGACCACTTTGGATGTCAATAGTTTAGAGTAAAACATTACTTGTAAAACCTATCAGTATCGTGTCGCCATTCACTGTTAAGTACAGAAATGGTAACAGTATGACGTTCGCGTCGATTTGCTAAATAATATGTAAACACAAATATTTGACCAGTCACTTGGTAATATCTGTAGTCAGATAATATTACAGCGGATAATTTCTCACGAATTCCCGATATTATCATAAGTAAATCCAATTATGAATGTTTAGATTTTATGAGTATTTTATTGCTGTACCTAATACTTTAATTTTAGTACATATTATTACATTCAAGTATTTAAAGCTTACGATTTACAATGCATTAAGCCCATTATCTGCTGTGGTGTGATTTTGTGAAAATCATAAAACATTGATACTCGATTTGTCATAATTATCTGGCCCTAATCCGTCTTATTATAAAGCAAGTTCTATCTTTAGTCGAAGCTTAAATTTATAAACCAGTTACCGTATTTTGAACGTTATTGCGACGACTATAAAGTGCTTAATACAAAATTGACAACTTGATTAAGATTTTGGAATTAAAAACTTTATAGCAGTGAAAAATAGGTTCAAGCTTGAACAGTTAAAACTGGTGTTCAAAACAGAATTTGTGTTTTAAATAAAATAAAAAAGAACTGAAAGTATTATGTACCTGTCAGCGACAGCACAGCACCTATGCGCCTGACCACCCTTGCCAAACTTGAGGGACTGTCCACCGAAGGCTCTCTGGTAGATCCTGCCCTCAGGAGTGCGGGAGAACGGCATGCCATAGTTGTCCAGTTCAATAACGGCATGAGGAGCCTCCCGAGTCATGTAATGAATCGCGTCCTACGACAAACACCTTGTTAATGAACATACATACATAAACTCACGCCTTTTTCCAATGGGGGTAGGCAGAAACCACAGAAAGCCACCTGCTACGATCCTTACATACTTCTTTCGCCTCGACCACGTTCATACAAGCACGCCGGTTACGAGTACTGCGCACACGACCTTTCTGAAGAACCCCACCAATAAGGTCTTGTTAATGAATTGTACATTATACCGTATCATACCAAGACCGTGCTAGGAACGTGTCAGGCAAAAACTATTCACCTTCCTATTGAAAAGTCTGTGTTTAAACAATTATATCGTGTGTCTTAACACATAACAAGATAGCTGTTTAAATATAATTAAGTGTAATATTATGTACAATTGTCACAGCAAAAAATGTTTAAGTCGATTGTACTATTTGTTAGACAAGATAACAAATTGCTACAAGATCGATGAAAAAGGTCTGCCCATTCTAGCTTCCGTGCGAAGTGGCTTACAGCTCGAGTTTGTTACGCCTCTATTGTCTCGTTTGTATACAAGGTCAATAACCTTGGTTATTACCTGAGCAACACTGACAGCCGTCAGTGTCCGGGTTATGAAAAGGGGAGAGGGGGGGGAGAGGGGGGGGACCAAGGGTCAACCAATATCTCTTAAAACAATACCATTTTAATATTTCTTTGTAATTTCAGACTGCCTCGGTAGCCTAGTGGTCCTAAGCGCGATTGCTATGCTAGTGGTCTTGGGTTCGATTCCCAGGTCGAGCAAGTGTTATTGGGTTTTTCTATAAAATTCTCAGTAGCAGCTTGGAGATAGGATTTGTGGCCGGTTAATGGCAATAAGGCTAAACATACCGGCGAACTGTGGGTGTACATTGTTACACCTCTGCCTAACCCTAAGGGGAATACAGCCGTGATGGTATGGTATTTTCAACTATAGGCGCCGAGACTAGCGTTGAAAATCCAACAGTGCAAAGCAAAGTAATACCGGTATTAAGAGATGGATGTGACACATGGAACATCACACGATTGAAAAGAGACGTCTTAATATAGATTAACGTAAATCGAAACGAGAATGTTGCTAATTACTAATAGAAGTGAGCAGACTCGTCAATTATAAGAGCAATTTACTTAATTAACATAGGATTATAGTCCATAGTACGTTTCAGAATGTATGGAAAATGCCACTAAACTAGATAAAAGCTTAATTAAATATACACCCTATCATACGTTCTGATAACACGAACATTTTGACAGAAGTTACCACACCTGTTTTTAGAAAGCCTGATCATTTGTGTGGGAGGTTAGCTACTCCAAAATTAACACATTGCGTAGGCACTCTGGTTAGTTAATGTTTTAAAACTTAACGGAGAACGCGATGATAAACATTATGTACCTATGTTTGCAGTCCGGACGCAACAATTGTCCATGGTCGTCCATATTGTATAAAGCATGTAGGCAAGTACATCGTACAGTCGATCTAACTATATATAATAACTAGCTTCTGCTCGCGACTTCGTCCGCGTAGTTTTGTCACTTTCATTAAGTTACGTCTTTAGTTACTGCTCCGCATCTATTGGTTGTAGCGTGATGGTATATAGCCTATAGCCTTCCTCGATAAATTGATTATTCAACACAAAAAGATTTTTTCAGTTCAAGCAGTAGTTCCTGAGATTAGAGCGTTCAATCAAAGAAACTCTTCAGCTTCATAATATTAATATAGAAGTGGTAAAGTTGCTTGTAAAAGTTAATCGACACAACACGGTAGGCGCAGTGGCTGTGCGACTGGCAGCTGCGTTGCGTGTATGGGTTCGATTCCAGCACCGAACAAATATTTTAATGGCCTACAGATAGTTGTTCCGGGTCTGGCTGTTTGTGAAAGTTTATATGTTTGTAAACGCACTCACTATACATTACACAGAAATTCCTAATGTTTTCTTATTAAGAAAACAAAAAACTTTGTCTGCTCTGTTTCCAAAATTATTTCGCTGAAGGAAAGCCACTTTATCGCCGTGTGTCTACCACGCGTACGAAGTCGCTTGCAGTAGCTAGTATTGTATACATACAACAATATTATGTTTCTACAGCACTGCCAGTATTTTTTTTGTGTGCATAATTAATAACTTTTCAAGCACTTGCCATAATAAAGAGCGTGATGTAAAATAATCAAGCACTTATCACGCTCACAATACATTTTAATATACACGCAACGTCAAAAAAATCGCACTCTTCAAAAATGTTGCTTAGTCTCGTATTATACATTTATTTGAATTGAAATTAGTATTAATTGGATAGTCATTTAACTACTTTAAAATAAACTACAATTTCATTATAAAAACAATAATGGTCGCTCGCAAAAGTGACGCTAAAAACAAATTGTCTCGAGGTCCACTTTTTCCGCGGGCTAAAAGAGATATAAAAGTGTTGTTCAATGTAGATTTGGAGGCATTTTCAAACATTATTTTGTTAATGTACCGTTTTGAAAGTCTTTTTGAAAATTAGGGTTGTTGGTATGGTTGTTTTTCCTTTATCAGCTAATCCGTATTTTTTTTGGTTCCTAAACAAAATAAAAATTATGATTAACAATAGTTTATTTCATAACCTTTCGACTGAAATCTAATAGATCTCTTCATAATGGTTTGAGCATAAATAAAAAAAATTACAAATATTTCTAGCAAGAAAAGGTGCGATTTCTATGAGGCCGAGTGTAGTTGGAAGTTGGCTGACTATAGTAACAGATCGCGTGTTTCGGCGTCCCAAAAAAACCAAATAAGAACCCAAGAACCAACTTGACGTTTGTGCTCACGTCTTGTGGCGGCTACTATACGTACCTATCTTGTTCTAACATACATAAATACCTGCTTCAGTGCAAATACATATACAGTACCTATAATAGCATGATATATGTTAATCCAGCAAAAAGCGAACAAAAAGCGTTATTGGGTCTTTCTAGGATTTGCTCAGTAGCAGCTCGGAGTTCGGATTTGTGCCCGGTTAATGGCAATAGGCTCGCCCCCTATTATATAGGACCTAAACATACCGGCGAGCTGTGGGTGTACATTGTTACACCTTTGCCTAACCCTGCGGGGAATACAGGCGATGGTATGTTATGTCATGTTATATGTTAATCCAATGACTTTTCATTTTTCCGAATTTCCAATTTTGGTTCCCAACTCCAACTTAAAAAGCCATCTCCTTTTTGTTATGAATTTCAGAAATCAAGTCTGAATACACTTTGGGTGTGGCTTTTATTATTTACAACATGCACTTAGTCAGACTATCATTTTCTAGATAAGATATACTAGATAGGATATACAGATTCAATCCTATATAAAATAAAATTGCATCTTTGGTTATTTACCAAGGTTTTACCAGAGGACATATACCTATATCTGAAGATACATGAAGACTTTTAAAAATAAGCATTTTAATTCGCTTTCTTGATACATTGACATTGCTATATTACAATAAGCCTTCCACAAATATAACACAGTGCAAATTTTATCTGTCGTGCCAATATTGACTATTGACTTACGCTTCTTTGCTAATTGGTGTCCTAACATAATATTGATAGTACTTGTCTATGACTAATGTCTAGATACAAGGGCCAAATTTACCGAAAAAATAATGAAACTCTTCATTCTATGAATGCATCAGACAATCCCTGATGTTATGAGAGGAGGTTGTAGTCTTTCACCTTCCTGGTCACAGAAAACAGGTTGCAATGCAAAATTGAAAATTTACCTGATCTCCTAGCCAATCAGATCCCTTCACTGTGTCATACATATGCCAGAGCCAGTTGTCTTCCTCCATATTACCTGAAAGATTATATAGTGTTAGTCACTAGGATAATGTAAAAATCTCACTAACAGTTCTTCAGGCAACTTAAGCATTATTTATTTTGTTCTTATAAAATACTGGCTTCCTCCCGCAACTTCATTCGCGTGAAGTTACTTGTTTGGTTACAGCTCCGCTCCCGTGTGTCGTAGCATGATGTTATAAAGCCTGTGTTACTCAGGAATAAAGTAGCTATCAATTTGCGAAAAAATTATTAAAATCCGTCCAGTAGTTTCGGAGCCTATTCGTTACAAACAAACAAACAAGAAAATCTTTTCTCTTTATAATATTAGTTAAGATTGGTATAGATAAGAATTACGGAATATGTTAATATTGAATGATAACTACCTAATGCAGCATTAATTCCTCCCTGAGCAGCTACTGTATGAGACCTAGTAGGAAACAGTTTGGTGACTACAGCAGTCTTGAAGCCTTCCTGAACCAGACCGAAGGCGGCACGTAGGCCAGCCCCACCGGCTCCTATCACTAGAGCATCATGCTTGTGGTCTATCACCGTGTAGGCCTTTGAGGTATTTGTGTTTCTGGAGGCATCTTTTGCTGCACCCCCCACTGATAAGTGCAGGTTTCTGTATAAATATGAAGCCTGAAACAACAAAAAATTGGGAGCTTATACATTTAATTCAAGAAAAATATATTTAACATTGTTTATTTAATTGGATTTTAATGTAGTATTGCATGGTGAATTTAATACTGTTAGTACATACATTACCATGACTTTATGAGCAATGTGAATAGCATGACTGAATTAACTGATCTCATGAGACAGATTAGCTAGACAAACTATCTCAAATAATAAAATGACTGCACATTGATAAATAATAATAAAAAAACAGTCTCTAACAAATTAATATTACACAGTTCATAAGCCTATTTCTATTATGTTGTATTATTGTTATGGGAAATAAATGATTTTGAATAAAAAATAATATTCTATTTATGACTATATAACTAGAACCACATAGATTGTTAAATATATTATGGTAAGTACATAAAAAGACACATACTCAAATTCGATTTTTTTGTTATTATAAAGGTAATTAGGGTAAACTGGTCCTCATAATCCGCTGAGTGTAGAGTTACTGCTATCACAACCATAAGTCTACCATGTGATATTGAATGCAAAATACCTATTACAAACTATTACTCAATACCTATTTTATTTGTGTACCTTTCAAATCTATCATCACGTAATATTTAATATCATCCTATAATATGAATACTTAAGATTTAAAAAATGTTTAGATTACATTCTGCTACGTATACGTGTGAAGATTTCAACGTGAGTGTTATATTACCTTTCCGCCACAATAAGAATTCCAGCCGAATGTTCAAAACATTTTTTTACAGTTTACTGATTACATAACGTTATCACAAATGTTAGCGAAAACATGTTTATACGGACTCACCAATGAAGCAGGGCTCCGAGAAATGGCTACTTTCATTAATGCACTCATGATGGAACTCTCTGTCCGCACCAAGAATACAATTTTAAAGTTTTTCGGCAACTAGAAATCACATTCACGAACACTTCTTTGCTGCAAGCTGTCAAAAGTTGACGTTAAAATGACAGTAAACGACTGACTATGATCCGCGCATAGATCAATCCAAAAACAATTATTCGACGCGCTTTCTCGCTTTTTTGGTACTCTTTTTAGTGATGGACGTGTACTTTAAACATGTGGGCCATCGGCCCGGCTGGGCCATCCCAATTCCCCGGACATGAATCCATAAGGAATAATTTCCTACAAGTCAATTTGGGTATAACAAATCAAAGATTTACTGATAAAGCCACCAGTTTTGTACATTATGACGATCGACTTAAAAAATAATCATTTTGTAATATTTGTCGTAATTGCAGTTTTTAAAAAGTACTGCAAAAGAAATTGTAGTACGAACTTTCTGCGACAGAAAGAGTAAGTTACAATACTGCCAACTCCTTACTTAACGCTTAAACTTTTTGAACGGTCGGTCTTGACTCTTGCACACCTTTTGTTGTCCTGTGGTCTTCTACACTTTTATTCAGATTATGAATCTGTGGCCTATATTATGTTTTTGTAGGTTGTGTGCGATGTGAATGTGAAGGATCACAAAATGTACAAATATTTTCACACTTATTTTGATTATTAAAATCAGTGCTATCTAGTCGTGACTGTATCAGAATGGCTGATAATCCTAGCAGCGATGGCTTTTCGGAAGCTGAAAGACTAAGAGGTGGGTGCTAGAAAACGTTGTAGTCGAATCTTGAAATTTCTTCCATGGATAGTCTTCTTTTACATACAACTAAAATTCATGTTTACAGAAGACGAATTGGCTCAAGAATTGGAACACAGTGATTCAAATGAAGAAGATTCACAAGAGATATCAATGGAAATAGAAGAAAAATTGTTGAAAGATGAACCAGAATGTCAGTATTTTACAGGCTAACAGGCGACCCTCTGGCCAATACTTACTCTTGCTCTTTCCTATCACTTGTCATACCTTAAATGAGTATAATGTATAACCCTGAAATGTGTAAATATACTTACTAATAATAAAAACAATATATCATATTAGTACACTCAATTTAGATATAACTAAAGTCAAAGTTTAAGTGGCAACTTTAAACAATTCTTTTAAAAAGTACTCGATCTTCAATGAAATGTAAATAAAGCCAAGTTGTTTGTGAGATATATCCACTCTTTTTTTATAATCAAAAGAAAATTAGATTAATAGTTGAAAGCTTCAGCCTGAAGTCAGTCTCACATTCATCTACAGGTAATCACAACACATAAATATAAAGGTACTGTTATTATCAGCAAGCAATCGTTACCTGCAGGTAAAAAATACTGTAATTAGTGGGCTATGTAGATGTTGATTCCATAAGTGTTCTGTTCTGCCACTTTTGGCATTGACCTTAAACTAAAATATTCTGTTATTCTATGACCCTGACCAAAATTTTTATCTCTAAGGAAGTAAATTGAACTCATTTTGAACTCACTTTTACACAATTTTTCAGACACAACTCTAGTGAACTATGGAGAAAGCACACAAAATGCAACTCTAGAGAGTGAAATAATAGAAACATTTTCTGATAGCTCTCAGAATGTGGAGACCATTCACAGAGCCGATGAACTTGGCAACATATATACTGACAACTCGGACACATTTGTTAGTTCTCAGCCGGACACCCTTGCTGACCAGTATGAACCATATATGAATGAATACTCATTTGATCACTCAAATTTAGACCAACATGCTGTAGATATTACTGATGATAAACATGACAAATTGGATGAGGTGAATAAGGACAGCACTATTGTTCCTAATATGAATGAATTCCAGCAGGGTGAAGCAATAGAATATGAATCTCAGATAACAGAAGAAATGCTGATAAATGAGAGGGAAAGGGAAAAGAAGAGTAAGAAGGAATTGGAAGAAGAAGAGCGGGAAAAGATGCAGTAAGTTGAACTTTTGCCGATCTTATATAGAATTCTTACAAGGTAATTTTTAGGTAACATTTACCATCTTGTTTTTTAGAGTTCTAGTGTCGAACTTCACAGAAGAGCAGCTGGATAGGTATGAGATGTACCGACGTGCTGCTTTCCCCAAGGCTGCTATAAAAAGGCTGATGCAGACCATCACTGGGTGTTCAGTTGGGCAGAATGTTGTGATAGCCATGTCCGGTATTGCTAAAGTATTTGTAGGAGAAGTTGTGGAAGAAGGTAAGCTCATCTTTGTCAACCAATTTAACAGTTTATTATAGTTAGCTCAATTATTTTTCCCCCTTGCATTATAGCCATTCAAAGATTTACAGATACAGTGATAAGTTAATAATTAATTTATACTTTTGATCCCAAGTAGTATTTTGTCCATTATAATTTACCGTCAACTATAATTGATGGTGCTAGTGGCTTAATACTTAAATAATATTTTATTTTTTAGCTCTTGAAGTATTAGATAAGTCTGGTGAAGCGGGGCCTCTACAACCGAAACACCTCCGTGAGGCCCTTCGCAGGTTGCGTGTAAGAGGTGCTATACCACCAAGAAAAGGACACAAGAATATGTTCAGACTTTAGATAACTTATTTCGTTATTACATAGTTAGATTTTACTGTAATCTTCTAAACATTAAGAACAAATCAAATACACAAAATTTTTCAAAATTTTTTTTTATAATTGGAATATGATGTTGATTTGTTTCTTTTTTCAAAAATGTAGTTTTATTCGTTTAATAACATTTAAAATAATAATTAACATAAACTACAAACTTATGTTCTATAATAATACAACTATAATTTATGTATAATTTACGAAAAAAGGAAGCTCATAGAGCATCAAAAACTCGTCTGCATAACTTTGAATGGGGCAAGTGCCCAAAAGGCTGGCAGCATTGCGAGATTGTATGCCAATGCTGATTCTTTGGTCCAAGAAAAGGCCAGCCCTCTGGGCACGAAGAATACGCTTGGCAATGTCGCGAAAAACAAGGTGAGCGTTCGGACACCATAGACTTAGCGATTCAACTCCAAACGGCTTAAACATAGCAGAGCATAAAGCCTGGAATACACTAGAGTACAAATGGAAGAACATGTCTCTCAGCTACGATGTGGAATGTCCCAAGATATGTCGCTGAACATTTTGCAATCCACAATTGTCAGTGCTTATAGTCGCCCGACGAGGTTGTGGCGATTAATGGTGGATGCGGAATTACTTGTTACAACGAGCAGAAAGAATAATTAATATTGTGATCTCTGAATGTCTGACAGCTCTTTTGTGATTTTTTCTCGAATGTCTTTATTACAAATGATCCACACATTAGCGACATGTTGCAAGACACGTTGCGTACACGATTACACCCGGTACCGGGGAGCAGGCAACACGTCTCGCGTCACGTAAAATACTACTATGATATAGTAACAGGACATCCACCCTAAAAATTATACATTTAAAATTATAATTTTTAATATTAGGAATCTGTATAGTATTTAATTATTAGATTCTGCTGTAAAAACTTGTTTGATCTAAAAATCTGAATGAAATGTCATAATATAAAATACATAGTCATTAGATAATAATTATAACTGGAAAGCAATTTTTGAACCTTCGTTATAAATTACCTAGTTTATTTAAAGCTAGGTAGGTTTTATCGTAAAATATTACGTATGGGTAAAATAAGGATTGAAAAAAACAATGAGTTATCATATCATTATTAAAATGTTAATTTATTACATGATAAGATTGTTATTTTATTAAAAATCAATATACAACAGTAACTAAGGATTAATCAAGTTCAAAAACTTTGAAAATAAAATCAGTCTTGTTAAAATGGCCAACTATGTTGTGGACAAGAGATGTTAATGGAAATCCTTGGAAGGGGTAATCAAAATTATTACAAAAATAAAATGGTATTTGCTAATAATTGCAAATCAAACATTCAAAATTCCATTCAAAACTCATCATCATATCAGCCGTAGGACGTCCACTGCTGGACATAGGCCTCCCCCATAGATTTCCAATAGGACCGGTTGGAAGCGGCCTGCATCCAAAAAAACTCATAATACCTACATAAAGAAATTGGCACTAAAAAGTTATTTTTGAATTCATTAAACCTTCCATGAAAAACTTTTGATCTACCAAAATGTTTTTCGTGTATCACAGACATTACAATTTCCAAGGCTTTGGCCAGTTTTTAATAATAGTTGCAACAGAAATTAAAACTTCGCAAATAAAATAACAGAGATTACACCAACATGATAAGGGACACTACAATCTAGTTAATTTGAAGGCACAAATTATGTAGTTCATAAATTATGGTCATTTGGTAACGTTTTGTAAATACATAATATATTATTATTTTACAGATACACATAACTTTACGAAAAGTTTTCAATTTACATCTAAGAAGTAGTGGTCCAAGATTGTTGATTTGTGCATATAATTAAGTACCACACATTTTAGTAAGTATAAAAATATACTTTTCATGTTTAAGGTAAATCTAAATATAATAAATACTCAGATTAACAAACAGATTCTGTCCTAAATAATGCAATGTGTAATATATGATGTACCTTTCATTTCCTCGCAATGCTACTACATCAATTCTTATTATGGCGATGCACCATTTGGTCATCGACAATAAACTCATATAAAACGTTTTCAGCACGCAAATAATTACAGAACACATTTTTGTTTGGTATCCTACACAATTCGCACGACTGCTATACATACATAGTGATCATTTACTTTAGTAGTTATACGTAGTTGATGATATCAATACTTTTCCTGGTATTTCGTCAACATCATATGCTGGGTATGAAAAATTAGTAATAGAATGCACTCCTTGCATCGTTTATCGACTTTGAAACGAGCGCATACGTCACAACGTCTGTCGCCTCCGCGGTAAGCACTAGTCACCAGTATGCCTACATAAACCGGCACACGGCACTACATAAAAGACTAGAAGTCGCTCACATAAGTCAACGTAGAGTTAGACGACGAGTCTCTTGACACCACATTCGATGCAGAACTTGGCGGAGTCGACGGGGAACTTGTTGCCGCACTCGTGGCAGAAGCGCGAGGGGCGGCGCGCAGGGGGCGCGGGCTCGCGGCGCCGCGCGAGGGACGCCTCGGAGCCCGACGAGCTCAGCGAGCCGTGCGCGCGCCACGACGCAGACGCGCGGGAACTGGCGCGCTTCTCTGTACATAGAAACTTACACCGTGAATTTACAGTCGTAGAATCACGTGCTACATAATCAAAATTAGTGATTTTATTGTAATTATAATAACGGTTTATGGAGACTTCTCAGCACTTACCACTCATATGATTATCATGGTCCTTATAAAGTATGTCAGGAGGTGGCAGTGGTTCGTCAAGTTCAGCCGAGCGCTCCATCGCAAGGAACTCGTCGCTGGAGATCGACCGCGCGTCCTCCTTGTTACTACCGCTCGAATCCGTCCCCGCTGGGATTTGTTCTAAAGACGTCAACCCATTGCTAGGCTCCTTGGAAGTACATAGTGACAGTTTCGACGGAGATATTCTGTTTAGACTGAAAAGTATAAATGCAATAACTATCTCAATGTTAAATGCAACACGACTATATATTTTCCTATGACGAAATCAATAGCTGTTGCTGCATGAAATGAAAACAATTACCTGACTAACCTGCTATAAGCTGAATCGTTACTCTGCTTTCCAGTTGGCGTGTGGTGTCCATTGGAAATATTTTCAATTTTCTTGATCTTTCGTTCAGTCTTCATTCGAGAATCTCTTTTCGCAGTGCCATTTAAGCTAGAGATCTCTTTACTCGACTGATTTTCATTCTTTTCATTTTCGTAGAATTTGTTAAAATCTTTTAGAGACTGCATGAGTTCTTGTTCCAGTTGATCGGATTTAAGGCGTCTCTTCCCACTGTCCATCTTCTGAGTATGCTTTTTTTGGATAGAATCGAGGAGGGAAGTGGATCGTTTCACAGAGGATGGGAAAAGGCTCTCACTCACATTGTTACTGCTAAAATTGAGAGACATGGATTTGTTAACCGGATTCATACCATTCATAACTTTGGGAGAAGAACTAATACTATTCAATTCTGAAGTCCTGTTGCTGTCGGCAAGCTCGGACTGTTTAACTATCCTAGTGGTAGAGCTACATGTGCGTTTGTTTTCTATTTTTTGTTTATGTATTTCTTCATCAAAAGAAGTCATGAAATCTTCGAGATCGAAATCCTCACACAGAGAATCGTCGTCTCTAGTGGACGTCTTAGAAGCTATACTTTGTTCTAAAGAATACATAAGTTTATCATACTGCATGCTCAAATCATCATTTGTTGGTGCAGGGGTTTTGCTAATGTTATTATTCGGCTCGTTTTTAACGGTCTTGTTACTTAAACCTGTAATATTGTTATTAAAGTTTTTGTTGTCATTTTCATTAACAGTGCTAAACGATTCAAATCTTTTTGGTAGGTTTTCAGTAGTGAGAAGAGATTCCATGCTACTAATGATATCGGGATTATTCAATATGGTGTTTACATTAATGGGCAAATTGTCATTTTCATTAATGAGCCTTGGATCAATATAATTACTATCAGTCATTGAAGAATTGTCGTCTGCGAGTATGGCATCGAGATTGACAAAATCTTTCTTTTCATCGTCTCTCTTTATTTTATCTAACTTGACAGGCTGCTTTATGGTTGTGCGTTGGAAACTATGATACATAGAAGTTGCAATTTTAGGGATTTTATCTTTAGGTTTTGGTGTACTGTAACTTGAGGCTGTGTAGCTGGAAAATGATCTATTCAGATTGCTATTTCTATTAAAATAGTTATTTTCTGCTGTACTGATGTTTTCTTTACTGGACTTTGTAAAAGTTGTATTCAATTTTGGGCTAGGCTTTTTATCATTTCTATTTAATCTAAATGAGCTGCATCGACCACTGATTGTGTTACTACTATTTTCATTGTTTGTGCTACCGAAAGATTTCATTCGTTGCAGTGTTGGTGTTTTTTGGTAAGTTTTATTAAGTGTGTCTTTTATCATTTTACTGTTATCAGATCGAAGATACGAGGAAGTGCCTTTATCTTTAGCGGGTTGGAGGGCGGGAAGGGTTCTGCTATGGTCTTTTGTGGTTTGTATTTTTTTAGGAATGTTTGTGTCTGAGGACATAAGTTCTTTCATTTGCCTAGCAGCTGATACAAATGGGTCGTAAGTGTCGTCAAGCCTGTAAAGTGTAATAAATACAGTTATTATTATTTTAATTATGACAATGATTTAGCGATATTGTAAGTAGCAACAGTTCTCGCTATTTTCAACAAAAAGAAACGCGCGAGATGTCGAATTGTTTGGGAAATGACAGTGGTCAGGAAGAAGGATCGGAAGTGGACAAACAAAGTAATCTAACCTTTTATTTTCAATTCGTGGCAGCTTCAACGGAGGCACATCAGATGCCTCTGATTGTCCGTCGCTATTTTCATTTGAATTTTGATTTACGATAAACGTTTGATATTCTTTGTTAGATCTAGTTTGTTCGCCCAACATATTAAATTTTCTGTTTGGTTTGTATATGTTTTTTAATCTTTTCTTGTTACATTCTACTTTATCTCCTGGTTTATTTGATTCCGTTATTGAAGGTAATTTAAAAGAAGAAGATTCTTCGGCTGCTTCATTCCCTTCTTCTGCTATTTTATCATAAAATTTAAGTTGATAAACAGTTATGTGTTCCATGTCACTGACATCTGGTATATTTTTAGATGTATCTTTATTTGTTTCTTCAGTTTTCTTTAAAACTTCGCTAACTGTTGTACCAGCACTGTCGAGCAGTTCCCTCAAATCGCTCTTTAAATCTTCAAATGTATCAGAGAAATGATGTTTAGGTGATTCATTGATAGCAAGACCCGAAAGTTGATTTATGGCTTCAATGGAATTCGTTGTTGGTGTATGCAAACTATCAACGTCCTTGGCAATATTGGAACATTCTCTTTCTGATTGATCATTACATAATAATTTATCAGTAATATTCATGAACTCTTCTAGGTCTGCTGGGTCCTCTGTAAACTTTGTATAAGTATCGCCACTTCCATGTCGACACTCGATTCCATTTGTATCCATGACATTATCATCGTCAATCTTGTCTTCTATTGACTCGCAAGATAGTTCCACACTTTCGCGCTCATAGTTTTCTTCAAACGGTTCTTCAGACAGATTGCGAATATCTTCGTCAGTTTTTTCACTACTTGAATCTCTGTTTGACTCACTAATCTCTTGATTTGATATCAGATTATCTTCATCTACTATGGGTGAATGTAAATTGTTGTCAATAATTTCCTGATTATTGAAGTCTGATATAGCTTCAATTTCGTCAGGAATACAGTTTTCAGAAGTACTAGGAGTGAGAAAAGAGCTATCACAATTTGAATTAATGGAATCATGTGGATCTCTCTCATACATTTGTTCTTCAAAATTTAATATTATTGGATTTTTATAAAGTAATTCTACTTGAGGTTCGAAAATGGTATTATTTTCAACAGTTCTTTTCTTCTCTTTGTCCTTTTTGTTGCTCTTATTTTTCCTGTTAGATTTTGGCTTGTCCTGGGCATGGTGTATGACACAAGGAACACATAAAAGCGTATTAATGCCAATTGATTGACTGTTTTGATTACTGTTCACAGCAGTTGAGGAATCTTCAAGGCTATCTAAACTCATACTAATTTCTTTAGCCATCTTATCCTTGGTTGTTTTACTTTTAATTTTGTTACCCGTATCGGCCTTATTTTTTTTTGTCGTATCAGACGCTCCAGATTGTGATTTTACAGAATCAATTTTATCCTTTTCAATACTTACTTCTGACGAACTCATTTCTTTAATATCCTCGCTAATTAACTGATCAATATCGGAGCCATTTAATGCTTTCTTCGCCTTTTTAACATTTAATTTATTTGAAATGGGTATTTGACTTTTATCACCAGGACTCTTTGATTTTTTTTTGGAATTATCTGTAATGTTTTCGGCTTTTTCATTGTATTTCTGAACAATTTTTTCTAATTTCTGTAATTTTTGTTGTTTATTCGCATTTATTTTGTTAAGTCTGGTTTGCGACAGAGTTTTTTTGACAGCTAGATCAGTGTTATGATGCTCGATATTTTTGGCGTTCGAATCAATATTACATTGCTGGGTTTTGTTGGTTCTTGTATCAGTATTACCTTGCTGAGATTTTTTGGCACTTGTATTAGTATTACCATGTTGACTTTTCTTCATATTTGTATCACCTTGTTGACTTTTCTTGATGCTTGTATCGGTATTACCTTGCTGGTTTTTTTTGATACTTGTATCGGTATTAGTATTACCTTGTTGACTTTTCTTGATACTTGTATCGGTATTACCTTGTTGGATTTTCTTGATACTTGTATCGGTATTACCTTGTTGGCTTTTCTTGATACTTGTATCGGTATTACCTTGTTGGCTTTTCTTGATACTTGTATCGGTATTACCTTGTTGACTTTTCTTGATACTTGTATCGGTATTAGCTTGTTGGCTTTTCTTGATATTTGTATCGGTATTATCTTGCTGGTTTTTCTTGATACTTGCATCAGTGTTAACTAGTTGGTTTTTCTTCACACTTAGTCCGGTATTACCTTGCTGTTTTTTCTTGATACTTGTATCAGTATTATTTCGCTGGTTATTCTTTATATAAGAATTAGTAACACTCTGTTGAACTATATTTATATTTGGCTCAGTTATATTTTGATATTTCTTGACATTTGATTCCGTTTTATTTTGTTGATTTTTCTTGACATTAGGATCAGTATTACTTTGTTTGGCAGAGGATAGGTGGGTATCTTGTGTATTTCTATGGAAGGGGAAAGGAAGGGTAAGGTCTTATTTTGTTCTCTAGATAGTAACAAACAAGGAGACAGGAACTAAATCCGTTAAGCTACATAATGTCTAATAATATTGTAAAAAAAGTGATCCTTCCTTTCCCCTTATTTATTACGTTTGTGAAATAGGATAGATGTTCGTACAATTGAATTAGATTTTTTTTTGTGAAAAAGTATACGTTCATACCTAGAGCTGCTTAAATCCCTGGCGAGTCGTGCTTGCCTTGCTTTGACATTAGCGTCGCCTGACGAAATGTTTAGTGAATTCCGAGAGTTTCGTATCACTGGCATGTGAGGGGAAGGCTCGTCGTGATTGTCATTACTAGAGACTGACTCTGTAAGATAGTTAAAATAAAATGTTACTTAAGTAAAACAAAACTAGTTAATATGACGTGTGCCGATAATTAATTTTCTTTTATGTCGCTTGTTGGATTTTAAAGGATCGTATAAAAAAGATGTTTTACCTGATGCTCTAGTACGTCCGAGTTTGTAGTCACCGTATTCACGCGGTTGTGGAGGGGACACCCCGCGCGAAGATTCCACAGATGCTGATCGGCTGTTTGAGGACTTGTCACGCGTTTGCGATGACCTGAAAAAGGCAAGGAGTAGTCAAGCTTTTAAAAGACAAACGCTACTATTTTTTGACAGCTGGTTCCTAAAAATAAAAATCTTATAGGTAGGTCGGTATACCTAATACGTAGAAACTTACATCAAACTGGTTTGATTGGTTTTAGTGGAAATATCAACTATTATACTATATTAGACTAATAATAATTGGGATGGAGACAAACATTAGATGAAATAAACTTCCAAAAACATGGATTCAAAAAATAAAAAAACCCGACTGCGTAAAACATGAATGTTAAATAAAAACTGAAAAAAAAAACAAGTACAGCAATCTGGAATTCAGTTAAGTAACAGTCGGGACCCATTATTAGGACGACTTGAGCCGGTCTAGATTTTTAATGGGTCCCGACTGATCCCTCCTTCTGGCGCCAGTCAGTAAAATTACAAAATAATAGTAGTAATAATAGTAATATTTATTCCTATGGCAAACCTAAACGAAAATAAGCGTAAGTAATGCAAAAAACTCAATGTAACATCTTAGTTCACAATCGTCTAATAACAAGACTCGGTAAAAAAAGTAATAACAGGTTATTATATGTCGTAATGACAATGGCCGCTGTCCGAGCTAGCGGAGCTCTGGAGTAAGCGGCTACCACGCACATCAATCATTCTACGTGGTTAGTAACTTTGTCGTCATCAAATGGTGAAACGTTTGTTTTTTTTATCAACATTAAGGCAAGTTATCAAGATCAGAAGAAAAATAGCCGGTCGGGGGTCTATTTTTGGATATTTCCAGAATTGCATGCAGTCACATAACGTGAGAATGTTGTATCAAGATCATCCATCGTGCTGAAGTTTGGACAGCGTTGCATTGCATGATTGGAAAAATCGCATTCGTGATTATGTTTTGGCCCACATTCAGCATTATGTTTGAGTAGGGACCAATAAGTCAAATTTCGATAAACAAGCGGATCAAATCAATAACTTTGAAAATGGTATTTGGTGAGTTTATTAACTTTGAATCATAACAAACGCTTCACTGCACTACAAAGGACCGAGGGTCATTATCCTATCCTGCCACTTTTAAGGATTAAAGGCCTTCCTACAAGTCCCATACAATTTTTTTTTTATATCTATATATTTTTAACTAAAGGTATTGAAATTGGACTAATAAAATGCTTGAGCGTCATGATGTGTAGATGTTTTTATGACAGTAACTAAGTAAAAACAAGTAACAATTGACCAGTACCTAATAGCATGTTATTATAACTGATACTGACCGACGTCCGCGCACAGGCGGTGCTTTATACTGCGTGCGAGCATTGAGCCGCTGTTTGGCGTCGGCAATATGTTGAGGCGGCTGCGCTGGCGCCGCGGGTAAAATCTTCGCTTTGTCTGCGCACCATTCTACGTGACGCTCGAATGCGCGCACGCCGAATGCACGGAGACAGTGCGGACATTTTTGGAGTTCGGCCATGGGCTGAAATCAAATAACACGTATGGGAAATAGGAACGCTGGGGATTTTTTCTTTTTAAACGTTTCCTCACATTAGGAATTTCTCCTGTATCGTGGATGCGTTTACAAACATATAAAATCACATACACAAACAGTCAGACCCGGAACAACTATCTGTAGGCTATACAAGTATTTGTTTCATGCGGGAATCGAACCCGCGTCACGCACCGCAGCAGCTGATTACTCAGCCACTGCGCCAACCGTGTCGTGGTGTGTAATGTACTTAAATTGATGAAATTAACTTTGGAAGCAAGTGTTAGTTGGTACAGAGACTGGGTGGGTATTAAGAAAAAATAAGCAAATCGTCACATTGAAAAGTAAGTATTTACTTACAGACTAAATCAACATTACAAGGATATTTCCTTCTAACATTGATTTAATTTAAAAATAAAATATAATAAAATAATTTAAAAATTCCAATTTTATTTGACTGGCCAAGTGTCATTTTTTGTCCTTCTTTCAACTGTAACGATGCCCACTAGTCAAATTGTATGTTTTACGTGTCGTTTCTCTAAATGCTTTTAATAAGTGCTTTAGCTTCCTACCTTTCATTCCTGCTTTGTAAACCAATATGGTAACTGAATAGAAGGTTCTTTATGCATTCTTAGTTAAACATTAACATGACAAAGTGGCGTTGTAGACAGCGGCCATTAGCACCGAGAAGTGAAAAGACTTGAATAAGTAAGGACTAATTTCCACACATGGGCTTATTTTCTACTCATTCTGTTTAGACGGGACTTTCTTCACGTGACATTTACAAATGATAAAGACTATTCTTTCTTCAGCTAGTTACTTCTTTCTCCATCACTAAGCCATCAAATTATTTTCGTTTTATAAGAACTTAAATGATCAAAGAAACCATATCTCTCTTGATCATGTAGCGCAAGCTGCACGCGATCATGTTCAAGAAATGCAAGAATAGATTCATAGTACAGTTTTTTTGCTTTTTAATTGACAAAAAACATCGGAGGAGGCTCTCAATTCGACGCGTATATTTTTTTTTATGTATGATCACGCAAACTTTTTACAGTGTAGTCCGATTATGATAATAATTCTTTTTTTATTGGAAAGGGTATACTTACCCCGAAAAAAATCCAACTCTAAGGGTAGGCAAACAGGGGATGATTGATTGTTCACTCACTGAATGTAATGTATAAACGCGCATAACTTTTTACAGAGTAGTCCGATTTTGATAATTATTGTAGTAATTGGTAGATTATAGCCACAAAAAAATTATAAAATAAAGTCATTTTTACAAAAAAGACAACCGACTTCAAAAACTAAAAAGTAACTTAAGCTTTGGAAGTCGGTGGCAATAGAAAACAACAAACAGAACCAAAGCTTAATTTATTTTTCACTTTTTAGTTTTTGAAGTTGATTGTCTTTTTTAATTGTCTTGTTTTTATAATTAGGTAAATATCTTCAATATACCTACTACAGATTTAAAATTACCTTCGTTATGGCGTTTCTGACGGATTGTAGCTTCGGTTTCGGCGTTGGCTTCGCTGTGGCTGGCGGACTTTTCTCTAAGAACGGACTGTTTTCCGGAAGACCATAGTTCTTTGGCAAATATTGCTCCAAGTCTGTGCCTATAACGTGACCAAACAAAACATACGTATAGGTGTGATCGGGCAGATTTCAAACCCACTAAACTAGGTAAGGTAAAGTGAGGCATGCGCAAATTCTTAACATTTAATTAAGTAGATATTTAAAAGCATGCTTCTGCAATCTTGTCATAACCAGAGTCCTTGTATATTTATAAACTCGACAGTCTAGCAGTGAATTAAAGAGATCCATTATGCAATGTTACTTTCGTCAAACACGGTGCTCATGTCACAGAGATAAATCTACTAAGATAAACGTTTAAACACCACTCAGTATTACTACTTGAAATAACACACGTTTACTTCTAAGTCCGACACACACAAACAAACAGTGCACATTACTCAACGAATATATAATTCAAACTAACACAATTCATTGGACACACTTCACTAATTTGTGGAACAAACACTTGTAATGTCACCAGATGTTCAGTGACAAGCCGTGGCAGGCATCCCATGCATTTTCAAAAGACTTAATTAGAAACATGAGCCATACTGCTTAGGATAATGACGATGACGGTTACTTTACGAGGGCGGAGTTGCTAAACGTATGGCCAACGTATTCAAACTAATATGCTAATACAGACCTCGTTAGAGTCTCCGTAGGATGTCATATTGTCAATGCAATACAATCTACATTTACATAAATATTTTTAAGCTTTATTTTTTAACGGATTAGGGGACTTTGACAGTCAATCGTTCATCTTACGTTGTAAGAAATAAAAGCACATTATTGAGCAGATTCTTGAACTATATATACCCTGACTAAAATTCGCAGCCAAAATAATAGGCGCAATTTAAAGAAATAGGTACCTAGCCAACATCCGTTATGAGAATTAATCTTGTCATGTTTTTGTAGAAACGAGAAGTCTGTAGGTAATGTTTGTTTTTAAGATAGAACGTGACTTTATGAACTCACGAATGTTTAATGGCCAAAACTTAAATAAACTTATGTAAAGGTCTTATTCTGCCTCAATGATGCACCATGACGATGAAGAAAGAGATTTGGACTCTGACAACAATCAGAAGGTCAATTCTAGTAATTAAGAACATTCAAAATCTAGTCGCAATCTCATCACAGCGAAAAATGTCAAAATATATAGTTCAATTAGAGGCCTTTTTGGACAGATTAGATTACGATCGTTCCTAAAAGTTACAAGAATTGCCCCCTTGAAATAGGCAGGTCAAGGTCATTTTTACCTTATCTTGGGTTTACCGAGAATCATATAAGAAATGAAAACACAATATTTTATTTGAAACAGTATGCAAAATAAAGTATCACGACCATTTATAATGCAGTAGGACGTGTGTGTGTGTTAGTAAAACGTTCACATACAATGGCAAGGAGTCACAGTTAAATGAATGGCAGGGAATATGTAAACCGTTCACCCACTCACCGGAATTAGCACCGTTCGCCGCGGTCAGCCCTTATTACCCACAACAACAAAGGAAACGTCAATACTTATATTTAAATAAATCATGCTAATGTCAAAACAATAATAAACTACTTATGTAATAATGCTAATATAAATAAAAAAGAATAACTATCTACTTGTATCAAATAACAAAATCAAAACTGTATATTGGGGGCATGCAAAACCTACAATATTTAAATTCAAAATAAAACGCAAGGCCATGGGTAAGAAAACAGGAAATTTGTTAGTAAATCTACAACCTTCAAATAACACGATGAGCTACGCTACTTAAACAACTTCATCCAAAACCGTATAATAGACAAATTTTAATCTATATTTGAGTTATTATGAGTCGAGAATGTATGTAAACAATGTCTTACTGAATCTTTGATTATCATGCCTTTGTTTACTAGAATACAAGAACTGTGTGTGCAGTTATATAAATTATATCTTGGCTTTCAAAGTCTTATCTTTTGACCTACATTGGCCCTAAAGTCCTCGTAGCCCCAATTTCCTAACTGCAAGGCCAGCTTTAATACAAGCCCTGTACGCGATGCCTACATACAGCACTAAATAAGCTGTCGTAGATTAATAAACAAAAGAAACACACCTTCACGCCTTTGTCTGGAAGAATCAAATGTTTTTCTTTTCTTCACCGTCATTTTTTCACATATCTTCATGTGTTTTTGTAATGACAGTGGCACGAAGGTCCGTCTGCAAATAGCGCATGGAAGAAGGGGCAGGGGTGAGGCAGGTTCCGGGGCGACAGGGGCCACGGGGTGCGTGGGAACTGGTGGCGAGGGCGGCGGCATGTCCCGGTTTGGCAGCGGAGATCTCTGCACAGGCCGGAATGATTCACCATTGGTGGCGGGAACCGGGGACGCCGCCCCCGCCAGCTCCGGCGACGGTGAACGTGAAGACTTTGAAGATTGCTCTTGGTGAAGTTGCCGTTTGCCTGGAAAGACCATGTTAACATTTAATTTCGGGTAAGCTTTTGAAGGATTTTGTAATGACGGAATGAGCCTAAGAAAATGTATTAAAGAGACAGAAAGGTTCTGGTTTCTTTGAACTTGTCCCAAATGTTAATGTGAAGGTATTGTCGCTACTGTGTACAGCTTTCCAACTGCGAAGTTTAGATAAGCTCATCGCGATCAGGACTTCTAAGGGGTCCCATCATAACCCTCCTCAAATAGTCCAAGTGATCATTAAAATTCATAAGCCAGTCTGGTCTAACGTGATGGCAGACTAGCATCTTCGATGTTGGTCTCGCTTTACGATGTTAGGAATCCCAAGGTAATTGAGATGTATACTTAAAATAAAAATAAGAATACTTCTTACAACTAAAATTATGTATATGCTGCGTATGTAATGTCTCGGAGGAGGGTCATCATTGACTTTCCTCCACAACTCACCTACTCATCATCATTTTCCATCGTATACTTAAGTTTATATTGAAGTAAATAATTGAATATAAAAAGATACTGTTAGGTATACGGGTACCTCTATACGTAGTGTCCTAGGAAGGTCATTGATCCCCGCGATCTCTAAGCTGCTAGAGACACAAGAGTTCTTTGTACACAGGTAGTAAGTAAGCGGCGATTTACTTTATAGAATATTAAAGTTTAACTTAACGGCACTTATAACACAGTACCCAGTAAAACAGTAGGTATACAGCCACTTTAGGTCTATGACATCACCGAAATCAAAAATAAACGATGTATTGTCAGCAAGTGGGACGATGTGCCACTAACATGACCAAATGGCTGTATTTAATACCTACAAAATAAATTTTCAAGACTGTTTTCAAACTGTTTGTATACCAAGTGAGTTTTCACAATATAAATGTCGATGGGCCCCTTTTTAGCAAGGGACAATAATATCTAATGAGTTCATTATAATGATTTTGCAAGGCTTTTATTTTAATGATAACTTTTTTGCACTTAAGAACTGAATAAGAATGAGTTTCTGTAAGAAAAACAAAACAGAACTTATTAAAAAGTACTTATTGCTAACCATAACGGCGGTCTCCAGATTAGACAGCGCCTGTATCTTGGGAGGCTAGAATTGCGTAAACTTAAGTTTTATATTTTTGACATTTGAAAATGGACAAAGTAAATAAAAAAAAAAAAAATACTACCAGAATACATAAACATATAGTATAAGCAAAAGGGGCATCGTCTGGCGGGATGACTGTTTGCATTCATTAGCATGAGGAACATGTAAAAACTTAAAAAACATATTGACCATCAACCCCCTTAGTGCGCGATATTCCGTGCGGTGCTTATTTTGATATTACTGTACCTTTGCCTTTGCTTATAACTGTCATGATCACAACAAATAAAGCACCACTATCGACTAATTGGAAGAATTTTCACAGCTTTCCCTGTGGCTACGAAATTGTTCATTCTGTAAGGTAAAATGTCCATATTTTTAGTCAGAGTAGACTGATTATGTAAGTTAAGATTTCAATCACATACAGCGCAAATCAAATCCTACGCCTCGCCCATAACAAATCGCAATACATAAAAGATTCTTCAGAAAACATTCTTATGCTTGGTAACATTTCAAGGCTACATCGAATATTCGTCAAAAATATCCAACGAACTGTGGCTCGTGGAGAGGATATTTGAAAATTCAATACTAAAATATGCCTTCATTCATCGCCAAACTCATGCAAGGTTGAATAGCATGTAAACATGACGCAAGCCAGCGACCACAACCTCTATATTGATTAGTTAAATTGCTACCTAGGTCACGCAACCTCCAGCTAAATAAAAATGTTCCCTAAATGTACCCCACAGTTGTGGCTTTGAGCAAAGTTGGGAATTATAAAAGAGCAAATTACTTGACAAAGGCAACGGATAAAAGCAGTGTGAGCGGGCGATAATGAAGAGGGGGACACTTGACCTCAAACAATAGAGATAAAGGATAGGATCAAACGATTTCATTGGACATTTTATCGACTAACAATATTCTATACAACCATGCAAATATGAAAATCTATCACGTTTTATACTCGTTCCAAGTTCCAAGGAATAGAATTCCATAGTCAAGATCACTAAGGCTGTTAAATTATTCTACTACGTGGATGTCCTTTCGTAATCATATTTGTAACCGATAAATACCTATTGAATTCCGGTTTCATTGATACGTCAACCGGTATTGAGGTTTTATGTAATCCATAGAGGACATAATTATCTGTTATAAACCGGAGGAACCAGACCAATGTTGCCATTAAAATAACGACTTGTCCCTCGACTGTCGATTGTTAATTACGTGTTTTATTAAATGATAGAAAATATAAGAACGGGGCAGACCATCCAGTTAATTGGCAATGCGACACATTAGTAGGAACAGTTGTCATAATGGCAAGTTCTAACTACTCTGCTAGATCATCTTCCAAATAAAGATGAGAGATTAATAAATAATTCGAAAAAATGGTTCTATTTCAACAACTTTTAATCGAACCATGTTAACACAAAGAAAAGGTGCATTTAATGTGCAATAAATCATAAATACCATCGATAAGACGGGCGCGGCGGGTAGTGCGCAGTCGGGTGGCTGAACTCGCAGCAGCGCAGGCGCATCCCGTTCGAGGGCGTTCAAGTAGCACGCATGACTCGACTACTAATTGACTTTAGTCGGTCTCGGTAAAACAGTTCTCTAGTTTAAAATAGGAACATCTTGATAGTTTAGGAGAAACCGGATGACTGCGGCCCGATTCAACTATCTTTAGTTATAGGACCATTTGATACATAAGTAAGACCGAGTGAGAGAAAACATCAATAAAAGTATATTTATATGTACAAAGCCCCAGCATACATGTGAAAGGAAATAATATTGTTACAACTAAGTATAATAAAATACGGACTGATAATGTGAGCATAAAACGCAACAATAAAGAAAATAATGCTAACTAAATGCAGTCCCAAGCAATCTTGCACAAACAATGTACCTAGATTGATGGAAGAGTGTCGAGAGCAAGCTGTCCGTAGAAAAAGAAAAAAACACGTATAGGTACAGAACCGTAACACAGATGAGACGATTCTAAAATCCTCAATAGCTCAATACCAAGGTCAACTAAGTTTCAAATTAACACGAAACGCTACTTAAAATTCAGAGTCCGTCAAAGGTTTTCACCAATTTTAACCTTTCCGAGAAGATGTTCGCTGTTCCCAATATTAAATAGCGTAAATCCTATACACGCGGTACGCGGTACATCGCACACGCGTGCTATGAACACAAATTGATACAGGTTTTATTTAACGTTGAGGCTGTTTAACAAGCGGACCGCTGTCTGCCGGCATCGTACACACACTTACTACATCAAAGGATGCAAGTAATGAGCGGAAAGCAACTGATGAGCTTTGATAATGAATGTGGCAGTACTATATTTGCAGCCAGTTTTTAGAACACGATGACACAAGCATGGAAAACCAGGAAAAATGATAAACTAGTAAACAATGTTAGTTATCTACACCACAGCACTACACATACATTACCTAAAATAGCTGAACGTTATGTATAAAATGTCACGTTAATCTACCATATCTTGTACGGCAAATATAATTGCAAGCGCGACGCGAGTCGACCTGAATACCTTCCACTATCGCGGCTGAGGAGGAATCAGATCACATAAATATGTTTGGTTTTGTATTAAGTTGCAAACAACCCCAATCAGTTTTATGTGTAACTAACTAGCCATGTTAATGAGATCATAAATGAAATTTATTTGTACAACAGTTCCCCATTACCGTTATAAGGAACCCATTCCAGAAATAAATTTTGGATTTTAGATTCACTTGTTTTAAACACCAATTAGAGCCCCCCATACAGCCTGAAAGCCCCATTTATTGGAGGGTAGAACATAGGTAGCGAACGTGTCGAGTGAGGGTTGGGGTGACAGGTACTCGTCAGTGCCTGGCACAGAATTACAAGCACGGAAACCGCAGTTACTTCTATGGGGGGTCATCGTCTTAGTAAAAACTTGAATGTTTTCAAGTTCAGTGTAAAGCAATGCGCGTAGGATATAAGATTTCCAGAAATAGATCCGGATTGCTGTGCGCCTTCTATAAATAGAATGTTAGATAACGACTAATTAACTTTATAGTGTAAGCACACGAACTGAAGGCATGTAGCCACGTAGCACGAGAATTTGTAGAGAAACACGTATGTTACGTACTATATTATCAAGTTTGGAAATTTTATTGTTTGACATAATCCTGAGACAATGCTTAGTAATTTGAAGTTCGTGAGTTCGTACGTGAGCATTTTGGAAAAGGTAAAATAAATTCATTAATATTCAGTTGAGCCAGCAAACCGGATATCGTTGAACAAAATAAAAATATTTAAGTAACGCAAATGTTTAACGATAAACCTTTTAACATGGGACGGGGCACATATTTATTAATATTAAAATTAAAAGTGTCAAATAAGATAAGAATGATGAAATTGCAGAAATAAGAGACAAATTATTAGATAATGTTATAATTTTCAGAGAAGAAAGCGTGTCTATGCTATGAACTTTAATTATGAACCACAAATCGCGTGAAGAACGCAATAAAGCACGAAATTACTTCCTATCTGAACAAACATTGCGGTCGAAGATTACTTACATGGAGGAATAGACTTTTTACCATTAGGTTCTGATTTCGATCAAAATTATTGTGTCATGAGATCATTTACACCTACTGCTTCTTACTTTGGAAAATGTTGTGGTATTCGAAGAGAATCGATGATTAATGGTATGGTAGTTATGACCATCCAATTGTATACACGAAAATCTCAATATGAAAGCGACATATTATAGAGTTGGTGAGTCTGTCGATTTTATAGTCATAATTGAAAATTCAGGAGAAATCAAAGAGTCTGTCACTGTCAATCAGTTTCGTAATGTTTTAAAGCTGAACAAACAATTGAATAGTAGTCCAGTTTGATAGGTTCACATCCACGCATTGTTCATCAATTTGCAGCGTCGACTCACGAACTTGTTTGACATGGGATGATGGGAACGAAAGTGACTGCAGTGTTACATGAAATAAATATTACGAGCGCAGCTTTGGAATACCAGACACTTTCATATACGAAAGGTTATATTGTAGTCGTGGGAATAAACGACGTATGCAAACAACTGGACGTTATGTGCCTGCACGAGATAACGTACCTTTGTGAGTTTACCTGGTGTGTTCACGCCTCTTACGTATATAAAGGTCAAGTAAGTTCGGCACATGGCGTTTCGACTTTAACGGCGATCTTATAAAGTACAAATTTCACTGAATTTGTGTCAAATGTGGTATTTAAATTCTTAAAATAAAATATTATCTTAATATTGGTTAAAAGCAATATAAAAATAATATTTTATTAAAGTTAAGACTTTAGTAAACAAATATAATTTTAAATATAGCATCATCACCATGATGATGAGAATATACTATAGAATATACTTTATAAGAAGAAGAACATCACAACATTTATTGAGAATGCCAATTTGGCCATCTGCGCAACAATTACAAATTAAGAACAATCAGTGAAAGTATAAATTATAATGAATGATATTTCTAAAATCATTGCATCAATAAACAAATAGAAATCTGTTCCATCTTCATGCTGAGTGGCGCCCGCGCCATTGCGCTGCTCCGATTCCGTATGACGCTGATGAAAACTAATATCGTGATCTCAAATATCTTGTCGGAATTGTTCCAATGCGGTGATATCGTCGCGTCTCGGCGCGAATATTATATTCAGAATTGAGATTTCACAATCGCGTTTTATTGAACTATGTGCATGAATTCTCGGAGCCGACTCATTTGACCAACGTACCGTGTAGCCTAACGAAGACATAATACTTTGAGCAATTGAATTTTATAGATCGTTAATTCATTAGGCATGTTTAAAAATCGTAGGCAGCAAATAGGTACCTTGTCTACTTCAGGTAGTGGGTAAACATATTTTTTTAAGAGTTTAACAACAATAGGATGACGTAGCGACCAACTGACATTTGACACAAATGCCTGAAGATATTAAAAATAATGATCATTAGAACAGAAACCAGTTATTATTACCCACAAGACAAAGTCACCGCAATGACACGATTGCTGGCCAGTAGTTTCTAACATTAAAAGACAATCAGCAGATTTCATCTAAATAGCTACATTGAAAACTTATCAAAATAACCAAGAAAGTGATCTCGTCGGCGAACACTTACATGTGTGAAACATGCATGGAGACAATCCTAAAGATATGGGAGCCAGATCATATCAAACAATTTGTCGAGGAAAATGCGCTTACTGAAACTCCCACGGAAGCTAACGTAGATCAAGCTAAAACAATGCATTCGCTGGGACAGTTTATACTAAAGAAGTCATCCTACTATAGACACGGCAGACGTCAGAAAGTCAGAAGCGATTAATGAAGTGTTGACGAAAATTAATCAATGTAACAAAAGGCAGCAGCCGACAAAATTGTTCTTTGATTACTATGATTATGTTGAAGAACTATTAAAAATCAATATTGTGTAGTTAACTGCTTGAATCACAAAGTAAATACACCAAATTGACTGCAGATATAGCAAATATAGTTTATGAAGACTTACTTTTTTTGCGACGAATCCTAAAACCGCAAAGCATGATGAATATATTTAAACCGCGTTAATATACACACAAACAAGTTACACTGAGAACATTATCTTAAACACTGAACTTAAAACACACAGTAAGCAGTAGGTTTCAGTATCCACAGTACGCTGGCACCACGTGCTTATCAGTATTGTATTGTGCCTAGAGAAATACCTACGAGCGGTAACCGACTGCTTGTGTTCAAGGTTTTTATGTTTTTCTGTTTGGATGAGTATATTTAACTTGTTTTTATCATCTTCATATAATATTGTGGCTACAGAAAAAAATAAAAACTTGATTGAATAAAATTATTTGACGCGCGTTTTTGTTAATGATCAAAGATCAAACTGACGTTAATGATGAATTCACTGTGGGTAGTTCCAAGCTAAAATAACAAATCACTCAGATAAAGATGTTATGATAACGTTCTCTTTTACACTATTTTAGCAAGTAAGTATGTAATATAAAAAAACTTTTAAAGTTCCCAAGTGAACTATCTTGAAAGGGCAAAGTTGAGGCTGAGCAGTGAGCGACCGTTACAAAATTATTAAATGCGCCGCCCATCTTTCACCCCACCGGTAAGAGATATTACGAGACTTTTAATAATAATGCCGGCTCGTTTGTTGTTAAAAATCAAAGGGCAGCAGCTGAACATCGCAAACAGGGTCACAACACCGAATGCAATAAAAAAATGTGACAGTTGCTCCAGCTGCGTAGGTACTTGTGTTAAGAAATGTCGGCTGACACTATTCCGAACTACTCGTTTAGCGCCAAGATTTAAATAGGTAATCCTAAAATCACATTAAGTGATTCAAATAAAACTAACTGCATGCAGGTATCTACTTAATTAAGTACTGTTAGAATATTAAATTCTATTGAATCGAAATTATCATTATGAATTTAGAGAGAACGTAATTAGAAATTTAAAGCAGAACTACAATAAAAAACGCAATCGATACAATTCAATGAATATCGATGACACTGTCTATGATATAATTACGGTTGTTGCATGTTTTTTGTCTTAGATTGTAAGAATGAAATTTAGTTTACAGATGACTTGATATTTTAAAGTCTATAAAGAGTGTGTCTGTAACAACGGTTTTCATATATACAAATAAATATCAAAATTTACCTTTCTTGGAGCCGAAAATCGACTTCAGCTTCGATATGGTCCTCTTCTTCATTTTTAGTTAATACTTCCACTCGTACTTAATACACTTCAACCACAAGTGTTGTAGACATCGGTTTACAACAGACAGAAATACATTCGACACTACGTCCTAAAGTTTTTCAGACGATCTCGACTTTTTGCTCCTTTTGCCGCTCTTATTTCCGTGCTACGAAAATAGTCCTAACGCAACACTTGCACCGCTGCGCAGACGCATCACTCATACGTGTATTACGTTTTAACACGAAACTCTTCACTTAATGAGGTTTTTTTACAGTCAAACATAAACGCTTACGGCATAGAAAAGTACACTAGTACAAACTTATGTGAAACGTCAAATTTTAGCCAAAATAGACACATCCGTTGCCCGTTTTTGGTTATCTCGTAACTATGCTTATCACTTCGGTACTATCAATATGCCCACGTCAGGTGATAACGTGTGAAATATAAATTAAACATAAATTACGCGCACGAGTTTACTGCTAAGGCGAGGGAGGAATACTGAACTTTTTTATGATTCTTCTTGAACAAGATAATATGTAGCGGGCGTATCAAAAAAAAAAAGCAACAGTGTTGCACAACGCGCTGACCGCTCACGATTTTAACGATTCAGACACCCAACTAGATAAACCTTCCAGGGAAGAACCATCACTGTGACGCCTATTCTTGGTCGTGCTACGATCGCTACTAAACACGCAGCGGCGCACGCGCAACACACGAGAATAATAGAGAGCTTGACCGGTATACGCTACACTGACACAAAAATTGTCAAACTTTGGAGTCCCCTTCCGCTTACAGAATCCCATTTCCGACAGAATTCAATCAACTGGAGAAATGTATGGAACTCGTTAGCAATATTTGGGTATACCGGCGACGCAGTGGTGACAACACCGGAGGTAACGTATCCGCCAAGTACTTTTTAAAAATGGAAATTTCGGGAAGAGCTACGTTTCAAATCTGGATAATGGGCTCGGACTACGTATAAATCACCAAGGGGTGCGAAGGGAATAAACAGATGAAAGGATCGAGCAGGGGAAGCGGGACAAAACTAGCAAAAAATAAAGGAATTTAAAGCTCACATGGCAACAATATTGTAGTATGATTTGTGAGAACTTTGCAATGCCTACTATTAGATTTTTTTTAACAAGCATAAACAGGCTTGTTAAAAAAAATCTAGTAGTAGGCATTGCCTGGCATATGCCTGTTAAAACTAACAGGCATATGAAAATTCATTTAACCGAACCTACAAATTAATCTTCTATTTTAAACATTATGGAGTAATTAATGACAGATTTAAAGAAGGATAAGGATACATCTCGTCTAACTAAAGAGTCCGGTCCATAATTACGACCACTTTAGATGAGGCGTCGTTAACGGAAACATAATGCATCCTCTTTGAACCGCCAACTAAATCGGTCCTGTTGAAAATTGCTTCCTTATTTCGGCGTAGAATAACTAACTTAACACTGAAGTAGAGACAATAAAACAAGACAATTTAAGCCACAAAGTTTTACTTGTAAAATTATATGTCCCTTCGTAACGGCTAACAAGGATATTGACCCTACGCAGAAACGCAGAAGCCAATTACGTTAGCACATGTCGAAGCTATTGCAATTAGCGATATTGGTGCAGAACATTCACTAAACACGCCTTGTTTGTCCAGACTCCCATTTCGCAATGCAAACATGGTTGTTTATGCCGTAAAATATGCCAAGTCGTAAACGATTCATACATTGTTGTGACACAGTTAGCGTTTAGGAGTTTGTTTAAGTTTACTTCATCCGACCGACGAGGAGTGCCACTTACGAAATGTTGTTCACACTTTTAAACAATTTGCAAAACACATTCGACATGATACTCAAGTGGATAGCAATGAAATTGTATTACTGCGTAGAGAACGTGAAGAATCAGTTTACTATATAGATATTGTTTTTACATAAGAGCAATATCGTATGTTAGACATGGTTACTAACATTTATACATTTTCTTTTTATGTAGCAATAGTAGGTAGTAGACTAATGTGCTACAGGAATTTAAAGGTTGGTTAAAGGTTAGACAAGCCTAATTAACTGGAACTGACACTGACAATTCCAATAATTTAAAAATTTGTTCTTTTTTACCAGTTCCACCTAGCAACACAAAACATGACTCTAATTAGTATAAACGAAGCAAGAGGAATGATAATAGGTTATTATTGTATCATGCTTGGTGGACCACGGAATAGGTCAACCACGCTAGGCTTGAAGAGAGAAAAGGAGGGAGAGAGTATAATAAATTCATTGCCGATTTCTGTGAGCATAATGCTCGAACAATCGCACGCAATGGTGCGCGTCCAACCGCTGTCTCACACTTGGTTGCGCATCCTGACACATATCAACAGTTTTGGAAGCCTCTGATGATCCGGCCATACCAATCGGACGAAAGTAAATGGGGAAAATTCGCGAACACGCACAAAAATTAGAAAGCAAGAAACAAAAATACATGTTCCTAAACACACCAAACATCGATTAATAGTCTCGTTATCTCGTAACTCTTAAACGCGCATCAAATGTTTGCGTGATTTACAGGTATTAATTGCCGTCCTTTCCCCGTATAAATTAACCGTTGAAAAGTACACTTCCAGATTTGATTATAGACATTAGACCGCAGTATGCAACCAAGTGAAACAAACGAATTTGATACGTAACATGAGCCGAGATCAAGTTTGAGGACATAGCGGTAACATGTCACATTGAATTTGAATAGAATATGTAGGAAGTATCATTAATCCGAACATAACATGCGACGCTTGAAAAGATCTATGTACTTATATTAATATTATAGACTAGCTGTTGCCCGCGACTTCGTCCGCGATTCCGTCGTTTTTCGTAAAAAAAAGTAGCCTATGTCCTTTCGTATTTCATGTATAACTTTGGTGTTTCTATACCGATTTCTATGATTTTTTTTTATGGAATAGTTAATAATGTTAACTTATTTAATTAGCAATGAATGAGAGTGTTATAAACATAAGAGTAGACAAATATAATCAGAAAGCTTCGAACTGCTAAGCTATCGGGAGTTACACGTGATATTGTGAGTCAACCATAAAAGATAGACATATGCTGTCGTGGGATATTTTTTATATAATTTTAAGGAGAACATTTCCGTCATACATGATTTCCGTGTAGCTTTAACCATTAAAGTTGCACACGCGACGGAAGCTTAAAAAATGGAGTAACTTCTCCCGTTTTCCTAACATTTCCCTTCACTGCTCTGCTCCTATTGATTGTAGCGTGATGAAAAGTATACTATAACCAACTCAGGAGTATTAAAAATAATTGTACCAAGTTTCGTTAAAATCCGTCCAGTAGTTTTTGTTTCTATAACGGTTATACAGACAGACAGACAAAAATTTTACTGATTGTATTTTTGGCATCAGTAACGATCCCAAATCACCCCCTTTTTTTTTTTTTTGGTGGGTGGGAAATCATCTAATAACTTCTCCCGCCCTGGGCGGGGCGGGAGGGAGTGTCAGACTTTTACTGACTAAAACCCACCCATGTTCCTTCTTGTGCCCTTTGCGTTCCGGGGGCGCGGTATCTCTTGCGAACAACCCGCAGCCCCGGCAGGCATCGGCCCTCAGTGGCCCCTTCCTTTTGCTGACATCTCTTTGAGGCGCGCGTGGAACACGAACGCGCCGTCGACACGGCCTGTCGTTATGCAACGTAAGGACGGTGAGCTACCCATTGCTCACCGTCCACAGGCCCGTATCTACGGTGGCCGAGAGTCGTCTCGCGGCTCCCGACGTCCGGAGCGTCTACCGCGGCGGCTGGGACGGGAGAACCGCTGTCTCAACCGTCCCGCCGCCTCCTTCTCAAGCATTACTGCCTCGCAGAAGGAGGCGACTGCATCCTATTCCCTCTCGCTCCGGACCATGGCTTGCACCAGGGCCGGACGCGAGAGTTCGCCGCCGCCGATGGCCGCCACGAGGACTCGGCGATGCTCCGCCCAAGCGGGGCATACCGCCACGGTGTGCTCCACCGTGTCCTCGGGGCGATCCACACAATGGTGACACCCGGACGTTTCCTCCCGCCCGATGAGGTGCAGGAACCTCCCGAAACACCCGTGTCCGGTGAGGACCTGCGTCAGGCGAAATCACCCCCTGATAGTTATTTTGGAAATATATTTCATGTACAGAATTGACCTCTCTACAGATTTATTATAAGTATAGATAGATAAGTAAAGCTTGTTTGTAAGAGGTACCTAGTCTCTGGAATTACTGAACTGATTTAAAAAAAAGCACTTAATTCTATTAGTAATTTTTTTTAACATAGACAATACCACCCCAGTACCATAACACCACTACCTTACGACACGAGAGAGAGAGTACCATAGGCTATGTTTTACAGTATACTTAACATTCACGACTTCTTGACGTGGACGAAGGATAGAAGCAAGTAAACTATAAAGATGGGAACAAATAAAAAAAATTAAAAGGATTTGTACAAAATGAACATTAAGTGACCTAATACTTTCTTACTAGACAAGGAAGAAGAAAGCTAAGCAGAAGTACTTAGAAATATTTATGCAGCTGGTCTCACTAACACAAGTTGAAAGAATAAAAAATATTTCTACCCGAAAGCATTAGTCCCTACCGGTCTGGCAGAGATTCTCTTATTACATTCGGTAACACAAAGACTGTGCATAAACAGTTAATTCAGTTTATTCACATGCCCGAAACAAGCACCGGAGTAATACGAGCAGTTCTCACTGAACCTGTTTATGACCTATTATTGTCACCTGACACTCAAAACAAGGAACTGACCAAACTAACTCACACGCTAGCTGGCTTAGAAATAAAACAATAGCCTAGTTTCACAATGAACTCGAAGCTGGATCTGACTTTTGTATCGACTCGTTATATAAGAGATGTTAAAAATACGACAGCCACACTGACAAGGATCACTGCGAAAGTAGCAACTGAATTAAATATAGCAACCTTATTTTAGCTAACTCCATTCTTAGAAATTGCGAAGCTTATTCATAGTCATTCTATTAACGTGTACCACGTATGACAAGGAAAATATGCGATAGGTTTTGTCTTTGCATCTTGTTCAAGTAGGCGTTAAGTGATTGTATAACTTGTCATGCGCATAAAATATTGTCTCTATTGATATGCAGTGTTTAAGAATGAGAGGCCAGTTTACTCCATGTGTACGATATGATTTGTAAGTGTGGTTAACATATACACTAAAATATTTGCATTACCCAAGGTTGACGTCTGCATTGAATGTGTTAATACTTTATAAGACAATCTGGACTCAACGTGCCATTGATGAAGGATAGAGTAGGCTTAGATATACATCAATTTAAATAAACGATGTGTGTAAGTAATAAAACGACTTTAAGTTGAAGCAAACGTTGAAGGGCATGACAAAGTTAACATGAATGATGTGGTAACAGAATTAATTTGCTTAAATGTAGTCACTGCAACAGGTGTCCAAAATGAGTTGGAACGTATGTGGGCGAAGCTGATATTTTGATATATTTATTTCGTAAATATCGTCGGTAGGAGAAAAGTAAAAGAACCAACGATGTCTTCTTAAATGGAAAAATTGACTGACAAAGACAAATAGACAGATAGAGACACGTTAAGTTAATCATGCTTTCGTGTACAGATGACTCGCAACCATGCCGATAATGGCTTAGACGTGACTTCTATTTGCGAAGTGACAAGCTGTATTGTATCCATTGCAATAAATATTCGATTAGAGATCGGAACATGGCAGCGAGTAAGCGTCTGTATATTAACTTCAAAATGTTACATGAATGAAAATGCACGTTTAACGTTGAACTATAGGTAGACTGCCAGTCTACAAATAATGTTAGCAAACATGTTTATAGTGTTGACTTTGACGTCCGTAATGTTACCCACACACTTTTTTTGTGAAACTTGGAGTTATAAATGTTAGGCCATAATATTATGTATTATGTCCGAGTCAACATGGCAAGTATCAGAAATAATAACTTTATTTTTATATTAACAAATTCTAGGGAAACATTATACATAGGCATGTAACTACATATCTAAATATGTACAGGACCAAACTTATGGCTTATGATCGGTCGATGTGGTGATTCTTGGTGAAGGTCTGCGACAAGTAGAGAACGATGATGATGATGATAATGATGAAACGTACGTTGCCATTTATACAATAGTAAGTACCCCTTCATATAATAGTATAACCCCAAGCAGTTACATTTTTCGTCGCTTATAAAAAAAAAAAAACAGCTATTCCATTCATTTTGGCCGTGTAGGTGTTGCAATTTTGTATGGAATTATAGATTCATTTTTAAACATTGACGAATAATTTCGTCAATGTCCCCTTCCATCCCGTATATATCTGATACGGTAATGATGTCCAAAGAAATTTCAAAGTCGAATTCGTTCTCTCGATGCAAAATGACAAAAACTAATCATGTACATAAGTAAAGTAGGTAAAACAAACAAGTCCTACAGTAAAGTTTTACAGCAACATTAACAAAATGTGCAACCTTGATTTCATGAAATAAGCACCTAAGTACTTATATAAATAACTCATAATAAAGAATGAGAATAGGGACGGCTCACGGAAGGGAATGTCGGTCAAAAGAAGGCAATGCATGATTGATGATGCTAATTTCCTATTGATCGGCTTCGGCATGCTTTTATTTGCGTAAGTCGACCGCAAGCACTTAGCTCAATCTTATTTTAGCAAAATTACATAAGAAGCAGGTATTTAAATAGAGCGAACAGAACCCCTTGCACTAGAAAGTAGAGCAATGGAGAATATACTCATGAAATAAAGTAGTATTATTAGTAAACGTTAGAATATTAGAAAAGTAGAATCCATACTTAGCAATTTTTTGAAAATTTTTTACGGGACTGTATAACTCTATCTTTATTTTTAGAACTCTGAGGATGCCATGGTAGGCATCCTCAGAGTTCTGATTACTGATGCATTAAAATATAAATTGTACCTTAAAAACAGTGATATTAGTGGAAAAATGTAACAGCGTCCCTAAACAATTTTTTTTTTAGTTTTGGTTACCTCTGCTCTGAATAAAACCAGACGGAGAGTAAGTATTAGGTATGTTTAAAAATGAGGGGAGTTCCATACTCAGCTAATACTGAGAACGGAAACACTATAATTAAACAATACTTGATAAGAGCTATTGCGATGTCATTGTACTGTTTATTAGCGGAATGATGCGAGACTTTTTCAATTGCCAGCACTCGCATCGGAGTATGGACTCAATAGATGTAGTTTAAATGCAAATGATTGATTCTCATCTGCACTCAGATGGCGAAATTAGCTCACGAATCATAACAATAAATATCAATAGCGGAGAGTTCATCTTCCTAAGCCATTTAGATAAGTTTTAAATCTCTTTGCCAAACACACATGGGAAACACGTGTTTGATGACAACAAAAAAACCGGAACAGTGCGAGTCGGAATCGTCCACCGAGGGTTCCGGACGTAAGATCATTATAATTTACAGAATTCAATCAATAGTTTATTGAAATAAATAAATAGTAAATTAATTTTTTTTTAAATCTTCTCACTGACTTCGGAGCCAAGGGAACGGTATTTTTCATTATAAATAAGAAATTATGCGTCGGAAAAAATTAATAAAATAAATTTTGCAATGTGCCCTTTTAAATGATACCCCATTTGTACTAGTAACTACAATTTGAAATTTCGACCCCTATAAAAAAATATAGACCCCCTATTTTTTAAGATTTAATTAAAAATGTAGTTGTGAGACTTTTTCTTCGACTTGTGGTCTATAACGATACTACTTGTCAAATTTCATAGTTCTAGGTCAACGGGAACTACCTATGAATTTTGATTCCAATGAGTATCGAAATATGCGTTTTTTGCTGAATAAACGGCCGTATCTTTGTCTTACGTAAACTTAGAAGTTTGATTTTTTTTCACAACTTTAAGGAGCGTAGACCTGGGTATACGGTTCAAATTTCAACTTGATACCTCCACGCATTCCCGAAATAAAAGGTCTTGACAGACAGACGGACGGACAAGAAAGTGATCTTATAAGGGTTCCGTCTTTTCCTTTTGAGGTAGGTACGGAACCCTAAAAAAACATAAAATGAACTATCGTCTTTAAACACACCTTTTCTCTTGTAATATCATGAATGAAATATTTTTATAGCCACTAAAAACGACCTTCGATGTCTTCGGTACATTAAAGACCAATGACCACAATACAAAAAGCCGGATCACTTTGAGTGGGCGAGCGCCATGGAACCTACGTTCAAAAATACTTGCCGTTCACGCGTGTCTTGCAACTTTGGCTGTATATCCGATTAGGTTCTTAGTGACAATATGATCTCATACAATGGACCAGACAGTGTGTATTCAGAGATTAGCCTGATTGTAACACTTTCTCTCATGATTAATGAAATTCTTTCCTTTGTTGATACATTTGAACAAAAGCATGACTTGCTTAAATCTGGTTTGAATACGCATAATAATAAACTAATCTTACAACCATGCCAGTTAACTAAACACTTTGATAGAGATCTACACAGTCTTTAATTTGACAGAAGTAGGAAATAGTATTGGATGTAACAGTGTACTTAAAGCATGAAATATGAAAGTAAATTGAAAGTTGTTTCGACTGTAACAACGACAAAGCTAGATGGTTTTTGTAAGATTTTATTGATCGACGATAAAACGTATTGATCAAAAAAATTAAGGTACCTTCCTAACTAATTTGTAGCACAATTTGCCAGCCCGATGAAGATTAAAAATAAATCAAAATGTTATTATATTATGATTGTTTTCTGTACAGATCGCAGTATCAATTTTCATGGTCTACGAGACTATTGATTCAAAAGAAATTGAATAAATTAAAAAAAATATAATAGATTGTGATTAACCTTTTAAAAATAAACTTTGTCGGAAGGTATAAAAGTATGATGACTTGCAAACTTTTTGTGAAGCTTTGTGTAAAAGTTCAATACACCGTGCCAAAGAACACTTGAATATTGACACTCATTGTGTGAAAAGAAAACGAGTGAATTGGAAGACAAACCCCGTTAATTGTGATAAATGAAAGACAAACTAGGTTGATGCACCATTTAACACAAATTATGTCCATTATGGCCGGTACTTCAATTAATGATAGGAGTTTGTGTGTCATTATTTCGGAAATTTGGACAATTCTGCACGGAGACGTGGAAATTAAAGAACTTTCGTTTCACGAAAATAATATTCAAAATTGTAAGATTAATACAAATAATATCAGTACACTGTCCGCTAGATAGACCGTAAAATTACTAGCAATCGAAATGGTGTTGATTTTAAAATAGCCTTATACAATTTTAAGAGATATGAAATGATATAGAATAGTTACTAACGGACTGGTTTTGCTAATCAAATGATGGCTCTGAAAGGCATAGAGTTCGTCTAATAATAATATAGGAATTCCAATGGTAATGATATTGTCTATGGAGATGTAATTTTAACGGACGTGAATAAATTCGACTCGGAAAACAAGTTTTAGAGCAAAAAAAGCAATACCTAGAAATTTAATAGAATATTTTTGCAATATCTGATGTAGAAATGTTTGATGTAGAAATTAGCCTAGCGTAGCCATAACTTAGCATCCATTTACCTTTCATATCCTCAAATTGTACCTGGATAATGCAACTTGCCTGCACTGAATGAGCGAATCCTGCTTGCTTGAATCAAGTCTATCGCGACTTTTGTTTAAATAAGTATATCTTTAAGCGTTCTGATGATACAGGAATTCAGGACTCTGTCAAAATAATTTCAGATGTTATTTCTGTTGGACTTTTACCTTCAATATTCGTTTCTTGGTTAAAAGAACGTAATTAACTTCTATTATAAAACATTATTCTTGAAGTATACAAGTCGCACACGCTATCAACAGCCATGGTCTGCAATTACGGCCGACCGCCATTAAGAACTAGGTATACATAATATTACTTCACCGTTTAAGTCCTTTGTTGTGGCTACGTATAACAAAAATGTACCTACAAAGAAGATTATTTTTAATTTGCTGTAACACTTAAAGGAACAAATTATAATTTAAACAAGGGCCTAACATAGCCTTTGTGCTCGAAGTTTCTGAACTATAGTTGGATTTGCCAGTCGCATGAAAGAGCAGTAAATCTAAGCTTCCGTATTATTATAGTACTCTTTGCATCTAAGCCAACCACCATGACTAGAAGTCCGAAGTGCAGTCACTGTGGTTAGAATCGGACGAGAGAAACAGACGAGAAAAGAGTCTTATTGGAGTGAAAGGTGGAAGACAGACAGTCGTAACAATTGGGAGAAGCCCTTGCCCTGTTTGTCCTGCAGTGGCCCATGATAGTTCATTTAATAATTAGGTAGACCAAAATATAGAAACGGTTTTTTGAAGAGACTTGCAACATTTTGTTGCGCAATCAGGTAATTTAATATAGCGGAAATTGGAACCTATTCCGTTTGACATTTGAGATGCAAAAAATATTTAAACCATTCGAAATGATACCTATGTCGTAATGTAATTAATGTGAGATTGTAATCTTACACTTTTCGAAGTAGATCAATAACTGACCGCAAAACAAACACATACAAGGCTATTTGTAATAACAATTTGAATCTAATCTTCGAATTCGTCGTTTGCCAAGTAATTACGAGGCGTTAAATAACTCGCAGACAGTCGGCAAAACAAAGAGGTTGTATGGTTTTAATTAGTGATGTCTAAGCCCGATCGCTATTGTACACATGACGTAATGTGGCCTATTGCGCGCCATTGCATATTTACTGTCCATAGAAACCAAGTGCGGATAAAACACCGACTAGCCATACCTATTTCTGTTGTTCATCTTATACTGAAAGAGAACAATGTAGTTCTGTTCCACGGCGTTTAGAACAAGTGTTCTATCTACACGATTTCGCATCATGTTAGATGGTATGTGCTGTTATGCTAAGTCTGTCAAGTTTACGTAATTGAATCCATCGAACAAGGGAATCTTGTTAACTGCTGAATTAATTAGAGAGGTACCTACTACTGTGTGGATAAAATAGATGTTGGATGTAAAGTTAAGACGATTGAGAATCAAGAAAGGAAGCTTTCAAAGCCTCAAGTGCCAAACAAGTAGCGCTGTCTTCAGATAATTTTTTTACCGCATTCTCCGACGATGACTGAGTCAACATGGAATCAAACGGTCTCCAGCAAGCAAAGTTAAAACTAATCTGCTCCTGCGCATGTAATATCAATCTTGCAAAGATGTCTGTCTGCAAGATTTTAACACTGAGATATATGGCATTTCCCTGTCCAGGTAAAATATATTTTTTTTAGGCTAATCTCTCGTCTATGTTGCGACAAAACTGAACGTGAACGCCGCAAGTTGCAATGTGAACTTGGTTTACTGACTGAGTGCTGCAAAAACGCTCATGCGTCTTGCTTGACGTGACTCTATGTGGGTAAATAGTTTATTTACCTCTTGATTTAACGATAAGTCTCTGAATTCTTTTGAATATTAAAAAACCTAGTTTTGAATTAAGAGAGTGTAATAAGATGTAAAAGCATACTAAAACGGTCTTATCACATAGGTAGAGACCTCGACCAAGCACTAGGTTTATTTAACAACTAAACTATGCACTTGGAGAGTCGCTGACTGTCGCCAATATTCGTAAAGTTCTCATTGTGAAGTGGTATTTTAAATCCTACAGAAATTCAACCATGAATCAAAGAGGTAAACAGTCTGGAATAATAATAAGTAGATATTAATAATTGTTCCGGTGGTGTAATATTTAAATAAAATTTTAAGGTGTTCCTTAATATTAAAACCGCGAGCTATTATTACATGGATTCCCTAACATAGTTGTAAATGAAAGGATTTCTTTTTGAAATGTACCTGGGCAGCGTCAAGCGATCTTAGTACAGGATTCACAAAAAGGTCCTTCGGCGAGAACCTGTTTTTGTTTTTACAGATTTTAAAATTCTGGCGCTAATGTTACAGTCTATGTGATAATATTAAAATTGTGTTTAAATGAAATAATATTCTAATAAACTCACCTTCGTAAATCTCCATGTCGATTCCGACCAAAAAAATCAAAAGTTTCTACTAAAATAAATCGTTTCTATGACGACGCATGACAGCAAAACTCTATTTGGATTCCTATTGGATGTCAAAATTTCAATGTCAAACACAAATACCATAGAGATTTTTTACTTTTAATCACTGCGTGCAGCCGCTTTATTACACTCTCCGGACCGTGACTGGCTGACCATTGTGACTTCGAGGATTTTTACAGATACTAAGAGCTACCACTGGTAGTAGAGCTCGATCCTCAATTATCACGAAGCTCACTATAGTCGAAATAAAAACAAAGAAGCACCATGTAGCTCGTCTGACATTTAGCGCGCATGCTCTGCAGCTGATGGCCGTAGCATATCCCACAAAAGATGCGAACAAGGACCACCTATCCGAAATCCACGCCGTCCAATACAAATTCAACAAGATTACAAATTTTAACTATAAAAATAATAAGAACAAAATACTATGGCTTATGGCTGTTACCGTATTTTACATTTTATTGTATCTATCAAATCTACATACGGTTAGAATTTTCGATGTCGATGGCAATGTAGGTGAAACTAAACGCAAAATGTAAGAAGAGGTAACGTCACTATTTGGAAGAAAAAAAATTTGGAAACGTTGACGTGCGTATGGTCATCAGTTTTATTTCCCTAGAATTTGTGTTTTTCATTTAAAATTTAGGAATTTTGTTTTGTAATTCATTCATACTGATATCTTACACCAACATCAAAGATGGGCTTAACAATTTCAAGTGTTTTTACCAAGCTTTTCGGCAAAAAACAAATGCGTATCCTTATGGGTAAGTGACATGACAGCTCATCGGTCGAAGATTGCGTAGAATTTCTACGTTTTTACACTATCGTCATTGTTGTCGTGGGGTGATGATTTCTTGATGCTTAAATTTAAACCTCATTGTTGCAGTTGGGCTGGACGCCGCTGGAAAAACGACTATACTTTATAAGCTTAAGTTGGGTGAGATCGTAACCACAATACCGACAATCGGTTTTAACGTGGAGACCGTAGAGTACAAAAACATCAGTTTTACTGTATGGGACGTCGGCGGCCAGGACAAGATCAGACCACTCTGGCGCCACTACTATCAGAACACGCAAGGGTTGATCTTTGTCGTAGACTCTAGCGACACTAAGAGAATAGCAGAAGCTGAAAATGAGCTGGCTAATATGGTAAGCATAGGCCATTATTCTTATCGCTCCTTAGCTGTTCATGTTTGAAAAAGAAGTTTATCCTATTTAAATTTTTTGTAAGTTTCACAAAATTGCAGTATTACTATACTATGTATAGTAATTAGTCATATAGTTTTTATCTTTTTGTACCTCTGGTTTTGGTTTTCTTTACAGAAATGCCATATTCGGTTCCATTAGCCAGTTTAGAGAATAACATCTCTTTAAAGGTCTTTCTCGTCTTAAATGTATCCTCCTCAAACACTTGTGATTGCCATTACTTCTTGTAACGGCAACTTAACTAGGTAATCGGTTCACTTGCCCATTTATTTCAGCTAAAAGAAGATGAATTAAGGGATGCTGTGATCCTTGTGTTCGCCAACAAACAAGATATGCCCAATGCTATGACTGCAGCTGAACTCACAAATGCACTTAACCTAAATAATTTGAGGAATCGCCGTGTAAGTAGAGAATCATGTCTAATTTTATTATAAGCTTTATTAATAGCAGCTTACTATATACCTATGTGCAAAAGTTTCAAAGTTTACCCACTGTAGTGTTCCTTTAAAACGAGACAGCTCTGCTAATCTGAATTTCAGTTGATTTGGGGGTGTTTATAGGCAATGGTAGCTGTTCTACATGGCATATTTGTCCAAATATTTAAGTTACATGAGTAATAAAAATATACTCTGTCTATTAAAAAAAGTTGTTTTTTAGCAGCCTAAGAAAAGATACATCACAGCTCCAGAAAAAGATTACCTGGCCTTCTAATAATCTGGTTCTAATGTAACAATGGTTCTTTGACAGTGGTACATCCAGGCAACATGTGCAACGCAAGGCCAGGGACTGTACGAGGGTCTAGACTGGCTCTCCAATGAACTAGCAAAGAAGTGAGAATCAATTTGGCGTACGGTCACTGGGAACAAACTACAAACATTCCCATAATGACTGACAACTTTCAGCTTGTGATTGTTGTTCAATCTACAAAAACTTAAAGACTATGAAAATTTCTATGTAATTATACAAGTAATGTCTTTTTAATACTACTAAGCTGAAGGCTCTTTTCACAATGTTTTGCCGAAGCAGTTATTTATAATTTAGCTAGCCATATAAATGATATTGTGAAAATGGCCCCACATAATTATATATTATAATGGTCTATATAATCATTTGAAGTATAATTTGATCAGTTTCCTATAATTAATGTCATAAAGAGTATATTTCACATAATTGTTTGTTTGGTAATATTTACGAAAGTATTAGTGAAAACATGTTGATCATGTTCTCCATAAGTTTGGATTGTGAAGGAATGCAATAATTTTACTATTTGTAATGTTTGTAATAATTCTATTTCCTTAAATTTAATAAGAGTTGTCCTTAAAATGTTTTGTTCAGTTTAAATAGATATCTTAAAGAAAAATACAACTATTTAGAATTGCTAATTTCTTAAAGAAGTTATTTACCATACTATATACATCAACTCCGTAGTGTTGCTGACAATAATAAAATACTTACTTTGAGAATCCAGCAGAGCATGTAACGTAAATTATTATACTGTATAACTTTAGATGTATTTATCATTAAATTTAAAAAAAATCTTTTAGTGTTTAAGTTTATTATTACAAGTTTTATATTTGTGAAATATGTGTGCACTGAATAATAATACATACTAACATGTGATCCATCTTGATTTATAAAAGTTGAATGTTACAATATGTAAATAATGTAAGATGAATCGGCCAAAAATATGAATAATGTCCTGTGTCATGTTGTATGCTTTAACGTTATAATTTATGCTTCGCGGTTTTGTTAAAGTATATCACGATAGTGGCAAATAAAAGTTAGGTGTAAATAAAATAAATTGTTTTTTTATTTTCACAATATAGTACACAGTACAATACAACAAATAGGCCACACCTAGTAACGATTTTCAGAGTGTAGTATTGCACATTAACCTTGCCAAAAACTTGTAAATGACTTTAAAATATTTATATGAAACCTAGTCTTTATCAGTAGGTATTATATTTATAGATAAAAAAATACACATTATGTGTAAGTAATTAGTGTTGTTCTCGAATATTCCCGATAACAGTTACTCATGACTCCAAATTGCTTTTCGTTTCTCAACAAAACTCTTTATGCCTTCTTGTCTCATTTGATTGGATGTTCTTGACCATAACGTCTTCTCCTAACTTGTAAGCTTCCATCAAGCTTAGGTCAATTTGTTTGTAATAGAATTCCTTTCCAAGCGCAATAACGCTTCGGCTCTTGTGTTTGATTTTGTCAATGATTTTATTAACTTCATTGTCTAGTTCGTTTGCTGGAACTACTTTTGTTACAAGCCCACTTTCGTAAGCCTCTTGAGCAGTTATGGGTTCACCTGAAGCAATGGTTGCCATGCAAAAGTTGATACAAGGAAAAATTATGACATCATATGATTTTATGTAGATACGTGATTGTAATCATAAAAAATAATACTTATAAGAATTTAATTGTCATACACGGTGGAAAGGACGTGGTGACGCAAACTTTTACCATAGATTCAATTCCACAATCTAGACCCCCAGAGTTGAATTTTATTCTAAAGAAAGTGGATTACCTTCACGTTCAAAATGAGTGCAATAGTTAATATTATTTAAATGTCGAACATATTAAAAGAATCTCACCGAATCCTTGGTAAAAAGTGCGTCACGATATATGCTTCTACCGTGTATGCCTATGACGTCGTAGCAATTGTATAGTACCTATATACCGTTATTTCTTTATACACAATGGTCAATAATAGCGCAAGTCGAAACTGATAACGCGATAACGGCTCACCGCCTCAAAAAGTTGTAGTATATAAATGTCCATAAACAACCAACCTGTACGAACTGCCTCGTTAGCCTAGTGGTCTTAAGCGCAACTGCTACTCTGGGTTCGATTCCCAGGTCGAGTGAAGTGTTAAATTGGGTTTTACTATGAAATTCTCAGTAGCAGGCTAACACCTCGGAGTTAGCATTTGTGCCCGGTTAATGGCAATAGGCTCGCCTCCTATTACATGGGACTTAAAAAATATATCGGCTAACTGTGGATGTACATTGGTACACCTCTGCCTTACCCTTCGGGGAACACAGGACAACAGTATGCATGTAACCAACCTGTAAACAGCATATACGTAGCTCTGGATTTTGGAACACATCTTCCAACAGCTATCCCTGGCGTGGAACAAAATATCCCAAAGTTAGCTCTGAAATTGATCAGCGGATGAAAATAAAAATTTCATTATTACGTCAAGTATGTATTAAAAGGTATAGACTTCGTAATAATATTTACCCAGGTGTTGAAAATTTACTGGTGTCTGAACATACTATCATATCGCACGTAGCGACTAACTGGCATCCTGCTGCTGTCGCGAAGCCATTTACCTACCAAATGTTTTTAAAATAAAATGAGACAAGTCCTATATGACAATAATTAATTGAACAAGCCATTTTACATATTGAAGGAAATGCACCAATGCCTGTCCTTACTAAGTTTCAAATCGAAGATGCAGGTACAGTCACCAACAAAACATTGACTTTAGAATTTTATGCCACAAATACGTATTAAAAACGACAATAAAATCAAAATAACACATGAACATTAAATGCTGATAAGCAGTGCGCAGTCAACCGTAAACGCAGTGATGACACTTTCATTGTCAGCTTTATGTCGTAGCAGTAAAGCCGTTGACTAGTATTCGTAATTGAAACGTTGCCACCGACGTGCCATTGACTGTACCCATCGAATAATTAGTTGTATTATGTCATGTAGGTATAAAGTAGTAGTCAAGCAGGGTTATCAACTTTTGTTGCCGACTGTCCAGTTGGACAGTCAGCAGCAGCAGTTGGATTAGGTACGTACGACTAGTTAGTCGTACGTACCTAATGTGATTAGATTTGAGATAATTGGAAGATACGATCACAAAAGGAACCGAATATGGATTAACACTTATTTATTAGTAATGAGTGTTGAAATTTGATTAACAAGGACAAAACAAAGCAAACGGAATACAAGTATTAGTAGGTAGGTCTATTAATTAGCGATGGCACTCAGGTGGATACGCTTGTTCTTTTTTCACTTATAAACTGGCGAATAGCGTTATCTCGCTCTTTCGTCGTGAAAACATAGCTTTTGAGTGGTAACTCTAAAGGTAGCACTTCGCATGGCGTATTTGACAAAATATTCAGGTTACTTGAGCAACACAAAATAAGTATACCCTATGTCAATAAAAATAACGTTGTTTTTTAAATAGCTATAATAACACATATATTTCGTTAATTCACACCTGCCCCCTTCGACTTTGCCAAATAAACAAGTTTGAAATATTGTCTTAATCTAGCCATGTTAAGATTATTTAATTATTTACTATTTTAAATAAAAGTTATTTTTATTGCTGTGATATCTAGCGATGATACCACCTTACTAAAATTATGAGGCATATGACACTAAATAAGTACCATTGACCACTGGGGTCATAAGCACCACTAGTTAGTGCCAGCCACCACCTCGGTGGCAACCTTCAAGGGAGCAGATAGGTATAAACGAAATATTTGCACAAATACGCCAAGAGAAGTGCCAACTGAAAATTTACCAGAAACCCCATGTCGAGCTGTTAGTAGGTAAATGATTGTGGGTTAACAGATAAACATAGGACTTGAGTTACATGCATTTATTAGTACTGATAATACATAATTAATTCTACAAACATATACCTTAGCGATAATGGGCACAGGACTTTGAATAATGGACTTCATTAATTCGCTTGCTTTACTAAATATCAGTTTGTGCTGATCTACACCAGTATTGGATTGCTACAAATTTGAAACATCTGTTAGTTTTGCAGTTATTTCCACATTCTATGCATGGTTTTATGCTATCCCTCATTTTCTGAAAACTTCACTCCTGTATTCCCGAAGGGGAGCACAGTTCTAGCTTGTATGTATGGCCCTCGTCTCACAGATGTTTTGTGGGACCGGTTATATCAAACCATTCAGTATCTGAATTGGTATATTGGCATTCAAGATCCATTGTTCTTTGTTTAAAAATCAGTCACTTCAGACAGCAATTAGAGACCATAAACCTCACTTTTCGCCATAAATTCACAATCATACTTATAATAGTTAACATCATATTAGGTATATTGTGTTGATATTACTAAAGATATAAGTATAAACTCAAGTTAGTGAGAATCCAACTTGATTTAGTAAGTCGAGTTGACCCATTCATTACTAATGTAAACTATGGCAAAAAATCACAACAAGTATGGTACTGAAAGAAGAAGTTTAGTTAGAGACTTTAAGATTTGAAAATCCTTTCAGAAATGGGAGGGAGAGTTTCTTTATATGAACTTACCAATTCTTTCAAATTATGTCCTGCTGAAAATACATTTCCTTTGGCACTCAAAACTATAACCCTCAAGGACTTGTTGTCTTTGTTTAAATTTATCGCTTCTATAAGGTATTTCATCATTTCCAATGACAGTGAGTTTCTACACAAAAATGGCACATATACTACAAATACTTAATTATATACCTACTACATAATTAAAATTATTTATCATGAATACAAACTTTGTTTTCTCATGATTTAGGGTGATTTCACGTGTTCCGTTACTCTCATTCATTATTAGATATTGGCTGTGTAAAGCCCGGCAATACACCGACAATGGTCTAAACCATTTATTCTGAAAAATAATAAACATTAGGTACCACCTTAAATGGAAAAAGTTGAGAGGGTTTGGGTTATCCAGGAACGGTGATTATTTCAACAATATTTAGTTTTACAAACCCTCTATGTATCATGGTTATGTTTTAGACCACTAAGACCATCTTATTATCAGGCAATCAACTACAGGTGAGACGCTAGGAGGAAACTATCTTGAGTATCGAAAAACAGCAATGGCAGTTAGCACTTGAATTTAGGAGCTCAGGGCCTAGACCCCGTAGGCAAAGCATATACGTTAAAACACACGTGAGACCTTAAAGTTTATTTACGACCGGCCAACAAAGGCAAGCCAAAAATGTGTGGTTTGTGAGCTTGTTTGTGAAAATCAAGGTGTTACAATTTAACCCGTTTTACAAGCTAAAATATTATATGACTTTTAAGTCTATTAAAATAAATGATAATCTACTATACTTAAAAAAGAATATTATCAGTACCGGAATCGAGAGTTCTGTAGGTACCCTGTTCATATTACTACGAACCTTAAATGTCACTAAATATAATTTTAAAATTGTTAACTATTCAATGGACAAACAAGTAGGTGACATTTTCAGATAAATTTAGGTATAATCAGTCCAAAATCTCAGTGTAATCACTGTAAAATAGTAGTACCCTTTTAGTGTCAATCTCAACCCACCTGAAGGGGGACTAACATTTTTCTTCAATAGATTGTTTTTATCCAATACAAGATTGAATCTCAGACTTTTGTTTTGGTACAATTTAGTACTAAAACTAAATTAAGTTCATAGCCAAATAAATTTAAAACTTCTTTTCAACAAATTAACAAAATAAATTGTTATTATGTTGGGCTGTCATTATAGGGTTAACAGCCAAAAAAAAACGGCAAGAATTTTGTCAAAAAAAAAAAAAGAAGAATAACGACAATAAATATATTTAGCGTCGATAACGAGGTTCTAATTAGGGATTATCTGATTCCGAATCATCATCGTCGCCGATGACCTCGGCGCGTTCATCTTCAGCAGTTATTATCTCCTTTACAGCACTGAAACAAATGAATCACACGTTTAGTAATTTTAAACTTTCTTTCAGATAATTAACGAAGTTACCTATCGTGTAATCGTTTTACAATATTATGCCTATGTAATAGGCGTTGCTAATTCTTTAATAATAAGATTATAAAGTTGAGGTTGACTTCAAAGTAAATTTAAGAGTTGCCAGATAAGAAAACAAAATCGCTTGGACTCGCACATCGTGGGCTCCCTAATAACCTCCATTAATTTAATTTATTTCAGATTTTTCGCTTGTTATACTTCGGAGGTAATGACATTTTTACAAATATTTTTCTACATAAGTCAAAACTGTGTGAAATGAATGAAAATATTTATTTTCTAATGTGCCCCATGAAGCCATTTCACATGATTTGTCCTTTTGAACTAGTAACTTCATTATAAAATTTCAATTTTGGATCCTATTTTATTGCATGAAAATATGATATTTTTTACTCAACACGATCCCAAATTTTAAACTATCTAAGTTATTACTTCTTGCTTACTCTTAGCAACTGTGACAGACAAATGGAAAGACGAAATCGCACCATTTGGGCTTTACGATTTGAGCACGGAACTCGCGAAACCAGCTTACAAAGAATTTGCGAATTTCGTAGTGGGCAAATTCCAGTCTTTAAACTTGATTTTAAATAATTGTTGCCTGGGATGGGACACTGTGACGCACTGTTGGCCTTCTATTAACCTTGGCCATGACCTCGTACACGGCCGGCCTCGCAACAAAGGCCACGTCCCACTACCAAGGTTGCTTATGCACGTCATGACTGACCTCCCTGATGTAAATATTATAAGCAAGTATGTCATAAATGTAGTACAGTCTAATGTGGTCATAATTTGACTTTGACAGCGCATTGATTTTCTGGCAAAAAAGAGCGGTTTTCGTAGTTGACTACAAACGTGCAGTTGATATTACAGTAAAAAGTAATCAATCAAGTAGTAGTAGAGCTTTTTGTGAAGGAGCTCATCCGCGGAAGTGCTACCACCATACTTATTTCTGCCGCAAAAGAGCGGTGCCTGTATAATTACAGGCACATGAGATATTTTAACTTTGTCTCTGGGATGGCGACGCATTTGCAAGGCCTCTGGTATTGTAGATGTCTATAGGTATCGGTGACCACTTATTATCAGGTGGGCCGTCGACTTGTTTGCCATTCAATAATATAAAAAAAACCAAATTAATACTCACTCCAAGACTTGAATTTCAAAAGGAGAAAGACGAGATCCATGTTTGTTTGAGCTATCGATCTTGGAGGCTAGAACATGATCTAATAGAGATCGCATCTGCCACAGTAGATCCATAGTCATCTTGTCACAGCTAACTTTAACACTCGATATTAAAACGCAGTAGTTTGATGTTTCAGGTGCTATAAAAAACGTATTTATTTTTTAAGTTTCGTGTTACTCATAGATCATATTAATTAATTAATAAGAGTTTTGAGGTACAAAAACGATTAGTTTCAGTATTTTTTTAGGGTTGTCACCGATTAAATATTATAATTTAAAAAATCTTAAAATATTGGTTTTTAATTTAATGCAATAACAGATGATTTAAGCATCGATAGCTAATAATAATATTAAATATTTACTGATTAAAGAACGTTAACTTCATTTATGTAATAATGAACCTCACACGCTGATACCTCGTCTTGTGGGTCAGTCTCTTTCGTCGAACATTGTTTAAACATTACGTTTTTTAACAAAATACATAATAAAAAGTAGAATTACAAATGATTTAGAATATTAGCCACATACTCATACTCATAATCCAAGTTGTAACCTCGAAACCTCCTCGACATCTTACTCGGTCGAGGAGACCTCAAGGCCTAGATCAAATTAATATAGGTGTTAGTAAGAAACATGAAACATTTTGAAACATATAAAATTATTTTACCAAAATAAACAAACAACACTCACATTCAGACACCACTAATTCACCAAAGAATAGGAACGGCAGTGTGTATACCATGGTGACGTCAATCAGGAAGAGGTCTGTTGATCGCTGCTTAAGCCAGTACACCAGCCAGTTGGCTCCCGGCGTGGCACATATTGGTACTGACGGGGCCTTTCGTCCTTTGTAAGTCTTGTCAGCCATTACACTGCTCGGGTGTAGGAGTATTGGACCATCTTCTGGTGTTCTCGTTTTGAATTTAGGTTGTGAATTTGGCTTGCGACTGTTCATTTTTTTCCATCTGAAAAAGGTATCGTTATTAACATGCCACGCCTGCCGTCTGGGTACGTACGTAGATTTAGGTATAGTTCAACCACATATAGTAATGTTCTATGTGACAGTTGAACCTATTGCTGATCATTTGACGCAATACTATTATAGTTTACTGGCAGATACAGAGAATTTCTTTATATTATTCTCGACCCGGGGATTGAATCCAGGACCCACAACCTTGCGATCACTCCACCTAAGGAACATCAGTACTAATATTTGCATTATGAGTAGTTATTTAAAAGCGAAGGAAAAAAGTATGTTTTTGTTTTTGAGCGGAGCGAGAATTAATTTTTGCTGGCAGGAGTCTGACATAACACTCCATGTTTCATCAGATGAAAAAATAAAGAACATAGGTCATTATATTCATAACCAAAAAATAAAGAAAGCAATTTATCTTTTAATTAATTATCTTACTTCACGGTTCCAATATTAGGATACAGCGAAGCCGCAACGATGGCTTTGAAGAGGCTCATATTATCCTCGTTCCGATTTTCCCAGGCAGAAGTAACATCAGGTGTATCCAAGAATCCCATCTGCTTCAAGTTATAACCCAACTGTTTCTTCATGTCACACAGAAGTTCTAATGTGTTCAGCGCTAGGAAATTCTCGTAAGCAAAGTTGCGTTTTTGGTGATACGTTTGGCAGTTCTCAAATTGTATAATGGCTTCCGCCATAGCAACGTGATCGCTCGGCTCGCCTAGCGCCAGGCTTCGTTTTGCGTCGTCCATTTCCTTTTCTTTGCCTTAAATATTTTTCAAGGATATATTTATTATAACGGATTATAAGGGATATATAATATAATGGATTATTTTCACTTTTTAGTATAATTGTAGTTCCTGTCATCCAAATACACAATTTCGTTTACTTGGATTACATTTTTTCGGATAGCTAGGAAATCATACTACTTAACCGATTTCGATTAAATTTATATGGGACCTCTTCTTAAGGTACCTACCAAATATAAAAAGAGTCATCAAAATCTCTGTCAGTCGGAATAATCGCGTAACAAACATACAAAAAAAAACATACAGATGAATTGAGAACCTCCTCGTTTTTAAAGTCGGTTAAAAAGGAGGTTGCATCGGATATGAAATTGTATGTTTAAAAAAACAAATATATTTAAATTGAACAGCAGTCTTCAACTACCGTCTGGTATACAAGTGTCAACCGATTGCGACCGACAGCATAATAGCAAGCATCTGGGAGCTTACCACCATATCTTAAAATTCCTTTGCCTTGTGCACTGTTGGATTCTCAACGCTCAGCTCAGCGCCGAGAGTTGAAAATCGAAGAACTGATATTACAAAGTAATACTAAAATGGTACTGTTTTTAGGGGTTGTGGTAGGCCCCTTGTAAGTTGGCATAAAATAATGCTGGATTAAATAACGAACACGACTCGATTCAGAAACTGAATACTCCCCAATAGACGACATTTTTGCAAGTTTCTGTTAATTCCAAGTCATATATCTACAGTAATACACAAATCTTTGTTAGGTTTTGTATCTACTCACCAATAGCAATTTGAAAGGGGTCTTTGAAACCCCATACGGCGGCGACACTGGCTGCGCGGTTGAGGCAGCCGAACAGTGAACCGAGCAGTAACAATTTGCCTGCCGATGGGTGGACAGGCAGCCGCGCTAAGTGCCAGCCTAGAGGGGTTAGCTTTTCTTCGTTGTCCAAAGCGCCAATTCTGTTATGCAAACGAAATATTTTATTTAGACCTCTAAAAATATTGTACTTAGGTCCAATTTTATCGTTATATTATCAAATTTAATAGATCATTGTTTTTCTCATCGTTAAGTAAACTATTCTTAGTGACCAATTTAGTCTAGAAGCCGATTTACAATTTCACTATGGGAAAAGCGTGCATGAAATGAAGTTGTGGCGAACGCTAAGTGTATTACCACATTACTATCACGCCTGTATTCCCCGAAGGGTTAGGCAGAGATGTTCCAATGTGCACGCACAGTTCGCCGGTATGTTTAGGTCCCATGTAATAGGGGGCAAGATTATCACATTACAAATATTTATAAATGTTCTTGGCGATATACAAGAATAAGGCGCGCCAAATACTTACTGAGATAAATGCTTGATAGCCCATTCCATAGTGGTTAGTGCGGGTGGCGACGGCATCATGTTCATAGCTTCAATAGCCTTTCCTAATCGCATTCTCTTGATAGTCAGCACAGGCTCTAACAGAGAGTTCCTTTGTATTTCTGGCGAGAGGCGCTCCTCGAGCTTACTGGCTCGGTATGACGTCACTAGATGGTAACAAATGCCTGGCTGGCACCGACCAGCACGACCTCGCCTGCAAATAAAAAAGAGCTTTAACACATTGCTCACAAAATTTATTTTCTCCTATACAGATAGTTAAAGTTGAAAACAAGTCATCAAGAAGTTTTCATTTATAAGTATGTGTCCAACTAAATACCCACCGCTGACGCAAGTTTGCTTGAGAAATCCACTCGGTTTGTAAAGTGGAAACATTGTCTTGTACATTCAGTCCATTGTATTTCATTTTGCCACAGTCAATGACGTATACAATATCATCTATAGTTATAGATGTTTCTGCAATATTTGTAGCCAATATAATCTTCCTTACATGCTCTGGAGGCCTCTGAAATATCTTGTGTTGCTCCAAAGATGGTAATTTTGAATGTAGAGGATAAACATCATAGTGGGATTTGGGAAAGAAATTGCTTTCATTGATTTTTCTCCATAATTTTGTTATGTCATTAATTCCGGGTAAAAATACGAGAACAGCGCCGGGATCCCCTTTACAAATATACACCAAAAGCTCGTAAATAAGATCGATGTTCATATGTTCTATTCTGAAATCTTGGAGTGCTATGTAGACATCTCGACTTAATTGTTTTTTTTTAGATTCAAGCCATGGAGCTAAAACAGAAGAACAGTTGAAAATTAATATTGTGCTTATAGAACACACACATTTTACGACATCTTGTGAAAAACGTCCATTACTCTCACCAATTTCGGCTTTATATTTTATGTCCGATTCCATTTCAGATTGCTTTTTCTTTAATTTGTGCTTTTGCCATCTCTTAACAATTCCCGTGTCACGATCTAGGCATGGAACGTAATGCATCATGTGTAGGATGTCTTCCAAGTAAACATCCTTTACAGGGTACGCCACCCCTTCAATGTGCATCATTGGACAGTCGTCAAAATAAGAAGTTAGTGTTTCAGCATCTATTGTAGCACTCATTAGAATCAGTTTGAGATCTTTGCGCTGTTTGAGTACCTAAAAAATACCATGAGTCAATAACATCGAATTCAAAGAGAATTCAAAAGGATGTTGAGTACTTTTATTTGTTTACCTGTTTCAACATCAACATAGATATGTCAATATGACAATCTCGTTCATGCACCTCGTCAAGTATCACATGACTGTAGTTAGTCAAACCCTGATTAATTTCCAGCTCAGCTAGCAAAATACCCGTAGTACAAAACTTAATGCTACAACGAGGTCTGGGGTCCACACTGAAAAGTGTTAGGTACTTATTGAATATAATTGGTATATTACGTTTGCGAGTGAGAAAGCAATACATTTTAAAAATCAGAGGTAATATAAACTCCTATACAGGAAGGGGCTAAGTGTCGAGCCTTGGGGTATGCGTATTTTAAACAGAGGGTCTTCCTGAAAAAGGCCCTATTCACACCTAATTCGTCGCCTTTGGAGGAAATAGGAAATAGTAAGATCAATATTATGTTGACAAATTCAGTAACAGTTTCCTTTACTGTTAAGACTGCTGTGGTCATCAGAGTCAAAAGTCTTGCATAAGCATGCAGTATTACGGTGATATAAACAGGAAGCACATGAAAAATATAAAAAAATAAAACAATAAAATTAAAGCATTTACCTTTCTAATCTAACAGCATACCCTATAGATATACCAAGTGGTTCAGATCTTTCTTCAGCCACTCTTATCGCCAAAGAAGACGCGGCGATACGTCGCGGCTGTGTGACTAGAATATGTACATTAGCACCTCTTTTATTGACCATTGCGTCGTCTAAAATTATCTGTGGAATCTGAAAATAGTAAAACATCTCTTAAAGTTATGATTTCATTGAAGAATCATGCAAGTAGAATAGTAGTGGTTAAGTTACCTGCGTAGACTTTCCACATCCAGTCTCACCACTTATTACAATCACTTGGTTGTTGTGTAGTAATTCTAATAATTCCTTCGATTTCTTATATGTTGGCAACTTTTCACGAAATAATTTAATTTTTTTGTAACCTCTTGTCTGTATCATGGTTTGATAACTTTCATAAAAATTATCATTTAACATTTGGTTTGAATACTTTGAATGTTGGTCGTCCATAGATATAATAATCCCCTTAGAGATGCACTTTTCAAGTTTTTCTTCAAAAGTTCCTGTGATGATGTCTTCATATCCATACTTGTAATCTCCAGCTCCTCTTAGAGAATTCCGCTGTCCTTCACCTGATGTTTGACTAGATTGGTCCATTTCAGCATCATCAGTTAGCTGAGTTTTAACATTTTCTTCACCTTGTTCAGATTTTACTTTAGGTTCCATAAACTTATCCTCCTCAGCTTGCATATAGTTAGCAGAAGTGCTTGGTGTTTCTGATGGACTTGATTCTCTATACAACTTTACAAAGTTCCTTACGTTTATGGGTTGAAAATCTAACTCACTCGGATCATAATGAAATTCAGAATTTTCATGTTTTAATTTAATCAAATTCATGGTTTTGGGTGGTGGTAATTTTATATTACGCTCTTCAGCTGTCTTTTTTATAGATTCTATATTTTTTTGTAAACTTGACAATACTGCTGGTGGAATTGTTAGGTTAATCTAAAAATATTACATTTTATTATTGTAATATGTCACAACAAAATTATAATCATACTTCAAAATCCATGTTTTTATTTACCATGAGGCCTGTATTTTCCGAAGGGTTAGGCATGGGTGTACCAAGGTATACCCCAGTTTGCAGGTATGTTTTATAAGGTAGGTAATAGAGGGTGTGCCTATAGCCATTAACCGGGCACAGATCCCAATTTCGAGGTGTTAGCCAGCAGGCTAACACCTCGAAATTGGGATCTGTAGCAACTGAGAATTTTATAGAATAACCCAATATCACTTCACTTGACCTGGGTATAGAGCCCAAGACCTCTAGCGTAGAAGTTGCGCTTAGGACCACTACGCTAACGAGCAGTTCGTCATGTAATATGGGACGAGCCTATTGCTATTGTATCTCTCCTACAAAGAATCTCCAATTCGAGGTGTTAGCCAGCAGGCTAACACCTCGAAATTGGGATCTGTAGCAACTGAGAATTTTATAGAATAACCCAATATCACTTCACTTGACCTGGGTATAGAGCCCAAGACCTCTAGCGTAGAAGTTGCGCTTAGGACCACTACGCTAACGAGCAGTTCGTCATGTAATATGGGACGAGCCTATTGCTATTGTATCTCTCCTACAAAGAATCTCCAATTCTATTATTGTCTACATCAAGCATAAATTGACACAGCTACAACCAACTTAACAAATAATTACTTCAATAACATGGGCTAATATTGCATAATTAGAATTAATAGCTAATTATGTGATTCACATACAGTAAGAGACAATCAAAGAGATGAAGCTGCCACGCCTCCTGCTATGCTGCTATGGAGAAGCAGGGCACAACATATTGGTAGGCCGCAGACTGTTGTTTTTTAAGTAATCATTGGTAAGACAGTTATATCATAGTTGGTAATCAAATCCAAAGCATTTACAAGGAAACAATGTTATTTTTGCAATCAATTTTTATATTTATTTCCATAAAAGTAAACTACATTATCCCTTAGTGCTAAATTTAATTATAAAAAAAAAAATTGAGATCTGTACGATCTGGTAGCCCGGACAAAGGTTCAGGCAAAAGCTAGTCTCTATAAAAACCGCAAAGAAAACGTACTTACCATGAAATCCTTATTTTTGGTTTTCTTGATCTGCCTATCTCTATAGTAAAGACCAATATCTCTACCGCGCAGTCCATGAGGTCTAGCGCCCCACTGACCACAATTTGAATTTCTGTGTCGCGGTCTGTTCCAACTCGAATGTCGAGACATCCTGGTTGATAGAATTACTGATATTCTGTTAAAATAATAAAGAAAATATAAAACCGGAAATAAACATCGGGTCCAAAATCAGAGACGTTGTGGACTGGGGTGACTGAGGGTCGCCTTATTTTAAATTAGCTTAATATAAGTATACACTAAGTTAAAAGTGGTGCCTTCATGTTTTATCTTTCTGTTTTTGCAAACACAAGATTAAAATACAGCACTCATACAAACACAAGATTGAAGTAATTAATTAAAATCAATAATAACATTGACTTGACAGTGCTTGACAGTGACATTTATTAAATACTAAGCGGCAGCTGCTTTGCGGCACAGCGATTTAGAGGCGTGGCCCCTCAGACCGCGGTGCCTTAGGCGATGGTTTAAATAAAAATAAAAACTATCCTAAAGGTGGCTTTAGGCTCCAAGGTAACGGTGCCTTATGGTTAATCCAGCTCTTTATAAAACCAAAATTCATACTTGTTTCCAGTTTGAACTAGATTTGACTTATTTTCGCTTAGGTGCAATTCGTCAAAATGTTTTTGCTCCTCCTTTATTCTACCGAAGACTTTAATATCTTCTTGTTTTGTCAAAACGAAATCATGAGTGCATTTCTGTTCTATCTGAATAAAGTGATTGCCATAATGAGTTTCAACGAAGCCATCGGAATGTTCCCATTGAGGTTCCTGTTTTATTTTAAAATATTCAGCAGACGCAAAAGGCTTAAATTCCATTTTTATGTTTCTAGCGTCATCTGTCAGATAAGAATCGCTCTTTGAAATTAACTGATTTGAAAAAAGATCTGTAAACTTTAACCCCCAACTAAAAAGAAGGGTGTTATAAGTTAGACGTGTCTGCGTGTTTGTCTGTGTCACCGTATATCTTATCTATGTTATCATCACCATATATCTTCATCTGAACCCGAACCGTTAACCAGCGCTATGTAACTTCACCTTACTGACGGACTTATATCTGTAATAATTATTAACAAAAGCAAGATTATTTTTAACCCCCGACTTAAAAAGAGGAGTGTTATAAGTGTCACGTGTTTGTGTGTCTGTCTGTGGCACCGTAGCTGTTAAACGGGTGAACCAATTTGAATGCGGTTTTTTTTTATTCGAAAGCAGGGTTCCTAGCGGTAGTTTCAGTGATGTTTTATTAAAATCGGTTCAGCGGTTTCAAGGTTGTCAGCTCTTTTGTTAGCTACGGTAACTTTATTCTTCTGTCGGGGGTTACTTAAAATTTTAAATTTCGTTAAGTACTTGTATTAAACCTTTAAAACCAAAACTTTTCTGGATTTTGATCTTGTCAGTGTGCCAAAAGTTAATTCAAAATCATTAATAGAAGGACTTGTGAGAGGGAGTTTAATTTAATAGTAACGCGTGGCTCACAAGGGAAAATAAAAAATTAAAATATTTTGCGCCGATAACCGTGTAGAGTTTATGTGTGTAGACATTGGCAAGGGGACCGGCGGGTTTCAGCCTGAAGTCCGACAAAAAATGAAAGCGGAAGTATGTAAAATGACATTATACTAAGATACTACTTAATGATTCCATGGATTCAATCTTGGATTCAATAAAGTGGATTCATGTTCAATAAATGACATTGTGCCGCTGTCATGGTTATGACATCATGGCATTATGCGGGTTCATTCATTATTCATTCACTATGTCAAAATTTCAAAATTCATTCAGCAGTCAGCTGCTTGCCAAGTTGCCACAGACGTCTATTAAAAAAGTGTTTTAGCATTAATAAAATTATTCAGCTAAATTGTGTGTGTAATACTAATTATTTATGAATTAAAAACATATTGAAAAGTATTATAAAATTGGGAAGCAATGCTACTTAGAAATGTGAGCGTAATAATGTACAATTAAAAATGTATTTTGCCCAAAAAGGTTTTGGGTAATTTTAAAACCAAAAGTTACAAACTTTTTTTTTATTTCAGTATTATTGGACGTTATTATGCAGAGGTCGCAGGAAAAAAATTGTGGCGCTTATTATAATACTGATTGTTTTATTGAATGGCTTGTTTTATGTTAGTTTAGAACTATACAATACTATTAAGAGAAAAGAGAAACAACCTTGGTACAGCAGGTGAGTGGAACATTATGAAACAATAATAAAACGATGTTCAAGTATTTGGTACACTTATTGTGTAGTATATTTTTAGATTAATATAAAATTGTTGCAATGTTTTTAAGTACATAAGCTGTGTAATATGTGTTTTATCGTTCTTATGTTTCAGTTTACATTTTGATGAAAACTCTTATGTGGATGAGAGTGGAATGAGAGTTATAGTTGGGCATTATGTCGGTGGAACAAATGGTGGAAATTTATCTGAAGGTAATCAAATTATATCAATCTAAGACAATTTCATCTTCTTTGGAACCATTCCCATTTCAGTCTTGTGATGCTATTTACTTTTTATAAAACTATACCTACGGAGATCCCTTGTTTCAAAGCCACTAGTGGCAACCATAAGTTGTAAATATGAATAATGCCAGCCTATTAGTGTCCCAATGCAGTGTAAAGATCTCTTCTCATACAGAGAAGGCACAAGCATTGCTTACCACGCTTGCTCAAGGGAGGATTGGCGATTACAGACTTATATTTATTATTAGTCCACACATTTCCGTTCGTTTCCTCACAATTTTCTCCAGCAACCTCAGAGATGTCTAAGAAAAACTTAGAAAGTACATATGAATTGAAAAAGCCACATTAGTACTTGCATGGTATCGAAACTGCGACCTCATGCATGAGAAGCGGGCGCCGTAACCACTGGGCTATCTATGTTGTGATGGCCCAGTGGTTAAGGTGCCCGCCTTATTGTGAACAATTTTTCATAAATTTTCTGGGGTATTATGTCTTTTAGATGACCAACGATTACAGCCACTTGTAGCCGCTATTAGTGGCTCATAGTGCAAGGGCTCTTACTGTAAACTCTTCTTAGTTAGTAGTGTTAACTCACAATGAAAGCATAAAATCTTGCACATTTATGAAATACCTATCTTTCTGCTCACAATCTTTGCCATTTCTTAGTATCTAATTAAATAAAAAGTCATCATTTTCTGGAAAAAAATCGTAATATTTTATTTATTCTTGTACAAAATAATGTTAATGTTTCACATCTGCCAGGCGTCTCGGGTCGGCTCACAATTTTTTACGATAGTAATAGTTGTTGCATATATGATTGACATGTCCTGATGGGACAAAACGCGAAATTAAAATAAGGATAAAAAAAATTATTTTAAAGTAATATGGTTGCTTTATTATTTAGCAATATTTGTAAGTAAGTATTTGATTAAAAATTTGCCAATACTACACGTTAAACTCCTTCCTATCTTAAATATTCATCAAATTGTTTTGGAACGGTTTATACCAATAAAAAATAGCAATGGTAATTTGATTTGCGTTTGATTGGATTTTCTAATTGCTCTGTTTTTACAATTCAATTTAGGTGGTTGCCCTTGATATTTACTGTAACTAATAAAAATTTATTATTTTCTACATCTTTTCATTAGATGACAGAGGAAGAGATTTTTTTGTTTGTTTGTTTAAGCGCGCTAATCTCTAGAACTGCCAGTAGGCGTAGAACATTATTTTATTTATACCTAGCGACCTGCCCGCGACTTTGTCCGCGTGGCTTATTTTATCCGCGTTAAGTTAGGTCTATCGTTACTGCTTCGCTCCCGTGTGCCTTAGCGTGATGGTATATAGCCTACATACTCAGGTATAATATAAGCTATCTATTGATGAAAAATTGGTTAAAATCGGTCCAGTAGTTTCGGAACGTATTCATTACAAACAAACAAACCAAAAAATCCTTGCCTTTGCCACTAGTAGCCCCCTCCTCTCGCTCAAACCAACCCGAGCCGCTGAACCTGTAGCTTACTGTCCCCCAGCTGCTCTCTCCCAGCGACCCTCTAAGCCGAGCTCCATACCCCACATTATATAAAAGTTTTGCCTGGAGGACTTAAGAATCGGTGGAAAGTCCGGTTAAGCAGATGGTAACCACCTAAGTTGAACTGCGTGTTGCCATTACAAAAAAAAAAAGCAAATAGTAGGTATTAATTCTAATTTTTATTAATTTTAATTTTCAGATGTAATACACAGTAATAATTACGCGCCAGTAGCGGGCGCTGGCGAAGGCGGGCGCCCAGTTCAACTGTCCCAGAGAGAGCTTATCACAGCTCGAGACTTGTTTAGCTTACACTCATACAACATATTCGTTAGTGACAAGATATCAATCAACAGAAGTCTCCCAGACATGCGCAGTGACAGGTGAATAATGAGCATCATTGCCTTAAGTTTTTTTATTTAATTAACAGGGAAAGGTACTTTTTGCCCGTGTGAGCGACGCAGTGTTCCACGCGCGCCACTAGAGTGTGGGTGCGGCCACTATGGGAATGGTTGCACGGGGAGGAGAGACCTGCTGAGAAACCGCGGGTCGAATCCCGCACCCCCGACCATAGGCAAAGGTGGAACACCGCGGTGGTCTTAGCTGGTAAGAGTCCGGCATGCCCCTGCGACATCCCCAAGTTGAAGGAAGTCCATGAGAATTTCCACCGCGCACCAAAAACATGTCTGATATCCTTAATAGATAGCCCCCCGCGCTGGGAGAGGGGTACTGTCAGTAAGAGGCAGCTATTACTGACAAAAAACCACCCCGGTGTTTTCGTCCCACACCTGCGCTGGGGATCCTGAGAGCGTACGCGCCTTCCGCGTTTCCCGGCTGAGAATCACTTCAGATTGTAATGAAATTGGTTTTTTAATGTTTGAGTTGTACGTCCGCAAGATAGAAGACAGATATTTACTGTAAGGATCAAATGCCTCGTGTGATCTAGTTCAGCAAAAGGCGGACGGGTGTTTAAATTCTCCGTTTTTTCAAATTAACCGATACCAGTGATAAAATTATTGATACATAAAAGACGTAAAAATATATCAATGATGAATGCATGCTCGGTCAAAAAGGTACATAACAACTTAATTTAATACTGATAATGCGAATATATATGTAAGAATCTTTGTTCTGTACAATGTTACGTATTGTTCTCAATAAGTATTACAAAATACTGCTCACCGCGTATTATAGGTACAAGTATTTCACCATGAACTTTTTATCACAGTACATAAAACGTAACACGAAAACGACGATGACAAACCATTATTCACAAAAGTAGGTTTCCTTTCGGAAAAACAAATATGAATGGCTTATCGATACTTCTTTTTGACAGATTTTTAAAAGTACATATGTTTAAGTTTTGTGACAGAAGAATCAAATTATGCTGTGTTTAAAATGTACCTACTTAGCAAAAAGTAAAAGTTCATGTCGTTATTAAATTAGGTAAACATGGCTGATAAAATTGTTTGGGATAAATCTAAAAGTTGATGTTACTTAGCGCCAGCGAATTGAAAATAAGAAATAAACACGTACACTTTGGGCGCATTACTACTAGCAAACTGAAAAGTCGATCGAAATGTCATTGTCGATTTGTTCCTTAGAAGCGTTGATTAATAAGACAATTCGTGATGTAGTTATTGTTGCGAAGCTCAAGGCCCACTTGCGCCAAAATCTCAGAGTTGAGGTACTCAAAATGAGTCCGTGTTAGCAACAAATTGTAGGAACTAACTCGGGGGTTAGTAGATAACTCTTTCTGTGGCAAGGTCGATACAAACTTGTAAGATATTATTCCTCTCACATACGATGTAAAGGGAAGAGGGGGGTAGATCTGAAGGCCATTTCTACTAATTGAAAACGTTCAAAATTTAAAAGCAATCTCATCACAGCGACAGTCAATGTAGGCGAATTGGATTCATCCCAAACACAGTGCCAGTGTGGAGTACCATCACAGGACATACATCACCTCCTTAGTTGCCCGTCGTGCACAACTACCTGCACAATTCAAGACCTAAACAAGGCCAATGATAGAGCGGTACAAATTGCTCAATACAGGTCGGACAAAATTACTATGGGTTTAGGCAGAAACCACAGAACGCCACCTGCTACCATCCTTACATACTTCTTTCGCCTCGCCCACGTACATACAACTGGTCATACCAGCACGCCGGTTACGAGTACTGCGCACCCGACCTTTCTGAAGAACCCCACCAATTAGGTCAGGGTAGGTCCTTTAAGGGCGTCCCCTCCCGGCGTTGCCACTCACATCTGCCATATAAATTCCTTTTGTTAGTCGCCTTTCACTCATCCTCTCAACTTGACCGAACCATCTAAGTATACTCTTTTTGAATTGACATGAAAAGAAGAAGAAACAAGGGGTTGAGACTGAGATTAAATTGCGATTGTTTATAAAATTAGTAAAATTGCTCCCCAGTTAATATCACGCTAAAGGAAAGTATTTTTCTGTTACCGTAGTAGCATTTCAATGTTACGTCTAATAATTGTGTTGTTAAATTCAATATATTTTCCATTTTCGTCCGTGATGCGATAGATTAATTCGTTAAGAAGAACATTGCAGATCGATGGTACAGCATACAATTGGAAAGGTAAAAACTATGTAGCTTTACACATGATTCTACAATAGCTACATCACAATAGGGTTTTGTTATAAATGTGATCTGAATGGCATTTGTTAGATAAAGTCTGCAATTCACGTGAACAAAGCCAAATCGATCAATTGCCAATAATAGGGACCGATCGCATCAATCTATTGTATGTCTTGGAATTATTGTTTAATGGTGTCAACTTTTCTAAAAAAGCACTTTATTTTACTACTCGAAACCCGATACATTTTTAAATTACTATAAAATTAGAATTTTAGTTGCTTTAAAATCAATAAATAGTTAGTGAATTGAGCTGTTAAAAAATGTGACGTCATAGTTTAGTATTGTTATACAAAATCTATGGGGGAATCACGTTTTGACAGCTCTCTAAAATGTATGTCAATTGATTAATGGTGTTATCTATCCAATTTAGTGTATCACTTATAGATCTTCTGTAGTCTCTAATAATTTATTCAATTGTTTTAGGTGCAGGGAGGTTGTATTCGACATAGACGACCTGCCAACTGCTACAGTAATCATAGTGTTCCATAATGAAGCGTGGTCAACTCTCATGCGCACCGTCATGTCGGTGCTGATGAGGTCACCACCTAAATTGTTGCAGCAGGTAATATACGTTTAACAGGAAATAAATACACTTAATATTGACGATTGTTCAGCTCCGTCCTCATGATGAGACTGTCTTTTTGACGCCTGCATAACACAATAATAATTGACCGTAAAAAAAAATCAAAAATAAAACAAAAAAATCAAAAGTAAAATTACATATGGAAGCATATTTTTTAAATAGAAGTCTGGAATATACCTATTTATTTTTAAAGATTGAATAATTAGATAACGAATTTCCCGAACGATTTAACCGGACGAATTAATACTTCCTAAGCTTATTTCCAATAGTTGGGCTTAAATCCATACTTGTCTGATATTTTAGTTGGGAAAACAACATTTTCTTCGGTTTGAGAATTGGGTAGATGACACCACTCACCAACGACGTTCTTTTTATGAACTGTCAAAAGGCGATTCCCCCATAGAATCTGTGCGACAATACATGATGATGACGACACTTTTTTGACATTTCAATTCACTAACTATTTATTTATTTCAAAGCAACTAAAAATCGAAAATCAAAGTTATTTTAAAATTAATTAGGTTTTTAGGGCTAAAATAAACTTTTCTTTTTGTGAAGTTGTGTCTTGGAATTATTGTATAATGGTGTCACCTACCCAATTGGACTCAGGACAGCAGTTTTACAGTCATATTCTGTCCATCGTGTATAGGTAGTGTGTTACAGCCGTAAAAAAACTCCTTTCTGTTTGGCATGCGATGTTATCTTTATCAATGATGTAATTTGTTATCGCAGTGTCGAAAATAAATGAGAATTCAAATTTACAGAAGGTAGGTAAATTACATTGTTATAGCATAACAATGAAAAGTGTCATTGTACTTTGTTGTACAAATTGATTGTGATAAACTTTTGTGTGAAAAATAAGCCAATTTACAAATTTTAATCGATTAATTAATTTAATGTCATGATTACGCCAAACAAACTAAAGGCTTAATATCGTTGTTCACTAACTAACTGTCTCGTTAGCCTAGTGGTCTTAAGCGCGACTGCGTCTTGAGTACGATTACCAGGTCAAGCAAAAGGTGTTATTGGGATTTTCTATGAAATTCTCAGTTTTCAGATTTGTGCCCGGTTAATGGCAATAAGGCTTGCGCTAAGAAGAAGAATGCCCCAACAGATTCATATTTGCAACTATGATTATCACGTGCTTTTAACCACATTTCAGATAATTCTGGTAGACGATGCAAGTGAAAGGAAATATCTTCGCGCTGAACTGGACGAAGCTGTGGCGAAGTTGGAGAATGTACAAGTACTACGGAACCCTGTCAGGACGGGGCTGGTGGGCGCCCGGCTTATGGGCGCCAAGAAGGCTACTGGTGACGTGCTGGTCTTCCTCGATGCTCACTGCGAGGTGAGTTTGCAAGTCCCATTATTAAAATAAACAAAGCTTCAACAAGAGGCGATGTTAATCATATTATAAACTAGCTTTTTTCTTGACATCGTCCGCACGGAAGTCAAAGGCTAAATCTTAGAGGATTTACTAACCTACTTTCTACTAAACTACCCTTTCAGGTCACGAAAGGATGGCTCGAACCTTTACTGGATCGCGCAGGAAACGAGGATGTCTTCATATGTCCACACATAGACCTTTTGTCTGCGGACACTCTCGCGTACACAAAAAGTATTGACGCTCACTGGGGCGCCTTCAGCTGGAGACTACACTTCCGATGGCTTATACCAAGTAGTGAAGTCCTTAAAAAGAAGTCAGAAAACCCTTCTAATCCTTACCCTACCCCCGCCATGGCTGGAGGTCTTTTTGCTGTCCGGAAAAGCCTTTTCTGGCGTCTAGGTGGCTATGACGAAGGCATGACTATATGGGGAGCAGAGAACTTAGAACTGTCCTGGCGAGCTTGGCAATGTGGCGCAAGAGTCGAAATAACATCCTGCTCTCGAGTAGGACATATATTTAGGAGTCACAGCCCTTACAAATACCCTGGAGGAGTAACAAAGGTTCTCCATGCGAACCTGGCGAGAGCGGCCACTGTGTGGATGGATGAGTGGGCTGACTTCTTCTTTAAATTCAACCCAGATGTTGCCCTGATCCGCGACCAGCAGTCAGTCGGAGATAGGGTTGAGCTGAGAAAGAAATTAAAGTGCAAAAGTTTCGGTTGGTACTTGAGTACCGTGTGGCCGCAACACTTCTTCCCGACGGACCAGAGATGGTTCGGGAGAATTCAAAATGACAAAGGTGGTTGTATAGGGGTTACCGTTGGAACAGTCGGATTGGGCAGCCCTGCCATCGCGGTCGAATGTGTTAAAACACTTGGTCTAGAAAGTTTAGTCGTGTTCACTCCAGAAGGAAAAATAATGGCTGACGAAGGCCTGTGTTTGCAACAAGGTAACGGACGCGCTCTTTGGAAGAGTTGCAGCGATAGTAGCAAACAGATATGGGTACAAAAAGGCCCTAGATTAAAAACTCAGGATGGTCAATGTCTAACATTGGTGGTAAATAAGGATTCTCGCGGCGTTGGTGATCCTTTAACATCAAAGAGGTGCATTACAGATGATAAACAAATCTGGCATTTTAATCGCGTGCCTTGGCGTTAATGTTGTGATAAAAATAGGTAGTACAAATTAAAAAAAAATATACTAAGCAATAAATTATACAGAAAGAAGACACTAGAGTTAATTCAGAAATCTAAAAGTACATTAATTTAAGTCCAAAATGAGATTATATGTAAGTACTTAATATTATTTGAGTCTGATTCGGTATCTTGTATTAGTCATTTAAAATGTTGTACAAATGTTATGGAGAATATTTAGTAACATCTAGCACCTGTGATTTGTAATGGTATTGTTTTTTATATGAAATAGCTAGTTTGTAGGAGCAAGACCATAAGTTGTGATTTTTTAACATTACATCATAGGTATTTTCGTAATAGTTTACAATGTCTATGTTACTTTTAGGTATAATAAGATTCAAAATTAATGGCGGCTCGCGACTTAGCTGCGAGTGCAGGTTCGCGCTGGTTTTTTCAAGTCAGTAATAATTTAGGTTTCTTTTAATTACTTTCATAATATATTTAGAAATAAATAAATGGAGCCTAAATGATTATTGATTGGAATGAACCTGTGCGAATCTGCACTCGCAACTAACTTTCAAGCCGCCATTAAGTTTGAATCGTATTGTAGTTTATATACAAAATGGCGGGTAGCTTTACCGCCAAAATGACATTCCACTATTGTGAACTTGATCTTTACTTGTTTTTATTTATAATAATAAGTTTATTTTTTATAAAAGTATTGTTCTTTTTGTATTATATATTTACCCGACTGCGGCAAAGTCTAAAAGGAGGGTAATGCTTTTAACCTGTACTATGTTTATGATATCACCTTCTCGATTAATATGTATTAATGTTTTTAACTGGTAAAATGAATCGTATTGTAAAGTTATTAAAGGTTGTATTTATAACGGACTAATAAGCTGACAAAGTGTAAAATGCCATCTGAATAAATTAAAAACAAAACCTTGAGTGAGAACCTCTTAAATGAATTCCAGAAGACGATGGCCTAAATATGTGAAAGGATAAAAGTTATCTCAAAGTTATATGTATACCTATGTAAGTTATCTTCTCAGAATCTCTGCCTATTGCTTTTATTGTAAATAGTTTCTTTATCTTTATAATATTTTATTCTATACAACTTCATGGTATTACTAAATACGACAATTAATATTTAGCGTTCTTTTCTATCGAATATTCCAATCATGTGCATTTATACTTCTTCTAGTCTTAAATTTGAATATTTTTGACCTATAACTAGTTAAATTATAAGAGTACTGACAGTATTTCAGCGACACATTCCAGTTACCACTTAGCGATCATTCATAGCTGTTCCATTTTTTAAAATAAATAATGTTTCTGAGGAAACACGTTTTCAAATATCCTTATCATTATTGAATAGAGTTTCAAGTGCTTTTACTAAACTAAGTAAGCAATGTAGGCATAATGTAATTACTATAAATAATTTTCTTTATATTAATGACTAGCGAACTGTCCGAACTTCGTCCATGTGGCTTATTTCACCCGCGTTAAGTTACGTCTTTGGTTACTGCTCCGCACCCGTGTGTCGTAGCGTGATGTTATATAGACTGTTACTCACAAATGAAGTAGCTATCTATTGGTGAAAAAATGGTTAAAGTCGGTCTAGGAGTTACGAAGCCTATTCGGCACAAACAAGCAAAAAAATTTCTTCTCTTTATAATATTAGTTATTATAGATTTGTGAAAAATTAATAAGTTCAATGAACTGATTTTTTTTGCGATTGTGCAAGTGTGCGAAGTGCATAGCTAGGCTTTCTTGGCAGCTTCGCTATATTTTCACATGGTGCCCATAAATCTCTTTAAGAAATTAGTCAAGACATTAACAGTCACATGTCACAAATACAAAATACTGTTAAAACTTTAAGGTCTTTATTCGAAAAAAAAAAAAAAATGTTGTCGGTTTACAAAAAAATATAAAATTGTACAATGAAATGTATTAAAATAAATTATATGAGAATCTATGTCATTAAATTAACTGTTTATAATTTCTTTGTTTTTTTCATTACCTAAGTATGAAGTATAGTAGTAAACTTGCTATTGTTGGATGTAGTGGTAAAGTTGTTCGTGTTGCAGAGTTGCAGTTGTTTCCGTTGCATATGAAGCAACGCGCGTCGCTGTGGCCGCGTGCTCTCTCGACGGCTAGCAAGCCGAGACAGACCGAATCTACCTGTGCTCGTGGAATGCAACCTCGTAGAGTGTCCACTGTGTTACCAACTAAAAATAACAAATATATTTTAGTTAAATTTTTTTATTAAATATATAGATTTGTTGACAGTTTAAAAAAAAGCAAATTTTCTGATCGTTTGGAACCACATGATAATAGCGTCGTTTGTCATCATCTACTTAGCCTTTTCCCAACTATGTTGGGGTTGGCTTCTAGTATTACCGGATGCAGCTGAGTACCAGTGTTTTATATGGAGCGACTGCCTATCTGACCTCCACAACCCAGTTACTGGGCAACTCGATACGTCTTGGTTGAACTGGTTGTCCGACTTCCTGGCTTCTGACTATCCGTAACGACTATCAAAGATCTACGAATGACAGCCGAGACCAACGGCTTTACGTGCTTTCCGAGCCACGGGTGTGTCACACCACCAACTTCCAAACTACGGGCTGTAACTGAGCGAATCCTAATGGAAAAACCCAATTACACTGCCCGTCCTGGGAATCGAACCCGGGACCCTACGCTCATCAGTCGCGCTTGCAACCACGAGACCAACGGGGCAGGATAATGGCGTCGTTTGTACGACTGCAAATCCTAACAAGAGACATTTTTTTAACATACAGAGTTTTGAATTTCGAAATAAAAAGAAAAAAACTTTTACGTCTCACCTACCTCAGCAAACTTATTTATAAAAAACAAAAAGTAATATCATATCGTATAACTACAAGTTAACTATTGGTATAGGTACTTACAAGTCTTGTCATCCGGCGTAGCCACCATCTTCAAGCAACGGTATTCAATGGGGATCCTAGAGTCAGTGTTCGGTGGAGGGTGTCCATAGTTATGTACCCACATTGCTGACACCCAGTTGGCAGGCTGGCACTCGACCGGTGCGCCATGTGCTATTATCTGCTCAGGGTGGCAGCCTAGACATCGTTGGTAGAAACATGTTTCTGGGACCGCTGTAATGAAAACATTGAAGGATTGGTTTGATGGGTTCGCTTGGTGAGAGATCTACGAGTTGGGGCAACACTTAATATCTACGATCAATCTATCGATAGTCCCCTAATGTACATGGGTCAATCAACTTCAACTAAGATCAGTGCAAGTACTTACTTATGTGAAATTTTAACTGAGCGAATGAAACAATATACAAGTAGTATGTTTTATTGAGGAAAAACATAACTATATTTTTAGATCTTAGTAACTGCTTGTATTTGCGTAAGCATTGTCGATCGATTGGTTTTTAGCCGCGATCGCTGGCCACCCTTATTCTAAACCATTTCTAAACACCTAGATTGTGTGTGTTGTATGGATCTGCACTCGTTGCTGTGTCAATTAAAGTTTATTTTCGAAGCACAGCTGACGATTACGGATACTCCTCCAATACGGATTTTAATATCTGTTGACGTTTATTATAATTTACACATCATCAACCTTCACTGTCTTTGTTCTTTTTTGTTGTTTCCCGAACAACTAGGATTCAATTTATGGATTTTTATGCAAAATAGGTGCAATACAATCAAACTTTATGTTTGTTTATTGTTTTACATATGTTATGTGGCATTTACACAAAACCATTTTCATAAAATTATGTTTCGGATAGCTATTAGCATGAACATTATCGCATTAATGCGGTGTTTTGATTTCTCTTACATGTGAAATATTTGTTTGAAATGTCAAGACTGATTAATCAATTAGGAACTGTTTTTATAACGTTCCGATTTGGTATTAATGTAAATAAAATGAACAGAGCTCAGATTTTATTCAAAATTCGAGCATGACAAAGATTAAAAAAAAATGGAGTGTTTTTTTTTGGATAATTTTTTGCATTGAGATTTTATGTGAAAACCACATTGTTTGATTAAAACCTTTTTGCTTTTGTTTGCAAATACAGCTATCACTGGCCATCCGCGGTTGAAAACTTTGAAAGCCCATTAGATATTTAACTTTTTCTTTCTTTTTATATTTTCTAAATAGTATCTTTTAGGTATTTTTTTTGCAATCAAGCGTGTGTTTCTAGTTTTCTCTGATTAATCACGATATTAACCTCATTTCTTAAATATTGTAAGGGCTGATTTTTGAATAGTGAGATAACTTTTAATTAACGGAGGAATAAATATGGCGGTTTGACAGCTTTTGTATAGACTATATGTCAATCAGTCTTATTTATTCTTCAGTAGTTAGTTCAAAGTTGCCCTAAGTAAAAAAAGTCAGTGGACAATTACTACTTTACCTACCTTTGATACTTATGATAAACAGGTAGGTAAACAGGCAGATTACTGAGATCTGTGAGTAGTATCTAGTGCTTATACTAGGTACTACTGGCAGATCTCAGTTCTCATAATCTATGTATTTAAAGACGCGAAATTAATGATTGACGGCTGCCCCAACACACACACGGCATTTTCTCGCACAATGCACGTCCATGTCCAATCTGATTGTTGTGTAGCGTACCCACCATGTAATGCCACTCCTCACTGCAGTTTACGTTTGTTTTAACCGCCGCAATCATATGTCATTTTCTCGCGTTTCGCGCCATTTTGCCGGCCATCAGCCGTCGTCCGATCCGTTCGGCGCGTACGCTCCGTAATTATTGAAACTTGAAAGCAGAGAATCCGCTCTCGACGTCAATGTATGCACGAACGTTTATTTAAAGCGGCCGTTTAGTTTCTCATTTTAAAATGTAAGTAATAGCTTTTATTAAATATAATCTTTTTTTTTTTTTGCTAGATTGGTTTGCTCTTGACTCTAGTGTCTCTAGTTTAGGTACCTACGACAAACAGACCTATTAACAGCTCTAAGTGAGTTTAATTGGTTCCCTAATACTGTGTAGGTTTCCACTGTTTTTGTATGCTTTGCTGTTTGCATGACATAAGTTGATTGATTTCTAAAAGATAATTTATAACCCTTTTGACAGATAAATAATATTTTTGATTCTCCTTAATTCTCAGATATAATTAGTTAATTAATTAAATGCATGGAATGTTTTCTTTTTTGTAACCTTAGTAGTAAGTACCTAATCAGAAGACCAGAAGAGTCTTATAATCTCTACATGAAACAATATCGATAAAAAAGTAAAAACAGACGTTTGCCTAGCTATTTTTTCAAAACAAGAATGTGTATGAATTACTAAAAGAGGGCACTAATCTCATAACATAACATACCATTTATTATTTACTTTATTTATTATTTTTTCAGGCTTTATAACATCACGCTACAACACACGGGACAGGGGCAGTAACGACGTAACTTAACGCGGGTGAAAAAAACCACGCGAGAAAAGTCGCTGGTAGAAGTTAGTTTAGTATAAATGTTTAATCCCTAAGACCATAATTTCCGGCAAATAATAAAAAGTTGTTAGAAACGGTGCGTAAGAGCCGGCGATCGTCACATCTTGTCGTAAGCATAGAAAGTGTTTGATAGGCGTCTAACATAATTGTTCACAGTAAGCCTGCCGTGTCTCTATTGTAACTCTATATGGACCAGTTTTTGCAGCTTCCACGTTAGGGTATTGGTTCCTCGTTCATCGGAGTCCATGGTGACTACTAGGAAAGATAACTTCAAGACTCTTTGATATAAAAACGAAATTAAAGGGAAGTGGAACTTTCACAGTTCGCGGCTCTTGGCGGAGTCGATGAGCGATTGACTGCTGTGTTGCGTGTCTCGGGTTCGATTCCCGCACGGAACAAATATTTTTATGATTTATAGGTGATTCTTACGGGTCTAGCTGTTTGTGTAAGTGAGATTAAATGGCGAAATTACTAGAGTGGGGTAACGCTTTTGTAAAGAAAAGAAAATAAAATGCGAGGAGAAATATCACAAACTCAACGGTAGGTGAACAGGAGAGTCCAAAACACATATTTTCTCAGGGGAGTAGATACTGTGTATGGGGTTCTTCAAGAAAGGGTCGATCAGGTTCTTAAAGGGTCGGTCGGCATGTAATACGGGTCCATAGACTGCGGTGACTGCTAAATAAATTCTCATACATGTTGTAAAAGAAGAAGAGAAACAGTTGTCAAAAGTGACGTGAGAAAAAGAAGAAATTAGGCGTAACTACGCTTGTAATTTTTATTACCTCTATGGATGTAACAGCGTACCCGCTAGACTAGAGAGAATGGAGTCTGACAATTTGATCTAATGATCGAGCTGATGACAAATCTACAGTGATACTGCGTAAACATCACGGAGGAGTTTTTGTCTGCCATAGTACCTACAGTTACAGCAAAGCCCCAAAATTCTACAACAGTATCGTCCACAAAAATCACAATACAAGTTCACTATTAATAGACCAAGCTAGACGAACCTATCTTCGTTATCTTCAGTTATCTAAGCCATAACACAGTACTGACCTAAATTCATAACTAGTGATCATCAACATAAAATCCGCTGCCCACGCGCACTGTGGCGACATTACTAGACGCATTGACAATGTAAATACTATTGTCAACAGAATAAATAAATATTTATCCAGAGGCAAGATGAGTCGGTATTCAGTGAGCCATTGTGTCGCAGAGGCGCGGGCGGCCGACTCCGAATATGAATCCGAAACCACGTGATGTAATATGTAGCACTTTGTTTTATTTATATTCAATCGGATGTCAACTTGTAGACACAATTGATTAACAAATCATTACAAGCTAAGATTATTTTATTGTTTGTTAACATGCGTTCTTATTGGAGTGAACATGTATGCTTACCAACAGGTATAATTACAGCAACGGTAAGAATAAACACTATCATTACTGAGCACTGGAACATAATTCTAATTATAAATGTAGTCCGCTGCAACGTCCACTACCGCCACAGTTTTTATCACACTAATCTCACTAGGAATCGGTTTTATCTTCGAACGTGTGCCGTTATCATTACGTTGTAAATTATTTTGTCGTTCCTAGTGGAAAACAAGGATTTATCATAGTACCTATATAGATTTTTTCTGCAAACTGTTTGTAACACGCGCGTCCTCGTATCAGTGACGAAAATAAATTTATATCTGTGTCTGCTCCAAATATTCTAGTCATGTCGGTGCTTGAAGATGATACTGAATGAACGTGCGGTGAACCGTTAGGTAAATATAGTTGACTGTTGTATGTTGGTTTGGTATGGAATACATTTTAACAAAATGATTATTAAATTCACAACGCTCATACCTATTATGAAATCCTATATAGATCCAAATCGTTATACACTTTCCAAGCTATAAATAAAGATTAACAATCAATACGCAAAAAATTGTAATCCTAAAAACACCAAATTAATCTTCGTTAAGCCTAAACTTTCAGATGTCAATTGCGTCATAAAAATATTATTGGGGCCTTACGCAAAAATGAAGAAATTAATAAAAGTGTCAGAGAATAGGAATTAACTTAATATTGAATTAAGTTAGCATTTAATTTGACATTTTTGATTAATTGTTGCACGTCTGTAAAGATGAGTAGGCGATGAAATAAGGACCAATTAAATGACACTCCTGCGCAAACTTTGCTAATCCGGATTATAACGGCAGTTTGATGATTAAAATTACGTATTCATACAATATTTCAATTAAGCATTTTCATTTTATTAATGTGCATGTTAATTGAAACTGATTTTGTTATTATACAAGCTTAAGAGTGAACTGTCGAGACGATTAATATGGTTACACTAATTGCATATTTATATTTGTCTGTCTAGCGTCTGGCCTTATATAAAAATAGCGAATGAATTCGATTGTACGTTGATGAAATTGAAATGATTTAAGTATGAAAATTATATTTTTTAGTATTATGTAGTATACCGTTAATAAGTATTGTAAGGAAATGGGACTTTAAGTCTGAAATCGCCAATCCGACTTCAGTAAGCGTGGCGATCAATGCTCACGCCTTCACTGGATAAGAAGAGGCCTTTGCCCAGCAGTGGGACTACAATTGTCTTGTTTTTCTTTTGAAATGTATTAAAATTGTACAGACAAGATAATATGTTGACAACAATATTCAAATACAGGAACACAGACAGCGGCACGCGATCGATAGCAGTGTCATGTCACTTCACTTCCTAACTAAGATCTACCAAATAGGGCTGACCGTAAACTTGATACCAACTTAATGCTATCGTCAACACAAACAAAATTAACCTTAAAATGATAAAGATAAGGGCGAAGGTAACGGTGTGTGAGATTTTGGTATTCTGTGCGAAATAGTGGCCTAGATCACGGCTGCGTTGGTTTGGAACAACGACGCGCCATCTCACATCGTGTATGTATGTGCAGGCATGTGCGAGTCACACGGATGCCTCCGACAGATAAATTGAGAATATCCCGAGGGCCTAGTGCGAATGATGAAAGAGATGTTTTAGCTGCATTCTTGCATTGTCGATATGCTTTAGCTAGAGGCATGCCACGACAAAATTGTCTCTTTCCTAAGAATTTTTGTCTTTAACATTTTTATATGACATTCTAAACTTGAGTTTTGAATTTGGTTTTGGATTGCGAGTGTCTGTCCTTTCACAGTTATCATTTTCAAGCCTTGATGCTCCTTCACTTACATAAAAATGCATTGCAGCATATATTTATATTCACAAGATACTCTCATATTCGGCACTAAATTTAGTATTCAGCATTGCGCTGAAGTCTAGTTTCGTAAGACAAATATTATTCAAGTCATCACGTGGGTAGGCTTTGAAACGATGATAAGCATTTATTCTGTCGCCTAGTTTGCCAAAAATATCTTTGTGATACTTATCACGTGTAATAAAAGTTATACAAAAGAAGGTATCTATATATATTTGAGCGTTGGAGAGGTCAGGGACTGTAGATATAGGTACGTACTTTAATTCTTTGTACCTTAAACATTTGATAAGATGTTTGCTTATGTTGTTTATTAGTACGATCATCTTCATTCAGCATAGTGAATCACCGAAGGATTACACAACACATTTAAGTCATATCAAAACTTGTTTTTATTTTTACCAAATTCTAATTTTATTTCCATCTTTTAATTAAATCATATATTCATCCCACGCATTATTTTTAAGGTATGTAAGCTTGAATGCTATGCGATAACCAACGACTAGTAACCATAAAGGTAGACACCTGTAGGAACATCTAATCGAAGCTCTTTATGCATATCAAACCGTACAATCCCATGTAACAAGGTATCTTATCAATTTATGATCTTCAGTCTCAAAGTGTTTTTGATCGTTATAATTTAAAAGCGGCGCACCTTTCACTCAAGGGGACCAATTAATTCTTGGTCGATACATTAAGCGTTCAATAAATTCTCGAAAATCGCCGCGACCACCGATAACAGGAACGAGTTCGGGACCTCTTCTTTAGATTAAAAAGGTTTTATTTATCTTGGATAATTTGTTAATGCCACTTTTCATGCCTTCCGGTAGCTGTGTAATTGAATCTTCTGGTTTTCGGAGATTTATTACTGCCATTTGATTGAGCTACCGTCCTTTGATTAGCGGCTCTATTTGAATCTTCGCCGACTTCATTTAAGTTTCCTTTCTTAATGTTATTGCGTACATTTTTCAAGTGCGTTTTAAACTGAATTTCCTCTTGCGTATCATTCGTCGGCTGAGCTGCGAAGGTGTTATTTTCAGAGAAATTTACGTAAGCTCATTAAACTTTTGCAAATCGTTTTCACTTGACGTTAGCTTACTTTATTATAGTTTTTCTTACGTATAATAACATGCTTCATTGGTCGCATATAATTGTTAGTGTTGTACGCACTGAAGTAGTAAAAACCTTGGTTATTGATTATTTTTTCTTGCTTATGCACGCTTAATAATTTCTAAAGAACTTTTTCAGACGGCGAGTGCAAAGCCTTATGTAAACTATTTTCTATCCTGCCTTTTATGGCTGTTACTGTGACGCTGTAGAAATATGAAAGGTACCTATAATCTCGAGAATAATGCAGCGGCATCTCTTTGTGCAGGCAGAAATGTCGGGGGTTGATAGAAAGTGAGTGCTATCTACATATTGGCCGAAATTATTAAGATTAGAGGAGGTGACGATGGAATGCGAAATGTCCGTCGGCGACACAGTGACCCGTAGAGTGCTGCGTCCGATACCATCGGCAGAAGGACGAGACGGCGGCGGCGACGATCGCGTGAGATACTCCGGCACACGTCCGCGCTGCTCTCACGATCCTGCGCCGTTATTTTAATTTATCTTTTCCCTTGTTCTGTTCTCTTTCGAAATGTTCGTTCTTTTTTCTAATTTGTAAATACTTTCATACTACTTTTTACTTACTTAGATAATTGTTTGTGCCAGTGTCTGCACCTCTGCGTTATCACGTCGTAGTAGGTTTCATCATGTTTTATATCCCCTGCCACTCTATGGTAAATGATTTTAGCAGTTATGTAAATAAGAGCTTGTTAGTTGTAAGAAATTCTGTAAACGAATGGTCGTTAGGAGGTAGAAAATATTTCTTAACTGATATTTAGTACCTCGACAGAATCCACAAGCTCGATAAAAGAAATTGCAAAGTGGTGGCGGCGTTGTAGAGGAAGGTATAAATAATGAAATTGATAATTATCTCATTGTTCACACCATAAGGCCTTTGCTTCACGCCTTCCACTGCCAAAATCACAACATGAATTCTTGGTACACTATAATGAACTAAATCAACCAGTGGAATAATGGCGGCCGCTTTCCGCAGCTCGTAAACCATAGTGATCGGCTGTGCGCTTGCGATTACAATATTTTCTCTTCGACAAGCCTTAACGATACTTTAAACGGTGCTTCGTCCAATTTTCGCGCCTCCATTTCTTATTTGCGCGCTCCCCGAATTCAATTTAAGACTCATCGATTTTTGTGTAGTATATTTAAAAAATTTAAATTATGATAATGACGAGCACACCATAGGAGGTCCGGTGATAATTTCTTAAAAATTACACAAACATCGAGGAATGATCGGTTCTGTGTGATCGTGTAATTGGCGTTGTAAATTTTTTTTTGACTGGTAATGACCATGCGATGGTTGTTACTAAGGGTCTTCGGAAGAGTAAAATGAAATAAAAAACTGCTTTCCCAAAGAACTCGAAAGTGGTTAATGTAGGTGCATAGATACTGTTACTTCAAATTTAGATTGAAATATTATCTAATTTCTCCAAAGTTAGGTACGAATTTTATGATTTTGTTCCCAGCATTACTTTGACTTATTTCACGTCTATCAGACCGAAAATTTCAAACACTCACACACTTATACATAGACTCAAGCCTTATTTCCTTGGGGGTAGCCAGAAACCACAGGACGCCACCTGCTACGATGCTTACATACTCTTTTCGCCTCGTCCACTAATAATACTGCACACCCGACCTATCTGAAGAACCTCACCAATAAGGTCAGGGTAGGTCTTTCAAGGGCGTCCCCTCCCGGCGCGGCGGGAGGGGGGGCGCACTCACATCTGTCATATAACTCATTCTGCTATAATATGTATGATAAAAACTTACTTCTCTTATAACTTTCGGGACTAAAACAAAACCAAAAAGCAGGGACCTATTTCTGTGCGGCTGTCGGTCACCGGCTTGCGTAACTGCGTGTCCCCAATTTCATTGACCAAAACCTTTCAGTGTTCTCAGTCACGCAAAACCATCGATTGCCGGTGTCGGCTCAATAAAACATTCGATAATGTTTTTATTTCACACCAATTGTATTCAATTAGTCTCAGACACGAAAAAGTCAGACGCGAAGAGTCCTGTTGCAATACTAAAATGATTTTTTGATTGCGATTTGGCTGGATTGTTTCTGATAGATACCGCTTACACTAATGTCGATATGAGTAGATTTTGTAGGTGTACTACGAAATGGTACCACCTTACTAGTACTTAAATGTTTACTACTCTACATTGTGGAATGCAATAAAATATTGAGTATTGAAGTTCTTAATAGCAAACCGAAGTTTGGAAGTTGATAAAAGTCAACATTCAATTAGTTAGACCATTAAAGGCATTTTTGTATGTATACTCGTACTGGGTATTTTTTTTTATCTTTTTGCCGCTTACGCAGTTTCATATAAAAAAGAATGGGCAAGAAACTCCATACTTACTTTAATAAATAAAAAAGTTTATCACGATATATACAACCTTAAAATATTTTTGTTGCAGTGTTGTGGTTAAGAAAAAAGAAAAACTTATAAATAAAAACTCAACTCAACAACGTAGTAGGGGATTTTTCGCAGTTTAGGAGAAACTTCTTTCGTTGATACTACCGATAACTGGTAACAAGAACTATGTTGACATTAAAATTTCACGCTTTTTTAAATTTAAGGCGACTTTACCGACAGCGCTCTCCGTACAAAAGTAGTCTAGTCATATTTTTGACAATAAGTAGGTATTTTTTTTGTTATATTTTTTCTTTTTAAGTAATATCTAGGCTGGTGTTTATGTATGTGCTTAGTATTCTATCTAATAACTTAATCTCAAATTGTTATGTGACTCAAAATTTGAAAGACGGGAAACTGACTAACCAATAACTTAAAAGAAGACTGCATTCTTCACATACCATCACGCCTGTATTTCCCGAACGGTTAGGCAGAGGTGTATCAATGTACACCCACAGTTCACCGTTATGTTTAGGTTCCATTTAATAGGGGGCGACCCTATTGCCAATAACCGGGCACAAATACTAACTCCGAGCTGCTACAACTGCATTCTTCTCTCAAAATAAAGTCAGAAAAGATAAACATACCTACAACATACCTGATCCCAGCAATATCAATTATTCAACCATTGCTTATATCAAAACGGTAAAAAGTAATTGTTGGATGTACTCTCCGGTTCATTTTACTGCGTCGTGCTCAGATACTATTGATACGCTCTCGGAACCACTATTTTAGTACTTATTTATAGTTTAATTATGGAAAAGTCGCTCAACTGGACTATAAAGGGGCACGGTAGCCGCCCTGAAAATATCCGGAGTATTTCAAGTGAGTTTTATAGTTCACTGTCTGTTTACGTGTAGAAGTTGAAAGAGATTATTGCTACAGTTGCTTGAATCGATACGGGGTAGATCATCATCATCTACTTAGCCTTTTCCCAACTATGTTGGGGTCGGCTTCCAGTCTAACCGGATGCAGCTGAGTACCAATGTTTTACGTGGAGCGACTGCCTATCTGACCTCTACAACCCAGCTACTAGGCAACACGATACCTCTTGGTTAGACTGGTTGTCAGACTTCCTGGCTTCTGACTATCCGTAACGACTGTCAAAGATCTACGAATGACAGCCGGAACCAACGGCTTTACGTGCTTTCCGAGGCACGGGGGTGTCACACCACCAACTTCCAAACTCCGGGCTGCTACTGAGCAAATCCTAATGGAAAAACCCAATAACACTATTTGCCCGACCTGGGAATCGAACCCGGGACCCCACGCTCATCAGTCGCGCTTGCGACCACGAGACCAACGGGGCAGTAGATATTGCAAAGTAATTTAATGTATCACAGTAGTGTAAGTTCATAATTTATTATTCAACATAATTATAAAAGTTGGTATTTAAGTTATTGTTTTTATGTGATATCAATCACCTATGTGTTCCGCATTCGTTTGAAAACATTTTCAAATGAAAATTAAAACCCCAGGAAAATTAACTATTTATTTTAAAATCCTTATTATTGACCCTAACTTTATAGGAAAAGAATAGATGTAAAATCAAGATAACATTAATTATTTATTCTTAATTTCTTATTTCTTGAATAGTGTATGCAAGTTAACAGAAATAAACAACTATTGTCGTTGACCGTTCCTTTATAGACATTTAGACGAAGCTTTTTTGGTTGCCAATTATGACGCCATTCAAATAGCTCTATCATCTCAGCCTCATTTGTCTTGCATATCAGTCATGGACATACTCATACAATGTCGAGGGTTGAAATATGTCTCAATAATGGAAACAAGATAAAACCTTGCATCAACGAAATTGTTCCAAAAGGTCACGGTAAGTAGGTCGGTGTGGGACGGCAGTCGAATCACGTACATGCCCATTGTAAAATACTAATACAAATAATAGAAGAATGATTGCACCTATCCGAAATAGCCCCAATCATCGGCGCGGACGTGCGCGCTGCCCAAAGCGAGCGAAGTGTCAAGGATACGTGAAATTGGGCGGTTACGGTAACACAATCATGTCTAATGTTTCAGTGAAGGAGCAATGTCGAATAAGTACTATGGATTCGATAATTGGTTTTTTAATTCGGTTGTCGCGATCAGTGGTTCTTAAAGTTGACTGGTTCGAGACCCATCTGTTAAAAACTTTTAAATTCGGAACTCACTTTTTGGTTGTCCTGAAGAAAATAGGGGCATCGGAAAAAAAACGAGTATAAAGGGTACCGTAACACGCATGTAAAATACGTTTCTTAAACGGGGAACCCTTTCATTTTTTAACTTTATTTAATTAAATTTTTTGTTACAAGTGAAAAAAATGCACGCTTTGTGAAAATTTAAAGTCTCTTTCAATTAACTATTCATGCTATTTAGTCCGCTGACAAACAGACGGTCGGATAGCGGAGGCCTAGTGATAGGATTTCGGGTACGGAACCCTAAAAAGAAGAGATATTTTGATGAGAAGAGAGTGTCGAGAGAAAAGAGTCACGGTGGAGTTTCTTGCTCGTTCTTCTCCGTAGAGATCTACGTTTGGAACGAGCAACTAGCTTTAACTTTAAACTCTAACTTCTTGTCAATTCAAACGTGCCTGTAAATGGTTTAATTGAAATAAATGCTTTGATTTTGAGAAGGATGCTTTTGTTTCCTATTTTTTTACAATGGCCATGTTAGTTTTCGTGGCCCGTTTAATATTTGCTCTCACCTCATAATTTGGGAAATACTAATCTGGAATTGTAGAATGTTCTGCTATATTTTTTGGAAAGGGACCGTAATCAGTTATCTATTGCACCTACCAAACGAGTTACCTTAATGCATTCTGCAGCAGTGGGTGACTAATCTGCATTCGTATTAATACCAAAATAAAAGGATTAGTTTTTTACATAAACTGTTTGTCAAAATCACTTTTTGTCATGTCCAAAATAGGTAAGTGTCGTGACATAATCCGCTATTAAAATTTGGAGCGACAGTTATCCCTTGTCTGAGGTTGTAAGCGGAACTACCTTCAACGATGGTTTGATTAACAAAAAAGAATGTAGCTAATTTAAAATTTAATTTCGCTTGTGCATTTAATCAGTTACGCTGCAGAAATGGGTTGGCACGGCCGCCTATTACACTGTATTTGCATTTACGTGTTTAATAAATTATTGTGATTTTTTTTATAGGATTTATTTTGTTTTTGTTGGGTATGGCAAGCGAGGCATGAAAGTAGGATTAATGCTGTGGAGATGCGTTCCTTGCGAAGGATGTGTGGTGTAACTTTGAACGATAGAGTGAGGAATGAAATTTTACGAGAACGTTGCGGAATAAAAGATGTAGTGACAAAAGTAGAAAAGAGTATGCTTAGATGGTTCGGCCATGTTAAGTGGATGAGTGAAAGGCGACTAACCAAAGGGATTTATATAGCAGATGTTAGTGGCAACGCCGAAAGAGGACACCCTAGAAAGACCTACGGGTGCGCAGCACTCGCAACCGGCGTGTTTGTATGAACAGATGTATGAACGTGGACGAGGCGAAAGAAGTATGTAAGCCCCATTGGAAAAAGGCGTGAGTTTATGTAAGTATGTTTATTTTGTTTTAAAACTGTGAAACTAGCTTTTGCCCGTGACGTCGTCTGCGTGTATTTTATATTCAGATCTCTAATTATTGCGAAAATGAAATGTAGCCAATGTTACTTGCTGACAATGTAGCTTTCCATTAGGTGAAATATTTTTTTAAATCGGTTTAATAGTTTTTGAGTTTATCCATTACAAACAAAAACACAAATAATTTATCTTTATAATATTAGTTAAGATATAGGTATGTATTAAGCAACGAGTACAAAGTCAAAGTCTAAGCATTTATTTCAATTAGACCATTTACGGGCACTTTTGAATTGTCAAGAAGTTACATTTAAAAGTTGAAGCTAGTTGCTCGTTCCAAAGCGTAGGTTTCTATGGAGAAGAACGAGCAAGAAACTCCATGGACACTCTTTTCTTTCAATTTGGTTTTTACAAAATCTTGGTTACAATATTCTTGTTGCTTCTATATGTGAAAACAATGAAGATGTATATAAAACAACACAAAACAAAAATAAAAAAAAATAGTACCTACTAAAGATGTAAGCCATAGCAGTTAAGAGATGACCAATCCCAACTGACAGCGCCCGTTCACGAACATGATGCGCGCATTAGCACCATTTAGCTCAACCATCTTAAAGGGAGCCGAACGATCTAACGCACGCGCCACCGTCAGCGAGACATTTATGTGAGCATGACAAAGCTCTTAACCACCATACTAATAGTGTCCAAAACATAGTAACTAACAAGGGTTTATAGTGAATTTTAATAAAAAATGTCTCCTATCATTCATTAAAATATATTCGAAGAAGCTGTAAAAAGTATCAAACGCTTCTTTGTTGTTGAAGATATCGATTGTTTATCAAACAAAGCTTTCTTATCATTTATTGTTACGTAACAGTGTGAAGACAGACCGACTTGATTCCACCTTGAAAAGTAAAATGTTATAGTTCAGAACTGCAAGTTGTTATGAGTTCGCGAAACAATTGGTCGAATAATTCGCCATTGATGTATTGACAATTTAATGTTTTCACAAGAACCGTTATTAATATTTTATTACGCCTTTTTTTTTGTTTGTTTATTGTAAAGTTTATGTTAGGAATCTATGAATCGATTGATGGACCGTCAGTTAGACCGATCGGGTGCAGCGTCCACGCCCCGAACAACCCCGAAAGGAAAACAAAAACTCAAAAATTAACTTGACATTTGTGCTCACGACTCGTGGCGACTAATTTAAGTGTTATTGCATTTCCTTTCGTTGCGAAATGAGATGACACGGTTTTACTACCCTCTTCCTTTACAGTATATGTCAATTAATAGTTAAGGTTTATACTGCCTAGGTAGCCTAGTGGTGCTAAGTGCGACTGCTACGCTAGAGGTCTTGGGTTCGATTCCCAGTTCGAGCAAAATGTGTTATTGGGTTTTTCTATGAAATTCTCAGTAGCAGCTCGGAGTTAGGATTTGTGCCCGGTTAATGGCAATAGGCTCGCCCCCTATTACATGGGACCTAAAACATACCGGCGAACTGTGGGTGTACATTTGTACACCTTTGCCTAACCCTTCAAGGAATCGCAAAGGGCACAAGAAGGAACATGGGTGGGTTTTAGTCAGTAAAAGTCTGACACTCCCTCCCGCCCCGCCCAGGGCGGGAGAAGTTATTTGATGATTTCCCACCACCAAAAAAAAAAAAAAAAAAAAAAAAAAAAAACCCTTCAAGGAATACAGTGTGCATATGTGTGTGTGTGTTTTTAGACATAATGGTGGGCCCCCTGTTATTTTATGTGAGGAACAAAATATCAATACGAGATCGGAACTTATGCAATGAAATCAAGATAGGGATCGGGCTGTCTCGACAAAAACAGACGTTTTAAATTGCATTGCGATGACTCAGCGTTTTTGTGTTAAATTTATTTTCGCAATAAAGACCTCATTTTGTAAAGGGTTAATTAAAATATGTACTCGTATTGTCAAGAAGAACTTCAAATTTAAATTCTTCTTAATAGTGCGTTCTGTGAGCCCTTAGTAATAAGTTAGTAAACTGGTAGTGGTATTCTGTAAAAAATGTGAGAGGGAAGTGAGTTTGAAGTGCGCTATCATTCCACAAGATGCTAAGGATTGACAGCTCTTCTTAAGCTTAATTTACGTAACTCCTCGAAGGGAGACTTTTACAGAATTGGACTTTACAATTAAAACAAACATTACTGGTACATCCAGCGTACCAGTAATGTTTGTTTTAATTGTGCTATGAAATGGTCTTACCTAGCTAGGTACTAGGTTGTACATATGAAGCTTAATTTTTTTGGAAGACTGGCAAGCTGACCGTCCCCCTCATGTTAAGTGGTCACCTCTGGCTATAGACATCTTCAATACCAGAGGCCTTGCAAGTGCGTTGCCATTTTAGAGACTAAGTTGAAATGTCTATCTGTCATTTCATCGGCATCCATACCCTTCAAACCGGAACACAGCAACGCTACTTTGCGGCAGAAATAGCTATAGTGGTAGTACTTCTCTGGACGAGCTCCTTCACAAAGAGCTTTACTACATGGATTATGTATTTATCATTCCACAGAACCAGTTACCTACATCAGTATGTAGGTCATTGTTATCGACGATATTGATAAATTAAAAGATAACCGATTAGCGAAGATGTATTGTGAATAATAAATAAATCTTTTGCGTATTAAACAAAACCATTTCATTAGGGCAGTGTAAAAGTGCCGCTTCTCGCCTGAAGCGTTTTGGAAATTTAACTAAATGATTTATGTCCTTTAGTATTTAGTACACAAAATACGGATAAATCGTCAATAATTAATGTTTTTATCATATAAGAACGCTTAAAAGTTTTAATTCCGTGCGGTTTAAAGCTATTTCCGATTATTCGAAGCATTTTACGTTAATTGACCCAAATGACAGGGTCGTACAATAAGTTGCTAAAGTTAAGTTTTTTTTAAACAAAACACTAGCTTTTACCTGCGGCTTCATTTGCGTGGAATACTTTTGGGCGGCCTTTTTTATTTTTAAGATACAAATTTTTCAAAAACGCTTGTACAAATGTTTTTTAATTTTTTATTAAGTGCCCAAATACAAACTTCCATCCCCTATTTCAAGCCCTTTTCTCGCGGCTAAAGCTAGCCAATATTCTTCTCCAAGGTCTAATCTATCTCAATACCAGATTTCATTAAAATCGATTCAGCGGTTTATGCGTGAAACTGTAACAGACATACAGACAGAGAGTTACTTTCGCATTTATAATATTAGTATGTAAATATGTATTTACACCGAAATTAAGTATACCATGGTGATACGTGTCATACAGTTTAATTAATATATCTGTTGACATTCGTAGCTCCCCGTTTTGCGGCTCACAGCATGATGTCTGAATATCAAATGACGATGGAGGGAACTTGATACTGCTTTTCAGTTTTCTACAAGCAAGGATGTTTGTGTCTCATTTTAGCATGGGTATTTAAGAAAATGGCTTTTTAAATTAGTTCTGATAAAAATTAGTTGGCTTATAAACATAAATTACCATGCAAATTTACCGTCTGTATTCTGCGTATTAAAAAAGATAGACGCATCAGTTATTTTGTTTTAATTTAAAATCTTTAAAAACATATTCTGAATCATGTTACTATTTATTAAAAAAGCTGTTATCTCACAACTGACTCTTTGATTAATAAAATTATATGTAAAAAATTCATAGTTACGCAACGGTGTAATAGGCAGTCGCGCTGTCGAATTAGTGTTGTCAAATTACCCTCTTATCTCGTTAATCGTCGCATGCTTTTAGCCGCATTTATCATTGTTTGAGACTCTTCTTACCGCACGCTATCGATCAAGTACTTACTTATTGGAAAACATCATCTTGAAAAATGTACCTTGTTTTTTTTATTATTAATGATTTTATTCAATTTTTTTTTAAATAACCTATATTCAGGTTTCTGCCATCGGGCCAGAGATTTAGAGAAAGGGCCATAATTTTAACATTACTAGAAAATATTTAATTAATTACCAGCCTACTGCCTCGTTAGCCTAGAGGTCCTAAGCGCGACTGCTACGCTCGAGGTCTTGGGTTCGATTCCCAAGTCGAGCAAAGTGTTACTGGGTTTTTCTATGGAATTTTCAGTAGCAGCTCGGAGTTAGGATTTATGCCCGGTTAATGGCAATAGGCTCGCCCCCTATTACATGGGACCTAAACATACCGGCGAACTGAGGGTGTACATTAGTACACCTCTGCTTAACCGTTCAGGGAATACAGGCGTGATGGTCTGTATGTACCAGCCTATTACTGATCCACTGCAAGGCAAATGCCTTTTCTCATACAGAGAAGGCACGAGCATCGATCACCACGATTGCTCAAGGAGGATTGACGATTTCAAACTATAAGTCCAGGTTTCCTCACGATGTTCTCCTTTACCGATGTCAGTGACGTCCAAGATAAAACTAAAAGTACGTATGAAGTAAAAAAGGCACATAGGTATAGTAGTCGCCACGAGTCGTGAGCACAAATGTCAAGTTAATTTTCGGGATTTCGGGTTCCTTTCTGGGTATTTTGGGCCGCCGGCGCTGCATGCGATTGGTCCGTCAGTCGGACCAATCGTGTGCAGCTCTCGACTCGTGGCGACTAATACAGGGTTATTTGTAAAACAATGACAACCTTGCAGGACTGTATGACTATCATCATAAACAACAACTTTTGTTCCATAATTTTTTACAGAATCAAGCAACGCAAGCGCATTGAAGTAAATGACCGACTGAAGGATTTCCGTAAAATTGTAAATAGGTCATGTACAAACACCCCCGCCGCCCTAACCCCGCTGCCCTCGCTATTTTATTATCGCTTTCGTTTGCTTCGCATAGACTTCGTAACGTTTAGAGCGTTCAATTTAAATGTTTTTATTTTTGTATGAAAATCTGATGAACTAAAATATGAAATTTTTTTAAATGTCATAGAACAAAAGTTGTTGATTATGATGTTAGTAACATAGTCCTGAGAGGTTGTCTATGTTTTACAAATAACCCTGTATACTTGCCAGGACTTTGACCCCTTGACTGCTGTTGTTGCTGCTGTTTAGTAGCTGCTGCGATAATTTACCTTAATGTAAAAACAATTTGTTCAAAGTATTGCTAAATATTTTGGACTATACCAACAAATATGCAGGTACTGTTAGTACCTGTAGCCAATACGGTATAACAAAACAACACAACTTAGTGAAAGTGAATTAGTCTAGGTCAAAATCTAGAGCGAGTTCCTGACCCTTGACCTTAAGATATTTACTTGGTTTAACGACGTGTTTGTATGACCCTTGAGACATTGTAATACTGGCTGTTGATTGGCTGAAAATAAAAGTTGTTTTGTGGAAGGGAAAGAGTGGTAAAAATAATTAAGTGTAAGTTACTTATCTTTCTTTGTACGTTTATTGTGGCCACTTGTGCCAATTTTGTCAGTTAGGCAATGGAACTACTTATTTATGTTATGTTTTAACATTTTTACAAATTGTTAATTAACTTTAAGCTTATTTGTAATATCTGTTACTTTTTTTTTTTTTTTTTTTGGTGGGTGGGAAATCATTAAATAACTTCTCCCGCCCTGGGCGGGGCGGGAGGGAGTGTCAGACTTTTACTGACTAAAACCCACCCATGTTCCTTCTTGTGCCCTTTGCGTTCCGGGGGCGCGGTATCTCTTGCGAACAACCCGCAGCCCCGGCAGGCATCGGCCCTCAGTGGCCCCTTCCTTTTGCTGACATCTCTTTGAGGCGCGCGTGGAACACGAACGCGCCGTCGACACGGCCTGTCGTTATGCAACGTAAGGACGGTGAGCTACCCATTGCTCACCGTCCACAGGCCAGTATCTACGGTGGCCGGGAGTCGTCTCGCGGCTCCCGACGTCAATATCTGTTACTTGACTTTGAAGTTTGTGTTTGTTATAGATATCAGAGGTGAAGTTGGTGTTTGTCTGTAAGATGTAATTTCTGAAAGTAGGTATAGTAGCGGCCTTGATTCGTGCCTACAAACATCAAGTTTAATTTTGGGTTTATTTATTTATTAGGGATAAAAAACAGTAGTACAATAACATGTTATAGACTATAAACTTAAAAAAATTGCACTTATTTTACGACCAACACTGTTATCCACTGATCACTAGCTTACAAAGAGAGCTTTATGTTACGTGCGTTAAATACATTAATTATGGGTTCCTTTCTAGAAATTTTGGGTCACCAACACTGCACGCGATTGGTCCGTCTGTCGGATCGATCGCGTGCAGCGTCGGCGCCCCAAAAAACGCCGAAACCAACCCAAAAGCCCAAAAATAAACTTGACGATTGTGCTCACGACTCGTGGCGGCTACTATACGGGTTCGATAAACATAGTGTAGTTTATCGGACCCGTATAGTAGCCGCTAAGTGTCATTAAATATTTTTTAGGGTTTAATTGACTTCCACGCGGACGAGGTCGCGAGCAGAAGCTAGTAACAGTTAATTTGTAAATTGTACATATTTTATTAGACCAAGGTAATTAATTGGAACCTAGGAACCGAATAAATAAATGATATTCTTATGTCAGAGCAATTTTTTGCTGTTCAACCTCCCAGGCCACACCTTCAACTCAGCTAAATAAAACAATCCCTTCAAATTTTTAAACAAAATCCAGCCACGAATTCACGTAGCCAAACATTATTATTATGACCATTAGCCAATATTTGAATTATTCAAAACTTAACAACAGTCGGGCGAACGAAAGGGCATGAATATGGCGGTGCTCGATATAGCAAAGAGAATAAAGGAGTTGTCGGTTATCTACGGAATTTGCGGCGCGAGCGCAGTGACTCACGGGCACGGCGCGGCTGAACTGGCCACACCTGACGATGCCAGACCCCGTCGAATTCCAAGTTTCATTTACCAAATACCCTTTAATTGACAGTTTACTGCCTATGCCATTGTTTGTGTAGCGCTTCCATGCATCTTTGAAATGGTTGTGTCATAAATGGATTTCTCCGAGAGATCGTTTCTCTTTGAGATTTAAAGTCAGCAGTCAGAATATTCTGACGTCAATGCTTCTTAAAGTAAGATAATATTAAGTGAGTAATCAGATTTGATATCGATTCTCTCTGTTACTTTTCCAAACGAATTTATAAATTTAATTACTTATTTTTTTGCCTCGTTTTCAGCGTTTCGGAGCTCTTTAGTACCTAATTTATTGATTTACTCATTTTATGTAGATATAAGAAAGTTAGTTATTAAGCACTGTTAATTTGTAAAAAAGGTAAGCATTAATATACTACCTAAATAAATAAACTGCTTCGCTAGACTAGTGGTCGTGCGACTGCTACGCTAGAGGTTTTGGGTTCGATTCCCAAGTCGATAAGTGTTATTGGGATTTTCTATGAAATTCTCAGTAGCAGCTTGGAGTTAGGATTTATGCCTGGTTAATGGCAATAGGACATACATGGGACCTATTACAAACCGGCGAACCGTGGGTGTACATTGGTACACCTCTGCTTAACCCTTCGGGGAACACAGGCCTGATGGTATGTATGTAGGTATGTAATTGTTTATTTCTTTTTAGACACCTTTTTCAGCGTTTCGGAGCTTTTAAGTATCTGTCTAATTTATTAACCTACTTATTTTAAGTAGGTATAATAAGTAAATTATTTATTTAGCGGTGTCAATTTGTAAGAAATTTAAGCAATAATATAAATCATTTTTCGTTTATTAGTATTACATATTATAACAACCATGAAATGTTAACTATCTTAATATAATATATAAATTTGAAAATGAAAAACAAAAAATTAATTTGGAAAACGGCCTGTAAATTATAAATACCTGCGTACAAGTAATGATAATAGTTGACACTTAAATAAGTAATTTTATCATTAAGTTGTAAATACTTGAGTACAATATGGAACTAGATATGTGTTGTGTTCCAATCATAAATCTATTTGAATAAAAATATGCAATAATACTGGCTGACTACTGTCATAGACTACATGAGAAGAATGTTATTTTATATTTGCATCATCATAATAATAAAGCAGTAGGTTCCAATATAATATGAGCGCCATGTATCTATCATTGTTATAAATGTAGCTCTCGTTACTTAATTTGTAGCACTTGGTACAAATTAAGAAACTAACACACTTGGTTCCGCAAAGCGCATTTAGTGAATTGTAAAGTATCAAATTCAAGTCACATTTTTTTTAACCCCCAACGCAAAAACATAGGGATGTTATAAGTTTGACGCGTCTGTGTGTGTTTGTCTGTGTGTGTGTCTGTCTGTGGCATCGTAGCTCCCGAACGCATGAACCGATTTTGATTTGGTTTTTTTTTTCGAAAGGTATATTAGTCGGGAGTGTTCTTAGCAGTGGATGTTTGTTGGAAATCGGTTCAGCGGTTTCAAAGTTATCAGCTCTTTTGTTAGCTGCGGTTGAGATTTTAATTTTTATATCGGGGGTTACTTAAAAGCTACACTCTTTACTGTAACATGCGGGATTACCTACAGATAAAAGAACTATGAGGTTTTAATGATGTATTATAAACTTATGCAATGTACTGAAACCCTGATCTTGAAACTAGAAGTGTCCCCGTATCGTAGAGATCAATATCCCACTGCAGCAACGCCACAACCAAATATTTTTGAAAGAACCCACGTTTTGTTACATTGACAAAGGTATCAAATCTAAAACAGTTACAAGTTCTGCCGATTATGATACAGATTTCATATCGAATCTTACCGCTAATGAAAACTAAACTTTCCAACATTAGGCTGTTCACAAACCTTATTGTATACGTGATAGAACGATAACATCAGGCTGCCAATCAAAATTTCACTCTTCCCTAGCACACCACGAAATGAGTTTTGTGGTCAAACAATTGATTCCATCGAACCCCGTACGGTGGTCGCTGATTCTTAATTTCACACTGAATTTATATATCACGATAGTTTTTATAATCTTTTGTGTAAAATGAACTAAATCAAGTAGTGCCTACTTGCTTGTGTAGCGTGACCACGCGTCTAATGCGTTACGTTAGAAATCGCGTTCAATGAGTAATCGAGTCAATTCGAAATGTAATCGATAGGTCTTCGAATAAAACTAGATTATGTAATCTGTAGGTTGCGTGCAAATATGTAATGAAGTATAACGGAATTAGGAAACCGCATAGAATACAGGAGAGCTTTTTGTAGAATAAGAAGACAGAACTAACTCCGAAGGAAAGACTTATATACGCACGAAAAAGCACAATAATCTTCTTCTTAGCGTTTCGATGATAAATTATACACACATACCATCACACCTATATTCCCCGAAGGGTTAGGCAGAGGTGTAACAATGTACACCCACAGTTCGCCGGTATGTTTAGGTCCCATGTCATAGGGGGCGAGCCTATTGCCATTAACCGGACACAAATCCAAACTCCGAGCTGCTGCTGAGAATTTCATAGAAAGACCCAGTAACACTTTTTGCTCGACCTGGGAATCGAACCCAAGACCTCTAGCGTAGCAGTCGCGCTTAGGACCACTAAGCCAACGAGGCAGATAAATTATACTATAATACAATATTAATTACATATATTCAATAATCTACAAATCACTTGTAGTGTTTAAAACAAGTTAAAAAAATTACTACTATATTATGTGTTACATAAATTATTAATTTAAGCTCATTATTAAATTAACTTGTCATTGTTATTTATAAGTAGTAGTAGTAGCAACAAGAATATTGTAACCAAGATTTTGTAAAAACCAATTTGAAAAGAGTGTCCACGTCCATCCTTGCTCGTTCTTCTCCATCGAGACCTACGTTTTGGAACGAGCAACTAGCTTCAACTTTTTGTGTGAGTAACTTCTTGACAATTCAAAAGTGCCTGTAAATGGTCTAATTGAAATAAATGTTTTGACTTTGACTTTGAAAAAAGTAAAAAATTCGTTAAAAAACCTAAATATGAAAATGTTATCAAGGTTTATTATACTTTTCTGTTTGTCGAGCAAATTAGCGCGAATCTTTCAAGTCAGTAATACATTCAGCGAAATCATAAATAATATGGCTTTCTCAGTACTCAGCAAATTGGCATAATAACGACATTTTTAATGAAAAAAATGAAGACATTCCAAGAATTTATTTTGGACTTGGCCCCACTACGTTGAATGAAGAAATCTGAATCGGGTAGATAATACAAATAAATAAAACGGCAATGTGGGGAAAGATTGTATCACGTAGGAGCATGCAACTGACCACAGACTTGGGAAATGGAGAACTATTCTGTTCTTTTAACATTCGAAATTCTTAATGTATTTTTACGGTAGCCTAGTGGTCCTAAGCCCGACTGCTACGCTAGAGATCTTGGGTTCGATTCCCAGGTCGAGCAAAAAGTGTTATTGGGTTTTTCTATGAAATTCTCAGTAGCAGCTCGGAGTTAGGATTTGTGCCCGGTTAATAGCAATAGGCTCGCCCCCTATTACATGGGACCTCAACATACCGGCGAACTGTGGGTGAACATTGTTACACCTCTACCTAACCCTTCGGGGAATAAAGGCGTGATGGTATGTAAATTTGATAATGTAATTAATTACAAGAATAAGAAGTAGATATTATATCACAATAAAATATCATACAGTATTTGTAAAGTCTTATTAACAGTTTTTGACGAATTAAATACAGAATAAGAATATTTCTATAATACAATAATTAAGTTTTTTTTTGTAAGAAATTACCGCAGTAATACTAAGTTGCCAAGGAATGATGAAGGAAAGACACAACGTTCCCTATTCACCGGAAAAAAGAAATTATTTTATTTTATTACCTGCTGCATTCTTGTCATATCTACCAGTTTCTTCAGACATGAACGTGTAAAATCAGATAAACAAGATATCGATCAATCCATCAGACGATTTTATTAACGCCATAAATTTTCGAAATTATTTCGCTCAGGTGAAAACCGACAGGCATCGCAATTCGGCTTGTAATGTTGCAACTAAAGTAAATTATAGTTGGTTGGAACGCTAAGTATAGAGGATCAAATTGCCGCATCTCTGCTTATGCCCGAAATTGCGAGCTGTATAATTTGGGTCACATTTTAGGCCGCTCCGAGGATGGTGTGCTCTGAAACCGCAATGAGTCTTCAAAAATGAGGTAACTGTACATTATGTTAAAGTTATATTTGTATTTCGGTTTTCGGAGTAATTGATAAATTATGGGCAATTGAAAGGACAAAGTTTACGGTCATGCAATCTTGTCGAAAGTCCTGGCTTTTGTTGGTTATTGCGAAAATCAAAAACGTAAATCAAGTCTGCAGTCAATTTGTTATCGATCAAAAAAAACAGTCTGTCAAAAATCTAGACTTGCGGTATTACGACACTGGTAGCGATTGTTCTGCAAAATTCATATTCGCCATTTTATCTGTTTTGGGTTACGTAAGGAAGTCGGTTGTCGTTGATTATGGGCCGTTCGTGCGCGCGCGACGCTTGCAGCGATCCCGCTGCGTGCGACATGCCCCTTACTGAATCTCATTGGAATCTAGGAAGCCACTATAAAGTATCGAATTCGAAATTTCAAGTTTCCACTTCAATGCGGGCTTTTAGTACCCGACAAAAAATCGACATAGAAAAACGGAAATGTATTCGGAACTTTTGTTTCGGTTTTGGTTAGTGGGTGTCCGAGTTCAGTTCAGTTGGTCTTGTATTCTAATTTTAGATGCAATTGACTCTCGATTTCTGCGGTTGCTTCAGTTTATGTCGTTCTAGTTCTAAGTAGGCTAGTTTTTGTGTTTATGATGATCGATAGACGGTAAAAATTTTGATCACATTTTTTATTCTTAGAACAAAAATACTCATAAACGAGTAGGCAAAAGAGCGATGAGACCATGAATAGTTTCTGTGATTCTAATTGAACCAATCACTTTACCTCTAGGGTATAACCAATTAGGTACGGATAAGCTCTCTCCAAACGACAATTTAAAATATGTCTAACCCTTATCACCATCATCACATCAGCTAAATGACGTCATGTGCTGGACATAGGCCTCCCCTAAAGATAGCCACAACGACGCACCCAGCAATTTCCCGTCGTAGGTCCACCTCGTGGGGGCCACATTGCACCTTCTAACCCTCAGTAAGTAAGCAATAAAAACCAGATCTCCAAAACATGTTGAAACAGCGAAAACTAAAGCACTAAATATTACAACACTGTCAATTTCCATAGATAACCAAGCATAGACAAATACAGGACACCTGAACTACTTAAAGCACTATCACCAAGTCACATAGCGGAGTATATCTATACATCTGCACCAGTTGTAAAGTTGAGCTTTTAGTAGCCGAGCCGACAAACCTGGCCAGATGACCTATGATATATTTAACGCGGGTAGGGGCAGGGCGTGGCGACGCGTGCGCAACTAGGCACTGTTGGGGGGAGAGGGGCGCGCGGGGCGGGTACTGAAGGGACAGTACGATTAGGCGATGGTGTGAGGTAAAAGCGGGAGGATAGTTAGGATTTATTGGTAGAATCTATCGACTCGAAAACGGGCTTCTACTTAGAAATTTCTTGGGTGGTAAAAAGGGCAGTCTATGAAAGTTAGAGGAAGTAGCACCTGTGTTTGCGCACACGCTTGTGCAGTATACCTGGTATGTGTGATAGACTCCATTGAGATTGGCCAACATAGAGAATATACAATGACTGCCCGCATTGCGGAAATTGTTCGATAGAGTCACCAACGCAAAGGGCATAAGGAGGAACACGGATGGGTTTTAGTCAGTAAGAGTCTGACACTCCCTTCCGATCCGCCCAGAGCGGAAAAGTCATTTGATGATTTCCTTTCCTTAAAAAGCTGGATAGTCTGGACTAAGTTGTACAAAGGGTAAAAGTTATCTTGTGTTAAGTTATCTAATTGGGTCGTTACAGCGTGCAAGAGTAACAAATAACCATTCGTTCATTCATTTATCCCCTCAAATAGTAGTAGCAGGAAGCAGTATATGACCTAGTTTACAAAATTAGCCTTCCCCGCTTCATCGCCTACCTTGGTTCCTGCGACAGGAAGAGTGGTGTCGGCTCGGCCGTCGTGCAGGCATCGCGGCGGCTATTGATAAATCATCGACAGCCACGCGCGCCCCCGGCGAGCTGCGCAACCGTAATACACGCCGCAGTCCTCAACGACACGATGCCAACCTGGTTAGAGAGATGACCAGGAGACGTTAAGTTTTTAACTGCATTGCGAATACCAAAAGTTGCGACTTTGCTGAGCATGATTGCGTGTTTTGCCTATTTCAATAATTTTTGTAAAAGCTTAAACATACCATCACGCCTGTTTTACTCGGAGGGAAAAACAGAGGTGCGATAATGCACGACCACAATCCGCCAGTATGTTTTTATGTCCCATATAATAGGGGACGACGCTATTGCTATTAACCGGGCACAAATCCTTACTCCGAGCTGCTGCTGAGGATTTCATAGAAAAACCTAATAACACTTTGCTCGACCTGGGAATCGAGAGGTCTTCTCTATTCAGCGTAGCAGTCGCGCTTACGAACTGGGCTAACAGGGCAGTCCTACCATGTGTGTATAACATCGTCTTCGAGTAGTCTTTAAGATGTCGTATTTATTGTTATGAATAAATAAATAAATGTTGGTTATGAGCCCTCTTTAGATATTCGGATTGCTAGATTGTACTTCTCATCCATCTTGTTTTGTCATCTTGTTCGGTGTCCAAAAAAGGATAGACCTAAAAGCATTGAGAGGCTAGCATGAACGCAAAGACGTTACGTAAATTCGATCGATTTTTTAATTGAAATTTAAAGGAGCTACATCTACCATTACACTTCTTAAAACTCAAAGCTTCCCTTCAGTTGGACAAGGTGAATTAAAACCATTTTAATTATTTTTTGTCGTGAATATGCTTTTTCTTTAAAGATGCGCATATTTTATACACACTACAAACAAACAGATGCACTCTTGAAGACTTGTGGAGATTGGAAGGAATTTTTGAAGAGTCGTGGAGATTAAAGTGGAAAGAACTTGCTTCTGAAAGTGAGAAGAAAAGGAAGTAATCAAGTTTGTGTTAAAAACTCCTTGAGTGAAGCAGAGCCTAATATATAAAAGTAAACATAACATAACATACCATCACGCCTGTATTTCCCGAAGGGTGAGGCAGAGGTGTAACAATGTACACCCACGGTTCACCGGTAAGTTTAGGTCCCATGTAATAGAGGGCGAGCCTATTGCCATTAACCGGGCAAAAATCGTAACTCCGAGCTGCTACTGAGAATTTCATAGATAAACCCAATAACACGTTTTGCTCGACCTGGGAATCGAACCCAAGACCTCTAGCGTAGCAGTCGCCCTTAGGACCACTAGGCTACCGAGGCACTTCAAAAAAATAAACATAACAGTAAACATCATTAATAAATGTTTCTCCATTGACTAGCTTTGCTTTGCTTTCAAACTTCTAAGCTTTCATATGACAGGTAGAAATAGCTCCACATTGGACTTCATAAAAAAATAATGGTTAATTAACACAATTAAGAAAACAAATGAACTTCATGTTTACGCGAATTCTAGGAAATATATCGAGTAATTTAGAAATACCAATGGGTGAATCTCTACCTCGTATCTATGGGGAATGTTGGCTGGCTGCGTAGGCGCATGACAGCCGCATGTCTTAATTAACCCATTGTACTTCTTATTAGCCATGTTCTGTTTAATTGCAACCTTAATCGAGTTGGGTAAAGGGCAAAGGCTTTTAGTTTATACTAAATGTATTTTAAGACAGCTAGCAGTCTAATTGTGTTGTGGGCGCTAATTAAATAAGCACATACTAGGCTTAGCCCGCGACTGTGTCCGCGTAAACGTCGGTTAACGTGGACGCACATGAAGTAGTGGAGTAAAAAGTAGCTTATGTCCTTTCTTGGGGTTCAAACTCATCCCGTACCGAATTTTTATCAAAATCCGTTTAGTGGTTTAGTCGTGAAGGCGTAACAGACAGAATTACTTTTGAATTTATAAAATAATGAGCAAAAAGCAAAAAGTGTGTGTGTGGTATCACTGACTTATTATTAAAATATAAATCGGAAATCGCCAATCCGTGAGCAAGCGTGCTGATCAATGCTCGTGCCTTCTCTGGAGATGAGGCTTTAGCCTTGCAGTGGGACAATAATAGGCTAGTATTATTTTTAATTTCCAAGAACTGACTTGGAATATCAATATGTTTCAGAAGTTATACATTCCGTAACAAATTCCTAAGTACTAATAATAGGCTCAAGAAGACCACCAGTACAAACCAATAAAGCCTTCTTCCTTCAGATTGTCCAACTCTTTCTACGATTGCGGAATGGTCATAAAAAGAAGCATATCGACGAGCGATACCATCGCTTAGTGACTTACCGGCTGGCACCACCATTATTTGCCAAGGATCGCATTGTAGATGTACGCCTACTGGATATGGTTAAGTTTGATATTAGGATGTCTCTGGACATTGATTCATCATGATCTAAAGTTTAAGTTTCTGTAGCACTTTAAAATTCGAACGATCGCCATTTAATTTCAGTCATAATCAATCTGTCAAAAAAGTCTTCAATTCATTTATGTTTTTTGACATTTATTGTCGCTGACATTGCGATTAGAATTTTAACGTTTTTAATAAGTGGAACAAGCCTTCAGATTATGCTTAAATATAAACTAGGACCTTAATTATAATTTAAGTAAATGTGTAGTGTATCAAATTGTACAATTAAGCAAAGAAATATAGTTTGTAATACTTCAGCAGTTGAGTGCATATTACAAACAACAGAAACTTCTAATTAAATGCTCGATCAGCATGCAAAACCAATTCTCTGACCGTAATGATTCAACAGGAAGTTAAAAGCTAACAACTGAACAAGAATGAATTGAAATACCCACAAAGAACGCCCGTTCAGGATAACGATGAATCATATTGTCTTACACAGTCCCGTTTTAAAACATTCCTTAAGGAGGTCCAAACACCTCAAAGGCACAATACCATAGTGCCATATCTAGGTAGATAGATACTACATCTCTCTGGGCCATTATTCTGTAGCTTCGGAGACTAATGGGCCATCATGGCTATAACTCAGCCAGGCTCATTGTCCACGCTCGCACTCTCGCGCTATCTATAACGTAGGACAAATTTATTAATGTTCGACATTGTAACGGTTCTTATTAATCTAATACTATATCTAATTTGATGTACTCGCAGCTGGATTTTAGTATCATTCGAGGATCTTAGTTTATGGATTGGTTATTGGGATGTAAGTGTGTGTTAACTGAAGCTATCTGCACTTAAGAGATACAAGTGAAGAGTCGGTCACCTGCCTATCGTCTGTAGGTAGCTTCTATGTGCAGAAAAGCGTAGTTACTTTAAGGATTACATATAAGTAGCTCGGCGAAGGTAATCTTGGTCTGATGGTGAAAATTTTCAAAGTGAATTATGGGGACGTTTTTTAACAAGATCTGAAGTACTATTCTGGAAGAATATTTCTCAGTGGAATTAGGAAAAGTGATCACGAGGTGGATTGCTATTCCATCTGCAGGTCTAATCTGTAAAAATTTCCGTCAGTATGGTTGAAGTAAGCTACCATCCCAAATTATGCTCACAGACATCGGGATTGACAGTTCACTTTACCTAAATTCATAAAAGGACTTTTTACCGTATACCCCAGCTAAAGGTGTGTCTCCCGTTGTCTGTGCTTCAGTAATGTTAAAATCAGTAGTTTTGTATGAACTTGATTTAAAATCACTGTTATTTTCGGAAATATTATCCCAAATATCTGGATCAAGTATGCAACTTTGAACCATGTTGGTAAATCTTTATGAGATGAAGCAACTGATATACATAGTTGGTGTAGTAACGTCTAGGAAACGTAGGTAGTTTTACATAGTAGTGATTTATTCATAAACGTAAGATATGCAGAATACCGACCGCTTTCGTTTGGTAACCTGGGCTAGCTAACTCGTTGTGAAAACCTGGCCACTTGCGGGTGTCAGATAACGTTTTTTTTAATTAGTTTAATCTGGATCAGGATGCAGGGTAATTAACTCTGACGCCACTGGAAACATGGTAATGCAAGGGATTTTTATGTGACGAAGCATAATATACTTTAAAATTATGACGTTACTGTTGAAATTTCAATGATATTCGTCGTAACTGGAAAACAAGTACAATGTGATGTCGTGTCAATACGTGTTTGAAATTTCAACTATAATGGCTTTTTTTTAAGGTACATTTTGTTTTGTCACGTAAAAATCTCTTACCGTGTCGTGCCGCCAGTGGCCGGGTCACAGGCGCAATGAGTACTAGTTTCTGTTCGCGATTTCGTCTGCATAAACTTCAGAATTAAACCAAAGTGCTATTTTCTCCCAAAATAACACAAAAACGGGTTAAAAAGTCTACGTGTTCAAGTAGATCAATATTTTCGAATTTCACCTAATTCCGTTCAGCCGTTTAAGAGTTAAAAGCCAAGAAAAAAACATTGATTCATGCTTCCTCACTTTTCGCATTCATAATAGTAGTAGGGTAGGAAGTACTACTCAATGACGTGTTCAACACTATGACTTTTTAAAGCCAGTATTATGGATGTATATTTAATTGTATTTAATTAATCATTCCAAAGCTGTTGTTCCGCTACCTATAAGTTGTTTCAAATTGACTTGTTCATCTGATTTCAATTAATTGATTAATTACTATTTAATTTACAATATGTCAACTGTGTAATGTAATCAATCATTATGTATGGAGGTACCTATCTATATTTCTATCTTTATTTTAAATCGTAGTATGTACCTGGGTTCGAATGCTTCCGTATATGGTTGAGTATTTAAATCATCTGTGAATTTTAGACGTACGTACTGCTAACAATTTTGGGAATAAAAATGTTTTTCATAACATACTATCACGCCTATATTACACAGGTACACCCACAATTCGCCGGTATGTATAGGTCCCATGTAATAGAGGGTGAGCCTATTGCCACTAACCGGGCACAAATCCTAACTCCGAGCTGCTACTGAGAATCTCATAAAAAAACCCAATAACACTTTTTGCTCGACCTGGGAATCCAACCTAAGACCTATAGCGTAGCAGTCGCGCTTAGGACCACTAGGCCAACGAGGCAGTTAATAAGCGTATATGAGTAATGTTTTTCAATGTTTACGTAATAAGCATGGAATCTAAAAAAAGCGTTCAGGGTACTTGTAAATGAAGGTACGGTTGAACAAGTTATTTGATATAGAGTCAAAAATATTCATCTGTCTACTAAATTGCCAATTTTAATTTCTAGGGTAGCTTTAAAAGCTTAAATCTTTTTGTTTTTCACAAAGGTGTCAACTACCCAATTCAGTATAAAGTAAAGTAAGGAACTTCGATGATATAGGGTAATGAGGTGACAATTTTTCGTCCGCACTTCAATGACTTTCGCGAATGGTACACGATGAACCGATAAACTCATTTTCCTCTTATAAATCAAATGTAATACAAAAAAAGCAGACTATATTGTCAATTACAAGTCTAGGTTATGCGTTAGATAATTGAATGGCAGTTCATAGTTTGATATCAATTGATGTAACAGTATTTGCATTCTATAAACGATACTGAAACCTATTAAGTGGCTCTTATCGGCACTTTCTACTTTGTACACGTCATAGGTATTCGTTATATAACATTGTACGTGCTTTAATTGTCTCGGTATCAGCGTACAGGTGGTCTGGCATCAGGTAAATTCCGTTCGATACTTGATTGGGAAACATTTTTTGCTACATTGAATTTTTTAAGCTTGATGTGCGTTGGTTTAATATGTGAAGAAGATTACATACAGGAGACGTTTCACTAACTTCGAAAGTGTGTATTTGTTACTATTATCCGCTGTTCTGTTCTCATTAATTTCGTTGTGGGATCCAAGACATCAATTATAAGTCATTTCTCCGGGACTTGTCGTGCGACATGGGCGAAGGTGCGAAATGTGTAGAAGATGGGCCCTTCAACCTAATTCTTCCCGTTTGCAAAATGACAGGCTCATGAGACTTTGAAATTCTTCCTCCAATTTTAAAATACTTCGGCAAACTTCTTGGTTTTGTAGAGCAAGAATTATTGACGTCATCGTTGACGTTTTATGCAAACCCGTACATGCTACTTTTATTAGATAGCCTGAAGACTTAACCAACTAACCAAAGCCACCACGAATTTTAAAAAAAGCACAGATTTTAACTTCTTTTTGTGAAGCCGCAGCAATTTGCCTCATGTGGTTGTCAAACCATCGTCCTTGACGAGGAAGCCCTGAAATTGTCTACAAGGTGGTCCGCGTCTCCGCTATGTACTTAATTACTTTCGATGGCCTTGCGTCACTCACAACGAGTTGTCTCCACGATAACTAATGTTAATGTTGCAAGGCGGAATGTTTGTCTGTTGGCGCGCTTGTAATTTGTGGCCCCAGGTATAAGTTAGGGTAACGTTTTAGTATTGTTTAGATAACTTACAACGACGGATATGAAACTAAATAATATTTAACACAAAACATAACCTGAATTGTACGCTATTTTATTGCACGAATTGTTGAAAGTACGATTGAGTGGCGAACGAAACCGCGAGTATTGCTAGTTGAATTTCTTTTGACTTGTAAGGTTTTCGAGTGCAAATCGAACTTTGTTACATATTAAAACGAATAAATTTTACGCGAAATTGGGAAAACACAAAGGACATCAAGTTTTTGTAATCCAATAAGATATCGGAGCCGTTTCGTGGAACCGAAACCGGAATTCTCCAGGTCGTTGGTAACACAAAGAGGGCCGCGGGCTTCAATCAGATCGATGCGTAACCCGAGCAAAATCGAAAGTGCAAGGTGAGGGCCGACGTAGGACAAAAACGTCGATGAGTAAGCCGGCCACAATGAGCCTGGACAATTAGCCCAACTAGGAAATAGCCGTTTGTCATCATAAGATGGCAAAAAGTGATCACGGAGTTTATGTTGCGTGAAATTGGGTACGCTCTTTTTTTACGATACGAGTACCTACTGATACAGCAATCGTGAATGTCGCGCGATACGGTGGCGCTGCGCCGGCGCCGATCAAATGTATTGTGTCGATGCTCTTGTTTGAATGTTAGTCAATCTGTCCCAGTTGTCGACACATCCTGTATCCGATTGTGATTTAGTTTTTGTCACATTGTCTATGCCATTATGGTCGAATCTGGAACAATTTGGCCACAAAAGTTTTTTTTTTTCAAGTTCTACGCAAAATGAAAACTGTGGAATGTAGCCTTTTTCTGTCTATCGGTCTACTTGTCCTCTCTCTGAGACCTACGTAAAATTAGCTAGTAACTGTTTGGGTATTTAGTACTCAAACGGTTTTTCATTAAAGTTTTTATCAAAGGAATATTTTGTTACAAAAAAAGTAACTTTTATACTAATACTAGCTAAATACCCCGCGGTGTCACCCGCATTCAGTTAGGTCTTTGGTTACTACTCCGCTCCTGTTAGACGTAGCGTGATGTTCTATACGTATAAACTTTCCTCTTGATTCATTTTATCTATTGACTCAAAAATTAGGCAAATCGGTTCAGTCGTTCTCGAGTTTAGCGAGACTAACGGACAGAAATAGATTTATGTATATATATATATATAGATTATTAGGAGGTACACTTTTATTATTTTTTTATTTGGAAAGGGTACTGGTCCTATTACAAACTTTTAGAAAACTACTATTACCCAATCTTATAGTATATGTTTTAGGGTTTACTCGAGTACGAGGACAAAGTCGCAGGCCGAAGCTGATTTAATATACTCTCTCTTCATCATCATTTCAGACGACGTCTACTGGACATAGGTCTCCCCTAAGGATCGTCACAAAGACGGGACCAGCGCTGCCGGCATCCAGCGATTTCCCCTGAACTAAAATGGGACAAGCCCGCCACTCTATTCCTAACCACTGCAACTTCTGTAGGCCAGAATCAACAGTGGAGACCGCCAGAAAAGCGCCGAGGCACTGAAGCTCGACGAGTCCCGCAGAAACGATATAACTGTCTTGGATCCCGCAACGAAATTAATCAGAAAAGATTAGCGGACACACTTACATAATTTGCTTGCAACACATTATACAAGTCTAGAATACCTAAAACGTTTAATCTCGCATGTAAAACACTAAACACGACTAATGCTCAGTAGCTAAATGTTGTTTAGTGTAAAGTGCTACTAGCCTTCCGCGTATTCAAGGCCTCAGGAGACGGACCGATGGACAAAAAATGCTGCCACTTAATTTTATAGGTGTAGTAGAAACTGAATGAGATGCAAGAAACTAGTCTTCTTAAATGTAAGGAACGGCTATCGCTTTATGGGCAATTGTAAGACCCAGCAGCAGTGGTTTAAAATATACCTACAGGACTAGCTTCGGTCTGCGACTTGGTCCATGTTGTAGTCAAGTGTAGCTTTCTATCAGTGAAATAATTTTGTAATAGGAGTTGTAGTGCCATAGATAAATAACCTTATACAAACAAACAATTAATCTTAACACTTAATAATATTAGTGTAGATAATTTTCACATTTTACTTTATTATTTTATCTATTGAGATTGGCTGTAATCGAAATTCGGTAGAGAGATATTGCTTACAGCTTTACATATAAATATACAAATATAAATTGGCAGAGTACCATAAATGTTTTTTTAATAAACTTATACTTATTATGACAGCTGCCTCGGTAGCTTAGTGGTCTTAAGCGCGACTGCTACGCTAGAGGTCTTGGGTTCGATTCCCAGGTCGAGCAAAAAGTGTTATTGGGTTTTTCTATGGAATTTCTCAGTAGCAGCTCGGAGTTAGGATTTGTGCCCGGTTAATGGCAATAGGCTCGCCCACTATTACATGGGACCTAAACATACCGGCGAACTGTGGGTGTACCTTGGTACACCTCTGCCTAACCCTTCGGGGAATACAGGCGTGATGGTGTGTGTGTTATTATGATACTTTTAGCGTTGTTTGTAATAAAATTGTTAAAAGTAGGAAAGGAAATGTTTAGCAACACATCTATAAACAGGACACGTGTCTTAAACATTTATAGTCAAAGTAAAACACATAACGACCTACATCTATTTCCTACTATTTAATTTTAGTTAAACGACAGAGCCGTCCACTTCGCATGCAATTATCGTATCTATAGTACAGTTAAAGTTCCTTGCAGGGTCAACAAAAGGCCATAATAGGTACAGCATTGAAGAATTCGCAGGAAATTACAAAGCTCTTACTGCCAAGTGACGGGTGACGCAAAGACGCGACAAGGTCGAACGCTGTCCAAAAATATTCTGTAACGACACTTTTTTTTTAATCGATTGGTTCCAAAGTTTGCGAAACAAGCAAAAAATGACCGATGTACGTTTTTTTCGTGGATCCTGAAAGTCATACTTATTGGTCACAGTCTAGAAGTATTTGAGAATATGGATCCGCTTGCCCCATTACTTCCATTGCTTTAGACATTGAAATTAATTCTTGTGAATACGATTCACTAGGTAATTGGTTACTTTTTGATTTTTTTTTCAGACAACATCTTGTTATTGGCAAATTTCACCATATAAATAGATATAGTATAAGTTTTACCCGTGAAATAAAATTGAAATTGAATTATTTTTCTCGAATTGAAATTCTCAATTCTGCTCAGAACTTTTCAACGAGAAATTGTCAGCAGTTTTAATTGTGTTCGCAAGTACTTGAATTGTAGACTAGGTATAGAAGTGTGATAAAGTTTCCCTTACGTCAAAACATGAGCTTAACAATCGATCCTTCACATTTCAAACACAATAAAGAAACAGTTTTGCCGAAAGAGTCTTCATTTTTAACGATCTTAATATTGAAAGTGGTTACAGTTTCATATTGAAAATGTAAGGTATATTCTCGATACCGCACAAGCTTGCACTCGATTGTTTTATTACATTATATCACACTGTAATTCGATAAAAAAAAACTCGTCTACGCCCACACGACGGCCTTGCAAACAATGCATGATATTTAGCATACCATTTGTAATAAAAAATATATGAAACTCACACAGGAGTGTTGAATCAAATTCATGGTACCTATTAATTTATGAGCTAAGATTATTTATTTGCATATACCTTGGGCTGATTGCCCATATTAGAACATCTGTCAGATGGGTTTAGTCGGATTATTAAACTTTGGTAAGCACCTTGATTTGGATAAAATTATAATTATTATTTTTTTGTGGCTGTACCATACAACATTTTCCTAATACAGTGTGTGGTTAAATATTTGATGGAATGTCTTCAGATTACTTTAAAATTTTTGGGTATGAAGAGAGAGGGAGATATATCACGTTTTAGTATCGATATGCTGTTATAATCTTAAGACTTTATAGGAACATAATCTTTGAAAGATTCTTGGAAACGAGAACTTGATATTTTGAAAGACGATCCCGTAGTTAACTATGTATCTTGATAGTAAAGAAGCAAGAATAGTTTTGTGAATTATGTTGATAGTAAAATATATTATAGCTTCAAGACAAAATGTATAGAGAGAATACAATGTTTTGGAATTCCTGCACCTGCAAAAATTAATTTTAAATTCAGATTCAGATTTTAATATATTCTCTTAAAAAACAAATAAATGAAATTAAAGTGTCTATTCAGAATGTCAAAATAACAACTTTTTACTAATTCCTTATGTATGTTTACACTGTACTTATATCAAACAATTTTTTTTTTAAATCGGTGTGTTTGATTCGTCTAATCTGCGAAACGACTGGACCGATTTTAATGGAATTTTCACTGGCAGATAGCTGATATTATAAAGAAAAACTTTGGCTTACTTTTATTTACATAAAAAGTAAGGGGTCCACGCAAAAAATAAAACCGCGAAGTCGCGGGCATAATCTAGTAATTAATAAGTAAATCTATTTTCATTACCCCACACTACTTGTATATTAGTACAACATCGCAATCATTCACAATAATCAACTAATAATAAATTCAAACCACCTTTATATTTTGTAGCCCAGCAAATTGCCCGCTAATTATAATGGGTGAGTGTATTGATAGGAATCCTAAACTTCTACATGCATATTACCATTATTTATTATTAGATTAATATGTCTTAGATCTTATCGCGCGTTTAAACTAAGGTAGTTTGGTACCATCGGCGCGTGCGCATAGATTTACCGACGCGATATATATTAAGAGTTTACATTTATCTTCCTTACTTAATTTGCGATTAAATAACACTTAATTGCTTTATTAAGCAACTATGTAGGTTAAGAGTTGTACTTAATATTTATTCGGCGCATTTATTTGCAGTTACTTTGTAATTTTGTATCGATTGACAGTAGTCTAGTTTCTTGAATGTGTAGTTTCGTCCTATGAACTTAGAACTTCAATTGGAATGTAAATGCTATTGAAAATCACTAAGCTTCTTCAGTTTTGATGTATTTTCAGGCTTACCTACCTATCATAGCTGTTCGATAACGATACAATACGTACCATCGTGCCTGTATTCCCCGATGGGTTAGGCAGAGGTGTATTAATGTACATCTACATGTCGGCGGTATATTTAGGTTCCATGTAATAGGGGGCGAGCCTATGGCCATCAACCGGGCACAAATCCTAACCCAATTACACTTTTTGCTCGACCTGGGAATCTAACCCCAGACCTCTAGCGTAGCATTCGCGCTTAGAGTCACTAGACTTACGAGGCAGTTAACGATACAATATGTTCAGTCAATCAGTATTGCAGTCGAATTCTTTGCCTTGTAATATAGTTTCATTTATTACGGTATTGAAGACCGCATTGTCGAATGCTCAAATAGATTTGCGATCAAAGGCTTGATTTAATTTTAATTTTAGTTCAGTAAGCACGTACTGCCATGCACGACTGCGCAGGACCTTGACGATTGGTCCTGTGGCACTTGATGTGACTTGCACAACTTGACTCCGCTATTTTTGATACCAGTTACTTGTCTTTATGATGACTTTACAGCTTTTTTATTATATTTATGAATGTCATAATAAAACCTTCAACAGGCCCTCTTTGTCGATCGAGGCGAATTGTGTCGTATTTTCATTTATTCAATCAGTTTGTAATATTACTGAAACGCAATCATCTTCGGTTTTGTTGGTAATTTCGTACGTTATAGGTGGGTCGGGTTGTGTTACTGTCCAACTTCTTGTTTTATGATAAAACAGTTTGAAACCACAATACACAGGGTCGGATCTATATATAGGCTTCTTGCCAGGGCCCCATCAATACAAAGGGCCCCCAGCTCACGTTTAAGAAGAAACTAAAATTTGATAAGTGTATTTTATCTATATACTCACGGCTAAATTACGCCCTTGCCTTTGATTTGGGTTGCAATTAAATCTCTACTGTAATGATAAGCTTAGCGCACTTGTGTAATAATGGATTATATATTGTACTAACTTGTTTCCTTTTCCGAATAGGCACAACCACTTTTTTGTCAAAATGGCAATTGGTTTAATAGGCATTGGTTCTGTAGGCCCCCAAGTAGCGTTAGCCCAGCCCACAAACACGAATGAATTCTTGTATTGTTTTAGCAGCTTTGCAAGACAAAGGTCGTGTCTCTGTGCACAATGCGGCAGAAACAAAATATGGTTGCGGTAGGGATCAATGACATCATTTGACGTCAAAATAATGTTATCTCCCGCTATCGCCATTGATAAATCACACAATTTTATTACGACAGTAGCCAATAAACCTATTTGTACGCAAACAGATTCACATAATCGGTCCCTAGTTGACAGATATGGAGCCCTAAATCATAAGATTATTTTCTTTGTAAGTGTCCTGCGTTGGATTGCGAACCTTAAGTCTTTTGTGAAAAGTTCAAACTCCATTATTTGTTAGTTGAATGTGTGTCTCTTGAGTGGTTATTTGGTTCTACCAGCAATTTTACGAGGGGGTCGGTCAGGCGGGTGAATAGATTGTAAATAACTCGAGTACATATTAAATTTTAGGTGCTTGTAATAGGATAGGTACATAAATTATAAGCCTTGTACAATGACCTCGTATAGTGATTTTGATATTTGAAACAAGTAGACCTTAGGAATACTTAAATAGGTTTTAGTTCACCTAAAATGTTTCTATATAATCTCCAAGCTTTTAAACCACTTTCAGAGTCTGACATTCCAAAATAGGTATCAAAAATCGCTTCGAAATCTACAATTGTCGGTTGTCTGTACAAATCTGCGCGGGCGCATATGTGTCGTGGAGTCACGACGCTCGCTCCTCCGTGACCCGGCAGACAAATCGAGATGAATTGCCAGACTATTTCACCTATGCGGTTTATTCTGCCTCTTTGCTGGCAAACTTGTTAATGTCCTAAGTACGATTAATTTCAAAACGTTAAGAAATTCTCTATGGTTTAGGTGAACTTAACGTACTTAAACGGTGTTGTTTTTTATGGTGTATTTATTTCAAAAAGTCTCGCTTTACTGCCACGTTACTCTAGTGGTCTAAGTTCGTGCCACGCTTGAGGTCTTGGGTTCGATTCCCAGGTTAAGCAAATGTTTTTGAGTTCTTTAATGAAATTCTCAGTAGCAGCTCGGAGGTGGATTTGTGTCCGGTTAATGGCAATAGGTTCGCCCCTATTACATGGGCCTGAAAACATACTGGCGGACTGTGGGTGTACATTGGAACACCTCTGCCTTACCCTTCGGGCAGTACAGGCGTGATGGTATGTTTTATTTAAAAAAGAGGTCATCTCTGGGAGTAGTGATCCGATTACAAGAATTATTTCATTGATAAAAAGCTATACACTTAATGCCATATGGCCCATAATTAATGACAATACGACTACTATGCCGACGAGGTCCCGGCCAAAAGCTAGTGGCAATTAATTCCGATAAATTCACTTCGTTCCCATCTATTTTTATATACGACTATGCTTAAATTTATAAAAAAAAGAAACATTTCGAATCGTAAATCAATAATTTTGTCGCGATAGTTAACTTTAAATCTAATTATAATCTAGAAAAAACCAGATTGAATTCGTTCCGCTCATTAGTCATGAAAGTCTAATTTATCAATGTGACCAAATATTTTAAAAAATTGCGTACCTAGTACTAGTATATTTTAATTCATTTGGACGATCTAAAATAACATATTTTTAATAAATGATTACATAATTGTAAACATCTAAGACCCCGACTTCTGTAAATATTTATTAAAATATACTTTTACAAGTATTTATTAAGTGGCATTATTACTATTGAGGTAAAAAAAGGAAAGCAAAAAACAAGATTTTTGGCACACAACGAAACGCAACGTAAATCATACATTTATCGTCATCTGCTTTAGCCTTTTCCCAAATGTGTTGGGGTCGGCTTCCAGTCCAACCGGATGCATCTGAATACCAGTGTTTTACATGGTGCGACTGCCTATCTGACCATCACAACCCAACACGATACCTCTTGTTTAGACTGGTTGTCAGACTTCCTGGCTTCTGACTATCCGTAACGACTATCTAAGATCTACGAATGACAGCCGGGACCAACGTCTTTACGTGCTTTCCGAGACACGGGGGTGTCACATCACCAACTTCCAAACGGGCTGCTACTGAGCAAATCCTAATGGAAAAACCTAATAACACTTTTTGCCCGACCTGGGAATAGAACCCGGGACCCCGTGATTGTCAGTCGCGCTTACGACCACGAGACCAACGGGGCAGTTTAAAACTGCGATGACTGATTTAAAAGTTTTAAATTATATATTTATACAATATAAATATGTAAATTCTAGAACAACTTTATAGCACCTGCTATTAACATACCTACCTACCCAATAAATCTAATTATTCATAATTATTATAACGCTGACCATACGTAACATACATAATTTGTGGACTGTACCAGAATATCTATACTTATACAAATAAATGAAGTGTCCGTTTGTAACTTCAAAATAACAGCTTTTTACTATATATAAGTACGCAACGAATATATATTTTTTTAATGTTTGCCTCTCATCTATCTGCTTGTTCAGGCTCGTCTCCAAAACGGCTAGACCGATTTTGACGGTGCTTACTTGGCAAATAGCCGATGTTATAAAAAGTAATTTCGGCTTTTGTTTTGCAAAAAGAATAAGTGCTTCGCAAAAAAAAAAACCGGCCAAGTGCGAATCGGACTCGCGCACGAAGGGTTCCGTACCATTATCTATAAAAACGGCAAAAAAAAATCACGTTTGGTGTATGGGAGCACCCTTAAATATTCATTTTATTCTGTTTTTTTTTGTATTTTTAATTATAGCGGCAACATAAATACATTATCTGTGAAAATTTCAACTGTCTAACTACCACGGTTCCTGAGATAAAGCCTGGTGACAGACAGCGGAGTCTTAGGTATAATAGGGTCCTGTTTTACCCTTTGCATACAGAATCCTAAAAACAGACATTCAACCGGACAAAGTAGCAGACAAAAGGTAGTTTAGAATATTATTGGCATAACGCGTTATTTTCAAGGTGCGAATACTACAGCACACTCGTATTATGAATATTATAATGATTATGTTTTATTACGCACATTGACACATGAGTATTTCTCGTAATCATAATAATATTATGTCCTTATTGCTGTCATATAAACATCGTCAATAGTCAAGCAATAAAGTGAATTATTGTAATACGGACCCCGTAGAGGAAAGCCGTGGCAAAACTCGTGTATTTACGTTTCTAGAGTCGTTAAGTAAAGGTTTTGGAAATTAACTACATAAAGTGTGTAAAGAGTTGAAAAGCCGATGGATTTTCCCATCTTTAGACAGAGGTACACCCACAGTTCGCCGGTATGTTTTAGGTCCCATGTAATGGGGGGCGAGCCTATTGCCATTAACCGGGCACAAATCTTAACTCTGAGCTATACTACTGATTCAACAACAACATACCATCACGCCTGTATTCCCCGAAGGGTTTTTTTTTTGGGGGGTGGGAAATCCTCTAATAACTTCTCCCGTCCTGGGCGGGGCGGGAGGGAGTGTCAGACTTTTACTGACTAAAACCCACCCATGTTCCTTCTTGTGCCCTTTGCGTTCCGGGGGCGCGGTATCTCTTACGAACGACCCGCAGCCTCGGCAGGCATCGGCCCTCAGTGGCCCCTTCCTTTTGCTGACATCTCTTTGAGGCGCGCGTGGAACACGAACGCGCCGTCGACACGGCCTGTCGTTGTTTAAACGTAAGGACGGTGAGCTACCCATTGCTCACCGTCCACAGGCCCGTATCTACGGTGGCCGGGAGTCATCTCGCGATTCCCCGAAGGGTGAGGCAGAGGTGTACCAATGTACACCCATAGTTCGCCGGTATGTTTTAGGTCCTATGTAATAGGAGGCGTGCCTATTGCCATTAACCGGGCACAAATCCTAACTCCGAGTTGCTACTGAGAAATTCCTAATGGAAAAACCCAATAAAACTTTGCTCGAACTGGGAATTAAACCCAGGCCCCCATGCTCATCAGTCGCGCCTGCGATCACGAGACCAACGGGGCGGGTACTACTGATAATTTTATTTAAAAACGCAATAACACTTTTTGTTCACCCTGGGAATCGAGCCATGACCTCTAGCGTAACAGTCGCGCATAGGAACAAACACTACCCTAGGCTAACAAGGCAGTCAAAGGGGGGTCGATTAAAGTCGAGGGGGTTTTAGTTTTTAAACTCATTTTGATCATTAATTACTATCAATAAAAGTACATATATTACGAGGCTTTATTCCTTCCCACAGTCTGGCAACGGACCTCGTTAACAGTAACTTCTGTTTATCGCAGCAAGTAATCATATTTTCGGAACGACTGATGGGTGTCGTGTTTAATCCTCTCATCCGTCGCATATGTGCAGGCGCAGTGACTGAGAGAGCTTCTACTTCTGAGTGAAGATTAAAGGCCACGCCACACAGGATGAAATTATCAGATTTTATTGAAAATCTGACGATTCGATTTTAACTGCCTCGTTAGCCTAGTGGTTCTAAGCGCGACTGCTACGCTAGAGGTCTTGGTTTCGATTCCCAGGTCGAGTAAAAAGTGTTATTGGGTTTTTCTATGCAATTCTCAGTAGCAGCTCTGAGTTAGGATTTGTCCCTGGTTAATGGCAATAGGCTCGCCCCCTATTACATGGGACCTCAATATACCGGCGAACTGTGGGTGTACACTGGTACACCTCTGCCTAACCCTTCGGGGAATACAGGCGTGATGGTATGTTATGTTAATGAAAATCAAAAGCTTCATATAAAACCAGTTTTTTTTTAATTCTTAATACAAAATTATTTTTACTCATAAGTACTTTCACTCCCTGAAATATGGCCAGTAAAAGCCTGCCTGTTCACTTACTTAACACATACAGATTCCTAAAAATAATTTGTTTCTCAAAATAGGAATAATGGATTCATTTCTTTACTCAAGAGACACGTGTTGTTTCAGGGTAATTTTACATATGAACTATCTTTAAAAAATCACTCAGTATATACTAATAATATTGAGAGGAACATAAAGCATTTTAAATAGCCTGACTTTAAGCTTACGCCTCACTTATGTGTCGTAGTTGTGGCTAAGCTAGATTTTTTTAGCAGTACATAAATATAGTCTGAATTATAGGCACAACTGTTAGGTATATTGTTCGTGGAAGCAGAAATTTATGACTTGTATGACCTCAGCCAGAAGTTGCTCAAGCCTCTAATTGTTCTAGTAACTGTAACTTGCTTTATTAATGTACTAGCCTCTGCCAGCGTCTTCGTCCGCGACATAGATGATATATTATCCTACGGCAACCGTACATTTTTCCGGGATGAAAAGTAGCCTATGTGTTATTCCAGACTATAATCTATTTATGTGCTAAATTCCATCCAGATCCGTTCAGCCGTTTAAGCGTGAAAGGGTGACAAACATCCATACATCCTCACAAACTTTCGCATTTATAATAATAAGTAGGATGTACGATTTTTCTAATTTCATCGCAAACTGAATAGTTATCTACATATTATACACTAAGCAAAAGAAAAATAGTATAACAATTTTTTTTTACCGAATGGATATCATCAAATGACTTGAGGGAGTGTCAGACTTTTACTGACTAAAACCCATCTATGTTTCTTTTTTGTGCGCTTTGCGTTCCGGGGGCGCGGTATCTCTTACGAATAACCAAAAACTAGAATAATGTGTTAGTGTTTATTTGCTCAAAAATTCTAGTACAGACTTCTAAACGTGAAGACTTGTATTTCGGTCTCTGTCGATTATGGTTTCCTTTGTTGTTGTTAAACAATGTTCTAATAACTAAAAAACCAATAACTTTCCAATGTTTGGTACCGAAAAGTACCTCATATCTTGACCTATACTGAGTCACACGGCGGTCCATCCATTATATTAATGCTAAAGCCACCTGCAACGATTGACAGACCACCTTACCATCTCCGATGTGGCCAAGCCCTTAAGTGCGCGAGAAAATCCGAGAGTGGTCGAGTGGCCGCAGTTTCACCGCAATATCAATCAAAATCAAATCCGATCTTTTAATCCAGTTGACGGGCCGACGTTTTACCTTAATTAAGGATGTCGGCACTCGAGATCTGTTCGTTTGAAGGTGGAGTTAATACGCACACTAACTGAGTATCTGTTGACCTCAGATTTTACGAGTAACTGTTGAATTTCACTGGTACTTAACATTCACAATTGATGTCAAAAATTGAGTCAAGTAAAATATGTATAAAAAATTTATTGACACAAAAGACCTTGTCCCTATCAACAATAGTAATAGGTACATGTAGGTACATTATTTTTGGGATAAGATGGCTTAAATAAATAAAAGCTCTGCTTAGGCGTTGTCCTAATAAAGTGCGACTACGCGAATTTCGCAAGTTCGCGCAAATTTTAGTCGTACGAATTCGCGATCAATCATACTGATGTCGAATCGGTGTCCTAATTAGTATTTGTGCGATGCGGTCGCGCGACTGAAAAGTTTGTTATCTATTTACGATAGTTGCATCGCTTATTAGTGCCGACTCTACAGGTGACCAGAGGGCTGGCCTTTTCTTGGACCAAAGAATCAGCATTGCTATACAACGTGGCAATGCTGCCAGCCTTTTGGGCACTTGTCCCACTGACAGTGATGTAGGTGAGTTCTTTGATACCCTATGAGCTTGTTTGAGATTGTTTGTTACATATATTATCAAGCTTAACATTTCCAGTTTAAGCTGATCTCTCATTGTGTAAGATTTCCATACAATGCGAGGTAAGCTTATACTGAAAATGTATAGCTTGATATGTAACCATACGTACGTACGCATGTAAACTTAAATAATAATTAAATTACAAACTATGTACAGTTTATATATAAAAAACAATAAAGAAGCTTATAGGGCATCAAAAAACTCATCCGCATCGCTGTCAGTGGGACAAGTGCCCAAAAGGCTGGCAGCATTGCCACGTGATACGGCAATGCTGATTCTTTGGTCCAAGAAAAAGTCAGCCCTTTGGTCACGTGAAGAGTCGACCAGTCGCTTGGTGATGTCCCGAAAAACTAGATGAGCGCTGGGACCCTATGGCCCTAGTGTTTCAACCCCAAACGGCTCAAACATATAGCTTATAAAAAGGTTATGTTTGAAAAATAAAATATAATACATCGAGCATAGCAAGTTTTGTTACAATGTAATAAAATAAAATTGTGGCTGTTATTTCGCAGATGGTGTTCTGTCAAGATGAACGAGGGCTTTAAATGACTGCGCTGAATGCGGCATCACGTAAAGAGCAACCTGTCGATAATGACGTGACAGCCCTGCGCGTGTCAGCTTTTCATAATTTATGTGAGTCCAGCCACATGGGTTCTGACACCAACATGCAAAGAAACATTAAAATATGGCCATACTTTTCACTTGAAATTATTACTTTAACTCGTTGTCTTAATAATCTTTTACAAATAATAATAATAGCCTATTATTGTCCTGAGTGGTGGAGGTCAGATAGACAGTCGCTTCATGTAAAACATTGGTATTCAGCTGCATCCGGTTAGACTGGAAGCCGACCCCAACAAAGTTGGGAAGAACCTAATCAGACGCTAATTGTCCCACTGCAGTTCAAAGTTTTCTTTTAATACAAAGAAGGCTCGAGCATTGATTACCATGATTGGCAATTTCAGATTTATAATAATTAAAAGTCCAGGTTTTCTCACGATGCTTTCCTTCATTTATGTCATTGATGTAGAAAGTACATAATATGAATTGAAAAAGTGACATTGGTACCTACTCGGTATTTGCAATCGAACCCGCATCTACTTGTGCAGAGCCGGGGATCTTAACTACTGAGCCATAATGACTACATTTGCAATTTTACCTAAATGTTTCATGTGAGAAATATTCTCGTAATTCTAACTAATGCTCAATTTAAAATGAAAAACTTGAATTCTCCATTACATCGGAGGACTAACATCTTTCCCAGGATTCGAGGCATGTTAATAGCTGTGCGTAACGGTGAGAATGAGCCGATACCACCCAAACTTCACATAGTTTCACATGCCGCGCATCATTCGCATCACCCGCCTGCGCCCGCGCCGCGTGGGAATGACCACATCGAACACATTTTATTTGTCCGAATTATTACGGGAGGCCTCAATTAATTATCGCACGCCGCTGACATTAACTGCAACAGTTTATTTCACTTTTACGTAAAATAACGAAACTCTGCCGAAAATAAAAGCTGAGGTAATTTGCTCGTTCGCTTGATAAATTGGAGTAGGGCAATATTTTCGGACCTTTCGGGGGGCGACGGTTTTCGAGCGAACGAGAATTATTATATAACGTAGCTCCAGTTTGGTTCCGAAGCAATTACTAGAGTAACAACCTGCACTTGTTTCGCTTTCTTGACGAGAGCGGAATAATCGATGTTAAATTTTTATAAAAATTACGTAACAGATAGGTACTGACTGGTCACGTGATGGTTCAGGCATCGAATATTAATTCATGCATCACGGAACATAATTTATTCATTATCATGATTATTAATAAGTGATACTTAGACGCGATAAAACGATATTTGTGGGTGTAAGTTATGTCGTAAGGTGTCACTTTATTGAGTTTAAGTTTTCAAGGGCAATGTGCCGTCAGACTCGTTTGCTGTTGTAGTACACGCCTTACGATTGTAAAGCTTCAGATACATCAGATGATGACAGATTTTCGACATCGATAAATTGTTAAGTAATAACTTTTTTTTTTTTTTTTTTTTTTTGGTGGGTGGGAAATCATCAAATAACTTCTCCCGCCCTGGGCGGGGCGGGAGGGAGTGTCAGACTTTTACTGACTAAAACCCACCCATGTTCCTTCTTGTGCCCTTTGCGTTCCGGGGGCGCGGTATCTCTTGCGAACAACCCGCAGCCCCGGCAGGCATCGGCCCTCAGTGGCCCCTTCCTTTTGCTGACATCTCTTTGAGGCGCGCGTGGAACACGAACGCGCCGTCGACACGGCCTGTCGTTATGCAACGTAAGGACGGTGAGCTACCCATTGCTCACCGTCCACAGGCCAGTATCTACGGTGGCCGGGAGTCGTCTCGCGGCTCCCGACGTCCGGAGCGTCTACCGCGGCGGCTGGGACGGGAGAACCGCTGTCTCAACCGTCCCGCCGCCTCCTTCTCAAGCATTACTGCCTCGCAGAAGGAGGCGACTGCATCCCATTCCCTCTCGCTCCGAACCATGGCTCGCACCAGGGCCGGACGCGAGAGTTCGCCGCCGCCGATGGCCGCCACGAGGACTCGGCGATGCTCCGCCCAAGCGGGGCATACCGCCACGGTGTGCTCCACCGTGTCCTCGGGGCGATCCACACAATGGTGACACCCGGACGTTTCCTCCCGCCCGATGAGGTGCAGGAACCTCCCGAAACACCCGTGTCCGGTGAGGACCTGCGTCAGGCGGTAGGTGAGGGCGCCGTGGCGCCTCTCCAGCCACTCCTCAAAGAGGGGACTTACCGCCTCTATTAAGGCGTGCCCAAAGTAATAACTTAATGAAATAGTTTAGTTTTATCCAAAGAAGCCAACACGCAATCTTTCAAAAAAATAATTAATCTCGTCAAACTAATTCTATATGACAAATGCGTATAAAACTATCCAGCAATAACAGTTCAGTGTACAGTCAGCAAAAGATATAAGTTACCAAAGTCGCCTAATAAATTCAAAGTTTTTAAAAACTGATAGGTGTTTTTGAATTAAATTAAATTTTTAATTACGAAAAATTAACAGTTTCTCAATTAAATTAAATTTCATGTAAAAACGACCACCGTTTTTAAAGAAAATTTCAACTATAAGTTTTAAACGATCTGGTTACTTATCTCTTTTGTTGACCGTACATCCAAAGAGTATGCTGAGAACAGATTTAAAATAATCAGCGTAAGACATTCGAAATGATTACTTTGAAATATAGGAGTATTTATGACTATTAATAATTATTAATTTTTACCATTTGTTTCGTTATCCTATTCTGTCCCACTCATGGGCAAAGGGCTCCCTTCGCTCCTTCCATACTTCACGTTTCCATGCCTCAACCCGTTTACATGAATTCATTAATAATTATTATTCTCAACTTATTGCTATTGTCAGTTTAGTAACATCAGAAATATCAATTAGGTATCTACCGGTTTACAAAACTATAATGCTTACTGAACCTCACTAAATCACTCATCAACCCGGAAATATAATTTCATCGCAACTAATTAAAAACAAAAACAAAAAACCTTCTTAATTAAGAACTCATAAGTAATTTTAAAATATCATAAGTTAATTACTGGTGCATAATACTCGTCCTCCAAGTTATCAAAAATGTATTTATAATGAAATAAATCATCTTGAGTTGAAAAACTTGTGCAATTAAGGATCTTTAGTATCAGCGCAGAGTGCTTTGTGTTCATTATGTCAGGTTTGCGAGAGGAAAGTCTTTGTCTCTGAGTACATGTAATTTAATATAACTGTAGGCACTTTAATTGTAAAGTTGTAAAGGAAGATTTAGGCTACGATTTTGTGCTCGAAGAACTAAAAAGTATTTGATACAATGAATTTGATAAAATGATTATAAGTTACACATATTTTTTAAGGTCTTAAATAAACTTTTGTTATAAAAATATTGTTCGCGACTTCATCCACGTGGAAGCCAAGCACCTATACATATAAAACAAAGGACACTCGACAGAAGCGTAATTCTTTCAGTGAAGAATTTTTTAATCGGTCCTTTAAATAATATAAAAAAAAAAAATCATGCCGGGCCTAAAAATCTATTTGCGCATTATTTCTAGTATTGCTATATATTTTTTTTTGCAAGAGAAATAATACCAAGTGCTGAGATATTCTTTAAGTAAGTACTCTACATTATGTCTACACATGTACTTCAAATGAATTATACGGGTGCGCCGTGTCCACGATGAGACTAAAAAAGAAAACAAACAAACAGTGTGTTGGAAGTCTGACACCGGTAGCCGGTAGCCGACACCTTAGCTTACACCTCACTACACTGACACTTATTTTCACTCAAGTTTTGTCAAAATATTAACAGTTAATTTTAAATATGCTAAAATATGAATTTCAAGACCAACGTTAAAATATTCGTAGCTACAGGCAATTTCCCTTAAACAGGCAACTTTAATTTCGTCTCATTACCGCTACAGCGCGAATCGCACCGATGTTTGTCGATGAGCTACCGATTCTTTCCGCCGAGATATCCAAAGAAACATCCAATAAATAACCAAAAATACCGGCGCAGATTAAGTGATTATTAAGCACAAAAAGCGTGTAAAAATTACCACAAAAATTGATAAGAATTTCTTTTGTTACTTCAGTGACCAGTAAATTGGTGTGCTGCATTACCGCTTAAAAAAAACGCATTAAAAGAAGGGCACCGTTGCAAAACCTTGGAGAAAGATAGCCTCCTTTAATAAAGGCGATCGGCGAACGGACTTATTTAAAGTCGCAATAAAAGGAATGCCTTAATGATGCTGACGCCGATATTAATATTGGACGAAGTCGTCCGGCTGGCTCTTCGGTTAAATGTAGTTATAAATTACGTTTTTGGAGTTGTGCGCATGCGCGGGGCGGCCATGGGGCCTCGTCTGCCCTTTCCACTTGTTGAGCGCTGTTACTGTCAGTTCTACACGTTGCACTGCTTTCGTTATTTATTGATTTATTTTTTACTTATGTTGACAGGATTGTACTAATTATAATATCGATGCTTGGACACGTGAACTCCAAGTGGGCAGAATACACGTTTTCTTGAATAAAGCAAATGTTTTTTTTTGAACTTCTGCTTTGTCAATATCGAGAAAATACGAATGTGAATATTTCTAAGTTTATCTTTTAAACCGGGGCTTACAATAAATATAAGTCTGAAATCGTTAACCCGCCTTGAGCAAGCGTGGTGTTTAATGGTCGTGTCCTCTCTGTATGAGAAGAGGTCTGTGGTCTGCAGGGGGACAATAATAGGCCAGTATTAAATTTTTTATTTGTTTTCGATATCGTATTTTATGTCTTCAGTACACCTAAGATGGAGTAATTACACAGGAACTAAAAGAAATAAAACCTTGAGCAGATAAAGAAGGCATCGTGCATTATTCTCTTCCACAATGAAACAATAAAAATGCAGATGCAATTGTAAGGGGTACAATAAATAAGTATATTTCATCGTAAATTACGAACGGACCCTTGAATGCTACGGACATAGTGTAAGATTTATAAATTAAACAATAATTCAGAAGCTTTTATTTATGTAAAATAAGTTATAGTTATTTATTATTGTTCGTATAATGATATTACAAGATTCCATTATAATAAACTATGTTTTAAAAAAGATAAACAGATTGACGTACATGAAGTCATGAATATTTTAAGTTGATTTTATATTTTATTAGCGAACTTCCCGCCACTTCCTCCGCATGGCTTATTTCACCCGCATAAAGTTATGTATTTGGTTACTGCTTTGCTCCTGTGCGTCGTAGCGTAATGTTATATAGCTTATGTTACTCAAGAATAATGTAGCCATCTATTGGTGAAAAATGGGTAATACCGGTCCAGTAGTTTTGGAGCCTATTTATTGCAAACAAACAAAAAATATTTCCTCTTTGTAATGTACTAGCTCTTACCCCCGACTTCGTTCGCGTTGTGGTTATAAAACATAGCGAACTGCCCGTGACTTCGTCCACGTGGCTTATTTCACCCGCGTTTAGTTACGTCTCTCGTTACTGCTACGCTCCCGTGTGTCGTAGCGTGATGTTATACAGCCTATGTTATTCAGGAATAATGTAGCTATCTATTGGTGAAACAATAGTTAAAATCTGTCCAGTAGTTTAGGAGCCTATCCGTTACAAACAAACAAACAAAAATTGCCTCTTTATAATATTAGTATAGATAGACTAGATTTTGCTCAAGACTTCGTTTGCCTAGATGTCGGTAATGTCGGCTAGTAGCGGAATAAAAAGTAGCCTATGTTCTTTCTTGGGGTTCAAACTTACCCCGTACCAAAATTCATCCAAATCGGGTCTGTGGTTTAGTCCTGAAAGCGTAATAGACAGAGAGTCATATTAGTATAGATTTGAAGGTTCTTTAATGGTCAATGCAAATAATCTGTTTTGATCCAAGATCCCAGAGTTGTCAGACCTAGGTTATTTTAGCATGGCTGATATTTTGATGTTTTTTAAGGATTTACGTTCAAGTGAGAAGGCTGGGTTTTGTACGGATATAAGTAAGTAAGGTAACTTTTAAACCTAAAGATAGGCCCAGCTTAGAAGCTAACCAGCAGATATGCTTTCTTATATATTACTTTATTTATTCTCAAAATCTCAGCCATGTTAAAGTGACGTAAGCTCAGCGACACTGGGATTTTAATGCATATGGAGCGGCCATGATGAACGATCGATAATTTGCGCATATTAGCATGTACTTAAAATTCTTTCTTATTTAATGGTTTATTGCTTTATAAGTACCCAAAAATGAAGCAATGATCTTCGATTTTCGAAAGTAATAAAGTACTGGAGCGTATTACCTCGCAGTCCTTATTACGTGTTTTAATAGGCATTGCAAAGTATCTTCCTACATCGCACATAATACAGCGTGTTACGGAAAGGGTATATCCATACAAACAAGGTAAAGAGTACATCCCGTGAATCTCTATACAAAATTTCAGCCCAAACTTTGAAAATGCTTAATTTTTTTTTACATTTCGGCAGTTTATGAACTTAGATCATAACAAACGTGTCAGGAGAAACAAATTTTTTTTAGAGAGTTGTTTCTTTGTGTGTAGTTTATTGACACCGATCAGCTGACTTGGTGTAGTGATGTGTAGAAATCAATTGGAAACATTTGATTTTTTAATTAAGTGTTTCTTAACTTTATAATTTTGTGAGTAAAGTTATTAATAAAAAAATGTGGCTATGTGGTTTGTTAGCGCGAAAAGAATCTGTGCCTTTGTTATGTATATACCCTTTCCGTAACACGCCGTATAAACAGTTTCCCAGAAAATCATATCGAACATCAATTTTATTGGTGGATGATTACGTTCGAGATTGTGAGTGCTCGAGAATAATTTATTGTAATTTTTACAAAAATGTCGAATTTAAAGTTATCGAGATTAAAATATGATCAGGCTGGTGGTTATTATGTGTCGGTCTCATGTCCACGTTGAGTTACAAATTGTATTTGAAATTTCTATAAAGTAACTTTGGAGTATAGATATTAATCGAAAACTATGAAAAAATTAAAACAAACAAATCTATATCTATATTAATATTATAAAGAGGACAGATTTTTTCGTTTGTTTGTAACGAATAGGCTCCGAAACTACTGGACCGATTTTAACCAATTTTTCATCAATATATAGCTATTATTCTTGAGTAACATAGGCTATAAAGCCACGCGGACGAATTCGCGGGCGGAAGCTAGTTGCTTAAATACGGGGGGGGCGGAATCGTAATTATGGATATAGACACAACTGCAGTCAGTTATTAAAAAAAAACAGTGTATAAAAGCGAAAATCACTCGATCACCCGGTGACTAAATCTCGAAACGGCTTTGACACATAAAGCTCAAATTTCGACAGCTAGGTAATTTAAAAGTAGACGTCAGTTGAGAACGGATTTGACTTTATCTTTCAAGCGAAAAAAATCGCGGGCAAAACTCTTTATGAACCAAATTAATTCTCCTATACTTGAAATCGGCATAAGCTTCAAAAGTTCACTAATAAACTATAAATCATAGAAATGTTAATTAGCAAAACATTTGTAACTGCTAGTAATCAGTCATTAAGGATAATCCCACATTGTCATTGAAAACTCGTTCTTAAGTGACACGTGATAAGAATCTACATTGAGAGAGGAAGTGTAGAGTTGACCTTACACGTTGGCATTACTAACCATATCAATTTTACGTGAACTATAGCGTTTCCTGTCATTATGACATCATTGATTGACCGGCGCTGCGGATGTCTTCGATTTGATGGGACTGCGCCTGATGAGTGATTGGAATGTCTGAATATAATCAAGTTTATTTTATTTTAAATTAAAAATATCTGGTTTGATAATAAACCAAGAGTCATCTCAATCCATATTAATTTTATAAATAACTGCTACGGTAGCCTAATGGTCCTATGCGCGGCTGCTACGCTAGAGGTGTTGGGTTCGATTCCCAGGTCGAGCAAAAAGTGTTATTGGGTTTTTCTATTAAATTCTCAGTTGCAGCTCGGAGTTAGGATTTGTGCCCATTTAATGGTAATAGGCTCGCCCCTATTACATGAGACCTAAACATACCGCCGAACTGTGGGTTTGTTACACTTCTGCTTAACCCTTCGGGGCATATAGGCGTGATGATATGTTATGTTATTATAAATACAAAAGTAACTCTTTCTGTTAGTTACGCTTTCACGACTAAACGGCTGAACCGATTTTGATGAAATTTGGCACAGCATATGTTTGAACCACAAGAAAGGACATGGCCTAACTTATTGACTTCCTCTGCGTTAACCGATATTCACCCGGACGAAGTCGCGGGAAAAAGCTTTGCATATAAATCTTATCAAAGTTCAAAGTAAATAATTTGCAACTTTCAAGCAGGTTTGATACTTTTTTTATGTCATTGGATGGCAAACAAGCCGCCGGGCCAACTAATGTTAAGTAGCGACTAGTACCTATAGACATCTGCAATACCAGAGGTCTTGCAAATGCGTTGCCATTTGTGAAATATCTCATGTGTCTGCCGGCACCCATATACTTCAAACTGGAACACAGCAACGCTACGCATAACATCACGCCTGTATTCCCCGAAGGGTTAGGCAGAGGTGTACTAATGTACACCCACAGTTTGCCGGTATTATCTGAAAGCGCAAAAATCTTCCTAAAAGTCATCAAAATCATACAATCACGGCCGACTAACACAACTAGCACCATATTTAGCCCATAACGCGTCCGCGCAGTTACCCACAGAACATTCTGCAAGCCGTTTGCATAGCGCCAGCTTCCTTATGTTTATTGTTGTCGTCAATTACATCACAGACCCGTGTTTATGGGGGCTTTATTAAAATTACACTTCTGTATTAATTGAACCGCTTTATCTACACGATTTTATCAAGACATACATACCATCACGCCTGTATTCCCCGAAGAGTTAGGCAGAGGTGTAACAATGTACAATTACAGTTCGCCAGTATGTTTTAGGTCCCATGTAATAGGGGGCGAGCCTATTGCCATTAACCGGGCACCAATCCTAACTCCGAGCTGTTACTGAGAATTGGATAGAAAAACCCAATAACACTTTTTGCTCGACCTGGGAATCGAACCCAAGACCTCTAGCGTAGCAGTCGCGCTTAGGACCACTACGCTAACGGGGCAGTTGATAACAATGTGTAAAGTTATGTCTACTAAACTATTATATCGACCACTAGACGACCTGCCCGCGACTTTGTCCGCGTAGCTTATTTTACCCGCGTTAAGTTACGTCTTTTGTTACTGCTCCGCTCCCGTGGGCCGTAACGTGATGGTATATAGCCTATGTTTCTCAGGAATAATGTAGCTTTCTAATGGTGACTTTAAAAAAAAATTTGACCACTAGACCAACAGGGCAGCCAATGCGCATTTTATTTTAACACAATTAACCACCACAAATTAACTGTCTCGGTAGCCTACTGGTCCTAAGTGCGACTGCTACGCTAGAGGTCTTGGATTCGATTCCCAGATCGAGCAAAAAGTGTTATTGGGTTTTTATTTGAAAGTCTCAGTAGCACCTCGGAGTTAGGATCTGTGCCCGGTTAATGGCAATAGGCTCGCCCCCTATTACATGGGACCTAAACATACCGGCGAACTGTGGGTGTACATTGTTACTCCTCTGCCTAACCATTCGGGGAATACAGGCGTGATGGTATGTTTTATGTGTACAATTAAATTGTAACATGTAACACTGTCATTGATATAAAAATAATTATAAAACCTGCGTAATACGTTGTAATTAAAGTTTCATAACAACAATTAATTGGAGTTGTGTACCAGATTAATTAGAAATTGTTGAGTAGAGATCGTGTAGATAAAATTGTTTATTGTTTCTGTGTGTAGGTAGATATCGGTAGCGTGAACCGCACCTAGGTCATTACAAGACACCATTGAACGTTTTAAATGTGTTCTGCGTAACAATAGACGTAGTGTAATAGCCGAAGGGGACTACTCTAAAATAGGCTTCATTTTGCAATATTGAGTGGCGGCGGTAATTAGACCCGCGTCCGGACTGTTACAGCATCCTGATTCTAACGCGTGCGCCGCGTATAACTGTAAACGACGCATATCTCATTCATTTAAATACGAATTCCATCTGTGCCCCAATAAAAATAGAGTATAAAGTTGGTCGAATATGCAAAAGCACATTCCGGAGTGCCTTCATCTATAGTCCAGCGGCTACATGGGATTTGAAAGGGTTAAACCTAATTGATAGTGTCTAGAATTTTGAACTTTATAATTTAGTACGTAGAGGAATGTTTCGTTTGAGATTTAGAAAGGTTATAAGTCTTTATGGTTTGTAGGCGTGGATATGGTCCCTTAGAAGCCGGGCGAGTTTTGCAAGGGACCGCCACGCTATAGCATCGAATTCATATCGTCTAATTATAAGGTACGAGCCGTAGGTAGTACGACGCGCCCCACAATCAATTTACCCGTTACGTTCATTCAAGCCTTTTTAATGCGCGTAGGTTGGAAACGAAAGCAAAAGTAAAGTGGACTTGAGTTGTGTTTATATGATGTTATAGTTCACATACGTTTTAAATTACAACTGGTCAAGTCTGCTTGCGCCGATTACATCAATTAATACTTTGACAGTAATGTTATGCAATAAAAACTGTCACCTTATTGTTCCTTCACTCAATAATAAGTAAATGAATCACGTTAGCTCCTTTGTCGTAGCTCGATTAGCTTTAGAACAATAATGTTTACATGCTATAGACTATTGAAGCTATTTGATGTTTCACCGCCCCAATAAATTACGAAAACGAGAGGGAAATAAATCAACATTCTAAATTAGGTACTGAATACTTGATTAGCATTACAGGATGTCAACTTGCAATCTTGAGCATTAAATGTTTCGAACATAATGGAGACAAATTATTTATAAAAGATTTTCGAATTATACAGATAAGATCTGACGAGGTCGCTCGATCTGTAATCTGAGAGTCTGGCCTTAGCTATCGACAGATACATTAATTCCTGTTATATCGAGCAAGTTATTATTACAGTGGATGTCGACGAACATGTCCTATCTCTGTGTTACCCTAACACGTTTTCAATGGAGCATGTTAATTTGGCATACAGTGCAGGTTGGTGCAAGGTCGCCAGTGCAGTAGTGCCAACGAAGGGTCAAATCTTCACCACAAAAATCACTTTCATAATTACGATTGCAGCGAGAGGACGCAGTGAATTATGAACACGGCTTCCTTTATCGAGCTTTTATTATACATAACGTCATCATTTTTATAATGCCAAAAGTACTTGAGATATCTGGCCAGCATGCAACACTGCGACCAGTTTATATTATGTACAATTTCGTCGTAAAATGAGCAAACACCGGTGACCGGGGCCGGTCGTACATTTATTTTTTAACGAGTGTATATATTTTATTCTGTGGCCGTTTTACATAATGGTGGTGCCCTTAGGTGATCTTAATGCGTCCGTCTGGTAGGCAGTGAGACGTCACCGTGGAAGGAGGCGACAGTAACGAACTGCGACGACCGTTTAAGGAGAACACATTATGTTGGCTTTTGACATCATTAAGGCGATCCCGAGCCGGTCGCAGGATATGTAACGAGTTGGCTTATTGTTTTGGTGAAATAAAACTTCCTTGTAAGCTCCATGTTGGTATAATGTGACGTGTGCCTAAGAGGCTCTATTTACCTGTACATGTAAAGTGAAAAATACTTCAGATGAAAGATATAGGTAAGGAAATACTTTTAGTACGAACAAAAAACCATAACTGCCCCGTTGGTCCTTGTGGTGGCGAGCACGACTGTTGAGCGTGGGGTCCTGGGTTCGATTCCCAGGTCGGGCAAAAAGTGTTATTGGATTTTTCCATTAAGAATTTCTCAGTGGCAGCTCGGAGTTAGGAGTTGTGCCCGGTTAATGGCAATAGGCTCGCCCCCTATTATATGGGACCTAAACATACTGGCGAACTGTGGGTGTAAATTGGCACACCTCTGCCTAACCCTTCAGGGATTACAGGCGCGATGGTATGTAAGTATGTATGTGTAAAAAAAAAACGGATTGGTACATTAGTTAAAAACTAGTTGATGGCCAAGTATAATCTAATAAGATCTAGATATGGAGACAGCAGTAATAAACAAAGTCAATTAAACCAGTTTTGAACACAGTCATTTTTGAATTGTCAAGGAATCGGTCGATTAGTCAGAAAACTGAAGCTATCGAGAAGGACGAGCAAGAAAGTCTACAGACACTCTTTACAATCAAGTCTATGAAAGTGTAAAAACAGCATAACAGCTACAGTTTATTTACACATGACTCAGTCCATTTGCCTACTACGCTAGTGTCGCAATACTCAACATGCTTGAGCCATCCTCGCCAATTACAATATAATTAACTAGAAACGCTTAGTTTTTCCCCCAAGGAATGCCGTCCACACGGAATCTAAAGCGTCGATGAAAACGGAGTGAAGATTATCTTCAAGTTATCTAGGTTTTTAAATGCTTGGAAACTACACATCAATTCCCTATTAGCAACATGACAAGAAAATTAACTCAGCCTGCGCTATAGAACGTTTTTATGTAATATGTTATTAGGTATGTGAGCGCTTCTAGTGTCGCAAATCTGTGATGCGTTTAAAGTATTTGGAGCGAGTAACTGGTATTTAATAACTTGCTTACTTTTCCTTCTTAGCTAAGAGCTATTTTTTGTTGTATATGATTACGAGCCAAGGCTTTAAGTTGAGCGAGAGCTGAAAATTCTCATGTGTGTTCTATGTTGATGAGAAATTTCAAATGCATCAACAACTGTCGTTTCTTTTTTTAACCCCTGACGCAAAAACGACGGGATGTTATAAGTTTAACGTGTCTGTGTGTGTCTGTGGCACCGTAGCTCCCGAACGCATGAACCGATTTTGATTTTGTTTTTTTTGTTTGAAAGGTGAATTAGTCGGTAGTGTTCTTAGCTATGTTCAATTGAAATCGGTTCAGTGGTTTCAAAGTTATTAGCTGTTTTGTTAGCTGCGGTAGGGATTTTTTATTTTCCTGTCGGGGGTTACATACAATTTTTAATTTTGTGTTTTTGTCCTAACTAAAATCTCATAAAGTAATTTCAGCTTACTATTGTCTCACTGTAGAGCAAAGGTCTCATATATTCATTGCTCACCATACTTCCTCAAAGCGGATTTGAGATTTCAGACTTATATTAATTACTAGCGACCTGCCCGCGACTTCGTCCGCGTACCTTATTTCACCCGCGTTAAGTTATGTCTTTTGTTGCTGCAGGCTCCGCTCCCGTGGGTCGTAGCGTGATGTTATATAGCCCATGTTACTCAGGAATCATGTAGCTATCTATTGGTAAAAGAATGGTTAAAATCGGTCCTGTAGTTTTGGAGCCTATTCGTTACAAACAAACAAACAAATCTTTCCTCTAAATAATATAGGATAGATAAGTTCAGGTTTCTTCACGATGATTTCTTCAACCATGTTACATAACCTCATGCATTAGAGGCGGGCACCTTAACCACTGAGCCATCAAGACAATTTCTAATATTACAAGATTAAAGATTATTTTTCTTAGTTTTCCACAGCGAAAGTGATAGCAAAGAATAATTCAATCACGCCTTTGATGAATCCAATAAACATGGTCCAAAAAAGTTTACGAAGTTACAACTAATAGCTTCTCAATTCTAATGTAGGATTTATTGGCCATTATGAGTTGCCTCCGGACCCACTGAGAGCGTTTACTTGTACCATTTAAATAGAAGATTGATGATATGAAATTGCCGAGTGACAGGAGTATAGTAATGACATCTTTGATAGTCAACTTGATGACCCATCCATTATAAATTTACATAGTAATCATGTTTAAACTACGGCAATAAGTGGTTTTGTAAAAAACTGTGCCTCGTTTAGAACGTCGCCTGAGAAAGTCGAGTGTTGACAAGATATTTTCTTCTACAATTTTTTAGCGTGATTATTTGCTTACATATTTGTTTTATTGTGAATTGTGCAGCTGGAATAGTGATTGAATATCAGGTTTAAATAATTTTGGCAGAATATCATGCTTGTATGTTTATATCGGTCAACGTTAGGATCAAATTGACGACAAAAGCCTTCTTACGAGATATATTTGATAAGTCTCAATTAAATTAATTACGTTCTTATTAAATAGAATTAGTGTGTTTATAATAAGTGCAATTATTTTAGGTTTATTATATTATGTAAAATAAATTAACGATAACGATAACGAACGAAAGAGTGAGAAATGAAACGATACGAGAACGTTGCGGATTAAAAGAGGATGTAGTGACAAAAGTTGAAAAGAGTATGCTTAGATGGTTCGGTCATGTTGAGAGGATGAGTGAAAGGCGACTAACGAAAGGGATTTATATGGCAGATGTGAGTGGCAACGCCGGGAGAGGACGCCCTAGAAAGATCTACCCTGACCTTACTGGTGGGGTTCTTCAGAAAGGTCGTGTGCGCAGTACTCGTAACCTGCGTGCTTGTATGAACAGATGTATGAACGTGGTCGAGGCGAAAGAAGTGTGTAAGGATCGTAGCAGGTGGCGTTCTGTGGTTTCTGCCTACCCCCATGGGAAAAAGGCGTGAGTTTATGTATGTATGTAAAATAAATATGGAAAATATAGAAAATGAATTCTATTCGATTCTAATTTAATTTTTCCTTCCAATAATAATAATAACCATTTTGCATAATTACGCTGCTAAAAGTTCTTAAATATAATTGGGAACTTTTCCAATTAAAACGAAGAATTTTAACTTTGACCGTAAATTACGACATCATAAGCTATAAAGCTATTATGGCTTCTAAATTAGCAAATTCCAAATCTGTCAATCTATCTTTTACTACAACAATTTATAAACAAAATCAGCGTACTAAATACAATTACACAAAATTATATGGACATTCCTTGAACACGGAGGAAATCATAAAATTTGACCAGCCTTAAAAGTCCAATTATCTTTAGTTTAGTTAGCAATAATCGAATACAAAATTGAGTCAAAGTAAATCAGAGTGAGTCGTTAATTTGTTGCCTGGTTTGTTGCCGATTGATGTAATTAGTGAAAACTCTAAAAATCAACCGCGCTGTTCATTGGTGCTTGCGCGTGAGTTGAAGGGACGTTGTAGCAGTTATAGTGGCGAAGCTAAGCATTGTCAGATTTCTTTAGTCCTGATTTTTTTTTCTTCGGATGTGAAATTATTTTTTACGAAATCTCTCACATGACTATTTTATATATAAAAATGATTGCTGTGGTCCACAATATTTTATTCATGAATAATAATATTATGCAAAGATATTTAAATACTGCAGACTAAAAAATTTAATAAAAAACATTATTTATTATTTGTAACTTGCTTGATATCAAACCTACAACCTCAAGTTTAGTATGAGAGGCATTTCTAAGCTACTTGGTTGGAAATACTGACAATACTAATTTAGTACCTACTGTTACGACCTCTTTAATAGTAATTATTTTTTCCCGTGTCTATGTGTCTGTATGTCTTTGTGCTGTAGCTTTTAAACGGGTAAACCGATTTAATGCGTTTTTTTTTATTTAAAAGCAGCTTTCCCACCGATGGTTCTTAGATTTGTTTTATCAGAATCGGTTCAGCCGTTTCAAGGTTATCAGCTCTTTTGTTAGCTGTGGTAGGAAACTTTATTCTTCTGTCGGGGGTTAATTAAAATCGTTTATTTTTATTACTTGTTTTGATTTTTTGTTGTATTCATTGTCATCCTTATTCCATCTACACAATCCTCATGTAATATTCTAATCTTATCCATTAAATTCAGTTATTTTCGGTTCAAGGCTTTAATTCATACAACCAATTCGTCGCATTCACCTACTATATTCATTTGTATTATGTAACGAAATGAAAAGTTCAAACTAAAAGCTACTTATTGACTAATTACAATAGACAAATGAGTTTAGCTCACTGTTTCAAGCCTAATGCACAATAGCTGCAGGCTCCTCAGATGAGATGATTATACTTAATTGATTGACTTTAATGTGAAAGGTAGTTACTCACGTGTAGGTTACCAGACGTTACAGCCAAACTGTTTAGTGTTTTGTTTATATCTTATTAAGTACCATTATTGATTGTAAGCATATAATAGTTTTTTTGCTAGGCTTTGTGTAGTGAAATAAATGTGTTTAATATACACACTGTGTATTTTTTTTAAATGGCTTCCAAATGTCCGAAGTCTTTGTGAAAGTTGGCCTGTATTACCCGAAGGGTTAGGCAGTGGTGTACCAATGTGTACCATCCACAGTCCGCCAGTATGTTTAGGTCCTATGTAATAGGGGGCGAGCCTATTGCTATTAACCGGCCACAAATCCTAACTCCGAGCTGCTACTGAGAATTTCATTGAAAATCCCGCTAACACTTTTTGCTCGACTTGGGAATAGCTGTCGCGCTTATGACCACTAGGCCAACGAGGCAGTCCAAATAAAAAATTATAAATGCCCATTTTTTTTTAATCTACTTTTTTAAAGTAAATACAACGTTTATCTAGCGCCTAAAAACCTTGTCAAAGTAAAAAAACATATAGTTAAAAGTAAACAGTCCTTATGAGGCGACATGGATGGCGTAGTGACTGAGCGATCGGCTGCTGCGCTGCTTGTCGCTAGTTCGATTGCCGCACAGAACACATATATTATTTGTATGGCCTACGAATGGGTGTTTTGGGATTGGTGGTGTGTGTATGTGAGTTTACATGTTGTGTAAACGCACCCAGATACAGATAGGAGAAATTCGACGTTTATATAAAAAAATGAGTTATTAAACAGATCTCCATTCAAACACCACCATCATTATCATTTACTTAGCCTGTTCCCAACTATGTTGGGGTCGGCTTCCAGTCTAACCGGATGCAGCTGAATAGCAGTGTTTTACATGGAGCGACCATTCAAATGCCCGAAATCTAAAATAAACTCTCTACCACAAAAATCGCTCTCGTCGATAGTTCAAACTAGCGAGTACATTTACTTAACGCAATAATTAGCATACCACGTAAGTATTAATCAAAGTGAAAATAAACAAAACACAATCGAAAGAATTCCATCGTTTTTGCTCTCACTAATGGGTCTACGGTATCATTGCACTGCGCCATTCAATCTTTGTAAGTCATCTGCTTTTAAAACGTCACTTATACCTTTAACAACACTCGAAGTAAACTACACTCTCGCCTTCACATATAAGGTTGATTTTGAAGTGTGCTGAAAAAGGAGATGGTACGTTTTGGTGCGCGAGCGCAACGCGTGTCTAGCTCGTGCCAATTTGTGAATAGCGCCGGACGCTCCGGGCAGCTTTCTTTCCTTCATTGCTAAACTTGTTAGTTGAATATCACTGCTATGTTAAATAGGGCTCATTTGATCACTGTAAACATCGATATCGATAAACTGAAATTACAGACGAATATGTTAATAAACAAGTAAGGTGTTAGTTCAAATATATTCATAACTATGTTTATTACAATTGAATGAGGTATTATTCGTCGTAAAATTAGAATTTACGTCTATCAGTGATCATAATGCAGTGAATTGAATACGTCTGTTATTTGACATGCGCATATCTTAATAATTCATGATATTTATTCGTTTTAAAACTAGGTATTTATATGCTGTATGTATTACATTATTATTATCGTGGACTAAGCTAAATGATCTTTCATTTGCAATTGGAGCGAAGTGCCGTAAATACCAGCCTTAAAGAACTTTAGCTAGAGTATTTAGAAGATTCTCTTGGTGATTGGTATAAGTTAATTCTAACGCGCTGCTGCTTCTCAGAACTTCAATTAGTTTAATGAGGTGTGAAGACAACTGTTTCTTGGTTTGTGATAAATAATGTGTACTTATAACATTTGAATGGAAATTAAAAGAAAATTTAGAACAAACAAGCATGTACTCGGTCTGGAAAGTTTTTTGGAAAATAAGACTTTCTTCCTCTTTATAAATATATACATACTAGCTTTTGCCAGCGACTTCGTTCGCGTGGTTTTTTTCACCCGCGTTAAGTTACGTCTTTGGTTACTACTCCTCTCCCGAGTGTCGTAGCGTGATGTTATAAAGCCTAAAGCCTAATTATTCAACACAAAAAATAATGTTTCAATTCAAAGCAGTAGTTCCTGATATTAGTGCGTTCGACCAAACAAACAAACTCTTAAGCTTTTATTGGTATAGATATATAGCAGTAAGTTGTGCATCCTAGATCAAAGGCTTTTTGCGATACATACCCTTTAACCTCTCCTACACTCACTCATTGCCACCAACTGTCAATATCATCCTATTGTTAGATAAAGGCTTCCCCTCATTATTACCTTTCGATCCCTTGCCCCTCAATATACCTCATCTCTTTTCTGATATTCGTGTCAGTTGTATACAAATCTTGTCCATGTCTCCCTCATGATTACGCAGATCTAATATGGCGTTGACAGATGCAACTTTAATCGATAAATCACGAGCGCATCACTACGGTGATCACGTGACGGCCCGGGCCCGAGGCACCTACACCCGTCCCTGCCTACTGGCCGGCTCATTAGAATGATTGATGCCGTGTTTGAATGCATAAATATGTGCCTACGGAACAGCATTACCAGTCACGAGGCACGCGTGTACAATGCTCTCGCGGGTGGTACTAGCACTTAGCACTAGCATGGATTTTCCTGGAAAATTGTTGTTTCTGGGTTCGGTTTGTAGTTGTAAAATGTTTTTGTAATAGAATACTTAGTTGTGTTTAGGGTTTGTTTTGAATTTTGAGCGTCTTTCAAGCATCCTTCTTCCATTGCATCGATTTGTATGGAGCTTATGCTGTGTTAAGGCCTAGGAAGGTGGTAGCTTGGCTCACTGCCCAGTGCCCAAGACACGTTGGGGAAAAATATATTTTATTTTATTTGGAACAAATAATTGCATTATAAAAGTTACAAAACACGCAAACTTAAAACTAATAAGTATGCAATCAACAACGTTTTCTACAGCATACGATAAAATATAATTATCATAATAGGTGATGACTTTATTTTACAACTGCAACAGAAACAAATTTCATAAACGCTTTAGGGATTGATCAGAAGCTCTATTCTGATATTTATAAAAATATTCGTAATCAATCTTAATCTCAATCTTTTCCTCACGTTTCGATGAGAAACACATTTTTGACAATTTCAATCTGTGAAAAATGCCTCTAATTTTAATACATGTTGGACAATGATGGTCCGTACGATTAGAGGGGCAATTCCTGTAAGATTAACAGCAATCAAATTACGATCGCATTCCAATCTCAGTCTCAACTGTCAAAAATGCATCTAATTTACCAATTTATCTACATTTTTGTCAAGTATTTGACATTGATTGTCGCTGAGATAAGATTGCGGCGACTAGATTTTGAACGTTTTAATTACGGGGATTGGCCTTCAGCTATCGGAACACATCTATACAAATTTTATAAAGCTGAAGAGTTTGTTTGTTTGGTTGAACGTGCTAATCTCAGGAACTACTGGTTTGAATTTAAAAAAAAATATTGTGTTGAATTATCAATTTATAGGCTGAATAACATCCCGCTACGACCAAACACACTACGCGGACGAAGTCGCGGGCAAAAGCTAGTGAAATTATTAAATTACATTCCTATTTCAAACATCAAAAGAAATGAAGAATTACATTACAAAGATTTTATAATATTATGACCAGTTTTAGGAAATTTTAAATGGAAGGTTTCAAGACTTTTTACTATTATGTCATTGCCTATACTCATTAGCAATATAATGTTATTTATTTATTTATTTAAGTGCTATGGAAAATTTACAGCTACACAAGACAGAATAGAAAATAGTAAATGAAACTGACAGCCAATTACAAGTCTAAAAAACAGACTGGCATAGATGCAGCACTAGCACCTTTATCTGCCGATGTGACATTTACAACAACAACATACCATCACGCCTGTATTCCCCGAAAGGTTAGGCAGAGGTGTACCAATGTACACCCACAGCTCGCCTGTATGTTTAGGTCCCATGTACTAGGGGGCGAGCCTATTGCCATTAACCGGGCACAAATCCTAACTCCGAGCAGCTACTGAGAATGTCACAGAAAAACCCAATACCTCAAGAACCCAACCCCAGACTCTAGCGTAGCAGTCGCGCTTGGGACCACTAGGCTAACGAGGCAGTTTAATAGTTAATAAGTTTAATAGTTTGTCAGAAAAACCTGAATAGTAATGCTCTGTTTATCCTATTTAATTATATCTATGTCCTTTAATGATACGGAAAAAGATTCCATTTTAATGTTCTAATTAAATTATTGCTCAATTCTAATTGCTACCTATAAAACTATCTGTAAAAGGAAATAAAAGGAAGATAGTGTTTCTTAGTTTATTACCGACTTACTCATAAACATATATCAGTTTCTCGATCTCTGTTACAATACATATTTCATTTATCCTTCTTTGGTAAATGGAAAGAAAAGGTAGTAATTAAATGTGATCTGTATTATAAAGAGACGTTAGTAATTAATTATAACTAATTAATGGCTTTATTACAATTGTGGCTAGATGACGAAGATCTTGTACATTTAATAGCTTTTTTTTTTACTCATTGTTGACTTGGTGTGATAATAATAGGTGTACAAACACACAGAAAAAAGCTATTATGATATTTTCATTGTGGATTATTCCTTCTGGATTCTCGCACAGGATCGGTAATTGTGGCTATCTTTAGGAGAGGCATACGTAGTTCGGCCCCGTTGGTCTTATGGTGGCGAGCACGACTGTTGAGCGTGGGGTCCTGGTTTCGATTCCCAGGTTAGGCAAAAAGTGTTATTAGATTTTTCCATTATGAATTTCTCAGTAACAGCCCGGAGTTTGGAAGTTGGTGGTGTGACACTGATACCCCAGTGCCTTGAAAAGCACGTAAAGTCGTTGGTCCCGCGCCTGATCTCTCCCCGTTTGTGTCGGATTGCCGTCCTATCTGACTATGAGAGTTAGGAAAGAGGGAGTGCACCTGTGTTTGCGCACACACTTGTGTACTATAATATCTCCTGCGTATTTGGCTAGTCTGACTAAAGATTAGCCGCCGTGGCCGGAATCGGTCTGGAGAATACATACATACATACACACGTTGTTCCGCTGATAAGATGATGATGAAACCTTCTAATTACGGAGATATTGAAGGCCAAAGTTTCAACAATCATTTACAAAAAATAGTTTTTTTTTTACTTAGTTACCGCTACAAATCTTACTGCCTCGTTAGCCTAGTGGTCCTAAGCGCGACTGCTACGCTAGAGGTCTCGGGTTCGATTCACAGGTCGAGCAAAAAGTATCATTGTGTTCTTCTATGAAATTATCAGTAGCAGCTCGGAGTTAGGATTTGTGCCCGGTTAATGGCAATAGGCTCGCCTCCTATTACATGGGTCCTGAACATACCGGCGAACTGTGGGTGTACATTGTTACATCTCTGCCTAACCCTTCGGGAAATACAGGCGTAATGGCGCTACAACTCCTGTATTATTGAATGCATGCATTACATCGCGTTAATTTATATAGCGATTTTTCCCTGTACATATTTTCTAAGCACCTTTCTGTAATTCGTGAGTTACTAGTCCACTCTAATATTATAACTGAGAAAGTAACTCTGTTTGTCTGTTACGCTTTCACTACTAAACCACCGAACCGATTTTTATAAAATTTGGTACGGGGTAAGTTTGAACCCTAAGAAAAGACATAGGCTAATTTTTGTTTCCCGGCTTCGTTTGCGTTCGCGATACCGACATTTCATGGCCGAATTCTCGGGCGAAATATTGGATAATTGAAAAAGAAAACAATATGGCCCGCTGTCCACTGCGCTGGGCCTAGACTGGTCCCAAATTGCGTCATCACAACACTGTGACATCTGTCTAAATAATTACAAGTGATAGTCGTGTGTGATAGCATATAAAATTAAGAGATGTGAGCCGCTCGTGACCCGTCGCCTTTCTTCTGTGAGTGGAACTCCTGCGCAGTCATTTGTTTATGGGCACTGTACTTACGGTTATGGAGAGATTACCTAATAGTCGGCTTGTATGGTGTGTGGTACCATGCTGTCTGGAGCAACGGGTGATTTCTTCAACGGTTTGACGAGATTTGTAAGTATTTAAATATATAGTTTTGTAAGTTTGTTATCATATTTGTTAATGTTCAACTTTGTGAAAGATTAGGAAAAAATGTAAATGAATTTTTGGAAATATAAAAAGTTTTTAAGCAAGTATTAACTACCTCGTTAGCCTAGTGGTTCTAAGCGCGACTGCTACGCTGAAGGTCTTGGTTCGATTCCCAGGTCGAGCAAAAAGTGTTATTGGGTTTCTCTATGAAATTCTCAGTAGGAGTTAGGATTTGTGCCCGGTTAATGCCGGCTCGCCCCCTATAACATGGGACCTAAACATACCGGCGAACTGGGGGTGTACATTGTTACACCTCTGTCCAACCCTTCGGGGAATACGGGCGTGGTCATATGTAATAAAATATAGCCCTTAGGAATAACGTAGCTTCCTATTGGCAGAATAATGTTATAAATCGGTGCAGAGATTAGCGTGTTGAAATAAACAAACTCTTCAGCTTTATAATATTAAGTATAGATATTATATTTATGATACATTTATTACTTCGATATAAATCTCGAAGCAAAAACGGTACCGACTCGCCTTGCGACATCAAAATCGCAAGTCGTAGTCGTCATATGAATAATACATAGATATGATGTATTATCATGTTGGCTGTGTTGCCAGTGTATTGGTAATGCATTGGGTTCAGTTACAAGTCGCCTAAAGGCTTCGAATTCGTTCGTGTGCATTACGCAGTGATTGCTATAATTTGATAGTAATTGTGAGGTGACGTGGGATATGTTTTAGCAATTAATGAGAAAAAGCATTTTATTGATTGTTTTCTTTTTTTTTAGCTTTTAATATGTGACATGTTGTGAAGGCTTAGTAGTGAAGGCTGCCTGTCATACATTAGATTGCGGGTTCGATCCCGTGCAAGTACAAAAATACCTCCAATTTTTGATTTTGTTTAAATTGATAGTCTCTGATATGGTTTACTGCGACTAGATTTTGAACGTCATAAACTACGGGAATGGCGTTCATACACATATTTCAAGCTATCGAAACACATGAAATAAAATGTTGCATGCATTTTCTAAACGTCATGACTTCATTACATTCATCAGGACTTCATTATCAATAACAAGTTTAGGAAAAAGATGAAATGACTTTGACATTTCACTTCAATTTCTAGCAAAAACTTTGTGGCCTTAGATCATCTCGCGCCCTCCGGCGCCGGCTGCGTCTTCTGCGGGTGGGATGGGAGGAATTAGGCTCCCTTTCCCGTCCCGTCGCCTCGTTGGCGGCTATCACCTCCTCGCAGAAGGAGGCGACGGCGTCCCAAGCACTCTCGCTCCCGACACATGGTCAGAACAACGTCCTGGAGTCTGCAGTTGTCGCTGCGACGAGTTCACGGCGCTGCGCTGCCCAAGTTGGGCACCCCTCCATTGTATGCTGCGCCGTATCATCGGGACAGTCCTGACAATGATGGCATCTAGGTATCGTCTCCCGGCCTATAGGATGCAGGTACTTTCCGAAGCATCCGCGTCTAGAAAGCACCTGCGTCAACTGGAAGGTGAGGGCACCATGACGCCTCTCCAGCCACTCCTTACCGCCGCTATAGCGGAGTGCCCTTTCCTTTAAGATTTCAGTACATACAACTTCACACAACAACCACGACTGATAACAAATAAGTTAATTGTTTGTTACAAAACGTATCGACACATTCCATTGAGTTTTGTAACTAGTTTATTTGTGGCAAATTACTTTCCCATCAGTGCGGGCCTCACAATGGCGAATAGAAACCAATCGGTGTGGTTGCACAGATCGCTTCTTTTGTAACCGCAAGACCGTATGAAATCACACTTAGATACTGTGTACCGTGTGCCTATTGAATACACAGGTAGGTCAGCGGTAGATGTTGGAATTTACAACATAACATACCATCACGCCTGTATTCCCCGAAGGGTTAGGCAGAGGTGTAACAATGTACTCCCACAGTTCGCCGGTATGGTTAGGTCCCACGTAATAGGGGGCGAGCCTTTTGCCATTAACCGGGCACAAATCCAAACTCCGAGCTGATACTGAGAATTTCATAGAAAAAGCCAGTAACACTTTTTGCTCGACCTGGGAATCGAACCCAAGACCTCTATCTAGCGTAGCAGTCCCGCGTTTCTATAACAAGTAATACGGCTAAACCGATTTTGATAAAAGGTATCTAAGAAACCTTCTTTCCAAAAAAAAAGCCGCATTCAAATCGATTCACTCGTTTAAGAGCTACGGTACCACAGACAGACACACAGACACGTCAACCTTTAACACCCCCTCTTTTTGAGTCGGGGTTAAAAATGTTACATATTATTTAAGTTACAATATATTAGTAACCACCTTCTTCCCACAACTTCACGTGTATAGACTCCAGAATTCAGCCAAAGTCCTGTATTATCCCATCAGAGCACAAAAACGGAATAAAATATCCTTTGTGTTAAGCTTTATCAATATGTAATTGTGTGTCAAATTCAGCTAATTCCTTTCAGGCGTTTATGCATGAATTCATCCAATTATGCTTCCGTTCACTTTTTTTTTTTGTTTGTTTAAACGCTTGTCTCTGGAACTCAATCAGGTCTAATTGTGAAAACTGAAAATAGGAATTTAAGTTATCGCTAAGTACTATCATGTTAATATTATTGGTTGAAATCAATAAAACGTAGAACTGATGTAAACAAATATGTATTTTAATGTAACGCTAACGAAAGAACAAACAACTACAGCACACTCATAGACAAGATAGAAAAACAAAAGAAGAAATAAAAAAGTAAACCATGGTTGCGTTCTCAGTTACTAACCAAGCTGTATTTTATTCTCGAAAAAAATTGCCCGTATAAAGTTTCGGTCAGAAACCAGTTTAAGTCAATAGTTAAGCAGGAATTTTGAATTAAATTTTGCATGAACTGTCTTTACCACTTCATAGATCCGCCTTTAAAATATTTGAAGAAACGCGTACCTATATCATTGCGTTAGTACAGCACGACAAATTATGTATACGGGTGACACCTAACATGACCAGTTTTAATACATTATTCTATCATAATTCTAATCCACGACACTCTGAGAGTGCTCTACTTGCCTGTAGGGTCATAGATTTTAATCTGCATACGACATTGTTGCTAGACAGTTACATCTAGACCTATTGTGAATGGCTTAAACCCTGGTTCAGGCCTTTTCGATAGCTGGCCGAATTGGTTGCCAAATTGGCTAGATGAACAATAATTACAAGACACAACTTAAAAAAAAAAGCAGTTGTTTTTTAGCCCTGAAAACCTGATGAATTTTTAAATAACTATAAAGTTCGATTTTAAGTTGCTTTAAAATCATTTAATAGTTAGTGAATTGAGATGACAAAAAGTGAAGTCATAGTTTAGTATTTTCATACAAAATTTTGTATGAAAATAGATTAGATACTAAACTATGAAAACTATGAACTAACTATGAAGTCACCTAGTCTATGATAACTATGAAGTCATAGTTTAGTATTTTAATACAAAATCTATAGATTTTGTATGAAAATATAATACTAAACTATGACTATAGGGGAGACGCGTTTTGACAACTCATAAAAAGTACGTCAATTGATTAGTGGAGTCATATAATCAATTTTAATTTTTAAAATTTTCCATGGCAACAATTTTATGTTTCTATACTCTTGGATTGATATGTCGTCATATAGGTACGTCATTTCGAAATGGCTGAAATTTTGAGCATAGAGAGTGGAGTATAGCGTCAAGAAGATAGTTTGTAACTTTAGAGCAGGGTCCATTTTCAGGTATTATATATAAAAGGTACCTTACTGACTTTTATGGCTGGTTTTTATATTTATCTTTTATATAAAAGGATGTAGTTAATATTATTATTAACATTATTGTCCGTTTTGGCATTACCATAAGTGAGATTAAGGCGAGCTGTCCATAGCGTATTATAACAGGTGTAATGTAGATGATGTTGACCTGATTTTGAATTTAATTTAATGATGATTATTCTAATTAAATTATGATCAATGATTTAATTAGTTTTTTATATTTACTAACATAGTTTTAGGTAACCATTGTCCCTAACCCTTGTGCAAACTTGAAATAAATGATTTAATAATAGCGTCTGCTGGAATGACTATTCACCACAAACTCACATCACATAAATTCATCGAGGGCGATTTTACAGAATAGCGCTGCTGATAGTCATTTGTTTTCTGCGAATTCTCACGCAGCGGGGAGTTTCGATACTGGAATATCGAGACATGACTTATAATTGTTTATTTATAAGTTCGTATCGAGAATGTATCGATATTCTAGATCCAGATTTAGCACAAACTAGAGTATGAGAAGATTTTTTTATGCTGCCAAGTATGAATGTAATGTGTAATATTTTAATTGTGTTCTTTAAGTTCCACGGTACAAATATGCAGGCCTATTGACAGTTTTTATTGGTAGGTAATGGGTAGGTATGCACCTTGAATTAAAAAATAGATCTGAACATGGTAGCAGGTGTAATTATAAAATATTATTTTTTCTGTTTAGATGACACAGATACATTTTTCTTACAGTTCTGTTTTTATTTATTTATTGACGATTACTCAGTATTTCTGGCATTCCGTGAAAGAAATAATCAAATGGGCTTAACTCGAGTATTATTATGATTGACTTCCAAATATTACCGTCATTATGCAAGAGATAAAGAATATTGCGTATTATATTGAGTTCTTTATTTTTAAGTATCATTTTTTTTTTATTATTTATCTAAACGGTTGGTTGACACTTCCCGCGACCCAAAGGCTGGCTTTTACCTTGGCCAGAGGTTAAGCATTGCCATCCAACGTGGCAATGCCGCCAGTCTTTTGGGCACTTTTCCGGTTGACGGTGATGCGGAGGAGTATTTAATAATTTGAGAGGTTTAATAATTTGCACCTGGCATGTTATCTCTTCACCACCTTTGGTAGACTGGCAGAGAATGCCAAAGGCATTAATTAAGTCCGCCTTTGTACTTTTTGGTGTATAAAGTTTAAATAAATAATAGTCTATTTTTAAGATGAAACTTTGCTGAATCTTTTAGTCCATTTTAGTCTTTATATATTTGCTCATGTCTACTTCCGAAAACACCTAGGAAACATACATACATACATAAACTCACGCCTTTTTCCCATGGGGGTAGGCAGAAACCACAGAACGCCACCTGCTACGATCCTTACATACTTTTTCGCCTCGTACACGTTCATACAAGCACGCCGGTTACGAGTACTGCGCACACGACCTTTCTGAAGAACCCCACCAACAAGGTCAGGGTAGGTCTTTCTAGGGCGTCCTCTCCCGGCATACCTACGAAACAATCTAATAATTTTGTTATAGTAGGAAATTCAGGTTGTCTCCATTTGCTTTGATTACAAGATGCTTCTACGGTGGTGATACTAGACAGATCGAAGCCACAATGTGAGCTGTAATATAATATTATAGCATAGTTTACCTACCTTTACACATTACCTTATTTTTTTACGACATAACTTGATTAGAGCGTTCCATTAAACGGCTCTTTAGAATCACGTCCCCAAAATTTCATTCAATTCTCGGAAAAAAACGTTCTGTCAGTCCGCATTGGGTGCGTATGCGCACCGTGCTCTCGTTTTATTTGCGACGCTAACAAGTTTTTTGCGCCAAGAAAAACATCGATACTCATCTCGGGAGCGAGAAAGTCAATCCACTCGTGCGCAACGTGAATGTAGAATAATTTCAGTGTTCAATAGTTTTTGGGAAATCGTGTCATGTAAATGTGTGTTTTATTTTTAGTTAAATGGGAATTGGGTTGTAAGGATTAGGTTAATCAGAAGTAATGATCTATTCATAGTTAATCATAAATAAGCCAATATCTAAACTAATATTATAAAGAGGAAAAAAATTGCTTGATTGTACCGAATAACCTCTGAAACTACTGGACAGATTCTAACCATTTTTCAACAATAGATACCTATATTATCTGAAAGTAACATAGGCTTTATAACATCACGCTAAGACACACGGGACCGGAGCAGTAAAAAAAGACGTAACTTAACGCGGATGAAAACTCCACGCGGACGAACTCGCGGGCAGAAGCTAGTCTATACTAAAATTACAAAGAGGTAACATTTTTGTGTGTTTGTAAGATCTTACCTCTGGAAGCACTGGTCTGATTACAAAAACAAAATCCACACATAGAAACACCTACCTTATTGGTGGGGTTCTTCAGAAAGGTCGCGTGCGCAGTACTCGTAACCGGCGCGCTTGTATGAACAGATGACAGGCGAACGAAGTATGTAAGGATCGTCGCAGGTGGCGTTCTGTGGTTTCTGCCTACCCCAATGGGAAAAAGGCGTGAGTTTATGTGTGTATGTATGTAGAAAGGTATATTATACCAGAGTGTCACAGGAAATGTTTTTTGGTATTATTGATTTTTATGCGAACGAAGTCGCGGGCAGCAATGAGTAATTAATAAGCTTTCCCTAGTGATCGATGGCTTTGCCATTTGATTTAAAATAACCATTTTAAACTTGAATTTTATTTTTCATAACTTAAAGTTATCTCAATTATGTTTAGAGGTAAGGCATGGTAAATAAAAAAAAAAGAAATGTCCAACATGAAAGCCACAAAAAATTCTCCGTTAAAAACTTTCATGAAATGTAATTGGCCTACGCAAACATTTATTATTACCGTTATCTACCGAAACTTATGAAGAAAAAGTGAAGACTAAAAATATTGATTTTACCACACTTTTTACTATCACCTAACTCAGAAACTGCTTGACAACAATCAGTGAAACCAGTCGCGTATTACATCGAATGAAAAATTGTATCACCGTAGAAAATCACCTAGCGGGATGGCATAGAGAGTGAAAACATACCCGAGGACAAATGACCAATACATGTGGACACCAATCATGTGATTAACTTCCTTTGGTTTCTTTATGTGTGTGTAGAAGTCGGGGGGAGGGGTAGACCTTGCTGACTGGTCGCTCTTTCTGTTTATCATCAGGTCGCCTTTCAATATGTCTATTATTGGTCGCGACTCGCGAGTCTAGCCTCAGGCTATGCAAGGGTGTTATTCCATTGATGTTGTCATAATTTTGTTTACATTGGAATGCCGTATGAATTATTCATAATTTGCGTAGACGTTTGTGAAATCATTGTAAGTATTTATCTTGTGAAAAATATGATTGGAACATATGTTATGAATTGCATAATATTGGCTTGGTGTTTGTTTATTTAGGTTTTTTGCTAGTGATCTATAAATAGTATTAAACTGCCGTTATTCCATCACGCCTGTATTCCCCGAAGGGTTTGGCAGAGGTGTACCAATGTACACCCACAGTTCGCGCGTATGTTTTGGTCCCATGTAAAAGGTTTGTGAGGTGAGTTGTGGTTCCAAATGTTGGTAAGGATTGACTGCTTATCTTAAATTCATCATCATCATTCTCAGCACTTAACCAAGTTCACTTCACAAAAATTCTGGAGATTTTCATGAAATACCACTAGTAAAAATTAAGGCCGAAAATGAATAGGCCTGCCCGGGCTATTCACAGTAACCGGGCATAAATCCTAACTCCTAGCTGCTACTGAGAATTTTATAGAAAAACCCAATAACATTTACTGCCTCGAGGAATTGACTGCCGTTATTATCGATATTTTGTTCGTAATAAGTATAAAAGAGCTTTTAAATCATAAACCAGGGGAATTTTCATTAGCATCCGATACTTAAAAAATCTCTGGGACTGTCAAACATTTTCTGTAGATTAGTTAACTTAAGTAATGCACAATAATCGTCCTTATCGGCTTGTAGTTAAGAGCTTTGATTTCATTTCAATTATTGTTACGTTACCATGTCCCGGTGATGAAGAAATGAGCGTCGACACACTAATTAAAATAGACATACATTGAGTGAAAAACTGAGTGGCGCAGACCTCCCAATTTGGTATAAATCACACGTGCAATTAACCGTACCTCGTGTCTGCGCCCGCGCATACGCCACTCCGACTTAGGGTTGTCACATACAAGCATAACTTTCAGGATATACGTTATTGTTACGTAACGTTAGAATTATTTTCTAGCCTCATCTTAGAATTCCTGTAGATAACAGGTTTCAATGCTTCCCTACATTACCGCATTTAAAATTTAATTTATATATTCACGTTATTCCAAGGGTACACAAAACAGGATAAAAATTATCCTATGTGTTAAGTTACATCAATATCTATATGTGTGCTGAAGTTTAGCTAATGTTGCACAGCCGTTTAAGCGTGAGAGTTACAAACATCCATTCATCTATCTATACATCCATCCTCACAAATTTTTCGCGTTTATAATATTAAATAGGATTTTGTATATGGATAATATAATGCGTGTTATGACATGTCTGCAGAAATTTCAGAAACCCTAAAATCACATGCCCATACGGGGTCGTAAAAAAGACAGATTTTCCAGTAAATTGTCAACCCTGCTCAAAGTACCCGCGTCTTCCGCGCACCTCATTATTTCGGCATCTGCTCTTGTTTTGCAAGTAGCAACGGCTTTTTTCTTGTTTGTCCCGAACGCATACTTCAACTTACTGTGTACGCTCTTAAATTTACTTTTTTATGTAACTGAGTAATGTTATATTTGGGCAGACTCAAACAATTGTTACTATTCAGTTTGGCCATCTATTTAATTTGAACTTTAATTTTTTTTTTAATTACATAACATACCATCACGCCTGTATTCCCCGAAGGGTTAGGCAGAGGTGTACCAATGTACACCCACAGTTCGCCGGTATGTTTAGGTCCCATGTAATAGGGGGCGAACCTATTGCCATTAACCGGGCACCAATCCTAACTTCGAGCTGCTACTGAGAATTTCATAGAAAAACCCAATAACACTTTTTGTTCGACTTGGGAATCGAACCCAAGACCTCTAGCGTAGCAGTCGCGCTTACTACCACTAGGCTACCGAAGCAGTTAGTTTTTTTAAATTAAGGTAGTATTTTCGTTTAAATAAAAGAAACTGATGTTTTTATACTTAACTTTTCATTCATGTACGCAACAAGTACCTTCAAAGAGGAGTAGCTGTTATGATGATTAGAAGTTTTTATTCAAGAAAATAATTGTCTCTTACATGGAATTTCTCATTTATCATGAGTGCATTTACACACGAATTACCTTTAGTACTAGTAGTTATGTCTTCTCCTTACTCTTTCTCTTCTACTTCTTACATACATACTTCTACTTCTTTCTCACACGTTGGTAACCGGAATAAAAGTACAGTTCGAAAGGCGACGGCAGACCGCAGACGGTAGCAGCAGTGCTGCTCATAACGGACTGCAGTTAGCTGCTGGTTTCTGGAATAACGCTTTCTATAAAACACAAAATTAAAAATTTTAAGTAACGAGAGAATAATAGAAATCCCTACCTTAGCTAACAAAAGAGCTGATAAATTTGAAACCGCTGAACCGATTTCCACCAAACATAGCTAAGAACACTCCCGACTAATTCACCTTTCAAACAAAAAAAACAAAATCAAAATCGGTTCATGCGTTCGGGAGCAACGATGCCACAGACACACACACATGTCAAGCTTATAACACCCCGTCGCTTTTGCGTCGGGGGTTAAAAACGTTCAGTGCCGCTGATAGTAGGTAGTTTTATAGATGTTTGCTATTGCGGTTATGCAGCCCTGCTGCTACCTTCTGCGCTCTGCAGTCATCTCCTCAATTGTAAGAGTACCTACCTTCAGCTCGTCAATCAAAAACTTTATTATTTTAAAAGTATTATCCAATAAAATTGGTGTTTGTTATCTTGAATGAGTCAACCCAAAGCGATGTCAACGTTGAGATTTCCAAGCTAAGCAAATCTATTTATTTGAGGCGGCAATGATTTGCGTATAAATCGAGTTTGTTGCGAAAAACTCGTCCGTAATTTACACACTAGCTAGATGCAAAGCAGGGTCGGTTTTACTGGATACTTCTTGTAGACTAAATGGTTATATTGTGGGTTTAAGTTAAGAGAAAGTGCACTTTAATTAAAAAGACACGAAGGTTATATTTTAGTGATAACATACCATCACGCCTGTATATCCCGAAGGGTTAGGCAGAGGTGTACCAATGTACACCCACAGTTCGCCGTTATGTTTAGGACCCATGTAAAAGGGGGCAAGCCTATTGCCATTAACCGGGCACAAATCTTAACTCCGAGTTACTACTGAGAATTTCATAGAAAAACCTAATAATACTTTTTATTCGAACCCAAGACCTCTCGCGTACCAGTGGCTTTTAAGACTACTAGGCTACCAAGGCAATTTCAGCGATAGTTTGGACTTAAGGGCCAATTCAGACGTACCACAACGCAGCGACAGAAAGTGGGCGAAGTATGGTACCTAGTGTATAGTGCCGTTTGCGTCGTGGTTACTTCATATCGTGTCTTTGCAAACGAGCGACACTACTCCTTCACTGTGTCGCTAGCAATTGTGGCTGCGATATGGCCGATTGTGGCTAAGTTTGACGGCAAAGGTAGTCTGTGTGATACAAATTAGCACCCACCCACGTGTTTTCATTGTGGTGTGGTTGTGGACGCGTGTGGAACAGGCGTGTCCATGGATATGTATGTATCTGACAGGACCGGTTGACGGCAGTAAGCACCTCACGTATGCACCGTATAATTTAGTCATTCTGGACGACATTATGCACAATAGTGTCGACCGCTTATCGTCACCGCTACCGTACAATTATCGATCCTGGCTACACTTATTATCGATACACAACGCCATTAAAAGACCTATAAGTTTCTCGATTTGTGTTAACTGCATTAAAGTGATGGATAACATCGTCCATCGCCGAAATGATCCCATAATGGAATTTGTTTGAATTTATTTCGGTAATTACAGAGCTCGCCGCCTCGGGCTGCGTACTTAATTTGTTTATTACGATTCATGAATATAAAATAATTTAATTCGTTGTTGTTATCACGTAATTTGAAAGTGTTGCTACTGACGTATAAATGTATAATTATTGGAGTGAGTACTTACTGTGAGTGATGGCGTAAACTCATCAAACTCACGCCTACCTCACTGGGGAAATTAATTGATACCAATTAGAATATAATTCGTTTTAAGCCATTCGTTCAACTAAAAAAAGAAGTAAGTAATTATTAAAATGACACATATTGAAGATAACTTTATTGCAATGTAACTGCCTCGGTAGCCTAGTGGTCCTAAGTGCGACTGCTACGCTCTAGCGTAGCAGTCGCACTTAGGACCCAAGACCTCTAGGTCTTTTTTTTTTTTTTTTTTTGGTGGGTGGGAAATCATCAAATAACTTCTCCCGCCCTGGGCGGGGCGGGAGGGAGTGTCAGACTTTTACTGACTAAAACCCACCCATGTTCCTTCTTGTGCCCTTTGCGTTCCGGGGGCACGGTATCTCTTGCGAACAACCCGCAGCCCCGGCAGGCATCGGCCCTCAGTGGCCCCTTCCTTTTGCTGACATCTCTTTGAGGCGCGCGTGGAACACGAACGCGCCGTCGACACGGCCTGTCGTTATGCAACGTAAGGACGGTGAGCTACCCATTGCTCACCATCCACAGGCCAGTATCTACGGTGGCCGGGAGTCGTCTCGCGGCTCCCGACGTCCGGAGCGTCTACCGCGGCGGCTGGGACGGGAGAACCGCTGTCTCAACCGTCCCGCCGCCTCCTTCTCAAGCATTACTGCCTCGCAGAAGGAGGCGACTGCATCCCATTCCCTCTCGCTCCGGACCATGGCTTGCACCAGGGCCGGACGCGAGAGTTCGCCGCCGCCGATGGCCGCCACGAGGACTCGGCGATGCTCCGCCCAAGCGGGGCATACCGCCACGGTATGCTCCACCGTGTCCTCGGGGCGATCCACACAATGGTGACACCCGGACGTTTCCTCCCGCCCGATGAGGTGCAGGAACCTCCCGAAACACCCGTGTCCGGTGAGGACCTGCGTCAGGCGGTAGGTGAGGGCGCCGTGGCGCCTCTCCAGCCACTCCTCAAAGAGGGGACTTACCGCCTCTATTAAGGCGTGCCCAACTTCTAGGTCTTGGGTTCGATTCCCAGGTCGAGCAAAGTGTTTTTGGGTTTATCCATGAAATTCTCAGTAGCAGCCCAGAGTTAGAATTTGTGCCGGGTTAATGGCAATAGACTAGCTCCCTATTACATGGGACTTAAAAACATACCGGTGAACTGTGGGGGTACATTGGTTACACCTCTGCCTAATCCTTCGGGGAATACAGGCGTGATGGTATGTTTATTACAATGTAGGTGATGTTAAGTTTGTCTAAAGTTTTGTAACCTTTATTTTTCTCTGGTTGAAACCAGAAACAAAAAAACGAAGAATAGGAGATTGGTTTTTAATGAGCATACTTTTGTTGGCATGGTGAGCTCGTTATTTTAAATATCATATTAAAATTCAGTCAGTGTTTTAGACAACCGAAGTTTGGAGCCTTCCAACCGGTCCCGTGATTACAGCACTCTAGAAGCTCTGGCTGGTTTAGCCATCTTCAACCTAATTGTATACTTTATTATATTAGGCAACTACTGTACTAAAAGGATTCCGTAAAATTCTATTCTAATTTTGAAATAAGGTAAAGTAACCGGCACAAGTCGTGAGCACAACTTCGAGTTGATTTTTGGGTTTTTTGGTTCATTTCTGTGTACATGAAGTTTAAATTTCGAATCACCGTTACCGTTATCACTAGTAGAAAGATTATAGTACTTATGCATATTGTATTCGAACTTACTTTCTTACTGAACTTTATCCGTATAAGTAAGGTGCGCCTAAATCGGGGACGTCATTAAGTCCTATCGTAACTCGACCGGTCATTACCGTCTCTATATCTAGACTACGATATCGATAAGCAAGTTTGCCAGTTTATTAGTGTACGGCCATACGATTCTATAATTAATTTATCTCGTCCTCATCAAAATATCTCGGCGAGGCATGAGGTCCTGAGTTCCTGACCAAAGCAGGGCACGTCGCCCTCGCCTTAAGTGGTTGCAGGTAGCAACGCTAAGAAAGGCGGAAATGTGTCGATATGTACATGACATCATTATAAATTTGGAAAATGGTAACTTGGGAAAAGGGCGTGTGAGTTTATGTATGAATGAGATGGCATGGTTGGGACAATTAGGTAGATGACACCATTAAGAATAATTCCGAGACTAAATAACTATAAAATTCGATTTTGAAATCAATAAATAGTTTGTAAATTAAATGTCGAAAAAGTGACGTCATAGTTTAGTATTGTCGTACAAAATCTATGGGGGAATCGCGTTTTGACAGCTCATAAAAAGTACGTCATTTGAGTAGTGGTGTCATCTGCCAGATAGGCTTCTGTTTTGCTGCTTACTTGAGTTTGATTTCGGCTTGCCATCGAATCAAACCGCTTAAAATTGTCTGCCATTTTTCGAAATAATTATAATGATTTTACATATTTGACTGTGATTAATTTAAAATCTACTCTTAGCATAAGTTTTGGATGTACGTTGAACTGCTATTGCTAGATGGTAATGCAATAATGGTTTTGACATTTTCAATAAGTTAGACGTTAGGTAATTTAACTATTGTGAGTTCGTGTGTTGGCTTGATTTGCCAAAGCTAAGCTTTCATATAGTACCTTTGTGTCGAACTACATTTTTAAAGAAAAAGTAATGTACAGTGCCTTTAATTGGATCACAAGATGAATTTTCATATCAGGCTGACTGACCTGACTTACACAACACGGTACGATCGCATGTTTCGGAAGTGTAAATGCTAAGTACAGGGTATTTTCTTGCCGACAGACTCTTTAATGGATAGCCGCGTTGGGTTTTTGGAGCAAAATTTAAGTCGAGCACTCCGATATCTCGGCTTACATACATAAAAGTGGTATTCCTGTTTTTGAAGGAATTCGGGGCTTGATCTGAGAATATTATGTTGTAATTTGTAGGAAAATTGTTGCTGTGCAATTGAGAATTATAGCAATCATCCAAACAAATCTTTATATTTTCATTTCAATTTTATTTATCAATTGAAAAGGTGACGACATTTATCCGACCTTCACAATAAAACGTCTAAAGAGCAATTCTCGTATTTTTAAGAATGATCACATTCTAATCTTAGTCTGTATCTGTCAAAAATGGCTCCATTTTTCCTAATTTTTTGACAACATTTTGACATTGACATTTCATTGTCAGATTGTGTCTAGATTTTGAACATTAGCTTATTACAACAATTGGGTAGATGACACCACTAATCAATAGACGTACGTTTTATGAACGGTCAAAACGCGATTCCCCCCTATATTTTGTACATGATGATACATGATGATGACGTCACTTTTTTGACATCTCATTTTATTAACTATTTATTGATTGCAAAGCAACTAAAAATCGAATTTTATAGTTATTTCGAAATCGATCGGGTTTTCAGGGCTAAAATAAACTGTTCTTTTTTTAAATTGTGTCTTGGAATTACTGTTTAATGATGTCATCTTCTCAATTGGTTATTTGTTTTCGTCACATTTCCGAAACTTAATCCCCTCCTGAAGGCACACTGATTAATAAACTCTGTTCCGTTCAGCGACAAGTTATAAGAATCTTGTTAACGAGAGGACAATCCGTGGCGAACTCTCAAGAGAAACTTCTCTTGCGCAATGTAATTTTTTGTGACAAACTAGAGTGGGTGCTTAGGCCTGTTTCATCAGCTGACCTTGCTTTCCGTTAATTAGGCACGTCTGAGTCGGTGAGTCGGTGATGGATCGGTCACCTGCACTTACAACGACTTGCACCAACTAGATACGACAGTTGTGTAACCATAATTATTGCGGATTTTTTTTTATTTGTCGTAAAATGTTTTGTATTTGAAGTTGGTGAGTATTTTTTGCAAATAGATACATAGTCAAAGTCAAAGTCAAAATATTTATTTTAATTAGACCATTTACAGGCACTTTTGAATTGTCAAGAAGTTACCCATACAAAAGTTGAAGCTAGTTGCTCGTTCCAAAACGTAGGTCTCCATGGAGAAGATATGAAAGAGAAGGGCGTCAATGACAGCATGACGGTTGACAGGACGGCATGGAAGAAGAAAACGTGTTGTGCCGACCCCAAGTAACATGGGTAACGACAGGAAGACGATGATGATGCAATACACGTGTAGGGTGTGAGAAGTCGGTACTATCTGTATGAAAATAGGCACTCAACATTTATAGAAAAGAATATTGAACATAAATAATAAATGTTTGTCTCATTCACTAAACAGAATAATACCATTTTACAATGGTGTTCTGTCAATAAGTACCAAATTTCTCCCATTTTTCACAGCATGTAATGCATTTGGATATTTAACGCTGTTTGATTTTAAATCTAATAAAAACAGAAGTTTTGGATGTACATTCATAGCACACATATGACATATTGATTTAGTTTGTCGTCATAGTGAATTTATTGAGATATGGCTTGTTTATGGCCTGGCTCTCTTATCAACTCATTTACAACGGTCAATGGTCTTAATATGGATCAAGTTCAGAATTGAAAGCACATTTTAAGTTTAAAGCACTCCATTAAGAGACGACTGTTTTGGGAGAATATAAAGGCAGGTTTTAATTATAAGATCTGTAAGCCTACCATATTTCTACATCGCAGTTGGCAACAGCCACCTTGTCACCTTTGCGCACACTCAAAAATAACGCAACTGACCACAATCAGGTTGATTTTAATGGACAACTCTTATCTGTACCGTCTGTACTTGTATAGGAACATCTAGATGACCTTAGATGATCTTTTTTGGTAATAGTAAACTGCAGTGTCAGTTTGTGTAACTTTTTATTGATCATCTGTATCTAAAGATGTGTTTTGCTTGAGCTTAGATTGCAATCTAGACTTCCAGAGGTAATTCTACTTACTTTTAGGATAGATCGTTATGTAGTCTCAATCTATTATAATGACGCTAATTTACCTATTTTTTTGACACTGATTGTTGCTAAAGTAAGATTGCGACTAGATTTTAAACATTTTTAATTAACGGACTTTTTGATTTCTGGATTAATATAAAGAGGTATATTTTTTTTGTGTATAAGAAGTAATTTGTGGTTCAATAACAATCATTATTTCACTAATAGAAAGCTGTAATAATGTTGTATGCCATAGGCTACGTTTTCTGATATTCTTGACTTCCACGTGGACGAAGTCGTGGGCAGAAGCTAGTTAAAATTATTTGTCACAAGGGGTCATAGAAAGTAGGTAGCAAAAGGTAGATACAATAACAACTAGATCTTATCTGATATAATCAATCGGTCTATTTTGTAAAAGTCTCCCTCAGTGAATTTGGATCAAGTGAGTGTGAGAGGTGAGCTACATAACATAACGCACCATCACGCCTGTATCCCTCGAAGGGTAAGGCAGAGGTGTACCAATGTACACCCACAGTTCGCCGGTATGTTTTAGGTCCCATGTAATAGGTTTGTAAGGTGAGCTGTGGTCCCAAATGTGGGTAAGGATTGACGAGAAATTCATCATCATCATTATCAGCATTTAGCCAAGTTCACTTCACATACATTCTAGACATTTTCATGGAATACCACTAGTACAAAATTCAGTTTAAAGTCATAAAACGAAGAGTACAGAGAGAGAGAGAGTAGAGAGTACGTCGAGTGTGTATTTTAAGGAGGTTTGTATTTTAAGTTAAAATTTCAAAGAGCTGTGGATTTTGTGAATAATAAATAAATAAGTTTTAAAATTGCTAAGATGGCGCCATTGTATTAATGCTATGCGGTTCGATAGATTTCTCGGTACATCACGATACCAGTATCGATAAGCAACCTTTTAAAATAAAAAGTCCAGTAAGTAGTGTTGTTCTACACAAAATTAATTAGGCTGTACATTATTGTGTACCAACATAATGCTACGAGAAATACAAATGCTACCATGGAACTTAAAACTAGAATAATTTGTACAACACTACTTTGTATTATTTCAATAAAAACAATACCATTACAAATGTTGTAGACTTGTCACATAGGTACTTCGAATACGTATTAATAAACGTTTCGTTTATTGTCCATTTATAATTCGTGAGACCAAACTATTGAGAATATTGTATCGCATTCAAGTAAAGTATAAAATGAACTACTTCGATATTATCTGTATGGATCATAAATATTAGTATATAATAACATTAAGAACTAAATGGAAGTTGGGCTTGGTCTTTCATTTAAATGGTGAGTGTGTTTTAGTCGGTTTTCTTATTGTGTAATTGCAAACTTTAGAGTAAGTAACGAATAGATCTGTCGCGATGGTCCAGTAGTTAAGGCCCGCTGCTTGTGCATACCCATGCCACCGGGCAAGTACCAATTTGACTTTTTGAATGCATATGTACTTTTTAAGTTTATCTTGAACACACACATACTATCATGTTATCTGAACATCTATTTTCTATTTTGTGTTTATCTTGAACATCTTTGATATCGGTGAAGGAAAACTTTGTGAGGAAATCTGGACTTATAATGAATGAGTCTGAAATCGTCGCAATCCGCCGTGTGCAGGCGTGGTGACCAATGCTCGTGCCTGTTCTTTCTTCTTTTTTTCTTTTTAAGAAGAGGCCTTTGCCCTGCAGTCGGACAATAATATAGGCTGATATTATTTATAACGAATGAAAGATGATGATAAGTAGTTAATCTCCTATTAAGTGATTCTTGCATCTCTCAATGGTCATGATTCTGTGATGCCGACAGCACGAGGTCATGACGAAGCAAGCCAATGCCTGAAGGCTCACGTAAATTGAATGTAATTCATCGAAATTGAATCGACTATAAAGAAAACGTGTACCAGCCAACACATTTCCTAACACCAACAATAATTGCTTTCCCAATTTGCATCACAACTCACTGCAGCAAACAAAAATAATTAACAAAAACGGCAACTAACGAAAGCGAACACAAAAGTGGGTAGGTAAAGCTATCGGTAGTTTTTCAATAAGCAATAAATAATGCAACGCAACGGTGGCAGGCGCACGCGCCGCTAACAAGGCGCCCGCGTGCGCCTGCGCCGTGCCATCGTTGTGCAACCTGCCCCACCCTGCTCAGGCGCGCGGACACTGGGCGCGAGTCATGAGCGAATAGCGGACTGGCTTTTAGAAACAGGATTTTGTGTCTCTTTGGTATTGATGATTTTTGTTTAGGAAGATTAGTAGGTACCTGTGGACTTTTTTTATAGCTACTAAATAGTAATTGTTGAATAAATCAATTGTCAAAAGAGTATGATGAAGACATTAAAGTATTGTGTAATTTGGTGAAGGTGATCTTGGGCATTGTTAAAAGCTAAATGCAGTGTCCATGTGATTGAGCTACGCCAATCCAGAAGCTGCAGTATCAATTGATTCGATAGTAGACATACCCAATATTATAATTTTTCTTTCGTTAAATTGATTTTTTTCTTTACATACATAAACTCACACCATTGTTCCATGGGGGTAGGCAGAAACCACCTGTTATATTTTTTCTTTATTATCAGTAGATAGTACGAGTAGAATATATGAAAACAGTTTCTAGTTTCTGCAAATACAGGGTTATTTGTAAAACAAAGACAACCTCTCAGGACTATGTTACTAACATCATAATCAACAACTTTTGTTCTATTATATTTAAAAATTCATCAAATTTTTTTTCATCAGATTTTCATACAAAAATAAGAACATTTAAATTGAACGCTCTAAATGTTACGAAGTCTATGCGAAGCAAACGAAAGCGATAGTAAAATAGTGAGGGGAGCGGGGTTAGGGCGGCGGGGGTGGTTTGTACTTGACCTATTTACAATTTTACGGAAATCCTTCAGTCAGTCATTCGCTTCGATGCGCTTGCGTTGCTTGATTCTGTAAAAAATTATAGAACAAAAGTTGTTGTTTATGATGATAGTAATACAGTCCTGCAAGGTTGTCATTGTTTTACAAATAACCCTGTATATCTTTAAGTTCAAAGATATAAACACATTGGAATGAACATCAGTTAAAGTTTGTAATGTTATCAAAACCCTGAAAGTTCTCGTCAATTGGGCCAGCTCCTTAGTGATACCGTTCTTGTCCGACTCCCGTGCCCACAATGTTCTATAGCATATCTGCTTCGGCCACTTTCTGTATCTATTAGATCACTGCGTCACATGCCTTATAAAAACTTAGCACAACTTTTGCTATCGCTTGACTGATTAAAAAACTATGGACTTATGTCCTCCAAATACTGTATACCTTTCTAATGCTGCCGTATTTCGATATCGACAGACGAAAACAAGATTCTACATATAGATAATGTCTTATTCATTAAGCTGGTAATTATTTTGGTTCAGGTGGCTGTAGCCAACCGTCATGTATTAGTCTAGTTGGAAGCTTCAACGTAATGAAGTAATTATATTGGAACTCAGTTTGGTAGCGAAGTATTAATCCGAGTTGTCTATCTTCTTTGTATATAATATATTGCAAGTATATCAGGTGACTACAAATTTGTACGTGGCATTTAGTTGTTCTGATTAGATCAATTTTAATAGTTTGCCAACATGGCGGTCTAGGTGGTGTTGGGCGGTTTCGTTTGTCGCAAATTAATGGCAATAAAGCATAATCATATCGTAAACGGCGTTCGTGAGGCTGCGCCGGCGCAGCTAGCCTCCGGGCGCCCTTCGATTCCAAGATGGCGCTCGACTTTAATCGTATTTGGTGCTTTTTGTGCAGTTTTTTTGTTGAAGTATGCCTAATAATGTTTTTGTGACCAGTTTTTGTGACACTGGACCCAGAAGCGTAAACATCATTCTGATAGGCTGTTTAATTTTGGTCCCTTGAGTTCCTAGTATGGTCAGTACAAGCAATTGCCGATTTTTTTGATCGATTTCGTAATAAATTAAGTAAACAAGGATATACTCCTGGTTTTATTATGAATTATTAGGGTATATCATTATTATTTTTTGAGCTTGCTTGAGTTCTGATGAAACTAAGCTTACCGTTCCACATCTTTGCCTGGTTCTAACAATAACGGATCGAGTTCTCAGACCACGATACTAATGACAGGTTACCGGTCAATTGTGTACCACGATTGTAATCCATTTACATAGGTATCTTTTACAAACCTGTTTCTTTTTACTATGATAAGCTAGGAATGCGGTTGTGGATTATGAATAGGATCTATCATCTTTTGTCAGGTAGTAAGATGGATTTGTAGAATAATGCTGAGCTGAGGTTTACAACGTTGCAGAATCATACTTACCTACTATAGTAACCTGGGTGCAGATATTAGAATAACAATCCTGTAGAGGTCCAATAGCTGGGCAAAAGCCTCTTCATAAGTCGGAAGATGCGTCCAAGGAGTATTCAGTCTAACTAGAACTAGTTACCAGTAATTTCCATGGAGCAACTGCTTATCTGACATTTACAACCCAGTTACTGGGTAAAACGATACCTCTTGATAACTGGGTAACTGGTTGTCAGACCTTGGGGCTTCTAATTACCCGTGACAACTGTCTGATCTACACGGACAGATGGCTTTATATCTGTTTGTTTCAAATTTGGGTATTCCATAATAGAAATATAGAATGGATGGCTCGAACTCATTTTTCAAGTTGACCGCGCTCGTGGCCGCATCCGCGCCGCCCGCTCCCGAGTGGACCGGCATTTTATGAGAACCTAGTTATTCATTAGCATTGATGTTAGCATTATTTTTTATAAAACGAGAAGGTTTTTTTATACCCGTGAGGGGCAAACGGGCATACGGCCCGCTTAATGTTAAGCGGTTACCGTAGCCAGGGGTATCAATACCATCTTGAAAAACCCCATACTTGTAGTACCTTGGAAAAACACCGGCAGAGATTTCATTCCACGGTCGAAGCAGCACTTATCAATAAAATAAAAATACAAGAATAAAAGATTTATTGTTATTTATTCATTTTGACAAGGTAATCGATGACCTTCGAACGACTAATAGGTATCAAAAGTACAAAACGATAAGGTAATAATCTCTATTCGTTATACATCCTAGCGATAAGTTAAATAGCATCTCTTATGTGAATCAAACAGGATTTGGTACGAGTATACTACAAAACATTTATACAGTAGGTAACGTGACTATGGTAGTGGAGTCTAGGAATTGCCTATCATCATAGATGGGCGATGAAATGCGATACGATGCGAGATTTTGTATCAGAAATCTTATAGACCTTTAGCAAAAGAATGTACAATGAATGACAAAAATAAAGTTACTTTTAAACTTAATTTTTAGGGGTAATTAATCAATAGTCGGATAGCTTTTGTCAGTTTGACATATTTTCATTAAAAAACTGTCAAACCGCCATTTTTATTTATATATTAAAAATATCTGACAATCGGATTCAATTGTTTTTTTTTATTTGCGACCAAGTACATGTCTAACGGTAATAGCTTTGAATAAACTGAAGCAGCATGTGTTGTCTAATAAACATAAGTAGTATGTCTTGGAATTTGCAACACAGAAGCCTGTGTAGTGTCAAAACAGTAGCTGTGCTCCTATATTTTCTATTGTTTTTTCTTAATCTTGTCGCTACGCATTTTCGCTCAGGGAATATAATCTATGGCAGAGTCAGTAAGATGGAGTGTCAAATAGAATATTAGTCTATTCAATAAATCAAGGAAAGAAATAAAGTGTATCATTCGTACTTTGTATAGAAAATGAACAATGAATACTTCCATGATAAAAATGTACTTTAGTTATGAAGTGTGTTGGTTGTTTGTAGCTATTGAGGGCATTTAGTACGTTTTGTACGTACTTTGATTATTTATAATGGGGGAAATAATAGTTATTTCTACTATAAAATATATAATTATCAACTTGTCACTCGCAACAATCATAGAGATCTATCTATACTTACAGGAACGTTTAAATTAGTTCTTTGAGAGATTTATTTAACTGATAAAAATATTTCTTCATTTATTATTGCTGTCCAGTAATAAATTAAATCACAGATTTGTAATTATATTAATTTAGTAATAATTTTGGAATACGTACATTGTTTTAACAAAATTCTGAAATAATCTCTAATATCTCTGTATAAGTTCTAATTTAAAATCTCAATATAATGACAATAAACATATCTAATTTGCGTAATATTCTGAAACTTAACAATAAGGGCAGTTTGAACACAGAAACATATCCTCCCGTGGTTTGTGCCCAAAACGAAAATAATTTACGCAACATTCAAGTATACATTATATAATTTCGACAGTAAGATAATTTGTAAAACAACTTTTCTAACATTTCGTAAAAAATATTTAATAATATCTTCAATAAGCAACAAGTTATATTTTTATTGGTAACCGGCGTTTCCTCTCAGACTAATAATACTAATTATTTTACATCGAATAAAGCGAAATTTACAAAAAAGTATAAAGAAACTACTTACATCCATACAATATATCGAAATAGCGTAATCTATAATAGCGAACACTCTTGGAACACTTAACATTAATTGTCTATTTATGTCTTTTACGACAAGGAATACACGTACTATATATATTTCGTATATCTATCGGTAGAGAAAATTCGGTACGCGTCCTAGCTACATACACTACAATAGCTTAATATTTACATTAAGTACACGAGATTCAATATCACTTTATTTATAATAGATATCCTAATAGCCGACTTGGTGGCAAGTACATTTACTTTCACTCGTTTGCGCCAATTCAACTTGCTAACGCGGTAACAATCATGGGTATTTACAAAATTGATGATGCGTGATCATTATGATTACATTGTACATAGTGTTTCCTTAGGTTTACAATTACCTGGTGCTTGTGGCCTGACTTTTAGAAACATTTTCAATGTTATTATTGCCAAGCAATTTCATATTGTCATCGTTTATTAAGTTGATGAAGAAGTAAAGTTGGCGCTTATTCACAAACAGTTTGATCAAATTATTCACACGCAGTAAGGGTTTTATAAGTACACGAGAGTCATTTGGATGCATCGACCAGATTATTGTAACTGTGAAAGTGGTCAGCATGTGTCACTATCAGGTGTGGTCGGCGGGGCTGGCGGCGGCCGCGGCGCGCCGGCCCGGCGCCACGCGCCCCATGAACGATCTGATCTCTTCGAAGTACGTCTCGTCCGGAGACCGCCGGCGACTGTCGTCCCCGTTCTCCGCCTCGTGCTTCTTGAGATGCCTATCGAGATTGGTTTGCTGGCCGAAGCAGCGGTCGCAGTGACGACACCGGAACGGTCTCTCTTTGTTATGAATGTTCCTTACATGTCGCTGTAAGTTGGACGATATCGAGAAGGAGCGCTCGCAGTATTTACAGCGGTAAGGTTGCTCCCCTGTGTGCGTTCTTAAATGTCGAGTTAGGTTGGCGCTGCGAGGAAATGCTTTCCCACAGTAGGAGCATGTATATCTGTCTCGGGCCCTAGGGGCTCCAGGATTTTGAGGCACTGGTGGTGCGCGCGGGGCTCCGGGGGCGAGCAGGGTAGCTGCTGCCGCGGGGAGGAAAGGATAGCGGCCAAAGGACGCTGGCAGAGCAAGCGGTAGTCGGCGACAGAATTGCAGGAGCGCTGGGTGCGCCGGGTGAGCTGGGTGTGTGGGGTGAGTGGGGTGAGGTGGCGGCGACTGTGTAATGAGGTTGCAGTTCTCGTCCTCAAGGCGTGGCGGGCGCTTGTGCGTGACGCGCAGGTCCAGAGGTTCGTCGGCGCGCGGGCTGCTGAGCGGGCTGGGCAGGCGGCCAGTGGGGGAGGCCGGCGGGGACGCCAGGCGGCGCGGCGCCGCGTGCTTCTCGCGCATGGCGGCCGCCGCGCACGCGCTCATCGGGCTCGTGCGCCACCGACCTGGAACAACATAACGAAACACTTGTTAGCCTTCATCTGTTATGTCAATGCTTTCAGTACTAAAACTAAACCTGTCTATTATTAGACCCGTCCCGGATCTTTGTCTCTACGCCACAATAACGTCATGATGAGGCAATCGGTACACAACAGCTGATCACATTTTATTGATCAACTTTGCCCCTATCAGCAATATCCTCTGAACACCGGTATGCTAAAACTTGTATAAACATTGTGAAATGACGCGCGCGGTGCGGCGGGGGTGGCCGACTGATCGATGTCGGCTCCTACGCTCGCCTTCGACTCACGCCCACTTACTTGCGACATCGGTAACTAGAGCACTTGCTACCGAAACCACCAAGTTTTTTGTTAATTATTAATACGCCTTTATAAAGCCAATATATTGCGTTCGAACCAGTTGCTTATGGAAGAGTTGCGAATACGATCGACTGGCTAGAATCAGAGTTGACATCCACGTAACAAGCTGTTCGACAAGTCCAAGTAATGTTAAGCATATGGCAAGACAGTGATGCGTGAAATATTTTATGCTTATTACCGAACCTTGCCCCAGATAGTGTCGGTCTAGTTTTTGCCCAATCTTGTGTATCCTCAACAATGGCTCTCACTTCGTGTAAAAGTGAAATAGAAGGCACGAATTGACATGAAAGATACGAGTAAACGGTACTAAAGTGCTTTCCTTTCGCTATTTCATGCTTCTGCCCACGTAGTGCTATAATAGATAGCGTTATAACAAAAATATTATCCGCCGATAATCGTGCAACAATAAATTGGACAACTTCATTGAAGATAGATCGGCGCGCGCCATCACCCACGTACGTCACGCGCATTGTTGGCGTGCGCCGGCGTCGATACATTTGCATGTTAAACCACATTATGTTGTCATTACTCGGTACCGTGATCTGTAATCGTTTTTATTTCAATGCCGCTTGGTTTCGGTACTCTTTCATATGATGTGCGTAGTTTTTGTACTTGGTCAACCATGAACGCGAGTACGTCTCGACACTGATAGAGCGGACTGATAGATAGAGAGAGATACCAAGCTATCCGGCTAACTTACTGCTTACTATTATAGATCGTGTCGGCGAAACAATGTTAACTTATCTAGTATGCTAAAGTCGAGTGTGGTTGCTTTGAACTGTACATTCCTTCGCAGTAGGGTTAACTCAATACAATTTTATCTGGCCATTAACATAAAAAGTAAAAGCAAAACATCGCAATAGTGCTGCTACAAATTTGTTCGCTCACGCCTATAGCCGACGCGGGCTAATTTGCACCAAAAGGAGCCGACATAAATCCTTTAAACAAGGGTCGGGCATAGACGTCAGGGTGGCCATATATGGCGCGGTCGTGAGCCCTCGGTTCCATACTTATGATTTGTGGCGCAGGCGCAGACGTGCCCCTTTTATGCAAGGATTAGGTGAATAATTGTGTTATGTTGACCGACAATATTAATAGTTTGGATGAGGAATGTTGGGAGGGAAAAAGTAAAAACTTAGAGTGAAGTAGAATGTTTTTAGACTTTAGATTTATAGGATATGGGAATGTAAATATTGGCGAACAAAGGACGCTACACGAAAAGGTTTTAAGTTGAGGAGAAGCTTTTAAGATCGACTCTCTACAGGGTGATAATGTTTTCATTTGGTTTATAGTTAGGGCAGTAAATATAGTAATTGAACATCAAGTGCAAGCTTTAGTGGTAAAAGCTCAATAATCGAGTTCGTACCAAAAAATACAAAATTGAATTGACATACAAGCGAGTATTAACTTCCTGAAACTCACGGTTCGGAAGCAGTGACTCGTGTAGTCTATGGTAGTGACCCGTTAAGCACAGTTGCACGTTTCGTAAGTAGCGTTTATGGCACTTTAGCGCGCGCATCTCCGCTCAGTCACGATTCACTAATTACCAGTAATTAACGATGTTCGGGCGCGGCGTGACGCGCGCGCCGGTGGGCGGGGCCAGCGTCGTTATGTATGTTAATGTAAATAGCGTGGCCAATGAGAAACATCATGCCGCGCCGTCGCTGTGATATATTAGCATTTGAATCGCTTATTCGTTCCGTCGACTCGTGCGCACACCGACTGACCACTTTAGTCACTTTGTGGTATTCCATGCGTTTCGTAGTTCGTCCCACCTCGTTTCTTATGCAAAACTATAATAAATTATCGCGATTCTGTATATTTGGAATTCGCTCTGTGTATTTGGAATTCCAAACGTCTGTGTTTAACTATAGTAGCGATAAATTGCTTTATACAGTCCATGTAATGTTGCTATCATGTTCTAGGCGAGGTGTGAATTGGGAATGAGACGTTGAGTTCGAGTTACGTACTTATTTATTTTTAACAATCGAAATTATAAAATATATAGATGCCTACTTTACCAAACTGTAAGCACTTAAATATTGAATAATTTCAATCAACTTATTAGCTAAACAAATTAAATGTTAATATTTTATCGATAAATTATTATAATTTATTGCGCATAATGAGGAGTGATACGAGGCGCGCAGTTCGATCAATCACGTCGATTAATTTAGTATGCATGAGTGTACATAGTGGTGGGTACATACAATAGTGTTTACGCGGTAGGCAGCCAATGGCAGTAGTCTTGCATGGTCGCCTGCCGGTAACATACGATGCTACGCTCATTCGTGACGCCTCGTTAACTTTGCCTACCACACGTAGGTACAATATGATCATGAGAACTGATGTATTTGAAAGTGCACTTTATATAACAATTCTTTAAAAGCGTTATTAGCTTGTTTTATTTTTAAACGCTTCACTGGCCCACCAATGTGCTTGAAAGTAATGTTTTCTGTAAATATTTGATCCTTTCATTTTCAATTATGAATGACAAGGCAATACGCGAATAAATACCTTAATTTCACAACAACAATGCAAAGAATATTTAAGTGCTAATTGACAAAAAAACCGTGAGTCGTACAACAATAGGTCTAGAGCGGAGATTGCACCACCGGTATTGCTACCGCGTATCGATAGAATGATTAATAAAAAAAGTTAACGGCTTCCATAGGTCGCAAGCGCAACACTGCGTAGTCACGAAGCCGGTCCTTCGCAATGCTGCGAAGAAATAAGTAATAAATCGCAGACTATCGTTTTACAAAAAAGAGGGAAAAATATTCGTGTGACTGCAATAGATGAAGTAAGCAATTTGTTAATAAATATTAGTAAATCTGCACTTGTATGTCTCGCTGTACAAACATGAGCATAAAGTCAAGATTTTTTAACTCAACTTGAGCTAGCTAAATAAAGATAAGGACTTGTTCATTACTGATACTGCAGATAAAAATATTGTTAATGGGTGCATTGGCAACATATTTACTAAAATTAGTAGTGGAAATCACATAAGTCTTGTAGTCAATGGTCGACATTCCGTATGATATTCTCATACGATCGCGGTCGTAGCAGATTCACACGCACCGCCCGCTTTTTTAGACGGATCGTATCGACAGCCACGATCTTTGATTTATTTCACATCACTATTTTAGGAAACGCGTCGCGCCGATCGCCTTATGGCGAGATATGAAATTGCTCAGAGATGTATGAACTTAGAATCAGTACTAAGCGCCCGCTCAGATGGATCGATTATGTCCGCGGACGTATCATGTCTCGTATTATGCGGTTGATCGTTGCAAAACCAAAGCTGTTAGTACTAAATCCTCCTGTTAAGCGGACATTACTAACACTATATTAGGTCATGCTATTTAAAGCTTCTTCATTGAATATTATCTTTAAGATGACAACTAGTTTGTTGCCTGCGTGAATTTGTTTAGCATTAATGTGTCTTAACTAGACGCGGTCGTCAATGTGCCATTTATTAAGATCGTGATGGAACGCAGTTGTAAATATAGGTGTCTTTCTTTAGCATATTCAATGATAGCTGTAGTTTATTGACAAAGGCCATATCTTGACCTGTGCGTGACATGATAACGTGTTCGTGGGACACACTGACGCAGACCACGCACACTGTATCGCATTGTAGCAATCTCAAGCCAGTGAACTGCGTAAATGGACTTACAATTCGAGAATTAAGTATTCAACACACCCGCCGATGTTCGAGTTGCCACGCGAAATAATTATCTAATCTATTATCGAAATGCGTTTATGGACCAATCACAGCGGAATGCAACGTATTTTAGAGTGGGCATTTAATACACCTAGCGGCCAATTCTGGCCAATGCAGCGGATTGATTTGCCACGCATGCGCACTTATGACGATAATGTTGTTTATAAAAGTGGTGATTGCATGTGGGAACCGGGGCGGCAGTGCGACGTGCGCCGTGGGAACCGCCGGAAATCGGGACTGTTTTTCTGTCAACCTGCACCTTGCCTACATACAACTTATTTAGCGGTGATTAGTTATGTGAGCGGCGTCCGCAATTAAATATATTGACGCCGATTCTGCGAAGTATCAGTAGATAACGATGGAGGACCTTTTTCGTGACATCCTGATGACTGGATTTTTAAGGTGCGCTCCAAATTTCAATATCATTTCTAGTTAATTTAACGAGTATTTTATCAGAGTAATTATTTTGGAATTGACTCATATATTTTGTGTCGACATGAGCTCTTTGGTATTCATTTTTTTTGGACTTCATTATCGCAATAATTTATAATGTTTAAGGCACTCGTTAAATTTGCCGAAGTTCAGTACTGGGTCTTAAAGTCACTTTTTTAATTCATAATTATGTATTTTATAACTTGAACATCACTGACATCCGTGATGGAAAACATCGTAAAGAAACCTGGACATATATGGTAGTTAATACAAGTCTGAAATTGCCAATCGCCGGTATTCTCTACATGAGAAGAGGCTGTTGCCCTACAGTGGGATAATAATAGGTATTAATATCATTTTTTTTATCATAGTAATATAAAAAATATATCATCACGCCGGCAGAGGTGTAGGTACCAATGTACATCCACAGATCGCCGGTATGTTTACATCCCATGTAGCAGGGAGCAAGCCTATTGCCATTAACCATGCACAAATCCTAACTCCGAGCTGCTACTGAGAATTTCATAAAAAAATCCAATAACACTTTTTGCTCGCTTGGGACTCGAGCCCAAGTAGAGGTCTTGTAATTATTACTAAGACTAATAATTATTAACTGAATAAAAACATGTCAAGACAAACAGATGTCAAGTGCTTAAGCGTGTAGACTAGTTTAAGAAATTAGCATGCGTCACTCAAACACAGTTTTGCACAACTATTAACTAGATTTTGCGAAATATTTTGGTCACTGAAACAACTTTGGACACCTAGATACCTGTGCTAAGTAATAAAAAAGATTTACAACTGTAATAAAAATATAGCGAATCATGCTTGTTCATACGTGATAATCAAGTGATAAGTACATGTTGTCTTGTTCTTTTCCTGGATTGTAAAGTTTAATAGTAATTAAAACCGGTTTGGTTTAACTCGAGTGTCATTTTGGGTGACTCCTTTGTTTGTCTAGTAATGTATTCATCAGTATCTGTTTAGCCTTTTCACAAGTGTGTTGGGGTCGCCTGCCAGCCATGAATGACCCGATTTTGATTTAGTTTTTTTTGTTTGAAAGGTATATTAGTCGGGAGGGTTCTTAGCTATGTTTGATGGAAATCGGTTTAGCGGTTTCAAAGTTAGCAGCTCTTTTGTTAGCTGCGGTAGGGATTTTTATTTTTCTGTCGGGGGTTACTTAAATGTTTTTACATGAAGTTTCCTTAAATTATTATTTCCAACAAAGGATTTTGTATATTACCATCATCACGCCTGTATTCCCCGAAGGGTTAGGCAGAGGTGTAACAATGTACACCCACAGTTCGCCGGTATATATAGGTCCCATGTAATAGGGGGCGAGCCTATTGCCAGTAACCGGGCACAAATCCTAACTCTGAGCTGCTACAGAGAATTTCATAAAAAAATCCAATAACACTTTTTGCTCCACCTGGGAAACGAACCCAAGACCTCTAGCATAGCAGTCGCGCTTAGGACCACTAGGCTACCGAGGCACCCTATTACATGGGACCTAAACATACCGGCGAACTGTGGGTATACATTGTTTCATTTCTGCCTAACCCTTCGGGGAATACAGGCGTGATGGTATGTATGAGAAACTGTCTCTAATTCGCCTAGTCCCCAAGAAAACACTACCGCGATAGGTCTAAAAGCTGTTTTCATATGTTAAAATTATTAAAGTGCTTGGTGTAATTGGTATGCATCGGTAGCTGAAGACTGGTAATTAAACACGTCTCGTTAAATGTATGCGCACGCGCCGAATTGCAACATTTAGTTTCACGCCGAGAAAACTAGTTGCATTTCACAATGATGCTCGATGTTGTCGGTGATTGAATAAGAAGTTAAGATGCGATAGATGTGGTTTGATTAACTTGATAGAAATACTTAATTTACTGAAAAATTAAATAACAAAAGTAAATTATTAACCGTGCACAAATCTTGACTCCGAGCTGCTATTGAGAATCTCATAGAAAAATCCAATAACACTTTGCTTGACCGGGGAATCGAACCCAAGACCTAGCAGCAGCTTGGAGTTAGAATTTTTGCCCGGTTAATGGCAATAGGCTCGCCCTATATTACATGGGACCTAAATATACCGGTGATCTGTAGGTGTACATTGGTTACACCTCTGCCTAACCTGTCGGGAATACAGTTCTGATGGTATGTTTATGTGTTTGAGATAAGTAAATTATTCTGAATGAAATATGAAAAAAAAAATTGTTTTTTTTAAGTCTGGGTATATAGGTTTTTGGTATTGTAATGGCATCATAGATTAGTAGCACTATTTCCATACTAAGTACCTACCTACCTACATTAGCACAAAATTTTGCAAACCATCTAGAATAATGTATTTACATTACGTATTCAGCGTATAATCTCGACGAAATTCTATAGAGGGACGCGCGCCGATAACAAAACTCGCTGTCTTATAATTTATCGGCCGCCATTACATCGTACTTTGTATCCAGCCTGCATTTAATTTGCATTCGAATTTCGAATTTGCGGTGACATGTCCAGTATTAAAATGATGTATCGAGGTTTGATTGCACTCTGCGGGCCCATAGAGAAGCGCACCTCTGCTATAAACTATTACCTGCGTCCGTACACCTGTAATTCTTCTTTGACGTTAACGATAGATATTTACGTTTATGACAAGGATAAAATGATTATCCCGCGTCACAAGCTATGTGCAGTATCTTGCAAATTATACTAAGAGCCGTTTAAATAAAATATATTAGGTAGATATTTAATAAGTGGCATAGTAAATTCATCTGCAATTAAAACAGGTACATAATCAATATAAAATTAGGACTTGCTATTTTAATGTTCAATTGAATGTAATTGAATTCGGTAGCAAAATAAATTGGACACGTTATTGGACTAATAAACTTTTTTATGGCCATTAAATTCAATTTAAGTAAATAAAACTGAAATAGATTACATTGAATATTCATTTTACTGCTTCATTATTATTTTAAAAGTGCACTAACGAAGCTAAATTAATGCTAGGAGTTCTTTATTATGATCTACGGTGACAAAATAATGATGACAGATGACTTAATTTGTTCAACCCAAATTAAAATAAGTTTTCTAGAGAAAAACAAACAAAACAGACACACATACCGTCACGCCTGTATTCCCCAGAGGGTTAGGCAGAGGCGTACCAATGTACCCCCACAATTCGCCGGTATGTTTTTAGGTCCCATGTAATAGGTGGCGAGCCTATTGCCATTAACCAGGCACAAATCCTAACTCCGAGCTGCTACTGAGAATTTCATAGATAATCCCAATAACACTTTTTGCTCGACCTGGGAATCGAACCCAAGACCTCTAGCGTAGCAGTCGCGCTTAGGACCACTAGACCAACGAGGCAAACAAAATAAAACCGTTATTATTTGAATAAGGAAAAGGATGATGCCAATATTCGCTATGCGAAAAGTGATTCGCAGATATCCTTAGGTCGATGTTCCATTTAATCGAAAGCCGATCCTAATTTACGAAAGACAAGTTGTACGAAAACCGATACCCCTAGCTACAACGCATACCAGTGCCATAATATTGTTGACTGGTGAAATCCTTCGCGAGATTTACACAAACCGACTTTGAAGTATACGACCGATCGTCTGAGTACGAAATATCAAATTACGCGTTCGTGTCGCATCAATTGTAAGTAGTTCCGTTGGATATTTTGCACTTAGTTTTACTTTATCTTGTGTCTTGCAATATAAATAAAGAAAATGTTAGTAACTGTTTTTTGCAACCATGGATCAACAAGAAATAATGACAAAATTTTTGTAAACACTCTTTATTAAAAAAAAAACATATTTTTCTTTTTTTTTTTTCATAGCATATTGTTGAAGTCGTTTATTATTTAGTAGTTATTAAGTTGTAAAAAAAAAATAAAAAAAAAAATAAAAAAAAAAAAAAAATGAAAAAAAAAATATGAAAATTAATAAAATAATGTCAAAGTCAAGTCATTTAGACCATTAAAAGGCTTTTAAACGTCAAAAAAATAAATATAATTGAATCTAATTACTATACTTACTCTTTTAAAATTAATGTTTTACAATATTTTGTAAACCGGATCACACATGAATGCGATGTATGGTTAGCAAAAGAGTTAAGTAACCAGAGTCGCCTAATAAATTCAAAGTTTTTTTTAAAACCGATACATGTTTTTTAATTATTATTTTTTTTTAATAGAAAATGAACAGTTTATTAATTAAATTAAATTAAATTTAAGAACGACCACCGGTTTCAAAGAAAACTTCCAAAAGCGTTCAGTTCAATCGTCCCCTATAAACGTAGTTGCGCCAACGCATTCCTAGTTCGTAGGTGGTCACGCCTTTATCACAGTTACAATACCACTAGAGGGGCCCGTTGCACTTTATTAGAGTTCCCCTTAGTAAATATCGGTCGAGACCGGCTGATATTTCCATAGCGAGTAACTTTGGAACAAGACATTTGTTGTTAGTAAAATAAATGGGTGAATAGTGTTTTGTTTTGTACGGTAAACGTAATTTTATATTGTTTTTAGTTTTCAACAACTGCCTCGTTAGCCTAGTGGTCCTAACCGCGACTGCTACGCTAGAGGTCTTGGGTTCGATTCCCATGTAATAGACAGCGAGCCCATCCGAGCTGCTACTGAGAATTTCATAGAAAAACTCAATAACACTTTTTGCGTAGCAGTTGCACTTAGGAACACTAGGCGAACGAGTCAGTATCATTTATAACAACATGCAAATGTACAGGTATATTTACTTTATAAAACGCTTTTTTTGACATTACGAACGGATACATCAATTTTATTTATAAGTAAAGATGATCTTGAAACTATCGCTAATAACGCAACAGCCTCGTAAATGGCTAAGCCAAAACCAATACAATTTACTCATGGTCCATTTCACAGACATAATTATAGAACATCAAATACCGGACGGTAAACATTGTAACATGGCGATGTGTGTAAATTAAAATAATGACTGTGTTTCGCAATCTCCTGAACGCAATGTACACACACATAAAAAAATATGCATATTTTTTTTATAAACTATTCATTTATATTGCTTCATAATTAATTTGACGGTGATAAGACTTGGCAAACTAGATAAAAAAATTGATGAATTAATATTGTCGCTTTGCAAAAAAGTTGTCATTTAAAAGTTATGTTGTGTTATGTGATTGGCTGCTGTGCTGCTTGTCGTGGGTTCGATTCCCACACAGAACAAATATTTCTGTGACCTACAGATAGTTGTTCCGGGTTAGCTGTTCGTGTATGTGAGTTTATATGTATGTAGAAATTTTTTGTGAGGGGAAACGATATTTTTGAAAAAAAAATCGAAACGAACGCGAGGAATTTGAATTTTTTAACATTTTAATTGCCCTAACCAAATTTTCGGACAAATTATTCCATTTATGTGAAAAATAATCGACCTGTATAATACTCATCAGGTCTATTGCAACTAGGTTACATCGTAACTTTTGTCAAGCACCTTGTTACATTTCGAGACAAATGCACAGATGATAACATTCATCCGTTATAAACGCTTGAGTTATAAGTGAAGCAAGAAAATTAACGCCTACTATAATTACACATCTGATCGGTGAAAGTGAAGCACCGGTGTCGCCTTCAATCAGGGCTTTCACGAGCAAAATGTCGACCATTCATTAAAATAAAAATAGTGAAAATCAGTTGTACCTGTAAGAAATCAAGAAAAAAAAATGGAAATAAGGGAGAAAATAAAATTATATGTCTGGGTCTGGTTAATTGACAACCCTATTAAATATACAGTATGATGTTAGGTATGGTGTTTTTTTTTCATAAAACTTGAGTTAGAGATTGATATTTCAAAAAGAATGTCAGCTTGTTTGGCAGCTACCACTTGTTAATGATATACAAGTGTAAATATATACTTACTTACAGTCGTTGATGAACCGTTTTCCTTTTTTCAGAATTTTATTATATTTTTTAAATTTTTGATAGAATGACGAGCACAAAATTTCAATTTTATTTTAGGTACCTAATTATTTTGCAGAAGAATCTGTTATAGACTAGCTACTGACCGTGGCTTCGTCCGCGTTGAATTTTATATGTAATGTCAAGGGAACCGTATATTTTTCCGGGATAGAAAGTATCTTATGTGTTCACACAACAATCTATCTCAGTGCTAAATTGTATCCAGATCTGGTCAACGGTTTTAGCGTGCAAGAGTAACAAACATTCATGCTTCTATCCATCCATCCTCACAAACTTTCGCATTTATAAATTATTAGAAAATGTAGAAGGATATTAGAAAATGTGCTGCCCAGAGCATCGTAATTCAATCACAGAAAAGCAACTACTTGTAGGTAAATTGCAAAAGTAAATCTGAACATGATAATTAAAGTTAAAGATGAACTATTCCACGCTTAATTGGAATGGAAGGCAGCCGTAAATCTCTAGATTAATGAACACAGAAAGATATCAAGTGGCCCATTTGAAATATTGTTTTATTCACCAATAAAACTTGAAATAAAATAATTTTCTAATTTTATTAAACCGTTATATTATATGCATGAAGATATACCAACGCAATTAACGGCCGCCACTATAAATATTGGTGTTATCTGTATCATATTAGTATATTAGGTTTCACTTTGACAGATCATAAAGTCATAGTTTTACAACTTAATTAATATTACTTAGTATGTAAGTGTAGAATGTTGCTGTAAAGAAGATAGTGCCGTAAAGGCAAGACTGGAGTATTCGATTTTAATTATATTTCTCTCGCTATGAACCCATTTGTTAGATTAGAAAGTTAAGTATTTTGACGGGTGTAAGGGTAAGTACAGATTCGAAAGTTGGAAGCTGTTTGGTCAGCTCTCCATTGAGGTATAAGTAACCGTTTTCATACTGGCTTCTGCTTGCGAGTTTGTCTACCTAGAGTCAATTATCCACCATAGATCATATCCTGTGCACACGGGAAAAAAGTACCTTCTTTTTTTTTTTTAATATAGCACCTGTAGTTTCTTTCAGAGATCACCTCTTACATAGAAACAAAAAAGAAAAGAAATCTTATCCATTTCATAAATTCATATCACAAAGAGTTCAGTGCGCGACTGTACTCATTCATTTCTACTGCACAGCACAACTTTTTATATCAAATCAAGGCAACCACATCCATTTAGGGTTCGCACTGATGTCCACTTAAAAATTATATCATATTAAATCAACTAGCGATCACCACATTCTTTCTCATATTACCTGCGTACTATTAATATGGATTCGCGTATATGCTGGCCTTCCATATGTTCTACTTATAACATCTATGTTATGTTAATAAAGTAGTTAGCATTGTTGTTGTTGTTGAGGATTCAGTATTGAGTACTATATTGACCCCGCTTTATATTACTGGCACGCCATATAACATAATATGTGAGTACCTACAAGGTGCATTTTTGCATACTCCGTCAATTTTTTCTTGAACATCTTTGGATGGCAAACAAGCCGACGTTCCACCTGAAGTTAAGTGGTCACCGCTGCCTATAGACATCTGCAATACTAGAGGCCTTGCAAATGTGTTGCCAACCCAGAGACAAAGTTGAAATGTTTCATGTGTCTGTAATTACACCAGCACCCATACTCTTCAAACCGCAACATAGCAATGCTGTGTTGCGGCAGAAATAGGTATGGTGGTAGTACTTCCCCAGACGAGCTCCCTCACAAATACCTCTACTAGTTGTTTATATGTTTGGCTTTATTTCAGAATACACCTCTTTCAAGAAACAGAATCGTCCTGTTGCGTATGCGATAGACAGTGCCACGCATCTATATCACTGCGTGCGTACGTATTTTAGCCCTAAAATTACGTTTTTTTTCTGTTGCTTTAAAATAATAAATATTTAGTCGATTGAGTCGGCTAAAAAGTGACGTCACAGCTTAGTATTATCGTACAAAATCTAAGGGAGAATCACGTATTGATAGCTTATAAAAAGTACTTCAACTGCCTCGTTAGACTAGTGGTCCTAAGCGCGTCTGCTAGCTCTTAGGTTCGATTCCCAGGTCGAGCAAAGTGTTATTAGGTTTTTCTATAAATTTCTCAGTAGCAGCTGGGGGTAGTATTTGTGCCTGCTTAATGGCAATAGCCTAACCTTTCGGGGAATACAGACGTGATGGTATGTTTATGTTTAAAAATTACCTATGTCAATTGATCGATGGTGTCTACTTCCCAATTGCGGAATACCAGTTTTTTCTCAACGCATTTTCAACTTATAACTACAAAATTGAAAAGTGACTTAACAACATCCCGCATTTTATAATGACCGAATTATCGAACCACACAGGATGCCAATGCAGATTGGATCAAGCGTCAAAATAAATGTAATTTTTGACGTTATTCCGATAACGTTCGATCATAATCGTATGCATTAATTAAACCGGCGTAACGAAGTTGTTTTGGTATATAATTTTATTTATCAGGTGAAGTAAATAGATGTCACTGGGCTCATGCAAATTATCTAGATTGCTCAAACACCTATTAAGTTACAGATTTAGATTTTATCATAATTTTGCTACAGTTTCATAATTAGAACTATATGCGTAGAAATTACTTAAAATGTAGGTAAATTGAGTTAAGAGTTAGACATCATCTTTCAAAACAATCAACTCTTACGCATAATTTTATTTAAATGCTACTTTATGCGTGTATAAATTAGGTTGAGTTTAACAAAGCCGTTAATGTTGTTAATATTTTTTAACTGCCTCGTAAGCCTAATGGTCCTAAGCGCGACTGCTACGCTAGAGGTCTTGGGTTCAATTCCCAGGTCGAACAAAAAGTGTTATTGGGTTTTTATATGAAATTCTCAGTAGCAGCTCGGAGTTTGGATTTGTGCCCGGTTAATGGCAATGGGCTCGCCCCCTATTACATGATACGTAAACATACCAGCGAACGGTGGGTGTACATTGTTACACCTCTGCCTAACCCTTCGGAGAATACAGGCGTGTTGATATGTTTATGTGTAGTTTTTAATAAAGATTATCGCATTTTATATGATTCAAATTTTTAAACTTTTTTTTATGAGATACTAGCGACTTGCCCCGGATTCAATTCACTAAACTTAATTTTTTTTTTCATTATCGCTCGCCTGCCCGAACCACCTAACAGTTTCATCACATTTGGATGAACGGTTTAAGAACGCAAAGAGGACAAACATACAAACAAACATTCATTTTTATTTATATAGATTAGACTCTTTATATCAAACCAGAAATGCAAACCTAATATAAATAAATTATGTAATTATTTTTAACTACCTACTATCTGACTTCGTTGCTAAGCAACTTAACTTGCCAAGACTTAATTAAGTTATCAAGCTGAGCTTAAAAGGCAGATTATGAAGTACAGACGGAAGTGTAGCTATAATGTCTTATAGCAGGACTGCCTCGTTAGCCTAGTTGTCCTAAGCGCGACTGCTACGCTAGAGGTCTTGGGTTCAAATCCCAGGTCCGAGCAAAGTGATATTGGGGTTTTTGTATGAAATTCTCATTCTCTCGTGGTTAGGATTTGAGCCTGGTTAAAAGCAATAGGTTCGCCCCCTATTACATGGGACCTAAAACATACCGGCGAACTGAGGGTGTACATTGGTACACATCTGCCTAACCCTTCGGGAATACAGGCGTGATGGTATGTATGCAAATCGACAAAACATTGTCCTTTCACACTTGTTTGTGACAGTCATCAATATCAATGTTATCACCTCATACCACCTCATCTACACATACACCATATCACCATATCACCTCGAGTGTAGGCAGAGTGATATCATCATAACCTATAACTAGTGATGTATATCAGCTGGAAGTCGGGCAAGGTTGTCTCCTCCCTAGCAAGTTCACTCATTATGTGCGTGTGTGTTTATCTATTGATATCAAACCGGTTGTGGCTTATGGATTCACTTGCCAATTTGCTATTAAAATGTATGTGATATTCGTAATATTTTAACTCTTAAAACAGACGATAATTACGTTTGGAAGACGGAGAGGAAAAGGGTCATAACCATTGAAAATTTAATTATCGATTTTCAGATGAAGCGGAATAGAAAAAAAAAAATTACACAAATATCCTTCTCTAGGATTCTCTGTGTTGTGGGGTCTAGGATGTAGGATTATGACCTTTAACAGAAAGACACCAAGGTCTTAAATCAAATCGGCTTTAAATGTTAAAGTTTTTCTATTTATTGCTAGATTTCGTTTCACCGATATGGATCCTGAATAAGAAATACGTAAGACACCGGTTCTCCAAATTAGTTAACCGTAAACTCACTCATTGATTAAAGTCAATAAAAAACTAATAGTTCGTAGTTATTCTTCCACTTTAAATAATAAACAAATTTCAGTTCCTTATTCAGTTATTAGTACACTTAATGGCAAAAAAAAATACACCTCTCAGTAAAAAATGTACACTGCGGAGCAAAAAAGATACCTAGATATTTAAAATAGTATTCTTATTTAGTTTGTTAGTTCCTGACATTGTTGTCCAATTCTGACCAGAACTTACTGGTCGAATTTGTAATGCACTGAAATGCATTAGTTACGCTCAATTTTAGCGTATAAATGTCATTGTGGTGTAAATGAAAAATATAAATTTAGACTGTATTGAAATTGGACATTGTAAACTGTTTACTTGTTAAAATCTATATGTAAATTAAGCATAGGTTATTTACTTTTGTATCCTACTAATATTATAAATGCAAGAGTTTGTGAGGATGGATAGATGAATGTTTGTGACTCTTTAAGGCCTAAACAGATAAACTGAATTAACTGAACTTTAGCACTTATTTGAGTGTTGATAACACATAAGATTTTACAGAACTTTAATCCCGTTTTTGTGATCCCGTGGGATAGTTTTGGACTTTGGCTTAACTTGTACCTAAGTCTAAACAGACGAAGCCGCATAAGTTAGTCATAATGAATTAAAGAAGGTTACGTCTTGTAAATAAAATAAAGCAGAAAAATAAAGTAGGTAATACATATAATACATCTATTTGCATGAACTATATCAACTTATTCCATACAATACACAGATACACATTGGACGCACACATCGATAGCACAGCCATAGAACTGGCCTTTACATGTGTGCGATGTAATGACACTGGTATAGTTATGAAATGGTTAAAATTGTGCGCATGCGACTATGATTACAGTAATTTGTTGCGTTTGAGCCGATATCGCGGCATTCAAGATCTTGCCAAGGTAAGATTTATGCATTGGACAGATGATCATGGTATTCACACGTGATACATCGCCGCTTTCAAGTCAAAATTGAGATATTACATGTTTTTTCTGAACATCTGGACGTAAATTAATGACTAGTTTTTGTGGGTTGTCTCTTTAACGTCGCGTTTAAGGTTAAAATATGGGGACTTTCGTTAATTTATAACTGGCTACTGCCCGCGATTTCGTCCGCGTCAAGTTTGATGTATTATCTCACGGGAACAGTAAATTTTTTCGGGATAAAAAGTATCCTATCTGCTAATCCACATTACTATCTATCTTAGTGCGAAATTTCATCCAGATGCATTCGGCCGTTTAATCGTGAAAGAGTAACAAACGCCCATCCATCTTCACAAACTTTCGCATTTTTAATATTATTAGTAGGATTTGTAGCATTAGTAAGATTGTTTGGTTCTTATTCTGGTTTTTTTGAATTATGTTCGTAAGTGGTGATTATTTATTTATTATAAGAAAACATGAACAACATTACGGACAGCACAAAGTCAAAGTCAACGCATTTATTTCAATTAAATTATTTACAGGCACTTGTGAATTGTCAAGGAGTTGGTCAGTTAGTCAGAAAGTTGAGGCTGGTTCCTAGTTCTAAAACGTAAGTAGGTCTTTATGGAATAGAATGTGCAAGATACTTTACGGACACTCTATTCAATTAAGTTTTCACAAAATGCTTTTTACATTATTATTCTGAATTCCAAGTAATTGCATAGTTAAATATATTATTTTCAAGATATGTACTAAAATAATTTATAATTAGAAGTTACAGACAAATAAATCTAACAAATAATAAGTCAATCAATTTCGTAATGCTAATTAAAAAATAGACATATTTAAATATTAAACTTTTTCATATTTTTTTGAAAAATGAATATACTAACTATTCATACTCTTCAATTTATTTTGTAGCAGCTCTCGATATCGACAGTGAAAACTCGTCAATAGATTCACAGATACCATCTAACAGGGAAACCAGTCTTCATAAAGTCATGTAACAAGTACGTATATGTACTGGCACTTTACATACGTATTAGATTGCTCGGAATATGGAGCGCGTATGTAAATGGCTCAATATTAGTGATGCCAATGCATATGCTCGAGTGAATTGTAGTGAGGATTTTTATTGATCACGGTAATCAAAATATAAAAAGTAGGTTCAAAAAAACTAAAACCCGACTAGTGGAAACGCTCCAAAAAGTATGAAACAAGAAAAGATTCTTATCTGAAATTGTAATTGTTTGTAATATTTAGAAGGTAGACGTGGTCGCATATACATACATACCGGTAAAAATCATAACCCTCTTTTTTGCTTCGGCGTAGTCGGGTAAAAATAAGGGCCTCTTTCAATTCATGCACACAGACGTTTGTCTTTTTTCATACAGTTGACACGTGACGACAGAGAGGGAAAGAGATTACGAATGCTCAAGGCAGATTGGCGATTTCAGACTTACATTAAATACAAATCCAAGTTTCCTTACGATGTTTTTCTTTATCTGCACCTTCATGAGATGTGGGTTCTAACCACTCGCCCTGACCTATAAGTAGGTCATTCCCTTTTAAAGGTAAAGTCTGGGAAAGGGTTAATTTTAAGGTCGAAAAAGTACATGTCAGTAAAAACGTGGACTTTTCTGACGGCCAATGTAAGTGCTTCATTATAATCATTGAAAATCTAGTCGCAATATGTCAGCGGCGAAAAAATGTAGGGACATTAGAGGATTTTTTGACAGATTGAGATTGAGATAAGATTGCGATCTGATTGTTTCTCTGATTAAACAATAAAATCCTACTAGATACCTCCCTAGAACTCGATCTATTTCTAAACAATATTCAATTCACGTCACTATACAAGCTTATCAGCTCTGACCCTCATAATTGCATCCCATTAGAGCATCTGATGTCCAACGAGGCCAGTGTGTATGCGCTTTATGTCTTACCTACGTATTATGTGTACACTGCATTATGTAGAGGCCATTTATATGCTGCGTGCACAACGTTAAGTATCGCAGGGTTTATGTAACGAAATTGCTACATTTCAGATTTAGTTTTAGATGACATCTTTAGTGCTTTCGAGTTGGTGGTACTTAAATGTAAAGTCTCATTTGAAGGAATGGTTTAAGTCAATGATTTAAAATAGAAATTGAATGGTGTTGAGTAAGATTGAGTCAGGTCGCTAATCTAAATGTTATGTCAAATAGGCTACAAAACTTCTAAAATTTTTATTGACAACTCAATTGTGAAATTTTTTTTCATTCATAGCAATAACTACATCCGGTTCCATGCTACTGTAAGACGACGTTATACCTATTAATTATCTTAGGGCTTATTTTCAACAGTCATATAAATTTTATCAAAAAAATTAAAATAACAGTTGGCATATTTTATACACCAAACCTGACAAACCACCATAAACATTTTATCGTCAAGAATTATGTAAACATTGAAAAATTAGTCCTAATTTAAATAAAATTGTGATTCTATATCTAAGTTACGTTCTTGTTTATGTAGCATTCCACAACATTCCACTAAATATTCTACCGTCCAAGAATATCAAGCATCAACACTTCACAATGGTCAAGCCATCAAGCTCACATTACATAACAGCAGCACCTGTTAATCAGGCGCATTACAGGCAATCGACCTTCTGCGAGATAACACACAGATGTAGTGCAGCCTCGGGCAGTCATTACGGGCATAGAAGCCGCTACAATGAAGGCGGGTCGTAAGTACGCGGGATAATCGCCAGTTTGCGGGACATAATGCTGTGGGTCAAGATCTTCATGCTTCATGCTGCCCTAGTACTTACGCAACCTACGCTTTTAATATAACATCGTTTTGAGGCGATTATTTTACAGTTACTAGGACTTAGTCGGCTGGAGTATCTAATCAGTGAGCTGGTTGTGGTTTGCAGGTGTACTGCGATGAGTCCCTTAGTACACTTTAATGTGAGGTGTGAATTTAGCTTAGGGGCTGAATAGACCCACTACGTAACTATCAAGGTCTACATTGACTAGGGTAACCGGTAGGGTACCGTTTGGTTATCTGTTGGTCTTATCATAAAATACATACAATATTTTTGATTACATTCATATTTTTGTCAACAAGATTGACTATATATCGTGCATTGACCATTACAACCAAAGTTAACATCATGGAATTAACAAAAATATTATAATTGCAGCAAGCCGTCAAAAATCTAAATTGAATCATATATTTTTTGGTAATAAAGGAAATGAACTTTACATTACCGATTGTATCAAAATTATTAAAAATAATAATAATAAAAGGTTAACCTGTTTTAGATAACCAATTTTATTGACGTTCCAAATATCATAACGGTTATTTTTCATCTGCTTCACAAAGGAAGACCAAAAAAATATTGAAAGGCGGAAGGTTGGTCACACATGACTAATTTCGCACCACAAAAACGTAAAGGTCCTGAAACAAGTTTACCTACGATGCCAAATGCCTTTTCATATTCATAACGCAACATTTATAATAATGACACAATAATAGAAGTGGCCCAATATTGCTAATACAAATTAACAATGACAGGCGGTTACAATGGGCAGCCCACGTGCTGGAGCCTTGGCATTCACTTCAAATGTCTGGCAGATTCCTCGGGATGATATGCCAGACGATTGTTAAGTGTTAATGCTATATATACGCGACATTTTATATTGATGAGCATGTGTTACACAAGGGCATCTAGTTAAACAAACAATGATACGGTTTCAACATTTAATTTGTCTTCACCATATGTTTTAATTTTTTTGTTATCATGAGCAACCTTGTCGCCTCCAGTGTAAACTAGTATTTATATCAGGTTACTATTTTGCATAGTTCATTTTGCTTGTCTTCTTATTTATGAAGATGATAATACATTTTAATTGTCGTATTATTTATTTGCCCTGTGGAGGCACGTGTAACCTGGTGAGACGAAGATTTTCCTGTTGCTGCTGTATCATCTTCTTTGTTTGCACTAAATTTATTATTGATGTCTGAATAATTAACGATATCTAATATTTTATTGGTCAGATTATTGATAGTTCCTTTTCATTCATGTCTGTATCGTATTGAGCAAACATTGGGTATTACGGTCTCAGGATCCTGCCCACGTGTGTATCAAGTTATAGGTGTTGACGCGACGATTTATTTCATTGCTTTAAGCCTATTATCTAAAGAGAATTACGTGGCTTAGAATATCGAGAATTAATTCGGTTTAAGTCCTACTGTCTTTGGCAACAATAATCGTGAAATACTGATATCGATTTCAATGCAATGAACCCATTCGGAGAGAGTTATATCTCGTTGAGCCAACTGTTTATTAGAAAGACTTGAAGCTTTGATTATGGTTTAAATTTACTAAAATTAGCCTAGCTCTCTTTAGCAATTACTTATGGAAAGTTCCGATAAATAAAGTCTAAACAAAAGTGACGTATTGCATGGATGTAATCAAATACTGAATGGACCATCAACAAATCAAGTCGACAAGTTGGATCCAAATTGGTGCACTGACGAAGAAATTTCCTATATGCAATTACATTAAGATCAATGCAAATTCTGGAGCGTACGACAGATCCGTTTATGGGCTTCATTACGGGAACATAAAAAACAGTATTGAGTTCGCCTTGGCGTTTAAATAGCAACGCTTTTAATTAATAAACTTGAGGACTTTTGTTACCGGCCTCTTTGCTCGGATCTGTGACGGATGCTTTCGAAATTCTCTGTAATCCTGTTAAGATTGCCTTCGATTTATTGTGCAACGTTCAACTCAGCCTTAATTGAATGAGCATTGCTTAATTTTTCGGAAGTTTTATGTGCCTTAAATTGGAGTAAAGTAAAAAAGCTTTATTCATTTAATAAGTGGTTGGCAACCTTTTTGCTTGCAAACTTCTTAAATATTTTTAATAATTTTAAAATTACAGTAAGTGCTGAAAGATTTCAGTGTAGTTAATTTTCTTACGCCACAAACGAAGAACAACTTTTACCAGTGACGGCGAGAAATTCAATATTGGTATTCTTAACTTAGAATTGGTATCTATTAGAAATCATCAGCGCGGTAATAAAGGGTCCCTAGCTGAACATTACTCGGCGGACGGTCGTAAAGTAACTCGAGAGGCCGATAGATGGCGGTAGGCGCGCACAATGGCGTGAGGGCGGGTTGAGCCGCTTCCGATGCGCAGGCGCAACCCGCCGCTATTGATTTGCTATTAACTGTAGAAGCTCAAATAAATTCATGTTTGTAAGACGGTGAACGTCATGTAGGTACTTTATCGACAACCGATCAAGTGCCAGCCATTCAGAATTTGTGTTTATTTTCAGGTTTACGATGTCCTACTGCGCTTAGCTTATTTACTGTGTCATTCAATATTTAATGATGATATTAAAACTATTTAATAGAATTGTGTTTATCACTTCTTCTTTATTTATTGCAATTGGATGCTGAAATTTATTATGACGTAGTTATTCGATAGCGAAAATTATTCTAATAATTGAAACGAAAGCAAGTACATAACTTAAAAAGTGTCTCTATAAAATCGTCATAGAATATTTAAATTAATAAGATAGATACTAATGTTCAAGGAAGCCGTCCATCATCCGATACCCTAATTGACGAAACCCCGTGTGGCCAAAGTATCAATCTAATGGCCATTTCCTTTAATTTCGACTTTAATTTCTAAAGAGTACTTAATACTTACGACGGGTATCAAAAGTTTCAAAGCAACCGCAATGAGCTCCGATTTCGATAATGTATTTAATTAATAACGAAGAGAGAACCGGCTGCCTTCCTGTTCTACTACGAAAGAACTAGTAGCAGTAGAAATATGTTACGAAATAATCATTGGTGTTTGATGTTGAACGCGTCATGCGTAACGGAAACAAAGTGGCATCAGCAGGTGATTAAATTTATTGTAACTGATTATTTAATGTGGTAGCTTTTGAGTTTTTTTTTATCGGTATTAATTGTAGGTCATTGGATGTGGGATGTTGATGTTGCGACTATAGGTGATGTGGCGTCTCTTCGGAGACACGTGGTCCATCTTTCATCTTACGATGCATGTCACCTGTTCAGGTGAGGACCTGATAACTGCGTCAGCGGATGACATTATAATAGTCGAATACTGAGCTTAATATTTTTACAAACAATTAATAAATATATTGGAGTGTCAAAATCGAAATGAAATCCCTTCTTAGCAAATTTCTCCTACCTATAAATAATCTACTTGCGAAATGTCAGCTTGTCAAGTAGTTTTCGTGATTTCGTGATTAATCAGTAAGTTGTATTTCGCTTTCATATTTAGATTTGTTATCGATACGCTAAAAAGAAGAAGGTTAAGCTGTCTCAGAAGACAGTTTGTACAATGGTAAAGCCTTTGAGTAACACGGCAGCAATGCTACTAGGCTCAGAAGAAAAAAATAGTTGATAACCTTAAATAAATGTTTTATTAAAAATGTATTGTAATTTTGTTTCCGTTCCTTGACTCACAATATTGTCGACTGATCTCATCGCCAATGAAAACAAACTTTTACAATCAGTAAAATGAATCATGGTACATATAAGTACAATATCAAAATTGACTTGCGTAATCTCATTATTTAAAAATACAATTACATCACCAGTACCAGAACGGTTGAATTAAATCACCAATGAACAGAGGCGTCGAAAGACTTTCTCTTAAGCAGAGGAAGTCTCCTGGAAAGCCTTCGAGCCATTACGCCTTACATGGCACAACCTCGCACCTGCTTTACATACTGATCTTGTCCGTCCGGCGAGCGTGCACTAATTCCGAGTGATGTGACACCACTAGCACCGATAAACTATCGATACTTGCCTCGGACCTTTAGAAATGCTTCGTTAGTGTTAATTTGATGTTGATTTAACACGGTTTTTATTAGACCATTTTCTACAGTGAGCTTCTGTTAATGTTTTTTTCTAATGTTAAATCTAGCTGTGCTTCTCAATTTATACTGTATACGTTTAATACAAATTCTAAGTAGAAACGTGTAGACACAAGTGAAATCAACAGTTTCAGAATACATTAAGGGAATATTTGAATTGATCTTATCGACTATCGATAAATCGTGTCCCCATCATAAAACTAGTATTGACATTAGGTATAGCGATGTACCGAAGATGTCAGTAGCCATTAACGGTGAAACCGCTCTTTATTTAGTCACAATCTCGTACAGTTGTAGTGTTTTACGATAGACTTAGACGACTTTGATAAATACATGTAGACGTTGCATTCCGTCGCAGTGCGCAGTGAGATTTTTTGTAGAAAATAACAACCATTTCATCGACATCGATATCTTGACGTAATTATATAATCAACATACCTAATTTGAATTCCGCTTTAATTGGCACATCATTTGCCGTATTTTTTGCTTAGTTAATTGAGATTGCTGATTGAAATTAGATCATTAGTATGTAAATTTGCTGTTATTGACTGTAGTGTAATTGTATTCGTAAAATCGAATTCGAAATTCTTACGCGGAAGACCACACGCGAAAAGATCATTACTTGGCGGCCAGGTTATGAAGACCTGTAGCGGTGCATCATTTGTGTACATTTTCAGTAATAACTTGAAAGAAGACATGGCAGGTCAAGTTAAATTGGTCGCGATCGTGTTTCAGAGGGTGGGCGCAGTACTCCAATTTGTGCAAAAAACTGACTACTCTCAATAATAAAGAGTGAAACTTTCCCTTCTCATGTTATGATGAACTCGAGACCTACCACACGTACGATGCGACGTGATTTCGTTTTTTTTTTGGTTTTGCATCACCGTCGCCCAAAAGGAACTTACATAAAGTGATTGGAACACGTTGTCATTATTGTCCGATGACAATCGATAATTTTGAACGTTTATCGATTTAATTGGCTTTTTCACGACACTATTTGATTTCAATTTGTTAGAGCCTATTTATAGAACAGAGGCTGCTGTAGTTCCGTCCTCAAACATCTAATAACTCATAATTTCCAATCTCAAAACGATAAGTAAACACTATAAATTGTATCGACTACGTAATAAGGCACACGTTTGACCGATGATTCCGAATCGATTTGTCGACATAATTCGATTTCACGGGGTTGTATCGTTAATTACTATTACCGAGGATCGATGCATCAGCAACGAGAACTCGTGGACTGGTTCTTGTGGTGAAACTGGACTGGGGTTAACAACCATCGAGAGCATTTATATAGTTATTACCATTCCGTTTTTCTTCATTACTGTTGAACGTTGATTTATAGCGATTACGTTTTAAAGCTGTTTCATGTTAATTGCTTACCTGTAACAAAAATGGTTATATTATTAATTAGTGCGATAGCTGCTTATCTATGTGTAAGTAATTATTTGTATTAGAATTTAGTACTTAGGTAACGGACCTTTATTTTTAAATTTATTAGTAGTCTTAGCTGAGTATCACATTATGAAGCTTTCTTAAACCCTAGTCATTTTAGTATAACACTAGTTTATGCCCGCCACTTCGTCTACGTAATTTTTTTCACCCTCGTTCACTTACGTTTCTGGTTACAGCTATGTTCCCGTGTGTCATAGTGTGATGATATATAGCCCATACTATTCCTCATAAATCTGGGTACCATATCCAAAAACATTTTTCCAATCCAACTGGTAATTCGGGACATTAGCGCTTTTAAACAAACAAAAAACCTTTCAGCTTTATTGTATTAGTAAAGATTCTCTATCTTTTACAAACTTAACATACCATCACGCCTATATTCCCAGAAGGGTTGGGCATAAGTGTACCAATGTACACCTACAGTTCGCCGGTATGTTTAGGTCCCATGTAATAGGGGGCGAGCCTATTGCCATTAACCGGGCACAAATCCTAACTCCAAGCTGTTACTTTTACAAACTTAAATCTCGGAAACTCTAATTATTATTAAAATAAATTAATAAAAGAATGTGAAACAGTTGGCGACTCCGCAATGATTTCACCGCTGCGCGGGCGCACGTCGGTCGTGCGGAATTTAGATACCGCTCGGACACTCGCTCTTGTTAGAGGGGACATCTGCGTCGCATGCCGTTTTCACTTCACTTATATAACTAACATTATATTAACACTTCATTTATTCTAGCACTAAACTAGACCAGATTTTGAGTTATACAAATTTTATCTAAGAAGATCTCATCATCTGATAGTGCTGCAGGTGTTAACTGACTTCGTAATAGAATTTCTTAGAAAAATCTGGCATACGTTTTGCGATTGGTTTATAAAATAAAGTCTCAATTCAAATATTGAAGAAGAAGAAATAGAGATGCATTGTAATCCCCTGATAGCAAATATAAGCCACTATTATTTCGAATGTCATAAAATTAGAAAATTTAAGTAACCCCCGACAGAAAAATAAAAATCCTTACCGCAGCTAACAAAAGAGCTGATAATTTTGAAACCGATGAACCGATTTCCATCAAACATAGCTAAGAACACTTCCGACTAATGGATCCTACAAACAAAACTAAATCAAAATCGGTTTATGCATTCGGGAACTACGACGCCACAGACACACATATACACACACAGACACATTAAACTTATAACTACCCGTCGTTTTTGTGTCGGGGATTAAAAATGAACAGTGAGAATTTTCTTTTGTTTTATGTGGCACATGACTTGGTCTACTGTCATAAAGGCACTATATTTGTTGTTGATAAATGATTGATTGTTTGTTGGATTCTCCTTTGTAACGAAGAAAATGCCCATTGCGTGCAGTTCGAACGCACAAACAACTAATATTGTAGGTAGTTAGTAACGGAAATGAAAATGTGCGTAATAATTTACCAAGTTTGCAGTTTCTACTACAAATGTAATTCATAATTTTTATTAGAATTATCCTGTTCGCAATTCGTCTCGGTGTATTATGAGGAAAATCATCAAGTAATCGTTACGTTGTAGTTGTAGGCCGATATGACTAAACGTGAAGTCTAGATAACTACGTAATTGACGCATCGGTGCTGCGCAGGCGCACGTAGTTACCGCCCGTTAATGCACCGCGGATCACCGTGTTTAACATATCGGTTTATGATGGCCACGGCAACCATTGAATCATCATTAGATATTATATGGTTATTGATTTAATATTAAATTTTATGAACTCCCAATATTAGTTCGTTACGCTAAATTATACAGTACCTACTCGTTATGCAAACATTAAATCAGTCTCAGATAATAACGTTACATAAAATATGTTATAAACTCTTATAATATGGTTCATTTTAGATTGATGTATATTGCGAAAAACGAGAGTTGCATTTTGTGAAAGAACTCCATTCGTTTCGATCTTAAAAATGACAGAACACGTATAAAATTACAAAAATATATTGAAGGCTACAACGAGAGTACTCAGGCCCAATAAAAATTTATTCACCGGTTTATTTTTAATACTTATTGGTTTACGTAACGGTAATAATTTCGTAGCACGTGCGCATGGGCACCGGAGCCCGACCAAGCACTGGAACAAATCAATTAAGCTGCAGTTACCACCCATTGTCTTTGATTCAGATGTCTCGTTAAGGCGACGCGCTCACAGTAAACAGGCTTCCCTCAAATTTATATTTATCATTAAATTCTTGTCGCGGATGCGAATATATGAAGTTCGGAATTTTAACGAAACTTTAATTTGCGCTAAATTCGATTATTGTTAACGAAAAACGCTTTAAAGGAACACGCCAGTGTAAAACCTACCTTATTGATTGCCTCATTATCGAAGTTGTTTTTGAGTCTAATTTAATTGGGTTTATAAATTGTATTGCACTTTCTTTGCTCTTTTTCTCAAGCCTCTGATGAAGGGAACCTTCTCGATTTATAGGGTGGGATTTATTTGGTGCAATTAATTCAAGTTGAACGCGCGAAGTGAAATTGGCATAGCGCAATAATCGCGAGCGGAGTGGTCCCATCAATATAGTTAGACACGCATCCGGCGACAACCGAACGGACAGGCGGACAAGCGGACGCGATTGAAAACTAATAATATTTCATGTGGCCAATAAACCGCGGTACACATTTGCGCAAGGCACGTCTGCTCCGGCCGAGCTTACGCCCGGACGGGCTAATGAATGCGACGTGGTGCCCACTTGACGCTTATGTGTTTACTGAGTTATAGTTTGTGCGAAGGGAATTATTTTTATTGGTGTCGTCGTATTCAGGAATGAAGATTTCTATGTCTATTTAAGGCTGGGAGCATAAAACACCGTTGTGAGCAATTCAGGATGCACATATTTGCCCGGACAACGTAAGTGTAGATACATACTTATTACCGGATAATTTATGGTCTACATATAAATTATTGTGTCATTTCTCGTTGTTAGGTATGTTTTAGTGAAAAATTTGAGCACAGAAAATACAGTAACACTTACTTAACTTAAACTATCAAATTGAGTATCTCAAGTCTGTACTACGCTTAATAATAAAATAACTACCAATTATCGACTCGTCTTTATGATCTCGTTTGATGAATGATATCAAATTTGAGTGCCCATAAACCTACTAATGTAGTTATTTTGATTGTAAAAATATTGATGCGTCATAAAAAATATCACAAATATGATACATTTGAGCTCATCATGTTTTAGAGTGCTGTAATAAAATTAATTTGGAACATTCCAAGTTTATTACGCGTTACTTGATAAACTACGCTATTAAGTGTTAAGCTCTTTATTTATGCTAATCATTTGATTAGAATTCTGGGTTGCTTTATTAAATGGTATGTTTTGTGATAAAAGCCGGCGCGCAAGGAATTTAAACATTATAATTATGTGGATGTCACTTGTGAGAAAGAGTTTACATAAGTTGGAAAAGGCGATCAAATGTCTAAAGTCTACTCGCAATCTTATCTCAGAGACAGTCAATGTTAAAACCTTATCAAAAATAAAGATAAGTTAGTCATTTTTTTGGACAGAGTGAGACAAATATTACTCTGCAGATTATTATTGTAATTATGAGAATTGTCCCCCTGCTGCATAATTATAAATAATAATGTAGTTTTCATAAATTTCCACTCGATACCATGTAGTTCTATCATCTCATATTCATTTTGACCAACTTTTTAAACCACAAATGAATATACTTAAGCATAATTGTATACGGTTCGACGAATATCGCCTTAATTTCTCGTATGTCGACTACCTATTTAAAATAATCGAATTAAAATTTCCTGCGTTTAATATTACGAGGCGTGCGTGTGTAATATTTGTCAGAGTTCGTATCGTAACGGGACATAATTCAATTTAAAATCGGCAGCAATCGGCTGTCGGCATCGGCTAATAAAGGGCGAAAATCTCTTTCTGCAATTAAAATATTGTGAAATTCAACACCGAAACATTTCGGCGGCTTGTTGCATACGCGTGATTGTTTTTACCGAAGAAATTATAACAGATAAATATTCTGTTAATTAATGTTCGATTGAGTGTTGATTAATTTCTGTTTCACTTAAAAAATCGTGTCAATAAAATATTAAATTACACACACTATCTACGTAATTATATACGGCGTGTGTACGGTTAATAAAAGAGATAAGTAACCAGATCGTCTAATTTAGTAGACATTTTGAATTTATTTGGCGACCCTGGTTACTTATCTCTTTTGCTGTCTGTATTCATGACATTGCCGTTAACAACGCATACCGCTCGTCAAACTAAATATAGTACATTACATTACATACCATCACGCCTATATTCCCCGAAGGGTTAGGCAGAGGTGTAACAATGTCCACCCACAGTTCGCCGGTATGTTTAGGTCCCATGTAATAGGGGGCGAGCCTATTGCCATTAACCGGGCACAAATCCAAACTCCGAGCTGCTACTGAGAATTTCATAGAAAAACCCAATAACACTTTTTGCTCGACCTGGGAATCGAACCCAAGACCTCTAGCGTAGCAGTCGCGCTTAGGACCACTAGGCTACCGAGGCAGTTAAACAGACAGAGGCAGACTAAATATAGTATTGAGTAAAAATGATTGCTGAAAAACCAGTTTTCTTTTCAGTGTCTTATTACACCTCTTTCATCTGACATTAATTTGTGCTCACTGCTAAGAAACAAATAGGTACTTATAATTTTTTTTTTAACTATTTGTTTCCTCATAATAGTGAACCACTTGTCATTAGTTCTTATCAAAATAAATCAGATGAACTAATATGTTCAGAAGTGCAATTCTAGAAATATTTAGGAACATTCACATTATAATCTCAATCTGCCAAAACGCACTCTATCTTAATTTAAATTTTTGAGAAAATTTAACAGTAACTTTATGCAACAAAATGTACAAAGGCGGACTTAATGCCTTAGGAATTTTATCAGTCGCCAAAATGTTCGCTGAGATGAGATTGCGACTAGATTTTGAACGTAATTAATTACGAAAACTTTCCTTCTGACCTTGTCAAAATTTATTTAACTACTTTACAATTTAACCTAATTAAAATTAAATTACGTACCTACCTATAAAAACGTTAATAAGTTTATCTATTAACCAAAGGACATATTAAAAGCGATTAAAGACTCAATTTAATTGATTGATTGGATTTTTTATGCCTTGCATATGAGGTATTGGAGTGTATGACATTTTATTACCCTTCCGTATCTACTTTGATAGAGCACGTCAATGGCGACGGTTATTTGGAATTTGACGACACTTGATCAACATTGTTTAGATGACTTTATCAACAGCGCGTTTCATACAGAACGTAGTGTTGTCATAGTTTAACCCCCGACCCAAAAACGACGGGGTGTTATAAGTTTGACGTGTCTATGTGTATGTGTGTGTGTCTGTCTGTGGCATCGTAGCTCCCGAACGTTTGATAGGTGAATTAGTCGGGAGTGTTCTTAGCAATTTTTAATGGAAATCGGTTCAAAGCGGCTTCAAAGTTATCAGCTCATTTGTCAGCTGCGGTAGGGATTTTTACACTTCTGTCGGGGAATACTTAAAATTTTTAAATTTGTGTTTTTGGTTGGTAAACAATTAAAAGAGTATTCAACTTTCTAAATAGGATACGGGCACTACATTACAAGATTAGTTTTTTTTTTTTGAATTTAGAAATTTTTCCCGTATCATGGGTGCGTTAACAAACATATCAATTCACATACACAAACGGCCAGACCCGGGACAACTATCTATATACAAATAATTGCTCCGTGGGGGAATCGAACTCGCGACACGCAGCGCAGCAGTCGATCGCTCGGCCACAGCGCCAACCGAAAAAGTTTATAATTAAAATTGCTGATCCATACATTTATATCCGCATAACTCGACAAAATGTGTGGATTTTCCGTTTTGTTTCCCAATTTAAGGATTTGTCCTATAGTGAAAGTTATTCATAATGTCCTGGTAACGTTTTGTAAGTCAGCTTCTTATTAATAACTTAATGTAAAAAATATACGTGAACTTGTAACAGAAAATACGAGTTTTTAAGATAAAGTTAATCATTTTAATAAAGTCCTCTTAATAGTCAATAGTCATAAAGTACAAAAAGTGTATTTTTATGTGTTCGTGGTCTTACTATGGACTCGAAAACGAGACGACTAGTCATCATCTACTTAGCCTTTTTCCCAACTATGTTGGGGTCGGCTTCCAGTCTTACCGGATGCAGCTGAATACCAGTGTTTTACATGGAGCGACTGCCTATGTGACCTTCACAACCCAGTTACCGAGCAACACGATACCTCTTGGTTAGACTGGTTGTCAGACTTTCTGGCTTCTGACTATCCGTAACGACTGTCAAAGATCTACGAATGACAGCCGGGACCAACGGCTTTACGTGCTTTCCGAGGCACGGATGTGTCACACCACCAACTTCCAAGCTCCGGACTGCTACTGAGCTAATCTTAATGGAAAAACCCAATAACACTTTTTGCCCGACCTGGGAATCCAACCCGGGACCCCACGCTCATCAGTCGCGCTTGCAACCACGAGAGCAACGGGGCAGTACGCAAAACGAGACGAGTACTGAGAACAGAAAAATTGAGTTGATTCAAACATTCTACGAAACTGGCTCGATGAGGATACGCCACAAACAGCTTTACTTTTTTAAATACACCGAATTAATGAGAAAAATAATTCTAAATAACACTAGTCTTCAAAATAATAGTTATAATTCGCTATATAAATTACAGATTAAGTCAAATTTAAGATCAAAACTTGAAGACAAGACATAGAAAACAAACCGACATCTTAAAGCGATAAAAGAATGAGAATCTTTAGTAGTGACAAAGTTACCACGCCGGATATGTTGACTAGTTTCTAAAGCCAAACTAATAAATAAATAAATCAATGAATAAACTCTTAAACGAGTATGATTGGCATATTATAAATATTTGATAAAAGTGCTCCAGTTTCCGAGCTTGATTTGGTAATTTACGATTTTGTGAATCTATTTGAAGTTGTTAAATAGATTGGCAATCCTAACTAATATAAATGCGGAACAATGTTTGTTTATTACGCCTTAACCACTTAACTACTGAACCGATCATCGTGAAATTTTGCATACATGTTCTCAGGTATACAGAGAAGGACCAAAGGTAAAAGTACTGTTTCTAAGAGATAAAAAAATTACATTTGATGCGGGTGAAGGCGCTGGCAAAACCTAGTCTAACTATAATAATAATGTAAATAGAAAAGATTTATATTTTTGATTGTAATGGATTCATTACTAAACCGATTTTAAAAATTCTTTCTCCTATGGAAAGCTACATTAACAGCGAGTAACATAGGCTGTATTTTATTTTCAAAATATTTAGGAATCCATAAGAAATCGCAGGCAAAAGCTAGTTAGTTATAAGTAAATGTGCTCTATAAAAATATAGTTCAGTTTTTAATTAATATTGTTTTTTTAGTAGTTCGGTTTTTTGTGGTCATCGATCCTGTTGGTTGGAATTATTTTACTACTGATTGGGTGGCTAGGAATGTCTATTATGAGGTCATTCATAGCTTAGACATCAACGGATGCCTTGAAGAGATGCTCGTTAGTAAGGTGATACAAATGCTTTAATTAGGTGTGTTTTTGTTGCGTTTCCTTTTCAACGAAATAAGAGTTTAATGAGAAAGATTAGTATTATCTGTCCTTATCTTGGACACTTAATCATTGCTTCTTATAAAAGCTTTTAGATGATTTTTTTTAACTTAAAAGCTAAGCTATACAAGCTTCTCATGTATAAAGTTGTGAGTCCGACACTTTTGTAATTAATTATTTATTTGATTGTACTTTCTAAATTTAACTTAGACAACACTGATACTGATGAAGAAAAACATACACATATCATCACGCCTGTTTACCCCGAAGGGTTAGGCAGAGGTGTATCAATGTACACCCAAAGGTCCCCTGCTACTGCGAATTTCATAGAAGAACACAATAACAGTCGACCTGAGAATCAAACCCAAGACCTCTAGCGTAGTAGTCGCGCTTAGGACCAGTGGGCTAACGAGGCAGTATATATAAAGGAAACATCGTGAGAAAACTCAATTAATGTAAGTCTTAAATCGACAATCTGTCAAGAGCATGCGTGGCGATCAATGCTCGTACTTTTTCTGTATGAAAAGAGGATCTTACACTGTAGCGGGACAACAATAGGCAGATTTATCAAAAAAAATCACCAAGAAAGCTCAATATTCAAGCTTAATAAACAACCAATCCCTACAGATGCCCCTTAATAGTATATTCTCCAAATTACCCAAATAAAGTAATACGTTACGAACCTTAATTACTTATTCACTTAATACCGGTGCTGATGAGTTATTCATATAAAGTTAGTGTATCATATGAAGATCTCAGCATTGAGTGATCGACGTCATTAACCCGGTTGCGATGTGGGGCAAGGCGGGGGGTTTGTTCACTTTATGTCTCATAATTATTATGTCAAGATTTTTTATTGCTGATCAAGATTTTAAGGATTAGTGGAGTTTGGTATAAACGTTATTGAATGAAATGATAAAGTAATTATTTGGATTATTTGAGCGATTTTTAAGTGGTGTTTTATTCAAGGTGTAATTGCATTAACTGAAAATCTGAAGACAGATCATTGTACTTGTAATGATTAAATTTTTTTACTATGAGATCAACACTGCAATCATGAAAAAAAATTTAGTCGATCCTTACATTTTATTCATCTACGTGAACATAAATGTAGGGATTATTTAAAAGTATATAAAGTGTAAATCCTTCAACTAAGTTAAAACGAAATTTTACTGCATGTAGTTTGATTGAATACTTCGATTTGTCGACAGTGAAATGGGGCACAGAATCAGAGACGCATAAGCATAAACTTACTCTTCCATCTGACGAAATCAATGCATTTAAACGTAATTTTCACAGACTGAAGAGTAAGTTTACGCGAAGTCTTTCATTGAATCCTTATGGTGAGTGTATGGGACTTAAATGTATCTAAAAGAACCAGATTAGTCACACAGATTAATCTGACAGGTTACGACAGATTGGCTTTCAAACTACTAATTGATATGACGTCACCATCTACAGATGGACGCTGTCCATCTCCCTGACAGTTAGTCATCCCTTCACAAGAAGAGGAGGAAAAAGATTTCATGTCGCAACACTCAACAGTCCGTCTTATCTTTCGCACATAAGTTAACACATTTGTTGCACATAAAAAGGTAATAAAGAAAGTAAAATGTTAATGCGTGTCACTGAAAAGGTGAGATAAGAAAGCAACTTATACGTATATTTAATTAAATAAATGTGTTTGTTTTAAGGAAAATCATTTAAAAAACTGTTAATAAAAAGTTATAGACTTCATTGAATTCTTTGATTTATCCCTCACTAACTTTGTCGCTACACTACATCGTCCGCATCAAATTCGATATATTTAAAAAAAGTATCCTATTTGTTATTCAACACTACTATCTATCACAGTGCCAAATTTCATGCAGATCCGTTCAGCCATTCAAGAGTGAAAGAGTAACAAACATGCATCCATCTATCTATCCATACTTATGCGCACTTAAACTTTCGCATTTATTAACATTATATTAGTGAGAAGTAAGACTGCTGCAAACACAGACTTACAGTGCTATTCTGTATAATCTGCCTCGGTGAATGATGTGAGCTTAAGGTGAGTTGATAATCTCTAGCAATGACAGCTCACTTCTAACTCACTTCATTTAAATTGACGGAGGGAGATTTTTGCAGAATAGTATTGCTGATCAAGACGGATTGACCAGTGCCAAATTTTATTATATCCAAAATTTGGTGGTGAATCACTACATAGTATAAAAGAAAGTCGTTTTCTCTGTCCCTATATCCCTATGTATGTTTAAATCTTTAAAACTACGCAACGGGTTTTGATGCGGTTTTTTTTAATAGATAGAATGATTGAAGAGGAAGGTTATTATGTATAATAACATCAGCATTGCATCCGTGCGAAGCCGGGGCGGGTCGCTAGTTAAAGATAAAATTTGACAAAGTCATGCAAAAATAGGGTGTTATTGCATGTATTTTAAAAGATATTGTTTCAAACACGTTACCTTAGTAGGTATAATTGAAATACCATCTTTTAATGAAGGCCGAGAATAATAAAGGCGACTTGAACTTTTGACGCTGCACCTCTGACCAGCCTTTTTGTTAAATGCCGCAATTTATTTCGCAGTTTAAGACCTTTAACTTATAAAATGCCTGAGCTTCCTCCTCTTAGAACCTCTTCCAACATTTTCATGTAAAACTAGCGAACTGCCGATTTCGTCCGCGTGGCTTATTTCACCCTCGTTAAGTTACATCTTTGGTTATTGCTCCGGTCCCGTGGATTGTAGCTTGATGTTATAGAACCTATGTTTCGCTGGAATAATGTTGCTATGTATTGGTGAAAAAATGGTTGAAATCGGTCCAGTAGTTACGGAGCCTATTCGGCACAAACAAACAAAAAAAATCTTTCCCCTTTATAATATTAAGTATAGATTGAAGTTAGTACAAAACAAATACAGAAACCTATATCTTAGGGTTGAATAAGGTTAATGGCCTAAGATATTTCGTAAAATGTGAAATTAAAATCTATTAATTCACGAACAAATCAGCTCATGCGACTGCCGCGTCACCTCAGAAGCCGACAACATTTTAATCACATCGTAAACTTTCAACAGCCGACCGTTCGAAGGAAAGTGAGTTTAAAAAAAGCCGCGTGCGCGTAAATTGGACTGTTTACACACCAACACACGAATTATTTTGGTACTTTAGTGACATGTTGAAACGGCAGCCATCTTGCGTAAGATGCGGCTGCTGTAGCTGACAGATTACATCTTGACGCTTTAAAACATTCACTTGTTGGAAAAATATTATTTCGTTGATACTTTGTATTAATTAATTGTAATAATTAAATTGGAGGTGTAATTAAAAGTAGATTCTATGTACCGCACTAGGTTTGTAAGTTGAATTACTTTGCTGTGTGAGCTCATGTTTGACTTTTAGAACATAATTTTAAGTTAACTATTCTCTTACAAAAATGTTACTCTTGTATATGTAGTTAGTTGTATTTTTTTTAGGAATATCTATTAATCTAATCTTATACTTAATGTATCAAACAAGCTTCTAATTTACCTAAACTTATCGACAATGATTGTCACTAAGACGAGGCGACCACATTTTGAACGTTTTTATTTATTAGAATTGCAAATGCGTTGCCATCGCAGACACAACTTTAAAACTACATAACACCGCCATCCATACCCTTCAAACCAGAAATAGTACGGTATATCTGCAAGCCAATATATTACAGAAACACTACCGTAAGTGGTCCAGCAGTTACCAACATTGATAAACGAGGGTCAAAACAAAACACTGCTCTAATAACCATCGTTACCTTGCTGAGTATGTAGGAGTAACTAGCCTACAACTAGGTAGGTACAATAAAACAGGCAAAATAAAGACAGCCTGTAGGCATTTGTTGTGTTGCTTCCTACGAGTGCCGCTCTGTATAAGTAATGTGAAACAAGCGCTTGCGCCGACGGAAAATGCTTTGATGATCCGTTTACATCGAGCTAGTTAGTTGTACGAGTGGATAGAATTGTAGCGCACTTAAAATTAGTGTTCATTTTGTTCGCAGCGAAACATTTACAGATGATTTTTTGGGGTTTTGCTTTTTATTACTGTACTATTATTATTTTATGTTATTTATTTTAAATAGAACACAAAACATACAATTGACCATATAGACTTTCAGCAGTAAAACTTGGAAGAATACACAATAAAATTGAATTAGTAAGCCGTTAATATCTCCCAGAAAATTAAATTACATTTAAGATTTAATACCATTACATAACAGATACACTTCCTAATCCCGTCCATTATCATCGGAAACGAAAGCTCTTCGCTAGTAACTCGTGCACTAGTGCAGTCCAAACGCTTGTTATCGATGTATCGGGAAGCGAGTGGTGAAAGTATGCAAGGGGGGCACCGAGCATACAACGGTGCATGCGACACTGCCCTCTGTCCACTGCACTTAGGTAGGTACTATCGATAACTTGGTGCCTGGAAAACACTTCCTTGTTACAAACTATTGTTTGCAATGATTACGTTGTGGGTTACCTGAGACGCTGGTGCAGTGAGTATGGTAATGTTTAGGGACATTGTTAGGTAAACGGAAATAAAGGTAAGTAGCCACCTAAGTAGGCACTGTTAGTAGCAGTTTAATTAATGATTTTCAAAATAGAAATTAAATTGACAATCTGAACTTATTTTTAGGGGTGACACACATACCATGGCGTGAGGTGACCATGTTTTCAATAAATACGTTATGGGCGTTGCTGGACGTGTGTAACGTCACAACGTTGAAATGCGCGTCGCGGTTCACGTCACTTTTTGCGTTGCGACAGACGATGACAAAGGTTTAGATGGCACCGCACTGCTTTTATATGTGTCAGCTTTCATGGACAGAAATGATTAAGTAATTGTTAAAAATCTGTAAGGAATTATTTAATGATCGAAACTTATTTTAAGAAAGTCCATTTCAAATTTATTTTCTTCCTAACTTTGATATTCCAAAATTGACCTAATCGAAATAAATGATTTAACTTTGGTTTAGATTTCTTCAAATTAACAAGTAAAAAAACATTCCATGATTAAGGAAACCATAATAACAATTGCTAACTTCACCTACATCCAACTTTGCCTCTAATTCGGACATACCACACAGTCAATAAGCAATAAATACAATCCAAGTTATCATTTCTCTTCCCCAGCCTGCATTAGTTGAAATTCGATACTCTCTGATTCCAGTCCGTTCAATGTTTACCATCAAGTGTGTTTAAATAAACGATCTTGCGTGCTAATGAAGTGAATTCTATTTAGCCTTTCTATGATGCCATAAAGTGAGCTTAGGCTTCAATGTAGGTGCACTAAATTTATTTATGCTGGTATATATAATTAATTGGCAACGGTTACGTTGAATGGATACATGATTTTGTGCTTATTTGTTGAAGAATATTAGTTGGAGGAGTCTAACGGTGTTTTGTAGTAGATGTCCTATATATTGAAGATGTTTACTGTAATTTATTTGGTTCGAAAAACTTATGCAAATAATCCCTGGTGGTTAGACGTAACGTAACTGTCGCGTTGGCCTAGTGGTCCTAAGCACGACTGCTACGCTAGAGGTCTTAGGTTAGATTCCCAGGTCGAGCAAAAAGTGCTATTGGGTTTTTCTATGAAATTCCTAAAACCAGTCGTCTATTTCAAAAAACAAGACCTCAAAAATACGTCAAAATTTCAGCCGTAATATGGATATTTTTTACTTAATCACGCCAGAACGGCTAAACGGATCTAGATGAAATTTTACATAAGGATAATAGAGGTGTACCAATGTACACCCACAGTTCGCCGGTATGTTTAGATCCCATTTAATAGTGGGCAGCCTATTGCCATTAATGTTATAGTCTAGAATAAAATTTACTAATACAAGAGGAAGCTAGTATATATGTATCTATAATCACTTTTTCAATTTCGCGTCAAATGAATATTAAGCTGTGTACCAACTACACAGCTTTTTAATCATATTAAATATTAAACATATAAATATAAAAAAAACTCCTATCTAGTTGTCCGCAAGGTGTGTTGATCGCCATGATTTACGCACGAAGATCGCACAAAGAACCGAATTACGGACAACGCACAATAAATTTGATTTATTACTTCATCGCCAACCCTGAATGTATTTTCGGGTCATCAGAGGAACTCCCACTCACGACCTGCCTGAAGCAACTCAATGAAGACATTGCATTGAATGCCTCCATAAATCAACGATTGGGGAAGAAAAAATCTGTCTAGTTGAAATATCGATGGTTCGTAAAAAGCTTCGGAGAAATTCGGTTCGTCTTGAGAATTTTGATGCGCTTGCGCAGGGCTGATTCACGATAGTTATATACTTAAATAGTTTTAAGTCCTGGAGGCTAAACTCAAATTAAATATTGTAATAATTTCAAATGACATTCATAAGGGTAGTCATAAATTCCAGAAGATTTTTAACTTTAAGTGTATTTTCTATAAAATTAAATTGGAAAGAATTAATAATGCACACTTTTATATAATGGACTGTAACATCATCATCATTATCGTGATGACTATGTATAATCCTGATCCTCAAAAATTACCTTCCTTTATCGTTACAAAATTAAAAAAACCAACCCTATTTCAAACGACGAGTGACAACCTAATTTATTTTCAAAGTTAGGGTCCATCAGGTTTAAAGTGTTGTAAAGATTACTGTTAAATCATTCTCATTACTGTAAATTTTCTCACACCTGGCATTTTATTGCGAATACACATCTTTGTAATACAGTTACTAATGCTCAGTGCTTGATTGGATTTGGTCATAAACTTTATACGGACGTTTTAATATCGTAATGAACTTTATTAGTTTTACACGACGAAGCAGCCCTGTCTGTGAACGGAACAAATTGAGCTGTTGTTCATCATCGGGGCACTGTATCGGCGCCTACGCATGTCCAACGCCGACGAATATTAACCATAATACTGTCGCTACCACGATTACTTATGCACATTTCGGATGGAAATTAAGAATGTGAAATAAAAGATCGATTAAGTTGTAAATTATTATGACTTTTTTTGGTAATGGCAGCATATTAGCAGTTAGTACTTGAGGCGTTCTTCCAGACACCTTGGGAAGATTTTTTATCGCGTTTGTACGAGTTTATGGTCCTCACCGATGTTTTAGTTTGAAAGATTGAACACTCTGAAGCACACACACACACACAGATTGGACACTCATCTACCTCCATTTTTATCCCGTGATAAAAATGGAGGTAGATGAGTGTCCATCTAATATTCTAGCCCAAAAATTAAAAGGAAATAACTGCAGTAGGTACGCTCCATACAAACCATATACCAGTCACATTTTGGTCTCTAAAATCTTGTAGGAGATTAAAAAATCATTTTTATTTTAAAACTAAGTCTCTCAGGGCTAGTTAGTCTTCCGTCAAATAACTTAGTTTCAAAATGATTCAATTTAAAATCTCAGTTATTTAACAGGAAACTGACTAACCACAAGCGTAGATATTACTATAAAAATTATAGTATCTACAAAACTTCCCCGAGTTTAATTACTTATTTACCCAAATATTACTAGACTACGTTTGTATGAAGCTCGCTGTCAGGTATATCTTCTTGAAGCATAACAAATGATCCTGAGCAATGCGGAAACGTCGGCGAGGAACATTATATTCGACTTTTTTTGCAACCACTGCTTACACCTATGTGCAAAACCGTCTAGATGCGAAGTGATTTTGTTTTTATACACCGATTCATTCAGAGAATAATCTTATAACTGCATTGCTTCGACCATTACAGTTTTTAGGGTTCTGTACACAAAGGGTGCTAAACGGAACCATAATACTAAGACTCTGATGTCTTTCACACAGCTGTAACTGCTGAACAGTTATAGGGAGACACTTTAAATTTTGGAACTGCCTCGTTAGCCCAGTGGTCCTACGCTAGAGGTCTTGTGTACGATTCTCAGGTCGAACGAAGTGTTATTGGGTTTTTCTTAGATATTCTTAGTAGCAGGTAGTAGTTAGGTTTTGTGCCCGGTTAATGGCAATAGGCTCGCCCTTTATTACATGGGAGTTAAATATACCGGCGAACTGTGGGTATACATCAGTACGCCTCTGACTAACCCTTTGGGGAAAACGTAATGGTACATTATGTTGAAATTTTAGGAGCCGTAACCACAAATGATAATAAGTAAAACAAAGCGGGGGACCCTCTTTGTTTTTTCAGAAACGTGTTTTTTGGTATGTTGTGTTAAATATTATACCGCCATGGTACGGAATTCTTTGAGTTTAGTTCGACTTGTACTTTGCCGTTTGTTATTACCATCACTTTTGTGGGAGGTAAGTAAGTGCACATTACGATGGCTGCCCTAAAAAAGATGCTTATAAAATGTCAAGGATAGGGATATGCAAGGAAATATGAGTCAGATCTGAGTCATGCTAGGTAATTCTACCATCCACTTCACCGCTCAGTTTCCTTGAAGCTTCCTTAATGATTTGTTTCGAAATAAGCACATCTTTATACATAATCTGCGGGGATTTTTAGGCTGCCATTAACTTACTGTGGAAGATTTTTGCTGTAGGAAAAATTGGTATTGGAACTTGAATGAATTACCTACCCTACGTTGGTATGGTTGCTTTGATAACGTATATTGTGAAGAATAAAAATATTTAAAAGATTCAGATTTTGCAGACCCTACTGATATTAAAAATGTGAAAGCTGGAAAGGGATGGATGGATGTTTGCTACTTAATCATGCTAGAATGGTTAAACAGATCCGGATGAAATTTGGCACAGAGATAGATTGCAGCCTGAAATAGCGCATAGACTTCTTTTTATCCAGGAAAAATGTAGATTTCCTATGGGATAATATATATGCATTTATTATATTTTTTTAATTTGAAGCGGGCGAAACTAGTTTACAATAATAAGACACAATTTGATGGTTTTCTGGTTTTACATAGGCTAAAGAGAAGCTCAGCCTAAAAACTGTTGTGGAATTAAAAGCATACTGCGTTTAGTTTCTATCAGAGTAAATAATTTAGGTACTTATCTCACTTTCTTTCACAGTAGATCATTTTACAAAATTATTTGATGCGAACAATATTGCTCATCTGAGATTCGATATCAAAAGACAATCGAATGAAACATCGAGAATCTATTTCAAATCGATACCGATGCGTCCAGTGATTTCAATAAGTGTCAAGTTACAATGCGCAGACGCAAACCGGTGCCAATGACACTTTATGAGCCAAGAATGAGGATCTATGAGATCTATCTTGCCTCATAAAATAATATACGTTACGGCTTTACCGATGTTGAATTAAATGATATCGATGCATGGATCGATGTATTTACCGATTATTATTTAATGGTTTCTAATTAGAATCGACTTACAATTTCAAATGCCGTTAATATAAATCTGGTAAGGAATGATTACCTACGTAAAATCTTTGACTGTTAAGTATTATTTTGGTTTTGTATTATTGTTGGTTAATTTTGTTCTAATTAATGTTAAACGTGAGAGTTTGTGAGGATGGATAGATGAATGGATGGATGGATGGATGGATGGATGTTTGTATCTCGTTCATGCTAAAACGGTTAAGCGAAATTAGCTGAAATTTGCCACACGCATAAATTATTTATGTAGTTTAACACACAGGATGACATTCGTCCCGTGTTTGTTTCCGTGGGATAACATAGGACTGGCTATAATCTAAAATTAATGCAGACAAAGTCGCGGGCAGAAGGTAGTTAGAGAATAACATTCATCTACTTTCCTGCTTTATTTATGTTGTTAATGAAATTATTGATTATATTCATCAGTAGTGGCAATCATATTCCAAGGAAAAAACAAGCTGCAAAGCTAAAAACTGCACAGTCAACATTACTTATTGTTGAGCAAATACGACGGTTCAATATACTTATATAAAAGTTACGCGACAACTCGGATCTTCCTCATTGTGACAAGTATGAAGTAGGCACTTGTTAATTTCCCCTTATAAACCTGACAGGGAAACAATAACTCATGTTCTTGAATGAATCATTGTGCACGTTATGCTAATAGTTTGTAGACTCAAAGTTCTATAAACTCCAAACAAAAGATAACAAACAGATATTAGCTTAAAACCAAATTGTGTTCATATTTCATACAAAACCAATATTTTATTACCACTTTATAATTACTGGTAACAAAACAAATATACAGATATTCAATTGCTCTTATTAAGCCTACGCGCTATTAAGCCCCGGACAGACGAGCCAACAAATGTTCAACATAAATATGTTCCTCTAATGCACATAACTGAAGAAGCCGGATAATTGAGAACTTCGCCTCGGGCCGCGGATTACAACACGGATGTTATTTATGTTGTTATTATTTATTTTATATTTTTCATTATTGTAACGGTGTTGGGAAGCTATTTGTAGATTTAGAACTATTGTTTTGTGTATCTGTGTGTGTGTATTAGCTGTCTAGATATTAGAGTGTTCATTGTATGAATGATTATTTCATCGGTACATAATACATATGCGTTTGAAATTTTCCGGGATTAGCTAATATTCTGCAAACGGCCTCGTTAGTTTCGTGGTCTAAAGCGTGATTACTGAGCTTCTGGCTTTGGTTCCCAGGGTTTTGCCGTTAGAAAATTCGCAGTACCAGCTAGGAGTTTGAAAATTAGTGTCAAACCCCGGTGCTTCGGATATCGTTTGTACATCTATGACAGTCGTTACGGGTAGTCCGGAGCCCAAAAGTTTGACAACAACAGTAACTGGATTACGGATCTCAGACTGGCAGTTACTTCATGTAAAACACTGGTATTCAGCTGTATACGGTTAGACTGGAAGCCAACCCCAATATAGTTTAGAAAAGGCTAGACAGACGATGAGGTCATGTTCTGCAAGCTGTAAGTCGCACATCATATATCATTGGCTCATTAAATATTTCACATTTGCTTTAAAACTTAACGAAGTGTACATAATTTTTAATGGATACACATAATATTATGCAACCGAGCCATTTGTAATATCAAACAAAACGTAGGTACAAGTGGAACTGTAGCAATAAATCTTAACAAATCAAATGACAAGCTGATTAATATTATTAAGCGATTCATACACAATTCGTTAGATACGTATTGTGTATAAATATCCGTTTAATGTATCAAAATCGACCTTAAATCAATCGTATTGAATACTCGTCGGTTGCATCGTTTACGCACGAAGTGTCTAAACTGAATGAAATGAATACGGTTTAAATAAAAATGAATTGACGATGGATCGTCTCAAAAGGTCATTAGATGCGAGGCGGGAGACTCTGCAAACTTTAGTAACAATGATATTTATTATATCTTTATGATACAATTTGATTAATAATATTAACATTGACTTAGTAGGTATGTATTTTTGTAATTGGTAATAATTTAAAATTACATATATTGGAAAAAATCTAATTCTTAAAATGTGTTCTGTTTGAAATTAAGTGCGTTAAAATGAATTACAATTTCAGTGTTACATGAAATACTTCATATAATTTTAATGCTTGAAACATGTCTAAACTTACGATAGCTCGCATAAAACGATTGCATTTATTAAATTGATTTTAATACATCCAATCAGAACTTCACTCGCAGCGCCCATTCGAATAATTATTACCAACCGTCCATTTCCAAACCCTATTATCAGTAAAATAGAGTTCAAAATATCTCGAATTGGTTTTGTAATTATTAGAATAGTAGATAGTAAATAAAATAGGTAGTGGTAGCAGAATCACGCGGATCATTAGCGGCGCGTGCGCAACGCGTGCGATGCGCTATTAAATTTGAAACAGTATACATTACACGTAAATACGTTTACTGTTTAATATTCCATCAGATAGAGTCACGCCGGTTTAGCTTCGCGTACTGAACTTAGTATTGAGTTTAATCTACCTTTCTATTAATTAACCGTTATCATTATTAAGCTACTTTATGTACTTGTTAAGTCTTTAACGTCGTTTTCGTTCAGACTGCTTAGATAAAGTAGATATAAATAAAATATAGTTTTAAGTATACATACCATCACGCCTGTATTTTCCGAAGGGTTAGGTAGAGATGTTCCAATTTACACCTACAGTTCGCCGGTATGTTTGGGTCCCATGTAATATGGGGCGAGCCTATTGCCATTAAATGGGCACAAATCCTAACTCCGAGCTGCTACTGAGAATTTCATAGAAAAACCCAATAACTTTTTGCTCGACCTGGGCGTTTTTTGCTCGAGTCGCGCTTTGGACCACTAGGCTAACGAGGCTGTCCTTTGGGATCTCAGTCCATAAGTGATGTGTAAATGGATTTTTGAACGAGAATAGTTGATTAGATTTAACAACATTGAAGTAATGATAGCTTAATAAGCACAACGAAGTTCTGTTGCTCATATCCATCATCAGATTTCAAATAATGCTATTGTTGTTTAGGGTTGTCTCAACATAAAACTGTCTTTAAAATACGCAATAACCAAAAAATGTTTAAGTAGATTAAACTGTACCTAACTAGATTCAATATTATGATTTTTATGTATTTCTTTCTTGTAAATGACGTTCAAAAGTGCCTTTTAATGGTTTGAATTTGCTCCTGAAATATTAAATGAAAAACAAATATATTTGGAAAATTGTACCTTACTCACAATTGACATGTTTTACATGTCAATAAAAATACCAAAACACAATATTACACTTATAAAAACCACCAACTAACATGACCGACGAAACATATCTATAAATCAACACTATTAAAGCACAGCCCTATTCTCTAGCGTGTAATTTGGCGCGCATTTTCAGCGTGCGTCTCCCGCCCACGCGTCGGCCATCAATCATGCGCGCGCGCATTGGTTATGTGACGTTCTAATGCCGAATGTTTCGCAAACAGCTGACCGGAGTATTGTTGGGCTAGTCTTTGTCTTAATGTTAGGTCATTGTGCTTAACGGCAGTATTTTAAGTAATTGTTTGAGGTTAGAACAAAAAAAGGGAAAAATGGCATTTTTCCTGAGACGTATTTGCAAAAGTATGTACCTACAAAAAGATTGGGTAGGTATGTCTGTTAAGAGAAGTGTGAAGAAGAACGCGGAATGTACATAACTTATTCACATATTCAAGAAAACTCCATAGACGAAATGATAATTTAATATGTATGGAAGTACGAAGTTGTATATACTCGTATATGGCCTGTAATGTGAAGTTTCGCACATGCCATCGAGTGCTATAATATTATCATAGCAAATACAAGTTGGCTTATACAAAACGGACGAGTTCCTTAGATTCCTAAAAGGCTTCGGTGCCCGCATTGCCAGACAAACATTGAGTACAGAACCATGTTTAAAATTTGCATTGAAATGTTGACGATGTCTTAACTTATTCAGTGTTCGAACGGTAAGCACACATATTTTTAATATTATTTGCATTGTAAATTATGTTCACAACATTGTAGTAATTCGCTGGCGTCGATAAGTAGGCGTCAATTGCCATGTTTATCGTGGAGCCATTGGACCAGAGTGGTGGTCGTTAGATAAATAATGCTTGTAACAATACTATGAAGTATTGGAGGCTCAAGCGACGTCGTAGGATCGTATCTATATGCAAATTGTGGCGAATTTTCGTAACATGGCGGCGCCGGCGACCGATTCATCATAGAAATGTGGACGGATCTACCCACGCGCAGTGTTTAATGCACCACGGCACTAGACGGCGGATGTAAGCGGTTTGATACGTTACGAAAACTGATTTGTATGTACATAATCCTAATTTGCGACACGGTGAATATCGGCTGAGGTTGCGTTATATTTTTGTGCAACTTAACATTGAACTGTTCAAATGTTAACAATAATTATTAAAAATAAAATACACAGGGCATTAATAAATTACAGTTTATAGGAGGTTTTATTAACACACTATTAAAGTTTACCCAACATAATTTTATACGTCAAATTATTTCATCAAGTATCAAAACTTTCCATGGACCAACCGCGCTATACAAGTTATTTTGAGGCTGGTTTCCGTCGAAACCCTAATCTTTTGAAGTCATCTATTTTAAGGACATGGGTGAGACTGGGCCTTCTAACATAACATCGTCATGCTTGAATAATCAAGGCTCTATTCAGTATGAGCGTCGAAACGTCACTCTTGTCATATCTGTGAGTGAATCAGTAAATTCTAGATATAGGTTTTAAGCTTTACAAACATTTTAGGACGAATTAAGCTACGGTTGTCCGATACTGTGATACAAGTGATCTATAATACTTGTTTACATGACAGAGATTTTGTCGGTTACATTTAAAAATTATAAATCTTTGAAAATAATTATGTAGTTTTGTCTTAGTTAAGATTAAAGATACAGGGTTAAAAGGACATTCTCTGCAGTAAATATTAAAATATTAGATCACATTTAGGGTTACCATTTTAAAATTTGGGAAGTCCTGGCAATGAGCCCGACATTTTGTAAAAGTAAAGACATTTTGATTTTGTTCTTATTTTTTTTTTCGTAGAAGTGGCAAAGCCTGATTAAGCGCAGACAGGCTATAAAGCTGGACATGTCCGCAAAAATACAGACGTTTGGTAACCCTAACCACACCTATCTTTTGAAAACTGCTCTCTGGGCAATTGCCAAAGCTGCAGTTATTGGAGATGGCAAGAATTAAATGACCTTTCATAAGTTAGTACAGTTAGTCCGAACAGCAAAATTATCAAGTACACCCACAACGAAAGCATAGTCAATAAATAATCGATCTACCCAATAAAACGCGTATAATGCAACGAAGCGCAGGTATTTAGTGTCGGCCACGTTCAATACTGCAACCATTCAAGCCGCATGACTCCATTTAATAGTCATTGCGATTGATGCGCACGCGCTGATCTTGATAAATGCGACTGTTTGATCGACAATCACTGAGAGACGAAAATAGTTTCATGTTTAGGTATTCAAGAATTGTATTCTTACGTTGTAGGGGAAAGTACAGCATTGTATTTAGTTCAATGGGTTTTTTTTATATCCTTGGATGGTAAACAAACCGAAGGCCCACCTTATGTTATATGGTCACCGCTGCCTATAGACATTTGCAATACCAGAGGCCTTGCAAATACATTGCCATCCCAAAGACAATGTTGAAATTTATCATGTGCCTGTAATAACACCAGCATCCCATACCCTTCAAACCTGATCACAGCAATGCTGCTCTACGGCAGAAATAGGTATGGTGGTAGTACTTCCCCGGACGAGCTCCTTCACAAAGAACTCTACTACTACTAAAAGTAGTACCTATTGTAGGTGTCCTAATTAGTCCAGGTAACCATTTCTGGAGAATGGACATTAAGCTTTATTCCTCTGGTTTCCGCACGTCTCTGTCCTACGGTGGATGAATACCAGCCGATAGATTTTACAATCAACATGAGGCAGATCTATTCAGAGTTACGACTCATTGCCATAATTTTATTGCTCCTGTCAACCGACTTAGACTGGCTACATCTCAATGTCCATCGTTCTATTCAGTAAGGAGTCTATCAGATGAGTCAGGAATTCATCAATGGGAATTCGTGCATCTTTGCCCATTAGAGACGGGCCTTTAATGTTTAGCTATCAAAGTGTATAATACTTAATTGTACGATATTCCACGTGTAATGGCATAAATGTAAATATATTATAAAGACTTTACAAGTAGTGTATGGGTGAGTATAATTCATAATTGTATTACTTTGTTGTAAGATAGGTACCTACTAAAACTGACAGCTTATTAAATTTTATTCAAAGTGGCCGGCCAGATGTTTAGTATAACGGGGTGTTAAATGTTTTATGTCCTGTTGAAAATATATAAAACTAGCTTTTGCTCGGGACTTCGTCCGCGTAGTTTTTTCACCCGCATTAGGTTACGTTTTTGGATACTGCTCCATTACCGTGTGTCGTAGCGTGATGTTATATAGCGTATAGCCTTCCTCGATAAACGGACTATCCAACACAAATATAATATATCCAACATAAATATTTTTTCAAGTCTAACCAGCAGTTCCTGAGATTACCGCGTTCAACCAACCAAACAAACAAACTCTTCAGCTTTTAGTATAGATAAAAAATCCTTTAAGAACCACAATTTAAGTCGAATATGGAAATGGAAATTGAAGGCCAATTCTTCAACGACAATCCTTCAACCCTTCAACAACGTCAACCCTCAGGGCGGGAGAAGTTATTTGATGATTTCCCACCTACCAAAAAAAAAAAACCCTTGAAAAAACGGAGGTTAGTAAAACGGAGGCATTTTTGACATGTTAAGACTGAGATTAGAATGCGAACGTTCTTAAAAGTAACATCAATTGCCCTTCTGTTAAATTGCGATTTCCACACGATTTTGAAAATATGTTCCTATAGTTCCAAGAATGGTTTCCAGAATCGAATTCGACTAAAAAGGTGCCGCCAACACAAAATATATCCAAACAAATGCTTGCTGACATAATTGAATACCCGATTTCAAGCCGAGATTGTCTTTAAACCCAGATACTATCGTCGATTTTGATCAGAAACTATTTGGAAGCAATTTGGTATCGGTATTCAGAATGTCTTAGTTTATAGAGTGCTGCAGTCATGGTGAACACTTCAAGTGTTGCAAAATATGCATTCAAATATTTGTAAATGGGTAAGCTATAAACATGTAGAGATAAGATGGAATGCGTTAGATATTTTGTTGTCATTCAATGTTTAGCGGTTGCTTGTATCGCTGCACGGGGATTTCACACTTAGAGATATTTAAACGTTCTATTGATACTGTGGTCGCCACGAGACGTGAACACAAACGTCGCTGCAGGCGATTAGTTCGTCTGTCGGACCAATCGCGTACAGCGTCGGCGGCGGCGCCCCAAAAAACCCAGAAAGGAACCCAAATATTAACTTGACATTTGCTCTCACGACTCGAGGCGACCACTATACTATTGCATCGGAGTTGTGAAGCGGTTTGTAAAACTAGACGGAAAACTAAATAAAATTATGAACTAATAAGTAATAAATAATGAGGTGGGAATTATTTTCTGTTTCGTTTATTTAGTTGAAGAAATCGCAGCTTTTCATCTAAGATCTATTAGTTCTGCTTGCAGGTTTCAGGGTTTCTACATAAAATGCTTTGGACTAAACATTGTCAATATCCAATTTTCCTTGTGAAAGAAATCCGCAGGTATTTCGTAAACTAATACTTTTGTATTTTTTTAGTTCCTATTGAGATTAAATTGGATTTCTTATCTAATATTTATTACTTAAGTCGATCAAAATCGTTCACGGTTTATTCAATAAATTAAATTGCTCACAGCTGGGAGTCCGATCTTGCAAATTGGCGTAAAGTTTTGCACACATAGCCCTGAATTGACCATAAAAGTTAGTTAGTTTACATGTAATTTTTATTTAAGCACCAGAAAATATATAGCGAGTCTAATTTGGTCTGATGTTTATAACTTCTTCAAACCAAGTTTGGTATTAATATCCGTGGTCAAAGTTTACGAATATTTCAGGGTTGTCGAGACGCGAAACTAATGTTGAATCTTGAAATGACATTCGATTGCTCGAGGCGCGTTGCGGTGTTGCTTTGTTCAAATACTAAATCCGAGTTTGTGCCTTACGGCTCTGCGTAGACCAAGTTTTGGACTAAGGTTGTTACTGTGAATAAATGTTGATACTGTAAGTATCTATGATAATTATTTTAGATACATGTTTGGATATATTTTTGCTGTATTCCATAATATGATATGCTTATTTCCGCCTAGCTTACCTTTTTGCATACCTACACGTGTATTTCATTCCTAATACTGTTACATATTAAGCTACGCATTGGAATTTTTTAAGATTAAGATTTAAGATTTAAGATGCTTAATGTAATACGTAATCAAATCAATAATTTCTAAGTTTTTTCTTTCCTTTTTTATCATACGAGTGCTCTAAATCTGTCTATCAACTACATAGTTGTCCATTACATAATACATTTCGAACCAAAAGAATCTTTTCGTAGCCTTTAAAAGGACTAATTAAAAAAAACACCGTTTGTCGGAAGCTGCGCCCCTGCGCGCGATTTGCGCGTGCGCAGCTAGGCGCGGCGTCCGTCACTTCCTCAGTTGATCGGCGCCCGTGGCCGGCGGCGGTCGTGTCCGCGCGTAATGGCCTCACCAGTCCCGTTCCATAGCGCTGTCATTACATCGAGAAATCTAATAAAGCCTATTGAACGGGGCACATACCTATTTTGAATAATATTATTAAGTATTTTCGGAATAAGAAAATAAATGAAAACATGATGTCTTTAGGTTTCTTACACATCCTGCTGCCATTTTGGGGCGAAGGAAAAAATAGAGCAGAAAGTATGCCTGTATTTTATCGATAGATTCTATAAACGGTTTCTAAAACACGGTAACATCTAAAAACGTAATTAAATGGCTCAATAAAATATTGAGTAAAGTAAATTTTCGTGACTTTAGAATTAAAGTTTTTTGTATTTTTTTTATAAGTTATGAAATAAAAATGCGATACAACTTCCCATATCTCATAATTGAATAAGCTATACAATGCGACTTGCTCAACTTGCACACTTTTTGTACAGATTAGGGACAATGGAACGATTATAAAAGATTGCGATCTTTTAATCGATTTTCGATAGTCAATAGTTAAGGGGACAAGCTCACGACAGGACGCAGCAGGGGACTGTTACCGAAGACTGCATACCGATCATTATCTATTAATTAATTGATATAGCTGTTCACGACAACAGCCAGTGAAAATAGTAACACTATATGGTGCAACCTGCAATTAAAATTTTTATATTAAGACATTCGTGTCGCTCTATTATGGCATTTCGTTTTATAGGGAACTTTTTATGGCAATAATTTTTCATATTTAATTTGTCATCTGTGACCGAACTTTTACTTTTCTCGCAATAATTTTCTTGTACAAAAGTAGAAGAGATCTCTCTTTCGCCATGATTTATAATTTTTTTTTGAGTATGAAATGAAAGTGTTATGATTATGGGTAAAATGCTGGCGTGCGTCACAGCGGTCGAGTTGAAGGCAAGTGCTCGATGGCGCGTAACGGGCGTCCAGTGAAAACTTACAAATAACCACCCATTAGCAGCCTCGAGCGGCGGCGGCGCAGGCGCAACCAACAATTTCACCCTGATTTATATCATCTGCACGTCGATGTACACCGAGAAAATGTGGGAAAATTTTCACTATCCGACAAGACCCGTAATTTGATAAGGGGAATCATCGCTCCGGTTCTGCGATTGAAAACGACAGTTTCCTCTAAGTGATGTGACCGGTCCCCGCGAGAAAACTCGATCGAAGGAAAAGTAGTTTGTAGTACGACTACCCCTTATAGATGACGTGTCGTAAATAACACCATCGTACTTCTGTTCAAGCGGGGCTAAAAATATGAAATGAATATTTATAAGCCCACTAAACGATTTCATTTCTAAATATCCTCTTTTAATTACTTTAATTTCATCTAATACTTAGTGTACGCACAACATTTGGCTACACTGTCAAGACTAGAAAATACAAAACGAAAATAGCAAGTTGTAAACTGGTTAGACTTTTTTATTAACTTGCATTTTTAACGAGCTCAAATAAATTTGTTTCATGGATGAGGAACGGCTAACAACTTTATACTCGTTCTAGCGCGGAATAAAGATGAGTCACGGCAATAAACGTTCAGCGACGTCGTATGTCAACGAATGTCAACATAAAATTATACAGTTTTTAATGGTGTGAATATGCTATGGTCACATCTCAGACAGACGACATACGAGCTGCTTACGATGTACCATGTTACGTGAATTGTAGCTTTAATTACCTACAACAAGAGTTCAACACATCGAATATTGTGTCAAAGGTGCTGCAAGTAGAGCAACCTTTCTCACGTACTCGAGTTTTAAGCCATTACGATCCAACAGTAGCATCAAAAAAGCCAACTTACTCAACCGATTATGGCTCTTGTTGCAATTGCAAAAAAGCATTTATTTGCGTGAGCGGTTTTTATGGTTTGAGAACATCATGACGAAATAAACGCAACACAGAAGCAGTCAGCGTCAATTGGTCGCGCATTTTCACATAATAAAAAAAACAGTATATTACGCGTGTCTAAATTTCGTCCGTTACATTCTGAAAATACGTTTTTTTAACTCTCTGATGACTTGCAGAGGGTAGTTAGACTCGAGGATGAATGTACTGGTATCGTTTACTGTGGAGAGATCGGTCCGGAGATAAAAATACAAGTTTTCATTCACACAGACACATATAGAAAATAATATGATACAAATAAATGTGAGACAACTTTCAAAGACGCTTTTGGACAAAGACCAGTTGGATAATTGATTCGATCGATTAAAAGACAAGTAGTTTGTATTTGTGGATTCCGATATCGGATGTCAACGAACTGTTTCGGGTATCATCGGAAGCGGTCGGCGGTACCTTTGAGCTCTGGTTTAATTTCTTAATCCTAATTGAATTTGTTTGTTCCGAATGGCGAGCGAGATAACGCAACGCACTCGCACTGATCGATTGTTCGCCGGTTGCGACGTTGTGCGCGGTGACCATTAAATTTGGTAATCGAGTACAGGCGTTCCGGGATGCTAAGGTTTTATTTTTTGACTGGATTACTGTAGCAGAATTTTGGAAAACAGTATTATAGGCATAGTGAAATTATTGCCTTTTTTTTTGTTAATGTACTGATGATGTGATATGCTTGTCTGTCTCATCATCTTAATTAATGAAGTGTAGAAAGTAAATAAAAAGAGACGATAAATGTAAGGAGATTAGTAATAGTAGCACATGTTGAAGCAAAAGAAGGCGGTTCATAAAAAATTGTCCCGCAAAATTCAAACTCATGGTTGTACTAAAAGCAACTTATAACTATCGATGCTTAGATAGATGGGTTCTATTATTGATTAAGCTTTTGTGTATTGTCCTTTAAAGGTGAAGTTTAAGACGCAATTGAAGTCCGCAGTATCTCTTGACAAATGGACATCGTTTTAGTTACAACACGGAATGCGGAATACCAATGTTTCGGATCGATTGGTGTGCAAATAAATACGTCATGAATTTGAATTTATTATTAGAACGTTATAAGTTGAGGAATGGAAGCAGCAATTCATGTTATTGTTCCTTAACATACATATATATCATCACGCCTGTATTCCCCGAAGGGTTAGGCAGAGGTGTACCAATGTACACCCACAGTTCGCCGGAGTGTTTTAGGTCCCATGTATGTAATAGGGGGCGAGCCTATAGCCATTAACCGGGCACAAATCCTAACTCTGAGCAGCTACTGAGAATTTTATAGAAAAACCCAATAACACTGCTCGACCTGAGAATCGAACCCAAGATTTCGAGCGTAGCAGTCGCGCTTAGAACCACTAGGCTAACGAGGCAGTTCCTTTATTTATTTCAATTATAGGAATGACCATAATCCAGGAATTATTATTATTATTTATTATTATTATTGTGCTAACAATAATTTAGCACTAACTAAGAGCAGACGTTGCGGAATTTATTTGAAAGAGTCACCGCGGCCCTGAAACGCAAAGGGCATTAAAGATTAACACGGATGGGTTTTAGACTGTAAGAGTCTGAACAAGAGCGGAAGAAGTCATTTGATGATTTAACATCCTTAAAAATAAGAGCTTAGTGCAGATACCATTTTCGTTAGTTTTGGCTTTATTTTGTCGGTCATCGTGGACGCAGTAAAAATTATAAAAGTAGCCTAATGCCTATTTTCTTGGTGTTCAAACTTACCCCGTACCAAATTTCATCAAAATCGGTTCAGTGGTTTAGTCGTGGAAGCGTTACAGATAAACGTGCAGACAGAGCGTCTATAATATTACTAGTATGAATTTTTGATATGGGTCAGAAAAACTTTTGCACATAATGAGCACGGAGTTGTTAAGCGAAAAGTATTGCGTACTTTTTTTACCACTTCCGTAGCACTTTCCGTGTATGTAACATTATAAAGATGGACTTCACACGAAGATGCTATAAGCCCATTTCACACGACGTTAAAATATACGTTATTTCCTTTTATCGACCTTAATTATTGCCAAAAAGCCGATTAAATGTCGGCTTTTTAGTCATAATTAAGGTCGACTTTTTGACGTTTCTTAATCACCACGATAAGGACTAACGACGCTATTGACGTTTATATCCGACAAATTGAAATAATAAAATTATGTTTTTTTATTTTACGATGTGGCAACACTCTTTTATGTTTCTGATTATGAAATAAAAAAAAGGTTCTATTTAAAACTTTTACATATCTGATTTCACTAATTGAAAACAAAACAAACCATCAGCCCTGCATTCCCCGAAGGGTTAGGCAGAGATATAACAATGTATAGGTATTATATAATTTAAAGGTATTATTATTTCAGTTTTATACTGTTAGTTGGAACCAACATTAACAAAGAATAATTATACCTAGACACAAGTAGGTTAGGTCATAATAAGCGAAGTTGATTCCGTCAACAGACTTAATTAATGGCACTCGCTCTAACACAAACTGTTGTATAAATCTGTCCACAACAAAATGGCAAATGTTTATCCGGACATGGCATTTTCTTGAGATCTATATTAGATAAGCCCTATTTAGGAAATTTAGGTTTACAAGAGACTATGTATTTTACGTTTACTCAAATTAGCAGGTCGTTCCAAAACAAAGAATTAGGCTGATTTCACAGTGTCTGGGTTTACCGCAAGGGCCGTACATGTCGTCACCGGCTGCGACATCGGCGGGGAAGCGAAAGCGAATCAATCCGGCTTTTATCAACGCTGTGCGTGACCGAGGCCATTGTTAGGAAAGGGAAAATAGGACGGAGGCGCGCGGAAAATAGAAGAATAAGGCGGCAGCGCGCTTCACTGGACGTTTTTATACGATCGTCCGGCGTGACGCGGAACGCGCGCCACTTCGCGTCGCCCGCAGTCACGACCGACATTCATATACGTACTTACCCACTTACAAATCAGGGATCATCGATATTTCACTTTTTAATACGTGATCAGAACAGTTATTTCCAAGAAATGCGTCTAAATCTAAACTAGATTGGTAGACCTTGGCTGTAAAGTTCAAGCGGCACGTGCCGCGCGGAAAGCGTATCTGTCAGCCGCGAACATTAAACTTCTATGTGGAATACATCTGACATAAAGATAAGGAGTTTGAACCCGAGACCTTTTCGATCTAGCATTTTACAATTGCGCCACTGTGAAATTGTGGTCGGTGGCGTGTGCTGGCCGGCTTTTATTTATATTGGTTGTAGTGCAGGAGCGCTCACGACCCGGTAATTGATGCTCTCGGAGGCGCGCGTGCCTGCCCGCACTCGGCGAGCCGTTATAAGTGCTCTAACACACTGAGCGAGCACGCGCTATACTTATCCCTCCAATAAACTGTGGCATCTCTAAAAATATTAGACGGTTCGTCGCGGAGCTTTGTGGAGTAAGCTTTTTAGCGTGGACTCGTCGCTTATACTAATGTGTCATGTCAAACTTAGCGGATTTTTAAGCGCTATGTTCTTGGAATTAGTTTACTGAAGGTTATGAAACTTGTCATAAGGTTGCGTTTAACCTGACATAATTAATTAGAACCTTATCTATGTTTTGTCTGCTAACCTTGACTTTTATTTGTCAGCGATTCCAGTCTCAAAATCAGTCATCTCATTATCTTTGTGTAACCAATAAGATTATTATGAGAATGTTAGTATTCGTGTTAGTAAGGACTGCCCCGTTGGTCTTGTGGTCGCAAGCGCGACTGATGTAGCTGATGTAGCTGTATTTCCTGAAGGGTTAGGCAGAGGTGTACCAATTTACACCCACAGTTCGCCGGTATGTTTAGGTCCCATGTAATAGGGGGCGAGCCTATTGCCATTAACCGGGCACAAATCCTAACTCCGAGCTACTGCTGAGAATTTCATAGAAAAATCCAATAATACTTTTTGCTAGACCTGGGAATCGAACCCAATACCTCTGGAATAACAGTTGTGCTTAGGACCCCTCGGCTAATGAGGCAGAAACACCTGGAGAATTTCATCATATCCAAGTTTCCGACTGTAACTAATTGAACTAAAAAGACGGTAAATTTAATTTTATAGTTGGCCCGTTTCCTTTTCTTGATTGAATTTTAAGTAGACACAGGCGAAGAACGTACGTGTCATAATTAAAGTACCCATGTAACTACTAATCGAATGCAAATAAAATCTACATTATAGTTAGATTACGCAGAACTAGTTCTTCAGTTGGACTGTATATAAGGTGTAGTTTAAGTGACGGCACGGTTGGCGTAGTGGCTGGGCGATTGACTGCTGCGCTGCGTGTTGCGGGTTCGATTCCTGCACGGAACAGATATTTGTATGGCGTACAGATAGTTGTTCGGGGCTGTTTGTGTATGTGAGTTTATATGTTTGTAAACGTACCCACGACACAGGAGAAATTCCTAGTGTGGGGCAACGTATTTTAAAAAAAGAAATAAAATTAACTCAAATTGTTTAGAATCGAAAGTACCATTCATTACACTATCTTTACTAATATTATTAAGCTGAAGAGTTTGTTTGTTTATTTGGTTGAACGCGCTAATCTCAGGAACGAGAAGAAAAGGGGAGGTTTGAATTGAAAAATTAACTTTGTGTTGGATAGTTCATTTATCGAGGAAAGCTTTATAACATTACGCTACGACACACGGTCTCCCGTGCTCCTCTCGGAGCAGTAACCAAACGTAACTCAACGTGGGTGAATAAAACCACGCGAACAAAGTCGCTGGCAGAAGCTAGTTTTTTAATAAGAGTAGTAGTCACATCGATTAGGTAACGGAAACTAGTAGGGCACCAAAAAACCAAACATCTTTTCAATAATATTTGATAATAAGTATGTATTTATTAGCTGATTATTTCAACTTATTAATATAAATTTAAATTAGTGTTATATATTAGTGTTCTCGTTGGCCTAGTGGTCCTAAGCGCGACTGCTACGCTAGAGGTCTTGGGTTCGATTCCCAGGTCGAGCAAAAAGTGTTATTGAGTTTTTCTATGAAATTCTCAGTAACAGCTCGGAGTTAGGATTTGTGCCCGATTAATGGCAATAGGCTCGCCCCCTATTACATGGGACCTAAACATACCGGCGAACTGTGGGTGTACATTGTTACACCTCTGCCTAACCCTTCGGGGAATATAGGCGTGATGGTATGTATGATGGTATGTATGTTATATAATTAAATATGGCTTTTATTCTATACTAGCTTCTGCCCGCGATTTCATCTGCGTGAAAGATAAGTAGGTATACCGCACAACAGCTCAGGGCACTCAGCAATGAAGTACTTTCTATGGGTGAAATTTTCTTTGTAATCGGACCAGAACTTCCAAAAATTACCTTTTTTTTTTAGGGATGGGAAATCATTTAATGACTTCCCCTGCCCTGGCCGAGGCGGGAGGGAGTGTCAGACTTTTACTGACTAAAAGCCCAAAACCAATCGATCAATATTGACGTTCAAAAACTTCAACACAGCATATTTAGCCATAGTATTTATAACCATCATCTCGGCAACCCGTTACATGCAGGTAACTGAGAATTCTCGGGGTATAATATGCCCTTTACGATCTCTTTCTGAATCAGTGCGAAAAAACTTAACCACATAAAAGTTAAAACACCTTAATTACGAAATTGTTTAACAAAAATAGTCAAAAATTAGCGAACGGGTGCGCAAGCGCCGCCAATCATCTTAAAAGGCCCACAAAGCGTCGTATCTGAAAACGATCAACGTTCATTTCGGCTTTCGCGCAAATGGAGGTAAAAGTCCCCTGTGATTTCGGTAAATTGTATTAAAGCAAATCGATAAAGTTTTTTTTCCCACTCACTTTACGCGTGAGTGGTTCGTGATTTAAGGAATCGGTTTCTGTGGCTCGTTTTACTTCGTGAGTGGTCCCATTCATACTAGAATACCTTCGATCACGTAATGATAATTTCCGATTGTTTGGCCCACGTGGTGTAACTGGAAGTCTGATGTCGCATTACGGCTTGCATTAGAATGTCTGCCCTAAAAGGTTCTTTTTATTGGAGTTAAATTGTGCAAAAGTTTTTATTTAACGACACCATAAGTTGGTTGTGTTCAATAACCAATTATGCAAGTGGTTCGACAAGAAGCTGTTAAGAGCTGTTTGGAGTAAATTGGCATCACATATTTGTAGGAAAACTGTCCGACTTCCTGGCTGTAATTGTGTGCGCATCCGTTCTTGATACTTTTTCTTAAGAAAACTTGTGATGAACACATTCGATGGAGATTGGTATTTATTGTAATGGTCACATAATGAAGCTTCCGCCTTATTTGTAGTGTGATCTATGCACGTTAAATAATGTAGACATAAACTTGTTGTTAATCTATAGATGTAACTTTTTCTATTTGTTTTTAATGAGTTGATACTAATTAAGTTACTGTGTTTAATTAAAATAGTAATTAAGTCATTTATGTTATTACTTTGTATAATTCACTTACTGCTTTTCTTTAGCTTATTTATGTAAACTCCATTCCAGTATAAGTTGATATTTAAGATTTTTAAGGTTACATCATCATCATCTACTTCGTCTTTTCTTAACTATGTTTTTTTTTTTTTTTGGTTGGTGCCCTTTGCGTTCCGGGGGCGCGGTATCTCTTGCGAACAACCCGCAGCTTCTTAACTATGTTGGGGTCGGCTTCCAGTCCAACCGGATACAGCTGAGTAGCAGTATTTTACACGGAGCGTTTGCCTATCTGACCTCCACAACCCAGTTACTGGGCAATACGATACCTCTTGGTTAGACTGGTTGTCATACTTCCTGGCTTATGACTATCCGTAACGACTGTCAAAGATCTACGAATGACAGCCGGGACCAACTACTTTACGTGCTTTCCGAGGCACGGGGGTGTCACACCACTAATTTCCACTACCACTACTTGAATTTTTTTTAGACAAATGACCAAACTCTCAGTTACATCGTTATCTAAACACAGAGGTAAGCACATCAAGCTACCCCAATCTGTCAAATTTCTTTGATTGTTTTTCATCTTTATTACAAAACAGTCAAGGTTCATATTCAATTGGGAAAATTTGACAGCTTGGGATATTATAATATTTATGTTTGTAAAAACATTTACCTAAAATAGATTGACTACACTATCTTCGTATAAAAACACGAAGTGCGAACGACACTAAGCTAAAGTGAAACCTCGCAACACTAAATGTTGACAAGCATCTCTATCGAGACGTTGAAACCGCTTCATTTAATCGAGTCACCATCTAGAATATCGATTTTTACTGATGCGATAGCATAATTATTGGAGCGGCGGCATAAGTGTACTCATTGGAAACAAGATATCTCTACTAATCCGGAGCTAGCCAATAAAATCTATTATGTATGCATCTTGTCGTATCCATTCGCGGTTTTGCGATTTCAAAACGCAATTTTCTTCGCTCTATATTAGTGATGTGCGGGGTTTTATCGATAATGTGATTTAGGAATTTCGTTTTCTATAAAAAAAAAATTAAATAAATCATATAATTTAATTATTCCTGTTTTTTGTTATTTCATATTTTTCCACAGAGATTTGTTGTTCAACAACATTGGTACTTATTGTAAATCTTATTACCTTTAACATAAAATAAACCTTAACAGCAAGACATTAAGTAAAGATTTCAGTTGAGTTTAGACATGATGATTAACGAATTATTTATATAAAACTTGACTTTTATAGTACACAGCTTGATTTATATAGGTATATAAATAAATAGTATCAATTAGGTCTGTTTTAATGTCATCGTTGAAAAACAAGTCGCTATATGTAAACATGGATATGTACCTATAATTTGGTATAGAACTTGGGATATCATTTTTTATCACGTAATCATATTCATATAAGTACCTAAAAAAATGTTAAATCATGGGTAAATATGGTAAAATACTAAATATAGTTAAACTACCTTGAATGACGTATATTTTTGGACATTTAATGATAAGAGTGAATGGCGAAGATGCCTCCTGCAAGACGAATAAACACTTCCACTATCTATACAAAATTTACACACATACCATCACACCTGTATTCCCCGAAGGGTTAGGCAGAGGTGTACCAGTGTACACCCACAGTTCGCCGGTATGTTAAGAGCCCATGCAATAGGGGCGAGTCTACTGCCATTAACCGAGCAAAAATCCAAATTCCGAGCTGCTACTGAGAATTTCATAGAAAAACCCAATAAAATTTTTTGCTCGACCTGGGAATCGAACCCAAGACCTCTAGAGTAGCAGTCGCACTTAAGACCACTAGGCTAACGAGGCCGTACTATACAACATTTATGTATTTATTTAAAGGTACTACCATCCACTTATCGACTAATAACATAGGTATATGAACATATGTAAGAATTATAGCAAGCCAGCTTACATCACACAGAAGTCGCGAAATAAAATGTAGTCTTTGTTCTATATTGGGGTTCAAACATACAACATACCAAACATCAAAATCGGTTTAGTTGTTTACACGTGAAAGTTTAACAGACAGTCAGACAGAGTTTATTTCGCATTTATAGTATGGATTTGTCAGTTACAGAAGCACGCAACAGTTACTACAACATGGTTGTAAAAAAATAACAAACGCACTAGCTGCTTCTACAATTTTCGAAAGATCCCCTCGAGTTCCCTAAGATGCCATCCTGATCCTGATCCTGATTTCCTTATCATGGGACCATTCCTGGAATATCTCCTTTCCAACAAAAAAAATAAATTTAAGTCGGTTTATAAACGACGAAGTTATCCGTGAACACACATAAAAGCATACTGTATACGGTCGAATTGAGAAACCTCCTTTTTTGCAGTCGGATAACTACAAAAATTACAAACAGATTTCTATGTACACGTTGTGACATAACAAAAGATATTCCGATAAGAAGTTAATAATTAAGGAAGAAATTCTGGTTACAATTTTATTATAATTCAAAACGAAATCAGATAACTATTTCCTTACAAGAAAATCCAATCTCTAAGCAGGTGTACAAATAAATCACGTGGATTCGTTAACCGCGGCACAATTAGATGAGATTATATTGGAGGAAATTAGTAATTATTACTGAGTGTGGCTACCGGACTCTTCTGACTAGTTCTATAATAAATACATGATGCGTGTGCGCAGATACCTTGATCGTTAACTTAACTATGTTATAACCTTCTTTTATCTATTAACATTTGCATATTAACATACTTTAATGTTACTAGCCGAGTTTGACGCTCTCGATAGCTTTATCTAGAATCTAAATTGTTGTATTATAATATTAAATGTTAAGAAATTGGTAGTAACATCGGCGCAGGCGCCGCTTGGTGGACGTTTACGATTTTGTGTTTATAAATTGTTTGTGTTTTTTTTTTTTTTGTTTGTGTGTAAATGTGTGTTATTATGATAATAGCCACATGTGTGGCAGTGTTATTATGAAATAAGTATTCAGTGTTAAAAAATAATTTAGGAGTTTAATGTATTTTTTTCTCCGTGATTGGGAAATTATCAAATGACTACCCCCGCCCCGGGCGGGGCGGGAGGTAGTGTCAGACGTTTACTGACTAAAACCTATCCATGTTCCTTCTTGTGCCCTTTGCGTTCCGGGGGCGCGGTATCTCTTACGAACAACCCGCAGCCAGGAGTTCAATGATACGTTGATAACTTTGTAGGTCTGTATTGTTCCCTCTTACGTAGTGATAAACGTCCGAACTGCTTATTTTGTATATAGTAAAATTATAAACATGCATTAAACACTATGTTATTTATTTATATGGCAACACTTTAAAATAGGATCAGCCACATTTTTATTTTCAGATTCAATAAAAAGTTAAGAATATGAAGAGGTTGTAGGCAGTGAGTATAAAATTTTCGTCAAGGTGGTCAATCTCTATGAAGACTAAAGTATACAGGAGATAGTATAGTGCACAAGCGTGTGCGCAAACACAGTTGCATTCCCTCTTCCCTCACTCTCATAGTCCGATGGGACGGTAATCCGATACGGCTGGAGTGAGCAACGGCTTTATGCTTTCCAAGACACGGGGGTGTTATATCACCAAATAAAAATCCGCAATTAAAAAATCCAATAATATTTTGCCTGACCTAGGAATCGAATTCCCTGCTCAGTAGTCGCGCTTGCGACCATAACACTATCATGCCAGTTAACTATGAATATAACATGAACAAAAGAAAGCTCTCAAGAACCTTTTACAGTAACAACGGGTATCCAGCGGCTATGCGCGCAAATTATGCGTTTTGATGTGATCTTAATACGCGGTCTGCCTCAGATCAAGGGTGATAGATACAGTACATACTATGAAAACTCACACAAAAAAAAATATTTCATCTGTTATATTTTTAACCCCTGACGCAGAAACGATGGGGTGTTATAAGTTTGACGTGTCTGTGTGTGTCTGTCTGTGGCATCGTAGCTCCCGAACTCATGAACCGATGTTGATTTTGTTTTTTGTGCCAGAAAGGTTAATTATCTGGGAGTGTTATTAGCTTTGTTTGATGGAAATCGGTTCAGCGGTTTCAAAGTTATCTGCTCTTTTGTTAGCTACGGTAGCAATTTTTTTTTTTCTGTCGGGTGTTACTTAAAATTTTTAATATTGTGTTTTTAGAAGCTGTTTGGAGTTTTATGTGTAACCTCCGAATTCTCAAACGATACATAACTTTAAGTCATTCTTAAGTATCTTTGTCGTTACAATACACCTTAAAATGACAGAGATAGCATAAGACATAAAATTTAGTTGCGCTTGAGTAGCTGGCTGTAAGGCTTATATTTGATGTGCTTATTTTTCAATTTAAAAATAACTTTATTTCTTATTAATCTTTTGTCATGTAGTGAAAATGTCCATTCTACAACATAGAATTACACATTTTTATTTATATTACGACATTTAAGGGTTCAGATTTCCTAGTCTGATAAGTGAAATTATCATGGCCCTAATATTAAGATTCCATCATTAATTTTGAGCATGATTGTTTAAAATTTCACTTTTCTATAATTGCATCCACCCAAATGACTTATAATAATCCAAATTCTGTTTTAATGCGTTCCGTTTTTTTCCCTCCAATTACGCATATCGATACAAACTACATTTACGATACATCGATATAAAAGCAATCGAGTTGAAATCGAGCTGGTTACCGAGTAGTGGCGCAAACCCGCGTAATATCAATTGTAGGCGACCGCAAATACTTGGATCCGTTGCTTTCGCGATGTATCGGAGGAAAGTGGGACTCTGATTCACAATGTTGTTTGATAAGAAAATGTACTTCTGTAGGTAAGTAGGTGTAGTGTATTAGATAGAGATTTTATATAAGAAGGAAATTTTATAGAGGAAGGCTGTGTTGTGGCATAGAAAACAAGTGGCACTGTGCCACTGAATTTTCTTTCTGATTGACTGTCTGCCTCGTTAGCTTAGTGGTCCTAAATATACCTAATATATGGTTGGATTCCCATGTCGATCAAAGTGTTATTGGGTTTTTCTATGAAATTCTCAGTAGCAGCTCCGAGTTAAGATTCGGCCCGGTTAATGGCAATAGGCTCGCCTCCTATTATATGGGACCTAAATATACCGGCCAACTGTGGGTGTATATTGGTACAACATTGCCTAACCGTCCGGGGAATAAAGGCGGGATGTTATGAATAATGATTAACTGACAGTCTGCTGCATTTCAAGATTATACAGATCCACTTCACTGTTTTTTTTTAGGATTCCTCCGGTAGTACCAGTTACAAATATCTATAAGTCCTTTAACCCTCTGAATGCTAACGCAGTGAATAAAAAGTCAGTCTGTACAGTGCAAAATGATACCTAACTCTGAACATGTCAAGATGAGTTTATTCGAAAAATTCCTGCAGATTTTAGGGACCAGCTGATGAAATATTTATAGCATATTGTCGATTAGATACACGTCGAAAAAAAAAAAAAAGGAAAGTCCTACAAGTGAAAAGCGTATTAGTAAGATTATTTTCAGCCATTTTGTAAATAAATTCTAAGGTTTATTATCTATAGCACCTCCAGTACGCTCATAAACAATTATAAAACCAGCTTTGAAATACAAAGTCCTATTCACAATACCGTTTTATCCAATAGTTTATTATCTTGCCAATTTAGGATCCAATTCAAAAGCCTAATAGACGTTAAATATATTTAAATCTTGTTCTATTTCAAAATATTATTTAAACTTTCTATTGATATTTTATTTAATAATGAAAGTTATAATATTTCGTAAAGTTTGCATTGAATGGTTGAATTGTAACTCAGTGGTTTCGTTGAAACTTAGTTATTGTGTTGCATCTCAGTGGTTCTCTTGAACGCTCCTAATAAAATACTTGGGTGTGAGCTCACTATAATTTATTTTCTATTAACGCTTCGGCAAGTGCTTATATTGTTGGTTACCGGTTACGAATCAATGAATTTTATCTGAGAGATACCTGTGTAGATGTTTTTAATGAAACTGTGCTTGTAATAATATACAAAACACGGTTGTAGTGTAAGGAATCGATGCAACAGTTGTTCGGCATCTTGCCTGCATATTTATGAACTAGGTTTACTGAAAGTCTGTGTTGATTCAATACTTATTTCCTTTTTGTTTGTGTCCACAAGGCGAAGTAGCGGGCGTAGCCAGTTAATCAATAAAAATATTTGGAGCTTGCAAGTTTTGTTAGTCTTAAATATCAAAGGCTTGTAAGAATATTAAATTTCAAATTAAGATACTAGCGACTCCGTCTGCGCTGAAGACAAATCCATATACTTATACTATATACTAATATTGTAAAGAGGAAAGATTTTTTGTTTTTAACAAATAGGCTCCGAAACTACTAGACCGATTTTAACCATTTTTCCATCAATAGATAGCTACATTATTCCTGAGTAACATAAGCTATATAACATCACGCTACGACGCACGGGAGCGGAGCAGTAACGAAAGACGTAACTTAACGCGGGTGAAATAAGCCACTCGGTCGAAGTCGCGGGCTGGTCGCTAATATACAATTAAACATATTCAGCTCACACTCAGCAATAGTGTAGCTTTGTATCATACCATCACGCCTGTATTCCCCGGAGGGTTAGGCAGAGGTGTACCAATGTACACCTACATTTCGCTGGCATGTTTTTAAGTCCCATGTGATAGGGGGCGAACCTATTGCCATTAACCGAGCTTTGCATCAGGAAAATAAATTTTGTAATCCTACCGTACTTTCAGAGGTTACCTCTTTCAAGTAAAAAAACAAGATCTTACTCTTTAAAATATGAGTATCGATGACTGATGAAGCTTATCATTATTATTCACACCAGGCAACAAGCCGCGTTAGCTGATTCGACGCAAACGACTGAGGGCCCGTCTTGAACACGGTGAGTTACGGTTCGTTGAATCGGCTTTACAATCAGGTTACATAGTGTGTCATCTGCCTAACGCATATAGCTTGACTAGCCTTGTAACAGCTGATATATTACTCTGATAGACTTGACTTGGCAAGCAACCTTGCCAAGTCTTATCCAGATTATCTTTTCAGAAAACTTGTCTTAAATTAACCAAACATTAATCATAGTAATAAATCGCAACAAAATATCTCAGTAAAATGACTAAACAGCGTAAATTCATGTCTGTTGGCAGCTAATTTATAAATGACAAAACTAAATTCCTGTTAAATATACATTTACAAAGTCGTAACCAATGTTTTTTGCTAGCCTTGAAGTGCCAATTTCCAATGGCCACCCGGCCGTTTATTAAACAGAGTTTTATGAAAATTTTATGATCGATTATGATTGGTTATTTAAATAGACAATTACGTAGCGTTCAATGAAAATTACTTTTCAATTAGCCGGCATCCTGTTTGGTGGGGTATTTGTATTAATGTATCAATATTTATATTGACTTGTCATGTCACGAGCGGTAACGTTTAGTCAAATAAACCGTTCGTTTAATTTATTTTGAGTTTCAATCAATAGTTATTAGAGTTTATTTTTAATTGTTAGTGCGGTACTACTTCTGTGTCATGGTGGTTTTGTTGCGTGCATTATTCGTTGAATGCAATGATACTTGAGACCAGTGTTCGGTAGAAGTATATTGTTATTTTAGATCGCTCGTTTATGTCGGTGGCCAAGAGGTTAGCCTGTATTATATTGTGGGCGGTAGAAGAGGCAATTATGTAAAGAGAGTGGGAAGGGCCATTTACAGGGACACTGATAATATCATGCTATAAAATTATGGCAAGAGTAACTCACAGTAGGACATGTAACAGTCGCTACTAGAAATTTAAAGGAATTATTATTAATAATTTTAAAAAATTAAGTAACCTCAGACTGAAGAATATTACAAATCCTTACCGCAGCTAATAAAAGAGCTTATAACTTTTAAACAGCCGAACCGATTTTCATCTATCATAGCTAAGATCGCTCCCGAGTAATTCATCTTTCAAACAAAAAAGGCAAAATTAAAATCGGTTCATGCGTTCGGGAGCTACGTTGCCACAGACAGACACACACACACAGACACGTCAAACTTATAACTTCTAGAATTTATATTATACTAGCTTTATCCCGCGATTTCATAGAACTCAAAACATATCTTATACCATTCGGTAATAGTTTAACTTTATATAACATAACATACCATCACGCCTGTATTCTCCGAAGGGTTAGGCAGAGGTGTACGAATGTACACCCACAGTTCGCCGGTATGTTTAGGTCCCATGTAATAGGTGGCGAGCCTATTGCCATTAACCGGGCACAAATTCAAACTCCGAGCTCCTACTGAGAATTTCATAGAAAACCCAATATCGCTCTAATTGCTCGACCTGGGAATCGAACCCAAGAGCTGTAGCGTAGCAGTCGCGTTTAGAACCACTAGGCTAACGAGGCACCAATGACTGATTAAACACGAAATCTCTAAAATTACTTGTCCTATGAAGCTGAAATTTGGCAGGTAGGTAGTTTATATAGGTCTGAAGACGTCAGCCAAGAACGGATCTGACATTGACTTCAACGCGCATATAGTCGCAAGCAAAATAAAAAGAAGAACTCTTAAAATCACTATCATTCAAAGTTAATCTTGAATGTCATTATGTCGGCAACAAGCAAACTTGGTCAATACCAGTACCTTCTCTGTATTACAAAATTCCTTTGCAAAATATTAGTATTTTGCTATAATTATGATCGTAAAAGTAATTAGTACTACCACAGTAGGTACAAGTACTGTAGGACTATAAACGAACTTAGGAATCTCAACAGGAAGCTACGACCATTACGCCGATGCAACTGTTAAAACAAAATCGTTTAAAATTATGCGCAAACGCAGAAGTAATTAGTTCGTGTAGCTTCTGATCTTATTCTATTTTAATTACTATTTAATGTAAGTGAAGTCAGGTGCGTGTATTATAATTACTTGGTAAGTTTGATGGCTAAACGGCTGTCAGTAGCGTAATGTGTTTACGGCAATTAATGGTGTACTGCTGGTGTTCTTATGTGTATTATTTACAAGCTTATCCCCGCGACTTCGTTCACGTGAATGTTAGTTATGTATGACTTTTTTAGCTAAAGAAAAACCTAAGTTACTCCTTGAAACACCAGCTATCTCCCAGGAAAAGGCCCGTCGAAATCGGTCCAGCCATTTGGGAGTAGTCAGAACAAATAGACTGATAGACAATTTTTTTTTAATCTGGCCTTTGTTGTCCCCCTGTCCTTCCAAATATTCGTTTCCTACGTCACCTCGAACCAGTCCTCCCGGTACGAGTCCAGGTCATCTCTCCACCTCATCATGCGCTAGCCTCGGAGACGCCGACTATTTTAAGGCACCCATTAATTCTTATATTAAAAATAGTTTTTTTTTTACAAGAACCGTGAAGGTATACACTAATATTACAAAGAGGTAAAGTTTGTGAGGTTGTACGGGGTAATCTCGGGACCTACTGAACCGATTTTGAAAATTCTTGAACCCATATAAAGCCCTATTATTTATGAGTGCCATAGGCTATATAACATTATCACATTTTAGTAAAAAAGTATTTTGACATCACGAACAGACACTTCTATTATTTATTTGTAGTATATAGTATTGATAGATTTATGTACCCGCACATATATAAATGTGCCCATGAATAATGCCGTTCATTAGTTTACTGTAGCTGTCTTTAACACAAGGGTATATAATCATTAAGTTTTAGACATGTAGCCTGCATTGACGTCTGAGATATTGCGTATGTGTAGTATCAGCCTATAATTATAGTCCACTTGCAGGGCAAAGGACATATTGTTATCGTCTCGCCATTGATACATTTTGTATCTAGATCATACTCTAAAACTAGCTAGACAAAGTTTAAAATATAGGATGTATTTTCCAGTAAATAATATCGAATATAATGAAAGTTAGTATCGAAAAACACGTATTTTTTACTTTTTGTGGATTTGTAATTAGACTGGGTTAATGGTAGTGTGATGATGACCCGGTACTAATAACGTCCGCTTCTCATGCATACGTTCGAAGTTTTGATAAAGAGCAAGTAACAATGTGGCTTTTTAAATTTCTTATTTACCTACTTTTTAAGTTTATCTTAGATATCAATCCGTGAAGAAAAACATCATGAGAAATCCTGGACTCATAATTAATACAAGTCTAAAATCACCAATCCTTCTTAAGCAGGTCAATCCTCGTGTGTTCTATGTATAAAACGAGGCATTTTCTCCGCAGTATTAAGATAATAGACTAGAATTCCAGCTTATTTTACATATTGACTATAGTTAGTCTCATTTTTGTACAGTAGTTTTTTCTATAATACATAATTTTACTAATTTAAAAGCGTTCTACAGGAATAAAATTAACATCAGACACCTAAGTCATTTAAGTATGTCTTCACACTAAGAACAGTTAGTAGAAAATGTAAGGAGTATAAGTGGATGTCTGATATGCCAGCTGCCAGGTGGCTCGTGAAGCAACACTGAATTGGGATCAAAGGCTACGGTGGTGTGTAAGTGTTACATTGTTAGACAATAGACTGTGCTGAATAATCTTCTTCTCTTTTGATAAACTGTACAATATAGTTAGACATAATAGCTCGACAGGATTGTATTATCTGATATATTTTTTTTAAGGAATTTTACCCCGCACTACGAATTTCTCCTGTATCGTGGGTGCGTTTACAAACATATAAGCTCACATACATAAACAACCAGATCTAGCATAACTATCTATGTGAATATTTGTTTCGTGTGGGAATTGAAACCACGACACGCAGCCCAGCAGCCATTCACAGCCACTGCGTCAAAAGTCTCGTCAACGATTTGAAGGTTCAATGCTTAAAGAAAATTGTGATGAAGGAATAAACCAATATTTTTGGAAACATATGCATGGACTATGGGTGTTGCAGAAAATAAAAAAGTAGGCAAGGAGATACACACTAGAGGTAGTGAAAAGGGTTAGTCAGTAGTAGGGAGGTAGTCAGTGAGGCAGTAGATCGATCTTGATAGATTGATCTTGATCTTGAAGATTGATCGGCCGATCGATCTTGGACAGGCGTTTGCTCATCAGTCGGAGAACCAGTACTGTAACATAATGCTCATAATCGAATCATAGATTTTTTTTATGGCGAATGTACTCAGTGAGAGAGAACGCCTTTAAAAAAAAACTAAGTACTCTAAAATATAGCCTACATCTCCAATAAAAATAAAACGGTCGTATAATGCAAATTACTCTAATTTATACAGATTTAAGATGGAAAACGGCGCTCCTAGGAAAATTTCTCCGTGGCGGTCGTTTGCGGCGATTATATCGGGGCATGTAATGCGTGTGCAGTTGCATGTTCAGTCGCCGACGATGTATCGTCACACTGTTTAGTTGTACTAGATGCGATATGCGGAGAAGGCACGAAGAAATTTTTCTGAGAAGGTAAGTAGATGATAGATAATCGACCTTATATTGTGTATTTTAAGGGCTTATTTGTAAAATTATAGGTGTGCCGGCACTTTCTTGTTTCTCTCTTGTTATAATACGGGACCAAAAATTAGCTCTTCTCAACAAAAATGCAACACGATGAAAATAAATGTATGGTTCAGCTGATTTTGATTTCCTATTTGAGACCTAAAAAAAAAATTGTTACATTGTAACGAATAGGCTCTGAAACTAATGGACCGATTTTAATCTTTTTTCACCAATATATAGTTACATTATTCCTGAGTAACAAAGGCTATATAAGATCAGGCTTCAATATACGGGAGCGGAGCAGTAACGGAAGACAAAACGCTGACGAAGTCGCAGGCAACAGCTTCTCTTTTATAAGTAACAAACGGTAGCCATCTTTCTCCCGAGTTGGTGGTTCTAGCATTACGCATCACTGTAGCGGTCACTGATGTAAGATGTAGGTAAGCCTTTACATCTACTTGCAGACACATTTCAACCGTTTATCTCGTTCTCTTCACAGATTTCAATCACGTTTTACCTAAAGAAGCAGAAAAAGTAGTTTGTTGTTTTATAATTCACAGATCAAGACGTAAAGCCTTTGCTTTTTCCTTAACAAAAGTTGTGATAACTTCATTTAGAGTGCGCGGTTCTTTTGTTTAAAAAACGTTTCCTGCCTTTAAGAGATTGCTCAATAAATTGCCATTGCCGACTTTACTGAAGTTGTTCTAAATTGTATAGAAAGTTTACGTAATTCTCTATTCGTGATTAACTTCGATTTTAGAAATAATATCGGGCAGTACGGTAGTTTACTTTGTAAGTGAGAGTTGAAAATACAGCAGTTCAATCATATTTAGGTATTTTATTTAAGTGTCGCCAAGTAATGGGGAAAGTTGGCAATGATGGTTTAATCCAAAGAACATAAATGATAAGATTATCAATATTTTAGAAAAGGGTAGGGGGTAACTGCCTCGTTAGCCTAGTGATCCTAAGTGCGACTGCTACGCTAGAGGTCTTGGGTTCGATTCCCAGGTCGAGCAAAAAGTGTTATTAGGTTATTCTATGAAATTCTCAGCAGTAGCTCGGAGTTAGGATTTGTGACCGGTTAATGGCAATAGGCTCCCTCTTACATGGGACTTAAAAACATACCTGCGAACTGTGGGTGTACATTGCTCTGCCTAACCCCTCGGGGAATACAAGCGTGATGGTATGTGTGTTAGAAAAGGGTTTATAAAAAAACTACAGTTTCTTAATCAAACATCGTAAAATACAAAATATTTACCTTAAAAAGCTTAATAAAACCTAAACCTTCATGGCATATTCAGTAATTCTTTACGCCCTGCGCAGGCGCAGCATGTTACGAGGTATTACGAGGAGCTGCTCCACTAGTAGCCGACTAATCGCAGGCCCGAGGTCAAACCGTGTAGGAGCCCTGCGGCCCGCCACGTTTATTATAATAAGCTATGCCACCATTATAAAGTTTGCCCATCGCCCTTTATGTTAGCCAGGTTACGGATTTAAATTACTTTCGTATTATTTTTGTGTATGCTTTGTTTAATCACGAGTCCACGAATTTAAATCTAGTTTAATTAGTTGGTTTATTAATTGGATTGAGATGTCCGTCTATCAGTTAAATAATCCGTTTATTAATTGGATTGAGATGTCCGTCTATCAGTTAAATAATCCTTTTATTAATTGGATTGAGATGACCGTCTATCAGTTAAATAATCCTTTTATTAATTGGATTGAGATGTCCGTCTATCAGTTAAATAATCCTTTTATTAATTGGATTGAGATGTCCGTCTATCAGTTAAATAATCCTTTTATTAATTGGATTGAGATGTCCGTCTATCAGTTAAATAATCCTTTTATTAATTGGATTGAGATGTCCGTCTATTAGTTAAATAATCCTTTTATTAATTGGATTGAGATGTCCGTCTATCAGTTAAATAATCCTTTTATTATAATGAAGGCAAAAAGGCTGTTATTAGTAGATCTTTGACAGTCGTTACGGATAGTCAGAAGCCAGGAAGTCTGACAACCAGTCTAACCAAGAGGTATCGTGTTGCCCAGTAACTGGGTTGTGGCGGTCAGATAAGCAGTCGCTCCATGTAAAACACTGGCATTCAGCTGCATCCGGTTAGGCTGGAAGCCGACCCCAACTTAGTTGGGATAAGATTAAGCAGATATTATGAAGGTAAAAGTTTGGATAGATTTGTTGGGCTCAATTATGCCAGAACGGCTGAACGGATCTGAATGTAATTTAACAGTGAGATAGATTATGCACTGGAATAGTTTGTAGTTTACTTTTTATTCCGGAAAAATATAGTAATCCCGTGGGATAATAGACTAACTTTGACGAAGTTGCGAGCGGACGGGCAGAAGCTAGTAAATAATGAATTACTATGTTATATTTCAGATTTTCATTCAAGTTTTTCGCAAATTCGCATTAAAACTCCTGGCTCTGGTCTTACCTATTAGCGCTTCGACGTGGTAACTGGGTATAATCTCATTTGCGGTAGTCAGCTTGGCGGCGGTAATGGTACACTGAAACAAAAGAACAACCAACATTATTCGTCATTCAAACAAAATTATACGTCAACCGATCGTTCCGAGAAACAATTTAACAAGCAAACATACACAAATAACATGTTACGTTACGAATAAAGAAGACGCCAAAGAAATCAGGTTAATAATTGGCAATAAAAAATTTATAGGTTTTGATGACAAATAAAGCGAATAGTCCGACAATAATGACTGTGATTGACTCAGCCAATAATAACGGTTGTTAAGAAATAATAAGGCTTAGTCGCAATAAGTTAATTTCGTCGACATCTGCTCGGTTGCGCAAGACTCAGTCGTCCCCAAATAATATTGCGACAAAAAGACGCAATTATTTCATTGTATTACAGAATCGGCTACAAATTAGTAGCATCGTGACAACCCTACCGGTCGATATAGAAGTTTATTGAGTTTTAATCGCGTGATCTTTGAACTGTTGCCAAATGTTTGCGAGCCCTGCATTGTCGCTACAAAACAAAATGATTCACGATCCCTGTGTTTATAGCTGAAATAAAGTGTTGTTCCTCACTTTTACACAAATAATATAAATTATCGATGCTTTAACAAGATTACGTGATATTATACTTTTAAACTGGAACGTCGTTATTTTTATATTAACGATCTCGTTTACGTCGTCGTAAATTAAGTATGTTGCGATATTTGTAACAAGGCTTTGTTTTACTTGAAATTTTCACTCATTCCGCTTGTTAATATTACTTACTAGCTTGTGCTCCTGACTTCGTCCGTGTAAATGTTGGTTATCGTGGACACAGACATTTTAACTTTGTTTGTTGGATGGCAACGCATTGGCAAGGCCTCTGGTGTTGCAGATGTCTATAGACAAAGATGAGCACTTAACATTAGGGGCTTGTTTGCCATCCATCATCTACTTAGCCTTTTTCCCGACTATGTTGGGGTCGGCTTCCAGTCTAACCGGATGCAGCTGAATATCAGTGTTTTACATGGAGCGACTGCCTATCTGACCTCCACAACCCAGTTACTGGGCAACACGATACTTCTTGGTTAGACTGGTTGTCAGACTTCCTGGCTTCTGACTATCCGTAACGACTGTCAAAGATCTACGAATGACAGCCGGGACCAACGGCTTTACGTGCTTTCCGAGGCACGGGGGTCTCACACTACCAACTTCTAAACTGCGGGCTGCTACTGAGAAATTCGTAATGGAAAAACCCAATAACACTTTTTGCCCGACCCGAGGATCGAGCCCAGGACCCCGTGCTTATCAGTCGCGCTTGCGACCACAAGACCAACGGGGCAGTAAGTTAGGGGGGGCTTGTTTGCTATCCAAAGAAATTAAAAAAAAAAACACGGGCGAAATCGCGGAATAAAAGGTAACAATTATCCTTTCTGGGGTTAAAACTTATCCCGTACAAAATTTCATCAAAATCGGTTTAGTGGTTTAGTTGTGAAAGCGACAGACAGACAGATTTACGGATTCATTTAGCGCTGCTAAGTGTTAATTTTCAAGTGTCAATGTGTCTTTTATTTTGTCGGTCTGTTAGAGAACATAGTTACTACATCTATTGATTGAGGAGATGGTTTATAAACTTTATGATTTCCTTCAACATCCACAATCTTCCATATCAGACGAATAGAATACATACATAATAAACAAACATTCACTACTAGCAGACGTTATCAAGATTTTCTAAAGGGGACTTCCATCCGTCTAGACATCGTCGCTCATACCCAAATGAGTGGCAAATCCAAGAAATAACTAAATATTCATAAAACAACTTTACACATATGAAATTATATAGCACAGAGACGTATTTTATTCACATAAGCGGAAAATAATTTCTTTATAGGCATAGAATCGATTAGCAGCGGGCTTTACGATGCGCCTGCGCTGCTCCGGGTGCCAGTATTATTACACCGCTATACGTAAGTACTGGGTACACATAGTTGTAACTAGTTAATAATGATTTAAACCTTCCGTTAATGAAAAATTAGATTTGTAACGCAGATGCTTGTAAATGTTAATGGACTTTAAACTTTTATGCAAATTTTAGGTTTCAGTATACAGCAAGGCAACTAGGGTATAATTATAGGGTTCGCTAAGGGGAGGCAACATTTTAAGTCGAACATAACTAAAATTTTATTGACTAGTTAACTGCAAAACCTTTAACAAGAATCTATGCATATTTAAATGTACATAAATAAATCATTTCTAAATATTACTAGCTTCTGTCCGGGACTTGGTCTGCGTCAAATTTAATACCTATATATCCCACGGGAACCGTACATTTGCCCGGGATAAAAGTATTCTATGTGTTTTTTCACACTACAATCTATCTTAGTGCCAAATTTTATTCAGACATGATCAGCCGTTTAAGCGTGAAAGAGTAAAAAACATCCATCTATCCATTCTCATAAACTAAAGAGTAGTATGGTAGGAAAGTAGAAATTAGTAGAAATAGTAGGATTTCCTCTTTTGTAAATATAACTTTAACACCAGCTTGGAGACTATTTAGCAGGGAGGTACAACTCTCAATTGTTATATGATTATAATTAGATGAATCTTGAACAATGAACTTGTTACTAAATATTAAGGTTTAATAACATAGATATAAGATTATTTATTTACTAACCCAATATTGATGTAACTCGTCCGAAATAAAGTTTATTTTATTTTCTACACTAATATTATAAAGAGTAAAGATTGTTTTGTTTGTTTTTATGTTTGTAACGAATAGGCTCCGAAACTACTGAACCGATTTAAAAAAAATCTTTCATTAGTTGATAGCTACATTATTCCTGAGTAATATAGACTATATAACATCACAATGCAGCCCACGGGAGAGGAGCAGTAACGAAAATAAATTAACGCGGGTGAAATAAGTCACGCGGATGGAGTCGCTGGCAGAAGCTAGTATTTTATAAATTTAGTCTCCCCCTAATCCTATTGCATTCTAAAATTAATGGCTTCAATGTATCTAAAGTCAAAACACTACATCAAATCACAAACAACGACCGCTATGTCTCAACAAATGATGATATGGTTGCCTAACTAGAATATTTTCATACCACTCGGATTGATCATCAATGAGCTTGTGTTCTACCGACTCAAAGCTACAATTTGAGAGTAGCATTACGTGGTTAGCTATTGAAAAAATGGATGCTGCGCCTTCTTTTAACATATTGATGTTATGTTTGGTAGACTTGCCACGTGCCTATGTACCCCAAAGTAAAGCATTAAATAATATACCATCACGCCTGTATTCCCCGAAGGGTTAGGCAGAGGTGTAACAATGTACACCCACAGTTCGCCGGTATGTTTAGATTCCATGTAATAGGGGGCGAGCCTATTGCCATTAACCGGGCACAAATCCTAACTCCGAGCTGCTACTGAGAATTTCAAAGAAAAACCCATTAACACTTTGATAGAACTGGGATTCGAACCCAATACCTCTAGTGTAGCAGTTGCGCTTAGGAAAAATAGGCTAACGAGGCAGTCCATATATCGTGGCAAATAAAAATAATGGATTTCCAATATCTATAATACTCGCCAGACTTCCCGCCTGTATGTCTCAAAGCAACTTAGTATCAGATACAAAAGCCGATGATTCTGATGCACAAAGCATTCGAAGCGCCTCCGTTATTAATCCTCTCTGAAGATTGATGTGACAGAACACTACCTATCTCACATCTTGATGTAGGTTAAGGTCCGCATTAAGCAACTATATGATACACTTTTCAACATAACAATAGATACTAATGCTCGCGTTAATTACACATTTAGGCAATAATATACCATTCCGTAATAGTATATTTCTTTACTAACTGATTTAGAGAAGCTAATATACTGTATTGATAAAATAACGGGTCGTTTTCTGCACAATACGAATGGTTCCTCGGTACCAATCGTAAGAGGTAACATTAAATTTAATCGTTGCTTCTCTATAGTGCAAGTAGTGTGGAGTGTAACTATAAACTGAAAGTCATGCAATAATAATAAAGGAGCGAGACATATATTTATCTGTTTTTGACGAACTTTTTCTGAAGCTTGAGGGTAAGTTTGGGGTCGAATGGGGGTCATGAAGAATTGAGAATTTGATAATGTTTTACAGCACCTTCAAGAACAGTACCTACTTGGTAGTTTTGTTATAATTGCGGGAAAGACATTGGCATTTAAATAATTATTAGCACTTCTACAAGACATAGAGACTTGTCTTCGCAATGCCTGAGAATAGTCGGCGTAACCGAGGCCAATTGTAATGAACACTAGCCAAGCACGCAGGAAATAATATAGTCCACAAGTGTGTGGGCAAATACACCTACACTTCCTCCGCCCTCAAAGTCCGATGGAACGGCAATCCACCACAACCGGGGTGAGATCAGGCGAGATCACCACAACAAACCAGGTTCCCCGTTTGTCTGTAGGCTTACCATTAGAAATCAATCTTCAAATCACTACGAAGTTTCTATAACAATTTATAACCTGTTTGCACCATCAATTCAAGCATACCAGCCATTACTCTAGTTTCTTTAAACATACAAACTTGCGCAATTTCCCTTGATGACGTTGTTAATATTAGGTAACAAAATGGTGGCAAGGCCGATGAAAAATATACCTACGAACTGGATGCTCGTTTAAACAAAATATTGCTTCGAATTGATGATACCAGTGGCCATTACGGCTCGTGAACAGTGGTTAGGATGTAATAACAATAATTAAGACGTTGGATTCCGTTCCGAGTTGATCCGAATCGCTATTACTCGGCTACGACGTAGTTACACGTGAATTGTGTGGGTAATTTCGATTTGATCATGGTCGGTAAGATTGTATGTATGTTAGTGTTGGTCTTCGATGTTCTGTTATTGGGTGGTCATCGTCTACTTCAGCGGTTCCTAACCTTTTCGATCTTGTCACCCTCCTGTCCCCATTGTAATGCCATAAAATAAATGAAAACAGAACGTTGTAATTACAAGAAGGCTTTATTAAAAACATAAGTTTAATCAACAAATATTCTTAAAGCAAATGAGCTTAACGTTACCCACTTTTTAATTACGAGGTAAATATTAGCCACATTTATAAATGACGTCCTTTTTTTATTTATGCTATTACTAGCTTTATTACTTCCGTAGAAAAGCTATTTTTACCGCCGCAAATGTAATTATCCACAGGTTCGGAACCCATGGTCTACTCCATAGGCTCTGATAGCACTGTATTGCATGGACTTATGAGGTATGTATGGGGAATAATTTCCGCCTTATGTAGGTCCTGGCCATCATCATTATCTTTGATATCTGACGATGATATAATTAGGTTTGATCAAAATATGTATGTAGATTACAGATCGTCATAGAAAATAATAACTTAGTTGGGTAGCAGAGGCTATATGGCAGTCATTATATGTACCTAATTATATCAATTTCATAAGCCGTCGAAGACGAAGTCAGGGATTAAAAAATCAAATTGGATAAACAGACAAAAAAGTGTGAATCAGTGAGCATGACTAGAATTTTTTTTTTTTTTTTTTTGCCTTTGGATGGCACACAGCCCGAAGGCCCACCTGATGGTAAGTGGTCACTGTTGCCTTTAGAGATCTGCAATACCAGAGTCCTAGCAAATGCGTTGCCATCCCAGAGACTAAGTAGAAATGTCTCATGTGCCTGTAATTACACCGGCACCCATACCCTTCAGACACTGCAACGCTTATTTTTCATGGTGGTTGTACTTCCCCAGACGAGATCCTTCACTTAGATCTCTACTACTACTACTATATGTTTCTAAATAACGAAGAAGGAGAAAGAAAAGTCCATGATACTGTAATTAATTTCGCAACGTTTTGCGTTTGCCAACCGACTATAAAAATGATAAACAGGGTAGTAAAAGTGGGCATCATAAAAATGTGATTCATAAGTAATGTAGGACACAGAGATGCTGTCAAGGATCACAATTCTGGGGTTATTACTGTTAGGACATTTACGACCACAATACGAGATTATTTTTATTGAACGTGAACGCGACATCGAGAAATGCCTGTTTGTACCAGTAGTACTATGTTATAAAAATTCTTAGTAGTAGTAGTAAGTGAAGTGAGTTTGAGGTGAGCTATGACGATACTAGGGATTAGCAAATCATCTTATGTTCATTTCACCTAAACCGATTGAAGAAGAAAATCATGTTTGATGCAATTTTACTTACTTTTGTGTAGAACAGCTGAAAAATTATATCGCTGAAGGAATTAGAATAATAATACTGAATATTAAAAGTTTTCAATATAATGTTCCTTCTTCCCGAATGAATGAATGAGACGACTCCCTGCCACCGAAGACGCGGGCCTGTGGACGCTGAGTAATGGGTAGCTCACCGTCCATACGTTGCGTAACGACAGGAAGTGTCGATGGCGCGTTCGTGTTACTCCCGGAACGCAAATGGCACAAGAAAGAACATGGATGGGTTTTAGTCTGTAAAAGTCTGACATTCCCTTCCGCCCTGCCTTAAATAAAAACTCGAATGAAAATAGATTAAAAATAATCATTAGTTCACTACATAATATATGATTTTCTTCTTTCTCTAAAAACTGTATAAACTCAAGGCACACGTCTACAATAAAAAAACACCAATCATCAGGACACAACTTTGATGTTAATAAAACTTTTGATAGCAATAAAATGGGATTATATTGCTCTGCCATTGAATAAAACAACATTTTGGTTATTCAGTTCGCTGGGTTACGAAATCCGTCAAGACACAGGACTTGGTATGAAGAGAAGGGTCCTTTATTGGCATCATTTTTTGTATTTTTTTATTACTTATGAAAGTGATTGCAGTTCGAATTGCGTAATGGATCGCTTTTTATAAGGAAGATGTTAATGACGATATTTAAGGAGGCTTGGGCAATATTTCTTTGAATGTGAAGCGATTTCTTTTCGTGTAGAGATGAAATTGCTCGTCGATTTGAAAGAACTTTAATGCTATTATATAGTGAAGGACTTTGAATTTGTAATATCATTTACTTGCAGGTAATTTCTTTGATAGTTTTTCACTTTGTTTGCATTAAATGTTGGAATTAGCGCGTCAAGATTTTTTTTTTCGGGAAAATGAATTTAGCTTTTCTAAAACGGCCATTATTAATGTCTACGAATTTTTTTTACAACAATTAATCCAAGAATACGAAGAAAATTCCGTAACACAAAATCTATTAGGTATGTTTACTTAAGTTATTTAATAAGTCCGTAAACATTTCAGTATGCGTTTGCGCCGTTTTTTCATGGAAACCTTGTTAGTCACTGTGGTCGCCATTTTTTCCGTGTTATAAGGAAGTGGCGTCGCGCCGAGTCGTAGATCACGGCTGCGCGCGCGCTGCTCCGGGAATCATCAGAATTTTATTACTAGCGTTAACCTACCTTAAGTATGGTGCGCAAAAAAATTACCGGACAAATTTTATTTTATTGTTTGCTAAATTAAGTACTTGTGGTTAATTGCATTTTTTGTTGGTTTAATTTTTTTTAAAACGGAATATACTTTTATCGCAAGGTAAACCAGTTCAAAACACATTGTTTTTTTTTAGGTAAAAGAAAATAAAAAGTATAGTTAAGAATTCATTAGTTATATCCTTCGACTGCTTTATGCTAAACTAGCTTTTGCCAGTGACTTTGTTCGCGTGATTTTTTCACCCGCGTTAAATTATGCGTTTGGTTAGTGGTTAACTCTCCCGTGTGTCGTAGCATGATGTTATTTAGCCCATAACCTTCCTTGATAAATGGACTATCCAATATATAAAGATTTTTTCAATTCAAACCAGTAGTTTCTGGGATTAGCGCGTTCCACTAAACAAACAAACAAATAAACTCATCAGCTTTATAATATTAGTATAGATATAGATAGACCTTATCATGCAGATAATAATTAGAAAAAGTTTCCATTTAAACTATTTATCTAAAAATATAAAAAATGCATATAGATTTTTTTCCTGTCTATACTCAGTTGACATTTTGAAATGTAGCACCATATTATGGTTGAGTGCCATATGGCACAAATGGTCTCATTTATGTAGTATTGCTCTGCAAAACAGGTGTCCTCCATTCTTTGCGTTTATTTAAAAGTGTCGAATTCAAAGGCCGAGAGAGGTGATATTAGCTTGAAGTCTTTTGAATCGTTTTTATTTGTATAATCGGAGGAAAAATGACATTTTTATTTACAGTAAAAGAAACAAAGAATGTTATTTTTGTGTGCCCGTAATAATTAATGTTACTGCTGCCTGTGTGTCTTACATATTATACTTTTTGACCAATTGAAAGACTTCTCATTTTCACTCCACAACGCGGAACATTAAAAATATGTCCGTCATCGTATGACGCTGTAAAAGAGTAAAAAAAAAACCTCAGCATACTTAAGTAGTTGTTCATACATATTATTTCCGTAAATAATACAGGGACAAAATAAATGTATGCGATTATAAGTATATGTGTACTAGGTACTATTCAGTCAACATTTTATTGTACCAGCTTCAAGAATTTAGCACAAAATGTTATATTTTAATAGAGAATTAGTGTTTTTACACTCTAAATTATACAGAATAAAATGAACGTTAAGACTTATGGAATAACTATTCAAATTAGCGGCCTAGACAAGGCCGCTGTTGAAGTAAATAGGGGCAACGAACAACAGTACGAAACCTTCAGTTAGTTTTTTTTGTGTAATAATTTTAGCAGGTTCTTAGTGAAGAGGAATAGGAGACTGTTGACGTGGTAGTTGTTGTTGTTGTTACTGTTGCTGCTGTTGTTGTTGTTGAGGCCACGATTTATAGGGTATTTTTTAACCCCCCACGCAAAAACGACAGGGTGTTATAAGTTTGACGTGTCTGTCTGTGGCATCGTAGCTCTCGAACGCATGAACCGATTTTGATGTAGTTTCTTTTGTTTGAAAGGTGAATTAGTGGGGAGTGTTCTTAGCTATGTTTGATGGAATTGGGTTCAGCGGTTTCAAAGTTATCAGCTCTTTTGTTAACTGCGGTAGGGTTTTTTATTCTTCTGTCGGGGGTTACTTAAAATTTATAATTTTGTGCTTGTAGACCCTTAAGGAGAAGTCATTATAGTATGATTGTATAGACTCACTGCTGGACAAAGCCCTGTTACTTTAATACATACAGATTTTTAAATATTATGTTACTTATCGCTAACTGCCTCGTTAGCCTAGGGGTCCAAAGCGCGACTGCTACGCTAGGGGTCTTGGGTTCGATTCCCAGGTCGAGCAAAAAGTGTTATTGGCTTTTTTTATGAAATTCTCAGTACCAGCTCAGAGTTAGGATTTGTGCCCGGTTAATGGCAATAGGCTTGCCCCCTATTACATGGGACTTTAACATACCGGCGAACTGTGGGTATACATGGTTACACCTCTGCCTAACCCTTCGGGGAAAACAGGCGTGATGATGGTAGCATGTTACTTATATTTTTTTTCATAATATCTCTATCGCATTGACTGAACTACTATTCCATCTTTTTTACCGCCAGTATCATTATTTACAAAGTTTTTTTTTTTGTTTTTTGAGTAAACTAGAAGAAACGTAAAAATAAATACTTATTACCTGTTCTAGTATGAAGCAAAAACCACAGAGTAACGATATGACGTATATAAAATCAGATAGCCAAAGTAAGGTCCCTGCACGACCCCTGTTTATTATGCGCATGAATAATTTGTTCCTATTACTGATTTATATATGATAAAGCACCCAACGAAATCCACGATATCTTCCGTGTATGATTTAATATCTGTACGATTCTTCTTGCTGTATAGTTTAAATTTTCTAGTCATGATATTGATTTACAATGTTTATAAGGAGCAAATTCCTTTGGCATACCTAAATAAAATTATGAATAATTATAATTCAGGTAAGTAATAAAATTAGGAATATAAGAAAATATATAAAAAAATTAATAGTCTCAGTGTCTAGATAACGTTTGGAACCGTTATTACAAATACGTTTTATTTTTAATTAACTAATCATTAACTAACTTCCTTCACCTGCCAAAATACGTAATAACAAAAATAATAAAATCAATTTAAAGTTAAGGATCGAAGACGCTTCAACGGAAGAACACCACATTATCTCCGATGAGATTAAAAATAAAACGAATCTTTTACAAATATCTTGTACAAAGCGCCACGTAGGTAAAGGTAAAAGTTAATGAAACAACTTTCATTTAATTTAATAATAAAGGCCTGGCGAAATTTTGTAAAATAATTTCGTACTGAAATTATTTTACGTTATTATTTTCATTCGATTTTCATACAAACGACCTGGCTTAGCAAGCTGTAGTACAATAGACATCAACGAGCACGACAGATTTTTGATATTTTATTATTTTGTTATAATTATTTTATTAACTTTTTTTTTTTGATCTGCCTCGTTAGTCTTCTTGTCCTAAGCGCGACTGCGACGCTAGAGGTCTTGGGTTCGATTCCCATGTCGAGCAAAAAGTGTTATTGGGTTTTTCTATGAAATTCTCAGTAGCAGCTCGGAGTTAGGATTTGTGCCCTGTTAATGGCAATAGATTCGCCCCCTATTACATAGGACTTAAACATACCGGCGAACTGTGGGTGTACACTGGTACACTTCTGCCTAACCTTTCGGGGAATACAGGCGTGATGGTATGTTGAATTATTCGTATTTTTTTATTTTGTTGTATAATAATATAATTTTTAGAAACATTTTTTTGATAAAGTATCAATTATTATTTTATTTTAAAGAACCAATTATTATTTACGAACTGCAACAGCGATCCGAAAGTAAATATCGTTTTGATATAATTATTTTAATTCCAATTTAAAAAAAAAATCTTGTTGGACTGCAATATTAACAAATATTTTTTTAAGATGTATTTTTTTCGTTTCAATAATTCTCTATTTTTTTAATTTGATTTATAAAAATTACCTAAATGATAAATAAAATAGGTAGATATGTCTATTTCCTAACACCTTTGCGCAAAGAAGACCCAAACATGAACACATAAATTCCACCAGACAGCCTTACCTTAAGTGCGGGCTACACATTACAATCATTCCATCGAATTCAGACCATCGTTTCGTACATTTTAATGTGGCCACATTAAGTCTCATCTCCGTTATTAGTCAGAAACTGGTCTGACTTCCTACGTCTACAGGATGTTGCTCCATATACGCCATTCATTAACTTAATGGCTTTGGGCCGCGATGATTTTTATTGCGAAACATCGATCTGAATGCGCGGGCGCATCGGTTCGTGTGAATGGGTTTTTAATGAAACTGCTGGCTTTTGTCATTTTTGTGTGCAAGTTTTTGTTAAAATTTTTGAAAAAATATTTTTTCTGTAATTATGGCAATCTTGATTGATGACAATTTGCGATTTATAAAGATTTTTATTTAATTATTTACAAAAAAAAAACATAACACACAAAAGCGTACGTTTATAGACTGAATAAAGCAATCGCTAACAATGAATGCACTTTTTATGCGAAATAAATAAAATATTACTATGTTTAATTACCAACCATACCAAGTAGGTACCGAACCAATATTTAGTAAAAATGTGACTGTAAGCTCCATTCATACACCTAGAAAACTATGAATCAAAGTTTTGTCAAAGCATAATTTAATAAAAAAAACCTACAATATTGAGGGGTTTTGCCCGTGCTAAGCCTACTGGATCATCATAATAATGACAAAGTATCTAGTATCCAACAAGAGTAAATAAATCACAGTTATGTTCCTCAATAAAAATACTCTACACAACATTTTTCGCTCTATCACGCTGTCACGAGCAACAATAACGAGCCCTGACGTATTCAAACCGATCTTCAATAAAAAAAACATTATTTATTTATTTTTTCTCATTCAATACTAAAACGCCAAGACTTTAACTATTTAACATACTAATCTATGATTGTTAACATGAGATGGTTCAAACGACCCGCTTAGTTAACCACTATCTAGTCGAAAATCAGCTTTATCTTTAACAACTTTAAGTGCACTTTTAAATGGGTAGGTTCAGAAAAAATCGTGCTTACGGTAGCTGAAATGAAGGGTCAAGAAGATCAAACGTGATCTAAAACTGATATTAAAGATTGTAAAGAGAGTGACGCATGCGTGAATGAGATATTAGTGAGGCAAGCAGTGATGAAACCGGTGTGCACTGTAGGACACGATCAACTGACCAGTTTGGATTTAATGGTGTAATATTATTCACAGTTTCAAATAAAATATGTATTAAACAATATTTTTCAAAAACATGTCTGTGCACTGTAAATAATTATAATAATTTGCCTCAAAAGATGAAATAACAAGACTGAGTGACAAAGTAAAGGACCATTTTTTTTAAACCGTTTGTCACTCTAGTTTCTAGATATGTTTATCCTAAACATAAGTTCCATTTCATTTCTTAAGCATAGAGCATAAAAACGGCTCTTTTTAACCGACTGCGGCAAAGACGAAATGAGCCTAAATTTTGTTAAAAAATACAATAATTAAAATCCAATAAAAGTGTACACGTAATCTTGTCCCCAAGTGTAAAGTTCTTATAACAATACCTACATCAAGTATCAAAACTACTAGATCGGTGATGGACACCGGCCCCCGCGCATTCGCGGTATCTTTTTATACTTGCAATATTTCTTTTATTATTATGTTACGTCCTATTAATGTTAGTTGTCTTTTATATTTTTTTATTAACGCTTCAATGTCAGTGTTTCAAGAAAGAGAGGAGGAAAATAATTATTTAAATAAATAAGTGTGTGTTATGATACGTTTTACTCACTAGTATATTTTGTCCTTGTGTTTGTAGGTATATCATGTTATTATTAACGGAAGAAAAAAAGCGAATTTAAAGTCTGTAATTAGCTTAATTTTTTTACGTGAAATCAATAATTTAATACCAATTTTATTCAGCTCATTACTTTAATATGACCTTTAAGAAAAAAATCGACGAAAATGTTGAGCGAATAAAGGTGAAAGCTTGTTAAAATACCGACGTACAACAGAATCTTACACTTGACGTCACGTCAAACGCACCATTAAAATTATCTCCGTAGCCATGTCAACTCTAATCTTGTTTGCTGGCACAATAAATAAAGCTGCTTTTGATGTAGCCGCTTCTCTTAAATTCGCTTAAATTAAGGCACTCCGCTCATTTGGGCGGCCAATTAAGCGCGAAAAGTATCGCGTTCGCCAAAAACTGCGCCTGCGCACTCATCAAAATTGTTCACTTTCATTGTTTCGTCTTTTTACGGGCACCATGATAGGGGTTATTTTTTAATTTTAATAATGCTCGAGCTTTAGTGTTAATAATTGTGTTAAAAATTGTCGTTTGTATCACCAAGAGTCTGTGGTGTCACTTCATGATTATTATTTGCGAATATATGAGATTATTTTGACATTTCACGCCTCTCAACGTGTTAATAACTTAAATAACTAAATGCCAGAGTGAACTTCATGCAGAGTTTTAGCTTTAAATAAATTAGTGTCTCTACAAGGTTTGCCTTCCTCTTGTAGCAACTACAATGTCTTGCGTCTTATTGAAAACTGAAAGTTACTCGTACTAAAAGCATCCTTAACTACAATAATTACACATGAGCTCCTTCAACGAGTAAAATATTGATTGTTAAGCTCCCTTCGTAGGCTGACAACGTACTCATTCGATTAACATAATACTATAAACACCCACACGAAAAAACTCATCTGCATCTTGCAAATTTCATTAATTTGACTGTAACATGTCTTAAATAAGGTACAAAATTACTGTTTCGATGCAACGCTGTAATCTTGAGCGCATTAAAACCTTCGTGGGTGGGTAAAGAACTCAGTTTTACGTCCATATAAGTAAATTATTATTGGCACAGCCTTGACAGCTTGCGACTGAAATGTGAAGCGTTGTTGGTCTTGTTCGTTTGATGTTATATTTTTGTTGATACGGATCTGTAAACGTTTATTGTTGAGCAGATCCTTTTGTTCACAATAAGAAAAAATACAAAAGAAAACAAAGCAACATCGAGTTTTGAGATGCTACATTCACTTGCTGAGTATGAAAATGGTTTGTAAATATGCATAATACTTTGTTAAAATGATAATCCTGTCGATTAATAACATTGAAGTGAGTTACGTATTTCGAAATTTATTACATTTTTAGTGAAACATACCACCACGCCTGTATTCCCCGAAGGGTTAGGCAGAGGTGTAACAATGTACACCCACAGTTCGCCGGTATGTTTAGGTCCCATGTATTAGGGGGCGAGCCTATTGCCATTAACCGGGCACAAATCCTAACTCCGAGCTGCTACTGAAAATTTCACAGAAAAACCCAATAACACTTTTTACTCGACCTGGGAATCGAACCCAAGACCTTTAGCATTGCAGTCGCGTTTAGGACCATTAGGCTAACGAGGCAGTTATAGAATAGAATTTATATTTGTTTCAAATAAACACAAAAAAAATATTACACTAAATTGATTTGAGTTTTCCCCAATTTACATAAACAGATAATTCTTGCATCCCTTCCACCGAATCAGGTAGCAATATTGTTTATTTATAGGTATGAACATCTCTCTATAGATCCCGAGATAATAAGACGAGTCGGTGACATTCATTCGGACATCCAAAGCTTCGTGTGAAATGACAGCTGATTCCTTTAAGATATCTTGTAGTACAATGATATATCTTACCGTGAATTCACGAATTTGAACTCAAACATGATGAGTTAAGGAGGAAAATTGCTTTAGAGATTAGTAAAGTTACGTTGGCTAACGATATGTCTCATCTCAAACGGATCAGAGCTTAATGCCTCGCCGTGAGAATTAATTTCGTGGTGTAATGACCTTCAAGTAACATTGATTCTGTGACATCTTGTGGGAAAGCTTCTGAATGTGTGTTAATCTATTTTATAGTCACGTTAATAGAAATGAATTGTTAATTATTGAATAAATATACGTTTTATCGAAGGTCCCATATTTGATGGAATTGAATTCTCATGAATAAATATTAAAAAAAAATTGTAATAATGAAAATAAAAATATTTTGATAATTTACCAATCAATTGTACATGTTATTGGACAAAATACGGAATGCGAACATAAATTTTGATTGTAATTTTCTGAGGGATTTGACAGTAAATTTTCATCATAAGAAATTAAAAATTCCTTAGGTATAATAGATTTTAATAAATATCACAAAAGTTTGTCTACAATGTACTAGTTATAAATTATTATTTAATTACAGGTAAGGTTAACATGTTAAGGAGTAATTTCCTCGAGAATTATAAATCAAAGAATTAATAGTTACGATGTTATTATGATAAAACGCGTCCGCTTTTCCTTTGATAAATATAAAACGAAATGTAGCAAAAAAACTAATATATCAAACAGTAGGCGGTTACTACTAAATGTGGGGCCTTCTTTATAGATTGCGAAGGCCATCGATTTGTGTTTAAATTGTCTATGTTATAATCACCATTAATTTAAAAAAAAACATCTTAACTTACGAACAGAAATCATCAGAGCTTATTACACGAATAAATTCGATTTTTAAATTTAAAATACCTGTTTCGCGCCAAATCGAATACTTTTACCACAGTAGTCAGTTAACATATTATATTATGAATCGTGTCTATACGCTGAACCTATTTGATAAAAAAAAATCAGCCAGTGTTTCCCACACTGCCAAGTTGTAGCCATAAAAAAATAACAAGAAAAAAACCTTAAAAAAGATGTTCGTCTTCGTTACTAGGAAGTGCAACTCGATACACTAGAGGCCGAGAGAAACTGGTCGCGGGTGGTCTTCACTTTATTTTTTTACTGGTTCCTGTAATTAATGAGTTCAATGGTCATGTACGTAACGCGTAATATGAAGAGACGTAGTAAATGTTAGTTATGGTGAATGAATAATAAGACGTACTTGGTCGAGTATATTCGGAGATGAATGTTCTATTTGATTGAGTCCAGAGTTTGGTATCATATCTTGCGCAAATAACGTGAAGTTTTAAATTTTATTTCACAAGTAATACATATAATTATCGATTAATAGCAGTACTTTAGTATACATATTTCATTATTTTACGTACAAAACTTAATTGCAAGTTTCTGCCGTCGAATACGCATGACGAAACCGTAGAAGATCAAGATAGCCGAAGATAATTTACAGTTACGTTCAGTTAAAAAATATTTTAATTAAACCTCTATTTACTTATGCCATATCTCTCATATCGGTACGATGTGGAACAGTCAAAAGTCGAGCGTCGAGATACAGATCTAGATGAATATTAATTGAGAATTTGTTCGTTACAAATGATGTGGCCGCCACTGTACGAAAGAAGTAGTTACGAAATAACTATTTTGTATTCAAACTTAGAACTTAGTAACACTAGTGACACAGTTCTTTATTTAAATTTTAAATCTTACTAGTACTCTTCTTGTCTATTTTAAATACTATAAGCACCTACCTAATAGGTACGTAATTTTTTTATGACTCAATTAGTTGGTAACAAAGTCTATAGGTAAAGCTCTCAACACGCGTGTGAGCTTTCATTGTGAGAACGAACCGTGTAACATTCCCCGGCGACTTGTTAATAAACCTTTAATAAGCCGTCAGAGCCGACCTGCAACTTTTTGTTTAGATTTTCAATTATAAATACGCTCCAAATATAGTTGGCCAACAAAATCCATCAAACTACAATCTCAAATCGTCTGTCGTCATGAAAGTCGATCGGTCGTCATCCAGTTAAGGCGTCCGTATATGATATTGTTACAAAAACGCGTATCACAGCCGACTTTTCACTGGCAAGCCTTATAAAGTACTGTAATCCAATAGCAATGCCACTTTGACGGGAAACCTTTGATACTCTTACAACATTTTTGTTGAAGTCTATGAAATTGAAGAGAGATTTAAACAAAAAGTCACGATAGAATTGGACATATGTCTTCTGTTCATATAGCTGTCATAAGATATTGATATCGACTGTACGTGTGAAACATCATATTCTAGCTAGCACTTACGTATGTGACTGTACAATTTCATGATAAGGTATGTTATAAATATGAATGAACTGCTGTTTCATCTTCACTAGTATTATAAAGAGGAAAGATTTATATGTTTGTAATGAATAAACTCAAAAACTACTTCGCCCATTTCAAAAATTCTTTCACCATTACAAGGCTACATTGAGCCTGAGTAACATAGACTATATAAGATCACGCTACGGCACACGGGAGCGAAGCAGTAACGAAAGACGAAACGCGGGTGAAATTAGCCACGCAGATGAAGTCGCGGGCAGGTCGTCTATTATAATAATAAAACTAAGCATATTGTGCTTTTTAATTATCTGTTAAAATTAGAGTATCTATAGTTATCTACAGTATTTAAAGTAAGCCAGTTTATTTTATCGTGAAATGCAGGCACTTAACAGCGGGCAAACAAAGTAATGATAAATCGCAACACAACAGGTATACCGTCGTCATAGACCCGTCTGACATCCAGTACGATTTCGAAGCTCCTAATTAAACTATGTCCTATATGCTGAAATGTCCTAATTGTCCGTTCACCTGCACCTTTGACGATCTAAATAGAGCCTCTGACGCAGTAATTAACGTGACCACCTACTGGGCTCAAAGAGTATAAATATCTATAGATGTATCGTCGATACAAAAATAAAAAGAAGACAGCTATACCGTCCTTCTTTATGCACATTCACAATTTAAAAACTGGCCAAGTGCAAGTCGGATTCGCGCACGAAGGGTTCCGTACCATTATCTATATAAACGGCAAAATATCACGTTTGTTGCATGAGAGCCCCCTTAAATACTTATTTTAGTCTGTTTTTTAGTATTTCTAGTTATAGCGGCAACAGAAATACCTCATCCGTGGAAATTTCAACTGTCTAACAACGGTTTATGAGATACAGCCTGGTGACGGACGGACGGACCTATGGGTACGGAACCCTAAAATGGAAGTGCCCAAGCCTTTAAATAAAAAAACTCAACATACAACATTACAGCATATTCGCTTGTCCAAAACTTAAAGATAAATCAATAACAATATATAACAAATAAACGTTTACAAGTGGGCCTATTGTTTTGTACTCCACCTTGTTATCCGTCTATGATGAATGAATTCTTTGTATTGTTCAATACGAACTTTAAACATTCTCAAATCATTCAATTTTATCGATACATGCTTCTTTTATCAACCATTTTTAAAATAACAAGTGAACTTTTAAAGTAGGACTACAACTTAGAAAGTCGTAGGTTTTGTTTATTGGCTATTTATCGACATGTAAATCGTATATGTAAATGATTTGCTGAGCTGAAAGACGTTGCTTGAAAGTACTGGATCTAAGGTTCGGGGGGCTTTCTAGCAATATTTTCAGTCGGAGCGATTGTCATACGTCAATTTATTCCGGGCTTTCGACCCATGGTGGTAGGAAAACCGTGGGGTGTTAGTCGGTTGAGATTTCGACATAATCCTCCGTTTTCCTCCAAAGAAGGGTATCCGAAAGGAATTTTCCACAAGAAAAAAAAAATTACTTTCATAATCTAATCTGAATAATGAAAAAAAGCATTTTGACATTGGTTCTCGTTGAGACGAGATTGTAACTAGATTTACAATATTCATAAAATAGTAGCAATAGTCTTCAGAAAGAAAAGAAACTAACTGAAATATTAAAATATCTAATATTACAGAGGTTACCGTAACCTGTAAATATTTATTGTTAAATATAATAGATCATTGCTCAAATTGCCTCGTTGGCCTAGAGGTCTTGGGTTCGATTCCCAGGTCGAGCAAAAAGTGTTATTGGGTTTTTCTATGAAATTCTCTGTAGCAGTTCGAAGTTAGGATTTGTGCCTGGTTAATGGCAATAGGCTCGCCCCTTGTTACATGGGACCTAAACATACCGGCGAACTGTGGGTGTACATTGGTACACCTCTGCCTAACCCTTCAGGAAATACAGGCGTGATGATGATGGTATTGCTCAAACTGCTATAATTATGACAACTGTAATGGCCATGATTGAATCTCACTAAACACTAAAGATGTTTCAATTCACATAATTCCTTGCTCTGCCAACCCTGACTGACTTGTAAGTACACACAAAAACTAATCTCATCAAAATCATAATTACATAGTAGCTTGACCCCTTCAATTTTCTCAATCACCAGTACCAAAGCCTTGAACAAACTAAGACAAGTTAAAAGTAAAAGTACCAGACTTGATACAAAGATAACACCACAATATCTTTATCAGGTGTCCAGAAATTACAAATGTTAGAAGACAAGGCCGGCTGAGGAATTTTAGACCGATGCGTGCAGAGATCTATATTACGAAACGGCTGAGATCAGATAAACCGCTAGCGTCCATCGAAAGCGAACTCGAATGCTCCTGACAGACGTCATAGAAACGCCCGCGTGCCACAACAATGTACTTACTGCAGGGTTGTCTCGTAAAGACTTTGAAAAAATCTTTTAACAACGACGGTGTTTTGTTTTTTTATTTATTAGTGTGCTTCTGCTACACGCTTAGTTTTGTAGATGAATTTGGAGTTAATTAATTCAAGTAATTATAATAATATGATTATGATTTAAGAATTTTCCAAAACGCTTGATTAATGTCGGAGTCCTGAGGAAATAAACATAGAAAAAATTAACTGAATTGTTAATCTCCTCCTGTTTTAAGTCGGTTAAAAAGACAATAAAAAAGTTGAATTATAAATTTCATTATAAATGTTTCAAAAATACATATCGCTGTCTTATGTTTAAAAAATTATATTATACAAAGGATTCAAAGTTAACAATAGCCTTAAAAACCGTAGTAACAGCTCTTTTAATACTTATCAATCATCTTAACAGACCATTCATGCCTTTCTGATCAATTAATAACACGTGTCTACCATTACTTTGCTCTGCCAACCCTAACATTAAGCAACTGTATATAAAGTAATAATTAGTGTGTAATGTTGCAAGTCGTGTCGTTAGGATCAATATCACCGAACAATAATGCTGATCGACTTATGACTCATCAAGGTTTGAGGTGAAGGTCCTGGTGGCAGCTATCCCTTGACCGATCCCCAACCTTGCTTTCGACAAGATCATGATAACGAGATGACTCGCCATCATTGAATGTGATTGAAGTTATGATGGCGATGTAGGTACTCGGGTTTCTTTTGATAGTCACTGGGTAAAAGGTGAAGTTGGATATGTGAATAAAATACGTATTTGGTGGACAATGGGTATCGTAAAATGTTGATTTTATTGTTTACTAGATTTTCCCCGTGATTTTGGTTGCGTGAATTTTCTTACGCGTCTCAGTTTTTTTTTTAATATTAGACCTCCTATTTCGGAGATTTCTTTTTTTCCAGAATGAAAATAGTGGTTTGGTCGAAGTGCATCAGTTTAGTTCAAAATATTACTTGAACATTTCGCCTTTAAGGAAAAGTGAAAAATAAATTACTTACCTGCTTAATATTTTCTGTAAGACTTTAGCTTTTATTAGAAGGCTAGTTCTACTTATCAAAAATGTTCAAAATCTAGTCGCAATCTCATCTCAGCCGACATGGCAATCATTGTCAAAAAATGTTGATAAATTAGAATATGCATTTTAGACAGATTGATACTAAGATCAGGATTTTGATGTTTACAGGTCCATCACATTAATTTAAGGCTTCACTATACAAACTGTAGGTAATTAGGTACATCAAATAAATGCCGAACATAACCAAGCCTCTATGACTTGTTCAATATTAAATCAAGGAGTGTCTAAATCGCTAGAAGCGACAGCCATAATATGTGCTCACTTTAGGTACAGATATCTCGATATCATAAGTGAAGACAGATTTCTAGACGACCGCCTACGTGCGTAGTATTAACATACCTATTTTCCTATAGACGACTCCTACGACTATCTGTTCTAGATAATCACAACGCCGTAACGTATTTTTGTCTGTTTGTACGTTCAGGCTTTACGACAAAACTATTGAGCAAAGGACCATGAGCAACGTTGTATGATTCTTGGGCCCACTTTTCAACATTGCTCAACAGTGGTGAGACACGTGACATATGAAAACTCTTAATGAGTACTTTATTTTATTCTAAAGCAGCTAAGTTCAGAAAATGGTGTTTTGGTACTCGTCACTGCTAGACAGTGTGAGAATCTTAGCCCAGGATTTACACGAAAATGACAAAATGTACGAAAACACTATTTTCGCGCTGGATTTGAACTTAGCTGCCATAGAATAAAATACAGTACTCCCTAAGAGGTTTCATGTGACATGGGTCTCATCACTGTTGAGCAATGTTGAGAAAAGTGGGTCCAAATTGTCGCAAGCTCCTTTTGATAAAATTAAACACAGAGTTAAAACGTACCCCCAATCTGATGATACAAAAAAAACCCAATATGCAAGCAAAAGCCGGGTAAATCAGCTAGATTGAAGATAAGTACAAACACTTAAAAGGTTTTGTTTCCTTTGACAGATAATCCTGGATGATTAGGTAGTTTTTTAAGTTGGAGTACTTTGACATTTAAATCTCACTTGCAGAATCGAAGCCTACAACCTTGCCTCTATTGTTCAACTGTCAAAGTTGAAGTATCGATTAACGTACCGATACCTTTGAGTAGGCAAGAAAGCTATAAATGATATAATCACATGTGGCTTCAAGGTCGATTAAGTCCTATAGGGATTGAGGTTAATAGCTGTCCGCAAATGAAACGTATCACCAATTAGGATCTCGATTCTTGTAGCATATTGATTCATCTCAAGTCTTTGTAGTCGAAAAAAGAAGATACGAAACTGGTTGTTAATCTCGATCGCACAGATGTTCAGTTACGTGTGTTTAAAAAATAACACATGGCAGAGCAGCGCACGCGCATCCGATGGTATCGCGACCGCTCGGGGGGGCGTTACGAAAACCACTTACTTATCAGATGCTATCGACGAAACATTCATTTTGGCTACTCCGCATTCAAATTATATTTCTAATATTTTTTTGTTAATACATCAATTCATTGAATATTCTAAAAGTCTTAAGAATGCTGGACTAATCTGTCCCGTCTAGATCGATTCGTGAGGTATTTAGATAGACGGCTTTTTAGGACACGAGCCATTTATTCTTTTAACTACATAACTTTTAGATTATGATTTAAGAGCTCTTTCGAAATTACTGTTGTGTATCTTGGAGCGTCCTAGCATTTAATTTCTTTATGAGGCTGATCCTTAAATACCTACTGCAACTGTTATTCACAAATTAGTAACCACCACATCAAATGCCTATCAAATACATACAAAATTATATACAGGCCGCAGCCAACCGGTCCTTTTGGAAATCTATTGGCCTATGTCTAGCGTCTGATATGAAAATGTTGACAAAAATTGGGGAAGACCTATTCCAAGCAGTGGACATCTTTCACTTGATATGATAATTATAACAAATGTCAACCAACGCTATCTTAGGCTAAATGACCATAATCCGACTAGCCGCATGCGGTTAAATTTGTTGCAATAATAACGCAGGTTGTACGGCAGTATACTTGTCTATACTAAACTCTTTTTGAAGTAAAACTTCCCCCTTAGTCTAGTGGTCCTAAGCGCGACTGCTACGCTTGAGGTCTTGGGTTCGATTCCCAGGTCGAGCAAAAATTTTTATTCGGTATTTCTATGAGATTCTCAGTAGCAGCTCGGAGTTAGGGTTTGTGCCAGGTGCAATAGGCTCGCCCTCTATTACATGGAACCTAAAACATACCGGCGAACTGTGGGTGTACATTGGTACACCTCTGCTTAACCCTTCGGGGAATACAGGCGTGGTGGTATGTTATGTTATGTAAAACTTCTTTACGCACGCTTGACTTGGAGAGTAAGCTAGTGAACACGTGACGAGAGCGTTGCGGAAATGAGTGTAATCGGACGAACGGAAGTTGAGAGGGAGATATGTAAGTGAAGATAGAATGAGAGAGAGTTGCGTTTCGTATATTACTGTAGGAGGAAGAGAGAAGTGTGCGCGCTCATTTTCTTTCTCTCTTCCTCAAGTTGTTGTTGTTTTGTTGTTGTTGTTTTATGTTTTTACTTATGTTTTACTACAGTCATGTGGTCTAAGGCACACGTGCCTTTTTTTTATTGTCCGCATAACGTTGCAATACTGCCAATAATTTTCCCATTTCCCTATACACGAATATAGTGATCGTCAACAAAACCTACCTACAAAAGAAAATTACGTCTTCAACATGCTTGATGTACACTTGTGTCGTAAGTGTCAGTTCTATATCCCCATTATTTAGAGTCCAGTTACAGATCCATTATGCTATTGATTGATATGAGAATGTCAGATAAAAGCAGTTTAACTATCTACTATAAATTACTTTGAATAAATAAGGTTTTGTTGGCGATATATGCTGTTTAAAATCATATTTGTGTAATAATTGTTAGAATAGTTTTAGTGCTAATAGACGGTTGAGCTAAGTGGTGCTGATCCACGTGTCATGTTCGTGAACGGGCGCTGTCAGGTGGGATTGGTCATCTCTTGACTGCCATAGCTTAAGTACTTTATTATTATCATTATTTCTATTGATTTTTTATTATTATTCACTTTAATTGTTTTCACATATAGAAACAACAATAATATTGTAACCAAGACTTTGTTAAAACTAAATTGAAAAGAGTGTCCATGGAGTTTCTTGCTCGTTCTTCTCCATAGAGTGGGTAACTTCTTGACAATTTAAAAGTGCCTGTAAATGGTCTAATTGAAATAAATGTTTTGACTTTGACTTTGACGGGTCTTATTTTTGTAATCGTTATTAATGAGATATTTTATTCTACAAATATTATGAATTTGAGTTTGTGAAGTTTGGATGTTTGTCACTTCATCACGCCAGAACGATTAAACGGATCTTTTTGAAAATTAGCACAAAGATAGATTATTTATAGTCAGAAATAATACAAAGCTACTTTTTATCCCGGAAAATTTTAAGGTTCCCGTGGGATAATATATAAACTTTTATGCGGGCGAAGTCATGGGCAGGAGCTAGTTTCATTTAGTACGAGTATCACTAAATTTTAAGAAGAACAAAACTAGTATAATTTGTCGTCTAAAGTAAATATCCATTGTATTGAGACACTAGTGTCCGTACTAGTTTCTCAGACATAACATACCATCACGCCTGTATTCCCCGAAGGGTTTGGCAGAGGTGTACCAATGTACACCCACAGTTCGCCGGTATGTTTAGGTCTCTTGTAATAGGGGGCGAGCCTATTGCCATTAACCGGGCACAAATCCTAACTCCGAGCTGCTACTAAGAATTTCATAGAAAAACCCAATAACACTTTGCTCGACCCAATCGAACCCAAGACCTCTAGCGTAGCAGTCGCGCTTAAGACCAACGCGGCAACGAGGCTAACGAGGCAGTTTCTCAGACATCACATCTTACATTTCTGAAACAGGAATTTGGGACCGAATCTTATTTTAATTTAGACATAATTATGTTTAAACTCATTGCGTACTGTAATTATGTGTTTCGTTTTACACAAATAGAGACATAGTTGCGTAAATCTATTATTTACCGTAACTGGCAGAAACCGATATCGACTCTTCGGTCGATCTCTATAAAGCACTTAATCTTTTTTAGGCCACCTTTAATGTTATTAGAAATAAGGTCTATAATAGCTTGTAGTTTTTTTAATCACAATTGCCCACAGTAATCTAATCTTCTATATCAGAAAATGTTACGATGTTTTTTTAATCATCATACGTTCATCTGCTTTCTAGCTTTAATCGCTTTTATATCCTGCTTAAAAGCAACACAACCATCTTCATACTCAAATAACAGTGACTAGCGAACTGCCAGCGACTTTGTTCGCATGACTTATTTCGCCCACGTTAAGCTACGTTTTTGCTTACTGCTCCGCTCCCGTGGGTAGTAGCGTGATGATATATAGCCTATGTTACTCAGGAATAATATAGCTATATATTGGTGAAATTTTTTTAAAATCAGTCCAATACTTTCGGAGCCTATTCGGTACAGACGAACACACACAAAATCTTTCCTCTTTATAATATTAATATAGATTACTGTAACAGATAACGTTGCAAATACTAGTTTTTGTAACAGTTCATTGTAACCGTCTCCAGTCAAGCTCGGATGCTCATCAATTTGATATGCGTGTACTATGACAAATCACAGTTTAAAAGATTTCGTTGGAGGACAAATAATTGAGCAACGTACTAATTAATACAAAGGCAATATTTTCGGTTTTTCGCATGGCCCGGCGATTATCAACATCACTATCTGAACCGCTTCATGCAACAATAGAACCATTATTGTTATGTCGAGCACCAATTGTTTGATGTTTTCTTTATTTCGACTTTCAAGGTGATGTTTTGACAGCGTAATTGGTTCGAGACTACTCGTCGTTAATCTTGTGCCTCAAGAATGTAATTAATTTTAGTTTGGTTTTATTTTTTGAATGGCGCGCGCCGCTGTGTTTGTCAGCGTAATTGCCGTTTTAAGCGTACATGAATTCTATTGGTACGGCCTTCTACACTTTCTATTGGGACTGAGTTTATTTAGCCAGAGTAATTTTGTTTTACACCTATTCGTAGATATGACATTAATTATTGGTAATATTCTTCAATTATGCCCAATAGCCGGGCTGGTATACATCTTATACCGTTCTATTGCATCTAACTACACCCATAATTATTATTACTGCGTTATTCGGTGCAGAGGACACACCCAGACTCGTTAGCAACTAACGTTATGCTTCGTTTAGACCGCTCAATATTTTATACTTAACTTAAATAATAACTTACTTACTTACTTTTAATTTTAATAGTAATGTGATATAATTGATATTTTAATAATATACTTTAATTTTAATAATAATGTGATATTATTGATAATTTAATAATATACTTTAATTTGAATATTAATGTTACATAATTGATAATTTAATAACAACGTTAATTTTAATAACAATGATATATAATTGATAATTTAATTCTATTGTCAATTTTCTAAATATTTGCATGCCGAATGGTAAAATATGGCTGAACTGATTTTGATTTATAACAACTATTGTGTACCCATATTTGCAAATAAACGTTTATTCTATTCTCTTCCAATCTTATTTTGCTGGATTAAGTATGCGATAGTAAGGACACGTGATTGGACGAGATTGCTTTTGTTTTTTTTTTAATAGCATAGGTATTATTAAAATTTTTAATGGACGTGATTCAGTAGGAATTTAGAGGACACGTGTCTATGAATATAATTTGTAACATAATTGTCAGTAGCAGAAGGCCTCTTTTGCATACCTATCTAACTACCATTACTTACATATATAATTCATACAATCACGCCTGTATTCGCCGAAGGGTTAGACAGAGGTGTACCAATGTACACCCACAGTTCGCCGGTATGTTAGGTCCCATGTAATAGGGGCGCGTCTATTGCCAACTACCGGGCACAAATCCTAACTCCGAGCTGCTACTGATAATTTCATAGAAAAACCGAAAAACACTTTTTACTCGAACTGGTAATCGAACCCAAGGTCTCTAGCGTAACAGTCGCGCTTAGGACCACTAGGCTAATATACTAGGCATATAAAATCCTCACTGCTGTTATAGTAACTAGTAACACTATTTAGCATCAAACATTGCAATCATAGGTAGAATATTGAAAACTAGTATTGCTTTCATAACTAAAGCTATGTCACCGTAACAATTCCTCACAATAATTTTGACATACTCGCCCGGAACTAGCACAAGTCCCTAACAGCGTCTGAACACGCCTGTCTCCGACCAACGCTGTCCTGAGCTAAGCCTCGTTGCGACAGCGTACAGACTCATTGTATGTTAAGCGGGCACTTCATCTTTCACGCGGGGCCAACGCCGATTTATTGGCCGACGCGCCCCTCTTGTGACACGGCTAGATACAACCTATCTCGGAAACTCATGTCTGATTGAATTAAAGCCTCCTTGGCGTGTCACAGATAACGGAGTGCCTGAGTTAGAGGCAGATTAGATATGGTTTTAACGGTTGTCTTAGTTGATGAATTAAGGGGAAAGCTGAAGGGTTTGTGGTTTCCGCGTGCGTGTCATATAGATAACATTCCAAAGTTTAATTTAATATAAGAAACTTTATCTCGCATGTAAAACATTGATGGTACCAGCGGCACATGTTTTCTAAATGTGATGCAATTTATATAATGTTCCCTATTCATCTAGCATACGTGACTAGACAGCGATTTTCATTTTCTATCGCCTCGTACCACATCATAATTCCGAGAGCGTTTTAACAATGGATGCGCACGCGCTGCGCCTCGCTCCCCGAGGCGCGACCTCTGACCGGCGCCTCGCCACGTGCTGCCGCTCTCATTGGCTGCGGTACACCCAACACTCATCGTTTTGTAACACCTCTAGTCACCCGCGCTCACTTGCCACTCTATTCACTCCGTTATAAGGCTACTTGCAAACAAAATACTGTCCCATTGTTCGCTGCCCTCCATATTGTATTCAATCTTTTCATAGCCACTTGGAACTTTGACCTTTCACTCCATAATATAAGATGTTGGCATTGTACTGTTTTTTGCTTATTACTGTCTCTTTATCTCAACTATCTTTTGTCGTTTAGTGAGGACATGAAAATTGATATTTGTCTCGTAAAATTCGATTCTTACAGTAGGTCATCGATTATTCCACAGAATTGCCGATTGTATGTTTCATGTATTAGTCGGATCGAATTCTTTGAATAGACGCATAATTCGTTGTCGTGGAATTGTTCGTGTTGCCAAAACGTTTTGGTATCGAGACATTTAATAAATGTATTATATTTGCGTGACCGTTTTCGGGTTTAATCTCTGTGGAAATGTGATCACGTGCGGCCTTCGTACGGCTCGCTGCGACAACGGAACGAGTGGGACAAGCATTGTTCTATGACATTTCAGGCTTGCTAATGACAAGCAATTTCGATTTTGAAACAGAACACATTTGATTTATATTGTCTTTTAATTTGCCCGAAATTGCTCGTACATCGGACTAAAATGGGAACTGGAACGACGCGAATTACTTGAAGTTAAAACTATATCAAATAATATGAGAATCAAATATATCAAAGCAATTTACTATATTGAATCGTTCGGTAATAAATTGTTTCTATAATTTATGGGTTTAAAATATAAACTTAATGTTGAAATTGCTCTGGTAAACGGTGCAGTCACGCCCGCGGCTGGATTTTTTCCCGAGAAAATCTAGATCAGCGCTAGATGTTTTCGATAAAGATAAGAACCACACAGAAGTATAATAAGTACAAAAATAAAATCGCCATTAAAATGTTGTCTATAAAAATTACTTCATTATAACTAGTGAATATTTAAGCTTTATCCGTTGATCACGAGTGGGATGTTTGACTGGATGTCATCCGCTGTCATCCGCCGGATGACAATGACATCTCGGTCCAGCTGTCACATACTTCGCGGTATTCGGATGACGCATTGACGCCTCTTTCACAAGTGTTCTGCGGTATTTAGAGTGAACCGCAACTGATATCATGTTTCGTGATGTTGTAATGTCTGTCTGTACGTGTCTTTGTTCCTTGTGCGATAAGCTGACTCGTGGCCACTTTGTAGATTGATTAAGTTAAGGTTTGTGTAGTTGAATGTAGGTAGTGCTGAATGTAACGAGTGTCCGTGGAGTGTCTTGCCTGTTCTTCTCCTCAAAGATCTACGTTTTGGATTGGGCAGTTTTTTTTTGACTAATTGTATTTCCGAACGCATTCAACCCTAATCTCTTCAAAGTTAGAGTGAACAGGCTTCTTCTGGGTAAGCTCACTCCGGTCGCTCGTTACTTCGTTTCTGTCTAGACTAGAGTCAAGAGCATACACATCTCAAGAGAAAAAAAAGTAAATGACCAACTTTTAGAAATTATTTGACCTATCGACAAAATTAACATCTTGTTGCAAATAGGTATATAAAAAAAAATGCAAAAGTACAAGCATTATAACTTAAATTATTTATTTGTGTTCTTACGTAAAAAAAATCTTGTTTTACTTCTATAGTATTTTTAATGTAATTCAGAATTTCATAACTCTTCCAATATTATGGATTAAATAAGTGTTACGATATTATTATTTCATAAAAATTATCTAATAATTTGCATGAAATTCCATTCTTTCGCAATTCATCATTTCATAGCTCACTCAATCTTATGGTTGAAATAAAAATGACGATATTATTATTTCATGAAATCTAATAATTTGAATTGAGGCAATAGCTGACGTAATAGTTTAACAAATATTATTGATTTTTTCAACTAGTTATTTAATGCAAGCAATCGTGTTTACCCGACTACGGCAGAGGCAAAAGGATAGTTATGATTTTTCTGTAACATAGTAAAATCACGGTCTATCCGTTTGGGACAGTCAGTAAAAGTCTGACACTCCCTCCCGCCTCGCCCAGGGCGGGAGAAGTCATTGGATGATTTCTCATCGGTAAAAAAAAAACCGTTTGTGACATCATTAAAGCGGTACAAGTATTTAAATCTAGTTTTTCATGATAAAATAGTTCCCGTTTGATCTAAATCTCAACATTTGCGTAAACTATGAATACGACCCCATGCGGTGCGTGGCAACACGACTTCTGTATTAAGAAACATAGCTTAATCGCGTTAGGATTCGATCAAAAACGAGTATTCCTAAAGTTTTAGTGGTCTAGTCAGTACGTGTGGAAATTTGGAAAGAAAGAAAGAGAGAAAAGCCGTTTATTCCCGCGAAAGTAACGCACATAACATACAAATATAGCTTCATCAAGCCCAAAACAGAAAAAAAAATGGCATAAAATGTTGCCAAGCATAAAATATTTTGTCAAATTTTGTTCTGATCTTTATTGAGTCAAATTGTATTAAACAAGGTTTTTGTCTATACGAGAAAATTGTTCTTTTACATATAAGTAATGAAACTGGTGAAATATTGTGTGTTATGTCGAATATGCCTGAAATAAAGGGAACACAGGTAAATGTTAAAAAAACACATTTCAGCAAGCGGCAATAACCTAAAAGCTAATCATTAAATAAACATAAATAAGAATACCGCAAACGTTCCAATTACAAATTCGTCTACTTGCAAAATAAAAACGTAAAAAAAATGGCGTCGATCTAAAATACTCATCAATGCTTTACAACGATTCCATGATTGAATCTTGTAGCTTCTCAACTCATCCTATTTGCAGTTAAACCATCTCCTATTTAAAGTTTGAAAATAAAATTAAACACCTTTAACCAGTCTCAATAAAGATGACTTACTTTGATACGTAAATTCAATTAGATTAGGTACAGTTACTAGCATAAATAAGTGTCACTTTCTAAAGAGTTTTGATTGAATTATATTATAAGACGGTACGCACAGAGTATTAAAAAAACATACTCTTATACAATTCGCTTCACTTTGCTGATTGTCCACATACATTTGCGGATGACTGTACTTACTTAGGAGTCAAATATCCCTGGTAGTACACTTTCTATTTAAAAGGAAGCAATCATTTAGTTTTTATTTGAGTAAGTACTTTCTAAAAAGTTTAAGAAAAATATATTAAATTATTTTGACAGCCGACGACAGGATGGAATTATTTTTGCGTGAATGAAATCGTTGGACATTTATGTAAGACATCCTAGGGATGTTGGGGCAATCTGCTTCCCTTACTTGATTTATGCAGTTTCCTGGTGATAAGCATCTGATACTTAATACATATTACCATGTTTGATTGCAGAAAACATCGATACCTCTTTTGAATCGAGAGTTTAGTGTGGTACCTGCAAAAAAAGAAATGAAAATAATCAGCATGTATCTAAAATCATTTATAAATAAAAACTTTTTTGTCAAAATGTCACGTGTCATACAAGTAATTATTATGATTTCTTATATATTTGGCCCTTGTGTAACGTTGCTTACTGAGGTTGAAGTAGTACTGAAGCGCATCGAAACATATTTTTTGTTACTTAAGTAATTAGTCGAATGAGTATAGTCAAAGGTCCTATTTACGAAATGATGTAAAAAAAAATAAGTTGATTTTTTAGATAGGATAGGTTTTATTGTTCGTACAAAGGAAGATATAACTTTAGATGTTTAATTAGTTTGTCAATATTTAATTAACCATGTAATTAAACTTGACACCATCATTATAACTAGTTGATACCTCAAAAACATGCATACATACAGTCCGATTTATCACCTTCTTCGATAAACATTACTCGTTCATTCATGGCCACTATAAATCTTTTATGAGCCTCATAGAGCTTACTGATGAGTAGATATCAGCGTTCGTACAGTCAATGGCAAAACGTATAAAAAGGCGCTCGAACGACTACTTGAGACGTAACTGACTTGTTTCATTGTTCTCATTATTGTACCCGTATATTTATCATTACCTAAATTAATCAATGAATAGTAATTGTTATATTTTATTGATTTTAAAAGAGTATTCACGGAGTTTCTTGCTTTTTTCCTCCATTGGAATTTATCGTGTGGAACTATCAATTATTTTCAATTTTCTGACTGACCGATTCCTTAGAGTTCAAAAGTGCCTGTAAATTATTTGTCTGAAATGATTTATTTAATTTGTCAATTTTATTATTTTTAATTTCTACAATTTCTTAAGTAACACGATGTTTTCACTCGTTACGCCTACATGATGTATTTTGGGAACGTTTTACTGTCTTATAGAGAATTTTTTTGAAAGGTTTCATGTTTACTTAATTAAATTTGCACCTGAACGGCAATTCGCTTGTTAATCTAAACATACGTAGCGGACAATTCTTGTATTGTGAGAATGTTCATTCATCTGAGCTTGTCAAAAATATCTCTAATTTGCTTACATTTTTGACAAGTTATTGACATTGATTATCACAGAGATGAGATTGCGTCTAGATTTGGAAAATTAAGGAAATTGACATTCCAGTATTTCATATACGGAGATTTTCATTTAAAAGATTATTAAATTTGAATTTTGGAAGATATCTCTTCAAATTTTGTTGTTGGTTGTACTTAAAGGTGTGTGGCGTTTTATTGTGCGTTTTCATTGCCTCTTAGATTTTTGTGACGGAAATGAGAATTTCCTTATTGTGTTTTGCTATAATATTAAGGATGTGGGCTGTGCCTTTTGCTATCAAATTATTGATAACCAATTAATTGTAATTACTTGGGTGTGATTAATTTGTGATGTCCTTGTTTACTATTTTGGATGGAACGTTGGTATTTATTGAATGAGGGTAATTATTATGATGTTTTAGGGTCAAGACACATTGTTTCAGAATTGTTAATGATTGGTACAGAAAAGTTACTCACATGTTTCTTTAAAAACATTGTAGTCCCTTAACAGGATTTCTCCTGCATAGTGGGTGTGTTTAATAACATTTCAACTCAGATACACAAACAAACAGACCCGGAACCCATTGGCCATACAAATATATTTGTTCCATGCGGGAATTGAATCCGCGACACACAGCGACTCACCCACTGCGCTAACCGCGTTGTCTTCATAGCATTAGGTGCTACAAAATATCAACTAATGACTTTTTTTAAATATACTCTTCCTTAGGTATATACTTTCCATAAATACAGTCCTTGAACCAACTCATCACAAAAACCCCGTTACAGGTTCCCCGTTACATAACCCAACTAATTTACCCTAACTTACCCGCGTCTCAATCAAACCGATCAGATAGAAGGAAGTGGCTAATAGTCGTTCAGTAGCACGAAGGTGTTAAGAAATAATTACGATCGGTCACGCCTCCCCTGATTGGTTTTCGTAAGCGATCATAAATCTATACAAAACCCTGATATGTTTTTATTAGAATTATTATAATAATAAGTAGATGGGCGTTGTTTGTGGCGTAAGTGTTAAAAAATTGGTTGCTTGTAGGTGGCATTAAGATAGGTAGGTGTATGTACCTACGTAGTACGAACGTGGTCAGTAGGTACCGCTTTTTGTTATATAAAAATAAATAAAAATTTACATAACATTCTAGTTTGAGGTAGCTCTTTAATTACCATCACGCCTGTATTCTCCGTAGGGTTAGGCAGAGGTGTAACAATGTACACCGACAGTTCGCCATTTTTTATCCCTAAAAAAATGTGCAATTGACAATCCTCAATTTGTCTACCAGAACTACAACTAAAATATATCTCATTTAGCACTTTTTTTTTCATTTATTGCAATAGCCTAACGGTTTTTTTTGAAATTCATATTTGGAATTTGGAGTTTTCATTTTTTTAGTACAAAAAAGCGATAGAAAGCTTGTTTATTGCTGAGTGCCATAGGCTATTGCTACATTTGTTATTAGATAACGCGAAGGAAGTCGCTGGCAGAAATTAGTTACTTATTAGCACAGTTGGCGCAGTGGCTGAGCGATTGGTTGCTGCGCTGCGTGTCGCGGGTTTGATTCCCGCACGGAACAAATATTTGTATGGCCTACAGATAGTTGCTCCGAGTCTGGCTGTTTGTGTATGTGAGTTTTTATGTTTGTGAACGCACCCACGATACAGGAGATATTCTTAGTGTGGGGCAATGTGTAATTTACGATATAAACTTGTCCAACATGCTCATACAACTACTAATATCAAAAATAATCTACACCCCACCAATTATCATATTAATTAACCAACTCAAAAACTGCAAATCAATGATAATTATCAACCAATTAGAGCATAGCACAACATTTTGATTAAGATTTCTTATCAGAAAATTGACAGCCAATACATTCATAATATAATATTTTTATTAAAATAAAATATAAATCTAAAATTATGTGCACATTAGATTTTATTATGTAAAATATTCGTACATAAATAACGAGTTAATGATACATTAACAATTCAAATGTACTCCCGAGGATATAGTAGTGTATTGTTAATAAGATGATGTTCAATTTAATATGGCCATAATTAGGGGTTAGGCGCATTTTATTGGTTAACTATTGCTTATTTGCGCCGCCAATGGTCAATAAATCGGCATTCTCTAACAAAGTAGTCTAAATGGCACTTGCTTTTGTTACGGTGTTTGTACACTGGAAGATTTACGAGCGATGTTTTGCTTTACAGCGACAAGGCCAACTTTACTTTTAAAAAACGTTCAAGATCTAGTCATAATCTCATCTCAGTAACAATCATTGTCAAAATCTTGCAGGCATTAAAAAAAAAATTGAGACTGGAATTTAAATGTGAACGTGCCTAAAAGTTAGCAAAATTTCTCTCTCGTTTTGTGGTAGAATAGAATGAAATTTATTGAAGACTTGCATCTTGCCATACAATACATAATAAAAGGTGATAATAATAAATGTCAGCCGGTAATAATAGCAAAACTCAGTTTTGTAAAAATAAGACAAGTATAAATAAGTAGTAACATTTTAACGATTAACTATTTTTAAAGCAATTTTTGCTCATAAGTATAGCATAGAATATTTTCGCTTGTTCTATGTCACAGCCTTCAACCACAGATTATAGGATGCGTCGTAATTCAAGTACTTAGTTTTCGTTGGTCGATTGCTCAATACACTGTCGGGACCGGCGAGGACAAATTCATAGTTGCTCATGCTTATAATGTAGACTCCGGACGGAAACTGAGTCACATTACCCTAATTTTATTATGTCCGTGTGAATCAGTTCGATATTATTTGTGTATTGAAGACGCAAAATTATGTTTTGTAGTCTTGTTTGATTGGTGGCTATTCTATTAATGGGTAATTTAACTTTGGTACCTGAGGGCTAATTTTCGTAATGAAAAACGTTTAAAATCTAGTCGCAATCTCATCTCAGCGACAGTCGAACGATTTAGCGAAATAACAATAAGAATGATTTAAAAAAATGCGAGAATGGAGGTATGAGGCAGGGATCCCCGATATCTAAAAAATTACCCATCATTCAATTGTAGCAAGTATTCATTAATTTCTTAACTACATATTGCTGTATCTGTTATCACAATTTCGACCTTATTATAATGACGTAGATCATTTCACAATTTTATCATGAATCGATGGTTTTTGAACCGCTTATACTTTACGAAATTGCCTACCTAGCTAGTATAATTATTACTAGCTTATTTATACCTGCCTCATATTTATGCTTTAAGTCTTCCACCGAATATTTTAAGCATTACTTTTTATATCAAAACTGAACAACCACTTAACGATGAACAAAAAACGTTCAATTTGCTTCCCGCTCTAAGAAAGCATAAAAAGGCAGATGCATATCGTCGGATGCACTAATCGCTCGTTATCTTAAACCGGTGTTTAGCCGGCTGGCTGAGCACTATACTTCTAACACTATCAGCTATCTTTACGTGGGAACAGTTCGCACGGACCGCTCCGATTGTTTGACGAACAAAATGGAATGTCAAGATGAATGTTGTGTAAGACAGTGTATATGAGGCTTTAGTTTGACATTCGGACGGTTTGGAACACGGTTTGAAATTTTCATGTACGGTTTTTTGTGAACAAATGGACGTTCTATTCTATTGTGTTGTGTGTTCTGTAGCTTTGTTAAGGTAGATAAATTATAGGGTGTATCTATGTTGTGCTAGATTTGCCTTTAGTTAGTTCTGTTTTTGGCAAAATTCGTTGTACAAACGGTTAAATTAAGTTCACCGGGATTCATTTACCCTTAATGTAACAGTTCTAAGTCGCTTATTTCATATATGTATGAGGAGTACCGAGGATTACCGCGCGCAACCCGTAACATTAGGATTTGAAACATTAAGGCGTGACCTCACTTGCAATGGAACAGTTAAGGTTCGAGCTCAAAATTGTTACCTACGTTACAGAGGAATGCTCCTGGTGAGGGAGCGTCTTTACAATTTTTAATTTAAGAATGATTTACATTTTTGTTTCTAACTTAAATGTAGGTCACTATTACGTAACTAATTTTTATTCCAAATTACGATTAATAATTGTTCGGGCCGCATTGAATCACATTGACTGATTACTCCATAGACCATGCATTCAACTCCAAATTGCAATTAGAAAAACATTTAGGCCGCACCTAGTAGGCTGTAGCTAGCTTGTTTAATGTCTTAATAATACTATCTAATTAACACTAATGCCATCGACAAGGCTTCTTTGGAAGATATCCTTCAAATCAAACTAGTTTGCTAATGCACTAAAAATTACCACAGTCCTCAGATGCAAATCACATAGGCAATTACAGTCACTCAATTTCACATAGAAATGAGCGCCACAATACAACGCCGAACCCTGATGATATTCATTATGTTAATATCCATCGCATAATTTGACGTCTCACGCACACACGGCACGCGTCCACAAATTGTATTAGCAACAAAATCTGTTTTAGATTACACTAATTTGTCAGTTGTATAGCCGACAACTGTGGTCCATTCATGTCGCCTCGTGTGGGAAACGTTATGAAATTGAAAATGATCATATTTCTTTTAAAAGACACTAGGCGATTTCACAAAGATTCACCTAGTTTTCGTCGTTAAATATTCATTATTATGTGCCGTGAGAGATTTTTTGTGGCCGCCATTGTTCGGTTGATTGGCGCATTCCAAAGGACGTGGACCGTCTGTGTGTTACTAGATCTGTGGTACAAAAGGGAACTGTAGCGAATCTGTTGTATTGTAATTGGGTTGTTTTGTCTTGTCTTGCAATTAGCTTATTATTTGATGATGAGTGCAATGAATTACATAATTCTCTTTGAGAATTATTATTATGAAATTGAAACGTAACATAGTTCTATATTTGTTACACTCTATAGACATTTCAATATTTAGGAATCTATCAAATTATTCTTTACTTTAGCGATTCTTGGTTTTAATAGGAGTAATGTTAGTGAGGAAACTGGTTTACTTAATTTGATTTTATCACGTTTAGACCGCGATTTTGTCCTCATGTATTTTTTTTATGAGCCATAATTGGTCTATAATAAAAAAGCCCTTAGGGATAAGTTTCAGAATGGAACCTACTATTCCAGAGAGTAGCGCATTCAAGTAAACTCTTTATCTTTATAATATTAGTTTACATCAATACTGATTTATTTCGAATTAAAACTATGCTGACTGCCTCGTTGGTCTCGTGGTCGCAAGGGCGACTGATGAGCATGGGGTCCTGGGTTCGATTCCCAGGTCGAGCAAGTGTTATTGGGTTTTTCCATTAGGAATATCTCAGTAGCAGCTCGAGTTAGGATTTGTACCCGGTTAATGGCAATAGGCTCGTACCCTATTATATGGGACCTAAAACATACCGGCGAACTGTGGATGTGCATTGGTACACCTCTGCTTAACCCTTTGGGGAATACAGGCGCGATGGTATGTGTGTGTGTAAAACTAAGCTATCTAGAAAAAAACTTTGCCGTTGAAAAGGTATAAATTCGTTCCACACAACCCAACCCCATAAACACAACTCGCAACATTATATTGACAAACATAAACAAGATTAAAACATTTCAAGCACTTTTCACATCTACATTCAACAAAATACACGTTCAAATAATGCCGTGTAACAGGGGAGTCCAACTACTAGTAAAACACTGTTCCAGATTGTGAAGGCTCTATGTAAATTTCGGCGTTCATCTGCGCAGTAGGTACACGTGCAGGCCGTACTATTAAAATGTAGTGTAATCAACAGCACTATGCATAAATGAATCGCAAACTCCCATGAGTTATGGTTTGAAGTTGAATATTAAAACTGTAAGAATCTAGGTTAAGCGGTAGGTAACCTATTTTACTTCGTTGTAGTGTATTATTTTAAGGTTCCGCACCCAAATGGTAAAACGGTACTCTATTATTAAGCCCGTCCGTCTACCACCAGGCTGTATCTCATAAACCGTGATAGTTAGATTTTTGAAATTTTCAGAGATGATCAGAGATGATCCTAGTGGTCTTAAGGGCGACTGCTACGCTAGAGGTCTTGGGTTCGATTCCCAGGTCGAGCAAAAAGTGTTATTGGGTTTTTCTATGAAATTCTCAGTAGCAGCTCGGAGTTAGGATTTGTGCCCGGTTAATGGCATTAGGCTCGCCCCCTATTACATGGGACTTAGACATACCGGCGAACTGTGGGTGTACATTGTTACACCTCTGCCTAACCCTTCGGGGAATACAGGCGTGATGGTTCTGTTGCCCCTATAATAAAAAAATCTAAAAGAGCAGAATAAAATAAATATTTACGGGGGCTCCCATACAACAAACGTAATTATTTTTATTTGCTTGTTTTTGCTCGATATTGATAACGGCAACAGGTAAATGTTTGACATATTCATGATGGTCTTATAGATAATGATACGGAACGGAGTCCGACTCGTACTTAACCGGTTTTTGTGTCTGCCACAGCCACTGGCCCTGTGGTCGCAAGCGCGACTGCTGGGAGTGGTGTTCAAATTTGACGCAGTCGAAGCCGCGAGCAGAACCAAGTCTTTAGTAAAAGCTTGTGTCACAATAATCCTTCCATCTCATATGTACGTTAGGTGTTTTTTGTACAACCCAAATGGAACAAATAATAATAATTAATGAAGTAATTTATGAATTTGCAGTGTCCTGAAATATTTTTTTACATAATAATGTCTGGGTTTTGGTCGTAAAATTAGGCATGGACACAAAATAACGTAAGTTTTCATTTCTGCATTGGAATAAATATTCAAGTACCTACACACACATAGCCTTTTTTTTTTGGGGAGGGGGGGGTGGGAAATCATCAAATAATTTCTCCCGCCCTGGGTGGGGCGGGAGGGAGTGTCAGACTTTTACTGACTAAAACCCACCCATGTTCCTTCTTGTGCCCTTTGCGTTCCGGGGGCGCGGTATCTCTTATGAACAACCGGCAGCCCTGGCAGGCATCGGCCTTCAGTGGCCTCTTCCTTTGCTTGACATCTCTTTGAGGCGCGCGTGGAACACGAACGCGCCGTCGACGCGGCCTGTCGTTATGTTAAACGTAAGGACGGTGAGCTACCCATTGCTCACCGTCCACAGGCCCGTATCTACGGTGGCCGGGAGTCGTCTCGCGTCTCCCGACACACACATAGCTGCGACCTATTAGTTGTACGTACAGTTGTCTTTGAGCATGTTTTTATAGATGCTTAAAATACAGGGAATTCTGACGACTACATAACATGTTAATGTAAATTATTGACGTAACAATATGTTCGTGGAATTTCTTGCTCATTCTTCTCAATCGAGGACTACCTATGTTTTGGAATGAGCAACTGACTTTAGCTTTGACCAAAGGGCTGACCTTTTCTTGGGCCAAAGAATCAGCGTTGCCATACAACGTGGCAATGCTGCCAGCCTTTTGGGCACTTGTCGCATTAACAGCGATGCGGATGAGTTTTTTGATGCCCTATGAGGTTCCTTTTATGTTTTTTTATAAATATAAACTGTACATAGTTTGTAATTTAATTATTATTTAAGTAAGTTTCTAGTTTGAAAAAGAAACAAAATATCACTGTCTGACTTACTCCTTGGTAATTCAAAAGTAAATGGTCTAATTGAGATAATAAATTGTTTTTGAATATGTTTCAAAAACCTTGCAACTTAGCTCAAAGTTTAGGAGCTAGTTCAAAATTATTTTTTATAATATCACGGTAAACTACTCAGGATTATTATCTTACAGGATACAGTAATTAATGTTGCAACATTTAATCATTAAAAACTAATAAGATATCCGCATGGAAATGTAATTAATCACGATTTATCGTTCACTGATTGCGTCGCCACTGAAAATGTATTAAGATCAATATGGTGTCTTTAGTAATCTGAATGGAATCGCCACTTCGCGACCAATTAAGCGTTGCGAAACAAACAATATCTGATTTATATTGTGTCCAGTATCATAGTGTTTTATTACAATTAGCAACGAGACGAGTTTTCGTAATTTTGAATTAATGTTAATGTTCGTATAAACTGTCAGTTAACAGATAAGACCTTATTTGTTAATGTAATATCGTGATTCTGTAAGTTTATGTGCAGCAAGCTATATAAACTGCATTATTGTTACAAATTATTTAAATACTAGCTTCTAGCCGTGACCTCGTCTGCGTATACTTTAAGATTAAGTCCCAAATCGTCCCATGGGAACACTAAAGCGGAATAAAAAGGTAAATGGCAGCCGTAACGAGTCATGAGCACACACGTCAAGTTCATTTTTCGGTTTATGGGTCCCTCTGTGGGATTTTTGAGTCGCGACCACTGCACGCGTCGGCGACCTACTAGTAGCCGACTCGTGGCGGCTACTATACTATGTGTTAAGTTAGATTAATTTTCATGTGTGGCCCAACAACAACAGATAATTATTTAATTACGTTATGCCGTTTGAGAGTCAAAGACTTACAAGCATGAATTTAGCCATCCTCCCAAACTTTCGCTTTTATAATAGTACTAGCAGTAGAATAAGATAGAGGTACTTAATTCATTTTAGAAATAAAACGGAAATCCGCGGCTAAAAGACAATGACCGACACTGATAGCTGTTCAACCATCACCACGAATGGAGACCACAAGAAATTAACAATGAAGATTTTGGAACATCCAGTGAAATTTAGAACATCAAATGACATCATTGAAAAGTCCCTTAGCTCCCGAACTAGAACTCTCAATTTCTACAGTCAAGCACACATGTGGAACGACGTATATTTAATACAATTTTTTCAGTAACCGTCAAAATGAAATCGATAGTCTTAAAACTCGTGCGTATCCGATTTTAAAACGGTGTAGTTTATTACCAAATCAAGTGGAAACTATTGGTTTGTAATAATCGGTAACGGCAATTAGCACTTTGGTGTGACGCAATGGCAATTTTTCGCGATTTATTGCGCCAATGGGAGTTTCTGACTTATTGTTAATGATCACGATACAGACAGCTTCGTTAGTAGATACTGTTAGTGGAAAAATGATGAAATTAAATTACACGATTATTATGGTAACGACTAAAATTGAAGTCTTTCATTGACTTGATTGAATTTACCTGATTGCAAATATTAAAAAGTAACTTTATAATTTTTGTCTAGTGAGTAGTTGTTTGTTAAAAATCAGTACAATTTAAATAATCAAAATTTTTATTTGTGAAACAAATTCGATATTGTTACATATACTTAAAAACTTCTGGGACACGTTTTGTTGAATAATAAGAGATAGTAATTACTTCTTGTATTATTATGGTTGAAAGTTAAAAAAAAAACACATATTTAATTTTATTTAGTCGAAAAATTTCATGCAACACACAAACGTCATAATTACATATTTATTATCAAACCTATTTTTTATTTGTCACTATGATTATATATGATGCTTCAACACTTTTGTTACTGATTGTACAAACGAAATTGCAAGTGATGTTCCAATCAAAGCCTTTTTTGCTAAACTATCAATGTTACTTTTAAAAATCGAATGAACGGTAGCCGGTACGAATTTTAACTCAAAGGAAACTTATTTGGAAATGGAACTGAATCATCCAGTCTGTTTTTATTGTTTTAAATTATAGATTCTTATTTCGAATGCAATTACTTGAAACGACCATCAATCAATAATTTAAATGTAAAAGTTTTTGTATTTGACTCATTTAATTTGACGAGCTCACTAATATTAAATATTTAAGTACAATACTAGATTGTATATCATACATGACATTTAAAATCACGAAGTAATTGTAGCAACGATTTTAACCACTAGTTTAAAAACCAGGTTAAAGCGACCTATTTCTAAAGTAAAAATTCTCACAGTTTATGTTGAGCAATTCTAAAAATGTACGGTAACACTTAGTTTAATGTATCTCTTCAACTAACTTGGCGCATACTGGTAGCAATTTACCGGTGACTAATAAAGAGACGCATAAAATAGCGGGATTCTTAAGTGACATCTAAAATGTAGACTTTTATAACATCTTTGAGATTTTGTTAAGGTATGTTTTGAAGCTAAGTGTTTGCTTGACTTTTTAGGGTAAGCAAAATTTTTAATTCTTAATCTGTGTGTATGTTATCATACTGTAGGGAAAAGGTACTTTCTCATACAGAGACGGCACGAGTATTGATCACCATGCTTGCTCAATTGGCGATTCAGTAGACTTTAATTAATTATTAGGTGCTTTTTTAAAACGTGTTAAGTTACGTCTTTGGTTACTGCTCCACTCCCGTGAGTCATAGCGTGATGTTATATAGCCTATACTATTCCTTATGAATCTGGCTATCATAAACTAAAAGATTTTTTCCAATCTGACTGGCAGTTCCAGAGAAAAGTGCGTTTAAACAAAGGACCAAAAAACCTCTAAAGCTATAAAGCTTAAGAGGTTTTTTTTTGGTCCTTTGTTTATACGCGCTATTCTCTGTATATAAAATGTATATAAATAATCAAGCTGTATCAATAATTTTCATCGATAAATTTACACTAAAATAATAATATTTTAGTGTGTGTATAGATGAAAACAGCTTGATTATTGCTACTCTATGTCTACTAACCTAACAAAACCCGAACAGTAGCCACATTACCTCGGATCATAACAACAGAGCCTAACGTTGGCATTCGTGTGTGTGAACATTTTGCCACAAACAATTGCGTTCCCATGCACCGATTGCCATCAGTTGTAAACTTGCAATTCTTACGCAATCCGAAGACGTATGCTGTAGATAACGAAAGCACTTTTTGTGTGTTTTAAACACGTGTGAGCGAGCGATATGTGAATTGAGGTCTTTAGGTAAAGTATAGTACTAATAATACTTTGTTGTGGATTGTGAAAAATAGCACTAACTGTTGAGTAAGACGAGATGTTTAAACATCTGCCCGACTAAGTAAGCTAAGTGCTGTATATACTGTTGAAACATAATGTTCGGTATTGTAGTCGCCACGAGTCGTGAGCATGTCAAGTTAATTATTGGGTACTTGGGTTCCTTTCGGAGTTTTTTGGGCCGCCGATGCTGCACGCGATTGATCCGTCAGTCAAAAATTTACTTGAAATTTCGTGCTCACGACTCGTGGCGACTAATATAGTTGGCTGTTTATTTAAAACCCCAATCGAAGACTGAATTTTAATTTTAAGTTCAAACTATATAGCTGTGTCTTAAGGTCCAAAACTGTACTTTGCTTTTAGACTTTTTGCAAAAAATTACCATGAATATTATGATAGATAGCCAAATTGTATGAGGTGTAAAAAATATTATTCTACTACTATTTTGATGATTGAGCACGGATGGATGGATGGATGGATTGATGGATGTTTGTTATTCTTTCACTTTTAAACGGCTGAACGAAATTAGCCGAAATTTCCTTTACATATAGATATTGATCTAGCTTACCACATAGGATTTGTGTTCACTTGAGATTATTTAGGACCTTGGTTTAATTTTGAAGATAACGTAGACGAAGCAGCGATCAGAAGTTAGTATCTTAATAATTCAGTGATAGAGGCACATTACAAACAAACTTGTAGATATCAGAAAAATAGAGAATCATATTATTTAAAACTTCACTAAAAATGACACTTTGTATTAAGAACCAGGTAAAGTAAAATTGAGATTAGTAAGTAAAATAAAAAATAAATAGTTTGTATGAGTCAACATCACTTGTCAGACTTGAGTCACCTATGATTAACAAGTCAATGTCAGCAATTAACTATTTATTATTAGATTAATAATACTTGGAAATAGGTATCGGAATTTAAAAAATAATCAATTAGAACGCGGACATGTAAAAAGAATACTGCCACAAAAAAAAAACCACAAATATTTTTCACCTAACTTATTATTTATTTATTAAATATAATTATTAACCGCACTTTGCAAATTTTAACAACATTTAATTAATATTAATCTGTTGTCTAACCACAATTGTTTTACTTTATAATAAGTTCAAGTAAATGATCTGAGGGATTGAATTTATTTATTTAATTGAACTAGGTACATTTTTTTCATAATTATTTATTATACTATCACGGCGGTATTCCCCGAAGGGTTAGATAGAAGTGTAACAATGAAGATCCACAGTTCGCCGATATGTTTAAGTATGTATTTTTGTCATAATTATTATGTAACATTATTGCTAATTATTGTATGTGAGTAATGCAAACGCACATTGTATTGAATAAATAAATGGATTAAGTAATTTTTTTAAGGTTACTTGGTATTATTGCCAAAGAATTCGTTAAAAAGGGGTTCGAATGTTAAGATACTATCTACTTAATAAAAAATTTTTTTTTTTTTAAGTAAACCCCGACAGAAAAATAAAAATCCCTACCGCAGCTAACAAAAGAGCTGATAACTTTGAAACCGCTGAACCGATAATCGTCAAACAAGCTAAGAACACTCCCGACTAATATACCTTAAACAAAAAAACTAAGTCAAAATCGGTTCATGCGTTCGAGAGCTACGATGCCACAGACAGACACACAAATACACAGACACGTCAAATTTTATACCGTCGTTTTGGCGTCAGGGGTACTTTAGAAACAGAAAGTTTTTAAAATACTTCAAATAGTTCAAATTCATTATTTTACAACTAACACATCTATCGGTTGCTATAACAACTAACGTATCACTTATTAATTAATAGAATACTCCACCTAAGAATAACAAGTGAAGCATCATAACAAGTATATATTACAGCAAAAAATATCGACCACAGAACAAGACGAGCGTAAATTAATAGACCCACATTGTTACTACTTTACGTACACTCGGATGAGTATAAATGACGTCATTAGAGACAAAAAACTAAACTCAAGGTATGTACAAACGATGATTGAATTAATGCGGTATTCTGCAATATTAAACTGAACATAGGAATTAAATTCCTTTGGCATTTTTTAAAGCCTGTCTTGTCTACGCTGTACGATTCTGGAAATAATGAAAGTATAAAAAAACCTATCTATATTATTATTATATTATATAGCTAAAGAATTTGTTTATTTGAACGCGCTACTCTCAAGAACTACTGGTTCGATTTAAAAGAATCCGTAAGACCGTGTATTGAGGAAAATTAACATCACGCTAACAACCTGCGAGAGCAGAGCTGTATTCAAAGACGAGAATTTTAGCTCCAATTCTAGTATTTTGTGATATCAAGCAACTCAGCTACGCTAGAGGTCTTAGGTTCGATTCTCAGGTCGAGGAAAGTGTTATAGGGTTTTTGTATGAAATTCTCAGTAGCAGCTCGGAGTTAGGATTTGTGCCCGGTTAATGGCAAAAGGCTTGCCCCCCATTACATGGGACCTAAACATACCGGCGAACTGCGGGTGTATATTAATACACCTCTGCCTAACTCTTCAGGGAGTACAGGCGTGACGGTATGTTGTGTTATGATCTATTATTTTGTGATATCAAGCAACTCATCTTATCACAGTTCTTTGAATAGACTAGTAACTCGGCTTAAACCTAGTAGTTTTTTCCTAATCTTTATTTATTTTATGTTACTATTCATGGCTTTATGATTACTCTGTCCTTAGATATATTTATATAACAAAACTGGTATAGATTGCTCAATTCCCAGTTTTCTCTACGTTCTCTAAACTGTTATCATTAGTGCCGTAAAATCATGGTGATTATCAATAAATACGATTATCTTAATGCTCTGTGAATTTATCAGATTGTTGATAAAAATATATCTGGGCTAATTCATTATTCTCCTGCTCTCTTATGGTGTTTCACTTCTTTGGTTGGTTCAGTATGACTTCTTCTTTTGTTTATTTTTCTTTCATAATATATTTACCTCATTTACCGTTATTTCCGTAGGTGAGGTAAGGCTCATTTATAGTGATACCTACTTTCTCAGAATCCATCTATCGTTTCCAAACTCAATTTACTTATTTCTTCGCATCACATGCCCTTTTCATGACAATTGATTTCTACACATTATCATTTGGGCTTGCAAAGTGATATAATTATTTCGTTTTCTTGATAAAATTTTCCATAAATGTGATCTCAGATTGTTCAGCGAATTCGATGTTTAAAAAATAAACAGTTGGTAGTTAATATACTCGCATTGACATAATGAGAGTAAGGAATTCTCCATTAATTTTTTTACCAAATATTTTTGCGCCATGTATTACAAAAATAAAAAACGGCATCTGACACTTTCTGAACGACAAAAACAGTTGAAATCAGAACATCCTTCTACGGCATTCGCACAATCACAATCGGCATAACAGCAAAAGAAAATAAACTAATAAATTCCTTCGATATTTCAATTCGTATCTCATAAACATTAATATCAGAAACAAATGGTTTTCCATTTAAATGAGCTCATTTTGTTTGGTATAATTGTTTCTGTCATATAAGATATTAATGTAAATATTTAATATAGCTTAAAGTTTTGTTGGGTATAATGGCTTTAAATCACTGTTGGCTCGTTAGCCGGCCGTGTTTATGGTACGACTTCTCCTTAATAGAGAATTAATCTTCGCCAGCTTAAGGCGATGACATCCTTATTTACGTCTATGTAAAACGGACGTCCGGCCGGTGAAAGGTTTGATTGTTTTATTGGCAAACACTAACTTTTAATTGAATACAGTATAATTGGAGCGATTTTCTTTTTGTTCCCAGATTATATTGAGCTTTCTGCTGCATCTTGTTTATGGCTGCAATTTAGAAATGGTTCGTAATTTTAAGATATCCATTGTGTTTTGTTCCAAGTTAACCGGTAACACGGTTAATAATTTAATCATACCACACCGTATTACTTAGCCCGATTGCTGACAATGGGGTCCTGGGTTTGAATCCAGGTAGGATGATAAAATTTATTGAGTTTTTTCACTAGGAACTTCTGTCACCCCTGTGACTTAAAAGCACGTAAAGCCGGTGGTACTGCGCGGCTGACCGCTGATCTCTCCTTTGTCGCGTCGTACTATGAGAGTGAGGGAAGAGGGAGTACCACAGTGATTGCGCACTTACCAGTGTATTATAATATCTCCTGCATACTTGGCTAATGCCCATTTAGTCTGGCCGCCAAGATCGAAATTCGGTCTGGGGAAAATAATTATTATTACTTAGGTCTGTGTAATTGATTATTAGTTGAAAACTAACTAAACTGCCCCGGTAGCCTAGTGGTCTAAAGCGCGACTGCTACGCTAGAGGCCTTGAGTTCGATTCCTAGGTCGAGCAAAGAGTGTTATTGGGATAGCCTGGTTAATGGCAATAGGCTCGCCCCCTATCACATGGGACCTAAACATACCGGCGAACTGTGGGTATACATTGGTACATCTCTGCCTAACCCTTCGGGGAATACAGGCGTGATGGTATGTGGTATGCGGACTATTTGATTATTAGTTGAAAACTCATTTTATTATAAAGCTACACAATTAGATCACGTACTTCTAAAATGTCGAACATAATCTAAAGTCTAGACGTTCTTAATTTAAGAATGACCTCAACTTCAACTGCACATTATGAAAATGAATCTGAAAATTATACAGCACCGTCTATACTCGGTCTGCATTTTTCACAATTTGAATTTCATCTAAGGTGATGTACTTGAATGCAGAATATGTCGAATTTCCTTGAATTTTGATCAGCCAGCTATGTCTATGTCTTTGATCTGAAAGAGAAAACTGCAAGCGAATATCGTCGATTTTTCTAGGTTCGTTGTGTTTTTAAGGACCGATATTGCTTGCTGTTTGCAGTGTGTTCACCCCCCTAAAATAGAATGTATTTATCGTCTGCATCGTGATTCATGTGTCTGCTGCAGTAGACGAATACAATTGTACTTTGGTTGAGTCATTTTTTGAGGTTGAATGATCATTTTTCATGTCAGTGCAACTTGTGTTTCTTTTAGCTGTCTTACACTGGGTGAAATACAAACTGAATAGGTATATTGATAAAGGACGTATACATTTATAGAAAAATATACTTAAGCCTCGACCACACCGGAGCGGGCGCGTTCGTGGTCGCGGGCGCGATTTCTCACTAGGGTAGTATTATCGTATTCATATTTCAGTTAATGGTGCTTTGGACCGTGACGTCCGCTCTAGTAAAGTAGGACTTATAATGTACGGTACCTGTCAAATATATATTTAAGTTAGCAAGTCCTAGATGGCTGATGCATTAGCCTTATTGTTCCTGCCGGGTCTGCGGGTCCTGCCGGGAATGCAGGTCCTGCCGTGGCTGCTGTTGTTCGGAAGAGATACCGCGCCCCCGGAACGCAAAAGGCACAAGAAGGAACATGGATGGGTTTTAGTCAGTAAAAGTCTGACATTCCCTCCTGCCCCGCCCAGGGCGGGGAAAGTCATTGAATGATTTGGAGATATTTTATTAAGCACTAGCATAGATTATATAGTTTTTGGGGTTAGATTATTCTCATTGCAGGTAGAGTTCTTATTTAAAAAGTGCTAAGATAGGTACGAAAAAACAACTTTTAATCAACCAGAGCCCTACTCACAGTAAATGATGGCAACAATGCGCAACATCATCACCCATTCACCACACTAGGAAGAGTATAATCGTCCGAGATGCCATTCTATAGCGATAATTAGAAATGAACCGCAATTATATGCAAATGCGACGCGCGACAAAGTTGCCTCGTTTTGAAACCAGCCATTTCGTAGCCCCGCCCACCGGTACTTGTAATGACGCTCAATGCTTCGAAACTACTTGACATACAAACTGCGTGGTTAATATCCTTTGGAGCAAGGATTTTAGGGTTCGTAATTTGAAATGGGCAGCCATATTTGATTTAGATTTTGAATTAAGAATCGAATTGGTTGAAGTAATAGAAGTTAGAACTTATTTGCTCAGCCCGACGGATAAAATTAGAATACCATAGTTTGTTTTACTATGTGCGGTAATTTTTTCCTAATTTTTAGAACATACATACCAGCACGCCTGTATTCCCCGAAGGGTTAGGCAGAGGTGTACCAATGTACACCCACAGTTCGCCGGCATATTTTTAGGTCCCATGTAATAGGGGGCTAGCCTATTGCCATTAACCGGGCATAAATCCTAACTCCGAGCTGCTACTGAGAATTTCATAGAAAACCTAATAACACTTTGTTTAACCTGGGAATCGAACCCAGGACTTCTAGCGTAGCAGTCGCGCTTAGGACCACTAGGCTAAGGAGGCAGTATTTTTATAGAAATCTTGAGTAAAGTTATCGATTACATAAAAATTAAACTGCCTCGTTGGCCTAGTGGTCCTAAGCGCGACTGCTACGCTAGAAGTCCTGGGTTCGATTCCCAGGTCGAGGAAAAAGTGTTATTGGGTTTTTCTATGAAATTCTCAGTAGCAGCTCGGAGTTAGGATTTGTGCTCGGTTAATGGCAATAGGCTCGCCCCCAATTACATGGGACCTAAACATACCGGCGAACTGTGGGTGTACATTGTTACACCTCTGCCTAACCCTTCGGGGAATACAGGCGTGATGGTATGTATGTATGTATAAAAATTAAATAAAAAATAATCGTAATTAAATACCTATTTCATTTAACGATGTTAATTAAAAGACGAGTACTTAATTAGAATTTAACGTCATATTTATCTAAGTCATATAATATTGAGTACTGCTACTATCTAAGTAACTTAATAAATTTATCGTAATTAGATTGACAGGCTCCTTGATAATAAATGATCGTAAATGAAGCTTTAATTTTAATTTTCAAAAAAAAATGTACCTTTTACTTTATTTGTAGTGTAGATAAAAGTTAACATTTATCATATTTTAATTTAAAAAAAAATAAAAATACATTGAAAAACTATGTCTGATTCCACGCGCTAAACGGAATTATTTAATTCAGATGGCTTCCATGCCATAATCCGTAAGCGAGTGGCAATGCTGATGCGCAGGGTGAGAGACAGTTCCAACAGCTACCTAAGGGTAGGCTGATAAAATAAAAAGTCCTTTATGGAGGCATTGGATACATATCCATGTTAAATAGTTCCTCTTGTATAATGTACTACCACATATTCTTAAGCTCTTTTGTATTTACTAACACTGTATGGAAACACTAGTCTGAAATAAAGAAATTGAATCTATGTTTTCATTTTTTAATGTTTTACATCTGTAACTTCTGTAATAAATTCTAAAAGGTTTGTAATTTTTTTTTTACGTTACGTACTTTAAGACACGCCTAATATGCACCTGTACTATAAAGATAAAAACCGGCTATATGTCGTTTAACTGATCAATATAAAATAAGACAGCTCCGTCAGTTACCTAACTCTACGCACGTAGCAGTGAAAGCGAACTTTTTAATTACTTTTTTTACTACAACAGATGACACAGCGTTTCATTTAGGGTTCCGTTTTGTAATTGAAACTCTTGAATGACAAGTGACAATATTGCATTCGTAAAATAAAAATAAATGTAAGGCGTAACTTAAATTATCTATAAATAAACGATGAAATTATAAGTTTTGGTAATTGAATTAACGTAATAATTCTGTTTAAAATACATTTTTACATAACATAACATACCATCATGCCTATATTCCCCGAATGGTTACGTAGAGATGTAACAATGTACACCCACAGTTCGCCGGTATGTTTAGGTCCCATATAATAGGGGGCGACTCTATTGCCATTAACTGGGTAAAAATCCTAACTCCGAGCTGCTACTGAGAATTTCATAGAAAAACCCAATAACACTTTTTGCTCGACCTGGGAATCGAACTCAAGACCTCTAGCTTAGCAGTCGCGCTTAGGACCACTACTAGCCAATGAGGCAGTTTGAAAATACATTTTTGTAAATCCATAATTGCTATTTTATTTAACTGTAACAGCTACGGAACCAAATTAATCGTAACATTACGCTCGCACTTTTTTTAATGACAACAGAACACAATCTTCTCGGCCGATGCGAAATGGGTATTAAATAATGGGAATAAAAACGAACGTGATAGGTTTTAGTATGAACAAAGCAAAGCTATATTAAATCTTTGATTAAATATTAGCAATGTTTTCAAAATAAAAGTTCTTGTTCTCAATGTTTAATTTTTTAAACAACGAGAGGATTTTGTTTAGCTTTTATTTTATTATTTTACAACAGTCTCGGCATTCAATAAAGTAATTTAAATTTAAAATAAATAAATTAGATTTATTTAAATTAACTTTAAAATACTCTAGATGCTGTCATAAAGTTTTACTAAAAGATTGTAAAAATGTTGTTGTGTTCACCTATCTGTTTCTTTTTGTAAATTGAACGTCATCAATTTTTTTCTAGCATCTATCACATTATTAAATGATCGAGTCGAGTTAGACTTAATCGATTATTGAAAAAGGTTCTGATAACATTTGTTTTGATAAAAAAAAAACTTATCCATAATGCATAATACAAATAAAAAACTGTGTTTAAATTAGAGATCATCTACAAGGGAATCCTTTTACAAATTATTTAAAAATAAAACTTCTAACCACTTAAAGCTCTATTGCCTGATAAGCCACTGCAGATCCTCAAAACAGGTCCACTTTAAATGGAGCATAACTTGCTCGAATAATTGTTATAATCAAAATAATAAACATCAAATAAAGTAAGAAGGCAGAATTGCTGCGCGATTGCTTTTATATTATACAATTTATTTTATTACAAATTAAACATTTTATGTTTTTATTTTATTTAATGGGGAGTATAAAAATATATTTCGTTTAAAACACTTAGAGTTTTAACAGAAGCTGGAAATGCTTTGATAATAAACAGACGTTTTTATTTAAACCTTCGACCAAGTGATGTAAGGAACGATAAGAGTAATTTCGGGAACCCGGTTGCAACATTTTTTTTTTGGTAGCCGCCTGAGTAGTGAATGTCTTTTAAGGAGCTTATACATGTGAGAAATACATTTTATGGCCTGTTACACATTTAAAATCGACAGCGATCCAGTTTTCGTCACGTATTCGCGGTACTCTTTTTATATCTGCCCACTGATGTATAGTGGGTTGCTGAATTGCGTCGGTTTGGCGTGCAAGGATTTTCGATGTTATCTGTAGGTAAGTACTTGGTAATAAGTAACGTATATTTATTTATTATAGCAGTTAATAAATAAATTTTGTGATGATCGTGCATGAAGCTGAGGGTTCGATATAGGGCAAGTAATAATGTGACTTTAATCAATCTGTTCTCTAAGTTTACTGCGAACATCTCTGACATCGGTAAAGGAAAACATCGTAAGGAAATCTAGACCTCTAATTATTATAAGTTTATAATCGACAATACGTCTTGAGCGAGTGTTATGATCAATGCTTGTGCCTTTTCTGTATGAAAAGATCCCTTTGCTCTGCAGTAGGACAATAATAGCCAGGTATTATTATTATTTATATAATAAAGCACTTAATAAATGTTTATTTGTGCAACTCTAGAGGAAAACTGAATGAAACAGAATTGCTGGGCAGCAATTCTGTTTCAAAGAGTTCAAAAAGTTGTTAAAATGCAGGCGCATTTTAACAACTTTTTGAACTTTTTACAACAGCGACGGTTCAATAGGTTCAATATAATTAGGCGATTCGTTAAACCGAGTGGTCTTCGATAAAAAAGGATAGCACGAACAGGTTATATAAAAACTGTCAAAAGTATTTAAAAACATTAATCCGTAAAGAGCAATTCATCTTACAAACGTCAATCGTTTTTAAATTTAAATTGCGGCGTGAAAGCATGAAGTGCGGTAGACGTTTCAAAACAGGATTTTGAGAAGCATGCGTCTGCGCATATGTGGGTAAAGATGGGCTTGAGGTGCAGCATTGGAAGATGACTAATTAATGTAGAGCAGTGTACGGTTTTTATAAAATTTTGACTTTGATAAGAGAAGATTACTTAAGTTTGAATTCAGAATAGAGAATAACTTGAATAAAAAAAAGGATCTTGAAAAGAGTTTATATTTATTTACTTAAAATTAAAAAAAGAAATGTAAGATAGCATGGAATTTAAAACCCTTTTGTATGTTGAAGTTCTTAATAATGCTTAGCTTTTATAGCAGAAAATAATAATTTTCATTCATCTAAGTAGTTTTGTTGCAAGAAAGAGTAGATGCAAATAATTAAAATCACGTTGTTTTTTAAATATATATGGTTATCTTATTATAGCATAAGCTAAGAGTTGAAGGAGCTCTGAGGAGGCTCTTTAAGTATTTACAAAGAATTAAAAAAAAAATTAAGTTATAAATGTTATGGCAAAAATTTAATAAAAACTTTTTTGAAATTCATTGTTCGCAATGCAAAAGTCGAGAAGCATTTATAACTGCAAGTATTTATCAATATCGAGCACCACTGGAGCATAATGAGTAAAACTCGAGCAAAAAAGCGTTCACCGACGGCGGGCGGGCGCCGGCGGCGGGCGGAATAACTGTTCTGCCTTACTAGGTCGAATTATCTCATTTATTCGATTTTTTGCTTTGTTTTCTATCAGTGAAATTGCTAGTGAAACTGCCCTTCACTTTTCTTCAACAAAGTTGTGATAGGTCAGGTATTATAATAAGGAGAAAAGTCCTTAAATTTTAAAACTTGTATAAAATTAAGGAGAAATATTTAAATATTTGTTTAAATAAAAAGCGACTCTCAATCTTAATTTGATTGGATTTAGAATAAATAATGGTTTTATTGATCGCTTTATTTGTTGTATTTTATACGTAAGCCTAATTTAGTATTTAAATGAGACATCGAAAAGAAAATAAAGATCAAACAGATATATTTAAATTTATGTTAAATTTTATACTTATAAATTAATCATCGTTTATTGGAACATCCAATAAATTAGTCCTTATTTATTCATCATAATCATAAAAGAGTCAAAACGGTATTGTTAAAGAACTATTTTATTGTATATCTATTCAAATTGAATTAAAATGTTTTAAATTATAAATTTATTCTGAAATGCGATTTTACACCTGTTATTTATTAAATTTAAATCACTTTTGGATCGTTAATGTCTTATAATTTTCATTTCCATCAACACTGAATGATTTTTAAAGATTTATCTTTAATAACTCAAAGCTACGTAGAAGTTTATTTTATTTAGTGCCAAACAAAATTTGTTTATTAGTTAAAAATATTGTAATGGAAGGAAACTATAAACACTTTTGCATACTACCAACGAGAGTTACTTTAAATGCGCGATTTGTGTAAAGAATTGACACCTACCTGTTACAGCTGAAAAGTTCATAAAATTCAGGTGATCCTTGTCAATACTGTATAATTTTCTTTCTTACAATCTCACAGAATATAATTTGTTTAAAAGTTTAATTTAAAATATCCTTTCGTGCAGAATATTATAATTACACAGAGTATCGGTTTCACTTTCTCATTAACACTTTTATTTGGTTCAAACAGTAAAACACACAAAATGAATTAAAAAAAAAAATAGTTACTCGCGATCAGTTAACCACTCGGCACTTGTCCATAAAAATATCCATTCCATCACTGGGGTACGAATTATTTTTTTAAAGTGTCCGCGCGAGCTTAAAGCTGCGGAGCGTTACTATGTGCGCGTGCGCAGGTCGGCGTGGCATCGCGTTATCAGCGCGAGCGGCGCGGCGCGCGACAACAACAGAACTTGAGAGTCGATCTCAATAACAACAAGAAAAGAAAACGGTCCAGTTTCAGCGGGGCTTCCGGATGGGTCGCGGACGGGGCGCGGGCAGGCAGTGGTACTGCTCGCACGTAAGGCGGCGTTTCGCTCTCTTTGTCTAACGGTACCGATGCGCGCGCGCCGCGTGAACGATAGCGCGGCTAGTCGCAAGCGCGACGCCGCCCCGTGCGCACTACAGCCTGCGCGAACGTACCTGCAGTGTCCGCTTCTTTTCCCGCCATTTTTACGTGTATGAGATCGTTTTCTTTAAAAAATCTTTAGTTTACTAAAAAAATGGTTATGTTAAGAAATTATGTAAAGTAGGGATTCCAAAGTTATGAATGCTTTACGATTTATTTCGACTATTAAGTTGCCATTAATATTTTCGAAGCAAATTTTCTTTTATCAGTCATGGATAATCCATGCAACGTTTTCATCACTATTAGTATTTGGTGTTAGTATTACATAAATAAATGATAATATAAGCCTTTCATTAATATTTATTATTCTTTTATAAACTAAAAATATTTAATTTATTCATAGTGTAATTATTGTTTGGACTTTTCTTTGCGCGTTGATGTCTAATGTATGAAAGATTTCAAAGTAATCGTAGTGATGTAGGATATTTCTTTTTAATTTACTTGAACCACGTTCAAGAGCTGCCAGTTCCGCACAAATTTATTTTCTTTTTTTGTAACATTGCCGTACACTAGGAATTTTTCCTGCATTGTGGGTGGGTTTGGTAAATATGGCCAATGAACTCTTGAACGAGATTTGAATGCGTTATTACGTAATGGGTAAAATTGCCTTAATTTCCTACTATAATTATTTTGGTATCCTTTCAGTTTCTGTAATAGTGATAATAGAATGTATATTAAAATGTTAATTACGTTTAAAAAAGGACATAAAAGTAATGTCAAATAACAATGGTTTACAAATTAATCTAAATGTTTCGTAAACCCTGGTTTTTATTATTTATCACTAGAAAAATAGAACAAGGTCGTGTTATTTAAGACCGAACTGCATACGATCCATCTTATTGTTTTTGTCTTTGTTTTTTGTTATTCGATTTAGGGGTCTGTACCCAAAGGGACCAAACTGGACCTTATTACTAAGACGCTGACGTCTGTCCATCTGTCTACCACAGGGCTATGTCTTTTGAACCGTAATAGGTAGATAATTAAAAATTTCCACAGCAAATAATTAAAATTCGATATCGTTATAAATTAAACGGGGGTCCCGATATGTGATTTTTTCAGCATTTTAGCCGCTCTTAATTTTGTACGGTGGTAAAGAGTCCGACTGCCTGGCCCGTTTTTATGTCACATTCATCTTCTCAGTTACTCCACAACTCACTAAGTACATAATAAATCAACTAAAACCACAAACCATTCACCGAATTTCAATATTAAAACGAAAATTAATTTTAATTTGAATATTTTTCACATTAGTTATTTTGTTGGCCATATTTTGGCGGATAAGCATATCTCGAGCACAATAAATAACGAGTGCGAGCACGAGTTAAATTATTTTTTATTAAAAAATGCTCTTCAAACAATAAGAGGGTAAAGAGGAACGCCGGAGGCTCTCCGTGCGGTACCGGACGAAGTCTTATTAAAATGCAATAACAGTCATGACATTTAATCGTTTTTCACAAGAAACAGCCAAAATTCTACGTGTTTTTGTGTGACACACGGCTCTGTTGTTTGAGTAACATTTTATATTGAATGGTAAATTAAAACATAATTTATAAACATTATTACTACTGCCGCTTCAGTTGTGAACTGTTGACTTAATGGAAACTATTTCTATTTTTAAAATAAAAGCCGAAACTAGTTGATCTAAGGTTTTATCTTAAACTCAAACTTTTTGAGCAAACGTGGTGATCAATGCTCGTGTAGTTGGAAAGTAATAGGCTGATTTTATTTTTATTATTTAAAACTTCCATGTAAGTCTATCAGCGCATGCCAGAATGTAATAATTGCAAACATGGTGAAATTAAAGGCAAAACTATTTTGACATCTCTAACTTAGTTCTTACATGTCACTATGTTTACAGCCAGTTATTGTATTTTGAACCTTATCTGAACAACAACAAACTGACTTTACAATCGTGTATAAGTTGTCAACACACAGATTTATGTAGACGAAGTTGCGCGCAAAAATTAAGGCCTAATAATAGTAAATCCTAGTCCCCTAACTAGTAAAGTGTAAATCTCCTTGTTATCTATATCAAGTTTCTTAACCTGAGATAGATAGATAGCAAGATAGTAAGGCAACCTCCTTCTCTTAACGGTTGAAGATGTTAGGCCGCTGTCGTCTCGTGTTTAAACCTGAACCTAACCGTATTAATGAACTCGCCCGGCTTTGATTAAGAAGAAGGCTTAGGTAACATGAAATGTACGAGGACCAGAGAACTGGAGAACCGGTGTGACTTAGTTTACTAACAGCCTCATTTTGGCTTTTATGTATATAGTAATAATACTGAACTTTGAAAATCAAGCTTAAGTGTCAAAAAATATATTATGGTTAACCAGACGTCACAAACTTAACGTTTACCTAACATTGATAAAATTAGAGTCTTGATCGATTACTAGAACAAGGGCAAAATAAAAGAATACAGAGAAGGCAGTTAGTACTTCCAGATACGGCCTGAAATTTTTAGAAGGCCCGTTTTTTAAATCTTAACTTGTAATATAGACATATTTATCACACATAAAATAGACACAAACAAACAAGAGACAAATAATATCATTCCAGTAAAAATAAAGTATATATTTTCGGTCCCGTTTGCCTCAACAAGCGTCAATGAGTCACACATTTTTTCGTGCCGTTTCTGAATTTACTCAGTTCATTATGTTAAAATCAACACCATAGTAACTCTTCATTAAAGTTGCCTCGGGTACTGCCCAAAACGCAAGCCATAATTTATATCGTTTTAATCTTGTATGGCATTGTATGTATGTCATGTGTTACAATGTTGTATGGAGATTGTGGTCTAAGTTCTTGTTTTTAATATAAAAGTGGTAAATACCAAAAATGGATCCGAAATATTTTTTTTTTAATATTTTTGATTTTGTTGCCATGTAATGAATTGTAACCTCATTGATATTGATCTGCATACTAATATTTTTGTGAGAATAAATCTTGAAATGGTAATAATACTTAATATATCTTTCCTAATATTATAAAGCTGAAGAGTTTGTTTGTTTGGTTGAACGCGCTAATCTTAGAAACTACTGATTGGGATTGAAAAATTCTTTTTGTATTAGATAGTTCATTTATCGAGGAAGGCTATAGGCTATATAACATCACGCTATGACACATGGAAGAGGAGTAGTAACCAAAGACCTAACTTAATGCGGGTGGAAAAACCTACGCGAACGAAGTCGCTGGCAGCAGCTAGTAGATAGATATAAATAGTGGTGAAAAACAGAAAAAAAAAATGAAAACCAATCGATCTACATTTTGAAAAGGACAGCTAAATTTCAAATATATTTGTCTCTTATATATGACGTTTAAATATCCTTCCAATAGTCTTATTGAAGTAAATAATTTAAATTTAACTTTGTTAAATTGACATTCGCCTCATCAAAACAAAAAAAAACGGTAAATAATGAAAATTCTTTCATATATTCATTCTGCTACCATTCTCGTAACATCATACTGACCGCTCTTGGTTCGTACGTACGGTAACGTGTGAAACCGCGTCAATAATGGAACAGTTCAAGGCTTTGGGAGATTCTCTGCATTGTTTAACAAAAAGATACGTACTCCTTTGTATTACGTTCTGAACGACCTTTGAATTAATAAAGATGCTATTCTTTTTATTTACGACGGAATTGGGGCAAAATTGCGGCCATTTTGAATTTTTATATGACTTACGTTTGTTTGCTTGTAAACAAAAAACTATTCTTGAGTTGTTTGTATGATGTAAAAATCTTTACTTGTGTGGAAATTTGGACTTATTTTTAATTAATAGATCTATCGTTGTAATTAGAGCTCACTGGCTTCTTCGTATGAGAAGGCCTTTGCTTTACAGTAACAGGCTAAAAATAATATTTATATTTGATTATTATTGCTCCATTTCATCTACTATATATTTTTGTTGCGCTTTTAAATATTTTTTATATTATAATATATATCGTTTTATATGATTTTAATTTGTTATGTCATGTATAATTTGGACTATGTCTGAAATAAATTTATTTTTTAAATTATCGAAGACGGCCCTCCTTTTGATTAGAACAGTACACAATGTACATAGACACGATTCTGTTTTTAGGTGTAACATTTTTTATCAATCAACATCTTCATCTTCTTAAAACTTATGGTTTAATTGCTTGGTGTTACTTAAAATATGACAGCTATGTAATGAGACACTTCTGTTGACCCAATAAAATCATCTCATTCATTACCATCGGCCGTAAAAGTAACTTTTAGCCTAATTAATGGAGTCCAACTGAGTGAAATGTCAAATATAATTGAACGAATTATATGAAAATTATACTGCAAAGGGAAACAGTTGGCAAGTCATGATATGAAATGTCGCAGGGGTTACGATGAAATCGTTGGTCTGATAAAATCCCTAGACTAGAATTCAGTTAAGTGTGTAGGTACCTACATTTTGTAGATAAAAATATATTTTAATAAATGCGTTTAAATGGTGGCCACGTTACTGTGGAAATTACAAAAATAAGCCAAATTTAATTACTTATGAAGTTGTGACTTTACAAAAATAATCTTTCTATGCTGATCGCTATTTTGACTTTGTACACTGAAGTGGTATTTCTATAATTAGGGATATCAATATACTTAATCTCGATTTCTGAAAAGAACACAATCGACTTGTTTACATTAAATACAAGTTTAGTTAATTGACCTAAAGGCCAATTTTCGTAATTATAAACGTTCGAAATCTAGTAGCAATCTCATCTCAGAGACAATCAATGCCAAAAATATAGGTACCATAGACTTTTCTACAGATTAAAACAGATTTGAATACGAACGTTAATGAAAGTTACTAGAATTACCCCTGATTGGTTGTTGATAATGTAGACAACCAATCGCAACATCATATAAGCGTTTGTCAATGTTTAGTTAATTTTTGGTAAATTTAAATTTTCTATAGTAGCTTCAATCATACATACATATATACATAAACTCACGCCTTTTTCCCATGGGGGTAGGCAGAAACCGCAGAACGCCACCTGCTACGATCCTTTCATACTACTTACGCCTCGTTAACGTTCATACATCTGTTCATACAAACAAGCCAAAAAAAAACCCCAAAATTCCGTCAGAATTAATAAATAAACCCTTAATTCAACTGTAAACTGTAACACATTGAATATTGACACAGTAAATCATGTTGCGAGAGTCGCTATCGTAAAATCGCCATTACTTTCAGTTTCAATTAAACCCAATTTTTATCTTCAACTGTTTTGTAAATTACATCATTTTCAACCGCGTGTCTGTTATAAATTTCATGGCTTTATTACAGTATTTTATTGCTATCGTCATACGGTTCCATTACGTTTATCAATGGGTGTTATAGATTTCTTTCGTGCTACACAGTATGTTATGCGTTTCTAGCGCTTTTGTAAAAGAATCATGGTTATGTGGTAGACAAGGAAAAGTATCTAAAAGATGTCTGTATTTGATGGTGGTTTGTTTGTCTAAAATCCTACAGAACCTCCAGATTTACGTCATTTTAGTATTGGTGAAATTTTGAGAATCGTTTGACGGCACGGTTGGCGAAGAGGCTCAGCGATTTGATACTAGGCTGAGTGTTGCGGGTTCGGTTCCCTTACAGAGCAAATATTTATATGGATTACAGATAGTTGTTCTGGTTTTGGCTGTTTGTGTAGTGAGTTTGCATGTTTGTAAACTCACTCACAATCACGGAGATATTCAAAATCTAGAGCAAATATAAAATAAAAAACACAACAGGATATTTAGCTAAGACGGTATGGGTAGGTACTTGCCAACTTCAAAGCTGGGCCGTATTCAGAAGGCCAATTATTTTTATAAAAACCTTCCAAAATCTAGAGTCGCAATCTCATCTCAGAAAATCGATATAAAAAAAACTAGTTAAATTAAAACTGATATTAAATTAATGCGATCGTTCCTAAAAGTTACTATAGATTTGTCTGATATCAAGTACAACAGATACCTTACTTTATCATATGTGTGAAATAAACAAGCTCCCTCATTACAGCAATAACAGCTTCGTTAGCCTAGTGGTTCTAAGCGCGACTGCTACGCTAAAGGTCTTGGGTTCGATTCCCAGGTCGAGCAACAAGTGTTATTGGGCTTTGGTAAATTTTCAGTAGCTGCTCGGAGTTAGGATCTGTGCCCGGTTAATGGCAATAGGCTCACCCCCTATTACATGGGACCTAAACATACCGGCGAACTGTGGGTGTACATTGGTACACCTCTGCCCATCCCTTCGGGGAATATAGGCGTGATGGTATAATGGTATGTAAGTTCAATACATAGGCTAGGTACCTACTAAAAGTTTAATACCAAACAAAGAGCTTGATAAAAACAGAATATTATTATCTTTTAATAGTATAACAATAACAAGCATATCCATTGGGCTTTCAATTACCAAGTAATTGAACTGACAATGTTAATAGTAAATAGTGAACCTTATTAATAACGTTAAAAGTGACTGTAAGGTTTTTTAACCTTACAGTCACTTTTTACGTCTCAATAAAAATATTTTTTATGTGATGGTGATCGATCAAGTTTTGTCTGTCGTTATGTTTTCTGAACCGGTTTTTATGATTGTACTGGGTCTTGTCCGAGACTTCGTCCGCATCAAATTTAATATAATATTATCTCACGGGAACCGTACATTTTTCCGAGATGAAAAATATCCTATATGTTAATCTAGAAACTGGTTTATCTATGTGACAATTTTCATCCAAATCTGTTCAACGGTTTCCGCGTAATTGTGTAACAAACATACAAGCATGTTCATAAACCTTCCCATTTACAACATTAGTAGAAGTAGAATTTTCTATCTATTTCCTTTAATGCTCTAGGCTTCAACCAAATATGTACCTTAAGTTTTCATCCTCAAACTCGTTATCACACTGCATTCACGAGTTACATAGTTGTTGTAAAAGTAAGTTCCAACATGAAGCAATATAATAATGATGCTATGTATTATTACTATTGAAACTCTTGACCCGTAAAATAATACAGATCTGGTGTACCGACCCGACTGAGGGTTCTGTTCTTCGATAGTCTCTGTAGCCTAAATGGCTTGATAGATTGAACGTTCCTAAAATTTACTAGAATTATCCCCCAAGTAAGTACTCACCTATTATTTAAATTACTATAAACATTTACTTGCTACCCGATCCACCCTTTTGAAACGGCAGTAGGCACGCACTCAACGTAACATACATATCATTAAGCCTGTATTCCCCGAACGGTTAGGCAGAAATGTATATTGGAACACCCACAGTTCGCCGTTATATTTAGATCCCATAAAATAGGGGGCGAGCCTATTGCCATTAACCGGGCACAGATCCCAACTCCGAGCTGTTACTGAAAATTTCACAGAACAATAGCACCTGTTGCTCGACCTGGGAATCGAACCCAAGTCCTCTAGCGTAGCAGTCGCGCTCAGGACCACTAGGCTAACGAGACACGCACTCAAGGTCTGCAATTATCGTACAATCAGTTGCATTTGATTGATTATTTTATTGATATTATTTATTGCTTACAATTAAGCTAGGTTGAGCGTAATGTCACAATAATTTGCACACTTATTGTACTTTAAACATTCAAATTTAAATTGATGTTTACGTAAGATTGTGCCATTATACAAAATAATAAATATAATAATTTATGGTGACAGTTATTAAGATTATCTGGCGAGATAGTTTGTTTCTCAATTAATATAGGCGTTTAAGCACGACGATTACTTATCTACTGATTTTATGAAAGTTCAATTTAGACGTATGGTAGTGTGTCAGCCAAGTTCGGTAAACTCTCGAGTGTTTACATGAAACATTTTGCGCAAGTCAATTAAAAGTATTTATTTCATTTAGCCCATTTACAGGCACTTTTGAATTGTAAAGAAGAGACAAAGTTGAAGCCAGTTCAGTTGCTTGTTCCAAAACGTAGGTCTCTCGTAGATTGTAAATAACGTAGGTCGTAGGAGTTGCTTTGACTTCTGCTTTACTCAAAAGCTATTATACAATCGAAACTTATCAATTTTGAAATCCGCTATCAAAGAAGTTACAAGTTATTTTTTAAAATAATTAAAGAACGTAGTTTATTTCTACAGCAATGATTTAAGGATCTGCTATTTAACTTGAATCTCATCTCTTTTTCGATAACTGCTGGACTTGGCCCCTTTTTCATCTTTATGTTTTTGATGGAGTAAAACCTATTCATATTACCTGTTTTTGAATTATTAGATATTACAATACAAATACTAGAGAAATGTTCAATGCTACACAACAAACCATTCTACATATTAAATTGTCAGTCGGAATGTTTAAAATTAATTTCAAATTAGAGTTACACCACCACAAAAACGGTTTAGCGTATTAAATTCACGAAAAGCCGCAGGCAAGTGGCTACTTTACGATAATTAAACAATACATCTTATTGAAACACATAGATAATTAACGCACACAAACAAAAGTCATTGTGCGTACTTATTATATTAAACAAAAAAGCATTCAAGAATAAATTGGACAAAAGAGAAACCTATCTATCTTTAGAACATGTTCTGTGACCCTGTTGACTGACAGACGACAGACCTTAAACAATAAACGATAAATTAGTTAGAATTTGTGTTTCTTAGAGGGTCTTAGGGCCGTATTGTGTAGAGCGAAAACAGAATGGTGCTATCGGCCATAATCAGCTCTCTTTCTAGCATTTAATTGCATATCCTGGAGTGTCCCAATTGTCCGTTCACCTGTACCCTTGACTAAGTCTTCAAGGGTCTGCCGTGTCAGACTCGCTATTCAGATGAATAGAAATCTGACGCAGCAATAAAGGTGGCCACCTACTGGGCCGAAGCAGTATATATAAATTAATCATCGATACAAAAAGAACAAGCAAACTAGAAAAATGGTGGAGAGAGTTTGGAAGTTGCTGGTGTAACACCTCGTGCCTTTAAATGCACGTAATACCAATGGATCAGCACCTGATAGAATGTGCTGTTACCAGAAAGGCTGCTCATGGTCAAGGGGCCCGGTGACCGTTAGCTAACACCAGTCGGGAGCGACGATTTGCGTCACGTGTATACCGGGCTCCCGACTCATGGTGGTAGAAAAACCCATGGGGTTTCAATTGGTAAGAATCTGACTTGACCTTCTTTTTTCCCCAGATGCAGGGGATCCATGAGTGCCGGAGCTGCGCGTTATTCGTAAGAGATACCGCGCCCCCGAAACGCAAAGGGACATGAGAAGGAACATGGGTGGGATTTAGTCAGTAAAAGTCTGACACTTCCTCCCGCCCCGCCCAGGGCGGGGAAAATCACTTGATGATTTCCCATCCTGAAAGAAAAGGGTATTCATGAGGATGAGAATGAGAAAAGTATACCTACTTAAAACTGAGTCTAAACAGTAGTTAAAGTTTAGATACAAATGCAAACAAAGTCGTGAGCAACACCTAGTTTTTAATATGCTACTGCTATTTGACCAAGTGTTACGCAAACAAGAATTTAACCAGTAGTTAATACCGGACGGCGGCGCTAAAGATTTTTTCTTTTTCTCGAAATTATAATAAGGCATCAGACTCATTATAAGCTGTCAATCAAACTGATGCTATCGGTTAAATACGAGTCTAGTGAGGATGAAGCCTTTTAAATGTGAATCATAATAAGTAGTGAGTAATTTCTTGAATTCGAGTAAACGTAGTGAAAGGGCTGAGATGGTCATGGTTAAAATGGTCGACTTATGGATGTGACCTGTATTGATAATAGAACTTTGATATATAAAGGCTATGAGCCAATATTGAGCGCTCTTAATCAAGTTCGTTGAAGTCTTTTGTATGGTTCGGTCGAATAATGAGCCACTATAGAAAATGTTTTTAAGATTTTAAGATTTTTTTCATTAGGCTGTACGTATGGAGTAATTTAATATAATAGTTGTAGTTTAATGAAACGGTCATGCTTTGTCCTTTTACCCGACTGCGACAGAAGGAGGGTTATGTTACTTTTACACTGTGACATTTTCAGTAAAATAAAAATAATAATACCGGCCTATTATTTCACACATCACTTAGGTGTATTTGCAATTTTACCATAACTTCTACATAAATAAAAATAGTTAGCAATTCACAAAAATTGTTCAAAAACGGAAGGGAACTCCATTTTTGAATAATTCTTGTCAATAGTGTCAATTGATAAGGTAAAATAGGCCCTAAACACGCATCCGTCAAAGTTTAATTTACTATGTCAAACTATCACTACAATTATGACAGCGAGACACATTCTGATGTCCAATTCATCCGTCAAAGTTTCTTCTACATAGTTATCAAAGTGACAAAGACATGGAACATTGCGTAATATTTAATGCACTAACACGCATGCCATTTTATGTGCTTTGCGAACTACTAATTATAAATTCCGAGCACTCAAAGTCAGTCCATAAGTTAATGGAGATTTACACGGGTCGTATTTCATCGTGCGGCTAGTTACTACCAAATCGTTGAAAGAAATCGCAATCGGCTAGGTAATTTTCTCGAAAAAATTGTAACAAAATTTAAATCACATTCTGAACCTCACGATATAGGGTATTCTAGTGTGGGGTCCAAGGTACATTATTTATAGAATGTACCAACTAATGTCAATAAATATTTAATCATCAATATACATAATAGAAAAGAATAGATATAAAATATATTTTTAAATATTCATCCAAAAGTAGTAGCCCACCGGTATCGAGAACAGGTCCGATTTATAACTAATATTTATTGTTTTCGCTGGAGGTCTTGGGTTCGATTCCCAGGTCGAGCAAAAAGTGTTAATGGGTTTTTCTATGAAATTCTCAGTAGCAGTTCGTAGTCAGGATTTGTGCCCGGTTAATGGCAATAGGCTCGCCCCCTATTACATGGGACCTAAACATATCGGCGAACTGTGGGTGTACCTACATTGGTACACCTCTGCCTAACCCCTTGGGAAACACAGGCGTGATTGTATGTGTTTAAAAATGGCACTTCCGATTAGTTACCTGCTGCATGCTGTCGTCGTATGACAAAAGCTAACACCGATTTTGAAATCTCGTTGGCCAGTCAATATTTTATGTACACGGGCGAATTTCAGCATACGGCCTAGTCGTGCAGCAGCAATCAACCCGTGTAAATCCCTCCTAATACTTGAGCGGTAGGCTTCGGTAAAGTTAGGCGTGGTCGCGAGACCTCAGTGAACGGATGTAGCAGCCTCGATCGCACACCGCCTATCCAGATCGACGTTTGAAGATAACCAACATCTGAAATAAATAAAAAATAAAACGCTTGAGTGAAAAGGTCAGGCAGCCGCTGCGTCGAAATTAAAGTCCAAAATAATAATCATTCTAGTGACTACTTGTTGGTAGGTAAAGGTATTTTGACAGGTTAAAATATCAACTATCAAAGTCTTGAGCGACTCTGCTATAAATAATGATATCAGCCTATTATTGTCCCCTTGCAGGGCAAAGGCCATACGGACAAACCACGACCATTAATCACCACGTTTAGTCAAGGCGATTTCAGACTTACATTCATTATAAGTCCAGGTTTCCTTACGATGTTTTCCTTCACCGATGTCAGAGATGTCCAAGATGAACTTAGAAAGTACATACGAATTGAAAAAGTCACATTGGCATTTGCCCGGTATCGAACCCGCTACGTCATGCATGAGAGGCGTGCGGCTTAACCACTGGGCCATCAAGACATTTTAAGGCCGCTGCACACTTGTAACACCTGACGCCACCTCAGGCGTTATTATTGGATAAATGACGAAGAGTAGCTTCACGAGATGAAATGTGGCTAATGAGCTCGCTCCACTGATGTGGTGTTGCGTGGCGTGTTATAAGTCTATTTCCGCCCTTAAACAATTATCTTTCGCCAAAAATAATATGATAATTTATGAATGTGTAACAGCAAAGTTTTGGCGAGATTGTATCGTTAAGTTTTATAGCTTAATTTGATACTCCTTCTCGCTACAGCCGCAGGGATCCTAATCGTGTATTTAAAAGGATCTCATATTTTTCTCAGTTTCCCGAATATGGCGAGTTTGAGTCATAGCGGTGGTAATACGGACAAATGTACGGCCTAATTATGGCTCTGAGTTTACTTGGTTTATACAAGAATCCAACTTTAAAATCCATTATCACAGTTTTTGTTCTCGTAATGAGCTTTTAAAGCGCTTCCTTTAGTTCCTTGCGAGTTTGTTCTAAGGGACGATTGGTGCTTTGTATTAATGTGACTTTACAAAGTCCCGGTTTCAATATCCTCTAACGACTAGGTTAATGTATATCTTTAGTATCTTTTTTAATCCCCGACGCAATAACGACGGGGTGTTATAAGTTTGACGTGTCTCTATGTGTGTGTGTGTGTCTGTCTGCGGCATTGTAACTCCCAAACGCATGAACCGATTTTAATTCAGTATTTTTTGTTAGAAAGGTGAATGAGTCGGGAGTGTTCCTCAACGGTTTCAAAGTTTTCAGCTCTTTTGTCATTTGTCGGGGGTTACTTAAAAATTTTAATTTTTTGTTTTTTTTTTACTGGCATGTTGGACCTTCGAATAGAGGCGTCGGTAGATATAATTTTTTTTTAATCCTCACTGTTATTTACAGTTATGAGTGCCATTATTTTTCCCTCTTAGAGATTACTTCCGTTTCGTGAGTGCTTTCACAAACATAAAAGCTCACATACACAAACAACCTTTTCTATATTACTTACTAGTATTTTATTGATGTTAGTTATCTCGGACCCACATGTAGTGGCGGTATAAAAAGTAGCCTATGTCCTTTATTGGGGTTGAATTTTTCCCCGTACATAATTTCATCAAAATCGGTTTAGTGGTTTTATCGGACAGTTATAACATTTATATGGATTGGTTTAGTTATTCATGTCTTAATTATTTAACTTATCGCTTTTATAAATAAAAAAATGACCTCTTTTATAATTTCGTTTTAAAATTTCAACACAAATTTTCACTTTACATTTTGCAGTAAATTATATCAAACCGCGATCGCTCATTTCTTTCTGACATTACCTCCAATAAAAGTTTCTCATTACGTGAACCATATTTCCTAAAACCTGTACGTACCGGTCTCATTTTACGCAACCATGTAATTTCTTTCTCTTTAGCAAATGTCAATATTTCGGTCGAAAGGGCAAATTAAGTAGTTCACTGTTGGTACTTATTTAATCTTTTAATTGAATAACAGAGAAATCGTAATCAATTGGGATAATGTTATCATTACATTATACTCGGTAGGCTTTAGGTTCTGTCTTTGTCTTAGGATTTAAATTTTCAGACAAGAAGAAGTTCAAAAGTTTAAAATCTAGTCGCAATCTCATCTCGGTGACAAACAATGTCACAAAATGTAGGTAATGTTGAAGCAATGTTGACAGATCGAGACTCAGATTAGCGATTGCGATCGTTCTTAAAAATTAGTGGAATTGGCCCTGGTATCTTTGTTTCATATTTGAAGTGTAAAAAAAAAACAGACTGTAAAGCCCTTAACAAAGCATCCTGTGTTACTTCGTAACCAAAAGGTCCCAGGTATGATACAAAACAAAAATAAATGGTCAATGACGGAAAAACCATTCAGATAACTTCTTCTTCTTTTTAAATCTGTTACGTATAAAATACATGGAGTGCCTTGCCTAATTATAGGTACCTATGATGTGTCTGTTGTCCGATCTGTTCGCTAAGCAACAGCCCAAATTTCATTAAAATCGATGCAGCAGTTTTACTGTAAACAGGAATCAAAATATAAACAGATAAAACTCACTTCAACATGATACCTACCCACAAAATTAAATCGAACGATTAATTATGTATACATTATGATGTTACAAATACATAAACATTGTCAGGTTTTTGTCAGTGAAACAACAAGTGAATGATATTGAATCACTAATTTAATTACTAATTAATTACATTGCGTCCGCCTGGTTTTGCCAGAATCATACCTACGCATTAGATCCGTCTTAAGGAATTGTTCTGATTTAATAATTAATGTGTATAAGGTACCGCGAATCAGTCGCGGATATTAAGTCCTTCGTCGCCTGTCAAACGACTGTTCTACGATCATTACTCAGATATTGATAAGATTACTAATAAAATAGTTTAATTATAGTATTTTGTATCCGGATAATGTGTTTCTTTGTCTTAATATTTGAGTAACTAGATCGAGTGACAAGTGTTACAGTAGGGTTTGAACCGGTTCTAAACTAAATAATTATGATAACGTAATGGGCTAACAAAAGTCTGAAATCGCCAATCCACCTTGAGTAGGCGTGGTGGTCAATGCTTGTGCCTTCTCTGGATAAGAAGAGGTCTTGACCCAGCTGTGCGACAAAATATGCTATTATTATTTAATTAGCTGTGTTGATTATTAGTAGACTGCAGTGGGACAGTTACAAGATGGAAAATTGCTTGTAACGTTAAAAGTAATTTTAGAAACTTGGCTTCTGCGCAGTGTGTCCGTTCGTAGCAAATAGGTATGGCTCAAAAGAAACATTTTCGGGTTGAATTGTGTGTAAGTATGTGAGTGTATATGTTTGAAAATACACCGGCGATACAGAACAAATTTCTGGTGTGGGTAAAATTTTTAATTCAAAATCGTCTTAATATAGATGGATGCTTCTTACTGCAGGTAAATGTCATATAAAAACATTATTCGCGATCAATTTACCTGTTCAACGTAATAGGTCTTGTGATGTATGTAAATATTAAAATCAGAACTAATCGATCATGCGGTTGCCAGTAGGTAATGTTTTATGGACATGTTGTTCTCCTTACAAAGTCTGTGCCGCAAGTAAACATAGGTTTTTGCATCTTTTTCAATCATATGCATACATGATGGATTGGTACAGCCTTTTGTAAAGGCGTTGCTGCATGGAACGCGAGGCGATGAAGTAGAATCGCGCTAGTGTCTTTTCGCGGAAATGTCCATTCGCGTAATTGTCCTTCCGCAAAATGGGATTCGCGCAAGTGTCATTCGCGGATATGTCTCTTGCATGTTATAGACAGATTGCACGCGCCTTTTTACTGCCTACTAATTTAGCCGTTACTTAAATAACTGTTTATTGAAATCTGAGTTCGGTAAATGTATCCCTGGTATATTATTGGATAATTGCTACAATAACGATCTTTTGCATAGGTACTATAATAGTACATATGAAATGCAGTCATAAGAAAAAAGGACATAATTACACGACGAACGAAGTAAGCAATTTCCGACTGTAAGTTATTACTTTTTAAGGTCGGAAATCGGTTACTTTATGTTGTGTACTTTGTGTTGTGTGTATTACGTCCTTTTTTCTTATGACGGCAGAATTTCCGCATAAATAAAAGTAAGGTTAGATCATCATCAACACCATATCAGCTGTAGGACGTCCACTGCTGGACACACTCCTCCCCTGTAGATTACATTAACGTTTTACTATACTTTTATTCATGCAGCTTCAATATAGCTCAATACAGATTTAATGAACGTATCAAACATTGACAGTTGTCATAAACGCGCTGCTTATAGTAACAACCAATTAAAAGATTGAATGCTGTATTGGAACAGACTTATACAGCAATTTACTGCCTATGTAGGTACAAGATTTGGAACCGACTAAGGCATGTTCTACGAATATCGCATCTCTCGTACTCTCATCGCTTGCTATGCAGTGTAGCCCTTAACATCGTTGCACAAAAACGAACTTGAACGAGATCAAATACGGTGTAGCTACATATGTTATTCAAACAGGGTGCATAATTTTAATCTTCAGTTCTGAACAATGGAACAAGAAGTTCTATTGCTGAGGTACCCTTTGATGGTTGATTATGCTGTACTTAAGAGTCACTTGTTTTGACTTTTCGAGGTCGGATAGAAACCATTCTCCTTTTTTAAGTCGATATTAGATCCATTTAGTATTAATGTTTAAGCAGTAAACAGAATTAAAAGTGAGGCTTTTAAAAGGCAATGTAAATTTGCACCCTCATAGCATGCTAAAGGAAAAACCTTTGATCCTTAATAGTTTAGTCTTATCAAATGAAACATAGAATATTTTACTAAACAACAAAGGGCAAGAGCGGGTGAAATAAACGTGACGTAAATTCGATCGTTTTTAAAAAAGGAACTTGACTGCCCCGTTTGTCTCGTGGTTGCAAGCGCGACTCATGAGCATGGGGTTCTGGGTTCGATTCCCAGGTCGAGCAAAGTGTTATTGGGTTTTTCCATTAGGAATTTCTCAGTAACAGCTCGGAGTTAGGATTTGTGCCCGGTTAATGGCAAAAGACTCGCCCCCTATTACATGGGACCTAAAACATACCGGCGAACTGTGGGTGTACATTGGTATACCTCTGCCTAACCCTTTGGGAAATACAGGCGTGATGGTATGTGTTTAAAAAGGATATATCCCCTCATTTTATTTATTGAGAATGTAGGCTTTACTCATATCAATGGCTGATATTAATTGCACTTTGGTATACATATTTCCAATTTGAAATTCGACTTGAATTGGGTGGTTCTCTAAAAATACTTACTTTTTTGCCTTTGTGAAGATTTTATTAACCCCTGACTCAATAAGACGGGTATTTTAAGTCGGATGTGTCTGTGTGTCTGTCTGTGGCACAGCAGGCAGGTTTCCTAGCGATGGTTCTTAGATATGTTTTATCAAAATCGGTTCAGCCGTTTCAAGGTTATTACTTGTTATTAACATGTAAATTACAAGTTTATTACTTGTTATTCTTTTTTTATTCTAATAAATCGCACGTACATTCAAAGTCTATCTATTTATTGGTGGTGTTGTTCCCATGCTTCTACGGTAGCACGTCTGTGCTAGGTTACAGAAAATATTGTTAAATTGGTTTAAAACTTACGATCACCTTCGTCAACCTTTATCACAGCCCAAGGATATTTGCAACCAGCCTTTAAAGATATTTTTTACTTTTCCATCTTCATTGGTCGCTGGCACCCTAAGGTTTCCATTAATTGCACGCCCTCAAAGGTCACGTCGGTAATCAGTCATTTAAACACCGTTTAACTCGCCTGTCCGTCTGTCGATTGTTATAATTACTCGTTTAATTTGTAATTTACATGTTCGTGTATTAATGAAAAACATGTTTGTATGTATGGTTGTTGACGACGGAGGTGAGAACAAGTTTATAGTTAAAATGTTGGCTATAAAGGTCTCATAAAATTGTTGGGACGTTTTTCATCTTCAAGTTCGAATTGTTATTTCTTAAGCTACCTATCACAAGTAACAGTGCTTCCTTTCTTGCGTCTTCTCATACAGAGAAGGCACGAGCATTGATCATCACTCCCACATTTCAGACTTACATTAATTATAAGTCCAAGTTTCCTTCCATTGATTTCCTTCAACGATGTCAGTGATATGCAAGATAGAAAGTACACATGAATTGGAAAAGTCACATTGATACTTGTCCGGCATCGAACCCCCGAGCTCATAAAAGGCGGGCGGTTTTGCGACTGAGCTGCATTAAGAGGGTCTTTGACATCCGCGCAGACCAATTCGAGGACAAATACTCTATAACTATCAAAGACTACTAACAAAAAAGACTAAGGTAAGTAACAAAGTACCACTCCATTGTGGCTTGGTTTGCACTAAAACTAGACTAGTGATTGTAAAGGCATGCAGCAAAGGGCCTGGAAGCTCTAAGAAACTAAATGGAAAGATGATAACGCAAGCTTAAGTACTAACTTACGCCTAGATAACCTAAGCCAGCCAATAATCAGGTCGCTACGTCACGGAAGCCGGTTGTAAATGGAAATATTTGTTATATCATAGCCTTTATAACCCATAATAATACATTACAGACCAGGATACGTAATGGTTAACAATTGAATGTATCGATGTACCGGCATAGTTTGCATGAAGCGCGGGCAGGGGTGACGGGGGGTGAGGGAGGTGCGCGGGCGCGGGGTGCGGGCGTGGTCGGCGCCGGCCGCTCTCCTTGACTCCAGCGTCAAGCATCGCATGATCTCTGCTAGTGTAAAGCGATTGAAAGGTTTTGATACTTTAGAAATCGTGTGTTGAAAGCTCTGATGTAGGTACTTGCATAGTATCTACAACTTGTTTGTTTGTAATTTTTTTATGTAATCTGGAATTTTTCTAAATAATCCTCTGCTATCAAGAATCCAGTTACAATGTTCATATTTTCATGAATATAAATCTGTATCAAGATTTAAACAAAATTTTATAATAATTGAGTTTTTTAAACACTAATGTTCTTTACGGAAGAGTTTATCTAAGAAGATTGCTGAAACATTTGCATAACATCATTCAAAATAAGACGCAACAGACAAAAAATGATCTACAGCTCATAATGACAATATGATTAGTTACACGATGTCACTTATTTAATTTTAATGTTAACTATAATAATTAGATATCTGTCGAATTTATGTATTATGTAGGATCGATTCTGAGAAGAACATAAAAAAGATATCCCAATAAACCATTCGTATTAAATTCCAACTATCAACTCGAGTCAGTCGTAGTATAATCTCAGTGAATGTGGCGACTGTTGGAGTGGACGCGGGCGCGGTGTGATAACGGCGCGTTATCACAGCCCGCGCTAATGCCTGCTTTGTGCTCTGCTAGTGTCTACTGCATTTGTTCTTTATTGAATAGGCAGAAATGTAGGCTATTTGTTTTATAGCCTATATAGATACACTATGCGTAGAAAGTGTCGTGAATCAAGGCCAAAAATACACAAAAACACAAAAAAGGCAAAATAGGAGCATTTTATTGGGAAGACATTAACTCTTCGCCACAAAGTTAATATTTTTGTCACAGCTCGTGTAGCTAGCCGTAGCAGTAATTATTGTCGTTTCTATTTCTAGTTGGAATTCTCAAATTCATATGAACTGTCATTGAAACTGTTATGGACTTAGATTCCAAGGCCGCCATGTCATTTTACCAAGATTAAGAAGGTTTTCTTACTTACTACAGTCAATTTTAGGCCATTTTTCAGGTATCAGGTAATAAAGGTACCTTATTATATATGTTCAAGACTAATGGCTGGTTTTATATACAACTTTTATATAGTTTTTTTTATTTTTTTTTTATTAATTATTATTACTTCCTTTTACTTTCTTTTACTTTCTTTAACTGTAATTTGTGCTAGTGTTAAAGTGTTTTTGTTTTCTGTAATTAGTGTTTTGTATTTGTAATTTTGTTATCCTTTTTGTAGACATGCTGGTTGGCCTGTAATTGGCGACTGTATAAGTCCTAGACTGTATTTGTTTTATATTAAGTTCTTTTGTATACAGAAGCTGTTGGCAAACCTTAATAAATAAATAAATAAACTTTAGTTTTTAACATAACATACCATCATGCCTGTATTCACCGAAGGGTTAGGCAGAGGTGTCCCAATGTACAGCCACAGTTCGCCGGTATGTTTAGGTCCCACGTAATAGGGGCGAGCCTATTGCCATTGCCACTTTAGTTTTTGTTAATAATAAACCTGAAAACGGATTATTGCATTTACCATGACGAGCAACTTTTGTTAAGGGCATACACACTAATATCTCTAAAAAAAAATAGTTATATATTTTGTCATGTTATGCGAACAAAAGTGAATGGATAGGCTGATATTTTTTTGGTCGCTTGTGTATTCTATGGAATATTTTTACAAACCCTTGTACATTATGACCACTTACTTTACAGTTCCGACGTTGGAAGTATCTGGCTAAAGGTATGAACTACGAAAAGAGTCTGGTCAAGACACCATCTCAATAAAGCCACTTCAACAGCTTCCTATTGAATAAAATAAAATAACACTGAATTTAAATATTGTTTCCAGCTTTCCTTGTCCCAACAATTCATACTGCCACTTTATATACAGAAAGTGTATTTAGAATAGAAGTGCAAAGCAATGTCTTACTTATGAACGTTAAAAGTAATGCGAAAGTCGTAAATTCGTATATCTGAATGCTTAGTATAATTTATAATAATTTGCTCAAAACTTAATTCGGATTCAACCATTATATAGGTGTTCGTTCATTTTGTTATTGCGGTATTTGTCGGATTAAATATTATCTACTTATGTGAGGATTAGTAATAGGAAAAAGATGGAGGAATATTTTTTGTTTTGCTAAAGTATTCGATGGAAACATAAGGTGGGATATGTTGGCATACGAATATTTTATTTTATTATTATAGAGATAAGGTTTATTTCTCTTAAACTCGGAAATGCTTTATTCTTTGCCAACTTTGTAGTTTCAATCAAGTAATTGTGATAAAACAATTTTTTTTTAAAAGTAATTTCCGACAGAAATAAAAATTAAAATTCCTACCGCAGCTAACAAAAGAGCTTCTTGAGGATCTTAGAAATCGCTGAACCGATTTCCATCAAACAAAGCTAAGAACACTCTCGACTAATTAACCTTTCAAACACAAAAAAAACAAAAACAAAATTCGTGCGTTCGGGAGCTACGATGCCAAAGACAGACACACACACACATATATGTGTATATGTATGTGGGTGTGTGTGTACACACACAGACACGTTAAACTTATAACACCCCGTTGGGGAAAATTGACCTTAGATGTTCCTACCGAAGGAAGTTTTGTATGGAGAAGAATGAGCCAGAACCTCTATACTTTCTTGTTTTTGAAGTGAAGTCAGCTCAAACAGACATACCATCACGCCTGTATTCCACGAAGGGTTAGGCAGAGGTGTAACAATGTACACCCACAGTTCGCCGGTATGTTTAGGTTCCATGTAATAGGGCACAAATCCAAACTCCGAGCTGCTACTGAGAATTTCATAGAAAAACCCAATAACACTTTTTGCTCGACCCGGGAATCGAACCCAAGACCTCTAGCGTAGCAGTCGCGCTTAAGACCACTAGGCAATAACAGCTCAAACAGAATGTTGTATATTTCCACGACACTCCGCAGCGGGCCTCAGGTTTATCAATAAAACTGAATATCTAACGCCCAACGTAGGCGTAAACAAGACTGATGCTCACTAAGAAGACTTTAGCAGAATTTGTGTACGCAATACCTATTGATAGCCCCTAGGACCTGGTGTAGGATATGTCCTACATTAGGGCCTGCTTTAGTATGCCTAGCGAGCCCACAGTTAAGCATTTTAGAGGATTATGTAATGTAATACATTTTGTATAGAATACAAAATAGTTATGTGTAGCGTGTAGAGCAAGTTTATGTCTGGGCCAAATTTTCATTTAAGTAAATTTGAATTTTATCTTTGTATAAATGTAGTTGATTTTCTTTTTACCCCTAGACACTGTGTCTCATTCTGTTCCGAATCGCAGAGCAATAATAGCATTAAGTCTTTGTTTCGTGGGGAATTTAGATAGTAAAAGCAGGCTTATGACCAGATGGTGTTTCCAGAATCTGGTGCTTGCACATGCAGTAGCTTTTTCAATGGTGCCATTATAGGTGATTATTATTTTATTACTAGACACTGCAAGAAATACAGAAGTATGTTGGAAATTTCAAGTAGTTTTTACAAAGATAGCGAAATAATTGAAAAACCCATTGGTATAATCCCGGATTTTAACTCGCGACATTTTGTTACATCAGTAGGTACCCACATATCTGCTAGAGTGTACTGTAAAAATTTGCGGTTGATATATTTATATCTTTGGTTATCACACTGGGTTTTCCAAAATCTAGGTCATACTCGGATCATACCTAAAAGGACAGCTTCATTTTTTTTACTTTTTGCTAAAATAATCAGGATTTGTGGTAAGCAGAGTATTAACCACTAGATGTTCTCATAGGGGGTGGCCTATAAGAGAATATCCAGTGGTTAACTTGATACCTAAAGCCAAGATAAATAAATCTTACTTTAGCACATGCTTTGCTTAAGTAATATTCTTGTTACTATCACCAACTGTCAAACTACAATTGCAAGATGAGACAGGAATATAATTTAGCCAAAGTAAGTGGGAGACGTCAATTCGTCTTGAGCTAACAGTTTAAATGCGTGTACGTACACAATTATCTACAATTCAACCAATAAACTGCAATTAATTCCCTCATCTCGAAATAATTGAGTGCCTAAAATACAATTGTAAAATTAGCATTTACAAAAGGCTTATCTACAAACGAGATTTTTCTTAAAATCCTTTTAATTCTTAACACAAATGTAGACTAGTTTACATACAACAACATGCCCATATCAGCAACACACGCCTTATCGTTGTAGCCATCAGTCAGCACCTTCCGCGTCGTTTGCCAATTACAGCATTCATATTCATTAATCCTCGTCAGTATATAATTACAGGAGAAGATTCTGAATGTAGACCACTGGATAAGGAAATCGCATGCAAATACCTCACGTACACTGATGTATTATGACTGTTAAATATAATTAAACTATGTTTTGCCCGCGCCCTCGTTCGCGTGGAAACAAATGAACCCTTTGAATCGGTTGTCTTGCAAAATTCTTTACTTACGTCTCCCACCTGTCAAATTTCGGCTACAAAGGGCTAAGAGTTGTGTTGTTTGTGATTAGTTAGTAAGTAAAAAGTGACCTTCCGCTTTTATATATATATGCGTAGATGTACCTATGTAGTGTTTAATAGGTATTGTAGTTCTTAAAGTTGAATGGACCTTATACTTATTGAGAATGACTGGACATAATCGGATTTTACTACCCAAAAATGTTTGAAGTCAAAGTCAAAGTCAAAACATTTATTTCAATTAGACCATTTACAGGCACTTTTGAATTGTCAAGAAGTTACTCATACAAAAAGTTGAAGCTAGTTTGAAGCTAGAAGGGTATGGCGAGTCAGAGGCCGTGATTTCGAATCTGATCTATCGGCCTACCTTCTCTTGAAACACGTGGGGTGGGGGTGTCAGAAAGTTGTAGCTATTGCTAAAGATGAATGAGCTATGAGAAAACTTTTGGACGGTGTCACTTCATTTTCCAATAAATCGAGTTTGAAACACTGTTTCTTCCATCTCTCTCTGCTCTATTTCTGTTCCTGTCTCTCCTTTTCAGTTATATAGTCACATTAGTTTTACTTGTATACAATTAAATAAACTAGTTATTTACGTTACTTAATACTACCCACACATATACAGGTCCCTAGTTATATGTATATTCAATTACCAATTCATAATAACTTAATGTTTATGCATATATTTATTCAAATGTGCCTACGTGTGTCTTCGATTGAACGTCTCAGCCTTATATGTACCTATGTAATTACTGATTACATATATATAGGGATGTGGATATCAAATAAACAATATAAGTAATATCTTTGAGGAATAAACAGATATTTTAATGTATAGAAGTTTTTGAATTATGGTGTTTTAAATGTAAGCAATGTACTATACAGAGTTATTTGTAAAACATAGACAACCTTGCAGGACTGTATTACTATCATCATAAACAACAACTTTTGTTCTATATTTTTTTACAGAATCAAGCAACGCAAGTGCATTGAAGTGAATGACCGACTGAAGGATTTCCGTAAAATAGGTCAAGTACAAACACCCCCGCCGCCCTAACCCCGTTCCCCTCGCTATTTTACTATCGCTTTCGTTTGCTTTGCATAGACTTCGTAACATTTAGAGTGTGCAATTTAAATGTTTTTATTTTTGTATGAAAATCTGATGAACTAAAATATGATTTTTTTTTAAATGTCATAGAACAAAAGTTGTTGATTATGATGTTAGTAACATAGTCCTGAGAGGTTGTCATTGTTTTACAAATAACTCTCTATATATTACTAGCTTCTGTTCGCGTAGTTTTTTTCTCCCGCATTAAGTTACGTTTTTGGTTACTGCTCAGCACTTATTGGTTGTAGCGTGTTGTTATATAGCCTATAGCCTTCCCCGACAAATGAACTATCCATCACAAAAATAAATTTTCAATTCTAACCATAAGTTCCTAAGATTAGTGCGTTCAACCAAACATACAAACTCTTTAGCTTTATAATATTAGTACAGATGGAATATTTGATATTTAATTTTTGTGTCTTCTCTATATTACGAGAAGACGCTTTAGCCCTGTACTGGGACAATAAAAGGTTATCTTATTATCCCATATATGTAAATAAATAAATTATTCAAAATATTGCAGTCGGCCGTGATATTTTAGCATAGAGTATTTTGCAATTTATTTTACAACATTAAATATCTATAATTCAATTTTTATAACAAAATAGATTAAACTGCCTAGTTAGCCCAGTGGTCCTAAGCGCGACTGCTACGCTAGAGGTATTGGGTTCGATTCCCAGGTCGAGCAAAAAGTGTTATTGGGGTTTTCTATGAAATTCTACGTAGCAGCTCGGCGTTAGGATTTGTGTCCGGTTAATGGCAATAGACTCGCCCCTATTATATGGGATCTAAACATACCGGCGAACTGTGGGTGTACATTGGTACACTTATGCCTAACCCTTCGGGGAATACAGGCGTGATGGTATGTATGTATGTATGTAAAAGATTAAAATACTGAATTACAAAACCAAATATTTCTTGATACACTGGTCTCGTATTGTAATCTCTCTATAAGTATCCCCATGGGAAACTGAATTACCATTTTTCCTAAAAAAAACTTGCATAGAACGATTATTTACCCACTGTAAATGACAGATCACAATGGGTAACAACTCCCATACACGTCAATCAATAAAGTTTAAAAACACATGGGAACTACTAAAAAAGCATATAAACCAGATTGATGTCAACAGACGGAATTCCTTCCAATGCGCCCACGCATGTTTTGTTGGTATCATAGTACGAATATTGCATACATGTGCACATGGTGTTCCTTGATTAATTTCATCACAATTTGTGGTACTTGTGCTGCTCGTACATTTCTTCATAGAACGATTTATGATAAGACCAAGGATTAAGAAAAAAACACACAAACAAACATAGTTTCATTTCAGAAGACTACACGTCTGTTCAGACGTGTTTGAAACAGCGTGTTGACGGTATTCTTGATATAATGACTCATCTGCCTAACCCTTTACTAAATACGGCTCGAAGGGCCAATTAATCTTGGTGACGAGGATGTGCTCGGTACAATACTTGACTCGAAAGGGAGAAGGGTAGTAGGGATGTTGGAGTCGGCTTTCAGATTAACCAGACGCAACTGAATACCAGTATTTTACATAAAGTAACTGCCTATCTAACCTCCACAACTCAGTTATTTGGGTTACCAAAAAAAAAAAAAAGCCCCAAAATCATCATCATGTTAATGATATCTCCTAGTAAGACGTTGGTTGTCCGAATTTTGGTCTTCTGTAGCCGGGATTTACGTGCTTCCAGAATCACGGTGGTCTCACACCATCAATTTCCATACTCCGGGCCGGTATTGAGACCATAAGTTCAGTGGGGCTTTTATAATGACAGACATAATGCTTAACATTATACACTTCCCACACTAAAAACAACGTAATTATGATAATGTTTGTAAATTAAACCATATCAATAGTAAGTATGGTTCCTTATGTGTTGTCTATTAGCAGTAATGCATTTATGTTGTTTAAAGTCATAGTTTAGTCATTTAACTGCCTCATTGGCCTAGTGGTCCTGAGCACGACTGCTACGCTAGAGGTCTTGGGTTCGATTCCCAGGTCGAGCAAAGTGTTATTGGGTTTTCCTATGAAATTTTTAGTAGCAGCTCAGAGTTAGGATTTGTGACCGGTTAATGGCAATAGGCTCGCCCCCTATTGCATGGGAACTTTTTTTTTTTTGGTGTGTGGGAAATCATCAAATATCTTCTTCCGCCCTGGGCGGGACGGGAGGGAGTGTCAGACTTTTACTGACTAAAACCCACCCATGTTCCTTCTTGTGCCCTTTGCGTTCCGGGGGCGCGGTATCTCTTGCGAACAACCCGCCGCCCCGGCAGGCATCGGCCCTCAATGGCCCCTTCCTTTTGCTGACATCTCTTTGAGGCAATTGCATGGGAACTAAAACATATCTGCGAACTGTGGGTGTAAATTGATACATCTCTGCCTAATCCTTCGGGGAATACAGGCGTGATAGTATGTGTATGTAAAGTCATTTAAAGATAGGTTCTCGTAGAACTACATAGTATCAAACAGTAGCTTCCCGCTGTACGCTTAGATCTCTTGTACTACGCAACTAATTTTAATGCGGTTTCATCAGCTGATAGAGTGATTCAAGAGGAAAGTTTTTATGTATAGAACATCAAGCTGCGACCAAGTAGTGTGGAGCAGAAACCAAAGACGTAACTGCGGGGTACCTATAAGCTAATTTCCTTTTTTTTAATATAAGTCAGAGTACAATGACCCCTTTTCAGGTTTCTGGTAAATAAAGAATAAAGTTGTAAGTGGTCATTGTACTCTAACTTATGAACAACTTTTATTATGATATAAGCTTTTACTTGAAATGCTATCTAATGCTATAGCTGTGCATAGTACAGAGTTCATCGACTTTTGTCGCCGACTGTAAAAATACTCAAAATATTTTGTATTTCAATATTTTTAAGTAATCTTTCAAAACAAGGTGTTAACGTATTTCTGAATTAAAGGCGTGTCTTGTATACCATTTCGGGCACGGTTCATCATATCCTGCCCTCAGGCTTGCAAACTGTAAACACACACAACACATTAAAAAAAAAAACAAAAAAAGTCGAATTTAATGAAGAACTCGCCAAGGTTCGAAGATTCTCGAAGAATAAACAAAAGAATGTCAGAAGCTGTTGAGATGACATTATTAAGTTGGAATTAAATAGTAAGAATGATTTATGAAAAATCTGTCATGATATCGACATTAAGAGTTGATTGACGTTATAGGGGAATTTATTTATTTAGTGACCAGAAATATATTTACAGCCTTAAAATTAGAAATCCTTAATAAAAACAAAAAATAAACTAAAACTAAATGGCATCAAAAAACTCCTCCGCATCGCCGTCAACCGGAAAAGTGCCCAAAAGACTGGCGGCATTGCCACGTTGGATCGCAATGCTTAACCTCTGGCCAAGGTAAAAGCCAGCCTGTATATACGTTATAGGGTAGGTTAAAAAAAGTTGTGCTTTTTCGTGAAAGATCGCCTATTGTATCTTAAACAAATAGCCCTGATAAAATGATGCTGAATGGTTAATTTCACGAACCACATTTTTTGGTAGCTTACACACACACCATCACGCCTGTATTCCGCGAAGGGTTAGGCAGAGGTGTACCAATGTACACCCACAGTTCGCCGGTATGTTTAGGTCCCATGTAATAGGGGACGAGCCTATTGCTATTAACCGGGCACTAATCCTAGCTCCGAGCTGCTACTGAGATTCATAGAAAATCCCAATAACACTTTGCTCGACCTGGGAATCGAACCCAAGACCTCTAGCGTAGCAGTCGCACCTAGAACCACTAGGCTACCGAGGCAGTTATATTTTTTGATAGACTGCCCCGTTGGTCTCGTGGTCACAAGCGAGACTGATGAGCGTGGGGCCCCGGGTTCGATTCCCAGGTCGGGCAAAAAGTCTTATTGGGTTTTGCAATTAGGATTTGCTCAGTAGCAGCTCGGGGCTTGGAAGTTGGTGGTGTGGCACCCCCGTGCCTCGGAAAGCACACAAAGCAGTTGGTCCCGGATGTCATTCGTAGATCTTTGACAGTCGTTACGAATAGACAGAAGCCAGGAGGTCTGACAACCAGTCTAACCAAGAGGTATCGTGTTGCCCAGTAACTGGGTTGTGGAGGTCAGATTGGCAGCCGCTCCATGTAAAACACTGGTGCTCATTTTAGGCTCGCCTCCTAAACATACCGGCGAATTGTGGGTGTACATTGGCACACCTCTGCTTAACCCTTCGGGGACTACAGGCGTGATGGTATGTATGTAGATTGTTTTTGTGTTTTCTGTTGTCTTCTTCAATCCACTTCAAAAATACGTAATGGGATGACAGTAAAACTTTCCAAATGTAATAAAAACTTTCCCTAGGGATCTATGAAACCAGCCCCTAATAAAATCCATAACCGTACACTGCGGGCCACAAATAAGTGCACGCTCATATTTCCAAAGTATTCGAGCTGAACCCGATACGCATGAGACGCGTATTCCGTAAGCGCTATCTCAAGGCCCCGTGCAGTATCGTCGCCGACAGGCGATCCGACGGTGTCGGGTGTCACCGACGATGCGATCGACTTACCCATCGACCGATCACGAGCCTAGAATGTCAACGCACTTGTATTACACTAATTAACTACGTAGATACAACAATTAGGTCGTTGGCATAGTGGTTCTAAGCGCGACTGTTAAGCTAGAGGTCTTGGGTTCGATTCACAGGTCGAGCAAAAAGTGTTATTGCGTTATTCTATGAAATTCTCAGTAGCAGCTCGGAGTTAGGATATGTGCCCGCTTAATAGCAATAGGCTCGCCCCCTATTACATCGGACCTAAAAGCGGGGTGTGGATGTACATTGGTACGCCTCTGCCTAACCTTCTGGGGAATACGGGCGTGTTGGTATGTTATGTAAAACCGTCAAATACCTAGGTCACCTACGCATGTGTAAGTTTCACGTTGTGTGTTTGTAGTTTTCCATTTGGAAAGGATAAAACAGCAGATTGTACCAATTTGTCACAAAAATACGACACAGTATCAGTAAAAACAATCAGTTCTGTCAGAATACCTCGTAAACTAATTAACAAGCAGAATTACCAACAACTGTAATAGACATTGCAGCAATGGTCTTCGCATGTCACAGCGCACTCAACAAAACCTAACACATAACTTTTTATAAGTTTGTGGAGAAATCCGCATTGTGCTGCCTTTACAACGTTTAATGTGATGCCGATACGTAGTAAGATTGCACAGTATTGCACCGCACGGAGTGGGCGGGACACGCAAGTCTCGTGGTCCGAGCCATGCAAATGCTTGGTGTACAAAACAACTTGGCCGATAATGTATTAGGAATCCTGTTTGATTTGTGTGGGCATTGTGGAGCCTTTGTCCTGTTACTTACTAAGTTTGTACCACTTATATTGTTTATACATAGTACGCACATTTTTAACGGGACTCGATTACATTCATTTAGCGTTTCTTAATTGAATAGTTGCTTCTGCTCGCGACTTCGTCCGCGTAGTTTTTGCCACGTATTAGGTTACGTCTTTGGTTACTGCTCCGCATCTGTTAGTCGTAGCGTGATGTTATATAGCCTATAGCCTTCCTCGATAAATGAACTGTCTAACACAACAATAATTTTCCAATTCAAACTAGTAGTTCCTGAGATTAGCGCGTTCAACTAAACAAACTCTTCAGCTTTATATATTATATAGATTTTCTATTGTATTAATATGTATGTGTCCATAGGTAAAAGGAACAGTAAACCTCACACCAGTACACTTGAACTGTGTATAAAACCAGCTTTTACTACAATAAAATAGAGTCATTTCTATAGTCAAATGGTGCAGTTGACTGTACTAACAAACTCCTTATTAGCGTACCACTTCGCTTCCAACTTAACCCAGAGTTTCGTAACAAAGGAACAACGCCGGTTATCAGTCTGACGCAACGGGTCTAGGGGCAACGATAATTAAGTCGGCCGCAAGTGTCCGCGCGGCTCCGTGCGCCCGCGCCGCTCGCCCTATCGCGGCGCTCCGGGCTTTTTGCTGCGCTAATGTGCAAGCGCATCGGCCGCATCGCTTCGGCTGTATTACTGACGTATTCTACAATAGACTTATGCAGAAGTAATGAGATAGAAAGCTAGGGAGTGACAATGGAAGTTATGAAATGGATTTTTGCCTGTGTAGATGGCCCTTGCAAAAATTATAATGTCACTTTTCTTGTTTTGTCTTTCAGTAGTAATTCATTAATGCAAGGGCTTCATTTTTTTTTCTAAAAGAGATGTAGCCTTGCTCTAGGATTTTGTCCTGTATCGTGGCTACAAACATATACCTAGCCTTACATACACAAACCGCAAATACCGGGACAACTATATGTAGGTCATGCAAATATTTGTTCCGTAAGGAAATCGAAGCTGCGTCACGTAGCGCAGAAGCCAACTGTGCTAGCCGTGCCGTCAACTTGGGTACTTACTTCAAAATACATTGTTTCATAAGCCCTCTTCCCTCTTAGTTAAAATTAAAATTTACTTAGAAACTTCAAGTATCAAGTTGGTACATTGTAGAGGAATCAAAGGCTTGCAACGCCCGTGGGTATGTTTGACATTAGCCGGGTATAAACATTGACGATTCGCCGGTTTCACGTTACACTACAAACGAGCCATCTGACTTTCTACTTAAATTGATGTTACTTATTGTAGTTATTGTGAAATATTAAGTACGATGAGAGGAAAAACTATAACATTGTATTTTCGGGATTTCTTTTTCAAACCCAACAAAGTATATCGGAGTAAATAGGTCTTATAAAAGATCATCATCATCTGCTTAGCCTTTTTGGGTTCGGCTTCCAGTCCAACCAGATGCAGCTGAATACCAGCGTTTTACATGGAGCGACTGCCAATTTGACCTCCACAACCCAGTTACTGGGCAACACGATACCTCTTGGGTAGACTGGTTGCCAGACTTCCTGGCTTCTGACTATCCGTAACGACTATCAAAGATCTACGAATGACAGCCGGGACCAACAGCTTTACGTGCTTTCCGAGACACGGGGGCGTCACAGCACCAACTTCCAAACTCCGGGCTGCTACTGAGTAAATCCGAATGGAAAAACCCTATAACACTTTTTGCTCGACCTGGGAATCGAACCCGGGACCCCACGCTCATCAGTCCCGCTTGCGACCACGAGGCCAACGGGGACTGCCCCGTTGGCCTCGTGGTCGCAAGCTTTTATAACTGTATAAAAGATATGAGAAGGATTATTGCAATAATAAACACGTTAAAGCAAGCTATTTGCTAATTTACATTTAAAATATCACTAAAATACAGTTACTTCAACAATGATAATAACTATCATTATTTGGTCGATTTTTGTCTAAAGCTATAAATGGAGTGTAGATGAATTTTTATTCATTGGTAATCTTTCGGGGCGTAAATTCTATATATGGAAATTCACTCATAACTCAATCAATTTTTCCCAGGAGACCAATTACGTAATATTGGTAATACTTTACTTTATACAAAATAGCCTGGAAGGATTTTTTATTATTTTTCTGTAGGTACCCAAGGGCGAACACCTACTTCGTGCAAATAAAGTTTTTCTATCCCAGTTCTACAGAAAACAAACGGACATTTTTGTTATTCCACATGGAGGAACGTTTATAGTTTCACAGAAACACGACTAAGTTTTTTCTCATCAATTTACACAACTAAGCGATACAGCTAACCAATTCTCTCATCCTGTGGAAAAAATGTTCGGTATCTCGTTAGGCGTTCATTTCCCTAGCTCGGCCAGAGTAGAATATATCAAGTAGGCTGCAGGAAGCTTTAGTTACGAAGACCTACTGACAACACGCGGACTGTTAACGGGAGTGCCCTGACGATCGACAGATGGTGTACTGTCGGAAACAAAAGAGCTAAGCAAATTAGTTTTACAAAGGTGTGTGTGTAAATAATTGATATTTTGTGAAAATTATTTGGGCTATACTTGTTTTTATGGGACAAGCCAACCACACTATTCCCAACCACTGCAACTCCTGAAAGCCAGAATCAACTGTAAAGACCGCCAGGAAAGTGCCGAAAAGTCCCGGAGAAATCACACAACTGTCTTGGATCCCGCAACGAAATTAATCAGAAAAGATTAGCGGAGGAGTAAGAAAAAACAATCTAGGTTAGACTACGAAATGTAGTACATATTCTAATGATGATAATTTATTGATACAAATACCAATTAATGCATTCCTTTGAATAAGTCAAATGTTAATGGTTCCGGCACTGTAACTCTAATTTTATTAAGCCTATAAATACGAAGGGAAGTGTGAAACGTATTAATCTGCTCCAAACAATTATTTCAAACATTTACATTTTAGTAAATATTTCTATTTAAATGCCTCTTGCAAATCGATAGGTAAGAATCCTGCGAAATTAAATATTAATTTAACTAATCAGTATTTTTTTTAACAAATCCTCGAACACTAATTATTAATTAATTATTTGTATGTATTTTAAATTCATTGCATGACGTTTTTAAAAATATTTTCTACATATATTCTGTGGAAAATGCCGTTGGTTACACATTTAACCACCTTTTGTAATTAAATACCATGTAATGTGTAACTGTTTATTTTCCCAAATAAATGAAATAAAATAAAAAAACACTTGTGTGCATACACATACAGTCCGCCGCCGGCGCATTTAATAGCGGGAAGCGGGCACAAATTAAAATGGGTTCGCGTCAATCCAACGCACGTCTCCGCTTGTTTACTTGTCTAGTGAAAGTGAGAGATATTATCTGCGCCCGCGTCGGTAGACCGTGTCAACGTATTTTGATTGATTTTCATTAGAATCGTTAACTAGGTAATTAACAGCCCTACGTTATAGGGTTGTCGGTTTTAAAATGAAGTGTAAACAGTCATCAGAGTTTATTTTATTGCCAATGTATTCAGTGTTCTTGATCCGTTCATTCAATCTAGTTGGACATTCATTAACTACTTCTGCTTAGTGTGGCGACGAGAATAAGTTAATTTAAGTTAAGTTAAGTTCAGTAACAAAATAATAGTCGGTGATCCCAAAACTAGGTCAATACTTGCTGTTCGGGATCGGAGATGCGTTGGCCAAATTATTATTGAATTGATTTGCGTAAACGTGTATAAATAACGGCATAAAGTATTTAATAACAGTATTTAACATAACTATTAATTATAGTGATACAATTAAAATAAATAGTACTGTTTGAAACACTATAGGTACTGCTCTGAAAAACCGAGATTGCTGACTTAGTTTAAAAGGCTTTCCAACTTTTAAATGCGACCGGGCAGAACACACTGTGGGCCCAAATAGCACAGAGCTGGTGTCCTGAGCCAGGCCACAAATGAGATGGATAATGAACTGGATCGATTCTATCAAAACTGGAGGGATGAGGCACGAAATAGTGAAAGTGAAGAAGCGGAGGGATTCCTTTACAAAGGTCTGGGACAAAACAGGCTAATAAAAAAATGAAAAAGAAATGGCGGTCTGCATTGTGTTCACACGGAAGTTGACCACAAACTACCTGCTTAATACTGCATAAAACTACAGCTACTCTGTGGTCGTGCTATTATCATCAGAATTTTAATTAGGTAGATTGACCCCATAAACAATACTTCAAAGACACAACTTCTCTAAAAAAACACTTTATTTTACCCCTGAAAACCCAATTAATTTTTTAAATAACTAAAATATTAGAAAAAATAGCTTTGAAATCATTAAATAGTTACTGAAATGAGATGTCAAAAAAGTGACGTCATAGTTTAGTATTGTCATACAAAATCTATGTGGAATCGAGTTTTGACAGCTCATAAAAAGTATGTCAATCGATTAGTGGTGTCCTCTACCCAATTCGCCTTAAACGTATCAGATTTCGTAGATCTCATTTGGCTAAAAAAGTCCCCTATTCCCCAGTAACATCTTAAATTCCCTTGCACGTCATAGGTAGATAAAGAACACTTAATTAAAAAATAAAACATACAATGAATAACGTCAGCAGGGTCTGATGTTTGTCGTTTATTTTCACACTAACTATTATATCCCGCGGTGTTACCCGTCTTCAGTTACGTCTTTGGTTACTGCTCCACGCCCGTTGGTTGCAGCGTTGTGTTCTATAAATATATACCTTCCTTTTGAACTACTCTATTTATTGATTATCTTATTTTTTTCGATTTTTTTCATTATAAGATCTTGGCTTACAGAGGGACAGACGGCGTAAGCGACTTTGTTTCATAGTATGTAAGTACAGATATACACAGACGTGCATACGTTGTTACAGCTTCTTAAAACTCAGAGGAAAGAGGAAAATTAACAGGAAAGATACGCCCCACAAAGGAACTATTATTTTTAGAAATAATAAACCGGGATTATTGATTACTTGATAACTCGTTTGGTATCTTTGTTGTATTTCCGAGAACACTTCCACCTCACACAAGGAAAGGTCACGCCAAGGTTATAGAAAGTTTGTTTTTCATTTGTTTTTTTGCCTTCAGGGCGATAAGAAAAACCACATTAATACCGAAATAATCACTTCTGCGGTTATTTCGACTGGGTAGTTACGGGTTTTACCGAAACTGCGCTAAATGACCTTGGAAGGTTTCGTTTTAACCCTTAATTGCTAAGTCGTACTTTCTGCCGGTATTTCCTAGAAACGGATGGTGGTTTTTTAAGTGGTTGGTTAATGTACTGGGGTAATTAAAACCCCTAGGTATCTTGGAAAGCTAAAGTGGAACTCTAAATCGATAAAAGACAGGTCTATGGTAATTTGAGATGACACAGTTTGTGGTTTATACGAATATATGTATGAATACTACTCACTCGTACAATTTGATGGATATGGGTGGACTTTAATAGTTGGGACCCATTAAAAATCTAGACTGACTGCTCAATATTGGGTACCGGCTGTGAAAGTCTAGACTAAAGTACATAAAGCTTACAGTATATGCTTGTATTTTTCTTTTTTAGTTAAAGTTCATTTTTTACGCTGCCGGGCTATTTGTTTCTCTTTTATTTACTTTTAAACTGAATATAGAACTGTATTATTTTCTACGATTTGCGAAAGTTATGTATCCTACTTATAATTAATGTATATTAGAAGTAACTAAGAAGAAGAAGAATTATTTTGAGCTACAAATTGGAAGTAGTTAATTGTAATATAAATTAATAATTGTTACATTCCTTAAAGTTTTAATGTTATTTTCAAATGCCAGATGTGTATGTAAATGATTGCTGGTAGATCAAATAAATTAATAAATAATTAATTGATGTGTACTTTTTAAATGAAACAAATAAAAAGGTGACTGCTGCGGGTCTCTCAGCCGTCCACACTCTTCGCTTCTTTCCTACATTTCTATTGATAGTACGTCGAAACAATCCAAACGTATAACTCACACAGTAACATAGGTAGTTAGTGCATCAAAGCACCTGCCTCCGAGCACATTAATAACTTCATCTGCTGAGAGTTATAGCCCTCGCCGCCAGCCGCGATGTCGGCTTGTCCGTCTGTCTGACGCATGCTTGATTTAGATGTCCTTACGTATTTCCTCTGAACGCGGGGAAAGCTGTGTGCAGTGCTTGTTTGGATGTCTTTTATTGTTGTTGGTTGGTTAATTGTTTTGTTAGTGTTTTTGCGGCAAGGACGTGGTACGAGTTCTTGATCGTTCAATTTTCTTTTTATATCTAGCCGTCGTAATTGTTGCGTATTATGTTGCTTGCTACTTGCTATCGTGACCTCCGGCTAAATATGGTTAAACAAACAGAGACCCTATTCTGTATAAATCTTCTTCGGTAAATTTTATTTAGGTAAAGGGAGCTTTTGGTGAGATGTCAATCTTTAGCATTAGCTCGTAAGACAGATGATTGACTGGTGCTAAATATTGACAGCTGATTACGCTTTAATACATTTTTATTGTAATGAATAAATAATAGAACTGCAGGTCCTTCAAGTCATGTATTCACGTTTATCAAGTTATAAAAAATCTCTAAATTGCCAAACGAGTTCTCATAAACAAGTCATATTTATAAAGTTGCCGCAATCAAAATAGCAGGCAGAAGCTAGTCATAAATATCTAAAAATAAACATCAAAATTGGATTAAAACAATCGATGAGCCGTTCGAAATTATTAATACTATGATGAAACACAAACATGGGCGTGGCCAAATTGGCAAAAAAAATAAAAAATATTATTTTGCAAGCAAGTTAATTGGCCACAACATAGTTGACATGGCTTGTAATTTTTTTATAAGCTTTATTATCTGTGTATAATTATCGTATAGGATTTACGATATGTACGCGACATAATTTTGATATTTTAACATAATTATATTGGCAATCGAATTTACTGGTCTACTCAATTTTTTGGGTACTGGTCCAAGTTATAGCGGGTTGCGATGGGATACTGGTTAATTGGTGAGATTCATATCTACTGATTTTACAATTATCTATAAACCTATAATACCGAATAATATTCGATTTTTCTGCCATTATTTGAGCTAGGAACTAATAACTCGAAGTAATTGTAATAATTTTGAATATTTTAAGTTTGGGACAAACAATGAATGTTAATGTTACGTTTGGCATTTGAAGTAAAGTGAATTTTGGTGTAAATATTTTAATTATTAAGAGATGCGGGTTGACTCGTTTTGACAGAATTAGGCTCGAATACGAAACATGAAAGTGATAAATTTATAAGGAAGTGGTGACCCACTTTGTAATTTTCACCCATACATTGCATTATTTTTGTTGTGTTGAGATTTATGCGGGTGTGAATAGGTGTAATTTTGAATTGTCTAAGAGGTCTATTCTATAATTTTTCTTTCGATAAATACGAATCTGAAAGTTTACAATAATTTACCGATCACATTTTAAGTTCTTGATAAAAAATCATAGTCAAAAATAGTAGCATGAAAAAGAAAGCCTAAGTGATACGAGGTGTTAAATATAAAATGCACGTCCACAAACAAAGTCAACAAAAATAAGTTAAAATAAAAAATAATCGCTAACAATATGACCATACCATTTATTGAGTAATTCAATAAGGCAGCTTCCTCTAAGCCGGTTCAATCAAAGCACTGAACCAAATTGACGTACATTTATATTGGCATCCGCAATCAAAGGTTGATAATAAAACACATTACGAGCATTCACAATAATTTCTAATTAAGATGTAGAGCAGGCCTAGTTAATGAGGAATTGAAGGCCGGAGATCAGGTAATGAGACTTAAATTTATTTTATATACGAAACAAGTACAACTGCATAACTTTTGATGCTTTGAATATTTTTTTGGTTGCGCAGTCGCATTTGTAACCACTAGTTGTAAGCGAGAGCTGCCTCGTTGGTCTCGTGGTCATAAGCGCGACTCATGAGCGTGGGGTCTCGGGTTCGATTCTCAGGTCGGGGAAAAAGTGGTATTGGGTTTTATCCATTAGGATTTGCTCAGTAGCAGCCCGGAGTTTGGAAGTTGGTGGTGTGACGCACCCGTGGTTTGGAAAGCACGTAAAGCCTTTGGTCCCGGCTGTCATTCGTAGATCTTTGACAGTCGTTACGGATAGTCTGTAGCCAAGAAGTCTGACAACCAGTCTCACCAAGAGGTATCGTGTTGCCTAGTAACTGGGTTGTGGAGGTCAGATATACAGTCGCTCCATGTAAAACACTGATACTCAGCTGTATTCGGTTAGACTGGAAACCGACCCCAGCATAGTTGGGAAAAGGCTAAATAGAAGATGATGAGTTGTTATGAGCGAGACTGCATAATTTATTTTTTCTATACTAATATTATAAAGCTGAAGAGGTTGTTTGTTTGTTTGAACGCGTTAATCTCATTAATGACTGGTTTGAATTGAAGAATTATTTTTGTGTTCCATAGTTAATTTATCGAGGAAGGCTATAAGCTATATAACATCACAATACGACCAATGGGTACGGAGTAGTAACCAAAGACGTAACATAATGCGGGTGACAAAATTACGTGGATGAAATCGCGAGCAGAAGTTAGTGTATGTATATACATATAGTTATATGTATTACTATTTAAAAGCCTCGTAAGCCAGTAGGCTTTTTCTTTGAATTTTTATCGTGAGATTGTTTCAGGCTATGACTTTTTATCAAAAATTCTGAGTCGTTGTGTATCATAGTGTTATTGGGTTCTTTCATTAAAAATTTCTAACCTGGAGTTTGAAACTTGAACTTGATCTTGCTCCGGTTATGTCTAATTGCAGTCCTATTGGACAATATGAGAGTGAGAGAAGAGGGAGTACACCTGTTAATCCGCACACACTTGTTAATTAATTAATCTCCTGCGTTTTTGCCTAGTTTGTCAGGTAGCTTTTGCACATATTGGCTGACTTTTTAACCCCCGACGCAAATACGACGGGGTGTCATAAGTTTGACGTGTCTGTGTGTGTGTGTCTGCCTGTGGCATCGTAGTTCCCGAACGTATGAACCGATTTTGATTTAGTTGTTTTTGTTGGAAAGGTGAATTAGTCGTGAGTGTTCTTAGCTATGTTTGATGGACGGTTCAGCGGTTTCAAAGTTATCAGTTTTTTTTTGTTAGCTATGGTAGGGACGGCTATTCTTCTGTCGGAGGTTACTTAAAATTTTTAATTTTACCATCACGCCTGTATTCCCCGAAGGGTTAGGCAGAGGTGTAACAATATACACCTACAGTTCGCCGGTATGTTTAGGTCACATATAATAGGGGGCGAGCCTATTGCCATTAACCGGGCAAAAATCCTAACTTCAAGCTGCTACTAAGAATTTCATAGAAAAACCCAATAACACTTTTTGCTCGACTTTTTTTTTATAATTTTGTAGTTTTTTTTTCGGGTGTCGACAGTACGCATGACGATAAACAACTCTTACTACGAGAGGCTAACTGAAGAATGTATGAAACAGCTGATGTTTTTTTCACATTTCACTTACACACTTCTTCACTTTCGCTTATTTGGAGGGACGTGGAAACTATATTTTTTCCTACTCCTCCGCTAATCTTTTCTGATTAATTTCGTTGCGTGATCCAAGACAGTTATATCGTTTCTCCGGGACTCGTCGAGCTTCATTGCCTCGGCGCTCTTCAGGCGGTCTCCACTGTTGATTCTGGCTTACAGAAGTTGCAGTGGTTGAGAATAGTGTGGCGGGCTTGTCCCATATAAAAAAAAATAATAATAATAATTTCACTTACACAATACTTTAAATTCCCCCTGCCTCCCTCTTTCCGTATATTTATTTTTTTATTACCTCCAGAATCCCAATGCAGAAGCATTCAGTTTTAACTATGATCACTAGTTATTTCTAGTAATTCATAGCTACGCTAGAGGTCTTGGGTTCGATTCCCAGGTCGAGCAGTGTTATTGGGTTTTTCTATGAAATTCTCAGTAGCAGCTCGGAGTTAGGATTTGTGCCCGGTTAGTGGCAATAGGCTCGCCCCCTATTACATGGGACCTAAACATACCGGCGAACTGTGGGTGTACATTGTTACACCTCTGCCTAACCCTTCGGGGAATATAGGCGTGATGGAATGTTATGTTATGTTCTAGTCATTATATTTAGTCGCCCACCAGCATTTATCAGAACAGCTATGTTTTATTAATCACGAAAATAATTTAAGCTGAATCATGAAAGCCTACGATTGACAATAAATTAATAGAAGCCAATTTGCTTGCCGAAATAATTGGTTCCTGATTGTCTAGTTTTTGCTATAGATTAATATATTAAAGATATTATCGTCTTGTAGTTTAATACATTATGGAATTACTTATTATAATTGGGTAGATGTGAAATCATTATAATTATGAGATTAATACTTACCTATAATTATATTTAATATTTTGAAAAAGATTGGCCTAATTTAGTAACATGTAAGTAAAAAAAAATGACATTTAATATTTAAATCAACAAACATACCATCACGCCTGTATTCCCCGAAGGGTTAGGCAGAGGTGTAACAATGTACACCCACAGTTCGCCGGTATGTTTAGGTCCCATGTAATAGGGGGCGAGCCTATTGCCATTAACCGGGCACAAATCCTAACTCCGAGCTGCTACTGAGAATTTCATAGAAAAACCCAATAACACTTTTTGCTCGGCCTGGGAATCGAACCCAAGACCTCTAGCGTAGCAGTCGCTCTTAGGACCACTAGGCCACCGAGGCAGTTTAAATCAAATCAAATATTTTTATTGAAACAAAAAGACAGGTATAAAAATGTTGTTCGTTAACAGCTACTTACTAGCCCATTCATTTAAATAACTGTGTTGCAGTCATTAGCGCCCACCTCCGAAAGGGAAGATGTATTACGAGTATACAGAAATAAGATTTGTATTTTTGTGTAATGGATTAACTGCCTCGTTAGCCTAGTGGTCCCAAGCGCGACTGCTACGCGAGAGGTCTTAGTTTCGATCCCCAGATCGAGCAAAAAATGTTATTGGGTGCTTCTACGAAATTCTCAGTAGCAGCTCGGAATTAGGATTTGTGCCCGGTTAATGGCAATAGGGTTGCCCCCTATTACATGGGACCTAAAAACATACCGGTGAACTGTGGGTGTACATTGTTACACCTCTGCCTCACCCTTCGGGGAATACGGGCGTGATGGTATTTGTTTGTGTTATGTTAATTTAAAAACTACTAAACCAATTTAAAAAGTTATTTCACCAATGGAAAGTTAAATTATCAAAGAGTAACTAACATAGGTTATTTTTTATTTTTTTTTAAATTTGGTATCCATGGGAAGTTTTAACGGGCGAACTGACGGGCCAAAGCTAGTAATATAAATAATAGTAGCATTTATTTAACCCAAACTAACAATGCAATAACACAAATAAACATTTACGGTCTATCTGCTAAGTAATCTTCTTACTTACTATTAAATTAACGTAATGAAATATAAGTATTTCATTTATTAATTCAAAAAATTAAAATTAGGTTAAGTTGCTTACTGATACTTACGTGGAATGTGTGTGCATTTAATAATATTTATTTCCCCTCCTCGCGTCGTGTTCCTAATTTCTGAGGGTCGTGAAGTTCCCTAAAGAAAGAAAGAAAAATATTTATTTTAGACCCACACAGGAAGTACAAGATAAAAAATAAAAGAATAAAAAAAGAAAATAACATAAAAAAAGACCTGTGCGAGGCCAAAAAAAGTCCCCATCTCAGCATAATGCCACGATATTTAATTTAATAAATACCGCAGCCCTATGGATTAGCTTCTTATTGATGGTGTCTCGCCATGCGTGTCGGTGTTTCGCGTCATGTAGTCCGACGTGAAAATGGGTGTCCAGTGTGGAGCGGACCTGATCTGCTTATCATTTTGGGCTGCAGCTTCTTGGACGTTTGCCAACCATGCCAGTTACGATTAGCTGTTCAAGCCTTCTGCGCGTATGGGTAGTTGCCAATATTGAAAAAGGGCAACCTTTTACGTACTATAATTTGCTACAACCAAAGTTCAAAGTACAATCCAACACAAAAGCACATCGCAAATGTAAGTGATGTACATTCACGTTCATAAGTTTTTCTAAACGTGCCGCGCGTGCTCAGAACGTGCAAAAATTACTGCGCTCGCGCCTCAACGAAATGTAAATTAGATGGCAAGCGGTAATAGTTCGTGGTTCAGAGGTAAGGTTACTGATGGTCGGCTGTTGCTTACATTGTAGTTTAACGGCGATGCAGCGCGAAAACGATCGGCTGTGAATGACTGTACATTAGTTCGCGTAATTCTTGAGGTGTCGAGATTTAATGTAGGATTTATCGGGATTTAAGAAATGTAAGTTTTTTGTCTGTAGGTTTTCAGGAATGTGTTTACTTTTCTGAGCTACTGCTTGTAGGTATACCAAAATGAAGATCTGGTTGTAATGTTGATGCGCTATGATTTATTTTTAACCTAGGTCTTAGGGTTTTGGGATATCGTCTTTGCATATATGATAAATGGAGTTTCATTTGGTAAAAAAAAATTAACAGGTTGCTGTCCGGGCAAGTTTAACCATGTAATCGTTAAAACTCAGAAAATTAGAGTCGAAGAACCACGGCTTTTCCACGTAATAAGTATAGTAATTCTTATTATTGTATAAATGTTATTCACTCTGCTAACCTTTTTTATTATCATCGTAACGTAAGATAGATTATGTATAAAAGAAGGAATATTAAATATCCCTAAATAAGCAAAAAAAATAAAAAAGCATGTTCCAAGAAAAAATCAACACAATCATGGTCACCTGATTCGTCTTCAAGCATTCTAAGTTCTTTCCAATATACCACAAATTCTCTGGAATTTCTAGGATACTCTTTGGTTTGCGTGGCGACATTCGGACACTATCAGGACGACCCATCAGCTACATTAGCACGAGAGGTGTCGCTGAGACGCTCTGACCTCGGCTAATGAAGTGATAAACACTGAACTAACCGCTGTGCCATCTGTAAAGAGGATCTTGGCTTAGGTGTTGAGAAAAAAAAAGGTATCTTTATTCCTAGGAGCGGATGGACCCTTTTTGATAGCGTAATTTCTATAATGTTTTGGTCAGTTAAAAGTAATCTGACGTCATAGTTGTACTTAAATGTTATCAAGGCTAAAGTCAGGTGGGGCTATTTTGACTGTGAAGTTATTGTAACGAATGAGAACAACTATAATTTGTATGTATGCAGAGTTTTATGATGGGTCAAGAAAAAGTACCTACCTAGATGTAACCATTTTGCACACTGATGATCAAAAACATCAAAACCATCACGCCTGTATTCCCCTAAGGGTTCGCCAGAGATGTACTAAAGTACACCCACAGTTCGCCGGTATGTTTAGGTCCCATGTAATAGGGGACGAGCCTATTGCCATTAACCGGGCACAAATCCTAACTCCGAGCTGCACTTTTTGCTCGACCTGTTAATCGAGCCCAACACCAGTAGCGTAGCAGTCGCACTTAGGATCACTAGGCTAAAGAGGCAGTTGATTAAAAACAGTAGTATTTAATGTCGAAATACTAAACAAACATTAGAGGGGAGCCTAACACACTGCGCAATAATAAAGGAATATTAGAGTGGAGCATTGAAATTGCCTCTGAGGTAAAATTAGTGAAGAAAATGATGTAATTTGAAGAAGAAAAAATATGAAATAATTACGCTGATAGTTACAACATGTGACGTGACCTCATGACCTAAAGTAGTTTGCAGTTTTCTTTTAAGTTTAAATTCGACCTTATTCCAATGTATTAGAAGTGGGTGCAGAATGTTCTTTCCATAGCAGTAATCAAAATAAAAAAAAAACACACAATTAAAAATTTTAGGTAACCCCCGACAGGAAAATAAAAAATCCCTACCGCAGCTAACAAAAAAGCTGGTAACTTTGAAACCGCTGAACCGATTTCCATCAAACATAGCTAAGAACACTCCCGACTAATATACCTTTTCAACAAAAAAACTAAACCAAATCGCTTCATGCGTTCGGAAGCTATAAAAAGAAAATAAATTCAATCATTCTTAACACAATTCATCTATCTATCCCCCCCTATTCCTCCACGTTTGGTGAACTATTACAAAATTAAATTACACCCATCCTGGCCCATAATGAAAAGTAATTTCCTTATATCAATAAGGAAACGGTCTAAATGTGAAATAGTGACTATAAACTTCATGTGTGCCTGTAGGCTGGTGTAAATTCATAGGCTTCTTGCTATGCCATCAAAGAGATTGGCGATTATTGAACCTGTAGCTGTAATGAGCACGATCATTCTGATATGATGGTAATTTGTTGTTTCAAAATATATTCTGTATTGTGAATGTGTTTGATGGAAATGGAGTATCGTAAGATATCTATACTAATATTATAAAGAGGACCTGCCTCGGTAGCCTAGTGGTCCTAAGCGCGACTGCTACGCTAGAGGTCTTGGGTTCAATTCCCAGGTCGAGCAAAAAGTGTTATTGGGATTTTCTATGAAATTCTCAGTAGCAGCTCGGAGTTAGGATTTGTGCCCGGTTAATGGCAATAGGCTCGCCCCCTATTACATGGGACCCAAACATACCGGCGAACTGTGGGTGTACATTGTTACACCTCTGCTTAACCCTTTGGGAAATACAGGCGTGATAATATGTTTTGTAATTAACATTTTGCACTTTTAACTCATACAACAATGGCTACCTTTTATATTGTAAACTTGTCTGACATCTGTGAATGACGGATGATGAGATGGCAATAAACCTCTTTTTTTCTTTATTCCTCACCATCTTACTCCTAGGCATTATAACATTTTGTTTAACTGAGAACTTTTACAACCAGCTTTTATATAGATTCCTCTTTCGTTAGATAATTGTTTTCTAATTCAAAGATACTAGTTACCATGCAAGTATGTCAGTGTAAGACAAACAAGAGCATCTACATAGATTAAGACTTTAATTGATCAAACGGAACTTGTAATACAAAACGGAGCTATCAGACGATTAGCGGTGGATCATTAAAAACCAAGTGGCCAAGTACCAAGTTGGTTGGTGTTTTGCTAAAAAATCTTGTCTAATAGATGAGAGAATAACAATTAATTATTCACTTAATGCAGCCTATTCGTATAATCAGACGTTTATATTAAATAACAGTTGAATATAATCGCAAACAAGATGATTGTTTAGACTTTTTTTGAAATGTTATGTATTTATGCCATTTGCAGCTTAGGATTGGGTTGTATTTACAAACGATTTACGGTACAGTAAAAATATGTTTTTATATAATTATAAACATTAAAATCATTAACATAATTTTCAAAAAATTACCCGTAAATGTGCCAATTTAATGACAATAACTGGTTTGTGGACAATTGTAACATAAAAAGTTATATTTTAGATTTTGTAAATACATATTATTTAATATCGCGTCTAGTTTTTGTATTATTTACTTTATTTATTACTTAGCTGCGAATTTGCAAAAGTAGTAAGAAATTTCGAATTTCGAAATTAACTAATTTTGGTTTTGACATCGATATGGATTTCATTTAGGATCTTGTGTGTCAATTTCGTAAATTCAACGTTGCATATCATGTGGCGTTCTTTCTAATTTCCGTTATTATGTAAATCAAATCGGCGTAATAATGAATAAAGATAGCTTCTTTAATTTTAATTGCAACTAATTATGGCAAATTAGGAGCGATCATTTATACCTGCGGAAGTGCTTATTATAATAAAATAAAATAATAATAATAATACCAGCCAAGAGCCTCGACCAACACCTCAGGAGGCTCTCGTTGGGTAGTTGGATCAAGGGCTTGATTCAGAAAGCGGTACTCCTAGACACGGCGCGTATTGTTAGGAGATTCCTTTCTCAGGAGCCCTGACTACCGGTAGCTTGGACCCTGTTCTCGATACCGGTGGGCTACTATTTTTTTATATTTTTAAATGTTTTTATTTTTTTAATATTAATATTTAAAAATGTAAATTATATGTGTATAAAAATACCAGCCTATGACTGTCCCACTGCTAGGACCAAAGTAAGACGTTTGTTCCTACATAGAAGGCACAACCATTGATAAGCATGCTGGGCCAGGGTGAATTGGCGATTTGAGATTATATTGGCTACATACATACATACATTTTTAGTCCAGGTTTCCTCACGATGCGAAGTTTTCCTTCACCGGGGCAAGATAAGCTTAAAAAGTACATTTGAATAGAAAAGTCACATTTTTACTTGTACGGTATCGAACTCACTGCCTCATGCATAAGAGTCGGGTGCCTTAACCACTGGCTTGCTGTTGCTCAAAGTAAAGTTTTATTTTATTGCAGAGTCCGGCTCCTTAAGAACTGATAACGGTCTTGAAGCTGTTTTAACAGAAATGATGATAAGATAGGGCTTTAGTTGAACACAACTGTCATTTGCGATTATAGTTGTGATAAATGCAGTAAGAACTCCAACACTCACAACAGTCATATCCGAATTTTTTATATAATTAGCAGTTATTAAGCTATACATACAAACTGTAGTTTCCACATTATCGGTAAAAGCCTCTGGCGGTAGCATTAGGTCTTCTCTTCAAGCATTACATAAGTAAACAACGAGGTCCCACTTAATGCATGATATCAAGCACTGCAATGATTCCCTTCTGCGTCCACAATCAGCAATTACGAATTTACGATAAATAATGCGTTTGCCGAAACCTTACCAATTACCAAAAGACCAATAACAAAACTCTTATCAAAGAATAAACAACCTTATTCTAAAAACTTTAAAGCTGTTATTTCCGTGGTTGAGAGTACCGTTATGAGTCGTTTAGATGCAACTTGCTCCCGTTTTCAGATTGTTCCAAAAGATAGGTGGTGGTTGCATGCAAAATACTTCCCGTTGAGATATGGGGATCGTCCAACGGCCAAGTATTATATAAACTGTATCTATATTATATGTTTGTATGTATGCAGTGTCTGGGGATGCCACACACGTCGCTACCGTATGCGACGGGCACCCATAAAGGCTTATTTCAGTTTGTTATAGAGAAGCTTCCTTAACTTTATGGAACTTTCTTGTCGTATGCCAGTGATATTTATCATCATGAGGCTTTTTGTTACCATTCAGCCAATTTCTTCCTGTTACATCAACGAGCCCAAAATAACACATATGAAATTCAGAAATCAAATTATTTAGAAGATCTACCTAATTTCAATGCCAGAAATTTAGGAGTTTAAGAGAGAAACACGAAAATCGTGCCCTTATTTGCTCATCGGATTTCAGATATGGTGACCACGTCAAACACTTAATCTATCATCCTTCTAGAAACGAAAAAAAAAAAAAAAAAAAAAAAAATGTCAGTAGCCTGCCCAAATTCCCGAGGACACGGTGGAGCACACCGTGGCGGTATGCCCCGCTTGGGCGGAGCATCGCCGAGTCCTCGTGGCGGCCATCGGCGGCGGCGAACTCTCGCGTCCGGCCCTGGTGCGAGCCATGGTTCGGAGCGAGAGGGAATGGGATGCAGTCGCCTCCTTCTGCGAGGCAGTAATGCTTGAGAAGGAGGCGGCGGGAAGGTTGAGACAGCGGTTCTCCCGTCCCAGCCGCCGCGGTAGACGCTCCGGACGTCGGGAGCCGCGAGACGACTCCCGGCCACCGTAGATACTGGCCTGTGGACGGTGAGCAATGGGTAGCTCACCGTCCTTACGTTGCATAACGACAGGCCGTGTCGACGGCGCGTTCGTGTTCCACGCGCGCCTCAAAGAGATGTCAGCAAAAGGAAGGGGCCACTGAGGGCCGATGCCTGCCGGGGCTGCGGGTTGTTCGCAAGAGATACCGCGCCCCCGGAACGCAAAGGGCACAAGAAGGAACATGGGTGGGTTTTAGTCAGTAAAAGTCTGACACTCCCTCCCGCCCCGCCCAGGGCGGGAGAAGTTATTTGATGATTTCCCACCCACCAAAAAAAAAAAAAAAAAAAAGCCTGCCCAAATTGGCTCGTAGACCACCCGTGACCTCGGAAGCGGAACCACCCACACGACGTCACGAGTTGCCTATCACGCCCGATCTTAATTATGAACGTGGCGATGATCATCTTAAATTTTATACCTTAAAAGGTCTATAAAGAGTCAGTAAGTGTACGCAATTTATTCTAGATTACAGGCGCCCGTCGACTTATGTCACGACTCGGAGCGGACACTTCTGTTCCATGCGCCTGGCTGAGGCACGTGCCGTTCTCGTGTCGTAATCCTGAGCAGAATTTTAGTTTTACGCCAAATTCTGTGTTACGAAATGTTAAGGAAATTCATTTAATTATTTGGTGACAATTTGATTAGCACAACCCTGTTTTGTACTTGTCAGTTACGTAAAGCAACAATTGCAGACTTGATTTCTTACGCTTTAATTTATTATGACAATTGAAAATAATTGGTCTCAAAAATCCATTGAATATGTCAAAAAGGTAACATATTTTTGTTTACTTTCTAAAAAGCAGACAGCCTGGGAAAAATGTGTTGACCATATATCAGGCCAATGTACTTATATGAATATGAAAAACAAATGGTTTTTGAGATAACGTTTTATAAGATTTCTTGTAGCCACTCTGTTGGGAGAATGTGAAGAATTAAGTTTGGATTTGTTGACGCTTGCCTGCTTCAGCGAATCGTTCTGCAGACATTGAAAGAGTTTTCAAGATACTTACATCTACGTCCAGCTGCTTCGTAGACAGAATGGCTGCCTATTGACACTGCCAGTAGGGTACTGACAGTAGTAGGAATGCTGGTAGGCCGGCTAGCTTTTGAGCCACATAGTGACAGTTGGACATGCAATGAGACTCGCGTGTCCTAGGGAAACTTGGTACAAATGGGAGAAGGTATATTTTCTATGCTGAGTATGGTCAGCAGAGAGTGCTTACTTATAATCTTACCACTGTATGAGTTAGTAAATCTCATATCGTTCACGCCGACACGAAAGAAGATGCTATCAAAGCCTTTTTGGTCAGGCTAGAGAGAGAAAGCTTTCATTTTTGAAGTGCACGTATAGAGAGCTCTATTACTACAAGTATAGATTTAAAGTAGATATTAATAATCCTCTTGAGAAGCTGAGTAGCTTGAAAAGCCTTTATATTCCCAAAATAATTACAGCAGCTAACGGTAGTTCAGTCCAGTGCTATAATGGCATAAGTGTAAAATGACGCGAGCCGCGGTGCACGTGTCCCGCTATGGTCATATCACGCGGCCGCTATCACTGTTATAACGCGGTTACCTGCGCGAGCGCCTCCCTACACAGATACTGCCCTCGTACGTATGCTGACGAAGCAGTCTTGATATTTTTCCTAATTAGCAATTATTTTTATTGCTTCAATGTTTTTGTGACTCATGAATGACGATTCTTGGAATCTTTTTTTTATTTATTAATAAAACAACGCTGCCAGTCACCTGAGTCGCACCTTGCACACTGCCTCTGCCGCAGCTGAGGACGCTTGCTCTGCAAAAAGGCTCAAGTACGCTTCCTTGGAGCGGCCTTACTATTTTGTGCCGGAAGCGGTGGAGACCCTGGGTAGTTGGAGTAGGGCAGCGAAGGGTTTTGTGGCGAAATTGGGCCGCAAGCTAGGGGAGGCAACCGGTGTCTCCCGCTCGGGGTCGTTCTTGGTGCAAAGGTTAGCCATCGCTATTCAGATAATGCGTCGAGTGTTATGGGCACCTTTGCGCCGGGAACGATTAGGGGCGGGTTATTTTGTGGCCTTTAACTTTTTAGTTAATTAATCTACTAGACTTAAGTATTATATAATACATAAATTAATAAAACTAGAAAAGATTTCTTTATTCATTGCCATTGCGACTAACGTAGCCAGCCACCTACTAGTTCAAAGTAATTTGCTTAGCAAAATGTAGATATATACGTATGTTTTGAAATGAAGTAGAATATCGTCATTTTTAATGACTTAAAAAAGGAGGAGGTTAAGTATTCGGTGTGTATTTTTTACATATAATGTTACGCTACTTTTTTTCTAAGAACGAGACATTTTCTAAAAGATGGGTAAGCGTAGAACTTTTGTGCCATCTATCTAAAAAAATGTGCAACTTCAACAGAAGCTTCGGCTAATAAGTTATTACTGCACTAAATTAGAAAACAAGTTATTTTAAAATATACAGACACTTAAAATATATTGTAAGAGCTCGATTTTTTAACGATAACCTAGATAAATATGTCAAACAAGCCATAAAATTAGCATTCCAAATTCACACAATCATGATGAATGACCATCTTAAGCATCGCCGACAGAATTATAAATTGCACTAAAAGATAACAGGAACTAATAAATAAAATCATATTAGTACAATCTAGACTAATATTTATCAAGCGACAGAACAATGGGGCAACGATCAAAACTTATTGGTCGGCGTCGGATCGGGACCGGGTGTGATTGCGCGGTGGTACAGATAAGGTAAATAGCTCATACAATTGTTAGAATAGGAGGCTTCGGACCTCTTTTGTTAAGGAAGTGGTCTAATGGGAGAACGTAGCCACCGGCAAGACTTACATGGTGTCAATTGCTAGGTGATGTTAGGGTGGTCGTACAGAGAGAGTACTGAGAAAGTCGACGAATATAAACATGGCGATGACGGACAAAAATTTGGGCTTGGCTTGAGATCATCTCCGACTGAAACATGTGTCACGACTTAAGAAATTAGGAATTGTTTGTTTTGTGGGCAAGATTTTTTTGATAAGGCTTGTGATTATTTTGAAGATACGCCAAATATATGCTGTGTTCTATATTAAACGGTATAATCACTAAATCTTCTGCAAATTGTGCAAATACATAAATCTCTTCCGAGATTTGATCTGTATGCCAAATCGCAAGTTCAATAAAACACATTTATGGCCTCACATGAGAATTCTTAGTTTCACTACATAGCTCCAGAGAAATCATACATACCTACGTGTCCATCTTAGCGCACGTCTTGCCTTTCTTGCTCATTGAACGATAACCTTTAATACCAAAACAGTGCGTCGATTGCCCATTCGATGACCAATAGGCGGCTTCCACAGTATAATTTGAATTTCGTTTATATGGTTAAACTGTTATTCGACAGCAATGGATATGAGCAGCGCGGCGTTGCTAAAAGGGAAATATTCAGTTATTTATAGATACGCCTTGATTGATGCTCATAAGAACGTATCGGTCGGTATCTTTAACAATTTCACTGAAGAAAGTGTGAAATAAGAGATAAGAGTTGAAATGCTTACTTGTACAAGTATCAAGATTTTGAAAATGGTAAACTTCTGTCCTAATGTCGTGATGGCCCATTGGTTAAAGCGCCCGACTCTCATTCGCGAGCTTGTGGGCGTTGACAAGTACCGATGAGTATTTTTTTATTTCATATGTACTTTCTAAGTTTATTTTGGACATCACTGACATCAGTAAAGGAAAACATCATAAGGAAACTTGAACTTATAATCAATATCAGTCTGAAATCGCGTGATCTATGCTTGTGTCTTCTCTGTATGAGAAGGGGCCTTTGCCCGGCAGTGGGTTATTAATACATACCACATACCATCACGCCTGTATTCCCCGAAGCGTTAGCCAGGGGTGAACCTATATGTATACCCACAGTTCGCTGGTATGTATTTAAGTCCCGTGTAATAGGGGTGAGCCTATTGCCATTAACCGGGCACAAATCCTAACTCCGAGCTGCTACTGAGAATTTCATAGAAAACCTCAATGACACTTTGCTCGACCTGGGAATCGAACCCAAGACCTCTAGCTTAGCAGTCGCGCTTCGCACCCTAGGCTACCAAGGCAGTTAATAGTTAGTTGGGTTATTAATAGGCAGGTATTATATTACTACTGCCCAACAGTTTTGCATTCGTGAGAAATTATTTCTTCAGATAAAAGTTATCTAGCCAAACTCTGATATCGCGGCCCATCAGATGTGGTTCCTACGTGGCGGTATAGGTAAGTCATCATCATATCAGCCGAAAAATGTCCACTGTTGGACATAGGCCCTCCCTAAAGATGGCAACAATGACCGATATATAGGTAAATATTAAAATCATGTCTAAAAAAAATAAATTATAATTGTACATTATAACACACAGTAACTTAGAATTAGCAAATATAAATTAATTGTACAAACGGTGAGCTTATAAAATAAAAATGAACAGTATTGACGGCTGAACTAAGTAAATAAAATACTTGTGTCCCAGGAGTCGTAGTCCTCATAGTGCTCTTCTTTTTATATTTATATCACAATATATAAATATTTTTTTTTTTTATTAATTATTATTTTTATTTTTAGTAGCAGCTCGGAGTTAGGATTCGTGCCCGGTTAATGGCAATAGGCTCGCCCCCTATTACATGGCACCTAAACATACCGGTGAACTGTGGGTGTACATTGTTACACCTCTGCCTAACCCTTCGGGGAATACAGGCGTAATGGTATGTATGTATAAATATTTAAATCATGATCTCTAAAGCAGGTGAATTACTTTATATTTTATTAGCGTCTTGTAGATTTATAGATATCATATTGATATTCATTAGTTATTATTAAATTTATTACAATATCCTTGGCAAAGTATCGCAAGACTTATAAAAGTTTTTATGCATTAATGTAGTATAGTTTAGGTACTTGGTAATACCCAACATCAGCCGGACAATTGTGCGAAAATCTGGTGTTAAGATTAGGTGGAGCTTAAGGTGGGGTAACATCCCAACTGATGTCAATGACGTCAATCTCTTACTTCAAGCTCACTTCAACTAAATTCACCAAAGGAAGATTTTCTTGGAAAAGCATAGTTGGACTTTATTTTCCAAATTAGTAGGTAGGGTTATACTAAATTATATCCACATCTCAGTAGATATGCCGAAGTTCCGTGTAGGTTATAGCCAGCATAAAAAAATCTTAGTGAAAAAGTTAATAACATTTAGCTCGACCATGGAATCCAGAATTCCATGATTTAGCAGTCATGTGGCGGCTAGAAAAATGAAGAGGCTTATTAGTATAATGCGAAGTTCTTACTAAGACCTAAAATAGTTACATGCTGAAGAAAATGTCAACAAATGTAAGTAAATTTCAGGCAATTTTGACAGATTGAGACTAAAAAGTTCTAGGAAATATACCACCCAAGTAAGTACAGCTGCAATTCTTCATGAAAATTAATACCACCAGTGTATTGGCTCAGCTAATGGCATACTTCGTTAGACCGTGCACTGTAGTGTAGTTAAATTTGCATAGAAATCCCCCCAAATTAGCCCGTAGCGATCGGCCGCCAGTGTATAACGATATAGATTAGGCTGCTAGGTGGAACTCCTTTTAAGTACTTATAATAGGTTTCTGTGTGTGATCAGCTTTATTTTAATTGAGCTTGTAGCTGCATGAACTGATTCGAAGATATTATTTAGGTACCGTCGAATAAGCTATTTAGTGTACAGATATAAACATTCATCTTTATATTACACTGCCATTATAAATTTGAAGAAATCTTGAAATGTGTGGAATTTTTCGGAATACGTCAGTTGTGTAGTCCAAAGCGATGCCTACCTTTGGTAATGTTCTGTGTCTTTGTGTATAGCGTTTTTACTAAGATTTCCCTACGCGAAGTCGGTTTTTACCTTGTAGTATTAGTATGACTATACGACCTGCCGAGGCTGCGTGTTGTTCGTTAGAGATACCGGGCCCCCGGAACGAAAAGGGTACAAGAAGGAACATGGATCAGTTTTAGTTAGTAAAAGTCTGATACTCCCTCCCGCCCCGCCCAGGGCGGGGAAGTCATTTGATGATTTCCCATACCTAAACAAAAATAATTAAAATAAGTATGACTATACGAAACAACCAGCCTGCTGTTGTTCCACCGATGCCACTGCTTTATTTTTAGAAACGATTGCAATCTTATCCAGTCTCAATCAGTCAAATATGTCTCTAACTAACTTAAATTTTTTGATGTTGATCGTCGTTGAGATTACGACTAGATTTTGAACGTTAGTAGAATTGGCCTTCTGATTTTAAATGTTTATGATAGTCACTTATTTAGTTTTTTAAATACAACTAGAATTAATACTTTGAATTGGACTTTAAAAAAAACACTTCACACCCTTAAATTTTTAATTAATAGTAAAATTAGATTTAAATTTCCTTTAAATGAATAAACAGTCATCAATTGCTTAAAAAAAATGCAAAAAAGTGACGTCACAGCTTACTTTTGACATACAAAATATATTTAAGAATTGCGTTTTGACAGCTCATAAAAAGTATGTCATTAGCATTTATTTATAAAATAAATAAATCAATCAAGAATTCCAATCAAGGAGTCAATTGATTAGTGGTGTCATATACCCAATTGGCCAAATTCATGGTGTATGTACGATATTCTAACAACAAAAGGAACAAGTAGCTCTAAACACTGTTTTTCTATTCCATTAGAATATAAATATGTATAAGCAGAAGCCACAATGTAGAACAAAGGGGGTCGGTACTGGTCACGATTCTGACCGGTGCACCGTACACACCGTTTTGGATGCGCGTGCGCCGCCCATGAAGTGTCGCTGATAACCATAACTATGTGCTAATGTCACCGGTTTCATATTTATTAATATTATCCCTATACTTATATGGGTATTTTATAAGTATCGTGAACATTTTACAGTTGGTATTGATCTTGATACTTGAAATGATAAATCTTGGATATTATTGTTGTATTATCGGGCCTTGTTTATTATTATTTGGCGAAACCATAAATGTATATACAACTGTACTAAGGCGTGTTTAGGTATATAATTAGAGTTTACTCTCCGACATAACACCTAACTCTTGCCAGTCCAGTTATTGACGTCTTTCCCTACAAATAATATTCTCCTGACCGAATTTTGGTCACGGCGGTCATTCAAATGGAGATTAGCCAAGTGCACAGGAGATATTATGGAGCACAAGTGTATGCGCAGACAAAGGTGCACTCCCTCTTTCACATGTTTACACTGTCATAGTCCAATGAGATGGCAAGGTTATAAAAGGATTACACGCAGAACCAAAAGCTTCACGTAGTATTACATAATAACAGTCTTGCAATTAGATAAGGTTAAAGATGAATCTGCTGCAGTTAGACAATAATAAAAACACTAATAAAACCAAAAAATAGCCTGGCCTTGTTGTGTCCTTATCCTTTACAAAAAGGGATCATAATCTTCAAACTTCCTCTTCACGTAAACCGAACGAATTATATCGTAGTTGCACATTCCAGCAAATCATAGTTATCATAATAATATCACACATGGCCGCTGCGTCACGAATGTCGCAGGCGCACGCGATAAGACCAACATTAGGTACATTCTCAAACAGCGACAACTATCGAGATCCACGAACGCAATAATTTTGTGTTTCGCAATAAACTTTATCGATTCTCTTATTAAATTTAATATTTGTACCGCACAAGATGTTGATAAATCCATTTTTTCGTGTTGGTTCCGTGTGTTTCTACTATGTAACTGTAAATAGGAAAAAATAAATATATGTGGCCATTAAAGTATGTTAGTCAAAAAACAGAATGGAGCTTAAATTATTTTTTATATCATACAGCGTGATATATGCAAAATACAATTATTGTTTTGAGGGTAATTAACAAATAGTTATTTGTGAGTAATGTGATATCGATGATAAGTCACCATACATTATGATTTTTTATCTCCAGTGCCAAAAGATATGCCATTAAAATATTTTGATGGTAAGGAATGGAAATCAATGAAGCCACGCAATAGTCATTTCAAACCGAGAGGTAAGATACTTTGATACAGTGGAAAATTGACATAAATGTGTTATAAATAATAAGACCTGCTAATATCCTGCTAATAATACTTAAGACTTACTATACTATATAATTAATAATACTCGTTAGCCTAGTGGTTCTAACCGCCAATGCTACGCTGGAGGTCTTGGGTTCGATTCCCAGGTCGGGCAAAAAGTATAATTGGGTTTTTCTTTGAAAGTCTCAGTTGCAGCATTCTCAGTTAAGTTAGGATTTGTGCCCAGTTAATGGCAATAGGCTCGTCTCCTATTACATGGGACCTAAACATACCGGCGAAATTTTGGTGTACATTGGTACACCTCTGCCTAACCCTTCGGGGAATACAGGCGTGATGGTATGTATGTATATAATAATACTTTGTATGAATACACGTTTATACTCTACTAAATCAAGCATAGCTTGCTATAAACGTAGATAGAAAAGGGCGTTAAAAACTATACTGCTTTTTCTACGAATAATTCGTTTATATCAGTATCTATTTTTATCTTGTTCTTATAAACATTTAAGAATTGACATTTGTGAATGCCATGACTTTCTATGTATTTTAATTTAAAAAAAACAAAATTAAAAAAATTAAGTAACCCCCGACAGAAAAATTAAAATTCCTACCGCAGCTAACAATAGAGCTGATAACTTTGAAACCGCTGAACCGATTTCCATCAAACAAACCTAAGAACACTCCAGACTAACATACCTTTACAAAAAAATGGGGTTTGAAAATGACACACATTCAACTGACAATTGGCCAATTGGAGTTGGTAGGTATACACTGGGTGTCCAGGGCCCTATTTAAAATGATGACCGCACCTACGATATATTTCTTAAAAAATACTTGTCATATGACAGATTGATGCTGTTTAAAATCGTCGGATTCCTGCCACCTGTCGCCTATCGGTTTTATCATTTTATTAGGACCAAAATTGTCCATATCAATCTTAATGTTAATTTGCGCTAGTCATCTCATTATCCGACAGTAGTAGTTATCTCATTTTCCGATTTACCTGCAGGTAAAACTAAATCAATATTAAGGAAATAACTAAAAACTGTTTCTTTTTGTAGATTCTATAATCTCCCAGACAGACACTATGAAACAGACGCATACAACTATAAAAACAGGTATTAAACAAAATTTTATTTTTAAATTTTATAAGAGAAAAAAAATGACTTTTATGATTTGATATTTTCAATTCCAGCGCCTACAAATCCATTTGTGTTAAGATTGGCACAATTATTAGAAGAAATAAAAGGAATTGGGCCAGAAGCTAGTCCAGCTAGAACACAAAATGAACCTACTCATGATAAAACTACAGAAGAGATTACAATTGAAACAACTCCTACAGAACAGACTACAACTGTAGCGACTACTACAGAAAAGACTACAGTTATTACAAAACCAACCCCGAAAACTACAACTAAACCAATTCCATTAAAAAAGATAACAACAAAAAAGCCCACAATTATCACGAAACCAATTCTAAATACTAGAACAACTACCACAAAAAAGGCTAAATTTAAAAGAGTTGCTACATTGATAATGACTAAAAAAAAAATTCGCGGACAATTCACAAATAAGATTAAGTCTACGAACAAATTCCAGCGTCTCTCTTGCTGTAAATCAAGTTGGAAAAGAACCACTAAAGCTAAAAAAATTGAACCTCGCGTCTTGAAAACGATGACAAAGAAAGTTTGCAATAAGCCTTTGAACCTTTATTGGAGGCCAACATACCCGAATACACCTTCAAGAAAACTGACACACATACATGCTACAAAAACGACCAAGAAATATTCTATAAAAAAGACCAAGAAACCAACTCCTAAAACTACAACAGAAATAACTACCACAGAAAAGGATACAATTACCACAACACAAACTTCGGAAACGACCAAGGAACTTCCTGCTGCAACAACGAAAAAGCCTATAGAAAATACTGGAATACAAGACGAAGGTACCATTCGGATTTCCTTTTTTCTTCTGATCCTACCGTAGCAACCTTTTTTTTGTTGTGACATCCATGTGTAAAATTTGAACATTTAACTTTGGCATTGCAGCCTGAAAAACTCAATTCTAGCAGTTTACACGCATATATTATCCTGGCTTCTGCTAGCGACTTCGTTCGCGTGGTTTTTTTAACCTGCGTTTAGTTACGTCTTTGGTTACTGCTCTTCTCCCGTGTGTCGTAGTGTTATGTTGAGCCTAAAGCCTTCCTCGATAAATGAACTACGAGTATCCAACACAAAAATATTTTTTCAATTCAAACTAGTAGTTCCTGAGATTAGCGTGTTCAACTAAGTGTTTACAATAAATTACTTTTATTTTTTCAGCCGGGGCCTTACCCGGAGACATGTCCAACCTTATGAGAGAATTTTTAAAGTTTGTGGAAGCAAAAAAATGTGAATTTCGTAAGTATAATGTCAATCATTTTATATTACCAAATAAAAATTATTTTCGTCCTACTGAGGAGGCTTGCGTCTGACCACAAGCACTCTGCACATCTTTCAGGGGCTCAATTACTCATAAATATGGTAAATTTTGAATGGGATCATAAATTCTAAAATATAAAAACGTATGGAACAAGTAACTTTTTTTTAATTTTCAGAATTGAACAAATCGAAAAAAAATACATTTTTATAAGTACTTTTACCTCCTGAATGATAAGCAGTAAATTAAAAGTCAGTCTGCTTTTCTTTACAGCATGTAAACCTGGAATTAGAGCTACTGAACCAATAACCGCTGAACCAACAACGACTGAACCCACAACTATGCCTTTTGCGATGTTGCTGGTTCCTGACAATCAAAGTGTTATGTCGGACACCGATGACGTCATGAATATACTGATGGGTAGATATATTTTTACATGCATCTGGAAATTTTAATTGTACACCATCACCATCATTACATCAGCCGATCCACGACCACTGCTGAACATAGGCCTCCAGTAGTAAAAACTTTTTTATCGTTTTTTTTTTATAAGAATCAAAAACGCATGTTAATGATTGTGTTAACGAAACTCGAAGCGACCCCGAAGTATTGAATATTTTAATGGCGAAATGCATATTCCCTTTACTTTTTTGTGTGGTTTAGTTAAACATTTATGACGTCACTACTTGTCTAGTCTGTTTAAAAATAAACTGTATTCTAATTATTTGTAATGTTGGTCGTGAACGGTAGATTCGAACTAATGACCTATAGATACTGCCGCATTACAACGATGCCTGATGACTTATCGCGATAAAAATCAACCTTCAAATACTTGCAATACTTGAACATATATTTTAATGAATGTCTGTTTTAATGATCAAATTACCATCATCGTGATTTAAAGTAGATAGGTTCTAGGGCAGTCAATAGTTGGGAAAAGTAATTAAAATATCGTAAAGTAATTAAATTTCCTAGTTTCAGCTCCTGTAGTCATCTTGTATAACAAACACAACTTACCAGTGTGTGATGATGATGATGAAAAAACAAATAACACTTATGGGGATTAAGTATCATCACTAAATTCAGAATTGACATGGGCAACTAGAATGTTTTTTAGATCTTTTTAGATTGATAGCTTAATTATAAGCTGTCACCGTCGAAAGCAAGACGGTCAAATTAAACATTTTAACATAATAGTGAGAATAACTCGACAAATAATTACATTAAATTTGCAAAAAATGAAGGTTTGCGTCTTAGTAATTTCACAATTATATTTTATAATTGTATATGCAAAGAGATGAGCAAATACTTATTAGGTTTTTGAAAGAATGCAATTTCTTTGCAAATTAGAAATATTACTCGTGACATCGAATTTTGTTGTCATTTCTGTAAAGGAACATTGTTTCAGGTATTAAAATGGATGATAAACTAAACGAGGATGACAAAAATATCTCACAAAGTAAGACGCAACATCAAAGCCATAATATATTGAGAATGACTGCAGAAAAAGATTTACAAAATGAAATAACTAAACATATAAAAGAAGATAACGACACTTTAGAATTCTATAAACAAAGAAAATTCATGAAAGATTTAAAAGCTATATTATATGAAAGAAGTAATAATAAAACTTATCATATTAGTGGAACAGAAACATATCCAGATGAATTAGAAGGCAAGAATTTCAGAGCTAAATTAGATGAAACAAAAAGTTATGAAACTATTCGTGTTGGTGGAAAAAAAGCATTTTTTGATAAATTTGAAGACACCAATGCAAAAATTTTAGATGACAGTGAAATAGAATCTTTTCTGAATATATTAAAAAATAAGCATGACCTGAAAAAGAAAGAATTTTCAAAAGACAATGAAGCTCAATTGTATCTAGATGCTTACAATGCTAGGTACTCCAAAAATATAGACAGGAATGAGGAAAGAAATAATATAAATGCGATCAAAGATGCGTACAGTCGAAGCGTTAAAGACAATTTACAAAATGTACCTAAAGCTTTATTCCACTCTAATGAGTTATATAAAATTTTAGCTTACATGACATCCAAGCATAGACGCTTTACAGAAATTAAAAGCCAAAGAAACAATGAAGATAATTTAGAAGATAGAGAAGAGACAAGAACAACATCAAATTTAGAAGTGATAGAAAGCAAAAACGTCAATGCAGAAAGAATGAAAGTGGATCAAATCCCAAGAAGCTACAAATATACTACTATAACTAATTTTCAAAACGGTCTGCACGATTTGTAACGAACTGATGGAGACAACTAAGAACAATCATGTATATTTGGATGTGTAGCCTAAAAGAATAACACACCAGTCTTGGGTGCATGCACTAATGAATGTAGTCACAGTTACTGTCATGAATAGGTGATTTACACTGACAGATAATCTGGTTTCTGTTAGAGAGAGGGGGACGGGGATTGAGGTTTGCAATTTGGAAGTTTTTGAGGGAGGGAAAAGGAGGGTAGGAGTTATGAGATATTTATATATAGTTGAAATAAATTATAAAACGTCTACATCTTCAACATTATTTGCTTTTAAAATGAACTTGCTACGTTACACTATCCTTTTTTTTTAAGGATGGGATATTATTAAATAACTTCTTCCGCTCCAGGCGGAGCAGACTAAAACCCATACGTGATCCACCTAATGCCCTTTGCGTTTCAAGGCCGCGCCAGCGACGACTCTTTCGAACTAATTTCGCAGTCCAGGCGATACACTGTCCGAGCAACGACACGGTTGCATCTCTTCCCTGTGAAATTTTATATGTCTTTATTTATATTTTTGCCTAGTCTTATAATATTAGTTTTCCGCATAAAGTGGTTTCGATAACGTTTATGGTTTCAGTAATTTATTTTTAACAACGTAGGTGTTTTACAATATAATGTTAAACTGTAAAGTGAGTAATACTTACAAAAACATTCAAAAATCTTCAATAAGAGTCATTTTCCTTAAATTTTGTGGTGTAATAATGGTCAGGTGACCTTTCGATGTCATGTCTTCAGTCCTGACTTACTTTTTACTGTGGATTATGGTCCTTTACAAGATGGAGTGCGCTGTAATGCAAGGTAAGCACTAATTTTGGTTAAAGTTAATATACGATTTCGTTTATAACATGACTATATTTGTAAAATGGGAAAATCTAAGTATATCATTGTAACCATTTTCAAATAAATATAAAAAAAATATGATTGAAGAATATGGTACTATTTTCTGTTCTCTCATGCAAGAGGCTTTGGGTTGACAACCGGGCACGGGCCGTACATTCTAAGTTTACCTTTGACATCGCTGACATCGGCGAAGGAAAACATCGTAAGGACACTTGGACTCATTTAACAAAAGTCTAAAATCTTCAATCCACCTTAAGCATGCGTGGTCATCAATGTTCGGGTTTTCTGTGTTTGATTAGAGGCTTCTGCCCTACAGTGGGACAATAATAGACTGACATTAAGTTCAGGTTAATGCTGTTAGGGTAGCCGCCAGACCTGTGGTATTTTAGTATGGCTGTTTGAGAATAGATACAAAATAGTGAAAAGCTAGCTCCTCATAACTAGAGCCAGTTAAAATGGCAAAGGTTTGTGGACTCTGCAATCTCCCTCTACTATATTAACCTCAAACACAAAGATAAATAATATTGTTTTTTTTTTATAGTGGACCATAATCGAAACGCTTTAGAGTATTTACTTCAAAAATATTATAATCCTCTTCGGAAATTATCAGGTATTTATTTACTTACTTTTTACTCGGTGTAAAATTGAAGCCATAATGTTACTTTAAATGAATATTGCATGTTAATGTCATGATGGCCGGGCCGTGGGGTTCGATTCCGGGCAAATGCCAATGTAACTTTTATAATTAACAATTATGTACTTTCAAAGTTGATTTTAGACATCACTAAAATCGGCAATCGTGAGGAATCCAAAACTTATGATTAATATAAGTTTGAAATTGCCGATTCGCTTTGAGCAACAGTGGTGGTAAATGCCTTCTCTGTATGAGAAGAGGCTTTTGCCCTGCAATTAAACAATAATGGCTGGTACAAGAATACAAATTAAGAATGATCATATTAAATATTCTTATTTGCAGCGAATCTACCCAACCATGCTATTGAATTGGAAATAGAAATTCATGGTTCCATTCCGACAAAGAGTCCTCCAAGACGATTTATTCGATTGAAGAAAGCTCATAATCAAAAACCAAGTGAGAGAACATTCTCAAATTATCCATAGTATAAGAGAGGGCAGGGGGGGGGGGGGTCGCAATCTAGTATCATTTTTTTGTCGCTGAAATGATATAGCGACTACATTTTGAAGGATTTGAATTTGTAAGAATGTGTCTCTGAAATGCACATCATATTACAGACGTGATCTGTATTCACATATCAAATGTCACTGGACAGGTCATATTATCGGAAGTAGAATACAGAATTGGGCTAAAGATGTTTCTGAGTGGTACCCGAGAGAGGGGATGGGGTAACGAGACTGGCGTAGGCAGGAGGATGACCTGAGGTCGACAGCAGACAGGACAAGGCAAGCCTGTGATCTTGAAATTTGGAAAAATCTGGGGGAGGTCTATGCTAGAAAACAAAACAAAGTTACCACCGATATTTAATTCAAAATGCATTTTATTGTAAATAGCTATACCATTTAAATTTGAATTGAATGCATTTCTATAATTATGTTTTTTTATTGTTTAGTTTGGCGAGCTATGGACGGAGGTAAGATATTTTCATTATGTCTCGTTTACAAATATTTCTAACTAAGGACTACCTAGCAGGAGTAACAAGATACGGAAAGATGCCGAAAGTTACAAATTGTTCTTTTCGTTGGGGTCACTTTTATATTTTGAACCATATTTGGGAACCTTCTCGTGACGAAGATACCGAAGGTCCAAGCTGCAAATTTTTTACGAAATCTATACGTGTGAGAACTTTAATTATACGTCTATCTAATACAGCTAATTTTTTTGTAAGGTGCGAAAATGTTCAACGCTGTGTCGTCTACCCATGATAACCATGTTCTGAATGAATCCATGGTATGAGGATTCAGTCCATTCAACTGTATATCTTTTGACATAACTGATCGGTGACTTGCCGGCGAAGTTACTGATATGTGTGTGTAGTTTTATCCTAGTCATAAGTCTTTATAAAGATAATTATTATAAACGTCTGGATGCAGTATGTAGTAGGTAGTTAGGGACCATTTTAGTAAGAAAGAAATCGAAACAATACTTTATTATTCTGTTCTGTTAGATATACAATTTCTCTTTTCTGAATTTAACACCATGTATCGTTGAACTGATTTACCAAAGGCATTTAGTAATATTAGATACTACTGACTGTGCCACTTATTAATGGCGGCATTTGTTATACCGATCTTCCGAAGGGAAATCAGTAGCAATCGTATGTAGTATGGAGTACTCGCCACTGTTATGTGATATTCTCAACTTTTTTTATACTTTCATATTTTAGAAGCTCCAGAACCATCTCCGGACGTTGTTGCAGCTCCGGATGGATTCCAGAATACTCTTGGCCCTGCTCCCTCAGGTTGATCATAACATAAGATTGTCTTTTAATGCTGTTTGAAGATACTTTTAAAAAGTAGCTCTAGTCAAGAAACTAATAAAATCTAAAACACAACAGTGAAAAATCACGATCAAAAAAGTATGAAACAAAAGACTATTGTCATCTGAAATTGTTATTGTTAGTGATGTTCAGAGGATAGCCCTGTGTCGTATGCCACTTTGCTCTAAAGTTTATGATTTATTTTTTCTTTATTATTGTAAAGTAAAGCAGAGTAGAGTAGAGTAAAGTAGAGTAAAGTGGAGTAAAGTTCAGTAGAGTAAAGTAAAGTAAAAAGTTTATTAACCCAATGGTTAATAAACTTTTTAGCTGTACAATTACAGCTGAGGTTCCTTATAGTATAGGAATATAAACAGAGGTTAACAGATTATAAAAAATCGTAACAGTTAGCGGTCCGCATTTCTAATAAATAACCGTGGACCCCAAGACTAGGCGGTCGCAAGAGATACCGCGCTCCCGGAACGCAAAGGGCACAAGAAGGAACATGGGTGGATTTCCCACGTACCAAAAAAAAAAAAAAAAGACTAGGCGGTGCTGTATCTTGGGGACCAGTGTTGTGGTACATGACAAAACACGCCATTGGGATAAAACTGTTAGAATGTATTGTTTTGTTAGGGTAAGTGGCTTACGACCACGGCTGTCGCTATTGATTGGATGCTGGGGATCAATTCCCGCACCGATTAAATAATTGTGTGGCTTTTAGATTGTTGCTCCGGCTCTGGCTGTTTTAGTATGGTAGTTTATATGTTTGTAAAAGCACCCCGATACAGGAGAAATTCCTAGAGAGGGGCAACGTTTTTTAAAAAAACTTAAACTTATAAAACACAATTTTAGAATCAGATCCCATCGATTCATCGAAAATTCCCGTATTCATGGAGGATTTGAAGAAAGCTCTTAATGAACTTGAAGTGAAGTTAGCTACTAATCCAGCGTATACTATGACAACAGCGGTAACAAGTAAGTACTTACTGGTACCTACTACCTAGTGGTCTAAAAAGCGCGACTGCTACGCTAGAGGTCTTGGGTTCAATTCCCAGGTCGAGCAAAAAGTGTTACTGGGTTTTTCTATGAAATTCTCAGTAGCAGCTCGGAGTTTGGATTTGTGCCCGGTTGGTGGCAATAAGCTCGCCTCCTATTACATGGGAGCTAAACATACCGGCGAACTGTGGGTGTACAGGTACACCTCTGCCTAACCCTTCGGGGAATACAGGCGTGATGGTATTATTCTTTCTATTTTCAAAAACAAGGGATGACTGTACTGCATGGGTTGCGGGATTTGTTCGACAGAGAATCGCGGCCCTGGAACGCAAAAGGCATTAGGAGGGACACGGATGGGTTTTCATTAGTCTGACACTCCAAAATAGGGAATGACTGCACGATGTTAATTTACAAAATTAAATGTGTCATACGATGGATGGCTAAATATGTTGCTAAGCGTAAAACTCAAGAACAGATGGACTGATTAGTCTGATTCCTTTTTTGTTGTGTACGTAATTTCTCGGGTAAGGTTATTTTGGAAAATCCACTTGAAAAATTTAAAACTTGAAACTGAAGCCAGACCGGGTCACTCGTAGTAAATATAACTCTAAAATCGCCAACCACCTTGAGCAAGCGTGGTGATCAATGCTCATACTTTCTTCACATGGGCAGCTTTCACACTTTAGTCGGAAAATATATATATATTTTTTTAAATTGAGTGTTATTTTTAAATATTAAAAATAAAAACATTTAAAAATATAAAAAATAGTAGCCCGCCAATGTCGGGAACAGGGTCCATGCTACCGGTGGTTAGGGCTTCTAAAAAAGGAGCCACCTAACAATACGTGCCGTGTCTAGGAGTACCGCTTTCTGCATCAAGCCCTTGATCCAACTGCCCAACGAGAGCCTCCTTAGGTGTCGGTCGAGTTTCTTGGCTATTACGCCATTGGCCGTTACGACTACCGGCACAACGATTGCTGTACTCACATCCCGCATATCGACAACCTCGCGAGCCAGGTTAAGACATTTAATTTATCTATCTTTCTCAGCTTTCATGAGGTTCTCGTCATGTGGAACCGTAATATCAACAATCATTGCGCGACGCTCTAATCGATCTACCACCGCTATGCTTACTGCTATTTATATTATTATGTAAAACCATTTTCTACAGATGCCTACGTTCCCCTTACCCAAACTTATGATAGTCCCCAAAATACTCGTAACGACAGAGGTTCAACTAAGCTTCTAAATGGACCTGGACCAGTTCAAAATATTGATGCTATCGTGGGATTGTTAAAAAAAGGTAATTTAACTCCTTTCAGTCCAAGTCTACTTTGACTTTGAATTACTAATTTAATACAGTTAACAACACAAAATTACAAATTTTAAGTAACCCCCGACAGAAGAAAGAAGTCACTACTGTAGCTAACAAAAGAAAAAATTTTGAAACGGCTGAATCGATTTCCATCATACAAAGCCAAGAACGCTCCCGGATAATTAATCTTTCAAACATAAAAAACAAAATCAAAATCGGTTCAGGCGTCCGGGAGCTACGATACCACAGACATACAGACACACACAAACTAATACATACACACAGACACGTCAAACTTATAACACCCCGTCGTTTTTGCTTCGGGGGTTAATAATGAAAACAATCTCATCTATATTTATTTACATATATTTCAGCCGTCCAAATTGAGCGTCGTGAACCTAAACCAGGAGATCAAAAATTGGAGTGGGTGCAACTGAAGATACCTAAAACTATTTAATACTAATATGTAAATCAGCTTACGGCTTGTATTAAATGTACTTGCGTGTCCCTACCTTATATATATAAACATTTTTTCGAAACATTTTTTTTTACTCTCTCTCACTTCTGCCTTGACTGCCCCGTTGGTCTCGTGGTCGCAAGCGCGACTGATGAGCATGGGGTCCTGGGTTCGATTCCCAGGTTGAGCAAAGTGCTATTGGATTTTTCCATTAGGAATTTCTCAGTAGCAGCTCGGAGGTAGGATTTGTGCCCGGTTAATGGCAATAGGCTCGCCACCTATTACATGGGACTTGAAACATACCGGCGAACTGTGGGTATACATTGGTACATCTCTGCCTAACCGTCTAGGAATACAGGCGTGATGGTATGTGTTCTGCTCCTGACTTCGTCTGCGTGGTTTTTTCACTCACTTCAATTTACGTCTATGGTTATTCCTCCGCTCCTATCTTATAGCTTGTACTATTCCACATGAATCTGGGCTATCATTTATATAAAAATATTTTTTGCTATCTGACTAGTAGTTACAGAGATTAGCGCATTTAAACAAACAAAAAAAATACTCTTCAGCGTTACAATACTAGTATGGTTAACGTGTATAATAAGACTCTTCACGAAGCCTAAAGATAAATATTTTTCCCATAATTGTGAACTGTTTTTTGTTCTGAACTATGCCTGACAATTTTCTGGTTACAGAAATATTGAAGAAGGAAGTGAGTTATCAAGCTCAGTTCAGAATCACTTTGATTCACAAAGAGAGATTTATACACACCAAAACGACTGTACTTTTTTTCGTGTAAATGACAATAAACAGTGATTTAACATCAGCTGACCAGTGATTGTCAGACGACTTAGTTCATAGTAAACAAAGAACGTCAGCATTTATGTTTGGTCAGGAACGATCACTTGATCTGACCTTATCCTCAGAAGCAGTACACAAAAAATCATCGATCGCTATTTAAGAACTTCGTTACAAAATAATTCTGTATAGTATTATTAACTCATCGAAGTATGCGGCATGTTAAATGTGTGCCGTATTCATAGTTTGATGTCGGTTCTCGGTTTTTATTAAAGAAATTTAATTGATGTTTGCAGAATTCTCTTGATGATTTTTGTTTATTCAATAAGTGCTGATTTGTCAATAGACAGGTAGATAACTTTTATTTGGGGTATAAATAACATAGCTTGACATATTGTCTGTACAAAAGCTGTCAAACCTTTATATTTTTTTTATCCGTTTACAGATATCCGACAAACCTAAGTGGGTTAAACTAATGAACAGGTGTTTAAATTGCACATAATTATTCATTTAATGTTTATTAATATTTAACGACTTACCTATTTCCAAATTTCCATCGTCGAAAATTACAATTATTTAGAACATGAATGATTAAATCTGAAAATTGAACTATGAATGCTCATCAAGTTATGCAAGCCTGATGAATAGTTCAGTACAACACGGAGCGGGCAGGTGACCTCCGCACCGCTGCAGCGCTGATCTCTATCAGCTGCCCCGAACCGAACAGCGCAATTAAACTATTAGCTAGAGGACATTCGCGATGAATACCGCGCTTACTGCTTTGTTCCAATAACTATGCGGTAGGTGGAGCTTATAAGGAATTTTGATTACAACGATAGGCAGTTATTTGAGACCTTAATGCAAAGGGTCAAATGTGATCTGGTTAAATATAATAATTAAATTATAGATTGTAAAGTATTGCTTTATAATACGAGCACTTCATTAATCAAGTCTGCCACTTGGTAAGAAAAGAAGTTTGCCTTTTATGTGTAACCAACTTTATGCCAGAGTCAATTCTACTAATTAGAAACGTTCAAAATCTATTCGTAATTAATCAATACCAAAAGCCACCCTAGTGTTTTTCCAACTAAAGAGGTACCGCGCCCCCGGAACATGAGTGGGACAAGAAGGAACATGGGTGGGTTTTAGTCATTAAAAGTCTGACACTCCCTCCCGCCTCACCCAGGGCAGGAGAAGTTATTTGATGATTTCCCACCTCCCAAAAAAAAAAAGAAACTAGCTACATAACAACGAAACATACATACACACACATATACCCGTATATGGGGTGTAAGAGGACATCTCATTCCCTTTAACTACTCATACTGCTCATCAAACTAAGTAAGTTTTAGCAAAGTTATTGAAAAAAAAAATAGCGTAATGATACAAGAATAATAACCGGTTTTTGGAAACGTTATGTGTCTCTTTAAACCTGGTATACTTCCCTTTTAACTACCGCTCTACTAATTAATTACGCTTATGCTCTATCATAACTTTTTCGTAATACATCTCTCATCCAACAAACACCTGGTGATATTACTTTAAATAAACACAGCGTTAACTGCGGTTAAACATACCATCTGGTTAATTTAAAGACAATAAAAAACATGTATTTTAATCGACCCCAGCGTGGGGTCCGGTAATTTTATACTCGTTTATGTACTAACGAGAAACTTTAATAGTACACCGCCATAACTGAAGCCAAGTAATTAGACTTAACACACCTTTTTTTAATTTTATAACTATTAGGTAACTGCCTCGGTAGCCTAGTGGTCCTAAGCGCGACTGCTACGCTAGAGGTCTTGGGTTCGATTCCCAGGTCGAGCAGAAAGTGTTATTGGGTTTTTCTATGAAATTCTCAGTAGCAGCCCGGAGTTAGGATTTGTGCCCGGTTAATGGCAATAGGATCGCCCCTTATTACATGGGAACTAAATATACCGGCGAACTGTGGGTGTACATTGTTACACCTCTGCCTAACCCTTCGGGGAATACAGGCGTAGGTAATGGTATATTTTTTAAATTTTTTATTAGTTACTAGGTAGGTAGGTAGCCTAGCGGTCTTAAGCGCCAAAGGCCTTGGGTTCGATTCCCAGTCGAGCGAAAAGTGTTATTGGGTTGTATGTGGCAGGATTTGTGCCCGGTTAATGGCAATAGGCTTGCCTCTTATTACATGGGACCTAAACATACCCACGAACTGTGGGTGTACATTGATGCACCTCGGCCTAACCCTTCGGGGAATACAGCCGCGATGGTGTGTTTGTTGGTATTAGGTACTAGATCGTTTATATTGGACATGAGTGAAGGAAAACATACTGAGAAAACCTGGACTTGCAATTAATGTAAGTTTGAAATTGCTAATCCTCGTTGAGCAAGCGTGGTGATCAATGATCGTGACGTCTCTATATGAGAAGAGGCCTTTGCCCAGCAGTAGGACAGTAATAAGCTGATAATGTTATTATTAGAAAAATTACACTCATCACGGATTTCCAAACGATGGTTGTGATTGAAAGTCTTCGTAGGTACCTTTAAAGAAATATTGCATTTAAAATGGATATCACAGCTTCACGAGATGGAATAAAACCCGCGATTGATTTATTAATTAAAACGATAAAATTTATAAAAAAACATAACTAAGCTGGCCCAAAATAAAAGTATTTTGTAGTTTCTCAATATCGAATTCCTATTTTAATACCACCTACAGGGCACATGTAGTATAAAATAGTGTGTCATTGTTATGAGAACTGCATCATCGATACGAAAACAAGATGATTATATCATCATTTGCTTAGCCTTGTCCCAACTATGTTGGGGTCGGTTTCCAGTCTAACTGGATGCAGCTGAATACCAGTGTTTTACATGGAGCGACTGCCTATCTGTCCTCCACAACCCAGTTACTGGACAACACAATACCTCTTGGTTAGACTGGTTGTCAGACCTCCTGGCTTCTGATAATCCGTAACGACTGTCAAAGATCTACGAATGACTGCCGGGACCAACGCCTTTACGTGCTTTCCCAGGCACTGGAAAAACTGGCTGCTACTGAGAAAATCCTAATGGAAAACCCAATAACACTTTTTGACCGACCTGGGAATCAAACCAGGGACCCTACGCTTATCAGTCGCGCTTACGACCACGAGACCAACGGGGCAGTCACAAGAAAGAAGACAAACAAGAAGATTATAATAATTATTTGTCACCAGTAAAACTAAATTATCAGTTACCTATTTTAAATCATATAAATAGTTAATCAATTGAGTTGTGAAATAAGTGACGTCGCAGTTTACTACAGCCATACAAAATCTATGGGAGGAATCGCGTTATGACAGCTCATAAGAAGTATGTCAATGTATTGGTGATGTCAAGAACTTAATTGCAATTTTGCCTAGCAACTAGCTTCGTTGCACCTGACCAAAAAACCTCAAACAGCGTAAGTACCCTTATTGGTAACTATATTTTCGAGCCGTTTGGGGTGGAAACCCTCGGGCCGTGGGGTCCGTGTACCCATAGCCTATTTAGGGATTTATCTAAACGGTTGGTTAACACTTCCCGCGACCCAAAGGCTGGCCTTTACCTTGGCCAGAAGTTAAGCATTGCCATCCAACATGGCAATGCCGCCAGCACTTTTCCGGTTGACGGCGATGCGGAGGAATTATTTGATGCCATTTAGTTTTATTTATTGTTATTATTAAAGATTTCTAATTTTAAGTTTGAATTGAAAAAATATTTTTGTGTTGGATAGTTTATTTATCGAGGAAAACTTTAGGCTATATAACATCACGCTACGACCAATAGGTGTGAAGCAGTAACCAAAGACGTAACCTAATGCGGGTGAAAAAACTACGCGGACGAAGTCGCGACCAGATTATGTACCTAAATAATTATATACTAGTAGTAGGATTAATATGTAGCATAACAATATACTTAATTGGAACCTTGGTGTTTCAGCAAAGGTCTTCGCTATTAGCGTTGCGAATAAATGACGGGTTTACAGGCATTTTTATTTTATCATTATTAATGTTTATACTAATGGATAGATAAATGTACATTTCAATAATAATTGGCACCCACCAGTGTTTGAAATGAAATTGTTTGTTGTATCTTGATTATAGATTATTGAGTTCTTTTTGTTATTTATTTACACTTCAAAGTGTACAGCTGTATGCAAAAGTGGTATACAGGGTTATTTGTAAAACAACGACAACCTCTCAGGACTATGTTACTAACATCATAATCAACAACTTTTGTTCAATGACATTTAAATTTTTTTCATATTTTAGTTAATCAGATTTTCATACAAAAATAAAAACATTTAAATTGAACGCTCTAAATGTTGCGAAGTCTATGCGAAGCAAACGAAAGCGATAGTAAAATAGCGAGAGGAGCGGGGTTAGGGCGGCGGGGCTGTTTGTACTTGACCTATTTACAATTTTACGGAAATCCTTCAGTCGGACATTCACTTCAATGCGCTTGCTTTGCTTGATTCTGTAAAAAAATATAGATCAAAAGTTGTTGTTTATGATGATAGTAATACAGTCCTGCAAGGTTGTCATTGTTTTACAAATAACCCTGTATAAGATGGATTTATCTTCGGTGTTCAAAATGAAAACTGAATGTAACAAATTGTCAAGTGTGCGTATGCTTCTGAGATTAATTTAATGAGATTTCTTTACACTCATATTCTCTACACTTCTAGGTAGAGGTATCAACAACCAATCACAACCAATCATATCAGCTTTCGCGCGCTTTAAAGTTTGTCACATTGATTTTAACATGATTGTGGGTGGCATTGATGGTAAATGCCACCCCTCACTCATCAGCGCGACTGATGAGCAAAAGGTCCCGGGTTCGATTCCCAGATCGGGCAAAAAGTGTTATTGTGTTTTTCCATTACGTTTTGCTCAGTAGCAGCCCGCAGTTTGAAAGTTGGTGGTGTGGCACCCCCGTGTCTCGAAAAGCACGTAAAGCCGTTGGTCCCGGCTGTCATTTGTAGATCTTTGACAGTCGTTACGGACAGTCAGAAGCCTGAAAGTCTGACAACTAGTTTAACCAAGAGGTATTGTGTTCTCAAGTAACTGAGTTGTGGAGGTTAGATAGCTAGTCCCTCCATGTAAAACACTGGTATTTAGCTGCATACGGTTAGACTAGAAGTCAACCCCAACATAGTTGGCAAAAGGCTAAGTAGATGATGATGATGATGTGGCATTGATGGTGGAGGTTATTATGTAATTCAATGGTAAAAAAGTTGACACACTACCTGATAGTTAGTTGCCACCGCCGCCTCCGCCTACAGGCATTATAGAAAACCAGAGGCATTGAAGCAGCGTTGCCGTCCATAATCCCGAAATGTCTCATGTGTTCATTATTACAGGAGTACCCATACCCTCCAAACTGGCATCAATACTTTTTGGCTAGGTTACCAGTTGTCCCAGATGCGACACACAGCCTGAAAATTCTGTACGGTTTATGCATGAAAGCGATGCGACCCGGTAATGCAAAAACTTCGTCCATTTCCTCAAGAAACTGTTCTAGGTCACTAGCCGTTGCCGATTACTGCGGCACGATGTCATCTCACCGCTTTTAGGTGTATTGTCCCCACTTCAGTTTAGGAGCCCATATTAAGGCATATCGTAAAACCAAAGCAGCTCTCAATGATTAAATTCCTTGAATTTTGTCCCCGGCACCGCCTACCATACAATTTTAGTGTACCAGCAACAAATTTATTTAGACAAGAGCAATGAATAATCTGTACAGGAATTAGCATTCCTAAAAAGGTAAGCGTATACTTTATAATAGACACTGGCTTCAGGACCGGAGCGGCGCGCGTAAATCAGATTGCATGGACACTACACCATTTCGAACAGTTCGAGGTATCGGCGGATTCTAGTTACTGTGGATGGTAGTGGATCCAATAGGTTATACAAAATATGGTGGTTCTTGGAAAAGTGTGACTTGATGAAATATGATGTGGTTCAATGTGACAATAGGTAACAAATAAGGACAAAATTGTCTGATATCTTTTTTGTGAATTTGTGAGCAAGAAATTGGTGAGTAAACACGATAAGGTATCAATTTCGTCTTTTTGATGATAATCGTTTTTCATATTGAAATTTCATTGCGCCTTTACAATAGATTTCGTATAAAAAGTTATGAAAATCCGCAATCAATCCACGATTACTATTATAGTACTCTTTAATTCCGAGTTATTGTAACACAATCTTCAATCAAATACAAATTAACTTCCAAATGTTCTCACTCTTATCATTAAGTGCAAAAATTACATAATTAGGTGGCATGCAAGTTTAAATTACTAGCTAAAACTGCCCCGACTACCTTCAATTCCGTATCAAAAATAATAACAGTGGCAGTGCAACCGACCTTACCGTGAATGCGGCTAGAACCTCGGACAGCGCCCCGGAGCGAAGCAACACCATAACATGCCTGTAATATCGGGAGCTGCAATGAACTTTAACATTTCCACATAGGGCCCTTGATGGTCCTAACTTTCACCGTAAACGGCCAATTTACGGACGTCTGTCGACCGGTCCAGTGTCTTAAGCTAAACTGTCTCAATTAGTGCCCGGATAGATGACCCCGCAATTTCGACAGCAATACCGGCCGAGATTGCGGCGGTTATTAGGTTAAGTGCAATAGGGCGGCCGCAATGGATGTTGCGGGAAATTGTAAGCTCTTAACTGTCAATGACTCGACCAAGCGTTGTATGGTGGTAATTGTTTTTGACGTAGCCCGTGTTCTTAGTAATTGTATGGGTACCTACAACGTTTTTGATCATTTTGGCGATAAGAACGGTACTTAGTAATTTAGGGTGTAATGGAAGTAGAGCAGAGAATTCATTTTCGAGTGATTTTCCACTGTCTTGTAAACCATTGATGAAAATGCCTAAATATACCTGCGAACTGTGGGTGGTACTTTGGTACACTTCTGCCTAGCCCTTTGGGGAATACAGGCGTCATGGTATGTGTGTGTGAAAATCTCTCATTCTGTCTATGTAGACCATTTTAGGATACTCGCTCATTTGTCTGTCTGTCTTTTTGTCACATGGCTTTGTCTATTAAGCCCTAGTTGTCACAGAGAGTGTATTAATACGGCAGTTGTGAAAAAAAATTCAGGGGTCCCCAATGTGTTTGTCGTAAATTTTTGCTCGATCTTACTTAGAAGTATATTATGTAGTGACCACGAATAAATCTCGCTGAATTCGCTGCTGTATGAAAGTACCAAGCCACAGAGAAGCTTTGTCCAATTGCAATGATGCAGCTATCTCGATTAGAATAGCTAATCTAAACGAATTGACGGACAACATTAAACTCGGGGCCTTTTTTTGTGTCAAAGATCTAATTACAAATCTTTAGCGGTTATCTCGATCGCTTTCGCTGTTCGTGATGAGTTCTTATTTTTTTTTTTTTGAATCGAAATGAAGATGAAAGTGGTCGTATGCATTGTAGTTGAAACTATTAGGATTTTATTGTGTTTGTAATAAGATTTCTAATGACTTATATCCTTTTGTTTCTTGGGTTGATTTTTACTTTTGTTTATGGATGATGGGTTTGTGTTTGAGTCTACAATGATAGTAGATATAAGACCTTTTTTACGCTTGTAAGGCCCGGTCTTCACCAAAGTGGAGAGGAGAGGAGATGTCTCCTGTAACCGCTTTGTTTGCAACTTAATACAGTATCCTAGGGGTTGTTAACGACAAATCTCCTCCTCTCTCCGTTATGTTGAAATCCGGCCCTTAAATTTAATTTAAACGATTTTTTGTTTTGTTTTTTCTTCTTGTCATAATCGCCATCTTAAGAATGTACATGTTTAACAGTTTCCCTTGATTATCATTATCCCAGGTAATATGAAAACAATTATGTATATAAAGGTGTACGGTTAGATAAAAAAAAAACAAAAGAACGGACAATATACTTGATTATTATATCTTTTTTTTATTATATTTTATTTATTAGCCTATCTACAATTGTCACACTTTTTATCATAAAAATACAAGCAATATTATACAAGCATAGCGTATAATATGATGCGATAGATACAGCATAGAATATGAGTTTGGATTAAAGTAAGTACTAGTACAAAATCACTCTTAAAGCCAATGAAATATGCATTTAAAATTGGTTTAGTTGCTATAAAATAAGGTTTCACTCAATTATCAAAAGCTAGGTTTATGAACACAATTATTATTTTTATTATTTAATTGTCGCCTGCATAATAAATGTGTAATATTTTTATACATTTATTCCATAAAAGCAATTGTCAATAAAGCTTAAGTAAGTAAAATGGGCAATAAAAACGTGCTATTAAGAATAAATTCATATAGATGCAATAGGTAAATACTACCTACAGACCGCGCCTATTTGTCGTGCGTATGCGCAGGTCGTAGCCACCGATTTTTTTTTATTCGATCACAGAGATTGAAGTTTGATAAGGAACAAGTTTTGGTTACGTATTATTAAAATAATGATATGATCCGTCTGAGGGCAATAATAAAACGAAATGAGGTTTATTCAAGGTCATAGTGTATTTCCTAATTGTATATAATAATAATCTATTGTTACAAATTAAATAGAACCCCAGTTTAAATCAAACTGATCGTGAATCTGTTTATAAGGTACGTAGATTAAAATAACAATTACACAGAGGCGTGGCGTTGCGAGCATGATGGAGTCAGTATCACGAGCATTCACGAGCTCCGGTCGGCGCAGCCTCGCTCCTGTGTCCGCGCCTCTGAGGGCTGTCTGATTCACCGGCTTTCCGCATTTCATTATAATATGTTTAGATTACGAATGTCACACTAGCTTTGAAGAGTGAAATAAGAAACCTAACGTTGAAAAAAAAAACCAGGGATCCCTGGACCTGGATCTGAATTATTTGGTACTCAATTATTTGGTACCTTGCCTAGTTTGGGGCCAATGTGGAAACTCTGTAAATTTTATTGTAATGCTAGCTCCCGCCCGCGACCACGTCTGCGTCCGAGTTAATATAATATCCCGGTTAATATATTATATTGAACCGTACATTTTTCGGGATAAAAAATAATCTATCTCTGTGTAAAATTTAATACAGATCCGTTTAGCCGTTTTGAAGAGATTAACTAACAAACATCCATCCATCCAAATTTTCGCTTTTATATAATAGTAAGATATTTAAATTATACTTTTAATGGTTCGTAACTTAGTTTTTAAGAATAACCTTTTGTAGGACAATGAGATGATATAAAGCTAAGGGATAGTCGTAGTAACAAAAATACATATAGGGTAATTATTACTGAGATATTGGACATATTATGAAGCTTGGCCAATAGGTAAGTTCCGTCAATTTTGTCCATTTATGAATAGTTTGTAAAACATCTGATGTCCAGATAATTAATTGAAATGGTTGAAAAAATAATTCTAATAAATACACGTTGAATAAAACTTCCGTTCTGTAACAATCAATCATAATTTTGAAGCGACATTAGCCCACAGGGGGAAGGCTGACAGGCGGTCGAGAGGTCGTGATCACAGCTTCCACTTAACTGTCAAACGGTTGTAGGACCGTGGACATGGACAAACTTATCTTGCAAGGTTTATCATTATTATAAGACTTTGTTTAGGGTAATAATAATGATAAGGTACCTTCTGTAGAGGCCCTGGTTAAATAAGCCGAAGACAAACTCTTTTTAGATAATTATGCAATAAGGCAAACGCAAAAAATAATTAAAAATTAAAAAGTTCTATTTCAAATATGTATTTTTAAAAACAAGCTTTTATATTGCTTTATCATGCAATGTGCTATTCAAAATTCCAGCTCAGTCGAACACCGGGAAGTAGGTCAAAATTTTCCTTGTAAGTTTTCATTAAGTTCCTGTGGCCACTTTCCGGCTCTATCATCAGACCAGCTCCGTGATATCATGATATTGCATTGTCATCTGATTTACACATGCGTGCAAAATTTTAGCCTAATCGGTAACCTGAAAGTGGATTTAATTTAATTTGCAAGATTTGATTACAGACTAACATCGGGACAGGTGAAACTAAATAATAGCTTGTAAAAAGGGAACGACAGACTATGACTACAGTTTCAGTCGCAGTATTGATACAGACCCCTTCACCTCTACAGTACCTAGGTACTCATTGAAGTCTATTAAAATATACTTTCTCAGTGGACAAACTTTCGGTAACTCCTTGGAATACTCTCCGGCTGATTTTCGCGACGTGACGTCGCAACGATCATCTGTATTGGCCCTTACAGTGATGGGGAAAAGCCTGAAAAAGCAACAGCATGATTAAAAAAAAATACTATCTAATTTTATCCTGGACATCACTGTCATCAGTGAAGAAAAACGTCTTGAGGAAACCTGGACTTATAATTAATATTAGTCTAAAATCCCCAACCTGCTTTGAGCAAGACTGGTGATCAGTGCTCGTGCCTTCTTTGTTTGAGAAGAGGCCTTTGTCCTGCACTGAAACAATACCAGACTAGCATTATTGAATTTAAAAATAGAACATGGCACTCGGATTTAAAGATACCAGAAAAAAAAAACCAATCAGCCAGTTTGACCATTTAAAACAAGGCCACTAAAAAGATTCGTACCTCATTTAACAATTGTGACTTTGATACGATATGTACTTAAGAAGTATTGTATTCTATATTACACAATAACAGTACTTATCTTTAGAAAATCGCATAACAAGTTGCTGGACAGAAACAAAGAGCCGGATTCAATCATTTAAAACGACATTTAGTCCAGATTATCTTTGTCCAGTCAGGTGCGGCCGGGTTCGGTCGCAATTATAAAATAATTATTTGATTACCTATGCAAATTGTGTGTTTGTCTTGTTGTTCCAGTTGTTTATGTGAATAATAAATGTAAAGGTTATTTGCCTTTAGTATTAACTGTCGACTACTAAGCTAGAGGTCTTGGGTTCGATTCCCAGGTCAAGCAAAGTGTTATTGGGTTTTTCAATGAAATTTTCAGTAGCAGCTCGGAGTTAGGATTTGTGCCCAGTTAATGGCAATAGGCACGCCCCTTATTACATGGGACCTAAATATACCGGCGAACTGTGGGTGTAAATTGTTACACCTCTGCCTAACCCTTCGGGGAATACAGGCGTGATGGTATATTATATTTATTAACTGTATCTATAGTTTTTTTTTTTTTTTTATTTTTTTTTTTTTTTTTTTAAAAAAAAACGTTGCCCCACACTAGGAATTTCTCCTGTATCGTGGGTGCGTTTACAAACATATAAACTCACATACACAAACAGCCAAACCCGAAACAACTATCTGTAGGCCGTACAAATATTTGTTCCGTGCGGGAATCGAACCCGCGACACGCAGCGCAGCAGCCAATCGCTCAGCCACTGCGCCAAACGTGCCGTCAAAGAAGTCAAGTTATATTTTGAGAAATGTGTGTGTAGCTGATAGGTTTGTTATCACGAAAAATACTGACGTTTTTTAAGAGATCACGTTCCTAATAGTATGTGGGTCAATAAACAGTAATGAAAGTCGATGAAATTTTATGGATAAGATAAGGGGCACATTTTGTAGGCTTGCTTTTTTCAGTAAATAACCTATTTTAAAATGAAACGTTACTCGAATACTCGTAATAGAAAATACGATTTTTTGTGCAACTGTGTTCTTATCGCCCCCTATTACATGGGACCTAAACATACCGGCTAACTGTAGGTATACATTGGTACACCACTGCGTACCCCTTTGGGGTATACAGGCGTGATGGCATGTATGTATGTTCTCATTATAAAGATTATTATTAAGTTTTATTATATGACTTTTTATACCTATGCATAACATACTAATTAATTTCAGTGAAAGACCATTTACAGAGAAACAAAAAGTTTTTAACCGCGCCCATAGTAACTGTTGTTGTACCAATTTGCTCTCGTTTTAATCAACCTTGCAAAAAATAATGACTTCAGTGATAAAAACCGGAATCATTATCGACAATTTTTCCACGACTTTTTGGATATTAACAATTAATGAACATAAATTCCGAGCTTTCGTACTTTCAGATTTCCGTATTTTCAATGTCGGATACGGATAGTGTTTTTGCGGGTTTTTGGAGAAACCAATCAAGCAGTAGGAATCAATTTAAAGCTTTTTAAGTAATAATGGACATACATTCATAAACTCACGCCTGTTTCAATGGGGGTAGGCAGAAACCACAGAACGCCACCTGCTACGATCCTTATATACTTCCTTCGCCTCGTCCACGTTCTTACATCTGTTCATACAAGCACGCCGGTTACGAGTACTGCGCACCCGACCTTTCTGAAGAATGAAGAACCTCACCAATTAGATCACGGTAGGTCTTTTTAGGGCGTCCTCTCCCGGCGTTGCCACTCACATCTGCCATATAAATCCCTTTTGTCAGTCGCCTTTCACTCATTCTCTCAACATGACCGAACCATCTAAGCATACTCTTTTCTAATTTTGTAATAATGGACCCTATTACAAAAGCCTCAAACATATCTATTACGTATATTATTATGTATATATTTTTCAGTCGTTTGTAACAAAGTTCATTGTCAATTAAAGTTTTTATAGTAGTACAGGCTTTTGTGAAGGAGCTCGTCCGAGGAAGAACTATCATTGTACCTATTTTTGCCGCAAAGCAGCGTGTAATTTCAGGCACATGAGACATTTCATAGTTTAATGGCAATCCGATACGACAGGTTCTCTTGATCAGAAGGCCGATTTTACTAATTCAAAAAATTCAAAATTTCGTCACGATCTATCCTCCCCAAAAGTTCGCAGAAATTCCCCCAAGGCTATTAGGTCCCCTACAACGAGGGTCTAAAACATACCTATCTAATTGGCGTAAACTGAATGTCATCTTTAGACACTTCTGCCTAGCCCTTCCGGAAAAACTGGCAGGATTTTATAGGTATTCAAATTATCTACAACACTCTCCACCTTGTTACTTCACAGAGGCTTCCTTTATGTAACATTTAATTTTATGTCTTGGATTGGATAACGTCATTTTGCGTCGCTTGCGCACGTGCCGGCCAGTCGAAGGCTTCGCGTCGACGCCCGTCTATTGGGCGCATTGGTACTGTCGCGGTAAAAAGCGTTACTGGAAACATTCTTTTTTATATAGCTATGATTTTACATACAATTATTAGATTATTTTGACCAGTTTTGTTTTAGGGTGCATGAAAGGAGCTTTCCCGAGCAACGTACTCTCCTACCACTGTTACGTCCGGCACACCCTATGCAATCGTCTCCTATCGATTGGCTAATCCATTCACCACGATGCACGAGCTCTAATCGGCCCTTGAAACAGTCCACTTACAAAATAACATTATTTAATCGACATTTGCCATCGAAGAAGAAGAAGAGCAGTTTTGTTAACAAAAAAACATACTTATAGGCACTTATGATTGAGGAAACTCTTTGTAGACAGTTTGTGATGTCAACTATATGTAAAGACAAAAGAGTGCTAGTAATATTACAATTGCTTACGATAGCCCAACAATAACTCATTGAAAAGTAACACAGTATGGATCATAAATGTTTGTATTCATTCAAACAGTTCTCCCATCGCCAGTACAACAATAAAACTCTCTAATCGGTGGTAGGTACAGCACGATCGCGATTGTTAATCTGCCTCTCATTTTCACTCGTGAATGGCCGACAGACGAAGGTCAGCACAAAATTAAAAGTGTTCCAGTATCTGATTACAGAGGCTTATTACGATTTGAGCTAGGCGGCACAAAGGCTTCCTGCCTGCTGTGTTTAATATAAATAACGAAATTAAAGTGCATTGTTTGGTCAGGAGATTTTTAGGTACATAAGTTTTTGTTTGGTATGCTGTTTAGATGATGTATCGATAAGTAGGTCTGGTTTATCGATCATTTATATGTTGCATAGTATTTTTCTTAGAATATGTCTAGTCTACATAAGAGGTGTACCATTGAAGTGGGTTTGGTAAGAAACGGCACAATGTTAAACGATTTCGAACTCTATAAATTGAACTATAATTCTTGATTTTTATTGGCATGATTTTAATTGATCCCTCTAACCTGACCTATATATAACTTACTTAACTTTAACGACACAGTTGACAGTTTAAAACAAGACCATTTAGTCAAAAAGGCGTTCATTATTAGTCTATTTGTTATTTTATGAAAAGATCGAATTAATAATTTAATATTGAAAGTTCGAAGAGTCTTGAGGCTGATATTGTAAGTTAGAATATTTAAGTTTTTTTTTTAAGTCCGCAACGTGTCCTTTGTGGCTAAGGTATCTAGGCGTTAACAACTGTTTTGTATGGAGTTGACTGTAAGACAATCATTACACACAAAAAAGTTAGAAGAATGAGTAGAAACCTTTGTTCTAAATTGAAACAGTAGGTATTTACCTAATAAATCGTTATTTTGTCAAGCTTCGACGTCAATCAATGCTCCACTTTCTCCCAAATATGTCATGACATTTTAATAATAATATACCGTTTGCCTTCAATATAAATACTACTATTATACGAGGTTCTCAAAAAAGGTAATTGTAATTATGCTCCGAAAAAAGTGAACCAGAATCGACTCGCATCTCAGTGAACAAAAACACAGTTACTGCGTTCTCAGAGTAATGAACAAAAACATCTCTCTGCTGATCAATTTCGCTATCTTCAAACAGTTTTTGTCACAAATCAATCACCCACTTGAAGTTTCACGCGATTATCATCATTTTGACGTTTATATTTAAGAAAAGAATTCAATTCGATGGGTCGAACCATCGTTCGTGTTATTTGTTCGATTGATGTCTCGATACTGATTTGCGAATAAAATATATACCTATAAAAAAATCGTAGTAATGTATGTATATTGACACATCACAATATCATAGCGGATAGATTCCGTTCAAATTTTGCATGAATATTATTTACTGTTCTGTTCAGTCTATCACGCTATTTGCTCTGTGGGTGTTCAACAAAGTTGTATTATCTTTTCTTCCAAGGTTTACAGCGAGATTGCTATAAGATTTAGGCCAATTTATGTTCACTTAGTGGATTGTGATGACATAGCATTTAATATTTACTTCTGTTACAATAAGGTTCAAATGAGCGAAGCCGAGGGCACAGCTAGTTGGTAATATTGTCCAATCATACAACGTTGGAAAGTTACATAGTTATCATGGTCTCATGGTACTCGACTTGACCTCTCTCCAGTCGCGTCGGACTGCTGTCCCATCGAACTATGGGAGTGACAGAAGAGGCGCATCTGTGTGTGCGCACACCCTGATGCTCTATAATCCTCTATAATTTCCTAAGCACTTGGCTAGTGTTTATTGAGAGCCGCCTTGATCGAAATTCATTATATCAATGGAAGCCAGAGAGAGAGACTAAGTTCGTGGACACTCGATATTGATCTTCGTATCCGAGCGCTCGATTCGAACAACGTCCGTCCCAACAGGTGGCTCTAGAGATAAGAAAGAAAGTAGGCTGTGTTACCATGGTAACTTACCGATTGTTTATGTAGATTGAGTATATATTATTGTAGAACATATCACGTACCCATTGGTTTATGAATGGCGGGATCGTTCGTTTTCCTTCGTAATACTAAAGAAAGTTTCCGTTTTGTTACGAGGGTTAGGCCTACTGTTAATGGTGATGAATATTAGATAAGCCCTCAAAAATGACATGACAATAACAAAGAATATAAACAAATGGTATTGAAATTTACGATTGTTAATTATTTTTTTATATCTTGAATAGTCCTTAATTTATTTATGTCCTTTTTTCTTCATGACAGCCAAGGGGAGTGACGTAATTTTCACATCGTGAGTTTCATGACACCATTATTCAATGGAGTTGGTTGATATTTATAATCTTTCAAGTTGTGGAGGATGTAGAAGGAGTTTTCCGTAATATATCGCTTCATATTGAACTTTAATTCCAACAATAGTACCTAATCAACATACTATAAACGTACTATAAATAATATACCAGTATTAAAGCGTAATCTATTAAATAATCTTAGTAATTATTGAAAGTGTACGTACCTACATGTCTAGACACGAATTTTAATTTAGAAATCCATTGCCTATTTATTTTTTTACAACAAAGTATTCCAATATACTATTTTGTAGTGATCAAACTTGCATCATTTTAAAGCTTGCTAGACAGTGCGTAATCAATATGAAAGTAATTTGTCTAATCACTAGACCGTAACGACATACAACGTAAAATGCAAGTGGTCATTGTTCACTATCTAAATTGAATTGGCAAATGCATAGTTTTCGTTTATGTAAAACTAACCATCACTCATGTTTGAAATAGATATCAAATTGAAGTTAGGTGTTTAATCAACAACAATACAAGCCCATTATTGACCCACTGCAGGGCAAAGGCGTCTTCTCATACATAGAAGGCACGAGCATTGATTACCACGCTTGCTCAAGGCGGATTGGCGATTCCAGACTTATACCATCATACCATCATCACGCCTGTATTCCCCGAAGGGTTAGGCAGAGGTGTACCAATGTACACCCACAGTTCGACGGTATGTTTGAGGTCACATGTAATAGGGGGCGAGCCTATTGCCATTAACCGGGCACAAATCCTAACTCCGAGCTGCTACTGAGAATTTCATAGAAAAACCCAATAACACTTTTTGCTCGACCTGGGAATCGAACCCAAGACCTCTAGCTTAGCAGTCGCACTTAGCACCACTACGCTACCGAGGCAGTTAGTTAGACTTATATTCATACTATATGTAACTCAGGACCCTAGGGCCCCTGACCTTTGAAAGGCGTACGAGGAACCGAAACCAACTCGCAGAGGCTCCTTAGACAGCTTTATGATGAAATGGAACACCAACCGATAATTATCCCTGTAGGTAAGCACTATAAATGCAACCAAGGACAACCCCCGGTTGGCGCAGGACTATTGCAGGATATGGAAATAAAGATCTGGACTGTAGGTTCTGTATGGTTCATTATGTGTATAATAATTGTATTAAAAAAAAATAATAAGGGCGTAGTTTACCAAATTTTAAGACTTAAACTGCGGATAGTTGACATAGAATGATTGTCATTTTTTTTATTCCACGGATTAAAGTTTGGTGAAATTCAACGTTAACGTAACAAAAAACTTATCTGATACAAGTAAAAGTAACAAATATTTCTTAAAAACAACAAAATAATAATGGCAATAGGCTCGCCCCTATTATATGGGACCCAAAAATACCGGCGAACTGTGGGTGTACATTGGTACACCTCTGACCAACCCTTCGGGGAATACAGGCGCGATGGTATGTACGTAAAACAACAAAATGTCGTACAAAACAGAGCCAGATTGTCTTATTACCTCACTTGCGTTACACAAACATGACTTCATGTTGAACATACATCCTATTCTTCCTTACCATTCAACATCCATCACCCGACTTCCTTACACCAGCATCGTGACGTGTCGGCTATCTGACGGGGCTGCGCAAGCGCACAATTTGTGTGGCTCGAGCGCGCGCCCTGATAACGTGCCTGAATAATACATTTGCTCTCGTTCTGATTTCGTTTGTTACAGGACTTGAGCTTCTACTGCTCTAGATTAAACTTGATAGTTGAATTTTAAGGCTTCCTGAATGAGCTGACGTAGCAAAGATACCTCATTATAAAAGCATGGCTCCGGAACAGAAAACAATTTGCCATTCACGTTAGGACTTTATATCGTGTGTGTTAAAATAGTTTTTTTTATAATGACAAGATAATAACGGTGACGGCTCGCGGGCGGCACGCTGATGGTTAACGGTTAGATTTTTTTAAACATTTTCGTCCGGATCGTTGTCGTGTAGAAGCGGTGCTGTCAAAATGACTAATGACCAATAGCTGTTTAAAATCGAAAGTTACTTAGTTTTTGGCAAAAACCGGCAATCAAAATAAAAACCCCTTTCCTCCTGAAGGTAGTATGATAAATATAGAATATCAGTATATTTAAATATCGATGGATGATAATCTTCAAGAACCAATACTGTCAAATAACAATAGAAACCATATTCAGAAAAAACTAAACCCTATTTTGAACCTAAGCTAGTCGTAAATAGGTTATATTATCTAAAGGCTATTTTTAGAAAAAAAAAAATACTTACCTAATATGAAGGTGGTTTTTTTTTTTTTTTTGGTGGGTGGGAAATCATCAAATAACTTCTCCCGCCCTGGGCGGGGCGGGAGGGAGTGTCAGACTTTTACTGACTAAAACCCACCCATGTTCCTTCTTGTGCCCTTTGCGTTCCGGGGGCGCGGTATCTCTTGCGAACAACCCGCAGCCCCGGCAGGCATCGGCCCTCAGTGGCCCCTTCCTTTCGCTGACATCTCTTTGAGGCGCGCGTGGAACACGAACGCGCCGTCGACACGGCCTGTCGTTATGCAACGTAAGGACGGTGAGCTACCCATTGCTCACCGTCCACAGGCCAGTATCTACGGTGGCCGGGAGTCGTCTCGCGGCTCCCGACGTCCGGAGCGTCTACCGCGGCGGCTGGGACGGGAGAACCGCTGTCTCAACCGTCCCGCCGCCTCCTTCTCAAGCATTACTGCCTCGCAGAAGGAGGCGACTGCATCCCATTCCCTCTCGCTCCGGACCATGGCTTGCACCAGGGCCGGACGCGAGAGTTCGCCGCCGCCGATGGCCGCCACGAGGACTCGGCGATGCTCCGCCCAAGCGGGGCATACCGCCACGGTATGCTCCACCGTGTCCTCGGGGCGATCCACACAATGGTGACACCCGGACGTTTCCTCCCGCCCGATGAGGTGCAGGAACCTCCCGAAACACCCGTGTCCGGTGAGGACCTGCGTCAGGCGGTAGGTGAGGGCGCCGTGGCGCCTCTCCAGCCACTCCTCAAAGAGGGGACTTACCGCCTCTATTAAGGCGTGCCCAAATATGAAGGTGGTTACATCATCACTTATGAGAACCTTTGCAAGTACGAGTATATTCACAAGAAGCTTCTGAGAAGGCCAAGGTAGCTTCCAAAGTGTTGCCAATTAACACTAAAAAGGTGATTTTTCTAGAACACCTACGTGCGAATGTAATCCATTTCCATATCCATCAACTATTAATGTCCACAGTCTATCCATAGATGGGCATAACTCACAGTACAACAACCTAGAAGTGATTTGTAAGTAATACTATAATTGGAGTAATTAAAACACCCGACATCACAGAACGGCACATTGAAAAATAATCTTTAAGAGATGAATGCATGGTTTGATTTTGTGTGGGACTGTTTTGTGGGCAGAGTATGTAAACTTACCATTAGCAACATAGTAGGGAGGCTCAACTAATGTCAATAGTAGGATGTATTAGGAGTGAACCGATGCATGTGTTTCTTTAAACAACGCTTGATATAATGGTCCGGGAGGTACAAAAACTCGCTTTGTCAATATTAGGAAGTAATTAAGTCCCCTTTGACAGTCCTATTAAATTGTCTGATGGTCTTTGTCTGTCATAGTGAGGCAGTCGATGCGTCAATTTATTTTTTTATCAGGCTTCGGATACACAATGAAAACACTATTGGGTTGTGTTCGGAAAATTACAACTTAAGCGGGTTCTATTATTTTTTTGTTTGGATTTTTATTACTACGGTCGTGTTCTTTTCTTTTTTCATATAGGGGTTTTTCCCACGTATCTCTTCAATCCTATAACGAGACTGTACTGATAGCAGCAGCTGGTTCCATACAAAAGTAGTTTAGTCATCAGAATCAGAATTAGAGTGCTTTATTTGTAAACATAGTCAGGTTGGTCATATTTTAGTCAATACCTCGAAAAGTTTTTGTAAGCAAGATAAGGAAGGGCATTAATACTAAGGTTTGTGGTGGGTCAGTTTTCTGTCAATTTTAATTAATTCCAGAATTATACGTAATCAAAATCACGTACGGGATTTTCGTTACAAGCACCTTAATAGATTTTTATAAATAGGACATAAGTAGGTATTAATATGACTATCATAATAATTATGATAGTCATTTTTTTCGTCACGAATATGCAAGACACTTTGCCGTACCTACTTCGTGACAATGTCACACCTACTGCAGTATTTATATCGATTTTAACGTGTAGGTTTTATATCAAGCCTTATAGGGATATACGGACCAGATTTGATGTAGGCTGAAAGGAATTTCACGACAAATATGACACCTACCTACGATTATTTTTCTTAAAACGTTAAATGCTTTTTGACAGGTTTAAGTGAGGGTAGGCGTTTAAATTCTTTCTCTCCATTAATCTACAAAACTAGAACTACATATTCCCGTGGCTTTTTCTGCGTGTATTTTTTGAAAACTAGGATGAAATAAATTAGAACACAGCCATATATATCTGTACATATTTTGCAAACAAACTGCACATGCAACCATATCCAGCCAATCATTAACAAAAACTACAACAACGTATCTACATTATACTTTCTACCACAGACGTGTACCTATAGATACTACCTTACCAAGCAAAAATAGCTGCCAATATGAACGCAAATTTTGATTTTTTATTTGAGATGGATAAGTTATTGACTCTAGTCTAGATCAGAGGCGAGAAAGACAAAGTCGAAAACCTTACTTCAATTAGAAAACACAAAATGGCGGTCATGAAATGTTCTGACAGATATTTTTATTTCTGCTCACTTTTAAATGTTAAGGGCATCGCCATTGGTATATCTCTATGCTTTCTACATATTAAATGATTGCTAATTGATGACGTAGTGAAACTAAACGATCGACCACCACAAGAACAATATTGACATAACATTAGATAATGATACTTCGTACATATCCTTTTGATCATTAATCATGATCATTAGTAAGTGGTTGCAAGGATTTTAACATTAAACTATTAAAAGGTACGTCGTTATGAACTGTCAATGGTTCAATATATAACTGAATTCAATTGTGCAGGAGTCTTGAAATACCTAAACTTATGTTCCGTTTTTTTCTGGAACTGAGTTTAACTTTTTTATGTGACCGTTCATGGTGTGTAAGCGGGTGAAGTCATATAGTCTTAGCAACAAAACGCATGCTTAGTTTCGCAACTGAAGATACGATAGTTGTGGTATCCACCCTAGAGCTGCGTTTTGTTGGAAGCTGGATCTGGGGACAATTTTACGAATTTATCAGTTTCAATCAGTCAAAAATGCTGATTTCATCCTACATAATTATATTGACATAGATTGTCGCTGAGATGAGATGAGATTGCGACGAGATTTTGAACGTTGTGGATCAGTAAAAGTGGCCTTCTGGTTATGCCGCCATGGTGTTTCGGGGTCTTGGATAAAACGAGAGTTGTAACAATATTACTCAAGTTATAAGTTATGTTAACGTCTTATGTAATAGGAATGAACACTCAAATTCAAACTCTGGACTGCAAATGAAATTTTTGTATAAAAAAAACTGTTTTATCAGTATCAGAACTCCAAACTCGTCAGTCGACCAGTGGTCTAATAAAGCAGGAAGAATTAGGACCACATTATATGTGCGGGTAATATACATACTTAAAAATTAAGTCAAACCCACTTTAAAGGTAAATTTAATTTAATTGATAGAGGGAACAAAAATAGATATGGAACTACCTCGATATCCTAGTGGTCCTATGTGCGACTGCTACGCTAGAGGTCTTGGGGTCGATCCCCAGGTCGAGCAAAAAGTGTTATTGGGTTTTTCTTTGAAATTCTCAGTAGAGTTGGACTTGTGCCCGGTTAATGGCAATTAGCTGACCCCCTATTACATGGGACTTAAACACACCGGCGAACTGTAGGTATACTTCTGCCTAACCCTTCGGGGAATACAGGCGTGATGGTATATATGTATGTGGAACAAAAATAATGTTAAACATTTTTAAACCAAATCCTATCACATGTACGAAGAAAAAAAAAACAGCTTTCTTCTTTATTCAAAGGAGTATGAATGTTGGCGTGTACAGAATAACCAAATGACTGAGACACTGTTTCATAAGAACATAGTTAACTTCATCTGGTACCAAGAATACAAAGTGTTGACATGTGCAATTACACTTTATAAAGAAAAATGATTTATTTATAATTTTACTTGGCAACTTTTCTTATGCAACCTGCATCAAGAATCGTAAAACGTCTCGCTTTCATGGCCAACACTCATATCGACGTCCTTTGTATAAAACGTACGCAGAATTACACAATTGTTTAATCAAAATACCAAGAAAACCACACCATCACGTCATTCATCGCACAAATAGATTCGATCACATAAATCGATATATTTTTTATATCGATAACTATTACACAATTGTTACGTGCAAAACAGTAATTACTTACGACCAATCGCCTTCCGTATACCGGTGGACAATGAAACCGATATTCGATCGAAAATGTTTCGTTATCGCTCTATTTAGATCTCGGTCAGACTTTTTTTTTGTTACACCAAACACGCAATTTGATGATTTTATTTTACGCGTCAATTTTGTTACATTATTTATTACGGGGAAACTGTATTATTCTATTTTGTCACGAAGAAAACGTTGCGTCTCAATTGATTTCGGTTGATTTGCGTTGTGAAAGTTTAACTCCCGAATTATCAAACCACATTTTATTTTAGATTTCGTTTTTAGATTACAATATTTATTCCTTCAAATGGCAGAGACTTGATGATAACTTAAGGTTAAGTTGTGTTTGATTGTACGGCCTTAAGTTTCAAGTTTAAAGAAAAGTGGTTAGCTGATGAAACTGATTGCAATAGTTCGTCATAGAAAAATGAATCGGCAGCAAATTCCTATGATTACATCGGTACAAAAGTATGTTAAGTAATCATTGTGTCTCAATTAAAACCCACGCGAAGTAAGCTGCAGTTGGATATTATTTTACCAAAACTTAGATTTTTAAACTGAATGAAAAAATAAACAATTTTTAATTTAATTATTCATGTCGTGGAGGAAAAACCGCATGATAAGCTCCTTTTAAAGATTAACTGTTTAACAAGAATCAGAAAAAAATGCTTATTTATTTATTTTTTAATTAAATTATTCTTATTGTAGAGGAAACAACCGCATAATAGCTCCCTTTTCAATATTTTAAGCCTACACTAAAATACAGAAAATTAACCACTAATTGATTCCTTTGAAATGTATAAATTAAAAACTGGCTTACTTTGAAAAGTTTCCGCTAAAGTTTAACATTTTCCTTGTCTGCGGTACTTAGTCCTACGATATTTTAAAAGACAAAGAGGTGAGAACAATAGCTTTAATAAACAATATAATATGTATTAGTCCAAAAAGAAGAGTTTTCTATAAAAGGTAAATTATCTGGCACACTTGCGCGACTCCTGATACCACTAACCTAAACATGAAACTTATAAATATAAAGTAAATTACAAACTATGTACAATTAAAAATATAAAAAAAGAAAGGGGGAAGCTCATAAGACATTAAAGTCAAAAAAGTCAAATCATTTATTTCAATTAGACCATTAAAAGGCACTTTTGAACGTCAATTACATGTTAAAATTAAAAATATTGAATCTAGTTGCCCATTCCAAAAGATAAAAAATAAATAAAAAAAAAAACATAAAAAAAAAACATCAAAAATCTCGTCCACATCGTTATCAATGGATGTTAGTACCCAAAATGGAGGCAACATTGCCACGATGTAGGTATGGCAATAAAGAAATAAAATAAGAGGTTGTTTTTTTTGCTCGCCACTGTAAAAGTTAATAAATACATCAAATTGTGTTTCGAGCTGATAAATATGATATTTACCGAGCAGAGATAAGCTAAAACAAAAGAAATCGATACTCTGTCATCTGCAGAATGAATTGTGCTTTCTTTCTGTGCGTTTCATAGTTAGGGCTGTCAAAAAATAATGAGAATTTTACTTTTTTTCTTCTTACTAAAAAGTAATAAATTTATAAAAATAAACAGAAATCGAACTAAAAAAAAACAATAATGTTCTTTACATTGTTAATTTTTTTTTTAATTTTGTTGTTATTTTTTTGTTTGTTTTTACTATTCCGGGTCACTCAGATTTACATTGATCTATGATCGAATTTGATACCTAATTACTAGTTAATTTCTTATTTTTTACTTAACGTTTTTTAAGATTATTTTTCGCATTTACATAATTACTAATACACGATATTAAAATTAATAGCGACCCTGAATGTCGAGCATGACGACTCAACGTTAGTCATTTCTACCAATTGCATAACTCATTACTGTACTTTCCGGTTCCACTTACAATTAATTTTTGTCGGCCATAATTATTGACAGCACAATAAAGATCTTATAATAAAGAAATCTTGAAACATTTAATAACATGAAACCTATGTAGGCAACAGCGGAAAACTGAATAAAAATGTAGAAAGCTGTAATTTCCTCAATTTATCAACCACGTGGATTGCTACTGATTACTCATTAAAAAACAATTTTCTACGAATCTTGCCTTCTGTTATATTGTTACAGGTATTATTACAAACAAAATAATTTTGTTTAATTTTTGTTTTGAACTTCTGAAATTGTTTATTATATTTTTTTATCACATCCATCTTACCTTAGGCCCTTACGACGTACAGTTGCATTCAAAATCTGAAGTAGTAGGCATGAATGATCGCCCGTGTATCGTATCGTAGGTACTATCGGTTGCACAAGTCATAAGTAATAGTAATTACAACAGATGGCCATTGTTCGCGGTGACCGATCGGCCTCAGCGTCGTTACGACCTTCGGGCGTCGCAAGCGCACGATTTTTGACCATTACTCTGTATTAATTGGAGGTGTTTATACCGCCGTTGATTTTTCATATTTTGTACCTTGATGTTTCCCTTTTGAATTACGTAAAGCTATTTTTAATTTTGATTTTTATGGGAGTTGTTAATTGAATTTCCAGTTTACCTGAATTTATTAACATTTATTTTTCCAAAAATAAATAAAATAAAATTTTAGTTAAAAAAACACCTAAATAACAATGAATATTAATTAAAATTAAATTCACAATAAACATTAATTTACCCATCGCAAAAAAAATAACAAATATTACACGTGGTAACAACAACTCTATACAAAACTGCGCGCGCGCACGCCACGATTGGTCCACTTGATATTGACACTCATTAGTCTATTTACTGCTGTAGATTGGTTATCTTAAACAATATTGCCTCCTGTTAATAACGCGATGTGGTTACATGTTCAAAATAATGCAATGCCATCAGCAAAGTTGATATGTCGAGTTAGTTCCGGCATTCGTAAACCTGGGTCTATTTTACGACTCGCCAACGCATTGTGAGTGCGACTATAATGAGCCAATGGAATTGCACCTGTACTTCTTACTGTTGCCACGAACAAGTGATTACATTCTATTGATGCTATTAAACATTTGAGTGGATACTTAAAAACGTCGTATAAATTTATCCTTCGGTGAACTTGAAGTTCTCAACATATTGAACTTGAGTAAAGAGTTTTAATTCGAATTAGAGTTCGGTTTAAGGTTTTCAAAAAAAGAACGTGTAACGTTCTTTTTAAAAATGAGAATATTGCTGTTCTTTTACATAATTTAAAAAACATAAAATAAAAAAAAATATATGTTGCCCCCGACCGGGGAAAAAAATTACTATCGTAGCTAACAAAAGAGCTGATAACTTTGAAACCGCTGAACCGATTTCCATAAAACAAACCTAAAGAACACTCCCGACTAATTAACCTTTCAAACACAAAAAAAAATCAGGAGCTATGATGCCACAGAGAGACTCACACACACACAGAAACGTCATACTTATAACACCCCGCCTTTTTTGCGTCGGGGGTTAAAAAAGAACAAATATACGACTAAGTTTATTTTTAATTGAAGAATAAATCTATGTTGAAATTTACTAAGTATCCAATAAATAAGTAAGGTAACTTTTTGTCTGAATTGGTTTAGGGAGTTACGTATTAAAAATCTTAAAACAACATTGTATACTCGTCTTTCTAAGTAGTGTTGTACCCGTATTACATAAAACGTTCCGTATTAGTAATTCCGATTAATATCGGAATTCTAAATGAAGCTCTGTTTCAAAATGTTCCCTTCAAGTTATAAGCCGAACATGTCAATTAGCTATCGAAGTATTTTGAATATTTTTGCAATTGAAAATATTCCTAAATACAGGACATTCCGAGGATAATGAGATATTTATATCATATAAGGTGGTTACTTACTGAGGTACCTATGTTTATAACGATTTATGATAGATTTAATTAAGACTTGTGATAATTTATCAATAAGGCCGATTTTGATCCTAATGTCGCTCACGTCGCTGACAAATTTAAATCACCAATTTATTTAATTTAGTAGAGATTCGATATGCTAATAAAAAGTATTAATTAACTTAGCACATTAGATATCAAAATTACATACATACATACATACCATCACGCCTGTATTCCCCATAGGGTTAGGCAGAGGTGTACCAATGTACACCCACAGTTCGCCGGTACGTTTAGGTCCCATGTAATAGGAGGCGAGCCTATTGCTATTAACCGGGCACAAATCCTAATTCCGAACTGCAACTGAGAATTTCATAGAAAAACCCAGAAACACTTTTTGCTCGACCTGGGATTCGAACCCAAGACCTCTAGCGTAGCGGTCGCGCTTTGGACCACTAGGCTAACGAGGCAGTCGAAATTATACATTTAAATATAAATTAAACATTATAAGTAAAGCTATATCAGACCCATATTGTGTATATGGGCCTGACATAGCTTGGAAGAGTAACCATCCATTCATCTATTCATCATGAATAACTTTTGCGTTTATCCTAGTAGTTGGAGTAGGATAGGATAGTAGGATATTTAACCTTATGTACATTCCAGTTTATACTACATATCGCCTGTATTCTAATAAAAAATACACAAAGATTTAGACAACCCTAATTCTGGCGAAGTAGGTCCTAACCTACTTCGCCAGTTATGTTTAAATTTTATATAATAGGGGTGAATTTAAGTACTTATTAGATCAAAATCTAAGAAACATAAATTATCAAATAATCTTCGATCTAAATATTAAATAGGAATGACTCAACTGCAGTCTTTGGCTAGTAATCAGTATTTATGTACCTACCTACTTATTTATAACAATTACGATCTACAAACATGGCAGATAATCACCTGATTGGCTATAAATTGCTGAATACCTTGAGTTCCTACTGAAGGTATACTTTATCAATCATATTTATTATCTTTCCTTATAGTTAAAATCTAATATGACCTTGCTCCTGCAGATTTAATTTTTGTAATAAATGTTACTTCTGAATTATATTATGCACTATCTTAGAATAAGTTTATTAACTGAAGCACAGTCTTAAAGAAAGAGCGTGGGCATATACAACTCGGGCGCATGCGCAGTACCTATCATTCCTGCCTTAGAGGAATGAGTAAATGGAGTGCCATAACTCATAGTTTAACGCGGTCGTGGTAATAACATTATACTGAATTGGCACGCCGCGCTCTCCTGAATGCACACTTATTATTATCTGCATAACATAGAAGACACATAAAGAATAATTTATTGGCTGGTCTTGACAGTTTATAAAATTATTGCGTAGTGGCGAAATTTTTAGTATTTAAAGAAAGATCGCATTTACATCTTATTCTCAATCAAAAATACCTACATTTTATAAAACTTTTTATATTCGTTTTACACGCATATGTAACTCCATTTACTATTCACTCTGTGTCACCTACCATGTACGCCATCTTAATTATTACTTATCGGTTTGCGGAAGCCCTCACTGATGTTAGGGTATCATACACATTTATGTGATGCAAAACACGTTCAATAGCAAATTAATATGGAAATTTAAGAGATCATGGATTCTTGTTTATTGGCATTAAGTAAGTATAAAGTCGTCGCATTATAGGAACTTCTAAGCAAGATGGTTGTCGTCTGATGTTTATTTACATGTGTAGGTAATTACAATACCTACTGAACTACGGAAAATAAGCTGTCAAATTTCTTATGGTTGTGTTACAGTCAAGAAAAGATATAAGTAACCAGATCGTCTAATATAGCTGAAGTTTTCTTAGAAACCGGCAGTCGTTTTTATATGAAATTGAATTTAATTAATAAACTGTTCATTTTCTATTAATAAAAATAAATTTCATTCAAAAACATTAATCGGTTTGTAAAAAACTTTAAATTTATTAGGCGACACTGGTTACTAATCTCTTTTGCTGAATGTACGTGTCACCGAAACGTTTATGGAATCTTATATCTATATCAATTTCTTTTTATGGTTTTGTATCTTGAGGCATCTGATACAAAGTCCACAATTTTATAACCTTTAAAACGCTACGCAGTAAATTCAAAATTCATTATCAAAACTGTTCTCTTCATTTTTTAATTATTTTCAAGATTTTCGTCTAAGTTTGCTCTTAATATGTATCTAATCAATAGGTATAAAACACTAACTCAACTCAATATACAAAGGATACCATCAGCCAATTAAAACTTCTTAGAAAACACAAGAACAAATAACAACTGTTCTTAAAAATGTGAATTATTCACCATTAACACAATAACATCCAGTAAATGAACGTTTACAATATAAATGAACATCACAAGCAATAATCATTATTGCTTCTTAGGGTTCCGTACCCAAAAGGTTCCAACGGAGCATATATATTACTAAGGCTCAACTATCTGTCCATCCGTCTGTTACAGGGCTGTATCTTTTGAACAGGTGAACACTTCAAGTTACATATACTTACCACCTATTTTAAAAGTGCCTTTTAGTGATATGATTGTAATAAATGATTTCATTTTGACTTTGACTTTAATATAATTACTATGACTGCTATAATAACATTTTTTTTTCCAACCTACAATATCCCACTTTTGGGCAAATGCCTAAATAATAAATTAAAAAATGCGAGACACGTACTTTTTTGTTTTATGTAGGTAGTGTTAAATATTGAACAATAGTACAGAACTCTTCACGTGTGAGTCCGACTCGCACTTGGCCCGTTTTTTATTATTTCCTGCATGCAAGTGAATCCTCACTGCTTATAGTAAAGCGGAATTTATGAGAAATAACTGATGACACGGTAATGACGGCAGCATGCCTTTCAGAGTTCGGTATTCTCCATCGATGGGAATATTGTGAGACGTGTAATTAGTAGGAAAAATGTTAAAATGATGTCATGCTGTGAGCACTATGGGTTTCTATAAGATATCTGATCGATTTGTGCTGTTATGGTCAATTCTCAGATGGCAACTGTTTTTGTTTCAGGGCCTCGTTGACCGCGTAGAATGGTTTGATCCCATTCATAATTGTTTCGTCGTACATTGTAGGTAAACTGTCTTAATTCAACAGTCCATTATAAAAGTTTGTAAAACGAGTCTGAGATCATGGATGGATTTTTTTGTTTTTGGTGTTGGGAAAGCATCAAATAACTTTTCCCGCCCTGGGCGGGGCGGGAGGGAGTGTCAGGCTTTTACTGACTAAAACCCACCCATGTTCCTTCTTGTGCCCTTTGCGTTCCGGGGGCGCGGTATCTCTTACGAACAACCCGCAGCCCCGGCAGGCATCGGCCCTAAGTGACCCCTTCCCAATGTTGACCTCTCTTTGAGGCGCGCGTGGAATACGAACGCGCCGTCGACACGGCCTGTCGTTATGTTAAACGTAAGGACGGTGAGCTACCCATTGCTCACCGTCCACAGGCTCGTATCTACGGTGGCCGGGAGTCGTCTCACGATCATGGATGGATGGATGGATGTTTTTAATATTTTACTCTTAAACTTCTAAACGGAATCAGTTTAAGTTAAGGACACATAATATAAACCTTGATTTAGCTTAACGCATAGGATATTTTTTATCTCGATTTTGTGTTCTCGTGAGATAATTTAGATCTGTAGCCTAATTCTGCAAGCAGACGAAGTCGCAAGCAGGAACTAGTATTATTATATATATATATCCCGAGTTGCGCAAAAGAAGTCCTACAGCTTTGCATTCAGTCACCTTCGCTGTATTTAGAGCTAACAATGAATGACATAATCAAAGCAAAAAAATTGCTTCCGAAAATCATAAAGTCACAATGAATTACACCGTTCATATTCGCGGTAATGTATTGACACACAACCTATAACCTTAACTGCAGTCATAACAAAAAATATTAAGGGTTAGAGCCACGTTCAATGTCACAGCAATCAACCATCAGCAATAAAGCATCCATTACACTGTCCATAACGAAAATATAATAACATATCACATAATATCCTCCAACGTGCGTGCTTATAATCTTGCGTAAGAGTGAAAAGTCCGTCGCAGCCTCGCTCCGAATAGCTGAACTGCTCAAATAATTTGTACGACCTTGTGATTGGACAAAGTAACTCTTTTAATTATTATTATAAAGGATCAGTTGACATCCGAGCGTCAAACGTCAAAGTTGTGACGAGGTCATGCCTGTTATCGAGCGATCTCCAAGCGATTCGATTTCGAAGTTTCGCCTCTGTTACGATCGCGCAATAATTATTGTTTGTTATTATTATGATAATGTCGATTAAAGTAATAAAGCGTGTAATTAAAGTTGAGCGGTTTTTTGGTAAATTAGTTTTTTTTTTCTTTGAGGCTATTAATTTGTTTGAGACAGAATAAGGCTAGATCTGCAGTCAGGATAAGTGTAAGGTCTTCAAATTTATTAGTCAGACAAAAAGAAACCATTATTTCTGAACTTGGAATAAGTTTTCTCCCCAATAATACAACGTAAAATCCAATGGCGGCTTGTTATCTTAAAATTTCTTTGGGATTTTTTAGACTCTGCGTAGAAAATTATCCTCCGTTCGGGTTTTACCTACGCGCAGCGCAATGACGTATGTAGTGATGACCCAGTGGGGAGACGGGCTTTCATAAAGTTGCGGGTTCGATACCGGGCAAGTCCCAATGTGCCACACTAGGAATTTCTCCTGTGTCTTGGGTACGTTTACAAACATATAAACTCACATACAACAACAGCCAGACCCGGAACATATTTAACTAATTTTAATCACCAATCCGTCTTGCGCAAGCGTGGTGATCAATGCTCATACCTTCTCTGTACGAGACTAGGCCTTTGCCCTGCAGTGAGAGAGTAATAGACTGGTATTATTATTTAATAATAAGAATTAAGTTTAAGAATGTGTTGAAAAACGAAAGTAGATACAGCAAGTGCAAGTACTTTAAATGCTACCAATAATTAACACAGACGTGTCTGGAGCAAGGTCGCAGGTTGACATTTCGATTTTTGACAGTTTTCACTTGTTCCAGTTTTAATGGGCGATTACCAGAAAGCTTTTGGAGATCCCTTGATAAATTTAAAAACGGACAAGTCTTAGTTCCTATTTATAAACTTTGGTCATTAACTCAAAACTTGTCAGTTGAGTGAACCAAACTGTCTATTCACGTAGATAAATACATTTTTGTGGTTAGTTTTTAAGAAAATCTGCCTATTTTTCTACTCTAAAGATTACTCTAATTCTGTTAGTACCACCCATAAATTGATTGCTTATGTTACACTAGTTTAATAATACGTAAAAAAATATAATAGCCTATTCTTTAGAAACCAAAAATAAAAAACTATAAATCTTTTAACATAATCTTATACGGATCCATAGAAGTAAGGCCAGCAATCAGATCCGGTTTTTTTTTTATTAAAAAATAAAATAGTCGCTACTTAATGGAAGCCGATTGAGTGAACATTAAGTTGAAGAAATTATAATTTATCGACCAATGAACAATAAATCTTTTCAATATTAAAAATTCATAAAATATTACGAGAGATTCTTAGACTAGTTTTGTTTTAATAATAGGCAACTGTTGGTATGCGCGGAATAGAGATCGAAAGTCTATTGTGCAAATTGGATTTTTTTTTTGTGAACGAAAGAGGTATAATAGCATCAACGCTTTTCAAATATTTTTTTTTATAAACTTTACAACTATAATTTCGTTTTTAATTAATAATGTGATGTTAACAAAGTAGATTTTTCACGGCTGGAAAAAATCTGTATTCTTTCTGCTTTTCTTTCGTTTTTTAAGAAACCGTTGCCATATGCTAGGAATTTCTCATATATTGTGGCTACGTTTCCAAACACATAAACTTATATATACAACTAACCAACTCCGTAACAACTACTTGTAGGCCATACATTTTTTTCTATCGTGCGGGAATCAAACCCGCGACGCGCAACGCAGTAGCCAATCGCTAAACCACTGCGCCAACTGTGTCGGTTTCAATAGAGTAGGTTCATATTATGTAAGATTTTATGTGTTAATAAAAATATTTGTTACAATGGAGAAAAGCTGTTGATGCGGGGCTTTTTTGCACTGAAATTAAGATAATGAAAACGGTCACAAGATCAGGACTATGTCCGAGCATGCCGTGTGGGTGGAAAAATGCTCTGAGCAAGTCTCGGGACCCGACCAAAGGTTGGCGGAACACCGCGGGATTGTAGTCGATAAGAGTCCGACACATCCCTCCATCTTCCTCGAAGCCGAGGTACGAAGACTTATCCAAGAAAAAAAGTCTCCAATTACAGATGCTCATATCGAATTCGCCAAACTAGCCACAGCATCTACAAAAACAATCACACGTCAATTATCAATAATTAATTTTGAATTGCAAATCAGGTCTCACCCATGCCATTTCAATGAGCGTCGGTTTTTTGCCACCAATACCTAGTTTTGACCGTACTAAGTACCTCTTTTTGTTTCCCTAGAATTTAGTGGTTTGTCCTTGCATGCTGTCGGTATTTTTTCCAGTTAAACTTTGTAGCTCAATTTGACACGAGGAATGTTATGCTAGGGCGCCGGTCGTGGCCGGTCGCGACATGAGCGTGACTCGAGTCAACAAAACATCCAATATAACTTGATCTCTAGACCACTATACCACTCCCCCTTTCTCTCATACCGTTTACAGTTTCAGAGGGGGTGAGGAGGTTCTAGTAATTTGGTTATAACATAATCCTATCCGTTGTCATCTCAATGCCGCTTCAAACACGAAGATCCGAATTTTTTTCGTCATGTCTATTAATGATAATTAATTGTTCGTTGTTAATATGTGATTGTCAATCGCAACGTATTAATGTCAGTTTGTTTGCGTTATTAGGTCACTATACATCATTGTTCGGCCATTTTGTTAATGGTAGCTAGATTTGGACTGCCTTGTAGATCTAGTGGTGCAATACAACTGCAGAACGGGGCTCAATCCTTAGATCGAATGATGTTGAGATTGTATGACTTTTTGTTAGAAAATTTCAGAAACAGCTCGCAGTCCAGTGGATGAATTTGTGCTCAGTTTCGGCTTAACTTTCTCGTCAATCTCGTGGTCTTAAGCGGCTGTACTGAGCTACGTGGATTTACATCCCAGGTCAGGCAAAGTGTTATTGTGTTTTTTCTTTAGAAATTTCTATGTAGCTGCCCAACTTTGAGTTCTCTGTGTTTTGGACACACCTGTATATTATAACGTTTTTTGCGTGCTTGGCTAACCTTTATGAGACCTAACATACATAACTGTAATCACTATACAAATGATCGAGGTAGGTACCAAATGGGTCAATAAACGTGATTCAAAATTTTTTTCGTATTTTGTATGAATTATCTTTAGTTATTATATTTTATTAAGGCCATGAGGGGTAACAAGCCAAATCTTTGTCACCCTTTCTGGTGGACTGTCAAGTATTTCTTATTTAGGCTAGATTTTTTCCCAAAAAAATATTTGAACAAAATAAGGCACATTCTTTACAGTACATATGATACAACCATAATGTTATATGTAGCAATAAGGTTCTACACTGTTTATTGCCTTGTCCTTGCATAAAATGTGCAGTTTTTTCTTAAACACGCAGACATACATTATCTTAGCTTTTAATTAGCTGTACGTGTGATAAAAGTAATTAAGGTAACCTTTATGTAAAGTATCCTTCATGTAATTTATAGTTAACAATTAGGACTTTATCTTGAGATCAAAATCATGTGTAAAATATTATATAATTATAATTTGAATGCAGTAATTTATATTGCCCTGTGGCTTATGTTCCCACAACAGACTATTCTTATTTCTTTTAAGTATAGTATTTTGTATAGCCATCAACTTCATGTTAAAATTCGGCCTTGGAATGCCTCTGAAATTGATCCTCTCTTACACCAGTGTCCATTGTAGAGCCTTTTGACCAGTAACAGGACAGTGTTACGAAAAAAATTAGTAATACTTAATCTATACAAATTTTACAAAGAGTTTTTTTTTTGTTTGTTTGTTTGTACCGAATAAGCTCCGAAACTACTGGACCAATTTAAACAATTTTCCACCAATAGATAGTTACATTATTCCTGAGTAACATAGGTTATATAATATTAAGCTACGATACATAGGAGCGCAGCAGTAGCCAAAGACGTAACTTAACGCGGGTGATATAAATCGCGTGAGGAAATTAGTATGTACATAAACATCTGAATCTAGTAATATTTACCAATTAAATTGAGATAGGTCGATGGTCGATGGTCTGCTAAATGAAACCTAAGTTTGTTTTTCTAAAAAGACTTTTACAGTAACAGAGCGGAGGGTATATACGAGGTGTAAAACACAGACAGACACACATTACAGTCATAGCTGCTAACTACTCATACTGTCTATCAAAATTAGCAACATTGACAAGCAAATATTGTTAGGAAATTACTTTTATTATTAGTATAAATTAAGTAACCCCCGACAGAAGAATAGAAATCCCTACCGGAGCGAAACAAAAGAGCTGTAAACTTTGAAACCGCTGAACTGATTTCCATCAGTTCAGCGCATCAATCGTTCTTGCGTCGGGGGAATCACTCTTTAATACAACGCCCAATGTAATACATGCAGAGAATTGTCTTTACGGATGGATTTAACAGCAGAGAGATCGTGAGAGTATTCAAGGGGTAGGTACACCTACTGTTATTGTATGGTTATTATTATTTTTATTTATTTATTAGACATCAGAGGTCCATGGGTTAGTAACAGAACACTTATAATCCATGTTAGTAAGACACACATGGAGTAGAATAAAATCTTAACATTATTCTTGCCTCACCAGTATTCTCATAAAGTGCTGCAGAATAGGTGAGTCAAGTTTATTTGTTAACATCTTCAGAATGCCATTTGAGCTCGACCGCGCCCTCTGCAATAGTGGGGCTGTCTTTAGTCTCACCATGGCGTAAAAATCATGGGTGTGAGCCTGTGCGAACACGCCCGAGGCGCTGCAGAAACGCGGCAAGCCCAAAAGCATAATAAAAATAATAATTAAATAATTAATAATAAATAATAATTTATTTGATGATTTCCCACCCCCCAAAAAAAACCTTAGGGTGATGCAGAGACAAAACATAGTAGGTGCAAGGAACAGAAAGTTTCTAGGAATAAGAAGAAGTGGAGAAATATAAGAAACTAATTGTGAGGCGAGTCTGCCAACTTCATAAGCAAGTGTTCACGAGCTTTTACTTTGAATATGAAACGACTAATCGACGATTAACGATTAATGATTTAATAATATCATTTAATATAAATTGTCCAGATGTAAAGTTAAGGTATACCTACTTAGATTATATTACTTACTAGATAGTTTATTGCCTCGGTAGTTCAGTGGTGCTAAGCGCGACTGCTACGGTAGAGGTCTTGGGTTCGATTCCCAGGTCGAACAAAAAGTGTTTTTTGGGTTTTTCTATGAAATTTTCAGTAGCAGCTCGAACTTAGGATTTGTGCCAGGTTAATGGCAATAAGCTCGCCCCCTATTACATGGGACCTAAAACATACGGGCGATCTGTGGGTGTACATTGTTACACTTCTGCCTAACCCTCCAGGGAATACAGGCGTGATGGTATGTGTTATGTAGATAGTTTATTGAGATTATCTTTATTATTGTCCAAACGATTCTTTATGAAAAGAATTAAATAGCCACCGACGCTAATGGCCAATATATTGCTTCGATTATTTCTCTATGCATAGATAACAAGTGACCAGCATAGTCAGACCTCGCATATTGGTCAATTGATATCGAATATCGATGAATATTTACTTCTTGAAATGCAAGATTCAACAGCATAGTTTACATGGTATTGAGTAAAACCAGGGGGTTTTAGTAGGTAAGAGTCCATTATAATACTCCATTCTGTCCAGACAGAGGGTAACCATGAAGAAATCCAAGAAACCAAAAAAAAAACAGACCTACATGAACCCATGACTGCATTCATGAACTTTTGTTTCATCTTTTGTAATTTTAATAGTAAAAGAAGTGCATGCCTCCCTTCTTTTAACCCCCACGCTAAAAGGACGGGGTGTTATGAGTTTGACGTGTCTGTGTATGTGTATGTGTGCCTGTCTGTGGCATCGTAGCTCCCGAACGCATGAACCGATTTTGATTTTGTTTCTTTGTTTTCGAAAGGTATATTAGTCAGGGATGTTCTTAGCTTTGTTTGATGGAAATCGGGTAAGCGGTTTCAAAGTTATCAGTTCTTTTGTTAGCTACTGCAGTGACAATTTTCTTCTGTCGGGGGTTACAAAATTTTTTTTTTTTAATCAAAACCATTGCCTTACTCTTTTAATTTCCCCTAGCATAACCAAATACAAATAAAAAAACTAGATATACAAAATTCACTTAATTTTAATTAAAACATAAGGGCGTTGAAGCTCATATTAGCCTGGACTTTCCGAGTTCTAAAATCTTGACTAACAGTGTGTATGCAAATAATTATGATTGATGTGTATCTTTTGCCAAAATGTTAAGGCTTGTGGGCGCGTCCTTGTTATATTATAAAATCACCCGGAGCAATGTTTTTGATTTCTAACAATGAACTCTTGCTAATTTAATGCTCGCGTGCTCGGCACAGAAGTTGTTATAATTTATAATGATAGACGGTGCACCTTGAATGACAACCAGTAATTATAAAATAAAATATTGAATTTGTATGCAAGTAGGGTCGGTGGCCAGATGTCTTGATGGTGTAATCTTAGATGATACTGGCTGATAAGATGTCTGGATATTTGAGTTTTGTTTCAGAAAAGTATAAGTATTTAAAACAAGCCGTGCGATAGGTGAAAAATAGAAAGCCATAAAATAAAACATATATTTATTGTTTATTTTTTTCGTAAAGTTTTTTAATGCTTATGTACCTTACTTTTAAACTAAAATAGTCTAAAAAACATTAAGAATAATATAATCATACATAATATAAAAAGAGGGAAGAGCTGAAAATGCTTCAAAAAATTTATTTGCATCACTATGTTAAACATATTTTATCGTTTTTTTTTGACTACGAAAATGTAGACAAATGAAAATAAAAAAGTCATAAAAAATGATTCAGGAACTTACACTTAAATAAAATTTACTTTATTCATGTCAGCCGGATACGGAAAAAATAAAAGATATCTTTCTTTCAGGATTTCTTGTAATTAAAACATTATAACAGGATATGTAAGACTACACGGTCGCATTGGAAATAATTTGATGCATAAATTAATTGTTCCGCCCTCGAAGAAGGAAAGTAATGCATTCCTTACGATCATTGAAAATGTTTTTTATAAACGCTAATTATGTATTCAGGATGTCATGCCGGATTTGTTTTGATACCTTTCTAGGAAATTGTTATGTTGAGAGTTCTTTGTATTGCACTTCGCTGATTGCATTTTAATTGCGGTAAGCAATTTTCTTTCCATTTCATAGATATTTTAAGGTCATCCTTGTTAAGCTATACAACCGGATTATGCAATTTATACAATTCAAGTTTTCTAAACTATATGCCCGGGTCGATTAGGGTAGAGACCCTCGGGTTGGAGTGTCCATTTGCCTATTAGTTTTTTCAAGTATTGTCCAAATGGTCGGTAGACACTACCCGGGACCCAAGGGCTGGATTTTACCTTGACCAGAGGCTAAACATTGCCATGCAACGTGGCAATGCCGCCCGACTTTTGGGCATATTTCCAGTTGTCGGCAATGCGGGCAGTCTGTCACTAACTATACTTTTATAAAATATTTCTATCAATTTAATTTATTTAACTTCGCATTACGTTACATTTATCATTTTAATTGTTTATACACGAAAAATGTAATTTCGTCTCTTATGGAGTGATTTTTGTTTAAGATGTGACAACCCTATGAATGCAACCCTTATTTTATGATTACTTACTGAATTAATACAAAATTTTATTAACTAAACTGAACTCAACTGAACTGTCTCGTTAGCCTAGTGGTTCTAAGCGCGACTGCTACGCTAAATGTCTTGGGTTCGATGCCTAGGTCAAGCAAAAAGTGTAATTCGGTTTTTCTATGAAATTCTCAGTAGCAGCTCGGAGTTAGTATTTGTGCTCGGTTAATGTCAATAGGCTCGCCCCCTATTACATGGAACCAGCAAACTGTGGGAGTACATAGTTACACCTCTGTCTAACCCTTCGGGGAATACAGGCGGGATGGTATGCTATAAAAAAATGAAAGATGAAACAACTCTTTCTCAATAACGTTGTACAAAAAAAGTAAAAAGTTCACGTACATATTGAAGCATATACCACCTGACTTAATGACATAACCTGTTAAAATAAGTTCATATTAAGTTGCACTGTTACTTGTCGGAGCACATTAATCGCCAAAACTCATTGAAATCGTTTCGCGGAACATAAAATGGCCCTTTCACTTGAGCAGTGTACGCAGAAAATTTTGTTCCCCATTGTAAAACAATTTCATTAAAACATATTAATGAAATTGTTTATTTAATTGTGTAAATTAATTATACAGATACTGTTTTGTGTATTTCATCCATTTTACGTTATCAATAAATTTGTGATTAAGGTTTATTTTGTTGATAAGGCTTTTATTTCAATGATTTGTGCAAGATTGTGTAGTTATTGACACATGACAGAAAAGTTACTTTGGGAGCAGATTGTTAGATAAGTTTTGATTCGATGTTGAAATTATAAACCTACACTTGATTTACATAAACTAAAGAACTGCTGGAACATAACTGGATATTTTTCAGACCTTGGTCATGTATGGTGTGATACTTACAGAATAATATATGCTGCTACGCTAGAGGTCTTGGGTTCGATTCAAAGATCAAGCAAAAAGTTTTATTGTGTTTCTATGAAATTCTCATGCCAATAGGCTCGCCCCTATTACATGGGACCTTAACATACCGATAAACTGTGGGTGTACATTGGTACACCTCTGCCTAGCCCTTCGGGAAATACAGGCGTGATGGTATGTTATGTTAGAATAATATATGTTATCCACTCGTTTGCTATACACACTGTCTTAATTTATACGTAATATCCCAGAGTCTCAGACTACACTGATTAAGAATGACATTAGAATATGATCGTTCCTAACAGTTAGTAGGATTGCCTACCTGCAAAAATTCTAGCATTAAAAGTAGCAATAGTTTACATACATAATATTATGTATTTTACATACATAAATATTTTACATCCTACTAGCCCCGAAGGGTTAGGCAGAGGTGTAACAATGCACACCCATAGTTCGCCGGTATGATTAGGCCCCATGTAATAGGGGGCGAGCCTATTGCCATTAACCAGGCACAAATCTTAACTCCGAACTGAATTTCCTAGAAAAACTCAATAACACTTTTTGCTCGACCTGGGAATCGAACCCAAGACCTCTAGCATAGCAGTCGCGCTTAGGACCACTAGGCTACCGAGGCAATCAGCAATATTTTCTTAGTGATATATTCCTCTATCGAAAAGAATACAATTATGCTAAAATTACGTACATTTGGTGACTCTGGGGATCTGCCATGAGAGTACTGAATCAATTCCATTACCCCCCACGTAAAATAAGAACCATATACACTCTTTATGTTCTACCGGATCCACCATAAAAATCTGATCTTTATAGTGACTTCCAACTTCAGAATAAGTGCAGTAATTAAATGTACTTTACATAAGTATAGTCGGAACAAAATGGCCAGCAGTGGCGGTTACACAATCCTTAGCAATGACAGTTGACGAAAAGACGTTCATTTCTTAATGTAATTGTCTGCACCACTTACCGACAAACGTTGACAAGTCATTCAATGAAATTTTTGAGCAATTTTATTTAATAAATGTTATTATAATACTTTAGCGTTACGCTTTTCTTTCTATTTCAGTTAAATCTTTAGACACCGATAGATTAGGTTCAAGAGGAGGCAACGTTATATTGCTGGTTACGTCCTAATAATGTTGTTCAATCATCAAATAACTTCTCCCGCCCTGGACGGGGCGGGAGAGAGTGTCAGACTTTTACTGACTAAAACCCACCCATGATCCTTCTTGTGCCCTTTGCGTTCCGGGGGCGCGGTATCTCTTACGAACAACCCGCAGCCCCGGCAGGCATCGGCCCTCAGTGGCCCCTTCCTTTTGCTGACATCTCTTTGAGGCGCGCGTGGAACACGAACGCGCCGTCGACACTGCTTCACATACCGTTGTAATTATGTTTTCTATAGTGTCGACTTCTAGCTAAATTGTATTTAACAGTATTTGAACTCAAGGTCCCACTCTCAGCAGTGACACTTGCAACCACAAGATCAGCGGGGCAGTTGTCAACAGACTACTGTCTTGACGAATAAATTTCACCCGGCCCTTACTAACATTGTTCGTCTTATATAGTTGTAAATATTACAAAACCACCTGAACGAAACGAAATTCCAACGTATAGTATTTTGTTTTTAGTTCATCATCATCCAACACAGGTTAACAGCCCAAAAATCTGATGCACAAAAAGATTACTAAAATAGTTTGTGATAAATCCACTTTACGTCGTCATGTCGTGTCCATGTTATCGATGAAGTCTACAAGATGTGGTGCAAGCCTGCACAAGCCTGATTTACTTCACGGATAGTGTCCCACAGACATGCGTGGGCGCACCTAACAATCCCACTTTCAACTTAATACGCCGTAAAAGATGGGCTGACAGGTACATACACTAGTTACTTTGTTGGAAAGGCTCTAAGGAGTTCAGGGAAATCTGGATTTGTAAGTTCCGTATCTAATCAGGGAAGTGGGGCGCTAACGAGCGTCAGTTGAGCTTATTCATCTTTCTAGATAAATTCTGAAGGGTCCTTGTGTTATTTATTGAAGACTCGCTTACGCCCTGGACTACGTATTATCGAATTCGAATATTGGCTATCAGTGGTGATTTTATTTTAGCACGGATCACCACCATATTCTACTAGCCTTTGTTACTTCTTATAACATTAGCTATCTGCAAGTGAAAATTGCGTCAAAATCGGTCGAGCCGTTTTGTATATTAGGTGGAATAAACAGACGGATAATAGGCAGAATTTGTTTTTTTGTATAAAGTACCTACCGTGTTAAATTCAAATAATAGCTGTTATTTTTACATTGGCAGATACTTCTTATTTATTTTTATAGATGCTGTTTTGCATGACGCTACTTCTGTCAACCTCTAGGATAAATCTCAAGATTGCCTTCTCTTCACGTGGCATTCGATTACTTAATATTATTTCTTTTGAATTAGATATTTGTCACAGCTGCCTGCTGAGATTCACGGAAATTGAAAACAAATAACAGTTATTTTTCTTTTGTTACCTAAGCAGTTATAGCATTGACATTTTTAAAAAGTAATAGTGTAACGAAATTATTTGAAATTGAAATGTTTATTTTAGACCACACACATTGTAATAGGTACAAATCCATTTAATCAAATAAATAAACCTAATTTTCATTTTGTTCCACAGCGGAACAAAATGGAAAAATCCCCTGAAGTAAACGTCAAAAAGAGGTGTGTTCACAAAACCGTCCGCTCCGCCTTCCGTGTAACGCTTCAACATTTATTTGACCTTTGAATTACTTACCACTTTTTATACCTACATCGCTACTGGACTGTTATCGTGAACCTGTTTGACATTATAACTGTACTTTGTACCTTCAATACCTCTACAAACTGATTCATTATTGTACTCCGAGTGATTCACTTAGCCTTCAGAGAAAATGGAGGAACATTCACGGATACTCGTACAACACAATAACTGTACAGATGGTATCGAAAAATCAAAGATAATGGCATAAAGGCAACATTGTTAGGACTAATTGCAGCTCCCGGTTCCGCCCGCCCAGGCGAATCGCCTTGGGCGAACACATTGTGTCTTTATTTAGTGAGTACAGCTGTTCAAGTAATATTAATAAGAGTTTTGTAGTAAATAGGACTGCTGAATACCTTGTGGTGTAATGATAAAGTTAATTTACGACTATTCTTACAACTTTTTAAGATAAGCATGATTGTTAATTTTTTTTGAAAGCGTTGGAATTAACTATGTTTATGTAAATTGGTAATGTAATGTCGGTAATTTATGCCTAAGGTAACATGCTCATTACATCATACGTGTTCGTTAGAAGGGCAGGCACAGGTGTGCAGGCCATACAAATTTTGTATGGTCAATAAGATATGCCTACTGTTAAACTCTGACTGATACACAATATTGTTTACTTGTTATCCAGTACAAGTTCTAGAGGTGGCTCACTAAAACCTAATAGGGGCTGATTTTTCAAAAGATTTTTGAAGAAAGAAAATTGACGTCTAATTGATTTTTCCATACAAAAAATGACAGAAAATTTGGTTGAATTCGCCATCAGTAGCATTCATCAATTCCTGAAGCATACAGGCATCAGGAAAGCAGTTCTAGTAACTTTAAGGGACGATCACAATATAATTTTTGGACACTAATTTTAGCTGAGATGTGGTTGCGACTAGATGACACGATGACGATGACATGATTACTGGTGTCCCATTTTTTGAGGAACAGTACTACATTTATGCACTCTAGGCTCTAATCGTATATAAATCTGTACCTGAGCATGTACAATTATTACCATGGAAAATGGAACAAAGAAATAATTTAATATTGGGATCTTAAAATAAAAATGTACTAAAAGAGCTATGATTTCTTCGGAAAAAGGGATGTACAACGCTCCTCTTTACATTTTCAAATACGGACCCCCGGCCATTTTTTTAATGATCATTGCCACATAATTTCTCCAAGTTAAGTTGTTCGTGATCAGTTCACATACGATTAACCCTTAAAATGCTGCGCTCAAAATCAATTTAAGAAACACTTGATACAATCTTAATGAACCCACCGCAGGTAATGGGTTGAAATGGCTGATGATTTAAAGAAATTGCCATTGGAATTGATAACGTCAAAACGCGAAAAAAAAATAACACATTTATTTTGGAGCTGTTGAACGAGTGTGTGGGAAATGGTATTATATAAGTTCTACTGATAGAGATTTGAGATACGGAAACACAATATCCGCTTCCGTTATGTTTTCGTATAAATATTAATGTCTGCTTAAAAACTAGCGGAACTTACTTATGGCTTGTGAAATATATTTAACCGACGTTTTTAACAGTCTTTTCACTTTTTTTAAAGTAACGCAGTCCTCTTAGCCTTGCGAAGTAAAATAGGTAACTGTTAGTCAGACTATCACAATAAGGGTTTCGGAAAACCGTGCAATATTTAGGTTACATTTCACAAAAAAACACATTTCTTGAACAAGATAGAAATTAAGGGGGTTTTTTAACTTTTCTTAATTATTTTTTATTGTTACAGGGACTACAGTAATACACACTCTATGAAATTTTCAAGTGTTAACCGATTACGGTTTCAAATATACAGACCAGTGACAGACCAACGAAGGGGCAGACAACGGAGTCATTGTAATAGAGTTTCCTTTAACACCTTTTTGGACGGAACCTTCAAAAGGATTTTTCAAAAAAACCAAAGCCTGCAACTCCCATACAAACATCTCAGAATACACCACAAAAACATCAAAAAGCTGATCTAATTTAAAACAAACTACCGCAATACCACTCATTTTCTATAACCGCTTACGGTAACAGTGAATGTAGAGGCACGTGCGCTGGCGCAACCCTTGGACAATTGGCGTGAAGTTGCCTAACACCCTGATGATGCATCGCTTATGACCAAGTTACGATAATGTGGAGCAGTAGATTATGCTGTATTTGGGTTACAAATACGACATAAAGTGGATTTGAATTATCTTGAAGATATAGACGATTCTAAATATTGACAAAACACAGAAACATAAATGTTGGGGCTTAAAGCGCTGATAAGACCAATACATTTCTAATATCACTACATATTAAGTTTCTGACAGCGAAAAAAAACAATAATATTGAATTATATGTTGCTTTCGCTTCAACTATTTTCTACTTCTTAATAATTTATACAGATACTTCTAACACATACCGAGAATTTCATAGAAAAACCCAATAACACTTTTCGCTCGACTTGGGAATCGAACCCAAGACCTCTAGCGTAGCAGTCGCGCTTATTACCACTAGGCTACCGAGGCAGTTACGTACCAATACCAACCAATATAATTACCAATATAATTTTGAGAAATTACCACCTATATTAAATTAGCTGTAACGAGGCATCTACCTATCTGTCTTTCTAGTGTACAATAATCAGTTTTATTTTTTATTTTTAAACAATTTATATAGTAGGTATAGGTATCCACTCTTGGCCACAGCTGTACACAAACCTTCCTCAAGTTTTTGTTCTCGGTTATCCGCATTCAGTCTTTTTCGGTCGTCAATCCAACCGCCAGAGGACATTTTCGGACTTAAGAGATATTGGTTCGAGATGTTAAGTAGAGGGACATTACAGGCTAGTTGAAAAAAAAAAATATCTTACTATCTAGACCCAAGTTAAATCTAAGTTTTCTAAGCTGCCGTTATGCCATAACTTCGCCTTATATTTCTTTTACCATTTCTAGGACAAGGAAGTCCTACTAAAAATTCGTAATTAATCACTTAAGTAGATTGCGTACCGGTTCCTACTTAAGCCTAAAGCAATAACCTTACAAACTATCAAAGCAATATTAAAAACATAAAATAAGCATTAAATATGACATTCTCATTTACAATGGTTGTCGAGATTATCTCTAATAAAATAGGCCGTTGAAATTAGGAACTAAAAGCTGAGATATCAATACCACTTATTCAAGGTTATCGTTCAATTACTGCAGTGTATCAAAGTGATTGCTGGGCCTACGCCACGGCCGTGGCTTTGTCTTACAGTAGAGAGACATCTCTTTACAAAGTTACTATGGATACGATTCGGTTCTTTGTTTTATGATTAAATTGAATTATGGTATCTACCGTTTTTATTATTTTAGGTTTTATGCCTGATTGAAGATCTAGAATGTAGGTCTTTATTTATGTTTTTGTTCTTGGAAATGAGTACCCATGCGTGTCATAAAAGCTGACTTAAGAATTTCAAGAATAATAAGAGTTGTGTTATAATTCTTGTGTTAGAAATTTTTTTTTTGACAGCCTTTTAACTATCTACTTTTTGGGCTGTATAGATGACGGGAATAAGTTTCAAAGGCTTAAAATTCAGTAATATTTTTTTATTGGTATTAAGTTTACTCTGAATACTATTGTACAGTATACAATTCCCGTTACTCAATCTCAATTTGCTTAAATTCACCGGAGGATATTAGGCGATCTCTACTGGTTAGTCGAAGGTGGTGACGAGAGATAACGTGATAGGTTTATTGTGGCGAGTATGGAGAACTTAAAAAAGCTCAAATGAATCACATATTAAATAAAATAGATACTGTGTAATAAAACAGGAAAATTCCACCACAAAAATAAAACTTTAAAATAAATAGCGTGTCATCTAATCATTCTGTCATCTACGCAACATCATCTAATGTCTTACACAAAAAACAACCTTGTTTCTAGACCAAAAAAAAACTAAATTCGCGTTCATTATAAAACTACACGATCCCAATAATAAGATGACATTGTACGCAAACATTAATAATATACTAGCGCAAAGAATTTCGTCGTAACTAAATTAAGATGACAAATTGACAACAGGCAAACCGGCCTCTACATTTTTCAAGCACGAATAAGCATTGAATGCTTCGTAGTTACGTAATTAACGAATTTTGCCGACAAATTGCGAGTTAGGCTTCGTAGAAATTGCGCCCACCTTTATCTGCTCTATTTACTTACGATAAATTTCGCAAGCGTACGCACAGACCTTTAGTGCCTCAACTCAACACAGACGTGATCCTGCGCAGAATAACTGAGTCGGATCCGTTGCGTACAACAATTTACTGATACACTTGCGGACGCGGTTAGTGGGCTCGTTTTATTAAACAACTGCTAAGGGTGATGTAATTTTGTTTTAAAGCGGTAATGGTGCGAATTAAAAAGTATTCGAGCATCTGGAAATTTACCACGTTTAATAAATATTAGTGAAATATACGATCGAAATAAAAGCTTTCCACTGCATTAAAAAAAGCGCCACTGTCTAGTGAAAGAAAACTTTGTAAAAAGACACACGGGGAGGTGGCCAATGGTGAATTCCTTTTTGGACCTACAGGTAAAGTGAGCTCGAACAGACCTGTCAATTTCTTACTGTTACTTCCTATAACATATAGGCTTTAAGAGGACGTAATGCATAAAAAACTTATGTAGCAGTTGGTTTTTCTATACATGACCAAAAGAGAAAAACAGTCTGTCATAATAATTATTACTAATAATTTCGCATTTTATTCTATGATGCATCAGATTGTATCTGACATGAAATACAAAAAGGTAAATGTGATCTGATTGATTTACGACTTATTGTAACAATAATGACACATGACTCGGAAGTGTGCTGCTATTTATGGCCCTATTTGTAAGTGCGTGGTTTATTGGACAATGTCTAGTCTGCTTGAGGGTGGAATAATCGGAATTCCTAATACGTACGTATTACCTACTTGTAACGTTTTAAATTAAAAATGAATAGGAAGTTTGTCATATTCGTCATTATTGTCCTATATTGAATGAGTCAGGGTTTTTTTTCATGGAGTGTGACTTTCTTAGCTGCCAGTTAAAGTGTTGGACATTCCAGGATTTGAATGTCAATTGTCGTTGTGGAGCAAAGATATTTCGATCTGCTTTTTAAACTGCCTCGTTGGCCTAGTAGTCCTAAGCGCGACTGCTACACTAGAGGTCTTGGGTTCGATTCCCAGGTCGAGCAAAAAGTGTTATTGGGTTTTTCTATGAAATTCTCAGTAGCATCTCGGAGTTAGGATTTGTGCCCGGTTAATAGCAATAGGCTCGCCCCCTATTACATGGTACCTAAACCTTACGGCGAACTGTGGGTGTACATTGGTACAACTCTGCCTAACCCTTCGGGAAATACAGGCGTGATGGTATGTTATATTATGTGTTTAACCTTTTAGATACAAAACTCGATAACGAAAATTCGCTGACTTGTGCCATAGATCGTCTACGGACCCGGGTGAGGTGACCAATGGTCAACTCTTTTCTGTACCTGCAATGCTATGCTTATTACAGAATTAATTTAGGTGCAATGAGTTCGAGGTGAACTGTCAGTCCATAGCATTAGCATTGCTATTATGTAACAATCTTCCTCAGTGATTTTAGTTTAGACTGTAATTCCACATAATCCTACAGGTTGACAGCCCACTTAATTAAAACACGAAGGAAGGAATGAAGGAGAATTTTGCAGGTTAGACATTTTAGAAAAAATATTACTCGCTAGTATTATTGCATTACCAATAGTTTCCGGAACAATATTGGCCAGGTACGTTTGACCCAAAACCGTATTGTTTCCATTCTTAAAAATTATGACGTAAATAAAAAAACTAGGTATAAATAAGTAACTTAGCAGCGTGATTGATGACTTTATTAGCAATAGAAATATTAATGATCCTCTTACTATGTACAAGATAACATGAGTCATTGAGAGAAATGTGATGCTGTGCTCGAAGGTAACCTGTCACTGTGTATGCACAACCACTGATCTTTGATCTCTACGTGTTTCTATTCTCGATCTTTGTTTCACTGTTTATTCATAAGTACTGTGCTGTATTATAGACTGCATAAAATAAATTATTTCTTTAATTAATTTAGGCCTCATATTTAAATGTGAGATAACTTTTAATTGAAGAATAAGTACGACTTTTCGACATGTTTTCTGCAAAGAAGCCGTCTAATTTATGGTTCCATTAAGAGTTATCTGATGATTTAAAAAATTGCCCTTAGTTTACAATATATCTTGAGAAATACTTAGGTACCAAACTACTGAAATTAGTTATGAACAATAAAACAGTTTCAATTTGTATAGAAAACACGCCTAGGATCACACACTGTCGACGCGTCTACGCGCTGAATTTTTGCACCGCGCAAGGTGCCCCACGGCGCGGGACGCTTCGCTAGTGGGTGAACCGCCTAATAAAGTTCCTGTCATCAACATAGCTGCCTTAGTTACTAGTAGAGATCCCGCCTTTTTAGCGGTACTACCTAAGCCTTAAATCTTAAATTAAAGCCTGATTTTGTCCGCACTACAATACTACCACTACTATCAGTTGATGTTAGGTGAGCTAAACACTTAAGCGAGTCGGCACATTGAGGTGCGCCGACAGCCGGTGTGACCTTAAGTATATTATTTCCAGATTTCTTCTTCAAACCTCACGGTAGCAATTTTACTAACTTTTGTGGCTTTTATATTTTTTTTCTTCTCCTCCGTTACTCTTTTCTGATTAATTTCGTTGCGGGATTCAAGACAGTTATATCGTTTCTCCGGGACTCGTCGAGCTTCATTCCCTCGGCGCTCTTCTAGTGGTCTCCGCTGTTGATTCTTGCTTACAGAAGTTGCAGTGGTTGGGAATAGTGTGACAGGCTTGTAACTTTTGTGAACGATTGCAATCAAATCTCAACTCAATCTGTCAATAATGTCTTTATTCACTCAATTTTTTTTGGCATTGACTGTCGCTGAGATGAGTTTGCGACTAGAATTTAAATGTTTTATTTAAGGCGAATAGAGTACTAAAGTTATTGATTCAATGCAAATAATCAAACCACTATATTAGTTTCTAAAATGATACAAATACAATAGCATTACACTAAGTTCGTATGTAATACTAGAAAACGCTGGCATTACCAACGACCACCTCTATCTTTGTTTATTCACAAACCACCATGGAAAACATGTCGAACAGTAATTGTACAGTAATAATAGATATTACAAAAACATTACTATCGTTCAGTGAAACTCAAACAAGTACCTATTGATACTCCAGTTTAGATAGTCGATTCAAAATACTAGCGTAACTAGAAAATACCCACTGATGATTATAATAAATGGACCTTTTACTGAAATTATTGCAATTTATTGCTGTTTCGCCGACCGATTTAATATCCGGACCAGTATAGGTACCTCTTATTAATAATTGCCTTATAAATTTTAACAATACATCAAGTGAGGTTGACTGTGGCTCACGACGATCGTAAGTCAAAAAATGTCTTAAGTAGCTGGATGAAATACTGCTAAATTATTTACTATTTTGTCGGGGAACGTTTAACGTTCAATGAAATGTGCTCTAAGGTTATTTTCGAGATTAAAGGTGAAGTCAATCACCTGGGTAAACTAAATTGGTTCAAAGACCAACCTTTGGTTGGTATGTATTTAGACTTAGTAATCAATATTGAAATAGAGAGGCAGAAATATCAATCTGAGACGGATATCATTTATTTGCACGTTTTGGCGGAGACTAGCAACAATACTGCAACCGTTATCGTTATCAGTAATTCAACAAGGCACAGAATCTGGTGCGCGCTCGACAGAAGGCTTAATAAAGTATTCGAGCAGATGTAAATGGAACACAGAGCGGCCCCGAGGCTAGGGCGGGGTCCGGACAACACTTTCATATTATTACGACCGCATTGCACGCACACAAGCACACCGCACACACACAGGCACACCCGCGATTAGATCGCTGCGGACATGCGCGCGCGCACGCGATCCGACCACTTTCAATGATTCGTTAGCGAAATCATTAGGAGATGTAATGTCGGCGCATTGTAATACGTGTTTATGGTTATTTAAATGATTTATTTTTATTGATTGTTTTTGCCTTGTTGCGAGACAGAAAATAATGATGGTCGTATGAATAAGGCTACCATTATAGTCTGCTATTGCGAAGGTGATCGTGGCTACTATGTTATTTGAGCGTTTGGTAATGGAATCTGTTACGAGAAAATGAGTTGTCAAGTGGGTTAAGTCGGGACATTCATCACTTTGGACGGTCGGGTCGTGTGTAGACAAGTTTAGCTGTTGGCCTGTCTGGCTGGTGACTGATGGCCGTTGGCTGGATAGCCGCCCGCGCCCGTCTGGTGGCCGAGGGATTACTTACTCAACATTAGGGTATCGATCACTGAATGAACACAGTACATTGTCAGATTAGAACAATTGAATGTAAGTCTTTATTGATAACATTGAATACAACATTCGTTTTGGTTTACTATAGATCTGGAAAAAACGGATATGTAAAACTGGTCCATAATTATGAGTACAATGACCCCTTTTTAGGGAGGCAATATGGAACATTCGCAGTCTAATCTCAGCGTCTGTCATCTGCCAAAAATGCGTCTACTTTGCCGATATTTTTTTACATTGATTGCCGCTAAGATGAGATTTCGACTAGATTTTTCAGATTGTTGTTAAATAACTGCCTCGGTAGCCTAGTGATCCTAAGCGCGACTGCCACGCTAGAGGTCTTGGGTTCGATTCCCAGGTCGAGCAAAAAGTGTTATTTGGGTTTTTCTATGAAATTCTCAGTAGCAGCTCGGAGTTAGGATTTGTGCCCGGTTAATGGCAATAGGCTCGCCCCCTATTACATGGTACCTAAACATACCGGCGAACTGTGGGTGTACATTGTTACACCTCTGCATAACCCTTTGGGAAATACAGGCGTGATGGTATGTTGTTGTTGTTGTTGTAAAATCAAGCTATGCTTTTCAAACTTGTCTATAAGTGCTCTTCTTCTGAAAGATGGGATACCTTTTGAAATATATTTTTAAGTTTTGTAATTTATTACCCATTTTTACTCTATATCCAGACAGTATTTCAAACCAGACTTATTATTATTTTATAACCTCGTTTTCTATTTTAATTTATAACAAATCCTGCTTTGAAAGTGATACTTCGTAGTTTCAGAATATTTTACGTCGCCTGTCAATCTCATCAATATTATTACTGGCAACTAGGAGTGCTGACACAGTTGACATGTTATTAACATAGGACTGACAGTGTTGTCAATAGCCCACTTGACTAAGCTCTGTATAAATATTCATAGCTGTGTCTTGCACTGCTAATTAAATTGCTGTTTGTACTGCAACAATTTTGTCTTCCAAATTTGAAATTTTGACACTGACATTTGGATTGTCTTTATTTTTTTTAAACATCTTTTTTTCTGTTGCCACAACAAGAAATTCAAATTATTTCGAATGTTCATCAAAAAATACGAATTCGCAATAATACTTTATGGCGTCATTTTGGCAACTGACACCTTTCCTTCTATTTGTACTAATCGAGCATTATTACGATTTAAATGGCTTATTACAGGCAATAAAAGTGAGAAAATAATATGGAAAGTATTATTTAGTACTGTATAAGAAAGGGCAAAGCCTTAATCAGTGAGTCAAGTTCGATCAATCGTTAATACAATTGTCGCAAATGCTGGGTAATAAAATTTTACAATGGCAAAAGTACGGGGGTTCGGAGATGAAGAATTTGAACCGCGTGTGAGTCTCAATTACTTTATCAGGACTTTTATGGCTGAGATAATTCTGTTATTTGCACCCATAATGCACTCATGGAAACTGACTTTATTCCGGTCGACTTTCATTCTTATAGGAAAAGTAACATAACATAACTGTTTCGGAGATTGACATAAAACAAAATAAAAATCAAGAAACATTGAAACCTATGAAAGTTTTCGGTAGTTCCGTTCTCAGCTCATTTTGAATTGTCAAAAATAATAAAATAAAAAGGATGAACTAAATATTTATACACTTGTAAAACATGAGAGTATGAAAAAGTATATGTTTAAAAACTTATAAAACCGACAACGTTCACACTCGTAAAGAAATTTGTAAGATGATAAAAAAATAATAAAAAAAATACAGGATGCTTATGTTTAAAACGTAAAAAATTACGCGGTTCATATTTTTAAACTCTTAGTAGGTACTACACACACATGAACACATGAAGGAAATGTTAATACCCGAGGCGAGAATTACTAATATGGAATCGACCTCATTTATAATTGTTCCCAGAGATGTGTGTGAACGAAATCGCCGAAACTTAAGGTGTCGTTCAGACGGGCAATATACTCTCTTTGTCGGTGCAACAGGCTGGCTGTCTTCTTCACGCGTAGCCCCGTTCATTAAGTTCGCATGTCCGTCGGACGCCGCGATTATTGCAATTATTTAAATTCACACCTTTGAAAAGCGAAAAAGCCTCTTTTTATATTTAATGTTTCGTAAGCGTAAGGAAATGACGTCTCATTCGAAAGGTGTAATTAGGGACAGCCTTGGAGTTCAGGGTTGTGCCGGATTTATGCGCTTCTGACATTGTGTGACGCGTTAATTGTGCGATGTTTCGACATATATTGTGCGGACTTTAATTGGTGTCGATATTTACATTGTGCCTATTAGGAACATCGGAGGTACTTAAATGGGTTGTTGACTCATTGTTCTGTAAGGAGATCACAGCTGTGCGGCCGCTTTGTAATTGCCGCGAAAATATATGCATAAAAATATTTTCTTGTATACTATTCCTTTGTTAACGTTTTAAATAATTTAATTGCATTCTCTCCATGTACAAAGATTTAGGAGGCTTTAGCCCAGCCGTGGGATATACCAAGGTAATTAAAAGAAACATTATTTTGGCTCATAGTCTGTATTCTCAAGATAATAATAATCTGTTCCCGATACCGATGGGCTCCAATTTTTTTTAATGTTTTATTTATATATATATGTTTATTATATATATATTTTTAACTGCCTTGGTAGCTTAGTGATCCTCCGACTGCTACGCTCGAGGTCTTGGGTTCGAATCCCAGGTCGAGCAAAAAGTGTTATTGGGTTTTTCTATGAAATTCTCAGTAGCAGCTCGGAGTTAGGATTTGTGCCCGGTTAATGGCAATAGGCTCGCCCCCTATTACATGGGACCTAAACATATCGGCGAACTGTGGTATACACTAGTACACCTCTGCCTAACCCTTCGGGGAAAGCAGGCGTGAAGGTATGTTTTATTTTTATATTCATATTTAAAAATATTTTTTGTGTTTATATAAACAAAATAATAGCCATCATTCATCACCTCACTTTAGTACACGTAATATTCATAATTTCCACAAAATGGCTTCACACTATTTTACTATTACATCTCTTCTCAACATACTTCATCTATTAGCTATCTCCTTGCTCCTCCTTCCTACTCCTTCCTATTAATGTCCTCAATGCTTCATCCCTTTATCGTAGCAATTACGTAATAATCCGACAGATATCTAAACAAGCATACAGCAATATTCATAGTTCCTCGTTCTAGTATGCCTGGAGGGTTTAGATAAATATATCAGAGCCTATAAGACAGGGAGATCAAGTATCAGCCTGTGTTCTGTTGAGAATGATGTTTGATCGACCCTAGATCGTTTAAATGATGAATACGTGATGCCTGATACGACGAAGCATTTTGAATTAGACTAATCTTTTTAACTTATCATTATTTTCTTGTTTTGCATCACTAACTTGCTTATTTGCAATACTATATTTGTTTTATTAAATATGGAACTATCATCATCATCTGCTTAGCCTTTTTCCCAACTACGTTGTGTATAGCTGATCTAGTTGATGTAATAGGAACCAATTTATGAAAACTAAACAGGATTCAATTACCTAAGATCATAACATAACATACATAACATCACGCCTGTATTACCCGAAAGGATAGGCAGAGGTGCACCAATGTACACCCACGGTTCGCCGGTATTTTTTTAAATCCCATGTAATAGAGGGCGAGCCGATTGCCATTAACCGGAGACAAATCCTAACTTCAAACTGCTACTGATAATTTCATAGAAAAACTCAATAACATTTTTGCTCGACCTGGAAATCGAACCCAAGACCTCTAGCGTAGCAGTTGCGCTTAAGACCACTAGTTACCTAAGATGATACTAGAAATATTAGCAGCTTATCAGAATATAACAAACGGATCAACGCACTTTAGATTATTTGTCAAAACTTAGTAATCTTAGTTACTACCTCGGTAATGTACTAGGCATAGGACGCAAATGTGCTTATAATTGTTCCAATCCTGTTATACATTTGAATTTAAACAAGTTTCATTGGTAACAGTGACTCATGTACCTGATAGCATTCTATATAATTGAGCATTAGTCGCTAGTGCACATACTATTGACGCACAAATCGCTTAAGGCCAAATCCATGAAACAGCGGCTAATTCTGATTTATATTATTTTCCAAATAAGGTTTATTTTTCATCAACATTATGCTAATATGTACCCTCCTACCGATCTCCTGACAAAATATATCTACTACCCACCGGTATCTTAAATTAGTTGACAAAACTGCAAAGACTCCTGAACAGTATCAATTTTTAATAATGATAAAATACAGTCCATTTGCGTACCAATAAATTAAACAATAATTCCAAGACACAACTTCACAAAAAGAAGAGTTTATTTTACCCCTGAAAACCCGATGAATTTTTAAATAACTATATAATTAGATTTATAGTTGTTTTGAAAAAAGGTGACGTCATCATCATGTATTATCGTACAAAATCTACGGGGGAATCGCGCTTTGACAGATCATAAAAAGTACGTCAATTGATTAGTGGTGTGATCTACCCAATTGAACATAGTTCTGCCGAAACAAGCCACCTCACAATCGCTCAGTAAATATATTAATTACCTGTGTCAAGATAATTTATTATGCTGAATGTGTTACATTTCTATCGAACAATAACAGTCCACTGTATATTGAAAATGTATGCTTCAAACAGATTTAAAATAAATAAGCGTTAAATATCTAAAATCATTTTAATTACTTCGAAAAATGGAAGCACTTTTCATGTGTGTTGGTAGAACTAAACCCAATTGAGTCGGTACCCAATTAACACGAAGTATCACAGAATCCAATAAAGTTACTACATATCCTTATCAGATAGCAACACGTGACGTCGCAGCTTCCGCATGCTGTTATCTAGAGCTGAGCCTGAAGCCAACACTAGCAAGTACCCAAGTACCCTGCTGCCTTGGCCACTCCCAGGCCACTAACCCTTGTCGCAACTATTATGCACACACACAAAAGATGTGGTGGTATTGGTCTAGTAAAATAGATGGCCACCCTCCCTTTCACTGGCGTAACAGTGCCATAGTTATAGTTCAGCCGATTTAGTTTGTACTGATAGGATTTATCGGTGATTTGAATTTTAAATAAAGAACGTTATTTTTTTCATATCAATACTTTGAATTTTATTGTTGAAAGGGACTGAAGATTATTAATTGTTTTTTTTTTCTGAGAACGTGTTAGTTGATTTTATCTTGACGCACTGTCTTGGCCGGTCCACTCAATTCTGTGTTTTTTCTTCAAAACACGACATTTGATATTATACTGCATGATTCTTATATTTTTAGTCCATACATGTTTTTACATGAAAACTGTACAGGACTTTTAAAAATACGTTTTTTCTCAGAACAGAACCGAACTCATCTAGTTTAGAAAAATGTTGTGTAATTTTTTTTTTTTTCTTAAATCACATTTTCAGCATAATCTCAGAGTAGTTTCTATCAATGATAGTTTATTGGTCATTAATCTTGAGTATTGTATTTCCGTAACAGCATATACATCATTCCAATGAATCTTGTATATTTTATTCTTATTAAGACATGTAATAAAACTGCTACATTTATTACACGACTTAATTAAAGAATTAAACTAGCAACAATAATTTAGCCTGCAGGTATGTGCAACAGAGTTTGCAAGAGCGAATCTAAATCATACATTCTCGCGATGCTTGTCAGCGCCAATTAGCCAGTACGGAATTCTATCTAACTTACAAACGTGAGGACGATTACTGTAACTCCTCTTATACTTAGAGTTGGTACATTTTCTTTCATTTTCAAATTCTGTTTTATCTAATAAAACAGAAATCGGAATAAAGACAGACATATTTTTTGCTAAATTATGCGTTGATGTCTTTTGTTTAAGTAAATTACATATGTGTCTTTTCTAAAGTGTTTTGTTTATTAGTAGATGGAAGAGCGAACTGGATAAAATTAACTGCCAATGGTCCACATTAGCCTTGAACCTTTGTCCAACAGTGGGACAAAAGAAGCTCAAATCAGAAGTATGAGCTTGCTAAAAAAAAATCCTACGCAAAATACCACCATTCAAAATCTCAAGGCCAGAACCCAAACTATAGATACGGCAAGCATCCAATAAGGTATCTATCCATATACTGATAACAGATAAGGCTGTCACCGGCGGGCGGTGGCCGGCGGTAAATATCCGCCGTGATATAGTGCGCGACGAGCGACGTCTATAGCCAGGCAGCCATGTTACCGGTGATAACGCAGAAATTTTGCTTCACGCAGAGTTCATGATAAGGGAGGTCAGCTTTCCGGGAATATAGATATCATAAGCCCATGATAATCAGATTACCGCAATAATCACTCCAAAGTCAAAGTCAAATTGTCAGACCATTAAAAGGCACCGTTCTATGTATTTAGATACCCCTTCTATAAGATAATTTCGTATGAAGCCTAACAAGCAAAAAACTATATGTGTAAACTCATTAAAAATGTTTAACCATATTTGATTTTTTTCACTAAAGTATAATACAAATAATATATTGAGAAACTTCATTATCATGCCCATTGCCTCTTTCGGGTATTGATAGGTACTATATAAAAAATAATTACATAAGCTTCATTTTAATTAGCCTACATATAAGCACAAAGATATTCGGTTACGAAAAGCTTACTGAAAACCAACTAATTTCACATCTAAATTAAACAATACTAAATTCTTTCTAAACCTATTTTTTTGATTATCAACCCTAATAAGGCAGCTATCAAACACAGTCACACAACAGACACTAGTAACACAAATATCGCAGGTGTACTCCATCAACATCTAAGTTGACCTACTGCACAAACACTCTGTGGTGATAATCTTGTGAAATTAGAGCGGATTGGGCACGCTGCCGCCCGCGCGTGCGCAGTTGCGTGCGTACGTCTACCAGACAGACTTAGTTATTATTTAGAATTTAAATTTAAAGCCGAGTAATCCTTTTCAGTTTCATTTTGAATGTAACTGGTGTCGCAACTGTCAAAGTTGATGGATTCGTTTGATGGTGTATTTGTGAGTCAAGGTATTTGTTGGATAAGTTACTGATAAACTAGCGGTTTACGTGTTGAAAATTTCTTGAAGGTTAAAATAGACATACATATAGGGAATAAAATATACTTCCTGCTAACTGCCTCGTTAGCCTAGTGGTTCTAAGCACGACTGCTACGCTAAAGGTCTTGGGTTCGATTCCCAGCTCGAGCAAAAAGTGTTATTGGGTTTTTCTATGAAATTCTCAGTAGCAGCTCGGAGTCCTTACTCCGACTCCAAAATTCTTATTTGCGCCCGGTTAATGACAATAAGCTCGCCCCCTATTTCATGGGACCTAAACATACCGGCGAATTGTGAGTGTACATTGTTACACCTCTGCCTAACCCTTTGGGAAATACTGGCGTGATGGTATGTGTATGGGTAAAATATACTTCTGACTGAATTTCGTGCATGGCGGCCAATCTTACCAGGGACTAGCAATTTACATAGGAGATATTATAGGACACATAATTTCGGAGACACGAGTGTGTCACATACTAAGAAATTCCTAATTAACACACAAGTAACTTTTCTTCCGACTTAAGCATCGAACTTGGGACCTCACGAGCCATGCATGCGGCCCCGTAATCGTTGGATTTATTTCGATTTGTCGATTTTAAAAAATACAGTCTTTTGTTTTTACTCACCTCCTCGTGTTCAAAAAAAAATAACCAGATCACAATTATTTATGCCTACAACTCTTCAACTTAATCACATAAACTCCTTTAATAATGACGTCTGTACAAACAGACGTAAGTACAGTTTCCAATATTATTAAGTGCAAAATGTAGCAACATTTAATGTCGATCATTATTCAGTGTTGCAATAATTAAAGATTACTTGACTTTTCAGTAATTAGCGGTAAGTCGAGATGTAGTGAGATTTATCAAACTGAGGTCGAACCTGGGACCCTTCACCTTAGCGCAGGTGATTTAAACTTCTGTCATATTATCAATCAAAACTGTAAAAGCTACAAAGATAACTGAACTTATGGATATGGTTGTTGTGTTATATCATCGAATATAAGTTTATGTACCACTCTTTTAAAATAAACCAATATGTTGGTCTCAGATTTTAATGCATTTTGAGCTTAAACATAAACTTTGATAAAATTAATTTACGTTTGCACTTTTTGAATATAATTATTGTCTGTTACAAACATGGATATAATTTTGGCCCGCTTATCTTTTCTTTACACTTGAAATGGAAAAACTGAATTGCTTAAGCTATCAAGCCCTAACAAGTAGATACCTAGTGCTTTTCTGTAAAAATCTCCCTCGGTGAATACATGTAAAAATAACTTGAGATGAGCTGTCATTCTATCGGATGCTAGGGATTGATAGCACACCTCATTCATTATCTGCGTCTTTTTTATTCTTATCGTTTTCTAATTGTATTAATTGTTTGATCCCGACGCCTAAAGAGAGCCTCTTAATATGTATGTTATCAACATCATACCATCACGCCTTTATTCCCCGAAGGGTGAGGCAGAGGTGTAACAATGTACACCCACGGTTCGCCGGTATGTTTAAGTCCCATGTAATAGGGGGCGAGCCTATTGCCATTACCCAGGCCCAAATCCTAACTCCGACCTGCTACTGAGCAAATCTTAATGGAAAAACCCAGTAACACTTTTCGCTCGACCTGGGAATTGAACCCAAGACCTCTAGCGTAGCAATCGCGCTTAGGACCACTAGGCTACCGAGGCAGTTATCAAACATTAATCATTACGTACAAAATTGAAATTTGTAGGTAACAAAAACATTAAAATGATCAGTATCGCATTAGTTTACATTGAGTCATAAATGCTTGGTCCCATTACATCAATCCTTACACAACTGCAGCAATAAATTAACTCCGTCCCTTATTTATTTGATTACCCGCCATCATACATTAAATACGTATCTCATTCCCTCTAATTCCATTACCTACAACAAAGACACACACCTCCCTATAATTTTACCTCTGCGCCATCTAGTTGAGAATTACCCCTTTATCATTTTACCGATGCCACAGAATAAGAAAATTGGATAGAAGTGCACCCATTTACAACGCATTCTAAATTTGAATTGTAACGAACTTTCAACGGAGTCATTTTTACTTATCGTTTCAATAGTAGCTTGTTCAGTTTTGCCTGCAAACCCTGGCTGAAATGGTCAAAACTCGTGCGTGTGCGAGTGTTGCAGCCTCAAGATTCTTGCGTCTACGACTGACGGGCTCAACATTCCCTGAAGCGATTCGTTCTAGTAATTATATTTTTCCGTGTAGATATTCGCCTGTGCAATGCCCAATTGTTACATTTCTATTACAATACAATATTATTATTTAAAAACAACTTTACACGTCAAGCCGGCGTTGTGTGTCGCGTGGTGTCGGGTATCTAGGCATTTCAAATGACGTAGAATCTAGAATTTCGCATCTATACAATCTTACTCTGTGGCAGTCTAAGTACCGGTACTGTATAGCACTAATCGATAAAGATAAATGACCAAACGCTCATATTAAACACCCACGTTGATCGATCGGCTGGGGCTCTTCATTTTTGTGCCGAAGCGTGTATTAATCATGGTGGCGGTAATCTTGTGAAATTTATTACCTCTAAGCGAATCTGCCGTGGTATTTATCAACAGAATGTGTGGGCTAACATAGGTGAGGCATAGATTGGCTGGATGAGATTGGTGGTAGGTATCCGTGAAAAAAAATGAACATGGAGTAGAAGATATCATTTGTTTTTGACTTGGATTTGGCGCTTCTACAATGCTTGAAGTTACAGATACCTTTGAATCCTATTCATTAAAGTTTTACCTTACAATTTGGATTACCACCATTAGTGTTGCTTCCATATTGATATCGACTACTGCGTTTTGGGCACTTATCTGTTATTCCATTAACAGCAATATATAATTTTTAACGACGAAAATGAATATAAATAACATATTATTTTATTATAATATAGCTTGCGACACATAAATCCTACCTATCCGTCACATCTAGTCTCCATGCATCCCTGTGATCCAACATAATAGAGATGACCGGCCACCGACAATTAGCCTACGCGTATTAATAACGCCGAACTGACGCAAATTAGATACGTCCGCCTTTCTAATTTAATTTAGAGCATTCTTGAGATATGACATCTTAAGATTGATAGGCACACCTCTTGATACTATCTGGATGCTAACTTTCATGTTTTATCGAAATAAATATGGTACAATACTTCATAATAAATAGGAATTGTCTAAATGCTAAATATTGCCTTCCCAGCGAGCTTTACGAGAAAATTGAAGATTTTTGATCAACAGTTGCATGACGGATTGGTGACATGTAATGGCGAGGACTCCATACAACTCAATTCCTACCGTCTTAACTTCGGAAATTCGAAATAATAGCTATTCTACTGCCATAAAATAATTTTACAATCGGTAGTGTCTAGTATTTTCAAATAATATGGTCACACTACAGCATAGTACACAGTAGCAGTAGCACATAACTGCCTCGGTAGCCTAGTGGTGCTAGGTGCGACTGCTACGCTAGAGGTCTTGGGTTCGATTCCCAGGTCGAGCAAAAAGTGTTATTGGGTTTTTCTATGAAATTCTCAGTAGCAGCTCGGAGTTAGGATTTGTGCCCGGTTAATGGCAATAGGCTCGCCCCCTATTACATGGGACCTAAAACATACCGGCGAACTGTGGGTGTACATTGGTACACCTCTGTCTAACCCTCCGGGGAAAACAAGCGTGATGGTATGTGTGTGTTTATGTTTGTACAGCATAGTTTCAAATAAAAGGCCAATATTATGCCTATAATTGTATTTACACGAAGAATTTTCAATAATTAAATTTGTTTTATTCTTATTTGTTATAAATAATACATACCGCTTAATTTTATTATTATTTATAAGTTTTGTCGTTAGGTTAAATATTAAGGTCGGTACTAATGTTGATAGTTTTCAAATTAAACAAAATTCTTACTCCAAAAACCAAATAATTTTATTGACCTTCTCAACTTGTCATCGGGCGGGATGACTACTCACGTCCCCTAAATTCACCACCACACCTATCCACTACGTACCTATGTATTTACAATAGCTAAATATCGCCACGGTAAACTCGTAACGAAAGGAAGACAGGTAGTGTACCCAGCTACACGCCTTCTAACCTATGGTCACGATACTGCCTGAAGCTCTGCTTACCGTATTATGAGGCTTGAGCGTGAAAATCAAGACAGGAGAAATGAGGTAGATCTTTTTGTTATTGTTATGAAGGTTTTAGTTTGATCGTAAGAGAACTTTTCTGATGCTGTCAGAAAAGTTCTCTTAAAAGTAGTCTAGTTATATTTTGGTTAATAAGTAATGAAACTCGATGAAATTTAGTGGATAGGATCAGGGCACTAATATAATTATATGCTCGTGGGTAGTTAGTTTCCCGTAAAATAAAATTATTATGAAATAAAAAATTTCAAATCTCATACGAGAATTTGAATTGATATTTGTACCAAACCTTATAGTAACCTTATTATGTTACCTAATTGTGGGCACGTATGTGGTCGTAAATATGACTATACCTACTATTTGTATATGAAGCGGGCTGTCATAAAAGTTTTCTTAAGCTAATGATAGCGAATAGCGTTTACAAACACACAAATTCACGACACACACAGCAAATTTACATTCACGTACAGTATAATCCGAAACAACATGTAAGAACTACTGTTCGCCATACAAATATTTGTTCCATGCGGGAAGCAAACCCACAACACGCAGCGCAGTAGCCAATGAGTCAGCTACTGATTTAACCGTGTAATCATTGAATAAATGTATATGACAATACTACGTTTTGTAAAGCAAACTGTTGGTAGGTACAGTTCTCTCAAGAACAAAATGTAAACCGTGACCGTTCAACATAGCTGCTTCACTATCTTCAAACTCTCAGAAGCTCGAATATGTTCTAACATAAACATTTTAATACAAAGAGCACTAACGCTAGGAACATCTCTATCCATTAGCTACATACCCGTACTGTAATAAACAGTGCGCAGCTGGGATCGAACCCGCTACCTTATTGGCCGACCCCACGCGGCGGTAGATAAACAATGCACTCTTGCGCAGAAGATATGCGCTGCCAAATGAATGTAGACCTAAAAAGCTGTAGATCTGACCAAAATAAATCTAATTTAGATCTTAGTTAATAATTTGTGATAGTGTTCGGTAGATATGTCAAAGTAGGTACTTAAGATAATTTTACTTTTACTACTGATAGTTCATTATACTTCCACTAATTATACTATATGACTAACTATACTGCCTCTTAACTGCCTCGTTAGCCTATTGGTCCTAACCGCGACTGCTACGCTAGAGGTCTTGGGTTCGATTCCCAGGTCGAGCAAAAAGTGTTATTATATTTTTCTATGACATTCTCAGTAGCAGCTCGCAGTTGGGATTCGTGCCCGGTTAATGGCAATAGGCTCGCCCCCTACTACATGGGACCTAAACATACCGGCGAACTGTGGGTGTACATTGTTACACCTCTGCCTAACCCTTCAATGAGTACAAGCGTAATTGTACTATGTTGTGTGCGCCACAAAAGCAAGTAGGTCTTCCGGTCTCGTCGGACTATAAGAGTAAGAGAAGAGGGAGTCGTGCATCTGTGTTCACGCACATACTTGTGCACTGTAATATCTCCTGCGTACTTGCATGTCTTAATTGAGATTGGTCTCTTTACCGTAATTCGGTTAAGAGAATATTATTTACGTTATCATGTTAGTGAAATATAATGGTTGGAAGGGACATAGATATAGCAAAAGCTACAGGTCGGTTATTAAGAAAAATGTGCGATTTTATAAAATAAAATCATACCAGCCAATTATTGTCTTACTCCAAGGCAAAGGCCTCTTCTCATACAGAGAAGGCACGAGCATTCATCACCATGCTTGCTGAATGCAGATTGACGATTTCACACTTATATTAATTACAAGTCCAGATTTCCTCACGATGTTTTTCTTCACCGATGTTAGAGATGTCCAAGATAAACTTAAAACCTTAGAAAATTTGTTCGTTATTTTTTTAAATGACGAAAAATTTCAGTTCTATTTCGTTCCTACGTTCGATTCAGGTAGCTTATCCGTACATTCTGCAGGCGGCAGATATAGGGCTATTCACCGCCGTGCTCGCATTAACTCATACCATGCACTTACAATGTCCGGAATGTATGATGCACCTTATAATAATGGGATTCTTCACGCACTGCTGTTCCTGATTCCTGTTTTGTTGGAGTTGTTCGTGTATTGATTGGGCTGTGCTGTTTGTTTTGTTTTTTTCTTAAATAATGGTTGTGAAAATGAGTAGGTATTGTTTGCAGGTGTATATTGACAGACGATTTTTATTATTTTACAGGTTTTAGCTAAATCATGTAATTAGCATATCATTACAAAGATAAAAATCAAGACAATTTCATATTATAATAAATAAAAATGTTAAAAAGATAGGTAAATAAGTAGTTACGTTTGGTTAAAAATCTAATAATTAAAAAATATCAGCACTGTACCAAAAGTAGTAGTGGTAGTAGTAGTAGCTAAGAAAACATATTTGTTAGGACTTTTTTACAACCTGTGTGTAGGACCATAATGTGTCGTAAAGAAAATGGCTTATGAAAAAATTTCAGGCAAAACCGACAGACAAAACGCAACTTAAAAAAAAAATCTCTACTCCATATTTAAGTCAACAAACAAACAAAACAATAACACCACATTCTCACAACCTTAATGAGCCAATAGCATCAACAAACACAGATAACAGTCATTACGTTATTTCCTCAGTGACGTAAACATATCTATTTGAAGTTAGGACCTAAATCATGCGCGTGGGCAACCGGACTCCTGCGGCGCACATCTGTTTGTGTGCGCACACATAAATTACCGAGGTACTCCTCACGGCTCCCGGCTTTGATAAATCCTTTGGAACCTTGTGGCGAGGATGGGAAAATATTGTGCTTGTACTGTGGGGAGTTTAGCCGCTTTTAGGATTACTTTACTGTATTCAGATCCGTAATAAAAGGGTAATCCTTTTAATAAGCATATGTGACTCAACATAGGGGACAGTGTGTTTAGAAAACATGCTACTGCCCGCGATTTCGTCTTCGCAGAAGTCATGTATACAGTAATGTTAAAAATATAGTCTATAACACTCGGCGATAGTGTAGCTATCTATCAGTAAAATAATTTTTGTAATAGGAATAGTAATTCCAGAGATTACGACGTACAAACAAAAAAATAAAGAACAAACAAACTTTTCCCTTTTCTATATATCTACACAAATAAATAAAATTAAGGGTCTGTTTGTAATATCAAATTACAAGCTTTTTACAAAATGCATATGAAAGTATATACGAAACTACCATAAAAACAAAACAAATTTTAAAAATTTTGTCTGTCTGTTTGTTCCGGCTTATCTCTGAAACGGCTGGACCAATTTTGATGGTACTTTCACTCGCAGATAGCTGATTTTATAAGAAGTAACATAGGTTGTTTTTATTTTTATTTACTTAAATTTAAAAAAAAAAAGAGGTTTATATGCGAAAACAAAATTGAAACCAATGAAATAGTGAACGCGAACGAAGTCGCGGACAACAGCTAGTATTAAATATATATAGATAAGTATAGGTGAGTGTCGTGTTGCCAACATCTTTTATGGCAACCAAATATAAACTTTGGCAAACAGGTCGATTGAAATTGTGTCAAAAACAGTCATGCATAGGAATCATCTACCTACTAATTTATTTCATAGGGATGCAAAGGTTTTGATTTGCAGACAGCAATTTGTGTACCTCCAATTTTTAAACACCTTCTCCTAATAAATAACCAGAGCCCCCGTATAGGGTTCCATACGTAACGTATTTCGTAAAACCGCCAATAATCAGTTACCCAATCATTACATTCAAAACCGCAATCTGCAATCTGAAAACTATTCTACCGTTAAATAGTGGAATAATGCAGCAATTTATATGACGATTACTTACTATAAAGAAGGGCTAAGATACAGATAGTAGTGTTACTGGGGCTATGGACAGAAGCGGAGCGGAAAGCGAGGTGGTGAAGCGTGTATGTCTGGAAGGTGCGTTGAGCTATCCTAGATATTTTTGAGATCTTACATGATCAACAAATGTGCAGTGCTATGAAGGTACTATTATTTAGCTCTATCGTGATTACTGATTCATATTTTTAGATAATACAGAGTGCTGTATTGGCTGTTACTAGTGAGTAACAGCCAAAATAGGTTTTAAATATTTTTGAATCAAATACTTTCATCGTTGAATCAATAGGCTCGCCCCCTATTTCATGAGACTTAAACATATCGGCGAATTGTAGGTGTACATAGTTACACCTCTGCCTAACCCTTCGGGGGATACAGGCGTGATGGTATGTATGTACTTTCATCGTATTTTTCTTCCCACGATATGTTTATACATTTAGTTCAAGTTATGTTTATGTCTTTTCTTAAATCGTTTACTGTTACAATAGAATAATTAAATATAAAAACAATATAATTAAAAAAAAATAGTTCTCCTCATCGAATTTCGTTAATGGCGTCTAATCTCAGCGGACACTAGACGAGGACTCGGGAAATGTTACATTGCACAAGTATGTGCGCAAACACAGATCCTACTCCAACCTACTTCTATTGCCGGGGCTGCGGGTTGTTCGCAAGAGATACCGCGCCCCCGGAACGCAAAGGGCACAAGAAGGAACATGGGTGGGTTTTAGTCAGTAAAAGTCTGACACTCCCTCCCGCCCCGCCCAGGGCGGGAGAAGTTATTTGATGATTTCCCACCCACCAAAAAAAAAAAAAAAAAAAAAAAAACCTACTTCTATAAGGTTCCATCTTCAAAAGGTGTCAAACGGAACTCTATTACTAAGAACCCGTTGTCTGTCCGTCTGTCACTGCACGTGTTTTTAAATACCACTTTCACAAATCGCTAACCGCCATTCTACAACCGCACCCTACGTATTGTAAGTGCGTTCACCAGCGATCCAGCCGCTATCAGATGGTGACTCCATATCGGATGCCTCGAATACATCGCCCTCCATCGACCACGGATGCTATGAAAACAATAATATTATAAAACTTATCTGCAACGAGAATATCTTGAGATAATATTTATATGGTACACGGAAGCTTGACTGTAATGGTTAGCCTTAGATTAAGAATATCGTGGTCCTCTTTTGCAAACAAAAGAGGACCACGATATTCTTTAAACCCAATTAGGTCCACTAAACTTTGGTTTAGTGGACCTAATTGGGTTTAGATGAACAATAGTTGGGTTCAGTGTTTAAATGTTTACAGAAAATTAGGGTAGAGACGTGGATAGGTATAGTACTGTGGACACTTCTTGGTGTGACTGTGATACCGGGTTTGTTTTTTTTTTTTGGTGGATGGGAAATCATCAAATAACTTCTCCCGCCCTGGGCGGGGCGGGAGGGAGTGTCAGACTTTTACTGACTAAAACCCACCCATGTTCCTTCTTGTGCCCTTTGCGTTCCGGGGGCGCGGTATCTCTTGCGAACAACCCGCAGCCCCGGCGTGATACCGGGTTGCGCTTCACTTTTTGTATAGGGATCCAACTATGTCACATGAAAGCCGTCGTATTTTTTAAATTATTTATTGAATCAAACTTGAAGTTGAATGTTTATGATGCGGGTGGCCAAACCAATACCCCATATAAAATACCTAACTGTCTCTTATTCTAAATTCGAATCCGAAAGCGGAATTCGACTGAGTGTTCGGAATAAAACTATTTTGCTACTGTAAAGGGTGTGCGGCAACCTGGCCCAAAAAAGGTTATATATGGCTAAACCACTGTAGAGACTGGCTGGTTTAGCCATATACAACCTGTTTTATATTAATAAGTACCTATTCTTAAACTTGCAAACATTATAAACTTAAAAAGCTTGTTTGTTTGAACGCGAAAACGTAAATAATAATAGTAAACTTTAAGATTTTCTTCAGCAAACTGAGGAAATATTGCAGATTTAAGTGAAAAATGTCAACAAAATCCTCGATACTAACCTTCAAACAATAAACATTTAACAAAGTACAACCAAAAACAAAAGCGCAACTACTTCCCTAGTACATAGGAAACATAAAACATATCCATTTCATTACAACTCTGACCCTAGCGACTGTACACTGTGATAACCTTCGCAATTACAATGGGGCAGCTATTGTCTCGGACATGTGTCGTCGCCACCCGGGACATAGCGGGACTTTATCATTGCCTTATATGGATGTAGCAGGCCGGGACTCACTAAAGTATTATTGTTAAGCAAATTTAGGGCCAGAAACTAATAGGAGGACTATGTAAGACTCATTTTTGAAGAGTGTGTTTATTTAACATACCATCACGCCTATATTCCCCGAAGGGTTAGGCATAGGTGTAACAATGTACACCCACAGTTCACCGGTATGTTTAGGTCCCATGTAATAGGGGGCGAGCCTATTGCCATTAACCGGGCACAAATCCTAACTCCGAGCTGTTACTGAGAATTTCATAGAAAAAACCCAATAACACTTTTTGCTCGACCTGGGAATCGAACCCAAGACCTCTAGCGTAGCAGTCGCGCTTAGGACCACTAGGCCAACGAGGCAGTTTATTTTAGTGTCTTTATTTTTCAAACATAGCAAGCTAGCTCATAGGGCATCAAAAAACTCATCCGCTTCGCTGTCAATGGGACAAGAAGCCAAAAGGCTGGCAGTATTGCCACGTTGTACGGCAATGCTGATTCTTTGGCCCAATTATTTTTGAAGAAGGTTTTTAGGAAGGCAAATTGTACGTGCTCGGGGGTTAAAAGGATATTTATCGATATAAAAATGTAGTCAGTAAAGAGTAGATTTTTTGAGATCCTAATTCCCATGTATCATTGTGAAAATTAGATACTGGTTTGACGAGAACATTACTTAACAATGATATCCAGTTTAACTTAATTCCTTTTTTATCACAATATAACTGCCTCGGTTGCCTAGTGGTCCTAAGCGCGACTGCTACGCTAGAGGTCTTGGGATTGATTCCCTGGTCGAGTAAAGTGTTATTGGGTTTTTTATGAAATTCTCAGTAGCAGGTCGGAGTTAGGATTTGTGCCCGGTTAATGGCAATAGGCCCGCCCCCTATTACATAGGGCCTAACCATACCGGCAAACTGTGGGTGTACATCGTTACACCTCTGCCTAACCCTGCGTGGAATACAGGCGTGATGGCTGGTATGTTATCACAATATGACTAGAATATGTTATGTTTGGGACTTCACATATGAATTATATAATTAATGTAAAGTAATTCGTATAATTCAACCAAAACAAATAAAAGAGCAAAAAATTTAAATCTTTCAGTATCTATTCACAGACTCTGTATTCCCTAAGTAACAAGTCTCATAGCGGGATTCAAACTTCACTAAAGGCAATGTTTTATCACATTGATTTCATATCAATGGACCTTTCATTTAATTTCACACTTCGCATTTGGAAAATTTCAGCTCGAACTCTCGGCTACGCAACCAAAGCCGCACGCAAATGCTATTTGAATGAGCTTCAAGCCTTATTCGATGTCTGTAACTGGTCTTTGTGAACATCACTAACATTCTATTGAAATAGCTGGCCGCGGTGTGCCGGAGACCATACGCGTGTCAGCAGCTCGGCTCGGAACATCTCAATAGGACCAGAAAATAACTAGGAAGAACCTTATTCGCCAACAAGAATGCCCTCTGTCTTTAAGCGGACGCATTTGCGTGCGCTAGCCTCCTCAGATGCCTAACTAGACTTTCGTGCCATACAATTTATTGTACGCACACAATTTATTATGTAGAAATCAGTGAATAGAACTATTGATGCTTATCGTAAACGGTGGAGACAATCGTGTAATGAACGATTATATATAAAGTTAAGCACTAAAGTCCGTGCAAGCGACAAAAATATATGCAGCACCTCCATACTTGACACAATATGTCAACTATTTCTCACATTTTATTAATTGCATCCTACTATTTGAATTTATTGCCAGCACCGACACCATATTATTAAATATCCGACGATGTTAAATTATTTATGATTAAAAGTGTTCACACCCTTGTAAGCATTTTATAATATTAATAATTACAAACATTTCCTTTTAAGTCGTACGATCGTTATGATCTGCGCGTGACTCGATAAAAAATCCTAACAAATCCGTTCGATACAATGAAATAATAACGAACAAAGCAATATTTGACAAGTCAGAAGTGAAACCGCGTCCTTGACATACGCGTCAATCCGAAACGCGTGTCAAACTAAACGCGTGATACTAATCTACATACCGTCACCTTTCACATCGTAAACACACCACCGATCCTTGCGTTACATCACTACATAATATCATCAATCAAAAACTACAAGGGCCATATGCAGATTTTATTCAAATCCCAGTGAGATTGTCGAGCTCACCCACGTGACGATTTTCGCATTCGATATTCGCCTTAGAATTCGCGGCGTCAAACAATAAAAGTACATCGACGTCGCATAGTTGTAAGGTCGACAATCGTGTATAACGAGTGTCTAATAGTGACACTATTTTATGTGTAGTGAAATGCATTAGGTTATTTTGCATACAAAGAGTTATAAATATTTCTTATGGCTAAGCCGTCGCACTCGGCGTTTTGAAAGCTCGGCCGGATGACACGCGTCGATACATCCGACTGTATTTTATACTTCAAAGTGGATGTAAATGTATGTAAAGTAAAGTCGTCGCGTTATGAAATACGGTCCTTGTAGAGAAAAGAGACAATGAATTACTGTGTTACGAAGTATTTTACAGTAGGTAGATCGTTTGTATAATAATAAATGGAGACTAGCCAAGTACGCAGGTGATAGGTATATATAGTGCACAAGTGTGTGTGCAAACACAGGTGCAATCCCTCTTCCCTAAGTGTCATAGTCAGATGGGAACAGCACGGCGCGTGAGGCACGGGGGTGCACACCACTAACTTCCAAACTCTTGGCTGCTTCTGACAAATTCGTAATGGGAAACCCAATAACACTTTTTGCTCGATCTGGGGGAATCGAACCTAGGATCCGACGCTTAACAGTCGCAGCCACGAGACTAACGAGGCAGCAAAGCAGGCAAGTCAGTTTGTTTGTATGTTCACATTACCATAACAAATTATGGTCCTGAACAACTTTGTCATCTAAGAAATTATATTATCAGATTTTAAATCAGTACCTATCATCATCTCTTAGCTTCCTACAGACCCAATGCATCCTATCAATAGGTCCATCAATGAGTTTCATATTACCCAATCCCAAGTCACGTATTCGACAAATTCAGGTAATAAAATAATACAAGTTCTATTTGACAATTAGCATTTTACACCCCACATTACAGTAAGACAAAGAGCAAGTATTTACGTCTAAAACAGTTGATATTTAAATAGGTCCGGGCCGGGCGGAACACTTGTACGATTTGACAGGTGATAGCAGTGTACTGGTGAAATATTGCCGTTCGCCCGTGAAGCGATATCGCGCAGCTGGCGAACGATTGTATACGGTACTCGGTAGGGCACCAGGATTCTACACTGTTTGCGCTTAGAGCAGTATCGCCGACACTGAATTTATGATTTCCTCAAATGTTGGTGACAGTTAGAAAATATTTCCTTGATGTTGCTGCTTTGAATCGGAGGCTTCTCATCTTGTGTTCGAGGTTAACTGAGCAGACTGGCTTTATTTGCCACACTGGCTTTATTTGCTATAATAATATTATAAAGGTGGAGAGTTAGTTTTTGTTTGTTTGTGTGTTTGTTTAAACGTGCAAATCTCTGGACTAACTGTCGAATTGGATTTTTGTTTTGTATATGATAACCAAATGTATGAGTAGTATAGGCTAACTGCCTCGTTAGCCTAGTGGCCCTAACCGCGACTGCTGCGCTAGAGGTCTTGGGATCGATTCCCAGGTCGAGCAAAAAGTGTTAGTGGTTAGTGGAAATTCTCAGTAGCGGCTCGGAGTTAAGATTTGTGCCCGGTCAATGGCAATAGGCTCACCCCCTATCACATGCGACCTGAACATATCGACTTACTGTGGGTGTACATTGGTACACCTCTGCCTAACCCTTCGGGGAATTCAGGCGTGATGGTATGTAGTATAGGCTGTAAAACATTACCGAAAGACATAAGCAAAGTCGCGGGTATTATCTAGTACTAATATAAAGTAGAAGAGTTAGTTTGTAGCACGTGCTAATTTCTGGAAGTCGTGATTCGATTTGAAATATTTTTTTTACGTTAAATAGCACGTTTGTCGAGGAAGGTTACTATTATAGACTCTACAACATTACGCTACGACCTAGGGGAGAGGAACAGTAATCAAAGAAGTAAACTTAAAGCTACACCCGGTAAGAAGGGGCCACTGGGGGGTTGTTCGAAAGAGATACCGCGCCCCCGGACCGCAAAGGGCACAGGAAGGAACGTGGATGGGTTTTAGTCATTAAAAGTCAGACACTAGGGCGGAAGAAGTTATTGGATGATTTCCCATCGGTAAAAAAAAAAAGCTACACCCGGTATTGCTAGTACAATATATTATTCTAATACATGAATTAATTCCGTTTAATGTCTCCATTCACAGCACATACAAGTGTACGCAATTAGATAGCCTAACTTTGGTAATGTTACTTCTCATAGGCACTCAATCGGGGGTAATAGACCGACATATATGTCTTGATACGCGGCGAAACATGGAACTAAGATTTTAAGTACTGAGTTTATCATATTGTAGCTTATTGTGATTGCAAGTGGCGCCGCCATGAAATGTCATGATATACTGGTAAACTTTAACTTAATAGTATTCGTAGTGCTAGCTCATTAGACTATTACAGTTCTAGATAAAAACGATAGCCGTCATTAGTGTGCTTAGTTTTTGGTTATTTTTAATGCGTATACAGCGTGTTATGGAAGGGGTAGATCCATACAAACGGGGTGAAAGTGTATCTGGTACTGACTCTCTATACAACATTTCAGCTCAAAAGCAATAACTTTGAAAATGCATAATATTTTTTGTATTTCGGCAATTTATTATGTTTAAATCATAAGAAACGTTTCAGGAGTAACAAATCTTTTACGGAATGATTTCGTTGTGTGTAGTTTATTGACACCGATCAGCTGAGTTGGTGTAGTGATGTGTAGAATTCAATCGGAAAGATTTGATTTTTTGGTTAAGTGTTTCTTAATTTTATAATTTTGTGTGTATAGATATGAAAAAAATGTTACTATGTGGTTTATTAACGCCTATAGAATCCGTGCCTTTGATATGTTACCCTTTTTTTTTTTTTGGTGGGTGGGAAATCATCAAATAACTTCTCCCGCCCTGGGCGGGGCGGGAGGGAGTGTCAGACTTTTACTGACTAAAACCCACCCATGTTCCTTCTTGTGCCCTTTGCGTTCCGGGGGCGCGGTATCTCTTGCGAACAACCCGCAGCCCCGGCAGGCATCGGCCCTCAGTGGCCCCTTCCTTTTGCTGACATCTCTTTGAGGCGCGCGTGGAACACGAACGCGCCGTCGACACGGCCTGTCGTTATGCAACGTAAGGACGGTGAGCTACCCATTGCTCACCGTCCACAGGCCAGTATCTACGGTGGCCGGGAGTCGTCTCGCGGCTCCCGACGTCCGGAGCGTCTACCGCGGCGGCTGGGACGGGAGAACCGCTGTCTCAACCGTCCCGCCGCCTCCTTCTCAAGCATTACTGCCTCGCAGAAGGAGGCGACTGCATCCCATTCCCTCTCGCTCCGGACCATGGCTTGCACCAGGGCCGGACGCGAGAGTTCGCCGCCGCCGATGGCCGCCACGAGGAATATGTTACCCTTATGATATGATATTTGATATGATACCCTTGCCGTTACACGCTGTATATTGACATATCATACTTTGCAATACGTTTTGGTTAGATAAACTAGCTGAGGTGGTTAATGATAAGGCTGGCAGTAAAATAAATTGACACAACATACCATCACGCCTGTAGTCCCCAAAGGGTTAGGCAGAGGTGTACCAATGTACACCTACAGTTTGCCGGTATGTTCTAGGTCCCATGTAATAGAGGGAGAGCCTATTGCCATTAACCAGGCACAAATCGTAACACGAAGCTGCTACTGAGAATTTCATAGAAAAACCCAATAACACTTTGCTGGACCTGGGAACCGAACCCAGAACCACTAGCGTAGTAGTCGCGCTTAGGACCACCGTGGCAATGCTACACGTTGTATGGCAATGCTGATTGTTTAGCCCAAGAAAAAGCTAGCCCTCTGGTCACGTAAATAGTTGACCAGAATAAGTTAAGTATATGAAAAAAAGAGTAAAAGCCATATCTAATGAAATATTTATTTACGCAAAAAGCTATCGAACAAAACAAAAGCCGTTTTGATCAGCTGACACAAAAACGGGTTGCCTGGTGATCGTAGGCGGAACACTGCAACCTGTTCCTATTTGTAATACAAATATTTACATCCAATGGATCGATAACCCTTCCTCCTACAATGTATTGGCTGGAGTATCTCGTCCAATATTATAAACTCTGATAGACATGGTACAAATAAGTATAAGTACTTACGTACTCATTTTCGTAAGTCTTATTGGGTTTTTCCATTAGGATTTTGCTCAGTAGCAGCCCGGAGTTTCGAAGTTGGTGGTGTGACACCCCGTGGCTCGGAAAGCACGTAAAGCCGTTGGTCCCGGCTGCCATTCGTAGATCTTTGACAGTCGTTACGCATAGTCAGAAGCCAGGAAGTCTGTCAACCAGTCTAACCAAGAGGTGTCGTGTTGCCTAGTAACTGGGTTGTGGAGGTCAGATCCATGAGACGAGAGACGGAGACGGAGTCGCTCCATGTAAAACACTGGTACTCAGCTGTATCCGGCTAGACTGGAAGCCGACCCCAGCATAGTTGGGAAAAGGCTAAGAAGATGATGATGACTTACGTACTCATTAGGGTATTTATCATCCAAAGTCTTGGAAAAAAAAATACCTACAGTCTAACGAGTCACGTGTTAAGAGCGTTTTCTACTAAACTTTATATCACTCTAACAGCCTCGGTAGCCTAGTGGTCCTAAGCGCGACTGCTACGCTAGAGGTCTTGGGTTCAATTCCCAGGTCGAGCAAAAAGTGTTATTGGGTTTTTCTATGAAATTCTCAGTAGCAGCTCGGAGCTAGGATTTGTGCCCGGTTACTGGCAATAGGCTCGCCCCCTATTACATGGGACCTAAACATACCGGCGAACTGTGGGTATACATTGTTACACCTCTGCCTAATCCTTCGGGGAATACAGGCGTGATGGTATGGGGGGGGAGATTACGCAACCTTTTTGATATCTCAGTCACATATATCATCATCCAAAGTCTTGGAAAAAAGAAATACCTACAGTCTATTGAGTCACGTGTTAAGAGCGTTTTCTACTAAACTTTATATCACTCTAACAGCCTCGGTAGCCTAGTGGTCCTAAGCGCGACTGCTACGCTAGAGGTCTTGGGTTCAATTCCCAGGTCGAGCAAAAAGTGTTTTCTGGTTTTTCTATGAAATTCTCAGTAGCAGCTCGGAGTTAGGATTTGTGCCCGGTTAATGGCAATAGGTTTGCCCCCTATTACATGGGACCTAAACATACCGGCGAACTGTGGGTATACATTGTTACATCTCTGTCTAATCCTGCGGGGAATACAGGCGTGATGGTATGTGTTTATATCACTCTATATTAGCTACGCTACAAACATACACTTAGACTGAATGAAAAACGATGAATTCTCAAAAAAATCATTGTAATTTGATATGTACCATAAGTGTGTCTAACAATCATGGTTCAAACTTTGAAGTCTATCGTGATATAATAACTAACCACTTCATCGAACCTTATTCATTTCGCATAGCTTCAATACCTATTGTTTATAGCATCTAGATCGGAACTATTTCCTCTACATCTCCTAACATCATAGTTTCAACTCTCATTATCCCCTTTCACAACATACTAAGCTTTATTATCTTACAATATCAATTCCAACCATGTTACATTCAGAATCTTTACTTCCTCATGAGTTACTCTAAAGAGAACACGAACAAACATTTAACTAGGCTTACATAGTTGATACACAAACGCTAAACAACATTTGCTATCCGAACAATCCTAGTAATTTCCTACATAAAGTATTGGTACCAGTAATTGAGTAATATGGACTTTATTAGTGAAAGCTGCTAGGGCATCCTACACGCGCGCGCGCCGCTAATCGGTGTGCGCGTTCGCCTTAATTACGCTCATTTGAATATTCTACTCCGATTTTGAATTTGAAATTGTTGTGATTCATAGTGCGGAGATGTTGTTTGAAATGGGCGTCATTTGTCTCTTTGTCACCTTTAGATGGTGCTGATAGGATAGGGAATTGATACGAGATGTCTGAGAATTCGAAACTTCATGCTTTGTAGTGATAAGTACTTTGTTGAAAATTGCATTATATATTATTACTTCTCGTGAATGCGTCTTCTGCACGGGGATGTGGATTCACAAACGTGGATGGGCAAGTACCAATGTGACTTTTTCTAACTCATATGTACTTTCTAAGTTTATCTTGAACATCTTTGACAGTAGCGAGAATAAAATAAAGGCAGGTATGGGAGAATATCGTAAGGTAACCTAAACTTATAATTAATATAAGTCCGAAGTTGCCAATCCGCCTTGAAGAAGTGTGGTGATCAATACATTACATTCTCTATATGAGAAGAGGCCTTTATCCTGCAGTTGGACAATTGTAGGCTGGTATTATTATTATGCATTTTTCTTATCGTCCAGCTTCGTAATTGTATTCACCTTCAGTGTTGCTATATTTAAAAAATAACGGCAACTAAGTACTTGTACTTTGCTCTTATTGACGACGAAGAGAATAGATTACACATCACTTCCTTAGAAATGTAACTAGGTCTATCTACAAACTAAGAATGCCTATACCGTAGTTTTGTGTAACAAAACCTGAGATCCCTGCTGCTTTTGTAACGGAACTGGTTGAACAGGCAGCGACGTCCACGCTAAATTAGAGGCATATGCTCCTCCGAATCTCTCCTCCTCCATACCCTACCCCTCTGGTCTTACGTACAATTTGTATTTTGTAACGCAACAAGGCTTGTTTTCGCAATGTTTCAATTCAATAGACCACTTAGTTAGATAAACTGGTATTTATTATTTTGTTTCAGTTGTCTCCGCTTTCTTAAGTCGGTGGGGTACTTTCGATTTTAATGATGTTTGGTAAAAGTAAGGAGATATAACATGTATTACATGGATTGGTACAGACAAGTGACTAGAATAAAGCATTAGTGTGTTTCGAAAAGAAATCTTACTTCCTACCAGTAAAATGGATGTTTGTTACTCTTTTATGCTTAAAAATAGGAATTTGCTAGAATTTAGCGCACATTTTGATCTAGCTTACCACCTAGACTAATTTTTATCCCGCTTTTGTGTTATTTGGGATTTTACATAAATTCTGAAATCTATTTTCTTTGCTCAACTAAAATCTGAATAATACACGAAGCAAAAGAAAAATAAAAAGGCAGATCTTAATAGGGCATTACTTAAGCTGTAACTTAAGGCAGTTGTAACTTTTTATAATTTAAAGAAAGGATCACTGCAGTTACTTAATCAACGTTAAATCGTAATAAATTATCGAGGAGGAAGATGAATTCACGTCACATTGCCATGTAGATGCCAAACAAGGCAGATGGCGCCTCAAGCTATAAAAATAAAAACTCACACGGTATCTCATTATCCCTCTACGTAAAAGACTAGTGACAAGCTACCACCCTTTCTAGTAAACACTGATGTAAAATTCAACCAAAAAGGAATCAAAGATACGAATCTACAAAACTTCTAAAATATTTTTAATGCCCAAGTTTGAACTGTTTTTACGCAAGTCAACAGTTTACGATTCAGTAAATGCAACATAATGTAGACATAAATCGTTCAAGCTATGGTATCCATTACAGACATAGATCACGTGTGACATCACGCACTTGATTACCAGCTTGTGAAGTAAGATATTGCTATGGAGATAATGCAAAAAATGCTACGATTAACAAATAAAAGTATATCATTGCCAACAAAGAATTCTAAGGCAAATAAAATTAAGTCATTATCTAGATAACAATCGAAGTGACATATAAATGAATCATGGTAATAATCGTAAGTTATCCCGTGGAACGCGAGCTACAGACGGTGCTGACGTACCTGAGTCACAACCAATTAACGTATCTAGTGTAAACGTCACTTGCGTGTGATTGTCGTATATTTCAATTTGACACATGCAGCCTGTATTACGCTACAACGTGTGTTTTAATGTAATATTAATGTGTCTGTGTATGGAAGGTGAGTTTTGCAGCGCACTCGGCGTTGCCTTATCCGCTGACCCACAAGCGTAGGAATTTTTTCTTCGTCGACGTCTCTCGTTAGCTCCCGTATTTCTTGCAACGTTTTCGTCTGCGTCCGGTTTTCGTACGATGTTAGGAGCTCGAGTACAAGTTCTGTTGGTGATTTATTTGAGACTTTGTTAATTATAAGGAAATCTTGAGAAGGTTTTTCTTGCTTAACTATCTGCTCTTTAACTACTAATTTTAAAGCAAGCAATTTCCAATGCTTACAGGGCTTCACTTAACGTTGTATCAGACTGCTGTTGACCTTATCCAAATCACAGTTGCCGGGGCTGCGAGATGTTCGTAAGAGATACCGCGCCCCCGGAACGCAAAGGGCACAAGAAGGAACATGGGTGGCTTTTAGTCAGTAAAAGTCTGACACTCCCTCCCGCCCCGCCCCGGGCGGGAGAAGTTATTTGATGATTTCCCACCCCCCAAAAAAAAAAAAAACAAATCTCAGTAAAAATAGTCATAGAACTTGACCATCTTCCCGAAGCATTAGCAAACCAACTAGTGATTGAAATGGAAACATATCATCACACCTATATTCCCCGAAGGGTTACACAGAGGTGTACTAATGTACACACACAGTTCGCCGGTATGTTTAGGTTCCGTGTAATAGGGGGCGAGCTTATTGCCATTAACCGGTCATAATTGACATAGTAATATATTTTTTTATATACTCACAGGGCTCCTTCAACTTATCCGTTTGATGCCTTATTGCTGTGGTGTTGGAGCAGTACGGGTGTCGCACAGCACTCTTGACCGAACGAAGAAAGAGAAATTTAAAGAGAGATTATGTTGCATTTTCCTCTACCATGGTCTCCTAGCTCCCCAACTACACTTCATTATGCAGGAGCCTGTCGCGTACATATTAATAAACTTCTCTTAGTATTTGTGTTGCTAATTACTTCGTAATCGAATAATTCTGCAGATAAGGAAAGTGATTCAATTTATTAGGCGTTAATTGCTCGAACTGTTATGAAATAGAGGTTCGATTCAATAAAGATCTCTTATTGGATATGACTCAGACTAAGTTTGTAGACTTGAAGACTTGTAATTATTTTACTTTGTAAAGAAAATAATGATTAAAGAAAATATAGTGTTATAATTATATGTGTGTATGAAATCGCTTTGAGCAAATGTGGTGATAAATGCTTGTGCCTTTTTCCTGAGAGAAGAGGCCTATTCCCTGCAGTGGGACAATAATAGGCTGATATATTATTTTTGTGTCCGAACTGGCATCTTGCACTAGTTGTCGGCAACTTAACTGGACTTTCTTCTAAAGCCTTCCAGCTCGGGTATATTGTATTATGTAGATGTATAAATGTATTAGGAAGATTCCGCTTTATGTTCATTTGCATTGCGAGAATTCATATTTGGTAAAAATATAAACTAGTATTTGTTACCTCCTCAAATGTGTTTCGGTATATTTAGGTCAAGTAAGCTTGAATTAAATTGTCATTCCAACTGAGATTCTAAATGGAGAATAATACAATAAATAAACATGTTCGTTATCATATACCGTCACGCCTGTATTCCCTGAAGGGTTAGGCAGAGGTGTACCAATGTATACACACAGTTCGCCGGTGTGTATAGGTCCCATGTAATAGGGAGCGAGCCTATTGCCATTTACCGGGCACAAATCCTAACTCCGAGCTGCTACTGGGAATGTCATAGAAAACCCCAATAACACTTTTTGCTCGACCTGGGAATCGATCCTAAGACCTTTAGCGTTTTTTTGTCTAAAGTAACACCGTAACCTTCCTGTTAGGTCAAAACCATAAAATTATCACCTAAAACTAAAAGTTAATTAATTCTACTGTATTCCCATAAATGGTCGTAAAACACATTCATTCCCAAGGCCAGGGCTTCTAGATTTAAAAATAAGCAGATCGCTATAAAAGATAGCAGAAAAACCGTTATTACCAAATGCGTTTTAAAATATTAAGCTACGAAGTTATTAACTTAACATCGAGTAAATATGCAAATTGACCGACCAACTAAGATAATCTACTGGTAATGGTGGCAATGTACTATTTATTTATAAATATTGGCTCTATAGGATTACTTAGTAGATAAACAGAAGTACTTTACAGGCAAATTAACGATCGTTTTCCTAAATTCTACCTACAAGTAAATTTAATCCATCAATCAGTGTATTTGTAGAGGTTAACAAGAACTCGTAAACATCGAGTGAGTAACGCACGTCTACCATCGATTTACCCAATTAGAATCGATTTAGACCGCTTAAGTTTATACCGATACTGCGACAAAATTTCGAATCTACATTCCGTTGCTGGTTTTATTCAAACATCACTTTAGCAATCTCGTAGAAAAACCGCATTGTATGTAAACTGATGGAAATAGTGTAAATTTTGAATTTTGAATTCTCTTTTTGTGGTACTGGCCAGTGTTGTCATGGTTCAAGTAGTGACGTCTTCAACATAGTACGCTTTGCAACGTTAAATGCTAAGAATATGGTAAGTGTTCAAAAAACGTCGCTTTTGACCTAATCGTTAATGTTTCTGCTTCCATATACAACTAACAAATTAGACAAATGTACAAAGTAATCTATTTAAAGTTACTTTAGTACTTGAGGACTCCGTTTGCAATTTTTTGTAGGTAGTTAGATTGTATATTTAATTACTTACCTTAAGTGTCTAAATTTCCGTAATTACTACAATAGTCAAGGTAGATTCGTTTAGTTGCATACAAAATTACGCAAAAGTCTCCATTCAGTACAACTCAGACTTGCTGAAAGATTTTGTTTGTTATGTATATCATTCAGTTTCAGTAGATAGGTTCGCCATTTTCATTGAATAGGTTTCTTCGCATGTTCATGGTCAGATAATGTTTCCTCTATAGGAAAGATGTGTTTACACCGACACATTCAGCATTTTGGACAAGAAATTACGAAAAAAACTCGAAATTTTCTTGACACATCGTAGAAAACACGTCTGAATCTTAACTATTACTATCGTTAACTTACTAGTACGTTTAAAAACAAGTGAATGTGCATTCTTGCCTCAACATGGCTTATGACTGTGTTAGGGTCCATATACGTCTGTTTCTCGATGACCAGCCAGTTCTCATCCAACAGTGATGAAACACGATCACTGGAATACGTTCCACGCTTAGAGAATCTGGCTGGGGAAAAAAAAATTACCGCCGGCTTTATAGGGTTAGTTTTTTGTGGGTGTGGCCTAGGCTACGTTGTAAGCGAGCGATTTACTTTCGCTTTTCGCGTATGGATGCTCAGATATACAGTCCAAGTTTTAATAGGGTTTAAAGTTACTTATGAATAGGAACGACTTTTACTATGAGAACAACACGAAAATAAAAAATAAACCTTTCTATACATTAGAGATCAGTTGTATTTTTATCTTATTCCAGAATTAGTCAGCTTGAAACTTACGCTATCAAAATTAACATTTTCCAAAGTTTGATACCGTTTTTTTGGTTGAGGTCACCTTTACCTTATTTTATATTATTTTATACCTATAAGTATTGTGATTGGTCAAAGATGGACTGCCAACAACTATTTGTTGGCAGTCCATCTTTGAGCAATCAGTTAGTAATAGTTGTTCGTTAGTTAATAATAAGTTTGATTTATATAGATAAATCAAACTTATTATTAACTAATTACTTAAATACATAAATCCAGATACTTAATTACATAAATCCTCAAACAAAAAAAGACGTATTAAGCGTGAAACCACCATTATACATACATTGAAATCCATAAACCCATTTCGCTAGCAATATGACCAAATCCCAAGCTTACAACGTTCCCATAAAGAGCGCTAGCGTGCTGATTAGCCGAGCGAATATAGCCTTTAATTACAATGCAATTAAACAGTCAACTGCACTAATTGACTCGATAACATCTTTAGCCGCGTGCGCAGAGGTGCGGTACGTTTTTTGCAGCCAGCGATACGTAGCAAAAAATATGTAAAGCTAGAACTTTGTCGTGGTTAAGAGTTCTGTTAGTTAATTAAAATTATTATGCTTAGCTTTTTGATGTTTGAACTGTCTTATGCTGAACCGATTAGTGTGAGATCAGTGTACTTATCAAAAAGGGTTATAAGGAACAGGCATATTTTATTTCACAGATTTTTTTTACATTAAGATATAAAACAACCCATAGTATACCTATATAGAAAGTATTTTCAACTTGTGATATAAAAATAAATTATATTTTCAAAGGGATTTCTTTGAATAAACCTTACACATTGTGGCGCATTTTAAGAAGCCATACTCCAGCCAGCAAAGAAAGTCAACAACCTAAATTGTATTAAATATCAAAGATATGGTTAACCCAAAATAATAGTGAATTAAAAAGCCCCACGGTTTTCTTATTCATCTTACGGAACATTAAAAATGTGTCAACTCGCTTCCGTTACAGTTACAAGAGAACGCGTTTTTTCTATGACCACCCACTAATTGGGTCGAGTGTTCGTCTCGAGTGAAAATTTTGTAATGTATCCTCAGCCTTATAAGGGTTAAAAAATAGAATCCAGCTGACTCAGATACAAATTCTTTGATGACATAATGTTTATAGAAAGATCGCATTATTGTAGTTGGTGGTAGGTTCGTATTCTTTTAAACCGACTTCAAAAAAGTAGGAGTTTCTCAATTCAGTTGTATTTTTGTTTTAATTAAGATGATCGATATAAAATAACTTGATAACTGCTTCGCTAGCCTAGAGGTCCTAAGCGCGACTGCTACGCTAGAGGTCTTGGGTTCGATTCCCGGATCGAGCATAAAGTGCTATTGGGTTTTTCTATGAAATTCTCAGGAGCAGCTCGAAGTTAGTATTTGTGCCCGGTTGATGGACTATTGCATGGGACCTAAACATACCGGTGAACGTTGGGTGTACATCGGTACACCTCTGCCTAACCCTTTGGAGAATACAGGCGTGATGGTATGTGTGTGACATAGTAATCTTTTGACCGAATTTCAGTCACAGCCGGTGGCCAATCTCAGCGGAGTTAGCCAAATTTTCTGGAGATATTGTAGTTCTCAAATGTGTTCACAAACACAGGTGCACTCCCTCTTCCCTCACTGTCCAAGTCCGAGCAATTCCACAAGATTAGAAAATATCATCCGTAGGACAAACAGTTTTACATACTTTTGGAATACAAACACCACTGAGTTCCCAACTCCGGCCTGAGAAATTTCTAATGGGAAAACATAACTGTATCAGGTATGAAGTCAATTCCAACAAATATTTCAATTAAATATTCGTTGGACAAAGCATGTAGGTAGGATTATAATCACTGTAAAATTGTAACCAAAAGATCAACTATTATGCGGTTATCATAACGCAAATTAATCATTAGTATTTACATTAAATCCCAAGTAGTGACAGATCTACAGCCTAACGCCTACTGCAATGACACATTTTCTTCGAAACGGAATTGTATCAGAACATAAGTTAGTGACAAATATGGTAAATTACAAAAGATAGTTACAATTAAATATTGTGACATAGTGTCATTCTACAATTGTCAATGCTAGTGATAGTAGTCATGATATCAATAAAGGTGAAGCCGACAGTCTCCTTTTAAGACTTCTAAATAACTTGAGCCGACAAACCACCTGACTATCACAAAATTATAATATGTGGTTAAGGGCGTAAACAGACCTGTAACACGCCACGCCATGTCACTTCATTAAAGCGTACTCTTTGGCGCTTAATAAAGTCAATAGTTACGTAGGTATTCTTCCCATTATTGCAATATTCTTTTTTTCATGGAAATTTTCTTGTTACGGAGATATTGAAGGTCCATAGTTCCAAATGTTTCCCATTTGTCCAATAAGCTTGCATGGGCTAGCGTCGGGTGTTACAAGTGTCAGCGGCCTTTAGACTTTAGTGTAAAATGTTGATACTTTAGAAAAAAGTATCTGGGGGTGTAGTAGTTTTTAGCATGGCTGAAATTTTGAGGATAAATACAAGAATTTGTGGTTGAGAAGATAATGCGTACTCGGTTGCTTTAATGCTGGGTCTCTATTCAGGTATCAGGTATAAACGTTACCTTATTGACCTACGTTCAAGAATGTCGGCTGGTATTATGTTTGTATTATGTAATACAGAATATTTACAAGCTTTTTTTTAAACCAACACACTTTGCTTTGTCGTAACTTCAGTCAGACGGTCGAAATTGTAAATCGTCTGACATAAAGAAATATTTCTCTATCTATCTTCAATGAAATGACGTAAATCTGATGAGTCTGGGATCTTGGACTGTACGCGTACAGCTCTGTGTTAAAATATCTATACAGCACTTTTTCCGAACATTATTTTTACAGCTTCTAAAATCTTTCGTGTGCAATTTCAAAGGATCGAAGATTCTATGAAGACAATCGTATAACAGAACCAGTTATCTTCACCATATTATATCCCAACGAACCCCGAAACTCAATAAAATTGCAGAAAGTTAAGTCATACAACTGGAAATAAAGGATTTAATTGTTTTTTTTTTATGATCTAATTTATGGCTATATAAACTGAACTGGCTTATGGTCCTGCAAGTGAGTCACTTTGTCTTTTATTGCAATGTTCCACAATCTGACGCAATAAATATCCAAGCAATTCATGATGCAAGGAAGGACTGGGTAAAAAGTGGAACACAGAAATGGCGATGTCTTGATGAGCAACCGGTCTACGCTGTAAGAATATGCCACGATTAATTTAGGTAAAATGAGGTGATAATCTCCAGCATAAGGTAGCTCAGCTTACCTCAAGCTCACTACACAATACCACTGCATGTGTAAGTGTTCTCCTGACCGATTTCTGTCACGGCGGTCACTCATAATGAAAACTAGCAAAGTACGCAGGAGATATTATAGTGCACAAGCAAGTGCGCAAATACAGGTGCACTCCACTTTCCTAACTATCATAGACCGATAGGACGGCAATTCGACACAACCGGGAAGAGATCAGGCTCAGGACCAAAGGCTTTACGTGCTTTCCAAGGCACGGGGGTGTCACAGTTACCAACTTCCTAACTCAGGGCTGTTACAGAGAAATTCTTAATGGAACATTCCAATTCCAATTTTTTTTAAATATAATATGGCTGATATTGATGATATCAACCCTATTATATAGCACTATTTCCAACCATTACAACTTCTGTAAAAATCTGCATCGGTTTTAAGTGTAGCTTGAAGTGAGCTGCTCATCCCACTTAGAGCTAAGGATTGACGTCTCACAAAGCTCACTTCATCTAAATTCACTGAGGAAGATTTAACAGGATAACTTTGTGCCCTTACACAACATCTTCTAAAGACGGTCCTTGGTCCATCTCCTGTCATATTACGGGTACCTTATTATGGTTCCAGGAAAACCGAAGCCTTAGGTTCGTGGTACACAATGGCGCAGTGGTCGCGACACGGCACACGCTACAAATAAGATCGCGGGCGACACGTCATGCGGATTGCGGAGATTAGGTCAGTTTGTGACACGCGGTCGGGTTAGGGCATTCGATGCTTTGGTCAACGTATCAGTTAGCGTATTTAGTAATATTCTGAGGTGACATGACATGGGGTTTTCTGAGGATCGATCGTTGAATATGAAAACAATGACATTACCCACCGAAGAATATACATTCTCATAAAAATATAATTTATTATCCATGACTAAATAAATAATCATGTTCTGCAAAACTGATACTATTTTTCGTAATAACAAAATAATATGGAAGTTAGTTACCATTCTGAAGATCCTCACGCTTTGGCAATCTTAAATTCACAACGTATAAATAATTAATTCATACTCCAATTATATCAACTACAGTGACATTAACAAGAGCCCAGGTACAGGGCACACGAGTTCGCGTGCCGTTGCGACAGTGCCGCGCCCAACCACCAGTACCACCAGTGATGTGCGTGCTACAATATCGATCTTATTACGTATCGATATATAGCACACTTGCATCAAACAGCGGCCGAACTAAACTGCGAGACATGAGGGTTCGCAAGTTGCGACACCACCGCACCCAGGCTAATGCTAGTGATGTTTGTACGCTAAACAATATCGATTACATTGTGTATCGATAAATTGTAAACTATAGTGTGCAGCAGTGACTTAATAAGATGGACGAGCGCTCATGCGATAGCGGCACTAGTGAAGTGCGTGCATAAATATCGATTACGTTGCGATCCGATACTTAGTGCGCTTGTATCATAGTGACCATGCCATATCTAAGACACACGAGTTCGCGTGTCGTTGCAACAGTGCCGCGCCCTGCTAGAGATGTGCGTGTGTACGGTATCGATGTTATATCGACCGATATGTTTCCGTATCGACCGGCATTCGTAACGGTCTTTGTTTCCTGACCAATTGCTCGTGTTTCACGTGAGTTTTGACGTTATGGAACTTTGTTACGTAGATATGAAAGATTTACCGTTCGTGTCAACTATTATATAATTTTACCAAGAATGTATAAATCATTGCTGCCTGCACGCCTGAATTTTTTTCTGAATTTAACTGCCTCGTTTGCCTAGTGGTCCTTAGTGCGACTGCTACGCTAGAGGTCTTGGGTTCGATTCCCGGGTCGAGCAAAGTGTTATTGGGTTTTTCTATGAAATTCTCACTAGCAGCTCCGAGTAAGGATTTGTGCCCGGATAATGGCAATAGGGTCGCCCCCTATTGCATGGGACCTAAAACATACCGGCGAACTGTGGGTGTACATTGGTACACCTCTGCCTAACCCTTCGGGGAATACAGGCGTAATGGAATTTTTGTACATGATATTAATATTATCTCTTTATCTACCCTCATAACTTTATAAAGAGTATTCATATCGGGAACAACACGAAAATAAAATGTTAATATTTAATTACAGCGTTATTTCAAATGCAATTCGTTTTAGTTTTGTAAGACGTATCTCGAATACCTCTGCTGTTTCGCTCATTCATCATTACTTGCTTAGCCTTTTCCTGGCTATGTGGGGGTCGGTTTCTTATTTAGTAGGATGCTGCTGCTTCCTCACAGTAGTCCATACTCTCTATACTAATATTATAAAGAGGTAAGGTATAATATTTGTCTTTTTTAAACTGCCTCGGTAGCCTAGTGGTCCTAAGCGCGACTGCTACGCTAGAGGTCTTGGGTTCGATTCCCAGGTCGAGCAAATAGTGTTATTGGGTTTTTCTATGAAATTCTCAGTAGCAGCTCTGAGTTAGGATTTGTGCCCGGTTAATGGCAATAGGCTCGCCCCCTATTACATGGGACCTAAATATACCGGCGAACGTGGGTGTACATTGTTACACCTCTGCCTAACCCTTCGGGGAATACAGGCGTGATGGTATATTTATTTATTTATTTATTTTTAAGGCCTGCCACAATAACGACGGGGTGTTATAAGTTTGACGTGTCTGTGTGTGTATGTGTGTGTCTGTCTGTGGCATCGTAGCTCCCGAACGCATGAACCGATTTTGATTTTGTTTTTTGTGTTTGAAAGGTTAATTAGTCGGGAGTGTTTAGTTTTTGTTCAGCGGTTTCAAAGTTATCAGCTCTTTTGTTAGCTACGGTAGTGATTTTTTTCTTCTGTCGGGAGTTACTTTTTTTTTTTTTGATTGCCAAAGGTATTCTTCGAAAGTCTTAGTCCAGTTACAAGAATCCTTTCACTTTTTCACAAACAGAAAGCTAAACTATTACCGACTGTCATAAGGTATTTCTTATGATATACCTACTTTACTTCCACGCGGACGAAGTCGAGGACCGAAGCTAGTTAAAAATAATTATATATGTATACCAAACGATTAGCCACAACACTACAAAACGGAACGATAGCATAATTAGATGTAAGTATTTGCAACACCAGCGCACGCGCCGCCGCGCCGCCCTCTTTCCACGGGCTTTCTACAAAAATCTAACAAATACTACAATCATGATAATTTGTGGCCTTTTCTTGGTAGAAACTGAATAAATACTAATTAGTTGTCTGTTGTCTGTGTAGCTGTATTTAAGTCTTGAGTCAAACCCAGTCCTGTTTGACTTTCAAACCATATGTACAGCGTTGATTTTATTGAGTTAGAGTTTCTTGCTCATTCTTCTTCATAGAGGCCTACCTACGTTTTGAAACGAGCATGTAGCTTCAATTTTTTGACTAACTAATCGACTCCTTGATAATTAAAAAGTGCCTGTAAATAGTCCAATTGAAATAAAGCTTGCATTGATTTTAATGCAATATCTACCAGATATTCAGACGAAATCACTTTATAGTTTTATAGTTGAGTGACTATCCAGCAAGTGTACTTATTTATTTCGTGTGGTTTGTAAACCAATTTATTGTGTAACATTATATTTAAATATTCTAATGCACTAACAAAAGTACGACTGAAACAAAATCTGCGTTGTACTGAAACTTTAAACTAGACTTACTTTAAACTTAGATATTACCAAATTATTTAAAAATATAAATAACGTCTCATATTGACCAAGAAAATCGCAAAATATATTCTTTACTCTTCTGTCCTCCGGACACAGAAATTGTTAGACCTAAACAGTTGTCCTCACGCACATTCTTCATACATCATAACTGAGATATGGAACATATCATTACATTCTAGTTTCTATATGATTGAGATATTATAGAATTGTTGCTATATTGAGTAGCTTAGAATAATGTAAAGTATTTGCTCAGTATTCAGGATCTCCGCAAAGTTGAGCGTTCGTCACGCGTGCCGAGCCGTTTTATTTATCGGTAATGGAATTACCGATAAGTAAACGGTATAGCGATGAGTCGGTGTTAATAGTGAAGCGGAAAAATATTGAATTGATTATTGGATATTGTCGTATTGATTTGTAAGTGAATAATAGACAGTTATAGTAAATGATTAAGATCAAGACCGCAGGAACACGCTGTCTGGATTCAGGCCGCTTCCAACTAGTCCTTTAAGAAATGTATGGGGGAGGCCTGTCTAGCAGTGGACGGCTGCAGCTGATATGATGATGTTGATAGTATATTGTGCGTTCGCAACTGGGCACGGGCAAATACCAATGTGAGTTTTTCTAATTCATATGCATAATTCATATTGCATCGGTAAAGAAAAATATCTTAAGAAATCCTAGACTTGTATAAGTCTGAAATCGCCCCACCGCCTTAGGCAGGACTTGTGATCAATCCACGAGCCGCCTTTGTACGCCGGTTAAGAGTACTGCGCACCCGACCTTTCTGAAGAACCTCACCAAAAAGGTCAGAGCAGGTCTTTCTAGGGCGTCCCCTACCGTCGAATTATCACTTAAACATTAATCATTAATCTATCATTAAGCATAAAGCCTCCTTAAACCAAACATAGTTACGTATGCAGACGGTCACCAAGCCCCACCTCGTTGCCGCGCATGTATGACGAGATGACGATATAATCAGTTCAGCACGATCCATCACGGTACTGTCAAACTTAGTCGATCGTGTACTAAGTGCCCAGTACAACCTGACCTCTCAAAATGACGGTGATACCCTCAATTTCGACCATATTAATTTCAGCTCTGTATTCCGCCGTAGGTCAAGTCAAAATGGTAGTTATGCACGTCTCATGTGTTCTCCGTGTTTTTTTAGGTGTCATTAACGTGGGACAGAATATTTAATTAGCTAATTAATATCCGGTATGAACTGTTGTACTTATGAAACGAGTACATCCGTGGCAGTTTCTGGGAGGCAGAAGTTGTTGTTGGTTTAGGTAATGACGTATGTGGAAAGTACCTTATGACCGTGAGACTGTCGGCCCGGGAGAAAAAACACACACATACTCACATCACTCCACCAGGTTTGAGGACTTCTTCAGCTCTGGGTGGAGCGAAAGGGAGTATTAGACTCTAACTGACTAAAGCACAACCGTGTTCTTTCTAATACGTTTTGCATTTCAAGGCCGCGGTGACTCTTTTTAACAAATTCTTCAATCCTGGCAGGCACTGGTGATAGCGAGATGTCAATCCGGGTGCTAAGGATACATAAAGTATAAGGACGTGGGATGACAGTTAACGTCAATCTCAATTCACAGACATTTAGAATTCTTTGCAGATGAATTTAACAATGATAATTTAGAAGCTATTGTTTCATAGCTTCTGACCATATGAAATAAGAGGAAGCAACTGGGGAATGAAGATAAAACAAAATGGACATTAAAAGTCCTTCTACCCGATCCAGAATGCTGAGGAACCAAACCTCCGAAGAGTTTCCTTTTTATCGACTAGGTCCTGTGGAACTATGTCAATTTTATCTTCGACACTCGAATTAGAACCATAACACATCACACTATAGATAACACATTCATCTGCTGTCCTCAATTTTATCATAATTATCCTGTTGCAAATAGAAACTATACCAATAGGAAGTGCCCCAGCCTCTCGGAGACAAATGCAGTAATCAGTAGGCCAACCGCCCACTGCACTGCAGTTGGTACACTAATTCCATCATTTCAATTAGGTATACAAACGCGCGGGCGGATAATCAGCAGATAGGCTGTGTTCCTTTCACTCTTCGAATAGTTATTAATAATTATAGTATTAATAATTATGATAGGTATAGTAGCCGGCACGACTCGTGAGTACAAACGTCAAGTACATTTTTCGGTTTTTTGGGCCGCCGACGCTGTACGTGATCAGTCCGACTGACTGCCCAATCGCTTGCAGTTTTGGGGCGCCGAGCCCCAAAAGACCCAGAAAGGAACCGGAAAACCCAAAAATTTACTTGAAGTTTGTGCTCACGACTCGTGGCGGATACTATAACAGAATAATAATAAGTACCTAGATACGTATTACTATTTAGTCATGTACGCGGTAAAAAATGACACGTAACATTGCTATTAACTACTCATACTTTTTTCTGAAGGTTTTATTATCATCAAATGACTTCTTCAGCTCTGGACGGAGTGGAAGAAAGTGTCAGACTCTTACTGACTAACACCCATCCGTGTTCCAAACTAAGTAACATTGAGTAAAATTAATGTCGAGAAACGACTTTTATTTGTGATGCGAAAAGTCAGTGTTAATGGTAGGTACGCAAACTATCGTGGAAAAAGAAGTTAGAACTTTGACCTAAACATATTTCCGTAACAAGATCTAGATTCTACCTGCAACATTTGTGTTGAAAAATATTTTTTTTTATTTATTATTATTAAAAAAGAACAAGTTAATCACAATGACGGGAAGAATAACTAACTTTCGGTGATATTAAGTGTCTTTTTACATTCGTAACTGCCTCGTTGGCCTAGTGGTCCTAAGCGCGACTGCTATGCTAGAGGTCTTGGGTTCGATTCCCAGGTCGAGCAAAAAAGTACTATTGGGTTTTTCTATCAAATTCTCAGTAGCAGCGCGGAGTTAGGATTTGTACCCGGTTAATGGCAATAGCCTCGCCCCCTATTACATGGGGCCAAAAAACATACCGGCGAACTCTGGGTGTACATTGATACACCTCTGCCTAACCCTTCAGGGAATACAGGCGTGATGGTATGTATATTTTACATTTGTGTCTTATTCTTCGGCACATAAGCGACAGAGCTTGTCGTATTACTCCTGGATTGCCAGGAGTCCAAAGGACATGGGACTTATTTTAAGTTCTTTTTACCGTTACATTTTCAGTTAGACATCTCAAGTGCAATTTTAATGTTGCGCAAGAAATCAAAAATCAAATGAAGGCAAAGATGTCAAGTTTTTTGACATTTTTGTAAGTATTCCTTTCCCACAATGTTTTATAGCACAGGCCACAGTGTACAAGGATTAGTGGCATCACAACCCAAAAATCGAATTAAAATATAACAGGATCTAATAAACAATGATAAAGTATTACAATAATAAGGTATCAATCGGGTCTTGCCCAACATACATTACGATAAGTAGCGCGATCCTAACCGGCCAACAGACATCCGCAAAGTTCCCGACCATACGTCATAACTAATAACTCGCTAGATATCATTAAAACGGATGTGGCTCGTAAAATTATCATTTCTGATTTATCTGAACGCAGTGGGTGGAGGCTCTGGTATCAGTAATCAGTGGCTAACCAATTACTGCAAGTATTTTACCTGTTCTATTTTTAAAATTATTATTGTTACTTTATTTCACAGAATTAAATCGGTTCTCGTAACACACGTGTGAGTAGCGGTCAAGAATTGTCAACTCTTATAAATTAAGAGCTACCTGCTACACTTTAATTTGAACCAATTTGTTACTGTTACATTTTGAGCTTTATTTTCATTGTAATAATGACAACGAAAAACCAACATTAATGCTTCGTTCGAGACTTGGAACAGTAATAAGCTGAATCGATTTCCTGACGGTTTGTCTCAACGCAATCTCGATATTAAAATGTCTCGAGTTCTCATTCTCATGATTTCAATTGAAAAAGTCATGTCAACGAAATGTAATGAAGTTCTTAATGACGACGAATGGACAGAAGGGAGATTTATTACCGTACTAATGACCAGTGGTTACAGAAAAAATGTACAAAGAACAAGTCGAGATTTAATTGCAGTAACCCAAGTCGTGTTGAAGTATGAACATTAAACAATACTTACAACCATTTATATTGACATAGCAGGGTATATTGTTAATAAAAATATGTTAACGCTGCATAACTGTTAACTGTGCAATTGTTTAATTTAGCGTCAGATTGTAGCCCTAATAAATTCAAAGCTACCTGGCAAATTGCTCAAAAAGTTTTCACCGATTAATTGATAAATGACCTACAATTCATTTAGAAATAGAGTTTAGAATTGCGTAATTGCATTTAAGACCCGCAGAATTATATCTTGTATACAATTTCGACTCTATTTGTGATGTGTCTTAGTTTGTTATTAATTAATAAATTGAAAGTATTGTTTGAGCTGACCCTGACAGATCACTTATGGCTTATTACAACCCAGACCCTTCTACATCAAAAATATTCTCTATTCTATATCTACATCTATTCTAGGGACGATACTCTTTTAAAACCCCTATAAATAGGTGCCACAACACAGTTTTTAATTGACACTTTAGACCAAAATTACTGACCTAAGATGAGATCTATATAAGTTGATAACGACCAACTATTTCAGCATTACCATCAAGAATTTGTGCAATATATCACATGTTGCATTTAGTAAGGGCCACTTGACCACTATGACATTTGCAAGGGCCAGCTAATAAGACACATTTCTCGTGTAGGGTGTACCCACGATTGTGTAAAACGGGACACCGTGGCGCCTTGTGCGGGAAGGACGGACAATGGCCGCGGTGTCAGGCCGATAGCGCAGTTTTACATGGAAATCAAATGTGGGCGGCATGTTTAGATAAACGTAGGCAGTTAGGTACCTATACTTGAGTGTCTCTTTAGTTTCTTAGAATTGAAAATGTTGTTTATAGCTTTGTGGGGCCGTAAAATAAACATTATTTTACGTCCGGTTGTTTAGTTACAACGCGACAAATGAATATTTTGTGAGGAATTTTCCTACTGTTTTTAGGTCACAGTCATATGTGTTTTTTTTTAATCAGCTGATAAATACCCTTTGCCTTTGATGTGTGTTTATTTTACATAGTCATTTTAGGAATCTAGGAAACCATAACGCGTTGTTGGTAAATTATCATTATCATTCGAAACAAACTACAAATATTTTTCTCTTTTTTTAAATTAATCAGAGAGGTGCTTTTACCCACTTTATAGAAATTAAAAATATATTTTTAACTCTTTGGTTTTATGTAAGCCGACCCTAACACACAGAGTGGGCAGCGCGGTGACTACATGTCGCGATAGTGTCGCGAGATTCCTAGCAAGCAAGACCTTATTGAGAATGTACGCGAAGCAAATGCAGCGTGGTCACATCACCATTTTATTTATGTTGACTGTTTATTAAGATTGAGAGAATTTCAACAAAAGTTACACTGAAATAGTTATTGTTCTTTTGTGAATTAATTTATTTCTCAATATCAATTAATTAAATCTTTACTAGATCTTTAAGGTGCAGCAGCTTTTATCCTAGACAATGAGGCGTGTCAGGGACCGAACCAAATCGCCCACTTAATCCTCTATTATAGGGTACCAAGGCGGCTGCGCGTGCGCACAAACCGGCCGCTCGATAATAAGTGTAATTGCACTATCTGCGTCCTTGTTCCGTCCTTGCTTTCACTGATAACGCCGCTCGCTCGAGGTCATCACTTATATAATAATATAAGTGATTATAATCTTTCAAAAGGTCAAGCTTATATATTGACCCTTGCGCTAGTGAACTGATTTTTGACATTTAATTGAGGATCGATTGCAAACTTACAAGTTTTTATTGACTGATCAGTTTCAAGGACATTTTAAGTACTTTCGATTTTTACTTTTACTTTACACAATTGAAATTTCAAACATGAAAACTTGACAGGGTCCAGTATTTTCGTAAGTCGATGGCCATAGCGCTTTTAACGTTCATTTCGTAACTACGCGAGTAAAGTTTATATTTTGAGGTCAGCGGTTACAATTGAACATATAATATGAAATAGTTTGATGAGGTCTTCACCAATCGCAAGTTAGTAAACATTGGAAGTCTCCTCTGATTGGCTCTTTCGCGGCGTGTCCTTTTAAACTCACGATCTTGCATTAGACACAAGTAATCATTGGTGGATTCGCAATTAATCGAGGCATTTAAAATAACCTATGATATGATGGTTATGCATGTAGCAATTTAATGGTTCATACTTCATGTTATGTTGTGTACTTAGCAACTGACATTTAAATAAACTCATGATTTTCTGAATGCGAAACTACTATTGGTAAAGTTAATTTAACTAGCTTTTACACTAATTCCATAATTTTATTTATTTGTGACAAAAAACAGTTATACGATACAACATTTTTTAAATAATAATGGTATACAAAAATGAAAAGAAAAAAAACGCATAACCCGCACTATTGTCCACGAGATGACATCGGAAATGGAAGCAAATTAGTTAACGGGCGTTTACCAAAACAATAAAAATAAACATTTAAGAATAATAACAATAATAAAGAAGCAACATCTATGCGGGTAATAATGATCTAGATTTTTTTTAAAGCTCGTTAAATAAGTTTGAATTTTAAGAAAAGAAATTAAAATAAGTTCTTACACAATATCCTTAAAAAGAAATTCTAGGTATGTGTTTCTTACAATTTTGTTAAAGTAGGCAAAATTTATTTTCTGGCAACCGACCCCAGTATAAAGATGTGTGTATTGCCCCAATAACAGCGACAGACAACGCCACCTAGCTAAACAAACCCGAAATAACTGTGAACATGAAATAACAAGACAATCGCAGTAGTAGAGTTAAAAACCCTACAACTGCGATTGTCCACTGTTGTTCCACAGGGTTTTAACTAAATACGGGCTTTATAAAAACACTAATTACTATTTTTTAACCCCCGTCGCAAAAACGACGGGGTGTATCAGTTTGACTTGTCTGTGGCATCGTAGCTCCCGAACGCATGAACCGATTTTGATTTGGTTTTTTTTTTGTTTATAAGGGTGTTCTTAGCAGTGTTTGTTGGAAATCGGTTCAGCGGTTTCAATGTTATCAAGCTCTCTTGTTAGCTGCGGTAGGAATTTTTATTTTTATGTTCGGGGGTTACTTAAATTTTTTTATTTTGTGTTTTTGTTTTAAGAAAACAAAGCCTGCAGTGCTTTCCAGTTATAGGTTTAGCGATATTTACCATAGTCCTAACATTATCAAAAAAAATACCTAAATATTTTTGTATTTTGAATTCTCAAAAAAAAGCATATTGATTTTTTATTTATTTAATTGTAATAAAATAGTTTTAATGTGTAGATAAAAGGTATCTCTCTACTTCAATCTTTCGCGATTTCTCACTTCTTCCTTCCAGTTCTTGGGAAAACTACAAAGAAGATGGCGGATCGAACTCCATCCAGTTAAATTCACCACCCAGGGCACCAGCTCTGTGCTACTTAGATATAAACATAGTTCCAAAAAAGAAAAACCCTTGCAAACTACCTTCTGTGATAACTTCAAAATTTGTGTGTAAAAAGTCATCATAAACCAGGATTGGCAAATCCATGCACCGCAGAAGACATTCAGGGAATCCAGCAAGCAATCCCCACGATGACTAATGCCCTACATAACTAACTTATCTCATGTATCAAGAGTAACGTGATGATATTTAAAATCGTGTCACCGCCATCTTGCAGTAATTAAGTAGGTACGTGGGAATTCTAACATCAGCATCAGTCCACAGAGGTCCATCACGAGCAAACTTTATTACATATTTGTGTAATTCGAGTGTCGTTATTACGTCGGCATGTCGCTCGCAAGACTTTAGTTTCTCTATAAAAATGAGTCACTCGCGTTTTATTTGTGTACGCTTTATTAATGTGTTATGTAATTCAATTACTTACTGTTATTTATTTAATGTGTAACTGCCTGCTGGGGTATCGGGTTCGATTCCCCCACATCGGGCAAAAAAAAGTGTTATTAGGATTTTCCATTTGCTCAGTGGCAGCCCGGAGTTTGGAGGTTGGTGGTGTGACACCCCCGTGCCTTGGAAAGCACGTAAAGCCGTTGGTCCCGGCTGTCATTCGTAGATCTTTGACATTCGTTACGGATAGTGAGAGGCCAGGAAGTCTGACAACCAATCTAATCAAGAGGTATCGTGTTGCCCAGTAACTGGGTTGTGGAGGTCAGATAAACAGTCGCTCCATGTAAAATACAGGTAATCCGACCCCAATATAGGAGGGAAAAAGCTAAGCAGATGAAGCTGGGTTGGCTTAAGATGGTGGGGATTATTCCAAATATACACAACATAATTGTATTGTATTGTTTTATTTTTGAATGCGTTTACAATATTTAATATTTTTTAATTGAACTTGAAATTAAATAGGTACAAGTGTACTTAACATACAACTTCATTGTGTGACATTAAAACCTTATCGAACTAGTGCCTCCGAGTGATATGATTACAAATATCTTACTTTACAAGTATTGCATTCATTTCCATTATAATACACGGTCCAAGGATGCAAACCTCAAAACCTATTTTACAAATGTGTACTGGCCCTTAAGTAATACGTGAAGTTTCATGCAAGGAGGTTGTGACTGACATATGACGTCATTAGTTAAGTTTTTTTTTAAATACTGTTTGTGATCAAAGTCTCAAAGACAAGGAATCTCTTAAAACTGTGGTACTAAGTATACCTAGACGATAGGCAAAGAATAGCAACGTGATTGAAATTACTTTGCAGAAAATCTTACGAAGTTATATATTGTATTATAGATTTTACATTTTCTAAAGATACATTTAACTTTTTATAAGATTCTTATTACCTACTATTGTAATAAGTAATGCTAAAATCTTTGAGCCTCGATTTAATATGAAATACATGATATGCATTTTATGTATCGCAAACTCCTATGTACAACAATCGTGTAAATAACAAATTTAACAAAATATTATTTTATTAATTGATTTTATAAAGACGCAAATAACTAACGATTTTATACACAGTGCCAATAAATTACTGCATTATATTGCGTATATATTTATTTATCAAATAAATATGGAATAATTTTTGATTTAGAAAAAATTTGGTAGTTTTCATTGACTAAAAGAGTAACGTATATATTTTTTTACCAATTATTTTAAAATTTAATATAATGAAAATACCAATACCGTATCCATACTTCATTGACATCAAATTAATTTCTGTTTAAAAAATATAATTTTAAGTAAAATAAATCCGTTCAGATTTAACTAAAAACTAGCTCACAAATCGAGCGATGCATTTGATATTTTTTAAACATCAATTAATTATATTTTAGTCTACATTACACAATAACAGACAAAACATGTTTATGTACAATTATTATATTAGAAAATACGTTTTAAGTGAACCTTAAATCACAAGATATGAACTAGGAACAAATATTTAAGTTATCATCAAAACGATTTTTTCTTAACAAATCGTATTCTTAAATTAATGTTATCTTAATATCTAAACCTATTATACTAAAGTGCTTTGTCATGTCGCTTAGAATAATTTATTTTTCTTTAAGTAGAATAACATTTTTACAATAAACAAAACAAACTGAGTTTTAGCTACGTGTTATGCTGTCAAACAAATCCAGAATAATTTCTTATAGAAATTTACAAGTTTACGCATAACCTAAGAAGTATTTGAATGCGTGCTAATAGCATATTTTGGTACTTAAAATTTTAAGTAAGCTAAAGCACAAACAGAATAACTTAGATTTTATTTAATTACAAATTTCTTGAACGTAAGATTGCGTATTGAATCCGTATTCTATATTGCTCTCAATGTGAACGTTACAGAGAGTCATTGTACGTAATAATATACACCCGCACTCCTACGTGTCCTCTACGAAAATTGAACTGGCTTACTTATTTACAGCGACGCTACATCAAAGTTCAGTTCACTGAAATAGGATACTTTCAAACAAGAAGCGTTTGAACTAGTGATGACAAAATATTGTTATTATAGGACAAAATTTATGTCGTTTCCAGTCTAGTTCTTAGTTAAAAGGCTGCGTCCATAGCGGCGGTGGCGGCGGCAGCTGGTATGCAGCCGGGGGCTATGTGGAGATAGCCAGCGAAGGGCGCGGGCCGTGCGGGCCGTGAGCACTGTGCGCTCCGTGCGCCCCGTGCGGGGGCGTCGCTGCTGGGGAGCGGGCGCCCGGGGAACACGTCACCTTACCCATGAACGACCGAATATCATCAAAATACGCATCCTCCCTCTCTGTATCCGCAGAGCTAGGTGAATCTCCACCTTCCGCTTCGTGCTTCTTCAAGTGACGATCGAGATTCGTCTGCTGCCCGAAGCATCTTTCGCACAAGGGACACCGAAATGGCCGCTCCTTATTGTGAATATTCCTCACGTGCCGCTGCAGGTTCGACGAGATTGAGAAAGAGCGCTCGCAGTACTTGCACTTGTAAGGTTGCTCGCCAGTGTGTGTACGTAGATGACGAGTCAAGTTCGCACTCCGCGGGAACACTTTTCCGCAGAACTTGCAAGCGTAGCGGTCACGCAGCTTTCCTGATCCTGCACTAAGCTCTTGAAACTTGGCATACGCACTGGGTTGCCTGTCGGGTCCATCAGTACCGAGAAGTGGGGATAAAAAATTGAATGGACTCGGAACATACGGAGAGTGCGACGAGTTCAGAATCGATTCAGAAGTGTGAAACGATGGGAATCGAGGCCGGTACATGGCATCGATTAAGTTGCTGTGCTGCGGGTGGACAGGCATGGGGAATGCCAATGGTGGTGATACAAGCTGCGGGGGCGATTCCTCTCGTTTAGGTTCTACGCCTTCGATATCGACGTCTGTCGTGTCATTTTCAGGAGTCTTGCTCCTCTCAACTGGGCTTTCAGGAGGTGAATAAGATTTGACTGAGTTGCGAAAGGAGCGATCATCATTTTCTGCTTCAGAATCCTTGTCGTTTTGTTTCCTGGACACTGATAGATCCAAAGGCTGGTCACCCTCATCTTTTTTTGTGTCTTCCTCGACATCGGAATATTCAGACATTTTATCATCTTCGACTACATTCTTGGACAAATCTTTAGGTAATGGTGATAGAGACTTATTACCTTGAATGTCATTATTATTGAGCTTGAGAGAGAAGTTGAACGGAGACTTCCGCTTCATTTCATCTCTTGAGAAACTGAATGGAGCAATGGGTGTAGGCAGCGGCATCACTGGTGACGGTCGGCGTTGAGAAGATGCTTCCTCCCCGGAAGGAGGTGATTGCTTAGAATAAAGACTGTGTGATTTATTGGGTGTAGCCCTATCTGAGCTGTAGCTGTCTCGTTTGTTTTCGAAATCCAAATCCTTAGCTTTCTTGTTATCATCTAAAGAGTTTGAGCTGTCCATGCTTTTTACTGATAAGCGGCCTTCCTGTTGCTTGGATACTAAATTGGCGTTTGACATGGCCATGTCATGTTCCATAGCGAGCCTTGCTCCTTGTACGTTGAAGAGCAATGGGCTGAGGAACTCGGGCGGGCAGGCGGCAGCAGCGGCGGCGGAGAACAGCGCCGGATAGTGAGCAAATGTATTGTATGGCAGGGGCAGGGTGGGTCCCCTGTACATCGGGAACGGATTCGTGTTGTTAGGGTTATTCATCCCGACGTTTTGTAGTGATGGTATTTGTGGTAGGCCCTGGGGCATTTGTCCTCGAAGATTGACTGAAGCTGCTGCAGCGGTGTCACAGAATCTCTTGTGCTTAGTAAGAGAGGCGTAAGACGTAAAGGACTGGCCACATTTTCCGCATTCAACGAGCGCTCTGCAAGCGACGTGCATCCGCTTGTGGCGGCAAAGGTTGGAGAACTGGGTGTAAGCCTGAAAACAGAAACATTTGGCTTTTAGAACAAATCATTTTAATCTATCTATTATATATTTTTTTGTCTATTATTTTTTATGTCAATCTTAATATGCAAATTCATATTTGGTTGAATTTTGATAGATTTGGCATAAAAAAAGAACAACTTTTGGTAAGATTCCGAACAATAATACTATTCTAAATCAGTAAACAGCGAATGAGGTAAAAACACAGATTCTCACCTTAAAGCAAACCTTGCACTGGAAGGGCTTGACGCTGGAGTGTATGTGGGTATGCTGCTTCAGGCCGGAGGAGGTGGCGAAGGTCTTCCCGCATTCGGGACACGCGTGGCTGCGGGCGCCCGCGTGCTGCGCGCGAATGTGGCGCTGGAGGTTGGAAGGATCGGTAAATACCTGAAATAACATCAGGTTTCGCAAACGGTGAAACAAATACCACCGGTGAATGACCCACTAGTTTAAAAATCAAACCCAGGGAATTAAAAGCAACCCCTTAAAAACTCTATTGCACCAGAAATTAGTAATGACATTTAACGCTAAACATATATTATTTAACACATGATCTTGTCTCTGTCAACTTCAAACGATTGATAGAAATAGAACTATGTCTTAAATCTGTTTAAAGCGCGTAAGGTATTTAGTGATTTGTGGTGCAAGAGGGCCCAAGTTCATAAAGAAATAGTTCAAGTTAGATTTTATTGTTTAAAGATAAACGTAAAATGAGATTATGATACTACTCGTAAAATTTTAATAAACCCATGTTTTTTCAGGATGTACAAAACATTTTCTTAACTACAATGAAAATTTAATTTCCATAATCAAACTACTAAATATCTACAAGTATTCAATTCACACCTTAGGACAGTTCTCGCAGGGGTACTTTCTGATGTCTGTATGCGCAAGCGCACGGTGTCGTAGGAGCAGTACCCGAGTGCTGTAAGCTCTGTTACAGAGTTCGCAATGAAATGCAGCGGCCGGCTGGGCGTGCTCCGTTATCAAGTGACGATCGAGACTGCAACAAAATACAAGAAAACTTATATAAAAATATCGTTCAGCCGAGTAAATGTCAAGGACGACAAAATTTCCCCTTGATATTGACATCCGTGTTTGTGTAGAGAAAGTTAGCGCACGGGGATTCAGCCCGAAGGTCGTTTAGATTTAGCTGCTATCTCAAGGATAGTCACATTCTTTTGTACGTACAGGGCAAGTAGTTGAGTTTTAGTCAATGTTTTTCCGGTGGGTTTTGAAACAAAGCGTTGGCCGTGACAGGTTTGACCCGATATCGGTATCATTGATCTTGTTGTCCTCCAAACTGGTGTAGCTGTACAGGTATTTACAAACACATGATATATTGTTTACCAATGCGTAACGTTAGTGCTTATTAAAATGTAACTATTTAGGTAAGCAAACTGGCTTTAGAGAATCTTATTAAACAACCTCAAAGCATACATTTCAGTATGGAACGTATATAAAACAGAAAAGACATAGGTATGTTTAAATCAACTTTACATAAAATCCCAAGTTGTGTTGAATTTAGAATTCTAAAGCTAATGCTGTAGAGAACATATTTCTAAAATCAACGCTACAGGGAACCTCATTTGTTCTCCGATTAATATGCAGAAGACAATTCACACAACTATAAAATATGAAACACATCTGTATTCTAAAGCGTCTTCACACGAATTTAACATTTGTATAACCTGTTTTGCAGTAAAAGAAACATTCACAAACTACCCCAGTTTATATCAGTGACACTTCCTTAGCGGCAGTAATTTACCTCCATTTCATATTGTAATTGTATTTTATCGCATACCACCAACGTCTCTATTAGAAAGTGAGGAGATTACGCTAACGAACTCGAATAGGGCACTGCCATCCATACGGCGACTACTTACAGGAAAAGACAAAATAATAACATCTTTATGCATAGGGATCGCCCACGCTTACATAACTTATACACTCGCCCATACATAATTCAAACATGTTTTCGTTCCTCGTCGTATGTATGAATTCATTTTTGCAATAAATTCTGTATGAACACGTTTTATGAGCAAAATCTGCACTAGACGCATAGTTTATGTGTTTTGCATCGCTTCTGAGTATTTCATTCATGTGACCCTTATTTTCTCCGATTCTATATAAAATACTGTTATCACCGTGATAATAACGCGTGTCGACACTTGATGGAAAACGTATATCATTTGCAAAAACCGTCAGAGTGAGTCTCCTTGGCATAACTGGTCTACCGCACGCAACCCTTGCTGCCTCCGGCTATTTTCAAACGGTGCACCTGTTAGTCCTCGTTAGCCGCGTTTTAATATAAGCACAGATTACATCGCTGGTTTTATTAAGGAAACAGCATTGACTAGTTGTTGCTCGGGTAGATCTATGTCGATCTATTTGAAAGCGTCGTGGTCGTGAAGAGTCGGAGATGTAACGTTTTCACTGTTGCACGGCGGCGGGCCCGTCGCCATATCTTTTAATTAATCTAAGGAACAAAATCTACCGTCAGTAATGGTTCCGTCGCTTACTGTCTGTTCGTCCGTTGCGTTCTCTCACTAGTCAACGAGACGTATGTACATCCATGTTAAAATCTGTGTCACTTATAGTCAGCCAATTAGTATTCCAGTATTGGGGTTCATGCTATGCAGGTGTATATATCGGTTCATTCATAGTAATATCCGCCTATTATTGTCATACTGCAAGGTGAAGGCGTTTTCTCATACAAAGAATGCACGAGTATAAATTATCATGCTTGCTCAGATTGCGATTACAGACTTGTATGAATTATAAGTAAAGGTTTCCTCACGATGTTTTGTATTATGTATTCATTATCAAATTAGAAAGTACATATGAATTTGAAAAGTTACATTGAATGTGTCTCAACGATTCATAGGATTCTAAGTATTTCTATAGAAATCCTCAAACTCACTGTAATCAAGACAAAACTCCAATAAATATTATATATATAATATATATTATAATATATATAATAAATATTATATATATATATATATATATATATATTATAAGTTCTATTAATACATTTTGCAACACATCACCCAAATGAGTACCAAAGTACATTCTATGCTATTTAGTAGATTCGTAATCGACTCACGCGCAACTACAGATACAACGCATAGCCCCAGGGCTCACTTGCACAAGCCTGCTATCTGCGCATACGATCAAACCTCAACTATAAGAGTATTTTTTCATTACTGCACAACATCGTCTAAGTAAACGAATCTTTTGGAACAGTTGTATCTTTTAATAGTGTATTGCGTAATATCTATAACAATTGAAAGTGTGTTGCATTCTGTCTGTTCGTTGTAATAGAACATTGGTTTGATATCACTTGGATTGCTACCATGACTGGTTCGTTTTTTGCTTTTGATGTGTCGTAAGTGGGTAGGTACAGCTGTTGATGTTACTGTTTGTTTGTCTGAGGGTATTTGTATAATATTGATGATTTCTATTGATAACTAAAGCCACTAATATAGTGACAGCAATTGTAAATTATTAATCAACCAATAACATACCATCATACCTGTATTCCCCGAAGGGTTAGGCAGAAGTGTACAAATGTACATCCACAGTTTAGGTGTGTTTAGGTCCCATGTAATAAGGGGCGAGCCTATTGCCATTAACCGAACACAAATCCTAACTCCAAGCTGCTACTGAGAGTTTCATAGAAAAACCCAGTAACACTTTGCTCGACCTGGGAATCGAACCCAAGACCTCAAGCGTAATAGTCGCGCTTAGGACCACTACACTAACGAGAGCTAAAAACTAAAATGAAGGTGAATATGGCTGTTAGACTTGTCTAACTTGTCAGAGTCTCTACAGCAACACTTAGCAACGTGTTATTGGGTTTTTCTATAAAATTCTCAGTAGCAGCTCGAAGTTAGGATTTGAGTCCGGTTGGTGGCAATAGGCATGCCCCCTATTACATGGGACCTAAATCATACCGGCGGACTGTGGGTGTACATTGGTACACCTCTGCCTAACCCTTCGCGGAATACAGGCTTGATGGTAATGGTTTGTTGTACGCTACTGAGAGGTGAGATAAGCACGATTCTAAAAATATAACGATGGGATGACAGACATGCAGTTTTTACATAAAAATATTTTTATGATTAAAATTAGCAAAACACAAGGATAAGAAATAAGTATCAACTCAATCCATGTTTTAAATAGTAGATAGTAATTCGAATCCCAATCGGATAACTTAAGCACGTCAGAATGGTCACAGTACTCACAGTACAATTAACAACCCATCATTCATAGATAACATCCGCTCAATCTCCTAACCAGAAACATTACATCCGCAGTCAAGATCGAAACTGAACATGCTGTAGACATTGATATCCGCCGATCATAGAAATAATCTACATGTTCACGAATTGATAACATCCAATGAACAACTTTCGTTCCAAGTCGATCTATTAAGCTCCTCCCACACGAGCCGCCGATACTAACTGGTCACTAAAATGACGCTTTTTTTTCTAAGATGTGCAAGAAGCTGACGGTGTAAAAGATAATGACTGTGAATTTAATTTATTAGGATTAAAGGACAGAAATAGCAGAAAATGTAAAAAGATCTAATTTTATTACGCAATAAGCAAATATTTTAATACTATATTTCTTCTATGACTAAAATCCAACCATAGAGCATATAATAGAATACTACTGTTTTATCGCTGAAAATATATGTAATACTTCTAAGTAGATACTTGACTTCCAGAGTCGAGGATAGACGTCTATCCTCGACTCCATTCGCCGAGGATAGACGTCTATCCTCGACTCTATTCTTGTGGAAGTCAAGTATCTATACCATAAAACATAGCCTTATAGAACACTCACCAATAGTGTACCCTCTATCTATGAAAAAAGTTTTATATTCTAATTACTTCTTACATTCAAAAAACAAACAAACTTTAGGTACTATAATATAGGAATAAATTAATTAGCACCTAAAATTAAAATCATCGGTACCTATCCGAAAGCGTCATTTTAGCTCCGCTCTAGACTAATGATGTACTACCGACGAACGTGCTTACATTTTAATAATCGATTGTAGATCCCGGGTAGCGCTAACAATCGGTTGAGAAATACCGTACCTCAGTCCAAGTCCGAATAGATAGCATCGATATTATCCACCGATTCGATCCGATTCTATTTGAGTATCACATATAAACGAACCTGTTATTACGGCTTGTTGATCACTAATTATAAAACACCGACATTCATCAAAACGTTCCTTGAAAAGAAATTGAGCTAATCAAATTACCGTACCAATATACATAACATACCATCACGCCTGAATTCCCCGAAGGGTTAGGCAGAGGTGAAACAATGCACACCCACAGTTCGCCAGTATGTTTAGGTCCATGAAGGCGAGCCTATTGCCATTAACCGGGCACAAATCCTAACTCCGAGCTGCTACTTAGAATTTCATAGAAAAACCCAATAACACTTTTTGCTCGACCTGGGAATCGACCCAAGACCTCTAGCGTAGCAGTCGCGCATATTACCACTAAGCTACCGAGGCAATTACGTACCAATACCAACCAATATAATTATCAATATAATTTTGAGAAATTACCACCTACATTGAATTATCTGTAACGAACTAGATCGGTGCCAAATAAAAATAAATCCGCGTTAGACAAATAATAATGATTGTACAAAAGATCCGATCACGATCGAATAGCCTGTAATTTTAGTGTTCGCCTTCACAATCGGTACCTTATCGATCTGATATTGATTCAAGGTGTGACAGCAGCGATGATCATTCCAATTGTGACAGCACTCTGACGAAAGTGAGAGTGATTACAATGTGATTTTGTAATCCACATGATGCATTATAATACGCCCGAACAAGTATTCGGAACAAACGTGACACTATAATTGAATACATTGATAATAAGAATAGCTGATTTTGCTACTGTATGATACGATACGACACAGCACCTAATGCATTACCCACTGATGTCAACGAGGCGTATCTTGGAATAGAATCTGATGATTGCAGAAGACAAGCTTTCGTTTTCACCTATACATATATACCAATATTATAAAAGTGCAAAGTTTGTCTGTTCTTTTTAGGGTTCCGTACTCAAAGGGTAAAACGGGACCGTTTCTATTTTTTATTATTATAATCATTGAAAATTCTTGTCCCATTACAAAAAAATCTGTTACTGATAGGAAGCTAGAAGTTCTATCACCATGCCATACGTTATGTGTAAGTAATTGACTTCCGCGCGGACGAAGTCGCGAACAGAAACTAGTTCCTCAATATTTATCTCAGATCAGAATCCAAGCAATTTAATTTTACCCTCCCACTTTGAATAACATATAAAACATAAAAAGCAACAATGTAGCGCACATCTAATTACTAATCGATCTCCCGATGCCCTAGAATCGTTGTAAACGTTTAAAACAATAGTGATGGAGCGATAAGGACTGCGTCACTACGAGGATACGTTAGAACGGTGCATGTCGATAATCTCGATCTCTTGCATTATTGACGAGCCAGCGCTTCGATAGAATATGATGACACACGCCATTATGGCCTTCCATCGCTTGTCACATAGATAATAAATTCATGATATATTTTCATTCGTGATGAGACGTTTAGTTTATTTGTGTTACTGATTTTTATCGGGCATCTGTTGTTGTTTTGTTTTTGTACGTTGTTTATTGATTATTTTGCGAATTACTTTGTCATACAGTGCTATGCTAAACTATGGCTTAAGTTTAAAGAGATTAGTGACATGTGTTTAGCGAGAGTCAACATCAGCTCGTCACAACGCGGAATCGTCGCGTGCCATCGACCCGCCCGGCAACAAATCATCGAGGTGCGTCTTATCGAACGAGCACATCACTAGCACTAAATAAATCGTTACAGCCCGCTCCTCTACGACCAAATAATATTAATGGTAGGAGGTTAATGGTACCGAAGACGTTTGAAATTGATAGACTTCTGCATCTACCGGTAGACATCTTGAATGAACCGTTTAGATGAGACGCGCGATTGACTGATTTGAATTTAATTTGTTGGTTAGACTTTTAACCGCCTGCTTAAACGCTACATTTACAGAATAAACACATACCATCACGCCTGTATTCCCCAAAGGGTTAGGCAGAGGTGTAACAACGTACACCCATAGTTCGCCGGTATGTTTAGGTCCCATGTAATAGGGGGCGAGCCTATTGCCATTAACCGGGCACAAATCCTAACTCCGAGCTGCTACTGAGAATTTCATAGAAAAGACCAATAACACTTTTTGCTCGACCTGGGAATCGAACCCAAGACCTCTAGCGTAGAAGTCGCTCTTAAGACCACTAGGCCACCGAAATAAAGTTGAACAGTTAAAAGAAGCAACGATACACATCTATGACGTGTTACAATGGAAATATTATAAACTGTTAAATGTTAATGCGTGGAACAATGGTTTTGATAAGAATTATTTAGTAGCCACTTAAGCCGGTTAGAGCTCAATAAATTTCCTAGACCGATATAAATAGAGTTACTGGCGATACAATCATATCGTCTATCGTACCACGGCTTAGCGAATATCCCTTATAAACCTAATACTTTTGAAGTAATAAAGCTAAACATTGTCAGAAAATCCATTCAACGATTTTTTTTTAAATTTAAGATGGGTATGCTCTTGACTCTAGGTCAGACTTGAGTCTTCTTGAGTCGTTCTTGAGTTGGTCAGAGGAGATAAAGACAAAGTCGACCATGGAGTGAGCTTACCCAGAAGAAGCCTGTTCACTCTAAACAGATTAGGAGGACAGGAGCAGGAAGAGAGTTCCAGTCTTTGCAGTGCGCATTATAAAAAAAGCAGTAAAACTGAACTCACACGTGACGATAATATAATTATACTAGCTTTTCACCCGCATTAAGTTACGTTTTTGGTAGCTGCTCTGCACCTATTGGTCGTAGCCTGATGTTGTATAGCCTGTAGCCTTCCTCGATAAATTGAGTATTCAACACAAAAATACATTTTTAATTCGGACCTGAGATTAGCGCGTTCAACCAAACAAACAAACAAACTCTTCAGCTTTATAATATTAGTTTAGATTTGTTATGGATGTTATCGGTCAGATTCTTTAAATAATTAAGTAGGAGTACCTGTCTTTATAAGCTCATTTTTCTATAATTAGACCAAACCATTAAATAATTATAGTATTTTCAAATGAATTGTAGTGACGTTAGCGGTCTATAGAAAGGAACGGTCCACACAATGAAAACTATTCGACGGTTACTTGATCAGTAAAAACTACCAGTCGTTGATGTTACCGTCAACTGTTAGTAATTTATAGAAACCCAGTAAATTTCAATTATGACTGTAAAAAGTACTTACATATCGATATTAGGGAAGGGTAGATCGCAGAAGCTGCAGCGGATGTCAGCGTCCTCTCTCTCCTCGTCGTCGGCTGACGCCAGAGAACTGAACTTCTCAATAGATGACTGACGGTCTGAAACAATATAGTACAAGCATCAGTACATATGTGGCAGGCGGAAGATTAGTTACACGATTGAATATATGGATACTAAAATTCATGGTACGTTAAAATGTTGAATAAAGTAAAAATAGAGTAGTTGCTTAACCTTCCATTGTTTTATATAGAACTAGAATTTGCCTGCGACATCATGCGCGTAGATTTTTTTCACACACGTTATGATACATCTTTTGTTACTGCTCCACTCCTGTGCTTCATAGTGTGATGTTATATATCTCATATTATTCCTCATGGATCTGGCTATCATATGCAACAATATTTTTTTAATCCGACTGTTAATTGCATAGATAAGCTCGTTTAAATAAACAGACAGACACAAAATCTTTAAATAATCCTTTTATTTCATAATGTAACAGTTTTCAATATTAATATTTGTTAATATCTAATTATATTATATTTTAATGTTCTGTTTAGCCCTAAGCTATGAAGAATCAGAACTTTAATTAATCACACAACCTGTAGATAACGCTTCCTTCAAGGTGTAAGTCATTTAAAAGGCATAAATGCCTATGTAAATTAATAGGAACCATGCAATTATACCGCGGATAGACATGCATAATATACCTAAATAGCTAGCTTACGATGCGACGGCGACACGACTGAAGGAGACTGGGCTAAAGAGAAATATGGACCAACAATGATGTGGTTTTGATATGGCATGGATCAACTCATCTACATCCCTATGCAAAACCGCATCAGAATATGAAACTTTAAGAAAAATAGTTAGAAAGTTCTGATTGGATAATTTTCCGACAGATAGTAAGGGCCTACCGTTGTACCTACTCAAAAAGGTTTCATTGAGGCTAAAAAAAAGAGTTTAAAAATATCTAGATCCTCTTTTGTTTTTCGTACCTATGTATTAGAATTTTGACAAACCGGAGTTGAACTCGTCAGTTATAGACATGAAATACAATTTAAATAATTTCTTTGATTAAATTATTATTAAACTTAAAGCCGTTGTTTCCTGCCTATCTCTTGTCATGCTAAAACAACTTTACAGTAATTTCCACCTGACGTAAAATGCCCACTAAATACCATTCGACAATTACATACTCTAGGAAACATATCAAACTAAATATCCGACGGATAATAACAGGGTAGGACATGTCATACGTTTGCACAGAATTATCGTCATATTCGGATCACGAATAGGCGTCGGAAGTATAAAATGGCTCGCATTGACACATGCAGAATTAATTCGAGTCACGACGAGCGAAACCACGCCTAGAGCATTGTTTAACGAGCATCCGTGATAAGGCAAGGCTAAGATAACGAAGTGATATCATCGGGCAAATATGAATCGACAATATCGGTTATCGTGAAAAATGATTGAATGAATATGAAACAAGTTCAGATGAGTTCAGTTCGAATTATGAGAAAATATTAGCATTCAAATAGTGTCTATGGATATTGAATGAAAATGCAGACAGTAGCGGGAAGATGGGATACCATTTCTCATGGCTTGTTTATACTTGTTTTGAACAATGTTTATTTACGCTCAGTCTATTGTGAGATGCACAGAGATTAGAGAGAAAGAACATTGTTTTAAAAACAAAATCGCAACTCTTTTCATAATTAAAATAAATATTGCTAGCAATATGTGAACAAAAATGTCATTATAATTTTTACAGAAATGGTGTTCTTTTTAAAAAAATAAAAATCTAACAAGAAGATTAAATTGAAAAACAACGGTCAATCATAAAAAATAATAAATATGCTATGTATAGCTTAACATACCTCCAAAAAAAATCTCTAAATCAAAAGGTCAAAGTCAGGATGCCACAGGATCACCAAAGATGTCACAATGAGGTCAGAGGTAAAACTATGTGCGATGTCAGTACAGCACTGAAGTGTTTGTTACAAATTATCATGGGCCAGTCACACCCCCACCCCACCTGCAGGCGAGGGTTAATATGCTCACTTGACCCGCCCGATGGGGAAATATGGAAAATCATCTGTGCGTGACAACTGTACTGTTTGTGGTTTTAAAGTTTTAAATGTAGTAATTAATGGTATTGAGTGGGTTGGGGGTTAACATGTTTTGCTAAGCGGTGGAGTTATTTGGGAAGAGCGATTTTCATATTTAGCAAAGATTACAAAAAACATAGCCAAGTCTTTTCTATCGTACGGTCGGGTAAAAAAATGCTGAATATCTCGGTTGTAAACGGCCAACTTAAGTTTTCTGTCCCCATAGTAAATGTTCTACTTTTTGACATTCTGAACATTTCAAATCGTCTTTTATGGCGGGTGGAAATTTAAGGCCTAAGTAAGGGCAAGTGACAAAACATTATTCAAGAAATCATGTGAGATGTCGCAATATTATTATAAACATACTATCTTTAAACGTCGGTTACCTTGGACGCAAACAAACTCGCAGAATAAAAAGTAGCCTACGACTTTTCTTAGGATTCAAACTTACTTGTACCAATTTTCATTAAAATCCGTTCAGAGGTAGCAAAACGGAACACACAAACAGATCTTTCGCATTTATAAGCAGTGTGGAATAAATATCGATTTTATGATTTGCTGTTTTGGTACATTAAACATTCAATTGCCGAGCCATTGCTTTAAAATAGTACGGTAGATACTAACATAGATTTTCCAAAAGAGAAAACTTACAAAGGCAGATCACCTAACTCCCACGACAAAAATAAAAAATACTTTTTCCCACACTTAAGTACAAAACATAAAAATAAGTAACCCACCGAAACAATAAGGCACATGACAAATAAATAGAAATTTGCGTTTTAAGGCAGGGTGCACGATCGTTAAGTTTTCCCACGACGCCGACGTCACAGATGTCAGACATGCGCCCGCGCACCGTGACGGTGACTTACCGATTTTTGTAATGAATTCCACCCCAAACGAGTACACCTGTTGTTTCTCGCAATTTGTAAGTGTGTACCGTTTGACTTGTTTTATTAAAAGTCAGTGTCCTTAATGAGTGCAGGAAATATTTTTTTTACTGTATTTTTTTTTTGATTTTGCAACCCTTATTTAATTATTGTTTTATTTAAATGCCAAAAAGCAAATAATTCGTTACAGATTTCGTTTTTGGATGTTTAATATTGACCTCTAAAAATCTTATGTCTACTTCGTAACGTACCAAATATTGATTTCTACGAAACTCATTTTATATTATTACTACCTTAGATATCTACATTTCTCTCAGCAATTCAATTTATTACAAAATCATCGCCGCAAAACAATTCAATTTAATACCCTCGTGTTCTAGAACACAATCGTGTCGATAATCTGTTAGTCCAAGGTTCGCTTCCTGCGTGGAAATAGGTCCTATTCGCGCCAGAGGCCGTACCTTCGCATCACGTGCGTCGCACGCGCATCTTACCGTTACACCCGCCGGCGAAAACGGTCTCAGTATGCCTCGACGCTCCGTACATTTGTGCCAACCTGTTGAGTACTTGGCAGATGTATGTTGAGAGATATGGACCAAAAATTATGTCGACAGGCTTTATTTTAAGAACGTAAGAAAATTTTGCGATATTTTTATGCCCTAAAAAATTATGGTGAGATACAAACGTAGATGTCAACATGTTTTCAAATGGGTAAATAAAATTAAAGAGTCTGTGCAAGGTGCTACACATTTTTTTCCTGTCTGTTTGTTTGGGCTAATCTCTGAAACAGCCGGACAGATTTTAACGAGACTTTCACTGGCGGATAGATGTTATAAGGAGACATTTTGCCTTACTTATTTATTTAATTTAGGATAAGAATAAGGGACATTCACGCGAATAACGAACTCACGGACATAATCTAGTAAATAAGTAAGTAAGTTCGTGACGGTTTCAAGTTAATCTTTTTTAGCCAATTAAGCACGGCCATCATAATGACGTTACAAGACAAACCTCACTGATAACTATCACAGTCATCGGATTAATCAACTGAAAAATATTAAACAAGGATTATCAAAAAAATGCAAAACGAAAATGAGACGACACGCTTCACAATATATTGTGGTATAAAAATTATTCAATTTAGCCTGACATCAAGATAGTCAACGATCAAATCTCTAAACAATACAAGCTCCCGAACCAGATTCAACCCTTCACTGGGGGCGGTGTTATTAAATTGAAATATTTCTATTTTATTGTGCGTAATATTTATTTGATTGTTATATAAATACGCGATGTGGGACGCCGAATGATTGTCGCCGGTTTAATGGAGGGTGACACTATTGTCGTCGGTTAATTTTTTGATTAATCATCCTGTTTGCAAGGGTACCATTGCGATTATAATTATGACGTTTCACTTTTAGGTTTGTGTTATGCAATAATAGAAATTGCCTGCTTTTATCTACCTACCTACTTTTAGCTTGAATAGTACGATTTCATAATGCAAATAACTTTAATGGAAACCTAACTATTTAAAATACCATCACCATCTTGAAAGTGCTTTGTTTACGTAATAGATAATAAACTAGACTACCATAAATTAGATGCGCTAACTACCATTTTATATAATTAAACATAAGTCTTACAAAACGTTGTCTGGAAAACAGATAAAAACAAAACAACGTCTAATCATAATCGTAATAATCCATTTGTTCTTATCAATTTTAAAAATAATAATCACGAGGCGAGATAACAGGGCTACTCTAGAACAACACAATAGTGCGTGCGCCGTCCGACAAAGCAACGTCATCAATTTTAATCTGCGCGACAATTGTGCGATGACAAATGTCAGCGCGCGCGACACTCATTCATTACGCGCACGAATGCACGCGGCGATTTGAAAAAAGTACGGCCAATAAAGGGTTAACTCCAAATTATTGTTGTTGCGTATGATGGGAGATGGATTGTAGAACCAAGATTTGAATAGAGATTAGTATGAAATCTGACAAGTTTTGAACTTTAATTCGAAATTCAAACTTCAGAGCCGTTCTAGAATACAGGCCTAGCAACATTCGGAATTCAAATAATCTAAACCAAATACAAGCTACTTATAATTCATATACCTACTTTAAAAGCCTACTAAAGGAATGAGGTTAGGATTACTAAAATGACCTTTTACAAAATATTTCTGTTACAATAAATCTTTGTCATTATTTATGAGTCCACTATCTCTTATCTAGAGAATGTTAAGGTGCCTGACCTTACGTAACAGATCGGTATGCTCTAAAGCCTCTAAGAAAACGTATGTAAATATTTGGTAATAAATTATCTTCATACAATCGATCACCATTGTCATGTAGGGTTATATATTCAAAATCATATCTCAGGCTAAATAATCAAAATAATCCTTTCGCAAAAAAAAAGATATTCATATCGAGACATTATTGAATGAATGGAGCTATACGTGGCCTCTGTTGGGATGAAGGTCCATCAATCAACTCTTGCGCAATGCCCGGAGCTTTTATAACAAATGCTGACTGCAAATAGTTTCTAATTATGGATATTTAAGAGTCATTGTGGACGATATATTGGTTTGTCATGGTGCTTATGTTTGTATGATGAATGTGGGTGGTGAGTTGTGGTTATTTAAGTAAATAGTCCCTCAATATGTAAGTGCGTTACATTGTATGGTAACAGCTTTACGTTTGTGATAAAAGCAACTGTTTACAAAAAAAATATTTGCTATGTTACTCCTAAACCATTCCATGGTAAGTAATTCATAAGCAAACGTCACGAAAACATTTCTACATAATAATAAAAATTAAAATGTCGGTTTTAAAATTGTGATTAGCTTTTTCATCTTTTGAGAAGGCCGATTTCCGTAATTACAAATATTTAGAATGTAGTCACAATTCTAACTAAGGCAATATTTTGAAATTGCTTGTAGCTGAGATGAGATTGTGACTAGATTTTGACCGTTTTTAATTACACGATTTGGCCTTCTTGCTCTGTCAGCGGAGATACTAAATCATAATCACTACAATTATCGAATGCAAGGGAAAGTCAGCTAGTCAATGCGTAATTAGAGTTAGGCGGTTATTACGTGCCATTGGAATCGCATAAATCACCGAGCCCGTGCCGGCTGCGACGCCGCACCGGAAGCCGGTACAGGAAGCACTGAAGAACCACTCCGGTTTGTGTGCGGTTGCTGGAAGGGACATGGTTATTCTGTCGTTGCACGAAGCGTGCTTTAGGAGATAATGTCAAGACTGATTAGGTTTGTGTTAAGGAATAATTGTGATATACATATCACTAATTTTTACCATTTGAACCGCTTCAAACGTCTACCGATACTGCGCTCCATATGAAAGGTTCAGGGTCTAATCATGTTTCCATCAATAAGTAGGTAATTTAACTAGATAAAACTAAAAAAATAACTGAGTTATGCTTGAAATAAATTTTAAAGTAATCGACGTTAAATGCAAAATAATTAAAATTACTTAAAAAATTGGGAGACATTTTTAGGTGTGTTGGTTCGTTTAAGCAGAACGATGGATGATTTTAAAACACCAACGCGTACAAAGATAAACACTTTGTATTTTAATACAATAACTGTTACGAATTTTCTGTCTCTTCCAGTATGAAAAACAAACAACCCTTAAAACAGTTACCCTCGCATTAACAAAAGCATATGCGTGATTTTTCACATGGCGGCGCGTACGTCGCGATTTATCTAAATTAAATATCGCATGCGCGCGTGGCACCGGTGTGTCGGTGTGTCCAAGCCCTAAGATTTTTTGTGCGTATACAGCATGTATTTATTTGTGCTTTAGGAAAGGAGGTATTTATTTGTGAGGAAACCTGGACTTTAAGTCAGGAAAGGGAAGGAATTTAAGTCTTAAATCATTAATCCGCCTTGAGCAAGCATGGCGATCAATGCTTGTCTCTCTGTATGTAAGAGAGGCCTTTGTCCTGTAATGGGTCAATAATAGGCTGGTATTAATAATGCATTTTAGCCTTCATTACCCGTCCTAGGCAGAAGCCTTATATTTTGAAAAATCTAAGTCTAGGAACTGTCTCGGTAGCCGAGTGATCCTAAGCGCGACTGCTACGCTAGAGCTCTTGAATAGAATTCTCACTAGCAGCTCGGAGTTAGGATTTGTGTCCGGTTAAATGGCAATAGGCTCGCCCCCCCTATCACATGGGACCTAAACATATCGGCGAACTGTGGGTGGACATTGGTACACCTCTGCCTAACCTTTCAGGGAATAGAGGCGTGATTGTATGTATGTATGCTAAGTCTAGGAATTACGAAGCTATGCCTACTCTTAATTAAAAGACCTAGGTCTATCGCGTCGACACTTTAATATGCATAATAATGAAAGTGTCGCGATGTTGCAGCAAACGAACAAGCACGAAGACAATTCGAACTAAGGAATGTAGACAAAATGATGTCATTTGATTTACCAATTTAAATACCTATTGATCCAGCCTCAATAGTCGTGAATGAATTCATCCGCGATGACTAATACGGAATACCTACTTTATGCAATTGTAGTAATTTCATTTAAAAAAACGGCAATAGCATCGGAGTATTATGTACTATTTTCCTTAACACTTTATTTACTGATTACGACGATGATTCAAGAGTTATTGGCTTTGCAGTTTGTGTGGTGTGAGAGGACTGTAACATAACATAACATACCATTACGCCTGTATTCCCCGAAGGGTTAGGCAGAGGTGTAACAATGTACACCCACAGTTCGCCGGTATGGTTAGGTCCCATATAATAGGGGGCGAGCCTCTTGCCATTACCGCGGCGCAAATCCTAACTCCGAGCTGCTACTGAGAATTTCATAGAAAAACCCAAACACTATACTCGACCTGGGAATCGAACCCAAGACCTCTTGCGTAGCAGTTGCGCTTAGGACCACTAGGCTACCGAGGCAGTTGAGAGGACTGTATAAAGAGATATTATTTGTTTTTCTTTGCAACAGCAAATTCTTTTACTAATAAAAAGCTAGTGTGCATGAGCGGGATGTTTCATGGTATGTTTGCCTTCTACGAAGTCCCGGGCAGAAGCAAGTTTCAGATAAATAAATGTTACTAGAAAGTTTAAACACCACTAAAACTTTGAAGATATAATTTGTAAATGCCCTATGAATCTAATTTATCACATTTTTTTCAAAATTCTACATAGATATCTATTTATTAATTTACGTATGCAAACTTACAAAAAGTACAACGGCGGACTTAATGCCTTTGGCATTCTCTGCCAGTTTACCAAAGGTGGTGAAGAGATAACATGGCAGGTGCAAATTATTGACCAAAAATTTGATATTAAAAAAAGTGAACTTTGTACAATTATATGTAAAGCCCATGTTTCCAAATCATCCTGTATTTGTAGTACATATGAGTCGTCAAGGGTCGCCGTCCACCGCTCAGGGCAGAGGGCAGGTGACTCCAATTAACTGTCACCCCGCGTGTCAGCGGAGCGTGAATACGCGTGACCGTGATTCAACCGACGGCGTGATAACCTGGGAGTACCTACTTTATATATACTAGTCGACATTACAGGGTAACTTTAAGGGTAGATTCTGAAGGCCTAATTTAGCAATACCTTTTTTTTATTTCCATAATAATACTAGATTCTGTTTGTGAATTTGCTCGCGTAGAAATCAAATAGCTAACTACATAAAACTTAGCGTACGGTACCCGGTAATAATACAGAGACTACATCTTAGAAACAAAACCACACACACACACATCACATCTAAAGAATATTAAGCTTAGGTTAGACAAAGGTAGGTACCCTATTCAAGCTCTATCTATTGCGAAGCTCTGGCAAAGAGCTAGATACAATCAATCATTTTACTTCAGTAATCAATACCTACAATGTTCATCTTCTTCATTCTCAGAGTCAGAAATAATGTTAGTGGCGGTGCTTAGTTAAGGCGTTCATAAAAAGTATCGTCTTTTGTGTCTTCTTCTCCAACGCATAAAATCGAGAAAAAAAAACAATGTTTGGACCGGGGTCCAAAAAAAGCATGTCGAAGAAAAAGTAAAAATAGTATTGTACTCACTGTTCCTGACTGAGTCCAAAGAAAGTATGTCCTCCAAGTATATAGGAGTCCGAGGACCCAGCAGCAACTCCTGGCCGGAGGGCACCTCGCGAACTACCTTGTACCACACCTGGAAAATTGTTGCAAAATATTGTTTTTTTTTTTTAGCAAATTAACTTACTAGATAGGTACAGACAGCGTCATCGATTGGTAAGCCCTCTTGCATTAAAATTCGTTCGAAAATGGGGTAACCAGTTGACGACGCTGTCTGTACAAAGATGTTAATTCTATTTATATTAGTAATTAAGTATTGAGAAAAAAATTGTAGATACCTGAAACACCAAAGACTATGCAGGTATATTAATTTATTTTTAAAACATACGAAATCGTTTATTCTCTTACAGATGTTTTAAAAAAAATACTTAACTATATAAACACACATTATTTTTAACCGACTTCAACAAAAGAAGGAGGTTCTCAATTCGTTTTATCAAAAAAAAATCTGAATATCATGGTACGTTGTATTCAAATTTCATATAGGCCGTTTAACCTCACCGAGGGTACAAATAAGTGAATCTAATCACCGCATCTGTTCGCTCCCCTCTTTGACCGGAAGTGGCACACAGTTATTCAGTCGAACACCGATTTTCTGCCACCGGAAGTACCAACGTTCCACGTTCAAATTTAATTGGGGTAGTACCACAATGGGCTGTGAGCACGGTTGTGATAATCATTCGTTGATTTGTACGTTATTAGTTTTAATCGTTTAAAATTGAGTGCATGAGATGTTTTTAATAGAGTGAGATGGGAGTTTTTAGAACCAACATTTTTAAACTCTGTAATTTACAAATCTATTTCGTATAGTTTTATTATACAGACCAAAAAGTACTTGTAAATTGAATTTGAAATACAGAAGGAATAATTTCAAACTAGCTATTGTTTTTTTTAACTACATGGCTATTCTAACATTCTACGCTTTAGATGTAGAGATTTAAGGACGAAAGAATTTGTAAACGTCAGTAAAAATCCCAACGGTTTTTCAAAATCTTGGACTCTCGTTTCTCCTAGTCCACATTAGGAATGAAGGTACCTACTTCAGGATGATCATACCTGTCCTGCCAACAAGAGGTGTTGCACGTTGACATCATGGGGGTAGTTGGTGGAGCGCACCATTTTCAGCCAGTTGCCTTTCTCTGTGGTGCCGTCCAACCAGCCACTGACACCATTCTTGTCACGAACCTAAAAATGACAATATTACTTAGTTTAAATCATAATGACTGATGTTGATAGAACATCAGTAGACCTATTACCTTCCTAATATCTAGATATCTACTATTGAGATAAAAACAATGGTCAAGTTTTGATAGATAATAAAATTATAAACACGTTATCAATAATTTAATAAAATACATATTAGAATTAATTTGTTTGAATAAGGAGATTGGAATAATAATAATAATATTAAGATAGACTTAAAATAGCGCCACCTGGTGTGTGAGTGTTGTACTTTTGAAAGCTCACGAAACGTGGTGGCTGGAGACAGTTGACGGAGCTTTCTTACAAGTTTTTAATATTCTCAGAATCATGTAACCAAAGTTGTTACTAACTTAAAAGATTCTAATTAGAAAAGGTATTTTAGAATATTTTTACTACGAAATTGAAAAATATTTTGTGCTTCTTTTTTTGTTTCTTATAATATTCTTATTTAGAAGGAAATACAAATCTACTTGTTGGTTTATTCTATATTGTAAAAATATAATGTTAACTATAATTAAAATCTCCACGCCATAATAAAAAATCTAGCCCTCTTTATTAAAACACCATTAGTAGCGACATCTCTCGGCCTTTACCGACAACTGACATGTAGACGGACACCGCGCCACCGCAATAGATGGCGCTATTAGTCCATGTCACGATGTAACGGCTCGTCACAGCTTGTCCATTTGTCATCCACCTCCCCAATCTAACCGTCCCCTAACATGATGATTTAATTTTCATAAATATCTATATTCGGGGATTATAAATCTCTCACTTTAAGCGATTTTTCATTGTTCTTTGTTTGAATAATTTTATTTTTAATTTTAGGTTCGGTATATATATGACCAGTATTAAAATAAATGGGGTTGTGAGATTTTAAGAACTTGGAGTTGGGACCTAATGTACCTATTACTTAATAACTTACCGGTACCTTTAATATTATCAATTTAAATAATGTTGTAAGTTGTTGAAAAGGAAGCACAGAAAGCGTCGAAAACCTTTTAAAAAAAAATGTCATTTTAATATACACTCACGCCTGTATTCCCCGAAGGGTTAGGCAGAGGTGTAACAATGTACACCCACAGTTCGCCGGTATATTTAGGTCCCATGTAATAAGGGGCGAGCCTATTGCCATTAACCGGGCACAAATCCTAACTCCGAGCTGCTACTGAGAATTTCATAGAAAAACCCAATAACACTTTTTGCTCGACCTGGGAATCGAACCCAAGACCTCTAGCGTAGCAGTCGCGCTTAGGACCACTAGGCTACCGAGGCAGTTATTATAGTCATTTTAATCTTGTATTTATTTAGACTATTTAATTTAAACAAATTAGGTAATAAAATTAATGTCAAATTCAGTATGTTTTCGATGGGTAGGCACTACATATCTTCGTAAATACTGCTTTGTCGCTTAGTTTATATATACTAAAAATTATAAAGTGGAAAGATTTTATTGTTCGCTTGTTTGTACCGAATAGGCTCGGAAACTACTAAACCGATTTTAACCGATTTTTTTACCAATAGGTAGCAACATTAATCTTGAATAACTAAGTCTATATAACACGCTACGACCCACGGGAGCGGAGCAGTAACCAAAGACATAACACCAGGGAAAATAAGAAACGTCGTTTAAGTCGCGGGCAGTTCGCTAGTCTTACAAATTAAATAGCGATCAGAATAAACTCCTGTACGTTATTACTAAGTATCTATCTTAACAAACTAACCATTATCTTTCCCTAAACCATCTAAAATAACAGGGTAGTAACAACCAGGGGTACCAAACCTACAATTTGCGGGCAGACACTCGAATTTCCCTATGCCGTCGATTGAGTCATAATACCAATAATGACCCTTATTTCCTGAAGATGTGTACCTTGAGGGTTCCGTGTTTGTACTGTTAAATAAGGGTTTGTAAACTTGATCTATTGCTTCATTAAATAGAGGACAAGGGGCTATCGGCGTTTAGGTGTAAATAATTTAAGCGTTTGTAGTCATTGGTCGGTTGATTGTCTATTTGTTGTCCGAGTTACAATAATCGATTATGGTAGGTTCTTGAATAAATGCAAAATAAAATGTTATTACTGAAAAAAAATGGATTGATGGATGTTTGTTCCTCAATCATGCCAGATCGGCTGAACGGATCTGGATGAAAGGCACAGAGATAGATTATAGTCTGGAATAGCACATAGGCGACTTTTCATTCCGGAGAAATCTACGGTTCCCTTGGGACAATTTGACGCGGACGAAGTCACGAGCGGAAGCTAGTAGGAATTATAAGAAACCTATTCTAGTTTTCCGATATTTTAACTTCAAGTAATAACAGATACGATAGATATTCACGTTAAGGGCACCCACAAAACGGCAAAAATATTCAAAACCCCTCTCAAATAACGGTATAAATGTGATGAAACTATACCTATTCACAAAATAAAACAATTTACGAGCGAAACATCTGACAACGCATTAAATACTCAAGAAAACAAGGTGGCTAATTCAGCGTAAAATTAAAAACAAGATCCCTCTTAAACATGAAGAAAAAAGTCTAAAAAAATTACGTGAAAATATAAAAAGCATCTGTTGCAAAAACTAACATAATGTTATACCAAGTGAAGTATTAATCAAACGAAAATGTTTGCCTACCCTCGGTTTCCGCGTCAACGACAAGCCTTTACGCGGCATTTATCACGGTATTAGAAGCTGCGTCGGGTGCGAGCGGTAAAAAAGATAATTATCTTAGAGCACCCTCGTCTTAGGGTTGATGCGCGAAATATTTTGAGATTTTGTTGAGTGGTGCTTGCTTCTATTTTAGGTAGGATTAAATTTGATACTTAGACGCTGCATTGTCTGTAGGCACTAGACATGCTCTACCATAATGACGACATAATTTCGATAAATATTCACGTAGATACTGTGATATGTGTGTGTTACATATCTTTTAATTAATTTAACTTTGAAATATAACTTCAATAATAGATTATCGACTATCCGTCTCGAGCAAACGAAGCAATCAATGCTTGTGCTTGGTAATATTATTTATTAATATTGTTATTGAGTCGAACTTCAAAAAGAATGCATAATTTATATTCCATGTTACGTTGACTTCTAACGTTGACTCAATTCTCCACAAATCAGTTTCTGTTTTTCAAACCAACCAATTCAACAATATCCTAAGTTTACAACTTCCCACAAGAAACCCGGTATCGAAATTGGCGCACAGCCCTAATTCTGCGATGAGTTGCCTGCCAAGTGCCGGCGGCACATGTAAGCCATCAGTCATCGATGGCGCCCGGTCAAGGATGCAAGGATGCCAATTGCGTGGACACTTGTTACAAACTAGGGTTACAATGTGAAATATGGATTCTGAAATTAATACGCGGTGATAGATAGGACTGTCAAACTTGTAAAGGGTGGAGAACTATTTGACGAAATTATATCTAAAATTATCATTGCAACCAATTATTATTATTGAGGTATTTTACCTAATACAATGATAGCAAAAATGTAATGGACTCGTTGTTTTAAAAGACAATGAATAGAATATAATAAAAACAAGCAATTGAAGAAACGTTAAACAAATTAGAATGTAGAAAATTGGTCAAGAATGAATATTATTATGATAAGTGATGAAATTTCTAAAATAATAGAATAGAATAACATTTATATTTCTTTTCAATATCAATATTTGATTAAGAATTAACTTGTGTTTTAGGTTTCAGAGCTCTTGCAATTGTATTGTAAGCTACCATTTTCCATAAAACATAAACATTTAAAACTATTGACAGGTGTCAGGAATAGAGGTGTACGCGTGAGATGATGTAAAGAAAAAAAATCAGTTTTAGAGCCAAACCCTTAGTGGATACACTGACAACTACAATTGTGCTATTCATTCGTTCAAAAGTCCTGAAAAGTGTAAACCACGTGAAGTATTTGTTCAAATTCCAATTATAGTGCAACTCGTTCACAACGCTATGTTATAAAAACCTCGGTCGCAATTTAAACGAGCTGTGGGTAGATCTTATATTTTGCGCTCAGAGCAGAGATCGCAATTTCCCGGTACACTCGGAAAAGCTACAAATGTTCGTGACTCGTTCACGTCAGAAAATTACATTTCATAAATTTGTAGTGATGTTAAAATGTCGATACAGCTTAGACAAATTACGAGGTGTTTATCTTTTTCTTTTAATTCCAAAAGGCGGCTTTTTTTTTTAAATGTGCTTACACCCGAATTAAACGATGTTCACATTAATGCTTATATTTAAAATACATAAATATTTCAAGAAAATAAAAACACATAAATCTTTTTTCAAAGACTAAACACAACACATATGATGATAATTCCGTGTACCCAAAAATCTCTCCCAATATTTAAACTACCCCACTAAAATAAAACGAAACATACAAAAAAAACTATCGACAAACCACGGCCATCCCTAGCGTTAACTGAAGAGCGTTTCCTGACGCGGTTTGCAGCGATCACGCGTCGTTGCCCAAATCATACGTCTCGTTTCACAAGATAACAATTTGCGAGCGCTTATTTACCGGCGCGTACCTACGCCTGCGCCAAATTGGACCGTTGATCTTACTACTCGTACTATGTGCTATGTATCTTTGAATTTAGGTTACGCGATTTTAATGGGCGGGTTATTTTATGTAAAAATGTGCGTACAAAGGCTTTCGTTGGGAATGGGTTGTGTGATATTTATATTGAAAATGTGGGGAAAAGGTTTGCGGTAGGATAAGTTTGAGCTTTTGGAAAGATGTAGTTTTAAGTTGCGTTATGTGTAATTCTGTATGAATCTGTCATAGTAAATATTGAAAAATATTTATTTTAAAACACTAAGTATGGAGGTTCTTGCCAATTCTTCTCTTTAGTACCTTTTGGAAGGAGCAACTAGACTCTCATAATTTTTTTTTTGTACATGACGTCCAAAAAACTCTTTTAACGGTGTAATGAAATAAATTATTTAAATTTGACTTTACTGCCAAAAATCTGCACATTAAAGGGTTAGATATAAGTCAGTATTCAATTTTAAACCGGCAACTACAACCCTCATCTAATTAGCCTAACAAATCACTTAACGAAACCCTTCCGTCGGACTACACAGAGTATCCGCTTCCCGAAAAAAAGCGAAAAAATACGAAAAAAGTAACCCTCTTCAGGGTTTTCCATACATCTCACATTTCCACCGGCGTTTCCTTCACTTGTCTAGTTTATCAGCAACGGAAAAGCATTGCTTCCTGTGTTATCCGCCGGACTTTTATTTCGAAGCGTTTTTTCGTTATTTCTTTGTTTTTTCTTCGATACGATTAGATAGTGTCTTGTTTTGTGTTACACATCAACGTGGTGGTTGGGGGATTGAGCTAGTGTGTGCTTTTATTCGGATCTAAAGTAAGTAAGTTAGTATTTCTGCTATACAATCCGCTTATTGTCTTCAAAATGTTATGGGAGTATTTTATTCATTTGTGTGACATTGACGTTTAAAAACTAAACGTGAATATAGAAACATGCTTGAGTGAATTCTAAAATTGGAATACAAAAAAAAGTATTTTATTGCATAAAAACTTTTTTTGAACTATGGACAAATTTGAAATAGGAACGTTCTTCTGTATTCTACAAATCATTCATCAAGGATTAGCCATTCTCGATCAGTTGTAAGTATTGCCGCCGACGTTCATCAATTTCTTCCCGCCCATAAATTAACCGTAAAATTTCAATAGGATTTCACCGATCATTGTCACATTACAGAGGACACATTATTGTGAAATTATGGCCACCTTATACGGTCACGTTTCAACCATTAACGGGAGACAAAACGTTCTAATTCCTGACACTACCAAATATTCACGAACGGACGATATCATTGCGCAAAAAAAAACCTAGCGCATGACACGAAAACGGGTGCAGCTATTTTGCTACAATTTTATCGAAACTAAGCTTTACTGCACAGGTAATTAGAGTTATTAGTAGTTTCGGGTGATGCATAGTGGGTGTCCCATTGATCGGGTATCTACAGCTCCCTACTGATTGGCACAAAGCAAGTCCATCGTTTGTTCGTTGATCGGTGAACAATCGCGCCGCTACCAATTGTCCGTGTTTTCGGTTTTGTTTTGTTGTAAAAATAACACAAACAGACGAACAGTAACGTGATATTTGTGTGCGAGGGCAGAGTCGCTTGCAGTTTTGTAAAAACATCGATTGAACGTCACGGACCCATGTACATGTACCCATTTACCTACATGAAAGAAAAAATAAGTAAAAAATGTATGTTGATATGTGTGCATGACTCACAAATTTTTTAGTGCGACTTATTAAAGAAACTGCTGAGGTCTTGGGTTCGATTCCCAGGTCGAGCAAAAAGTGTTATTGGGTTTTTCTTTGAAATTTTCAGTAGCAGCTCGGAGTTAGGATTTATGCCCGGTTAATGGCAATAGGGTCGCCCCCTATTACACGGGACCTAAACATACCGGCGAACTGTGGGTGTACATTGGTACACCTCTGCCTAACCCTTCGGGGAATACAGGCGTGATGGTATGTGTGTTATTAAAGAAAGTATTAAATTGAAAAAAGAAAACAAATATTAACCAGATTTCATTGCAATCATATCGCAATAATATCACAGAAAAAAATACCGCGACATTTACGTCAGAGCAATCGAATCCTTTGGGAACTCTCAAATCATCCACAGAGGTGCAACCTCACATCTGGATGCGTTAAAACGGATTAACCAGAAGATTACAAGCGAAAAAAAACGCGCACAGTGTGACAAAGACACCGGCGGCTTCGACACGGTGACGATCGGTGGGATTCGGAATTATTCGGTTATTTCCAACGTGTTTTTTTGGTGATCATAGATGCTGTTTTTGGTGTCAGATGTAGACCAATAAAGTTATAAGGGTGCGATTTTAAGCTGCGCATGATTGGAATTGGGGTTGGTAAATAAACGAGAAACTACGCTAATATAAGCTACGGCGATTTTGAAATGTAGAAAATATTGATTAGAAAACTATTTTAAGAAAATTCTTAATAATCTTTTGTTTAATATGAATACGTTACAAATACTCACGTATTCTGACCTGTTTGAAAAAAGAATAATAGTGCAACGTCAAAGTTAGCAACTTGGCATCGGACGAATCAACAATCGCCTCTGCCGAGCTTTCAGTGTAAACAGCGCCTAACCTAACCCAATAACCGGTGCTATATCGCATTGCTTTCGGAGTATTTCGTTATTTTGTCTACACGGATGCTGGCGATGGTATACAGCCGACTAGTTACGTAAGAAACTTCGTATTCCATTACCATCCTCTTTTCGCGTCTAATTATCGAAGTTTGGCTAAGGGCGAGGGAGGTCTGCGAATACTGGCTGTGGGTAACATTGTGGCGCGAACGTGCCGTGGCTTCGACTCCACAGGCTATTATTGTTCTGGCCAGCTCAGATGAAATATTGCCCCACTGTGCACGCCCGCACTGTTTTGCGAACACGAATTTGTTGGGAAAAATATTGGAACAAATAAGAAGCCGCAGAGACGACTCGTGAGTAAACTTTGCAATGAGATTACCTATACAAAATATATAAGAGTAGGTATGGAAAAAGTTTAAGGCAAAATGGAAAAAGCTGTTCTGTCGACGGCAATTCTTTGTTTATATAGTTGTAAGAGCCGCGGAGCAAATGGCAAAAGGAAAAAATGTGAAGCCCGACGCTAAATGTTTCTCGTGTAACTTATTTATTTTAGAAAATATATTTCTGTCTGAGCTCTTCGAAAACAGAAAAGGTTAGCCAGATGAAACATTAAAACAATTTTTTAAATAAATCAATAAAAAATCGAACAAAAGTTCACTAAAAGTAAAAGAACTTATCCACCAACTCCGAGACATAGGGGAGGCCGGGAAAAAGTGACAATGACGGTGAAGCAAAGATAAATTTCTATCACGCCCGGGATTAGCAGCTATTGTGTAACAGTGTAAGATTAACTGATAAGTGTCTACTTGTTAATAATAAGAGTTATGTTTATACAAGACTGAGGGTGCAAACCCCTGCGAGATGTTGTCAATATTTATGAAGATGCTTTTTTTATTCAAGTGATAGGTTACCATGCCAATTAAATAGAGAGATGGGGAAGATATGTAGGAAATATAAATCGATTTTTATTAATTATTTCGTGTAAAATTTGCGAGTCAGTATTTTTGGCAATGCAATCCGAATTTTAAGTAGAATGTCATCTTGGACGTTTTGTATTTTTTGTTACACTACAACAATATAGATCATAGGTATCAATTATATTTCAATCGGTAGCCGAGCGTGGTGTCAGATGGACCAGGTGTCAATTTGACAGCTTATATTTGTCATAGTTGCCGCATTGATCCGCTATTGCGATTATAATGCATTTCGGGACAAATAAATAGTTCACTTTTCTACGTTGAGCGAGCATTTATTCATTCGAATGTCTTCATATTTCCGATAGAAACTAAATATTAATTAAGATTCTATATTAGTTATTACATTTAACTAGGGATTATATATTAACAAAATTATTGATTTGTTTTGACGAACATTGCAGTATCAGTGTGATGTGATACAATCATTCAAACTATTTTCACACAAATATAATTACCAAAACTTAATTATTTCTTCATTCATTACAATAAAATTACTATTTTTTGTTGTCCGCCACTGTTCGACATCACAATGACAACTGCACATCGCATCTGTATACTCTTTGTAAGCCGAGATCAGTACGAAACGTATAAATATCATCAATAGAGGCAATAAACATAGTAACAATAATATTTTTTATTGTTATTATTACAATATGTGGGGTATGACAGCCGCCTACCGTAATGAAGATGTAATAGGGCCGCGTGTATCACTAATCCTTTTCCGAAGGGGGTGGGTAGAAATGAAAGGATGTCACACGAATATGACAGATATTTTGACATTAATGCAACGGATTCGACGCTACTGACTGATCTGCGGACTTAAAATGAACGCTTTTTAATTCATGGTTAAAGGGAATTATGAATTAAATAGCCGAAATGTTTCAATCAAAATGTGTCAGAGGACAAGCTTCTGTATTTTTAATTTTGTTTTCGATTCTTGTCGTTACGTAAAATATTTTCCAAGTAAAAATAAAAACTGTGTACCCATTAAAAACCATAGATGTGCACATAAAATAAACATCATTAACATATTACTCGAGCACTAACGCTTCCCGGGAAAAATCAACAGAACGTAATAAATGATTCATGACCAACCTTTGTAAAGCCCAACCGAATATTATCGATACAATTTTTTAATTCACCGACGAATAAAAAATTCATATGCCAATAACAATTAGCGGAATCCATTACATGCCAATTTCACATCATGTTTGACAAATATCCCCACGGTACCCTCTTAAAAATAATTAACAATTTTTAATCTATAATATTCATAACTTGATTGACGTTTGATGCGAGATGATTCCTTTTTCAAAAACTAGTTTGTCTCATCTAAAATTCATTCTTTACATTTATTGATTTTATAATAAATATGTGAATAAATCTTTAGTTATTAATTTGCATGCGACATAGTAAGGGTTAAGATAGATATTGGTGCAAAATAAATAATAATTGATAAATTCTCATCAAAACCAGATATTATTTTTGCTGACAACCTTTTAAGATCTGTGAGAAAAATATTTAAACTTAACCTCAAGTAGTAATTGAATAAAAAAGGTTTTATTAACAAACTAAAAAGAAGATGCGTTTCAAGAGATTCGGTGACGTTTTTATTAAAAAAAAACTTGCCAATCAAGTTTTCATTTTAAAGTTAGAATACGGCGACATCTCTTTTATACAATTTACCGTTACTTTGGTTTTTTTTGGGTAAAAAAGTGTGAATTTGTTCAAAAAAATTGTTGACGGGGGTCACGCCACGACCGAAATTAGGGTATATTCGCAACCTTTGAATGCACTTTGACATGGGAGGCTCAAATAAAGAATTCTTTGATTACCCTGATGTTTTTTGTCGAAGATTTTTATTGAGATATCGACATTTTGGGAACGGTGGTTAGATAATATAACCATCACTGATTCAACAATGAGTTAACCCCTTTAGGTTAGCGTAGACATGTGAAATTGCGATTTCAATGATATTTGAGTAAAAGTATTAGTTGCGAAACGATTTATCGACGGTAACGAAATATTTTCTGGAACAAATTAAACTTCGGTCTGCTAAAACGAGTCAACCCACAAACTCTGTATAATTAAATTTAATAATGAAACTAATTTTATATGCCAAATGTGCAACATTACTAAATTACTCATCATCGTTAAATATTTAAAGTGAAAAAATATCATAATCATAGGTTGTTCGCTTAAGCCAAAAAAAAATTATATCCGTGTGATACATCTTTACCAAAAACCGCAAAATAAAGGACAATCGTAACCACTATAGTTATTCGCTGGTTAAAGCAAGTTCAACCATCAAAGGATCCTTTACGGTCACCGGATCGGAAGCGTGGTCAGCGTTTGTGCTTCAACGACCACCTCTAATGACGTGCCGAAATTGGCACTTTTAACTGACGTCACGTACGAACCAGATCAAGAGATTTCTGATTACTGAAGCGAAGAATTCGATATTGTATAAGAATATAATGATTCAGATATGGATGTTGAGGTTATGTGTAGAATCAGCAACGATTTAGTGTTTGATGTGTGTAGGATATTTGACGGTTTTTTTACACTATCTGTGCAGGCGATATACACAAATAAATTCGATCACACTTTAGACACCAGATATTAAGTAAACGTGGTCATGAATGTGTGTGTCAATATACCGGCGAACTGTGGGTGTACATTGTTACACCTCTGCCTAACCCTTCGGGGAATACAGGCGTGATGATTGATGGTCATGAATGCTTATGAGACAGGTCTTTTCCAGCACTGAGACAATAATAAGCTGATTTATATTTATATTAAGGGTAAATTGTAGGGACATTTATTAACAAAAATAAAAAACAAATTCCTTCCCAATGGCAAAAATATAAAGAATGCATGCAGGCGAGTGGCGAATCACTTTTCACATTTAGAATTCAGAATTGTTATCATCGCCATTGCATACCATCACATAAAAATAGAATAGAAACAGATTATTTGACAGGCCAATACTCGTACTTCTCATTTTATTATCGATATTCTGTACCGGCTATTGAAGAAAAACCACTCGTATGACAACTTAAATATAATTACGTTAGTTGATAAAAATAACTTTTACAAAGACTTTAGTTACTAAATATGATATTTTTATTACAATATATAAAAACATAACATACCACCACGCCTGTATTCCCCGAAGGGTTAGGCAGAGGTGTAACAATGTACACCCACGAAAATATATATATTCCTAATCAAAAACTTTTAAAAAGTAAATGACAACAAAATAGACGGTTCTACGAAACCGACATTTAATCTAGTGTCTGCAGTACAATGACAGCTTCATAAACCACCTCATTGTATAAAAACGAGACAATAACGTTGTCTAATGGTAGTAGGAGCCGGAACTACATGTCCGTCAGAGGACACAACAATACTGTGGTTTGACTGCAACCTTACACCCACAGTCGCGCATGCGCGTTATCTGTCTCGCGCAGTCTGACATCCGATAGGCGTTTGCGCATCGCAGCTCTATTATGTCCGATTCGCGTCCGGTCTTTTATGCTGAGAACAAGAGTTCGCGAAAATATTTTTGCAATGTCTTTTTTTACCTACTTAATTTGGTAGTATGACAGATATCTAGTCATCATTTTCCTGCCCTTATCCCATGGTACTTGGGGTCGGCGCTACGCGTTTTCTTCTTCCATGTCATCCTGTTAACCGTCATGTAATCACCGACTCCCTTTTCCTTCATATCATTCCTCACACAATCCACCCATCTTTTTTGGCGCATATACCGTATATTAAAGTATAAAAAATATTTAGTCATTTGAAAATATTGAATAAGGAGCAGTTGGTATTTTTTTTCTTGTTTTAATCGAAACTTAAAAGTACTACTTTTATTAAGAGGTAAGCGTTGTGAACAGTGTTTCGATAAATCAAAAGATATAATTTAGGGACCAAACATTTAAATAATACCTATTTAAATATGCTACAATCATCTCATTCATAAAATCCTAACGTCAGATTGCAAGTAACCCAATACTTTTTCTTTGCTTTACTTTAAGCATGTTCACGTAATCCAGAAATCTGATCCAACAATTGATTTCCGTTTCCTACCATAGATAAACTTGCCACACCCCTCGCGAAAATCTCTGATGCGTTCAATTGAACAATTTATTTCATTGATCGTATGCTCACATGCGCTGTACAGATAATGATCTAAGGATAAAGATTTTGTGGCTATTTTACTGATAATTAAATGTTAAAACTAGCAGAAACCAAACACAAAATCATCTCATTGTCATGATAATTCATCCTAACAGGGACAAAAAAACATGTTTTTATCTCGAAAATCGAAAACCATTTACCAAAACACCTTAAAAGCGTATCGTTATCCTAAAACTGATTTAAAGTTTTGCTCAGACGTCACATAAGCTTCAACAAATTAAAAATAATGAAGTGTGTAAGTTTGTGAAGGAGTGCACTCAAAAGGACACGCAGGAACTTAAGGAGGATCAATAAAATCGACAGTTTATTGCATCCGTGCTTGACAGAGTTTCAGTTACGAGATATTATTTATGAGTGGACCGACGTTTTTGACACTTGCACTTGACCCGAGTACAAGTGGTTCATTGTAAATTAACTAAAACGAGAAAGAATGACAGCTTTGTCATCACTTTTTTTATGATAACATTTAGAGTGACATTTGTGGAATAGAACAAGGGTACAGGTGGGCCATTCTAATAATTCAGTCTTGGTGACTAACCCAGATATTTAACTGTATTTTATACAGTTTTCTATGGGATTAAAAAAACCGAAAATTGGGAATGACTCATCAAAAATTTTGCGATTATTACATTAGTATTAAAAGAACTTACCTCCCAAGCAAATCGCCTGTCTTTCGGCTGGTTCTCTAATAGTCCAAGAAAAGGTCCATATTGAGTTCCATTAGCAATATTCACTCTAGCAAATATTCCTCCACTTTTAAACATCAATTCACTAGGTAAAATGAAATCTCTTTCCCCGGGATCATCATCCTTCGTCCCATCCTCTTTTTTGACCGATTTTAAATGGTCTAGAGGTCTTGGTAGATATCCTCGTCCGTAATCCGCGAAGTTATTTGCTAGATAAGTGTCTGATAGCCCAAAATCAAGGGTACCGTAGTACTCTTTAACATCTGTTCCTGGAGGCATGTTTTCTTGCTTGATGTGAACTAAGGTGGGCGCTGATTCTGATGTGGCAGAGTCAGTCGGGCTCGGTGGAGGACTGCCAGACTCCTGGCTGTCTGCTGCTGTGGACAAAATATCTTGTATTAGTTTTTAGTCAAGTACTATGAATATAATCAGTGGCGGTTAGGGTCTAGGGACTGACGGACCTTTGGAAGACGTACGAGGAGCCGAAATTAACTCGTAGAAGCCCCTTAGATAGGCCCCTATTATTACTACGAGTTGGTAGGTACATTAGAACTAGGTACTATTCTCTGTTATCTCATTTAGTCGTCCTTCATTTACTGAACAAAATGTTTAGTGTAGCGTTACGATCTTATGACTTCTCATTATTATATTGATTAAGTTTTAATTTCCAGACATCTAGACGACACGTCTATTAATAATTAATATCGGTTTGCATTGTGTTCATTACCGGCACCGTTTTTAATCTAATCAGACGATTATGGACAACATAGGTTCCTGTTTAATTTGTAACTGTTGCGTGGTGGACAATTGTCAACTTGTGATATCAACTTTTGATATTATCAAGAGTTAGATGTGAACAGTTTGAGTCTGTTCCGTTTAACTGTTCTTTTTATTCATCTTACTAATATTACATATTGTAAATGTAAAAGTCCTACTATCCTACTAAACATACATACCATCACGCCTGTATTCCCCGAAGGGTTAGGCAGAAGTGTACCAGTGTACACCCACACTTCGCCGGTATGTTAAGGTCCCATGTAATAGGGGGCGAGCCTGTTGCCATTAACTAGGCACAAATCCTAACTCCGAGCTGCTACTGAGAATTTCATAGAAAAACCCAATAACAATTTTTGCTCGACCTTGGCAATCGAACCCAAGATCTCTAGCGTAGCAGTCGCGCTGAGGACCACTAGGCTAATGAGGCAGGTCTACTAATATTATAAATGCGAAGATTTTTGAGGATGGATGGATGGATGTTATTTACTTTTTCATGCTTATGCGGCTGACCGAATCTGGATGAAATTTGGCACTGACATAGATTGTAGTCTGGAATAACACATAGGATACATTTTTATACTTTTCGCTGAAAACTGTACGTATGATTCCCTTGGGATAATATAATATATCTATCAACATTAACGCGGACAAAGTCGCGAGCAGAAGCAAGTAGTTTATATTTGAAACCTGTTGTTTTATGCTGTTTATTGTACCACCACTATTTTAATAACTTATTTAATGATTGACGTCGTAAAGCGCATGGTTGTAATAAAAATGTTAGATTGACCGAACTGCAAAGGCAACAATACACAATTACAACTAAAATTTTAATCTGTTAACACCAAACCACAAAACTTATAAATAATAATAAAATTAAAATATATTTACAATTCGTAAATGAGAAAGGGGAAAGCTCATAGGGCATCAAAAGCTATGTCATATTGTATACGTTACATTATTTATTCTGTCCTGTTACTAAGTACTGTTAATGTTATACAAGCTCTGCTCACGAATGTCATTATTTTACGTTAGTTACAATATTTCTCATCGAGTAAAGTTTGTAGTAAAATTATTTTGAGTAATAAAAATCATTTCGAAAAGCATACCAATTACAAGTTATCTTTATTTTAAAACATTAAAATAAACCGCTTCTTATTTCATATTGTTCAAATTCTTAATTTAAATGTCTTCCAATTTTAAACAAGGCATGTCTGAGAGCAATAAACTCACTGGCTGGTATGTTTTATAGTTTAGCATCGAGCGAATTGTAAAAAAGTGAAGACGTGCAAGATGTTGATCGCTTTATGTCTGTTTCCGCTGTTCACAAAGAACTTCCGCTTGTCTCTGGTTCATCCCTACTAAATGCAAATTCACAGACAGATTTTTTATTTTATTTTATTAATTGTGCTTAAAATTCCTAATCGTAGTTTTGTGGTGACTTTTTTTTTCAGAAATGGCATGTCTGTTTATGCTATCAGTGACGGGAGTGACCGCAATTATTTATATTATGTGTGCATATAATTTTTTTGTTGTTAAGAGTGTTTCTGCCGATTTTGAAAAAAAATATTTGAACTTTTGATTCTAAATGTAATTCTGACAAAAATATGGCTTATTAAATTTATTGTCTCTCTGTCTGTCTGTTAGGGCGCATACACCATCAAAAACCGTTTATTCAATTTATGTGACTTTCGACTCTTCACGTGACCAGAGGAGTCAAAGAATCAGTATTGCCATACAATGTAGCAATGCTGCCAGCCTTTTGGGCACTTGCCCCATTGATAGCGATGCGGAAGAGTTTGTTGATGCCCTATGAGCTTCCTTTTTATAAAATTGTACATACTTTGTAATTTCGTTATTATTTATAAGCTTTGTGATTAAATTAATTATAGAAAAATACTAAAAGCTCGCGAACACTTGCATAAGAAGTTGGCACATTCGTCCCACAATTATTTTTTTAATATTTCTCCACATATGTATTTATATCTCTCTCTACTGTGTATATTTTGTTTGTATTTATTATATTACAAATTATATAATGTATTAAGATGTATCTAAATGTACATCAAATTTTAGCTTATAATAGTCAGCCGTGAAAGAGGAAACAAACATCCATTTATCTATCCATCCATCCATCCTCACAAACTTTTGCGTATAGGTAATAGTACCTAGTAAGATTATTATTTAAAACATCTTCAGATTTAAAAAATAAGCATACGTAAACTAGGTACAGTCATCATCAAAAATGACAAAGAAAACAAAATACTACCCCGTGTTTACTGAAGGAAACTAAATTCATAGTTACGCGTGCCATCCATAAACGACCCCTGCACTGTAAGAGACACGCCATTAATCAAACTACCCTATAACTCTAATATACTTGTTAAAACAACCCCTATCTTGTCTTCTATAGCACGTGGCACAGAAAAAAAGGCATAAAATTACAGTAGAAAGGAAATAATGATAACAGATTTACATCATAAAGTGCAGCGCTCAATAAGCAGGATGTCCATATTGTCCGTGGCTATAGAATCCTTTGAATGTACATTTGAATTTAGAACCCTGTTGCTAAACCAGTTCACCTGTCATTTGCAATTGTTTTTGTTTTAATGAGTAAATGAATTCAGTTCTAAATAGCAGTTCTTTATTGTAATGCTAAAAATAATATTATGATATCGGAACCCGGTTCTGATGTGACACGTAAGTTTGAAAATCGAATTTAGATGTCATTTGTTTTAGAATACCCAAGTACTTAGATGTATTTGACTAATTGGGTAGATGACACCACTAAACAATTGATGAACTTTTTATGAGCTGTTAAAACGCGATTCCCCATAGATTTTGTATGACAATACTAAACTATGACGTCACATTTTTGTCATCTCAATTTACTATTTATTGATTTCACAGCAAATAAAAATTGAATTCTATAGTTATTTGCAAATTCATCGGGTTTTCAGGCCTAAAATAAAGTGTTTATTTTATTGAAGTTGTGTCTTGGCATTATTATTTAATAGTGTCTACCACCCAATTGTGATTAGAACTTGAAAAGTAAATTAAATATGATATTCAGACGAAACACACTGGTTGCCTAACGGAATATTAAATTCTGTTAGGCAACCATATCATTGTAGGTAATCTATTTTTAGGTCGTTGTAATGTTAGTAACAACACAAGTATCACCTAATTAAATCAACCTAAGTGAATCATTGATCACTAATCTTTTCATCATTAATTTATGATTGGAAAGTCCGTATTCAACAAAATCTACTATCTTCTAAATTGGGGTCATTTCATTAAATAACACAAACATGAATAAACATGATAAAGTCACGCTGTCTACATACAGATAATAAAAAAATTTTGAATGACAATTCCGTGAATCATCTCGGTCGGCGCGGACGCAGATCGTAGACGCGCTGTCTGCGCATGCGCCTATAAACGGCGCGTTGCTAGGATACGTTTAATGAGTGGTCATAAACACTTGCCTAAATAGGTACGTGACAAAACTCTGTTATCTGAAGATAGGTCACGTTACGTTATTTTAGCTGTTTTTGACAAGAATTGAAACTATACCGAATAAATTAGTATTTTGGCCGCTAACGACCTATATGCGGCCGTGCTGTTAGCAGACTTCTGTGTGATGATTGTCTTCTAAATATTAAAATATCAATAAACTACTAGGTATAATACTTTCTTACAGACATCTTATACAAATATTACCGATGCAAACCCAGGACGTACCAACTTAAGGAATGGAGTCCCATAAAACTGATGCTCAAATTTCAAATTCAAATTAGCCGTCGCAAGGTCCATTGGTCGCGTTTGACCGCGAACGCTTCGTGCGCGGACAATGCGGACGAGCTGTCGTTAAATCTCCGGTTTCCGCAGAAACTCGCGACAGATTTAAAATAAGACCATGCACAGACATAGAACACGGTGGAGCGGCAAAGCTAGGGTTCTAAGTTTTTCATAGATTCCTGCTCGTGTGTCGAAAGCTTTATGCTGATGTTCCGTTAGTTTGTAATAAAGTGATTAGTGGAAATTGTTTTATGCTAGAACATTGGTTGTTGTTATTTAGACACAACTGTGACTGCTATGCGACTATGAATATTTAAAAGCTCAGCTAAAGTATGGAAAGTAGTGTCAAAACAGAAGATTTTGAGAGCATCTCATGCGATTTTTAGTCCAATGGACCCCACGGCAAGCTGATTTCACGTGTTAGCCACGGAGACTGACAATAAGCGCGGTTTACGCCGCTCTCTGTCACGACAGTTCACGGCCCGGCCTGTGTTGACTCATAAAACACTCTTAACTCGACAAAAGACGTGCGATAATCACACTCTAAGTAAAATTACTTCTTTATCGACAGTGTTAAGGTTTAAATTCGTTTGTAAATTATTTTTAAACAGGTGAATGTGATGCTAGGCTAGTGTTGGGCTAGCTCATCATATTCGGCGGCACCGTTGAGAAATTCACTTGGCGCGCAAGCCTGAATGGCTAGGCGTTCGCGGAAACCCGTACTTTCTAACATTACTTAGGTGCGGTGCGCTTTAATGAGTCAGTTGTAACCATAGTTGCTTATGTAAATTTCTACATAAGAAATTAACTGAAAGATGCTTTCAACTTCCATATTATCATATGAAAAGGTGCTGATGGTGTCTCAAAGTGGGTGCGTATAGTCTTATTGTGTTCCATGCTGTTGCAATCATTCATCGGGATATTAGAATGTTTCCTAATATCTAAATATTATTCATATTACATGTATGGGAATAGGTAAGTACCTACGTGTCTAGTTCAGTGGGGATAGGCATGTTCTAATTATAACTGCTAGTAATTTGTGGTTACAAACTTATATATATACCATCACGCCTGTATTCCCCGAAGGGTTAGGCAGAGGTGTAACAAATGTACACCCACAGTTCGCCGGTATATTTAGGTCCCATGTAATAAGGGGCGAGCCTATTGCCATTAACAAACTACATACAAACTAGCATAGTTAATTGCAATATTAATTCCTGTTATAATTATATTCTACCTATATATGTTTATGTATACATAAACTGCGGTAACATTTCAAATGGAGTAAACAGTTCCGAAAAATATCGATTTTTCATTTTAACAAAAAAGAAAATAAAAATCGGACTCGATATTTTTGAAGCAAATCAAACAAACCAGTATTCCGATTCTTTTTCGCACTGGTGTGATGTAAACAAGATTTTTAACAATGCAAGGTGTGTTGCACAAGATGCAAACAATCTCTCGGAGCCGGCGGCGTCCGCCAAACGATCGCAACCATCCGACACATAATTTCAAAACTAAGGAAAAAAACTGATTACCAAAGAGAACTTTTTTTTTCTTTTTCGCACACCCTTGACAGAACCACAGATAATGTTAAGAACGTAGATAAAGAGAGACGGTTAGTGATGTTTATTTGTGGTTAACAAGCGAAATAATTTGAAGAGCTTTTGGCCTCTTTGGGCTTATCCTCTTATCTTATTTTACGGTCATTAGATATTTTGTCGTTTTGATGTAGAAATCTGTCAATTTAGAAGAATTAGATTGGATTATAGTATTATTTATACATTTATTTAGAAACACATAATTATAGCAACTTGACAGTACACGTTTTAATTGATAATATTATGAGATTAATTGATGTGTGAGAAATAGGTAGACATTTATTACTAAATCAACGGAACGCGTCGCCATTTTACTTGTTTTTGTCGCATATACTAAAAATATTCTTCATAAAAATAACTCAGGTGAAAATATAGGGAAACCAAAAGCGGTTTTCTTCAGTTTCACTAAAAAGAAAAAGGCTTATGTAATCCTCAATCAACCACTTTACTGTTTCCAAAAGAAACTTGTTAACGACGTTTCTGAAACATAAGGTTGCGGCTGGTTTTATTTTTGGTCGTATTTAGTTAGGTATATTTTGGAAAAAAAATATAGTAAATATTTAACAGGGTTGTCAAAACATTTTATTAAGGTTTTGTTATATTTATCGGAAAATAGCCAAACCGTTTAAATACGGGCTATTTACAAATAAAATTAAAAAATAACTATCTCATAAAACACATATGTAGATAATAGATTAAACATATAAAAAACACTAATATATATATTTTTTTCGATTAAGTAAATCTCTATCGTTTTATAACTCACCAGACATCTTCATTCTGTAACTTGTATCAAAATTCAGCATTCGTACAAATAATATTTATCATTGTCCATAATCACTATTATAAAATTTTATTGAAATGATCGCGTTTACTTATATCATTTTAATTCACTAATGGGTGGATTGTCACAATGTAATGTCAGTAAAATTTCTAAACACTAAAGTCTGCACAACACTATAGAATAAAATCAGAGATGAGTTTCAATAATTCTAGTTCACGATATAGAATTAGGTGAATTTCTGTGTAGTGATGTACGCGTGTCGGTATTCTCGCGTGCGTTTTGCGTGTGATAGTGAGGCACGGTATGTGCGGCGTCGGCGACGCACTGTGCCAGAATAACGCGAGAGGAAGCGAGAGCCAGCTCATCCCTAGAATCCCGAATCACATACCCTCGCCCGGGCCACCCCGCGCTCCCCGCGCCCCGCCTGTGTCTTTGTGTTACACCCCTCTCTCTCACACAAACGTTTCGGGGTCGCACTACAAGGTTACCGTCTGAAAATAATCGCGAGCTTTTTCAATGGACAACGCTTTACATTTTGAAAAATAGTTGGCTGGAGTTTTTGAAAAGCTGTTGTTGACTTATTTGTGTTTCTGAAAATCCTTCGTTTTTACAATCTATTCATCTATTCAAAGAGGGTAATGCTTTTTTATTTAGTGGCAATTTTTATTCTATTAACTGAAAATTATTTTTCAAGTTACGTCCAGTATTGTGGGTTAAGTAACCAACGAAAACTATACTCAGAAAGGCTTCGGTCGTTCCTTTATTACTTAAAGTATTCCTCTTCCTGAAAGGCCATAATTCTTTATAAAATTCATAACAAAATTACAATAACAACACTATTACAATATTTTACATTGGGAGCGACCTACAAACAATGGCCCTTCAGTTATCGACGGTGCTTTATAACAAATCACTTGTACAACACGACCAGATAACTTAGAGCTCTGATATTTCAATGGAATACCTCTCCGTGTGCAGTGAATGTATGGTAAGTGGGGGGAGGAGGGTATCGATTCGCGCTGGTCACTGATACGAGACAAGGCGCCGATTAAGAAAACAAACTTGATTGAATGTGAGCCAGCAATCTTGGACTCTTATCGTATCGTATTCAATCGTTCTGTAATGCTACCGTGCTGTTTTTTGCCAATTGAAATCATCAGGTAATTTGATTTGAAATGTATTAAAAGATTGCCTACACGCAAAGGCCTGAAACTTTACTAAAATACCTGAAAATTTACTAATTCTATATTTACCTACTAATGCAGCTTAAGTACTCCACATTCACGATATAAAACGTTTAATAGGAGTTGTGAATGTAAAAAAAAAGAAGAAATCGATAGCTATCAATAAACACTTCATTAAGTACGTATTTAGGTAGGTACATAATTTCAGATTAAAATAAATATTCCCACAAAACATCTTCCCAACAAATAAAAAAATTAACAAAAAAACTAACGTCTAAAAATAACGAAATAAAACGCAAGCTGTAGGCAACCATTCTCTTAAGCGAATAAAATTTCAGTGCACAGTTGCGTTTTATTCAGCGTATCTGAAAATAGCTATCGCCGTAGAATGTGCCAAGCGAGACGGCAGATAAACTAGATAACGCTCAAGATCTCCGGCGGGCGGCGCCATTGGTCGCCGCGGGCGGTAGGCGGGGCTCCCTCGGTGATGCACCAATAGGATGCGCCTTATTATCTGCGTCTTTGTCTGTCAGCGGAGTCTGTAGTGATGTGGCAGGTGCTTTGGGCATCGAGAACGAGGCCGCCCGTATATACTTACAGACCAAGCTGAAGCTACTGAAATTATATATTATGTCTACCGTGTAGCGCGGCGGTTATGGACGCTTGAACTCGCTCTGCCTTTAATGTGAAGGATAAAAAGAACTTCACTATTGATTTTGATTCCTCCTAACCCATCCTGTTACTAATAACAGGATGGGTTAAACCGATTTCCCATTTAGGAGAACTAGATATAGGAATAACCATAATGTTTATCGTTATCTAAATATATTTCACGTTGTTTAGGCATGCGTTAATAATTAATAAGCAGTTTTTACGTCATTGCATATTTCCTGTTCATTATTGACTTTTAGGCTCCTTCTTATTAGGGCTTATTTACCTTGCTTTTTTGTTGCTATAGATTTGGAAATTGCCATTTTATGACCTAAAAATTCGAGTGCAATACTCATATTGTGTGCGTTCATTGCACTGATTATAAAGACCCTTATTATAGATAGGGTAGGTACTCTCATTTTGCGGATTACCTACTAACTTTGAAATTCTACGCATTATGAAAAATAACAAAAGAATAAATTAAATAGAAGGGTATAAGTTTGAAAAATGTCACAAAATGCTCTCTCTTATCCATTTTTTTTAACAGAACATTGAAATTTCTTGATTGTTATCTTCAATATGGAAGTACAAATAGACATAAGGTACATAGATATGTACCGAGGTAGATACCTCGTTTAATAAATTAACAGAACAGCAAAGAAACCATAATATTGTTATTATTTTCTATTTTATCGTCAGAGATATGTAAGCATTCAAGTTTAATTTAAATTTTTATTACTTTTCCTGTGAATGACAAACTGAACACGAAAACGTGAAGGTGACAACTAGAATCGATTTGCGACAGACACGATGGCCGATAATCGATTTCCCGTTTCTACCGATGCTGTAATCGATTCCGCGGTCCTTGTTTAATCGATTGTGTGTCAAGTTTTTATGGAAATTGACGAATTGTAAATGTTTCAAGTATTCAAAGGGAAAGTGTGTGTTATTGCATAACGTTAATTTACTTAGCCAAGGATCAGGGACTACTCAAGCATACAATCGAAGACAATTGCAATGAACTACTTTTCACACTTACGCCCTTAGTAATAAGGTTGAGAAATGGTCACCCGCCACTGTTCTTGGTTGCACAAGTATCCATACATATCTAATCAAAAAAATAATCGTAACTATAAGCACTGGAATCTCTCATTTGAATCCTTAAGATACTATTTCTATCGACATTAGACTCTGATATTTATTAAAGGATAATTATTAGATACAATGATATTATACTCACTGTTGAAATTTTGAATTTGATATTGAAAATTGAATTTGAAACAGTGTTTATCTGTTTCTTTGAAAAGGTTGAACATGATGGAACATGCCAGATCCTCTACAGTACTTATAGTCTGATTAATGAATCCCATCTCGTTCATATGTCAAGGAAAAAAATTTAAGTAATAAGTGATATTTTTCTTGCTAACAAAAGAGCTGATAACTTTGAAACCGCTAAATCGATTTCAATCAAACAAAGCTAAGAAAACTCCCGACTAATTAACCTTTTAAACACAAAAAACAAAATCAAAATCAGTTCATCTGTTCGGGAGCTACGAAGCCACAGACAGACACACACAGGCACGTCAAAATTATAACACTCCATCGTTTTTGCGTCGGGGGTTAAGAAAGGCTCATTTTATAATATCACAATGCCAACTGGCATCGTAGCCAACTGCCTACCAAAGCATAAAATTCAATTTAACTATATAATGTAGTTTCTAAAGAATGTCCCACATATCACATTTATCCTGTCCCACAAATGAAAATTCTCCCGGAGGTACGAGAACGAGAATTTATATCATTTAATATACACCATTATGACCTTAAGGAAGGCAGTAATGTAACCACAAAATATTTTTCCTTCCTATTTCCGCGTGGATAAAATATAGGTAATGTTATTTAAAATATATTACCAAAACCAATATTTTTTTAACGTAATCTAGCAACATAAATACACATAATAAATGATTTAATTATATTTAGACAATTAAACAATAAAATTAATAAAAAAGAAAATAAAGTGAGTCTAGAAAAAAGAAGGAAAATATTTTATCCTGATTGTCAAAATATGAAATCAGACAGGTACACTCAATACAATTACATAGTGAATGTTAGAACTTCAGCGGTAATCAGAAGGCCTTTTCTACTAATTAAAAACATTTAAAATATAGTCGCAATCTCATCTCAGCGACAGCTAATGTCAACAAATGTAAGTAAATTAGAGACATTTTCGACAGATTGAGATGGAGGTTAGATTGCGATGGTTCTTAAAAATAAATAGAATTATCCTCTCTAGATACAACATACCATCGCCTGTATTCCCCGAAGGCTTCGGCAGAGGTGTACAGATGTAACCGACAGTTCGCCAGTATATTTAGGTTCCATGTAATAGGGGGCGAGCCTATTGCCATTAACAGGGCACAAGTCCCAATACCGAGCTGCCACTGAGAATTTAATAGAAAAATCCAATAACACTTTTTGCTCGACCTGGGAATCGAACCCAAGACCTCTATCGTAGCAATCGCGCTTAGGAGGACCACTAGGCTAACGAGGCATATATCACAATAAAAGAGATTACTCTTATAAGTACCAAGACGTATGAAAGAAAATATCCGGGATTTCATCTTACAAAATCAGTTGATGAAGCAGATAAAAAAAATAATCATAATGATATTAATTAACTTTTCAAAGTTGTAGCACTTCTATTTGCTGAACAGGGAACTACGGCAGCCCGTCGAAACAAACCCGTGGCTCCAACCAGAAGGATCCGAGCTGAATTCCAAATGAATTGGAAACGTGACACAGAGCTTCGACCAGGGTCACTTCTGTGGCGACAACTTTACTTGGAGATTCGTCCCACCACCCCTCTTTGTTAGTTGCGTGACAACCCTACAGGAATACTTGAGTAATATAAGGGTTTTGTTTATGAAGTTATGTTAGTAAAATAATATTAAAGAATCTTTTAATATCGAAAGCTAAACTTCTCAATGAGAAAGCAGTAGTGTATATCACACTAGTCACATTTGTACTCACTGAAAAGAAATATGAATGACGGAATGATTTCATCATATCGAAAACATTGTACAGAACTATTTAATATTAATCCATAATTTTAAATGATTGAAATTATTTCATCAAAATAAACCAACAAAACTTTAGTAATTTCCGAATGTTCCGAAGTCCTACAAAATTCAAATAAAGTTCAGTTTTTACGCCACAATCTCGAGATCCCTATCCAACTCTAACTTCAAAATTAGATCATAACGTAGAATGATGCAATGAGTTTAAAACCCAGATACGTATCAAGGCAAGCCATCTCAGTAGCTCCGTGAATGTCGGGGCCTGCATTGTGATTGTTGCTATCGGCGTGATAAACTGCCGCCGCCACTGTCCGACCAGTTTCAAAGGATAAACGATGGAGTTTAAAATGTCCCTCAATGGACCGAACACAATAGATCGGTTCGTGGAGAAATGTAATCTTAGTAGAACAGAATGCGAATTGGAAGTAAGAAGTTTAGTGTCGTTTGTTTTAGAAATGTCCAAGATTTGTTTTATGGTGAATTGATTGAATTTCATCTATTCATTGCTGCATTATTATCAGAGTCTTAATTGGCCATTGGTTGTCCAAATAATTCTTCATGTTCAACTAAAACAGTATTGTAATTCTCGTGTAGATCAAGATCGTCTAATTCTATTAAGCCTTCTAAATCAATGTTACCAAAACGCAACGCCCCACAAGCCGCTACTACCCCGATACAAGCCATTTCACTAACACGAACACCCGACCGTTCAACGACCACCAAAAGAATCACCTTTAAAATGTCCAATTTAAATTGTTCCGACAAAGGGGCGAGCCATTTCAATTTTGAGTGAGGAGAGTTCTAAATCGAAAAGTGCGATAGCCACTCCGTAAGCGCCTCCTGGGGCGATTCTATACAATTTATAGACGTAATAAAATAGCATTAGAAAGTATAGCTGTTACTTGAGAATAGAGATTACCTCACGATCTTTGCGTAAGCACGCATTTTGGATAAGTGGTGAATATAAAAATCAAGAACTGACAGAAAAAAAAAACCAACCAAGTTTTTTTGATCAAAAATAATCCTTTGTAACATTGACAGCCGATGGCCAAAAGGATAATTAAATAAAAAACTAACCTAAATACTAGTCCATAAGGTACAATCCCACTTAACCTTAATTGTGTAATGGTGGTCAATTTGGAACACAGCTCACGACAGGAACGGAAGCAACTAAGTTAATAATGTCTGAAAACGTTCTGAAACATGATGGAAATGTTTCTCGCATGACGGGCGCGCGTGCACAGTAAACATTGTTGTTTATTCTCATCATTGGATCACCGGCCAGTTATAGCGTTTGATTCAGTGAGATAAAATCTAGTTCGGTTTTCAAAACAGAATTAGTTTTGGCTGCATTCGTCGTGTTACGATTTTGTTGTTCGTCAATAGTACCGATTCTGTTCTGCACGAGCTAAACTTGATTTAGGTTATTTCTAACTTTTTCTTTCCAATAAAATAAGAAAGAGAAACACTGACTTTCAAAAGTGAATCTAAAACTTCAATACAACATATACATACCTAGTTAACATGTAAATGTATTGATTAAAAACACGGCGAACTTCAAGGTAAAACTTATGTGTCCTTTTCTTTAGCTGCATGTCAATTATCTAATTTTAGTTTAGTTATTGAACAAGGAATGCATACAAGGCCGACTTTGCCTCAAAGAGATGTCAGCAAAGGGAAGGGGCCACTGAGGGCCGATGCCTGCCGGGGCTGCGGGTTGTTCGTAAGAGATACCGCGCCCCCGGAACACAAGTAGGAACATGGGTGGGTTTTAGTCAGTAAAAGTCTGACACTCCCTCCCGCCCCGCCTAGGGCGGGAGAAGTTATTTGATGATTTCCCACCCGCAAAAAATAAAAAAAAGGCCGACTTTCGGACTAACTAAAAATATCAACATGACAGAAATTAAAAATATGATTGATTGCGTTATCTATCAAATTAAGTATTACGATTTCATGAGGAGAAATACACACAGTAGTTGTTAGTTTCCCTTTGTTACAAAATTATAAACTCCGCAACTTAAATTCCGAATAGATCAAGTCAGAAGTCAAGAGTTAATTAAAGGGAGGCGTAGGTAGTTCTAAAACACTTGCCGTTAATCGCAGAGCGTCAGAACTGGGGAAGTATCATGTCAAATTAAGTAATCGTAGTGTAATTGAGCCCGGTATCAGAGAACAACGTCGACTCATCAATCAACCCACCCTACTAGCTGCGTTTTCTTTGCTTCCAAGTTTGAAACTTACAGCGATTTCTATAGCTCTAGTCTTTTTGGGACAAGCCCGCCTCACTATTCCCAACCACTGTAACTCCTGAAAGCCAGAATCAACAGTGGAGACTGCCAGAAAAGCGCCGAGGCAATGAAGCTCGACGAGTCACGGAGAAACGATTCGACTGTCTTGAATCCCGCAATGAAATTAATCAGAAAAGATTAACGGAGACATATAGTACACATAGTCTGTTAACTGAGCTCAACCTACTTTAAAATTCCTCACACTTCTAAAGTAGATACCTAGGGTAATTCATGTTATTTTAAATTTATTTCTACCGTCTGCGTGGAAGTCAATATACCGTAAAACTTGTCTTGTGACATGCGGCAATAGTGAAGCTTTCAATCAGTGAAAGAAATGTTGTAAGTGCTTCCAAAGTTTGTCCTTTACAAACAAAAAGACAAACGAAATTTACCTCTTCTTAATATTTATATAGATATAAATAGGCAGTATACATTACAAATCTATTTTAAGCATTAAAACATTTTGAGTGATTATGTAACGAAATTATTTTGATGGAACGTAATTGGATCACATTAGAATATTGGATTAATTTGACGTAATTAACTGAATTATTGTGATATTGTTGGTTTTATGTGGGATCGTTTCGGCATAACTGGGACCTTTAAAACATTAATTTACTGACGTAACGGCGACACGTCAGTGATACATCCAAAATCAATAAATTGAAGCAGCTAAATCGTGTGCAAAAGTTCTACTATCAGTAGATAATAGATTCCACCTATAGCAGAACTGACAATGAAATCATGGCTTACAGTATTACATGACGTTGCCATGTTAATCAATTCAGTTTAATCAGACATTTATTATATCATTGATAATTTCACGTTTAATGAATACAACAATAATATATTAATCGAATCACATGATTGTTTTAACTGACATATTACGGAATTTTATATAATCTTAATCTTTTGATTATACCCCAACAAAGGTGCCACTAACTTGAATTCATTTTCGAATACCTTTAATTTATCAAAATAAATTAAATTAGCAACATCGGCTGAAATATATTCTATGAGGCTCAAATAACTGAAATTAAACCTCTGAGAGTGATGGAGATGAATTGAACTTGTATTTGCGCACACACTTGTGCACTTTAATATATTTTGCGTATTGAGATTGTCGGCGTGACTGAAAATTAGGGCGTTAACTGAATAAAAAATTATTTTGTATTTATAATTTCTCATTTCTGCAAAAAGTATGTTACCCCCGCTACCGCTTATGACATGTCCCACAAAAAGCAAGTTACAGTGTTATCCTCACTTCAGTTTTAGTAGTCATTACAGGAATCTTGCTAATGCGTCTTGAGTTGCGGTTAGGTGCCGTGTGGAACTGCCTTTACCAAGGGGAGGGCTTTTATTTATCGTGTTATTTTTTTTTCTTAGCAATTTAGATATCATGATGTTTTCGTTCTTTGTTAACTAATTCACTTGTTTGTAAGCTTGGAAGTTAGACTTGATGATGTAATGGTTTATTTTTTTGAAAATGACGTTTATATAGGCTGTTAGGGATATTATTGTTAGGGACGCCTGTATTCCCCGAAGGGTTAGGCAGAGATGTACCAGTGTACACCCACAGTTCGCCGGTATGTTAAGGTCCCATGTTAAAGGGGGCGAGCCTATTGCCATTAATCGGGCACAAAGCCTAACTCCGAGCTGCTACTGAGAATTTCATAGAAAAACCCAATAACACTTTTTACTCGACCTGGGAGTTGAACCCAAGACCTCTAGCATAGCAGTCGCACTTAGGACCACTAGGCTAACGAGGCAGTTAAAGTTAATGTTGAGTATTGAAGGATTATGTGAACAAAATTGAGCTTCCAACAACAGGAGATTTAAGAAGAAGGAGGATTAGGGTTCGAACTCCAGACTGCTGTTCTATTACAAAAGACAGTCGAAAAGGCCAGTCTTGTCTGTCTATATCAATACTGTTATTCATGTTGGTTTCAACGCGCTAACCTCTGAAGCTCATATTAGGATTGGAAAAATTCGTTTCGTGTATTTATGATAGTCAAATTCACAAGAAATAGTACCAAAGAAGTAACTTAACGGTGAAAAATACTATGCAAACGGAGACGCGGGAAGCAGCTAGTTAGTGAATATAAGCTAACAGTAATAGCTTTGAAATAATAAAACATACATATTTTCAGAAATGTTCAAATGTTGTTTTAAAAAACTAACTTACTGAACCTTGCTTTCCATTCATTCTCACGACCAAAACATCGTTGACTCTCCATATAGGTACATCTAAAATTCGGACCCTACAAAGAATGTATTCGAGTTGATAACAACGGCAGCGCATTGACTCCGCTACAAAGGACTCTCGCAAATTACACACCAGCCCAGCAATTACGTGCCCATAACAACAGATACATTTGTATGACAATGTTCGAGATTTTTTGCGAAATTCGATATCGTACTCGACGTTGCGACTTTGTTGTGAGAACGGAATAGTGATGTTTTGGAAACGGCAAAATCGTGCATTTTATTTATTTATTTTGACATTTTTATCTTTTAGGTTGTGTGACGTTTTTGATTAGTTGGGAGTTATTTTGTGATTAAGATACACTCGCGAGGGTTGCTGCAAAAATCATGTTTCTTATCTTAAAATATGAAGCCAGATTAATGAATTAGAAGATAAGTAGGTCATTAATTAGGTACTTACTGTCTATTTTTTTACAATAAAACAATAATAATCGTTCACTTCGTTTGCACTTCTTCGGCTTTGCGCGCGAGTTTATCTAGCTCTTATCAGCCACCTGCACCAACTGACTGATAATAACTCAATGCATTAATCTGTTCAAAAAATCAATTTTAAAAACGTCTGTTGAAGAACGAATGTAATTCCTTTATTTGAAATCGTTTTTCTGGTCCTTAGGGACGCGCCCACGTCCAGATTCTAGACTAAAAACTAATTAAAGTTAAATAGGCAATGCTTATTCAGGAGATTTTGTATTGCAAATTACACAATTATTATAGCAAACTATTCACTCAATGTCAGTACCTACAACACATTTCTTAGTACCTATGCCTACTACAAAAATTACTTTCACAAAAAGAAATAGGCAAATAAAAAAATGAACAAAGTCGCCATTACAGAACCCCAAAAACCAACAAAAAAAAATACATTATATTATAAAAACTCATTAAGTTCCACACTATCAACCAGATAACAACCAACACTTGCTGACCTCCCGGCGGTCTCAGAACTGATAACGACCACCCAACCACTATTCAATTGACCTTTACACCTTGCATCCTATAATATACACGGAATCAGCATTCGTACCATCTTCTATGAACGGCACGTTTGATGATGCCCTCATTGTGATAGGTGTTCACCGAAAGGCGATAGTATTTTGTTTTCGACCACGAGGTGTCTCAATAAGTTTTTATTAAGAAACGAGAAAAAAAAATACTATTATTAAATCTCAGGTGAGAAAGAAACTATACGCTAGACGCTGGCTTGTTAGTATAGTAGCCGCCACGAGTCGTGAGCACAGACGTCAAGTTAATTTTTGGGTATTTGGGTTCCTTTCTGGGTTTTTTGGGACGCCGACGCTGCTCGCGACCGGTCCGATTAATACACCAATCGCGTGCAGCGTCAACGGCTACTATAATACTATGAACTCTGAGTAAAATGTACACACACACACGTACACTAGCTAATATTATGTATATACTAGCTTCCACCCGCGACTTCGTTCGCGTGTTTTTTTTACTCCACGTTACGGTCTGATTTCGTGATGTTATATATTATTACTGCCTCGGTGGCCTAGTGGTCCTAAGAGCGACTGCTACGCTAGAGGTCTTGGGTTCGATTCCCAGGTCGAGCAAAAAATGTTATTGGGTTTTTCTATGAAATTCTCAGTAGCAGCTCGGAGTTAGGAATTGTGGCCGGTTAATGGCAATAGGCTCGCCCCCTATTACATGGAACCTAAACATACCGGAGAACTGTGGGTGTACTTTGTTACACCTCTGCCTAACCCTTGGGGGAATACAGGCGTGATGGTATGTATGTATGTATATATTATTACTACTACTATTTCTCATGAACCTGGCTATCATGTACAAAAATATTTTTTCCAACCCGACTGTTATTTCCATGGATTAAGACGTTTTATCAAACACACAAACAAAGCTTCAGCTTTGTTTAGAGGTACTTGTTTTTCTTGACTTTTAAGAGAGTCGACGACCGGGCATTTTTTTTTTACAAATTCTTTTGTAAATGTGTACTATGTTTAATTGAAAATGTGGATAAAACAAAAGGAGAAGTCAGAAACTTACCGGGATTTTGAGAATGGCAACATGAAGCCATTGCCGTTGAGGTATACGTGAAAATCGACAACCATAAGGTAGGTCATGACAACAAGATGAAGCGTCAATCTTTGTATGGTGGCTGACAACAACTAGATGAGGATAACCGAGGACAGAGGAAATTTAACAAACACAGTATAGTCGTAAAGATTCGCAAACGCGACTCATGTGACTCTTAAGACATTGATATTTTTTTTTTTTTGGGGTTGGGAAATCATCAAATAACTTCTCCCGCCCTGGGCGGGGCGGGAGGGAGTGTCAGACTTTTACTGACTAAAACCCACCCATGTTCCTTCTTGTGCCCTTTGCGTTCCGGGGGCGCGGTATCTCTTACGAACAACCCGCAGCCCCGGCAGGCATTGGCCCTCAGTGGCCCCTTCTCTATGCTGACATCTCTTTGAGGAGCGCGTGGAACACGAACGTGCCGTCAACACGGCCTGTCGTTATTTAAACGTAAGGACGGTGAGCTACCCATTGCTCACCGTCCACAGGCCCGTATCTACGGTGGCCGGGAGTCGTCTCGCGAAGACATTGATATAAGGTAGACATTGCAATGATTGATGCGCGTTCGTAAAATTTAACAAGTATAATATTATAGTATATATTTTATCAATAAAGGTTAGACTGTCCTTGAATGATAAGATATAGATGCCTTATCAATAAAGATTACGTTGATTAGTTACCTAAACATGTGTTTGTTTACAAAGTTTTCATGTTTCTCTGTCTGGTCAAAACAATATTATTTATAACTCAGTTGTATTACGTCGAAATGATAATTCAATATAATTATGAAATCTTGCTCAGATGTGTAACTTCACTGAATATTTTGTTACCTACAAAAAAAATATAATTTAATTAGGTGTTATATTTTATTATATTTGATAAGTGGGTACTATGTAGATAGGACTCTAAAACATACCTAAAAAAAACGTTAAACACATACCATCACGCCTGTATTCCCCGAAGGGTTAGGCAGAGGTACAATATACACCCACAGTTCGCCGGTATGTTTTGGGTCCCATGTAATAGGGGGCGAGCCTCTTGCCATTAACCGGGCACAAATCCTAACTCCGAGCTGCTACTGAGAATTTCATAGAAAAACACAATAACACTTTTTGCTCGACCTGGGAATCAAACCCAAGACCTCTAGCGTAGCAGTCGCGCTTAGGACCACTAGGCTACCGAAGCAGTCCAAAGTTAAACGTTACTATTTTTTTTTAATCAAATCATATCATATACATATTTTAAATACACCATTCACACGCACTTTAAAACTGTCAAAGAGTCAGCGAAAAGTTGAACTCCTTCCAAACAGTAAGGTCTTATATAGATAAAATTTCATGAGCACTTTTTAATACTCAACGAATAATAAAATTTTGGCTCCATCACACTTGTTGACGCTACGGGTACAATATAAGTCGTGCACATTAAATAAGGCCCAGCATTTTTTTTGTCGTATTTAGTATCATTATATTCGACATTTATAAACATAGCTGGCTAAATATACGCACATTAGGTTTACCTATGCCTATGCAAAAACATACTTACCTCCAAAAAAACCCCCCAGTTCCTCCTTAAAATCAATGAGACATGCAGTCTACTCCCGTTTCGCACAAAACATTTCGCCAATGATAATGGGCTTGTCAACGAGGCGCGAGACGCCCGACTGCGATCTGTCACCGGTGAATGTGTCAAAGGGTTTTTGTCAAGGCGCGAATTAAATCGGCCAGCGGGAGGCGCGGCGCGATTGATCGACAACTGGTTATATCCGATTTGGGGAGTGTGAACACCCTGTATAGGTGCAGTTCACTAACTGCTAAAACTCACTAGTTTTTGCTCGAAATTTTGATATTTCGTTTGTAATTTAATTTAGACAATTGCCTTGTTAGCCTAGTGGTCCCCAGCGCGACTGCTACGATAGAGGTCTTGGGTTCGATTCCGATATCGAGCAAAGTGTTATTGGGTTTTTCTATGAAATTCTCAGTAGCAGTCGGAGTTAGGATTTGTGGCCGGTTAATGGCAATACGCTCGCCCCCTATTACATGGGATCTAAAACATACCGAATTGTAAGCGTACATTGGTACATCTCTGCCTAACCGTTCGGGGAATACAGGCGTGATGGTATGTTATGTTATGTTAATATCTAAACGAAGCCTAAGTCTTATCATCATAAAATGATGAACAGTTGTTCATCAGTCATTTAGTCAGGCTAATTCTGTTAAATAAAAAAGGTCAATCTAGTCGCAATCTTATCTCAGTGACAAACAATGTCAAAAAATGTAGGTAAATTATAGGCATTTTTGACAGATTCAGACCGATTATCGTTTCTAAATATTACTAGAATTATTCCCCTGACTGACAACAATTTTCCGTTTTATCGATGAAATTATTTTTTATTAACCCAAACAATAGCGCAATCCAGCAGAACACTAAGTCATGAACTTATTTCGTAGTCTAATATCGACAGTTGTAGAGAAAATCTGAAATAGACACACAAACAAAAATATAATCATTAATTAATTAGAAGCACCCCCGAACCAAAAGAATTGAAAATGATAACTCAATCATTAATCATTTTCCTAATACAAAGTATGAGAAAGACATTACAGAAAGTGAGTTTCATCAGTTACCCCAATGTGCCGATCAAATAATTACCTTCTCGATAAAATATTGGCAGGGCTTTCCCCAGCGAGTGTCGCGACGCGGTGTCGCGTCCTCCCTACGAGCCACAACTGTCGATGTCACCTTAATTTACGGCCTTCAATTATAAATTTTACATCCAACGTACGACAAAAGAACACCAACTTTAAACACAACACCATAAAGTCGCTACTTGAACGCCCAATACCCAAGAATTTTGTACAATTCCCACTCCTCGTGTCAAGGGAACAGAAATTTTAAGAATTACAATCAAACTTCAGTTCAGGTCAAACAATTTTAAACAAAAATTATCCAAAAAGAAATTTTAAATAATCACGTTTTTTGGTTATTGGTAGATAGACATTATTTTTATCAGAGCGTCATTAAAATTGAAAAATAAAGATAAATGTTCATTTAAAATTAGTGATAAGTATTTAATGGCGGACACTAACGAAGTTTCCCGTAATTAAAACTGTTTGTAACTGTTAAATGATAAAAATGATGATTAAAACAATATTTTAACGATGGTGTTTTAACGTTATGGTGTTATAAAAAGCGTGGTTTCCTCGTAGCTGACCTCTTGACACGAGCTATCTATCATCCTGCTAATTAAATATGTCGGTTATCGGCAGGAATACAGCGACAAAAATAAAATAATAAGCTAAATATATACATAGTGCTCCTAATTGGCAACTAAGTACTTGCCAATAGTCAGGATCATTCAGAAATTTTACCCAATGAATTTGAAGGTACAAGGAAAAGACAGGAGGATATGTACAAGGAAAAGTGTACCTAAAGCTTGTAACGGTAGATATGATAATGTCTTGGAATTTGAAAATTTATTACATAATTATTAACCATAGGTCTCTTTAGGCAACAACTCATACAAAATGTAGTTATGACAGAACACATTGATTAAAACTTACAACCTCTCATTTATCTATTCGTGGAAACAGACAGAAATGAAGACAGCGAAGTTTTATAATTACACTATCCTTCAAAACATGTTTTCCTCGTAGAGATAAATTTAACGCTTACAAACGTATTGTGTATGTATTGTGTAACAATTCATAGATATATTACACTACACATATTTGAGTAAAGGACCTAAGTACTCTCGGCTTAAGCAATACTAAATTATTTTAAGACAACAGTGATTTAGACACTGGTACACACTGAAACTTGAACTTATTATTAACTGAAAATACTGCATTAAATATTTATTGAACTAGAGGATCACTAGAAAATTACAAAAAAAATCGCTCAATTCTAAATATGTTGTGAAAACTAAAAATAATTACTTATTCGCTCTTAACTAGTTAAATTGTTTAAAGTATATCAACAGAACGTGTTCTAAATTTAAAAACTTGAAAATATTAACACAGTAACTATGTAAACTCAAAATTAAGTTAAACTCGAGTGTCTGGACATTCCCATTAGAAACACAAAGATATGATTAAACTGTCAGAAGCCGCGCTTTATTTTATAAAATAAAAATTATTTGACGAGGGTCTGCCATTAATTTCGTCGACAATGTGATAAATAATGAGCGAGGTGTAATGCGGGGGCTACATCCCTCTAAAATGTCGCTTTGATGGGCTGCTTTTGAAGTTTTGACGGCTCACATCCTAATTTTCTTTCTGTTGGTACCCTTGGCGGTTGCCACTTTTCAATAAGAATTTCTCTTTGTGATAATATTTCAATTTCAAGTTTTTGTAATCGCTTGCGTTTGTGTAAATTCAGTTTACGTTTATTTCGGATATCCGGGTGGATGGATTTATCAGTAACTTCTTACTGACTTAGAAAAAATATGCAATTTAATTGCAACACTGTGAAGTTCATCGTAATAATTTCCATCGACACTTATTTAAAGAGTGTATGTAATATTGGCCAAATAATAATATTAACAAAAATAATATTTGGAAGCACTAGGGGAAGGCCATTGCCCAATAGTGGGACAATAAAGGCTAGATAAAAAAATATTATCCAAATTAGGAGGCAAATCTTTTAGCCTCTCTCATCTTCTGTAACCGACTTAAAAAAAGGAAAATGTAATCAATTCGGTTGTATTGATTTTTGACATTTTTTTTACTTTTAAGAACGATCGCAATCTAAATTGGCACTATAGATTCCGTGGGATAATAATCACTCCAACTTTGACGCGAACAAAGTCGCGGGCTGAAGCTAGTTTATTTTAAAACAAGCCATAACAAGTAACACCAATTACAACACATACCGGAGCTTTTCTGTTTCTGGCTGCGACTAGTCAGGTTAACTGGATTAGCGGGTATCGTGTGACGTCAATGGACATTGGACACCTGTCACTATGATCAAAGAGCTTGTCACTATCACGCGTAATTGGGTACGTCAGATCGTAGAAAGGCTGTGCATGCAATATAATAGACATAGGTTAGGACATAGTATTTAGGTACTTTGATGTTGCCCTTCCGTTATAAAACAGAATAGATTTTTTTTTGCCGCAAATTACAGTTTAAAGTTAACTTAGTCGACAGATATAATTTTGTATTTAGTTTGTGGAAGACTGTTGCCTAAACAGTTTTCAGTACCTGTAAGTCAGGTCACTAAACTTGTTTTTTCAATCATCAAATAACTTCTTCCGCCCTGGGCGAAGCCAAGGGAGTGTCACACTTTTACTAAATAAACCCCACCCGTGAACCTCCTGATGTCCTTTGAGTTCCAGGGCCGCGGTGACTCTTTCTCAGTGGACGTCCTGTGACTGATATTATTTATTTATTTATTTGTATGAGATTTATATCTAACTAAAATATTAATTATTAAATATCATACATTAACATAGCTTATGTAATTGATATTAAAGAATTAATGACTTAAAAATAAGATTAAACAGGACTGCTTTTCGTACTTTCGATAAAGTACTGAAAAACATCCCAAACTACATAAAGTTTTATCATAATAATTGAGAACATGCGATATCTATGTAATTTGTCAATGACAATACAATCAGTAAGTAATTCCTTGAAATGAATGGGTACCTTCAAGTATCTACTGTAGAAGCGAGGAAAACTGTATCAACATTTTATTTATGTCAAAACACAATATACAAAACAATAATACACTCACGGTTCATTCACGATTAACGCCGTGGCTGAGCGACTGCCAAAGTCAAAATATACAATTCAAAAGTCCCGCCATCTTATCGAGCTATTAGAGGAACGAAAGAGAGAGTGCATCCCGAGTGCGTGAGTGTGTGTGTGAGAGTGTGTCTGCGCACACTGATGCTAATATATAATATCTACTGCGTACTTGAGTAGTCTCCTTTGAGATTGGTCAGAAAATATTATCCAAAAACCGGCCAAGTGCGAGTAGGACTCGCGCACGAGAGATTCCGTACCATTATCTATAAAAACGGCATAAAAATCATGTCTGTTGTATGGGAGCCACCCTTAAATATCTGTTTTATTAAAATTTCATTATTTATTTTTAAAGTAAATATACAAATAAATATTCTGTGAATACTTCAAGCGTCTACCTGTTGCCGTTAACAATATAGAGCAAAAACGAGCAAAAAAAGAAAACACGTTTGTTGTTTGGGAGCCTCCTTAAATATTTATTTTATTCTGTTGTTTTTAAGTATTTGTTGTTATAGCTGCAACAGAAATACATTATCTGTGAAAATTTCAACTGTCTAACTACCACAGTTCATGAGATAAAACCTGGTGACAGAAGGACAGACAGACAGACGGACGGACAGCGAACACTTAGTAATAGGGTCCCGTTTTACCCTTTGGGTACGGAACCTTAAAAATCGAATAGTTCGTAAAGTAAAAACATTATCCTTTCTGCTCCTCACTACACCTACATTCGCCTTGTGTGCATATTCCTTGCATGTGTGAAACAGCATTAACAATGCAATAACTCAGACAGATATCGCATACACATTTGGCACCAGTAAATCAAAATTTAAACTGTGCCTGGCGCACACGCGTGATCCGTGAAAAATTGCTTATTTTAAAACGATTTTTTTTTTGAACTCTCGATAGGGATGTGTATTTTGTCATACTGATACTGTGGTGCGCACGAATGCAGGAACGGTTTATAATATTACGTAATTTTGTTTTGATTTGTAGTGATTAAGGTTATTTTATCAAATGGTTACTAATAGTTAAATTCATGGTTATTATCGTTTAAGACAACTCAACGTTAAAGAAGTGACGTCATGCACGTATTGTAAGATTTTTTTTATTCTTATGTATAACGCTCAAACTTTCTTTTTTCGAATTCCAAGCATTATATAGGTAACTATTGTGACTATTAGTTAAATTTAGTACCACATCATTTTATGTAACTTCAAAATACAACCAAATAACGCTCAAAATTCAAAGTACACCGCCTAAACATTCAGAGGTATATTCATTATCGCAATGAAAACGTTACCAACATTTTTCCTTTAAAAAGATCTACTACTAAACTTTGCGTGTCAAGTAACAAGCCACCTACTTGCAGTAAAGTACTAAAATAATAAAGTGTAAACGGTGTACACCCTAATTTGTGTAAAGCTTCGTTCGGAGCGCGCTCCAGTCCATATATCATGCGAGACTCATCACGTTTTTAATAAAAGCCGATGCAGACGTACCTATTTGTTTTACTTTTTTTGTGGGAACCACGTGACTGTGGAGTTTTATTAATTTATGGATAGATTTATCACAATTTATAATCGATGTGTCTGTCTGCCATTGTCTCGTTGTATGAGGGAAAGGCTTCTTCGTAAAGGCGAAAAATGAATTGATGTTTGCTCTTTCTAGTTGTTACATGCGTCACCTCCTTGGTTGTCCGTTGTGCACAACCACCTGCACCATCCAAGATCTAAACGAGGCGAATGATAGACCTATACAGGTTGTTCAATACTGATCCAAAAAATATTAACGAAAATGAATGATCAGAAGAAGTTGTTAATTTCTTCATTCAGAACTTTACATAATATCATTTTTCATGAAAAGTATGTTCTCATTTACCAACTTACATGAATAACCACAACGGGAATTTATTTTTACGTTTTGAATTCTTAAAACGATCTCCCTTTACATATTTCAAACAATTATTATAGACCTATGGGTAGGTACTACTAGCCGTTTGAGATTTTTCATCTGCTTCCAAATTATTGTAATTATAAATCTCGGGACCACTTCAAACCTCTCAGGTTGCTGTCCAAATATACGTTAGGGTCCGTTACGGGTCTTACAATCAAAAGAATTCTATCAAAGTCGGACCCCATATCTATTCTTTAGTACCCCTGCTTGAAGAAACATAACTTCAACCGAAATGCTACCTTCATTTAAACACACAGAGTTCAAAGTAAATTGTGTTGCACTTACGGTATATAAAAGTCGAGTGTCTGCTAAAGAAATCGTCAATAAACAAAAGTTTTAGTTAAATTAATGCTCTACTTCTTAGTTTTTATTACTCAATATACAGTGTGTTCACATTTTATAAAAAAAAATATTAAATTTAATTATTGTTAGAAAATATTTAAGACAAATATTTCAATCAAAATAATTAATAACATAGTTTTAAATTCTAAGGAAAATGTATCTTTTAATCCTAGTAGTTTTTCTTCTAGTTATGATGTGCCTAATAACTTTTTAGTTCAGTTTACAACCGCCATCTATAACATATCAGAATCCAAAAATAAAAACCGGCATTCCAGTAAAACCCTTTGACAAATTGCGCCATTCACAGACAGAACACCATGTAGGCGAAGGGAAAACAAAACGCAACTCACTTGATAGGGCCCTCGAAATAATAAAAGCATCCGGACATTGCCGAAGTCGGTCGGGCAAGTTCGCATAAATGTTCTCAACCCCTAAATGATTGCACGACAATGCATCTGATATAAATCCGCGTGCGTATACCTCATTTGTTCTATTGACTTGTATTATTTTTGTCCGCTACTCATGGAAAGACAATGCCAAACCGTTAGATGAGGCTGGCAATCTTTTTGTTGGATTTATAGCTGTGGAGTGGACGTCTTGTTAAACTGATTATATTAATGAGTTTTTTTGGTTTGTGTTTAAGTATTTTTTTAAGTTATAAAATATAATTATTATTACTATTCGGACATAATCTGGCATAATTATTATTATCTACTAACTTATGCCCGAGATTTTGTACTCACGAGCGTCGGCTGTCCACGGACTTTGGAACCCAATTTTTTACTACAGTAATTGTAGTCTAAGATAAATCATAATTATAAGGCTTAACTTAGACTCTAAGTTAAGCATTATAACATCAGCTATGTGCCAGAGAAATTCCCGTCAAAATCTTGCCAGCCGTTTCAGAGATTAGCCGGAACAAACAGACAGATAGTGAGACAGACAGACAAAAATGTCTGTTTTGTTAGATATATGTAGCATGTAAACAATATAATTTGAGAAATATAATTTTGATATTAATTTTGATTTATTGTAGAGATGTGTTGTGATTCATAATATGTATATTAAAACACTTATCTGAATTGACAAGTTTTTAACCTCCACTACTCACATACACTAACCACAATAAAATTACTCATATCACCTACAACATACACCTATTTGGACCGATTAATTAAAATTATCTAAGTTTAGGTTTTTTCCGACCGAAAACAATCGAATCGATTTGATTACGTTATCATACGCTGATAGGTATTCATTGTATGAGATCTAGGCCAAACGCATATTACTTGTACCGTTGTACACTTGATATTATTTTAAGAAGTTATAAAAGGCATATCTAGACGCAAAAGTGTATTAGTTCTTTGCTATTATTTTGATACTACCTAAATTTAATTATAATAAATGAAACCGGTATAAATATTGATTCAGATTATACATCAATAGGGCAGTTCTAGTAACTTTTAGGAACGTCCTTATTTTAATCTTAGTTCTAATCTGTCAATAATGCCTCTATTTATTAAGATTAATATTTTGACATTGATTGTTACTAAGATAAGATTGCGACTACAATTTGAACGTTTTCAATTACAAAAAATGGACTTCTAAAGTTCCTAGTTTAAAAAAAGCCGTTAGAAAAGGGACACGGTGCAATCAAAACATTACTTGTGGGGGGTCACGCCGTGACATTACCCTTTCGTCTCCCCAATTTTGCGCAAAAAAGGCCCAAAAACACCTCATTTTTTAAACATTTTTTTACTTCACTTTTTCGTCTTTGTGTAAAATTTCGCACGGTTCGTTATGGTTGTCGCGCAGATTTGAATGCAACTAATTTTGGTTTTCGATACCCTTTAATGGGGACAATGACTTTGCTATCTCCGGAAGGGTTCTGCTTATCTCCTACCTGTCTCTATAAAGGCGTGAAGGGGTCGATCCTATTCCTTGACCTTTTGACATGAGGGTTGGGGTTACATTTTTTGTGAAATGTGTGAATTTAAGATATGTTTAATTAGTGCGTATTGTTATATTATCACCAATATTCTTATTATCTGTGATATACGGTTAAAAAGATTGAGTCATCTTTTTTCATCTTCATTTTGTGGTTTTTGTAACCTCGGAATAAATATGTTATAAATCACATCTCTTTTTTTAAATACATAAAATCAAATTTTGTCCGTTATTATATAAATACTTCTGTTAAGAAAGGGTTCACAAAACGAAAAAGAAATACCTACAAATAAATACATGCACTGGTCATTATTAAAAAACCCTTCAGGTCCAACTGACCAAATCTACTCTATTTAATATAATGAGGACCTTTAGCCCAACTTCCAACGTAAGTACCTACGTACTGAGATCTTAAAAGATTTGTCTCATACATTTGAATTATATTATTCCATTCAGACGTTTTGACTTCACAAATAACATGGACATTACCAAGTACATTTGTAAGGTCACCTGCTGAGGCCCTTAGGTGTCCTTATTTCTATTCAAACCACCAAATAAAACATGCTAAAATAAACCTTGTTCGCGTAGCTTTAGAGTTTAGTACAGATGTGGACGTTAACAAAAGAATCGGTAGCCACAGGGCGTATCTTAGTTAAGGTAGTGATGTGAATAATTCCACACAAATCCTTTTACTGATTATCATTTCAATGACATTAAGTCATGTTATGAAGGGTCTTTACAATAGGGTGTACATAATAATCACGTTTTCAACAAAATAAACTACATGCAACATCTTAAACAGAAACCATAGAAAATATCTTGTTGGTAACTGGTTCGTGTAGGTATTATATTATGTAATTCGGAATACACATAACGTGTTGTGTTAATATCAACTTCAGACTTATGTTATGTGACGGTCGCTTTAGTATCTAACCGTTAATGATATGATTATAATATAGTAATTATGTGCCATCATGCCTAAAAGGCAATTATATATTTACATCAATGACTAATGTGCAATATTAAGCAAGTTATTATTATTGAGCTGGAATACATGTTTTTGGATATGATAGAAAACCATCCACGAATAATTTTGTAGTCCCATATTTTCTAAAGCTGTTTGTACTGAAGAACACAGATAAGATACCTAAGCATGATACAAAAAAAAATGCTACGAATACCGCCTACGCCGCTACGCCGTAGACGTCGTAGACACAGATCGATCTGCGGCTACAAGTGACAAAGTTTTTCAAGATGGCGCGGGGCAGAGGGGGTGTATAGGGGGATGCTCATATTTTTTACTGTCGTTCGGGGTGAGCAGTGGAGCCGATCGCTACACCGCTCTCCACTCACTCGGCCTCTTAAAAGCCTCTCTTCCTCAGAGGGACGTTTCTGAGAAATACATGTGCCGTTATACACGTAAGTGTCTATGTGGCTTTATGACGGGGGATCTGTAAATGGGCAATCTGTGTGAGAGTCGGTACTTTGATAGCGGTACGTGCGGTGAATGAGATTTGAAGTAGGCAGATAGGTAGGTAGTGAAGGTGGAAATCAACCTGATATATACGTAAGGGCGTGGCGATAAGTTTATAAAAAACTTTCTTCTCCACTAGAAACTACCTTTTTGGAAATTGAAACTGGTTTCGATTCCACTGTATTTTAACTGCCTCGTTGGGCTAGTGGTCCTAAGCGCGTCTGCTACGCTAGAGGTCTTGGGTTCGATTCCCAGGTCAAGCAAAAAGTGTTATTGGGTTTTTCTATGAAATTCTCACTAGCAGGTCGGAGTTTGGATGTGTGCCCGGTTAATGGCAATAGGCTCGCCACCTATTACATGGGACTTAAATATACCGGCGAACTGTGGGTGTACATTGTTACACCTCTGCCCAGCCCTTCAGGGAATACAGGCGTGATGGTAAGTTATGTTATGTGTATTGTAAATTTTGGCACTGATAAATGCCGTTCATGATACAATTCAAATACCTGAATGATTTGACGTGGACTTAAAAATATACAGGATGAAATAGATAAAGCGACATATTGAAAATTGGGGATTTGTTCAGAAATTAAAACTTGCTCATTTGATGTTGTAGTTTTATAAAACAAATATATAAAGAGAATTAATGTCATGAAAAGAACTGAACTGATTCTTCATAAAACATTCATAGTGCAGTGCGGAACATGTATCTTTCTTTTAAATTGATTTATTTTATTAAGTATTACTAACCTTTTTTGTGATAAAAAAAATAATTAAATGGATTTACTTTTTTGGACTCAGAGAAAAAATCCAGCACAATATATTATTTTTTATGTAGAAGTTTACTTCTGTGATTCATTACAACTGTGTTGCTATTAGTTCCCACAGTCAGACTAACGAAAACAAACGACGATCACAATCAAAATACGGACTATATTATGTACTGCAACGTTGTACAAAGTAATAGCTAATCAAAAATGTATTCATGAACAACATTAGCTGTAGATAAACGCCGGTATCTGCGGATAATACGCGCTGTGGCCGGGCAGAGCAAACATCCTGGTCGCTATGTTTATTGCTACGGTTCAGACGAAAAGAGGAGGAAGTGAAAACGTGTTAGAATCTTAGTAGAATTAGAGTCATTATTGTCATTTAAAATTAGTCATTTTTATGTTGTTCTAACACTTATTTTTACATTTGTATTAAGATGAAAGAATACTTTAACAATATTTTGTTTATTTTTAAGTTCATTTAAAAATTATCGTTTCTTCACATTAGAATATTTTGCTGTATCGTAAGTACGCTTATAAACATTTAAAGTCAAAAACATAAAGAGCCAGTTCTTAGCCACCAACAGTGCCGCCAAACAAACATTATAGTACCTGATTTTGTATTAACATATATATATTATCACGCCTGTATTCCCCGCAGGGTTAGGAACTGCCTCGGTAGCCTAGTGGTCCTAAGCGCGACTGCTATGCTAGAGGTCTTGGGTTAAACTCCTAGGTCGAGCAAAAAAAAGTGTTATTGGGGTTCTCCATTAGGATTTGCTCAGTAGCAGCTCGGAGTTAGGGTTTTGTGCCCGGTTAATGGCAATAGGCTCGCCCCCTTTTACATGGGACCTAAACATACCGGCGAACTGTGGGTGTACATTGTTACATTATTAGGTGTAATTAGATTATTTTTCAATACACATAAGCTATGATTACCAAAATTCATAATATTCAGGTACGTCCCTATTACCCGGATATCAGTACACAGGCAATGTACACAAATCCTGCAGCGTACTTGAAATTAATTTCGTATAGCCGCCGGGGCTGTGGGGGGTTAACCCCACCCCACCGCAGACACGTGCGGAGCCACGGATAACCGTGTTCTACCGCGTCGCAAATAGCCCACGGCGATTTTGATTAATACCCGATTGAATAAGTTAATCATCGTTTTCATTCAGATAATTGGATGAGGCGGGGGATGTAACAAGTGGGGACTGTACTACTTTGTTTTAGGGTTAAAAAGCATTACAGACGTGAGTTTTGTGTGACTTTGAGTTTTCTCTTTAACCCCCGACGCAAAAACGACGGGGTGTTATAAGTTTGGCGTGTCTGTGTGTCTGTCTGTAGCATCGTAGCTCCCGAACGCATGAACCGATTTTGATTGGTTTTGAAAGGTTAATTAGTCGGGAGTGTTCTTAGCTATGTTTGATGGAGGTCGGTTCAGCGGTTTCAAAGTTATCAGCTCTTTTGTTAGCTGCGGTAGTGACTTTTTCCTTCTGTCAGGGGATATGTAGAGCTATAACCCTGGAAATATTTAAATTACGACAATATATCTGAGTACATAGATAGCTCATATTTAAAAGGCAAACAAATGCTTTTTTTAAGACCTTTAACAGGTCAAATGAACGTACTGCTACTACTTCTTTCAGATACATTTCGTAGTACAACAAACCATATTCATATTAACCATTGTGTCAGCAGGTCAATCCCGTAGTTAAAAACATTAAAAATCTTTCTTCTCATCTAAGAATGGAAATAGATTAGAGCTATTTTTGACAGATTACAGCTACGAATAGAATGTGGATGTTTTTAAAAATAAAAGATTTGCCCCTCAATTTAAAAAGAGACCAAACACGAGCTTTATATATAAAACTTTGTCAGAAATAACCCAAAATATCGTGCGAATCTAAGTTTAACCTTAACCTTGTAGCCAAAAATAAACAGGAAGCCAAATAAAACGAATTAAGAAAAATAACTAAAAGTTTTATTTTTGGAATCGACGTCATAGTTTTATGAACTGAATTGTAATCCATTAATGAATAATTTCGTATTAACGTTATGTTATTATTAGTACCTACGTTTAAATAGATTTATTACAAGTTTTACTACTATAATAATTAACCCAAACCCAAAACTTATAAATAACAATAAAATGTACAAAGTTTGTAGGATGTATGATTTTTTTTTAATTTTACCTGCGTTAATTAACAGCCGGTTATGTATTTATGTTCTAAAGCTGAAGAGTGTGTTTGTTTCAACGGACTAATCTCCAGAACTTACTATACAGAGCTACTGGTCGACTACGGCTACTGGTCCGATTGTAAAAAACGTTATTCCCAAATGTGAAAAATTTTGGGATCCATAGAATCACGACGTTGCTTCCAACAAGACTAAAAAGGTGACTACCACAAAGGCGTGAGTAAGACACAAAAATCCTAACTTTTTTTAACTTATTATGAGAACTATAGGTACTCTAATTTATAACGAACCAGAAACTATCCATTGACACATTACACATACGAACATACTAATAATTATTTATTATATCTTTTCCCTATCAATGGTGCTCCGACGATGAAAAGGGGTAAAACAATAAAAAGGAACAAAAGCTCAGTACAATGGTCACAGTTTAATATAAGAGTTTGTTCCCATTATGTCGGAATATGGGAAGAATAGAGTGGATGGAATCGTTTTAATTGAACCCATTTTCATTATTGTACTTTTAATTCTCACGCAAGATTTTAGGTATATTCAATAGGTTGAATTCTACATAGAAATGATTTAAAAAAGAGATGATCGAAACAAGAGTAGAGTCCTGATGCAGTTAGACGGGGTCGCAGCAGACCAAGGAGAATATGGTGGGACGCCTTGGATGGCTTCCTCAGGAACTGACGAGGGGGACACAATACAGAGGAAAGTGGAAGGAATGGGGAAGGCTTTTGTCCAGGAGCGGGACAGAAAAGGCTAGGTAAAAAAAAGAGATCAAATTAACCGATAGAAAAGTTCCCTGCTAAAGACGGGTAGTTATTCGAAGACGAAGACTACCATTAAAGTCAACGCATTCGTTTCAATTATTCCATTTACAGGCACTTTTGAATTGTTAAGATGTCGGTCAGTTAATCAGACAGTTCAAGCTAGTTGCTCGTTCAAAAACGTAGGTAGGTCTCCATGGAGAAGAACGAACGAGATGCTACACGGATAGTCTTTTCAATTACGTTTTTACAAAATCGTGGTTACATTATTCTAGTTATTTCTATATGTGAAAACATTGTTGTTGAATATGAAGAATTTTTGCAATGACAGTTAATAGATGACCAATCCCAACTAACAGTGCCCGTTCACGAACATGACGTGTGGATCAACACCATTTAGCTCAAGGGAATCAAGTATATATCGTCATCACACCACCATTTTCGCGCCGGATTTAAAGTGAGCTGCTGTAAAATGAACTGAAGTGCACTACACTAAGAGCTTTCATATGACATGGGTCTCATCACTGTTGAGAATTGTTGAAAAGGAGACCCAAATTGTCGCCTAATCATTTATTATAATTAAACTTAGAACCATTTAGAACCATGTCACAATAAATATAAACGTCAACGACTTGATACACAAGTGATAATGACAGGTGACAAGTTCCTAGTTAATTGTGACAAAGTCCAAAAATGATCAACGATTTCGTAAGGTGATTAAATACCTTCCTAATCACAAACTTAAATCTCATAGTCACGTTTGACAACACCAACGAAAGATAATAAGGATGTTTTTTATCGAGAATGATGAAATGCATATCAATCAAGCAAGTAAATCAATCAGGCAGGTAATCAAAACTGCATAAATCGACGTAAAAAAAAACGTGATCGTACTTCCATACTGTAAATTTGAGACAAAGAAATATATATTCACAAATGCGTATTTATCTAGCTACAGTAATAACTCAGAGAATGCGTCAATTATTACAATTTCACGCTAACACGTATTAAAAGAAGTACGATTTGCCAGTTGCCACCATGAAAAACTCATACAAACGGAAAAATTGCTTACTTTACTGTCACTATTGTCATAATCTTGTACGTCATTATGACCTTTAAGTCTTCGTATTTAAAGCCGATATTGGTATAAAAGTATTTGATAGTGTTGCGCAGTGTGTGTGTATATTTTGCATTAGCTGCCACATCGCTCACGTACCGCGGATATCTAAATATGCGGATCCTATTAAATCAGAAATAGGTATCCAATCAGTGCGCTTATGCTTCACTGCCTTTATACAGTCGTTAGGTACAGTAACGTTCACGATATTAATACACCGGTAACCCTCCATTGCAAACATTCCTGCTTACTTTAAATCTTACGGTACGTTGGCTAAATTGCTAACTATTGCCTTTTGTGGACGATTATCAAAGAATTTGTGGGTACATGTTACTTTTTTACTTCCGCGATTTGTTATTTATCAATTTTATTGATGTGTATCATAGAAGATAAGATTAAAACTTTTAATAAAATAAAGTATTGAGCTGTCATAACAAAATCTAATTGCTGTTGTGTATACATGCTTTAAACTCACATTTTTTACTATGAAGTGCCACGTGTTTTACGCATCATACACCTTTTGCCATATCTGTCCCTTTTAAAGGACATCACTACTACGGTCGTTGTATAGCACAACCATTGTTATAAAACCACTGAAATTTTATAGTCAATTAGTAATCTCCATAAGAACCACACGGATATTTGTTTCGTAATCGGATATTGCATAATGTTCGACAATTTCCCGCATCCCTGCGCTACCTCATTCAAGGGTTGTCAAAACGAAACACGCTCCCCCACGGATTGACAAAATAGCTCCAGCGTAACCCACCAAAACGATAGAAAACTCCACAAAAGGCTGAAGGTACTTGACGACTCTCAACCTAAACGCTTTAACTATGTTCCAACCCCATGCTCCAGGATTGCTCACTCCACTTATCTCCAAAAAACCATGAATATTTTTATAGAATTTTATGCCCAATAGCAGGGGAGGAGGAGTTAGCTTCGCGTGCGACAGCCGAGATAATGATGGCACTTCAGCTGCCGGTTTTGATATTGCTTCTAATTGGTGCTGGTCCTCATGTAAAACTGTTGCACGTGCCACCCCTATGTACCATGTAAAGAGGGAATAAACGCCCATTATATCATAAATTCAAAACAATTTAATATAAATCCCAATCTTTAGATAATAAAATAACTAATGAAATGTTACCGTAGGTTACATGACATACCATCACGCCTGTATTCTCTAAAGGGTTAGGCAGACGTGTAGCAATGTACACCCATAGTTCGCCGGCATGTTTAGGTCCCATGTAATAGCGGGAGAGTCTATTGCTATGAACCGGTCACAATCCTAACGCCAAGTTGCTACTAAAAATTTCATAGAATAACCCAATAACAGTTTGCTCGACCCGGGAATCGAACTCAACTCTAACGTACCAGTCGCGCTTAGGACCACTAGGGCTAACAAGGCTGTTACCGTAGGTTACTGTCACTTTTTGTTTATTTTTGTTTTCACTATCATCAAAAAAGTAGGACAATCCGTATCTAACTAGTGCACCTAGTCATATAATAACTGTAACACTTATAAGCTGGTTATTCCTTATTATAAAGATAAAAAACCTCACTTAGTTCATTGACCAAAAGCCCGCTAAAGTTATACAATCCTTATAGTTAATGGACTGGGCCAATATAAATAACAATGGCTATTTGATAAGGCATTTAAAAATCTAAAATCGCTCGCAACTAATTAGCAAAAACTAACAATCAACAAAATACACACTGTATTAAATTCTGGTAAAGGTTAACGAACTGGATAGCTATACTTTAGCACTTAAACGGTATAATATTAAATATCCGACTATCCCACTAATAATAAAAATGTAAAGGTTTGATGGATGGATGGATAAATGAATAAATGTTTATTACTCTTTCACACTTAAACGGCTGAACGGACCTAGGTGAAATTTGGCACTGAGATAGATTGTAGTGTGGAGTAATATTATGATACTTTTTATCCCGGAAAAATGTACGGTTCCCGTGGGATAATAAATTAACTTTGACTCGGACAAGGTCGCCGCCATTATTTTCGATGAGAACTTTATTTTAATATTCCAATTTTTAATGAAGTATTAAATAGGCTTTACGCAAAATAACAAAAGTTTACTACGCAAATAATTACAAATGCGCTCATATTTCGTACAGGTATCAAAGTTAGCCGAGACAACGCTTGCATATTTTAATTAGGCACCGCGACGAATGAGGCTTTAGAGCGATGCAGCGCTGCAGCGCTCGTAAAGCGGAGCAAGCGAAAGGAAGCGAGAAGGCGCTTATTAGTGCCGAGACAGAAGCCTGTTTATCGGACCTGTGTTGCCAGGTACATGAATATAAAATCCTATGTATTTTTCTTCTCTTATTTTCAGTTTTAGAGAAAATATATTAAAAAGAGATCTAACAATACTTTTATCGATCTTCAGTGAACCATGGAATCTTGAACATGGAAATAAAAAATACATGTCAAATACCAAGACTTTGTGATGGCTTCCTTACTTAAAAGAAGCTGCGAAGCCTCTCTCAACAGAACCTTCTTTATCTCTTATTTACACACGATTTACATAGAAAAGTCCACAAGCCTCCGAGCATGGCAACACCAGACAGAAGCCGGTTTATCGGTTGCGGGCGTGCCTCGCAGCGCATTCCGATCGCCGCGACCGCGACCATGGTTTACGACCGACGCTTAATGACACACGGTTACGACCGGGAAGAGAATCGATTCACGACACATTTAACTATCGAACTATGAAACCTACGGATTCCTGTTATTCATCATTAGTTCCGTCGCCCATCAAGTTTTCATTATTGTTAGTTGTAATTGGGTTAATTGTTCTTTGGAATGGTTTACTTCTTCCCTGTTCGTGTCCTGTCTTAATGGGGTGCATTTGCATATTAGTGATGAATTGGTTTTATGATCTTGTATATTATAATTGATGAATCCGATTGATGCATTTTCACAAAAATATATATTTTTTGGTAATGTCGCTAATGAATTAACTTTTCTACTTCTTTTTTTAAATTAACACTCACAGGCATACAATAAATAGATATTTTAATTACACATTTGCTATAATACTTACCTAGTCTAAAAAGTTTTTGAGTTTAACAGTTTCTAACAGTCTCAGAATAACAAGACCAATTAAAAAGGTTACTGTAATGTAATATCCTAGTCATCACGTGCATCTACTGCTGTCAAACGGTTCATAAAATCCTTGAAAGCCACCACGTGGTAGATAGTTATTCCATTATAAAAGAAATCGAACTACAAATCTCAAAATCATTTAAAATTTAAATAAGGAACAGATTCAGCTTCTTTTGACAAGGAACAGTTTAAAAGTCGACCCTCACATGCATTTGATTGACGCCTTCACCACAAATATTTCACCCTATCTACTCGTGACCAACTGGCCGTTATGTTTTTAAAAACAAAATAACTTTAAAAGATAAAGAATAAACTAGCAAAACGTGACCGCTATCAACATAAGGATCGATAATATCACGCCACGTTTAGTCACACCTTTCCTTTGCCTAGACTTAAAGATTAAACTATGAGTATCTGCTAAAAAGATGTAATATTATACAATTTATATTTAAACAAAGGTAAATATCAGGTTTATTTCACTAATGGCTATCGCCAATCCTCCTTGAGTAAGCGTGGTGATCAATGCTCATGCCTTCTATGTATGAGAAGAGGCCTTTGCCCTGTTCTGGGACAATAATAGGCCGATATTATTTTATAAATACCGATTAGTTCTTTTCCCTTTTTCAATATGTTTTAAGATCTGTTTAAAACACCTATATTCTGGACAGCTAGCTTTTTGTAGCATTCGCAAATTCAGTATGTTAATTTATGATGAAATTGAATTTTATCATCATTTCAGCGCGATGACGTCCGCTGGTGGATATAGATATTTCTAAGAATCGACAAACGTCAAACCCTATGCATTACGTCACCGGAAATATAAATATTCATATAGCCATACCGCATGCTTACCGAATGAGAAAGTAGGTACACCTAGTTCGTCTCCATAAGAAGGTTTGAATTTAACACTCGTGGCAAGATATTCAATTCGTTTTTAAAATATCTTCCTCCATTCTTTAAAAAAAAAAGATGTATTTCTTCCACTGACCGTCACTAACCAGTATAATAATTACCACACGCCACTATTGAAAAAAAAATATTTTTCGACATTCAAATGTTCAAAAATATTCTGAACTTTTATTGTTCCGTAGCCTAAATCAAATTATATTAAAAAACTAAAATACCGAAACCAATATTATGAAACAGAGTAGCAAAAATCTTATTTAAAACCGGTTTCAATTAAAAATGTCTATTTTAATTATTTGTTAAACTTTTTGCACAAAATGTAAAAAATACATTGTACAAAGGCGGACTTAATGCCTTAGGCATTTTCTACCAGTCTACCTGAAGACTGAGACAAAACATAGTAGGTGCAAAGAACAGAAACTATCCAGGAATAAAATATATTATAATAATACATACAAACAAACAAAATATACAAAGTAGAGAGAGATAAAAATGCATAGTTGAAGAATTAATAAACAAATTAATTGTGTGTGTAAGCAAATGTTCGTGAGCTTTTACTTTGAATGTGAACTGACTGGTGGCCATCATGATAATCCGAGGAAGCGTAAATGTCTATAATGGGCTTAAAAGATTAAAACAAGCATTCTAATATCATATCACTTACCCGGCAAATATCTGTAACTGTAACCGCGCGCACTTTCAAACACCCTTTTCCGTAACAAATCAACATGTAAAGCTTACTAATTAAACAATAAAAAATATTTATAGATAATAACGAACAGCTAGAGAGACACCTGTTTACTATCAGGAAACTTTTCATCACTGAAACAAATTCGTTACTCACGTAGACAGAGATAACTCGAGATTATACGAACTCAACGATATGTAATCATCCGTGTCATAGTCGTAACCGATGCCTTGTTTAGTTCACAAAGTGATAATAACATCGATAAAATGAATTAAAAGAAAACAATTTAGTTATTAATGAGAATAACTACGTAATTTACTGATTAATGACTAGATAGAGGTTTTGCGTTGCGGATGTAGATAATAGATTCTTGATACTCTGATGTCCAAACACATATTGAGTTGACTGAGTCTTGGAAATATGGCGTGTTTTGATAGTTCTAAAGTAGTGATAAGATTCTCGGTGTTTGGGTAAGGTTAGGGCTAAGGGCCTGATAAGCGCGCCGGGTTACGTAAATTATATTGTTTTTTTTTTCTAATACTTATATCCTCGATTAACGGGCCCGCACGCTTGCGCATACGCAAAGATTTTTTCAAATCGAACTGCCTTGTTAGCTAGAGGTCTTAGGTACGATTCCCAGAACGAACTAAAAGTGTTATTGGGATTTTCTATTAAATTCTCAGTAGCAGCTCGGAGTTAGGATTTGTGCCCGGTTAATGGCAATACGCTCGCCCCCTATTACATGGGATCTAAAACATACCGAGTTGTAAGCGTACATTGGTACACCTCTGCCTAACCCTTCGGGGAATGCAGGCGTGATGGTATGTTACGGTTTTCAAATCGGCCCACTACTTCTTGAGATTAGCGCGATCAGACCGTGTTTGTTAGTTTGGTTGAACGCGCTAATCTCAGGAACAACTGGTTTAATAGAAAAAATATTTTTAAGTTGGATAGTTAATTTATCGAAAAAGGTTTTAGACTATATAACATCACGTTACGACCAACATGTGCGAAGCAGTAACCAAATACGTAACCCAATGCGGGTGAAGTCGCTGGCAGAAGCTTCTATTTTATAAATTACCGATGATCACGTATGCATTACGCCTATATACAATATAATGTATTATGTACATCACATTAAGTAGGTATATGTACTCATAGGCATATGATTATTGATAACGTTATATATTTTATGTAATTGTAGATTGCACGAAAGGATTCAGCCATAACAATAGCCTTTATTTCCATAAACATAAGGCTAAGCCTAAGGCTTACAGCAGATGATACGCTATTGATAAACGTATCATTCAGATAGTACATAGATAGAGACAGTACCTTGATACACGTTAAAGTAGTTATTGAATGATAATGATTTAATACATTTTTTTACCTTATCATAATACAGATAATATTGATGTGATACCTATTGCCTTTCAGGCGCAAAATATTATTTTAATTAATAAAAAATCATGTTCTATCTAACATAACATAACATACCATCACGCCTGTATTCCTCGGAGGGTTAGGCAGAGGTGTACCAATTTACACCCACAGTTCGCCGGTATGTTTTAGGTCCCATGTAATAGGTGGCGAGCCTATTGCCATTAACCGAGCACAAATCCTAACTCCGAGTTGCTACTGAGAATTTTATAGAAAAACCCATTAACACTTTTTGCTCGACCTGGGAATCGAACCCAAGACCTCTAGCGTGGCAGTCGCACTTAGCACCACTAGGCTACCGAGGCAGTTAACTTCTATCGAACTCCCTCGTAACTGCCTCGATAGCCTAGTGGTCCTAAGCATGGCTGCTACGCTAGAGGTCTTGGGTTCGATTCCTACCTAAAAAGCCCCTCGAGCAAACAGTATTATTTTGTTTTTCTATGAAATTCTCAGTAGCAGCTCGGTGTCAGGATTTGTGCCCGGTTAATGGCAATAGGCTCGCCCCCTATTACATGGGACCTAAACATACCGACTAACTGTGGGTGTACATTGATACACCTCTGCCGGGGTTAGGCAATACAGGCGTGATGGTATGTGTGTATGAAAAAACATGTTTGGTTTTCTAAATACCGAAGTGAATGAGACGCTTTAGTTACTTACATCAAAAATTGCATCCATGATTTAGAACGTTCAAGTAAACAAATGCAACTCTTTCTCTCGAGACCAATCTTGGGCAAATATAATTAAAAACTCTTTGTTATCTACTAACTAACCAACAGCTAGGTATTTTTTTTTGTTTATTTTTTTTTGGGGGGGGGTGGGAAATCATCAAATAACTTCTCCCGCCCTGGGCGGGGCGGGAGGGAGTGTCAGACTGTTACTGACTAAAACCCACCCATGTTCCTTCTTGTGCCCTTTGCGTTCCGGGGGCGCGGTATCTCTTACGAACAACCGCAGCTAGGTATAAGGCTCAGTCTTCACTAAAGTAAAAAGGAGAAGAGATGTCTCGTGCAACCAATCGGGTTGCTTTATTTTCACATCCCGTCGCTTAGCTTAAAAATAACACAGTATCCTATTGGTTGTTTGCGAGACATCTTCTTTCCTCCCTTCTCTGATGGAATCCGGGCCTTAGAGATACTAAAACCTATGACTCACCTGTATTATCATCGTTCGCTAACGGTTCTCCATCTTCATCAGCTCCTGAAACAAAAATAGAGTGTCAATCATATTTTTTTGTACTATTGAGTGGCCAACAAGCAGTTGTCTAGTTGGTCCATCTAATGGCAATGGTTCTCCACAAAAACATCTATAATAAAGGGGTACACAGGAACGTTGTCATACCAGAAACAGAGCTAAAACTCATGTGTTCTCTTCAAACCAGTGGCAGAAATATAGATTTTGGTTGTAGATCTTTTCAGTGATATTTTGGTAGAATTACCGCAATACACTTATAGTGGTTTTACACACAGAATGTTACACACAGAACTTATAGTGGTTTTTATTTTGTGTGCATAGTCTTCACATTTATATCATTATCCTTGCGAAGTATGTGTGGTGTAACTTTGAACTATATACAGTTAGGAATTAAATTTTACGAGAACGTTACGGATTAAAACAGGATATAGTGACAAAGGTTGAAAAGAGTACTCTTAGATGGTTCGGTCATGTTGAGAGGATGACTGAAAAGCGACTAACGAAAAGGATTTATATGGCAGATGTGCGTAGCAACGTCGGTAAGGGACGCCCTAGAAAGATCTACCCTACCTTATTGGTAAGGTTCTTCAGAATGGTCGGGTGCGCAGTACTCGTAACCGGCGTGCTTGTATGACCAGATGTATGAAGGTGGACGAGACGAAATGAGTATGTAAGGAGCTAGTGGCATTCTGTGGTTTCTGCCTACGCCCATTGGAAAAAGTAGTGTATGTGTGTATATTTAATTAACCCTTTCTCAGTGCAGTGACCCATAAACGGGTCATTCGATTGTTTAACTATTGTGTCGGCTTGGCGGACAGTTAACCCGGTAATGTATAACATTCGAGCTCTATTTTTACGAAACTTGTTTTTGGAAGGGACAACTTAATTCAATTCTGTTTTTTTCGTAGATTCTGATGTCCAAAAGTGCCTTTTTTTTTTTTTTGGTGGGTGGGAAATCGTCAAATAACTTCTCCCGCCCTGGGCGGGACGGGACGAAGTGTCAGACTTTTACTGACTAAAACCCACCCATGTTCCTTCTTGTGCCCTTTGCGTTCCGGGGGCGCGGTATCTCTTGCGAACAACCCGCAGCCCCGGCAGGCATCGGCCCTCAGTGGCCCCTTCCAAGTGCTGACATCTCTTTGAGGCGCGCGTGGAACACGAACGGGCCGTCGACACGGCCTGTCGTTATGCAACGTAAGGACGGTGAGCTACCCATTGGTCACCGTCCACAGGCCCCTCACCGTCCACAGGCCCAAAAAAAGTGTCTTTAATAATCTATTTGGAATTAATGTTCGTACTTAATCTATACTAATATATAAAGCTGAATAGTTTGTTTGGTTGAACGCGCTAATCTCAGGAACTACTGTCATAAATTGAAAAATTATTTTTGTATTGGATAGTTTATTTATCTAGTAAGGCTATAGGCTAAATAATATCACGCTACGACCAAAAGGTAAGGAGTAGTAACCAAAGACGTAACCTAATGCGAGTGAAAAAACTACGCGAATGAAGTCGCTGGCAGAAGCTAGTTTTCTATAAAAAGACAGCCAAAGTTTAGTTGTCATTAAATGAAAATGCATGGGACTCTATAAACAAGCCTGTTTTGCTAATACTGTCTGTTTGAGTGCCTTCAATGATGTGCCGGCACCGACAAGCACTGAAGAGGGTTGCGTACAGGATATTAACCGGATAATTATACTAAATTGCGAGCGTAATGGATCCCTAAACGTTTTGCCATGAACGTTTATATGGATATGTCTTTACGTGACCTGTGCTAAATTGAAAAGAATAAAAGGGATTTGCATTATGGAAGATGATAACAGTATTTTATTTTTAAACTAAGCTAACTAAATTAGACTAAACTAAAAAATAAATAAAAGCTACAAAATATTCAGTTTCTAAAGCAAATATACAAAAGCTAATTATAGCGTAGCTTCGCTCTGTGACACGATATATACAGGTCTAACGAACCATTTATTGTCCGTCCTAGTGAAAGATAATACCGCGACTCAGATATATCACAGGTAGTGGTATGATCACCGCAATATCACGCTAACTTTTCTTCTAGCAAATTAAAGGAAGCTTCGGCTCGCTTAACTTCGTGGCGATAAACGCAAGTGCGGCCCCAGCTTTATTGGCAACCACACCTCACATGGTTACCCATCATCTTATGTAACCAAAACATGTGGTTATGAATTAAATAATGAATTTCGTTTAATCTTATCCTACACAGCCACATTATCATCTAAGTTATGACGACGACAGCATAAGTGATATAATGTGATAATAAAATCCATGTACTGATTGTACTGAAATTATATTGCGCAGTATTTTTACACCAAATTCAAGCGATTGTAGAACTAAAATCCATGCTAGTAAGTAGTAAAATAATTTGATTTGGTACGATTCTCTATCTCCGTAAGTTCTGTTACCCAAGTAACTGTTTTATTAAAAAGTAAACATTGTCCACTTTGTCTTTGTCACCTCTGACCTAGACTAAATTCAAAAGTAAACCCATTGTAAATTAACAATAAATAAAGTAAAACTTTTTAGAAGAAATAATGTAATAATAAAAAGAAATATAAGAATTATGTTAAATAAAAGAATTAAAAAGAAGTATAAAATTTAAAAAAGAGTATAGTAAATATTAATGGTCTATTGCCACTGATGAATCCTTCCCGAAATAATTATCTATCCCTTCATTGTCTTTTAATATAAATCAAATAAGTGCAAAGTCTAGCTCGGCGTTAGCGGGTATTTTTACTACGTCATCATAATTATGTTTGCTATCACCATTGTATTGTTCTTATCACTGTATTATCATCATTATCTTTTGCACGTAAACCAGCTGATATCAGCTTCCAATCTAACAAGATTCCATTGAATACATTGCGAATCGATAGCCATTTGTACTGTGCAACCCGACTATGGATGTCGCGAGAACACACGAGGCTTTGAAACTTGCGTTATAATAGTTATAATTACGCGGCTTCAGCAACAGCCCTCGCTATCAAATCAAAACATCTTGAGACGTTCAACGGTACATTATACGAACACCTTTGCACCTACTTAGTCAAATAATACACGGAGGCACGCGACAGGAGACGGAACAAAGAAGCCGTACTACCGTCTACAAGCCATCATTACGAAATGAAGAAAAGAAGTCAGCCAGCTGCCTCCCACTTCCTCTCCATACAAAGTCGTGTAATACAAGATGTTCGTATTGTACGGCGGTTTATTTTAGGGCACATTCATTACGCCACTCGAATTGGCGCGTGTTCTTATCTTTGTGTGTCTGTGTGCTTGTTGCTAGTGTGTCGCGTGCCTTAGCGCAACTGTCGGAAATTAGATTCTGAATTCGAAATGGGTGAATGAAATGGACAATGAAAGCTGGACAGTTCATTATTGGGCTGGGCTGTCAAAACGAACTACGAGTTTTTCGAAGTAATTGTAATGAGTTTTAGATACACATCCAAAACTTATACTATGAATAGATTTAGTGACGATATTGAACTGTAATTTCCGGATATACTGGATAGTAATGTAACATATTTCTATTTAGCAAATTGACGTATTTTTTTTACTTATTGCGAAGCTGCAGATTGACTCGTTTTCACAGAATTAGACTCATTTATAATTCGTATGAACGTAGTGTATCAATATTGTTAAATTAAATACTGAAATAGAATAATACCTATTTGTGGTGAATGGCATTTTTAAAAGGATGTAAGAAAAACAAATGTGTATGCTACATATATTTACAATAAATATTTTATCATATTTACGTAACGATAAAACGATATGTTCGTACACTATTCCGGATTAAGGAGAAGTATAACATCATTCTTCTTTTGCCTAAAATTAATAATGATTCATTGAGTGTGCAAGTCACCCCCTGCCATTTTATTGTGTCTTATAAACATTGTCAGGCAGGGGCCATAGTCTTTCCATAGTACAAGGTAACCAGTCCATATAAGCCACCCAAACCTATAGTCCAGATCTTTATTTCCATATCCTGCAATAGTCCTGCGCAAACCGGGGGTTGTTCTTGGTTGCATTTATAGTCCATACCTACAGGGATAATTGTCGGTTGGTGTTCCATTTCATCATAAAGCTGTCTAAGGGGCCTCTGCGAGTTGGTTTCGGCTCCTCGTACGCCTTTCAAAGGTCCGGGGCCCTAGGGTCCCGAGTTACATAGGGTATTAAAATACACATAAATACCTAACTGAAAAAAATTGTTTCATCGTTTACAAAAACATATCAAAAACAAACGAAGTGCGATGAAACCAAAACTATGTACCAAACGTGTCTTAGTTTCTAGAATTTTTGCACCCAATATTGAATATACAAAATATCTTATTCATGAATATTCCGCAGAATTAAATCCAACGGAAAATATGCAACGACACAATGATTTAAACACAATAATTAACCCTAAAAAAACTGGTCTATACAGACACGTGGCATCTTAAGATTTTGAATAATAACAGCCCTCAAATCTGGGGTCAATAATACCGCGTTTATTAGAAACCAGTTTCAAGTTGGTAGGAGCGCCATCTGCGGAGGGCGGCGTCTTCCGCTGCATTGTGACCGAACACCGGTCGGCGCACGCGCTTGCAACGATAGTCTTCCTGTATGGTGTCAGATGTTACTAAGGTCATACTTCTTTAGGGTCAGAGAACTTAGAACAGTTTTTGGTTACTTTGTTTTAAAATACAGCTTAAAAAGTAAAATTATTGAAAAGTCGACTTAACCTTTTTCATGACAACAATTATGACAATTACAACAAGACGATTCCGCATCCAAAAACCGGTCCGTAATATTCGAGCCAATAATATTTTTGTGATATTTATTTAGTAATATTAGCGGCATATTCGGAGCTAATAAAGAGTAACCCTCAAACGCGCGGTGGTATCATTCGGACCCGGCGCCCTTGTTTGCCAGGAAGCTAAGCCGCGTAACGGTGTTTGCTCGTACAAATTTATGTGTGTCGTTACCGTACTGTCACAAATCTACTTATCTACCAGAACCACGCCTTCAATAATACGAGCTTTAGCGTTACGGACATCTGTGAGCCAATATAGTTTTATGAATTTGTTACCGAAAATAACCCTGATGAAACTCACCCGTTCACAATAACATTGAGAACACTCCGATGTTCCGAATAACTTATCAAAGTGTTAAGCTTTTGTATTAGTAGGTACACATTTGTAAAGGAATGTGTTAAAACATTAAAGTCAGACATAAGTTTAGCAGTATTGTTAGTAGAAACCAAACAAACACAAGCATTATGTAATATAAAACACATATCGACACGCACACAGACAAGTGTTAGATGAGTGTATTTATCGTATCGAAGGTACGGGCATTGTCCATTGTGTCGACGCCTTGGCCCATTGTTCCGCCTTGTGTATGTACCCATTCCAGCCACATCGATCGGCTTACATATACACTGTTATGACTTCCACTACCTATGTACTGATATAGCCGCATTAGAAACTACTGAAGGAAATTTTGATGTGTAAACACAAACGCTAGTTTCCACGGAATGCTTTTAAATGTGAATTTAAACAGAATATACAAGTAGATTTGCGTGCAGCTCATTCCAGAATACTACAAATCCATTTTCCCCCTTAAGCGAGGAGATTTACAGTTGATCATATGCGTAAACTCCCCAAATGTAATATGTTTCGGGGTATAAATTGTCATGTTCTTGTAATTCTTGTAATAACCGCATGTTTCTGTCATTTGAACTGTACAAATCCACCCATGACAGTAATACGGCCCAGGATGCGGAATTCGCATTTCGTCACCAAATTACATGATTTATTGTCATCGCAGATCGTACAAGGGTGCGAGTATTCGCACGGGGTGATTTGTTTTTTTTTAATATCTATTTGATATTGCGACACAATTGAGTATGTGTTTATTAAAGAAACAAATAATTTACATTGGTGTATTTAAAATTACAAACCGTTACTTAAAAATATTTTTTTATTTAGTAACTATTTATTGCTAAAATTTTATATACATATTTTGAAATTACTAATTAAGTAAGTGTAATAGATAGATAGATCTGTCTACATATACTCGGAAGTACACATTAAGATTCTTAACATCATTATTCTTTTAAATGTTAAAAATGAGTAGAGTGTAATTATCTAAACTCAAAATGATATGAAAAGTCGCTTAAAACTAGTTTAAAACAAAACTTAACAAAAGTGACCGCCTAATAAATGCAGTAGTGTGTAACGTGTCAAGCTACTGAGGGAAAATGAGGGCAATATTGAACGAAAATATTATAATAAACTATGAAGCTATATTGTGAATGTGACAGTACGCGTGTCGCGCGACCCCCGCACAACGCCATTTAAGGGTTAATACAGCGCCCGCGCCTGACAGAGGGTCGTCTTTGTAAACTGAAAGGATTATTCAGAACAATAACTTCGAACATTTATCACTTTTGTTCACGCCCGATGTACTAATAAAGATTAATAAAGTTTTGACAATGTCTTAAATTGGTTATGTAATAATTTTGTTAACAATTTTCCATGGTTTTCTATTGTGTTGCTGATTGATCAATTAGCAAATTACTTTTACATTTTAAAAACTAACAGAATTTCAACATTTTGCTATTATTATCAGATTGTTAAAAACGTCAATAGATACTCTATATTAAACAAATTTCTCCTAACATGTTCAAAATAAAACTGAACTGTCATTATGTTTTACTTAACGCTTCGCCGACTTAAATACCGACAAGAAAGTCCAAAAAATAACAACATTTCAATTTAAATCATTTAATTAATCAATTATAAGTCTACACGTCCGCAATTTTCTTTTGTCCCCCACCCTCATTCAACAGAAAGTTCATAAGAAAAACTGCATTTCCTTTAACACGTAATAAAGCGACTGCAGTGACACCAAACACGAATTAACTTTCAACAACCCTCCGGCAGCGCACTATCAATCCTAAGACACGAACACGATCCGTTAAGTGGTCGATCGGACCCCGCGGCGATTTAATTCACTTCTCACGCGACGCAGTAGGCGGAGGGTTAAGGGATTACTTGCCACGCGTCTCTACAGATATTGTCGATTTGGGGAGATGAGACGTCGCCGAGTAATGATGCTGACACAATAGTGAGGAGTTACTGCCATTAGGTAAATTGTTTTTTTTTTATATCTAATTAGGTCGTCTGAACATAACGTCAGCCGTTGTTTGCGATGTCAAAAAACGATTTGGGTGGGGTCAATTACATTCTTAAATGTAATTGACCCCACCCAGTCTGCCAAAATGTTATCTTAGGAAACGAAATCATAATCAGAGTCTAATCATTTAGTGTCATGACAGTATTATTGATTATATCGTAAAGTCACATAAATATTATTTGGAGATTATTTTCAATTTCAGATTAAGCTAGACTGATACTGGGGCGATCAACACGCGGGGCCGTCTCAACCTTGATGAATATAATATTGCCAGAATAGTCATAAGAAAATAATGGTGGCCTTATATTATTTCTTTGAAAATACTAGCTCTTCGTGAAGACCTGTCATCATTATCTGCTTAGCCTACCCCAACAGAGTTGGGAAAAGGTAAAGCAGATGATGATGAGAGCTCTTTGTAATGGAGCTCGTCCGGAGAAGTACCACACTTATTCCTGAAGCAAAGCAGCTCTGCTGTGTTCCATTTTGAAGGGTATAAATGTCAGTGTAATTACTAGCACACAAGACATTTCAATTTTATTTCTGCAATGGTAACGCATCTGCAAGGCCTCTGGTATTGCAGATGTCTATGGGCAGTGGTGACCACTTAACATCAGGTCGACAGTCGGCTAGCTTACCATTAATTGACATTTAAAAAAAATCAATAGAAATAGTAGGAAAACAACTAATCAAGTCAACATTAATTCGCGGTGCGCGGGAATAATATCCACCATTATAGAGATGTCATATTTTTTCATCCGCGCGCCCGTCTGTCGGACACGGGGATTTGTCGGCAACACTCCCCCATTGCACAAACCAAATTAGCGAAGCATTGACGAATTTAAAGCGAAGCGATATCATAATATTGGGGATTGACTACGAATAAGTTACGTTGCTGTTGGAAAGATTATTTAATAGCTACTGCATAAGTTGACGAAGACCTCCGACTTCAAATGCTGGGGTAATAATAAACCTTACGTTAGTAAAACAGGGTTAATATGGTTTCTTTGTGTTATTGATTAGCAAGTGACAGACAATGTAAACAGCTGATCAAAATACCCAATGGTGTCCTCTAACAGAAGCGTTCATACTTTTCTGACAAGATCATATTTTAAGAAAATGAAGAATAATAAATAGAAAACATTTTAGAATTCAAATATTTAGAACAAAACTAACAGGTATACACCTCCATTGTCACTCTTTAGGATTGTAGGTCCCACAGACTCATTCAAGTTGAATCTATGGGATACAATATGAAAACAATTGAATATCTCGTGTCTTGATATAAAAAACAATGGAATATATCGCTCTACTACAATAATGTAATTATTACCCAACAAAACATAACATATCGAAACGCTAAGAACTACAGAGTAGTTTTAAGATGCGTAACCAAACGTAGATCAGTTAGTTCATAATGTGGGGCTCCGCAAACATATGTCCCAGCTAGGGTGCACCCAGTGGTATATTTCACGCAATTGTGGACCAAATCCGGGGCACAATGAAATTATTGAGTTACACATGTCCCGCGAGGGCGCGAATGAACAAATACAGATATGAAATAAATGGCCTTTAACCATTATCTGTAATGACCCTATTACTACTGCATAGGAGGTGTTAACGTTCCTTTTTTGTAATGATAATTTGTCATTTTTATTGTTTTATGGATTCATTTTTTATGTTACAGTTTTTTTTTCTTTTTGTTATGTTTTTTAATAGTTTATCATCAGAATCATTGGATTTTCTAAAGCCAGAAGTTGTTCATGATCCGTAAAAAAATTCTGGATGTGTGATTCCTGTGAAATAATAGCCATCTTTGAGCCAATCATATGCCAAATGCCTCGCAGGGCGAAATAAAGATGATTGTTAATTCGTGTGCCAAACTTTGTGTTTATGTCTAAAATCTGGCACCAATCGGGTTAAGTTAAGGAAAAATGAACCAATCTACGATAAAAATTATTGTTTGAAGTAATTGTAAAGATTTTGAATTATCGTCATTATCACAATTATCAGCCGAACGACATCCACTGCTGGACATGATTTTGGATATTAAACGTTAATTAATTTAATCGTTTTTTTTTAATTTGTTTAAGAATAAATAGGATTTTTTTATTTTAATAATAATACCAACCTATTACTATCCCACTGCAGGGCGAAGGTCTCTTCTAGTACTGAGAAAGCGTTAGTGTTGATCACCGAACGTGCTCAAAGCAGATAGGAAATTTCAGACTTTTATTAATTAAAATTCCAGGTCTCCTTATAACTGAAAAATAACATTGGTACTTGCCCAGTATCGATTCCAATTCACACGTAAGAAGCAGGTGCTTTAACCACTGATCCATCACGACACTTTTTGACCTCCACCTCTTTATAATTACTATTTTAAATTTGTAAAAAAACTGTGAATTCACTTTTGAAAACCAACTCTTAATTTAATTAATTCTCAATACAAATACTGATATCAAAACCGCAACATAGGTGGTCCACTTCACCCGAAACTCAATAAGGACAGATCTCAAAACACTTTTTTTGTCCCATAAAGCCGAAGACACACGATCCGTCATCGTTCGTGCGTTTTCGTCGCGGCCGTCACGTCGGTCGTGTAGACTCGTAAACTCTCGACTTTACGACATTGGCTCATGATCTGTTAGGACTTGCCCACTTCATAATGTTTGCTGGATTTAAACACATTTCGACAGTGTTACTATTATTGGTTTGAGTGATGAGCTGTTATGAGTGAACTGGTTCTACATGTAGTATAGCAGTAATTATGGTGATAGAATTGCTGGAACGTGTTTAGAAAAACATCTGGAATTGTTAAATAGTTCTAAAATAGCGATAAATGTTTAAGGACAGTATTTAAATAAGAAAAATATGGAATCGCAAAGTAAGTTGCTTACGTAAAATTATAAAGATTGGACACGGATTTCTCACAGCCAAAGCATTTATGTTATTTAACCATTTGCAAGAAGGTACTCTTCGATTGTTGAGGAGTCAGTCAGTTAGATCGAAAGTTAAAGCTCGTTTCTAAACGTAGCAGGTCTTTATGGAGAAGAACGAACAAGAAACTCCACGGACACTATCTTTTCAATTTAGTTTTTACAAAATCTTGGTTAAATTTCTGTTACATCCTATTTACATATCTATTAACAAACATACCAATGGAGTTATTATTCTTTGCTCATGGTATCAAAATATTTTCGCAAAGAATATTCAAAACATATAATTTCATTCAAAACCTTAGAAGCTCTTTGATTATTTCTTTGCCATTGTCAATAACGAAATAGAATCAAACATCAACAGCTACCAAAAACATGTCTAAAACATCACAAAGAAACAGAACGTTTTGTTCACAATATGAGAGAAATAAGAAGGAATAAGCAAACAAAGTTGTCACCTACACATTTCAAAGTAGCATAAAAGGACGCGAAGCCAGCTAGGTGGCGCCCTGTCACACGGAGATAAAACAAAGGAGCGTTTGATCCTGCGCCCTCGGACACTTGACAGGTATCACGGTAAAACGCAATTTACTTGAGACAAGTCACCTTTTGTTAATATAATTGAGACGTAGCGCGCGGAAGATGGTCGTCTGTAAGGCTTCTTACTTTCTCTTGTCATTTGTTTCGTTTTCATGTTTGAGTGAAAACCTAAATAAGTCGTAACGCAACTATGTTCTGTTATTATTATTAAGGTGTACTCACAAAGTGGAATTAATCGATTATTTTACAGCTATAAATCGAATATCGTTTAGTATTGCCGTTGTTTAACTGTTCGTGTAATAATCTGACTGATGTATGTATATATTCAAGAGACGTTGCCATATCCGGCTTGATTATGTACAAGCAGAAATACAACATATTGTTGGTGCGCAATTTTCATGTATGTTTATGTATTCCTTAAGCCTGTGTGCTATTTACACACTTCAAGCTTTGATTAATTGGACAAACAATAATTAAGCTGTATATAAGTTGAATATTAGATAAGTAGATGTTTCACAAAACTCCTGAAAATGACACAAGGAAATATTGGCTTAGGTAAGTATGCTTCTCGATAAATAAAATATTTTATCATTTTTATTTTAGGCCAAAAATAACTCAATTATCTAAAAATTGTATTTTAATCATCATCAAAAATGGATTTTCTTTTTGATCTATAAGACAAACAAAGAGATAGGCAGATAATTAACTCATTATCAGCCCTGTTTATCAAGGTTAAATAAATCGATACCTGTCTGTTTATTATACGGGTGGTAAACTGTTGTCCCACCTGATGCTAAGAGTAAAAGCTGAACCCAAGCTTACGTCTAAATTCACCAGGAGGGAATCTTGCAAAGTCTATTTTGCAAGGATCTCTCCTGGTGAATTAAGATACAAACACAAATCCCCCCTGAAAGTAAAATAAACAAAAGAGAGACTGAACCAGTTTCATAGCAAAATTCTAAATACAATTAATATAACAAACTGAGTCTGACATAACATTTTGTCATGACAAATAATATTATTTCATCCAAACCGGGTTGTTCCAGTTTCGCAGACTTCCATTGTTCCAATTATCCAAAACAATTAAACTTTATTCGAATGAAGACTGTCGAGTGTTGATTGTTGGTTGGTGACGTCATCTGCGACAACTCGGCGAATTATTGTTATTAATTAGGGAGCCCTTGGATTAATTAAGTAGCGCCAATCACGTCGTCATCCGTTCCTTACTGACGCCAGTCTTGCTGAACGTCTTGACTATAGACTTATTCAACTGTAGACTGAATTTGAATTTAGAATTGGAATTTAATTTTTCTTTTTTTAATTTCGTCTGTTAGTCTATTGTTTCTTTTTGTTTGTCTAAGGAAAATTTACTTTTATTTAATTTCCCATGACCCAATAACTGGCTTTTTCCTTGGCCAGAGACTTAGCATTGCCAGCCAACGTGGCAATGCTGCCAGTCTTTCCACAAATCGGTGAACAATTCGTTAATTTGTAGATTGTGAAAGATGTTGGGCAGTCGCTCCGAAAAAAATACTATCACACCGCATCTGTTTTGAATTTAAGTCAACCCAAAAAACCGAGAAAATGGTTACAACACTGATGGAGGTAGAAATACTGCCAAGCTGTACGTTTCAACAAATATAATTCAACATCTCGAAAATCCAACTATTTGAGAAACAAACGTCGTCCCATTCAAACGACGTGCAGCCGGAATAAATCATCCCAACACCTAGAAACCAGAACAAACACTCAACATTGTAACAAATCCGCGTCATATCTACTTTTACTCACGTCTATGTCGTCACTCCCTCGGCGATAACTGAGTAGGATAATTTTAATCGTGCGCGAATTGCTGAGCGTAATGTTCCTACCACGTGGCGCGTACTTCTAAACTACACTCATACCACGACTCCCAACGAATCTTCGAACTCATCGGTAATTATGATATAAACTTTATTAAATATTACGAAATATATTCTCAGTGTTTATGTTACAACTTGGACAGTTAAGTTAAAAACTGGGGGAAGATATTTAAAGGAAATTTAATTAGAAGGGATTTTGAGTTTGCGATTATTAGGCTTTCATTTATTTATTTTAGTATATACCTACGTGTAAGATGTGAACAATTTCATTGTATTCGTACGCAAATAGGCATTAAATTCTTACGCCTTGGATATTATTTCTATTTGGAATTTGAGATTTCTTCTCTCTTATTAGAAATTACAAAGACAGATTTTGATTGGAAATATTGCAACACTAGCTTTAGCCCACGCCTTCGGCCACGCAGAGGTCAAGTACAACATAAAACATCTGCTAAAGATTTTTTGCAAACCTACAAACATAAAAAAGGTAAAAGAAAACAAATAGGTAAACTTTACCCGTTTATAACTTTGATACAGACTAAACATGTACAGTTAACAAATAAATTACATACCACAAATCACTCATTAAACTCTAAAATGAATCCAAAACAGATTCATAAGACTGAGTACAATTTCAAGTCTCAAACTCATATGAATCCAATTAACCACGTAATGTACTCCTAAAGACATACGACAAACCGCGTCCCATTCGTAAATAAAATCACAACATTTACCTTCCCCTACACATAGGCCGACCCATTAATTCACAGGAAGAACGGAAATTCTTTAATTCCTTGTGCAATTAACATCCGACGGCGGACCTGGGTCGGAGCGACGCCAAGTGTCATCGTAAGTTTCAAAACGCGTCATTAAGGGCATCTGCAGCGCGCTAAATAACGAAAAAAGGCACCGAACAGGGGTAGAGGTAGTGGGGGTAGATGAGAGATTTTATTTAACAAAGTCTATATTAACCCGATGCAATTAGAGAACGTTAACGAGCGACTCGTAATGACTGGCGGGCACCTATTCTGGTAGCAGTCGTTTTGTGAGTATTGCATACGCTACTTCTGAATGGGTTTATGTAGCATTCAAACGTTTGGACGTCATTGAACACGTTTTTTATTGAATGTTATAATTTTCCAAGTAGAGTTACCAAGTCACTTTGATAAAATGTATTTAATTTATCTAAATTGTACTTAGATACTGTGAGATAATATTCTGATTAGAAAACCGGGAAAAACCAGTACCAATCTTATGTGATTGAAACTGGATTTTACTGGTTTTAAAATAACAATTCGACTATGTTTCCGTGCACGTTTATTAACATTAATAATCATCGTCGTCATCATCTTCATCGTGACTAAAAATGACACAATCATTTTATTATTCGATTTCAACGTATCGAATACTGCAGGGAAATATCGAAAATAGAAAATCGGCTAAGAGAATAGGTACCCTCGGCTCTCGTTGACACATTACTAGAGAGTGATGCGAATTCAAAGCTGCGCCTTTTGAATATAATAATCGTTAGGTCGGCGGGCGGGGGGTTATACGGCTATTTATTGTTTAATTAACCCCCGCTTCGTCCAGCCGTTAAGCCACCATTACAGCACAGCCCGCAATTGTTTATGTAATCTTGGAACGGCTAAATTGGAGAAGTTTAAAAAAATTCTCTCTTTGTGATATAAGAGATGTTGTTTATTATTTGTTGTTAGTGACCTCCATTTCTTTGGGCGAGTTTTCATTGTTATTACGAGTTTAAACTTACGCAGTAAAGGTGACTTTTCAATGAACAGCTGTTCGTTCTATATTTTTATAATACTAGCCTATTATTGTCCCACTGCAGAGCGAAGGCATCTTCCCATACCGAGAAGGCACGAGGATTGATCAATTGGCTTGCTCAAAGCGATTTAAGACTTAAGTACATTAACTGTAAGTCCAGGTTTCCTCACGAAGTTTTTCTTTACCGATGTCAGCGTTGTGCAAGATGAACTAAGAAAGCACATGATTTGGAGAAGGCCACTTAGGTACTTGCCCTTGTCCGGCCTTAAACACTAGGTTATCACAAAATTACAACATTCTACACATATCTCAACACTAGCTTCTGCTCGCGACTTCGTCCGCGTAGTTTTTTCACCCGCATTAGGTTACGTCTTTGGTTACTGCTTCGCACCTATTGATCGTAGCGTAATGTTGTACAGCCTATAGCCTTCCTCGATAAATGAAGTATCCAACACAAAAATAATCTTCTATTCAAACCAGTAGTTCCTGAGATTAGCGCGTTCAACCAAACAAACAAACTCTTCAGCTTTATAATATTAGTATAGATATATTCATTTTAATAATCAACATCTTCGCACATTTCGCACTTAATAAAACTCAATATAACTACCTCGGTAGCCTCGTGGTCCTAAGTGCAACTGCTACGCTAGAGGTCTTGGGTTCTATTCCCAGGTCGAGCAAAGTGTTATTGGGTTTTTCTTTGAAAATCTTAGTAGCAGCTCGGAGTTAGGATTTGTGCCCGGTTAATGGCAATAGGCTCGCCCCCTATTACATGGGACCTAAACATACTGGCGAACTGTGGGTGTACATTGGTACACCTCTGCCCAACCCTTCGGGGAATACAGGCGTGATAGTATGTAAAACTCGATACAAAAAGGAATTAAGAAAACGGTAAGTTTAGCGGTTCGCAATTTCAAGTATTGTTTAATGTCCACTAACCATCTCCTTTCTACTCACTATTTACATATTGCGTCACTTCTCATTGTAATATATGACCTATGATATAAGCGCTTGGGTAACTAAATGTTTCTCAAAGAAGCCTTAGAAAATTCTAGAATATTTCTATTAAGACCCAATATGATTCTAGTAATATCTCAATAGTTCTGACTTCGAAATGTGTGATGTTCTGACTCGCCAAGGTATTATTATATGTCTCTCATGGATACTGCCATGGCTAACATCTTTATATATATATATATACATATATATCTTATTTTATATTCACCGTCATTGTTTTCACATATATAGAAGCAACAATAATATTTTTTTTTTTTTTTTGGTGGGTGGGAAATCATCAAATAACTTCTCCCGCCCTGGGCGGGGCGGGAGGGAGTGTCAGACTTTTACTGACTAAAACCCACCCATGTTCCTTCTTGTGCCCTTTGCGTTCCGGGGGCGCGGTATCTCTTGCGAACAACCCGCAGCCCCGGCAGGCATCGGCCCTCAGTGGCCCCTTCCTTTTGCTGACATCTCTTTGAGGCGCGCGTGGAACACGAACGCGCCGTCGACACGGCCTGTCGTTATGCAACGTAAGGACGGTGAGCTACCCATTGCTCACCGTCCACAGGCCAGTATCTACGGTGGCCGGGAGTCGTCTCGCGGCTCCCGACGTCCGGAGCGTCTACCGCGGCGGCTGGGACGGGAGAACCGCTGTCTCAACCGTCCCGCCGCCTCCTTCTCAAGCATTACTGCCTCGCAGAAGGAGGCGACTGCATCCCATTCCCTCTCGCTCCGAACCATGGCTCGCACCAGGGCCGGACGCGAGAGTTCGCCGCCGCCGATGGCCGCCACGAGGACTCGGCGATGCTCCGCCCAAGCTGGGCATACCGCCACGGTGTGCTCCACCGTGTCCTCGGGGCGATCCACACAATGGTGACACCCGGAGCAACAATAATATTGTAATCAGGATTTTGAGTTCTTGCTCGTTCTGCTCTAAAGAGGTCTACTTACGTTTTGAACGAGCGACTAGTTTAACATTCTGACTAACTGTCAATTCCTTGATAATTCAAAAGTGCCTGTTAATGGTCTAATTGGATTAAATCCTTTAACTTCTCTCAATTAATGCTTAATAAAAAAAAACCGGACAAGTGCGAGTCGGACTCGCCCACCGAGGGTTCCGTACGTAAGATCATTATAATTATCAGAATTAAATTAATAGTTTATTGAAATAAATAAATAGTAAATTAATTTTTTTTAAAAATCGTTTTACAGACTTCGGAGACAGAGGGGAGCGATATTTTTTTATATTTTTCATCATAAATAAGAAATTATGCGTCGGAAAAAAAAAAAAAAAATATTTTGCAATATGCACATCAAGCCCTTTTAAAATTGATATTTCGGCCCTTATAAAAGAATATAGACCCCTATTTTTTCAGATTTAATTAAAAATGTATAGTTTAGAGATTTTTTCTGGTACTTGTTGTCTATAACGATGCCACTTGTAAATTTCCTAGTTCTAGTTAAACGGGAGCTACCCTATAGGTGTTGATTCCCTTGACAGTGTCGAAATATAAGCATATTTCGTTTATTCAGTAAAAAAAGCTTTTTGCTGAATAAACGGCCGTATCTTTTTTTAACTTCATGTGACAGTCGACCTGAGTATACGGTTTAAATTTCAACTCAGACCTTTTATTTCGGGAATACGTGGAGGTGATACCTCCACGCATTCCCGAAATAAAGGGTCTTAACAAACAGACAGACAGACGGACGGACAACAAAATGATCTTATAAGAGTTCCGTTTTTTCCACAGGAGGTACGGAACCCTAAAAACAATCCGTCGATGTATTTTTGACTGACTGGCTTTATTTAATATTCAGCTTTTACATCTATTTCACTTGCAACATACCAAAGAAAGCAAAAAGGGACTTTTTCCCACTTTGCAGTAGGTTCATTTTTCGTATTGTTTATTGTTGTTGTCAACGATCAAAACATGGCCAAAACTAACCTATTACCTACAGTAAATCATATCTATACGGAAAACTTGAATTATGATATTGTTATGTCCCTCTATCAATAACTGCAGAAATTGATGTTATACCGTAACTGATCCCTTTGACTCCTAACCTTCCAGTAGATCACCAGTTTATCCTAGACCACCCACCCTCCCAAAAAACCAATAAAGTGACCGTTCAGAGGTATGTTTGGGTGAACTGTGGGAGTTCAAAGTACGTTGGTCGGTGTAGGGCTGCACTAAATGACATGCGCCATCTGGCGGGCGTTATAAAAACTACCCTCTTGTAGCCAATACTCATGTTACGTGATAGTTTCTTGTTCAGGGGTGCGAACTCATATCATAGGGTTTGTAGTAGTTTCAAACAAAATATTTCTTGTGAGGAAATCTGCAGATGTGAAGTATTGTGAAGCTTTACGTTAGTTTTCAACATGAAAGTGATAAGTACTTGTTAGTCGGGTTTCGTGGTAAACCTGCGATGGTCCGCCTTTGACTCGTGTTGCTTATTCCGGGAAATTTTATTGCGCTGACGTTGAATTTCATATTAATTTTATTCATACGGCCTTTGTGTAAATGTTTGTATAATATCTGTATACGTATAACACAGGTTTTATTGCTTCATTTAGTTTTTTTTAACATTGTCATAAAAAACTTTTTGATAGCTGTATTTAAACGAACGCTATTATAAAGTAAAAAATACCTTAGGTAGGTGCTACACGTCCGGTTTGAAATTTAATCATACATTGCGGTAGGTACAAGACCGTATTTTATCATAATATAATTTATAAACTATTTACAGAAGTACTATAATAATTAACCAAAACACAAAACTTTTAAATAAAAATATAATTACAAAGTACTTACGTACAATTAATAAAAAAAAAAAAGAGGAAGATCATCAAAAAACTTGTCCGCATCACTGTCAATCGGGCCTGTGGACGGTGAGCAATGGGTAGCTCACCGTCCTTACGTTGCATAACGACAGGCCGTGTCGACGGCGCGTTCGTGTTCCACGCGCGCCTCAAAGAGATGTCAGCAAAAGGAAGGGGCCACTGAGGGCCGATGCCTGCCGGGGCTGCGGGTTGTTCGCAAGAGATACCGCGCCCCCGGAACGCAAAGGGCACAAGAAGGAACATGGGTGGGTTTTAGTCAGTAAAAGTCTGTCACTCCCTCCCGCCCCGCCCAGGACGGGAGAAGTTATTCGATGATTTCCCACCCACCAAAAAAAAAAATCACTGTCAATGGGTCTAAAGCCCAAAAGGCTGGCAGCATTGCCAAGTTGTATAGCAAAAGCCCAATGACCTAATCTTGTGCCAAAGAATCAGCATTTCCATACACACAAGAAATGACCAGCCCTCTGGACACGTGAAGAGACGACTAGTCGTTTGGCCATGTCCTTAAAAATATTATTAAATAACACAAATTTAAAACTATTAACCAATAAGCTTGACTAAACAAAATCAAAGTCCACCAATCAAAATTCAAACAACAAATACAACTAAAGCACCACAAACAAAATAATTAGAAGTCAATATTACTTAATACCCATAGCGTGATACCTATCTTGAGTCAATTAAGGACTTAAGAATTTCATATAAAACCCTGTCTTATTCCCCTTAGCGGTCACTATCGCAATATTCGATCTGACTGCGCGGTCAAAATTACCCCCCTTTTATGGATATCTCACCCCCCGGGGGGACACTTGACCCCTCAATCTGGATACATCATCTACCCCTAAAATGAACTAATGGCGCAACACATTAATTATGATGACTGGAAATGACATAAAATTGGTTATGATGTAGTGTTGTGCAGAGGGTTATGGAAAAGTTTTGTGTTTGTATCTTTGGCATATGTATAAAAACAATATTATTTATATTGACTCGTTAGCCTAGTGGTACTAAGCGCGACTGCTACGCTAGAGTTCTTGGGTTCAATTCCCAGGTCGAGCAAAAAGTGTTACTGGGTTTTTCTATAAAATTCTCAGTAGCAGCTCGGAGTTAGAATTTGTGCCCGGTTAATGGCAATAGGCTCGCCCACTATTATATGGGACCCTAACATACCGGCGAAGTGTGGGTGTACACTGGTACACTTCTGCCTAACCCTTCAGGGACTACAGGCGTGATGGTGTGTGTGTGTGTGTTATTTATATTGTACGCAAACTAATAATCTCAAAATCTGATACAAATCTATAAAAAGAACCAAAATACCAGAAGCTGAAATTTAGTATGTAAGTAGTTTAAGGGGAGACTTCAGTTAAGAACGGATTTGACTTTGACTTCCACATGCATGAAGTCGGTGGCAAAACCTAGTAAATTATAAAATTGAGTTTCATAACAGACTCAGTTAAAAAAATTTCATGTGCGCTGTATGTAAAAAAATACATGTCGAAAAACTTAGCGTAGCTTTAAAAAAAATTGTTTCTTTATCTTCGATAAAGTTGTTATAAAATTATGAGATAAAATCAGATTAATTTTTAACGTATAGATACAGTAGCAGCACTTATATCAACTACGCTTAGCTCTACGAAACATCACGCCCTGCCGCTTCTAGCAACAACAGTAGATCTAGGGAAGTTTATATAATCACAATTCACAGTCTACGATTGGCGTTAAGTGGCTATTCCAATAAAACATAGTCATCGTACGTACTGCGAGATTTATTTACCGATAAACTTATCTTATAGCTAATCTTATCTACAAAATTACTAAGTACCTAGCTATGGTCATATTCTGTACAATAACTTTGTAATTTTGTTACTCTCACCATGAGTTGGTAATCTCTGATTTTATTGTAAACTAGCTTCTGCCTGCGACTTCGTCTCTGTGGAAGACAATTATATCATAAATCATTGCAAATGACACTCGGTTATAGTGTAGTTTTCTGTCAGTGAAAGAATTTTTGAAATCGGACAAGTATTTCCAAACAAACAATCAAAAAAATGAAACATATCTTTACCTCTTTCCAATATTTTTATATTTCTTTTCTCATTTCGTAAGATTCAGTTTGAAAAAATATTTTGAATAGTAAAATATATTGTGCTTAACTCTATAAAAGCAACGTTTAACTCAATTCAATATATTACGTTAATCTAAACACTTTATCTACAAACTTATAGTCAACACTAATTATTCCATTTTTCACCAAAAAGCCTACTGGCCCATGATAATTCTAATATTTTTTTAAAAACCATAAACACGGTTACAAGTATGTCACTCGACGAGGTCAACGACCTACATTTTTGTTATGGAAAATATGAAAACGAGCTGATGTTGAGTCACGACGCGCGTGAGTCCAATGTCTGTCTTAGAACGCAACCCCTTGACACTTTTAACATTGTCTTTAAGAATAGTAGACATACTACACGCACACTCATACTTTACTTTTACTTTTTATACTTTTACTGTGTATATATATTTTGTAAAAGGTTTGTTAGATCATTATCTTATTTAAATAGTTGTAATTATATAATACACTCGTAATTACTTTAATAAACTTACGTTTATGACTAAACCACAAAATACAACAACCACCGAACACTTCTCGGCAGGCAGTGGTGCCCCCTTTCTCACATATTCTGTTATAAGTTTTTCAAATTAGAGATTAAGAGCTCAAGCTAAATTACTTCTGCCAGCTTCAGACTAGATAATTAAATCCGCCTTATACATATAGATACCAAAAATATGATACAAACTTGTTTTCGTGATTTCATTCAACAATAAAATAACATCCGTGCCTTCGTTACATCTTGATAAATAGGTCAAAAATAATAACAAAAAAAATTATTCTAACTTTTTGTTTTCAAGATATGTTAAACTTTTTCTTTACAGTATCATTTCTTAAAGCACTCTGCAGACGAGGCACCTTTGGTCTCCGAGTTCCAACAAGTAGCTACTGTTAGTGACGATTTTATATAATTTAAAGAAAAAAGGAATTCATAAGGAAAAATTTGAACTCGCATGACAGTGGCGGTGGAATGCCAAGAATGGCTTTCCGAGGATATCCGCCAGTGTTAGTGGGCACTTATTCATAGCCACACTCATTATCATAGCTAGGATACGAGTATACCACAAACGGTGCATATATTAACGCGAACCGCCGCTTATGACTGCTATTTGTCAGTGAAATTACTTGAAGATAACAAGTTGAAGCGAAATTAAATCACAATTGAGTGTTGGGTTTTCATTTTATAATCATTTCATTCAATCATTCTTTGGTGTCGCCTTTCAATAGCAAGATCCTTACGTTATTATAGATGATAGTCATTGGGAGACCCTTGTTTAGCAGGTCTACAATAATATCTTTGTTGTTTCTCATTTACATGGGACCTAAACATACCGGCGTACTGTGGATGTACATTGTTACACCTCTGCCTAACCCTTCGGGGAATACAGGCGTGATGGTGATGGTATGTTTCTCATTTACTAATATGACAAGATTTGAAGTCCCTATCACCTCTACAAACTGGGTGTTAGACACCTTCAACCAACAATTCCTAGTCACAACTCCTCTAAAAATCCTTTATTTTAGCTCTAAATTCTAGATTAATTTTCAATCAACTATAAAATTAGATTTTTTGTTGCTTTGAAATCAACTAATAGTTAGTCAATTTAGTTGACAAATAATTGACGTCATAGCTTGCTATTGGCATACAAAATCTTTAAGGGTCTCGGGTTTTGACACAATAAGAAATGGATGAAGGAACCGCGAAGAATTTAAAATTTTGATTTTAATCAACATGTATGGAACTATAACAACAAACACAAGCCTTTACATTCATTTCCTTGAAAAACAAGGAAAACAACGATAACGTTACGCCTTCAACTGAGCCGCATAGTAAATGTAAAGTATTTTTAAACATCATTACAAGCTCATACTCTACGGCCAAGCCACACCCAATTAAAACACGTAATGAACAATAAGCGATGGGTGGTACGCGGCCTACAAAAGCCACTTATATGCGGCCTGTAAAAAAGTACATACCATGTAATCTGGACCTATAAAGCCGCCGTGATAACTCCTCCGATAGTGAAGCAATTTCTGAACGACACAGTAATGACACCTATTACGGGACTGGTCGACATCCTGTCGCATAATAGCAGCATGCTGGTAGGCGGGGCTGAATGGACAACCTACATTTCAGTGGACGGCTACGTGGTTGTCGAAGTGGGTAGTGGTTACGAACGGTCGGAGGAAATTAATATTGTCAATTGGCATGACACGTTTTAGTTCGGTGACCTAAAGGTCAATTTCGGTAATAAACATTCAAAGTCTCATGTTAGCAACAATCAATGTCAAAAATGTAGGTAAATTAGAGGTATTTTTGGCAGATTGAAACTGATATTCTAATACGAACGTTTTAAAAATACGGGAATTGCTCTTCTGTAAGTAGATAAAACGGTTATTATGGTTTTTATTACAAATATACGCAACTATGACCACCTTGTGAAAATGTATAGTAATGCTGAAGTTTACAATTTCAGATCAACTGTATATTTTGGGGTTGGTTGTCACTTTACCCCGTGTTTATTAATAAGGGATCAATGTTGAGGTACCTGTCTGTAATTATCTAATCTTGCCTAAAACAAAACAACGTCTACTTAAGCACTATGTACACATCTAAATGGAAAGAACTGACTCATACAATAGCTTCATATTACCATATACATAATTATGGCTGGAATTTAAAGGACGAACTATAAAAATCTCGAGTTCAAGTATTAAGCATAAAGTTATGATTCTTTATAACTACCCATCTATAATGGACCTTGTTAATTCATTCACGCGATATCTCCATAAGCACGAACTAACATTTCGAATCGGCAACATTTTTGTGTAAACCGACCAACGAGTGCTCGAGCTATCAAAATATTTTAATCATTCACTTTATATTGCGTCCAATTATAATTAATCTCTCACGAAAGAGTGAGTCTGATTAGTGAGGTGTAAGTCTAGACGGTAATCTCAGGTGAGATCTTATTCTAAATAACTCCATAATTAGAGTGCGGACAATAAAACCGGGATCCGTGTGTTGTCGTGTGAACGAAGGCGTTCGGGCGTCGTCGTCGCGTGACGGCCGCGTTGTCGTGTCGCCGTCGTCCGACAATAAAATTATAAGTCCGCCGCAGTGACAATCCAGTGATTTACGCCCGCACACACGCGAATATTCTAATATGAAAAGAGCTTTACTGCGGCGAGGAAAAAACTCGGGAGGCGGACAAGTTAATGAAGAAAATGTGTTCGTTGGTAAGATACGCGCAAGAGACGGCGACATGCGTGACCAGCTCCGCCGCTTATTAATGACTTCGCCTAGGTTTTTATGGCTTGACTTAGATTTGATTATGAGTATACGAGCGAGGAGTACCTATGAAGTAGGTTTTTTTAACTATAGGTAGGTACAACAATAAAGGATTTAGTGGAACTGGTTTGATAATCTTCATAGTTTTTATGGCGATATCAAATGTAGTATATTAGTAGTGAATGTCACTTTTCTGGTTATTAGAACAATTGAGAAGAAACACACGATATGGGAGACAATTGGGCGTTATTATGAGAATATCATATATCTAACTTATATAAATTATAAGCCAAAGAAAACATTATAACAAAGCACAATGGATAATACGAACTCATCAAATTCTATTTATATTTCTTAACTGTATAATTCTGTGCGTTAATAACATATCAATAAAATTCTATTAGTTTTGTTTGGTTGACACTTCCCGTGACCCAAGGGCTAGCTTTTACCTTGGGCAAAAGCTAAACGTTGCCATCCAATAACGCCAGTCTTTTAGACACTTTTTCAGTTGAAGATGATGCGAAGTAATTTTTTGATGCCATTTAGTTTTAGTTTATTTTTTTATCTTACTTATTAACTCTGTAAATATTGTACATATTATTTATTAAACGTTTAATCACTTGATTCTTTATGAAAGACAGCTCAAAGGGCATCAATAGAGTAAGTGCTGATAGCATTGCCACATGACAAACTTGAGAATTTTGATTTTCAAACAGTAACTACCTATCTCTTCTCAATAATTAACACATAAAACAATCCATTACCAACTTCGAAAGAAAATCCCCATTACTTCCCAATAAAAGCAAGACCAGGTATCAGTTAGATTACAGTAATCCGTTCCGTACGATAGGGAGGGTAGTTGTACGGATTTCCTAATCCGATTCGACGGTAAGTGGATCACGGCCTTCCTGCTGTAGACATGCGAGGTTTGGCAACTTTATGTCTAGTCTATGGTTGTATTATTAGAAGTAAGTATTGTTTAAGTTCAGGGGGGGGGGCAATTGTCCTAACTTTTAGGTATCATCGCAATTTAATCTAAATCTTAATATGTCAAAAATCCCTGTAATTTATCTACATATTTTGACATTGATTGTCGCCAAGATGAAATTGTGACTTGATTTTAATTAGCAGTATTAGGCTTCAGGTAATAACAGTTTGAAGTTCGTTCCAAAGTCTTTAAGATTGTTGAAGAAAAAAGCATGGAGAGAGTTAAAAAAATTACATGTATCTTTAGATTTATCCATTTAATTTTACACCAACTTTCACGCTAAATCCCCCGCTAGTAGTAATAGATTGATCAAACTCACACCTTACACACTACAAATGCTGTGCGTATTTACCATTAAACTTGAAGTTGAAACCCATTGTAGATATTATAACAGGTGGAAAGGACGTAGTAACGAAGACTTTTACCCATGGTTCTGTGTATGATTCTAGACCACCACCTAAGACACTTTTGGTCAGTAAGTAATTTATAAAAATCATTTGTTTACCCATCACAAAAAAAATATATCTGGAAAAGTAATCAGCTCACAGATACATATATTTTGGTATGTCCTAAAGTCATTAGTAGATACGTACCATCAGATTAATAATATTATTATAATAACATCGTACATTGCACCTCGACTTTAATTACACTCATCAATCACTTACTAATTTTAAAATCAACACAAAATGGTAGATTATTGACATCCCCCTGTAGATTTTCAACCATTTTGTGTTGATACTATTAACTAACTTCTAAGTCGCGAACTTATCTCAGTCTGAATCTGTCAAAATGTCCTTCATTTTCTGACATCCATTGAAGCTGGGAAAAGATTATATTTTGAACGTTTTTTAACCGACAAAGAAAAAGGAAGAGGTTCTCAATTCGACACGTATATTTTGAAAAGCTTTTATTTAATTTCACTTACGACATTTATATCCTAGAATTGAGCAATCAATATTTGAAAAAGTACATTATGCCTTAAGCTTATAGGAACGACAGCTTTAAACCACCACTTTGTATAAAAAAGCAGCGTGTTACTTTGATAAAACATCCACCACTAGTAAAAGAATCAAGTACGTTTCAAGCGAAGCTGTCAGTAAAAGCTATTATTGAAAAAAAGCACTCGTACGGCTCCATAAACAAGCAGTCATTTCCACTCGGCAACGTTGAAATCCAACGAATTCTCTCACGAAACCTAAGGTACTGCACACACTGATAAACAGGACTTTACTTCGCATTGTCAAGTTGTACCTAATAATTTACAGAAGTTTATTAACAAAGGCTACATAAAAAGTAGCTGAAGAAACTTGTGGATTATCGCTTCATCTACAACTAAGCTGTTTATAGTAGGTAGGTAACGACTATGCCTTTAAAAAAACTTTTTATTTATTTTTGGTCTTTTTATTGTTTAAGTATACATGTTAGTTTTTATGAAATCATAAATACTCGTACATATACTTGTGTACATAATCTTCATAAAAGTTACTAACAGGTTTATCTGTACTAATAATACATATAGATTCAATTGTTTATTTATTTGTGTAAGGTAATCTCTTGAAGCACCTGCACCGGTCCGATAAGAAAAAATCTTTGACTGATTTTATGATAACTTTACTCCAAACCAGAAGAAGTCGCGGTCAGAAGCTTGTATAACATAAATTTGTATGTACATACCTAGATGTGATATGGATGTACTTCTCAGAGAGTCTAGGACTGAGCAGCTGATTCGCCTTCTGAGAAGTACCTATGTTCAGTAGCAGATTTAAAATCTGGTTCTTAATTAATTGTTATCTTAACTTCAACCGATTTTATTAAAGGAAAATGACCTTTTATCCAACCACTTGAAGCTAAAAAATCTATAAAAGATAATCAATTACATGCCAACTGATCTAACATCTAAATTAACCCAAATTGTTATTTCTAAAAGGGGCCAGCCCTCTATGTAAATAGCTTATATCAAGATGGCTACTTTCTTTGTTTGTACGTTGATGTGTGCAAATTGAAAGTTAATTACCGCCTCCCCGACTCGCCCGTGACTACTTTATGGTTGCGCTAAACACTAGAAAAAAAGTAAGATATAGTTTATGGTAACGAGGCCGGTAATTTGCCTGTCTTTTATGTGGGTGTAAAATAGTGTTCTTTGTTTAAAAATGTTATATTTATCATTGGTTATTTAAAATATGTTTTTTTTTTTAATGATATACTGAGCTAGATACAATTAATAGACAATAGTACATACTAATCCTGGCACTATGACGATACGGCGGGAAGTCTTGGAAGAAGGCCTATGCCCATTAGTGGGATAGTGTAGACTGACTACTTATAGTAAAAGAAGGTTTAATAGGTCACACAAATAAATTACTTCGAAAATCTTTACAGACTATGATGCTTTCAAGCGCGATAAAAATGAATTTGCGAAAAATTATAAACCCATCTTCGGGGACTTTCCACCGCTGTTCTTCTTACCCTTTCTTTTTTTTTTTTTTTTGGGGGTGGGAAATCATCAAATAACTTCTCCCGCCCTTAGTGTCAGACTTTTACTGACTAAAACCCACCCATGTTCCTTCTTGTGCCCTTTGCGTTCCGGGGCCGCGGTATCTCTTACGAACAACCCGCAGCCCGGCAGGCATCAGCCCTCAGTGGTCCCTTCCCTATGCTCACATCTCTTTGAGGCGCGCATGTTCTTCTTACCCTAGCATAAGATAAATAATAAAGGTAAATAATGGCCGTGTCTGTTTTAAGCCTACTTACAACACCCACACTACAGACTAACATATAAATAAAAATAAAACACAAGAACGCAAGATTACAGTGAAATAATAAAGAGAAATTAAATCGTCCGGTTTTATTGTTGTTCAGGCATGATTTCCCGACATAATACTCATAATATGATTGCAACTAAACCTACATACATTTTATATAAGGTTTTACTCACACATGCATGCTTGAAGGTAAAGTGTTTAATTATTTTTATTAATTTCACACACACACACACACGTTTGATATACAAGGTCGCCAGTGACAAATATAAGTCATAAAGTGTTGCTGTCGTAATCATATTTTTTTTAGTTTGATATCATAGAAATCAGTGTTGATTTGGGTTCGTTATGCCAAAAAAGAAGCAACCAAGGTCTCCCATTTTTCTCTCTCGATTTAGAAGTAAATGTAATGATAATGAACATTTAAGGCCGATTTATCATCCTAGATCGATTTATAGCCTTTTTCACAATTATGTTGGGGTCGGCTTCCAATCTAACCGGGTGCAGCTGAATACCAGAGTTTTACATGGAGTGACTGCCTATCTGACCTCCACAACCCAGTTACTGGGCAACACGATACCTCTTGAGCCTCATTTAATACTCATAAATTTACAAAAAATAACGAACGTAGGCTGCCTACGTTTCTTTAGAATTAGGTTTAGGATTTCCAAATAAAACAAGATGGGACGGACTGGTTGTTTTCGTGCGTGCTAATAGAAAAAATCGTTTGATCAATGTTACTTAGTTTGATATTAAAAGGCGTAGTTAACGGCAATGTAATGGGCCATTTTACACTTGATTTAGTACCTATACTAGTTAGTAGTTGTTCATAAAAAAGACTAGAATCCAACTGCCTCCAAAGTCTCTCGTACACAAAGACGGCCTTCAGTTCCTATAATCTCACAATTCATTAATTTCATTTACGCAACCATTACCACAAGGTCACCGCACGATGACAAATCTACGCCATTAAACTATAAAAACGATTAACTAACGTGTCGTGATCATATTTAATGTGGCCCGATTTCTTTGATACAAATCGGTTGAAATGGCCACGCTTGAAGATCGGCCACTAATAAGTCACAAGTCACGAAGTAAGATTACGACTAATTGACGTGACTTCGCCCTACGCAGCCTTAATAAGCATTTATAACGATATAACCTCTTATTATCAAAAATACTTAACCTATTTATAATGTGGACCTGCTACATTAGAATGCTTTAAGCAGCCGTTAAAGCGCTTTTTGTATTAGCCACATTTTCAAGCGGCTTGATTGTCGATATGTCTATTACGGTTATATCATTTTTGATAGTCTTTTGTTACATGAAATACAAACAAAAGACTGCTAACTTTCGATGTATTACTAAAAATAATTTGCTGGTGATACCGCTCTGGAAACAGTATATTGAAGCCCACTTGCGCTAAGAATTAGTTTGCTAATACATATCATACATATAAATGGGCCCGTGTTGGTTAACTTGGAGTTAGAAGATAACCCTGGATGGTGCGAGTTGTTCATTAGTTGAGAAAATAAACTGTATTTAGAAATAACTGTCTTTTTTTTTACCCCGACTGCCAAGGAGTGGTTATTAAATATAGCATTTTGATTTTGATGTGCTTTTCTCAGACTACATTTTGAATTACGAACTGTAGAAAGTAGTATTAAAAGTACTGTATTTTATAAAATAACAAACAGTTTTTTTCATTCAAAACTGAATAAAAGTCGACATAAAACAAAACGCACCTTAAGACGATTTACTTTTAGCCTACCATAAATTAATGAGCGTAATTCGCAGAATATTCTTCAATAATTTCTCCTATATTCAATTCAAATCGACGTAAAACCAGCTTCTAATACTAAGACTTCAAAACTCAAGTACTAGCACGGCATAAAAGATAAGAGATATCGCACAGATCGTTAGGCAGTAACAGAGTCATTCAGTTTCATTAGCGATCGATCGATAGCCGACCAATTATTCGCCTTTATCACCAATTAAATGTTTACGATGGTCCGCCATCGCTGCCGAGATTAATATGTAAATAGAAAGGTATTATTATGTGTTTGTTAGGTATTCTCTGATTGGTAAATGCTACTGACCGAATTTCGATCACAGCGGCTTATCTTAATGAAAATTAGTAACAACGCAGAAGATTATTATCTTCTGCGTAGTGCAATTGTGTGTCTAAACACAGGTTCATAATTTCTTTTTTCTAACTCTCGTATTTTGGTACGACCAGGGAGTGACCAGACGCAGGGCTAATGGCTTTACGTGCTTTCAGTAAAGTACTTAGTAGGAAGTAGACACAATGGTAATTATTGAGTAGGTAAGGCAGAAATTAAATTTAAAAAAACCGGGCAAGTGCGATTTGGCCTCGCACACGAACGGTAGTATGGAACATCGTACAATATTTAACACTAAATACAAATGAACACGTTCCTTGTATGGGGACCCCTTTTTTAACAAAATTATTTTATTTTACTATTTCTTATTATAGTGGCTATATTAATACAAACTCTGTAAAAAATTCAACCCTTTACCTATTACGGTTCACAAGACACAGCCCGCTGACAGACTGACGGACTCGGCTGACAGACTCCTAACAAATTAAGTACCTTCTTCCTCGCATTCCGTTGTTCCCTTCTGAAATCACTACAGATCCATCACTTTAAAATAATGACCGATAAACAAAACACAATCAATCATAATAATATCCTAAAAAAATAAATCTAAATTATAATCATAATATCCTAAAATGGACACAAAAAAATCCTTTCAACAAAATCCCCACAAGTTTTACTTGTCACTACATACGTAAGAAAACTGCAACTGTTATTCAGAAAACGCCCTCATTCACAACATTGCATTCACTCGTGTACTCCTGACCTATTTGTAAGACTACATGTATTAAAGCCTCTTCAGAACTACCCTCGTTCGCGCACAGTTTACACTGTAAGGCTATGTATTCACTATACGATAAATGAAACCTTGAAGGGCTACTATATGTTTACTCGATTCTACATCGTCGAAGGGATAGTAGGTATTGGTTTTTGTGGTACCGAATTTGATGACCTCCACGACCGTTGTGTTTGACTGTCTTTTTATGCTATTTTGTAAAAATCTCCTCAATAATTTCTGGCGAGGGAGTTTGAGGTGAGTTGTTAAGCTCAGGCCGGCTGTTTGACAAAATAATACTACTATTATTTTATCAAACAGCTGGCCTGAGCTTACTCAATTACTACTAATTAAGTTGTATTGTTTAAAAAACTGCATTTTAGTGTTTTATTTATGTAGTGGAATATAATATTACAGTGTATTTATTTACTTATAATGAAATAGCGGAAGTAATCATACGCTTATATCGAAATAGCATAAGAGGCACTTAACCTTTACTTAACCATTGTCTTGACTCTTGTTATATTGAATGGACCATAGCAACAAAGGATTCCATTACTAGACAGTGTCCTAAACATCCGATAAACTATTACAAAGTTGTATGCATTTAGGAATACAATTTATTTATAATTACGAAACCATTTGGTTCGACATGAATCTTTGTACCACATTTTAGAGGTCCCTAGGCAATTTGGATAGGCCCATATTTTGTTAGACAACGATCTACCACGCCAGAAAACTGAGTGTAAACCCAGCATTAGCGACCTCGTAAAATATCATGTGTTCTCATTAGCGCTTTAATGCTCGCGGCACAAAAATCCAGCGCTCGGTATGCGTGGCCAATTATAAATTTTAACGTAATTAACCTAATCGGATCGAAGTGTGGTGGAAATCTTTAATAGTTCATCTGATTCTTGTTGTTCAGTTGGTTCTTTTATTGGATGTCGCCACGCTTAGTAATAGGGACACTGAGATTTTCATGTTACCTACTGTTTATAAAGATACTCGTCTTAAGTTGATAATTTAATTTAAATTATTTAATTTAAGGGGTCTGTTAAAAATGCTTCTTTTGTGAAGCCTGTCTATTTTGTAAAACCTGTCTCGGTGGATTGTGTAAAGGCCGCATATCATACTGGTTATTCTGAAAAAAACATACATACAAACTGCCTCGCCTATCGCCTGTATTCTCCGAAGGAATAGGCAGAGGTGAAGGTAACAGTGTACACCCACAGTTCACCGGTATGTTAAGGTCCCATGTAATAGGGGGCGAGCCTATTGTCATTAACCGGGCACAAATCCTAACTCCGAGCTGCTATTGAGAATTTCATAGATAAACCCAATAACACTCTAGTCGACATGGGAATCAAACCCAAGTCTTTAGCGTCGCAGTCGCGCTTAGGACCGCTAGGCTAACAAAGCAGTCAAAAAGACAAATAAAAGGTTTTAAGAAAAGTTGTGACTAGGAATATTGATTTATGGTATCAACACCCAAAGTAGAAACCATAGACATTTTCTAAGAAACTGACAGCAAACTTCAACAGAGGCGCTCATTCTTATGGCGCCGAAATCTTATCTATGGAATTGAAGTATCGTGTTCGTAACGCTATCCTTTATAATAACGAACAATACACAATGGGCCCGTAATGAGGGAACGTGCTCAATATTATAAACAGAAGGTGTTTTGTCTCAGTGTCAAACAAATCGTTATTATGACTACCGATGAAACTGTCGAATTTAAAACAAAGTAGATCCTTTCGGTACTTGCGGTACATGATATATTTAAAACTATCAAGTTAAGTTTACCTAGCTTTTGTTCGCGACTTCGTCCGCGTAAATGTCCGTTATATTTAAAATTCAACCATGATTCAAAAGACACGTGGCGCCATCTATTATCATAAGAACGTTATTGTTGTTGTCCTCGGAAACAGTACTTTTTTTGGGATAAAAGGTACTCTATGGCTGTTTCTGTTTACCTGATAACGTATATACAAAATTTCAGGACGATCGGTTCAGTGGTTTAAGCGTGATAAAGTAACAAACAAACGAACTTATTTTCGCATTTATAATATAAGCTATGAGACCAATTTTATTATGCGAATTTCCTTTTGTTTAACTTTAGTTGAGGAACAGACAGCATATGGAACACCATGGTGCGCTCTAAAACGGGGATTTTTGAACGTGGACAAAAAGGCGGCCTAACAAATGGGATTGGACATGGGACACGACATCCATATGCACAGCGATTGCTGGGCAAAAGTATCTACACAATGGGTGCCATCGTTGGTGTTGACGTTATGGAGATCATGGAAGAGGTGGCGAGATGACCTAGACGTACACCTGCAGGGCAGGTTCGAGGTGGTGCAAAAAAATTACACTTGGAAGGATTCGGTGGAGTTCTTTACCTATCAGTGTGACATTATTAAAATCTAAGAATGAGGATTTTTTCTGTAATTATACATAAAAAGACATCTAACAGCATTCTGATAATTCGATAGACACAGAAATTATAATATATTACTGACAATACAGAACGCTAATGTCTAGCCACGTCACGTAAAAATCTATCTTTACTAGGCTAGATATTCTTAGAAATTGAACCTAGGTTTACTAGTAAAAACATGTGACAGTCACTAATAAATCGTCGACGACCGTCACCATTCACCAAAGCGAAATTAACCAAATCTAATTGGTTTTAAAAATAGATCACCACTGTACGGGGACGCTACGCTCTGCTCTGATGTTCTATAAATAAATTATTATCTTCGTGCTACAGCTGTCTTGCTACGACCGTAGCACCGTAGCAGCGGCGTAGCAAATAGATAAAAATGGTTACGGATCATCTTTTAGTCCTGTAGTTCATTCATTTGTTTTTGACGAATTTTAAATAGAGCTATTAACACATACACATATCATCACGCCTGCATTCCCCGAAGGGCTAGGCAGAGGTGTACCAATATACACCCACAGTTCGCCAGCATATTTAGGTCACATGTGATAGGGGGCGAGCCTATTGCCATTAACCGGGCACAAATCCTAACTCCGAGCTGCTACTGAGAATTTCATAGAAAAACTCACAAACACTTTTTGCTCGACTTGGGAATCGAAACCTCTTGCGTAGCTGTCGCACTTAGGACCACTAGGCTAACGAAGCATTCAAATTGCGCTATTAATCTTAATACTATTTATTGTAAAGGCGAAAGTTTGCGAGGATGGATGGATGGATGTGTGTTTCTCTTTCACGCCCAAACGGCTGAACAGAATTTGCACAACTAAATATTAATCTGGCTTAACACAGGATTATTATTCCGTTTTTGTTTTAGAACTTGGTTTTATTCTGAAGTCAATTCAGAAGTAGTCGCAGGCATAAGCTTTTAAGGCAACCTTTTATTCAATGAATAGTCTAAAGTTATTTTAAACAGAACTTTTTTAATATTAATTTACGACAAATGTAAACCACTTCCGCGATTTTATTTTTCGTGCCATTGAAGATAGAACACACTCAAAATAGCTTCTACTTTCGCTCTATCGACTAAAATACATTAACCACTATTAAAGTTCAATACAGTTAATGTTGTCGCCATCTTAGATAGCTGTCAGTGACAATATATCTATCCAGCGCGCGCTGTCGATCCGTCACGCGGACAATGGGAGCGACCCGGGAATCGAACGTGCGACCCGTCACCCGACATCATCTATCACTCTGATAACGTTAGTAGTAAGTTTCAATTATAGTTTTCCGAAGTAGGTTGTTTTGATAGTTTGAAATAGTGGATTAGTATTTTAAAGAAAATTGCTGTCTGTATGAAAAGTATTAATGAATTTGATAGACATTGAAAAATGTCGAACTTATTCAAATAACTAATGTAACTATCTATTTCATATCAAGTTTTATAATATAACTATCTTCTGCCCGCGACTATGTTCGTGTAATTTTATTTAACCCCGTTAAGTTACGTCTTCGGCTACTGCTCCGCTCCCATGTGTCGTACTGTGATGTTACATAGCTTCAACTATTCCTCATAAATCTGGTTATTATATACAAATAGTTTTTTTTCAATCCGATTGTTGGTTTCAGAGATTAGCGCATTTAAACAAACACACAAACAAAAAACTCTTTAGCTTTATTATATAATTTGCCTATTATTGTTCTACTCCAGGACAAAGGCCTCTCTTCACACATAAAAGGCATGAGCGTACATACATAATTTAATATTCTATCATAAACTTGAAAATATTGTTAAGCACTACACTATTACAAATAGACTCTTTTATTTATATTTTTGTTAAATATATAAAATGGATACAAGAGTGACTGTTACATATCCACGTTATTTTTTTTAATGGTAGAAGCCCGCCTCACTATTCCCAACCACTGCAACTCCTGAAAGCCAGAATCAACAGTGGAGACTGCCAGAAAAACGCCGAGGCAATGAAGCTCGACGAGTCCCGGAGAAACGATACAACCCCAAGTTACTCCACTTTTTTAATTTAGACAAGATTTATAAACACTTTTGAAAAACACCTTGTTAACAAACCACATAGTAATATTGTTTTAATATCTATACTCACAAAAATATAAAATTAAGAAATACTGATATTATTTATTTAATTAATACAACAACCACAATATGAATCACTAGTATAAAACTTACTTAAGTAATAATAAAATGCAAAAAAGGAAGCTTATAGGGCATCAAAAAACTCATCCGCATCGCTGTCAATGGGACAAGTGCCCAAAAGGCTGGCAGCGTTGCCACGTTGTATGGCAAAAAACACAAGTAGTCCTTAGTGTTATTCGAAACACCTTTGAATAACACTAAGGACCATTTACCCTTAACTTTTTTAGGTTTACAAGACATAATGAAGTAAACCTGATTGATCACGGTTCAACTGCCCTTTATTATAAGTTTCGTGTCTCAAGGCTATTATGATAATGACGACGGCGCGACGCTCGGAAGCTAGATAGCATCGCATCGCGCGCACTGGACAATAACCCGTACCAATCATTTATAATAATTACCATAAGGCATATGTATTATTTCCTATTTTTTTTTGTTGCGCACCTCATTTGTCTATTGATTGTCTGTACTAAGTTTATAGACGAATTGAAAATGGTATGTGATAGACATCAAAATTAAAATTCAAGCTAAATTGATCTTAAACACCAAAGCATACATAGCTTCGTTTACGAAGAACATTGGACTTTTAAATTAAAGATTTGCTGAACTTTACAATATCAAGGACTACCATTTTTATTTTGATGTGAAACATCGATAGGCATGGCGCAAGCGACTGTGCGATTCTGATGCTCCACATCTGCCAGGCGTGATTAGTTACTTAGGAAAAGATTATTCTGTAAACTTTGTAAGTATCTATGTTTTACGCATTTGATTAGCTCGGAAAGGTACAGTACCATTTCCAATGATCCACGCGTCATGTTCGTGAACGGGCGCTGCCAATTGGGATTGGTCATGGCTTAAGTACTTTATTATTATCATTATTTCTATTTTTTTTTTTATTATTATTCACTTTCATTGTTTTCAAATATAGAAGCAACAATGAAATTGTAACCAAGATTTTATAGAAACCAATTTGAAAAGAGTGTCCAAGGAGTTCCTTGCTAGTTCTTCTCCATAGAGACCTACATTTTGGAACAAGCAACTAGGTTCTACTTTTTGTATGGGTAACTTCTTGACAATTGAAAAGTGCCTATGTAGATCTAATTGAAATAAATACTTTGACTTTGATTTGTTCTCTGAAATACCTTTCTTCTTATTTCTAACAGCGGTTGCCACTGATTGTACGTACACCATAAGAGTATATTGATAACAACGGTGCTTGTTTTTTTTTAGGGTGGCATCTAGCAAAAGATGCTTTGAACGCATCGTCGTTAGTACACTCGCTGCACTAACACATCATCAGTTATGTTGAATTAGTGTGTAAGGTTGAGTGTTTTACTATCTGGTTGCATCTGCCTGATAATTCATCCACATAAATTTACACTTACCGCGGGCAGAGACGAGGTTATGAGTGAAGCCTAACGTATTTCTCACTCAGTTTTTCTGTCAGTGAATAACATTGAATCAGATTTTGTTTATAATTTCATGGGCTATTATTTTTTATTTTATTTATTTGTATAGATTGATTGTTCTGGGGCTATGGATGATACTCGGCGTATCTTCACCTAAGTAGCAATAACTACAAGATATTTATTTATTTAAGGATCTCCAACAAAGGATGTACACAAAACATTACCAGATAGTTAACAGCATAATTATAAAGTATCGTGCAGGTGTACTCCTTAACTTATAGGAGACCACAACATTCACAGCAGAATATAAATTAAATAATTAAGTTTCTATTAATAAAATAATGTTAATAATTTATACAGACAGATAATTTGAACATAATTATTGAAAATTAAATAAAATTCCTAACATTGTTATTGACATAATTTCCATTTATAATTCCTAACTTTATCATGGATATAGATTTCCATAAATATATTGTATAATTTCAAGCATTAACATTCTTAAGACTTTTATTATTATTATTATTTAACTTTGAAAATGACGTTACAGAAAGAATAAGAGAGTTATTAAAACAGTTTAAACGGTTTCAAAGTTGACTACAAATGAATTTCCAACAATTTGTTTTTCAAATTATGTAAACTGTCGCAGAAAAAGTCGATTTCAGGATTGGCAGAGATGACCCTATTGGTGATGTTAATGGAGCTGATCGTCCAAGATTTGTGCGAGATGATTTGACAGCAAACATTTCAGGATTTCTTACCGTTCTGACTGGACATTGACGGGGCACACTCAGATTCAATATATTCATACCTTCATATAGTGAACAGACGAAAATCTCAATAACCAGAGGCCAATCATATTTCTGATAATATTAATTCCCACTATCTAGTATACGGTCGCGGTTGCAGATGTAATTATAACTAATGTTTATGGCCGGGACATATTTCTTTATGTGCTGATAAGGCCTTTTTCTATTAAGGCCATTTCCCTACTTTTTATTCAGCTATTTCATTAGTTTTTATTTAGTAATTCTTATCATGAAACTCGAATTTGGGAACGGTATGTCGAAACTAGCTAATGTGCACTTTACTCGCGACTTTCGCTTTATAAAAGTAATTTCGGATATTTTATGACTTTTAGATAAAGTGTTGGATATTCTCTTATGCATGTTCAAACCTACAAAGTGAGTTGCTCTAACGATAGGTTAAGGCCTGTAAAGCGAGGAAATGTTGGCCATTGAAATTTCACCCATAATACAAAGACTAAACAGTTTATTGTCTATCATTACATTTACACGTGTTTGGTGCCTTAAGCAAACAATGTCTGTATTTAGTTCATTTATGTCCAAGTCTTACAATTAAACTTTCACATGATTCTAGCAAAAACCACTTACATAAAACCGAACCTTGAACTAACATTCAGCAAAACTCCTTCCGCCTTCACATTACCATCATAACAATAACTATTACCTTACCCTTGAGAAGTATAGGTGTAGCCAGCAGTCCGGGCAATGTTGCCAATAGTCCTGGGCAATCAATGTGTATGGACCATCGCGCCCCGGGCTATGGGGTCCCACTGAGTGCAACATTAGGTGTCAAGGTCTCAAGCCAATGTTTGGGCAATTATTTGCTACTTACGTCATAGGCGTAGATAGGAGGGGGAAAGAGTATTTTTTGACCCTTACTTTGACCCTTACTGCTTACTGAAAAGATGGATGAATTATTATTATTATGCTGTGGATTCTGCCTACCCTCATGGGAAAAACGCGTAGTTTATGTGTGTATGTACTATGTAAAATGAAAGAGTAAGAAAACATTGTGCCGACATCAAGTAACATACAATAAGGACAGCATGGTGACTTTTACCCTTTCTAGAAATATCTCCTGTATCGCAGGTGCATTCAGAAACATATTGAAAACCGTATTATTGTGTAGTTTTGAGGAACTAATCAGCCAAATAAATACAAAAAGCAAGTTTGTTTTTATACTATTTATAGATAAATAGGGGATTCCAAAAAGATACGTAATCCAATAATATTTGACATTATCAAGCACGTGCTATGTTAGATAAAAAGATAATTTTGAAAGTACAGTCAATTACGAAATTCTATGATATAAATGTAAAAAGTAGCCTAAGTATTCTGAACTGTTTGAGAATTCGTTGTAAACAAAGTAATGTAATATCAAGTTTGAGGTTAAAAATTTTAGATGGGTTTTGTTATAATGAATTTTTAATCTCCTCTAGATGCAAGATGCACAAAAACTAGGTAAGCGAGGAAATATCTCGTAAACAACTTATATGTTTTTGCATTGAATTAAAGCTATGCTGACGTAACGTCACCCTTTGTTCTCCATTCCTTTCTTTTGAAACTTTTTGTTGGAGAATGTACTAAAAGATACGTACCATCATTACTCATCATGTATCTTATCACTTATCAGTCACATTAATGATGACACCTTGTCTTTGTTCTTGTTACAGTTATCTCATTCAAGTTTTTCTGCTATCTCTTATTTTGAATGACTTTGCTATCATCGTACAGTAAGTATGTAAGTACTTGTCTTCATTGGCATAAAAATCATTATTGTGTGAGAAAACATCCATTAATTATATCTAAACAAGTTCAATTTTAATCAGAAATTAACGCAGACAGTAATTAGAAAACCAAATACCGCCATTAATTTGTCTACATAATAACAAATTTAAAAAAAGAACACCTACTTTTAAAAATAAATCGCACCATGCGGTTTGTTATTGGAAAGATTACAATTCCAATCTGTAAAAAAAAAAAACATTTCTTTTCAAACGAACTAAACAAATCTTTATTCAGTCACGCAAATATAGATTTATTGCAGTTATCCATTTTTTATTGCGATACCACAAACGACCAATTACTAAGAAAACTCCGCAGTATGAGCCGTGATGCATTGCATACGGATGCTGGCTGCATGAAACACTCAATGACTCACAGATAAGCCTATCTGGTTGAGATCACGCGTCTTATCGCTTGCCTTTTCACTTCCACATCATCGTGTGTTAACATTCATACTGTGATTTGTCATAAATATGTTGCGATAGCCTAGTGGGTAAAACGGCCGCTTCCTACAAAGCTGTCGATTCCCAACCGGGCATGGCCAAGTGCTAATGTACCTTTTTTATTCCATATGTACTTTCTGAATTTACCTTGGACAACACTGACATCGGTGAAGTAAAACATCGAGAGGAAATCTGTAATGTGTAAGGGTATGGGTGCCGGTGTAATTACAGGCACTAAGTCTGAAATCACCAGTCCACCTTGAGTGATCGTTGCTCGTGCCGTATCTGTATAAGAAAAGGCCTTAGACCTGCAGTGAGACAATAATGGGCTGATTTATTATTTGTTTTTAATTACGTCCGTACCGTTCTGTTTTTGACTGCACCGACAGTACACTCTACACAAAAATAGATTAGTCATATTTTGGTCGATTAGTAGGTAATTAAATTCGATCAAATTGATCGATAGTATGAAATTAGAATGGTTTTCAAACCGGAGGTGGTGGAGTTGGGATTTGTGCCCGGTTCATGGCAATAGGCTCGCCCCCTATTACATGGGACCTAGACATACCAGTGAACTGTGGGTTTACATTGTTACACCTCTGCCTAACCCCTCGGGGAATACAGGCGTGATGGTGTGTATGTATCAATTTAATTAAGATATCCAAAAGAATAACTAATACTAGTACTAGTCTGTATTTCGTTATTAGTACCGATTGTCTTTGCCCATTAAAAAAAAGTAGTACTTAGTAAAGAAAGTAAAGAGTTCTGTAACATACGTTAATAAAGAAAATTACATCTAAAGACGAGCAATTTCTTTAGTTTTTCCCGTATACCTGTGCCAGAGCCCGGAACACATTTCCCTTGGGCCGTAATTGAAAGGTTGGTGCACAAAGCGAAGCCCCGGCGCTGCCGACCTCATTCCTTGACTGTAGTTTAATTATAACTCGCCTTCGCCCACATTTCTCTACACTAAGTTTGTTTATGAGTTATCTTGAAGAGGTTAAGAAAATAATTAATGATTGGAATTATCATGTGAAGGGTTAAAATTAATAAAATGGAGGAACCGAAAGGCGGGATGGCAAGGAAACGGATCAAAAGATATACAAGGTAAAAGAATATCTTAAAAAAAAACACTTTTATCAAAATTTCATCTACAACATTTTCCGGGACAAAATTTTGCGTCTGTAAAAAAAAAATTGCTACTCTGTTCGATGTCCCTTCCAGCTGTTAAAGAGGAAAAGAACTTCGGATAATACTCACTGCTATGTATACAACATTTACTATTGGATTTTCGACTCTCGGCGTAGCGCGCTAAAGATTAATATATTTACAACTGACCATATTGACATTTATTAAAAAATACACAAGATTTTATTTTTTAAAATACTTAACGATATAACGAATATGTAGATTGTAGAACCAATCCTTAAGTTGACCCTATGAAATCATAAAGGTTCGGAGTTGCCAACGTACAAAAAAACATAATTTTTATTCATTCTATAAGTATACACACCTAACTATTATTGTCGAACATAAAAAACGTCAACACAATGAGGTAATGCTTGTAAACCAGAAGGAATCAAAACACAAAAGAAATCAAAACATTTTTGTTATGGCAACACACGCCTGTCAATATGTTAACGACTTTAAGTTAACGCCTTTCCCTAATAATTTCTTGTTTTACATACGTTTGACCCGTAAATCGCTTATGGGACGAGGTCCTAGTAAGAGCGGGAAAAAGTAAGACATTCTTTTATATTTACGGCAAATAAAAATTTCGCTCTAGTCCACCATAAAATTGGCCAGCTGCCACTTTAGAAACATCATACAATATACATATTGTTTTTATTATGAAGCGAATAATTGGCCCATTCATAAATAAATTACATAAATTCTCACACAAAACACAATGTTATTTCCTAATTTTCCCTTTTAATTAAATAAACTCGTTGTGTAATTTATACGTTTTGTTTGTTGCGCTGGATTAATGTAAAAGGTTCGTTTCTTTTGTGAAAAAAAAAAGTTGTTTCAGAACACAATAAGCCTTACAAGTGAATGGCGTTTTGTTCATAAATGCCTTGATCTTCTGTTGTATGGTGTGAAACTCAACACGACTGTTTAAAAAGAGAGGGTTGATGTTACGTAAGGTTGTGTTTTTCCCACTTGTGCCAAAAAAAAACAAGTCAGAGGTACATAAGGCTTATTTGTTTATTCTGTTTAAATTAAAAAATGTAAGTTGGTGGTGCGACAACCCGGAAAAGCACGTAAAGCCATGGTCCGTCTGTCATTTGTATATCTTTAACAGTCGTTACGAATAGTCTGAGCACCAGTCGTACCAAGAGCTATCGTGTTATCGTGGTTGTGGAGGTCAGATAGGCAGTCGGTCCATGTAAAACACTGTCATTCAGCTACATGCGGTCAGGCTTTTTTTTTTTTTTTGGTTGGTGGGAAATCATCAAATAACTTCTCCCGCCCTGGGCGGGGCGGGAGGGAGTGTCAGACTTTTACTGACTAAAACCCACCCATGTTCCTTCTTGTGCCCTTTGCGTTCCGGGGGCGCGGTATCTCTTGCGAACAACCCGCAGCCCCGGCAGGCATCGGCCCTCAGTGGCCCCTTCCTTTTGCTGACATCTCTTTGAGGCGCGCGTGGAACACGAACGCGCCGTCGACACGGCCTGTCGTTATGCAACGTAAGGACGGTGAGCTACCCATTGCTCACCGTCCACAGGCCCGTATCTACGGTGGCCGGGAGTCGTCTCGCGGCTCCGGCGACGCTTCGGACTTATCTTCATCCCTTCATACATCATCACCATGTATGAAGGGATGAAGGAAAGTCCGAAGCACACAAGAAGAAGAAAGGAAATATATTTTAAAAGACAAAGGTTTCATTTACCACACAAGAAAAAAGAGTGTTGTTAATCAACAACATACAACGTACCATCACGCCTGTATTCCCCAGAGGGTTAAGCAGAGGTGGAACAATGTACATCCACAGTTCGCCGGTATGTTTAGGTCCCATGTAATAGGGAGCGAGCCTATTGCCATTAACCGGGCACCAATCCAAACTCCGAGCTGCTACTGAGAAATTCATAGAAAAACCCAATAACACTTTTTACTCAACCTGGGAATCGAACCCAAGACCTCTAGCGTAGCAGTCGCGCTAAGGGCCACTAGGCTACCGAGGCAGTGTTGTTAATGTTCAGAGTAAAACTTCGCTGCTTACCGCTCCCCGCTTTCATTGAAACCTAGCCTATTACAGCTTAACATGCTGTTATTGAGTATTGAAACTCAATCTTAATTGTGCCGGAAAACAATTTGCAGGTAAAATACATAATGGGTGTTTTATCGAGAGCGTTTTATCATGGCATTAGCTGCCGCCTGCCTTGTATAAACATCTGCTGAAGAAAGCTTGGCTTGTTTGTTAGGAAATAGAAGTCAACTTGGGAAATAATATAATACAAAATGGCTCCTCCCTTTGAAAGAACTGTCGTATGTAACCTACGATATATTTTGTGTAGAAATTCCGAGTCAAATAATGAATATATCGGCTCGCCCCCTATTAGATGGGATCTAAACATACCGGCGAACTGTGGGTGTACATTGGTACACCGCTGCCTAGCCCTTTGGAAAATACAGGCGTGATAGTATTTTATTATTCAATTTATTAGTTATGCAAAAACTTTCAATAAAATTGGTAATTAATGGACCCTACTGGGTTCAGCCCATAAGAAGAGGATATTTATTTTTCTTAATTTAGGATATCCTGATGTAATCACTCATAAACTATAAACTTAAGAAACCCTGTAAAGATTATTATTAAAGAACATTTAATTTTTCGCTAAGTAATTACATAAAGAAGACAGTTTTCCTGTTTGAAAATTTAATTAGGTACTTGAAATTTTAGGGAAATGGCATATCATAATATTTGTGAATATCTATCTCTGTGTTTCCTTGAAAAGTACCTACGAGATCTTTGAAAGAAAATTTTCATTGTCATTACTAAAGACCACATCACACCACATCAATATTTATATTTGCTTTAAGCTTTTATATTAATCACAAAAAAAATTAGGAATGCTTAGTCATCACAACGGTAGCGTATTATTTCAATGAACTTATTTTAAGCTAAAATATTTTAAATAAAGGCGTCACTAGTCGGAAACTCGTACAGCGCATGCATAAAACAAAGCTGAAAAGAACACGGCCCACGACGTCGTTTCTTAATTTACGAGGGCGTTTTGTGGCGAGTGGTCTCGTCATATCCGAGCGCCATCTGCAGGTAAGTTACGAGCGCGGCAGGCACGCACACGCACACCGGCGCAGGCGCACGCACACCGCGCCTCGCCGACTGTCCACCGGCCGAACAATCGATCGTAAATCAGCTTCGATAAAATTATAGGAGGGAACACAATGGATGTCGCCCGGCAACATCTGCGACGCATAATCTGCCCTCCTGCCATCGCAAAGAGTCCGCTTTCATGCGCCACCTGGCTGCTCCCGCCACGTAACTTTCCGTCTCCGAGATAAAGTCGACATTCGCACGTGTACAGACAAGAAGTGTTTATTTTGAGAAAGTCGCCCCGCGCGATTCTCACCTCTATGGGAGAAAGCTTTGCGCTGATATTTCGCTGCACTAACCAACGCTCTCGTAATTGCGAAATTCACGCTTCGCGGTGCGGTACAAAAATAAGATTATGGATTCTGCTGAGCTCCAGCGTTATTGTGATTCGAGGATCCGTCCGTAGGTATGTCTGCGAGCTTTACGACTACTATTCCTGGAGGAATAAACCGTCGTGCTTATTGAATATTGTTCAGGTTATTTATGGAAGATATCGCCATTGTCCAGAACGCGGCGCGAATTCTTAGCCCTGGAAGTTTGTTTAGAGAGCCATTGTGATTGTGTATTTACACTTCATTGGGTAATATAACCTTAGAACAACCCCTCATGTCTTTGTGGCTGTATTATTCAACAACATCTAACTACTAGAAACAATGGCACAGTGGGCAAACATATTACGTTAGGAAATCTTAACAATAAAATTTAATCAACAGCGTATTTTTTAACATTGCCTAAAAGTAAATTCTTATTTTAACAAAAAGAAATCTTCTTTGTACTATTCAGGCTCACCCATTTCTCGTCCCGCACCTAACCCCTAGACATGATAACATCTAAGACCCAACATCGAGAAAGTTAATCGGTACATCCAGAGCATCGATTGTAGAATCGATTACAAACGAATTGGCGGGGCTGGGCAATCAACTCGTTCTCACAAAGGGCAACGGTCAGGGATCGAATTTCCCGACACTCGGAGAGGATCGTTGGCTCGGCACACGTTTACGAGAGTCGTAAAGACGTGGCCAGATATTGAACGAGCACATATATATCTTTATGTATATTGGTACCTATATTGGAAATATGAAGGTGTGGGGTTGCGTCAAGAATTTAAGATCAAAATTGAAAAAATACTTATTAATAAAAAGTCTCTCTCATAAGCAGGAAGTATGATTTTTGAAAAGGACTGTACTAATATGCTTTTAAAAATTCATTAATCGTTTTAGTAAAAACCATTACTACAAATAAAATAACCGCCTTCAAGAACTACTAAGTGAAAAGTAAATTTTATTTTAAAATCACAATAGCTGTGGGTACTGTTCGGTATTGAAGCATTCCATTGTCTATTATCTTCTAAGAAGTTTTTACAAAATAATATGGGATTATAATGAAAATATAACCTTTCAAATAAAGAAAGAAGTTAGCATACAAAGACAAGAACACCAGGATCCTCCCCTTTTTTTAAAGTCGATAAAAAGGTGACCTTAGAATCGTCATTTTGAACTTCAGAGACCAAATTCTATTTACAGATACATAATGCAGCTAGTTTACCTCTTTTTACAAATCCAGGTAATTAGCTGGTTGAAAAGTTGCTATAATGCAGTCATATAATGACTTCCAAATACCTCACTTCTTAAATAAAAAGCGGCAATGTTCCCCTACCCTGCCCCTGGCCTGGCCTGACCTTACGTGGCCCTGCCCTCATACTCCACGGGTGGGCAAAAGACCTTTCCCAAATCTTTTCAAGTAGTCTTTTCTGGTGCTACCTCGACCTAGTCCTTGTGGTACGTGGCTAGGGCATCTCGCCACCTCTTACTGGACCAGGCTCGGCGACGCCCATCTTCTTCATGCTTGAAAACTTTTGCCCAGTGGCCACTCTACATTCGCCCGCATAAAGGCAAAAGAACATTTCCGTAAACCAAATCTCTTTCCCATTACACTACCTTTCCAAGAAAAAACAAACAAAAAGCATCCTTATTACAACGCGGTATATCCAAGCTAAAACCGGCCACAGACCACTCATCAACAAACAGAACCTTCGTAACCCCAACAACAACAGATCAATTAAAAAATTCAATGAATATGTAAATTTGAAACATAAATTGTATATATTTACATGCGTTATAAACGTGTAAAGTGCAACCGTGGTGCGGATAGCGTTTCGAAACCATTCCGTTTTAATGACACGATAAAAACGGTCAGATATGAACGCCATATCAATATAATCTTTATGTTCAAACGTACAATATATCTAGCGTATGTACTGTGCCAGCTATGTACTGAAACGTTCAACGAGGACGCGTACATTCGACCAGTATGAACATTGAGAAAATTGTATGTACATACTTATACTATACTTTATTGCTTAGGGTAGGTAAATCTCATGAAAGTCTTATCTATACTGATATAATAAAGCTGAAAACTTTTTTTGTTTGTTTAAACGCGCTATTCTCTGGAACGACCATTCGAATTTGAACAAATCTTTTTGTATATGATAGCCAGATTCATGAGGAACAATATAGGCTGTATACCATGACGCTGTGCCACACGGGAGCGGAGCAGTAGGCAAAGACGTAACTAAACGAGGGCAAAAAAGAAACGCGGGCAGAGTCAATATATAAGCACTCTTTAATTAGGTACGTATAAATAAAATATTTTGTGTTTTGTTAAAAGGCCACAGAGTATTTGTGATGACAATAGATTTACAAACAGAGACCAAAGTGCCTAAACAATAATAGGCAATATTAATTACGGTAACAAATTACCAGAAACCTAATTCCTATTATATTTATAACCTAATTCTCATTGAAATAATACCTCATGCAACATTTTTAGTTTTATAGATCTTTGTGATCCCTCTGAAAATAAAATCAATTTAGGCAACAAATAATGACAAAACAAAAAAACTACCGCTTTTATTGCTACGAAACAGCTACTATAGAATTGCTACATATATGAGAATGTAGCTTCGTAGCGTAGCAACTATCTATTTGCTACGAAGATGCTACGAAAACAGATAATTCTACGTAACGTTGAATGCAGACTAATAAACTAATATTTATTTATTTTTCCCAGGTCGAGCAAAAAGTGTTATTAGGTTTTTCTATGAAATTCTCAGTAGCAGCTCGGAGTTAGGATTTGTGCCCGGTTAATGGCAATAGGCTCGCCCCTTATTACATGGGACCTAAATATACCGGCGAACTGTGGGTGTACATTGTTACACCTCTGCCTAACCCTTCGGGGAATACAGGCGTGAGTGTTATTTATTTTTTATTTACAATTTTTTTGAGAATGTTTACATTGTTATGGTAGCATAATCTTAACTCAAAACCTTAACTTTAACCTTTTTTGATACTAGGTACAGAGTAAAGTGATAAAAAGTTTTGATACAATTTTTATGTTTATTTTGGAAGTATTCTGGAATTTCTCGCACCATACGAAACTACCTTTTGGAAAAGGCAAGATTCAGTTCATTTTTCTTATATATGACGTTCAAAAGGGCGTTTTAATTGCCAAATTGAAATAAATGTTTTGACTTTGAACTTACACATGTGCCAGTAGAGGTTATTCCTTCATGACTTAGTCATTTATAATTTATATATGAACTGGATAGACGTATTATTTAAATTGTTTCTGAGGCATTATTTAAAGAATTAAAACAAGAATTAAATTTGAGAATAATTCAAGAATATATTTACAAATTAAGATGCTTCATTAGTTCCTTAAACTAATACAATAAATCTGAAGAGTTTTTTGTTTGTTTAAACAAGGTCATCTCCGAAACTACTAGTGGGATAGGAAAAAATCCTTTGTATATGTTAACACCATGCTACAACCCACGGGAAAGGAACAGTAACCTAAAACATAAAACCATGGAGTATAATTATAGATATAAAATAACATAACATACCATCACGCCTGTATTCCCCAAAGAGTTAGGCAGAGGTGTAACATGTACACCCACAGTTCACCGGTATGTTTAGGTCCCATGTAATAGGGGGCGAGCCTATTGCCATTAACCGGGGACAAATCCTAACTCCGAGTTGCTACTGAGAATTTCATAGAAAAACCCAATAATACTTTTTGCTCGACCTGGGAATTGAACCCAAGACCTCTAGCGTAGCAGGACCACGAGGCTAACGAGGCAGTTATATTTATATGTTATTCAATAAGTATATATAAAGATATGTATACAACTACGAACGTACCTATCTAAGGCTGTTACACGCTAGCTATAAACGTAATCGTAAAAACTGAAGATTGGTAACCGCACGGTTGCGCAACCAATGTTTGGAAACTGTTGTCTCGATAAATTGCTCAGGACTATCGTCAATGTTGACACTACACTAAATATACAAACATGGCGACTTGTTCTTTCAATTTGAGAAAAGATTTTTAAGAAACCGCGTTGAAGTTTATCACTTTAAACTTTTTTTTTTAAACGTGATCTCTCTACTTTGTCTATAGTTCTATTCTGCTACTATAAAGAGGTACAGTTTCTTTGCTCTTTTTTTTCAGAAGTAATTTTTGAAAGTTCTGTTCGGATTACAAAACACCTTTCACTGATCGAATGATACAGTGGATCATAGAATACAATTTATGGTATAGGTACTTGGTTTCCCCGCGGACTAAGTCGCGATCACAAACTAGTTAGTAATAATTAAGAAGATTTTTTGACAAGAATTTGTTCGTTTAATGAGACCCTTTTTAACCCCCGACGCAAAAACGACGGGGTGTTATAAGTTTGACGTGTCTGCGTGTGTGTGTCATTCTGTGGTATCGTAGCTCCCGACCGCATGAACCCATTTTGATTTTGTTTGTAAGGTGAATTAGTCGGGAGTGTTCTTAGCTATGTTTGATGGAAATCGGTTCAGCGGTTTCAAAGTTATCAGCTCTTTTGTTGTTAGCTGCGGTAGGGATTTTTCAAGTACACACATACCATTACGCGTGTACGTATTCTTCGAAGAGTTAGGCAGAGTTGCACCAATGTACACCCACAGTCCGCCGGAATTTAGTAGGTCCCACGTGATAGGGAGCGAGCCTTTTGCCGTACAGGGCAAAAGTACAAGTACAAGGTAGTAGCTTTCAAGTACATAAATCAATATTTTTAAACGTACTATCACACCTGTATTCCCCGGAGGGTTAGGCAGATGTGTATCGATGTACACACAGTACTGTACAAACAGCTCACCGGTGTTTAAGTCCCTAATTAAGTTAATATTTTAAAGTACGTAAATAAGTAGGTAAGTATCTATATTTAATCTAGGCTTCGAGCGGATGATCAAAAACTAGTTCCTGCCTGCGACTGTGTCCATGTAGAAGTCAAGTACCTACCTAGGTATACCATAAAATAACACCTATGCCACTCGGCAAAAGCGCAGCTTTCTATCAGTGATATTTTTGTGTAATCAAGCTAGTACTTCTTAAGATTACGTCTTACAGACAAACTTTGCCTCCTTGTAAAATAAGTATAAGTTACCACAAATACCTTTATGTTTACAGGCATTCATAAAGAACGATACTGGCTAAACTTTGTAGTTAATTAAGTACTTGATACTTAATTCTTTAAAAGAGTAAGTATGGAGTTTGTCGCTTATTCTGCTCCATATGAAACTACCTTTTGGAATGGACAACTAGTTCTTTTTTAAATGTTATTTAAAACTCCATTTGACTGTGATTTTATCTCTCATCAGCCTTTCATCCCAATCCCACTTTAAGGAAAATAGTCATTATAACCACGAGGGTAAACGAATTGGTGACTATTATTGGCGCTGCTGACTTTTTAACTATAGTGCTGATCATTAATAATCTCGATGAATTACGGTGAAGTAAGCTTGAGGTGACCTGTCAATTCCTAGCATCATAAGTGGGATGACTGTATAATTATCTTAATTCACGAGAGAGTTTTAAAAACAGAATAGACCAGCAGCTAGGTGACAGCTCGGTGACTGCTTATGCGAATCCCGCACCTCCGGCCAACGGCAGACGTGGAAAACCACGGTGGTATTACCCGGTAAGAGTCCGGTCATGTTTCTCCGTCAACCCTACGACAGTGGAAGTCCACGACGACTTCCACCACAAACTTCACCTAAATTCAGAGAGAGAGATTTTTACAGAATAAATTGGATGTCTTGCAACACTTTTAAGCCACCCAGAATAAGAGACACATGACTATTCATTGCTGAATCATCATTTCTCTTGAATTTAATAAACAAAACGAACAAAATCTTTCTTTAAAAACATTTTCCTAATAACCGCATTTCTTTTCACAAACAAGAATAAAATAAACTTCTCAAAATGGTATAAAAGTTGAGCGAACAAAAGAATTTTCACCAAACATCTTTGGTTTCCTATGAGTGGTCGCGTAAACATCTGTGGAAGCACACCTGACTCATCTGGGCAGAACAATCAACTATCAACATGGTAGGTACCAGCATCTATTAGTGAGTAATTCTCTTATCGGTGTAATGTCAATAGAGCTGGCTGCAGACTTTCTTTTGTTTCAAAGAATGCGTGGGGAATGATTTGTGTGCAGATAATTTATGCAGTTGAAAATGTAAAATTTTAAACCATAAAAACTGGTATAATAATTTCCAAATTACCAATCATTGATAATAATATCATACTTCTAAAATACAGATACAATAAAAACATTAAAGTAGATAATACAAACAATCCCAATAACAAAAGATATCTATCAAACAAAAGATTAACATCACGCGTGCTGTATATAAACAAGGTAAATAATGAAAAGCCTCCGTGCTCATCCAATGACAAATGACAATAGAGGGACCATCCCTCCGAAAGCCATGCACCCGAGTATAAGCTCTACCAAATCACAATAGAGCATTAAATTGTGTGGCGCCGCGCGGAGGATGTCCCTCGCTATCTTGTCTGGCGGGGGAGGCGCCAACCAATCGGCAAGCGCGCTCAGCGCATCACTGTCCTTATCTGTACATACCTACTGCGCATCCTCGAAACTAAGTTAATACATAAGTATACTGATCGAGACGCGAATATCAAAACAACTTTCCGTGAAACTAAAGATGACTTTGAAAGTTTACAAGAAAAATATGAACTCACCTTGCGCATGGAGGCGCCTCGCGACGGCTTTGGACCGCATAGCCACCGCAGTGACAGCACAGGACACTCTCCTCAATTATTAAATGGCGATCGATGACACACTACAATGTAATCGGAAAAGTTTTTCTAAAATGGAACGGGAGGACTGTTGAATAGCGCGCGCTGTTCCTCGGGTAGGATCGGCAGTGGAGCGCGGGCGGGCGCCGGGAGCGTACGTCACCGTTCCTGCAGGATGCGTGGGGTAAGGTGCGGTTTGCGGCGCGAAGAGCGCGGCGTATCACGCGAGCGGTCGGCGGGACACTGCGTTCACGTGCTCTACCGCACCGCGACCGCGGGGAAAGCGATTTTCACGCGGGAAACGATAGTGACCGGCCGCGCTGTCTCGGCCCGAGCCGCGGCTAACCACCAACTGTCACCCGGCACAGAGCCAGCCTTTACGCGACAACACCCACGGGGCTAGACGACGCCTACACGGTTTTATGACGAGCTTCATGCTCAAGGTCCAACTAGCCTGACACAGCATATTTATATTAACTATCACGTACTCAAACTATTAAACCAATCTACAGTCAATTATGTTCCCTAATCTTGCGTACGAATTACCTAAAGTTTGCAGGTCGTAGGTACACAAAAGAGAGCTTCGGGAAGAGTCTAAAGTTCCACAACTTAGTTATGAAACACGAGGTGGAATATTATGTAATGCTCTGATTAATTTGTACCTCGCAAGTAAGTTTAGTCAGAAAGGGGAGCGATTCAAAGGGCTTCTAAAAAATTCCTTTTCAAACAGTTACATCTGTTCTATGTTTTTGTTACGAAATTGTTCCGAAAACAGATTATGATACCACGTAATTAATAAAGAAAACGAAGTGGCATCTGTTAGTGGACTGAGATCCCAGAGTCGTCAGATCTACGTCATTTTAGCATGGCTGATATTTTGAATTTAGAAGATACTTACTTTTTATACCTAATAAACGGGCTCGGGGTTAAAACTAGCAATTACACATACCTTCTTAATAACATACCTATTTCTTAATCAATTCTCGAATTTTCACCCCTGTACAATGACGTCGATCTGTCGACTCCAGGATCTTAGACTATAAACATAATTATGCAGCCTTTTTAAGCGCTTTACCAGCGTCAGTGAACATCAGTACGTAAAGAGGAAAGTTGTCATACATTATCTACATCACTAACACACTGGCGATTCACACAAATATAGGTACTTATAGCAGTCGCTCTTTGTTAGGTAAATAAATATAGAAACTTGTAAGGATAGGTAAGCCAAAGGATGAACATAGATATTTTCAGATATTCTGATTTTTACAGGCTAAAATTAATCCAAGATACGAAAAGAATACTAATTAACAAGACTCCGTTAGATCAAACCAAAATCTTTGAATCTGTAGGTATTATCCGCCATATTAAATGTTCCTACGAGTTCGAATGTTATGGAAAATTCTCGATCAAAAGAAAATATATTTACATACCATCACGCCTGTATTCCCCAAAGGGTTAGGCAGAGGTGTACCAATGTACACCCACAGTTCGCCAGTATGTTTTTTAGGTCCCATGTAATAGGGGGCGAGCCTATTGCCATTAACCGGGCACAAATCCTAACTCCAAGCGGCTATTGAAAATTTCCTAATGGAAAAACCCAATAACACTTCGTTCGACCTGGGAATCGAACCCAGGACCTCATGCTTATCAGTCGCGCTTGCGACCACGAGGTCAACGGGGCATATATAATATATTTAATTTATATATATTTTATATTTAATTTAATGGTTAGGTAATGGTACGAAAATGTCAACTCTAACATCTATTTATATAGCTGGCGAGATATCCCAAAAAGTTTATAACGATAACATTACCTACAGATAAATGATATTCTATCTATTAATAAGTTTTTTTTTTTACCGATGGGAAATCATCCAATGACTTCTCCCATCCTGGGCGGGGCGGGAGGGAGTGTCAGACTTTTACTGACTAAAACCCATCCTTGTTCCTTCCTATGCCCTTTGCATTCCGGGGGCACGGTATCTCTTTAGAATAACCCGCAGCCCTGGCAGGATCTGTTAATAAGTTAAGGACGCCTTTTTAACCGACTTCAAAAACTGAAAGTTTGTCAATATAGTTATATCTTTTTTTTGTTTGTTACCTCTCACATGTCTGCCCTAACAGGGTCCATAACTGTACTTTTAGCTCCTATATGTAACATCTTTTATAAACATTATGGTATGCAAATAAATAAATAAATCGTCATTTACCAAACGATTTGGGAACCGGATTTCTTAAATTAGAAGTAAGGATATACTTTGATCTAACTAGATGAGGCTAGTGTTTCCTAGCCGACAACAAAGAAACACAGAAACAAATTCAGAAATCAAAGAGTTTCAGTCGATTCTCTTTTACTGTTATCTCATCGCTTAACTGACTGATTATTATAACTTTTTCTTTATTTTTCCTTCAAAACTTCCTTAGAAGGGTCATGCCCTTCTAAGGAAGTTTCGGTTTCGGCCGAAATTGAGACCGTTGCCGAAATTTGCTTTCACTCTTAAAAACCAGTTTCGGTCGGACACTAAATAGCAATGACATAATTTGTGTTGGTGTATTCCAACGCTCCTTCAAAACATAATCTTCACAAATACCATAGTAGTCAACCTGCAAACATATTGACGTTCTTGCGAACGTTTGACTCAAGCTGTACTGTAGGTCTAAAGTCTAAGCTATCGTCGGACAGTGGGGGTGGGAGATAGCCTCATTCTATTCACCACCCTTATCTCCCCTCCCTTTCCCGAGTCTCGGAGACATACGAGTAAGGCTTACACCAGCAATCGTACACGGGTTAAGTTCTATGTACCTAGGAATGTTGTACCTACTTATGATGGTATATAATTTGTGATGAAGTTCCAAGTTTGTATTTGATGTGGTTCCAAGTTTGATTTAAGTTTTGAGTATGTTTTGGGTACCTTCTAATAAAAATTAATGACTGACAACTTTTTCCTTTATCGCACTTGAAAAACTCAAAAATAAAAAAAAAATAAGTTCTTGTCGACATTTGCGTTGAGTTAAAGTCTTAAAACGTTTAAACATGAGGAGACAGTAAAAAATAAATAAACCTGAAATAATAAAGTCAAAGAACTAGATCACTCAATCTAGTTTGCGATTTTAGAAACACCTAAATTTTTTATAAAATTCTGAAGAAATTTGCGAAGTTTGCGAGATGGATGGATGTTTGTTACTCTTTCACGCTTAAACGGCTGAACGTATCTGGATCAAATTAGGCACTGAAATAGATTGTAGTGTGGAATAACACATATGATACTTTTTACCCCGGAAAAATGTACGGATCCCGTGAGATAATATGTCTAATTTGACTTAGACGAAGTCGCGAGTAGAAGCTAGTTAATAATAAGCCCAGGTTTCCTCGAAGTTTTTACCGATGTCAATGATGTTCGAGATAAGCTAAAAAAGTACATATGAAAAAAAAAAGTCACATTGGTGCTTACTTAGAAAGTAAATATGAAAAGGAAACACATTGGTACTTGCTTGCGCCCAGTTGTGAAGCCACAGCCTCGTGCATTAGAGGCGGGCGCCATAACCCCCGGGCATGGACTTTCATTAAGTAATAAGACTGAGTTTGTCGCTGGAAAAAATAAGCGCAATAATAAAATAATTCAGAAAACGACACCAGACTAGCAATTGCATACGTTAATTATAATTGTAGGTGCCTAGCTGTTTGTGTATGTGAGTTTTTATGTTTCTAAACGCACCCACAATAATGGAGAAATTCCCACTGAGGGACAACGTTTTTTCTATAGAAAGAAAAAATATAATATGGTTTCTTTCATAACCTAATTAATTAGTTAAAATTATTTATTTTTCTTGGTAAAAATAAAAAGTTTAAAATGCCGAGAGTAATCTTAATAAATACGTACCTATGTCACATCTGTTCCACATCAGTGCCAGACTCGTGGATAACTGCAGCTATTTAGCGATAAGATTACCTATTGCAGAAAGTGATTTATTAATTTTAATGCTGACAATAACCACCACTGTTTACAATCTATTAGTAATGTACCAAAGTAGCTTTTGCTTTTGACTTTGTTTGCGACGACACGGTACTAAAACGAAAAACGAAAATTTTATTTATTTTGTCTCTATGTTACAGCTAATCTCCGAAACGGCCAGATCGATTTTGACGAGACTTTCACTGATGGATTAAGGAGTAACTTATGCTACTTTAATTTTAGAAAAAGATTTAGGGTTCCGTGCAAGTAACGTTAAGCCCCGTAATAATTGAGGTTGCGGGCAACTAATATACCTACATAATAATTCGCCTCCTGCATTTTATTATGATCTTATTAATCTGTATTACTGTTATGCTACGTAGAGACCTGTTCTAAGAAATCCATATTCCTAGTAGATCTCCTCAACTTTCTTATTTTGAGGAAAATAAGATAGGAAATCAAATTTAAAAGCCTTTATTAACAAACTTATAATTATTTTACAAAATACCTTTCATATTAGACATTGGTGGTGAGTTTATATTGCTTTCCTGCATAAATCTGCCCCAGACCTTTCCACAATTCGCAATCGTTGGCTAGTCTTCTCTTTGTTACTCCTGCTGTCGATTTCAAAGCATCCTCCTACCTACAAGCCAGTCTTTTCTTTTTTCAATATTAATATTTTTCAATTTTGAATTAAGGTAAGTAATTAATATTCTAGAAGAAAAACTAAAGATATATTTGAGCATGTACATCTGCATTAACATCTTTTAGTTGTCATTTATTAATTTGTTAGAGGTCTTGGGTTCGATTCCCAGGTCGAGCAAAAAGTGTTATTGGGTTTTTCTATAAAGTTCTCAGTGGCAGCTCGGAGTTAGGATTTTTGCCCGGTTGATGGCAATAGGATCGCCCCCTATTACATGGAACCTAAACATACCGGCGAACTGTGGGTGTACATTCTTACACCTCTGCCTAACCCTTCGGGGAATATAGGCGTGGTGGTATGGTATGTTTATTAATTTGTACCCATTTCAGTGTAGTCGTTAAAGTCACGTGTAATTAGCTAATTATTATCGTATTATAAAACATTTTTTTTTTTTAAATGTAAGTTTAGAGTTTCTTGTCCATTGTTCTCTATACGAAATTACCATTTAAAAGGAAAACTAGATTCAAATCATTTTCCTTTCAAAAGTGCCTTTTGATGGTCTAATTGAAATAAATATTTTGACTTTTAACACTACGTAGGTACTTATCGTTATCGGTAAAAGAATTGCTAATACTTAGGTAACTTCTTATGATCAGAAGTACCTCGTATATTCTCTACATAGTATAAAAAGTCGCTTCCCGCCGTCTGTCCTTCTGTATACTTAGATGTTAGCTTTTAAACCACGCAACGGATTTAAATACGTATTCATCAATAGATAGAGTGATAAAAGACGAAGATTTATACGTATATAACTTCACGCTATCACTAATGGGGGCGAACCAGTAACCAAAAACGTAACTCAACGTAAGTAGCACTGCGGGGTATATAGCTAGTTACAAATAAATCCTATGTTAAAAGACCCTTGAACATTGTATTTTTAGCTAAACGTGTAAATAAAAGTCCTTGTCCCCAAAACATTATGACGCAAACATTTGCATTAGGACTGCGTGTTAACTAGATATCTTACCAGACATCTATAATTCCACCTGCACACAAACCATAACTCCAAGCCTGATAGGCACGAGTCTGAAGAACATCGAGGACGCAGGCAACCCCCCCAAGGGGGTGGAGTAGGGAGATAGGGGGGAAATGAGGGGGTAGAAGCCGTAAATATGATTATCAGCGGGGGAGGCGACGCGGACTAATCATATTCTCTGCAATTTACATAAATATTAGCGTGTTCCGTGTCACACGACTGGCCGCCAGGGCTGGCCCGGTGCAGTCAAGGATAGGAACGCAAACATAAAAGAATTGTGACAGTTTATTTATAAAACTTGACATAATTGCTTACCATTTAAAAAAATACAATTTTGACTTAAGTATTGGCCAGTAGGCTCCAACATAGACAGTTACGGTTTGTTCGCCTTTAAATAGTCACTATTTACCAAACATATTTAAAAATGGAACATAGTTTGACTGAAATGATCTGGCAAGCCATTTAATGGAATCTTATTGGAAGAGCTGCTAAAACTGGCCCTTAGTCTACGTCTCGTCAAGAAGAAGATAAACTAACAAAGCGAAGGTAAAAATAAGTACCTACGTATCTACTAAACGCTGCTGTTCAAATTCATGGCTGTGCTTATGCCAGAAATATTAAAACTGATAAAAATTGTACCCTTCATCGAGAAACACTTAAAACAACAGACAACAACGTACAACCCTGACCGGTCATTAGGAGCTTCGGCCACGTACCTTTTAATGATACCGTAAGGTCGATGTTAGATACGTAACTCAGAAGTCGCTTTGTCTTTTTTATGAATGATTAATGTTTATTAATGTTTACGCCAGCGAACGCCATGTTTGCCCATGCATATTCAAAAGAATAACGGTTTAGAATCTGTTTGATAAACGTAACAATAGCAACAAGGAATGGTGTCAGATTTAAAGTGTTTTTTTTTCTTTCCAGAAGTTATTTTTTCAAAAAATGACACACAGTTGACATTACGTGTCGCATAGACACGTTATGTCAACTGCGTGTCATTTTTTTTTTTTTTTTATAAATATCAATCTATTGAAGATATTTCTTCTTTTTCTTAACAAACCGTTTTATAGATATGAGCCAGTAGGTATATCAAGCCTAGAGTTTAACACTGACCAATTACATAAAATTAGTATAATCTCTTTTATTTAACTTAACATACAAAGCGAGTCTATTTAAAATAAAGAATACTTTTGTAAAGAAATGGAAAGAAAAGAAATAATTTAAATATTTATAAAAAAAAATGACACACAGTTGACATTACGTGTCGCATAGACACGTTATGTCAACTGCGTGTCATTTTTTTTTTTTTTTTTATAAATATCAATCTATTGAAGATATTTCTTCTTTTTCTTAACAAACCGTTTTATAGATATGAGCCAGTAGGTATATCAAGCCTAGAGTTTAACACTGACCAATTACATAAAATTAGTATAATCTCTTTTATTTAACTTAACATACAAAGCGAGTCTATTTAAAATAAAGAATACTTTTGTAAAGAAATGGAAAGAAAATAAATAATTTAAATATTTAGTATTAAGGAAAATTATTAAAGAACTCATCCTCTCTCCTGCTTATTACAAATTTGGTTGTGCCCGACAGAGTAGATTATTGTTTTTATTTATTAAAATCTACTTACCACCGCCGTGTGTACATTAAAGATTGTAATAAGTAAGTTTATAGATTGTAATAAGTTTTGAGATTTGAATTGTTACCTACAAAACTTATAATTATGTATAGAAAATTGTCCGCTTCGCTGTCAATGGGATATTAGTGCCATAAAGGCTGGCAGCATTGCCACGTTGTATGGCAATAGCAACGCAGATTTTTTACCTAAGAATAAGTTAGTTCTAGCCGTTGTGGCTATCTTTAGGGAAGGCATGTGTCCAGGCAGTGACGTCATTCAGCTGTTATTATGATGCTGAGGTCAGTTCTCTAATCACATGAAGAGACAACCAACGGTTTGGTGATGTAGGTACCTATATAAAAATGTTGGATCGCAATGATGGATATGAAGCTGCAACACCAAACTGTACCTATCTCCCAAATTTTGTTATCAATCGTTTTTTCGAATTGCCTCCTTATGGAAGCAATTTTAAAGACGTATTTGCTTCAAATTTTGGATATAATGAAAGGTAGGTAGGTACCTTTCAGTATATCCAAAATTTCGTAATAAAATGTCTCCCTCTCTATACCAAGAAACAGGAGACAAATTTCCTGTCAAATAAGTTTCCGAAACCAATTCATTTCCTGGTAAAAATTTCCTTAATTTTCGCAATCTTCTAAGAAACCATAAACGTGAAGCACTTAGGAATAGTGAAACCCTATCATTGCTTACGACGAGTCGACACCAAATCATTTTAATTTCAACAACATAAATTTTTACCTCTAGATATAAATCTTGAGAATTCTTATATATCAATAAAAACAATACGTTTACAAACACGTGTAGGTAACTGAATGAAACATCTATTAAATCTTTGCCGTTCTCATACAAAATAATAGCATCAAACAAATTGCTGTAAGGATTCAAGATTTGATAACAAATCCAATCCCGCATTCAGCCCTCGAGAACAAAAATAAATTATTAATTACTACACCTTGAGAGGAATTTACCCTTCCCATAAATTAAGGGGGCCAGATGTTAACAGACTGGGAACAAACCCCAAATATCTTGTTAAGCCACCCACTGAGTGTCACCGCACACATAGGTAGCTAGAACTCGTCACTATTACGAAGCCTCAAGATGCCGCCTAATGGCGAACTAAGAAGACTGCATTTCCCTGAACACGACCTGTATGTTTGACTTTATCGACTCGAGAGGGTTTCTTCCTTATATTATATCGTACGAAGATGTGCTTTCGAAAACGTAAAGTTATTTACAACTTCTCCGTACACGCAATTTTAAACCTTACCCTTAAACACTTCACAATTTAAAATACCTTGCAGTAAGAAAATAGTTTAAGTCGTTTTCTTCCACGCAGCATGTGATATGATATCAAGGCGAGACAGAAAGGGACAGTAGAGCGCAGGCTCCTCGGCAGACGTCGCGGTTGCCATGGAAACACATCGATTTCCTCCTCCTACCCCTGCCGCCGCGCCCGGCAGCCTCCATTCGTATCCAGGTCATCCAAGACCATCAGAACCGATGTTTGTTAACATTTAATTAGCTGTTTGTATCGTGGCTACATGTATGCTCTTTGAGAAACTAATATGCCACACGTTTAATGAAGTGAAGAGAAGCTGGCAAGCAAAGAGTTCAACATAACGTTGGAAACGGTTTCGAATTGATTAACTGAAACCAAAGAATCAACAAACCAACACACATTAACAAATTAATTCATCAGAAGGGCAATTTCCGTAATTTTAAGAAGAGTCCATTCTTATCTTAATCTCAATCTGTCTAAAACGCCTATAATTTACCTAAAGTTCAGATAAGTTTTGGACTTTGATTTGTGATTGCGACTAGATTTTAAACTTTTTTGATTAAGGGAATTGGCGTTCTGAATTTTAGATCTTACCTTTGCTTTTTTCGTAGCTATTTAACAAAGGAAAGCTTCCTGTTAATAATTTTGTTTTCAAAATGTAATATTTGAACGTCAATATTAATAACTGTTATTTAAGACACAATTTATAACCAACATTCAAAAGCTGAAGTAATGTTTGTTTGAAAGCGCTAATCTTCGGAAGAACTGGTCCGATTCTGGAAATTATTTCACTAACAAAAAGAACTTTATCTGTGAGTAGGTTTATGATATATTTTATAATTTAAAAAATTGAGGTCTATACGAAAATTCACGCGGAAAATAATCGCGGGCAATAGCTTATACCTAGGTGTAAACAACAGGGCCAATTATTATTCACATCAAACGTCAAGTAGGTAAATAATATAAATGACGTCAATCACCCATGATTAGGTACTCCAACAAATACATAATTCTTTTACAACATATTTACCTTATTCTTTGATGTTCCTAAGAAAAGTCGACCCAATTCTTATCTCAAAGACACGTCAAGCCTCGGTGCCTCGTCAAAGGCAAGAGGCTGGACCTAATAAGGCCACTCGAGGCACAAGGCTGCCTCCCCGTGCCCTGCCTCCTTTGACGTGCCGACGAAATGAAGGCAATTTAAAAAGGTGAAACGTCACAGAGATTTTGGCGGTAACCTACATTGTTGATGGAGTCATAGACAATGTAAGCTGTAAGGTAAGTTATATTTAGCAAATTCAGATAAGTAATAATCTGTACTTGTTATGTGGAAGCCATTATACTTATTTTATTTATTTATTTAAACTTTACGCAACAAAAATTGCAAAGGTGAACTTAATGCCTTAGGCATTCTCTACGCTGGGCACGCCTTAATAGAGGCGGTAAGTCCCCTCTTTGAGGAGTGGCTGGAGAGGCGCCACGGCGCCCTCACCTACCGCCTGACGCAGGTCCTCACCGGACACGGGTGTTTCGGGAGGTTCCTGCACCTCATCGGGCGGGAGGAAACGTCCGGGTGTCACCATTGTGTGGATTGCCCCGAGGACACGGTGGAGCACACCGTGGCGGTATGCCCCGCTTGGGCGGAGCATCGCCGAGTCCTCGTGGCGGCCATCGGCGGCGGCGAACTCTCGCGTCCGGCCCTGGTGCGAGCCATGGTTCGGAGCGAGAGGGAATGGGATGCAGTCGCCTCCTTCTGCGAGGCAGTAATGCTTGAGAAGGAGGCGGCGGGACGGTTGAGACAGCGGTTCTCCCGTCCCAGCCGCCGCGGTAGACGCTCCGGGCGTCGGGAGCCGCGAGACGACTCCCGGCCACCGTAGATACTGGCCTGTGGACGGTGAGCAATGGGTAGCTCACCGTCCTTACGTTGCATAACGACAGGCCGTGTCGACGGCGCGTTCGTGTTCCACGCGCGCCTCAAAGAGATGTCAGCAAAAGGAAGGGGCCACTGAGGGCCGATGCCTGCCGGGGCTGCGGGTTGTTCGCAAGAGATACCGCGCCCCCGGAACGCAAAGGGCACAAGAAGGAACATGGGTGGGTTTTAGTCAGTAAAAGTCTGACACTCCCTCCCGCCCCGCCCAGGGCGGGAGAAGTTATTTGATGATTTCCCACCCACCAAAAAAAAAAAAAAAAAAAAAAAAAAAAAAAAAAAAAAAAAAAAAAAAAAAGGCATTCTCTACCAGTCAACCAAAGAAGGTGTAGAGGTAACATGCAGGTGCAAATTATAAAATCAATATAAAACAAAAATGTATACTTAAAAAAAAAGAATTCAATGCAAATATTAACAAAAACTAAATAATTGCACAAAAGTACAACATAACTAAAAAAATATATAATAATAATATTATTTTGACTGATCCATTGGTCGCAAGTGAGATCCTGGTTTTGATTCTTCTTCAGTAGCAACTCGTTTGAAAGTTGATGGTGTGACTCAGAAAGCGCGTAACAGCCGTTGCTACCGCTCCTCATGTGTCTCCGATCCTTCGGGATTGTCGTCCCATCGGACTATGAGGGTGAGAAAAAATGGACTGCATCTATATTTGCGCACACACTTGTGCACTATAATATATTATCTTCTGTGTACTTGCCTAGTCTCTCTCTAAATTGGCCGCCACGAGCGAAGAGTGCGGGATAAGCTTAAGTCCACATTAGCTCAAAATTAGAGAGAATTGGAAAGGACACTAGCGACCTGTCGCGACTTCGTCCGCGTGGCTTACATCAATCGCGTAAGTTACGTCTTTCGCTACTGCTCCGCTCCCGTCGGTCGTAGCGTGATGTTATATAACCTAAGTTACTCAGCAATAATGTAGCTATCTACTGTTGAAAAAATGGTTAAAATCGATCCAGTAGTTTCGGAGCCTATTCGTTACAAACAAACAAACAAAAAAAATCTTTCCTCTTTATAATATTAGATTAGGTACCATAGAATAATCAACAGTTATTGTTTATTATTCTAAAGAAGATGAATGAACTGTACGGTTACCAGTAAATAAGCTAAGTAAGTGCCTATCCCGTTTCTCTTTGACATTCAAGTTTAACTAAGTACAGGTACCTATGTACTTACTTGAATTGTAACGAGCAGGAAATGCCAGAAGATGTCGCATATTATAATACCGTTTAGTATTCATAGGCACACCCTTGAAAACTTGTAGTTGGACATAGGGTTATGTTAAACGATTTACTTGAATTCTATTGAGCTGACACTTCTGTAATCCAACTACTGCTTAGTTGGATTACAGGAGTGTCTAGTCATCATCATCATCTACTTAGCCTTTTCCCAACTATGTTAGGGTCGTCTTCCAGTCTAACCGGATGCAGCAGAATATCAGTGTTTTACATGGAGCGACTGCCTATCTGACCTCCACAACCCAGTTACTGAGCAACACCTCTTGGTGAGACTGGTTGTCAGACTTTCTGGCTACTGATTATCCGTAACGACTGTCAAAGATCTACGAATGACAGCCGGCACCAACGGCTTTACGTGCTTTCCGAAGCACGGGGGTGTCACACCACCAACTTCCAAACTCCGGGCTGTTACTGAGAATTTCGTAGTAGAAAAACCCAATAACACTTTTTGCCCCACCCGGAAATCGAACCCAGGACCCCGTGCTCATCAGTGGCGCTTGCGACCACGGGACCAACGGGGCAGTATAGGAGTGTCTAGTCTATGTTAAAATTGTTCTCGGGTTTTTTATCTTATTTGTTGGATTTGTGATCCGAATGATGTCATTCACTACGCGCTTACTACCTAGCCACATGAGGTGCACATAGGTAGGAGACCTTTTCTACCTTCAATATAACATTACACAAATTAAAATATGTAAAATCTGTGTTTTTGTGAAATAAAGTTAATTATTATTAAAAAAAATGTTGCCATAAAATAAGCTTCGTTATTTCAAATCAAATAAGTACAAAGCAATGTAAACTATTTACCATTTGTATTTAAAAAATAACTGCATTTCAACAATAGGTACCTACAGAATGGATGACACATCGTAACAAAAACTTTCACCATGGAAAAAACAGTTTTGCCTGGCTATTCAAAAACAGCTATTACGGACATGTTGAACGTGTAAATTTTATAGTTTCGTATAGAACACCAGATTTTTAGGGTTCCGTACTCAAAGGTAAAACGGGATCCTATTACTAAGACTCCGCTGTCCGTCCGTCTGTCACCAGACTGTATCTCATGAACCGTGATAGTAAGACAGTTGAAATGTTCACAGGTGATGTATTTATGTTGCCGCTATAACAAAAAATACTAAAAACAGAATAAAATAGATATTTAAAAGGGCTCGCATACAAAAAACGTGTTTTTTTTTTGCCGTTTTCTATACTAATATTATAAAGAAAACTACTGGTCCGATTTTAACCATTGTTTCATAAATTGATAGCTACATAATTCCTGAGTACCATAGGCTGTATAACATCACGCTGCGACACACGGGAGCGGAGCAGTAACCAAAGACGTAACGTATTAATGAATTAAGCCACGCGGACGAAGACGCGGGAAACAGTTAGTTACGGATAATGGTAAGGAACCCTTCGTGCGCGAGTCCGAGTCGGACTTGGCCGGTTTTTATTTTTTCCATCGCTGGAGAGTGAGTGTCTAATGAATCTTTCGAAATGCACGTCGATTCATAACTTTCATCTCAAATTAAAGTAGTTTACCACAAAAAGGTAATCGTTTTGTTTAAAAACTTCATTCATATATATTATGTGATACTTACTTACTATGCTTGTATAAACCAATTTTTTTATGATAATTTAGTAATATTTAAGTCAGCACGCCCGCGCTAGGCCTACCGATTTCTAAAACTGTCAGTAACGAGTGTAGAGAATGAGCGCGTCTACTTTACGGCCTGTCTCCAAAGATTCTCTGTCGAAGATAATTCACCGTGAAATGGAGTTCACCTTATTGTTTTATTATTGAGTGCGTTTTATCCCAGGAAGTCGTAAATACAATAGTGGAAACACAGTAGATCGTTCTTTCCGGGCAAAATAAATAATAGAATATGTATGTATAATTTTTAGAAATTAAGAAATTGTGGCTTCAATATGTTGGTATTTGTATAACTTTACATTAAGTACCAACTAAGTAGTTACCTTCGTACGTAGCCAAACGATAAAAAAATGACGACACTAACAGAATTCAAAAACATTAATTTGACATTATGATTTTCATTTTCATGGCAGCCACCAAATCTCATTAAAAAACTATGTACGTAAGGTAAGAAAATTCACAAAAAAGATTATTGTATGATATTTTTTCAATTAGTTGAATACTACGCCATCTTTGTAGACCTGCTAACATTACAATACGAACAAATACACAGAACGAATGCAATATGATTATGAATCATGTTCCAAGTATGGAAAGTTGCAATGCGTGACATCTAGTGACATATTATAAATACACTTAGTCAAAACAATAGGATTTGTTTTGCTTTTATTTGGCTAGATGTCGCTATAAACTCTGTTTAACCGACTAGCGCTATCCCTTTCTACTTACTTTTAGTAAAACTAATCGACTTACAAAAAGCTAATCGATTTTTAAAAAGTATATAAAATTTAATAAATCATGGTTGGTTTTAATCAGTTTTGATGTTATTTATGATTTTATTAAAAGTTATCGGTTGACCTGTACTTGAGGTTAATTGTTTTTATTATTCAACATTCAGAAGAGATGCGACTGAAGCAATTACAGTATTTCAAACTCATAAATGAAAAAAATAGTAGTTAAATTATTTGATTTATTTATATGTATTACGGATATGATTATTCGTATATATATATATATATATATATATTTTAATACTCGTATCTTAATAGTTTTTTGTGCTGTACTTTGACACAGTAAATGACAGCATTTATGAAGCACAACCCTATTATTGATGTTAAAAATATAAATTCCCTGCTTTACCGACAGAGAACAAGAGACGCATGCGCGTTGTGCGTTTTGTTTTTTTTTCTCTTTTTCTATTGGTTTGTTTTGTGATTTGTGTCATGTCCCGAACCCTTGCTTGTATTATCCATAGCTTGTGTATTTTATGTTAGTTAAATTAATTACGATTATTTTAAAAGTTTGATGGTAGATTTAGTAATTAAACTATATATAGTATTGTGATGATAAGTGCTGTGAATAAATATAGTATTCAGCGCTGGGAATCTAAAGCGGCACCGTGGAGTCACGAAAACGAAGGTAAAAAATATTCTCATTGTTTCTGACGACGCTTGGTTTGCAAAGAAAAAACGGAAATCGATGCCATGGCTGTATGCGATCTTCAAACCTGCAGTTTATTAACTTAAATGATTATAAAACGGAACGAAATTTCTTGGTTAGTTTTAGTTTACGATAAAGTTAATAGCAGTTTCAACGCTAGCCACATGGGTCGATAATGATTAAACGTAACCTGTGGGCTTCAATTTTTTAGTTTGAAACTATTGGAGAACTTTGTGCAGTGATATTTGCGCTACTTTATACGCAACGGGAATGATTTTAATGTGCATGTAATTTCGTAGTTTGAGTACCTACATGTGAGTGTAGACTGAAGAACAGCTGGATACTTACTTATTTAGCTAAAGTAAACAGGCGTCAGTCGCGCCATTCGTGTTTCCTAAACATCAAGGTCTGACTCAGTGATTTGAATTGATTGTGCATCTTGTGTGAACAATATATTCTTGGAAATTATTAAGTATGATTTTCTGCATAACGAAGTTGAAGATATGTACACAAATTTGTATGTGTAACTTCCTACCTACACAATAAAAACATCTTGTAGAATTTTCTTTGAGCACTAAACTGAGACCAAAATGGTAGGTGATAAGTACCTATTATACAATAAGTAGACAGTAACTATAATATCTAGGTAGTGTAGTACATATTTTTACCTCAGATATCCTACGTGCAGATAAAATTATAATATTCACTAAAAATATTTACTTTCTACTTTAGACAGTGGTTGCATTTTTGTACTTATTTACCATTAAAAAAAAGTATTCTGATGTAATATTTACAAACTCAACTTCAAACTTCTGCAGTGGGCTAAGTAAAACAACAAATCAATGTCAAAAATTAAATATTGATAATTTAGTTACTAATTTCCAGGCTCATATAAAGAAACTCAGTATGTTGTTGGAATTGCATTGTTTTACCCAACTTCTTTAATATCAACTAGGTAAAATGGCTATTTTTTTTAAATAATACATTTTTTTTTTATCCTGTTTGCCATCTGTCATCGTTATCTGTCTTTCTAATGATGTTCATTCACTACCTACTTATTTTATATTACTACCACCAAACACACATACCAAATAATAGGCAGATGCACAAGAAAGTCATAGAAATAATTTATTCAAAATTATTCTATAAATTGCAACAAATTGTTCAAATAATTTAAAATTATACAAATATTTTTAAATATGAACAGGAAATGGAGCAGTGGATACTAAATATAATTTAATCACTCCATTGGGTATTTCCTGTGAGTAGGTAAAGTAGACATTGATTTAAATCTTTAAAAAAAAACAATCTGTATCACACCTAAATGACTCATGTGAACTTTGCATTTGAGTATAAGATTAATGAATTATGGTACTTAAATGGTATTATTCATATTAGCTAGTGGTGCTGGTACTGAGAATGAATAATTCCTAGGATTATATGAATAACAAGCTTTTGCACATGACTTTGTCCATAGGGAAGTCAAGAACACAGTACACCATAAAACATATCCTATGACAATGGCAATAGTGTTGCTTTTAATCAATGAAAGAATTTTTGTAACCAGCCGATCCTTCAAGGGATTACAAAGAAAAAGAAAACTTACAAACTTTACCTCTTCATAATTAGTAACCCTACTAATGAACATGGGGTCCCTCTATCCCAATTCAACCCATTTTTTTTCATGTAAATACAGTTTCATACTAATTCTACTTTTCTTTGTTTTAGGTAAAATTAAAAAGTAAAACACTAAGTGTTTATAAGGTTATCCCCCAAGGATTCCATGAAATATGGTAAGTAGTGCCTATTAAATATTTACGGTAAGATACTTGCTACAGGCCTAAAATTTTGGATTTCAGGTTCAATTTAAACTTCATTCTGTACACAATCTGTATATAATGAAGTTTACAATATGCAATCTTATCATTAAGCTATTTTGTTACTAGGAAATCTCTAGTCTAGTCTTACTAGGACATTATCTTTAATGACTTTATGCAAGCAATAAAATTGATAGTCTAATTAAAATAAGACATGTATTTCAATGTCTATTTACATACTTAACTAATTAAATGTATTCAGATAAAATGTTTATTTTACAATGCTCAGTACCTACTTTCGAAAAATTTAATTAATGTAGAGTACTTACTACAAGACAATAGACTTAAAAATACATGGAAGAAGACGACATCACTTTATTATTTACATTCTGTTAGGAGGTTACCTGTTGGAGCTCCTTAATAAATATCTGATAGACTTTTTTCAAGTAACGTGACTACATTGTGTTCTTCTGCCGCATTCCTCGTCTCGCATTGTTATATCAGGATTGGCGACGCTTCCCTAAAACTACGTTTTTAGGGTTCCGTAATCGAAGGGTGACAACCGGAATTACTAAGCCTCCGCTGTCCGTCCGTCTGTTTGTTAGCGGTTTGTATCTCATAAACCGTATTTGGTTGTAAGTTAAAATTTTCACAAAGTGTGAAATGTGTATTGCTGCCGCTAAAAACAAATAACAAAATAAAACAAAGTTAAAAATGAAGGTGGGTGGCATACAAGATGCGTATTTTCGTATGCAATGTTAAATACTGTGCGGTGACTCGGAGCCCTTCGTCTGACTCACACTTGGCCGGTTTTATTCAACCGCAGTCAACAAAGCAACCACTCTTACAACCTGCGGAAGATCTAATTCGAAAAGTATCCGTGAGATATAGTGGCCGCCACGAGTCGTGAACACGAACGTCAACGTCATTTTTGGGTCTGTGACTTGCTGGGTTTTTTGGGTCACCGACGCTGCACGCGATTGGTCCGTCTGTCTGACCGATCGCGTGCAGCGTAGGACCCAGACCCAAAAAGGAACTCAAAAACTATACTATACCAATCCCTTGACCCCGTTTATTCGGAGATGATTTTAATTTTGATCTACAGTGCTCTTCTGTAAAACTCGTCGTCGGTAAACTTAGAGCTTGAGGTGATCTGTCAATCCCTAATATATCGAGGTGGGATAACATCTAACTTAATTTACCGAAGGATATTTTCCAGAACAAAACAGGCTGTTCCTTTAAAGTCGCCCAAGTGTGACTTCATAACTTAGCCTAGATCGCCTGTCGGTGATTGTCACTCTAGGCCAAGTAATTTCGTCTCGGCAACGTATTTTAACCCATTTGTCTAAGGTACCGACCGGCACCGGTCACATTCTATGCTCCTATGTGTACCAAAGCAGTGTGATAAAGAATCAACTAATTGTAATAAAAATCGTAAGATCTATGTACTGTCATTTCGTGCCGTTTACAGCCTGCCATTTGGAGCCTGCTATTATAACATTCTAATTATTCATAGTCTATAACTCGACTCTGAATGATCAATAGTAATTTTGTTTTTTGTCTGACGAATATTTAGCACCGGGGCATAACTTGCTTCCTGGTATTTTTTCCAAGACTTTAAAGCAGGTCGGTACAATCTACACAGATACTTACCTTCGTCAAATCATTTTCTACGAAGGTCTTTTTCTTTATCTAATTTCCAAGAGATCCTTGGAGACAATAGTTTTCAATAAAATGCTAATGAAATCTAATCACGCTCTGAGAGGTTTTTTAATTGCGTGGCATTAAAATAACTACGGCAAATCGATTGCTACTCTAGATACTTGAAAAATCCATTAATGTTTCTATTTTAAAGATTCTCCTTTAAATCCAATGTTCATTGTTCATGTTCATTCCCCCGCCCTGGGCGGGGCGGGTCGGAGTGTCAGACTTTTACTGACTAAAATCCATCCATGTTCCTTCTTGTGCTTTTTGCGTTCCAGGGGCGCGGTATCTCTTACGAACAACCCGCAGCCCCGGCAAGCATCGGCCCTGAGTGACCCCTTCTAAAATTGCTGACACCTCTTTGAGGCGCGCTTGGAACACGAAAGCGCCGTCGACACGGCCTGTCGTTAAGAAACGTACGGACGGTGAGCTACCTATTGCTCACCGTCGACAGGCCTGTGTCTACGGTGGGCTGGAGTCATTTCGCAGCTCCCGACGCCCGGAGCGTCTACCGCGGCGGGTCCCAGCCGCCGGGACACTGCCTCAAACATCCCGCCGCCTCCTTCTCTAGCATAACTGCCTCGCAGAAGGCTTCCTATTCCCCCTCGCTTAGGACCATGGCTTGCACCTGTGCCGAACGCGAGAGATCACCGCCGCCGATGGCAGCCACGAGGACCCGGCGATGCTCCGGCCATGCGGGGCACACCGCCACGGTGTGCTTTACCGTGTCCTCGGGGCGATCTACGCAATGGTGACACCCGGACGTTTCTTCCAGCCCAATGAGGTGCAGGAACTTCTCGAAGCACCCATGTCCGGTGAGGACGACACCTAAGGGTAATGCCTGACTGTTATTGCACTGTTGGATTTTAAACTCTTGGGGTTGAAAACCTAACGTTTGTATTTACGTATTACATTTAGGTGTCGCTTTGAATCACAAAGGCACCATTCTCCGTTGGTCGAAGACCCCATGTTGAAAGGATATTATACATATATTACGGTAGTACAGTAACGCATAACGACATTCTCCAAATGTTACCTAAATGTGCACGTATAGAATAAACGTTTATTATATTCCAGTCTACCTGCTCGGGCGGTCCGTGGCCGCACCGCTCCGGGAGCGACTCAGCAAAAAAGTAAAAAGATAATTTTTCGTAGAGTCGAGTCGGGCCACGGACGAGAAAGAACAAAGGTTTTACGCTCTTACCTAGTTATAGCTAGTTATACGGGCTCCCCGCAGGTGTAACTTGTTATCTTTTACCGAGAATTCCTTTATTTTATTTTACTCGAGGATCATGAGAGAAAATGTATATGGTGTAAAAGTATCATCGTAAAGAGTTTTGTGTTTAGACGACTGTTACTCGTTATCATTGCAACACCGCTCACACCGGAATCTCATACGTTATTCAAATTAAGTAAAGGTTCGCCTCCCCAAACAACGGAAAAGGCCCGACGAGATTCGAAATTGCCCATATGGCGGCGTGAATTTTTAGAATTACCACTTTTATGAGTGGAGCTGAATGTCATTGGTTCGTTTATCGGATGCATTTATCGGTGGTAATTTTTGTGTTTCGTTATGCATGCATGAACGATAACACGCGAAGTGAATTCATCCAAATCTTCGTAGTCGACATGGGGCTGCTGCGAACATTACTAAGACGTTAGTTATTAGCAACGCTCAATGTTCATCCGGCTTCTATAAGACCAGTCGTCACGTAAGCGGGTTTCGTTGGTAAAAAACCTGCCTGGTGGCATTCACCCGACGCCCTTGAACTGCTCGACGGTTCACCACTCAGCTGGTCCGAGCTGTTCTAAGCCTTGAAATTGTCTAGGCCGTTCACCCAAGTCCTGAAATAACCACTTGGACAATTGGCCGCTAAAATAATTGCGTGCCCAACAGATAGTGACACCAAGTGACGATGACCCCGTTCTATTTATATTACCTAGGTACATTACGATCATTAACTTTATTATCCCACTCTCGAGTTGGTGTTCGCTACGTTTTACGGTAAAGATGTTACTGCTCATAACTTTCAGCCTGTTTAAACACGGAAGATTGGCGACTAAGACATTAAACATCTACTATAAACAACTATATAAAACTACTTGACATTTAAGTAAGCAATATAAACATAAATTAACTACAAATTGATCAAGTATTATGCTCATTAATGCGTAGAATCCAGCAACCACATAATTACACATTCGTTAATGAGTAGTTTTGTCAGTTTGATTTACAATTCGTTAAGTTTCTACTGAGTATCATAATTGCAACTTGGCGATTAATTTTATAACATTGGAATTATCATATTTAACTATGTTTTCAATTTGAATATTAATCTAATGAATAGTTCCATTATGGCATTGTGTATGTAATCTAACAAGTATCTGTGGTAGTTAGTTACACGAGAAAAACCTATTGTTACTGAGTTCGGCCAGCTGGTGTTTAATATCTCGGTTTATTAATCATACAACCAACGCTGACAAGACAGATTATTAATGACTAATTATAACAATGAGTGGTGAACAATAACTCCAGTGAGGTGTAGATATTTAATAAGATTCCGCAACACGATTCCTACAAGCATTGGGCCTATCACGTTGCCGTTTGGACGAAGATTAATTGTTACCCAACGCCATAGCTCGACCGGCTTGATTTGTTCTTTGCTAAGGTCGCGTTTTGTAAGAAACTTATTTCCTGCAATAAAAAACAAACAAAATCACTTTCCATTTTCATTCACAAATTAATTACACGCCTGTAACAGTTTGAAAGTTTCTATCAGTGATTAACTTTGCTTGGTTACAAGGCTAAACGCGATGATCGTATCGACGTAATCAAGATCACGTTTCAGGGATAAGTTCTATCACGTTTATCTAGACGATTCTCAGAGTTTACTGCGCTTGGTAGGTATCCAACGCCAGTATGTATTCTCGTTCGCAGTTACGCCATCTACTTACCGCAACCTTGTTGTTCTAGCGCCCATTTGTTTGACGTGTATGGATATAATTTGCTATTTGTGTGGGAACCCTGAGTGGGTCGTAATATCGCATTGTTACTACCGAACCCATTAACAACGCCAAGGGTCTGGACGCTATGTGCTTAATTATGATCTGTGCACGACTGTTTCTTATGATATCGTCAGTGAGACATTAACCGCCACTGACCATCTCTCGTACAGCTTACCGTATTCAATATACTTTAATGTGCCATCTAACTATCGTTAAAGGAGTCCAAGTGGCAGCTACTATAATGGGTAATAAGACACTCCGGCTTCGATTAAGTGCCTTATAAAAACTTTTATAACGTTATTTAATTAAATCCCCAATTCAACGTTCAACGTACCAGCAAATTCGTATTGGAATAGAAATGCAAAGCAAACGCGACAGAACAAGAATGTGAATCCTCTACAATCTGCTCACGTACGGTGCTGTCAACTTTCGCAATGCTACCTCGCGACACTCAAACGGTAAGGAGACTTGAAGGCTAAATAACAGTCGAGGTTGTGAAGCTGCCTACGTGATGTATCATCACATATATTTTCACGTGCTCTTTTCTTTACACAATTTTATACCGTTATTACCTAAAAATATATTGTTTCAAACTAAAACCGCAAGTGGCTGTCGTAAAGACGCAATTAAATTAATTTAGTTGAAAGTCAGTGGGCGCCTCTGGCTTGAGTTGACTTTAACGACAGCCAGAATCTAACAATTCGCAAAGAAATAACCGTTTCAGATAAATAATTTGGTTACCATTGCCATGTTAATTTTTATCTAAGGTTATAGTTGTGATTAAGCAGCCATTAGCAGTTGGATTGGGCAACAGTGCAGAGGGAACGCAATCAAGGTTTCGCGAGTCAACGTGTCCTCAGCAAGCATCCTTACTTTAGCCGAGCCGTTCACTTCGTACAAAATTTCACCTTGTGTCAACTGCATTGTGTATTTCATCAACGTTCACATCGTGCGAAAGGTCAACAAAGCGGTTATACCATAATATGTCATATCGTATCCGCCGCTGCCTCCTGCGTTTACGTGAAAGCCACGCTTTCTACGACATTGTGTTGATGTCTTCGCTTTTTTTAAAACCAGATCGAGAACTGTGGTCCTGAATTTCATAACGTTTTCGTCTTTATTTGTACGCGAAAGTGTGCCATTAGGCCTGTTTTTATAAAATAGGATAGTACTTTTATTACAAATGCATGTTGTGTACTCAGAACCAACATACATTTTTCATTTTATTATTTTGCGAAGTCAGACGAAACTTGCGCAAAAGAAGTGTGGGATAGTAAACAAGTTTTGTACATATAGCTACAAGCATTGTGTAGTTCCTGTCTTGGACGATGAACGTTTCTATCCCATGAAAGTAAGAGGAAGTTTGCCTTTCAAAGCTCAAACTAGTATGGCAAAAATAACTTTGCTTATTTTTGCTCTGTGGAGTAGAAGCACAGAAACATATTTTCGTCATTGGGATAACTTTTATAAGAAGTTGTATGGCCGCCACGAGTCGTAACCACATAAACACAAACAATTACTTGACGTTTGACTCGTGGCGGGTACTACCTGCCTACATTTTATAATTTAATAGCCATAAGGCCCACTTGATTTACATTATATTATTAACTGCCTCGTTGGCCTAGTGGTCCTAAGCGCGACTGCTACGCTAGAGGTCTTGGGTTCGATTCCCAGGTTGAGCAAAAAGTGTTATTGGGTTTTTCTATGAAATTATCAGTAGCAGCTCGGAGTTAGGATTTGTGCCCCGTTACTGGCAATAGGCTCGACCCCTATTACATGGGACCTAAAACATACCGGCGAACGTGGGTGTACATTGTTACACCTCTGCCTAACCCTTCTGGGAATACAGGCGTGATGATGATATGTGATTTATATTATACGTAAATTTTACCGCATGGTGCTTTCATCTTTTTGAAACTTCATTTTAGATCATAACCCTATCCCCTGATGATGACTCCTTAGCAATTCAGCAAAATAGGAATCTCACTAATAGATATACTACACTTTAAATCACTAACATCTGCACTTGCATCCCAGAGACCAACGCTGCGTCTATTTCTAAACCATATTTTTGTAGACGATACGAAGTTCTACTAAACTCCAAAATCTCCGGTTTTAAGTGTTTCTTTATCACGACCTCATTACAGTTGAGTGACAGATAATGTTGGGTGCGTCGCGTCGTGGGAAATAATATCAATACAAATTAAATACTCACTTCATTTGTAGATAAAATGAAATACGTACGTAGTAGGTAGGTACTTAGTAGTCGTCGGTATATTTGAGTGTAAAAATAAAAATGTAAAAAGATTTGAATTAGTTTGAGCTTCAGCATTCTTAAAATATTTAAGACAACAGTTCCAACATCCCTACATGAAGGTAACCTTAACGATAGTTTATTGCCAAATCTGGCAGATATTGCAGAAAAAAATTGGATGCTCAACACCTCTCGCCAACATTAAATGTAATAGCTTTCATTACCTCCTATAGAAAAAAAGCTAACATAAATGATAACTCCTCTTAAAACCTTCATGGAAGATACGACCGTACCATCATTTTAGGAATATTTTATCAGTGTATGACTGCTTATTCTTTAAAACAAACGCCTAAATTGCTAGTAAGCTTTCCACATAATATACCAATATGCCAAGCGTATAATTGAGTACAACGGATTGTTCTAAGCCAACTTTTTCCTCAATTTGCTTGCATCACTTAAAACGTTTGAGGAAAATATCACCAATCTTGGGTAAAGTCCTCAATCCATTTGAAACGCAATAAAAATAAATACCTCATTTCTGTGCCTACATATTGACTTCTTAAATAGCATTAATACAACATACTTACATAGCTGATGCAGCAAGTATTTATGATCTTCCAATTAATGCATGTTGGTTTAAGCATAACTTAATGACGAGGTGTCACAAAGTTATGTTGCTTTAGCGATTAGCAAAGTAGTGTGAATGGTAGCAATAGCAGCCTTTAATTATTGTGATAGTTTGGAAGTGGTCTCAACACGGTAACAATAACCAACAAAAATGGTCTTGCTTGAATATCCAGATTTTGTCGGGGCCTAACTCCTTAGTCCTCTAATCCAAAAACCGAAGTTACTGTCAGTAGTATGAATAATCTGAAGATATATACACGAGCAGCAGGCTTAAAACTAAATTGCAGATTGCTTGTTCATTGCCTAAAAGTACCAGAACAATATATTTCATTATTTATTATTTTCGTTCTCAATATTGACACATTCTTGACATAATTATTATCTTTTGCTTCGAAATCCGAGCCTAATGGAAATAACGAGTGTAAACGGGTTTTTGGTTAAGCCAATAAATTGAACGATGATCATTTCAAACTGCTCCGTAGATTATTAGATTGATATACCTATCAATGGACTCTTACTTAATCGATAGTGTAAATAATGAACTAACTTAGTGATCGAAGGGTACCATTAAAAAAACTAGAAGTAGGTATCTCGATCGCAATCCATTAATTTGTTTCCCAGGCTAGTTCGCGATCATTATCAGCTCGACAATGTTTAACGTGATGCACGATAAGTTTACCATCTTATCATTAACTACAATCCTTGACTTACTCAGGGCGGTTCCCAGTATCTAATAAATAATATTTAATTAGCATTGATTACGTTTGCAACGGGCGTCAACGATTACAAATTTACAATTTACATAACAATAGACCTTTAAGTGAACCTTTTATGTGTTTAAAACTATCAAATTAAATAGTTTTTGTCTTATTTATTATAATTTAAAAGAATAAATAAACTATATTGATATACTTGGCGGCGGCACTTCCCTTTAACTATCCATTTTCATATCGCCATTAACATTAAATTATGATCGGGCGCGTGTGGTTGAAACATTAAAGTAGTTTTAGGCTCAATATTTATAATTCTACATTAACATAGTTTAAAAAAAAATTACAGTGCGTGATTTATTAAAGGAACATGGGAATAAATATAAAATAAAAACGTTGCATTTGGTGCTTCATACTATTCATTCAAATGACGATTGATTTGAATGACGTTTCTAGCAAATAAATAAGCGTAAACAGCTTCATTGACTACCTATCATGATACCAAAAAGGGATGACTATTTAATGACTTATAAATATGATATAATAACGAACGTTATTATGCATGAATTTTTCCTTGAAACGTCTCACTAAACTACCGAAACGATATGACAAATGACGTTTCCATCGATTTGTATATGTAACGTGCGTGTCATAACCATAGGGCACCTATGTATTATTGTTCTCATGTTTTTGTATAATCGACCAGACAATAAGCCACACAAACATCGTATTTCATAGGGTTTTCAACCTAAAAAGTTATAAATGATATGAATTATTCGTCCGTCTGAATGTCGGTTATCGCGGGCGCAGGCGAACTCGTGTTTAGGTCCTTATTAAAATCCCAAGCTACATCTTTGTCAAATTTTGTTACGATGAGTTCAGTGATTTTGCCGATATGAGGTAATATACAGATAGTTAAATTTGAAATTCGAATTCATAGCTTCGTGAATAAAATCGTTAAGAATTTCAACCTGTTTCATGTTACTCAGCTGGTCCGACTAATGCAAATTATACGTGTACTTATGATTCAGTATACATGGCTTAAATTTTGCGAAAGACCAAATGTTTTAATTCCTATTTAACAGTCTGTAACTACATAACTAAATACCAAATTAACGTTAAACAAATTCCAGCTAGTCGATATGCAATCCGTGTCACGCTATAAACTCATATGGCTATAGGGTTTTTTTGACGCTCGGTGGGTACTATTTTTGTGAACGGTTCAGTTCCTCGACGTCCGATATTCGAATGGTTTATAGCCAATGTCGTCCGTACGTGCCAGCCTGTCAGGCATAGTAAATTGAGATTCGTTTAGCAAATCTCATGATTCGAACCCCTGATCATCTTTCAGGTGACGATAAAACTGATCGCTGAGATTTACACTTTTGCGTTACATTACTATAGCTATCTATACTACGAAATATCATTATTTTTTTTTATCGGGGTGTTTGATTGGATCACCCCAAAAGAATGACAGAGAAATAGATAAATTAATATTTTGACTATCTAAGATACCGTATCAATTAATGACTTCACCAACCCTTTATCCTCGATGTTCATTAATGTGTTACCTTCGACCTAAAACCTGCTACCTATTAAGTACCTAATTATGAAAAAAGAACTTGAAAACTCCAGCATATATTGCCTTGATGAATTTAGCGTCACGTGATCACGTCTCTAAAGTTGGGGGAGCGACGCTCCGCACCGGCAGGGCAAACTGCGCTATCATAGGGCTGCTCAAGAACAGAGCACTTTGAGCCGCGCGGGGGCGGGCGAGTGACGCCGCGGCACTCTCTAGTCTGTACGCGGAGCCAGAGGCGGCTGGCGGCAAGCAGACGTCAGTGCCACACCGAGCGACACACAGACCGATCGCTTCGCGCTGCCACGCGACCCGTACATTGACGTCTTCCGCGAAATAAACTATACAATCATGTTCACTTTCCTTCGACCTTAAAACTAACACCAGCTGGGCTGCTATTAACTCTTGTCAAAAACCTAGAATTCAATCAATAAGTAAATTCCGACTTTCATTTATCAAAAAATCATCCTAAACAAAAAGTTTATCGACCCTTACTTACGTTGCAGCCATAACAACCCTTATTCACATCACTCAGCCAATCGCTCCCTCTAATTATTGACTCCCCTAAAGTTTGTTGAAAAATCCGGTCGCTCTTGATTCTGCCCTTTTATAGCTTTAATATTTTTATTACTTTGCTCTTTGGATGGCGTGTCTAGCGCTGCCGCTGCCACAGTTCATAGCATACATTTTCTCGTCGTAGTAGTTGCGACACAGTCGTCTCGTTTCCTTCTTCGCGTATTTCCTCGACTTTTTTAATGATGTACACAGGGTATAATTAATTTTTTCCTCTATTTCACTATCCGGAAAACTCGTAGATCATCGAGGCTGTTGGTCGTAATCCAAAGTTGGCAAACTGTTTTGCGTCACCGTTATCTGTATTCAGGTCAATTAAGGCGCGCTGAACCATGACACTGCGTTGACATTGGCGCGTTTAGTTTTTACTGTGTGGTGAATGTGAAACTGGTGTTTTGTTGGTGGACTGTGAGCGGTGTGGAGTGTGGTGCATGGTCGCGTGAGTCTCACCGCGTCCGCAGCGGATGTGCACGCCGCTGCCGCCCTGGTGGTTCGCGCCGGCTGGAATGCCAGCTGCTCTTGACCTAACTAGGTAACATTAACATAACTAACGTATTATCTTATCACAGCCACTTATTATTCATCAACTGACCCATAATTAGGTAAAGTTAATATCATTTTATCAGTCCACGATAAACATTATACAAAAAGAAGTACGCAAATTAATAAACCATCCTCAGTAATTAGTTCCGTGTGTCTACGTCAAATGCTAAACGAGGGGCCTTAATTACAATTCCAAATCAAACATTATCTAGGATTTCCTTATACACTCCTAAATAGTATAAACATTGAGTAACAAAGTAGCAATAGGATAGCCTTACTGCCTTTTGTAACGTCATACATTTTGTTGTAAATACTTGACTTTGGTACATATAGAATTACCGTTTTGAAGTAAATATCTTACTATTTTAGGAAGGGCAGGGATTGCGCATAATGCCATAATATAATCCTGACGATATTGATTAACATCACAATCATTGGGAACAGTCCGTAAACGTCGACAGCTGAACTAGAGTCCCCTAAATATAGGGAGTATGGGGACCCATTGACTACAAGCACATAAAAATAATTATGCACAGTGCTTTAATGCTATATCGCTGCTTTTCTTCAGAATTATGATGTTATTCATATTTGAATATGATACGATTGCTTGTTGATTCTCTTCTGTAGTTTATAAACAGCATTCTGCACTAATAAACATACTCATCTAATTCATATATTACGCCCTGGCATTTCTTACTGTTCATAATTATCTTGCTCTGGATGCCACAACGTTGAAAAGGCATTCGGACGAAACGAGTGTTGATAATTGCATCGTTATATCATTTACAAACATTTGTGTTGAACGATCAATAAAATAACAATAACATGTCTGATGTCATCAACAGTCAAGCTAGATCAACAATAACACAGAGCCAACTATGGAGCAGCTATTAAAGGCTATCTGTTTTGCGATTCAATTCAACATGAGACGATATGACAAGTGGGACCAGAACACGCAACCGCCATATCACTCATAAAACGTTTTGTGTAACACAAACATTCCAAATAATTTCGCTTTTTGTGGTAATGAAATATTATGTGACAGTACCTATTACTGTCTGTTTGTCTAATCATTATATGACTGAATGAAGTACTATTGAACAGAAGCTTTGTCAACACTTCGAAGAAGGAACACGTGGAATGAAATATAGACATAAAACAGCATTTTGGAAATAACGTTACTGTGGCACACTAAAGGATGCTCCGTTAGTCGCTTCAAATCTGGTAAAAAATTTTGTAGGCAATTCTCTTTCGAAGCGAGCAACAAATATTCACTGACAACAAACTATCCCATGAATATAATGTAGTTGCTAGGTTATTCATACGTTCACAGGCTTACAGTGAATTCTAGTAGCCACGTAACGTTTATGGAACGTTTATATTCAGCCGAGCGTACCACCCGCGTCGTTTGACGCTCACGGCCGACCTCACGACGAAATCGGAGACAACCATGTTGGTGGCAAAATGTTATGATACTGTAGACAGCCGAGCGTAGTTCACTCACATGTCACTTATACACGGCCAAGCTCCGATAAAATAATCATGCTATGTATTTACTCTTTGAAGATAAATACGTGTGGTTTCAACCTTTGTGTAGTAACGTCGTACAATGGCAATCTATCTCCTCTCCCCCAGGAGTTGTCGCGTCTCGGGTGTTCTCGGCGCTCGCAATCTCACGAAAATATGGCATTTACTTGACAGCCGAGTCTCTACCATTGATAGATCTAGCTGCCAGAGTGACTTTATTGCTTATCCTTAGAACCTCAAACATATTGTTGTATCCTGTCTTATCTTCGTTATATACGCATCGTATACTTATGTATGTGAAAGTCAATACACTTCGTGGTTAATTATTACAATACATTGTATACTTCCTGCGTTAATTATGCATGTTACTTAAAAATTCCTCGGCAAAAGGTTTTTTTTTTCTTCTAAACAAAGTTAAATTTACGTTAATAGGAAATGGAATAAAGAAATAAAAGTTCCTGTTAAAAAGCTTTTATCAGTGTAACTTCTGAAATACGACGTGGAAGGTCTTGTCGTATTTCATTGGAGAAAACAAAAATAAATTATGTTAAACAGTTTTAATGTACAGTTTTACAATCGATAAAAGTATATAGGTCTATCAAGTTTAGCTGATCTTTAGTAATTTGCCATGGAACAGTTCGTAAAGACTGAGTATCACGCAACTTCGACCGCGCACCACCAACAAACCCGCTGTAGTGAAATAATCTACTTTTTGACTGGGTAATCGCTTGGAAAATTTAATATTACGTAAGTAATCTTGATGCCTTTATATTTATACCAAGCTTTTGCTTTGGAAAAGAAAAGTGCGTGCACGAAACCGGATTAATTAGTAATATTTTAAAATGTTTTACTAAATATGTCTCGTATTCAGGTGAACGGTTTTTTTTGTCATTTGCGTGCAATTAGCATCAGCCGTTGCTGTAGTCAATGAACTGGTTTCGGTGTTGGTATGCGCGGTTTGAGTACAGTCACAAACAGCAGACGCGGACGAAAGGACCGGGCGTCCGCACTTGTCCCGTTTCCACGAACCGCCGACAATTTATCCGAGTTCAGTGTACCGGTGTGGGCATGTAAACATGTGTGGCGAGTGCCAGAGAACCACTCGAATGGCCTCCTCTGTACGTAGTGAACGCCCACAATCACTAGTTTTAGGTGACGACACGTTCTTGTTGACAAGTTGGTGAAAAATATTTACTGGTTCGTAGTTTGTATGTATAACATACGATACTTAGATACATCTGTTTCAATAATATACCTATTATGCTGACATAAACTCCCATGTCCGTTAGTCATTTCAATTAAACTCCTTGTTTATAATATCCTTTTAAATCTTACCAAATGTAATTGAGAGGGAATAACTACCAGTCCCAACATCGCCACGTAACAGATCGTAAACAGTAAATGTCCTCTGCTGAACATGGACTTCCCTCGCTGACCATCAAAATGAACGGTCCTGTGAGGTTGTTTTTCGTAATTACCATGCTCGGTGGGCACTTTGTAGAGATCGGTGAAGTGTTATGTTCGTTAACAAAATGAATCTGCAGATTTCTTAAAATTATAGTCCTTGTCCTTTGTATCTAAACATTCTTCGATAACTTGATAATGTAAAACCAAGCTTGCCTAATTCTTACACAAAACGTGCTCAACAATTTGAAATCATAAAGTTAAGCACCAAGGTATATTATTATATTACGGATAATAGATTACTAAGTACCTACTATATTTTAATACTTGTTGGCGCAAACGCTGACTTCGTATACAGGTCATTGTACTTTATTTAGTTGCTGACTGGCTATATAACTCATGATAAGAGATTATCGACACGATAGTAACTCATTTTTGATACTGATAGGAACCGAAAAGATAGGTTGTGCTAAATCAAATATGTATATTTGGTGCGAAGTGCTATTAAAAGTCTAACCCACCAGAAATAAACTCTGAGATGAAATTGTAGTAACCGTCAAAATATTCAATGTAAGTATCCGCCCATTACAAATTCAATTAAAGCATATTACAAACAAAGTTGTTGTTCTAGTACCTATCTATGGAAAATAAAATTATCAAACTATTTTTTCAATAAAACCATGTTAAAATAGCTGACCAAGTACAAACGAATCAACTAAACGTGATGAAATGTAATTAGCAAAATATTATATTAAATACTGTCACGGACACAACATTACCACACGTAATAAGGATGTGGCTGCTGTACAATTGTTTTATCGATTCCACGGCACACAAACTGATCAGTAGATAACCAACCGTACCCATGTAAATTAGAATCATGAGGAAAACTTTATTTCCCACTATTGCGTGAGTTTCAAAAGTGTTGGTCTATACACCATTTACACATATCACATCAATAATCTAAAAAATAGGAACTGTTATCGTAACATTACAAATTAAGTCATCAGTGTTAGGAGGTTATAACGATAACTTGCCTCTCATTTAAAGTCCAAGAAAATTGACGTCATTATGTACGTTTCAATCACTCTCTTATCGTGTCAAGTATATTAATTTTCCATACACGCAAATAAGTAATAAATTGTAAACCGCTATGCATCTACAGTATAGCTAGACTCCCAGAGGGAATATACCACAAAAATAACTGGTTAAATTCAAAGTACTTAGGATTGTCGAGTGTTGAAGGCTCGAAGCGAAGCGTAAGCGTCATCATGGAACCACTTAATTCGTAAAGTCGGTAGGCGGCAGTTCGTTAGGCATTTCCGCGTTCGTCAGCCTTCTGGCAGTGCGGCACACGCCGGCAAGGCCGTGTGAACCTCTTTGTCTATTTTTCGATGCGAGCCTCAAATTATTTGCGGTTATTCACATGCCTCGTCTTGCAACTTACTATGTAACTTACCAAAAGATAATCACTCTGATTTCAAATGGCAAAAATCGGGTACTTGAAAATCTGCCACACTTACTTAGGACCCTCAGCAGATTTTAAAGTATTCTCGTTTTTATTTTTGCAATAGATGCACACTTAATCTTTCTTTAAGGAAACGTTCCCATGGAAACTCACCTGGTAGTACACACGATTGATTCTGAGAATTTTCCGATTAGTAAACGTAGTGAACAAAGCATAGAGACAAGCGATTGTTTGACATAGCCTTCTGATATATTCTCAGAAAGGTTAAGCAGGTATTGTGGTGCTTATAGTTCGCCTACGATGGTGTTGTATCCTTATAAGAAAAGATTTTACGGGCATAGTTCCAATGCAAAAACACAATTTTATTTTAGTTCGGTCATAGAAATATGTCGGTTATAGACACTTCTCTTTAAGAGTCTAAGAATAATCTTGCGAATATTGAGAAATATACGTAAAATCATTCTAATATTGTGTATTTATACGTAAACATACCCACAGAACTACGGACTATGTTTTTTTATTGCTGTTCATGTATTTTTGCACTGTAGTTGGGTAGCGGACTCGACAAGGTTATAAAATGTTAACAGTCGCAGCACACGAACATATTTAATTAACGGAATTTGATTACCGAAAGTCAATAGTAATTGTATCTACTTGATTTTTACGTCCATGCTGATGCCGCAGTTAATCTCAGTTTAGATTAACTTTTGTAATGCAATGTGAATGCGGTTTTATACTTATTGCCATCGTCAATGCTCACTCTTCCGTAAACTGTCTGCCTTTGTTGTTGCAGCATCGGTTTTCTCAACTGTGTACAAGTAAGCGTTCAGTTGGACAACGCGTTCTAGACAGACATTGTGCAACGTCTACTGACGATGCATTTGTTCTCGCTTAGCCCAGTTCAATGGTGTTGCACTAAACCTGCTGTCCTACGTGTAATATCTCATCGCTGTAATAAACAAAAGGGAAACATGTTGATTAGGTTCAGGAACCAATTAGATATAATTCTTAGCGCTGCAATAACACGACAGGAGCGGTCGCTAATGGATAGATAGTTGTAGAAAAGTTACGTAATGGGATCATTGGTTCATTCTGTTATCCTTGCCTACGGGCATGCGGGAGTAACTTACCTCCGTAACTTTGTTTTTCAATTTAACAGTAGATACCTACCTGTACCGTCTAATGATGTCGAGTTATTAAATATTTCGCTTCTTGCTCACAACTTGTTGCTTTTGAACGCACACTAATATGTTTAGTAAATGATCGAATCGAATTTGTAATGAGTTTATGATTGATTCAATCGTTATGTTTATCATAAGGAAGTTGCTGTTAAGTCATATTATGAAATAATATTGTTTTAACTAACTGGTGTTAGATGATATAAATTAAATGTAGTTCTGTTCGCTTTAGATAATTTGTAACTCTGCGACCATTTCACAAAATACGGCTGAATTCAAAATCGATGCATAGGTACAAAGTAGATTTTGCTGGAATGGTTTATAGTTGGTGCTGGTGGCTAATTCAGTTAGTATAACACCCGTGAATGCAGTAGTTGTAGGTTAACCGGACGCGTCGCGCCCCCTCGTGCGTTGAACTGCCGTTGCCGGTTATATTTAACTACGACAACACGTGTGCACCGGCAATATGACACGGTACTCTCCAACTTGGATACAGTTTTAACTCTCTAAAATGATCATATTTTGCGCGGATTAAACACGTCCAAGTTTTTCTCATTCCAAACTGACATAATTCACCACATTTTAAGACTACTCAGTCTACTCACACGGTTATACTTAAAGAAACCTTTCACTAACTCGCGTACTTGAGAAACTGCACGGAACTTTAAAGAACCCTCTTAAATTATCGTACAGGAAACGATGCTTTAAAATTTACATTCTCCGGTAGGTTTTAGCCGCCATTCAGTCGCCGAAAGTGCATTGTCGGCCATCCATAAAAGTTTGCCTTTCATTAAAGAACTGTGTGTGAAGGTGAAGGCATTCGCTGGTACCTGGGGATTGACAATGGAGTTCAATCAACTCGTGTACCGCCCACCTAGCCAGTCATTGTGACGAGCACTACACTCCTCTTTTGTCATTTCCTAAGTCATAGTGCGCTTTTACAATGTTTTAAGATCCTTGGCCAAACCTCGGCCATATTTTAGGAATTTGTGAAAGTACTAAAAGTTGCATATTTTTGCCAATTTTAAGATTATAAACAACTGCGCAGCTAATTTGTCCATGAATGCTTAGTCATGTCAAGAATTATCCAAACTTTATTCGAATTTAGGTTCTAAGTGTTAAATAAAAGAAACTAATTGATATTCAGACGATAGCGAATTGTGAATTTGTGACTTTAACTCTTTTCATTTAGACCAAAAACCTTGCCTAAATATATTTCAAAGGGTTGATTATAATTCATTCTGTATAATGGATAGAAGTCCTAAAGATCTTGCACTTGTTCCATAAGCTCAAAAAGCCTGCCTTGCTTAGTTATAGAACCCAAACTTGCAGAGTAGTTAAAACAGGCTAATTACCCGTAAGTAACTTTCACGAGGTGTGGATACACGAACTAATAAAGTAGGAATATTGATTTGTTTCATGCTACATTCTAACCATTAAGCTATAAACTACACCCATAATTTTATAGTAGACACAACATTATGCTCACTAAAGTATGACTCGGATGGAGACCTACTCGTCAACAAACTACATGTGTTCACAAACTTTTCGTTTAAATAAGTTAACCAACTAATAATGTAAACTTTCTGCGGTTCCTACTGGGCAGTCAGCATAAAATTGTTTTCGTTGCTGCTGTTAAATTTTGAGTTGAATTTCCATTAAAGCTATTCGGCTGCATCACAAAAAATAAGCACACGAATTTAGAGAAGAGGCCGCGTGGTGCGAACTCGTCGCAGCCGAGGCGTATTGATCGGTGTGCGCGCGCAGCGTCTGCCCAAGTGTACACAGACGGTCGTTGAAGCGTTTCCACGGTGGGCCATGACAACTCCACTCAACACTTCGACCCACCAGAACGTCATCGGCCATTCAGTTCTCCGCTATTCATAACCAATCTTTGACAAAACAAGATCGCTCCCATTTGCTTGCGTTCATGAGGACGAAGAAATGATTCTATTAGATCCAAGAACTCAACATAATTACCAAATGTTATTTTATCCATCATTTTAATGATATAAACATAAATTGTGTCCTGTGTAATCACACGACTAAACATAGTTTGCGGCGTGTAATGAAGGTGATCAGCTGTGTGGATCGTTGGCAGTCCCCCCACACCAAGCCTCGCCGCTTATCTGGCATCCTCCCGCGTGATAAATAGTCCCGTTGTATCTTCACCCTCACCGCAAGGACAGAACTCTATCGACTGGGAAGACACTGCTCTACGTGCAACATTCACACAAATACAGTCAATTAGTTAAAACATTAACAATGCTTATGGCGGTAATACGTAAGGAATTTGACAAGTTATGTAAAGAAACTCTGGCGCTTATTTGAGAAGGCTTTCAAATTTTAATTTCATTTATGGCGAAGCTCCGTTGATTAAAGCCAACGATTAAACAATCTTTAACCCAAGACCAAAGATCAAAACCCTGCTTAACCCGCTGGGACTAAAGATATCGAATTGCCAAAATATTTTAGTCAGCGAGACGGCACCCTCTGAGGTCGGATAAACTGCTACTAGAGAGAAACGAGATACGCAACGAGGACCCCTTTTGTGATTAATATTCCCTTAGAAACGAAGAACTTGTTTCTTATCGAGTTATGATTAATCTGTACAATCCGATCTTACACATATTACAAAGAAAGATAGCTCGGAGTAACAACTAACTTTTCGAACTTTCCCTATATCATCGTCTACGTCTGGGCGTATTCATCAATTGGTCCATTAATTTTCAGACGATTTACCATAAAGACGGATATAATGCAAGTGAACGGTCAATTTATCGCAGTTAATTGATGTCACGACAATTACCGTGTTATTAGCCATCATTCGTTCTGAAGAGGACGTAATATGCAAGGGAGGCAGTCGGCGCTAACCGCAATCAACCATATTAAACTATGTCATCTAGATACGTATCGTTATATCTCACTAATACGAGAGACGCACTTATGTAAGCCTGATGTTAATGGCCACAATGAAGTACTGAGCCCCGAGGTGGACGTTCGATATCATACGTAATATTTCCAATGACCCTCAAACGTACACTTGACTGCTAACCTTGCTCCATTCGCTGGCGGCAAACGTTACCGACTATTACCTTACCGCCTCATCTACTCGTTAGTCATTCGCGAGGTCAAAGCCGCAGGTTTGGTTCTCCATTCGTAATTCACATTCGACTTTAAGTGGACATTTCGCAACAAATATATACCCAAACATTAATATCTAATATGGCTCACGTCTATTTTGTATAGCGATCTGATAAATAAAGTGGTGGTGGTGCGGCGTTTTAACCAAGCTTATATTATCATAAAATTATGAATTTACGAGAAATAAGCGACTGTGACGTTAATTACGAGGCAAAGCGGTTCTAGAACTTGACCTCCTTAGTGGAACGCGTTTTGATTTTAGCCTTATGCAATTATTGCTATGATATTTCTATTTTTATGCATAAAGGTTATGAAGTCCTTCGTGGTCCAGCCAGGGTGAATGACAATAATATGTTACATATTCTGGTGGTTATCAAAGCTTTCTTTTAAGTAATGGTATAAGAAAATGCTGTCATAACCCTTACAGCTTAGCATATTTTTAAAATGACGTTAATAAAAAACGTGTCATTGTAAACTTATGATAGGCGAGAGGCGAAAGATGTCATCTTTACTATTCATAGCGACGTTATTGCCATCGTCGCGCGTCCTACATTGATCGTATGCTCAACATAAAGCTCGTCTGCCACGGAAACAGAAGCCTTATCATATTCAATTTACAATAAGAACATGTACGAAGAAACATCAATCAACCCTAATTTTCTTTAAATTATAATCTGCCTATTGTTCTACATGCGCATATATAGGTTTGCAAAAACCACTGCTTAGCTGCATTCATTAAGCATTATGTGTTTACCTTGTGTACTTTAAAGCTGAGATACTTATCACCATTGTATAAAAATGTATTCATTTTGTTATTTATAAATTGTATAAGACGTGTAAACAACCACTTATTCTTATATCTTGAATCGGTCTATAAAACTAATATTTTTAAAATTTTGTTTTAGGTAATTTGGGGGACAATGCTTGACACAAACTGACAATAAGTGTTATTACGTAAGGAGTAAGTATTATAGGGGTCGAAAATATGAACACGTGAAGAGGTCGCTCCAAATCTTCTAGGCAACAAATATATAGATGAGATAAAACATAAGCACAAACTTCCGTTTTCTCAGTTGCTGAATCGCTACACTACATAACTCTGCCAGAATCGGGTAGGAGCCAATGAGTTCAAAATAAGGGAAACATTATTTATGCACTGGTAGACAACATAGTACCAGAGCACTTTAATGGCGTCAACACGCAAAATTTGGTCTCACGACTCGTGTCGATAATTGTACAAGAGGTAAAGTATTAGTAGGCGATAAAGCTACAACTAACAATCGTAAAATGTGGTACAACCCCTTGTAGAATAACGTAGAGCATAGTGGTAATTCACATATAGTTGGTGACATCGATTTCAAAGAGAAAAGGAATTAGGAATAATAGAAACAACACCACCAAGGAGGATACACAGTTAGAGCAAAAAAGGTGATAAAGCTTCCTCTTGCAGAATCATAAACCCATTACAAAGACTTGCCGGGGCTGCGGGTTGTTCGCAAGAGATACCGCGCCCCCGGAACGCAAAGGGCACAAGAAGGAACATGGGTGGGTTTTAGTCAGTAAAAGTCTGACACTCCTTCCCGCCCCGCCCAGGACGGGATAAGTTATTTGATGATTTCCCACCCACCAAAAAAAAAAAAAAATTACAAAGACTTGTAATATGCCATCGCTCTGTAATTTTTTTTATACACTACAAATATGTGTCACTTTAAAGTTGACATTGTTTAGACAAAGTTCTAAAATGTCAAAAATTACAACACAGCATTTTGTATGCTCCAAGTTCGTCGCAACGCAAGTGATTACGACACAACTTATAGATTCTATCATTCAAACACTGAAGACGGGCCAAGGTTTCCTTTAACATTAACTTTTATAGACTTCATCGATAGATAGACGAATATCTAATGAATATATTAAAATATATAGAAATAAACATCATCTGCTTTAAAGTGAACTATATCCGACTCCAAGATATAGTTCTGGCTTTGTCTACAAAGGCAAAGAGAAAGTTCTCGAAAACTTTGGATTAGGTACAATATAATGCAATGTCAGAGAACGTGACGATAAGTGCGACGCCCCGCCAGTCTCGACACTGGCGAATAACGGCCTTGCTCTACGCATCACGAATGCATGGAAAAACTTAGAACGCATAACGGGATATCTACACTGCATCTGCACTTTCCTATACTTTGGCATACATCACGTAAACTGCAATCATTTGCGCGCTAGTGACTTCAATGTATTATTTTTACCTTCTATAGCATTTTCTACGTAAAATAACATCTTCACGACTAAAATTATCGTTAAGGCGGTACGTTTTCGGAAATTAATAGGCACTATATCAATTCCTTCGAACCCCATAATTGTTATCTATCTAGTTCATAATTCAAGTACCCATTACCATCACGTTCGTGCTGTCGTAATTGCTTTTGTGATACCTACTGATAAAATGTAACAAGTAGCCAATTTTCTTTATTTTCCAACTAAAGAACGTCTGAAAAATCCTATATTACCAACATGAGATAATTTTTGTAATGTAATTCCTGAAACGAAGCTACTAATACTGTACTTTAATAAAACTCAGAATTTTTACAGATTTTGAAGGCGGCGTTAAATAGTAACTTCCAAAGGAAGTTTGGTTTTGTTTTTAAAATATCAAACAAGCATGCCATTTTTAGTATCCGTATAGAACGTTGAACGTTGTATATGGTGTAGGTACGTGGAGTAATAGCATTCTACACTATCGATACGGCAAACATCTAACGGATTGAGTTGCGTGGGGGAAATGGACCGAGAGCCTGTGCACGCGCACCGGTATAATAGATCGTCACCCGTCCCAGTTGGTTTCGGCGCGTTGCACCGAGCACGTGTATTTACAATATTTAGTGTTGCACTTATAAACACACACAAGCATTATTTATAGTTATGTGTATATCGGTAAATATTGTTATAAGTCACTTTCAGTTGTGATATATCTTGGTGTTGCTGATTATGGAATCGATACTCACAGCGAAGTGTTGCCTTGTTTCTTCTGGAGTATGTTAATCATTGTGTACAGTTTAAAAAACAATTAGACTTTATATGAATTGTATTACTTCGTGGCAGTATTTGAACGTGAGTAAAACCAAATGTACTACATCCAGTTAGTGATGACAAAGTTTTATATGGGCTTGCGTATTAATAGCTCAGCATTTTCCTAACGAAAATAGTAAGAATTTTAGAATATAAATAGCTGGTCCAGAGATAGCATACACTGCTTACTTCTTAGAAGAGACACTCCATATTATTATATAGGTTTAACAATCTTTTCGAATGTATCCCGTATCAATTGCTGGACCCTCCTAACTTTTATATCCACTTGTCGTATCTTACTTGCCCGGGCCGAGTTTAGAAGCTTCATTAAAATTTATTACGTATTAAATTATTCCTTGTAAGATTTATTCAAACGTTATAAGTCTAGTTGTGAGCCTTGAACGAATTTACGTGATTTTAAAAGTTTTACGTTCATTTTAACGTTGTTTATTTTACGTACTTGCGACTCGCCTGCGGCTTTGCACGCGTTCAATTCGTTTTTGTGACATTGCGGAGGAAGGTTATGTCATCCGGTCCCTACAGGTATCGTAAAATCCGAATTGGGGATTATATTTTAGGATTGGACAGTAGATTTCGTTCAACGGCGATTGCTAATTATTTTTTATACTTTGTGGTGATTGAGATTGACGTTGTTGAGTGGTTCAAGAACTCCTGTTTAGTAGACATCTGCGTGAGTCGGCTGAGATTTTATCCTGATGGAACATAGAGCATTATATATTCCTAGGGCTTATTATTGTATGGTCAGTATTAGCGTAATTTATAAATATACAATGTATGGTAGGTCTTTTTTTTGTTCTTGTATTTTTTTATACGTTGTATGTTTATAGATTCCAATAATACTGGCCATACAATAATAATATTACTGTTACACTAACTAAAAGTACTTAAATTACTTTAATAAAAGATCTGTTCTGTCAACCTAGGATACCTATAATTGGTTGATCGATTGACGTAACGTAGGTACATTACGTCAATCAGACAACATAAGTCATCATAAGTCGTTTGTTTACCTTTATAGGCCTTCTCTACTATGCTATGGCTGTACCAGTACTACAACGTTATCAATGTGTTGATGTCGTAAATAGTATTTATACAGACGGCATCGGCATTGCCAAGACATAAGCACAGGCTGACCGCTTGCCTTATCTCTTATCAGCGCGGATGTTATACGTCGTGTATGACCCCAGCCATCGCTTGGCCGTCGTCGTGACGTTTTTATTTCTAATTTTATCGAACTGTCGAACACACTTTGAATACTTGTTCTTTGTCCAATCGCTTCATATCAATTTTGCATACTTAATATTTTATTAACACTACGGCAATGAAATTCTTGTTTGGCACACGTTTTGAAAGTTGTCATATAAATTTGATTCACTTAATATTGGACTTAACAGTTTCGAAATTCAGTGATATAGATAAATATTTTCAAGTAGGTATGTAATACAGCACACACAATAAAACGTGCCGTAGCAAACCAACATACGGCGTACCTAGAATAATTACCGTGAGCCAAAATTTGCGTTTCAATACGAATGCCGTGTCGCGACCTAAACGTAGCTGGTAACCGAAAGTGGAAAGCCTTGGTATTATCGAGTATGGAGGTAAGAGTACATTATATGCTTATTGAGCGGCAGTGCACCAACCACTCGTTCTCTGCAAATTAAGCAAATATTTATGTCGGCATTAATTTTTCAACTGCTATGTTTAATTATTTAAAAATAATAATCATCGCTGAATAAACAGGAAAGCATTGTGATTGTTGAAAACATCAAATATGGAGATTTTTCTGCTATACAGTTGATTTTCGTGGCGATAACATTTTATTAAAGTTAATTGTTAGTTTGCTGTTTCATTCACACTATTATTTATCATGTTAGGACATTGAAACGAAGCATCTATTGGTTTTCAACGTGGTATTATTTTTCTTTTAAATAAGACGTGATTTTTATCTTTTAAAGATGCTACCTTCTGCCTCACCTTGTGGTGTCGAACGAACAAGGTTGTATGCATATTACACATTAAACTTCACCTAAAACTGTGTATAGTGTGTACTGGGTAGATATCAGCGAGCAAAGCATACAATGTATCGAGTAATGAGGCCACGTACGCCGTGACAAGAAACAAATATAGGGGGTGTGCTCACGGCACCAGAGAGATTTTGCACCACCTACGTGTATTATTCCACTGCTCCGTTTTCCCAAAGCGACGTTCTCCTAGTAAACAAAGAGAAATGTTTGCTGGTATTTTATTCGCGTGTACAAATCACCATTTGTGTAAGAATAGCCGATGTTTTGTCACATATTCCCTATTGTTATGCCGCACACGTTTTTTTTCTACTTTTACCTAACGGTTGCTAACCTGGTTCTGGCTTATTTGCTGATATTTTCTTCCGTTGGTGGAAAATTCGCACTAATGTACAAGCCCCTTATTCCGACCACCAGATTACAACCAAACCTTATTTATCCTATCAAGGTATGGTAGGTACGTTTTATGTGATTTCTATGTATACCTAGTTAAATTTTGCAAAACACAAGATATATTCTTATACCGACTTGTTTACTAATCTTGGTACTGATTTATAAGATTATCCCTCATTATTGCAAGTATCTGTGCGATTTCAAGGCAATACTAAGCAGATATTCGATCCCGGTATGAAGGCAACAATACTACGTAACTGCAGACAGATAATAAATTATGCATGCCGCACGGAATGCTTGTGTATAGAATCCCAAGTTTATCATGCTTTGGATTAACGTCTATCTGTTCCACAGGCCATCTCATTATGCACAGTTAATTTTGCGCGGTTTCCAAGTCCTTAACGGCAAGTTTTAATGTTTATACTCGATCCATGCTCGAAACTTGAAACTATCCCTCATCGACCCCTCTGCACTAGCGTTACAGTTCCGTTCGAACTCCAAGTTCTAGCAAACCGCTTCGCTTTTGGAACTTCCAGCGATAAGTACCTAAGCGAAACATGAATGAAATACTTATTTGATATGTTTATGATTTATTAATTACACATCAAAATTACAATCATATATGTACTAAATAACTTTAATACTTAAATTAGCAAAGGTCTTTATTTTTTAAATTAAAAGTGTATGTTGTGCGTAGTTTATAACATACTTGATTTACAGAACGCAATAAATTACCTATTAATCGGACAGGCAGACATCTGTTACTTAAAAGGGGATTTAAAAAGCTTTGTATGTTGATAAAAATCTAGAATCGAATCGGGATACACGTTCGATGCCCAAACAAGCGTGGCTTCGTTAGAGAGCGGGGCTTTGGCAAATCCTCTATCGACAGATGTGAAATTTGTTCGTAACCTCAGTGGAAACACTGTGCCTATTGTTACCCAACTAGACAGAAACAAACAAACGTCGAATAAAGGTACGGCGCGACGTGACGTGCTGGGTTGTATTTTATCGATCGCTGCTAATTCACTTAACTATGTACTATTTTGATGCACAGTAACATTTTACTAGCAGGCCTAGGGAGCGCGTGAATTGTTTGCGTATTATTATAAATAATAATAACATTTTCTTTTTGTTGAAACAGATCAGATATTAAAAACCTTTAAATAACCACAAAATTATTAATTGTTATATATTTGTACAAAACATAGTTACAGAATGCTGATAACATCGACGCCTACTGTGCATGAGATAACTGAGATTAAAATATTTATTTATACAAACATTTACAGCTAATGGTGAGTTGAGGACGCAATCGTGCGAATTTTGTCAACAAAGTAAGTTTTTTGTGTGTTCGCGACGACCTTTATTGCGTAAGACTCATCTCTTCCTCTTCCTCGTTGTGGTGTTCGTGGCACAATGTCGCCCAACTTCCGCCGATCGACCATTTGTTCGTCTCCGTCTAATAAAAACTTCGCTATGAAACAAAACATATATATCTATATATTAACATTTTAGCAAGTGAAACCACAAAACATAATGGAACTATATTAACTTGTCAACCACAAAGTGAAATATTTTATCAATGACTACATGGCCATTAATACTAATGAATACAAGCTTCATTATGTTTACCTGGCTCCTAATGGTTCTATTATAAATTTTGATAAAGCTTATTTGCCGCAAACATTTTAATGTGTTCAATATAAAACTCCTTTATTCGTGATTATCGAAAACGGTTAAATTAACACAAACTTTTAAATGTTCACAAACGTATTTATACCGTATCGTCTGCTATACCCGAAGGAGAAGGCAATCCAGGATCTAAGACGGTGTTAAATCCCAGAGTACCTAAATGTACCTGAGATTTTATTGGCATAATACATTCAAAACCCAGGACCGGAAAGAAGACAGAACGGAAGAGGAAAAGAAAGACTTACAAGAATAAAAGAGAGGAAGCCTCTTACTTTTTACTGAGCTTTAGATGAAATTCATAAATCGCGCTATTGTGCAGTACACGAGTTTAGCTTTTCATAAAACTCTGAAACAGGTTTAGAAACCGCCCAATTACAACAAACACGTACTACTACACTTTGACCAGTTACATAATTAACGTCACACTTGAATAGGTGTATCAAAGTAAGCCCGGGGTTATTAGTTTCTCGCATTTACACACAGATGCTCCTCATTGCGTATAGGACTGATCCAAGAATGTAGAACAAAGGATTCGAGAAGTTAAACATGATAAAGTTTTACGACGGACAACTTATTCTAGGAGTGATTTCCCAGGGAGTGTTTACATTAAGATGTAGAAATAATTCAGTCAGTTACACCTGCTTCTTACCCGTAACAGATGTAACCGCAATTTGGCAGCCGCAGCGGTATCAGCTGTAACATGCATGGAAACCTCAACGACCGAGCTCAACAGTTCATGTGAAAAGTATGTAGTCTTTTGAGGAAGTGTATTATCATTTGGAAACAGTTTATTGAACATCGATTGCTTAAGTTACAAGTTATGTTTGAATGAAAACCATGTGGAAATGACACTTTTATTTACTAAATGTTTTGTAAACATACGTATTAAACATTAGCGACTCGTTCTTCCGCGAACGAACCATTAGTTAAATCGTATTAAGAGATTTATTAGTACAAAAAAGTACCTACAATTTTAGTTGCAGTTCGGAGATTTATTGCGAGCGCGGATGCATATAAATATCAAAAGAGAGGCGGAACCGAAAATTTATAATATCTTTTTTATCTACCAGGAATTCTGAAACGGTAGCGGGGCTTTCATTTCACTGAAAAGCGCAATTTTCTCCATTCACTATGGCCGCCTAGTGAAATCGTTATCGTCTGTTCGTTGCGGCGGCGCCCATTTCCTAATGGCGGCTTCGCGTGCATTTAGCTTTTTTATTACGTACCGAACCTGCTATGTACGTAGTGCATACCATAAAGGTAATATGAACCTTTACGTCCCAAACATACGGACCTAAAGCAATCGTCTGCCAACGAAACTACCATCCTATTGTTAGCATATTTGCTACTAGACTATCTCCTAGAGAAAAATGCGGTCGTTAAAAAGCCATAATCAGACTTTTCACATGAAAAGCAAGCCACAGACTTAAAGACGAAAAGTGGGAAACTTGGACATGTTTAAATGTAGTGGTCGTACATGGTAGTGGCGCCGTAAATTGTATTCATAACGATCACTTTATTGTGTTGGTCGCATTGAGTAAATAATATTTTCGATATTCCTATCCATAAATATCGAAGCCACGATAGGCTATCGATTCGAACTTTATGATATTCGTTGTGGGTAATGGTGGCCGGTCGGCATTTTCGCACTGGTTGAAACGCTGCGACGGCATCGCATATTATTTTGACTTCATCGCTTCCGATTCTGCTTCTAAATCGGAAATTGCCTTCTAAATCTGCAACTGTGTTTTTGCATATTTTTAATATTATTTTTAACTCCTACGTAGTAACCACGGGGTGCTATAAGTTTGACGTGTGTGTGTGTGTCTGTGGCATCGTAGCTCCCGAACGCATGAACCAATTTTGATTTGGTTTTTTTAAACAACGTCATCTTCAGGTCGTCGCTTGTTTTCATCTGACTTGTTGGCCTTTTAAACTATCTGGATGATATTATTGCGAGAGTGATTTTCTTAAAATAATGTAGGTCACTTCACATTCGCATCAAGATAACGAAGTATCTGTAAAATTCCTCATCTTTTTTAAATGTTAATTCGTTGTCTACGTGCCGCCTCTCAGTTTCTGACTTGTGTACAATAAACTAAATTACGGCGAGAACAACGGGGAGAGAGGCAACAATGATATTTCGGTAGTGATGAAAAAACAAGAGGGTCGTTTCAGGATTCCGGTGGGAATTCACGTCCCGTTTTGTAGCCGAGTCGCGGAAACAACCCAACCACCAGAGAAACACTCGGAAATTCACGACGCTTTACATTATATGCTATTTACATTATCTGTTTAGTATCTATTTATTAACTTTTTTGAGACAATGAAGTTTTTGTTACAATTTTCTACAGTGTGGGAGAAAGGCCTATGTAACTTCTATTCCAACAATATCAAAATGTTTAACTTAATGAACGATTATTAAAATTGTAAAAAAAATTGTGAATGATTCAAAATACAACAATTTGCAATTTTTTGAACATACCTAATTTAAGCAACCAACAAACACGCTGTCAGTTTTAAATAAATAATTCAAATAAAAAAACAGCGTGGGAGGTTTTGGAGATTAGCAATTGTCTGACTAATCTGAAATCAATAGTCGTGTACGTACAATATTGCCGCGTGTCTAAAAAATATTAATTAGCTGCCGTAAAAACAAACTGCTCTAAACGTTAGAACATAGTTTATTGGTAACAGAATGTACCTAGAGATAAATGTTGTTTTGAACAATTGCTACTCAAATATGCTGAACTATGTCAACAAAAGTCAAAGATCTTCAAGTCAAAGTTCTATTACCTACTTTTCGCATAAATACAAATGAATATTGTATCTCTTGTAGTGCTATGAATGGACCATTTCGTCATTTCCTGTAGTGTCGTCAGGGTTCGGAGCTACTTTGATCTTTATCAATGAGGATGGGTGGATAACATTGTAGTAGCTGATGATAAAGTCAAAGTCAAATCATTTATTTCAATTAGACCGTTAAAAGGCACTTTTGAACGTCAATTAAAAGGTAAAAAAAATAAAAATATAGAATGTAGTTGCCCATTCCAAAGGGTTAGTTTATTGTATGGGGAAGAACGGGCAAGAAACTTCATACATACTCTTTTAAAAACCGTATTACAATAAGTTGTACAGTTACATTGATTCCATAAAAAATATACTAATGTCAAAATGATCTATCAACAATAAGTCATTCAAAGTACTACAATACATACTAAGTGATACTAATTACGAAATTAACGCAAAATTATTATAGCCTGCCTAAAGTGGTAATTATTGAAATATCCTTGCTGCAACCTAGCTACAGACTTTTATTTCTTTAGTTTAAAAACGCATAAATAGTGTCAATACATTTCAACTCACTCCTAGCTCTTATATCCGGGTATAGCCAGCGCGAAATTCTAGTATTAAAAGGATTATTTTCCATCGCTGGCGATTAGTTTGGTGATCAATTTATAGCCGAGAGTGAACTGAGTGCTATGGATCATAGTTATTCAAAAACCATCAAAATGGATTTTTAGATTTGAATAGAATCAAATCTGCAAGTTATTTTAATTTTTTCGGGATAATGAGTATCATGCGTTTTAGAAAGAGAAACTAGAGAACTAGTTTTTAGGTGGATGCTTTTTGTCTTAAGCTTTGTAATAGTAAAGAAAAATGTTTGCCAGGTTTTTAGTGTTTTTGGTAATTCCCCTTCCCATGAACAATTATTTTAAATTAGCATGTGTTACTTTCATTTTTTTAAACATAGTATAGATAAGTAGGATCCCACTAGAAATTTTACAGGAAAAGTAATTAACAGTGTTTTGTAAAGGAACAATAAAGCTTTATTGCAAGCGGATTATTCCTATGTAATTATTAAGAATAAAATAATTCATACAAGGAAAAATAATCACATAACTGCTTTAATAATTATGAACGCCGACTTTACAAGGCTCTTTTGAAACCTACCTGTAAAGCGTTGGCTTAAAGTTAATCTTAATATGGTTGATAACTATTTATACAAGCTTGCACATGCATGCATATGCACGCAATTACAAGAAAAGTATAACATAAAGCTAGTAGTGATAAGAAATATGCAAACATTCTGTGCCATGCCTAATTCGATCGTTGGCATCGTTTCTTACTTAGCCTAAGTAGCTATTAGAGTGGCATCCAACAAGATGAATAGCCGGCCGACAGACAGGTGAAGGAACTTTGTGACGTCACGGCTCAATCGCAGGTGTGCCCTTCTGCTTCGAGATACAAGCAGGTAACTCCCGTCACCGAATCTTGTTTCTCTCCACGAAACATTCTTCAACTTTAATTATTCATGATCGCATTTGGCCCCTATTTAAAAGACCATTATTAAAATGTCCCTAATGGGATCCAGCACTTCTTTGCTGGCACTAATGCGAGTTGTGAACAGTTCTTTTGTCCAGACAAAGGGAAAAGCTATTTGCATATTCTCGACTGTTTAAAACTCCAGCCTTACACACGCTTAACGGTGCAATAAAGTTGCTAAAATTTAAATAAAATCAAATATGTAGTTATTTAAATTTAAAGACGTACCCTATTTTTTTTTTCAAAACGCCTGCCAAGCCAATGGCTGTAGGGTTATTGGGACCTACATTATGTACATTTCATCCGCTTAATTGTTGTTCCACGAGTGCTGGTGAAAGTTGGCCAAGTCTTCTGAAATGAGTCATATTTGAACAAACAATATTCACATGTAAATTAGGACGAACCCATAACTTTACTCTTACAGTTTCTCTAAGATAGTGGATGAATGAATAAATTGCGTGCTGCTGAGGCACTTTCAAATTGGAACCACGTTTTGTTGACTTAAACTTATACCATTGCTTTAAACGTTAGAAGAAGTGCAGCAAATAATTATTTTATATTGCTTATTCATTGCAATTGTGAAAACGACCTAAGTATATAACTTTTATTTAACCCACTTTTTATTTTGGAAATGTAGGTTAATTATTCCCTCTTTTATTTATCTGCCATTATTATAACGTGACTTAATTTCATTATAACTATCAGATTATTTTATGGCACGGCTGGACGGGGAAGGCGACGGCATTGTTTTGACGGGGAACGAGCCCTAGCGGGCGGCAGGGCCCTCGGCTTAGGTGAGTGGCTGCCCCCGGTCGCAGCACGTATACCTGCGCGTGCGCTGCGATGCGCACCTCCGCTTCACCGCGCCGCGGAAACGGCAGGTAGCTCGCGCAAGCCGAACGTGGTTCAGTGCGCGCGTTCTCTCACCGCCGCTGGTAGTGTTCGTGGTGCGCGTACGCTAGCGCGCTGTTCGCAACTATGGTTTCTACATCCCGTTGGTGAAGTGGTTTATGCAGTGTACCCGTTCATATACGACATGTCCTGTGACAGGAGAACAAGGGCCGCGCGTTTCCTCGAGCTGCGGTGAGTTCGCAACACCGCCCGTAGCACGCTTCCCGTCACGACCGATTCACGATCCTTTGTTGAAGTTGAATCCTCCGAGTGACGTGTGTCGCATCTCTTTTTAACGCGTTCTACCTGTCGCTTCGAGTCGGATGGTTTAAGTGTTTGTGTTTTTATCACGTGTTTCTGATCCTATAAGATAAGTTTACTTACATTCACAAAGCCTTAGCAGGCAAATAGTGTTGTAATGTTTAAGCGAAATCGTCGTTGAAAAGTATGAAATTGGTGCCATTGAAGATTTTTTTCTGCGTTTACAATTTTTGCATTAAAACTTGGTAACGTTGCAATTTCAAGTACAAAGTCATTAGTGTTGTATAGTGACCTTGACAACTAAGTTACGAAACCAGCGACCCGAGCACACGTAATGTCTAAGAAATTGACGGTCACGATTTTCTTCCGTAACCTTAAAGCTCCAAGTCTTGAAAATGTTCTTATCAGCTTACATTCATTGAATAACGTAATCCGTTGGTTCTTCGTGACATGGTTAAACGTTCTTTGCCTGTGCGTATTTTATGGTGAAGCTGTTGAGAAACCCTTTACGTCCTATTTTGATAGATTGCATCGCTTAAACAGTTCTACTATTACTTTAATGTCGGTTGCGAGAGCGCCTCATTTCTGGTGGAATGCAAGCGGTAGGGCAAGAGTGGCTTGGCCCAGGCGCAGATGTGGGGCGCGGGCGCACTCCCCGCCTCGCCTCCCGGCCTTGAAAGGCTCTTGACCAGGCCAGCGCCGCCGATGTCGTATTTATTGCAACCTCCACGATCCGTACCGACGAGGTTATTGACGCCTCGCGGCTTGATGCCTTCACCTAAGTCGATTCTTTATCATGGGAACACTAGCAATGCTGAGTTGAGAGTCCGCCTAATGCTTGCCTTCTCCTTGTAGCTATTGTTCTCACGTTAATCTTGTTGTAATGAATAACTACAATAGTTATTACGTCATTTGCTAAGCGAGTTTCCGCCTTTAAAGTTTGGTAGTTAACGACATGAGTCACGCAACTGACACGCTTCATAATAAATCTGCAGCACACAATGTATTGTTATATTATATGAGCAAACAAATACTATAAGGTTTAGGTGCATTGTCCTTCTGTTAATTAAAGATGTAAATCTTTAACCAACAGAGTTGTCCAGTACTCAGAATGCGCAGAGCGAAGTGACTTTCATTGTCGCGAGAAATATTTATAAATACTGGTTTGAGCAGTCACCAGATCGCTGCCCAGCGAGCCCCAGGTGAAGGACGGTTGTCTAGTCCCTCGCCCTTTGAACACACCGAATTTCATTGACAAAGAACATTTTCACCACTCCTACATTTGTATTAGATGTTATACATAGGTACGGTATGAAACTGACGAATTCTATTATGAAACTTAACGATCTTTCCATACTATTATTTAAGAACGTGTTTTATTACAGTTGCACATGCATGAAACTTCTCTAGAAAAATATTAAAATTAATTTCACTTACATTTGTATGTATTTAAATCTTTGTGTCCGAAGAGTTCAATCAGCTGCCGGTACCATATGGCGCCGAGATCCACACTTAATAAAGCGAATGAGGCCGGCGCATATGTTGCCGCTTTCACTCCCAACATCACAATCGATATTACGTACAGCTCGTGCGTAGTCGCGAAACAAACCGGTGACAAAATCCTCACCACGTTTAGTTTAATTACATATTATGCTATTCAAAATATAATTAATTAACTCAAAATAGCAATACGCGTGCCTTTCAAGCATAACCCGAAAAGTGAACGCCTTCAATTGTTCCTTAACTGCAGCATTGTACTCCATGTCCGACAAATTGAGCTGTGAGTTAAATAAGGTAACACTACACTCTGTATTTTTAAGTCCAGTGATATTTCACTGGACTTAAAAATACAGAGTGTAGTGTACTATTGTAAACAATAAAATTGTGTTTCATTATCTACAGTAAGCGTGCTATCTGAATGACGTAGTTTAATTAGTGCAATAATAAAGCTTAGCATACGGCCGCGTGGCTGACGAGGAGGGTAGTTTTTGCCGACAGCAGCTGGTAACCCCAGCAGTGACTCACGTCCTGTGTGCCCCACTGCGAGTCGGGGTGCGTGTCGTTGACCCCACTCGCAGCCCCATGCAACAAACATACGCATGCCACACAATTTATCCATTGCCTTTTGTGCTCTCTATTATTTATAACGTTTTAGCTCATACTGTACATATATCCCTATGCTTTTTTTCGTTTGCACGCTCCCGGATTATCCATTTTGCATGGACAAGTGATTGTCATTCGATTCGGTACACATTTTATTCGCTGTACTAGGATTTTTTTTGTGCACTAGTTCAGTCCGTTTTCATTCAAATTTCAACAATCAATATACATTTTATCACGAGGACTAAATATTTTACACATTAAAATATCCTCATTACCTAATTTATCTACAACCTACTGTGTAATGATTCTGTAACTTGAAATAATAAACTATTATTATTCTTATTACAGACGACTTCTGATGGGAATGAAATCAGCAATTTGTCAATGCAAATATACTCAAATTTCGGTTTAGAAAAAATATGTTATTTACAGGTAATGTAGACGGATATAATACGGTGTTGATTTTATAAAATGTGATATAAATGTAATAAGTGTTTAGCTAATCTTTCCCACATGTGAGCAATTTTCCTGACAGTATCACTATCTATACTTTATCAATTTTATTGAAGTAAAAATGTATCGGGAGTGACATTGAAGTTATGGTCGATACCCGCGAGGCGTTTGATCCGGCCACCACCGCGCCTCATACCGGTTTCCAGCAAGCCGAGACGGCATTGTTGATCCTTCCACAGAAAAACAAAATGAAACAATCTGTTTTTTGTTCCACGCTCCGAGCTGTTGGCTTGCTATCTTCACTCGTGTTACCATTTCGTTTGAGTCTTGTAGCAAGTCGACAATTTTATTGAAAAAGATTGACTATATGTATTTGAATTTGTTTTAATAAAAAAAAGTTGGTTGGCATTAGTGTTCACGGAAGCGACTGAATCCTCGTCATCAACTTGGGTCACGCTTCGTTGACGCGATTTGCTTAGCAAATAATGTTGTTTCCTGCCCACACCATATTTTAGTACAAACTTCACGTGTTCCTTCAAGCTAGCAACAACTTCAGTAAAACTAAATTGTAACTAGTTTTTGTAATCTGTTGATTTTTTGTAGATACGTATGAACACAATTCTATTGTTAGGACATCGCTTTATCCATGAGATGCTGTATGTTCGGCTAAGTACCTATATTATTTCATTCAAAATCAATAAGAGAAAGCCTTCCTAGAATTATTGTTATGAGCAGTCAAGGCTTTAAATCCCAATTTAAAAAAAATGCTTTTATTGTATAGGCAACCCTTAAAATACTTTTGAATCTGGAAAACTGCTCTACCTGAAGAGTAGTGTCGAGACCTGACGAGTTGGGTTGTGGTATGAACGACGCAAAATTTACATCACAGTATCCCTCGCCCACTCTTTCCCGGTACTTAAAGTAGCTGGAATTTCATAGGATTCACTGTAAAAGCTTATTTGCTCTGATTGACCATACATCACCCACTTGTAAGATTTCTCAATTTTCCGTACCATTGCCAAAACTGTAATTATAAAATCGGAAGAATGAGGGGGACGTTCTTATTTACATTATCCTCAGCCTTAAAGTAAAGCCAATCAACAAAACGACAAAACTGTAGAATCTTATGAAGTGTAAAATTGGGTCGAAGTGATAAATGCCCGCAAAAAAGCATTCCTTTTTAAATAATCCCTCAACCGAAAATTGCGGTCGCCGCTGGCTCAGACACAGACGAGGCTTGTAACATTCCGGAGGCACGAGTATAATGTGCCTCTAACTCAAAGACTCGCTTATTTGCGCACACCACTTGAAAAGCTTTCCTACCAGTTTTGTGAGCGAGCCCAAAACGTTTTTAAACTTTTAGCTTGGAGAGTACATGAGACTTGAGAAATGTAGCCTTAGATGAACTTATGTTACTACAAAAATATTGTAAATTTTATTATTTACTGGAATATTGAAACACAGTAGGTACATATTAGCTTACTACTTCCGAAATACAGTTATCTCTTGATAACTGCCATAAAGCCACTTTCGTTCACTTGTTGTGGTACCAATGGTTATACACTCAAGTTTTTTTTTTATCAAGAGCTTTTGAAAAATAAAGCGCAAGCACAAATATGTTTTAACTCAATATTAACTAATTAATTCTTCATTAGATATACATTAGAGATGTTTTCCGAAGAAGATATTGCTAAGTTTCTCATTGGATGCCTTAGACGGGGACTCATTCAGTGGTGCTAAAGGCATTTAAAAGCGGAGGGTGTGCTTATCTGTGGAGGGCGGCGGCTCCGCGGCACTGGCGGGGTGTAGGGTGGCTTTGTTCCCGCGCCGGCCTTCCAGACCACTTAGAAGATTGCTCGGCTTTGTCTTCGCACGATACTTCTTTATACTCCGGGTCTCGCCTCCAATTTGGGTTTTAGATTTATTTACACCAGCCCCTGTTTAGTTCGCGAGATTGAACTGAAAATCGGAATCTTCTCGCGTCGTGATTTAACGTAATTGAGTGTTGCCATTCATTTTACTTTCTTTAGATACGAGACAAACAAGATACACTGATGTTGCTCAGTTCTATTTGAGTTACACATTTTTTTTTCCATTGTAGTATTTGATATTTTTTGATGGAACAGGCTGGTGTCCGCAACTCCACCTCTCAGCGCGTATTTTGTAGTAAATCAATTAATCTTGTTGCGTTCCTCATGGAGCGATGCACAGTATAGGTATTTCATATGACACGTTAAGGCCTACACGACTACCTAACAAAGGCCTTGTTTAAATTGTTTTTGCCTTCACCATATTGTTATAAGCCATTGTGTACTGTAATGCTGAGCCAATATTCAATGACCCAGATTCTCCTTCGGTTATCCTTTCTAGCTTCCTTATTTGCTGACTTTTGCCTTTTTTTCTCAAATGCTATTCCTGGGTATGTTTTAGTAGAATGACCTGTGGCCTCTGACCCTATTATCGTACAGCAACTGACGAAACTTGTGTTGTTGAACATTTATTTTAATTGCCTTATTAGGTTTTTTCTCCGCCATGTCAGTATAGGCCGGGTGCAGGTGTGGCAGCGAAAGCAGCGCTCCCTTGACACGCTACGGCGCGCGCGCATTGCAGTCAAGGCCCTCGACTGCTGCGCATGCGCTCGACCCGACAAAACGCACTCCCACTTATGAACTATCAATATCAGCGTCAATTACAATTTACAACTCAAACAACCAGATTTCTTAAATCAATTATTGACCATCGTTACTATTATCAACAGCAGTGAACTATACGTGCAACAAATTATATTATCTCAATATTCGTAGAATCAAAAACTCGTGGCCTGACGTTTCTATAACTGGATTTTCCATGTGTCTATAGTAAATATTAATGTATTAACTTTACCTGTTTATTGTTGCCATGACTAACCAAACCGTGTGCAACGTCAATGATTGTTTTATTAGGTTTAAAATCTTTGGCCAGCAACAGGTTTTATGTTAAATATATCCGAAAAAAAGGACTTATTAGAATCAAAATTATTTATAGACAATAATATCGTCGGATGATGACCATGGCACAATAGCTTCATTATAATATGACGGAGCCAAGGCATCCTTGACATGGGAAGCGCAGTGCACCGCAGCATGCACGTGCTGCGTTACATCGCCTCGTTATGTAATCATCACCCACCACTATCGTTATTCAACAACACCTCTTATATCATTCAACTTGTCGACTAATGCACCGCGACGGCATATACACTCGACCACACATAACATAACAGTACAGTACACACTTCAGCGTCACAAAAACTTCGTCACCAATAGACACACGACTTTTATATGTGTTTTATTTACCGAGAACTTTTTATGTTTCCTAATGTCAGGCACCTAATGCTATAGAAATGATTTATCCAAAAAAAAATACTACTATTCGGGGCCAGGGAAACCGCTAAGTAGGTTTTTCCTTGACACAAGGCCCTGTTGCAACGCGGCAACCGATACAAGGTTGCACCGACACGCCCTATCGATTATTTAATTGTTATTTAAACCAGACACAGTTCATCGGCGTAATATCGAAATCTATAGGCAAGTAAACCAAGTGAAGTAGAAAAATCACAAATCAAGGTGACATAGCTCGTTTAATAGCAATAGGCTCACCCCCTATTACTTGGGACCTAAAAACATACCGGCGAACTGTGGGTGTACATTGGTACACCTCTGCCTAACCCTCTGGGGAATACAGGCGTGACAGTAGGTATAGCTCGTTTAGGTAAGGGCTTACATTTTTTCAACTTAACTTGAATCTTTTTCGGTGTAGGAATGGCATAGACAAATACTTGTCGTAAGGTCTAACATAAGGTTTACTTATAACTACTATATCCACCAATCTTTCTCGCAGATATCATCAAGGTATTTGGTATTACGGTCCTTACTTGTACGAAGTGACAATTTTGAAAACATTTGAAAGCAAAGATTTGGAATGTAATAAAGGATTTACAAAGTAGATGACGGTCCGCAAATGGCTGAAAAGTAGGTCTACTCAAATTAAAGTAAAGGCCACGTTGAAAATTAAGCGCATACCTCCAGATGGTACGACATCGCGCGGTGACTCTTTCGTAAGATGACCCCAGAATCGAAGTCGTCGCTTTCTACAACTGTCACGAGAAATGTTAAAGTATGTTCATGCAGCCGGACCTTGATTTTTAACACACGTAATCGAAGGCAATTTTAATGAAATCTGCGACGATGTTTCTTCAGAAATATCAAAATAAAATAAAAAAATTAAGAAATTAAGTTTATCTTATTAACAAGATCCTTTTCTACTACTCTAATTAAGCACTGTCTGACAACGTATCGTTTTAAATTCAGTTAAATAATAAATGTATATGCTGTGATTCAATTAACAATTAATCCTCCCATCCCTGTTGGTTCAGTATTCAATTCAGTTTCGGACCAACGTTTCAATTTCGCATGTAGATGACACTTTTGTTTGCGTTACAAATTAAAATGTTGGCAATCAGGGTTTTATTTAATACATGTCTATCAATTGATTTTTTCGTCACATAAAGGGAATCACATCCATTTTAGTTAAATACTGATACAAATTAGCTTTAAAATTAGAGATTTTGATGAACGAGCTCTATAAGTTGCTGAACAGCTGTCTTTACGATACCGATTTCACCGTTCCTTTATCAGTTAACTTTAAATTTAATTTCCATTTGTGTTAACGATTATTCAGCAGATTCAATTAAGTGACAAGGAAGTTTTCTGTTTTAGTCATTATCTAGTGTTTTTTTTAAACTTTTCTCTTTGCTGACTTACCAGCTTAAGATACTCAGCTGCTTCATTCGCGAAGTTGGTTTCTTTATTCAGATCGATACGCATTATTATTCGGATAGGTATGTGCGTCTTAGGTTGCTTAACTACATAATACCATTTAATTACGTTTTGCTTAATGATTCATGTGCAGAGAATCCTTCTAAGCTAAGGTAGGTATTGTGTGTATTCCTAACAAAATCTAATACCTTTTCTACGAGGTTAAATTTGCCTGTACTGAAATTAAATTAGTACCACAACTAACAGAAGATTGAGACACACCAGTTATTTTATATTATCTTGTATTTGTTTGTAGCCTTTATTTTACAAAGTTCCTATTATAAAATAAAAAATACTATCATGAATTACAGGCCATGCGAGTCCAACTCACTTGCGGCATTTAGGGTTATCTTATTATAATTCCGAGTTAGTTACTAACACGGCTCATTTTGTACCTCATTTTGTAATTGAACCTTGTATTAGTAACTAGGTAACTCTGAGTTAAGTATTTAGCACAAGTGGGCCTAATTAAATTAATAAGTTTTATTATATCCTCTAAAATTCATAGTGCTATAAAATAACTTTTGTTCTATTTAAAGTAAAGCTCGACTAAAGAGTTCTTTATTAAAAGGATTTAGTGTGCGTCGACGCACAAAGCTACGCAACTAAATTGTTGCATTATGTTTGAAAACTAACAATTACATGTATTTAATATATAAAACAAACTATCTGAACATGCGACTTGATGTTACCAGTTTCAATCGTTAGGGGTGAAACGTAGACGTATGGACAATCTATGCAATTTATGACACCCACGAATGGTTCTGTTTAGTCTTTAGACCAAGCACAGGATTCAGTATTTACAATAGTGACACAGAGCGCACGTCATTCGGCTAGTTCATTGTTCGCGCTCGTTGGCACACGCTAATGTTGTCGGCCTAGCAACGTTCTCTTCCAATGTTCCATTCACCTCTCACCGAGCGTGAACGGTTATGTTGCATGAGACCACACCCGGCAACGTTTATTCACGAGTTTTGAAAAGTCTAAAGATTTCTGCAACTCAAGTCGTACCCCCGACACGGCGTATATACGTTTTCCCACGATGCGGACTGACGTTCCAATTGCAAAGTGATATCACAGCTATTTTAGTAGCACATGATTTTATTAACAAATTGTCCGTGAGAATGTCCATGAGCTGACAGTTATTCTTAGTAGCACTTCATACATTTTCTTTGTAGAGTTCCTGTTCATTTTGCTAATCCCTATAACATCAATATATCTTCAAATAATTGGCAAAGATCTGGCCAAAACAAAAGTGCTAAAAACTTTTTAATTCATCTATTGGAAAAACCAATTCATCCTGTAGCATTGACATATGACAATGTGTGGGACTCTTTGCAAATATAGGGTTGCGAATAGTTGTTCGTTCCCGGACGTTAACACGCACGTGGTGCAAGACGTCAGTGCTCGGCCGATCACGTGTCCCCTCTGTTTATTTACTGACCGCCACGTGAACTCGACAGATAGCCCGCTATCAGTTAAAAATTAACAGATGCTTTGTTACATACATTACAGTAGTCGTTGATTTGGTTAGTTACAAGAAGTAACAGTTTGCAATTTCACTAATAACATTAAATTCAGATACTGTTGTTTTAAAGTTAGCTCAAAGCTGATGTTTTGGTGGTCTGCGGTTTACCAATCTGCATTTTAGATTAAGGTAAATCAAGGCTTTGATACTTCTTTAAAACCGTTCAGTTTTACAAATGAACCTACACATAGTTCAATCATAGCCTACTTACATTAAAACTACAAATGTGAAGGTCTCCAGTTCGCCCCACTTATAATTTATCGGCGGTTGTGGTTTTAAATTCCATACAAAATAAATCATGCTGATGGATTCCCGCCATCGCGCAATAGTGTTTAGCCAAACAACGGTTTTAGCTCCGTAGCTTGCCAAGAGGCGGCGCGACGTGAGGGGACGCATTCACTGCCTTTCACTTCCCGCTTTTGTCTTGCAGCCGCTCTAGGCGACGGAAAGGCAGACGGCCTTGTAACTTGCGTACCTTCTAGGCGTCCCTTCCCTTACCATCCTATATAGACTGTTCACTAAACCGCATGTGGACTAGCCCTGAAACATATACTCTACCGAAACCACTGTCAATTTTAATACTTGCCTCTCTTAGTGTATTCATTATTATTAATGCCTACCTACTTCAAAGCAAATGGCAGCACTATTCGCGTCCTTCGATGACATCATCCTCAATTGTCACAGCTTTGTACGAATCAGGTGTGCGTGACCATTTGTAATATTATTCTGACGACGACTACTACCACGACGTGGCTAATATTTGGAAGTGGTTTGCAAAGCACACACTACTATGTCTATAATTTATTTTAAGGAATAACCGAGCAATTACTTGACATCACGACTAAGGAAAAATAAACAGCAATTAAAATAAATCTAATAACAAGAAGCGATCATAGAACATTCGCATGTGTTAGAACGAGGTTCCATGGCCGTGTTAACCTTGGCTTTTGAGCGCTGACTTTCACGGTTAGACGGCCGGCGTTACATAAGATGCGCGGGTACCCCGCCGACGCCCGGCATCTGCTGTGACGACACCACCACTCACCGGTCACTTGGAAACCGGTTTCTCGAACTTTGACAATACATTTGTATGACGATCTATTGCTGGATCCATCAGCCAGGAAGTGAATGCTTCGGCATATTTGATGTCATAATAAGTAAGGTATAGAGTTAAAGAACATCATGAAATATAAAGATTATTTAAGCAGACGTCATAATGTTTGACGTCAAATGCCATAACGCCATCACACAAGGTTCGCATCGTCAGTTTTGGAAATGTAAAAATAAAAACAGTTTTCTAGTATTTCATGATTTTCCAACTAATCAATGTTGGTCAAAACTTTGTTATGTTCACTAACTGATATAAAATCTTCCCTCTCAAAACATGTCTCAGATTATTCAAGTATTGTATCCAATTCATAACATCCACTGAAATGAATACAATACGATCCTTTTATATTTGTCACTCGATTGTTCATGTTCTTTAATCGTTTATCTCTTCTTCCTCAGGTACAAGAGCGGGGTGCGCTCAGTGAGGGGCGGGGGTGGGGGCGGCGGCGGCGGCGGCGGCGCGGAGGAGGCGCGGCGCGGCGGCCTCAAGGCGCTGCCCAAGCGCGCCCGCACTCGCTGTAGGGGCATGAACATGGGGCAAAAGCTGTCCGGCGGAGTAAAGTCGGTGTCGCGCGAGTGCACGGCGCCCTTCAAGGTATTCAACTATCCCATCAATCTTCAAACCAGGTTTGGGACCCAAAGGCAAATTCAACTGACTTATGCAACAGGAATTAGACAATTTGAAGTCAGCCAGTTATCGTAACGACGTATACAGAAACTTGAATAATTTATGCCTTGGCAAAAAAATACAAAGATTAACCAAGTAACACACTTAGTATCCAAGACGATCGACCATCGTCTTATATGACGTCTTGTATGACGAAGCCGATAAAAAAAACTGCTACATATTATTGTACTAATGCCATATTGTTTGTTGCACAGGCGGTAGTCGCGCGCGAGCTGGCGCCTGAGCCGCCGCGGCCCGCGCGTCTCGACGCGTTGTTGGACGCGCCACCCGCGCACCCCGAATTGCAACTAAAACACGCGTGGAACCCAGATGACAGGTACCTACAACATCATTATCTTCTCACCCTTTTCCCAATTTATTTGAGTTTGAGCATGTATTTTATGACACACGTCATGTGATAGAGTCACAACATTATTGTTGAAAGGCTTACAATAAAACACTCCAGCGCGCGGCACTGTCCAAAAGAACACCTTCAGGATTAACTTTTTGTGTCGTTGATTGTCGTTCGCGAACTGTTGCTCCGGATGGCAATTTTCTATACGACAGCAACAACAGCCCAACCAACCACCAAGACGACCAAGATTTTGTCTCACTTAAATCTCCACTCTTACATTGCAGATCTCTAAACATATTCGTAAAAGAAGAGGACGCTTTAACGTTCCATCGACACCCAGTTGCCCAAAGCACAGATTGCATCAGGGGCCGGGTAGGTTACTCCCGCGGCCTGCACTGTTGGGAAGTGGTGTGGCCAGCGCGGCAGCGAGGCACACATGCAGTCGTAGGTGTTGCCACAGCACATGCGCCACTACATTCTGTCGGCTACCAGAGCCTAGTAGGCGCCACAGATCAGAGTTGGGGCTGGGATTTGGGTCGAAATAAGGTACGTTAGTGATCTTTTTCTGCTAGTCAAAATTCAGAAAAGTCACAACTTTATTTCATTACTTTTCGTCGAAGCAATTCTTGAGGTTATTTCCACAAGCTATTATGATCAGTCACAAATTGGGGCCAGTCAATAATCTATTTTGTGTGGACAGGTCACAAAAGGAAAACGCTCGAATCTGTTCTAAAAAAGATAATGAGCGCGCGCACTGCTCTCTCTTGCTCCTATAGTAATATACGGAACGTAACTCTCTCTCTTTCTATCTTCACTAACTTATATCTCCCTCTTAACTTCCGTTCGCCCGATTACACTTATTTCCGTAACGCTCTCGTCAAACATTCACCAGCTTACTTCATCTCTACCGAAGACTGCTTACTTTAATAACAAAAACTTAAGTTATACTCCTCACGTTTCAGATATACCACAACGTAAAAGGAACAGTGGGCAGTGGCACGACGTACCCAGCTCTGCTGCGGCCCGACGAGCAGTTCCTAGTTCCCGACCGAATATTAGTAGTTCTCGACATGGACGAGGGCACCCTCGCTTTCTGTGCCGACGGACGCTACCTTGGCGTGGCGGCGAGGGGGCTGAGGGGCAAGACGCTATATCCCATCGTGTCGGCCGTGTGGGGGCATGCTGAAATCACTATGAAGTACATTGGAGGACTCGATCGTGAGTGTACAATCTTTGTTTATTGACACATAATATTGTATTAAAATTAGTGTTTCATACAATACGACATTGGTATCTTTTAGATCGCTTTGGTTTTCACTCTTTCATGTCTTGAAGACACGGCACCTTTTGAGTCATTTTTCTATCATTAGATCTTCCTCTGTAGTTTTTGATAGCATTACATTACGTCTCTTACCCATTTAATTGTACTTAGCACATATTTCGCAAATTTCGCCTGCCAAACATCAACAGATATTTTTAGTCTGTCCCCCTACTATGAAGTGTCATGTTTACATTTTATTATTTTGTGAAATTTGCTATAGCTTGTTTTGTTCGACAAATGCTGCAATCACCGGCACTTTTTGTCCTTACTGAGTAAAGATGTATTCCATGTTATGTGTAACGTCACGATTGTGTTGCAGCCGAGCCCCTGCCGCTGATGGAGCTGTGCCGGCGCGTGATCCGGCAGCGCGTGGGGCGGCCGCGCCTGCGTGCCGCCGCGTCGCGCCTGGCCCTGCCGCCCGCGCTCACCGCCTACCTGCTGTACCGCGCGCCCTAGCGTGCGGCCGCGCCCGAGCACGCTCCCGCGCGTCCACCCGCGCCGCCCGGCACGACCGCCACTGAATAGATTTCTCATTTTCATCGCTTAAATGTACTTAACCAAGGCGGACTGCGAAGGTGCCGCGAGTTCACATATTTAGAGACACGGCAGGACGACGTTTTGACCAAACGGACGTAGGCCGACTTTATTTTTGTGCTACAGCACTGGACACTGCCAGCGGTAACCCCGCTCCGAACAATCTTGACGAGTCCTAACCGATCACTAGTCCTTGTCTGCCCGAGTGACGCCGTAGTACATAGTAACTCGACACCTTTACGGGTAGCGGTAACTGTTACTCCCATATACGACGGTACAAATAAGATAGATAAAGAAAATGCAACAGGTCAAGTCTGTATTGAAATGCATTCGCACGGTTTTGCCCGGTTTACGAGTGTAACACCAGAAGAACTTTATAAATGAACTCTGATTAATTCTGACATGATAGCTTTTAGTGGCGAAGAGTCGCGGTGAGCGTCGAGTGTGTGTCAACAAACATTTTATACGTCTGTGCGGTTTGCGTTGAAACAAATAACCGATTCTAACATAGAACTATTGAGTCCATCGCAACTCGATGCCGATCGCGATAGCGACACTGAATACATACAAAATGTAATTTATTATAAGCACACAAGAAATCTGTAATCTTTAGATTTAGTTAAAATTGTTTTGGCACCCCCCGCAATGATTCCAACGCGATTACCCCTACTTTTATTTTAACGTTATCTGTGATAATTTTACTTTAATGACAAATTGAAATCAGCATACATTTCTCTGAATTCAATGCATTATACTTTCACATTAATTCATTCGTTGGATGTCGATTTCGGAACCTCAATATTAGTAGTGGTGACGGGTTTGTGAGCTGTGACCCATTCTATTCTGTGAAGATGATATGGTGGTCGACCATGGTACTGTTCTGTTACCGACTAAAGTGGACAATTTATATACGATAATATTTATAAGATAGATGTGGCATTAAATAATGCCAAAACTTGTGTTAATTAATATTGTTCAACTTTGATGCAAGCCACATGAATAAAGCCATATTGATCTCTTAATAGTACGTTCTCTGCTCCGGATAGTTACTTACTGTTCTTAGCAGAGAAACGTATTTGACTTGTTATTAAATAATTTAGAATGAACAACTGCAAATTATAATAACTCACGAGCCTCGGCAATTACTAATAAATATGTTAGAGATGTCATTGTTGTTACAACAATAGCATTACGGCGGGCCGTGTCGGCTCGCGGCCCGCGATAGGCCAGTGTATCGTTGGCAATCTATTTTATAGCTCATTAACACCCGGTTTCTGGAACAAAAAATATCAACGTGTCGAAATGAAACACCAAGTCAAGTAATCGGATTGGCTGTTGATAATTCGGTTAACCAATCATAGCAGCTTTACGCGCTCTTGACAATTTGTTAGTTAATTTTTTCATTCCTGAAACCGGGCGTAAGCGACTGGTTTACTTTTAGATTATAGTTTAATTCCTATTGTAAAAATGTGTGAGTGTGTATTGTATATATTATACGACGCATCGCAACCACAACTAATGTGTCACCAGGAATATTTAGCTGTAATATTTTGGAGCAATTTTATTTCATTTCTAGGTTATTTAGACTGCGTATATTGCGAATCGTGTCTCCACAATGTCTTCTTTTGCGACTATTAGACTTATAGGTGTAATTCCATGAATTCATGAAAATAGTATTTTTCATAGCACTATAAAACAATTTGTCAGCCATTTTGATCCAATTAGTTGTATCGTAACCTTTATAAAAATGTGTAAGTACTTCCATTTTAATAAGATTTTTTCATATGTAGATTGTACGGCAAGGTAGACATCCCAAGTGGAGCTCACTTTTATAATGAAGTTAATATTCACATTTTATCTCCATCTTAAATGAATATTGTACATTTCACGGTAAAGTCGGTTTTTATGCATAGCGCGACGTTGTTGACTAATTTAATATTAGTTGCAAGAGTTTTATGTGAATATTGACAGAGTGTGAGAATGACTAAGATAAACTGCCAAATGCGACGTGTGTGAATGTGCAGCGGTGTTGTATGTGAGTAGAAGAGTGATACGAGGACGCGCGATGTCCACGCGTGTGCGTAGCGCGCTAAGGCGCGGTACACACATTATTTTTCGTTGTGTAAGAGATATAATCGTAATATAAAATACACCAAGCTCGATGTATTGTTGACAGTCTTTTATGGTAAACCTCTACAAAGGACCAACACTTTCCTATTAGAACACCCGATTTAAATTGTTTTATGTGGATAATGTTATAACTCTGTCTCCCGCACTTCTATCTAAATCCTCATTATAAGGGGTTTACTACAAAAGATTAGTATAATATTAGCAACAAATAACCATGTGAACTCTATGAATCGTCAAATTTAGTCCTGTATATATATTATTAAATTTTATCATTTTTGCGGTGTTTAATGACTTTATTGTAAGTGGAAATGCATTTTAGTTTTATAAGTTGTAGGCAATATTTTAAAAGGTCATTTCTAACGGATAACTGCGATTGACAGTCGAATCTCTTAGATACAATGATTAAAAAAAATAGGAAAAACGATTGGAATAATAAATATGGTTAAGAAAATAATAAATGATATAAATTAAAAATTGCTTTTTATTATTATTATTACTTGATACGTACTTTTGTCTGAATATCACAATATTTATTAAAACCAAATTCATGAAGGCCTTGCAGGACGGACTTAATTATTCAGATATATTATGTGTGCTGGCAAAACGCATTTATAATTCCAGACCGAACATAATTAAAACTACAGCAAGCCAATATATTACGAAATTACATAAAACTAAAATACTGGGGAACATAATATAGTAACTAACTACTTACATAAATTAAAACTTACACATGTTCAACATTTGCTGCAAAGAAGTAAACACAGTAACATTATAACTTAATGCATATTTGTGCGAAAACCAACAAAATGTGAAAGTCACAATAGTGAGACAAGTTTGCAGCAAGTGAAAATATAAACAAAATATCAATACCGTTGCTCAGTCGCACAGCGTGTGGTGCTCTACGACTGTATCGTCACTTATAATAATAGTGTTCTCTTCTGCGAAGTCCTGCGGCAGGTCTATTTGCGCTGTCAGTTCTTGAAGACCGCCTATGAGTTCATTTAGCGAGGCCTGTGAAAAAGGACAAGTTTTAGAGAAATCATATTCAAATTTTTATGAGCAGGGCGATTTTTTTTTTAAGGGTGTTATGGTTCTGCTGTGGAACAACCACTGAATCGTTCTCCCGACGCTATGCGACCGCTTGCAGTCTTTCTCGCAATAGAAAAGGATATCTTTAAGCGATACAAAAGGATACAGTTAATCTCTTAACTGTATCCTTTTGTATCGCAAGCAGAAACTAGCTCTTATGGAGTTATACAGATGGTAATCTTTAATTTTGGTTATTTTCAAATACAACATCCATCAATAAACGTTACATGCCTTTGTTTCTGTGAAGTCTGATATTTGGACATCCATAGATTCATCTTCTCCGGCAAACTTCTCCGTTAACACTTTCAAGTGTTCAGGCAGCAGGGCAGTATCCAGCTGCCCATTCGATTCGTCACGGACGATCCTGAGAAGTACAACAAAATTCTCAAAATTCATCAATTATTGAGATTTATTACGTGTAAAGTGTAACAGCTTCTAGCTCCATCATATGGATATCATGTTCGCGGACAGCGGACTTGTCTGTTCTACCAGGAAGGGAGATATACTAGTGACGAAAACGACTAGTGATGACGAATGACGAAGCTATGCTAAGACACCAATCCGAGTTATCACGCCTGTAACGCAATAGGACCAACTACAAATCATTACTGGATGTAGATGACCTACTTTTCCATCAGTGTAGTGTATTTTTTTCTTACTTGAGTATCCTACGTCGTGTGTACTCCGCACCAGTGAGCACGGTCAGCGTGGCGAGGGACGCGGCGGGTGCGTGAAGCGCGCGGCGCTCCACACGCGCCCAGTCCACGCGCAGGCACACCAAGTGGCGGGAGCGGGGACGCACTATGTGCCTCCCGCCCACAAGCTCGGCGCCCTCCGATACGCACATGTATTGTACTGGAAATTGATATAAATTGTCATTCAAGAAAACACCCGTAGAAGAGAAAAGGTTTTACGACAGTATGGAGCAGTTTACAGAAAAAATGAATAAATATGAATGAAATGAAAAAAAAATGAATGAATGAAATCTCAACTGTTACATGCTGTTTTAGTGGTTACAACAAGCGCAACTTAACTTCTCGAATTTGATAAATACGTCCTCCACCTTTAAAGTTACAACAAATAAAATGCGAAACTAATAACAAATGAATGTACTTACAATTAAAATGAACTCTCGCGCTTACAAAGGCGGGTGTGGTGGACTTGTTGTACAGCTCCAACTTAATAGGCATGCGGCTCACGGCCCGCACTAGCGCCGTGTCGCCGTACGTGACCAGACCGGACCAACGCAGAGAATCGCCGCTCGCGCAGCCGTAGAGCACGATCTATTCAACAAAATAATTATGAAAAGAGTAAATATTTATTGTTTTTGAAATAAGGAGATAAAAAAAAGGCGATAAGACAAAATTTTGTAAAAACTAATTATGGCTTTGCTATTGTTGCAGAGGAAGAAAATAGAAACCAGAGCTTACAATAAGCGCAAAAAAGTACAACATATGATTATAAACCTTACCTTCCTACAACAATCACTGGTATTTTTATCTTGAACTAAATGGAGCGTCGCCTTATGCGGTGCATTTGAAATCGGCGAGAACACTATAGGTAATGGCCGACACTCACACGGCCCGAAAGGCACCAAATAACTTCCTCTCGACTCCCTCGGCAAATCTATTGCGAACCCTTCGCCTGTTATTTGACATCTTATGTAGAACTTTTTATTCGTAACATTCTTCAAGCTTAATTCTTTTCTGCCTGGACGGACCCATGACATAGAAATGTAGTTGGTCTTTATGGGGAATGATTTCGGTTTGTCTGACCCTCCACATATTTCAATAGTAGTTTTGTTGCCAGATGTTAAGTCTTCGAATATTAGAGTACTGCAAAAAAAGAACCTGTTCATTGGAAAGTAATGAGAGACGAAAATACGAAAGACAACACTTGTAATTACTCAGATTAAAAAATACATTCCTAAACGTCAGATTCGGCCCGCACACTGCAGTAAATCGAAACATAAGTGAACTTATAATCCACTTTGTTACTCTTTTGCTAATATAACGAACTTTGATCTGAAAGTAGTGGTGATCGATTACTACTTACGCTTCACAAATCCCGTCTCCTGGTCCAGTATAAACCAGGCTGACAGACTTCGATGTGCCAGGCCGTATTTCAAACTTAGATGGCGAAATCTTGAATGGAAAACTATCTGTTGGGGAGTTTGTTGTGAACTTCACGATCCAGATTCCCGATATTGAGCCATTGTTGCATAGGTCTATAGTTGTTGGTTCTGCAAAAGCATGAACACGATGTTATATATCTATAGGTACTATTATTTTAAAGCTGAACTGTTTGTTTATTTTGATCTCAGGAACCACTGGTCTGATTTTGAAACTTCTTTCGCTAATCGAAGCTACGTTGTCCGAGTATTGTAGACAATTTTTTTTTGGGATCTGTTAGATAGTATATTTATTTAACACTTATCAAGGCGACAAGGATCATATCTAACTTCGAAAGTTTGTTAATGAATTATATGAGCAAAGACCTGCAAATAGGTTTTCATTTTATTTTGTTTAGACGCGTACTATGAGCAACTACTACTAGTACTTTACTATTACATTATTCCCAGCCTGATTATAACCAGTCCAGATGAATGAACGTGGACGAAGCGAAAGAAGTATGTAAGGATCGTAACAGGTGGCGTACTGTGGTTTCTGCCTACCTCCATGGGAAAAAGGCGTGAGCTTATATATTAATGTATTTTTAAGTTTAATACCTGATTTTATAGATTCGACAAAAGCAAAATAGCGGAACCTACCATTAGAAAGGTGCAGTCTGTTAACTGAAGGCTTCATAACTAGGTTTACAGTACCCACCACGCCGATCAGATCAACCTTACGAAGAACGTTATTGACACCTATCAAGTTCACGTTCATCAGCCCATTGAACGTCACTAATGATTCTTCTGAAAACAGAAAATTTGTATTAGTTACGTCTTTAGTGACATATCGTAAGACATGTACAAGTTAATTAGGTGCTATGCGTTCAGTCAGGCTGCAGCGAATTTCGAGTTACGACGGACTTCTTAATTTATGAGCTGCACATACAGTTATCATTCAAGACAGTGCAAAACGAAACATGCATGAGTAAATTCTTAACGTTATTCACAGACTGATCAAAATTATAATACCAACCTATGTTGATATCCGATAACTTCGGCGCACTGAATTTGACGGTAACCCTAATAGCGTTACCGCTGGTCAACCTGCAAAGCTGCTTGTTAATTCCTTTGCTCTTTGCCTTCCCTGACTGCTGTGGATCCTCTGTCGACCCCTGACGATCCATCAGAATCTTGTTCACCTCCCCTTTCTTTATCTCCTGAACGTTCTTGATCGTGAATATGCTATCACCTTCAACTACTGACAATTCTAACAAAAGATCAGCAGGACAATCACTTATAAGAACGAAGGACTTTATAAGAGAACTGTGCTCTTGTATTGGAGGAAAAGTGATCTTATTAACACCGTCGCAAGACATAGCTTGTATTACAGGCATTTTGACATTCACTTCAACTTCGCCTTTTTGCTCCATTTCTCCATCGATTGACGCGTCTTTTAAGTACATTGTGAAGTTTAGGGAAGTGTTAAGCTCTACATTTGATGTCAAGGCCAAAGGGATCTTCTCAGATTTGCCTGGTGACAGTAGTAGAGGCATTCGGGGAAGTTCGACAGTGAGGTCTCGTCCATCGTTAGGTAAATCCTCGAATTGAAGTTTAGCAGTCAACCAGCTGTCTGATAAAGTTGTCACTGTTATTGTTACGGAGCAACTGACGCCTAAAATAAAGATATTTCCGTTAGATTAAAAGTTTATTTATAAAACTGTTCGTCAAAGTTCGGACCGCCATTTTGTTCTACTTACCCACATATCCATCGGCGACGGTAGCTGATACTTCTACCCATTGTTCTAAAATAAAAAAGAAACCATTTCTATTAGTACATGCGTATGCGCATCACATAGGCCATTCCAACATTCGATATGAAATTATAGTAAAATGTAGATATATTGCCAAAGAGTAAATGCAGACAAGTACAATGAACACTCAGTGAAGCTGAAAATTTTGTGAGAAGCTAAATGAGAAAAACATTGATGAATTAAAAAAGAATGCAGTTGCCTTTTTGTACTTTGCAGCCGGTGATAAGTAACTAGTAGTAGAAAATTAAATGTTACAAATTATAAGAATCGTGGCGATAATACGAGGGAATATATTAGTGTAATAATTAATAACATTAATAAGCCCAATGGTCAAAAGCTGAGTAACCAAACTATATAAGTGTCGGCTCCCAGTGTACCCATCGCTATTTTTAATAAATTAGTAAGATGATGTGTTAATCATGTTATGATCCCACACTATGGTGAATGAAGCGAGGCCCACAAACCTTTAGCTAAGCCCTCCTGTTTCAAACGTTTCTGTTGCAATACTTCGTGCCAATCTACAGACTTATCTAACTCTTTATATACGGTATTTGGGGAAGGTACATTTGATGTTTTGGCCTCGCCTGAAAATATCAACTAGATAGTTACTACAACCAAACAGACCCAATTATATAAATAGGAGTATTTATAATGTTTATTTATATATTCATATACTAACTCTTTTGGAAGAATATACTTGTGCATTATGCGATGGCGACACAGAACAATTGTGAGTTTAATAATTGCAAATCAACAACCGCGCGAAATAATTAAAAGTAACATAACGCGCGCTTGTTATTTGCACCAAGAAGTGTTCCAAATTAAAAACTTACAAAGTACATTGCAAGTTGCACAAGTCTACATCTACCTATATGAATAAAGCATATACCTTTGCTACTGTGTAAAGGACTGTCCGCAGATTTGAAACTCGTAAAGTTTTCATGTACCGTGCTCAAAGTCGAGTGACTTTTGCTCGACGGCGACTTAGACCTAGCACTTTTCTTCGAGTTTGTGTCATCAATTTCTAGTAATTGATCATTATTTAATGAGTGTTGAGTTACTACAACATCCGGGATCTCTTCATTGTTTAGTTTGTATTTATTCAGTGATATGACTGTGTTTACAGTGCCAGAAGAACTAGCTGTTTCAGTCTTTCTTGTATCTTTTAAATTAGTGACTTGTAGTTCTTGATTGTTCTGTTTCTTAGGTTCAGGAACGTTCATGTGTAACTCTGTGAGAGGTTGCTTCGTGTTCAACTGTTTCTTTTTGTTGTTTAGTTGTAGCATATCTGTTACACTCACATTGGATTGTTTACCTGTAACAATCGTAAAAAGGTTTTAAGCAATTTGTCTTTTTCAAAAAATACAATTTGTAAATTTGAACTCAATGGACTCTGGCTGAAAAATTATTAGGCTAGTGCTAGTTTTATTTTTACACTAGGGCTATATTTCGAAGTGAGTCTAGGAATTCCTTCAGTACACTATCAGTCAGACCCGGAACAGTTATCTGTAGGCTATAAAAATGTTTGGTCCAGGCGGGGATTGAGCCTAAGACACGCAGCGCACAGCAGCCAATCGCTCAGCCACTGCACCAACCGTACGTACAAAATCTAGTGATGTTTTAATTCAAAAAAGGAATAAAGCTGTTTATCTCTAAAAAGTAGAAAATTTATCTTACCAAGATAATCAGCAATTCTAGAAATGCTTAAAGAATTCTCGACAGAACCTTCAGTGTCCTCGCTCACCAATCTCAGGGATGCATGCAAATTCTTTATCAACAAATTAGTTTCTCGAGTTGGTACAGGTTCTCTAATTGGTACAGGTGCAATATGAATATTCTTTTGTGGTGAAACAGATGTTAGCGTCATTTGAACATACTTCGGCTTATCAGGTACTTGGCTCATGAAAAATGGATTCTGTTTTTCAGGAACTTTGCTGGTTGAAGGTTCATTTGTTTTTTCTGGTTTCGGCAGTGTGTAAGTTCTTTCTGTCTGTGCTTGTACATTGTTTTGTTTTTCTGGAAAGTTATCCGTTATGTTTCGTGGCTGTCTTACAGGCACACAGTCTAGTGAATTATCCATTTTATGTAGTGGATTCATGTCTGATCGAAATGAGTCAGTATGGCCTGATACTAAAAAAAAAATAAGTTGAACTATTTGGTCATTGTGTTTTAGAATAAGGTTTTTAAAATCTGTGTGTAACAGTATGAATAATGATACTAGAGTTAGCTAGTTGTCTGTCGCCGCCCTCTTACCAACAAACTGCACATACATGCATAGTTTAATAAGGGTTCAAATAGGTGATTGCTTACCTTCAGTAATGCTAGGCATAATATTATAAGACCGCTCAGGACTATCAGTTTTGCCTAGAACATTGCCAAACTCTGGACATCTATTCTTGAAATATGCACCAACTGATAGATTTGAGTTATTCATTCTGAAAATTTGTAAATTTTAAGTGGGTTTTAATTGGGTATTTATTAATACGAAATATGTGAATGGAAATAAAATATAATTAATGCTTGTTTAATAACAATTCTAATTTTGTGCAGTTAGTAATAAAAACTTTGTATTATACCATTTGGTATTTAGGAAAAAACTATTTCAAAAACTAATAATAGCAACTCACGACATGCTGTCTGCAAAATTTGCTTGTGTACTATTTGGCACTGGTAATGGAGCTTCCCGCACAATTAAAGATGCTTCATCAGCTGTGAGGTCTCTCTGAAATTAATTATTACAAATATCATCAGTGTTGTATAGTAAAGGTACTTGGCCTTCAGCAGGCTCATGCCTTGCATAAAAAGGCAAGGTTCTATGGCACAGTAACCAGCATGAGCCGTGAGCACAAACTTGAAGTTCATTTTTGGGTTCCTATCGGGGTGTTCTAGGTCGCCGACGTTTCACGCGATTGGTCCGTCTGTCGGACCGAACTTGAAGTTTGTGCTCACAATTCATGCTGGTTTCTATACAAGTCATAAACAAATAATATCTGCAGCAAAACCAGTGGCGTAGCGAGTCTTGGATCGGTTGGGCCCTGTATCAAAATTAGTTGGTGGGGTCCAAATGGAGGGTAAGAATTTCTTACAAAAGAAACAAAAACGCTTGCATTAAAATAAAATAAATATTTATTGATCATAAGTTATTGCTCCCTCCTAGAAATTGAACTAGCCAAACAATTCAAATTAAATACATACTATTCTTGCCTTTTTTCAGCAAACTGATTTATTAAATCACCTATGGCTGAAGACTTTTGTCTTTTCTGAAGTAAAAACTCAATAGGCACATATGACAGTTTTTCTTATGTGTTTTTTTTTCCGGGTAGCACGAGATTAAGTGACATAGTGGAAAACATTTTACAAATTTTTACTTATACGCGCGTTAGGGCCCGTAGCCCGGGGACCCCGTATCATTGATACGGCTGATACGGCGGTAGCTAGCTAGTTGCAGAACATTCCTATAAGTCCTAATGCTTTAAGGTCTTGATAAACTATGGCTCTCGGAAACAAGATATGTTTATGACAGACAAACTGACCAAACACAAATCATAACCCTCCTTTGGCATTGCCGTAGTCGGGTAAAAATACAAAACACTGCTTATATTCGTTTATAGGAAAATTTGTAATAAGTAATTTTTTTTTTGTCCGAGGTCGAGCAAAGTGTTATTGGGTTTTTCTATGAAATTCTCAGTAACAGCTCGGAGTTAGGATTTGTGCCCGGTTAATGGCAATAGGCTCGTCCCCTGTTACATGGGACCTAAATACATACCGGCGAACTGTGGGTGTACATTGTTACTCCTCTGCCTAACCCTTCGGGGAATACAGTCGTGATGGTATGTTTAATTTTTTTTTTGTGCCATTCTTTGCCAGTCTACCTTTTCATAGTTGTGGCTAGACGAAGGGAACTTTAATTGTAAAAAAAGTTATATTACTCAACAGTCTTCAGTCAGACTTATTATTAATTCTGTAATCAACCTTCTGGGCAATAGTAACAAGATAATAATATGAAACAAATAAAAAACATAATTTACCTTGGAATGAAAGGAGTAATTAGACGCAATGGAATGTCTCATTACATCGTGAACCTCTGATGTCTGTTCATCCATCTTGCTGATGATATTGTCTAAATGTAAGGAGTGGCGGCCCGTCGCCATTGCTTTAAAGTCATCAGCACCAGTTGATCTGCCAGTCATCTCACCAGGATTAAATGCAGTCTGAAAAAGCTTTTTTTTTGGATTGTATCCCACTTTTATGAAATACAGTAGAATCCGTTTATTATGACTCCAAATGCATTGACTGACTGATTATTATGAAGTAATTACACAGCGACGTTTGGTTTTCACATAATATTAGTTATAAAATTGTGTTTGGTTATACTGACCGACATGATTCCTAACACCTTCGCAGTATCCAGGAGAGTCACATAATCCCCGACGATGTTCTGCGAGTGCAGGGTTTGTTTATGTTTTAAGTCTTAAAACTATCAATTTTAACTATCAATGGGCACGCATTGTTCTATCACTCGTATTCATATTTTGTTTCACTCTATTAAAATAAATACATACTAACAAAACAGGAGATTGTTTATTTTCGACAAAATTCTCTGTATGATGTCCGCTTAGTATGATGTGTTTGTTATTTCCCTTTGATGTCATTATAAATGGATTCCACTATAATAAGATTGTAAAAAACAATAGACTTTCTTTCTGTAAGTTTGGTTGGTGCTTTATAGGGCCACAATCAATATTCACTGTAGCTATGCTATAAAAGTAGGAACTTAATTGGGTTAGTGGATCATGTTAAGAGAGAAAATACTGGTCATTCTCTATAATCATTATCAGTTATAGGACGTAAGGCTAGCTGAATCAATAAAAACTTATTCAAAGTCAAAAACTTTTACTTACAGATTTGCTGAGGGAAAAGTCTCCCACTCCTGACTCACCAAAGCCTAATAATCATTTGTTGTATTAGTAAAACTGTAGGTAATGTAACAAAAAATGAAATTACCTATATCTAGTTCAATATTAATAGGCAATATTATTTACCCTCAACTCTGTCTAAATCCAAAATTCCAGAAGATGATTCACAATTGTTATTATTAGTTTTGTTCATTGATGCTTGAGTTGATGTCAAACTACAACAATAACAAAATTAGTAACAGCTGGCAATGTAAAATATAAATCCGAAAAGTTCTCACTCAGTTCATAGTTCATGCATACCGTTTCGAGCCATCATCGGTTAGAATTAAGCGTCTTGGCATGTTAAACGATTTGTCCTCAGCATAATGAATAAGTCTCTGTATTTTGTTTGGAGTCAATGGATTATCCATCTTTACGAACACAAACACAACACTTATTTTACAAACAATTGAAATTTTCGATTTCGGTTGAGAAATCTTTCGTTATTTTTCAAATAATTCGTTGAAACGTCAGTCAGTACATTCGTTTTTTTCTAAATCAACGATTGTTTCTTGAATGAATTCTAGTCTTTTTGGTCACTGAATATTAATTTTATTTTTGCTATTGATCATTTGGATCAATTTGGGGGTTTCGAGTATTGAAAGGGTTTAAGTAAGAGTTAATGCAATATGTAGGTACCGTTACTAAATATCTAATTACAATCTTCGAAACTCCCTGCCACCTAGGCTGCTGTTACATTTTGCTGGCCGTGATGGTCCAAGTCGATAGTTGCGACATTTTATTCCCCTTGCATGCAAGTTGACTAAACTCTTGAATTTAAGTTTCTGGTTTCTACTGTGGGTCATTGCGTATCTTTACAACTCAATAATAGTCTTCGTTGGTCTACTCTTTGGGGACTGGGACCAGGACCATTTTCAAAGTAGGTAGATCAATGCTGTCAATAATTACTTTTTCGAAATGAGTATCACTTTCACAAACAATAATTTACGTTACCTTTGATAATATTAAGCAGCTTGTTTGTTAAGCAGCTTGTTTGCAAGTTTTGTTAAGCAGGTCTTTGAGTTCTGGGTTGGGTGTTTTGAGTTTTGGTTCTGGGTTTTTTGGGTCACCGACGCTGCACGCGATTGGTCCGTCTGTCGGATCGATTGCATCGGCGCCCCAAAAAATCCAGAAAGGAACCCAAGAACCCAAAAATTAACTTGACATTTGTGCTCACGACTCGTGGCGACTACTATACCTACTACCAGTAAACGCATTACTAACAGCTAGCGTAATCTGCCGTAGGTACTGTAGATCATTATTTGTATTCTGTTGCACTTTGCACTGCTTATGCAATCATAAAACTGAGTTCATCAATAGAATTGAACTAGCAAAACCAGGTCAAATAAAAGGAACTACATTGTGTATATGTACTGACTTGAAAGTACAAATAATAAAGACAATTTTAATTATTAATGTTATTTATTTCTAAGTAATAGGTACCTATAACAATCTTAAACTACCCCATAGAATACTTAAGCTAAAAATATTATTTAACTAGAATTTGGACCTGTTAAAGGCAAAGCATTTATTTCTTTATTAAGCCTGATCTGTTCATTGATAGCTCTCCAAGCATCTTCTTTTTCTTTTTTAGTGATAGGTCTCTTTTTCTGCTTCGCAGCCACCATTTTCTTATAAATATCAATACATTCCATATCAACCTGATCCAGCTGTTTTTTAAGATTCAGTCTAATCATTTCTTGTTTACACAGCCCAATGAGATGCTTTAGATTTCGACAATTGTCTTTCTTTACTGCAGTCAATTCAGTCTGGCATTTTTTAATTTCAGCCAGTATTTCATCATCAGCTGGATTGGTCAGTGGTGGCAAATCTTCTGGATCTAGTATACCTTGCTCAACCAACTCTTTTCTAAGACATTTTTCTAATGTAAGGGAATTCTTATAGCTAGTTTTGGCATTTGTTGTCTGTTTCACTTTAATGTCAGGCACTTCGTAATTTATTAGGTTTTCTTCCATAAGTGCCGAGACCAATCTTTGTGTCAAGGGACCAGTAATCATGTTTTCATTGGATTTATCAAGTTTCTTACGAATACTGGAAGCTTCAGGAGACATTGATGACTTCTGTTTATTGGGATTAGAAGCATTCTGATCCTCAGCAAGATGTTCATCTGCCCACACTTCTGAGTAGTGACGGCCGAGTGGAGGTATAGGGGGCAATGTTGTGTTGCTACTCTGCGCCAGCAAAGATTCAAGAAATTTTATGTCATCCAAAGTAACTGGAGCGCAATAGGGATCTACAGAACTCCAAAATTTGTATGGAATATTATTCTTTGGTAAAGCAAACTGTGACAGTTCCAGTTTAACTGAGTTATCTGAATTTGCAATGTCATTTGAGTAATTGTGGGATCCACCTGAGGAAGCATTGGATAAGTTCTTAAATTTAGGCACTTTAGGCTGGTTCGACAACTTAGTACTATTAGTTTTCACTAATTTGTCATCTGGGAACTTTCTTTTCACGGGATACTGTAATTGTTTACCAGCAGCTTTTCCTTTCTTTTCTCTTTTGGATTCATTTGTGTCAATACTTTCAATTTCAGATTGGAAATATCTTATACGGAGAGCTGTATTTCCCAAGAGCGACTCCAGCTCAAGCTGTAATGAGTCCAATTCGTCCATCCCAATAGGTTCATCAGCAGAGCGGGCTGCGATAGCGGTGAAACGCGGTAAATGTACAGCATTGTCTTGTATTTTTATGTATGGTATAGGACACAGTTCTACCTTAGTTTTGCCGGCAGATACAGCACCTGGTATTTTAGCAGGCTTGTTGTAGGGTGAAATGCCAGGACTGGAAGGTTTACCACTATCGTGGCCTTTGCTAGCTAGCCTCCCCTTGCTGTTATGGTGCATTCTCTTTCCCAACATGATGTTTAAATCAAATTTGCCCGCGAAAACACTTGCACATAAACATATCAAGCGTCAACGTTCTGTTAATGGAATATAATTGCTCAAAGTAAATTGTCGTATATGCAGGCACAATCTGGTGTTCAGATTTCAATGGTACTGCTTTATTTGCACCGTATAGAAACAATTAACACGAATAAATAAAAATTACTACCACTAAAAAACCACCACGACAAAATGGCGAACGAACGAAGTTCTTTTTTTAATCGAACTTCTTTATAATAATGTTGCCATTAACTAGCACCAATTGGCACTCAGGAATTTAGAAATACGAGCAGTTAATAAGTCATTCATGGAAAGTAGAAGTTAAAGTTAAATCTATATAGAAGTGCTAATTAAATCGCTTCATAAAAGGCCTGAAAAAGGTAAAAATACCACAAAAGAACCATTTTTATCTAATCGTCGTTTAACCGAACATTGTTGACTTTATTACGTATGGCAAAATTGGTGCAGAGCATTTACGAAGTGCAGTATACGTAGAGTTTTATTGATTCACGTTTAAATTCTAATTCAGGTTAGATAAAAAATATAAATAAATAAAACAGAAGATTATAAAATTATCTCGAACTTGCTCATGATGTTACTCGATAGTCGTGACAGTAAATGGTTTGATAGCAAAAAGTTTTGACCAACACCTAGAACCAATTTCGTTCTACTAGTCAAGAGTCAGTTGCAAAAAGCAGTTCTAAAGGAAATTTGTTAAGAATTAAGAAAAAATATGAAGAAAATAGAAGTATTATATTACTTAAAGTATTTTTTATTTTATTTTATTTATTGAGGAAAATAAACAATTACATATTACACAATATTTGTAATATATTATTCTGTAAATTACACTAATATTTTGTCACTTTCACAGTAGTATCTATTAGTAACTTCAGAAACAAGCTGCTAATGTCAGTTATGACAAAAATGGTGCGTTGTTGTTCGTCCGTTCGGTGCTTTCTTCACGTTTAACAAATTAGTGTGAAGTTCTTCTGATTTAATATGGTTTTGTGTTGAGAATTTAGATACAAACTGAATGTAGCACTTTTATGAGATGGAATGAAAGTGATATGTTTACAAAATAATGCACTCTTTCTTAGCAGAAATCAAGCAGAAATGATAGGCGTCTGAACACAATAGGGGCGTAAACTGATAAAATTTCAGTATAATGGGAGGTCAGCCGTTGAATTGCCCCGTTTGTTGTACTACTGCTTTTAATTCTAAACAATCTTTACTTGAGCACTTGACGAATGCCCTAAAGAATGTATATTGTCCTGTTTGTAACATTAAATGTAGTTCATTACCACGCCTTGTAGAGCATTTGTCTCAGGATGATTGTCAGCCAGTTGAAAACGTACATACTATTACATTTGAGCGCCAACAAAATGAGGACGATACTGAAAATGCATCAGTAGAAAATTCTGAAATTAAAGTATATCAGAATGGTAAGGCAATATATATTTTTTACATATATAAATTTAATATACAGGGTGAAATTTTAAAATCACACCTGTAGGGAAAGTACTCTAAACACTGGAGATATCAAACTTTGCTCAAAGGAAACATTACCTTATTTTTAAAAAGACACAAATCTGGGTCATTGGGTCATCTTAGGGGTGGAGTTCAAATCTGCATTTAGACATTTTTGAAAATTCTATTGCCGCTGTCGGTATTCGAACAGGCTAAAATCCGAAAAATAACACCCTGTACTTTTAATAAGGAACAAATCTATCTAACAATCATGATAAATAAAGGAAAAACCATGAAATCTGAACTTTATATTCATTATAAGTCCAGGTTTCCTCACAATATTTTCCTTTGATAATATCAGAGATGTCAAAGATATACTTAGAAAGTAAATATGAAATGAAAAAGTCACATTGGTGCTTGTCCAGTACTGAACATGCAACGAGCCAACTGAATGAGAGGCCTTAACCATGGGCCAATCAAGACATATGGGATTATGAACCTTAATTCCATTATTTCAAGTTAAATTTATATTGGAACGTTTGTTATGACAAGTTTGGATTATATATCATTTTATTTTATTGAAGTAACCAATATGCTTACAGAAATTATTACCAATGATGGAACTCAGTTTACAACAGAACAAAGTTACGAAGCCCATGTGGACCCAAATGATTCCAACAAAATGTATGTGGAATTATTTACTAAACAGTTGAAGCCATGCCTTCAGACGCGAGAATTCAAATTGGTGAGGGAAAATGGGGAGAGCCGGTACATGATTGTCACACAAGAGGATGGCGATTCTAACGCTGGAAGCACTATTGTGACAAAACAAAACAATGATGGAACCATATCTCTGACTACAATTAAAGGTACTTGTAAAAATTTAAAACAAAAAACAACAGTAGCTGGAGTCTGGAACTCACAAATGTCTAATTAATTTTTTAATTAATGAAAAATATTTATATCAAAGTAAACCTTATTCAATTTAAATAAAGTTCTCTGTCCTTTTTTCAGATTCGATGGATTTAATTACGCCAGACAATATAGAGGAACATCAGGAGAATAATACGGAAGAAAACCATGAGGAGATCTACAGCTGTAACACATGCAAAGTGTCATTCTCATCAGTTATTGAACACATACAGAACTACCATAACGATCAAGATGTTGTTGTTGAGGTACCATTGTTCGTAAGGGTCAATTTGCTCTGTCTCGGAAGCAAAGGGAAAGGAAATTTCGTTGAGGGTCAAAGTACGCGATTCATTGCAGTAAACCTCGCAACTGCGCTATAGTTCAATTTAATTTGCGATCAATTTCGTGGATTTGCATTTTGTTTTAATTCCTTTTAGATTATTTTTAAATTCAAACTTTGTCTCGTAGCATCAATTTCTCAATACGAGGAGGATGTCTCCAACCGTACGGTTGTCGAATTCTTGGAAAGGCGCTATACCTGTTTCTGGTCTAATGTCTAATTTGTGTCTTACTCAATGGAGATAAAGTTCCAAATGGAAATCCTCACTGGTTAAAAAAATAACTTTCAAACATAAATCTTATTTTAATTCTAGGAGCCAATCGAAGAGGGACAGGCTGAGTTAGTGCCTGAATACGAGCCAATAGAGAATGAAGATACAGTGGTGACGGCAGATAAACAGATTCCACGGCGCGTCATCACCGATACCGGCGATATTGTCGAAGAACCAATCATTTCACCAGATCCAATCATTCCACCAGATCCTTTAAGTTTGGGTAGGAATTTCATTATTTACTGTATTTTTGCATTTAAAACAGGATGTCCTTTTGCGTAAAACAGATCGCGTTTGATTACGCCTCCTTACGCCCATGGCCGACTAGCCCGTTTTTTTTTTGTCAGCGAAAATGGAACATATAAATACTAATATACTTACCAACGCACACAACGGTCCCATGAAACTATGGTAATAAGAAAAGAGTAAATATTAATGTTCTATGTGTAGTGTTTTCTAAAACTTAAATAGTCAAGATTACTTATTTTTCTTTTTATCATAGATACGGATTTCGCCCTAAAATCTAATTCATGAACTCGCTCAGTCAGACGGTTCGACTCCAAGTTTGCTCATGACCAGTGTAACCATGATAATAATTTCCATATTCAGATCAAACACAAGCACCAGCTGAAGAGAAAAAACCAAAAATGCGTATCGTCACCAAACGTATTTTGAAAGTGGATAAAATCTGCGACAGTGTCATCAAAGATGCGATCCAGGCTGACGCAAAAGGTAAACTGCGTTCAAAATGGTAAGAATAATAACTGTAATGCTTCGATCAACAATATACTAAATTAATCATCAAGAACAAAATCATATCACATAAGTGGTCGAGAATGCTATACGTAAACATTTGTATTTCTTCGAGAAAGAAGTAAAAAAGTATTAATCACCGACGCTCAAAAAAAATGTCACTAGTTAATTATAAACCTTAACTCGCAAATATAAACTCTAAAATCATTTGCATTATATTTGTATTCAAGACCTTCTGACACTAGATGACATTATCGTTACTAAAATATTTTTAAAATGGTGGCCATCCTGAATTTGTCGTTAAACAGAAAGGAAAAGCATTACCGGGTTATTATAAGCAATTTTTACCCATGTAATCTTAAGTATATAAGTATAAGCCACGAGTCGTGAGCATAGATGGGTAGTGGTGGGGGTAACCTCGCGCATGTACACTTTCGGCCAAATTAATTCAATAACGATTTTACTAAAATTATTGTTAGGTACTTACACAAAGTATACTTTGACGCCGTTTTGTTGTAGGCCTTCGTGGCTGAAACATATCTCTATAATCTGGTTAGAATTATGAATATATTTGTGTGTTTTTGAATGTAAGTATTGTTATTATATACGTAAGTTATATATATTAGCATTTTTGAATAACTATAAAACGAGATAATAAAAATAAACTATATGAAAACAAAAACAAAACTAAACTGTTTTAAAATCCAAAACGTAAGTAATTAAAATTGCACGAAAGTGTACGGTAGTCGAATGACATGCGAGTGTCCAATGGACGACGACTATCGACTGACGAACGGACGGACCAATCGCGTGCGGCTTCGACTCCCCCTGCGTCCTTCATTCCGCCAAAGAGACCTAAAAATGAACTCTGCGCAGATGAATTTCGTGCTCACGACTCGTGGCGGATACTATCATGGTTATACAAATATTTTTATTATTTATGCAGCCACTGAATCCGCTTCGGGTAAGTATTATATATTTTGCATGATTACACACATTTTGACAGCATTAAAATGAAATAAAAACTATTACTTAAACAAAAACCGTTTAACCTGCATTAGCATTTTGAACTACGGACATGATTTACACTCAGTCTTAATTAGCCACTTCACTAGAATGGTTGGTAAACTGTCACGGTAGTCTGTGGTGGCCCAGCGTAAAGCAAAAAGGTATGTAAAAATACTTTTCGCCGCATGTAGCAATGCGTCTCAGGCCTTCCAAGCAACTCGCTCTGCACTTGCTCGTAGAGTAGTTGTTAATGTTAGACTATTATAAACAAATCATGATAATATTGTATTTTTTGTGATTTCGGCAGACACGGAACGTGAGTTAGGTGAGTATATTAAAATTTTAAATCATAACTTGTACGTAGTATGAACTCAAAGCATTGTTACCTTAAACTTTGAAAAGCCTAGGGATATTTTTAAAATCCATAATTTATATTAGCAGTTCAAAACTCAACACAGTTCTAAAATAAAGACTAGTCTAAAGTTTTGCGATTGGTAAGCTGTGTCTGAGAAAATCTGAATATAAAGTACTAGAAGCCAAATTATAGTAGCTGAATTCTAGGCCAAACAAATATATTAACAAGATTAAGCATATTATTTAGTATTTATATTTGCAATCGATACACTAAGAATAAGTCAAATCAGTTACTAGCTGACATCTCCTGCCAATAAACTACCTACAAGGCAAAATTCAGCTTCATAGGTTAACTAGAATAGATTCATATATAAAAAAATAAGGAGCGATATGTAAATACCATTTCAATAATTAAATCTAAATGCAAGTTCGTTTTTTGTTCAGATAAAAGCGGTCCTTACCACAAGGTAATCGTCAAGGAAGTGGCGACAGACAGCGGGTTCAACATCAAAACATACCAATGCCTAGCCTGTGACGTGTCCGTCACCAATTTGGACGAATTTAAAATCCATCCGTGTAAAGTATGTTAGTACAAAATAATATTTCTCGATATTCTTGCTGTTAGTTTCACTTTGTCGCTACTTAGAACAGAAGGTGAGCCTAATAGTGTATCCATACATATCCGGAACGAGGGGCAAACCACTATATCTTCTGCCTAACCTCTTCGGCTTTCAGTGTAACAGGATGCATCGTTTTACATGGAGCAAGCGCCTATCTCCACAACCGCCTCTAAGTACCCGTAACGACTGACTAACGATTTTTCGTGTTTTACTTTCTCAATATTCCACCCAGCCTGTACCAAGGCTGCGGGTTGTTCGTAAGAGATACCGCGCCCCCGGAACGCAAAGGGCACAAGAAGGAACATGGGTGGGTTTTAGTCAGTAAAAGAGTGACACTCCCTCCCGCCCCGCCCAGGGCGGGAGAAGTTATTTGATGATTTCCCAACCCACAAAAAAAAAAAAAAGCCTGTACCTAGGACGTTTGGTAGTTAAAAAAAGTGGGAGGAGGAGCGACAAAAAGCGATCAGTTATTTTTTTAATAATATTACGCCTCATTTATTGTGAAGGCCATAACTTGGGGTTGTGTGGTCTCTGCTTGGTGGATCATTGATTGTTCTGTTAACACTGGTACTTGGTGAGGGTTATGTGGGTACTCAACGCCATACAGAAACAATTTTCTCGACTGTAAATAAAACTTATGCAAGCCACTAAGAGCATAGGGAATTGTTATAAATATGATGTCGTGTAAAAAATAAACAGTTCATAATTATGTTTTCTTCTAGTAAAATACCCGTGCCTATATTGTCCTGTGGCGTATGAAAACCCGAAATCTCTGTGTGCACATATGAAGGCTCACAAAGTTAGATCAGGTTCGTACTCATTTTATTTATTTATTTATTTATTTCTCCATCTTACGACTACCATTACAGGGTGACCTAATGCGATAGTGGTTACAATAACAATGAACACTGATTAATATTAAATTTTGTAAGTAATCACAAACAATACATTTTTTGTGAACTCACTCAGAGAACAATAGAATAAGTCAACATCACTGGCTATGAGGTTGAGAGTGCGGTGCGCGCGCGTTTTCTTTCATACTATCGTCTGCCCGCGTCGATATTTAGGGATTCCGTACCCAAAGGGTAAAACGGGACCCTATTACTAAGACTCCGCTGTCTGTCCGTCCGTCCGTCTGTCACCAGGCCAACCGTGATAGTTAGACAGTTCAAGTTTTCATAGATGATTTATTTCTATTGCGTCTATATCAACAAATACTAAAAAACAGAATAAATTAAATATTTAAGGGGGGCTCCCATACGACAGACATGTTATTTTTGCCGTTTTTTTTGATAATGGTACGGAACCGTTCATGCGCGATTCCGACTCGCACTTGGCCGGTTCTTATTTAAATGCGTCAAGTTACGTCTTTGTTTACAGTTCTGCTCCCGTTAGCCATAACGTAATGTTATATAACCTATACTAATCCTCATGAATTTGGCTTTTTTTTATACAATTTTTTTTTAATCAGATGGGTAGTTCCGCAACTTAGTGCGTTTAAACAAACAAACAAAAAATATTTTCAGCTGTATTATGTAACTATTATAGATGGTATGGATTTTAAAAGATTAATGATATTCTATCCTTTAAGAAAATATCTTCAATAACGGTATCTTCCCTTGCATATACTAATATTATAATCTTAACTTCTGTGCAAAGTTACTTATACAAATAAAAAAAAAAAAAAAAATATTATAAAGCTGAAGAGTTTATTTCGGTCGGTCTGATTCTACAAAATTTTCGTTAATATTCTGTTTAACCCACGACGCAAAAACGACGGGGTGTTATAAGTTTGACGTGTCTGTGTGTGTCTGTCTGCCTGTGGCATCGTATCTCCCGAACGCATGGACCGATTTTGATTTAGTTTTTTTTGTTGTTGTGTATTAGTCAAGAGTGTTCTTGGCTATGTTTGATGGAAATCGGTTCAGCGGTTTGAAAGTTATCGGCTTTTTTGTTAGCTGCGGTAGGGATATTTATTCTTCTGTCGGGGGTTACTTAAATTTTTTATTTTGTATTTTTTCTTTTAAAGATCCTCATCTCATCACTGGGCCCATATCATACGAATGTACAGTATGCTGCACCGTCTTCCCAACCAACAAGTCTTTGAAACTACACAAACGGATGCACGACCCAATCAAGTAAGTACTGGTAAAGCATTTGTTTAGTTCTGTTCCAAACATTCCCATGGCTTAATTTCATAATTGTCGTCTCAGCGTCGTCAAATTTAAAGCTTAAATTTCAAACTAGCGGGTTTCGCTAGTGCAAATTCCGGACATTTCCGGTGAATTTACATTTTTTTTTCATACCTGGCTCGTTAGCCTAGTGGTCCTAAGCGCGACTGCTACGCTAGAGGTCTTGGGTTCGATTCCCAGGTCGAGCAAATTGTTATTGGGTTTTTCTATGAAATTCTCAGTAGCAGCTCGGAGCCCTATTACATGGGACCTAAACATATCGGCGAAGTGTGGGTGTACATTGGTATACCTCTGTCTAACTCTTCGGGGAATATAGGCGTGATGTGTATGTGTTTTTCACAAAAGTTTTTTCTGTGATATGGCGAACATATCAATAAAATAATCAGCAAAATCCGTCCAGCCGTTCTCGAGTTTTGAGCTTAGCAACACATTTAGCAATTTTTTAAATTTACATATATAAATTTTGAATTGTCAAGGAGTTTATCAGTCAGAGAGTTGAAGCTAGTCAATAGTCATATTGTCTGTTAAACGTTTTCTAAGGTTTAAGAAAATATGTACCACAATCGTGTCTATAACGACTTTATTCAATTTATTTACATTCAGCATATCAAGCAGGAACAATATTATACCTATACATATTTACGAATTGCTATCGTAAAGTTTTGTACATAGGTATGCTCCACTCATTGTAATTTAAACATTACGTCGATGACATAAAACTCTCATTGCAACGACTTTACTATAATTATTTATTGAACAGATCACGTCCCATAGAACCTCCAGTGGAAAATACAGATGGTTCAGAAGTGAGTGGAGGCAGATACCGTTGTACTTTCTGCAATAAAATGATCCCCAACGACTACAAGACTATCCACCAGAACTCACACAAAGCCTCAGAGAAAATGAACTGCAGTATTTGTAACAAGAAGTTCACATCCGTGGAATATCTGGAAATGCATACTAATGTACATAATATAGAAAAGGTACGCTTGTTTCATGTGTTACAGTTCGCGTCAAGTAACTTTGCCGCTCTGATGTTAGGCTTTCCGAGCGACAGCACAGGTACCGTCGCTCAAAAAAGTGTTCGCTTAGGAAAAAATATTTCTAGTGTGTAAGTTTAATTATATACTTAATCCAAAATTAAAACAAGTAATGTAATTTTTTCACATAATAATAGCAGGGCCAGGCCAACAAAAACAATAAGAAATAACAAATACAACAAACTAGAAACAATGTAAACGCGCAACACTTTTCACATCGACAGCCTACCGTACTGTGCGAGCGAAACACAAGCAACCATTAGAAGTTTACGAGAGACTGAGACAGCAACACACATTATTATTCATCACATTTTGATATTATTACAGTATGTTAAAAAAAACCGATTCCATATGACGCATACAAAGCTGATGAATGGCACACAGTTACACAGTCTGACAATACGTAGATTTTTCTCTCTCGTGGCAGTAAATGCGACTGCAGATCGTGCAATTTGGGTATTACCACTAAGAAATTCTTTACACCGTATCCATGGGTTTTGAAACTTTTGAAATGTGAATGTACAACCGAGGTAAATGGCGGTTGACCACCTTTCAACCTTATCACTTAATGGCGTAAGGTTGTTCGCCACCTGTCCGCGATTGTACAATACGCCTTCACCCTTTTGTGAAAAACAACTGATATCTACTGTATTTTTTGGAAAATTAATAGCATATTTTTTTGTAGACATGTGTTTTGTACAAACTGTTTGAAGATCAATTATTTCAGTGCATTACGATTTAATTAGTTCCGAGATACAGAATGATGATTTGATCTGATGCAAGATTGAATTTTCAGTTGCCATTGCTCAATCAAGATAAGAGCCTACCATACAGTTGTTTATATTGCAACAGAAGATTCGCTCGGCCGCACGAGAAGGTGAAACATGAGAGGATACATACAGGTATTGGCATAATGCTATTAGCAGCTACTAGCTATTACTATTAGCTAGCTAGCATAATGCTATTATAATAATTTGACAGATTACGTGTGGCGGCGCGCGGGTGATCAATTCCACGGCTAGACATAAAAATCATTATATCAGCCTAAACTAGCCCACTGCTATAGGAATGGTTGGCGCTCTTCGGGGGAGGCCAACATTCAGCAGTGGATGTAAAAATAACTATTTCATTAAAATAATTTTAATCAACACAGAAAGATTTTTTGAAGTTAAACCGCACCAAGCGTGCGTAAAGAAGTTTTACTTCAAAAAATCTTGGGCAGTAAGCTGGTGAATGCTTGAGAAGAGCGTTACGGAAATGAGTTTAATCGGGCGAACGGAAGTTAAGAGGGAAATAAGTTAGTAAATATAGAAAGAGAGAGAGTTACGTGCGCGCGCTCATTTTCTTTCTCTCTTCCTCATGTGACATGTCAAGTGACTTGTCTGTAATTTTACTTCAGTCGTGTGGTCTAAAGCACACGACCGTGTCTTATTTTTTCAATAGTTTTTTTTCTTCGATATGCATATTTTCTTTACCTCTATGTGTAGGTGAGAAGCCTCACTCTTGTGAGATCTGCGGCAAGTCGTTCCGCGTGTCGTACTGCCTTACACTGCACATGCGCACGCACACCGGCGCGCGACCCTACGCCTGCCAGCACTGTGGCAAGAGGTAAGTTACCGTCTTGAAAAATAATAACCTAGAAAAAGTGCCCGTACATGATAAGTTGCTTAAAAGATCACTCTCTCCTCGTATTGTCCCATTGCAAACTAAAGGCCGTTTATAGAGAAGAAGTAACGACATTTATTTATTTAAACTGAATGCAACAAAAAGTACAAAGGCCGACTTAATGCCATAGGCATTCTCTACCAGTCAACTAGAGGTGGTGAAGAGATAACATGGCAGGTGCAAATAAACGTACGAGAGAAAATAACTAAAATTCTACAAACTAAAATATGCACTAATTACTATATAAAATCCTATACATATATGTACATATAAAATACAGAATACAAAAAAAAATAGAACTTTATCTGTGTCATATGTATATGGCCTTGATTGGTTAGTTAAGAAAATAAGCTTTTTATTAGAGAGGTAGCGATTGTAAACAAAACAAAACCCTAGCAACACGGAGTGTTTTCCTGTGTAACAAATAATTAATAATAGAAAGCTAAAGAGTTTATTACCTTATTAAATAATTTTCTTTCGTTGGAACGCGAAGCTATTCCAATACTAATGGTCCGATTCTAAAAGTTCTTACGCTAATAGGAAGCTTCGTTATCTTTGAGTGTTAGAGATTATATTTATTCGTAAAAAAATGGAAAGTGAAAAAAATCACGCGGACAACGTCCCGGGAAAAAGCAAATTAGTAAGATCGTTGCATTTCTTTCAACAACCAGTGTATTTAAATTCAACGCCATTTTATGCTGTTTCCATACCCCAGGTTCAAAGCGCACAGCGTATACAACCACCATCTGCTCACGCACTCGGAGGTGCGCGCCTACAAGTGTCCGTACTGTCCGAAAGCGTTCAAGACGTCCGTGCAACTCGCCGGTCATAAGAACTCGCATACCAAGCCATTTTCCTGCCAACATTGTAATAGGTGAGTTTAATAAATAATAACCTGTATTTTTATTGTATTTGTATATTTTTAAATTACTTGCAGAATTTGTACCGCGGCCCAGGAACACCCACACACTGATATAGCACCCTTAAAAATAATATTGATTTGCAGGAAAGATAGAATCGGAATTACGTGTTTGTGAATAAAATTATAGTTAAAACCTACATAACTTAATGTCATTTTAGAAGGTAGTCAAATATGGAAGAAAAAATATACCCTCTCTTTTTTTATGGGCTTTTTACGATAACGATTATTTCGACAGAAAAAAAAAACATAATGTGCTCATAGTGAAAAGTTTAGTAAAGACAATAAATACAGAGAACATTTTGCATGAAAATAAACTGCGATTCAATGTTTCGCAAAGTTAGCATTTAGTTCCTTGTATACCAGTCGCAGTAACAAAGTTCAACATAATTTAAAAAATTTATTTATGCAAACACTATTCATATTGACATCTCTCTTGCCAGGCCATTTGCATCCCTATACGCGGTACGGGTCCACACAGAAACGCACTCGCGTCAGAACAACCTGAAGTTCTCGTGCGAACTATGCGGCGCCAGCTACGCCAGAGCTTTCGCACTGAAGGACCACATCAAGCAAGCTCACAGTGAAAATGATTCGTCGCATTCACCATCACGGGCGGTAAGTTTTTATTTTTGTCATTGAATGGCAAGCCATCCGGGCGGCCCACCTAATGACAACTGGTCACCGCTACCTATAGACATCTGCAATACCAGAGGCCTTGCAAATGCGTTGCCATCCCAGAGACAAAGCTGAAATGTCTCATGTGCCTGTAATTACACCGGCACCCATACCCTTCAAACCGGTAAACAGCAACGCTGCTTTGCGGCACAAATAGGTACGGAGATAGTACTTCCCCGGACGAGCTCCTTCTACTACGAAAAGTTACGTTACTAAAAGCTTAGTCCGTAAATGCGCACACGCATGTTTGAAACCCCACGTTGTATGGTTCGCCGACGCCTGCGCTGGTTTACGCTTTTATTATTTATTTTTTTGGTCGAAATGTTACCTCGCTTTAGGATTCCTTCGGTATCAGTGGATTATGGGGCACAAACTTTACATTAATAATACCTTTAAAAAAAACATTAAATCTATAGGCGAACTCGTGAACTAGCCAAACCTGTTTATTTATTTGTTTAACTTATGAACATTGGTTAATGTTCAGAACTTGAAATAATTTCTGTCTGTCCCACTGCAGGGCAAAGACCTCTTCTCATTCAGAGAAGGCACAAGCATTGATCACCACCCTTGCTAAAGGCGGATTGGCGATTTATTTATAAATCCAGGTTTCCACACAATATTTTTTCTTTGAGAAAGGTAAAAAAAAACACATAAAAAAATACTTTTTAAAGGTACTGAAGTACCTACAACAGGCAGAGAAAATAATGAAATAAATAAAATTTACAGAGTCCTGCCGATGACGACTGGATGGAAAAAGATAACCCGGATACAGATGACATCCCGGCTCTCAACAAAGATTTGACGCATGAGGTACTTAGTCGAGAACTAACTTAAAAGTAAATCGCTTTAATCAGCTGGCTGAATACTACATAGTAAAGGTTTCGGTAGAGAACTGATCATAGTGAATTGTTATGATGTCAGCTTAGAAGTATTGGGGCGGTTCCATGTTTTTTTTTTGCATTTTTAAGAACAGGCAATTTATACTTTTAATAATGTTTAAATAAAATCCTATTTAGCATAAACTTTTCTACTAAAAAAGGGATTCAACGTTCTCTAAACGGATTATACGTTAATCCTTTTTCTTAATCCTTAGTGTAGCGTAAAAAAGCGCAGTAGCGGCAGTTTTTCCGGAACTACCTAATACCCCGACCCCCCCCCCCCTACCTATTCCCCGAATACTTTCTCCCATTGACACAAAATGTTGTAATTATTATTGTATGAAACCGTTCTTCTTTTCAGATAGACCTGGGAATAAGTACCAGCGAACTAATAGTTCCTTAAATCAAGGGATAAGGGATGTAAATAAGGAGACTATTTGTAGATATTGTTATTTCGAGGTGCTATTGTATTATTTTTGACGCAATCTGCAGTTATTTTATTCAAAATAAATGACTCATGCGCATAATAAGTACAGAAGCTACGAGGTACTTTTTGTGTGTTTTAAAAATCATTGAGTGCAGGTTTTTTACCCGATTTGAAAAGAAAGGACGAGGTTATGTATTCGGGGTATAATTTTTTTAAGGCAACAAGCTTGTTAGTGCAAAGGCATTAATGAGCTTGCCTGAATGTCTTTTAGTCTATTGTTTTTCTCGGGGTATTTTTACCGGATTTATTAGTCCATATAATCGCATTACGTTCGGTTGTAAAGCACCGTAAGATCGAGTGCATACTGCAATTTTTTACAGCACGATTTTAATATCGCTTTTTAGTATTTTTTCATTGCGATTTTTTATCGCCTTTGCGAGAATTTCCACATAAATTAATGTGTTGCATACATAGATGGAATAAAATCGCAGTGTGGGCTCGCTCTTGTGCTACAAAATTTGCAAATTCTATTCTGCGAATTGTTACTTGTTTTTTACTATAAATACATAAAATATTATAGTGAACATTGCAGAACCACAATGACACCTCATCTGTGTTTAGAATTTAACAAAATATCAAAGTAGTGATGTACTTAGGATATACTCATAGTTATAAGGTGTTACTGGGCGCATTAAACTGCAGTTTGATATTAGTTCGAAGTATGCAGACACTATCCGAGGGTTTCTCGACTTTACTAAGAATCCGACGCTTTAGGATCAGCGCAGATGGAGAGGAATAACTCTCGCGCGGTCTCGGGCATTTTTTGACGGATCGCGTAACCTATACGTATGCTTCCCCCGTATCTTCGAGGACGCGCGAGAATTTTTTGTCTGGTTCAAGCATATATGCACTTTATTTAAAAAATGTTAAAGTTGATTTTCGAGTGCCTTAATAAAATCCTCTCCGCTGCGCTCGTCTCTGTCTTCGCTGACCCTTAGTCAAAATTGACAAATAGCAAAAGGTAGGTATCTAAAGCTATTGATTACACAATATAATAAAAAGTCCTATCTATGTAGTCTAATCCTATCCTACAACTAATATTATGTGAAACGCTGTATGTTTGTGAGTTTGTAAATCCGTTTTTGCTGCTATTAATAACGGATATTTTAAACGGATTTGGATGAAAGGCGCACGTAGCCCATGACTATAACTAGGTGTACTTTTATCCTGGTAGTGCCTGCGGGTAGTTCGTAAGAGATACCGCGCTCCCGGAACGTAAAGGGCACAAGAAGGAACATGGGTGGGTTTTAGTCAGCAAAAGTCTGACACTACCTCTCGCCCCGCCCAGAGCGGGACAAGTCTTTTGATGATTTCCCATCCCGAAAAAAAAAAATCTGATAGTGCCCTTAAAGAAACCTGTCAATAGTTTCTGGCATCCACGCGGTCAAAGCCGTGGAGCTGTAGAGTATTCTATGATCAATTTGTAACATTGGGCCTTACAATCTCAAGTAACTGAATAAAGTATTCTGAGATCCTGGTCTAAGCATCGTTTAGCAATACACTTATTTAGATTTATACAGTATAAGATACTAGCTTCTGCTTACGTCTTCTTCCGCATCCAAGTTGAGGAGCGTCGGAACAAAAACCGATAAATCTCATTTGTGTTTTTTGTGGAAAAATGTAAAAATACGGCCAAGTACATGGTTTTCTAATTTAGAGTTGAACGAAATCCATCAATTTATTGGTGTTAGAATCACTGTTTGGAAACCTAAATTATGCATTCGTGATTGTGGTACCTGTTGAATTATAAAAAAAAAGAAAATGGATATATCGGTTATTGACCAAACCAACTGGATATATCGGTTTTTGATAAAACTCTGTAGGATATATCGGTATTTGATAAAACGCTGGTAGGAATATGAGAGCTTGATAAAATGCGGCTGAACATGCGTCAGTATTTCTAAAGCCAGATTAGGTGGTTTCCAATCAAACAACTTTATTTAAAATCACATCATACTTTAATTAACTAAAAGCTTAATGGCTATTTAGGTTAAATGAAAAACTTAAACTATTATCGCTATTTCTGGTTCCAGGCAATCGCAATCAGAATCATGATCATGTCGTTCATGGTTGTCAGGAACATCTGCTTCTGTATCAACAGGTTCAGTGGAATTTTCACTCAATAACGTTCTGTACCAAGAAAAAGTTTCATCTTTCTCCCAGTCGTCACCAAATTGCTTTACCATGAGAGACTTTACGTCTGCTTTCTTCAGAGCACTTAGACATTTGTTTACGTTAAGTGGTGCCATTGACTGGGGATGTGTCTTTCTTGATTTTAAGATGCTAAACCGTTTTCTTTCTTGATCAGACTCGTTAACCAAATTGCGGAAGGTTCTCACCTCATATATAGTTTTAGTTTGTCTCCTTGTTCCTCGTCCCTGAATAACATTATATTTTTTCAAATGAATACGTTTTAAGTCCCTCATTCCTTCGAGTTTTTTATAATATGTTTCCAAAGATTTGACATCCTTCAAGCTCCAATCTTCTTCTAGCAATAAAACAACCCCATGTCTCTTATAAATCGTTTGATATTCTTCCTTTTGTGTAATTACTGGAACGGTTTTAACCGCCTTTTCTACTCTGCCGAAAACACGATCGGCGGGTAGAAAACTATGACCACGTACGGGAAATGTCAAATATATCTCTTTAATATTTTCTGGGGATTCATTGACGAGCCAAAACATAAGACAGTGGACTATATGCGAATTTTTGTTTTGGCCGCCACAGCCATCACAAAATAAACGCAACATTCTTTTGCCCTCTAAATTCAAAGAATTTAAGTGATGCAAGAGTGCCGATCCAACTTCAGTGGCTCCTCTTCCACCTTGATCTTCAGACCATTGATAGAAACGAGGATTTCTCGAGTCCATACCCACGAAACAAAGATTGTAATAGCTAATCTGTCGAGAATAAAAAGACTCTTGAATGGGTGTCCGAGGCAGTGGTTGGACTTGTTGTAAGTCGAAACAAAAATTTTCCGAGTCAGGATCATCATTTCTGCATAGCTTATAGAACGCTTTGGCCCGTAAATTATGAACCCTTTTTTGCACCATCAGAATGCGTTTATCGTCAGGGTCAGTAGCTATTTTTATTTTATTACTTAATAAGATACAAGTGCTACAGGCGTCAGAAGCAGGACTCTTAAATCCGATGTTGAAATCTTCAGAAAATACCTTCTGGAACATGGTCTTTGTCACACGGAGGTCTTGAGGAACCGAATCATTGTACATTTGCCTTAATTTTCGTTGATTCAAGTCACATGATAAATAAATTCTTCGAGATTTCGATCTATTATAGTGACTTTCGCTTGCAGGTAATTTTCGTATAAACTGACGTAGACTATCCTTTTTAGCAGCAGATTTTGCTGACTTCCGGTCGCCACCGCGATTTTCTTTGGGAATGTTTCCGTCAAACACCGTTCTAGTTATGTGATGCAAGCGGTCTTTTTTTAAAGAAAAGGTTTTCATAAACATAGACTTACAAACGGGTCTATTTTTATTACCTTTGTCATTGAGAAAGTATGTCGCGCTCATGAGGCGAGTCCTGCGTTTTGATGATTCCACTTTGCTCTGTCGACGTCGTTCTGGAGCGTACGGTGCGATCAGACGTGTCAAATAGACATCCTGATCGACTTTATTTCGCTTATTAAAAAAATTTTGCCTATTTTTTAAAATATAGCGGACAGACATCTTTTTGCATTGAAGTTTATTGGAATTGTGCGAACATGGCCACTCAAAATTTATTGCCAATGGATCAGTATCACGGTACCTTAAACAACCAAATACAAAATGTTGAAACCATGAAAATAAAACACTCGACTTGGCGGGGTCACTACCGTGCCCCCAGATAAACATTAATTAGAGTATGTTAAACCTTTAATCCTTTGGTTTACCAATTTCAGACACTTAGATAGACTAGACGAACGTGTAGTTATGTTATGTTATTGACGGGGTTACTAAAAATAATAATACAAAGGTAAGTACCTATTCTCCCGTTCCAAAGCAGTTCTACGCTTGCCCTTCGTTTTTTTTCGAGCTCCTTGATTAATGTCTGCTACAACAGGATTACCTAAATCTTCCATCATCATTAGTTTACTTGCGAAGAACAACTTGATAGTTTAAAAACATTTAAACATTATGTTACGGTTTGAAAGCCGACAACCACAATAACAATACGCGGTTATTTCTGACAAGTAACTGCGACAACGTCAATGTCAAGCTATCACCTGTCAAATTTAAAAATAAGGCCGCTTTACATTACAGTATCCTACAATTGTTTATGGTTTTGTCATGAGAAACTCGAAATTAGATATATCGGTTTTTGACAGAATCAAAAGAGTCAACAATGAAAAATGTTAGGGATTTATCGATATCTGTTCCGATCGCCATCGTTGTTTAGTACGATTGATGTAATTATCGGTTTATGTTCAGATCCGGGTATTTCGTGGTCGGATTTAGAGTGGATTTATCAGTTTGCGATCAGGTTACATTAACCATAAAGCAAGATATGTACGAGAACAACCAATTGGCATCATAAAAAAAAAAAATAACAAAATGTGATTTATCGGTTTTTGTTCTGACGCTCCTCAGTTGTTAAGTAAGGATATGTGATTAAACATATCTTATGATATTGAACTATTCTGTAGCTTCCTGTAAAAGATTTTTTGTAATTGGATCGGGACTTCCAGTGTGCGTGTAGTTGAGAATGAACGTAGTGAGAGGTATTACAATCTTTGATTAGACCATAATATAGTATAAGAGTTTAAAATACCTATAAGATCCACCACTTCCAGAAACATTCTTAAATTAAATTTTATCTATATTCAGATTCCAATTTCTTACTAGAAATATTCTTATGCCATTTGTAATTATTATTCTTACGAGACTATTAATATAATCAATGTAAAATATTCTTCGCCTCGTCGGTGTTTTATAAATAAAAATAAATATTATGTAAAAAAGTAGGTATGTGTTTATAAATAAAGACTTGTGACAATATGGTGTGAGTTGTGATGTTTCGCAGAAATGCATACATTACAAAAAAATAAGCGTTTTTTATTTTTTTTGGCGTCTTGTATTATGACGGGTCATCGTTAAAAAAACTTTTACCGTAGATTTAGTACATGATCCTAGCCCCCAGCCAGGCTCCTCTTCTCTACTGGCTACTCTAGCCAGGTGCCCAGGGCCCCAAGAACATCAGGGACCCCAGCCTGTCCACAAAATAATCATTATTTGCAGCTACCGCTCCGCGTTCGATTTTGCATATATTATTAGTACCCGATTCCCTGGATTACCGCCCCTTTGGTCTCGGCACGACTGTTGAGCGTGGGGTCCTAGGTTCGATAGCCAGGTCGGGAAAAAAGAATTATAGGGTTTTTCCATTAGGAATTTCTCAGTAACAGCCCGGAGTTTGGAAGTTGGTGGTGTGACACCCCCGTGCCTCGGTAAACATGTTAAGCCGTTGGTGCTGCGCCTGATCTCCCCCTGGTTGTCTAGGATTGCCGTCCCGTCGGACTATGAGAGTTAGGGAAGAAGGAGTGCACCTGTATTTGCGCACACACTTGAGCACTATAACATCTCCTGCGTACTTAGCTAGTCTACTTTTAGATTAGCCGCCGTGGCCAGAATCGGTCTAGAGGGTACATACAGTACATTCTATGATAAAACATTTGATTTGCAGTGCGATTTACTATAAGTTTTAAGGCCCAAGCTTATGAAATATTAGTATTGTTTCTTTTAAATAATTTAATTAGGTTCAATTGAACGGGGAAAGAAATTCAATTTGTACAATATCAAATACGCAAAACACAAAGGGAGACCCGTGATTCCTATGTGCCTAGGGCTCCTAATAAGTTTAAGACGGCCCTGCCTCCAGCGATGAAATTTATCGTCGTTTATTTAATAAAAATGGCATCTACACAGTCAAAATGTATGGTACAGATTTCTTTTTATCTGACAAAAAATGTAGCCCCTGGGGATCTGCAATCATGTGCTGAAACCATGGTAAAAGTTTTTGTTACAGTATTCCATCCCGTGTTTTACAGAATATAATGTAATATTATCACGATGCGTGTACATTTTATTGTATTTATTTTTATCAACAATGAAGTTATCATGGAAAACAGCAAAGGGCTATTAAGCCCTGATCTGGTATCGGTTTATAAAACAAAATGAAAATGCTATATTTATTTTTTAATATGCTTAATTGCTTTTATTGGAAATATAATCAACAGTAAAGATGTCTTATGAAATACTAGAAATGGCACACTGTTATTCAAATATTTGGTATACAGCTGTATGTTTTGTTGCCACTACATTAAAATAATCAAAATAAATCATTAATACTAGATATTGTCTTTGTTTTACATATAAATTATCTACAATTTTTGTTTTGTCCCTAATAATTACTTAATTAACTATCACATATTCAATTTCTTTTGTTTATGATCTATTTAGTTTATCATTAACACCTCACTTAACACAATAATCGATCGTTAATATTAATATGGAATAAAATAAGCGTCTTTTCAGTTTCACTAGGCGATCACGTCACCATAACAGATTTTATCACGTTTGTCCGTTGGTCCACTCGCCTTCCATTCTCCACACGGAGAAGGCATAACTCAACTTGTCCTGCGCGAGGTATTTGCCGTGTTCACTTCCCGCATCACTGTTAGAATCGCTGCTGCCTGCCGAATCACCGTTCGACAGAATTTGATATAAAAATTCTATGTACTGCGTTGCTAATTGCAGGGTTTGTATTTTTGATAACTTATCGCTCGGCAAGGAAGGAATGATCTGTCGCAAACTTGCGAAGGCCTCGTTCAAACTCTGCGTACGCTGACGTTCCCTCACGTTGGCCATCACTCGTTGTATCTGCATCTCCTCAAACGATTGCGTTTTCTTTCGTGACGCTTTAGATCTTTTCGACCTCGATCTTCTTTGTTCTTCTGTCTCATCTCTCCTCTCGTCCGTTCCTCTGTAAACGACGTCTCCCATTTTTGGCATTTCAGATGATTCGTAGAAACTTCGGACTCTATCTTGAGAATTGGAATCATCAAAATAATAGCTTCTAGGAATTTGTCTTTGCCGTTGATCGATGAATTGTTGTTCGAAGGATGCATAAGGTTGTTGGTAGTCCCGGTCTTCACCGTCAAACACCACGTTTGAAGGCCAAGCATGTTGCTGTGTCGGTCGCTCGGAGCCGTTGCTGAGGTCCATAAGGTGTGTTGGTGAAGAAGACGTGAACCCCGCCGGCTCTGTGTGCCTCTCGACTTCTACTGGCACGTACCCGTAGTATTGATCGTCATCTTCCGGATAGTCCGGATACTCGAGATCCTCCTCGCGCTTTATCGGCACTGTTATATTTTCGCAACTTTCGTAATTCATAATGCGTAAGTTAAAAGAGCGTAACGCGCGTCTCCGGTAAACATGTGCGAGTGATTAGCGCAGCCAGACTGCAGCCACGGACTGAGTCCTGCGCCCGCGCCGGCCCGCCCCTACCCGTCCCTTCATTGACAAGATAAAAAAAAATAACCATCTCCACCGCGGTGCGACTCCATTGCGCCTCCCAGCGCGCCGCCTCCCGCGTCCGGCGTGCGTTAGACAGAGACGGCGATAGCAAGATGTGTTGATCGCTTTCTGTTGATCTTGTCCATCATCTCGGAACTGTATTTACTGCATACATAGGTATGTGTATGGTGTTCGGACGCCATAACCGATCGCATCGGTGATCGCGCATCCTGTGAGGGCTACGATGCATCAGTCGGCCAGTGTCAAACTAATGGCAAGTCAATGTACCATGACGTCTTTAAAATAATTTGAATATTTTCGCTTATTTCATGTCTTAAGATTGACGCTGTACATTTTACAATATACTTGAAATGTACAATCTTCATGCGCATTGCAAAGTTATGCTATCAGAAATTAATATTCCAAAGTTGTACAAATATCAAAGCATTATCCCACCTATAACTTGATATATGGCGCCACCCTTCCTTGTAAGATTTTTTGTGACGCGTCGTCCCGTCGTCGCTACTAAAAATATCCGTGACGCAATCCTCCCAGGATCGGTCCCACGGCCATGGCAAGCGATGCCTTCGGTATATCATAAATATTTAAATTATTTATCTCACTAACTAAGATTGGTATGGTGAGGGAGCCTGCGCAGTGTTAGGTGTGGCTGACATTATGTGTTGGTCTTTATCAAACACGGGATAGATTATCAAATTTTTTATCAACCCTTCTGGCGCCAGATAGGTTTGATGCCCATTAGTGGACTGCTATAGGCCGAGTCTATAGATATATTGTTTATCTTTATATCCGTCATTCGATTTTGTCATATTAATATGTTTTCTGCAGTTTTATATTTACAGCGATTCAACAACGTCCAAGACCAAAACACAAGGTCAAATTGGTAGCTGGTGAAACTTCACAGACCTGGTCAGAATCGATTGCTGTAATAATAACCTACCTACAATAAAACAATAAAGCACTAACTACTGATTACTGTATCAGTAGACGAGCGCTGGTAGCATAGTTCTGTAGGTAACTGAAATGTTGAGTTTTTTTTTTTTTTTATTAGAAATTGACCCATCACATCTGTAAAGTTTCACCCTCTAACTTAATTTGTCTCTGTATATCCGACGATCGTCGAAAAAAATATCTAGTCGAGTCAATTTTTAATCATTATTTTATACCGCCCGATTCCATCTCATAAACAGCCAAATCGAGATGCCAATACAATTCATCTTAAATAACCGTCATTTCTAATAATAGTGAACTAGTCTCAAGCACCTATTAATGATCTAAATTAAACTTGAAGAGTGATCTAAAATTATTGCCTTCCCGATTTTCAAATAAACGGTTGCGCTACCCAATTGTTAGTACAACTTTAATATTTAATTACTTGACGTCATGATATTAATTTTTATTAGTAAATCTAAATAATTTGGAATTAAATCACAATTTACGCACCCAGAGGTGTAGAATTAGATCGTCTAATTTGAACTTGTGATCGTCTCCACATTTTTTTAAGTTGGAACAAGCTTTACGTATCCTATAGGTACCTGCCTGTCTATTTATTTATTGTAGTATGTATATCTATTAGTCTGCCCCGAGTCTATATGTATCTATTAGACTGCCCCGTTGGTATCTTGGTCGCAAGCGCGACTGATAAGCGTGGGGTCCCGGGTTCAATTCCCAAGTCGTGCAAAAAGTGTTAATGGGTTTTTCTATTAGGATTTGCTCAGTAGCAGCCCGAAGTTTGGAAGTTGGTGGCGTGTCACCCCCGTGCCTCGGAAAGCATGAAAGCCGTTGGTCCCGGCTGTCATTCGTAGATCTTTGACAGTCGTTACGGATAGTCAGAAACCATTAACTCTGACAGCCATAGACTGGCTGTCAGAGTTCCACCAACCAAGACGTATCGTGTTGCCCAGTACCTGGTTTGTGGAGGTCAGATAGGCAGTCGCTCCATGTAAAACACTGGTATTCAGCTGCATATTTCCCAAAATAGATGGGAAAAGGCTAAGTAGATGAAGATATCTATTAGTCCTTATGTCCTCTTAGTTAAATATAGGTACCTATGTAGGAAGACATCATTCAGTAAGAATTTTGCAGCTAAACAAAGGGCTTAGCAATTTCATGCTTTATTTTAAGGCATTAAATTATAATTTCATTCTGTATTGAAAAATTTATTATGTAGGGTGTTGAAAAATTTGCGTATCTGTAACCGGATGTTTTCTGAATCATCAAGCTATTATATTTTCGCGAGCTTATCTGCACTTATAATGAAATACCAATCATCAATGTGGAATTTTCTATCGTCATTTAGTTGATTTTTTTTTTAGTTTTAGTGTTTTTTTAATTATTAACGTTTTCGGTTGTTTTTTATTGCCGGGTTAGAGAGTAATTTTAACGACTATGATATTTTAAAAGGTATTCAATAATTTGGTAACGATACCAGCAGTTTTTCTTTCAGGTGTGTGTTCATATAATTTATTCCAGGTATGAAATACCTTTAAATAAAATATTCCTTAACCTTCGAGCTACCGTAACCTAATACAGTTGGGTACTTAACGTCAGTTTCGCCAATTTCCTATTACTTAAAGTTCTTTAAGAGTTACAAAATAATAAAAAATGTTTTAATTTTTTACACAACCCAGATAAAAAAAAAAGGACTTTCTTTTTTAGATTAAAAAAAAAAATAATATTTCATTACGAAATATAGGAAGGTACAAGCACAACAAACGAGCAATCAGCTTTTAAAAATACCGTTTTCAATAAAGTAGGTACCTATATTTTGTATTTTGATTGTCAAAGGACGAAAAGGCGGGAAGAAACGCGAGATCACGCTGACTGAGTTTTAATATATTTCGGGAATAGTTACCACACCGGTGACGTACCTACCCGACAAAATATTAATAGCTTCATTATCCAAACTCTAAATATAACAAGTTATTACAAAGATAAATGCATTTTACTCAGATAATTAATACCGGCAGTAAAAATTATCTAAAACTCGTCAAGCGAACGTTTCACGAATTATTTTTCTAAATAGTTTCTAATTGCAAATTAGACTATTTAAGTAAGCAGCGCCGTTATTTGGAAATACCTTAATTAGCACAAAGTGTAATGTGATTTTTACGACATTTTGCTACAATTTAGCCTAGGGATCACGAATTCCTTTTATTAGGGCCCATTTTTGAAAATTATGAGATTGTCGCATTCCAGTTGGTGGCAACACACAAAACAAAATAAATCTAAATATTTTTGTAACGGAAGATTAAGCTCGGGCTGAATTAAATAATCACTTATTTTTATTTTGTTTTAGATATGAAATTTACCGTTTTATGTCCGGATCTGGACCGCGGTCCGCCATTTGGTGACTCCTGTCTTATAGTCCATTTAAGTTAGGTTTGCAGCAACCCTTGATGGCAGTAGAATTATGTAGGTCCCTTGTACCTACCTAGATCACGTGAGGCCTGGTATTACTAAGCTCTTCATTTTTTTTTAATGTAGTACCTACCCATCTGCAATGCAGTCCCAAGACTTTAGTTCCAAGCATTATAAATTACCCATCGCTTAAATCATTTAAAACAATAACCCATAACATTTAATTATTTTACGGCGTAACAACAAAACATGTGTTGCAATTGCATCCAGAAAAAGGTACCTACCTAAGCCTATTTTGTGTTCAGAATATTGTTAAAAATATTTTAAAAACAAAGTTTCCTTTCTTTTTCCCAAGATGAATCAAGTCAGCATCTGGTGTTAGCCCATGGGATTCCCTAACAAGCAATTAAGTTTCATTCATAAAGCGAAGTATCTACTCTTACCGTTATCTGTAGTTTCTCACGAAAAAGATAGTAACAGATAAGGGACATGGTGCAACTGTGCAAGGGCGGTTCATGTTTGAAATGGCAATTAATGCGCGGGACAGATTTGAGTACAATATTAGAACATTTGCCGACTGCCTCGTTAGCCTAGTGGTCCTAAACACGACTGCTCAGCTAGAGGTCTTGGGTTCGATTCCCACGTCGAGCAAAGTGTTATTGGATGTTTCTATGAAATTGTCAGTAGCAGCTCGGAGTTAGGATTTGTGCCCGGTTAATGGCAAAAGGCTCGCCCCCTATTAGATGGGACCTAAACATACCGGCGAACTGTGGGTGTACATTGTTACACCTCTGCGTAACCCTTCGGGAAATACCAGCGTGATGGTATGATGACTAAAACATTTGGTATACAAGATTGACTTGGCTACTGAAAGTGTATAATGTCATTTTATAATAATTTAGCAACAGTAAAAGTGAGACGCATTGTTCTCACCTTTACGTGTGGTGGGAATGTTGCTAAAAAAAGTAATGTACATACATACAATCACGCCTGTATTTCCCGAAGGGTTAGGCAGAGGTGTATCAATGTACACCCACAGTTCGCCGCAGTGGCGTAGCTAGGTAACCAAGGGCCCTGGGGCAAATTAAAAAATGGGTCCCCACTGCTATAGAAATATTTTGGCCAGATGTACTTGCAGAAGGCTGACTAAAAAACTTGTAAATTTTGGGCAATTTTTGTTTACTATCTTCTCTTTCTTGGCGTTGTTTGCGTTTAAATGCACCACTGGGCTTCTTGTTTTTATCCATAACTTTAGTTTTCTAATTTATTTAAACAATACAATATTAGATTGTGCTCGAGTAAGTAGGTACTCACTGTTCACTGACGACGTTAAAAGTAAAATAAAAGGAAAGAGAAACACAATGATACGCTACAAGTGTCGTTGGGGAATCCCCGGAAAAAAATTATCACCGTTAGTGTTACCACATTTAACGGTGGAGACCATGAACGATCTCCTGCCCGCGGGCCTGAATTAATGTACCTACTGCAGGTGACTTGCATTATTTCACGATATTTCGCGTTATACAATGAGCTGTAGCCGAAATCTATAGATTTGACACGATTTATTGACTTAACGGACATCAATATGAGTGGTAAAATCAAATAAAATTGAACCACTATGTCGACCAGTACAAAAAAGTTTATTGACATTAGCTTACTTACTCCTGATACAGCATTAATTTTTTAACCGTTCTCGTAAAATAATCTTAACTCGAATTCACAATAAAACACACATCGATGAATAACAAAACGCACATATCACTATCCGTCAAATTGACAACACTACTAACCTACAGAAAGAATTTAGAGGAATTCCCTAGGCATAACTTTTGAATTTGTCTCAACTGAGTTGTCATGATTACAGTAGGATTGCAACCTGTCATATTTATTTTAAAAATGGGAGAAATTTCCAAAAGTTCAGTTCGATCGAGATTTCTGGTAAGGATTCGAGGGCTCCCTGAGCTTGAGGGCCCCGGGGCACTGCCCCGCCTAGCCCCTAGGTAGCTACGCCACTGGTTCGCCGGTATGTTTAGGTCCCATGTAATAGGGGGCGAGCCTATTGCCATTTACCGGGCACAAAGCCTAACTCAGAGCTGCTACTGAGAATTTCATAGAAAAACCCAATAACACTTTTTGCTCGACCTGAGAATCGAACCTCTAGCGTAGCAGTCGCGTTAAGGACCACTACGCTAAAGAGGCAGTTAAAAAGTAATGTAAGTATCTATAACTTTTGAACTCGGTAAGTAACCTTAATAATGATCGAAAATGCTCAACAAAAATTTGGTCTATAATCGGCTGGGCAATTTTACTAACTTTTAGGAACGATCGCAATCTAATTTCAGTCTCAATCTGTCATTAATGGCTTTCATTTACCCACATTTTTAGGACAGACTAAATTTTGAATGTTTTTGAGTGCTTATCTTTTCAAAAAGCGAAAAAGATTATAAGCCAAATTAAAAGATTTCAAGCAACAAAGCTTTTCCAGAAACTACGCCTACTTATTCCTCAAATAATTACCCTACATATTTATCATCCCTTAATGCGGTGTAATGATAAAACGTCATCCCCTTGTAATGTCGGCTACAGATGTTCTAACTAAAGCAGATTAACGCGTTCGCAAGTTTATTTAGTTAAGAGTTTTACAGCGCTGCGGTTTATTTTAAAACTTTTTTGTTAGTAAGTGACACCTGCTTTAGATAACGAGTAGTACTTGAGTGGTAAACATTTGTGGGAAATCTTGGATGTTTCGGTTGCAGCCGCGTGCGCAGGTTTCATGAAAATGCCTTGTGGAACACACTCTATCTACCTTTCTACTAAATATGAAAAAAAAACAGTATAAACATGATTTAGATCCGTTTACAAGTAGTGTGACCACAGGCAAAAGGTATTTAAGACTCAATTTTTAAATTATGTTTTCCTTTTTAATTAGTATTCTAAATTAATTGCAAACCAAGCGCCGCTGCTGCTGCATCCGATTGGTCCGTCTGTGTGACACATCGCGTGCTTCGTCGCGCGTCGGCGCCCCAAAAAACCCAGAAAGGAACCCAAATATCCAAAAATTAACTCGACGTTTGTGCTCACGACTCATGGCGGCTACTATACCTTCCTCCATTCCCCCGTTTATAACTGTGTTAAATTAGATAGTACTTGTAAGCTCACATCACAAATTCTACGACTTTTCTTAGCTGTAAGTCTTCCATGTTCTAATAAATAAATAAATATTTCTAATCCATTAAATAGATATTTGTCTAATTCTGCGTCATTTTAACTACTATACGACAACGATCAAATTTCTATTATTATTCAGAAAATAATATTCTACCCTGAAACCTGATTAATGTTTCCTCAATATAATAAGGATCCCTTGAAGCCCGATTGATGCTCGTCTGAAGCAATATTATTGGGTCAAATTTATTTATCGAAAGGAAAGTCGATTCATTCCAATAGTTCAGTCGTTTCATAATTAGGTTTAAGTACATACCTAACAACTCATTATATAAATAGTATTATAGTCTATATTGTCCAGTTGTCCTTTATATTCACCTGGTTTATTTAAAGAGTTGGTTTATTTGTAGAAACATACCTACGTAACCGACAAAATTAAAGTAGGTACGTATAGTTAAAGCGGTGAAAATAATTCTTTCCCACGCGGAGTTACCCCATCTGCAGACCGTATGCCAAAAATAGTACTGCCCAGTGATGACCATTGTTTCTCTGGATAATAAAAACGAAGATTAGGCTCTAAACGGCAATATCGTATAAATAATAAAGCGTCTTGGAAATGTTCAGCGCCATAAAACATCTGCGGAGGCCTCCATTCCTCCACAGCTGCGCTTAGAAGAAAATACGTCACACGTGTGCCGAATCTATAGTCTAGTTACTGAACTACCTGCATTCTTTGATAACGAGCCCATTGTTTATGTTAGTACGAAATTCGGCAAATTCGTTTTTTTTTCTTTTAATCGTCACTGCACACCTGCATTGGATAAATAGATAGGTATTAGTAACTAGTTGGAACTTGACTTAATGATATTGTTTCTTTGTCACACTTAGCCGGTGTGGGTATTTCAGGTAAAGTATAGACTTCGAGAACGTTCATTACTGAGTTCGGGTAATCCGCTAATGAGGTTAGGTAGGTAGACATTAAGGTAAATACGGCTCTAAAAAAATAAATAAGTAAATAGGTAATTTTATATTATAGACAGCCGGAGAACCAGAACTGATGATAGTGCCTACCAATTTTAATATTTACAAATCTACTGCATCTGTTACAAGGTTGCCTTTATTTATTAAATCCATAATAATAATTTCTAAGTTGGTTCACCTGAACCAGCCTTCGAATTATTCTAGAACAAATATTTGGAACGAGCCACACTATAGATTCGGCTGGAAGGGTACACCTCCGCCGAGCGCACAGATGCGTCCCATGTGTGGCGATCTCTTCGCGCCGCCGAACGCCGCCGCCGCCGCCTCCCTCGGTAACGACTCCAAACTCATGCGCATTCAGGACAATTTCAACATAATAATAAAGGAATATTTTGTTTTAAATCTTTTGTTAAAATACCGGAAACAACAAAACCAAAAAATATAATAATACGCGAGTGTTCAATCTGAAGTCACCGCGTCGCGTTGCTTTACCTACCCTGTTCCAGAGTCTTGCTGAAACGGCATATAAACGTATTTCAGTTAGGGTAATAATTGAGTTCTAATTTCTTTGTGGCTGATTTCTTTTGATTTTGCTGAAGATTAACATAATAATGATGTTATTGGCACAAAACAAAAATGGTTACATTTAACAATTAGCTGGCACATTGTCGTATAACGGTTAGGTACAGATCTTAAAGTAATTAAAAATTATTATTACTATTAATTACGAACCCTGCCTCTCGTACTAGGGTACATGTATCTACTGTATCGTGAGAGACGGTTATTAAGTTTGATACTTTTGTTTGGTGAAAACACCTAAGATGTTTTCTTTAAGTTATCCACATGAACCCACCAATGTATGGCCACCACAGCGTCACCCCGGTATTGTCCGGCATTCACACGAATTGTTTTGTTTCAGCATATGCCTGTAACGCAACCCCGGGCATTCCTACCTACTCGGAACCCTGCCAACTAATTACACCACGAACAAATCTAAACATCGCGTTTTTGTTTTACAATCATAAATAAACATTTCATTTGTGTTGTGGATTCTGAGTGTCTTATGAAGCCAGAATTTATTTTTTCAGTTATACAAATGATATATTGCCTTGTAAATAGATATGTCTAGCGTATGCACTAATGTTTTGGTTGTATTTCAATGTTTTTGTTTTAAAATATTAGACCTAATGTATTTTGCTGATACAATAACTGTCATGTTGGTATGCGGTTTAGCATGCCCAACCAAGATGCATCTCTATCGGATATTCGCATAAATAGTAGGTACCTATAAATATCATTTTACATACTTGTGTCTTGTCGGTATGTATAAGTCGTTGTATGTATGCATGTTGGGGCCTTTGCCCCAACAACTTTGCCCCTTCAAAATCCCCAAAATTTACACCCAATTCAAAGGAATTGGATGTAAATTTTGGGGATTTTGAATCTTACTTGATAATCTGGATCATAATAGATCAAATCTGCGTGACCTCTTTACAATCGAATTTAGCGCCGTAGGATGTAAACATAGAAAATAATCAGAATGAATTAACCATTTTCATGTTCAGGCCTATGCATGTTCAAGTTTGTTGCAACCTAGGTACCTATTCCAATTGATTTCATATCTTGGAACCTATAACCTTATTTAAACATGACTATTTATGTACTTATTAAATAAAATTGTAACATCAACGTTATCCTTACGCGAAAGTAACTCTGTCTGTATGTTACGATTTCACAACTAAACTACTAAACCGATATTGATAAAATTTGTTACAGGTTAAGTTTGATCTCCAAGAAGGGACATAGTCTACTTTTATTCAGCGACTTCGTCCGCGTCTTCAAACACTAGTTTTTAATAAAAATCAAGTTATAAGCATTTCTTCGAAGCCGTATCTAACTTCTAGAAGTATAAACGTTTGATTTCGAATCGTAAATCTGTGCTAGAAATGCCTCATAAAACGTTATTGCCCCTCCGAGTAGAAAGGTGTTACAATATAATACATACATTAGCTAAAACAATTTTCGCAATACAGTTCCGTTTACGACGTGACCGTTTGTCGGCTGATGGCAGATGCGACGGGGACATTGCTAATTCTGGGTTATATGCGCGCGCGCTTGTTTCCTGTATCGATTCCCTGTGCCTGTCATGTCATGCTGGCCTGTCATCCACAGACGGACTAAAAGCTGTGTATGAAATTTAATGTCTATTTTATAGTCTCGTGTGTAAAATAATGGTTTGCAATGCAGTATGTTGTATGAATTAGTATGTTATGGACTTATGATGCACCTAAAGTTGTAGTTACCTAGGTATTTATTATAGAGATCTATGGAATTTTGGTTCAAATTACTCAATAAGAAGAAATTCGTGCCCCAGAGTTCCATGTCCCACGCTGACATTGGAGTTCAACTACGGATCAGACTGAACATCATGGGTAGTTTTAAACCGTAACATTTTAATTATTGTATATGAGAAATAGACCATAAAGCTATTTTTTATTGGTATTTTATGACTTATTAAAGAAACCCGTCACCTTATGAGTCATAAAATCGAAGCAAAAGTTTATGAGTACCGGGAGCAGATCAGCAGACTAGCTTCGGAGAAATAAACAGCCAATTTTAAATTTTGTCATTTTTAGTGACCATACGCGTAGGTATTGGCTTTATTTCTATCAGCATTGAATATTTTCAAATGATCGCGAAAATAATCTTATTTACTTTGAAAGCAAATGGCGTTCCGTTGATACGTTTAGTGGCGGCTTCCGTTCACATTAAAGTATCGCCACTGTCTCAGTGTTCGGTACCCAGCGATACCGATGCATCCTTTTATTTTAACACTAGCTTTTGCTCACAACTTCGTCCGCGTGTTTCTTGAGTATGCCTAATTTTTTAATAATTAATTAATTATAACCCAGAGCACTTAGGGAAAACGTAGATCTCTTTTAGCGAATGAATTTTCTAAATCGGACTTTCCGTTCTGGAGATTATTGCTTTCAAACAAAAAAACAAACCTTTATAATGTTATTAAATGTCCCTATATAGAACATGTACTGACGTACCTACCTCCATATTTACACGACACATCCTAAATGACTAGCCACTTTTAAACCAGTAATTTGCAATGCAGTTATAATAATTGCATAGAATGTAATTTATTTACCTACGCCATAACATCAAGAACGTCTCAATATTTTCACTAAAACGAGAACCTGTTCTTGTGCCAAAGCGTTGCTTTACAATTTTGCATTTTACTGCGAACGACAGAAGATCGATTTACGAGAAACTGTGGAACTTTGAGTGCAGTGTAATTCAGTGAAACTACAAAGAGATTGACTGATGACCTCATATCGTTTGGCATCGAGCAATGGTTAATGTCACAGTAGGCTTTTGAAATATATCATGTGTAATGAAATTCTCTTGTCCGTCGGGCGTCTGCTTGCGCGGTTACGTCATATCAGGATGAGCTGATTTCTGCACAGCGGGCCACTGAATCGGTATGGTCTTGTCTTTGAAGATCAAATTACTATTGCGCTGGAATATCTCATGTATACTCACCTACATGTAAATCAGAACTTTTTTATATAAGGGGTAATAGTGGCATATGGAAAGAGATTAACATTTTAAAAATACGACTCGCTATCATTTGCCTGGAAAGTCCACACAAGGTTTTATACCTGTCTACAAAAAGAAATCTTATTACCTATTACATAAGCTTTTTGAGACTAATAAGACCAATTTTCTACCTTATCTACTTGTGCTTATGTATCTAAATTGCTATAAGCACTTATTGGAAAAATAAAAAAGCGCTGCTAGTTAGGCTATTTGAGAGTCTGATTGATCTCCAACGGGTCAGGTAGAGGAGAAAATAGAGGTCTAGATGTGATTTTTGAAAGACTCAGTTTTGCGTCTGATCAAGGCAACTTGAAAACTATTGATTTTTGCGTTGCTCTAATAATTTCTCCTGTATTGAAGGTGCGTTTACAATCATGTAAACTTGCAACAAACAAATATGTAAGATATCAATATTTGCTCCGTGCGGTAATCGAACCAGCGATCGCAACGTTGTCGCATCCAATCGCTCAGCCAATGAGCCAACCGTGCCGTGCATTATCATAGACTAAAAGCTTCTGTGGTAAGTTTGTTTACTCTATATTAACAATTTATTTATCTTTCTACCGATTGAAAGATAAACAACGACCAAATTAATGACAGTTTGACAGGTTGTCTTATTAAACTAAATGTATATTAATTTTGTAAACATGAAATTTACCCGCGTTGGTGCTAATTATACATTCGGCCTATTACAACCGCCTTCAAAAACTAAAAAGTGAAAAATAACTTTAGATTTGGAAGTCGGTGGCAATACAAAACAACATAAAGACACAAAGCCGCCGACTTCTATCCGGTTCTTTTTTGTAAAAAAAAAAATTATTGTTCCTTTTATTGTATCATCAACTTCCTATCATCCAAATCCATGAAAGAACGGTAATACCTAATATGTAAATTGACAAGACACCACTTAAAAGTCACAAGAAAGTAGAGTATGAAATTTCGTTTAATGACATAATTTTTCAGTTATTAATTTTTTTTACCAAACTACTTAACCAATTTCGATAGATTTATATGGGACCATCTCTGAAGTATTAAACAAAAAAGAAGCATTTTGCAGTAGTGGGCGAGCAACCTGGCGATCTTTACAAACTTACTTAATTTTTTATAATGGGTACATAGATAATAATAAGTGTTTTTTTCTAGGAGGTAAAAGACTAGGGGGTCATTGACGTTGTAGACGTTGAAGTCTCTGGTCGCTGTCACACTAGCCAATATCCGAAATAGCTGTCACTGTCACTGTCAGTAGCGGAGCGGAGCGGAGTCATCAGTTCAAGTGTACAAAACAGTTACGCGCCTTTTGTATCATATTAAATAACTTTAATGAATTAAAACTAAGACCTATGTTATAATGGAAGGTGGAGATTCATTTTTGTCTTGTGCGGTTACTCTAGAATGGATGACACAAGGATCTATTACGAGGAAAGTTAATTACAAGACAGCTTCACTTCGCTTGATTAGAAACGAATTTCGTGAAATGTTTATAGAGATTACAAGTGAGAAAAACGCCGCAATTAGGTTTGCATTAAAAGGTATAAATGTGTTTAAAAAGTTCATGGCAGAAGGTAAAGCAAGCGTTAAGTTTCAAGATGCTGGTTGCACTTTGTTCTTATCAAACGCGCCACCGACTAATCTCGTGGGGTTTTTAAGAGCAATCTTCGTTAAAATGACAGGAGACAAAGAGCAAAGTAGTAACACGACACCTTCAAAACAAACTATGAGGTCTAAACTATTGAGTGGCAAAGCTCAAGCTTTTGAAGAAATCAGTCCTGTCACAGCAGCTGATCTTCATAACGCTAAGAAGAATATCCCGAAATCTACTTTGACAACTCCTTCACCTCCATCGAAGAAGCGTAAAATGGACGACAGTGCGCGCGGTCCAGCACCTAAGAAGTTGTACTCACCATCTCCACTGACAACTACTAGTTCATTGAACCCAGAGCAACAGAGAGTACTGGAGGCTTGTCTTGGCGGGAAGAACATATTTTTTACTGGGTCTGCAGGGACAGGGAAGAGTTTCTTACTAAAGAGGATTGTGGCAGCTTTGCCCCCTGATGTCACTGTGCCTACTGCCTCAACAGGTGTTGCGGCTTGCCATATTGGTAAGTGTTCGAGTTATGCGATTTATTGTATATTTTCATATGTTTTACTGAAAAAGTTGCCTGTCCTACTTAATTATTCAATGGTTCCATGATTTAATTAAAATTATACTATAAACAAGTAATAAATAGCAAGTTTTGTTTCTTCTAAAATGTTCAATGGTGGTTAACCTATTGTTGTTGTTAATTAAACCCTATTCCCTACTCATACAGGTGGTACAACCCTTCATGCTTTTGCTGGAATTGGAGATGGTAGTGGATCCTTAGAAAAGCTTTGTGAAAGAGCAATGAAAATACCATTAGTGGCACAGAAGTGGAGAAAATGTAAACATCTCATTATAGATGAAATATCTATGGTAGATGGAAGTTACTTTGAGGTTTGTTCCCTCTTTTATAGGGTCATAAATTGTTAATTTATCTCTTCTTTACTGGTATTGTATCCCTTTCAAAGTATGCTTTCAATTATGTAACAAACGGACTACAAGAAATGAAACATAAGTCCAAATATTTTTTTAAAATTTAGGAATCTGTATTGTAACATTTCCTGTGAATTGATATAAAATTTGTACTTTTTTCTTTTATAGAAATTGGAAGCAGTTGCAAGATATGTAAGGAAAAATGATAAACCCTTTGGTGGAATACAACTTATACTATGTGGAGATTTCCTGCAATTACCACCAGTCATGGATAAAGGCAAGACAGGGAAGCGGTTCTGCTTCCAGTCACCATGCTGGGACAAATGCATTGAACTCTGTTTTGAACTCAAGCAAGTTCATAGGCAACAAGATTCAGAATTCATTTCTATTCTTAACAGCATAAGAATTGGCAGAGTAACCAAAGAAATCAGTGAACGTCTCACTAGCACATCCAGGCAAAGGATTGAGAGTGATGGTATCCTAGCAACAAGGTTGTGCTCACACACAAACGACTCGAAAATGATAAACGATTCAAAACTCAGTGACTTACATGGTGAAGAGAAAATATTCTCTTCACAAGACAGTGATAATGCCACCAAACAACTTGATATGCAAACAATTGCTCCTTCAAAACTGTTATTAAAAATTGGAGCACAGGTGATGCTATTGAAAAATATTAATGTTAATGCTGGGCTCGTGAATGGAGCGAGAGGGGTAGTTGTAAGATTTGAGGAAGGGTTTCCTGTTGTTAGATTTAAGAATAAAAAGGAGTATACAGCAAGATCTGAACGCTGGTATGTTAAAAATTCGAATGGATCTTTACTGTGTCGGAGACAAGTCCCTTTGAATCTTGCTTGGGCATTTTCAATACACAAATCTCAAGGTTTGACATTGGACTGTGTTGAGATGTCTTTATCCAAAATATTCGAGGCTGGCCAAGCTTATGTTGCCCTAAGCAGAGCACAAAGTTTAGAAACACTCAGAGTCCTAGACTTCGACTCACGCCACGTATGGGCCGATCCTAATGTTTTAGAATTCTACCAGCGATTTAGACGTCGTTTGCAACAAATGGAAATAGTTCCACTTGGCAAGCCATTGACTGATAAGACAAATAAGAAATTAAAATTAAGGGAAATATTGGAAAAGCAATTGAGACGAAAATAGTAAATTAGATAAGTAGCAAAGTATTTATTGGTCAATTTCATAATTTTAATAATCATGATCCTCTTTTAACTAATAAGACTGTATGTGTTCATTCACATTTATATTTTATTGATAAATTTAAGGCAACTGGATTTACACTTCAATAAAAAAATATACCTATTTAAACACCTGTTTTATGTAACATGGCAATTGAAAACCTCATGCTTACATACAATTAATATGAACCTGCCTTGCATTCATAAACAATTATTACTTCCTGCAGTCCTTTACGAAAATTTAAACAACTATGTAAATTGCATTATCTAGACTCAACAGCTGTTAGGATTTCAATCTGTTCTTCAAGTGATGCATGTTTCTCTTGAAGAGTTTTTACTACATAATTCTGTGTTTCAATTTTATGTTCAAAAACTCTCTTTGCATTCTTAGCCTCCTCTGCATCATTTTGAAGGATTTCCACATGCTTCTTAGTTTGGACTACCAGCTCCATAAGCCTGTTATTTAAATGCTCCTGTTTCTTAACCATAAGCCATAGGGCTGCCTCTTTTGGTGCATCAGCGTGGCACCTGAGGTCATCATTGACAAATGCGTCCAAGTCAGCAGGCTCTCTCAATCTGCTCATGCTGCTTTTTATATCAGCAGTGAGCTCTGCCTGTGTCAGCTTTTTCAATAATCTGTCCACTTTCGATCTTGGTGGATCAATGCCCTGCAAATATAGTAAGTTAGGTTGCTTGGTTTACCTCAATATTGTGATTGCAGGCCACAGCCAAACAATTAAAACCTAGATATACATACACAAAGAAACTCTACACATAAACATTGTTAGGATAAGCTTGTGTATAGCTTTCCAACAATGTGCAGTATTCACACATATTCTGTTTCATGCAATGACTATAAAAAGGATACAGTGAAGTAACAAGGGAAAATAACACATAATGACACAAACAACAGGCAACATTTACTAACTAATGGTAAACATAGGTAATATGTACATTCAAGGGTTTTTAAGTTCATAGGTAAAATGCACACATTCCATAATGCACAAATCTGCTTAGTCATAAAAGCTTGGAGCATGTTGTCAACTTACATAGATTGGATCTGCCTCATAGGTCCATGGGACACGGGAGACAAACCCAGTTTTTTTGTTGACCAACTCCTTTTTACTGCATTGCATGTTTGAGGTGTCTTGTTGGGTTGTGAGTTTGCTTGGTGGCAATTGTGAAGAGCCAGTGGAGATATTATTCTGTGATAATGTAATTAATCAATTCATATTGTTGCTATACTTCAATGTTTAGAAACACAGTTGATACTGTGATTAACATCAGTCACTCAATCATCATCACTCATCAGGCTCAACACATTTAAGTATTACAAGCATGTCATAAATTCTATCAACATAAAAATAAAAATCATTACAAATATCTACTTAGTGGAAAAAGTAGAGGACATCGTTTTATGAGAGGTTGAAGTGCAAATATTCATATCTATAAACCACTGATTATCAGTGATCAGCCATAATAGCTGAGCAATCTGTCTTTAACATCCAAATCTCTGAAATTCATAAATAAATTATGTTTTAATAAAATTTACCTTTAAAGGGGGCTTCGGTGCAATTTTTGGGAAAACTGGGGCAAATATTGTTGGTACGGCATTTTCCTTCAGTTTCCTTTGTGAATCAAAACATTTAGGCTCAAAATGTTTTGAGCATATTTGGCTTTTGTACCAATCTAGTACAGAACATCTACTTTTCAGTAATCTCAGCCATCGTTTCCTCATATCATGGCTTGTTGGACATCTGTAAAAATTTGAAGCAGTAGTTAGTATCTATTCATAATGAAGTTTAACTTAAAAATGATAAAACCAGGGTATGCACCAGCAGGTTAGGAGCGGCAATGACGTTTGAGAGGAACACACTACACTGTTTGCATTTTTTACATTGCAGGCAAAATGCCTGTCAGTGCATCAATAAAACATGATAGGCTTTAGATAATATTAGAGAAATAAAACTTACGAATGAAACGAAACTCCTAATGGTTTGTTGAGTACAGTTGTGCGGCAGTTTTCAATTGCACAGTGAGTAGCTGACAAACCAGACATTTTTGTACTGGCGTTGGTCTATCGTGAATAATAGGGAGCAGCGAGGATAATTATAGGTATTACGTTCCTTTACTAAATGAAACACAGGAACTCTTTTATCTCAGTTATTGGATCATTTAAAGACAAAATCTCTCCGATTTGTTTGCTAGTAGCGTCTGTTGTCAGTATCACGCTGTGTGTATGTCACTGTCAAAAATTTGAAATGATGTTTATTTGTCTATGCTTGTTTTGAAGTTCCCGCACTGTCACGGCAAAGCATTAAAAAAAAACACTCAGCGAATTTTGTAACATCGTTAAACACAAGTATAAAAGCTTCTTGATTAAGAATCGGGTATTTGGAAAGTTATATGCTATCAATAACGAAATGTAGAGGGACTCACTACTCCCTTTACATTTTGCCAAACTGTGACCTCTGCTTTGTATACCGGGCCGTGAGCGTGGAACTCTTTTTGACCCTTGCTCGTATCTTGGTAAATCGTGGTGACTACAGTGGGCTATGTTTTGCCCATGGTATAAATAATATACTAATTAAAAGTTATTGTTTTGCGAGCCGACATCGGCACGATGACAGTGCTTGACAGATCACAGATTAAATTGTAGTTTACAAACAAATATTTAATAATTCATATTATTTTGGTCCACAAAAAAGGTCATAGTTAAATACTTATTTGTTTACTACCCTACCATACAGAAATTAATATTAGTACATTGATACCTAAAATTTTAAAAAGTTAGGGGATATTTGTTATGAACTTAATCTTAATTACTCAATTTTTTTTAATTTGATTTTACATACCATCACGCCTATATTCCCCGAAGGGTTAGGCAGAGGTGTAACAATGTACACCTACAGTTCGCCGGTATGTTTTTAGGTCCCATGTAATAGGGGGCGAGCCTATTGCCATTAACCGGGCACAAATCCTAACTCCGAGCTGCTACTGAGAATTTCATAGAAAAACCCAATAACAGTTATTGCTCGACCTGGGAATCGAACCCAAGACCTCTAGCGTAGCAGTCGCGCTTAGGACCACTAGGCCAACGAGGCAGTTTGATTTGATTTTAAGTGTTATTAATGTATTTTAGTTCCTGTGAGTGAGAATAAGTGACAATTCGATGCTTATTGTTACTTTTTTTTCACCAAGAACCACGGTGCGCCGTTCAGTGCGAAAATAAATTAAGAAGAAACTAAGTATCACTCAGCGCGTTCGTGCACCTCGACTCCGGGCTATGATCGAAGGTCAAATAAGCAACAATTTAATAGCTACATTTCAAGAAAGCCCTTTCACGCCTTTTTTCTATTTTGCGCAAGAGTATGAGGTTTCAATGCAAACTATTCGGAATTAAAACAGTGCCATGACCTTCCTGATCGCCATTCTTAAACCCCACTGAATATAAGAACTAAAGAAGCACTTAATTGTCACCCTTTGCCAACAAGCATGGGATAATTAAAGGTGTTCCAATATGTGCGATGTACTGGTTAGGTCCACGCGTAGCCAGTGCGATACTGCAATAGAAATTCCACCTGTCGTGTTTTCATGCCACGTTCGCACGACATGCCGCGACTTCAGTCAGCCTTTATGTATCGATTTGATTAAAATAATCTTAACAATCGAATAATAAAATAGGAAACTGAAATAATAAATATATTTTATTTGCTTTTCACAATACATGAGATTTATTAATACATTCATAAATAAGTAAGGAAACAAAATTTTGATAAGTATATTTATTTGGACGTAGTTACGCGCGAACCTTTCAAACCACAACTTTATTAGTGAAGCTAGTACCTAATAATTATGTCAGCTGACATTTGTAAATTACTTTTTTTATAAAATGCACCATATACAGGGAGGTCTAGATGTTTCAAGTTTTGCAAGGGGTCAATGGAGTTAGAACTTAAGCAGCGACTTTTACGCTTTACTCTTATCTACGTCCAATCATGATTAACATAGCACCCCGCTGTATTCCCCAAAGGGGTAGTCAGAGGTGTACATAGACAAATCCAATTATAATTAGTTTAAACTTAATCAGTAACACTTATAGCTACAGGTGGTATGAACCGCCAAATGTGACTGACTTCTCCAGCACAGGGTTGTATTATAGATGGGTGTTCAGTTTCCTTCATTAGAGGCACTTCGTCGAGTATTGGTTCTGTGGTTGAACACTGGATGTCAATCTTGTATTCACCAGGGGTCAAGAACACAACGGTACATTCGTGGTACGCCTTTGCTGATTCTGGTAGTGTTGAGAGTACCACTCTGAAAAAATAAAATGAAATTGATCAATCCTTATCAGTCTGTTTTATTACAGATCCATTTTACATGACTGGTAACATTATAGTTTGTATTTTAGTAATGGGCATTCTTTTTTTGTGATAAATTTTGACTTACAATAATACCTAAAAGTCTAATTTAAATAATTGTTTAGAGTTCGATTGCTTTTAGTTGGTCATTATTAGACGAAATTATGTGTCTTTTTACATGGACATTTAATTCTGTGACAATTTAATAATTGACAAGTAATACCTGATTAAAACTTTACAACAGCATTATTTATGTGATTAGTATTAGAATAAACATTAACGTACTTATTATTTCCAGCAGTAGCAACTCTATTATCAAGTTTATAGCTCAGCACTCCATTGTTATAGTCCTGGTAGAACTGCACCGATAAGCACAGCTTGTGCAGTGGTCTGGTGAGGTGGTTCCACACTGCCACGCCCAGGGAAAGGCACTCGCCGGCCGAGCAGTTGTATTCTTCTTGCGGCTTGATGTATTGACTGTTGACGCTTACTTCTGTTGTGGGGGAAATTTGGATTTTTTTAGACGGGTTAAATAAACAAACGATTACGACGATTTAAAGAAGGCGGTGAGCAGCGGATGTATTCAGGCTGCCCAGGATCGGCATGGTCGGCGCTCTTTGGGGGATGATATGATGATGATAATGAACTAAACAAAAATACGCAGCTTAAATAATCGTCGCCTCGGTAGCCTAGTGGTCCTAAGCGCGACTGCTACGCTAGAGGTCTTGGGTTCGATTCCCAGGTCGAGCAAAAAGTGTTATTGGGTTTTTCTATGAAATTCTCAGTAGCAGCTCGGAGTTAGGATTTGTGCCCGGTTAATGGCAATAGGCTCGCCCCCTATTACATGGGACCTAAATATACCGGCGAACTGTGGGTGTACAATGTTACACCTCTGCCTAACCCTTCGGGGAATACAGGCGTGATGGTATATTGGTATAAATAATCGTCATGCGTCACTTATGTGCAAAGGGGGCTACTTGCCTGGGCCATAAACAAGAGTACAAATCAGACACTTCTATTTAGGAGAAAGTTTCATCTACGCCTAGTGCTTGTTTTAGAAAACAGCGGGATAGGAAACTAATACTTGGTGCAGTATTATAATAGTAAATAATCGGGAGACCACTTGGATTGGCAAGACTTAGCGCTATATCAGAACCGATGAAGAGATGAAGGGAATCCTTTGCCCAGCAGTGGGACAGTATCGAATGAAGCGTCAATTTCGCCAAAAAGTTTGAATTCTCGTAAGCTTGAAATATTTTGATTTCTCGAAAATGCGCGAGGATTCCTCGGAAGACGCGTGACCTCTTTTTGGCTCGTATTTAGCTTGCATGTTATACAACTGACATGAAGTTCAATATGCTATGTACAATTTTGTTAAAAAAAGTCGCTGCCATTCCATTCCGCGGCGGTGTAAATTGAGCCTAACAGGCAGGTATGGAAAAGTAAATTGCCACTTACCCCAGTTCAAAGGCGACATCCTGACGATGTCCATCATTGCTTGCGAGAGCGTGATGCCCTTAACAGACGCGCGGCCCGTGATGTCAGACTGCATGAGATGCCAGCGCAAAGAGATGTTGTTCGTGATGTGTTCCGAACACATCAGTTCTAGGCTGTTGGTAGAAGTCCCTGTGTTTGTTGACTTGGATTCTACCAGTTCTGGGAATAGGAAAGCTAAAGAGTAATAATTATTTTTTTACTTCGTTACATGGCAATCAAGCGGATGGCCCACCTGATGTTAAGTGGCCTTCCGTGTCTATAGACATCTGCAATACTAAATAAAGACCTTGCACATGCGTTGCCATCCTAGAGACGAACTTGAAATGTCTCGTATGCCTATAATTACATCGGCACCCATATCATTCAAACCGGAACACAGCAACGCTGCTTTGCGACAGAAAAAGGTATGGTTTGCAATTATTCTGTCAAATGTAGTCTTTCAAGATTGTGCTACCAGCAGTGCTTTTTTATAAACACCTCCTTTAATGAATTTAGGGAAAGTGACCCTGCGATGAGCTATCAATTCCTAACATTACGTGGGATGGAAGGTCACCAAATTATGGGTTTACATTGGTACACCTCTGCCTAGCCCTTCAGAGAATACTGGCGTGATGGTATGGATGCTATATTTCTTCTTTCGTTTTTTTTACCGTATCGTATATCTTAATGAACGCTATACGTTCACCTACTCACTACTAAAGCATTCAGTTTACCTTCATCAACGGGTTTGCTAGGCGTAGTGTTGAATGGACAACGGTCTAAAGGCACGGGTACACGACACGACTCCTTGCTCTCGATCAAGATGTGCTTGCTCGGCGCGTAGTGGAAGTCCATTTCTTCCGAAGTCAAGTTCGTCACGTCAAGCACCAGGTATAGTTGAGATGGACTGGATGTTAGAAAATAATATTTTGATTTTGTTAAAGGCTGTCATAGGAAAATTAGAACAGAAACACAATGCGTTCCAAATCGCGCTATTATCAGATTCAGGTTGTATATTACACCCTATTTATTTTTTATTAGCCTGTTCTGTCCCACTCCTGGGCAAAGGCCTCCCTTCAATCTTTCACGATTCCGTGCTTCATCTTTCTACTTTTTGAGGAAACTATCCAACTCATCTCGGTACATCATTCGTGGCCTGCCGTGACCCCATCTTGCAGTCTCAGGTTTTGTACTACTTTGCCCCATAGTTTGACCATGTCTGCCTAGTCCCATATAAGATGGGCAAGCTTTAAGATTCTGAAAAACTAGTAATAGCTGATAGTTTTCTAATGTGTCGGAATATGTTAACAAGAAAACAATAATAATCTTATAAAAGTAACCGCATAGAAAACAATGTCTTCTTCAAAATATTTATGGAAGGTTTGCTTACATTTCTGCCGGCAAAACATCCCAGTGTGTAATGGACACGCTTGGTAGTAGTTCTAAATTGATCTGAAGCGTGGATTGACGACAGTGCATCTCTTTACCTTCGCCCCCAGAATATCTGATTATTAACTGCAACAGCGAAACACAATCATGTACTAATGTTTCTGATCTGTTATATTTTTGTAGTAAAATAGAAAATTTTAATAATAGACAAAAGTTTCAAGAACAGCCTTGAGAAGGACACTTGCTAAACCCCGTATTCAACCCCTCAACCCTAATTTTGTTGCCTTGTCCTCAAAAGAGAATAACCAAGAGTGAGTACTTCTGCAATAGCCATCAATACACAAGAGATGTAGAAGTATATTGGGTATATAACTTCTACGGATAATTTTGCTAAATAAAGTAGTAAATTATGATATTTACCTGTGTTTCAATTTGGCGTCCTCTAGATGGAGACATCACGGAAATGGGCGCCGACCAACTTGTTGTATGGGAGTTTGTCGATCTAAAATGTACAATTAAATTTATAAATTATTTTTTTAACGAACCACTTTCTAAGGACATTACCCTCCTGCCGGAGTCGGGTAATAGCATTTTATTATCGTTTTCAGGTGACTACTAAAAACCCAAAGCCTAGCAATTATACTAAGTGGTAACCAGTTCGTCACAGTTATGACGTGCAGCTACCTGTTCATTTCCGTCCTGTACCTATTATTAAGTTGCCGTTTTATAAACACGTATTTGTGCCATAAGAAACAATTTATATCTAAAATGTTATAAATTACCACTCGTTTACTCATGTATAGAAAGAAGTTCCCCTAGAACGCAAAAGAAACCGTCGGGTAACGGGCTCAAATGGCTTAAATGAAATGACGTACCTACTTATATTGTTTAGTTACCTAAAACTGCCAGAAGTCCTATTAGGAACAAGACCACTGCTTAAAGACGTTTGCGGGTTCGAACTCTGTGTCGGCAGCGAAGTCTGAGCATTCGGTACTGGAGACCCGACTCTCGACGGATAGTTGGAATTCAGACTGAGGGGGAACAAGTTCTCCCCCCCTACTCCACCCAAGTCCAGGAAGTCCGCTTCTCCATACAATTTGATTGCGATTGTCGCGGTTTCGTTGGGCGGAATCGGTAGAAGAGACTGTATGTCCTCGTTGGAGTACTGGAATACTTTGGATTGGAGTTGGCTGTCCATGTTTGACTGAAAGAAAACAGCGAGTTTGAAGTAAGGATCAAGAAGGAATTTGCAGTAAAATTTTATTTGAATTACAACTTATTTTAACGTCTCAGGTAATGGCAGTCTATCATGTTCAGGTAAAGAATTTTGTATATGGTGTCTGAGTATTATAACATTAATAAAATCATTTTTTTTTTTAAATCTAGTCTATACTGTCCCACTGTTAGGCAAAGGTCTCCATGTCCTTCCAAATATTCTTTTCTTGCGCTACCTCGAACCAGCCCTCCCGGTGTGAATCTAGATGATCTCGCCACCTTTTCCTGGACCGGCCTCGGCGATGCCGATTATCCTCAGTCATCCTCATCATATCTTTTTTTAAATTTAAGGCTTACCTGGATAGCCAACTCAAGATGTTCAATAGGCACATTACTGGTATTTGTTATCTTAATCGAACAATCGGTGCTTTCTCCATTAAACAATGAAATATTAGTGGTACTGCCTACATTTTCCATGCTCGTCACACTTGGGTAACCAGAGGGCGTTACGATCGTCTCAATAGTTATAGTGGGGAGGCTTGGTATCACTTCAATGGTATACGAAGCGGGAAATTTGTGAGGAGTTGGCATGTTCTTCAAGCGACAATTTGATTTGACGCCTAGTGTATGGGTTGAGTATCCAAGTATTTGCAACTCCCCGACTTCTTTCGGCGTACCATGAAGGTTTACTGTGGTCGGGGAGTCCGGGGAAAGGATGATAGTCTCGGGGAGAGACTCGAACACAACGCCAGACGTTAGGAGCCTCATGTTGGAAACTTTTAGTTCGAATGGCAAAGGATTGGTAAGTTTCATTTGGACTTCGCATATGTCGTCTTCTACCCATAGGTATTCTGAAATGATAATTTACAGTTTTTAAAGTCATTTGAAGATAAATATAAAACCTTGTACCCAAAAACAAACAACTCAATATTTATCTAGTCAATAATGTTGAATGACTTATGTCGATCTAGAGACACAAACTCGAAAATGAAAATGTCGGAATATGTACGATAAATAAATAAACATCTTACCCATTTTCCCCTCATCTTTCTTGGCATTCCTCTCCAAACTGCCGAAGTGTATTGGTGTGAATATGAACGGGCCATGCGCCGGTTTTGCCTGTCTCAAGTGCGGCGCGCGCGCCGGCGGCAAGGGCCGCGCGTTAAACCACGAGCAGTGAGGCACGTGTGTTAAGTTCGCTGGAGGAATTACTTCGCCTGTTTCTAGGACTAAGGGAACTGGCCCGCCCTCACACTGCGCTGATAGAGCCTGTGTAGAAATGATTATGTTTTAGAGTAATTTACCATGGTACTGCTAGATGGCTTTTGTAATGTTCCACTTGCAGAAAAACCAACATTACCTGCAGCTGTATGGCCAGTTCCCGGTGCTCCTGCCTCGACAGATGCGGCCACATAGTCTGCAGTAAGAAGGTCATGTGTCTAGTCGCCAGAGCTGGGTGACCCATGCGTCGAGCGGCGACCACCAGCTCTTGTAACAACTGGATCTGAAGTGCCGGCCAACCTGTCAAAATTACTGATAATTTATACAGGGTGGATTTTTGAGACGGGACAGTAAGGGCAAAGTACCTGAACTGTTATAGTTACAGGAAAACGTTCCTAGGAGACTATCCATAACTTTTTGAGATATTCTGGACTGCATTGACAGATTTTGGAAAAAATGTAAAGTCAGCGTGCAAAAATATAATATATATATAATACCAAAAATATTCTTTTTGTGCATATTTCATGTAGGGATAAACAAACTCTTTGGGATAATGTATGTGTACTAGAAATAACAGAAATCGCCAGGGTATTTGGGTTGTCTTTTGGTAAGTTTGGTATACGAATTTCGGCGGCTATTATCATAAAATAACTTACCAACTTGGTGCTGAATGACGTAGTTAGGGTCCAGACTGAGCTTATACCCTGGGAAGCTGTGCAACATCAAGTAATAGCACTTCTGCCAGTCTGGGCTGGGGTTGTTGGGGCTCACTTGTCGAGTGGCTGCAAGGCGCTGGCAAAACCCAGCCTTGCGGTGGAAGCCTTGAGAAATTGTAGACAGTGTTAAGAAATTTCTTTTACTATAAAAACACTAGACTGGCTATAAAAGCGGAAGGAAGACTTACCGATTTCCTTATAAAGTTCTGCCAGTGTTTCAAATCGCTGAATCTTCTCTTGCTCACTCAGAGTCAAGTTAATGAATATGACATTTTGCAGAAAACTAGAAGCGTGCAAACTGTTGGTCTGTTCCACGGCGATCCTGGCTGCTTTGAAGCAGGCTTCAGTTTCAATCACACCAGCATTTTTATATTTACTATAATCCATAATAGCTTCACGGTATCTCTCGGCGATTTCTTCGCCATTCAGCAAGTACTGATTAGTGATCTGGGAAGGTGGCTGGCGAGGAATGGATGGGAGATCGGGAGCTAAGAATGATTTGTGACTTTGGTACTCAATGTCGCTTGAGGAAGCAAGGGATTCGGAATCAGCGTTATCGGTTTCCGATTGCCTTGAAGATGTTTCAATACTGTCTGAAGACGTTGGTGTGAGTTCACTGGAAGGGTTGACAGGACTAGAAGTCTTTGACGTTCGTAAAGGAGATGAAGTGAGCTTCAACCTTTTGAGAGAGTCGGAGTTTGGCTGGAATAAAGATAGCTGTTTTGCTTTGTTTGGTGAGTTTTCTTGGAGACTCGCGTTCCTGTGAAGCGAGGTGGGGTTGCGAAGGTTTGGGTAGAGGAGTATCGCTGATGCGGTGCAGAGGCCTGTAACAAATAAATTATCAATTACTTAAGACAATATATGCCCTGCATTATAATAAGGGATTTTTATCTATTTTTGCCCAATGCTATATTATGTCTTGAGTTATCTATCCATGTTTGCTGTTATTATATAACTAAAGAAGTCACGGACAAAAGCAAGTTTATTTGATCTCCCGTGTGGTACCCGAAAGGTTTCTTAATCCTTAATCCTTTCTCAACTGGCGTCTCCTACATATAACCTACCTACATGGTTAACTGCTACCTAAGTCAAGTAGTTTTCCAGATGTTGTGTACAGTCTGTTATACATAAAGGTGATTTTTATGGATTTCAAGACCTGGACAGGCAGATAGCGTCACCATTCCTTTTTCTTACCTTCTTTAGCAGCGGCCAGCCACAGCCAATCAGTCTTCAGTAATTCGGAGGAGGAGTTATACAAGCTTAGACTGTCAGCAACTAAGCCGGCTTGTAGCGTCAGGTCCGCTAAGTTCTTGGTCACGCGGCCCATGCAACGTTTCTTGTTGTTACGGGATTCCATGTCAAGTCCTGCAGAAAATTAATGTTTAATTGGTGGTGGATAGGAGTCAGCCATAGAAGGCACATGGCGTTAGTAACGCGTTTTGCGTGGAATCTATGCTGCGTATATGATCAACAGATGCCTTACCTAATCCAACACTAGATATAACTTAAAAAAACAATTATGAAACAATTCAAATCAAACTTATTGTTTTTGTGTAAAATTACTCAGAAAATTTTACTTACCAACAAAATCCTTCTTCTCAAAAGGTGCCAACAGTAGGGAGACCTTCTCCAATTTCTCCTTGGACCTTTCCAAACGTTTAGACTCCACAACCCAGAACAGTGAGTTTATAAGATCAGCCACATTCTGTTCTAAGTCAGGCACTGGGTCATTTTCTCCATAGAACATGGCATGAGTCTTGAAGTTGGAAGGAGTGGTGAAGTGTTCCTCTTGTAATGGGTATGAAGAGCTAGAGGATGTGGATTGTGGGAAGCTTTCTAAAGAGGATAGGCTGTCAGCTTGTTCGCTTGGTGCTCTGCAATAATGAAAGATAATAAGTTTTAGATTATCACAGAAGGCAACTACTCTTCATTATTTTTTCAAATATCTTAAGAAATAACTGGTCACCTGTCACTCATTCCTTCCCTCAAAGGCCGTTCCTCCTCAAAGTAGCTGTAAGTCTCTGGTTCCTGTTCCGGTTTCTTCATATTACTGACCGGACCAAACATGAAGGCTCGAGAGTCAAACAGGGTGTTTGAGTATTTCACTTTCAGAGACTCATGGACACGACATACTTCATTCAGCTCCACTTGGTTAGTGAATTTGCTCAATGTTATCAGGCCTAGTAGTCGCCTATGGATTTGAAATAAAGTAGCAGTTAATATATTGCAAATGTATTCCCCAAAATGGTAGGTGAAAAGTTTGGAGAATACCCTACATTTTATTTGGTAGCTATAATTGTGTAGCATAGAGTATTGTCAGTAGAAGCAATAGTTAAATTTGATCACCTTTACGCTCAACAGACGAACCTAAACTATTTTTCTTTCCACTGAAAACCACATTTTATGGGACCCTCATTAAAAATCATAATGATTTTATTCTTTCTTCTCGTACATACTTTTATGTTGTCATAGTAAACATTTATTTAAAGAATAAATTGTATTACCACTTATTTTGGCATGCTAACATTGTTGGAATTAGTTCCTAATGTTCAGTGAAACTGTAAATTATTATTATTGTTTAGTTTAAGTATCTAGACTATTCAAGACTTGTCAATTGAAACCTAATTAGTTACTTTTTTTGTATTACATATCATGTGGTTATGCAAATTAAGTATATTTGTTATGATTGAATTAACAAACTCAGGATTTTTCATTTCTTTTTGTGAAAGTTGCTGTCACAGCTAGGTTTTCATACTATGACTGTTTTAAGTATGTTTAATTTTTATATGCATACATTGCTATGTAAATAAATGAAGTTAAAGACAGTACCTGTGAGTTTGAAAGTCTCCCCAGTCATTGTTCTCCACTGGATAGTCTCGGACATATCTTACCCATATATCTCTTACTTGGCCAGTAGAATCTATGAATGAAGGAATAGAAGCATACTTTTTAGTGATACACCATGATAACACAAAAATAATATGGCTGATAATGGCAACTTTACAGTATGTAAGTAGGTAATTGCTTAATTGCTTGACAGTAATATTTCGAAAGTGTGGTGTGACATAGTTTTTCTCTTGAAATTGGGATTTCTAACATTATTTTTGTATATGTGTAGCGTGGATTATTTCTGATGGCACAGTTACTAATGGTATTAATACAAATGATTAACTAAATGTTTGGTTTAACGTTAAAACGACTAAAACTGCTTACCAGTAACTTTAATATTGTTGACTCTTTGTATCCTTTCCCAGAGCTTGTTAAAGTTTTTAAGCATACCACCGATGCCTTTGACGAGCACCAGCAAGCATGCATGGTGCTGAGCATGCTGCGAGTAGTCAGGGTGCGACATCACCGACTCTCCTGGCGCGTGAGACAGAATGTAGCTCACCGAAGAGCGCATTGATATCTCATTTGATTATCAGTCGTGATATTTAAGTGGTTTCGTTTCAAATATACTATCCATCGCCGATAAATAAAATATTTAATTAATATTTTGTGCTTCTTACTAGGAAATATTTTATTATTTGTTTACGTCGCGACTTTTCCCAAGACGGGGCGTATTTTTGACAATTATTTGTCATAAATAATTGACATTGACGTTTGTCTAATTTCAGACACCAGTCTTTTTTCGTTATGAAACTGCAAATATAAAATATTTGAGACAAAAACAATACCAAGCGGAATACCATGAATTAGTGTCAGTCTCTCTTATCGTAGTTGTAAGATTTACTATGGACTTACTTAACATTCTTTTGAGTAATGGAAAATAATAAATACTTGAAAAAAGTGAATTTTATTATATTCTATGAAAAATTGACGTTCCTTTGCCATTACCAATTTTTGAACGAACATCAACATCAACTTCAATCAACTACTCTTTCTCTAACCTTAAAGCTCATGTCGCACTGTTTTGAGGCGCCGAAAATTAATATTCACTTTAAAATCACAATAATCTAGCAGTTATTGTAAAATGGCTTCAAAAGAAGGTGGTGGTGATAAAGGAAAGGTAAGTACTTCGACAAATACTAATAATTGTGCGCTTCTTTTCTATTCAAGTATTGTTATCATTCAATATTGTCATTATTTTGAACTTTCCAGTCTTCTCAGGGCGCTGGGGACAATAAAGAAAAGAGGAGGAAAGAGTCTATCCTCGATTTGAGTAAATATTTAGAGAAGAGCATTCGGGTAAAATTCGCCGGCGGTCGAGAAGCCGCGGGAATTTTGAAAGGATACGATCCTCTTTTGAACCTGGTTTTGGACAACACTACAGAGTTTCTAAGAGGTAATTTTACTTTTCTTTCTTATATATTAATTATACTGTTCTATTTTGATGATATAAAATATGTTCTTAATGAGATATTTAAAAAAAACCCTTAAATGAGATTCTTTTTATCTGAGAAGTCCATTGTAACTACATGAAACACCAGCAGCTCTGAGTTAGGATTTGTGCCCGGTTAATGGCAATAGGCTCGCCCCCTATTACATGGGTCCTAAACATACTGGTGAACTGTGGGTGTACATTGTTACACCTCTGCCTAACCCTTCGGGGAATACAGGCGTTATGGTATGTGTTATGAAACACCATATCACCCTAAAATTCCTATGCTTATGGCATCTGGCAATAAAATATGCACAACATTATGCAGAAGTAAGTCCATTTTTGTTGACACCCTGCAGTTTTAAGGTACACTCCATGTTTACTGAAAATGCTGTATTATTATTGTAAGCTGCTGTAAACTGTACCTAGGTATTAAAGATGTTTTTATTTCTTACAGATCCAGATGACCCATACAAACTATTGGATGATACAAGAGCACTAGGACTTGTAGTTTGCCGAGGTACCTCAGTTGTTTTAATATGTCCCATGGACGGCATGGAAGCCATTCCTAACCCCTTCATTACTCAAGAAGGATAGTAACTTTAAACTAATTGTCTGTCTATATTTAAGGTGTAATTATAAATTAAGTAAATAATATAAAACATTTTATTTTTATTTATTTCTATACAGACACAAAGGCTCGTTTATTTATCTGCATAATAAATTATTGCACACATACACTTCAATTTTAAAATATGTTATTTAAAACAGGTAAAAACTTGCTAAAAATTCATTAGTGTTCATGCAGCTAGCAACATTAAGGGCTGATTTTTCAATGGTCGCATAACTTTTATCTGACAAATAAATATGACAGTTTGACTTAACGTCTATACAAAAGTTGTCAAACTGCCATATTTATTCCTACGTTAAGAGGTATCTGACGATTGAAAAATCGGCCCTAAGAGTAATAGTTTACTACTAGTGTAATGTTACCCTTAAAAATACAAAAAACATAAACAGAAAACAAGTCACATAAACTAAAACTCAGGTCCCTTCACAAATTATTTTAAATTAGCTGGTAACTGGTAAATTGTGAATAAATTATACTACAAAAAAAAATTCAATCAAATCCGAATTCGTTTCTTATCCAGGGATAACTCTTGGGACATTCAGTACAAGTGATCATGTACTTGTCATGCTCCAACACTTTTGAAGACAACTTGCATGTATTTGGTTTTTCACACGCAACTTCTGCCTCTTCGAAATTACGCTTTTTGCACTGCCACGGCTGGTACTTCTTTAACTGGCTAACTTGAGTAGGTCTTTTTATCCAATCAATCAGTTCTTTGTATGTAACAAAGTAGACGTCTGGTACTTTTAATAGTTCACTGATGAATTTCTGAACAGAAAAACAATAAAAAAAAATTAAATCATGTCAGAATATTTGTAGGTAAGCGAGGTAAGCCTCAAAAACATCTATGAAATCAAACCTACAAATATTTCGTATATCCTTTGGAGCTATTCTTAAATAGCTCCAAAGGATATACGAAATATTTTAATGTAATTACTCCAGAGATATGCGATTTGCGACTGCCAGTGTCGCATTTCAATAAATTAATAATGATGAATAAAAAATAAATCATCAATTTTTTTACTTACCTTGAAAGCCAATAAATATTCGTAATTCTTGAACCATGTGGAGCTCAAGTGAATACCATACGGGGCTCTGTTCGTCAGATAGTGTCTCTTGAAGTTGTTCACCAAAATGTTGTAGACATCTTCACCGGTGAGGTTTGAAGGGCAGTACTCCAGTGTGGCACAAGTATGGTCGCCATTTGAAAGAGGATTGATCACCATCTCCCATATGCCTGCGTAGCTCCGCGTTGGGCAGTACTGGTGGTTGCCTGAAAATAAAAATATTTTTTTTTAATGCTGGTTAGTTTTTGTAAATCTCATCACAGTCATCACGCACGTAATGCTTCGTGTTCATTTTTCTAACTACATAAATCGTAATCGTTCGTTGAGCGAAAAATCACTGTGTAAATATTCATTATGGTTTCGTCGAAACGTCCATATCGCGAAGCTCGTGTGTGTTATAAAAACACCCATATACAGAAATTCGTGTTAACTGCCCAGTTACTTTCGTGGTCGCAAGCGCGATTGATGAGCACGGGGTCCTGGGTTCGATTCCCGGGTCGGGCAAAAAGTGTTATTGGGTTTTCCATTACGATTTTTTCAGTAGCAGCCCGGAGTTTGGAAGTTGGTAGTGTGACACCCCCGTGCCTCGGAAAGCACGTAAAGCCGTTGGTCCCGGATGTCATTCGTAGATCTTTGACAGTCGTTACGGATAATCAGAAGCCAGGAAGTCTGACAACCAGTCTAACCAAGAAGTATCGTGTTGCCCAGTACCTGGGTTGTGGAGGTCAGATAGGCAGTCGCTCCATGTAAAACACTGATATTTAGCTGCATCCGGTTAGACTGGAAGCTGACCCCAACATAGTTGGGAAAAGGCTAAGTAGATGATGATACAGAAAGAATACAGATAGTTGGCAAAGAGCCCAAGAAGTCTAAAAACTCGAACAGAAGAAGAAGCAAAATGCGACTTTTGTAACTTCCATTTTCTTTATTCTTCCCAATGTCTTCACATTGCAGCAGGAAATGTGCGTGATGATATGGATCTTTCACATTGTATATTGTTTGTCAATGCTTTCCTGGACAATAATTGTCATAGTCATCATCTTTTGGTTTAATATGAGGAGTTTTGCGGTCATTAACTGGTGCAAACGAGCCTAGCACGAGCAGCCCCCCACTCAGGCCAATTATGTGGAGTTTCTAATTTAAGTACTGGGTGCGACTGCCGCCTGATAGCTAGCACAAATCTAAGTGCTCACATCAGCAAAGGTCTAAATAACAGAAAAAAAAGTGAGAAATGGTCGTAAGCGCGACTGCAACGCTAGAGGTCTTGGGTTCGATTCGCATATCGAGCAAAGTGTTATTGGGTTTTTCTATGAAACTCTCAGTAGCAGCTCGGAGTTAGGATTTGTGCCCGGGTAATGGCAATAGGCTCGCCCCCTATTACATGGGACTTAAGCATACCGGCGAACAGTGGGTGTACATTGTTACACCTCTGCCTAACCCTTCGGGGTATACAGGCGTGATGGTATGTTATATTTTTGAACAAAAACAACACACCTAGTATTTTTTTTTTTTTGGGGGTGGGAAACCATCAAATAACTTCTCCCGCCCTGGGCAGGGCGGGAGGGAGTGTCAGACTTTTACTGTCTAAAACCCACCCATGTTCCTTCTTGTGCCCTTTGCGTTCCGGGGGCGCAGTATCTCTTACGAACAACCCGCAGCCCCGGCAGGATACCTAGTATTAAACTATTACCTTTCCAATGCCAGTTATTTACTAACAAGATACATTTTACATACCTAGGCGTAACCACAAACGAAATATCTTCGCCTACATTAAAATAGGTAGCTAACAATATCTTACCTGCCACAGTAGGTACTAAATTACACTTAATTTGATCGAAACGTGATTCAAAAACTGCAACTCCGCATTCCAGGTAGTTATATGCGTAATATTGCAAACAATAGGCGCGCAGAACGCAATCTCTCCTCGTCGGATGCGCGTGCGACGTCGTCGTCACCGTCTATCACAGCTCATAACATCTTACTTAACCATTCACACGCTCTAGTTACGAGGTGCTGAGATGAATCAATAACATTTAACGCGTGTGTTTTATTTATAAGTACGGATCTTTATCACCCTTGTAATTTAAAACATAGGTACCTAGTAGGTACCTATTCTGGCTATGTAAGCACCTATGAAGGTTTTAATTGAATGAGCCTATACAACCTCACTTTTTATTTATTTTCATTGTGATATGGATGCCATTTTTAATTATATTTAGGATTAGGCAGGTGTCAGTCCCGTAGTGACGGTCTGTCATGATTGTCATGAAGTTAATAAGTCACCAACTTAGAATTAGGCTAAAACTAAAATATATAAACACAGCAATATATTTATAAAATATACTGACTGACCCAGCAAACGATGTTTTGCCATTTTTTTTTAGAGTTATGAGAAATAATGTTGGCCGATTCTCAGACCTTCCCGATATGCACACAAAATTTCATAAAAATCGGTCCAGCCGTTTCTGAGGACTTGACACTGCGACAAGAATTTTATATAATTATATTAGATTAGATAGACACGGGTGGCGCAGTAGCTGAGTGATTGGTTGCTGCGCTGTATGTCGCGGGTTCGACACAAGGAACAAATATTTGTATAGCCTACAGTTTTTCCGGGTCTGGCTGTTTGTGTATGTGATTTTATATGTTTGTAAACGCACCCTCGACACAGGAGAAATTGCTTTAAAAAAATACTAAAAATACTTGATGTTTCAATAAAGTTGATAGATATCGGGTTTACTTCGTCGACAGATCCCTCCACCGCCACATTACCCATCTACCTAGGTACAACAGACATCTTGGTCATGTTACCGGTTCCGGTTTTACAAAAAATAGTCAAGGTCGCTAAACATATAAGTGGGTCGGAACATTCGTTTTGACATTTTCGATTTATCGTTATCAAAAGTTGCATTGATACATGATGAACCGACTAGGACTAGGATGAACCCGGTTAAGTATATAGCGACCCTTACGTTTAAAAGCTGCAATATAAGAACGTGAATTAAAAAAAAAACGATGCTGAAAAAGTATATAACGTGTGACTACGGCTTTTCTTTTTGTTCTGTACTTGTTTCTCCAGTATATTTATTTCAGCATCTTGTAAATCTTGTTTAGTACTTTTTCAGCGTCGTTTTTTTTTGTCGTAGTCGGGTTTTAGTTTTTTTTAACTCAACGCTTTTTGTCCGCTAGAGGGCGCCACTTTGAGTTTTTTGACACATCTCAGCCTATGCACAGCGGACGATTAAGACGGTTCTAACGATACCTCATTTGTCGAGTTCAGATAAGTACTTTAGGAGCTATGAGGGAACAGATGAACATACACACATACATACATAGCCTGTCAAAATCATAACCCTCCTCTGGCTATGCCGAAGTAGGATAAAAAACTCCCAATCAGATGAATAAGACATAGAGACCCACCTACATCTAAGGCAATCACTCAATCAAAATTGACTCTAAGCGGACACTTACCAGTGCATTGATGTGGCATCTCATAGTCAAGGGTGTACGGCCAGAATGGAGGATCAGCCAGCGGTGCCACAATCGTAGCATCGTACACAAAACCAAATTCCTGCATCATTAGGAACTGTCGGTTCCAACCCACTGAAAGGAACGGTACTCGCATTCCTCTGCAAAATAAAATATGAAAGTAAGTACAATAATAAAGCTACTATGAATGAGTTATTATTTTCTTGATAGCTTGTAATGTTAAGCAATCGACCAACTTAGACTGTTGGTTGCGCCAACAACAGGTAGGTAAACTATCTATACGTAACCTTATTAAAGTACATGTGTCTAAAGTTTACGATAATTCGTTAAAGTGTAACCCGATTTTTTACCTATAAACGAGAAACTTCGTTACACAAAATAATATTATTATAGTATAAATAAGTTCCCATTTTTTGCATTGTTAAATACTAAATAATCGTTAAAGGATAGGAAAAACAAAACTCATTCAAAAAATTACCTAAAATCCTCCATGTGAACTCTACTGAATCTGTTTATCATATTTGCTTCACCGACCATTTCATCGAACCAGTCTTCAACTGTGGCATTTTTCGACCACCAATCTTCCGGGCCCCGACGACTGCAAAATCAGAATATTAGGTTCTGCTATTTCATCAGCTTGCTATTTCTAGTGACATGACAAATTTTACGTAAGTAAGTATCAACTTACGTGATTGAGTTTACTGCTATCTCATGCCCGTCATTCCACAGCTTTTGTACGTGTCTGTAATTCGTGTACGGGTGTGAAACGAAGAATGTTGCTTTTATTGGGCAACCGTTAGGGTTTTTTTGTTCTGGAGTAAACAGATGTTTGGTGTAGGCATCCCAGTTTTCGTGGTTTACAGAACCATCGAAGGTCAACGTGATCATTTGTGGGGTCTATAAATAAGACAGAAGTAAGTAGTCAACAGATTTTAGAGTTATACCTGTCCAGTATTAAACTCGTGCCAAACAAAATAACCTTTTACCTGACTGGGAACTAGATTTCCAGGTATTTCATTCCCCTGTTTTGAGCAAAAGCATTCCGGCAGCACGCAGGCGGAAGGGTCACAAGGTTCCGCTGCGTTGGGATCATAGTTCACATCGCACCAGCCCTGAACAGCATTATAACATTGAGAGAAAACTACAAATTATGATCAATGACACGCCATAACATTGTGAAAGTATAAAAAATAGGGTGACGATTAGAAAACGATTCAGCTTAAATTGTTAATGATTTGCAAGTTAATAAAATAATGAACCGAGAGATTGTGAAATTACAAATGTTCCAGTTAATATATAAATTGTAGGTAATTTACTTCGTCGGACCCATCCGTACAATCAATAGAGCCATCACAGAAATATTGGGCGGGAATGCAGTCGCCGTCTGAACATCCAATGTGGGTGTCATTGGCACAAGCGGCCATATGTAGAAGAGGCTTTGGGATCCGGGTCTCTGAAATAAAGAGAGCCTTATTATGTATAGGAGTTACGGAGGAAATTGCAGTCGGCACTCTATTTCTGCATGGGGGTAATCTAGAAAGCTTTGACTGACATCAGACCTAGGCTCAGGCGATCTTTGCTGATGGTCCCCTACTCGTTAATGAATTGAAAAATAGATTTACCACCTCTTTGGAAAGACTCAAACTAACTAGATTTGGTTCAAAAGGAGCGGTCTACTATTAATGGTGATTGTTTGAAAGAGCTTTCGACACCTACCTACGGTGAGGTCGCAGTTGTGCACATTCTGTTGCATGTCACAAAGCTGTCTGTTGACGTCGAACATCAAGCCGGGTGAGCAATGGAACTCGAACACATCGCCGTCCAAGCACAGGTAGTATTTGGCGCATTCATCCACTGTCCATATCTTATCTTCAGCTCTGTCCGGATTCCTGAATTAATTTCACAAGAATATTACAGCAGACGATGCTATTAGGTTATTGGTGAACTGCTGACTGCCGGTATAGGTTCACTTAGGCTCATGAAGTACAGAAGATTGTACTTAAGAATTAAAAGATTTTGTATATTTATCTGAGAAAGTTCTATCTAAAACCCATAAAGCACATACCTAGTAGCTACCTACATACGTGCAGCGTTTGACAAATATTTTTAAAGCATGCACGCACGTGTCATACATTAAATGCATAACGAAAGTGAATTTCTCAAGACGTAGTAGGAAATGGTACATAATGCTGATACAAGCGGACGGGTGGCTCAGTCAAGGTTGCGGCGAAAGTCGCCCGGGGTCGTCGCCCGCGCCACGAAAATGGCGGAAAATCATCCTTCTGTAATGTCTGCACGCAGCGCACATGCGTCGTTATAATTCGCGCGGTTTTGTAGGTACTTATTCTACGTCTTGTTGCGGAAGCGAGAGGAAGCGGTGCACTTCATGCATTTTTTAATAGGAACTGATATAAAGCACTATGTTTCCGTTTTCCCTAGTCACTTATACCTACGGATTACGTGATTAACTAAAAATGGGTTAGTGTGACTTACTGTTTGAAATAATAGTAGGTTTTTATTGGGTTGTTGTAAGTCTATTTTTATTTATGTTCACAAACTCGTTTTCATTTAGATTAGGGGCATAAGTTGTAATGAGGGGCCCATAATATACCTTTTAATTTAACAACAAATTCTTTCATAAATATTGATACTTAAATAATATAATTTTATTATGTTTCTTTCTTTCTAATTCATTAAAATTAATTACCAAATTGTGCTACTTGAATATTCATACAAACTAAATGTGTTATTAAAGTTATTGCAACAAAGTAAATTAATAATAGGTAAATTTTGTTGTAGACATTTAAATAATTAAATACATAAGATGCGAATTTTGTTAGTTTATATAACAAAAATCTCGACACACTTATCTAGTCACCTGGTCATCATGTAAAGTGTGTATTTAATTATACCTAATTTAATAGTTATTGATAAATGTTAATTGACCCAATCTTATGAGTGAATATATAAAAATTGTGTATTCTTGTGATATAACAATCATAATGTGTTATAACGTCAAACAGCTCTTATTGACACGTTTCAACCAATAGCTATAGAAATAGTATGTCCTTTATTCTATTGCTTATGTATTTCTGTTTTTCGATACTGATACTCTTATTCCTTGACAATTGGGCAGATGACACCATTAAACAATAATTCCATAACACGACTTCACAAAAAAAAAAAACAGTTTATTTTACCACTAAAAACCCGATATTTTTTTAAATAACTATAAATTTGGCTTTTTAGTTGCTTTGACATCAATAAATAAATATATAAATAGTTAGTGAATTGACATGACAAAAAAGTGACGTCATAGATTAGTATTGTCCTACAAAATCTATGGGGTAATCGCGTTTTGACAGCTCATAAAAAGTACGTCAATTGATTAGTTGTGTCATCTACCTACCTAATTGATTGATTGTTTATCATTGGTGTTTGATGTATGATACATCGTCATCACCACCGAGCAAACTTTTGTATTAGATGGTCAATAGTATTATCTAGATCTGATAAGCAGCCTGCTGAAAATTTAAGACCTAGGGCAATTATACAAGTTTTAGGTACGATCGCAATCTAATTTCAGTCTAAATTTTTAAAATGCCTCTGGTCCACATTTTTTGATTGGCGCTGAGATGAGATTGCTGTTCTTGAATTTAGCTTCTGCTCAAAGTGGTAAAACCGAGTATATCTACGCATACGTACATAAACTCTTAGTGTAATCTACCCTAAAAGGGGTCGAACCGGCTTACCGGTCAAAGTTCCTGAAGGGAAAAAAGGTTGAAAGGGGCAATATTACCTGATCAGCTTCTACTAACACCTAATTCGCCCTAATATTGATTATGTCTTGCATTAGTCGGAACAGGCGTGTTCTTTTCATTCTTCCATAAGTACTTTTTAAGAGTACAGACTGGACTCTATTACACAAGCCCTTTAGACCGTCTGTTTTGTCCATTTCTCGCAGGGCTCTTTTTTTCTTTGCCGACCGGTACTTAGCCGGGTTTTTTATTTTGTAGTTATGTCACTCGTCACCGGTCGCTGAGCATTGCAATTTGAACACAACATCGTGTTGGTAAAATCATCGTTTGTCAACTTTCGTGGGAATATACCTTTGTCTTTTAATTACTAGATATGCTACCTGCAGAAGAGTCGAAGAAAGAAAGTGGTAACGATGGATACTTACTTAAGTAAAAGTTAAACGAAGACATTGAATAACTTGTGTAGCTACCTATTGTTTTAACGTAAAAGAGCTTTTATATACAGTTGCGCAATCGTTGGTTGCTGCTAACATAGACACATCCTTTGGCAAAATTAGTCAAACAATTAAATTACATACTATTTCTGATGGCCTTGCAGAGCTAAAGCAGCCCCTATTAATTAGGTCTAAGGCCATATTTTACACTTGTGTACTCATAGATTACCGATAACATTATATGTTTCTTCCCACGTTAAATAATTAAGTGACCCTCGTATTAAAATACTTACCTACTAACTTAATAAGTATAATAGGTATGTACCTAATTTTCTGTGAGTAAAAAAATATCTTGGCTTGACCGAGAAGTCTAAGCCAAGACCTTATTAAATCTAGGCAGTCACATTTTACCATTTTAATAATTGTTCACTAAGCGATCGATTTTATGAGAATAGGTAGGACTTAAAGTAAGGATACCTACCTGTAAAATCTTCCCTTTTCGAGGCACTTCACATCCGCTAAGCTTCTTTTGCTCCTAAGCTTTCCTTGCACCCCTGCAAAATTGTTAAAAAAAAAACATAAAACTTGTATGCAAAAGTTGCAGGAAAAAAAAACGAACGCACTGACAACACAGAACGTGTAAATCGCACTTTACCTAAAACTAAATAAGCTATTACGAAAGATATGAATAATCGTGAAAGCTGTATTTGTCGAGCCATGTTGTGTGTTCAGTGGCTGTAGAAACACTGAGTCACCAGCCACCGCTCAGTTATCAACAACTCATACATCGTAAGACGCGAGCATAACTTTCTTTTGTAGACGCAGCACCGGGGTGTACGAAAAGAAAGGAAAATAAAACAACTTTTTTTACTATCTGTCATGTCTTTTGTTAACTAAATGAGTAAGTACATAAATTGTTTTGAGTTTTTCAATTGCATCTCTCTGATTACCCTTCTGGGGATATGGGGGTATGGTATGATAATAATCATCTTTATCTATTATACTAGCTTCTACCAACGACTACGTTCGTGTGGTTTTCTTCACCCGCGTTAAATTACGTCTTTGGTTACTGCTCCTTTCCCGTGTGTCGTAGTGTGATGTTATAAAGTCTAAAGCCTTCCTCGATAAATGAACTATTCAACACAAAAATATTTTTTCAATTCAAACCAGTCGCTCCTGAGATTAGCGCGTGCAACTAAACAAACAAATAAACTCTTCAGCTTTATAATATTAGTATACATTTTGACCATTTTCCTAAGTTTCAGTTTTCAGTGTGTAAGTTTGAATTTAAATAGTAGTAGTCATAATTTTCACCGTCCCGAGGGTGTCGTGGTCGCAACTACTGAGCTTGGGGTAATGGGTTACACTCCCAGGTCGTGGAAAGTGTTACCAATTCGGTTTTTCCATTAGGAATTGGTCAGTAGCAGCCCAGAGTATGGAAGTTGGTGATGTAACACCCTCGTGTCTCAAAAAAGTACTTAACGCCGCTGGTCTTGAGCCAGATTTGTCACTAGTCTTGCTGATTGTCGTCCCATCGGACTATGAGAGTACACTATTATATCTCCTGCGTACTTGGCTAGTCTCCATTGAGATTGACTGCTGTGACTGAAATTCGGTCAGGAGGATATTAGAATAGTAGAAAATAAGTATTTGTGGTTGTATTTCTCAATAATACGTGAATTGAACGTGATTGATCAGGAAATCTGCATCATGTGTTGGTATTACCTACCTATTAGGCCAATTGTTAGACGCATGAGCAGGGTACTGCTATGCAAGAATATCTCGCGAAGCGATTATCTAAACCAATAACTATTCAACTAATACATTAGGTGCTTATTAATTATCTAGATGTACCGATAGTACTTCTCTTTCGTCTGCTGGTCGCAATATGATTGATTTATTTTGTAAATCTTCCCAGAACTCTGAGGCCACAAAAGTAGCGGACATTTATGGTTCTAATAAGCAATATTACAGCCTTACCCCATCGGTTAATGATTTACCTATTCAAAGTAGTAAATGTTCAACCATTTCTAAAAGTTCATCTGTAGAGTCGTCAAAGAAGGTTGCAAAATGTATCGCTCGTTTTTCTTTTATCTGTGATTATAACACACGTACTTGTTAACTTTATCTGTGGTTTGTAAAATAAATAGGGACGCGACTTTTAAATGTCAAAACATTTTATCGACATGTCAATCGATAGCTTCAAAATGTAACCAGTGCTCGTTTTGCAAAAGTGAATGATTAGGATTTAAAGCACTTCTACTTACCAGTTTTTCTCATTTTCTCACTAAGCAAATTTTATTATGTAAACAATGAATTATTGTGTTGTTGCGCCATTGAATTGTGCTTTTAGAAACGTCAAACGTAAAAATCGATATCTACATCTACATTATTGATATTTTTGACATCTCTAAACTTCACCCGCCCGGCGACGGGGGCGAATGTTGTCTGTTGTTGAAGCGGTTTATGATTTACCGTGAATTGTATGTGGAAAACACTGGCTTCGTGATATATAACGGAAAAATGAAATGTATTAAAACAGTGCTGCAGATAATTTTTCTTTTAAATGTGTGTTTGGCTACGCTATCGCCGCCCTCCGATAAAAGGGGGCAAAAGGGGGTGAAACCACAAGAAGGTCCGAGGAAAAACAACGTGTTGGATCGTAAACTGGTGATTGAATCACCTTTAGTGAAAGATATTATAAAGTACCACGCTACCTATCACCAGGACCTAATAACGCGTTACTTCAAGAACGCTGTTTTGGGTTACGTTACACCAGTGAGTATTTCACAGAATTGTTCTGTTTTTATTTCGTGTTCTTTCGATTATATTGTTCTATAAAGTCAACAATATATTTTTCTGAGTGTCACATTTATTAATTTTCTTAAAACATAATTTATAGTGGAACAACAAAGGTTATGATGTGGCAAAAACTTGGGCCTCTAAATTCAACTATGTCTCTCCTGTTTGGCTTCAAATCAAGCGTCAGTCTCCCAACATTTACATCATATCGGGGCTCCATGATGTTGACCATGCCTGGATGAAGTTAGTCAAAGCAAAAGGCTCTGCTACTAATGTAAAATGTATGTACTAACTTGTATATAGTTTTGTTTGTAGTTTTATAATTATATTTTTAGTAATTATTTGTTTAAAACAGAAGTTTACAGTGGATATAGTTTTTATTTGCCTTATTAAACATAGGTATTATTTAATAACATAATACTTTGACATAGATTTTATATAATACATAGTTACCTGTCCCAGTGGCAAGTATTGTAATGTACCACAACCCTGGTCCCCAAGATACAGGCTCCGCCTAGTTTGGGGACCACTGTTTTTACTAGAAATGCATACTGCAATTTGTTACCATTTTTTTTTACTGTATGCTAACCTAATTATAAGGAACTTTTGTAACAATTGATAATAAACTTTTACTTTACTTTTGTTGTAGTATTGCCAAGAATTCTGTTTGACAACTGGCAGCCCTCAGACCTGAAAGCCTTCTTCATGGAGCCAACATCCCTCACTGAACAGAAGGCTCTCATTGATGAAATTAAGAAAGCCTGCAAGCAGTGGAAGTTTGATGGAGTGGTACTGGAGGTACTCTCCCAGATCGGGAAATATGTTGACAAGTCTGTCAAGTTTATACAGCAGTTTGGTAAGGAATTGTATATGTAAAAAAAATATTTTTTCTATGTGTATTTTTGTATCAATTGTTTTATACTGAAACTGGTTCCTTTTTTAGGTTTGGAGATGAGTGATGATGAACTAAGTCTAATTCTAGTCTACCCACCCTTCCGAGGGTATCCCACTGATGAATTCTTCATCCAAGCATTTAATGATATTTATCCTTATGTAGAAGCAGTGTCAGTCATGACATACGACTTCTCTAATCCACAGAAACCAGGTAAGTTGTTAATTGTAATAGACTATTATATATCTATCTATATTAAAAATATTTTTAATTTAAAATGTTTGTAATCAGTAAATATGACTGTAATAATTTTGTATGCTGCCAAATGACTCTGTATTTAATTTTGCAACTTTAACATTGAATCTGAAGTCCTGTTGAACTGCCACATTCATCTAATATTTTATGTTTCAGGGCCCAATGCACCCCTATACTGGGTTAGGTTATGTGTAGAAAAACTCATAGACAGTGATGAGAACCCTTCAAAGAGGTCGAAGATCTTACTAGGTCTAAACTTCTATGGCAACTCATACACTGCCAATGGTGGAGGCCCCATTGTTGGGACAGAGTACATAGAGTTACTAAAGAATGCTAAGAACAACCAAGCTTTGTCGTATAATAATAATACGGCCGAGAATTATGTCGAGATCAGGTAATGACCAATCACCTTGTAAATACGCAATTGTTCCTGTCGCAAGAGGCCGTAATCAGCGAAATTGCTGAAGGCTTAGGTGGCATATCTATACCGATATGTACATGTAACGTACGTCGCGCATAAATGTCCATTAAATGGTGATAAAATTACTAATTAGAACCTTATCTTAAGTATTTTTTCCTTTCATGAGAGGAAAACAACACTAACGAACTATTGTTCAGATTAACGAATAATATTTTGAATACTATGTTGTTCATTCATAGGATTTCGAAAACGAATTGTATCTATTTTTTTATATGCACCTGTAGGACTATTTTTTTGTTTTTAACTTTAAATGATTTCTTTTTTTTCAGGACATCACAGGGTACAAAGAAAATATTCTACCCCACTTTATATTCAATACAGAAGCGTCTCGAGTTAGCGAAGGAATACGGTACGGGGGTAGCTATCTGGGAGCTGGGGCAAGGCCTCGATTACTTCTACGATTTATTCTGATTGTGTGTGATAGTAACTTTAAGTCTACTAGTAAATTTTTATGTTTGTGATATTCATAATTCTTGGATTTTTTTCAGAAACAAAATAAATTAAAGATGTATATTTGTTTTTGTTTATTATTAAAACCTTATCTTAAAATGTTGCTGAAAATATGCTCAGTCTTCTATTTAATCTCTAGCTTACGGCCACCATACAGGATGAAGCCAAAAACTTGCGAAGCTGGATGCAGCTTCGCAAGTTCAGGCCAAACCGATGGGTTTGGCCTGATTGGAAGCGTACAACAAGGGCCTATAGACCCAAAATTTTGATAGGAAAGGCAAAACTACCTATACCTATTTTCTTATCATGTATGGTAGCCGTTATTCGACCGGTTCTGTGTCCAGTTCAAAAAATTAAGTAAACGTTATTTACAAAGTAAATTAAGCAACTCGAACTGAATTTCTAACTGGTCACAGCTTTTGGCTTTCCCTTGAACTCCATCATAGACTGAGGTCCCTTCATAACTCGGTGCATCAGATCCCAGCACATTTTCGCGGGGAGCAGGCTGCAACAAAAATACAAAATTATCAAAAACTAATTGGTAAGTAGGTTGTTAGATTGGTACATCACGCGTTGTGTAAAGACGCGTTCTCTGTTACAAAGAGGAAAATAAATTGAAACGTTGGGGTAAACCAACTATAGTGAACGTGTTCCGAGTTCGGAGTGCACATTTGCGTACATCTGCTCCCGTCGTCTTGTCGTTCTTGAACATTACGATTATTACACACACATACCATCACGCCTGTATTCCCCGAAGGGTTAGGCATAAGTGTACCAATATACACCTACTGTTCGCCGGTATGTTTAGGTCTCGTGTAATAGGGGGCGTGCCTATTGCCATTAACCGGGCACAAATCCTAACTCCGAGCTGCTACTGAGAATTTCATAGAAAAACCAAATAACAGTGCTCGACCTGGGGATCGGATTGGCTGGGATTCTATTGCATATTAATCGCTTAATCCTACCAACGACTATTCGGGCTTTGTGATTCCTAACACCATTCTCTAGGTATCTACTTTTCCTCCCATAAAAAACGAACTACCTATTATTAACCTAATGCTTTTTATAAGCCTTGCAAGTCCAGTCAAACCAATAGGTCGGTACTCTCAAGAGCTTCCGTAAATTAGTGAAAAACAGCCTGGTAATAAAAACCACCACTACCACAGGTAAGACCACTTTTCCACTTACCACTTAAGAGGTAGAAGATATCTAACGGATCCGGGCATGATGCAGTTAACCTCGTTCTTCCGGATGGAGTCGATCATGGTCTCCGCTACGTAGTCGGGCTCCAGCATGGGCATCAGGCGAGGGGTGACGCCGTCGAACATGCCAGTGTTAATGTAGTATGGGCAGACTAACGTTGCGTGGATTGTTGTGTGGCCGTGAGCCTAAGGAAAAGAAAAGATAAAACAAACAATACTATAGATTAGGTTTTGATGGTTTATAGATAACATACCATCACGCCTGTATTCCCCGAAGGGTTAGGCAGAGGTGTACCAATGTACACCCACAGTTCACCGGTATGTTTAGGTTCCATGTAATAGGGGGCGAGCCTATTGCCATTAACTAGGCATAAATCCTTACTCTGAGCTGCTACTGAGAATTTCATAGAAACACCCAATAACACTTTTTGCTCCACCTGGGAATCGAACCCAAGACCTCTAGCGTAGCAGTCGATAGCAGTTTATAGATAAGGGTAATTAATGAGTAATGATGACTGTCTCGTTTTTTGATTGCAAGGGCGTCTGCATACGCGGTACTCTGTGGTCCTAGGTTTTATCTGCAGAGAATAACCCATTAACACTACGCAAAGGGCACAAGAAGGTAGTGTTAATGGGTTATTAAGCCATTTTCAGTAGCAGTCCGATGTTTGAATTTTTGGTAATAAGCTTGCGTCCAATAACTTCCCCTTCCGGGAATCCGGAAGTTAGAAATTTGCGTGCAGTCGGTCTACATATAAAGTTGAACATACCCTCAATTCAGTAAACAGGCTCTCATGAAAGCCTACTGTGGCAAACTTGGTGGCGCTGTAGTCAGTGCAGCGGTAGGTGCCGAGCAGACCCGCCACTGAGCCCACTGTCACTATGTGGCCCTTGCCTGTCTTGATCATGTCGGGCAGGAACGCCTTCACGGTCTGAAAGGAAAGTTATCGTAATTTTATAAAAAACACCAATTAGATACAAAGCAGGTATTAGGTACAGCAGCCTGAACCCTTGGCTATATACTCTTTTTAAGAAAGGCTTAAAAAGGGAACAACTTAACCTAGCAATATGAGGGATTATAATAAATCTCTCCGACATAAAGTGCGAGTGTGGTGCCCCTGGCCAAACGATGGCCTATTTACTAGAAGATATTAATAACGCCACTAATGCTCCGATAAACGGCCACCTACAAGGCTATAGTACTCAAACATACAAAAAGCATAAGCTTAAACCAATCCGAAAAGAAGAAGATGGAAAAAATTATCGTAACCAGCTTACGACGTAGAAGTAGCATTAAATAAAGCAAGAATAATATAAAACAGAGCAGGTCAAATTATCAAGTAATCAGTTCTGCACTCAACAATGATAGTTTCAATTTAAATTAACACACACACTTGGTTGCATTAACTAATAAGCACGCAATTACCAAAAGTGATTAGGCACTGGATGAATCAGCAAAAAACAACACTATCAATATACCATTACTAACTTATATAAAATAACTACTTAGCAATAAGCAAATGACCTTTGAAAATCACTCTAGAGAGTATATCATTGAGTCATCGTTTAATCATGGTGTATACCTACTTCGTAAAAGTTACCCAACATGTGGTTACTCTGCAATTGATTTGCAAGCTGTTTTAATAGTCTTGTCAGTTCTAGCACTACAAAACTGTTTCTCCGATCATCAACACACTTTACCACAGAGTTTTAACAATAGGTATTTTCAAGCGTTCAAAGCGTAACAGATCGCACAGCCACTCCGTCAATCATGTCGTCAATGTAGTTATAAATACATAGATATGTAAAGGCGAGTACTTTATAATTATACCTACTTACCCAATAGTGTGAGAGGATGTTGACTTTGTAAGTAGTTTCTATTGCTGAGTCGGACAGATCCAGCAATGTCTCTCCGAACACTGTGCCTGCGTTGTTGATCAATACGTCCACTTTGCCGATCTACAATGAATATGGAATGTCATTTTTAAGTACTTATTAAATTTTTTAGTAATTAAACACGACCACGCTACGCTACGACAAAAAAAAAGTAAGTATATACAAACACTTTTCTGTTAAGATGCAATAGTCAATGGATTGACTGGAACTTTTTACGCACGTAAAAAGTTCCAGTCAATCCATTGACTACTTTCCGAATTTTGTGGACACAAACATACGTATAGGGTTACATAGTTTATAGACTTCTTAAACTAAAAACAATGTTACCTCTTTCTTCACTTTTTCAGCGGCCGCGTAGACAGCGCTACGATCTGCGAGGTCTACGACGTAGCTAGCAATTTCGTAGCCCTCATCGATAACCGCTGCGCACGTCTTTTGCAAACCTGTGATAAATATTATGTAATAAAGAATGCAGCTCAAGAATATGTACCTTTATATTTATGAATATTATGCCAAATAATCACCACTAAGTCTATAATATTTTTTATATAATATATAAGTTTACTTTCTTCGAAATGTTATCGGGGCTCGTTTAGATTTTCTTGTAACTTTTGCTTTGTATCTACAGTTTCATAAGTTCATGTTGTGCTTTGAGTACTTGCTACGTCTTTCATTCTAAACTAAACTAGGCAATCGAAGATGTAATTATAATAATGTGAATATAATGGTTTATTATGTTCATTATAAATAAGTGATTCGAGCGTCACAAGCAAGTCTAAAAATAAAACTTAATAAAGCATTGTTTTGCATAATAACTGTGGAATAATTAATTAATTAAATACGCGTCAGCGACACCGGACATGACCACCATCAAGTTATTACGATGGTAACGGCAAAGTAATTATTTTAAGTGGCCAAAAATCTTTGGCGTTACGATAAAACGTTGGTGTTGTACTGCCTAATTAGTTATGTAATATTGGGTAATTAGCACGAGGCAGGATAATAATAATATCTACTAGCCTATTATTGTCCCATGCATTGCAGGGCAAAGGCCTCTTCTCATACAGAGAAGGCACGAGCATTTTGATTGTTTTAGATTCTTATAAGTCCGGAATTCCTCACGATGTTTTTCTTCATCTATATCCGTGATGTCCAAGATAAGCTTTGACCATATTAGTAGGTACATAATTATGAATGGAAAACTTCACGTTGGTAGTTGCACGGTTGCGAACCTACAATCGCATGCATGAGAAGAAGGCCCTTTATCCACTGCACTATCTACACATTCACTGGGTGATCACGAGTAATCACGACATTCTCATTCAATACAAAGTAGTTAATAGATATAATACTACCTAACTATCAACGAATTAAAGCAGGTATAGCTATGGCAGGTAGGTTATAAAGTAACGATATTACCGCGGCAATAAACTCAAAAGCAATCACCACGATACCTAACAAGAAACGAGTCTAAGGTTGTCCGGCGACCCACCAAATCAACCGAACCTTAAATGGAAACTAAATTGGTCATACACTAACCTTCTTTGCTAATGTCCCATATGACGACCTTGGCTCCAAGTCTGGCCAATTTTACGGCAAGCTGGCGACCAACACCGCCACCCCCTCCAGTCACCAACACCACATCACCTCTAAGGCTCTTCATGGGCCTTATGGCGTTAGGCACTAAGGTCCAGAATAGGGATTCCAGGATGTAGTAACAGGATAAAACCAGGAAGAGGACTGTGTCCTTGGCGATGTCGAAAACGCTCGCCATTTGTGAAGGAGAGTTGATCTTTGTACCTTCCAACATTTTTAGCTTCTGTAACAAAAATATGAAGGGGTAAATGTTAAGAATTAGTTTCTGCTCGCGATTTTGTTTTCAATTAACTCAATTTTATACCATAAAATGACCCTTGACATCCGGAAATAGTGTAGCTTTCTATCAGCGAAACATTTTTTGTAAAGTTCCAATAACTATCCTCAGAATCTTAAGATGGCCACCAGTTGGTTTATTTTCAAGGTCAAAAGCTCGCGAACACTTGCATAAGAAGTTGGCAGATTCGTCCCACAATTAATTTGTTATATTTTTCTACCTATGGATTTTTATCTCTCACTACTTTGTATATTTTGTTTGTATGTATGTATATATGTAATAGTTGAATAATTTATATATGTATTTATTATTTGGAAATTTTCGGTTACTTGTACTTATTATGTTTTGTCTCTGCATCACCCTAAGGTAGACTGGCAGAAACGGCCCAAAGCATTGAGTCCGCCTTTGTACGGTGTATTTTTACATTATATGCATAAAGTTTTACACAATTAGTACATATTTATTAAGAAGGGTTGTGTGTAGATGCTTGCAGTTTGCTTACAAAAATTACCTCAATCAAAAGTAACATTCACCTGACCTTGTATCAAATCTAGGAACAGAAGATTGGCAGCTGTTTGTGGCGAAATAATTGAATACGGTTTTTTTTGGCGTTTTTTCCTTTGGTACATGGTTTACTATGTACTAAAAAACTACTTCGACTTCCGTCCTATCCAACAGTACGTTTGACCATCGATTTTCGAGGTAGGTGGCACGTGCCATCGGTCATTGTATGTCTGCAGGGCCAATTTAAAACCATTTATATTCATATAGATATCGTAGTGAGGACTGTAAAGTCCCTGATGGTTTCTATTGTGCTGCAATATATTTGAATATAAAATAAGGTTGGTAGGTAATAGGTACCTACATTATAATTTCATTATAATGTAATATGTAATATTATAGTAAGTAAGTAATAGTATGTAATATTATATTTCATTATAATTTCCTATTAGGTAAATTATAAGTTTGTAAGTATTCTAAGATATAGTTGGCTGCTCGCGTTTTGAAATACAATAGCAAAACAACTGTTCAAGTTGGATTCTAGTCAATAAGTACTTACTATCAAATCTTCACATAAACAATCTATTCCACAAAGTTAAATCTCAGATTTAGGATCGGTTTCATTTTAGCTGTTTTTTATCGAGTCCATATTAATTTTAAAGTTTTTAATATTTTCGAATTTTATGTATTTTACATAATCTGACCCAAGTGTTAGGAGACCGCGAGTAGATTTTTTTTTTTTTTGTATGTCAGGGTCGATTGAACACGCATAAAATCTAGGAGTTAAAGCTCAATGCGTGATTAACAATCCATTGAGAAGACTATCACCATTTAGACCAGGCACCCCGCTCTCTGCAAAGACGACATCTTTAATTCCTCGCTATTATTATAACTCAAGAACGCACGCTACCACAGACTCATTTTCTTTAGCGTTGCGCAAATCTAATTCACAGTGATTATGGTGAACGGATATGACTACAGTTGCGGTCTGTAGGCACCTTGCTGTAATGACAGGCGGTTTCTATTCCATCCACTGGGGACTGCGATGTCCATTATAATCTACACTGTTGGATTGTAGTGTTTGTGCAATGTTACCCACTTACATTAGCCGAGTTGGATGTCATAAAAGTATTGTAGGATAGAGACACATGATTTAACACTTTGCTACTTCAAAAATAAATAAACAAAGATAAACGTTTTTTTGACAGGGACCATGTACACGCAAAAATAAAAAAGTTTTTCAATAAAATACAAGAATTAAAAACAATATTATTGTTGCATCACTTGGTGTTAACTAAATTAGTTATGAAAATCTATAGACCCTTCCTATCGCGTGCTTTGCCCTGATGATCTCGAAACACCTTTACAATACTCTACAAGACGTGTTAAAGGCCGCTTCTGTGGCGGGTCCAACTGAGAATCCTGAGAATCACTAAGAACACTGATTAAACTATGCTTCTGATTATGTTTATTCATCGGTTGTGAAAAAGTTGGTGATCAACTAATTGCATGAATTGCAGAATCTTCAAGGTTACCTTCAACTGGCATAAGTCTAATACATTGCATCGATCTGCTGTCACTTCTGACGAGTGGTCAAGGAAGAGCAAAAGCCACAATTATGGCACCAAAGTTTCCACGCGTTGATTGACGATTGTAAAGAATTGTGCGTTAGCTTCAAGTGTGTAAAGAATAGGCTTTTAGGTTGCTAATGGTAGGAACTGTGTCGTAAGCTTTGACTTAGAAACATTGGTAAAAAAATATCAACATCATCTACTTAGTCCTTTTCCTATGTTGGGGCCGGCTTCCAGTCTGCCTATCTGACCTCCACAACCCAGTTACTGGGCAACACGATATTTCTTGGTTAGACTGGTTGTCAGACTTTCTGGCTTCTGACTATCCTTAACGACTATCATAGATCTGCGAATGACAGCCGGGACCAACGGCTTTACGTGCTTTCCGAGGCACGGGGGTGTCACTCAACCAACTTCCAAACTCCGGGCTGCTACTGAACAAAAACTAATGGAAAAACCCAATAGCACTTTTTGACCTGGGATTCAAACCCGGGACCTCACCCTTATCAGTCGCGCTTGCGACCACGAGACGAACGGGGCAGTTTAATGGTAAAAAAAATGAAAAAAGAAACAACTGTTCCTTACAAAAATGTATTTCAACATGGTCATAATGACCAGCTGATTATTATTTTGGTTTTCAGGATGGGTCTCATTATAATAGTAGTTTGTCTCCATAAGTACCTACCTACTCACTTTCAACCCCTGAAAAACGCACGCGTAAATCTAATAAACATGAACACAACTTAGTCTCTATTGTTATAATAATCGCTAGAGGTCTTGGGTTCGATTCCCAAGTCGAGCAAAGTGTCATTTTTCTATGAAATTCTCAGTAGCAGCTCGGAGTTAGGATTTGTGTCCGGTTAATTGGAATAGGCTCGCCCCCTATTATATGGGCCTTAAACATACCGGTGAACTGTGGGTGTACATTGGTACACCTCTGCCTAACCCTTCGGGGAATACAGGCGTGATGGCATGTATGTTATAATAATAAACATATACACAGTTTAATCTTTATTGTAACATGATATAACGGCTTAAGCCATCAATCCTAAACTTTCATTTTTAGCCGACTTCAAAAAGAAGGAGGTCTGTATGTTATATTTTTTTTGTATGTGTGACTTCCATACCTTTTTGTATTTTTTTTTCCGGATGGGAAATCATCAAATGACTTCTCCCCTGAGCTCGTTGACTTCCAAAGCTAAAGTTATTTTTCACTTTTTAGTTTTTGAAAGTTGTGTTTTTTTTTTTAAGTTTTTTTCAATGGCTTTTAGGTAAAAACTGCACAAATAAGCCAAACAAGTATTGGGAGAAAACATTCGGATCGTTCACCTATTTTGTTGTATCTTGATCTTACGTTGTGTTGTAGCAACATGTTAAACAGCCCGTGAAGAATCTAAGCAAACGAGATGTTGTCTGCTCGGATATAAGTAATAACAACTTGATATCGTGTATTATTTTATGAATCTAGGTTAGGTATTAGTTACTCCATCCAAGGTGCACTAGAATAATGTTAATGTAGAACTGAAATAGAAAGGGACCATATATAACCTTTATGAATAAAAGTATTGTTTTTGTGAAGGAAGAAAAATAAAGAATGAAGATGGTCGAACTAGGTATTTCCTATTTTAGTTGCAAGCTTCAATATAAGCAGGCACGTCCAAGTGCGGTGCATAGCTTTTTCAAGTAGATAGATAGATCGCGAGTTTGCGATATACAAATATACAATGTATGCAGCTGACATTGAAATTTAACTTTCTTTTGTATTAAATTCTGATAGAGAGAACAGTGTACTGTCTGAATAATATTTTTGTCTTATGGCGAAGCTGCTGTCAACACACGATCGTGACTCACTTTACCAACTTTAAATTTGTTGAATCGCACTGCAGTTGTATGCATAGCATAAATAAACAATATTGATGCTTACTCGTTTGTTTTAATAAATAAACAAGTCAAGTTGAAAAAGTACATTATTTTATGAAAGTTGTTTTGTTAACACATTACTCAGGGAGCAGGTAGGTATTTGCAAAGTTTATTTGTTATCATTGGTGTGCGACATGCTATAATGGAAACTTTCTGTCAGTCTGATTGTTTGTAGGTAAGTAGGTATATGTATTTTTGTTTTCATATAGGGTTATAGATGGATCATTAGTTTATTTATTTACTTAAAAAATTTCCTTTTTATTTCATAGTTTTCTCCGCCAATTGTCAATGTTCTTATTTTTCTTAGTAATTTACTACGGGAATTATTGTTATTAGAAATTGAGCGTCCGTGATTTTTTATAGATATTTTTTGGAGGATATCTTCAGCTTCGCGAACAATTAAAATCACAAATGAATAAAATTAAACATACCTATTTATAACAGGGAATCCACTTAACCTACACAACATCGAACTACAAAATAAATAGTACACAATATTCCCGCGGTGCGTGCGTGTTGGATGCGCGTGCGACGTCGGGCAACTGACTGCGCTAGGCTGCTCTACTCTCCGGCTTTCTCCGATAACGGTAAATCCACCGCTTTTCCCGTACCTCGACATTCACGTGTGACGTTGAAATAAGTGCATACCTACAACCTACAATACACATATTTCTGGGTTACTAAATGGACATCATTGACAAGAATCAATTCATACCTAGTGTGCCCGCACACGACCGTATTTTAACTGACTTAAAAACACACACAAAATTAAAAACTATAAGTAACCCCCGACAGAAGAATAAAAATCCCTACCGCAGCTGACAAAAGAGCTGATAACTTTGAAGCCGCTGAACTGATTTTCATCAAACAAAGATAAGAACACTCTCGAGTAATTCACGTTTTAAACACAAAAAATAAAATCAAAATCGGTTCATGCGTTCGGGAGCTACGATGCCACAGACAGACACACACACATACACGTCAAACTTATAACACGCCGTCGTTTTTGGGTGGGGGTTAAAAAAGAGGTTCTCAATTTGGTTGTTGTTTTTTTTTATGTTTTCACCTCAGTAATCCGTAATTAATCAATCGATTTGGAAAATGTTTATTATCGATTGGGATTGGACAGATTTGTAGGACCTACTTTTTGTGGGACTACTGCGTTGGTGTATTGGAATCCATTATGTTCTATTCTCTCCGACAATAAAACGGACACCGATTATCTGACGTTTGTGACATTTGTATACAAATTGGAACTATCATAATATTTTTTTAACTAGTTCTCCAATAACCAAATTGTTTGCTATATGCAAGTAATACGAATTCACTAGACACTACGATAGACAATAGATAATACGATCGTAGAGAGATGTTTTAATTAAAGTGAAAGTTAAATCTAACAAGAAAGTGATGACCGATAGAGTCATATGGTTTGTCGGTCAAGGCTCCGTTGAAGATGTTGCTTGGCTCTCGGCATGTTTTCCTCTTATTTTGACGGTCTATAAATTGGCTTCATTGAACCCTGCGAGATCTGTACTTCGCCACCGAACTTTATTCTTTATTAAGATGTTTTATTTAATAAAATGTCTCAATAACACTGCCTTATCTGTATCGGGGAAGGGACATACAACCAACAACTATACACACACCACAACTAATCATACACGGCCTGCTATCACATTTTCTGTACATAATTCTAGAAATCAAGACCAAACATGATTCGAAATTTTTGATCGCTTATGAAAAAAACAGCTGTTCCATATAACATTTATGTTCTTCATAGACAAACCTTGTTAAAAAACATGCAGTCCATGGAAAAAGTTTACAAGTCAACGTTCTTTCCACTTAATATAAGCAGAAACTATAATTGTGACTTAAAAATAAGATTTCACACGTAATAAAATGTAGGACTATGAAATTATATAAAGGATATAGTTGACTACAGGATATAACTATAGTAATTGCTATCGATAAATCATTTAATTAATTACAATCATCCATTGCCGTTCAAACTGTTCATAAGACTGATGATTTAAATCCGTTTACAAAGAGGAGGGTTATCCCTTCAAACGTATGTAGTTATTAAAGCAAAAGCTATTTTCTTCACGGTTTCACACGCGTTTAGTTACATCTTTGTTTACTGCTCCGCTCCCATGTGTCGTAGCGTGATGTTACATAGCTTATACTATTCCTCATGAATCGGGTTACCATATACAAAAATTATATTTTAATAAATTCTAATCCTACTGATAGTGCCAGAGATTTAGCGCGTTTAAACAAAACAAAAAAACTCTTCAGCTTTATTATATTAGGTATGTGATGGTGGACGAGTGTAGGACACCACTACGACGTGGTCATAGTACCAGGGGTTCGATGAGTAAACCCTGGTATTGTGACTAAGCTTCCATCTACTTGATTGAAACACAATTTGCTTTAGGCGGTTCACCCACTGGCAAAAATCCCGCGCGTAGACGCGTCGGCAGTGTGTGGTACTAGGCGTGTTTTCTATAAAAATTAAAACTCTTGTATACGATGTTAAATCTAGCCGCCCCGCGCTACGCGTCGGGACGCGGTGCAGTGGGATGACCGCCTTATTTCGTGTATTGAACCAATATGCAGAACTCGTCTATCAGCCGTCATTATAAAAAAGAGAAAGTTCGTAATTAAATTTAACATCGAATATTAAGATATCTACTTATTTATGATTGCGTTAGAAACGGTCAAATGACGACAGTTCAGGTGTTGTATTATACCCATGTGTCTTAAAATGACTGCTTTTATCGTGATTATTTTTTTTGTAAATGACTAGCTTCTGCCAGCGACTTTGTTCGCGTAGTTTTCTTTACCCGCATTAAATTACCTCTTTGGTTATTGCTCCTCTCCCGTGTGTTGTAGCGTGATGTTATAAAGCCTAAAGCCTTCCTTGATAAATGAACTATCCAATACAAAAATATTTTTTGAATTCACACCAGTACTTCTTGAGATTAGCGCGTTCAACCAACCATACAAACAAACAAACTCTTCAGCTTCTTAATATTAGTATAGATTAATAGCCTACATTTCTCTGTATTTATTATGAAATAACGGAGCTTATTATACACTTACATTGAAATAACGATAGCGTTGTAACGATATTTTTGTAATGTTATATTGAATGGAGATAAAGAATATAATCGTTTTTTTTCTTACTACAATTTAAACTTAGTATACAGATTCAATTATGTATATACCTATTTTGCTTTCAATTGTACAAATTATTTTGCATGTGACAACTTTATTACATTATAAAATAAATAAATAAATATTATTATGTACATACTTAATGTTTTACACAATGTTTATTGTTTGAATAATAAATCAAATCCCTGTTCCCGATACCAGTGGACTACTTTTTCTTATATTTTAAATGTTTTTATTTTTACATCAATCTTTAAAAAAAAATATTTATTATGTATTAGAAATAATAAAAAGTGAATAATAATCAAATAAAATTTCTGGAAAGCTGGTGCCAAAATCTGGTGCCTGTACATACATATATATATATATATAATATACCTACATACGATCAAAAAAGAACTGAACACTGTCCGAAAACACTTACGCGGTTCTTCTTCTCCATTTGTGTCAAATAAACAGACACACACGTGAAAGGAATCTGTGTCAAGTTTCACTCTCGATAGGTAATCTATAAACACTGGTAATATCCATTAAAACTCACAACTTGTGTACCAAACTGTCCACTAGATTGTCTCTTCTGTGCGTCTATAATACTAATAGCGAATGTCCCCGAGTCTACAATAAGACGATAGATTTAAGAGGTGGTCGCCGATTTCATCTATACAAATAAATAAAATTGAAGGGTTTGTTTGTATTTTCAAATTACAAACTTTTCACTAAATCCATGTGAAAGTATATACGGTACTAACATAAAAAAAAACAATTTATAATATTTTTGTCTGTCTGTTTGTCTGTTTGTTCCGGCTTATCTTCGAAACGGCTGCACCGATTTTGACGGGACTTTCACTCGCAGACAGCTAATGTTATAAGAATTAACTTAGGCTATATTTTTTTACTTTAATTTAAAAAAAGAGGGTTATGCGAAAACAAATATTAAACCAATAAAATAGTGAACACGAACGAAGTCGCGGGCATCAGCTGGTACAAAATAATTTACAAACTAATGTATGTATAAATGTATATACAAATAAATAAAATTGAAGTGTCTATTTGTAGTTTCAAATTATCATCGTTTCACTAAATGCATATGAAAGTATATAGGTAAGCTAGGTACAAAAGTATACATTTTTATGTATAAACATAAAATTCGATTTTTTAATTTTTGCTCTCTGTCTGACTGTTTGTTCCAGCTAATCTCTAAAACGGCTGGACCGATTTTGAGGGGACTTTCACTCGCAGATAGCTAATATTATCTCGTGACGTTATGTTGTCAAAAATATTTAAACAATACATATATTATCGCAAAAATACGATAATGAATTTCGAGATAAGTTATTTAAAAATACAATTTACCGCGAAATTCAAATACCACGTATTCTTAATTGTACACAGAGCGTCATCAACGGGTTACCTCCTTTTCAAACGAATTTTAATGCAAGAGGGGTAACCAATTGATGACGCGGTCTGTACCATAATTGTATATCTTACAGAATATTCAAATATAGATTTTGTATAAAACAGCAAGAAGCTGTAATCGCCTTAATAGCAGCTTATTCGTATTCCGGAGCAGTAAAATACTCATTATCTGAGGCCACACGCGCCTGCATAATATCGTCAAGTTGGCAGGACTGTATCTTGATGTAAAGTTTCTCGGCTGACACAACATTATCTAGTAACTTTACACTTACAATATTAGGTGTTATCTTCTTTACCAGCGATTTCATCCTCCTTAAAGTCGATAATGTAAATGCCATGGAAACTGGCCCATTCATTCATTCGAATCCATTTTTTCAGGATAAAAAGTAGCCATTTTTTTCACTACACTATTCAAAACTACTGCAACTTCTGAAAGCCAGAATCAAGTATCAACATTGGAGACCGCCAGAAGAGCGCCGAGGCAATGAAGTTCGACGAGTCTCGAAGAAACGATACAAGTGTCTTGGATTCCGCAACGAAATTAATCAGGAAAAGATTAGCGGAGGAGTACGAAAAAATATAAAAAGTAGCCTATGTGCTATTCCAGACTATAATCTATCTCAGAGTCTTTCATTTAGATTAGATCCGTTCAGCCGTTCTGGCGTGTTTGTGTAACAAACATCCATCCATCCAAATTCCGTATTTATAAAAGCAGTAAGATTACTTAATAAGGAAAAGATATTTTTTTCTGGTCATGCACTTTTTCTTTGAAAAACAGCCAGATCAAAAACTGAAACCTCCTTTGTAGGGCCAGTAGGTTGCCGTGTCGACGGCGTGTTCGTGTTCCACGCGCGCCTCAAAGAGATGTCAGCAAAGGAAGGGGCCACTGAGGGCCGATGCCTGCCGGGGCTGCGGGTTGTTCGCAAGAGATACCGCGCCCCTGGAAAGCAAAGGGCACAAGAAGGAACATGGGTGGGTTTTAGTCAGTAAAAGTCTGACACTCCCTCCCGCCCCGCCCAGGGCGGGAGAAGTTATTTGATGATTTCCCACCCCCAAAAAAACAAAAAAAAAATGAGGGCCCGTAGGTTAAAAATTAACGCGGTGATCAACAACGTACCGTTGGTAAACAATGGGGTCAACATTGCCAGGCTATTGCCACAACACAACATGCGCCAAACACGTTGGACACACTAATTTTGTCACAATGAGCACTGTGTTATGCTAATACACAATAATTGCGCGTTGCACAACACTTCTGTATGAAAAAAACAAACGTTTAGTAAAATCTTGCTGAAATAGTTACTTAACACACCATCACGCCTGTATTACCCGAAAGGTTAGGCAGAGGTGTACCACTGTACACCCACAGTTCGCAGGTATGTTTAGGTCCCATGTAATAAGGGGCGAACCTATTGCCATTAACCGGGCACAAATCCTAACTCCGAGCTGCTACTGAGAATTTCAAAATTCAAGATTGTCTGAAATAGTTGCTCATGAAAGTTCATGGTTTTGTGAGTTTGTATGGAGAGGTTGTATGTCGGCTATTCTTGATAATCTGTTTTTCCTGAGAGTTATATTTCTGCCCGCAACTTCGTTACGATTTTTTTTCAACTGCGTTGATTTACGTCATTGGTTACTGGTTTGCTCTTGTAAGTCGTAGCGTGATGTTATCTAGCCTATATTATTCCTCATAAATCTGGCTATCATATACGAAAACATTTTTTTCAATCCGACTGGTAATTCTAGAGATTAGCGCGTTTAAACAAACAAACAACTTTTCAGCTTTATTTTATTAGTAAGGATAGATGGGTGTACAAAGTTAGTTAATCGCTTTGGATTTTATGACAACGAAATAATATGCTCTAGTGCATGATGTGCAGCGTCTGTGTTATAAATTAAGGTTACCCAGACCTTTCACTTTAAAATGGCGCCACCTCTAAACTGCTTTTTTTCCTTATAGATGCACGTGGGATAACATTCAAATGTATTCGAGTATGAGTCTGTTGAGAGAAAACAGTAAATTGTAAAAATGTCTTCATCGTATACTAATGGGAAACGTAGAAAATTAAAAGTGATGGTGTAAGGGTCGCTAAACACTTAAACCGGTCTGTCTATTCGGTACCCATCATCCTCAATATATCCGTTGATAACGGTGTATTAACCTGTTTTAATTATTTATCAGCAATAGCATTATCTTCTTCTCAGTGCAGTATTTAGGTACCACATAATATTTGCATAGATTTTTGAAGTAAAGCCTCTTTACGTACGCTTGAAATGGGGAGTAAGCTGGAGAATGCGTGACAAGAGCGTCACGGAAATTAGTGTGATCGGGAGAACGGATGTTGAGAGGGAGATATAAATTAGTGAAGATAGAAAGGGAGGGAGTTGCGTTTCGTATATTACGAAGAAGTTTAACTTCAGTCATGTGGTCTAAAGCACACATGTCTTTTTACCCGGCTACGGCAGAGCCAAAAGAGGGTTATGATTTTGACAGGCTATGTATGTATGCGTGTCTGTCAAAATTATTGTAAATTAGTTTTAGTTTATTCCCTTTCAAAATACGCGTTATTGCGTTATGTTACCAATCACCCTGTATATCAACTACTGTCTGTCGAAAGCATACCATGCAGGAGTGGAAAAATACTGACGCCTGCAATTATTTGGACATAGTGTGTATGTTCATAGGTACACATATGCCTCACAGGTGTAGAAATTATTTGTTTAGAGATCCGACATCGTGGTAACTGATCGAAGATAAATAACGTAATATCGTAGACGTAATCTGTACTAATATTATTAAGAGAAAAGATTTGGTTGCTTGTTTGTAACAAACCATTTTTTCACCTAATTACAGCTACGTTATTGCTGAGTAAAATTGACTATATAACATCACGCGACGACACACGGGAGCGGATCAGTAACCAAAGTCGTAACTTAACGCGGGTGCAATAAGCTGCGCGGACGAAGTCGCGGGTTGCAGCTATGTATATACTTGACTGAAACATTTATTTATTTAGTATCCGGTTATTACTCCCGACTTCGTTTGCTTTAGAATTATGCCAAAGCCCTAAATTAACTTATGGGAACACAAAAAAAAACAAAATTCAAAACATCTATTTCAATTCGACTATTTGCAGGTATTTTTGAATTGTCAGGAAGCCCAAAGTTTTTTTAAGAACTTACTCAGATATAAACAAAAATACTTCACTTCCATGAAATCTTCGCACCTGTAACAAAAGCTAAGTGGCGCCCTCTCCCGGCAAACCGCTGAACAACATGAGACGTTGCTTGAATACTACTAACTTGTCAGGCAGCAGAGTAACTTAGTAGAGGCAAGCTACTAGCTCAAGTTACGCAGTTCATTATGTAAAATATAGATGGCGCTGCTATCCACATTGTTGTGAGTATAGTTTGTGAAAACGTTTGAACTTGGTCGAGTTGATGTTAGTTCAAATTTTAACGGTCTGTATTTTATTACTCAATTTTATTGCTCAATTTAATTATAATCAAAATTCTAGAAAACTAGAAGGTACTCTATTATAGTCATAATGCTATCCTATTATTGTCCCACTGTTCCGTAAAGGCCTCTTCTCATCCAGAGAAGGATCACCACGTTTGCTCAAGATTCAGACTTGTATTAATTTTATGTTCAGGTTTCCTCATTATGTTTTCCTTCACCGAAATGAGTGATATCCAAGATAAACTTATAAAGGACTCTGTCAAATTATATCAATCGATTTAGAAAATTCTTTTTTAGTGATGTTATTTGATAACGTCGAAAACGTTAGTTGATTATTTAATTAAGGTCGAGCAAAAAGTGTTATTGGGTTTTTCTATGATATTCTCAGTAGCACTCAGAGTTAGGATTTGTGCCCGGTTAATGGCAATAGGCTCGCCCCCTATTACATGGGACCTAAATATACCGGCAAACTGTGGGTGTACATTGGTACACCTCTGCCTCTGTAGAAGTATAAATAAATAGGTAAGCCACATTTAAAATTAAAAAGTTTTATTGTTTAAATTATATTATGTTTACGTGTTGAATAGACCACCTACCTACGTACATAAAAAATAAATTTCAATTATTCCATTTAATAGATACCTAATACATTGTTCTTTGTGCCGGACTTTACAATACTATTTAATGGTCTATAATGATAAACTTTGCCGATAAGCATAGACATGTTTATTTCAACAATTCATGTTTTTATAGAAGTCATAGAGTCCGTTATACCTACTCATAATAATCATTTGATGTCACACCGATGACAACCTGCTAATTTGAAAAAAGAACATAATTGCGTGTGTTAATTTTTAAATAATTATAAAATTAGATTTTTAGTTGCTTTGAAATCACTGAAATTTAAATCAATAAATAGTTAATAGGTAAATTGAGATGTCAAAAAAGTGACGTCGTAGTTTAGTATTGTCATACAAAATGTATGGTGGTATCGCGTTTTGACAGCTCCTAAAAAGTATGTCAATTGATTAGTGGTGTTATCTACCCAATTATAATGAATGACTAGTGCTTCGCCAGTAGGTAGGTAAGTAGATACTTATCTTACTTTTTTGTACTTAATTACATCTGTACTTAAAATATAATTAATTTTTTATTTACATATTTGACAATAAAACTTTAATTGAATAAATTAAAATTATTATTATTATTTTTTTTAATTAATGGTTTTATCTTTTGTATTCGTGAAACCTTCATAAATAAAATAAAACCTTAATTAAAAAATACTTAATTTCTTTTTGCCATAAATCCACCGTAAATAACTTTTGATTACCAATTTAATATGCTGTAATATTTCTATAAACTGGCGTTACAATCTCGTTTCATACAAAAACGTACTTTGGCCCTTTTAGCACCAGGCCACAGAATTATACAATGTATTAAATGTGGTATAATACGTTGTAAAGTTATTACAAAAAATATTCACACACGTAATAAATGTTTTTCTGTAAAAACAAGAACTATTAAGCCATTCTAACTACTTATACAACTATGTACTACCTACTACGTACTTCCGGTCGACTATTTATGAATACCTGTTTACGTAACATATACGTACTACATACAAATATTAAACAACAGTCAACAAAACTAGTAAAATACATAATTTCGAAGAAACATTTAAGGTAAACCGGATATGTGACGTCTACGCACGCATCTGAGAATAACTTAGCGTAAATCAGTTACGGATGTGCGTATGCGCATGGGCGCATAAATAAATAAGATACAACGACCACTTGCACACTGTAATTGTTGCAATGGTATTGTTTCACTTAGACACACTACAAACATTTAAACCAAGATTTAAACAATATTTATATCTTATTTTAAAAGTTTAAAATATTGACGTCAAAGTTGATGTATAATTCTACGGGAACCGTACATTTTTTCGGGATAAAAAGTAGTCTATGTGCAATTCCAAACTGTCTCTTAAATGCCAAATTTCATCGAGATCCGTTCAGTCGATCTAGCGAGGTTTAGTAACAAATATCCATACAAACTTTCGAATGTAGTAGTAAGATATATGTATACAAATAAATATAAACTAAACTGCCTCGGTAGCCTAATGGTCCTAAGCGCGACTGCTACGCTAGAGGTCTTGGGTTCGATTCCCAGGTCGAGCAAAAAGTGTTATTGGGTTTTTCTATGATATTCTCAGTAGCACTCAGAGTTAGGATTTGTGCCCGGTTAATGGCAATAGGCTCACCCCCTATTACATGGGACCTAAACATACCGGTGAAGTGTGGGTGTGCATCGTTACACCTCTGCCTAACCCTTCGGGGAATACAGGCGTGATGGTATGTATGTATGTATGTAAATAAATATAAATAGTAAGGTGTAAACAGCCATCGACCCTGACAGCAGCATCAGGTAAAAAAAATTATTTCGGAAACTTAGATTATAAATAGTTACATGTGCAATTCTAATATTAATATTTAGATGTTTATTCTAATCGTTTAACTTTAAATGCAAAGGTTGATTAAGCAATAATTTTTTATTTGAGAATCGTGCATATACATTTAATGTTACAGCGTGAATGTATCTAAGGAGTAAACGAAGTGTAAGGAGTAATAATTACCGGATTTACCACTTCGAATTACCTAAGCAGAAGTAGGTCAAAGTCAAAGCATTTATTTCGACGGCACAGTCGGAGTGGCTGAGCGATTGGCTGCTGTGCTGCATGTCGCGGGTTCGAATTCACCTATTAGTATGGCCTACAGATACTCAGATAGTTGTTCCGGGTCTGGCTGTTTGTGAGTTTATGTTTGTAAACGCTCTCACGATACAGGAAAAAATTCTAGTGTCGGGCAAAGTTAAAAAAAAAATCACCAATTAGACTAATAAAAGGCTCTTTGAAACGTCATTTGCAAGGTAAAAAAATTGAATACAGTTGCTTTAAAAAAAAATGAAACTATAAAATTTACCTAATCGGCAAAAAATTTATAGACGTAGGTACATTAATTAAAGAATTATAATTAATGTGAAGACCGCGATGTCCCGCAAACAAAAACCAGTATATCTACTACAATAGGTACTTATACGTACTTTAAATTGAGCATCGAACTTGAAGTTGTACCTAAAGTTCTGTCACATTCTAGAGAAGGTACTTTTGAACCAGATCTGTTTCAACTGCTTAAATCAAGTTTACATTTCGACAGCATTTGATACGTGGAGACCGGTCCTGAACGAAAAAGGTTGTATAAATATGTAAAGGTGTAGTTTGTTGATCGCTAAGGTGGCATAACAGCCGCCACGAGTCGTGAGCACAAACGTCAAGTTTATTTTTGGGTATTTGGGTTCCTTCCTGGTGTTTTTGAGGTCGCCGACGTTGCACGCGATTAGTCCGTCAGTCGGACCACTAGTCGTGCTTACAGCGTGGCAAAAATCCCAGAAAGAAATCCAAAAACCCAAAAGTTAACTTGATGTTTGTGCTCACGACTCGTGGTGGCTACTATACTATGTATTCAAGTAGTCACAACCGCTAATGTACTGTAACGGGTGTAAAAAGATACATAACAAAAGTTGTATGTTCTTCTCATCATTGCGAAAATTTTTATCGGAAACACATTACATTTCATTACTGTTTTATTAGATACTTAATAATAATTCGTATATAAGAACTAGCCAAGATAGACCTTAGGCTACAATTTATTATCCTAAGTTATAAGAAGAAATTATATTTTAAGTTGTTATAAAATATTTTATGTCATTATGAATAAACAAGCCTGACCATTGAACTTGGCACCCATTTAGATCTTAAATGCACAATGTTTTGAGAGCGTTGCCTTGCACGTTAGCATAAGTAACCTCCGACAGAAGAAAAAAATCTTCCACCGTAGCTTACAAAAGAGCTGATAACTTTGGAACCGCTGAACCGATTTCCTCAAACCAAGCTAAGACCACTCCTGAACACAAAAAAAACAAAATCAAAATCGGTTCATGCGTTCGGGAGCTACGATGCCACAGACACACACACACACAGACACGTCAAACTTATAACACACACAGTGAGTTTTGACCCAAAAATAAAAGCCGGTTCCCAACAATAATTTTTGATAAAACTTACTTAGTTTGATGGACAATACGCTAACGGCTATGTAACGAATCCGTCATACAGCCTGTATAGGGCATAATAATTCCATGGGTAGAATGATCGGATAATAAAATTAATAGATGTAGGTCACTGTTCCCTTTTCGATCATGATACAATGGGCTTTCATATCCTATTTCTACCTTAGAATAAAGGACATTATGAGGAGTGAAAGACTATGCGGAACATACCATAAATGCCACAATCGGATAAACGATGCTGATAAGTTAAATCTATCTATACATGTATAATAAAGAAGAGTGGTTATTGTTTGTTTGTTGTACCGCTCTAAACCTCCAGAACTGCTAGTCCGATTGAAAAATTCATTCATGAGAAATAGTATAGACTATACAGCATCACGCAACGATACACGGGAGAGGAGTTGTAACCAAAGACGTGCCCAACTTAACGCAGATGAAAAGCAATCTGACCTAGTTGTCAGCATAACCTAGTTGTAAATAATTATGTACATGGTATTCAATTATTTTAAACTAGTATTTACCCTTGATTACATCACTCAGGGATAGTGAGCATTCCACATGTGAAACAAAAACGGAATCTGAAACGAAGATACGCGCCTTCGAAAAAGGAAACAAACAAATCTCTTCAACATTATTATATTAATTACTAGCGAACTGTCCGCGACTTCGTCCACGTGACTTATTTCATCCGCGTTAAGTGACGTCTTTGCTACGCTCCCGTGGGTTGTAGCGTGATGTTATCCAGCCTATGTCACTCAGGAATAATGTAGCTTTTTATTAGTGAAAGAATTTTTCAAATCGGTCTAGTAGTTTCGTAGCCTATTCAATGCAAATAAACACACAATCAAATCTTTCATAATCATAAGAATATTAATATAAGAATAAGAAATATTTAAAGATCAAAAATAACAAAACACGGCCCCAAAAAACACTTAAGAAGTATTTAAAGGAAAATAAACAGCAAAAATGTACATCCAAATCGACTCTAAGACATTATTTGCTTTATACTCTGCACAAATATAAACCTCAGCAAAGAGAAAGGAGTTTTTAACACCTTGATATAAGTACCGAAAAGTCTAAAGCCATCAAAACATATTTCGACGTTGAAATCATTTACAGTTAACACGTGAATCTATTGCACACATACGCAAGTTTGTGTAGCACATAGTTGTTAATTAAAATTTGGTCTAGCAGCCAATTAACGTAGCAGTTATAATGAGTATATTATGTTAAGAGGATTTTAATTTAAAAAAATATCCTGTCTTTCGATTATTCGATTCCGAAAACTGTCAGTATTTATTACATGTCATTGAATGTGGAAAATATATTTGCACGACGTACACAGGTAACTTTCGTTTCGCGAATCTTTCTCACACCGTTCTTTAATCTGAAAATAAAATATTATCGCATCCAACTCACATACTAAATATATTGTTGTCCAAATTCATCGTAAGTAAATTCTCCAGTGTGCATTATACATCGACAAAAAAACACAAGTCTTCGGGCAACGACATGACAATAGCAGTTAAAACTGTTTGTTTATCGTAGTGATGGGAAGTCACCCCTGTGTCGTGCGTGAAGGCCGTCTGCTGAGGGTTTGAGGGTCGCGGTGCGCGCGCAGCCAGCCGCCACTGCGCGCCAGTCTCAGTCAGTCGATCTGCAGCGTCGCGCGCCGCAACAGGCCGACGCTACACCAAACATTACTACATCCGTCGCGGACTTTTTAATTCTAATAACTGCCCAACCACCTGTTCTAAATAAAAAAAATAAAAAAAAAAACAGTTTCTTATGTGCCAGTGCGTGTGATCAGCTGATCACCAGTTAACTGTCACCTGTATTCATAGGTAAGTTTTGTTGTCATCGAAGGGTTAATTAAATGTTGATTCTATTAGGTAAACGTTTTCGCATAGTTCACGTGGTTCGAAAGTATTTCAAGGCGATCCTGCCTCTATGAGCTCTTGTGTATCTAACATGATTTCGACAAACCTATCGCTAGATCTTGGTTCATATTTTACGAAATATTTTTTTGGCTAATTGCCAACAACACTTCATTCAACAGAGTAAATTCAAGGACAACCACAACTGATAAATTAATTTACCTAGAGCATTGAACTGTATTTATTGCAACGCTATCCTCTGTGACTCAGAGGTAACCGCTTAATCAAGAATATTAATCACAAAACTATAAAACTATACAATCGTTTACTGACCGCTTATTTGGATTGTAGTTTCCATTAAATACCTACAATAAAAATAAAAATAATTTTTAACGAGATTTACGAAGATTACAGTTATATTAACAACGGTCGTTATAACGAACATAAATGGGTTATCGTATAAAAATGACGATAGACAAGAAGAGAGATAAAAACTACAACTCAATCAATTACGTGATCCACAACACATTACTCATATTGGCATTAGATGATTATGATTTTATTTCTCAATACTAACCTATTGGCAAAGCAGTTGGTATGTGAAATGAAATAGGCGACAGGCGTCGGTCGTTTCAGTAAGCAATCTTCTCGACATTAAGTAATTGGATTTACAATTAAAATTTTGTGTGGCCCTTGAGAAAGACTCCAATTTTGTCAAACTACAAGAAAGATAACAACATAGAGGAGCATACCGACGAAAAGGACTTTGGGATGATGATAAACTGTTACTATAACAGTGGCCTTAGACTCACAATACTACGTAACAAGGCAATTTGGGCCCATTGTTAAAGATACCATCGCGTGGCAACCCATTTAGATGCGACCACCGTCAAGTCGAGACGAGAGACTGAAATCAACTAACGATATTAAAATCCGTTGTTCTAGGTAATTAATACACGATGACTATAAATAACTCCATCTGACATTAAAGCAGAATTGACAAAAAACAAATGATTATAATGCAGATTTCCGAAAGACGCAACGTCAGATTGTATCTGATTTCAAGCAGTGAATGCATATTTGGTATGAACTAATTACCTAATTTCTAACAGATTTTGTTGTACCTGTTGGCAGCGAAGATACGAGAGTTGCATAATACGGTAACACTCACTGTTAAAATTAATGATGGAAACTGTTCTATTGATACAGCGAATATAGTGAAGCTGCCGATACACACAGAAGATAATGTTTTTGTAATAAAAAATAGTGTGTAGTATTTCAGTGATGATAATACTTTCAAACTTGAAGAGGATAAATACATGGACGATGACTGTTAAGATTTTGAAATAACAAAATTAAACATTAGAGTAATGTTCATTTTATATAATCAATCTAAACTTAAGGTTGAAGTAAAGGTCAATAATGTACACCATCACGAACTAAGGCTTTTGTAAGTGCAATTATCCGTAATGGAGCACTCTAACACTTAACGTATGTCTATGGTGTAAGGCAGTACGTCCTTCCGCTGGGCACGTCAACGCGTGCGCTGCTGTTGGGAAACGTCCCGAGAAGGCCGCCCGGTCGTAGATACCCCGCGATCGATCTGTGATGATCTTGCAAAGGATTGCGATACCGACTTCTAGTATCGAAACACTTAGTTTATATCTGAGTTTAGCTTGAGAAATGTTATGACATCTATAAGGTGGAACGTAACTTACTTTGGTTGTGTTTGCAGTTTGTTTAAATTTTTGAGTGTCGTTTTGTTTTGTAATGAATTAGTTATAAGATGTTTTAATTAATTAAAGTTTTGTTATTATTGATTGCACATTTTGATAGGTGTCATAAATTAATTATTAAGTTATGATTTATAGTAAATTTCTTGTACATTTACTGATGTGTCCATACTCATAAATTGATCAAGAATTATTTTGAGAACTACTTAAAAAACGTTGGTTTAACAATGTTTTGACAATAAATCTTTCATCTTTACGAGCTCATAACATTAAAGAGTTACCAGAAGTCAATTCTACTAACTTTTAGGAACGATCGCAAATATCGCAGCACATAATTAATCTTAGTCTCAATCTATCAAAAATATATTTAATTTAATTTACCTACCTGTTTATTGAATTTTTTTGACATTTCTACAGATTTCCCAACAATTTTAAATTAGTATATTTGACCTTCTGAACAAAATGATAGTCGAATGTAACTGTCTGCAACGGACTGCATTAGACTGTTTAATGAAAACAAAAATTTAAAATAACATTTTTATTACTTATTCGGTATAAGAAACCGGTGCTAGAATAAACTCAAATATTGTACATATTTGAGTTTAGTCTAGCACTGGTTTGTGGTTCATTGTTTTATAGTTTACCGTTATCATACATACAAAATCATATTCATAGTTGATGGTTTGCCTAATGATACATCCAAAAGATCCAAACGTTCTTACATCAAATAATGTCCAAAAAGACGGGTCATTGGTCGTCATGGTGAAAGCATGAGAGAAAGCGGTCGCAAAAAAAAATGGCCGCGCCGAAACTGCCGGACAACGGTGCTGGCAAACTGGAAATGTAGCTTCACCATTAACATGACTCCACTGAGAAAAAATGCCGGATTGAATCGTTATGATTATGTCAATGAATGAATGAAATGAATGAGAGTTTATTTTTATTAAACCTTAGAGTGTCGCATGGCAGCGTTTACATAAAGCCACGCTTGGCACAAGACATAGCAATAAGAACACGAGGTTTAAAGTGTTGGAAATAAAAGAAAAAGAGCCGTAAAAAAAGCAGATACTATAGGATCTAACTTTTCAAGTAACAACTAATTCAAAAATCACGTGATGCGTAATGCTTTAAACTGACGTTAGCCTTGATTTTATATTAAACAAGAAACTTATATTCGCAATATTAGCTACTCTTATGAGTCCACAAAGATTTCAAATTCCGATCCGATTTTACAAATCGATTTTGTTACATTCGATGCATAATTTACTGCATGAAATAGCCGTGAAATAGGTGCTAGCATTTCTAGTAAACTTGTAACGTTATTCTTTACTTACTTATAATGATTTTATTTAACACGTTGTTCATAGAACGCATTCGTGTGCATTAACCTTAAATGTGGTGTTTGCATGATCTTCTGTTGTTTTAAGTTGTGTAAACAAAGCACGAAAATTAAGATCAAGGATTCTAAGACCAACACTACCGAAACCAAGATATCGTTTGTATTGATGAAGCATTTGCACAAATATAACACACTGGCGTCTGCCCGCAACATCGTCAGCGTCAAAGTTGATATTATCCGACGAGAAGCGTACATTTTTTCGGGATTAAAAGTATCTAGATGAAATTCGGCACATAGATAGATATATCTATGTGCCGAATGCACATAGATATATATACCTATGTGCCGAATCTCATCTAGATCCGTTCAGTCGTTTAAGCGTGATAGAGTAACAAACATCCACCCATCCATCCTCACAAACTTTCGCATTTATAATATTAGTAGGATAGAAGAATTAGTAGGATTCTTGAGTAATTACTTCGTTAAATATTATAATATCAATGTTAAAGTTTGAGACATTTTAATATTGATAATTTTGTATTTTAAATTAACTTCGTTCGCGTAAATCTCGGTTATCACAAATGCAAATGAAGTCGTGCAATGAAAAGTAGCCTATGTCCTTTTTTGAGGTTCAAACTTATCTACCCCGTACAAAATTTCATCAAAATCAATTCAGAGGTTTAGTCGTGAAAGCTTAACAGGCAGAGTTCTAAGCGCGACTGGCTACGCTAGAAGTGTTGGTCTAGCAAAAAGTGTTATTGGGTTTTTCTATGCAATTCTCAGTAGCTGCTCGGAGTTAGGATCTGTGCCCGGTTAATGGCAATAGGCTCGCGCCCTATTACATGGGACCTAAACATACCGGTAAACTGTGGGTATACATTGATACACCTATGCCTAACCCTTCGGGGAATACAGGCCCGATGGTATGTTAAGTTGTTATAAAAATATTGAAATATTAATGTTAAATACTGGATACTTTTAAAAGAAACAAAATAAATTGTAAATTTTATTCCAATAACGCTACTTGTACACTTAGAAATATAAATTAAAAACCTACGCCCAGTTAGTTTTACCTCACTCTTCTAGATTTTGGAAAGTATAAAATTACGTTATGTGACAAGATGGTTATAGACAAGCTAAACTTATATTTAGGGTTAGACTGTCTATAAAATAAATAAACATTACAAAAATTTCGTTTCCTAGTACCTAGCTCTCCTAAAAATTATTCCGAAGCAAAATAGTGGTCATCGTAAAAAATAATCAGCTGTTCCGTACATTTAGACCATGTAGGTGCTGCACTTTTGTTTGGAACTGTAGATTTTTTTTAAATAACTGATGAGACACTTCTTCGCCAGCGGGCCTAAAATCATATACTAAGATAATAGTCAAATAGTAACCAATAATCGCAATTTCATTAATGATTTGGCCACCAAAAAAGTAATGCTGTCAGATTTCATGTTGCGTTTTTTTTATACAGAATTTGGGTGTGTCGTTGGAAAATTAATGATCCTACTTACGGCTGTTTAAGCAATCAAATTATAATTTATGGCATTTGAGCCATATACCTATTTATGATACAGGATAAAAGCTTCTAATATAACCTATGCGTATGCATAGTTATCAGTTTATTAGCATAGGTATTACAAGTTCCCATACATTTGTAATACCACCATGGTACACTTAGTTAATTTCCATAATTATGTTGGATTTATTATATTATGAACTTTAGAATTAAGCCAAAATTTTAAGCCACGGAAATTTCAAAACGGTTCTAAAATTATATTCAGTATTGAGCTTGACCGATAACTACACTAATATTTGTTTGCCAAATTTCAGCTAATTCCTTTCAGCCATTTAAGCGTGCCAGTGGCAGTGAAACAAACACCCATCTATCTATCATTCACAAATTTTCGCGTTGATAATAGTATGTGTATAGTCGGGAGGATGATATAATAACTTGTTAAAAAGTCCTTTTAAGGCTGTTTGTCTATTTCAATAACATGTGACGGCAAAAATTACCCAACAAGTTCCATCAATGTATTTCCATGACGAAAAAATATGGCAAAACAGTTTTTGACAAACGTAATCATTTTGTAAGTACCCGATGACATCAGACACAAGGACGTATCGGTCGCTGCAATAGGACGTCACACCGACAAAATGGTAAAAAAAATTACAATACTGAATGATTACGAAGAAACTTCCATCAGAAAAAGCTTTTCGTTTTAATGTTATTGGATGTCAAACAAGCCACCTGATATTAAGTGGTCACCGCTACCTATAGACATCGGCAATACCAGAGGCCTTGTATATGCGTTGCCATCCCAGAGACAAAATTGAAATGTCTCATGTGCCTGTAATTACACCGGCACCCTAACCCTTCAAACCGGAACACAGTAACGCGGCTTTGCGGCAGAAATAGTTATGGTGGTAGTACTTCTCCGGACGAGCTCCTTCACAAAGAACTTTACTACTAAGATGTCTTCGCACAGAGGACTTCAGACGAAGAATGCAGTCGATGAAGTATTCCATCGGAGAAGGGAGTTTCGGTATATCGTGTGTAGTTCGTAGTAGCAGAGATTCAGCTTCGTGAAAGCTTTGTATATTAAAGTGCCTCTGAGTGTACTTATCTCTGTCGCTAAGCAGGGACCCTGTTTTCCGGTTTAAAAGCGTATGAGACGTTTCATCTTTATTTGATAAATGATTTGACTTTGACTTTGACACTTTCGTGTCTGTGATGGTAACGTACTGGGCCGACAATGTATCGGGGATGTCATCGCATTTGAGATGAAATTACTTATCCAGTATGAAAACGGATGTGTGATGCGTGGTATTGCAGATATCCATAGTTACCATCAGGTAAGCAGCGTGCTCGATTCCATCCATTAATATAAAAAATCAGTGACGGCCATTCAATGGACAATATTTTCTTGTCACGGTAGGTAACTCTCTGCCGTTAATTAGCCGCCGGGCTGCACCATAGCCATGGAACGGTCTGCGTGCTTATTGCTCAACTCGGTTTCTTTACTTTCTAAGGGGCTATAAGATTATTATTTCGTATTTAACATAGACAACTGTATATTTATTTATCGTAATGAAACTAAGATCTGCTGAAAAATGTGTTCACTGTACCTCATCGAAAACCTTGGAAATGATAAATAATGAAATCGTAGCTGCCATCTTGGTTTTTAATATAAAGACTTCAATTCAACCAAATGGAACTAAAATATTCATTAATTAGTATATTTTTGGACTTATCACAATATAAATTAAATTATCTTAACGTGTCCACCTTATGGTGTGACTCTGAGTACTCAATGATATTTTTTGCTACATTACTGATTTGTGTGTTTTTCCAACTTACATCTATCAATAGCAGCTCGGAGTCAGGATTTGTACTCGGTAAATGGCAATAGGCTCAGCCCCTACATGGGACCTAAACATACCGGCGAACTGTATGTGTACATTGGTACACATCTGCCTAACCCTTCGGGGAATACAGGTGTGTTGGTATGTTGTTTATTCTTCAATTTTACCAATTAAAAATTTTGTTCCTCATATCCCATATTTATACACCAAGTCATGCGGTTAGTATTGAACTAAATGAAGTTCGCGTGTTTACCGGCTTCATATGAAATGAACAATAATGAACATGTCATGGAATTAGACATCAAGATTACCGCCAGCGCCACTTACTATCATTATAGCTGTAGTAATAAAACTAGAGAAAATTGCAGCGTCTGCGATGGTAGCAGTGAACGTAACACTAGTGACCTTCCGTTTCGTAACATTGGAAATTGGAATGTTGAATTTTGAAGGGCCTCTGCCTATGTCCGCCTCTTTTTAAGAACCAATTAATTGTTGCTTACATTGTTTATCACAACACAAAGTAGTACCTAATTCAAGCAGCTGTGTTCTATTTGAAATGGTAAAAATATTTATTTTAAATGTTACATTTTAATATACAGGGTTATTTGTAAAACAATGACAACCTTGCAGGACTGTAATACTATCATCATAAACAACAACTTTTGTTCTATAAATTTTTACAGAATCAAGCAACGCAAGCGCATTGAAGTGAATGACCGACTGAAGGATTTCCGTAAAATTGTAAATAGGTCATGTACAAACACCCCCGCCGCCCTAACCCCGCTCCCCTCGCTATTTTACTATCGGTTTCGTTTGCTTCGCATAGACTTCGTGACATTTAGAGCGTTCAATTTAAATGCTTTTATTTTTGTATGAAAATCTGATGAACTAAAATATTATTATTTTTTAATGTCATAGAACAAAAGTTGTTGATTATGATGTTAGTAACATAGTCCTGAGAGGTTGTCTATGTTTTACAAATAACCCTGTATAAGTGTATTTTTAATGTTATTTTAAATATCGGATCAAACGATTATTATCATAGTTACGTATGATCCACTTTTTGTTTGACATCTGCATTGGTATAATGGAATTCATATGTTCTATTTCTCTCTGAAAAAAAATCGGTCACCGATTATCTGACGTGGGTAGAAGGTCACGTAATCCCATACAAACTATTAATTGTATAAATATTGTGGAAGAATTATACTATTTATTATTATTATTACGAATTATTACGAATACAAGGGGCAGCAAAATTCAAAACAAAAGACGAATCGATCATAAATCTACAAACAATAGTTTTGTATTGCGGTCAAATATTTGTGGTCAAATGCTTCATTGATCCTTGAGTCGTTCAATGGAGCGTTGAATGTGACTATGTGACATTGAATGCATCGCTCAAAGACTAACAGTGATCCTTATATTCGGATCACGAGTGCGTCAACGATAAACGACTGCGCGTGCGTCATCGAAAAGTTACTAGGCGGCTGTCGAGTCATGAATGGGAGACAGAATAGCAATGATAGCAATCAGAATCAGCTCTCAGAATTAGCATTAGTGTGAATGACAATTACTTTATTTATTTAAATTGCATGTCGAACAATCTATGGGCCCATAGACCACAAGATTAGTGACCTGAGATGGCGAGATGGGGACGTGGCAGACCACGAAGAAGATGGTGCAAGACTTGGTCGTCTTTCTTAACAAGTGGAAAGACGTAGCGCAAAACTGCGATACCTGGAATAAATGGAAAGAGGATTGCTTGGAATGGAGGTTTTTCTAGTAGTGGGACAGTATGGTATTGATACAGTATCTAAAAGCCACATCCATAGCCATAAGTTGAATTACTTATGTGTCATAATAAACTAGATCTTACCCGCGACTTCGTCCGCGTAAATGTCCGTTATATTTAAAATTCAATCATGTTTTGAAAGACGTGTGGTGCTATATATTATCATAAGAACATTATTGTTGTTTTCTTCGGAAACAGTACTTTTTTCGGGATGAAAGGAACCCTGTGTCCGTTTCTGTACACCTGACATATGCAAAATTTCAGAATGATTGGTTCCGTGGTTTAGGCGTGACAAGATAACAAACAAACTTACTTTCGCATTTAAAATATTAGTTAAGATTTGAGACTACTTTTTAATATAAAGTTTATGTTGTGTTATACGGTATGAGCTTTACAAACAAATGGTATAAAAAACAATTCTGTTTTGGTAAAAATTACGAGGGACGACGTTTTCACGCGTAGCCGACATTAATTAACAAAAATGTTATTATTTTACTAGCTTTTGCCAGCGACTTTGTTCGCGTGGTTTTTTCACCCGCTGTAAGTTACGTCTTTGGTTATTGCTCCTATCCCGTGTGTCGTAGCGTTATGTTATATAGCTTATAGCCTACCTCAATAAATGGACTATCCAACACAAAAATAATTTTCAAATTCGAACGAGCAGTTCCTGAGATTACCGCGTTCAAGCAAAGAAACAAACAAACTCTTCGGCTTTATAATATTATTATAGATATTTAACATTTTGAAGGCTAACAGGAAACGTTAAAATGATTTAAACTTAATTTCAAATCATTATACAATTAACATAAATCGTCAATCAAGATTTTACTGCCATTTTTGTATTAATGGCTTACGCTTATTATTAAAAAATAATTTAGTAACATTGTTTACATTGTTTTTTTTACATTTATGAGCAAACTAGCTTTTGCCAGAGACTTTGTTCACGTAGCTTTTTTCTCCCGCAGTAAGTCCCGTTTTTGGTTATATAGCCTTCCTCCATAAAATAACTATTCAACATAAAGAGATTTCGCAATTCTAACCAGTAGTTCCTGAGATTAGCGCGTTCAACCAATCAAACAAATAAACAAACGAACAAACTCTTCAGCTTTGTAATATTAGTACAGATAAAATTTCTTTCTTCATCTACAAAACGTGCATACATATCAAGACAGATATACTAATTACCACAACAGATACGTATCTAGTAAAAATGTACTGAACAATTGCTATATCCCAATTGCTTGGCCCCTATTTGCAAGCGGTCTTCGAAGGTTAGTCATTATTACCAATTTCCTGTCTTTTTGAGAACGCAATGAAGCTTTATTTTAATGAACTTTGCCCAGAATTAAGTTTGTAAGACCGTTGGGGGAACTTGGCAAGATTATACTTTTTTTTCAAACAGTAGGGAGATTCTCGTAACTTTTAGGAATGTTTATTATAATCTTACTCTCAGTCTGTCAAAATTGGGCACGCCTTAATAGAGGCGGTAAGTCCCCTCTTTGAGGAGTGGCTGGAGAGGCGCCACGGCGCCCTCACCTACCGCCTGACGCAGGTCCTCACCGGACACGGGTGTTTCGGGAGGTTCCTGCACCTCATCGGGCGGGAGGAAACGTCCGGGTGTCACTATTGTGTGGATCGCCCCGAGGACACGGTGGAGCACACCGTGGCGGTATGCCCCGCTTGGGCGGAGCATCGCCGAGTCCTCGTGGCGGCCATCGGCGGCGGCGAACTCTCGCGTCCGGCCCTGGTGCAAGCCATGGTCCGGAGCGAGAGGGAATGGGATGCAGTCGCCTCCTTCTGCGAGGCAGTAATGCTTGAGAAGGAGGCGGCGGGACGGTTGAGACAGCGGTTCTCCCGTCCCAGCCGCCGCGGTAGACGCTCCGGACGTCGGGAGCCGCGAGACGACTCCCGGCCACCGTAGATACTGGCCTGTGGACGGTGAGCAATGGGTAGCTCACCGTCCTTACGTTGCATAACGACAGGCCGTGTCGACGGCGCGTTCGTGTTCCACGCGCGCCTCAAAGAGATGTCAGCAAAAGGAAGGGGCCACTGAGGGCTGATGCCTGCCGGGGCTGCGGGTTGTTCGCAAGAGATACCGCGCCCCCGGAACGCAAAGGGCACAAGAAGGAACATGGGTGGGTTTTAGTCAGTAAAAGTCTGACACTCCCTCCCGCCCCGCCCAGGGCGGGAGAAGTTATTTGATGATTTCCCACCCACCAAAAAAAAAAAAAAAAAAGTCTGTCAAAATGTCTCTATTTTTGACCCCCGACGCAAAAACAACGGGGTGTTATAAGTTTGACGTGTCTGTGTATGTATGTGTGTGTCTATGGCATCGTAGCTCACGAACGCATGAACCGATTTTCATTTAGTTCTTTATGTTCGATAGGTGAATTAGTCGGGAGTATTCTTAACTATGTTTGATGGAAATCGGTTCAGCTGTTTCAAAGTTATCATCTCTTTTGTTGGCTACGGTAGGAATTTTTATTCTTCTGTCGGGGGTTACTTAAATTTTTTTACCTACATTTTTGGGAAGTTTTTATTTATTGAATAAAGTACACCAACAGCATATTACATATACATAACATTCACAAATATATACATAGGGCAGGAGATGCTAATAAACCGAAAGTAAAAGCAAAGTTACATAAAAATAAAATTAAATAAACATTTGTGAAGGGCCTCGTAAACATGACGGAAGCAATAAGAATTCCGAGCATTCGAATATATGTATACTTAATAAAAAAAATCTACTAATTAAAAACGTTCCCAATCTCAGTCTCAATCTATCAGAAATGCCTCTAATTTACCTACATTTGTGCGACTAGATTTTTAAGAAGTACTTTATTAATTTCACCATTCTTTAGCATATCGATAGCAAATCAAAGAATAATAATAAAATAAATAAATAAAAATATTTTTTTAATATTATGTTTGGCCCAAAATTCAGCCCCACCCATGTTCCTTCTTGTGCCCTTTGCGTTCCGGGGGCGCGATATCTCTTACGAACAACTCGCAGCTCCGGCAGGCATCGGCCCTCAGTGGCACCTTCCTTTTGCTGACATCTCTTTGAGGCGCGCGTGGAACACGAAAGCGCCGTCGACACGGCCTGTCGTTATGCAACGTAAGGACGGTGGTAAAATTCAGCCCCGGCAAAACAATTTATAAAATGACTTGCTGGTACAATAGTGACATTTCCTCCACAAACATTACCTGGGGTCAATATACATACGACCTTGATCTGTCGTTATCCCCTACAATTTGCATAAGTCAAAGCGAGCAGCCGTATTATTGCTGGATTGTTAGCCTTGGTAAAAAATAACTGTCATTTGATCGATGAATAATTAAGTTTGGTGATGACTAACAATCAAAGATTGTAAAAAATAAAATTATAAATGAAGTGTTATTTAAAATTTTATTATATTGTTGGTTTTTTTGCAAGAGTTGTTTTTTAAATATAATTTACGGCAGCCGGTTTAGGACATATTATTATTTATTCGCTTCTGCCCGCGATTTCGTCCGCGTGGTTTATTTTCACCCACGTTAAATTACGTTTTTGTTTACTGCTCTGTTCCCGTGTGTCGTAGCGTGATGTTTTATATGTACGCCTATAGAATTCCTCATGAATCTGACTATCACATAGAAAAAGATTTTACCCAATTCCACTGTTAATTCCAGATATTAGCGCGTTTTAACAGACAGACAAAAATCACTTCAGCTTTAATATATGTATTATAATATAACATATTATTTTAAACGTTATTAAAAAAAAAACTTGTTTATCTGTGCCTACTATGATCGAGCCACTCTCTGACGTCATTGTAAATTAATTTCTCTTGTAAATAATATTTTCCTGATAACCTTAGGTAAATTATTACTATTCTTACATTGTATTTTATATATTTAATCTTCGCCATTAATCAACTTGCCGCATTCATTTATTATCTGCAAACTATAAATCATTTAGAACAATGTATAATAAAATATATATAAAGTCAATTTTCCTACACTGAGATTTTATCAAGCTTTTATTTGATGATGTATTACCGATGATTTGTACCGCAGCTAACAAAAAAGCTGAAAACTTTAAAATGGCTGAACCGATTTTGATAAAACATATCTAATAAGCATCGCTAGGAAACCGGCCTAAAAAACCGTATTCAAATCGGTTCACCCGTTTAAGAGCTACGGTGCTACAGACATACACGCAGACAGGTCAACCTTATAATACCCAACTTTTTAAATCAGGGCTAAATACTTGGAGTGTGACTATATTATTTGGCAATAGTAGAATGTAGATACTTACTACTGTACCATTTTAGTCTCCTGCTTGTTTGTAGGGAAGTGGAAATTACGTAATCGTTGGAATAGAATGGTATAGAATCATTTCTCAAAGACTCGTCGACCTTCATTGCCTCACCACTTTTCTGGGTGGCGCCACTATTGATTCTGGCTTTCAGGAGTTGCAGTGGTCTGGGAATAGTGCGGTGATTGTACCATTTGCCAAAGGCGGTAGGTAACGTATCTGCGTTCCGAACTTTCAAAGGGAAGCCGGTAGCCGTCGCGTCGGTGGGAAACGTATAGTATGAAATTATCGCCACGGTGCCATTAATTTTGAGAGTTGTATAGGGTGTAGGGACTAGGGGCGTGAGGGTTCGGGTGAATTTCCATACAAGTCAGAGGGGGGAAATGCGCCATTGACCCTATTTTTTTATATATTTGCCGGCGATACGATGTAAATTGTATTGGACTAATGGCATAGCTACCACATAATCATAGATACTTTCTCTTTAATAAAAACCAGCCTCGCGGAGAGATAAAAGAATTGTTAACACAAACCACCAACGGTTTCTAAAATAGCAACTAGAATTCCTCAAATTATCTTCTCTAATTTATACAGTACCTTTTATTAATTTAACACACCCTGACCTTATTGGTGAGACTCTTCAGAAATGTCGGGTGAGCAGTACTCGTAGCAGGGGTGCTTGTATGAACGTGGACGAGGCGAAAGGAGTATGTAGGGATCGTATCAGGTGGCGTTGTGTGGTTTCTGCCTACGCCTATGGGAAAAAGGCGTGAGTTTATATATGTATGTATGTTTTTATAGAGTATAGTTTTCAAAGTTTTTAAAATGAAGCTTGACCTAGCACATTATTAAAAATTCGGACTAGGTACTCTGTAAAATGTTAAGTGTGTTTACAAAGGTCATACATTAAAAATAAAGTATACATCGATTTAATAACCTCGTCTTGATTGTCGGTTAAAAAGATGTCTATTTTCAATGTGCTTTCAACTATATTTTTGTTAAAAATAATACCACCCTATTATTGTCCCATGCACTGCAGGGCAAAGGCCTCTTCTCATACCTACAGAGATGGCACCTTTATAGATTACCACGCTTGCTCAAGGCCGATTAGCAATCTTAGAAATAAATTAATTATAAGTCTAGGTTTCCTCACGATGTTGTGGTTCACCAATGTTAGTGTTTTCTTTTAAAACCAAGAAAAAAAATTAAATATAACATAATTAACATAAACACAAAACTTATTAATAATAATTATATTACGGAGAAGGCAGGAAGCGCTCATAGGGCATCTGACAGGCTGGCAACATTGCTACGTTGTATGAAATTGCGGATTCTTAAGACCAATTTTTAAATAAAATTGAAACTTTAGTAGGTAAATGAATTCGCCCTTACAAATAATTGTCAAGCTAACCCTGACAATAATTGTAACAAATCTGCCCAAGAGTGAATTGAACTCACTGATAATATTAAAATCAACCTTCACACCGGCACCGGTCCTCGGAGTATGCCGTTGTTTGTGCAATGGTTGCATTCACCGGCCGCTGGCTGCGCTTGCGACACTCGCCAATGTGTGAGAGAGACCACCGCCATCTACTCAAATAATCTCAATATAACGTAAGTGTAAGGTATCTTTGGTACCCGAGACCTGAAAAAGGGCTCATTATGGAAGATACCTGGTATACATACGTACATATTTCTCTATCTGTTCTCAAAATTTCAGCATCGATAATATGACGAAATCTAGCGGTCCTGGCAGTATATATATCTAAGTACTAGCTTCTGCCCGCGACTTCGTCCGCGTCAAATTTGATATATTATCCCACGAGAACCGTACATTTTTCCGGGGTAAAAAGTATCCGATATGTTATTCTACACTACAATCTATCGCAGAGCCAAATTTCATCCAGATCCGTTTAGCCGTTATTGCGTGAAAGAGTAACAAACATCCATCGTCACAAAGTTTCGCATTTATAATATTAGTAGGATTGTAGGATGTGGACATAGGTCATAGGTTACACTGGCTACGAGACACTTAAAGAAGCCGAAAGTTACATGTTCATCCCATCATTGCATTCATTTCTTTATTATGGGCCGTACTCGGGAAACAACTGGTTACAGAGAAAATGAATGTAAGAGTTTCAACTCTTTTTTTTATAATAGTATTTTTTCAAAATCAAGTTTAACTTATCTTACTTAACTTTAAATACTGCCCCGTTGGTCTCGTGGTCGCAAGCGCGACTGATAAGCGTGGGGTCCCGGGTTCGATTCCCAAAGTGTTACCTGTCTGTATATTAATCGCCCAAAGCAAATTATTACATACCTACTGCGTAATGGACGCTATTGCCAAAAAATAATTATGCTTTGGAAGCCTCGTGTGCGATAATTAATAAATTGTATACTTTGTGATGAATTGTTACTCTCTTAGATACTCAAAGCAATATAATAATAACGGCAATTATTGCGTTATATTCTTCTTATTATTCCTGGGTTCGATTGGGTTCGACGGGTCGGGCAAAAAGTGTTGTTGGGTTTTTCGATTACGATTTTCTCAGTAGCACCCCGGAGTTTGGAAGTGGGTGGTGTGACACCCCCGTGCTTCCGAAAGCACGGTAAGCCGTTGGTCCAAGCTGTCATTCGTAGATCTTTGACAGTCGTTTCGAATAATCAGAAGCCAGGAAGTCTGACAACCAGTCTTACCAAGGGGTATCGTGTTGCTCAGTAACAGGGTTGTAGAGGTCAGATAGGCAGTCGCTTTATGTAAAACACTGGTATTCACCTGAAGCCGACCCCAACACAGTTGGGAAAAGGCTAACCAGATGACTTAACTTTAAATACCACACCGTAATCCGTAAACATATTTTGTACGTAGGTTCGTTACACTGCGTACTAATAACACTGTACTAATAACAGGAAAAAAAATTAACAACAAAAACATAAGTCAAAATTAATGATTAAAAAAGGTAATATTTTTTCTCAATGTTGCTTATCTTAGTGGGCGGTGCTTATGCGTAGTGTACAGTTATGATATGATGTGTTTTTCTACATACCGTATATAAACTAGTCTCACAGCCAATACGGGATTTAGAATTTAGTAGCTGTACATACATAAAACAGATTTTTTGTAGATGAGTAGCACTATTCAATCACTAGGCAGTCGGTCACGTAGGACATATAGATTTTTTTTTCAATTAGTCTTTTCAAGGTAATATTTTGTCGTTTTTGCAAATATTCTGATAAATGCCTTTATTTTATTACGCACTAAACGAAGATCTAATAGCAAATCAATATTTTTGATGTGCGTTTGCGCACATTCGTTTGCAGATCTCTGTTAGAAATATGATTTCCTAATGACTATGTTAATATTGACACAATTATTATAATTTTCAATGCCAAATAGATTGGCTAAATAATTGATTTCCAAAATTTACGATTGGACGTTTAAGGTTCAGTTTTTGACGTTGCAAATTTATAAATATCTCAACGGTTCCTCTTAGCGAAATAATTTTCAAAATTGGGCCAGTAGTTTCGGAGATTAACGTATTCAAACAAAACTCTTCAGCTTTATAATTTTAGTACAGATAACAATGACAAAAATTGAAAAGGCATGTAATTGTATTTTGTAATTACAATAATTGTATTACATGTAATTTGAAACACAACATTCATAATTATTATAACCGTTGCGTTTGAAGTTACTTGTAATACATACCTAACATGGACCAGTTTCATGACGCCATAAAACTTCACCTACATAAAAATTGCAAAATACTTAGATTTCTCGTAGATTCGCATTAGTTCACGTGTATTTGGCTTATATTTACTTTATTGTTACAGGTAGAAAACGAGTGAAGTGTTCAAATCATTAAGTGAAAAGTGATGACCAGTTGTTCGATTTTCAATTTTATAATCACAATCTAAAACAAAGATGTCTGTGGAAACTCAGGAGTACATGAATGGCATGAGGCCAGGACCCCTCACGAGGGAGATCCCAGAATGTATGAGAGACAAATACACCGTCGTGCAAGCAATTATAGACGTTATAATGTTTGTCATCGTCGGCATCGGATATGTCATAAAAGCTACATACATGAGCATCGTAGGTCGACACAAAAAAGACCTTAAGGGTGCAATTGCTGTGGTGACAGGAGGCGGTGGCGGCTTAGGCAGTCTTATAGCCCTGAGGCTAGCCCGGCTCGGCTGCACCGTCGTTCTATGGGATATCAACAAACAAGGTCAGTTGAATAATTATTTACCGCATTATAACAAAGCACGTACAGGTTATTATCAAGACTCACTCTAAGACACGTTCGTAAAATTATGAATTACGTAATTAAAATAACATATTCCCTCATGGTTTATTACTGGCCATGCAGAAAATACGTCTGTAGGTATAAAAAAATTGTATAAAAAGTAACAATAGAATGGTGGACAATTTTCTACTGTAAAACAATCGAGTGTGAACAGATTAAAAAACAAATGACACTCAACAAGAAGTTGATCAAGATATTAAACGGTTGATTTGATTCCTATAATCTACGCCACGTTTATGTGAGAAATGTAACACAATATTGCAGAATCCGCCAACACATTATTTGATATTTCTTCACATAGATAGTAATTTCTTATGGAGATCATAATGTTGAGTGCAATTTAATGCTGAATTTAAATACAATATATGTCTATTAGTTAAGGTAAACAAATACATAACATCTTTTGCTTTGCCAAAACAACCCACAATCTTTCAATGATTCATTGAAATGCATCAAATGAATTCAATATGCTAAAAGTGTATGTGTGTGTGTGTCATTAGTTACCTACCAAAAATAACAGTTCATTGTCCCCAAACTTATGCCTAAAAATACATAAAAATAATCATAGTTTAATATCCAAAATCCAAAATTAATTGCTTTAAAAGAACTGTAGATAATTGTCGCATTTCAGGATAATTGTCGCAAAAGTTTGTATAAAGTTCCGGATTTATAAGGAAAAATATTTTAGTCTAGGTATAAAATCGCAGTACAAGTAACCTAATAAGTTTGAAGCGATGCGATAATTATAATATTAAAAGTATAAAAACCAATACACACTTGAACATGCAACAAAATCCATTTTTTTTTTGCGGTCGCTAACCACCTTGGTACATTTACCATTAAAGTACTAAGTATGTACTAGAATATACTTATACAACCATTTGTTTCATCACAGTCACACGCTAAAATACACCGGTCAAGTAACATGGATGCTAGCTCATTCCATCACCGAACAGCACCTTATCATGTTTTGCTTCAAGATAGCTACTTCCCAATGCTAAAGCGTCTACCTGAAAAGACTTAACCTTTGCCGGAATAACAGCGTCCTATTTTATTCTCTTCCTGGCGCTAATATTTCTTGAAATGTGTATGTCCAATAGTTAAGGCGGTAAGCAGTGACAAACTAACAAACAGTTTCTACAACAACAAACATACCATCACACCTTTATTCCCCAGAGGGTTAGGCAGAGGTGTACCAATGTACACCCACAGTTCGCCGGTATGTTTTTAGGTCCCATGTAATAGGAGGCGAGCCTATTGCCATTAACCGGGCACAAATCCTAACTCGGAGCTGCCACTGAGAATTTCATAGAAAAACCAGTTTAAAAAAACAGTTTCGAATGTATACTTAATAGATAAATACAGTATGAAAGTATCGAAAGGGAACCAGAACTTATAATTCTGGAATTGCCAATTCGTCTTGACCAAGCTTGGTGATCAATGCTCGTCCTTCTGTATGAGAAGATGCCTTTGTCCAGTGGGACAATAATAGGCTGGTATTTACGAAGTATGAATAATGTAACGAACAATATCATTTTATATTTCTCCTCGGGCTTCGTTTTATTGCCTGAACGACCCCCTTCTGGTAAATGCCATGCTTAAATGTCATAGACACTCGAGCTCGATTAATAGCACGTTACGTTTTGCGTTCTGTCGTACCTACTCATCATTGGACCGCAGTGTGGTTCACTAAAAACCACAAGTGATGCTTATTGTTGCGTCTACATTACATTACACATGTGATTTCGTGAAGGCCTTTTTTCATACGTAAATGAACGTTCTACCATTTAAGTGTGGTTTACACAGTCAAGATACACTCGGGTATTTTGCAAGTAAATGCTTCAATAATGAGTAGGAGTCATCTAGGTGTGCATTTATCGGGTTTTTATTGAGCTATAATAACGAAGATTATGACGTGGATCCTTGCGATGTCATCGGCTGTTTTTATATGGAAACCTTCCAACCTATTTTCGTCACTAAGGTTTCTGAAAACCAAAAGATTTAAGTACCGGCTTTTTTATCAAGGTATAAGAAATATTGTTTTGTTTTCTTGGGCACTTATCCCATTGACAGCGATGCGAACGAGTTTTTTTTAATGACCTATGAGCTTTCCCCTTTCTATTTTATAAATTGTATTTTTATTATTATTTTTATGTTTTTTGTTTTAGTTTATTATAGATTTGACATTGTATATATATTTTTTGTTTAATTTTAAGTACATATTATTACATTGGTTCATGTGTCTAGGGTTTAATGCGGTTGGTTGACTAACATCCCCACGCGAGATTAATCTTGTAACGCGCCTGCGCTGTCGTGGAGAAGTGTTGAAGATAGTTTCTCAACTCAAGCTTGAGCGCTTTCCGCATTCGCTGTGTTGCAATGACGAAGACCAAACAATATTATTATACTGAAATAAGTTAGTTACAATATAGAATACCGGATTAAATTGCCTAGCAGCCACTTATGTATGTAACGTTGACAATACAATATAAATTGGTAAGTTTTGCGAAAAAAATACAACCGTGTATTGTTTTCTTCACGCTTTTTGATGCCATCATATCTATGTAATTTTAGCATGACTGAAATTTTAAGAATACATAGGTGAATATGAGTACTTTCTAGATTTAATGCTGGGACCATTTTCCACATATATCTTCATAAACATTGTCAAAGTGTACTTGATTCAAATTCTAATGTCGGTGGTTCAAAATGGAGATTCGAGATCTGATGTTTGAGTAATATTTTGTTCGGTTAAAAAATATTGTGTAATTACCATAAGGTACAACAGGAACCAGCCGTCACATTTACGTCATTTTAGTATATATAGTTCAGATTGTTGATCCGGAACTGGTTTATGTGATTACAAAGGCCCCCGCGATACAGGATTAATTCAAATTCAAAGCATTTATTTCAATTAGACCATTTACAGGCACTTTTGAATTATCAAGAAGTTACATTTAAAAGTTGAAGCTAGTTGCTAATAACTTGTGTGGGACACGACTTTTAAGAAAAAAAAAATGAATAGTCGTTATGGCACAGTGGTTAAGACGCCTCCCTCTCCTGCATTAGACTGTGGGTTTGCAACCAGACAGGCGCAAATAAATACCAATGTGACTTTTTCTAAATCATTTCTACTTGTAAGTTCATCTTGAACATCACTGACATCCCGGACTTAAATCTGAAATCACCAATTCGCCTTGAGCAAGCATGGTGTTCAATCCTCGTGCTTTTCTGTATGAGAAGAGGCTTTTGCCCTGCAGTAGGACAATAATAGCGTGTATTTACTGTAACCTTTTCAAATGCACGACATTGTGAATAAATAATTAATCTTGACATTGAATTATTTAACGCCATCACATTACACGGAAGGTACTTAGTATCTGTAAATAAACAGTGATCAATAACGTCTTGGAGATAAATCATTGCGCTCAGGTGTACAGGAGCTCACGTAAGGTCGACACAACATAAGTAGGTACTTATTTGCATTATACACTGTAGTTTCCTTTACATAGCGTTAAAAACATTTTATGTGAACATTGTTGACCTTTAATAAGTACTATGTATGTTATCAATTACAGGTGTATTAAGGCCTGCGTCTGCGCTGTTTTTTTTATTCCCCGACGCAAAAACGACGGAGTGTTATAAGGTTGATGTGTCTGTGTGTGTGTCTGTCTGTGGCATCGTAGCTCCCGAACGCATAAACCGATTTTGATTTTGTTTAGTTTTGTTTCAAAGGTGAATTAGTCGGGAGTGTTCTTGGCTATGTTTGATGGAAATCGCTTCAGCGGTTTCAAAGTTATCGGCTCTTTTGTTAGCTGCGGTAGGGATTTCTATTCTTCTGTCGGGGGTTAGGTACTTAAAATTTTTAATTTTGTGTTTTTCGTTTCGATGTTTTAATTAAAATTAATTAGGATAAAAAAATACTTTCTAAATTTGATCTTGGGATCACTGACATCAGTGATGGAAGACATAGAGAGGAAACCTAGTCTTCTAGTTAATATATGTACCTAAGCCTCAAATCGCCAATCTGCCTTGAACAAGCGTAGTAATCAATACTGGGGTCTTCTCTGTTGCCCTGCAGGGGGACAACAATAGGCTGTTATTGTAATGTATTTTGAAATATTATTGCTTGATAACCAAAAAGTTGAAGTACTTTGTCCAATAGTCAGTTTTGCTAATATTGGGAAGTTTATTTCTATTAAGAATGAATCGAATTCATATTGCAATTTATTACCGACAGTTCTCAATTGAGTTGAGCTGTCAATACGAACGATCACATGTTTTATGTCAAAATGTCTTAAACTCAATATTGCAAAATGAAATATCTAATCTTATCTTATGACGTTAAAAGTCCTTTAATTTTTCGTAGCTGACTCTGATTAATTTTTAAAGTATTCTATACATTTACCATAGTCAATTAATTTGACATAATTAATTTAATTATTGCGAAATTGTAGGCTGGCCCATTTGGCATAACTAAGTTAAATTTTCTTCTATTTCCATTTGATTCCGGTTTTGAGTCCGCTCAAAGCGAGAGTTGTGCTAAGTCAGGCAATTAGTCGCATGTTTAACATTGTTAGTACTAATGGTGCACGTCTCACGTGCCTGCATGGTAACACTGCAGCTGTGTTAAGTAAACAATTCTATTTTACTTTGTATACAAGTTATTTTCAGCTGTAAATGTAGATGACCTATGTTTAGTTTTTCAACTGAATACAATTCGAAAACATGATCCATTGGCAGTTATCAAATCTATAATTGTGTAGATGACACTAATAATCAATTGACATACTTTTAATGAGTTGTTAAAACGCAATGCCTCCAAAGATTTTGTATGACAATACTAAAGTGTGACGTCACTTTTTTGACATCTCAATTCAATAACTATTTATTGATTTCAAAGCAACAAAAAATCTAATTTTATAGTTATTTCAGAATTAATCGGGTTTTCAGGGGTAAAATAAAGTGTTTCTTAGAGAAATTGAGTCTTGGAATTATTGTTTAATTGTGTCATATACGCAATGTATTACACAATAACTACAATATTTTTACCTAATGCAAAAAAAAAACCAAATGTAATGTCAACCTAGTTCTTAACAAAAATAAAAAAAACTATCGTAGTGTACAAATACTGGTACTTACTAGCGAATATCAAAGTTCAAGAAATATTTGAAGTTTTCGTAGATATTTGTTCGCTACAAAAGGCAGTAGGTAAAGCTCCGGCCACATTGGACCGGACATCTTGCGAGCGCGGTCCTTTTTTATTTATTTATTTATTTATTAAAACTTTGCACATAATGTAAATAATACACTGTACAAAGGCGGACTTAATGCCTTTGGCATTTTCTACCAGTCTACCTTAGGGTGATGCAGAGACAAAATATATTACATTTTATCGGTTTGGCTACTCGCTGTTAAACCTAGGATGTTGTATACTGCTTAACCGGACTTTCCTGTGGATGCCTTAGATATTAAGGCCAAGATATTAGGGCTGGCTCCAGCAAGTATGCGACGGGGCGGGCGCTGTCCGATCCTACAGTATGTAGTCGCCACGAGTCGTGAGCACAAATTTCAAGTTCATTTTGGGGTTTTTTTATCCCCTTCTGGGTTTTTTGGGTCGCCGACGCTACTATAGCAGTTATACGGACGGGTTAAACCAGCGCGGGCGTCTGTTGCTTAAAAGTATCTGACAGCGCTCGCGACTACGACCGCATCCGAATGTCCTCCGCTCCGGTGGGCTTAGACCTTTTGCGAGCAAGCTAATACATTACATATGTATATAGGTACCTACATAAAGTCAAGTTTTACCTACTTACTTCTTAAACCGGCTCAAGGTCTAAAGTGTCATCCTGCGAGAGATAACCAAAATAACGAGCAAGGGTCAACAACTTTAAATAAAACAAAAAGAGGAAAATACCAAATGTATTTAGAGACAAATTTTTTTACCCCACTAAAAATATAAGAAGTGGTTATAAGTAGGTGCGGGCGATTGATTTGAAGGGCCTTAGTTTTTTATTCACCGTATTATTAGGTGCTTTTCATACCATACCATCACGCCTGTATTCACCGAAGGGTTAGGCAGAGATGCACGAATGTACACTCGCAGTTTGCCGGTATGTTTCTAGGTCCCATGTAATAGGGGGCGAGCCTATTGCCATTAACCGGGCACAAATCCTAACTCCGAGCGGCTACTGAGAATTTCATAGAAAAACCCAATAACACTTTTTGCTTGACCTGGGAATCGAACCCAAGACCTCTAGGCTACCGAGGCAGTTATAATATTAGTATAGATATATAAATACCATTCAGTAAATAGTTCTTACTGGAGACTACCGAATTACATCATAAAACCAATTACTTAAATAAATCAATTGATGTGAAATACATAAGCATCATCAATCTCTGAGTAGACATGTCATTATACTATGTTAGAAATTGCAGTAATAGTACTTTTACTATGTTGTGTAGTTCATTGCGTAATGTCTCTAATAACGTTGTCAACACATCCGTTGAATATGCGCAATGTACCAGTATCTAGTTTCTTGTTCGAAGTAAAGGCAGTTCATTGTATGAAGGTTTGTAAATGTTTGTTTATCTCGCATAGAGAGTTGGCGAAACTGACCCAATGCTAGTCATTTGGCTGTCGTAAGGCCAAATATATTGCAATACGGGTATTTGCCATATGTATGTTGAAGACCAGTGATGCCAAACCGTCCTATATCTTTGCCATAAACTTGCTTCCTAATCACAAATATGAATAAAAGTTACTTACATGAAAATCCTTTATCAATTAAAGATAGGACAATTACTTCCAATTTACTGTAGTTCTGAAATTAATCTAAAATTAAGAAATTAGCTTTAAGGGTAAAGAGTCCTGCCGGGGCTGCGGGTTGTTCGTAAGAGATACCGCGCCCCCGGAACGCAAAGGGCACAAGAAGGAACATGGGTGGGTTTTAGTCAGTAAAAGTCTGACACTCCCTCCCGCCCCGCCCAGGGCGAGAGAAGTTATTTGATGATTTCCCTCCCCACCAAAAAAAAAGGGTAGAGAGTGAACAGGCTTCTTCTGGCTAAACTGAATACTGACCTAGACTAGAGTCAACAGCAAACCCAACTCGTAAAGAAAAAAATAATGAAAAAAAATGTCTAATGTGTAATGTAATGTGTAACTGCCCCGTTGGTCTCGTGGTCGCAAGCGCGACTGATGAGCATGGGTCCTGGGTTCGATTCCCAAGTCGACTAAAGTGTTATTAGGTTTTTCCATTTGGAATTTCTCAGGAGCAGCTCGAAGTTAGGATCTGTGCCCGGCGAATGGCAATAGGCTCGCCCCCTATTACATGGGACCTAAAACATACCGGCGAACTGTGGGTGTACATTGGTACACCTCTGCCTAACCCTTCGGGGAATACAGGCGTGGTCGTATGTTGTGTTGTTGTCTAAAATTCTCTGCGGCTTAATTGCCACCCCAAGCATACGTCATAGATTCATTATCCCTGTCCTAGTCTATGGAACATATTATAGTGCGTATTCGTTACATAAGCTAAGTGTCACATTTAATTTTGATATACCCTATAAGTTCTCAATTTAATTGCACCAATATAAAAGACGAGCGAACTAGCGATCTTTGGTTACTGCTACACTCCCATGTGCCGTAGCGTAATGTTCTATATACCTATGTTACTTAGTAGCTATTTAAAATCAATCCAGTAGTTTCGGAGCCTATACGGTACAGACAAACATAAAAAAAATCTTTCCTCTTTTTATATTAGTAGGTATAAAAAATAATAAAGTAAAAATATTTTTTAATCTAAATTTAGGTTTTTTTTTTGGGAAATTTAGGATGATACGGGCACGCGAATGATAATGGCAATGCTTGTAAAATGGCTTCTAAGTCATAAGTAGGTAGGTAGTAGTACTAACAACAAGATAACACGAACATTTTACACTTGGTTAGTTCGCAATACACGTTTTCGACTTTTGACTTTTGCTTTAATAGGCAATATAATAAATAATCTAAGTGCACTTAAGGAAAAATATTGTATTTAGCACTAACGTCATTGCATACTGCAAACATGCCTATTGCTTTGTAATTACATTTTATAATTAATTGCGATGGAGAAGGACAGAGCACAGATGTATGCTGCAGCTGTAAAATAGTGTAACACAAGTAAAAATTTTAATTTTTAAATAACCCCCGGCCGCGGCAGAAGAATAAATATCCTTACCGCAGCTAACAAAAGAGATTGGAACGGTTGAACCGATTGTGATAAAAACAATAAACAAATTAATAAATCTTGCTTGCCTTGTAAATGTTAAGTATCAGGCATCTATTGGTATGCACTTAAGTCGTGGTACGTAGGTCATTATCATTACTTTATTACAACTTTATGAACCTCACTTACTTTACGATTATACTTAAATAGCTTTTGCCCGCGATACCGCCCGCGTGGTTCTTTTCACCCAAGTTAAGCTACGTCGTTGGTTACTGCTCCAATCCCGTGTACCATAGCGTGATGTTATATATATATATAGCCTATAGCCATCCTCTAAAAATTGACAATCCAATGCAAAAAGATTTTTTAAATTTGAGTCAGTAGTTGAGATATAGAATATAGAATAGTTCGAGTTGAGATTAGCGCGTTCAACCAAACAAACGAACAAACAAACACTTCAGATTTATACGAGTAGTATTAGTATAGATAATATAGGTACTTAGATGACGATAATTACAATGTTTAATGATGTGTAGAATAGTTACTTTAGATTTATAGGGATCGAATCGATTATGGTGGTTCGGTATTTTCACCCAAGTAAATACTTGGGTGTATATATTAACAACGCAGTTGACGTAGTAGCTGAGCGATTGGCTGCGTGTCGCAGGTTCGATACCTGCACAAAACAAATATTTGTATGACCCACAGATTTTTGTTTGGGGTGTATGAGAGTTTATATGTCTGTAAACGCACCCACGATACAGGAGAAATGGGACAAAGATTAAAAAAAATATTGTCATTATATAGGACTATCTGACTTTTACAGAAAGTGAAAGAACACAACACAACAGAATGTTTTAAATGTAACTCATCGTTAAAACCTAGATTGAAGAGATTGTAATCATTTGCCCCAGTTTTTACAAAAATAGCATAAATAATTTTGTAATATAACATCCGTATGTTAATTAATGCTTTGGTTATCTAGAAAGTTAAAGTTAAGCAAAACACTAATGAAGAAACAGCAATACTTACATTGAGAGGATAATCTGTTTTAATAATTTATGGAATTAGATACAACGATTGGAGTACCAATCTAAGCAAGGCAGACAGACGCCTAGACTAAACAAATCAGATTCACAAATTATTAAGAATTAGGCACATAAATAGAAAAAAAAACATTACATGAAAACAGCTATTTTTTTTATGTGTATCTGTGGCAGTCTATATTGAGTCGGCCCAAAAGCCTAGCTCTTGGGCCACAGCAACAAACACGGTGTTGCCATACCTTCGGTGACAGATGTCAACAATTCAAAAAAATCCAGGGGCACTATTCTACTTACATTTGAGAACGATCGCAATCTAATCTCAGTCTCAATCTGTCAAAAGTGCCTCTAATTGACCAACTTTTTTTGTCCCACATTGATTTTAGCTGAGATGAGATTGCGGCTAGATTTCGTGCGTTTTTAATAAGTAGAAAAATTGGCGTTTAAGTATGAGTGGACTGCTTCTTGATTGTAAGAGATGATGCCGTCGTGAGATTGCCAAAATTTCCCAAAGTAAATCAATATTTAATACCTTTTTCATAAAATGCCCTACACTAGGAATTTCTCCTGTGTCGTGGGTTCGTTTACAAACATAAAACTCACATACACAAACAGCCAGATCCGGAACAACTATCTATAGGCCATACAAATATTTGTTCCGTGCGGGAATCGAACCCGCGACACGCATCGCAGGGCAGCAGGCGCCAACCGTGCCGTCTTTACTTACCTCACTATCTACCTGTACCCTGGTTATAAAAAATGACATCAGATTCTGAGTAAAGTCCACAATTACGGTATGTTTAAAATGAACTTTTAACTTAAACGAAACCTTGATTTCGTATGTGTCGTAAACATAATAATATGACAATCTACCGGAAGATATAATCTGTAGTTCTCATAGCTCAAGATTACAAAAATAAATAAATAATGTCCATCATCGGAGCACTGATTAATGGTTATGTTTTAGCTGTAAAAAATAAAATAGTTGTTGAGAATGTTAAATTACATCTTGTTTTGATACGAGCATCATATTTTACCATCATTGATCATTTTTTTTCGTTTTGAGAAATGAAAATACACAACTGGCAAACAGACTAAGAAAAATTGATGTTGATGACTAAATCAAGGAAAAAGGTTACAATCATACGGATATGTTAAAAAAAATTACATTGGAAGGACTAAACAGGACAAAATTTAAGAACACAGGTATTTTGTTTGGTCATAACACAAATCGTCAAGGGAACGGAACATTTTGGGCATATTCAACACTGATTATCTTGCGTTTTATATGTACCACGTGACATGTTAAGCAATCGGAATTTAACTAGGGTCATTCGATTGCCCTAATGACAGCAATAAATAATTATTAAAACGGTCTAAGATATGCTATTAAGTACCCGGGGCTGCGGGTTGTTCGTAAGAGATACCGCGCCCCCGGAACGCAAAGAAGAACAAAAAGGAACATGGGTGGGTTTTAGTCAGTAAAAGTCGCCCCGGGCGGGAGAAGTTATTTGATGATTTCCCACACCCCAACAAAAAAAAAATGCTATTAAATAAGTCATTCATTTTAATAACTTTTATTAAATGCCACATTTTGCTAAGAATATTTTATGAATGATAGTAAAGTTTATTACATTATTCAAATAGTGAACAACAAAAGAGCTGATTACTTTGAAACCGCTGAACCGATTTCTATCAAACATTGCCAGAACACTCCCGACTTATTAGTCGGGAAAAAATATCTTTCAAAGAAAAAAACTAAATCAAAATCGGTTTATGCGTTCGGGTTCTACGATGCCGCAGACAGACACACACACACACACACAGACACGTCAAACTTATAACACCCCGTCGTTTTTGCGTCGGGGGTTAAAAACAGTGTCATTTCAAAGTTAATGTCTGACGCAAAAACTATATTGGTCCTAAAATGATATTTTGAGAAATACTTTTAGTTTTGTCTTGTTATTTTAAATTTTAGCAATTATTTGCAATATTTTTATTTTACGTTTAGTTCATAATCGCAATCCAAAATCTTAAAAATTTACATATATAAAGTTCGTTAAAAAAAGAAGGTAATATGAATTCATTGACCTTTTGCTTATGTATAACCTTGCCAACTGGTGCACATAACCCACTTTAGTTTAAAATAAAACAGTTCGTATGAAAGTTATCCTTTCTAAACCAATAACTCGTTTTGATTAATTTGCAGTTATAAATATTTCTTTGACGGCTCGTCTACCAATAAAACTGTTAAGTTAATCTCTTCATGGTCTGTTAGAAGTTACGATATTCTGCGAAAATGGCTCTTAAGCGCAAGAGTGGGCAATGGAGCGGTGAGACCTTGCGTTTTATTTGTTCGTTGCTCTTGCCAACAACACTTGGTCAACGAAATATACGATCGCACTCGAAGCCTAGATGATAATATTGTAAACCTTGACTGAAGCGATACAAGGTAACGTTTATAATTCAGTTAGGTAAGTACTTAATTTGTTTATAAATTTGCTAGTGCAGTACCTACTGCTGCATAAAATTTAATAATATGTTCAAAGCTGTCCTATATTTACCTATTTCTAGTTTTTGGCTGAAATAAAAATAATCAAAAAAAAAAGTTAAAAGAAAAGTGCTGTTGGGGTTTTCTATAAAATTCTCAGTAGCAGCTCGGAGTTAGGTTTTGTGCCCGGTGAATGGCAATAGGCTTACCCCCTATTACATGGGACCAAAAACATACCGGCGAACTGTGGGTGTACATTGGTACACCTCTGCCTAACCCTTCAGGGAAAACAAGCGTGATGGTATGTGTTAAAAATTATCCTGATAGATATTTTTTAATATAATTTTTCAAGCACATAAAATAAAGCACGTAGAAGAACCACCATGAAAATATACTGTTGTAAAGTATTAAATGATACACGATATCTCCAAAATACTTATGTAGGAGATAATCCGAGATTAGATGAGAAAATCATTATGCTGATTCCATTTATATTATTATAATAGCTTATTATGTAACAGCAAAACACTGCAACGCATCAAGTACAGCATATTCTAGACACGGAAATAATTGAGGAAAATCAATGGATTCATTGAATAATCAAAGAAGAATAAAAACAACAGTTAGTGATTTTGGCGTGAGCTTGATTTTAAAACCAATTAAACTTAATGATTACATCCAATATCAAGGTTTAAAATAAAAATGATTGGTTAGTAATATTAGTAGATGTTTGAAATAAATGTGCTGTTGATAATCTAGGTTAAAGACCTCCATTATTAATTCATCTGGAGACCATTAAGGTTAAAGGTGTAATAACAGTTTTAATAGAGCCTTAATTGAGTCTAAGTATGCCATTCTATGGATGCTGGGCAAGGCATGATCATCGTATGGCAAGGCCGTCTGCTCTGGTATTATCGTCTTGTCCAAATTAGATGACAGTTTTTGAAACCGTTACTTGAGACTGTAGATTTGGTATCTACCAAATCTACAGTCTCAAGTAACGGTTTCTTCAGGTAACAATTTTTATTGTTAGTTTAACTTTGTAAGTAATCTTACTTACAAAGTTAAACTAACAATAAAAATAGTATACCATCTCTCTGCCACAGATGAAAGTTTTGGTAACCAAGAAACTGAAACTAATTACTCTGACGTTTGTAGATACAATCTTTAAACAGTTTTGAACGTACTTTGTAATGTTTTCAGGGGTTTGAAGAATGATTTAGAGTTTAAAGCATATAACACAACATACCACCACATCTGTATTCCCCGAAGGGTTAGGCAGAGATGTACCAGTTTACACCCACAGTTCGCCGGTATGTTTAGGTCCCATGTAACAGGGGGCTAGCCTATTGTAATTAACCGAGCACAAATCCTAACTCCGAGCTGCAACTGAGAATTTCATAGAAAACCTCAATAACACGTTTTGCTCGACCTGGGAATCGAACCTAGGACCTCTAAGTTTATAGCAATAATTAATTTTTGTGCAACAAAAATTACCACAATCTTCCCGGTGATGACGTAGTTACTATTTACGCGTAAAAAAACAATACATAGTAATATTAGCAATACTACAATAATATTATATAATATTAGCAATACTACAATATACTACAATAATCAAATAAATTGTTAAATCTACAGTAAGTTAATTTGCCTAGATGGATAGCAGAAATAAATGTTACTAATAGGAATACCGGCTACAATGTTAATATTCAAAAATATTTGTCATGTTTTTTTATGCAAACTGCCTCGTTGGTTTAGTGGTCCTAAGCGCGACTGCTACGCTAGAGGTGTTGGGTTCGATTCTCAGGTCCAGCAAAAAGTGTTATTGGGTTTTTCTATGAAATTCTCAGTAGCAGCTCGGAGTTTGGATTTGTGCCCGGTTAATGGCAATAGGCTCACCCCTATGGACATGGGACCTAAACATACCGGCGAACTGTGGGTGTACATTGTTACACCTCTGCCTAACCCTTCGGGGAATATAGGCGTGATGGTATGGATGGTTTTTTTATAATATGTTTTTATTAATGACAGAAAGAACGTTATCCTGCTCGAACGTTGGCTTGCATGCCGAAACGTAATCGCAATGCCACCTATGGAGTCAAATTGTGAAACTAAACCAAACAGAGACCCACTCAAACACAAATAAAATCATTAAAATCGGTCTAGCAGTCAAGGAGTTCAGTGACATACACACGTACAGTAGAATTATAAGATTACCGTTATAGAGAGAATTGGAAGGAGAGTAGGAAGGCCTTTGCCCTGCAGTGTGAAAATTTGGCTAATAGTAGATACTTTAAAATAAAAAATATATAAATGGGCATTTTTATAATAACTGAAGGTTATGTCATAATATGGCGAGCCTTTCCCGTGAGTAACCTCAATCATTAGTAATTTATGTTTTCATTAAATTGTACATACATAATATTATAATTCACAATTGCCTACTATTAATGCGATGGTGGTCGGGCGAATACTCAAACTACAATTATCAGTAACCGAAGTGTAAAACGTGTCATGTGTATTCGACATGTTGTATTCGCTGTTTTTGATTATTAATTACACCTAAAACAAGTTGTAAATACTGGTGGTATACAGAACTTGAAAAAAAAAATGTAAGACATGTAAACAAAATAGTTTATAGAACATGTTTGAAACATGTTTTATCTATGACAAAGTTATGTTAAAAACAAGTGTAAACTTGTATGTGGGTGTAAACGAGTGCTCTTAATGTCAGTGTCGTAACAATACACAGAGACAGCATGAAATTACATCAGCTATCCATAATTTAACAAATTACTATTGTTGTATGTGGCCTTTCAAAAATTCACATAGAAATACCTATGTTTAAAGAAATTACCTGTCAGAACGTGTCAAATGTACCATTTTGAGTATTCGGGGCCATTTTGTGTCTCAATGATGCTGTTTCTTTTTCGTAGTTATATAGGGCACGTCCATAGACACCAGTCAATGGTAATAGCGAGGCAGCTGGCGGCATGGCGACTTAAAAAATATTACCGTTCTAGTATTCGACTGGAAAAATTTCACATAGGTACAAAGCCTCGTTTTATTGTTTAAAATGGTGTTGTGTTACTTTGCGAGTTGTCGTGCCATTGTCCTCCCGCATTACATGCAGCACGTGTTTACGTTGTCATGTAGAACAACTGAGATAATAATATATCATGCAATTTTTATGAATACGAAAGTATTTTCTACACTTTAAAACGCAGCTTCATTCAGATAAAAGAAAGACATCAACGCCGGCGACGCATGGTTGTCAAATTTTGTGCAATGTTTTTAAAAATATTATTGAACAATAACTAAATTTAGGCCGAACCGAAATACGTTTTAAATGCTCTTTTTTATTAAACAAATGATTATTTTTATTTCCGCATAGGTACTAGCAGTGAGAGAGTTTAATCCATGTTTAACATTATTGTACGTACCCAGTGGGGCAATCCTGCCAACTTTTGGAGTCAATCTTAGTCTCAATCTGTCTAAAAGGCCTCGACATTGATTGTCACTGAGACGAGATTGTGACTAGATTTTGAATATTCTTAATTAGTAGAGTTTGCCTTCAGTGGGCAGACCATAAATATTAAAAAAATTCAATTATTCATGAACTATTACGGAAATTAAAGAAAAAGAGTTACTCTGCTTCATAAAGAAAGTTCGTTCCGTTACGTCATTGATAGCATTAGTGAACCAATTCATACCAATCATAATAGGCCCGCAACACGTGTCGGCGACTTCCCATTACATCACGTCACGAGTACTGTTTACACTTGCTTTTTAAATTCACGGCCTTTATAGTTTAGCAAAATTATTAGAGCGATTTTAATTAATGCGGTTTGCTACTTATTAATTAACTGTAAAAACAAGTTAACCTTTTTTTCGTGGGGTAATCCTAATGGATAGGTACTCTCCGTCTGGGGGGAAATATAGTGGCCGCCACGAGTCATGAGCACAAACGCCAAAAATAAACTTGACGTTTGTGCTCATGACTCATGGCGACTACTATAGCACTGCAGTCAAGCATACTATTCATTTATGCTAAACTGTATTTATACGCCAGTTGTATTTTTTCATAGTTGTTTGTCAAAAATTCAGAGTCAAATCATTTGGGTACATAATTATTTCAATTAAACCATTAAAAGGCATTTCAAGCTTTAACATCCGATTTATTTAGCAACAAATAATTGACTGGAATAAAAGACTTTGTTGTCCAACTGAAACATCGCCGTAAAGACGTCAATTATATGAAAAATTACGTGTTAACTAACATCTACTGCAATTAGCTAAGTCTACAATAAACAGTGTACTCACATTGTTGACTTTGAATACTTAATTGATGTTATTAACTACCTATTTTGAAATGTATAATGGAAAATGGAGTTTGAAGGCACGTGTTACGATACGATAGGTAACTATCAATTAATTGTATTGATTTTTCAGGTAGGCAGTTTCAATAACTTTTTGATAATTGTTAAGGGCGATTTTGCCGCACTGTGTATACTCGTACTTAAAATCACTCTAGGTTAGCTCGAAAATTCTTTTTAACTTCAGACAAAACAGAGAAGTGTTATAAATTAAAAATGTGTATTTGCGTGTCTTTCTGTGGTATCGTAGCTCCCAAACGGCTGAACCGATTTCAATTGAATTTTTATGTTAGAAAGAAGACTTGGATCGAGATTATTAAGAACACACTTGATCGCCTTTCTGTTTGATTCTCAAATCTCACTGTTAATATTTATTTTTATTATGTGATAAATAAACTTTTAAGCTTATTCTTGACACAGAAAGTGAATGGTGAAAGGAATTTACAAGATAGCTCACAAAATTCTTTAAAAGCAGTTGCTACTTAGCTGCTTACCAAATAGCTTATTCGATTGTACCTATAACATTATTTTACAAATCCGCGCTGAACACAACAATTGTTAATGTAAGTACAAAGAAATTTCCTTAAATAATGTTTACTGTCTGTGCTTAAGAAAATACATTTTCACATTTCGCTGTCACAAATACATGCGAACCTTTCTCTCCAAATATAGTCGTTTTGTCAAGTCTCCGGGTCTTCACTCAGTGCTTTGACTATACTAGCTATAAACCTAGGTAGTCTATCTAAATCAGAGAGTGTGTCTATAAAAAAGTTAGTGGTCGTGAAATAACTATAAAGTCTCGATGTATTGAATTGGTTCTAGGGAAGATAGAAATACTACTAAAAATACAGTAGCTTTAGCAAAGTTAACTCGTGAAAGTTTTCGGTCTGATTGCACGAACACTTACTAAGAACTATTTATTAGTGCCAAATACAACAATTTTTGATTTCAATTTTTGATTGACTGGAATATAAACATAGCAATTCTTACGTATATAGCGCCTACCTAAATTCTCTCACATAAATTGCTACTTATATAGTGGTCGATATGCTAAATTCAAAGGACGGTCCAAAAAGAGGTGGTAAGCCATGGCAAAGGTTTACCCTTTGCCATGGCTTACCACCCCTTTTTATAACAGTGTTAAAAGAGTACTTGTTATAAGAGGAAAGCCGATAGGTACAACTTAGCTTTTTCTGAACATAACACTAGCTATCTTGGAACAAAAAAGAAAAACAAATAAATGTGCCAATGTATGTGCAATAGTAGACAGTAGATACTTCTAATTGTGTCATTTTTGGCACGGAAAAAGCTTGTCTGCAAAGTCTTAGTCATGGCAATTTTCCGGATACTGTGGGCTAAGGACAAACATACTGAATTCCTATGCGATGTTTGAAAATAGCATCAAAAAATATGTTGTTAAAATAATAAACAATAACTGCTCTTGCAAGCTTATTTCTTAAGATGAAATTAAAGTAAAATATATCTTCTTCTCATGCCATTTAGCTTAATTAAGTTGCTGTTACGAAACACGTGAACGTACTTGTTTACCTCAAAACAAAGCATCGTGTCAGGGACATCCAATATTGATGTGAACTTCTTATAAATAGGTATATACTTGCAATTGCTTGGAGATTCTACATTTAATATGTCTGTCAACGGTGGGTCCAATTTATTATATTCCTTATAGATACCTATTTAGTGCAGCCGGTATAATTTAATTTTAAATCATCAACATCATCTTCCTGCCCTTATACCATGTTACTTGGGGTCGGCGCAACACGTTTTCTTTTTCCATGCTGTCCTGTCAACCGTCATGCCATCGCGGACTCCCTTCTCTTTCATATCATTATTCCAGCAATCCATCCATCTTTTCTTTGGCCTCCCTCTTCCCCTCCATCCACATTCATATTCATAACTCTCTATTCATATTCTAATTTTAAATAATTTTCATTTTTTGCAATTTTAATTAAAATATCAATATAGCTCTCGAAATTATTTTTGCTGGATTCGTTATATATGGGGTCTATAGATACTGATATTAATAATGGTAATTACCATTTAAAACATCAAATGTGGTCAATATCATAATTGCCGCATGTCAATTTTAAACAACATACTTATATATATTAACACAGTTCTGCAAAAAATCGTAAGAAATGTTGAAATTTACAGTCTGCATTGAAGGAATCGTCTTAAACGGGACAAGTTTACAACTCGACCATAATCTGACCGTTTATGGAAAATTTTAATTCTGTGTGAAATCTCCGAAGCCTAGAGCTGTGTAGACTACTTTCATATACCTAAGAGTCGTAAATTGATAGGTACTCCTCACGAATCCATTGAGCCACTTCTGGTCGGTAGATTTTTGTTTAGAAATTTTATATTTGCATACGAAAGTGGGCTAAAAAAAGGAACTATCTACCAACGGCTTCACGTGCTTTCCGAGTCACGACCAGAGAGACACCTCCGTGACTCACTTCTCAGTAACAGCCCGGAGGGTGTTAGTGAGAAAGTCCTAATGGAAAAACCTAACGACACTTTTTGCCGAACCTGGGATTCGAATCCAGGACCGCAGCTCAACAGTCGTGCTTGCCACCACGCCACCAACGGGATAGTTCTTAGAAAGATATTTATGAAACAAAAATCAATAGAAACTATTTTTGGGTAGGTCCTACAATGAACAAATTAAGAAATGTAAGAATATTAAAATTTTGCAACTTTTCCATATTCATTACTCACTCGAAAGAACAATATATAACCTGTAGAGTTTATTAGGAAAGTGCTGTTACATTGTGTAGCTATAGTCAATAGCCGATAAAAATATTAGCATACTTTAATACTACGGGCGAGAAGCTTAAATTGTCATACAACAAATTAGCTACGTAAGTAGACAGGTACGAAAAAGACTTTAGACTTTAACATAAATATGTATGAAAAAATGTCTTGAAAAACCCGTACATTTTGTTATCCTTTTAGGTATATTAGTCGCCAGGAGTCGTGAGCACAAATGTCAAGTTAATTTTTCGGTTCCTTTCGGGGATTTTTTGGGACGCCGTCGTTGCACATGATCGATCTGACGGACCAATTGCGTGCAGCGTCGGGGGCCAAAATACCCAGAAAGTAACCCGAAATCCCGAAAATTAACTTGACATTTGTGCTCACGACTCGTGGCGACTAATATATTTAGAGATCATTTTGTAATCTTTGTGTTATGTTTATTTTAAAGGTTGTCTAATTAAAAGTCTTAAATTATCAATAAATGGTGCTAATTTTTTTTTATATGTAGGTTAAGTATATTTTTGTGGATCAATGTCACATTAGTCATAACAGAGTTTTTCAACCTTATGAGGGGCAATATAGTCAGTACCAAAATATATATCTATATTATTTATAATCGATCGATCTACTTGTACGTCTGGTGTGGAATGGAGGCTTGAATTTTTTTTAATATCATTACGTGCAAACAAACGTACAGTCCACTTGTTGTTAAGTGCCATCGCTGCCTATAAACATCTGCAATACCAGAGGCCTTGCAGATGCGTCGCCATCTCGGAAACAAAGTTGAAATGTCTCAAGTACCTGTAATTACACTGGCACCCATGCCCTTCCGACCGGAACACAGCAACACTGCTTTGCGGCAGAAATAGGTAATGGTAATTCAAAGCTTAACAAAGACATGGAAAACAAAAGAAGGCTTTCATCATGTCAATGGCAGACTTCTAATACCTAGTGCTTCATAAAGTGATCGTCGTTAATTCCTATCAAAGCCTCCATCGATCTCCATTTATAATATCACCGCTATGCGCATGAGTCTATCGCACATAACGCTTAGTAATTGCCGTCATTATTTACGTAGGGCTGTCACGGCCATATTCTCAAACTTCAGCTTGTAAAAGGCTTCCCACGGTGCAACGTTCTATTTTCAAATGTATTAAGTGTTTGATAATAATAGCTGCTTTGACCCTTAGGGTATCTAGTGTCATGAACTTAAGCTGATGATACAAAATTGTTTGAGAAAATATCCGTCTATTATCATGTTCGTTGTTTGACAGAGTTATTTGCCAAACACGACGTGTGTTTAATCATTTGACGATATATTTTTCTGCTAATCTTTTTTCTATATAATTTTCCAATAATTTCGTAACTCATGTTTCTTTATGATTCACGTGTTTATTCGAAGTTAGCGTGTTTAGTGTCGAAAGAACTCGCAGCCGTTATTAAACTTAATTTTTGTAACATTTTCGTGACAACCTTAGTCGTTATCGTCATTATGTTCGAGAAAATAGCTCTTAAGATTGCTGGTCTTCATGCAAGTGATTGCACTGCGGTTGGGCTGCAATATTTCTTTCTATCGGGTATAATTATATGCTTCCGACCGAATTTCGGTTACTGTGGCCAATCTCAATGGAAACTAGCCAATACGGAGGAGATATTGTAGAATCCTACTGATTCGGATACGGCAATCCCACACGACCGGACAGTGATCAGGCGCTGCCAACAAACGGTTTTGCGTGGTTTCCAGCCACGCGGGTATTACACCACCAATTTGCAAACTCCGGGCTGCTACTGAGAATTTTCTTAATCGAAAACTAACCCAATAAATGTGTCAGGCAACACATGAATTGAAAAACTTACTTAACTAGATAGGCAGTACTAGTAGTACTACGACTTACCTACTACTACTCAAAATAAAAACATAATATTGCATACATTTGAATGGACAATAAGCACAATTCCCTCTAGTAAGTACCTAAAGCGTTAGGCGCGACCAACAACCAAATTTGGGGCCAAATTACATGAAACTGTCAAGGTGAGCCGGATTCCGGTGCTTGTGCAACAAACCTCGTGTTCGATCAATTGAATCAGGCGCATGTTTCAAGAGTATTCGGCCAAGACCACTCGTTTATAGTCCGCACGCATATCAAACTGCCCTTTATAATAATGCACAAAGACTAGCTGCGTACTTGAGGCTGGTCTTCGTTTATTTCATACGGAAATTGTACTTTAGGACCAAAAAATTAAGTTGACAGATCACTTTATTTTTTAGTCCTAAGGTACAATTGGAATTTTCAATAGATACTGCAGGAAGTGAAAAGTTTTTCTACTTTCATAAATCATCTGACGTTGACTATACTTCCGAAACCGGAACAACGAATGTAACAGTACGACACAACTTAGAAGTAACATCGACAATATTTACAAACATTTATCGGCTCTTAACTTCAGTCAAAACGTAAACCTAGATTGTTGAAACATATACAAAGTTATCTTGGAGTTTATTTTCTAAAGTTTTTATAGGAAACGAAAAACTATCAATGCGTCTTAATTCTAAATATCCATGAGTACGTATGATTATTGTTGAATTAAATATTTGGGAGTTGAACTGGTAACATTGTGTAACAACTAAGTTGCGTCGTATTGTAACAGTACGATAGCACGGCTGAAAGAGCAATCTCACGCGTACAGTGCACAAGCTGCGTTAGCGCATACAACGCGACTGGCGCTTCCGCGCTTCATGAACAACACACACTATCACACTGCATCAGACACATACGAAATTATGTGTACTACACTACTTTAATCTGATTAGCCGTGATTAAGTAGCACAGACTTTTAACTGTTATGTAGCGACATCTATCGCTCAGCATGCGAACTAACGTTGCCTAGATCGCGATATCAGAGTTTGACGCGAAAATTAGCATATATACAAAAATCCGGACAACAACCGTCGGGCAGTAGCCCACCAGACACAACGCTCGTCTGGTCGGAGGATCCTCCCTTTCCTATGGGGGATGAGAGACTTTACACCCTGTTTCTCATACCTCCAAAGTTACAATGGGAATAGGAAAGCTAAACTTATGCATTTCGGATGCGGCTCTCAAAATGTCAATGTTAAGTATAAAAAATTTTAAATGATAGATTTAATGAAGATTAAACTATATTATGCATGAAGGTGCATTGTTGATTTCGTGAATGTGAGTTTTTTTCAACATCTTTTCTTGAAGTTTTCAGTGGCATACGTTGTTCATCATGCTAATTGTAGCAATAGTTTGGCTCCATGTATTAAAACTGAACGAATTTAATTTAAAAAACAAAATCAATATAATAATAACAAAGAATTAGATTAAAACGTGGTTAAAAAAATTGCGGCGTTGGCTGACATGACAAAAAAAAGCAACCCGTAATGTCACGGGGAAAGTCAATGATAGTAATACCTAATATTTTTTTTATTAGGCACCTACACACACATTCTAAACATCATCTGTTTAACACATTTGATTATATTGAACAGATTATCAAACTCACAGTCAAGACTGGTTTTTGTTTGCATTGTATCGGCCCGTTACTTTCTACATACACTCGACGAAATTTACAAAAAATACTTACTTATAACGGACTCGAACCGGCTCGGTAATGGAGTTTGCCATCAAGTTCATTATAGAAAGTATACTTAGGCATATACTTGGTTACAGAAGTGAGAAGTTAATGACAGTAGGCAACAACAGAGCACGTCAAAAGGTGCGCCCTCAGTTACCCAGAAATACAGGCATTTATTTGTCTGCCAAATGGCTTTATTACTTTTGTGTGCAAGAGTACTTTTGAATGTCAAAGAGTTCAAGTTCGTAAGAGGTTATTAAACCTGTACAGTCATTATTAGGAACAGATTCCCAAATTCTTTATTTAAATAAAATAAGTAAGTAATTTGCACACAGTTGTGTAAAAACTTGAGTGCAAACTACTTAAATGCCAAACATATTTAAAATTACATTAAATTTTCGTTTTATTACAAAATCTATGATACGTACATTCATTTAAATGTAATCTCGTATTATTAACATGCAATGTTGTCATTGACATTCTGATGACATTAAAATGTTTTTAAAAAAAGCACTTTCGGGGAAAGCAGTCAAGGCCATAGACGACCAAAATTCAATAGATCAATTGACGTAATTTTTCTGAGCTGTCAAAACGCGATTACCCCATAGATTTTGTATGACAATACTAGACTATGACGTCACTTTTTTGTCATCTCAACTCACTAACTATTTATTGATTTCGAAGCAACTAATAATCGAATTTTATAATTATTTAAAAAATCATCGGGTTTTCAGGGCTAAAATAAACTAGTTTTTTTTTGTGGAATTATTGTTTAATTTTAATCTACCCAATTACATTATTTTTTATTGTTTTGTTTCAGGATTGGAAGACACGGTAAAGCTGGTGAAAGGTATCGGTGGAAAATGCTACGGGTATGTTGTAGACTTGACACAAAGAGAAGACATCTACAGGGTCGCCAAGAAAGTCGAAGAAGAAGTCGGAAGGGTACGTAAAGGATGCCAGACTTGTTATGTTAAATACATCGAGGATTGTTGGTTAACCTTTTTTAGTTTACTTTCAAAAAACCTTGGCTATGTTAAATAAATTAAGTATAAAAATTAACACCCAATTAATTTTTACAAAATAATGCTTTTTTTGGGCATTAAAATTAGTTAGGTACTCATTGTTCATATAATGACCTATTTAAATATTCCTTATTGATTAACAATTTGAATAACTACATTACTATGGTAGGTGTTGATTCAATCTTTGAAGACCGCTTTACTAATATTGACGAAGCAAACTCATAAAATTTTAAAGGTATCAGAAGAATTTAAGTCACCGTATCATAATATCAAATAACAAAAGAAAATACAGAAATGATATCAGAAAATAAGTACACTAAACCGGATTCCAGCAGTTGTAATTATAAAAAGTAATAATAATCATTACATCCAATGACTTGATGATATAAAACATACATCAAGAGAATACGTTAAAAAGAGACTAAACATCGTTCAGTTAAAGTTTTAATAAAACATTTATCAAGGTTGTTCATTTCAAAATGTTCTGCAATATGATAATAACCATGTTTCAATTCTAAAATTATTAATTTAGCCGTTCACTAAAAACTTGAAAATATTTACAACAGCGTCAGGTCAGGTCAGGTGCTAGGAGTGAAGACTGTTTAATTTTTTAAAATCTGTCTATATGAATTTAGGAGAAGTAAGCTTGTCATCTGGTGACCTGTCAACCCACATGATGTTACTGATCGATAGGACACAATAAGCTTAGTTCCTTTAAATTCCCTGAGGGATAATTTTTTGGTCCTCATATACATATTTAGGTGCTTAATATTCTTAGCTCGCTTAAACACTCGGATGACGAAGAGAGCTGTTATAATATTCAGATAAGGCTCTCAGATGATGGATCATTTAAATCTTGATACAGCGCCGAGTAGGGAAGTTGAGACATAGTGGAAAATGTGTCAACATACCTGACGCAAGTGCAGTTGCGAAGGAAAACTGGGCTGTATTATATAGGCGACACCTGAATGAAATGTGAAAGGGACATTGTTTTGAAAAAAAAAAACAGCTTTTCGATACATTTTGACCGAAAAACTTGTTGCACTTTTGTACGGAGCAGCTGTCTAGATACCGTAACTGTTGGGACGAAGTTACGGTACCTACATCATGGTGTCTTATTATAAGTATTAGTAGCTGCCTCGTTGGCTTAGTGGTCCTAAGCGCGACTGTTACGCTAGAGGTCTTGGGTTCGATTCAAAGGTCGAGCAAAAACTGTTATTGGGTTTTTCTATGAAATTCTCAATAACAGCTCGGAGTTAGGATTTGTGTCCGGTTAATGTCAATAGGCTCGCCCCCTATTACATGGGACCTAAACATACCGGCCAACTGTGGGTGTACATTGTTACACCTCTGCCTAACCCTTCGGGGAATATAGGCGTGATGGTATGTTGTGAAAAATATTTTGATTTCCAGGTGAACCTGCTGATCAACAACGCTGGTGTGGTCTCCGGAAACTATCTCCTCGACACGCCCGACCATCTTATCCAGAGAACGTTCGATGTTAACATTCTAGCTCACTTCTGGGTAAGTTAAAACTTAAGACTTCCTTATTGGTCCTGTGGTCATGCAAAATGCTTTTAGGTTTTTTCTTCCTGAATTTCTCAGTAACAACCCGGAACTTGAACTTTGTATCCGATTAATTGCTTCTATGATATGGGCCTGTTATTATTACTTATACAAACTATATGGCGAAATGTAGAATACCTTCGGAAAACAGATAAATGTGAATGCCCTTTTTAATGACTGATTGCATAATGCCTATGAATTATCGGACCTTATTGTAATGTTAGTTCATTACAATTTAGTCCGGTAATTCATAGTTTACGTGAGGAAACATTAATTTTGTGCAGGAAAAAATATTCACAGTTAGGTACGGCAGTCGTGAAAACAGGTTTTAACATAATTTTGAATAAATTACGTTCTAACATAATAAATGTTATGGTAGGCCAGCGAATTTTTTTTTTTGTTAAAGAATTCAACGACGCGGAACGAATTTGCTGATAAAAAACCGGATTAATAAATAGTGTAAGGATTATAAATTAAACTCGGCTGAGAAACTCTTGAACTCGATTGATTTATCGTTTTCTAATTTTTCTTTTTTTACAGACGGTAAAGGCGTTCTTGCCATCCATGATAGAACACAATGATGGCCACGTAGTGACCATTGCTTCCATGGCCGGCCACGTAGGAGTGGCTAAGCTGGTGGACTACTGCTCATCGAAAGCGGCGGCCTGTGGCTTCGATGAGGCTTTGCGACTGGAGTTGGAATCCCAAGGCATCAAAGGAGTTCGTACTTCCCTCATATGCCCTTACTTCATTCGCTCTACTGGCATGTTTGAAGAGGTCAACTCACGGTAAGGACGTGGAATATAATATATAATATATACATATATGTATTTTGAACTCCTTCGCAGTTTAATTTTTCGTATAAATAAGGAGCGTTAGACGCAAAATGAAATGGACCTTAAAAATAATAGAGTGTAAGAGGATCACCACCAATCTTTAACCAAGAGCCCCTCATCCTGCACTAGCTCTACCTTGCAGAGACAGCTTGCTCTTGTGGATGACTTTGACATCATTATGGGCTTTATATCCAAATTGTAGGACGAGGCGAAGGAAGTATGTAAGGATCGTAGCAGGTGGCGTTCTGTGGTTTCTGCCTACCCCCATGGGAAAAAGGTGTGAGTTTATGTATGTATGTTGTAGGCACACACAATCTAATGTCAATGTTACTTCTGATACATTAATCTACTACTACACATTGTGTACCCACACGTGTGTGTAACTGTTGTGGTTAGCCACAGCTGCCGATAGTCGAACACCATTTCAATGACGTACCAATTTATCAGAACTTCATATTCATCATCATATCAGCCGTAGGACGTCCACTGCTGGACATAAGTCTCCCCCATAGATTTCCAAAAGGACCGGTTGGAAGCGGCCTGCATCAGAACTTAGGGTAGTAAAATTTAAAACTAAGAACTTACCCTTGACTAGACGGACTAGGCGGTCTAATTAGTATGTTGAATATGGCAGAACCGTTAAAATATTTTGCAACGAAATGCCGAATGCTAAAACTTGTACCTATATCTACTTAGGTAATGTTTTAGGTGAGAACACGAGTTAATGATTTCCTTTGTCTTCACGTTTTTATTATGATGTTGACTTTTTACATCTACGTTTACAAATACATAAATGACTGACGTCAATTCACACCACAAAATTATGTAAGAACCATTTTTTGTACAAATGTAAACAATGAATACAACAGATTTGTACCGCAATTACTTCAACCAATGTTCAAAAAGGCTGAGGTCAAAAATTACAATAAATAATTGAAAAACCTTTTTATTTACATTTGCTGTTGAATCAGATCCGGAAATCTTTCTGCTCAAAACATGTTCGATACTTTAGTCACTTAACGACACTTAGGCACAGTACAGCAGACGTATCTCGGCGAGTTTGAAGTTAGCTTTTGGCTGCGCAATGGATCTTTTAGGAACAAAATTGTCTACTGCGCAGATAATCGGCTAACTTCAGTCTCGCCAAGATACGTCGGCCATACTGTATAAATTACAAAGGACTGTAAAAGCTCCTTGTATCAAAATCGATGCTAACATATACGGGTTGTGAAAATATACAGTATTGTATTAACTAAGCATACTAATCATCAAAACTAATCACCATTGAGCAGAAATGATTGCTAGGAAACGACTTTTAGTTTTGGTGTGTAAAATCTGTATTTTTGGTACGGAAGTATCTAACCGTACAGGGGTCATTTCAAGTTCAGTTAGAACATTTCAAACTAGTTTTTGTTAAAAAAACTTACACCAGAACGTTCACGTATCTTTGAAAACAAAAAAGTGACTCCAATGATACAGAACATAAAACTTTGGCTTCATTAAGTGTCTTTTTTCATAGAACATTTTACCTTTATCTCCGGGAATGCTACGATATTATTTATATTGCAGATGTCCATAATCGCCTCGCGTCTGCCTCGTTAGCCGGTCAGTCCTAAGCGCGACTGCTACGCTAGAGATCTTGGGTTCGATACCCAGGTCGAGCAAAAAGTGCTATTGGGTTTTTCTATAAAATTCTCAGTAGCAGCTCCGATTTAGGATTTGTGCTCGATTAATGGCAATAGGCTCGCCCCCTATTACATGGGACCTAAACATACCGGCAAACTGTGGCTGTACATTGGTATACCTCTGCCAACCCTTCGGGGAATATAGTCGTGATGGTTGATGGTGATAGTCCATAATCGACGGCCTCTCTATCATGTGCTTATAAAAAAGAAAGAGAAACTATTAATCAGAGAATCCATGCTTTCAGATTCGTTCCCCAGCTGAACTCAAACGATGTTGCTGACCGCGTGGTGTATGCGATCCGCACCAACGAACCCTTCGCCCTCATTCCTGGATACTTCCGCGTCTTGTTGCCGTTCAAGTGGTAAGTGAAGTCGTATGATACAAGAGTCATGACGAAATACTCCTGTTGACATATGACACTCATCTACGTAAGAACTGGTCCAATATAGGTTCAGGTGTCACTGTTACTTGACGGAGAAACAGATGGTTATGTTAATCTAATTTCCACATGTGCTTGTGTCTGTGGTAATACATGTTATCATCGTATCCTATCATATTATCTTTTCCTACCTTTATCAACCAGCTTCTAAAAGATAGAAGTCTTCACTGAAAACCCGCATAAGTTTATCTTACAATACTACAGCTGAGGCGCGCACATCAAGGACCCATTAATTAATATTCATTGTAGTCCGTGGTGCAGGGTAATCTGGGCTTCTTCCAATTGTAAACACCTTCTTGTGCATATTGGCCTTGTTCGGTTTTGTCTTCTGCTTGATTGGAGGGAAGTAGAATTATGTTGTATATTAGGACAAGCTCGCTAGCTTGTCCTAAAATAAAAAAGACTACATCTCGTTAAACCATCCAAGTTAACTAAAGCTGTACTTGTCATTCCAGGTTGGTGCCATGGCCGTGCATATCAGACCTGATACGAGGACTAGTTCCTGATGCAGTACCAGTACCAATCCCAGCCGGACGTTCACCGCCTGTGACTGCTAAAGTGACAAACACGCCGGCGTCACTGGATACTAAGCATGGAAACGGCCCCATGACCGTACTGCCACCCGCGCGACACGACCGACAGGTGTGATAGCACTCACGTGTTGTTGTAGCGATAGTTATGTGAGGCGAGAGGCACGGCCCATACTAACTTGAACACGAGAAATTAGTCAAATATAAAACAGGAATTAAGTGCCTACAAATTTAACACCTATGGAGAATGTCTAGAAATAACAGGTTGTCAGAGAACCCACATTTTGAATTTAATTTAGACGGTTGGTTGTGTTAAAAAATATGTACAAGCCACTGCTGTTCTGTGATAGACGATCAGAGGGGTTATTCTCGTATCTTTTATTAACCTTTGCATTCTAATCTCTGTCTCAATCTGTCAAAAATGCCTATAATTAACCTACATTTCTGTCAATTTTTTGACATTGATTGTACCTAAGATGTGATTGCGATTTTAAAGAATTCATTTTCTAAAGTTAAAGCTAAACAGTTCGGTTGAGCCTCTCGTACCTCTTGATCAAATGATATGAGGTTAGCAGTTAGCAGTTACGGCTAGTTAATTTGAAATTACATGAACATTACTGTAATAAATTATTATCTAGGCATTCAATGTGTTCAACACCGCATGTAATGGTACTATTATAATCTTTGACTGCTGTGTTGCCTTTTATATGAACTAAACTTGACGGGGCCTTATAAAATGAGTATAAAGAAAAAAAAATCTTTGGCTTTTGGTTATTCATACTTAAGAACCAAGTTGTATGTAGCGTTGAGATGTTTCTTCTGATATTAGTATAAATTTGAAAAAAATATGAGAGTACAAACGTACTTTCATTATATTTTATTGGTTAATAGTAGACATTTTCAGAAAAAAAATATACAATATTATTTTAGTACCTGTAACGATGTACCAACAATGTACCCAAGGAAAAACAGGAGGTGTATTTTTAAATAAAGCCCGTTATAATATTTTCTTCTGAACATCATGTACCTGCGCATTTATTATCCGATGGGATGATACTTTCTCAAGACTAAGAGGCATTTTACAAATATCTGACAAAGGTACCTGACTTGCAGCTTCGGTAGCCAGCAAAGAAAAGACTTGCCGCAAATAACGGAAAAAATAATATTTATACTTATATATTAATCGCTCTATAAGTTAAATATTTCTTTGGATCCTTTTAACCTTAATGAAATTATAAAATCTATTAAATATATAAAAGCTATACAATGTTATATGCCGTGTTTTTCGGTATAACCACAATTCTATCTTCCACATACATAATATAGGTAACGGTCGAGTTATATTTTAGTGGTCACTTTTCTGGGGGTACTCTTGAATATGACACAGATTTTAAAAATAAATCAGCTGTTCCATTTTGTATCAGGGATTTATTTTTCCATAATTCAGAGATGGCTCCGTAATCAAAGTTGTGACGCCTCTTGAAAGATGGCCAGTGAACTAAAAGTCAGCCTATAAATTAGTTTGTACTTGAATATGTACATAATGTATTTTTTTGTTAAAATTCTATAAGAATTAGTTATGTACGGACACCTGTGGTACTTAGTCAAACTAAGATAATAATTAAGATATTCTGGATGTGATTTTATAAATAAGATTTTTTCTACCGCTATTATTAGTAATTAAATTTAACTCTTTTGCTATAAATTGTAATTTTTATGATACTTATTATTTCAAGAGACAGATAATGAAAAAGTATTTGTAAAAAAAGAGCATCCTGTACTTACAAGTATACCTCTTATAAAATAAGTTTTATTTTTATTTATGTTTAAGGATAATTAAATAACGGAATGGGACGACAATGTTATTTCTTAGAGATATGTAAATAAATTTAGTTAGTTTTTGTATAGTCTTCCAGATAACAAGCGGTGTTAGGGTTAACTGGGCCAATACAGATAACAATTTTCACTAAGACCTTTTTTGGTGATCACAGACGGGTCTTCATTGCCTTCACAAGACTTTTAATTTTTTAATCCAATATTGTAAACACATAGCTTGACTCCATCTGTATGTGTTATTGGCTGTTATCAGTTTTCAACATTATCTCTGACACTGTAAGAATAAAAATGGTCCAACACCAACGCTTGGAGCAATTAAACACAAATTAGGCGTTAGTGATCCGTTTACATGAAAGGACTTCTTTCTTGACTAGAACATATTGAAACATATTACTGCGACACTTACAGTACTTACGACAGATGTGTCTTGGCGGTCCTGAAGATAGCCGATAAGCTGCGCAGTAGACAATTTTGTTCGTAAAAAATCCATTGCGCAAATAAACAGCTAACTTCAAGACCGCCAAGATACGTCGGCCGTATTGTACCTATTACCTTTAAAAGGTACCTACATAAGGTTCAGTTTACCCTAACACACACATAGTGTTACCTCTTGTACTTATAATTTTTTTACCAATATGTTGCGGTGGAAGTGAAACATTCATCCTTTGATTGTTAGAAATTGTTCAGAATCAAAATAAGAATATTTCTATGGACGCGTCAAAAGAAAAAAAAACATGAAAAAGTTAACGAGCATTTTATTTTTGGTTTTAGTTATTTACAAACATTTTACAAAAACATTTTGTTTAGACAAAACAACTTATACTTAGGAACTAATTTATGTATAAAAAAAGATTTCATACAATTCATTGCACATTATGATTGAAAAAATACGTATTTGAGAATTATTGTGCGTTCGCTACAAGAACTATTTTACAAGAACTTGTACATGTTTATATAAAATTTGTTTTTACTACTGAAATGTTGTCTATTTCATTCTATTTCACAACACTATATCCGCAGAGATACAAAAACATTCAATTATTTCACGTCATCAATTACCAATTTTATTAGAAACTTCCATCTATATAGGGTGACTGGTAATTAATGACCGATATTTAAACACGTGATTGTACTCATGGTTACAAACAACTTTCCCAAAGAAACTTTTTTTGTATACTAATTAGTTTCATTTTTATCACTAAATCAAAATTACTGGCGCGCGTGCAAAGTTCAACGCCCGATCAGCTGTTAGCGGCGAGGCCGTTCGACGCGTAGGCAATGCACCTACATGTTTCGATAAAATAATAAGTATCCAAGACTAGTATTTTAGGGCCTCGCCGCTAACAGCTGATCGGGCGTTGAACTTTGCACGCGCGCCATTAAGTATGATATAGTGATAAAAATGAAACTAATGAGCATACAAAAAAAGTTTCTTTAGGAAAGTTGTTTGTAATCATGAGTACAATCACGTGTTTAAATATCGGTCACTAATTACCAGTCACCCTATATAAATAATAATCAATTGCACTTGTATAAAAGATCATCACTTGGGGATAAGTGCTTTTTTTTTTGGAAAATTGTCGGGAAATGTCGTATATTTCGATGGTATCTTTGTACGAAAATCTTAATTAAAAAAATACGTTTTTTAATTTTCACCTGTGTAAAGCAACTGCGGTTCGCGAGTTTCTAACAAAGGTAATTCGTTTGCCAATTAAACCGAACATGATAAAAATGCTGAACATTATTGTAATTATTTATTATAAAGACATAAAATGCATAAATAAAACTATAAATTGTAAAAATTAAGTACTTTTAAATTATTATTTTTTTTTTTCAACCTCTTTCTTATTCAGTTGCAAGTAACAGACATTCTTTAAACAAAAAAAAAGTTTTAGGAAAGCCTTAAAATCTAATGAATATTTAAGACCGTTTTTTTTTTTTTTTGGTGGGTGGGAAATCATCAAATAACTTCTCCCGCCCTGGGCGGGGCGGGAGGGAGTGTCAGACTTTTACTGACTAAAACCCACCCATGTTCCTTCTTGTGCCCTTTGCGTTCCGGGGGCGCGGTATCTCTAGCGAACAACCCGCAGCCCCGGCAGGCATCGGCCCTCAGTGGCCCCTTCCCTTTGCTGACATCTCTTTGAGGCGCGCGTGGAACACGAACGCGCCGTCGACACGGCCTATTGTTGTGTTAAACGTAAGGACGGTGAGCTACCCATTGCTCACCGTCCACAGGCCCGTAATTTAAGACCGTTACTACAAAGGCACGAACGGCCACAACTTTTTAGTTAAACATTTAGATAAGTACATTTATTATAAAATATATTTTGTACTATTTATTAAACACAATATTATGACGTACCTATTCTGTAAAAAAGTTTACCGTTATGAAGTAACACATACTCGTTAATTTTAAAAGCTTACAAAAATAACAAGCAACGGTAGATTCATCAAAATTTTGCAATATTAATTCAAAGCTAATTTATTCTAAACGACTTAGCGTTCGAAGTTCAACCAGCGCTGTTCAACGAACATAATATGATTTTGCTACGCGGCATATACGCCACACCTACGCAGACTCTACGAAGCTACGCTGAACTAAACGCCCATTGCGAGGACATTATAATAGCACCGAAGATCGAAACGTTTTGCTCGTAGTAAGTAGCATATCGTGTTGAGAGTGTCCATGGAGTTTCTTGCTCGTTCTTCTCCATAGAGACTTACGCTTTGGAACGAGCAACTAGCTTCAACTTTTAAATGTAACTTCTTGACAATTCAAAAGTGCCTGTAAATGGTCTATTTGAAAGAAATGTTTTGACTTTGAAACTTGCAAGATTAAAAAAATATTTTTATAAGTATCCTAATATACAAAACTAAAGTAAAGCAATGGTAAAAAGTAACTACAGTACAAATTAAAATGACAGTGGCTATTCCAATTTTCTGCCAGTAAAGTCACTATCTGCTCTTAAGTCAAGGTTAGATTAAAACCCTCTTGTAGATAGATGGAAATCTAATCATTCTTATCCCTAGGAAACGAATCAGGCAGTCTGAACTCTGAAATAGGCGAAATGTACAAAGGGTTCAACTCTTGCATATTCTTCCTGCTCTCTTGGGCTTCCTTAACAAATTTCGCATAGGCCCGTCTGTCGGAGAATATCTGACCACACTTGAAAAACAAGATGACGATCAAACCGATCGCTACAACACAGCCTATGATTATAAATCCATTTGTCATTATTCTAGCACTGGTTGGTTGGTAACACTCCTTGGAGCTGATGGCTATTTCAGCCACAGATGATGTGGGTTCGGCGGAGTAGGTGTATTGGTATTCGCATTCTAACTCGTTTTCTTCTAGACGGAGGAAGCATGATGTGACATCGTCGCTTACTGTAACAAAATAATTATTTGTAAGTGTGTTGTACATGAGCCTAGTGGTCCTAAGCGCGACTGCTACGCTAGAGGTCTTGGGTTCGATTCCCAGATCGAGAAAAAAGTGTTATTGGGTTTTTCTATGAAATTCTTAGTAGCAGCTCGGAGTTAGGATTAGTGCCCGGTTAATGGCCATAGGCTCACCCCTTATAACACGGGACCTAAACATACCGGCGAACTGTGGGCGTACATTGGTACACCTCTGCCTAACCCTTCGGGGAATACAGTCGTGATGGTATGTGTTGTAGTTGTAAGAAAACATTCACAAAAATATATTTCTTGTATAGCAATGCCTGAGACACAGCTGAAGAAGATTAAAAAGCTTACAACGACCAGCTTTAAAAGCAAGACGCTTACAACGACCTGGTTACTATCAATATTTTCAACTTAATTGCTATCAAGTCTGAAAAAAGTGTATCTAGGAAATTATTGCCCTGAAGGAAGATTCTAGATGAATGCAACTTAGCTTTGAAGATAAGCGCTTTTAAATACTGCTGGACTGGAATACTTCAGAAACTATTGTTCATTTTCGTAGAATGGAACCCGATGCAGATAGTAGAGTGAAAGTAGCTAGATTCCAGTGAATACAGGCTGGTAATAAAAAAACATCAATATTTTTACATACAAACACAAAACGAATATAATGACCCCATACCACGTCCAACAATTAAAGTAAGCCAAGTTTTTTAAACGGCTCATTTCAATAATGACATAATTAGTGCTCTCTTAACTAAGTATAAACCGCAAACGGCTTAACCACAATCGGTTAGATGTCGCTACAAGAACTGCGCTAACCATAACTTAAAAGTCATTATTTTTAGCATTAACCACAAATGATCCTGCTTTCTCTTCCTTTAAATGTAAGCCCACAGTACTTACTCTAACGTTCGGAAGGTTAATTTATGCAAGAAAATTTAACAGTTCCATATATTTTGTCAAGTTCTATGAGTGTTCGTGGAACTTGACAAAATATATGGATATACCGAGATGATTATAGCTACATACTATGTGTATAGTATGTATAGTAGTCGCCATGAGTCGTGAGCACCAAATGTCAAGTTAATTTTCGGGTTCTTTTCTGGGTATGTTTTTTTTTTTTTTGGTGGGTGGGAAATCATCAAATAACTTCTCCCGCCCTGGGCGGGACGGGAGGGAGTGTCAGACTTTTACTGACTAAAACCCACCCATGTTCCTTCTTGTGCCCTTTGCGTTCCGGGGGCGCGGTATCTCTTACGAACAACCCGCAGCCCCGGCAGGCATCGGCCCTCAGTGGCCCCTTCCTTTTGCTGACATCTCTTTGAGGCGCGCGTGGAACACGATCGCGCCGTCGACACGGCCTGTCGTTATGCAACGTAAGGACGGTGAGCTATTCTGGGTATGTTGGGCTGGCGATTTTGCACGCGATTGGTTCGCCAGTTAGACCGATCGTGTGCAGTATCGGCGCCCCAATAAACCACAAAAGGAACCTAAAAACCGAAAAATTAATTTGACATTTGTGCTCACGACTCATGGCGACTAATATACCTATGAACATCTCGGTAACACAGTGACAGCGCGATTGGCTACTGCGCTGGTTATCAAATATATGCTTGGCCTGTTCCTGGTCTGGTGTTTATGTATGTGAGCTTATAAACGCACCCACGATACATGAAACATTCCTAGTGTATTGTGATTAAAATAAAATGATTTTATTTTCATGAAATCAGCGTTGTTTTCGTAATAAAAGTTGTTCATAACAAGAAGCACAACGGTGAAACTTTTATACTTGACCCTAACAAAGTGAAGCACATACTTGTATCAGAAGTTTTCTCGATGACAGTAAAGTTGACGTTCCCGATGGTGCAGTTATCGTTGCACGAGGTGTTGAGATGGCACGACACGCACGGCTCGGCGTGCACGCACAGAGGGTTGACGCACGTCGCGCACGACTCGCAGAACATGCCGGAGTACCGCGCGCCGCCCTCGTCCGCCACGTGGCATTCACAACGACCTGAAGCAATCAAGTCGAAATGTACCCAGTTATTTAGGAGTTATTAACCTGAAGGAAGATTTTAGATTTTTTTCTACCACTGTGTTGGCAAATAGGCATACGGCCCGCCTGGTAGTAAGCGGTTACCGTAGCCTATGGACGTCTGCAACTCTAGGGGCATTACAAGCGCGTTGCTGACACCTGAAGTACCTATTCACTCCCATCTTGAAGCACCCCATACTGTAGTCCCTTGGGGAAACCTCGGCAGGGAGCTCATTCCACAGTCGAGCCGTTCGCGGGAGGAAAATCCTCTGATATCGCACTTTGTGCGACCGCTTAGGCTCCAATAAAGATTTACATTTAAATATCTTCTTTCACGGTAGCCTTCCTTTAGTCGTAAATTTGAAGTATCAAAAGAAATAACAATTATTTATTTAATGATACAATATGGCTTTGAAAATGTTGAGTTTTAGGGCTGTTCTTTTACATTCTCGAAAAAGTGCTAAAATGAAAAAAAAAATGTTGTGGTTTGGTAAATTTTTGTTTTTGTTGTATTCGTAATTTTACGGGCAAGATTTCTATGAAAGAAAAAATTTGAAAAATCACCCGTTTAAGTTAGAAATCAGCACCTGTGCGAAGCTACGGCGGTTCGCTAGTTTTAAATGCAATATTTTGATCCCCGTCCCTATCGATCTCTATCTTCAACTCAACTCACCGCACACACAATCCCCATGTCCCGAGCACACGGCTCCGTCAGCAGGAGACACACAAGTGTCTGTCTTGGCGGTACAGTCGCACGCAGAACCACTCCAGCCGTCAGTGCAAGCACATTGCCCGCACACGCACACACCGCGACCAACGCCTCCGCACTCTAGACTGTTCTCTCTGAAAGTAATATTAGCATGGTATTAGGGCATATTTTGGTATGAAAAAAACAACCTATTTTCCGGTCTAAAATAAATATTTAAAGGACAATGATTCACAATTAAGTATCCCCGTTGTCATAAGTTACAGCCATCACGCGGGCATACAAATCATAATAATAGCAATTAAATTATTAATTTAGAAATAATATTAAACGGCGAAAGGAGTATGTAAGGATCGTAGCAGGTAGCGTTCTGTGGTTTCTGCCAACCTCCATGTGAAAAACGAGTAAGTTTATGTATGTATAAAAAAAAAATAATACCACTCCATCTACAATATTATATTTTAATTTCAAATAAAGCCAAATTGTGTTACTAAATAAATCACAAAACGAAATACTGTAATCATACTGAATGGTTGTCATTGGAATATACCTATGTAGTATTAAATACTACTAGCATTATCGAATCGCAAAGGACAAAAATCTAACTTTGGCCCTAACCATATGATATTAATTGCACATCCATTAGCCAGATATGGAAAATGTATTTGTGTACATAGATTCTATGAAAGAAGCTCCTACTTTTACTATTCTAACATTCATTTGCATAACTTTAATCGCAAACAGTTATTTTGTATAGGCACATTAACCAGACCATAAAGCAGCCATCAGTAGGAACTAACGCGCCCATTCCGAATGAGACAAGTAAACACATTCGGCGTGTCCAGAAATACTCCAAAGTGTCGATAGTCGGTAACATGGAGTGTATTTACTAATGCTCTCAATATCTTCCGACTTGTATTACCTACGTATCTGGTTGAAGACAACTCGCATTAGTAATACAGGCTGATCTATACTGATGTTTTAAAGCTGAAGAGTTTGTTTGTTTGTTTGGCTGATCGCGCTAATCTCAGGAACTACTAATTGGAATTGAAAAATTATTTTTGTGTTGGATAGTTTATTTATCGAGGAAGGCTATAGGCTATACATAACATCACGCTACGACACACGGGAGAGGAGCAGTGACCAAAGACCTAACTTAATGCGGGTGGAAGAAACCACTCGAACGAAGTCGCTGGCAGCAGCTAGTTTTAAATATACTTGCGATTTTTTTTGGAAATGAAATTCTCATATAAATATGAACAACTTTTAGAACGGAACCAACTCTAAAATATAAGCAAAAACTAGCTGCTCCATAGATTTTGACCGTGTTGTAACGCAAGTTTACAAGGAAAAGCTGTTTTTTTTTAAATGCCGTAGTTGGTTCCATAATAAAAGTTGTTCATATCATGAGTGCTTTTACCTTGACGAATGGTAAATGAATTAAGTCAGCCTGTACAGCAGAATTTTGCGGAGATGAAAATAGTAATTGATGCCGTTAGTGCCAAAGCCGTTACTTATTGTATTGAATAAAACCGTGCTGGATGGATACCGGTAATTTTTAATAGTAAAATACTACGCTCGACAGCCGCTTTTGTGACCAATTGAATAATAGGTAGTCTAACAATTGGTATAAGTTCATATAATATCAATCGTTCAAAAAACTATATATGCAATATGTCACTTACATGATTTCACGATTACATAAATGAAAATGGGAAAAGTCCATTGAATAATTCACATTCAACATTCACCATACAAAATAACAAATCCTAAGTGTGCGGAGCCACCGTAACGCCAAATATCAAATCCATTTTGGACCTAAAAGGTAACCCTTTTTTATGGATGGGAAATCATCCAATGACTTCTTCCGCTCTAGGTGGAGCGGAAGGGAGTGTCAGACTCTTACTGACTAAAACCCATCCCCTAATGCCCTTTGCGTTTCAGGGCCGCAATAACATCGAACATATTCCGCAATCCTGGCAAAGTTCCAGATTCTATAACACCAAGAACAAGAAGTCCAAATATCACAATATTAGATGATCCTACACCACCTACACTTGATTGCAATACAGGTTTTTTGTCATGGTATGACCTACCCCCAACACCTACCCATTTATGAGAAATAACCATGAGCTGAAATTGACATGCCTATCTAAGTTTGATCACATATGTATACCTATACCTATGTTTATAGCAACACTACTCAATTTGCTCAGTAAAAAAGTCCCAAAATACTCACAGGCTGACGTCACAGGTCTTACACTGGCAATACCGTCCAGTAAAGCCCCTGTCGCACTCACACTCGCCGCACATACAGTCGCCGGCGCCTGAACAAGCGATGGATCGCGTCGCGTTCGGTTCTCGACACTGTGCCATCAGTTCCGCTGACTCGTTCGCGTTTCCTATCGCGCAGTCACATGATGGACCAGACCTGGAAGGAAATTGATGTAGATTAGTTATAAAAAAGCTCTTTAACTCTTATCCTCTTTAGTCAAAAACTTTCAAACATCGAATAATTATAAACAAAAGCTCTTGCTACTATTTCAGGATAAGTACTTAAAAGTACGGCTTCGACTGTCCCAAGTCGAGCAAAGTGTTATTGGCTTTTTCTATTAAATTCTCAGTAGCAGCTCGGAGATAGGATTTGTGCCCAATTAATGGTAATTGGCTCGCCCCCTATTACATGGGACCTCAACACATACCGGCGAACTGTGGCCTAACCCTGTGTGCCTAACCCTTCGGGGAATACAGGCGTGATGGTACGTTACTTAAAAATACCTAAAGGATGACACAGATGGCACAATCGCAAAGCGATTGGCTGCCGCACTACGTGTTGTGGGTTCGATTCCTGCATGGGACAAATGTTTATATGGTCTACAGTAAGTTGGTCCAGATCTGGCTTTTCCGGTATGGGAGATAAAAATGTTTGAAAACGCATCCGAAAATTAGACAAAGGTAATCAAGACTTGACAGTACACGGAATAGGTACACGTATGTTATTATCAAGTAGAAAGTAGTGTGTGTCTAGTTCCAAGAATAATATCCTCGACACGATATTATTGGTCTGGCAAATATAGCCAACGACTAGACACGAAGTGCGAATTGGTCGAAGTCATTACTTGCAAGAACTTGTCTTACAAACTGTGTTGGGGTTTTCAAAACATGCGGACATTAACAGCGAATACACTAATGTGCTTTCTTTTTTTAGGAGCAAACACCTTATGAGGTTGGATGGGTAACTATTTATATTATGAAAGCAGGTTAAGCCATTGGTCATGGCCGTCATTCTCATTTTGGACAGTCTTGGGAGCACGAAAGTCTGACAACCTGCCTTACCAAGGGGTATCGTGTTCCAAATCCAGTGTAATATTGTGGTGATCAGATAAAGAATCGCTATACGTAAAAACTGGTATTCTACTGCACCAGGTTTAATGGAAGTAAACCCGAAAATGGTTGCGAAAAGGGTAAGCCGATGATCATTAACTATATGCAAAAGGATGCTACATCTTATTAGCTTACCATCCTTTATTACACTGGCATACTCCACACACAAAGTGCGCGTTGACAGGACACATGAGCGACATGTCCCGTTGAACTTCATCACTGCACGCACATCCGCACTGGATGTCCACCTCCAAGGCCAGGGAGTCTTGACCCAGTTGGGTCTCTGATATGCGGATTGTTTGTTTAGACTGTTGGAAGAAGATTATTTATTAGGGTAATGTTAAACATCTTGACTTTTCAACGAGCTATAGAACTACTATAACCCGTCGTAAAACAAATCAGAAAAATAAACGAACGTGGTAGGGAAACAATTTAAGTTAGTAACGGTAACCGAAGCTAGAAAACAAACAGACTCAATTTTAGTGTTATTGATGATCTGTAGAGCCGTAAATATCGTAATGACCCAGTGGTTAGGGTGCCCGCCTTTTATACATAAGGTTGTAGGGTTGATACCGGGAAAGCACAAATGTGACTCTTTTTTGTTTGTCTTGGACATTACTGTCATCGTTAAAGGATCTTGAGAAAACGTGGATTTATAATTAATATAAATCTGAAATCGCCAATCCATCTCAAGGAAGCGTGGTGATCAATGCTCGTGCCTTCTTCTGTATGAGAAGAGGCCTTTGCTCAGCAGTAGGACAAAAACGGACTGGTATTTTATTCAAATATCTGTTGAGCCTATGGCTACTGATTCATTCAGACAATTATTCGAAGTATGTACTTACAGATTTATACTCTGGACACGCCTCCAAAGTGACATGAGCTTCATAACGCAGCGTCATACCAAATTCTACTCCAGTGCACCTAGTTTCTTCTTTCAACGGACCTCCCTTTACTCCACAATCAGTAAAATACCTAATTTTAACTGGTCCCAGATTAGAATCATCATGGAAGTCAACCACGCTCACAATATCTTCATAACCAGTCTTCACTAGCTTCAAAATGTTGGAACTGTCACTCTCTAACTTAGCTACATAAGTGAAATCTTCGAGTAGTTGGTTCAGACTATCGTAATGATCCTTTACGCCTTCAGTTACGGCGAAAATTACGTTGACCTGAAAATTAGCGTGAATGCTAAATTTATACGGGGTGGACAGGACATCGTAACGGATACTTTTACAAATAATTCTAGACAGTGGTTGGTAGTACGCGATTCTAGAACACCCAGCGATAAACTTTTTTGTTAGTTATTAAAATTAAAATCAGTCAATGTATGAAACGGATGATTTTTTTTTATTAACCGACGAAATTTGTTGACCTTATGGAGCTTATAATCATGTACTGGGTTCATGGTTTTCGCTCCGATTTCACCCCGTATATTCAACGCCCGCTGTTTAACGTTGTTTGATGGAGTGTTAGCAATCTATTAGCCCATGTACAGGATGTGTCAAAACAATTCATTTTGACCTGAAACACTTCCACACATATTCTTGTCAATTTTTGCAGTCTTTCGCTAAAAGTTGCTTTGTCTTTTAAGATATCAAGATTTTAATAATTCTTTCTTTTGGAAATGTAAGTAATCTGTCGTATTTTTTATTATATATGTATATATATATATTTAAATATATTATTGTTAAGGCCCTGTAAAACAACATTGTTCAACCAGATGACGTGGTTTGTTGCTCGAATTAATCCTAGATTAAATCTTACCTTGTATTTTTCCAGAAGTCGATACAACTGCGCCACAGACGGATAGTCGTAAGTAGCGGCATCTGAATAGTACCCTTTGTCGTCTAAGTGACATTGATCATCATTCTTCTTGGTCGCGCCACCTTTAACAGATTATACTACGTTATCAGATGCCATGTGTAATTTTAAATCTTATTTATTGCGGTATTTGACTTCGGTGGCATCTTCATCGCTCGTGTTTGGTAACTGAATCATGTTTACCTTTCTATAACTGTTTTATCGTATATTATTATTACAGTTACTTTTTAACACCCGACGCTAAAACGACGGGGTGTTATAAGTTTGACGTGTCTGTGTGTCTGACTGTGGTATCGTAGCTCCCGAACGCATGAACCGATTTTGAATTTGTTTTTTTTTTTGTTTGAAAAGTGAATTAGTCAGGAGTGTTAGCTATGTTTGATTGAAATCGGTTCAGCGGTTTCAAAGTTATCAGCTATTTTATTGGCTGCATTAGGGATTTCTATTTTTCTATCGGGGGTTACTTAAAATTTTTAATTTTTGCTTTATTAATTGGGTGTAATTTGGTACGTAGTATTTTTCTAGGACAAGTTCACCACATTATTCCCTAACCACTGCATTTTCTGAAAGTCAGAAGTCATCAGAGGCAAATACCAGGACAGCGTCAGAGCAATGAAGTTCGACGAGTCTTGAAAAAATGCTACTAGTTAATTTGAAAAGAACAGCAGAGGATTACGAAAAAATAATTTAATTTAGTTCTTGGTTGTTCAGAACTTCGAGATCTACTTTACAATGGTTGTATGTAGTCATTAAGTTGCTAATGCATAATGCTCAAGTAAACAGATATAAGTTTTCCTGTTTCCTTAATTTCTATTTCAGATCATATTTAACCTTGACTTGGACTATATTATTATTATATTACAAATATATATACGTACCTACGTTGATATAGTGTCATGATGTGCATCTTTGTCGCTTAATCAAACCTTAGATAACTTACATTCTCAACGACCGATAGTATATACTTTATTGTACGTACACCAAAATTACTTTGGATACAATGGCAGTCGATAATTGACCAATAACTGCGGACTTCTCTTGAAATTTAATATGCTTTCTTTACAAAACTTTGTCTCCGAAACTAGGCCCTAAAAACAGATTATTTTACAAACTAGCTTTACCCCGTGGTTTCACTCTCGTTACAACTCGTCTTTGGTTACAGGTCCGCTCCCGTGGGCCGTAGCATTATATTATATCCTATAACCTTCCTCGATAAACAGACTATTTAATATAAAATGATTTTCCCAAACTGGACCAGTAGTTCATGAGATTAGCGTGTGTAATAAATCAAACAAATCCTTCCGTTTTAAACAAAAATACTCATTCAGCTCACCAAGTTTCCCATCCCCAGCTGTATGCATTAGTCCGTCAGAGAGCAGGATGACAATTTTTCTGCTGTGCGTGGCCCATCCGATCTTGTCGCCACACGCTATGACTTGTACCAGGGCATCCAGCTGAGCTTCCGCGTTGTCCAAGTTAGCAGTCACTGAACTACTGTTCACATGTTCTATGAACTCGTTTACCTGAGAACGAAAGAAAAATGATTTATTTTAGACGTGCTTAAGAAATTACAGCAAAATCTTTATTTAGGTTTAAATGCTTGATTTCCAAAAAAAGGCAAAACCGCCTCTATCTGCACTGATATCATAAAGCTGAAAAAATAATTGTTTGTTTCTTTGTGTATTTGTTTGAACGCGCTAATCTCAGGAATTCCCAGTTAGATTCGAAAAAATATTTAAGTACATAGTAGCCGTATTCATAAGGAATAGTATAGAATAGGTTCAGGAAGGTAAGTTAGGTATAGCAGCTCAGAGTTAGGATTCGTGCCCGGTTAATGGCAATAGGCTCGCCCCCTATTACATGGGACCTAAACATACCGGCGAACTGTGGGTGTACATTGTTACACCTCTGCCTAACCCTTCGGGGAATACAGGCGTGATGGCATGTTAGGTTCTATAACATCACGCTAGACCTATGGGAGCGGAGCTGTGACCAAAGACGTAACATAACGCGAGTGAAAAAAACTACGCGAATGAAGTCGACAGAAACTGGTAATTTAATAAACTTATTCTAGGTAATGATTACCGGTACGATACTCGTACAATAGAATTAAAAAACCTATTGCATTGTTTATTTCGAAGTTGGTTTCGTTACCGTTAGACGATTAACGGTTTTTTCTCAACATTGGATGTACTTGTTACATGGTACTGGAGAATAAAAAACACAATATAATAAAAAAAGAAGAAATGTGTTCAGGTACCTTTTAATACATTTCAGGACATTTATAAGTGAAATACTTCTATTTCACCTATAAATGTCCTGAAATGTATTAAAAGGAATCTGGTCTGGTGGAAAGAATCTTCATCAAACCAAGGACCATACTCAGCAGTCGTACTTGCGACCTCGGGACCAACGGGCAACGGCAACGGGGCGTTTATCATTATCATTATAAAGTATGGAAGACAACAAGTCACCTTCATTTATTTACAAGCAACAAGTAGGCTTATTACGAGAAGCCGCTGCCCGCGACTTTGTATTTTCACCCGCGTTCAGTTACGTTTTTGGTTACTGCGCCGGTGCCGTAGGTCGTAGCGTGACGTTATATAGCCTTAACTATTCCTCATGAATCTGGCTAACATACGTATATACAAAATGTTTTTTTTCAATCCGACTGATAGTTCCAGAGATTAGATCAAACATACAAAAAACTCTACAGCTTTATTATATTAATATAGATAGGCAAGTATAAGTATTAGGGATTTCCTTTTGCTATAAAGCGACATCCTCAATAGCGAACAGGTCAAAGAAATCAATGTTACCTGGTTCGTAAGGGACAAGTGGTGCTTGTAGCTGTACGTCGCTTCACAAGCTTCTTCCTCCACTGAGCAGGGGTTTGCCAATCTCCGTGCGTCCGTACTTATGAATGGCATAAGGGGCTTCTCGGCAAAACTTCCAAAGCCGAGCCTAGAAATGAGTATTTTTTTAAAAAAATGGTAATTTACAATAGACTACCAAAGAGATGACGCGTTCCCAGATTGGAACGAGGTTAGTGCGTTAATCATTATGCAGTTTGATAAATGCGGAAAACCACATATACCATCATACAATGTTGAGAATTGCAACACAAAGGACATTGGCGATCATTAACATCATCAAATCAGCCGCAAGACGGCCACCTTCTCTCATCGCCGAGCGTCGCAAACACTTTGACATTATATAGTTAGTCCACTATGTTGAGCCCTACCTATTCTTGTACGTTCGGAAACGCGTTGACGATTTTGTAGGCAGACTAGCATTTGCTCACAACTTCTAACGCGTGGAAGTCAAAGACCCCTTTATTTGGCCGTCTCACAAAATCCGTTCTTAGTAGACGTCACCCCCCTGGGACCCTGAGACCCTTCTGAGATCGTGAAGATCTCATCCTTAATTTCATTGGTCAAGCAGTGTTAGAAATTTCGTATTTAGTCATTGAATACATAATTAACTGGCCTTTCTTTTTTCATATTAATAGGACTTATTATTATTAATTATTAACTCATTTATTTCAAACATAGTCCATATTATACAACAAATTAAAAATATTTATACCTAAATACTGTTTATTTATTTGATTTTATTTTTAAAACTAGCACGTCAACGATACATGTAAATATTTATGTAGACAGGACTCTAAGGTTATCCCACTGCACCGCGCGCCGACAAGTAACGCGGAGCAGCAGATGGAGTTTCAATATAAAAACACGCCTAAGATCACACACTGGCGACGCGACAACGCGCGGGAAGGCCTCACGTGGAGCACATTACACCGCTAGGTGAGGCAGATCAGCGCCTCCGTCACCGCGCGCGTTTTCTGTCGCTCTGCGCACCGCGGCGGGACGCTTCGCCAGTGGGTGAACCGCTTAACACTGTAGTGAACTAAGGCTAGTTTTTATCTTTATTACAAACATGCACAACATAAATTGCTTATCGCAGTGTCTGTTCCGGAAAATTGTATGTCAAAGGTGTAAATGCATTTATAATAATAATATTATTAACAAACTTGCCTGAAATTGTCAGTAAGATTCTTCAACAAAGTCGGCAGATCATCTCTGAGAGACACAAGCGTTTCCTTGTCGTCCTTCATAGACCAAGTGAGATCCATCAAATAATATAAATCTAAAGGGTAATTTTTGGCTGGTCTATAAGAAAACTGAATCTTTTGTGTCTCACCTGAAATAATTTATTCATAAATTATTTAATTTTTTACTTATGCAGAGTAACGTCAGAGTGGATGAAACGCTTCTAACTTACGTGGCTTCAAAGACAAGTGAATCCTCTGTGGTTGTATTTGTACTACATTTTCCTGACTGTCTGGCGACATGTCCTGGAGTGAACTGTTCTCGACCACCTCCCATACGGGCTTCTCCGGCCGCTGGATTAGACCCTGACTGCAGCCAGTGTTCACGAGACTAGAGAGAATAGAGAATATTTTTTAGGTCGATCAAAACGTAAAATGATAACTTTGTTTTAAAATGGTCCAGCTTTCCATCAGTAAAGGGTTTTTTATAATTGAACCGGTAGGTACTTTAAAATTACCTCTTACAAACCGACCACCTGTTTCTTTTTATAATAGGAATATCTAAAGATATGTGTAGGCCAATAATCCTCTTCATTTAGTTGATGAGAACTAAATTATAAATTACTCTCAAAGTTCGAATTTAACTAAAATGAAACCAGTATTTATATTTCCAATTTCCTTTAAGATGTTCATAGCGTCTAATGGTGTTATTCAAATTGAACAAAACTAAATCGTAAAATTAATCGGATCAATTTAAAGTATTTCCTCAATCACCTAATTGATCCGTACAACGGAACTAAGTTATCACCTTCATGATTCAATCTAACAAAACAAACAAATTAAATCCTATTTTTAAACATGGGCCACTTTAATCATTACCCACTTTTGTCCAACGTGTACTTAAAGTACCATCTCATTGGAAATCGTTCACTGGCTCTCTGCACAATCAATAATCTATCAAACAACGATCTCTTGATTAGTTGGGCAGCTGAACTAAGGCCTCCCCAAATATCGGTCAGTGAACGTGGGAACAGTAAGCACGAGGAATGCGCTTGAGTCGCGCTCGCCGTAATAATTGATTGAGCGAAATAAAGCGGAACTTTTTATTGTTTTTGTTTCTGGTGGAACCAGCAGTGTGAAGAAATGTGGTATTGTTTTCGGTACATAAAGGTAAATGAGGACCGTAGAATGAACTTGTGCCGGGGCTGCGGATTGTTCGTAAGAGATACTGCGCCCCCGGAACGCTAAGGGCTTAGGAAAGAACATGGGTAGGTTTTAGTCAGTGAAAGTCTAACCCCCCCCCCGTCCCGCCCCCCGCCCTGGGCGGAGGAACCCATTTGATGGTTTCCCATCGGAAAAAAAAAGAAAAAAGAATGATCTTATACTCGAAATGTAGCATAGTTAATTTGGTATTTAGAATAATCTTGGTAGATTTGTTAGACATATGCTGTATGTACTCATTTTATGATGTCAACATACGAAGTTTAAAAAAGACACATCACCTTCACGGATTCTGTCTATGAAATTAAAATATCTCGTTATGGTTTATCTCAGGTGTGTTCCTGAACAGATAAGTGATCACAACGATAGAAAGAACAAGTAAGTTTCAGCTTACTTAAATGTCTTTTTACGCCCCATTAATACAAACTGCTAAAACTACCATTTAATTGTGATTTTTCAAACTAGTTTTTGCCCGTGAATTCGTCCACGTGAAGTCAAAGAAAAAACTGTTCTTATCTGACGTCTACTATCTATAAACTACATACCTGTCAAATTTAAGCTTTATAGGTCCAGTAGTTTTGAAAATATCGTGTTTAGTCAGTAAGTGACGTTTCGCTTTTGTAATCTAAGATTAACTGGTCATTTAAAGCCGCTATCAAGGACTTCTGTTCTGTATGGAAGCTGTGAAGTATACATCAGACCTCATTTAGTACCTACCCTACGTCAACGGTCCCCCATCCAATTACCGTGTGTCGTGGGCGTCGCTTAACTGCCGAGATCTACGCGAGATAACTAGATGATGATCCCTTGTTATTGCGATGGGCATTTCCTCTAAATACCTACCTAGTTAGGCCTTCATTATGAAACGAATATAAAATACATTGGATTCTTTGGCAGCATAATACTTTTTTGCTTGAAATATGTGGTTTTTATGGTGACGTATTTTGTGTGTAAACGTAATAAACTTAAATATCTCATTAGCTTTGTTGGTTGAAGGTATACATGACATCTTCTTTATATTTCAAATTTAGCTTACATATGTTTATGTCCGCAAAACTCAGAAAAATATCTATGGTTTACTTTATGACATTTTAAAAAAAGAGTGTTTCTGTATACATTCTTGTTTTATAAGATTAAACAACAGCGCAGTGGAAACAAAACGCTGACTGGGTTTAGCAAGTAATAATATATTTAAGACAAACTATTTCTAATACAAAGGCCTGTTACCTAACAAACTAAGTTAATCAATTAACAGCTCGTGCTAGATAATGCACTTAGGCGATAGTGGAACATTACAACATCATAAATAAATAATTTATAGTTTCCGTGAAAGTGTTATTAATTGACCGCTCGTTAATATTTACTATAAGAAATGTTATTTACCTACTAACTTGACCCATGCCCTAAGTTATGACGGATAGAGCCGGTTTTTCACCTTAAGGCGCCCTACACACGATCGGTGTTATCACCGCGGCGATAATGTCTGCTGGTAAAATGGAAATAGAAATTGTTATATAATTAGAGATAATTTATACACATTTATAACAATAAAACTAAAGTGATGCTATAAGTAAAGTAACATAACTACATAAAGGTATAAAATATTATAATACGTACTACAATCTTCCTATAAATTAACTGTGCAACGATATATCGCGCTAGTGACAATATGGCTTGTGTGCGTGGATACCTTAACTCAATCTATAAGTAATTCTTAAAGGTGGTAAGTAGAAACTTTAAATGTCACAATTACTCACGCTAACACGATCTACGATATTCCGATAAATGTGCTTGTAAACGAGCCATACAGGCTGACTTAATTTATTGCGCGGTACTCATGATTATTTTTTATTTTTTTTTCGGATGGGAAATCATCAAATGACTTCCCCCGTCCTGGGCGGGACGGGAGGGAATGTCAGACTTTTACTAAAACCCATCTATGTTCCTTCTTGTGCCCTTTGCGTTCCGGGAGCGCGGTATCTCTTTCGAACAACCCGCGGCAGTACTCATGAATACGAACAACTTTGTGTTTTTATATAATTTCTATAAGATATGCCCGCGTCTTGGTCCACGTAAACTTACGGATTTTTTTATAATAGAACATAAGCACAGGGCTTAGCATGGATTCGTCATAGAATTTTCTGAATGGGTTCTGTAGTTCCAGAGATTAGCACTTTCAAACAAAAAACAAACATATTTCAGCTTTATTTTAACAGTATAGATTACTTTTTTTTTTTTTAATTGTATTTCAGTGCTCTTTGTTCGTCTTTTAGTGACTTACCTCTCATCATCATTGCATCGCGGGGCTCCAGAGTTGTAGTTGATGTCAGCACACCAGCGGCAGTGCGACGCGGCAGACAGGCAAGCACCACACTCATCGTGCTCGATGCAGACCAGCTTGTTTTGCATAATACTATTTTGTTGTACTATTGGACAAAAGCATAGGTAAAGTATAATTATACCGTCAAAAAAAAACCATAGACTAATTTCCCGCCAATTTCTTTTCTGTCAAATAAATCTTTTCTTTTTGTTAGCTGCCATTAAGTTAAAATCATGAAAAAGTCGTTCCAAAAATTTTATTTTAGATTGACAAATATTAGAATAATAAAATAGATATTCATAATTTGTATATGCTTTACCTATTTCTCAATAAATTACTTTATGTGCAACATGTGTTGGCTAAGCTACCTCAATGACTTAGAAGAGGCGTAAAAGCTTGAGGGCTGTAGACATAGGGAGGATTACTTTATTAGGTTATTGACTTAACCTAATTATCCTTGTGGTAAACGAATACTTTCATGTTTTTTTATGAAATGAGTGCGTAAACAATGGGCGTAAACCTATCAGCTCAAGCAACACCTCATATTGTTTATTAGGTGAATAATGTGATTAACAAAATTATTCACATAAATATTTGTTCACACTGACGAACGCTTATTTGAATAATTTAGGTAAAAAATAATATTTTTGCGTTTAGTTTAACTTTTAACTACCGCCGTACTGATTTCTATTTAAATACAAAATTAGTTTATAAACAAAAAACTAATTAAATCTTACAATAATTTATAAAATTCCATCAGTCGCGATATGCAACGATACGAAATCACTTCCCTACGTTCCTAAAATAAAAATAAAAAAAAAATTTAAACATCCAATTCATTCCAATCCAAAAACAAAAAAGAGGCAGCATATCTTAAGAAGCACTTGACACATGGAATAGGGCGACGAACACGTTAAAAAAGACCACCAGAATCGGTGGTATTAGAATCGCGTTGACATAATTTATGTGGGCGTAGAGCAGGTTACGACTTACAACCGAAAAGATACACCACGAAGCAAAAACATAAAAAGATTCACTTCGAAAAATTTTTAAGCCGACATCAAATTATTTGTTCCAATTAGCCCATTAAAAGCACCTTGAAATGTTCTTTACAAGAAAAAAAAATATTGATTCCAGTAGCCCTATCCAAAAACTAGTTTCATATGGAGTAAAATGGGCAAGAAACTCCACACTTACTCCAGTATTCTAGAAATGTTTGTTTAAATAAATAATGACATAAATAAAATTAACAAACATTAATATCGTTACTAATAGTATTGTAGGACTTGGTATTTCAGAGAATAACTTTGCTGTATGCGGCTAGGCCTTCTGCCATTTAATTTCTGTATGCAGATAATCTCAACAAACACGGCACAATAGCGAGCACGTGCTCGTAGAGTTAATAGACCGATACTACACGAAATAGATATGTATATGGGTGAATGTGTGTACAATAACCGGACTCAACGACAATGTGTATATGTGTAATCAATTTTGTTGATTAAAGCTGTTAGTTTTTTTGATTGATTATAAGAGGTAAAGCAATGTCGGGTATTTTTAACCAAGTTTTATAAATGTAAGAATGTTTTAAACTACAATGTATCAGCTCATAAACCAGCAGTTAAATTAGCAGATATAGTAGCCGTCACCAGTCGTGAGCACAAGCGTCAAGTTCAATTTGGGTTTTTGGACTCCTTGCTGGGTTTTTTGGGTCGCCAACGCTGTACGCAATAGGTCCGACTGACTGACCTATCATGTGTAGCGTCGGTGCCCCAAAATACCTAGAAAGGAACCCAAAAACCCAAAAGAATTACTTGAAATTTGTGCTTACGACTCGTGGCGGCTACTATACTCGACTGTGATTGTACGGCCACAAGTCAGGACCGAAACAGCGCAAAAGAACCCGACTTACATGTGTGTAGTTAGGAAATATTTAAATACAACCATATTAACACAGTGGCGACCCAGAATATTAAGGTGTAGGGAAGAATGTTTAAGACAGCAGAACCCGAATAAAAATGGAACAAGGCAGAACAAGAAGAAAGGTCAGTTTGTAAACCTGTACTGCTACATGGATATCCCTAGTTAATCCATCTAACATCCGCTTTAACCAAAACCTCTGCCTAACCCTTCGGGGAATACAGGCGTGATGGTATGTTATTATAGAATTATTAGCAATCACCAATAAATAGGTATTAATTAAAATTTGCTGCAATTTTATATTATAATACGTCAATGTGGTTAACACATAGTTCAAGTGCAGTGATTTTTTGTTTAACAAACTATACGCATTGCCAATATTCTAATATTAAAGCTGATGGTATAAACTGACGTCATCCTTATTTAAGACCTTGGAATTAAACACTAACACGATAGACACTTAGAGCCTGTGCACACCGCATTTTTAAAACGCGCCGTTGACGCGCGTTTTTAGCGATACAGCCGCGATACGCACGCGAGTCAGACAAAAACATACTACAATGTGGAAAGAAAAACGCGCTGTCCACGGTGCGTTTAAAAAACGTGGTGTTCGCAGGCCCTTAGACTGTCGCAACTTTAGGTACACATCAGGAATGTCCAATAAGCTGCACAACTGCCTATTGAGCTTTTAAGATCAAATCCTTGATTGAAACAGTCAGCCCAAACTATGTAAAAGGACTGTCTCTTATATACCACGTGGAATCTTCAGGCTCATTGATCAAACATAACATTACATAAGTCTTGTGTTCGATTCCCAAGTCGAGCAAAAAATGTTATTGAGTTTTTCTATGAAATTCTCAGTAACAGCTCGGAGTTAGGATTTGTGCCCGGTTAATGGCAATAGGCTCGCCCCTTATTAAATGGGACCAAAACATACCGGCGAACTGTGGGTGTACATTGTTACACCTCTGCCTAACCTTTCGGGGAATACAGCCGTGATGGTATGTGTGTTATGATCAAACATTGCAGGCTGACTTTCAAGTATCTGCGCTATTTTCAAGCCGTGAAAGTAGAATATGAAAAACGATTTGTATGAGAAATGTGAAAAGAAAATCAATAGTTCCAGACTTTATGTTTGTGTCATAGCACGTTTTTGTAGGAAACTGCAAATTTGTGTTTCGTATTTTAAAATTCGTTCCATGGTAAGTGTTGTTCGTATTCAGAAGTACCTGCACTCCTAAAAGATGAACAGTGGTATAGTATCCGCCACGAGCCGTGAGCACAAACATCAAGTTTATTTTTCGGTTTGCTTCTGGGTTTTTTGGGAGTGCCGTCGCTGCACGCGATCGGTCCGACAGCCGGCCAATAGTGTGCAACGTCGGTGACCCAAAAAACCCAAACATGAAGTTGACGTTTGTGCTCACGACTCGTGGCGGCGACTATAGTAACACCAAACACGCATGGCAACTGGCTCTTGATTTTATGATCTATGGCAGGACTACCAGCGCTTGCATCTCACCAAGCGCGTCAATATTGTACTAGCAAAAGCTGCCTATTTGTCAATCTGTAATCTAGGACAAATAGTAAGTGGTGAGAGAGTGCATCATAAATTAAATATTACTAGCCAGTTGCAAGTAGTAAGCTTCCGTTTGATAGCCCATCAAACTTTCTGTTTACAACTTCCTAATAGACACACATACCTACAACCTATAAGCGTTACCACTGCCAAACTTTTAGAGTCATTTCCTTAACGGCAATATTGACCTTATTTACTGCGACATAGGTACCTAAATAGCCCATTCGGTATCCCTACCCTAGATCGGTCAGGGCACAAGCAGTATTCAAGAGTATCTAAGCACCATTTTCTATCAAACTGTTAAAAAAATTGGGTCACTAACTGTTAGGCCCGGACTCCACCAAAGCCGAGAGGAGAGTTGTCTCTAAACAACCAATAGGATACTGTGTTGTGTGGCAACTTAGCGGTATGATGTGAAAATAACGCAAGCCGATTGGCTGTAAGGAGACATCTCTTCTCCTCTCCGCTTTGGTGGAGTCCGGGCCAAACAGTTAGTGACACAATTTTATTAACAGCTTGATAGGAAATGGTACTTAGATACTCTTGAATACTGCTTGTGCCCTGGCCGGCCTAGGGTATGGATGGTCCATTTAGTCCATTAGTCCATTGACTAGCCGTGACGATTATTGATCTATAGATGGCGGAGACCACTTCCCACATGCCGATATATCTCACCTACAAAAACATCGGTGATCTCACCACTGCTGCCTGCCACTGTCTGCGAATTTATTGTAAGTGTCGAGGTAAAAAGTATTTCTTAAGGAGGTAGTCTATAATTCTAAAACCAAATCCGCACTACGTAACAATAACTGCTCTTTAAACAGTTAAAAATTCCAAGACCTTCCAAGACTTTCTTACAAGACCTTCCGGGATTTGTCTATACCAGAATTGAACTTATCTTGTTATTATCATTATTTCTATTGTTTTTTTATTGTTATTCACTTTCATTGTTTTCGCATATAATAATGTAACCAAAATTTTGTAAAAACCAATTTGAAAAGAGTGTCCATGGAGTTTCTTGCTCGTTCTTCTCCATAGAGACCTACGTTTTGGAACGAGCAACTGACTTCAACTTTTTGTATGGGTAACTTCTTGACAATTCAAAAGTGCCTATAAATGGTATAATTGAAATAAATGTTTTGACTTTGACTTTGACTTGTTGGGGAAAAAAAAAAACACTTAATAAAGCTAAAAGATGACATGTTTTTTCCATCATTGAGAGTATTTTCTTGTTCTAGTTTGACCTACCTCGGAGGTATTGAAGACCAAATAACCAAATATTTTTTAGGTTGTTTAGAAAAAAGTTTTAAATGCCATCACGCCTGTATTCCCCGAAAGGCTAGGCAGCGGTGTAACAATGTACACCCCCAGTTCGCCGGTATGTTTAGGTCCCATGTAATAGAGGGCGAGCCTATTGCCATTAACCGGGCACAAATCCTAACTCCGAGCTGCTACTGAGAATTTCATAGAAAAACCCAATAACAATTTTTGCTCGACCTGGGAATCGAACCCAAGACCTCTAGCGTAGCAGTCGCGCTTAGGACCACTAGGCTACCGAGGCAGTTAAGTTTAGTTAAGTTAAGTTTTAAATGTTGCGTGCGTTACATTGAGCGCTGCCATAAACAGTGATTATTCGCACCATAAATAAAATTAATTTCACAGTTTCAATTTTTGCATAGTATTATTTAGTTTGGCGGACAGTATGCGTAGTAACGGGTATGTATAATGACGGATTTGTACTTGGAACAAAACACGACAAGAGCATACAGTCAACACTTTAATTTACCTAAGTTTTCACAGACCAGTAAGTTTTGTTGAAAAACAAAAGGCCATGTGAGTTCGTAGAACAAATATTTGCTCCCCATAATAATCTCATAATCGACCATTGATAAGCAAAACACACACAGCCTAGAACCGCCCTCAAGAAACTACGATGTTCAACTGTTTTTCGTAATCGCACTAAAGAACGGAACATCACCTATTCACCTATGAACATGAAGGTCGTAGGTACTATTACACTAGTAATTTTACGATGCTAGACAAACGAATTGGTTGGTGATCAATGATCATAGTACCATAGTACCCCATATGGTATTTTTGGACATGGTCAATAATGTTGCTATTCTGTAACTATTTACTAATTAAAAGAGAAAGTTCGTTCAGTTACGTACTGTCTAACATAAAATGCGTACTATTAATCAAGACCTTTAACTTGGTCTTAAAGTTATAATTTTCAGATTCCAGCAATAACAAAATTATGATAACTTAGGTTGGACTTAGGATAGAATAATTATTTTAATTTTTATTTTCCTTTATTGGCCACCCAAGTTAAAGTAATATTTATCAATAATCTTAGGTTAAACTGCCTAATTAGCCTAGTGGTCCTAAGCGCGACTGCTACGATAGAAGGGAATCGAACCCAAGACAGTTCAATTCCCAAGTTAAGCAAAAAGTGTTATTGGGTTTTTCTATGAAATTGTCAGTAGCAGCTCGCAGTTACGATTTTTGTTGGGTTATTGGCAATAGGCTCGCACCCCTATTTCATGGAACCTAAAAACATACCGGCAAACTGTGGGTGTACATTGTTACACCTCTGCCTAACCCTTCGGGGAATACAGGCGTAATGTTTTGTAATCTAAGCTTTGTATAAAAAAAATCCAGTGCTAGAAGCACTCAACTATAAAATTAAAATCTAATAACTAATATTAACAAGTACTTATGCTCCAATACCCAAAATCACAACCAAAACCAGAGCTCTAATCATATTGAAACGTCAAAACTAAATACGAGCATATAACAAAAAGTATAACATAATATTATTTCATCTGAACAGCGTATTTCAACGCTAGTGTTGTAACGAAACGAGTTGTGAACTCGGAAAACGCATTCCCAGTGTGCAACTCGAAATAAAACTGTCAATCGTATTCCGTATATTTTCTATTTTCGAAAACGAATGTCCGTAACAGGTGTGTTCCTGGCTTGCGTCTGTTTCGGCTATTTCAGTAAGCGTATGAGCATAAAATAAATCTCTCCGTTTGAAGTTATGTCCGTGTCGAGATAACGAATAAGTTTTTATTTTATTTTAATCTTGCTCAGCACAGCTATAATAACATTTAATATGAATAGTTTTAGACTTCCGTCCTGTTTGTAGATAATAATTGAAATATCCTTTCATGATTAGTGTGAAAACAGTATAATGTTGTTTATGTTCTGAAGCTAGTATATTTTGAAGTTGAAACTCTGGAGTCGTGGGGACCGAGTATCCACAGCCTATAAGGATGAATTGTCAAAACGGTTGTCTGACACTTCTTGTGGCGCAAGAGCTGACTTCTACGATGGCCAGAGGCTAATCATCGCCATCCAACTTTTTATTGCCACGTTGGATGGCAATGATTAGCCTCTCCTCGTCAGTCTCTTAAGCCCATTTTCAGTTGATAAGTAATTATTTTGATGCCATTTTGTTTTAGACTTTTACTATTATTCTCATTTATTAATCACTATATACATATAAATTATATTTTTAAACACATACATACATAAACTCACGCCTTTTTCCCATGGGGGTAGGCAGCAACCACAGAACGCCACCTGCTACGATCCTTACATACTTCTTTCGCCTCGTCCACATTCATACATCTGTTCATACAAGCACGCCGGTTACGAGCACCGAGTATGTTTAAATATTGATATAAAAGTAAAAACATTTGAAAATATAAAAAATAGTATTATTATTACATTATATTGGGTTATCTTATTTATTAACTGTGTAAATAGTGTTCTTATAAGTACCATGTTTGAGTAAAAAGAACAGTTTTGTAACTATTAAGAACCTATCTAATCGTTAATATGGTGTCAATCTTGTAGGATAGATAATTAATACATACACACACATACCATCACGCCTGTATTCCCCATTGGGTTAGGCAGAGGAGTAGATAATTACCAATGGTGAAGTAATTGTTAACATTTAGTTGAAAAATTGAAAAACTATATCTAGTAAATTGGTACCTATTTTGAAAGTAGATTTAAATTGCAAAATATATAAAATAATTCTCCATTTCCATTCAATAATAATCATTTTAATAATATTTATATTTAATAAGGGGCCTCTACGAATTAGCTTCGACTCCTCAAACGCCTTTCAAAGGTCAGGCACCCTAGGGTCCCAAGTTCATAAATTAAATATAAAAAATATCAAATTTTATTCACGCAGCATCCATAAGTCAGTAACAATTTTTTCTGACCTCTGCTACTAAAATGCCAATAATAATTCAATATGTCGTAGCAATAATTTAATGGACAGTCGATGGAAACGCCCCCTAATCACTTGGGACTTCATATTGAGGGCGAGACAACAGAGACCTTCACCTCTGCTTACCTTTACATTGATCATAAGCATGATGTCGGCCCAGATTCAGAATTTAAATACCTGTGATTTTGATGAATTGATTAAAGTCGGCCTAAAAAAAAACACACACAGAAACATTTAAATCTAACCCATTTTTATTTAAGTGTATTTGTGAATTTCTTATCATCACTAACCTTTATGTTTTGTGTGCATGTGTGTGTCACATAATAAACAATACGAACTAGGTGTACTTTACTGTGTAAGTATTAACGATTTCATAATTTAAAACGATTGAGTTACAAGTACTTGGCGTAACCTTAGGGACGAGACTGTGAGTCATATACCTATATCCTTATCCATATATGAACTAATATTGGAACATCAATGCGAAAATCGTGGAAAATTAATGAAAATCTCACCTTGACAGTGTCCATGTTCGACATTCACGAACAATAAACATGAAAAAACAAACACTAAAATCCCGTACATGATCAAGTGATCAAAAACGAATCACATCTGGATCGAACTGTTGGCGCGTGTGTATCGAATGGCGGCGTGCGATCGGATTCGCGATGAGTAACTGATAAGGGTTGATAAGGTGATAACGATAAGGCGCGGGCGGCGAGTACCGGCGCGCCGGTTCGCGCCTCACGTCTTTGCCGCTCGACATCTGCCGCGCCTCTAACTGACAACACTTCGGTACTGAAGTTTCGCTTCACGGTGTCGATACGCTGTCGTAGTACACATACTCCACATGTTCCAAGTGCTCGCTCGCCGAATTACGCTAATCAATTGGTGTTTGATTCCAGATAACATAAATGGTGGCTGGTGGCATTAGAAAACGCTAATATGTATGCCGTGTATGGTGGTTCTGGTTGTCGCATTGCCGCGTCCTTATACGTTAAGTCGTGGTAGTTCGTCGCATGTTTAAAAATAAAGATAAAGATCTACTTATTTTCTCTAACATGAGTAGTTGAAAACAAAGGAATGCATGCAATGGTGAAAAATATAATAAGTAGGTGCTACACACAAGGTGCACAAATATAAAAAAAAATCCAAATACATACTACCTAATTGAAATTACAAAATATTTAATTAGGTTACCTTAATTAATTAGGTTTCCAATGAAATTGACAACAATTTTAAAACTATAGAACAGTTTAGTTAGTAGTAATTGAACCTTGACGCTGTTAGTCAGATCCTCGTTGGGGTAGACATGGCAGTGACTACAGTTCTAATTTCAACAATACGGTAATACTGTGTACCGATCATGTGGTTAATTTTATGTGAGTCCGTCTTGCTGTATAAATTTCCTTTCAATGAAATGGGTGTTTAATAAAAATGTAGCCCAAACTCAAATAATTTAGTACAAATATTTACAGGAACTTGTGAATTTTCGGGTTCAAAAATGTTTGTTTTATTTTTATATTATTTTTGCATTATTTTGAATTTACGAGTATTGTATGTTTATTTTTAGACATCAATTAAAAAAAAACTTATAGAGAGATATTTACATCCATACAGAAACATCTAACTTACATATCATATAACTAATCATCATATAACATACATCTGTCTTCACCTATAAAGATAAGTACGTTACATCCTGTACAGGTTTATACCTACATGGCTTTTAGCAAATGCCCTAGCGCAGACAGATTACTATAATCGATGTAAAATACAATCTCCACATAGCATAAAATACAGAAAACGTAAACACGTCTATATTATTTTTCTGCTATTTATAACTTAGGCGACTCCAGATGAGATCAAAGAGGTACCTGCAGACAATCTATTTTTGTTAGTCCGTTCTAAAATTAAAAATGAAAATTTTATCTACTGACTTGTGCCCGCGACTCGCTCTTGTGAATGTCGGTGACCTGTGGGATTTTATTTTTTTCCCAAACCTTAATTTTTATATGAAATAAAAGTAGCCTAAGTTACAACATTAGCTAGATAGTCTTTATAATATTATTAACAGAAAGTCCTGTCAAAATCGGTCCAGCCGTTTCGGAGATTAGCCGCAACAAACAGATAGTCAGTAAATTTTTATTTGTTTTTTTGGAATATTACGGCGTTTAGTGAAAAGCTTTTCTTTTGACATTACAAGCAGATCCTAACATTTTATTTATTTGTATTTATTGATATCTAAACTAGCACTTCATAGGAAGTCCGCTACTATTATTAGCCATCTTCCTTTAAGATCACTAGAAAAATGACTCAGAAGCTTGTTAAAAGGTTTACGAAACGGTATTTAACTTAGCATCGTGCGTGTACGCAGTCATATTATTTTACGGTACGGAAAGTACAGTCGGCAAAACACTGAATACTAGACCCCCTTTTTGTACCGACACGAATTAACAGCCTACAAGCCCATTAAACAGGTAGTAAAATATATGTCCTTCACCTCGGAACCATTCTGTTGTCTTTCCTAATTACTAAATATGGACATTGAGTGTAGTTCGCAAGATACACGGCTGCGAGTCACGCAGTGGGCCACTCCTTCACTACTCTAAAGTGTGCCGTACCACCACTTCAAGTTGAACTACCTCATCCCCCTTATCGATACATGAAATAGGTTTAATGAGTGAAACCTCCTAAGATTACAGAGACCTTCGGAGAGTGGCTATTCAAATGTGGGTGTACATTCGAGGCCAAAATAACAAACCTAAGAGTTCGTTCACAGGCTTTGTAATCTTTGACGTGATACAAATGGTCTGTAGGCGGCCGGCTGTCTGTCTGTGCGTATATGACGATGCAAATAAAATGTCATCATACCAGATGGACTTGTGTGGAAAACTACGCAATCTCAACGGGCCATTCTTAATACGAAAGGTTGCATCATTCGACTGGCTGCCACTTGTTGCTTTGTTTATAGGTAGGTACCGTTTGATTTTATGAGCAGTTATTATCAAAGTAACGCTTGAAATTGCTGCCTTCTGTATACACAGTCCATGCCTCACTTAATAAGTGTTATCTTGCTGCTATAAAACGCTATCATTACTCATTTCTTTGTTAGCTTTCACGGAGTAGGTAAGATGTACCAATTTTTTTGTTAACATCCAAAATGTAAAAAATACAAGGTTTTGCGAACCACAAATTTACTACAGGCTTTCATTTCGGAAAATTGCTTTTTGAATTGTTTTAGGTAGGTAAGTTATTCACAACGTGGTAGTCTAGATATTACGAATATTTTATTAAAAACTGTTGTCAGTGACTGTATTAATATAACCAAATGATTTACGTGTATCGTAAGTGGGTTCCACGGAGTTCCACCGGCGGAGTGTCACAAGATGGAGTGCCCCTTACTAGTTAAGTGACTAACTGCAGTTAGCGACCAATATACTTACCTAGGCACAAGTACTTACTTAGGTAGGTACCTACTTTTAAAGGTGCTAGTTTCTCAATCCACCAACCGTTTCCTTTGTTTACATTTCGTTCTATCGATTGTTTACATAAATGATTGGAGCACGCCTATACATTTACAAATTCACACTTATAAAGACAACTGGATTCACTTCCTGACCTGTAGATCTACTTAGTAGGAAAGTACCTACTACGTCGTACGTATGTTTACCTACTAACGAATTGTTCAATGTTCAACCAACCGTCTCGGTACTATTTAGGGTCAATACTCTTTTATTGCAGACATAATCATGAAAACAAAGAAAGATAACTGTAACATAACATTACGTAAACACTGAGGTAGGGGCCACCTGGAGACCCGTAACATAGTGTTGAACTAATTAGACCGGGCCCACTAGGGCCAGGCCTGCCAGGCCTGCCAGGGTCGCGAAATTTATTCGAAAGAGTTATCGCGTTCCTAACACGCAAATGGCATTAGGAGGAACACGGATGGGTTTTAGTCAGTAAGAGTCTTAGGCTGCCCGTCTACTAAAGCGGAGCGAGGCTGCGTAGCGGAGAAACGTCGAAATATTAACCAATAGGATTGCATAAAATCTTCGCTCCGCTCCAGTTACGCCTTACACTCCCTTTCCTCCATTCAGAGCGAGAGCGGAATAAATCATTTGATGATTTACCATCCTTAAAAAAAGGGTTTTACTATAACACTTGCAGTCTCCGGACTCCACTCCCGCAAAGCTTTTGTTTGCGCTTATTATTTCAGTTCGAAAGTGTTAATAAAAAGCCACTTTTTTTTAGAAAGAAATACTTTTTATTATTTATCATAAATTGGCGTTATCGTTTTTTTTCATAACTGATAATAAACTTGATAAATATTGGTAATAGAATACCATTAATGAGTACCCTTTTTTTTGTCTTTTGCCACTACGGTAGGTTGTGCCGTGGCAGACGATGTTTCTACGGGCTTATGGCGTCTCTTTACTCTTGAGTGAGTCATCTTCGTCTCCAACAAATCATAGAAGTGATTGACAGGCTCGAACCATGCGAACCCAAGCTCAGACTTTCCCAACCAGGTATGGCCATTAGGATCCGACAAAACCAGGTTACCTATTGGACAGTTATCAATAAATTCACCCTTCAACACGCTTCCATCGGGGTAAGTATATACACCGTTGCCAAAATAACACCAATCTTTAAGTATTCCTTCGTATTTCGCGCCATCGTTGTATGTTACTGTAGTTCCCTCAATAGCAACCAGTTTGTCTGCGTCCCAGAAACCTGAGTAGACATCGCCCTCAGCTGTGGTATAAACTCCTTGCCCTAAAACAATGAGATTATAATATTAACCGCTAACTTAACAGCGAGTTCGTTCGCGTGGTTTTACTCAACCGCGTTAAGTTACGTCTTTGGTTACTGTTCCTCTGCCGTGTGTCGGAGCGTGATGTTATAAGGCCTAAAGCCTTCTTCGATAAATGAACTATCCGACACGAAAACTTAAGTCCAATCTTTCGATTTTTTTATTATAATTTTTATTTTTATTTCTCTTCTTCATAACAGTTTTTTTTTATGATGCACACTGTACGTCGATTTTCCTTTAATTTCTTTTTTGTAATTCGTGCTCAAAGTGTGAGTTACATGTATAGTAATATAAATATGGAATGGGTTATATATAACTGCGTTTCTAAGTATTGCGCTAATTTAGGAATTTTTAGTTAAGCTTGGTATGTAACTGCTTTTTGTTCCTAACAAATAAAATAAAAAATATAAAGAATTGTTTAATTCAAACCAGTAGTTCCTGAGATTAGCACGTTCAACCAAACAAACAAACAAACTCTTCAGCTTCATAATATTAGTATAGACTAAATCGGCTTATATAACACTAGCACTGCTCGCGGCTTCCTCTGCCTAGATTTCATATTTCTCCTGAAAAGTCAACACCCCAATACGTCAAACCTTATTATTTAGATGCTTAGGGTGGCAAGTTGATTTACCCTGGAAATTTGATTTTCATAGAATCGAACCCTTTTCATCCCTTTAGGATTTAAATATCCAAAAAACTTTCTTAGTGCTCGCCTACATCTTAGAAGAAAGCCGTGTGTAAAATGTCACATTCCTAGTTCCATTAGCTTCGGCAGTGCGCCGATACGTCAGTCAGTCAGTGTGGTACTCCTTATAGGTATAAATGTAGAAGAAGATAAGACAAGCATTACGTTAGTACAAAGTAGAGCGTAACGCTCGTCTGTGCACGGCTTGGAATGAATTACGACACGGTCCATTAGACCACACTCGATAATATCACAAATATTCAGCTTCCTACGTCTTTTACAACAATACGAATAGGTGATTTTAGAAGACAATAGGTACCAAGTAGTTTTGTTTCGCAAATAAAAGATTGAGTGGAGTGTGCACAGTTACACGCAACTTGCAAGAATTTAAGTTTTGCATATTGAGTAGGTTAGTCGGCAAAATACATTGGGTTGCAGCTTGCAGTTAAGTATTATGTTAATTTATTTAGCCAAGGAAGAAAGTATTACGGTAATGTAAATTATCGACAAGACATAATAACGTCAGATATTATCCCTGAAGGGATAGGTAGAGACGAGTTACACCGCACACTTCCGTTACAGGACGAGTCTTCAACCAGACAAAATCTAGGCTCCAAGTTGCTACTCAGCAGTAGGATCTAGCGTTTTAAATTTTGCGGCTTTTGTAAAAAGAGAAAATCAAAATTAGGGGATGCAAAAAGGGAGTAAAAATTAAATGTTAAGCTACATCAGTACCTATATATGGGCTAAATTTCAGCTAATTCTCTTGAGACGTTGAAATGTGAAATAGTACTTTACAAACATCCATCCACCCATCCATCCATTTATCGTCACTAACTTTCATGTTTATAACATTAGTAGAAAATACGATAGATAATTATATATTTTTTTTTTGGGGGTTGCAAAATCATCAAATATCTTCTCCCGCTCTGTGCGGGCCGGTAGGGAGTGTCAGACTTTTACTGACTAAAACCCACCCATGTTCCTTCTTGTGCCCTTTGCGTTCCGGGGGCGCGGTATCTCTTACGAACAACCCGCAGAGATAATTATATTGACATTTTGACTTAACGTCTATACAAAAGCTGTCAAACCGTCATATTTATTCCTCCGTTAAGAGGTATCTGATGATTGAAAAATCGGCACTAAAAGTATTATTTTAAACTCAGTGATACGAAATGGAACCTCACCATGCATTTTAACAGAGTGATCTTTCTTCTTCGCCTCGAAGTTCCCTTCGTAGATGTCCCCAGTTTCGTGTAGAAAGACCCCCTGGTCGTGTATCAGTGGCACCTCCTTCATCTCTCTCGGTTTCTCTTTTTTATCCTCTGTGTCACCCTCCGTTGTTGCCGTCGCTGCTGTCTTAGGTGTAGTCTTTGCAGTTCCTGTTGCATCCGACATGATTCACTTTCTAAGAATGGTAAATTATTTTAATAAAAACAAAAAATTAAAAATTGTAAGTGTCCCCCGACACGAGTAACGCCCGACAGAAAAATAAAAATCCCTACCGCAGCTAACAAAAGAACTGATATCTTTGAAACCGTTAAACCGATTTTCATCAAACATAGCTAAGAACACACCCGACTAATATACCTTTCAAACAAGAAAAACTAAATCAAAATCAGTTCATGCGTTCGAGAGCTACGATGCCACAGACAGACACACACACAGACACGTCAAACTTATAACACCCCGTCGTTTTTGCGTCGGGGGTTACTACTGAATGTATCGTTTTTCAATGGTGGTAGAATAGCTGTTAAAAATGTGTGATCATGATGGATATAACTGCGGTGTTTTAGCATGGTAGTAACGATCATTGCTCTTTCTTTAATATCTAGTAACTGAACAACATATTTCTACATAGTAAGGTACTTAAATAGATAAAGTTAGATGCTTTCTACTACCGCTTACTGACGCAGTCCGGTCTTTTACCTTTGAGTAATATTTAAACACTATGTGGAACCTAGATAATGCTGGAAATTATTGTAAGCCACTCCGCCCAATCATCTACGATTCTACGTAGTTCTGCGCGCAACATAGAGCTCGGGTAATAAACCAAGACAAATTCCCATATTAAATTCTATTGTCTATTATATATACCATCACGCCTGTATTCCCCGAAGGGTTAGGCAGAGGTGTAACAATGTACACCCACAGTTCGCCGGTATATTTAGGTCCCATGTAATAGGGGGCGAGCCTATTGCCATTAACCGGGCACAAATCCTAACTCCGAGCTGCTACTGAGGATTTCATAGAAAAACCTAATAACACTTTTTGCTCGACCTGGGAATCGAACCCAAGACCTCTAGCGTAGCAGTCGCGCTTAGGACCACTTAGGCTACCGAGGCAGTTGTTCTATTGTCTATTGTTACGGTAATTGTAACAACTAAGTTTACACTGTGATTTTTTTGCTGGAAGTAGGTACCTACGTATTTATCTACTTTACATATGTAGGTATAGTAGCCGCCACAAGTCGTGAGCACAAACGTAAACGTAAACTGACTCATCTGTCCGTTATTGCACTACCAGCAACGCTTTTAAGCTACAAAATATACTTGGTAGTATTAGACATTTCCCAAAGGAACTCCTTTTTAGAGAACTAGCCACTGTTTTTACTAGGTAGGTATAGGTATTACTAAGTCTACTAAAGCTATCTAAATAATACCTGAATCCTAAAAGTTTATGCTCTTTTTTAAATTCAACCAGTATTATCCCACTGCTAGGCAAAGATCTACCCCATGCCCCCATACCTTCCACTCAACCCTATCCGTTGCCCTCACTGGCCAATCTCCCATAAACGACTCGTAAGTTTAAAGTTTATGCGTCTTTTTATTTTGGTGCGCGGTGGAAAACTTCTTGGACTTGCTCCATCGTGGGGGTACGAAGGGGCATGTCGGACTCTTACCGATTAAAACCACCGCGGTGTTCCACCGATGCCTATGGCCGTAGGTGCGGGATTCGCATAAACATTCACTCCTCATAAGCTCCCTCGACAGGCCTCGACCCGGTGTTCCTCAGCAGGTCTTTCCTCCCCGTGCTGTCGTTCCTATTATGGCCGCACATGGGTGGGTACTTTAACTGTTAAAGTTTGTAAACACAACTGCACATACCGTATTGCAGCTCTTCAACATTAACTCCAAATTAATGGCTTGTAAGGATGGAACCACAATTTTGCGAATATCACTTATTTTATTTTTATTCTGTTGACAGTTTGACAGGTGTTGTCCCATATGATTATGTCATGTCGCGTGTCAACTTTTTAGACGCATAAACCTGGCCATGACCCTAATGAGTGTAACTAACGAGAATTTGTTATTACCATGTTATTATAGGAGTTTCTATCGCTTGGTGTGTCGAGGTCGGGGATGGGACAATGATTTATAGGTTACTGTTTATGTGGGTCATTTTTGCGTGGCAAAATACTTCAATATTTGAAGGGGTAGACACGATAGGTTACCTACTTATCTCTCTTGGGCGTCAGTGGCCGGTTACAATAGCCTCCAGGGAACCTAGCGCTAACCTTTTAAACTACATAAAGCCTTCAAACTAAATCCAATAAAAAGGCAAAAAAATATCGAATAGACGTAACGTTTTCTCCGCGCGCTTGTACCACCGTATGCTCGGGAGCGGCTTATCAAAATTGGGTAGACGACGCCACTAATCAATAGAAAGCTTATTAGGTGCTGTTAAAACGCAATTCCCCCATAGATTTTGTATGGCAATTGCAAACTGTGACGTCACTTATTTACCAACTTAATTAACTATTTATTGATAACAAACCAAATAAAAACTAATTTGATAATTTGTGTTTTTAAAGCTAAAATAAAGTTATTTTTAGAGAAATTGTCTTGTATCATGATGGCTCAGTGGTTAAGGCGCCCCCACCTCTCAAGTATGAGGGTTTGATCCGGTTAAATACGAAAATGACTTTTCACTATACACTTTCAAGCTTATTCTTGGACATCACTGACATCGGTCAAAAAAGACGTCATACGGAAACCTAGACTTTATAATCAATATAGGTCTAAGATTGCCTGCAATCCACGTTATTTTTTTTTTTCGTACGCCTCCGCCACGCTGAAGGCGGAGATGTGTGTCGGACAAGCGTGGTTATTCACGCTCGTGCCTACTCTGTATAAGGCAGAGAGGCATTACTATTATTACAAACTTGATCGAAACCTTAACGGTCAACCCTGCTCGAGATGGGTAGGTATATAAACTGCATAGCCCAAACTATGAATAAATAAAAATGGTATCATGGTACTTTTGTATAGTAGGTACCTACCGATGTGCTGTATAAATGTGGCCACGTACTGCCTACTGGGGCCAAGTGCTATAAAATAATTAAAAGAAAAAAAAAGGGATGTACTTATTATCGATTCAAAAAGAAAAAGAAGTACCTAATTCATAACTTACCGAGATACAGACTTGGAAAAAACCAACTTTTTCCCCAAGAACACTGTTTGCCATGGGTTCAAGGAATAATACACAAAATAAAACAATTGTAAATGTAAAATATTATATTCCACTAACTTTCATAAAATCATCTGCCGCTTCAAAATATAACAGGTGTTAACAAAAGACCATACAACCCCTACTTTTGCGCCAATTATACATTCACAGTATACCTCGTATTTGTAGTTCAAATAATATCTCATATAATTTCAATTAAGGCACAAAAATATTAAAATAAAATGTTGGTAGATCTTTGCTCCAATCACTACTGATTAAACTTGATTAGAATTTTATATAATAAATATCTATACAAAAATGCGAATGGTATATTCGATAAAAAAAATACGTAGACATAATCCCGGATTAGGCAGGTAAATATTCTTTAATAAGTGCGTGATTGTCCTATAAAAATATTTACAAACAATATTACAAATAGGTATGGAGCTTTTGATATTGAACATTGTATGATTACCATTCCTTAAAAAACTAAATAAATAATCACTTATTTTGATAAAAACCGCACTTCCTTCGATTAATTCGCGTTCACGCTTTATCTACGTTCTTCTACACGTTGGCGATATAGTGCGTTTCACAAGAGTTCGTTTTGCCGTTATATTGGTAGCAATGAAACACAAATGTAGCACCAATGGAGCAAAATGATACAGGTTGCCAACATAACGGCGAAAGGAACTCTTATACAAGAGAAAGTACGAGACATAATCACAGCACAGATAAATAAACTTTTTATAAAGACAACAACTAATTAAATCATATCAAAACTAGAACCGACACATTAATCGAAGGAAATCACAGTAACTCTTTACAATTCGATTTTTGGACACCTGTTAGAAAAAATAATTAGAATAATAATGATTTATCTGTTGACAGTCACAGACGATATTCTAGATAACATGTCACTCAAAGCATAACTGCCGAAACTTGGCCAACAGGAAGTAAAGTCTACTTTATAAATGATTAAAAAATTAAGTTTCAAACAAAAAAAAATTGCGGGAATGGTAAGGATGTTGCAAGCGTAAAAATTAACTGAAATAAAAACGATGTGACACTTACATTTAGCGTATCCTTACTATTAAAATTGCTCAAACGCTTTGCTCTTACATATTTGGTGATCTATTTTGTACACAGACGCCCATTAACCGAAATGCGTGGAGCCTCTAGGCAGTGTTCACAGGATCATGTTGGCGGGGTCTTCCATGTTCTCTTTGAAGGCCTTCATCCACTGCGCGCCCACTGCGCCGTCTATCACTCTGTGATCTGCTGACGCCGTGAACGTCACGAATTTGGCCAATCGGAAACTGTAAATGAAAAAATAAAAATGTTATTCCTCACTATTTACATAACTTCTGTTGGAGTCTGCTTTAAACTAAAACTAATTAAATACATGAGACTCCATACAACTCGATTCCTACTAACTTCCCTTTAGAAGTTCGAAGCAGCTATTCTACCACCATTGAAAAACGATACATTCAGTAGTACCTACTGTCTACTATTGTCAAATAATATTGTCACAGTGCAGGTATTTTGTGTACATCCACATTAAAAAGTATTAATAGAACGACTATACATTTGTAACCCCCGACGTAAAAACGACGGGGTGTTATAAGTTTGACGTGTCTGTCTGTGGCATCGTAGCTCCCTAACGCATGAACCGATTTTGATTTAATTTTTCTTGTTTGAAAGGTATATTAGTCGGGTGTGTTCTTAGCTATGTTTGATGGAAATCGGTTTAGCGGTTTACAAAGTTATCAGTTCTTTTGTTAGCTGCGGTAGGGATTTTTATTTTTCTGTGGGGGGTTACTTAAAATTTTTAATTTTGTGTTTTGTCATACTGAATTAAATTCTAAAATTCCAATACAAAAACAAATTGCATAAGCCGACGGCGCTCCGTTAGAATCGTGAACAAAAATCAATTGTCGCCTTATCTCACATCGAATTATTCATCTAATGAGTCCCGATAAAATAATACTCATAAAGAAATAAAGAAACTTACCCTCGATTATCATTTTCGTCAGGAATAACTAACTCCTGCAGACCTCCACACGCTAGTATCAACGACTGAGGAGGATTGATGATGGCATTGAACATTGTGATACCTGGAAGTGAGGACAGTTTTGCATCAAAAATATGCAACGAATGAACTCAGTATGGTCACGCGACCCTAAGGCTGCCTGTTCGCTTCTGTGTACAGGCAGCCTGACGGTCCGTTTTTCATTTCCAATTAGAAAATGAACTCAACACTGAACTAAAATAGAGTTGATAATTGTGTAATTACGTGCAAAATAAAATACTGCGCGGATTTATATCTTACGCAAAATTTCCAACTGTTGTTGTTGTTTGGGAAGTTTCCAACCAGAACACTAGCAATTGGTGAAGGGCATATAGGGGTTGTCTTTTATGATTTTTTTATTATTGTATTAAATACAATTGCAAGTATAAAAGTAATAGTAGCTCATTCCAAAACGTGGGTAGGTCTCTGGAGAAGCATGAAACTCCACAGACACTGTTTTCAACCAAGTTTTTAGAAATCAAAATTACATTATTCTTGTCGCTTCTATATGTGAAAACAATGTAGGGTAAGAGAAATATAAGGGGTCTTAGTATCAGCCTAATTTGAACAAATATTCAGAATTTCCACTCACCATACATTCCAAGGTTGGAGACAGTGACAGTGCCACCCATAAACTCCTGTGGCTGAAGTTTGCCGTCCCTTGCTTTGGCAGCAAGTTCCTTCATGTTCGTGGACAGGTCGATGATACCGCGAGAGTCGCAGTTGAAGAGGATTGGCGTGATTAGCCCGGAGGGAGTCGCTACTGCGACGCTTACATCTACGTTAGCGAATCTGCAAAAAAGAGAGAGAAATAATCAGGTCAAAAGGTGTGTGAAAAACTTTTGACAATAGACATAGAAGGCGATTGGGTTCCTTAAAGGGTGTATTAAGTGAGTATATCGATATGTATACCTCTAAGGACCCGCCCGACAGACACCCAAGCCTCATGCCAAAATAATATCCATGTATTTAGAACTAAAACTGAAAATTAATTAACTCAGCCAACCACAAACAATTGAACTCACTGTCTGATAAAGGAATCCATCCAGTGTGAGTTAACTGCGGGTACTCGTTTGCAAGCCGCAGCGACCGCCTTCACTATGAAGTCGTTCATTGAAACCTAAAAAACAGAGGGAAATTATTATTATAATTCATTCATTTATTGAAAAAAATTGCTTTCATATATTTTTCTATTTTTATTTATTTTCTTAATAAACTAGCTTTTGCCTGAATGTTTTGACGGACTTTTGTGTTTAATGATATCAGTCTAGACGATTGTAGTAGTGATCTTATCAAAATTATATAATTACCGATATACAGTAATCATTGATAATACGATTAGGTTACATCACTACTTGCATTCATAGAGGTAATATTTGATGTTTTGTACCTTAACTCCGGCTTTCTCAGCAGCCAGTTTGTCGTTAACAGTCTTCCTCATCGCCATGGTCTTCTCAACGTTGACAGTGGCAGAGAGTTGGTAATGCGGGATGGTCTGCTTGGCGGCCGAGAGTCGCTTGGCGATGGTGGCGCGCATGCTGGTTAGCGGGATGTCAACATAGCTGGCTCCCGGCGCCGGCGCCGGTGCCGCTGTCTCACCAGCAGCTTCGGCGGCACCCGCAGCTGATAAGTCCGTACTCTTCAGTGAGCCATACAGGCCGGAACCTTCTCCTGATAGCATGAAATAAGATATTGAGCCTTAGAATTTAAATTCAGTTTAAAAACCTAAATTTACGGCTAATTAAAATACTATATTTGACTTATAGAAAATTAGATTTAAATTAAGATTTTGTGAATAAATACTGAATAGATAAATAAATATTTACAGAAAACACTCATGGACTTTATTTCACGCCATCAGAATAGAGGCTGACATTGATAGTTAATTATATCCTACAAGTGAATTTGGATATAACACGACATCAGCAGATCGCAAGCATGGGCGGGCGATCTACTGGTATGGTGCTAAACCCAAGTTAAATAATAATATACTATATACTTACATACAACATTGATTTCTAACACCAGAATTAAAAGTCCTTTCCCAGCAATATTTTTTTTATCAAACTTATTTAGTTTGATGGACAGATCGTTAATGACTATGTGATACTGTCTTTTTACAGCCTGTATACATGTGAAAATCGTTTGAAGAATCAATCAAACATTCACAAAATGCACATTTTTTAGTTAGTATTTATAGATTATCTGGGACATGTTATTGACGAATGGAACGAATACAAGGTAAATGGTATAATAGGTTTTGTGTAAGACGTGATATAAAATGAATCTCAACATTATAAATCTTATAACTTTCAATTCCAAAAACTTGTGTTTTGGCCGAAGGCGGTAACTTCGGCCAAAACACAAGTTTTTTATGTTCAGGTGAGTATATTTTAGGAACAATGTCGAAGAAAAAAAAACAATGATGGAGCCTTCTGTAATAATTTTATAATAACCAGATATTTTAGGTAAGGCCAGGTTCAATATGAAATACCATCACGCCTGTATTCCCCGAAGGGTTAGGCAGAGGTGTACCAATTTACATCCACCCTTCGCCGGTACGTTCAGGTCCCATATAAGAGGGATCGAGCCTGTTGCCATTAACCTGACACATATCCTAACTCTGAGCTGCTACTGAGAATTTCACAGAAAAACCCAATAACACTTTTTACTCGACCTGAGAATCGAACCCAAGACCTCTAGTGTAGCAGTGGATAGCGTAGCGTAGGGTCAATATCTATTTATTAAAAAACAATTCAATAAACAAACAGCACACGCGGTTATCATTACCTCCAAGCCTGATATTCCTGATTTCAGCGAGCCTCCTAGCCATAGGGCTGGCATAGACTCTGCCGCCCCCAGGTGAAGCCGCAGCCGGAGCCGGGGCTGCCGGTGCCGGTGCCGATGGGGCCGCGGCAGGAGCCGCCGCCGGTGGGGGAGGCGCAGATTCTGCGGGAGCCGGTGCCCCTCCGGCTGCTGTAGACACAACATACTATTAAATATGTGCAACTTTAGTTGAAAAAAAGTCAACCAGTTTTAATAAATTTTTTCCATATCCCAGGTTAACCAATATAAATTTCGGTCGCATTATTATACAGGCTGTTAATTTAGTTACCTGATGTTTTTAAAGGAGTATTTCTACCTTTATTAAACCTAGTATATACACCAGTCATAATATAAGCGAAAAATGACCTTGCTCCCATGCAAGCATTGATTTGTCGTTTTATTATACCCAAATCACTTTTACGCAGTTGACTGAAAGAACAGCCTGTAGAATAGACATAAAAAGTCAAAATAAAAGATAACCTGATTTTTTGGCAGGAGGCTTGGCTGCGCTGGGTGCCGCTGTGGGGTACAAACAATGGTTAGACGGATACATGCAAATGTACAGCCAATATTAGTCATGCTGGAATGGAAAATGATCAGTAAGTACACTATTATTATTCAATGTGTAAATCTCCCAAATGTATTTTATTTAAATTACATCTTTCATAAAATAAAGCATTACAGTGGAAATTGAAGCCCATTAATTCCATTCTGTATAACAAGTGTTAATGATAGTCTCATTACTTTTTTATTACTGTTCTAGATTTTTTTTTTATGTTGTTGGATGGCCCACAGGCTGACGGGCTACCTGATGTTAAGAGATCACCGCTACCTAAAGACCATCTGCAATACCAGAGGCCTTACAAATGCAATGCCATCCCAGAGACAAAGTTGAAATGTCTCATGTGCCAGTAATTTACACCGGCCACCATACCCTTCAAAACGGAACCCAGCAACGCTGCTTTGCGGCAGAGATAGATATGGTGGCAGTACTTCCCTCGACAAGCTCCTTCACAAAGAGCTCTACTACTACTGAAGTATATTTAGATACTATGTACTTACTTTAAGTTACAAAACCAAGCTTAGTTACAGAATTCAATTTAACAAACAAAAAACCACTCCATACATCTATTTGTCATTGCACTTACAGCCATCATCCTTGAAATCTTTGAAAGCATCTACATCAGCTTTATCTCCTACAATGACGCACAGCAGTTTGCCAACCGACACTCCTTTAGTTCCTGCTGGGATCACGATTTTAGCCAGATAACCTTCTTCAGGAGTCTCAAAACCCATAGTAGCCTTATCCGTTTCAATTTCACAGAGCAGATCACCTAAAATGTCAGGAATTTCATGAGCTAGGAAACTTCGTTAATATAATAAATTTTATAATGTGACAAATTATTGTTAAACACACGAAGGCTGATGTGATTGGTTGTTGATAACTCAGGCAATCAATCACAGCAGAAAACTCGTCTGCTGAAACTGAGAATTAAAATTTAATGTCTTGTCATAAAATCTGATCTTGTAACTGTAGACTGAGAAGAACCTGAATTTCCATAGGCAACTGATACTCAATATCTATGTCCTTTTTTAAAATTTATCTTTCTTCTCATTAGACAAAAGAAAAATATACCTTCACTCAATTTGTCACCCTCCTTCTTCTGCCAGTTGATAATAGTACCACTCTCCATAGTTGGTGATAATGCTGGTAAGTTCACCTTTGAGTGACCTGGCAGGTCGGCGTAATACCTTTTTTGAATAGTCCATTGTGGTGCAGCCAAAATTCTTCTGTTCTGAGCATTTAATACTCTGAAAATATTATTACAGTAATATAGTATTTAAAAAAATTAATTATTATAAAGCTTAAAAGGTCATCATACCATCACGCCTGTATTCCCCGAAGGGTTAGGCAGAGGTGTACTAAAGTACACCCACAGTTCACCGGTATGTGTAGGTCCCATGTAATAGGGGGCGAGCCTATTTAGCTTAAAAGGTCAAACCACAATAAGCGGCACTGCACAGTAGCTGAGTGACGTGGTCAAATATTATTTATATAAAATCGTATTACGTAGAACAAATTGACTGCGCGACATGCATTGCTGAATAGAGAAGTGCAGAGCCATTACCTATAACCTAGCGCGCGCCAGGACTCGCCATATTTATAACGGGTTCAGTTAGCGAGAAACCGATCATTACTCTATTGTTTTACACTATGAAATTTCACCTCCTATCTACTGACCGCTACAACATAATAAGCATAAAGAATAACCGCCTAAGGTTTAAGATAAGAACTTTATAGTGAGAGTGACTACATTGCCACCAGCTCACTAACCACAAGCTGTTAGCTATTTTATGTTGGCGTTGTAAAGTGTATCTACAGAGTAAGTGTGTAAGTCCATATTCAAGTACACATTTTTACAGCTGTATAAAAATGGGTTACAACCATTATTCACCTCACATTCAACATAAACTGCAGGGGTTTCTTCTGCAGGTAAGTGATAGAAACCCCGTCATTGAAACTACTAATTACATAATAAGCAGCTACACATCATGCGTAAAATTAATTATCAGGTCACCCAGAGATAAGTTTATATTATGTGTTAGCTTATCAGTCATGCATAGTTCAGGCATCTCAATGATATCTGTGGCAAACTATAAACAAAGATGGTTTTAAATCATTATCTCATCTGAAGATCCAGTGATTTATTTTAATTTAATCTTTGATAGAGAACAGCAGAAAAAAAGAACAGAGCAGAGAATTAAATATTTAGAATAGCTTTCCTTGCTTGAGACGATTCTGTGAAGGTGATAGTCAGAAAACTATGGACAAATTATTTGAATTGACAATATGTCAACAATTTAAAAAAATCCAAGCTTGTACTGCCTATTTTTTCTTTATAAAGTTCTGATTAAAAAAAAATGAGTTTGTGATGGTGTTTATTTATCATTGTAAGTAGTGTAGGTTTAATAAAAAAAACTCAGACAATCAGTCTTAAGATAACAAAAACTTAATGAATCATTTTGTCTTACAACTTCCCTACTACTTATTATTATAAATTCGAAAGATTGTGAGGATGGATGTTTTTTTAATACTATTGTATACTTAGAACTTTGGCATAATTCTAAAGGATACACAGACAATGTTGCAAGCCTAGTTGAAAATCAAACTATTGAATACTAAGTTGATGTCTATTCTTTTTATGTTAAACCATTGTATAATACCAAATTTGGTAGGTTTAACAAACCAATCATCTGTTCTCTATTTACCAGATCATAATATCAATACAGCAGATCTAAATAATCCAGAAATCAAGTTTGATTAAAACAGGTTTTATTTTAATCTAGATAGTTTTTTTTGTAAATTATGGAATGTACAACATCTGCAATGCAATACTCAAGAATGTTGTATTGGTTTAACATTCTAGTCCATTTTATACTTGACAAATCATAACAAGTTACATACCATGATCGCAAAGTGGCCTCCTAGTTATGCCTTTGGTTCTTGAGTATAAAACCAAGGGAATAATTAGAAGGGTCATTCCATACATCACCAGTACCTACTCGTTTAATTCAAGTTCTTGTTCATTGGCACCACGATTTGAGACATAATATTGTGACAATATATTGACAATACTTCCCTACACTTGTTATTCATTCAATTACTATGGAGTAGTCCTATATTACAGAAAACGTGGAAGTACCAGCAAACAGTCGCTAATATGAATTTGCAAGGTGAAAACCATTGACGTTTTGGTTATGCAACTGGTAGAATTTATTTGAGCGGTAACAAATAACAGTTAAAATGAAACCAAGCATTTACATATTTTATTGATACTGTAAAACAATTACAAAAGTGTAACTTACTTGTGAGAAAGTTTCCTTTTGGACAATTCTGTGCTCATACATCTCGTCAGGTTTGATAGTAAAGATTTTTTCAAGGTATCGTTTAAAACTTGGTTTCGTACAAAAATCGATCGCAACATGTTGATTTGTTTTTTGTTAAAACAAGTCCGTCCAGGTGATCGGGACGGCTAAAATTTCCGTAAGATCGACCTTTTTTCCAAGTCGTACCGGCACTCGGCACTTCGGCAATCGGCAGTATGTTGTGGGTTGCCAGAGGTCTGTCTCACATATACCGGAAAATTGAAAGAAAATTAACTCCGTCAGTCGATGTTCGTCGTCTATTAGACACTAGTATGTCATTCGGCTGCTGTGCACTTGTGCAGTTTTAATGACTTACGTTTCGGATTTTTAAATAGTTTGTTTATTTTTTATTTTTGTTTTCCTATAGTTTTATGGATTTTTTAAGGAAGTCATATCACCTTTGCCTGTGTATTAACAAAACGTTAAAAAATAAACATACATTATTATTTCTAACCAGATTATATTATTTTATTGAGATATATTTCAGTCACAAAGACTACAACATTACTGCATCAAAGTAAAATTATAAGTACCACTAATGTTGTAATTATACTTTGTGTAAGTATGTAACAATAATTTAAGTAAAATCGGTACACAATTAATTTGGCCGAAAGTGTACATGCGCGAGGTTACCCCCACCACCACCCATATGTGCTCAAGACTCATGGCGACCATTATAACAAGAAAAGCAAATTTATTAATAGGGAAATATATTTCCCAAAACATTTTGTCGTTATTGTTGGTTGCTATTTCATTTTGTATGTATCGCTACGTGCGTCGATGCTCTTGCGCCATCCCATCTTTCTAGTTTTGCGTGCTGTGCTGGCGCTGCTGCTGCGGTTGCAGAAAACCTCAAATGGCGTAAGTATACTACCCATATTGGTAACTATATTTTCGAGCAGTTTGAGGTTTGCACCTCAAACCCTTGGGCCGTGGGGTCCGTGTGCCCTTAGCCTGTTACCTTGGCTAGAGGTTAAGCATTGCTATCCAATGTGGCAATGCCGTCAGTTTTTTGGGCACTTTCCCGGTTGCTTGCAATGAGTAGGAATTTTTTGATGCCATTTAGTTCTTTTATCTAATTTTAAGGCTGTAAATACATAATCTACATATTTATTAATAAACGTGTAGATGTTATGTACAAAAAGTATGTAATAAGTAATTTATGAAATTAATAATTACGTTACTTTGTGTAGTGAATATCAACAAATCAATTAAAAAAAAATCTAAATTATATGACATGCAATCACAGGACGTATATACGTGTGTACGTAGTTGATAGTCGCGTCGTGCTCGTACATGCGAAATAAATTAAATTTTGTTTAGCGGAAATTATTAACTTAATTTTCCCATAAATTTAGGAGATTTTATCTAAACTGGCATCATCGACCTACAACTGTTGTGTAGGTCGTTGCTAATGCTAGACAACTCGATAAGATATGTCGAGCGCTGGAAATCAAAAGTTTTGACAGTTTCTGAACCAATCAGAAAATAATGTTAAATTGCGTTCCATCCTTATAAATATAAAGACCTCATTTACATACTTATTATTTTTACTCGTTTTTGGTTTTCGGTTATTTTAAATTGAACAAGCTAAAAAAAATTTGTATTATGTAAATAAAAAAGAGCTAATAACTTTGAAACCGCTGAACCGCACTACACCAAGGTCCGCACAGAGCGACTGGGTTAGTTACTCTTCTTACTCTATTGACTTCAAATCGAATGACAATCTACAAAAATACTCGGTTTCGATATCTCGAAAAAAAAACAATCTTTGAAGTAAAGCAAGCAGTGATGCGTCTTGTCATAGTCGATTCTGCAGGCTGCAGGCTCCAATATTTTTATTCGAATAATGTCAGGATAATAAAAAACGAACTTAATAAAAATAAGCCTAGTAGTAGACTAGCAGCACCTGTGAAACCGAATTTATTAATATGCAGAAAATCTACAACAAAGAGTTTATTTTTATGTCAATTCTATCGATATCTTTTATCGATTTCGACTGTTAGTAAAGTATACAGCACTATTGTGACATAAGCCAGAGCCGAGTTTTCTTCTTTTCTGTCAACCGCTGTGTCAGACAGGTTATCAAAAATGGTTGGTGAGATTTAATACGTGAATATTTAAATAATCCGTTTATAAAATCAGTGATAAACCTTATCAAAAGGGTGCTAGTGACTATTCCTAGTGTTCAATATGAATATTTTGTGCGTTTTGGATAGTTACTCAATCTACCCTGATGTCAGTGATTGTTCAATGCAGCTACCTACATGAAATCTTCTAATGTTTTCAGGCCAAACGCACGAAGAAGGTCGGAATCACTGGCAAATATGGCACACGTTATGGTGCCTCCCTGCGTAAAATGGTTAAAAAGATGGAAGTTACCCAGCACGCAAAATATACTTGCTCGTTCTGCGGTAAGGTTAGTATCGCTAATGAACTTATTTCCAAACATTCCGGTTTTAGACAATTCATGTTTAAAACGGACAAAATCCTTGCTGATATTTAATCTTGACTGTTTACTTACAATTTATATCAATATGAATTTTGGATATAACTTCGAAGTTTATTATGTTTTGAGGTTATGTTTTCGTCAACTAATTTCATTTTTAGAAATAATTTGATATTTAGCTAAAACATTTAAGTGATTCAAGTAATTGACTTCGGTAGCAGAAGTCCGCAGGACCTTTATTTCTGCAAAGTTTCACTACAGGTCACAATTTCGCTGTAAATACCTCTAACATTTATTTTAGTACTATGTTACTAAAATAAGCTTTTGGATGACTTTTTTCAGGGTCACTAAAGCAGAATACTATTATTAGGGTTGAACTTGCACAGCTATAGGACAATACAGGACTATCAGTCGATTATTTCGTCTGGTTGTGAAGTCGACGCGAATTTATATTACCATACTGTACTTAACTATACCTACAAATATTATAAATGCGAAAGTAACTCAGTCCTGTCTGTTACGCTTTCATGTAAACCACGATGAAACTTGATGATGGACAGACACTTTCCATGAAGTTTGCTTCATCCAGATGTTTTAAAAGCTAAAACTAAGCATTAGGTTAAAGCAACTTAAATGTGTCTCCAATATAAGTAAATGTTGTGATATTGACTAGAACGCTATATTTACACTCTACTTTCTAGACAATAAAGCATCTAAAGATGAAAAATACGCTTAATCTCACCCAAATATGGGCATATAGATTCTGTTGCTGGTCTGACTGTTTTTTTTTTTATTTATCACCCAGATTACCCTCCACTCCTAGGCAAGGCCTTCCCCTTATGCCTGGCATTTGCTAGTATTGTGCTTTTCTTTGCCAATTCTTAAGGAAATTTCCATCTTCACCATGGTCTCCAATAGCTAGCTATGTAAGCGCTCCAGTCGTGTACTAATAATGATAGTAGTGATGGCCAATGGCATAATAGCCAAGAACCTCGACCAACAGCAGTACTCCTAAACACAGAGTGTATTGTTAGGAAATTCCTTTCTCAGTAACCCTGACCACCGGTAGCTTGGACTCTGTTCCCGATACCGGTGGACTATATTTTTTTATATTTTTAAATGATTTTTATTTTTATATCAATATTTAAAAATGTATTTAATATGTATTGGAAATATGTAAATGAATGTGAGAATTATATGTGGTATTCCATTTAAGTCTAGTAGCTTTTTAGAAGTATAGAAACAATTGGCAACCTGGTGTGTGAAATATTTGACATATTTACACAATTTCAAATAAAATTGCCATTGTTCACCACAGAGTGTGTTTGCTAGGGTGGTTTACATTTAGGTCAGATACAAACAATACACCCACTGGTCTTTACCTAGTATAAATCAACATTATGAAGAGTTGTTTTCACAGCGCCCACTTAGTGTGTCTAATAGGCCATCTAATAGGCATCTTGATCAATCTACATGTTTCTAATTTCTTATTCCAGGATGCCATGAAGCGCTCCTGTGTCGGAATATGGTCCTGCAAGCGTTGTAAGAGGACTGTAGCTGGTGGTGCCTGGGTTTTCTCAACCACCGCTGCCTCCTCCTGCAGGTCGGCAGTCAGAAGATTGCGTGAGGTCAAGTAAACTTTTGACATTAGCTTAAGGAAATAAACAAAATCACCAAAATTGTTGTTTTATTCTTGTTCACCACACCACTGGAATGTAGGTAATTAACCACAGTTCTAAGTAATGCATTTAGCCAAAACCATTTGACAGTTTGGCCCCCAGTTTTTTAGGCATTCAAATAGATGTAGGTAATAATAACTTCTGCCCGCGACTACGGTCGCGTAGTTATTTTCACCCGCATTAAGTTAGGTCTATGGTTTCTGCTTCGCTCTTGGGGGGTCGTAGCATGATGTTATAATTTTTCTAATCAAACATTTAATCTCCGAGATTAGCGCGTTTAAACATACAAACAAAAAACTTTAGGCAAGCTTTACGCACTGCATCCGATCCAAATCCGTGAAAATAAAGGGTAGAAAAAACTGACCTAATTCGGATATTGCTTAGGCAGGAACGCACTAATCCGATCTCTGCTCCAAATCCAAGCAATTCAGGTGCCATCTTTGGCATATCTTCCTACGTCATTTCGCCGCCCCGATGTCGAATCACGAGGATTATGTCTCCGATTTGAATCCAAGATAATGCGAAAGCTTTCATAGGAACTACTACGGCTGCTTCGGTCTATAAATATTTCTTCCGAATTAGAGACTCGCATACCTACATGTATTTCTATGGCTACTTCGGATAGGATGCAGTGCGTAACCGGTCTAAGATGAAATGAAAATCAAAGAGGACCATATTCTAACGGACAAACATGGTGTTTAAAGCGCTTACGACCCAGATTTCAAAATAATTTAAGGCTGCTGATTTTATGAATAAGAAAAATGTTTGCTGCTTAAAAACAAATCCTTGCTAATCCTGTCTGTCAGGCGGTTATAAGAAACTTAACAAAAGATTGTTTTTGGGATTTTCATGCTGGTACTTTATTTTGATTTTGAGTAATCTGTTCAATAGCAAAATGGTCCAGCAAAAAAGGCGGCCATTTTTCTTAATTCTACGTACACTGATATCTTGTAAATTTCGATTTCGTACATTACAATTGGTGACGAGGGTCTGATGATGCAACCTGAAGATGGATAGAGAAGCTTCAAAAAAAAAGGTAGACACTAGAACTTAATTTATTGTTTGTTAACAAGTTTTTGGTTTTAGTGTGAATACAAATATTCTAAAAAAAGAAACCTGTATTAGTATAAACTAAGATGCCCATTAAAATAACTGGAAGAATAAAAAGTGAATAGAAACATACAAAAATATATACCGTATCTGTTTAAATATTTAAAAACGCAGGTAAATAATATGTATAAAAATCATTAAATTGAAGAATTATACCGCCGGCGCGTCAATTTGTTGGACATTAGACCAGACCTCCCTACTGAAGTCTTGTTCGTCATCCCTAGTTGACAAGGAACAGAAAGATTCCACCTTTCTCTTGCTCAGCTAAGGCGCTCATTACATCATCAACTGGTTTCATTATATCAGGCAGCTTGATTGGCAAAGCCATAAAATCCTTACACAATGAAGTAATATTATAATCTTTAAACTTATATAGTTATTTGTATACCGACAGTCTATATATTGAAATATGAGAATCCTTTAGGAAGTCTTCAGAGGATCATGTTGGCTGGATCCTCGAGGTTCTGTTTAAGGGCCTTCATCCACATCGCGCATTCCGCGCCGTCTATAGCTTTATGGTTAGCAGACGAGGTGAACGTAACGAATTTACCGACTCTGAAACTGAAAATGGAAACCACTTTAATAGAATCAAACGTGAGGTTTTATGAGAGTACCTACAATTATACACTCAACATCAAAAATATCGCACCGCCCAAAAATGTTACTTAGTCTCGTAGTAGGTATACATTTATTTGAATTGAAATTAGTATTAATTGGATAGTCATTTAACTACTTTAAAATAAACTACGATTTTATTTAAAGAACAATTATGGTCGCTCGCAAAAGACACGCTAAAAACAAATTGTCTCGAGGTCCACTTTTTCGGCTGGCTAAAAGAGGTATAAATGTGTTATTCAATGTAAATTTTGAGGCATTTTCAAACATAATTTTGTTAATGTATCGTTTAAAAAATCTTTTTGAAAATTAGGGTTAATAATGGTTATTTTTCCTTTATCAGCTAATCGATTTTTTTATACTGATGCCTAAACAAAATAAAAACTATGATTAACAATAGTTTATTTCATAACCTTTCGACTGAAATCTAATAGATCTCTTAATAATGGATTGAACATAAATAAAAAATGTTACAAATATTTCTTGCAACAAAAGGTGCGATTTCTATGAGGCCGAGTGTAGTTTAGGTATTTTTTTTTTCTTTCAAACACAATTAGAACAAAAATAATGGTGTGACGATAAGGTTTGATGAGACTAATGGTGACGCGTTTCTCAAATTTGAATTTCGCTCGCTTATTTTGCATATTTTGCTCAAAGTTTTATAGAATAAAATACAAACTAAAAATAAGAAAATAATCGTTTTGGAGTAATGTCAAGACAATATAGTAGCGGAAACAAAAACATCAAGTACCTAAGTTAAAATCACTTCCATATTCCCTATTGTCGCTATGTGGTTATTGAGTTATGATTAAACAAAGTAATATTAAATTTAGCGGCCTAATCAGCTGTTCTGATTAATATGGTAAGTTTTTTGAGGAATCAAACGTACCCTTTTTTTTTGTCAGGAATAACGATATCTTGCGTACCTCCACACGCCAGTATTAACGTCTGAGGAGGATTGACGATGGCATTAAACATTTGGATACCTGAAAACAACGAACAGAATCGCAATAAGTACGTTTTTAATTACTTACGTGTAACGAAATTCGAAAACGAAAAAATTTTACGGCTACCGTTAGAAAGTTAAATAATAATCTGCCTTCAACTAAAGCTATAAGTTAAAGTGATTTCCAACAGCAGTAATAACATGGACAATTTTTATTAAGTGGTAAATGAGTACCACTGCGATAGCTGCTGATGAGATGAGAGGGCGACGCATACTGACCATAAAACGAAGCAACATTAAGCAATTCGTGTTTACTGCCGCGCCAGTTACGTCATATAAAAATATTTAGTGAGGCCATGTTGCACCTAGTGCAGAATATAAAAAATATTAAAAAAACACGTTAAAACTAAATATAACGCCTCTGGCGCGGCATCGAACAAACGTTTTGGCCCGAAGTACCAAAGAAAATAAAGTAATAAACCCAAATGGAGATGGCGCTGAATCGGTTAATCATGGTAATGGCAATGTAACGCATGCTAAACATTGTACTTTCGGGTGCAAGGATCATCGTAGGGGGTATATTTACAGTTTAGTTAAAACATTTTGGACTTGTTTCCTTAAAAAACCATGACAAAAAGTCGAAACTTTGAACTTCAATATCTCCACCACAGAACGATAGGGTTTCCAGGTATAGTTTAGAACAAAAAAAAAACCGGACAAGTGCGAGTCGAACTCGCCCACCGAGGGTTCCGTACGTAGAATTATAAATTACACAATTAAATAAATAGTTTATTAAAATAAATAAACAGTATATTTACTTATGTAGGTATTAGGTAGTTATAATTATTTAAATTTTTTCGTTAACAAACTTCGGAGACAATGAGGGAGACGGTATTTTTTATATTTTTCATTATTAATAAAAAATAATGAGTCGGGAAAAATAAATAAAATATATTTTGCAATGTGCGCATCAAGCCCTTTTATATGATACCCCATTTGAGCTAGCAGCCTCAATTTGAAATTCCGACCCTCTATAAAAAAAAATAAACGCCCTATTTTTTAAGATTCAATTACAAATGTATAGTTTTGAGATTTTATGTTGTACTTGTGGTCTAAAACGATAGTATTTGCCAAATTTCATAATTCTAGGTCAACGGGAAGTACCCAATGAGTTTTGATCCCCTTGAGAGTGTCAAAATATGCGTTATTTGCTGAATAAACGGCCGTATCTTTTATTAAGTAAACTTAGGAGTTTGACTTTTTACGATTTCATGGGACCATAGATCTGAGTATACGGTTTAAATTTCAAGATCCCCGAAATAAAGGGTAGACAGACCGACGGACAATAAAGTGATCTTATAAGGGTTCCGTATTTTCCTTTTTAATGTACGGAACCCTAAAAATTTTGAAAAGAGTATGTAACTTTTGACTTCGTTCGTTAGTGTCTTTTCACACCCGTGTTATAAGTACGCTAAAAGATGATGAAATTGGTTTATTCCACTCACCAAACATTCCAAGATTAGATATAGTGACAGTGCCACCTTGGAATTCGTGTGGTTTGAGCTTCCCTTCCCTCGCCTTCTTGGCGAGATCTTTCATGTTGTTAGAGATGTCGATGAGGCCACGAGAATCGCAATTGAAGATGATTGGCGTGAGTAATCCTGTGGGGGTCGCTACTGCTACACAGACGTCTACATGATTGAACCTGGAAAAAAAATCAAGAAATAATTTGGCTGAAGGTAATAGGTAAATCGAAAAACTATGAAATGACAACACAATTCTCAAACTCGCTTATTTAAACTTCCAAAGTTTTCTTTAATAAATTGGCTTGAAATAGGCGAGAGTTTCTACACGTTAATAGTAGGTAGTACACACACATATTATACCATCATGTCAGTATTCCCCGAAGGGTTACGCAGAGGTGTACCAATGTACACCCCACAGTTCACCGGTATGTTTATATCCCATGAAATAGGGGGCGAGCCTACTGCCATTAACCGGGCACAAATGCAATGAAGAACCTAATAATACTTTGCTCGACCTGGGAATCAAACCCAAGACCTCTAGCGTAGTAGTCGCGCTTAGGACCACTAGGCTACCGAGGCAGCTAAAACGAGGTAGTAGGTATAAAATTAATATTTATAGTGACAATACAATAAGTAAAACGAAATTCATTTTTTAATGTTACATAATTACAGATATAAGCTCCGGCAGACTAATACTGGCTTATTTTGAGAGTTGATCTATGTTCCGGCACACGAGAGGTTAAACTAATTAATTGATTATTAAACTGTACATAGTTCGTAATCTAATTATAAAGTAAGTAAGTTTTAGTTTTATGATTGAAATAAATGAATACAATAAGTATTTCATTCAGTTATTTATCATGAACTTACTGCCTGATACTCGTTTCCAGCCAGTGTGAGTTGGCTGCAGGAACTCGCATGCAAGCCGCAGCGACCGCTTTTATTATGAAGTCATTCACGGAAAGCTGAAAACAATGTCAGTACAGACACACATTGGCATTGACATCGACAATTGTTTGAGCAAAATGCATGGCGGACATATTCGCGCTTTTAAATTGCTCTCGCTATTCGTGTGTAGGGTTGCAACCTTTTTTATAATTTGTTTTTAAATATTAGAACAATAATTAAAAGTATTTTTTTTAACCCCCGACGCAAAAACGACGGGAAGTATGACGTGTCTGTGTGTGTGTGTGTGTCTGTCTGTGGCATCGTAGCTCCCGAACGGATAAACAGATTTTGATTTTGTTTTTTGTGTTTGAAAGATGTATTAGTCGGGAGTGTTCTTAGCTATGTTTGATTTAAATCGGTACAGCGGTTTCAAGGTTATCAGCTCTTTTGTTAGCTGCGGTAGCGATTTTTATTCATCTGTCGGGGGTTACATAAAATTTTTGATTTTGTGTTTTAACGCGGGTGAAACGCTGTCTCGCTGGCTAGTTGTTTTAAAATAAGGTTCCGTTTTTTTTTGGACGTACGGTACCTTAAAAATGAACAAACATCCACTTTCTCAATTATTAAGTATCGTAGGTACTTTTAAAAAAAAAATGGGCGGCCTTAATGGGATCGATTAAAAAAATCTTCGCCGTAATTATTATGTTCTGGTTTCTTGTTTGATAACGAAATCATAAAATGAGTACCTACTTATCTATCTACCTACATACCTTTTCTTTCTTTTTTTCTTCAGCCAGCTGTTTATTGATGACCTGTCTCATTTTCATAATCTTTTCTACATTGACTGTGATCGCCAGCTGGTAGTGCGGTATGGTGAGTTTCGATTCCATGAGCCGCTTGGCGATAGTGGCGCGCATGCCGGACACTGGTATGTCCACGTAGCGGGCTCCCGTCGCCGCCGCGGGGGTGCGACCCATAGAAGGCGCAGCTGCAGCTGCCGGCGCAGCCGCAGCTGCCGGTGCGGCCGCCGGACCGGCTGCAGCCGCCCCTGACAAGTCCGTACTCTTCAGTGAGCCGTACACGCCGGAGCCTTTTCCTGATGCAGGAAATAAGATATTTGAGCCATGCGATTTAATAGCAGAATATTATGGGCAGGTATGTAATAGTACATTATGATACAAATGAGCTAAGCTCGTCACTACTGTTAAGGCTGGACAGCTTGGGCTGCACCAAGCTGAAGACGAAGGCGTAAGCAGTCGAGAATGTAATGATAAAATGCTCATGCGATTCATTTGACGATTTTCAACACACTCGTAAATAAAATTATATAAATTTTCACGAACTTTAGTAGTTCAGACAAAGATTTATAAAAAGTGCCGTATTTCTTTATTCGAACTTCGAACCATGGCGGTAGCAAATTGCAAAAATCGTAAAATAAACTTTGAATTTCGTGGGCCCCATCAAGTTCATTGTGTCATTTCTTAAAAAAGAAATGTAAATATATTTGTTTGTGCTTAAGAGAGAATCACTGAAAGTACAGATTCGATTGCAAACATCTTTTACGAGTGACTTTGTATGTTAAACAAATTATTTTGAGCATAAAGTCAAGTAAAAATTGTAGGACTAATCGGCTACATTATTGTACGCTGACAAAAGGGTTTGAATTTGTTTGAAATTCAAACAAGTTTGCATTCCGATTCAAAGAAGTTTGAATCGGACAAAGTCGCAGGTAGGAGCTTGTAATGACTATATTTCTTACCTCCAAGGCTCAGTTGCCTAGCTGCTGCGAGCTTCCTGGCCATGGGACTGGCAAAGGTTCTGCCGCCAGCGGGCGCTGCCGCAGGTACAGTCACAGGCGCGGCAGCAGGTGCGGGTGCCGGCGCTGCAGCAGCTACCGGAGCTGGGGCTGCCGCAGCTACCGGAGCTGGGGCTGCAGCAGGTGTCGGAGCCGCAGCTGCCGGGGCTTTAGCGGCCGCCGGAGCTGCAGCTGCCGGGGCTTTAGCGGCTGCCGGAACCGGGCCTACAGCCGAGTCATCATAATAAGAAAGCAAATTTTTAGAGTGAATCATATGGAATGACATTCATCGCACCACGTGCGATCTACAACTGACGTTTCCTACATCGCGATAAGTGTTAAAGTTCTCGAAAGTGATGTTAGCTTATACAAAATCCCGACAGAACATACATGAACAGACATTATATGCATTTTTTGTTGCACTTACCTCCTTCATCCTTGAAATCTTTGAAGGCAGCTATATGCGCTTTCTCTTGTACAATGATGCACAACAGTTTGCCAATTGGCACTCCTTTAGTTCCTTCTGGGAGCATAATCTTAGCCAGGAAGCCGGAATCAGGGGAATCAAAACCCATTACGGCCTTGTCGGTTTCAATCTCACAGAGAAGGTCACCTAAGATATGTCAGAGATTAATATATTGAGGTGATTTATTTTCCATGTTAAAATGGAGAAATATTATGTTACATAATTATGTGTAAACTGTTCCGCAGGTAGTATGTATGTATTTAGTTTAGTTGACATTACCACACATAAATAAGTCTTCATCACCCTCGCGCGAAAAGTTGCTCTTAACACCGCTTTTAGTCACAATGCGGTGTGTTACGCGCGCGAATTTTTGATACTACATTATAGTACTCGCCGCGAGTTGTGAGCACACAAATGTCAAGTTTTTTTTTGCATTTTGGGTTCCTTTCAGCGTTTTTTGGGCCGCCGACGTTGCACGCGATTAGTTCGTCAGTCGGACCTTGTAACGTCGGTCAGTCGTCGGTCAGTCGTCGGTGCCTTTAGACTTCTGTGTAGAGCAAAGAGCTCTCAAAATCGAAAAAGTTTTCCCTAATCTTCGTTTAAACCACAATCAAAGAAACACCACAGTACCGACCTTCACTTAGTTCATCACCCTCCTTCTTCAACCACTTCACTATGGATCCTGTCTCCATAGTTGGTGACAGTGATGGCAAATTAACTTTTGTGTGACTTGGCAGGCTTCCATAACTCCTCTGCACGTTCCATTGTGGTTTGTACCAAATCCGTCTGATTTGAGCATTAGCAACTCTGAAAATAATGAAAAACTTACGTGGGTAGTTAGGATGATTTTTTTTTGTTTTTTGAGTGGTGGGAAATCATCAAATAACTTCTCCCGCCCTGGGCGGGGCGGGAGCTAGTGTCAGACTTTTACTGACTAAAACCCACCCATGTTCCTTCTTGCGCCCTTTGCGTTACGCCGGGGCCGGGGGCCCGGGGGCCGGCGCCGGGTGGCGCGGTATCTCTTACGAACAACCCGCAGCCCCGGCAGGCTAGTTAGCATGGTAACAATTAAATTTTCGTTTTTTATTAACTTTTTATTATTTCAACTATTTTGGTGTTACGCCAAATTGAATTTTGACGATATTTTTGTCATATACTAGTAATATCCTTTCAAACGATACCAAACATTGTACCTATATTATCATTTTTGACATCGACTTTTATGCCCGCTTGAGAGCGCCACATTGAATTTTGATGATATTTTTGATAAGTACAAGTGAAGCCCTTTCAAAAGATATTAAACATGGTGTATTTTTCATAACATTTTTTTAACACATGACTTTTTGTACGGTAGATGGCGCCACTTTAAAGCTGAGCAATATTTTGGAAATGTACAAGTGAAACCCTTCAAATGATACTAAACACGGCCTATTTATCTTATATTATTTTTTAACACAATGCTTTTTGTCCGCTAGAGGGCGCCACATTGAATTTTTGGCACGTCAAGTAGCCTATGTTAAGCGGACGATTAAGACGGTTCTAACGATACCTCATTTGTCGAGTTCCAATAAGTAGTTTTGAGCTATAAGGGAACAGATGAACATAGACACACACATACATACAGATAGGTACATATAGCCTGTCAAAATTATAACCCTCCTTTGGCTTTGCCGTAGTCGGGTAAAAAAGGGGTTGCTTGGGATCTGGATAAGGACATAGGTTACTTTAATCTCCAATTTCGTCTGCGTCCGCGGTATCTGACATCCACACGGATAAAAGTTAGTACTTATAGCTATCACTTACTGGATCTGTCTTTCATTGACTGCCCTTGTAGTTTTGAATATGCTCACTCAAATATCACACATATTATGGTGGTGCACATTATGTTGGATCCATAGACATTTAAATGGTTAGACCAATAGATTCTTTTCAAATTACTTGAACTAAAATATTGTGCCAATCTATGAGTCATCGGGCATGTGGACGGTGAGCAATGGGTAGCTCACCGTCCTTACGTTGCATAACGACAGGCCGTGTCGACGGCGCGTTTGTGTTCCACGCGCGCCTCAAAGAGATGTCAGCAAAAGGAAGGGGCCACTGAGGGCCGATGCCTGCCGGGGCTGCGGGTGGTTCGTAAGAGATACCGCACCCCCGGAAAGCAAAGGGCACAAGAAGGAACATGGGTGGGTTTTAGTCAGTAAAAGTCTGACACTCCCTCCAGCCCCGCCCAGGGCGGAAGAAGTTATTTGACGATTTCCCACCCACCAAAAAGAAAAAAAAATCTATGAGTCATGATCGTGAACGGACGCCGTCAGTTGGGAGTAGGTACTGACCATCTTAACCGGTACCAAGTATTTAAAATGTTTTTGTTTCTCCTTTATTATTTATTTATTTAATTGTTAACGTCTTCCTAATAACATCTTTTTTACCAGAGGATCCCAAAAATAAAACTAATAATAATTTACACTTAGGAAATCCGAGAATGTATTAGCCTAGGGTATTTTAGGAAAACATCGTGAGGAAACCTGGACTTGTAGTTAATAAAAGTCTGAATTCGGCAATCCTTGAGCAAGCGTGCAGGTGATCAATGCACGTGCCTTCTCTGGATGAGAAGAGACCTTTGCCCCGCAGTGGGACAATAATCGGCTCTTATTATTATTTTAAGAACGGTTACATGTACAAGTAATTTCAACTTGAAACAACTTACTTATTTAACCAAAATTGATGTTGTTACCTACCATATATGTATTTTGCAGAGGCTCTCCCTGTTGTTTATTTATTTTTAATAGAACGACCGAAGCCAATTACAATATTTAAACATTTCATTTATTTAAATCAGTCATGCATTCTTTATGTTGATATGTGTCGATAAATGCCGTTATACAAACACTAACATCTTTGATCAATACTTACTGTGAAGGTTTCCTTTGGGCCAATTGCGTACCCAAGCAATTTTTGACTGTTGACCGTATGTACTTTTTTAGGCCATTGACTGTTATTTTATTTCGCACTAAGGTCGATCGTAACATTCTGATTTACATTTGACTTCAATTCTTCATTAGGTACTGGCTTCATGGTGGAAGAGACATTCGAAGATAGCACCAAAGAGTAACTAGAAGATAGCACAATGCTCCATGTCATCGAGACATAAAAAATGTCACACATAAAAACCTCTTTTCTGGAGCATTTAAAATAAGTTGGTATGGCAATAGAGCAAGAGCCGCCAGACCAACGTCATTTTATAAAAGCTGACCTTCTCAGCGCATTGTTCATAAACAGCAAGATCCTGTGATTGCCAGACCAACGTCATTTTATAAAAGCTGAAATTTTCTCAGCGCATTGTCCCCAACACGGGTAACAACGATTGGCTACTATCAAGTTTGGATCATGGTGGCTTTGGCAGGGAGCCGGCTGCAAAAGTGTGAAAAATTGCATCATAGTATACTTTAAGGTTATTTTTTTTCTTTGGAATGTTGTTAGAAGTCACGGTCATCCATTGCCATACACTTTGCATGGTGGCTTTGCCCAGCCAGACACTTTGAAACTTGAAATAATGTGGTGAATTTACGTCATAGTATAAAAGCTGAATTTTATAATATTACTTGGGCACTTACTTAACTGCCTCGTTAGCCTAGTGGTCCTAAGCGCGACTGCTACGCTAGAGGTCTTGGGTTCGATTCCCAGGTCGAGCAAAAAGTGTTATTGGGTTTTTCTATGAAATTCTCAGTAGCAGCTCGGAGTTTGGATTTGTGTCCGGTTAATAGCAATAGGCTCGCCCCCTATTACATGGGACCTAAAACATACCGGCGAACTGTGGGTGTACATTGTTACACCTCTGCCTAACCCTTCGGAGAATATAGGCGTGATGGTATGTTATGTGTGTGTGTTACTTGGGCAACTGCTGTAAGATGTTTCCCGAGTAGCCAGACATTTGTGACAGTTCCCTTAGCTATCTAGACACTGAGAGATATTCTGAACTGCATTCACAGATTTTGGAAAAATATTACAGTCAGCGCAAAAAATGCTAAAATACAAAAAAAAATCCTATCGATCCTCTTTCCATGTCACAGTATGAAGGCTGAGTTTTATATCTGTTACTTGGGTAACTGTTACAAATATTTCCCAAGTAACCAGACACTTCTGATTCTGACTATTCCCTTAGCTAGTCAGAAACTTTGAGCTCAGAATTTTTGAGATGGGACAGCCTTAATCGTTATGGCGCGAACCTATATAAACAGGACGCTACCTACTTATACCAAATACTGTATACCCCAAAAAAAAAGAGTGTTATATTTTTTATTTTCCTTGTTTATCTTAAAAGACAGGTTTGACGACCAGTAATACTGTTTCCATATCGATAATAATAGGTAAGTAATAAAGTTAATCCACGATGATGATGCGAGGAAATTGGCGCCAAATTGTGACTTCATGCACGCTTTTTTAATACTTATACACTCGTAAATAAACAATAATCATAATATGAAAATAACATTAACAAGATAATAATACGACAATAAACATTATTGATAATTAATTTACGCAGTTTTTTTTTTATTCTCACAATTGGATAGAGAAAAAAACAATTGTGCAACAGTGCATTTTATATGTCCGTACAGGAAAAAGATAGATGTATGGGTGGGTTAGATAATGAGTATGGCAGTTTTAGGCAGATAATGCTCAGCTGGTGTGACTGTGTGTATCTGCGAAACATGGCTCTTCTTTACCTAGCTTATGGATGTTTACTTTGTTAGAAAGATATACAAACAAAATGACTTGGAACAGTTTGGAACAAGCTCTTTTCTCTGCTGACTTATGGTAATAGAAAGAGATAGCCTGCAAAATCATGAAGAGTGGATTTCAGAAACATGTCATCATCATCATCTGTTCAGCCTTTTTCCAACTATGTTGTGGCCGGCTTCAAGTCTAACCGAATGCAGCTGAATACCAGTGGTTTATATGGGCGACTGCCTATCTGACCTCCACAACCCAATTACTGAGCAACACGATACCTCTTGGTAAGACTGGTTGTCAGACTTTCTGGCTTCTGACTATCCGTAACGACTGTCAAAGATCTACGAATGACAGCTAGGACCAACGGCTTTACGTGCTTTCCGAGACACTGGGGTGTCATACCACCAACTCCCAAACTCTCCGGGCTGCTACTGAGAAATTCGTAATGGAAAAACCCAATAACACTTTTTTTGCCCGAACTGGCAATCGAACCCAGGGCCCCATGATCATCAGTCGCGCTTGCGATCACGAGATCAACGGGGCAGTGGCATGTATATCTAATCATGTTTTACAAATAAAATGTCTTTTATCTTTATCTTTTTAAACTCGTTGGAATACTACTATTTAAAAATAAAAAGGTACTTAACTACTTATATTTTAAAATATGTTGTAAATGAGTTAAATCTTATCTTTAGTCTGTTGTTTATGTTTATTGTGACTAAGTGAGCTTCTATTTGTTTACAAGTTTTAAAAAACCTTAACACGAAAAGGGTGACGGGGGAGCCTAGCTGTACCGTCTGTGTCCATGTCGGGGTGCCTCTACGTCTATCCAAGCTCATTCTTGTGTTAATGTATTCTAGATTCTCTTACAGCAGGGTCAGGTCAAAATTCTCTTTCAGGGAACAACGAACGCCCAGCGCGCCACGCGCTGCGAATACATGCATACCCACGGGTAAAGTACACGCCACGAGTCGTGAGCATATACCTATAATGTATCTTGACAACTAGCATCGACTAGGCACTCCAAAATTATTATGATTAATCCGCACGGGCATCGAACCGCGAAGCTATTAAGCTATAACCAGGTTATCAGACAAAGACATTATAAAAATCAACAAGTTTATTTAGAACCTAATTATTTATAAAATCACAAAATTAAGTTTTCATCATTTTATGTACTTCTAAAAATATTTTCATTTTTTTGTTTTATATTAGTAGCACCAATAATTATGAATATGTCTTAATTTAAGCTTAAACATTGGCATGGATAAGTACCTAAGGTTTGTATAAGTACAATAATAGGTAAATTTTGATAACAGTTAACAAAATGAATAAAATTAGTATTACATTTTGCAGTCAGTGAAAATACAGGCTAACAGACATTTTACTGACAGCCTATTCAAAATCTTGCTTTACAACAATCACAAGGTGTATGTATGTGCCGCTTTTCAAGTAAAGTAAGTACATTAATGAAAAATACCAATGGCACAAGACAGAGTAATACTGCTTAGATATTAAATATTTAGAATAGCTTACTTAAACATTTTCTTAAATAATTGTTACTTTTACAGCTTCTAAATAGTCTTGAGCAGCATAGCAGATGAATTATGTTAGTCTCCTAAATCACTGTCTTTATCACCTATAGCATACAAGATGCTGAAAGCCACACCCAGGAGTGCAGTGCCCAATAAATCACCCAGTGCAGTAAGATAAGGTATTGCTGAGTTGTCGGGATCCATACCCATCCTCCACATCCACGCAACCATATAGTGACTAATGGTTAGCAACAAGAACACTTGCAACATTGCAGCTGCCATATAAATTAATATAAAAGTAGGGGTTGTGGATGTGTGACCAGCTCTTAAGTATCCTATAGTGTAAATAAATATTAATTGGCCTGGTATCACCATTAAGAGTAGAAGTTTCGTGGTGCTCCCCATAACTGACCCCTCTTTTTGGCCTGTGTGCAGTTGGGTTGATAACCTCGAAGCATGTACTGCTACCATGTTGCCTCCTATGCCATTAATTACTAGTTGGTACACCGCAATACCTGTGTACACTGACACGGTGTGGTCCAGTATAAGTCCTCCAGCACTGCTTATTACCATGGCAGAAACAACTGGCACCCATCCTTCATCCAATGCTTGTCTTGTAAATTTATTGCTCCAAGCAATATAGCCACACACCGGTACAAGAAGCGCGCCAACAGTGATAATAATAGATGGTAGTATTATACTTGTGCCAATAGATCTATACAGTAGAGATGCTATCCAAGATAACAGTGCCAAGGTTGTCAGATCTCCCAGGCTGGCTGCTATAGGTGTGGCAATGTTGTCAGGGTTTATATGCATCTTCTTAGATACTACAATCACTCCTATCATGATTAAACCAAGTACAAAACTTGCAGATGATGCCGTTAACACACTAGACGCACACAACAATGATGCATGATGGATATCAAACTGGCCCTCAGGTATCCAACCCATGGCAACAGCAGCCATAGCCGCCAGGAACCCCACCAGAACGGCCTGACACTGTATTAAGCACAAATTACCCACAACCAGCGATCCCAAACTAGTTTCCAGATGCCCTAAATGGGCATGAGTTGACAGTCGAGATGCTAATGTCATTTCCAAATTACCTTTTAGCCCCAGCAGGGCTGGCACTAAGATATATACTTCAGATACATTGGTGAAGACATCCCAGTGCTGCACCACATCCAGCAGGAGACTGGCTGCCACCATGCCAAACCCAGCCAATAGGAAGGACACAAACATTTGTACTCCAGCCACCCATGAGTTCTCCTTTGCAAATTTAATGTCAGGTGGCTTTTCCTCATTAGTAATAAGTCTGTATGGCGGGTTTGCAGTCTTTGTGTCAGGATCGCTTTCGCTAGTTCGCACCATCCTAGAATTGTTCTTGTTTCTGTTCATAATTGTATTATTAAATTAAATGTTTCTCTTATAAAATGACACGTATTTTATTAGCGAAAGTAAACACTTGCCTAAATTTATAAATAGAAGCGCGATGTATACTTGTTGAAGTTCCAGCTGTATTTTGGTTACCTACAGTTCTCTTCAGTCGTGGGTAAACACTTGATAAGGGAATTCATTTGGCACACCTTAACTCGTTGCGCTATTTTAATTGGATTGTTTTACGAAAACAACTTGTCGTTCGAACCGCCACTCTTCTGTAATAAGTGCAGGAAAAATACAACTTCAGAAAGTTTCTTGTTCAGTTACTATCCCATTTCACAAAGTTATTAATCACAGTACAAATGTTAATTTTATTGAAAAATAATTTATAGTTTATTATTATTATAACAAGACCGCTCTCCAATAGGAGGGACACAAACTAACTAAATTATGTACACACTCACTACACAGTAGCTATAGGTACCTACTGAATTTGTATAATTACTAATTATGGTTGAGATAATAAGCAAGATTGTTAATATTTATTTGTTTTATCCGCCATGTATGGAAATAATACCTAAGTAAGTACTTTAATGTATGTTTCATATTATCATCATTGACTCATCTTCTCTCATCTCATCTTATCATGACACGGAGTCATGGACTAGACGTGAATAAATTAGGAGTGAGGCGTATTAATCGGAACAGTTACAAAAAACAGGTTATTAAAAATAGCAACATGGAACAGATATCTTAAAACCGAAAAAACTTTTCCGCCTATTTCGCTTGTTCCACAAGTTCTCCACAGTACCCGCAACAAACCATGTCGTAACTGGTGTGCCTGTGTGTATCTGCGGAACATGGCTCTTCTATACCTAGTTTACTTAGCTGACTTATAGTAATAGAAAGAGATAGCCGGCAAAAGAATAAATAATGATTTGTATTTCACAAACATGTACTGAATAAAATTACGTACTATATTGTAAAACTGTTGCAATCAACGAGTCTGATTGATAGGCTGACAACGGAACGAACTGTTCTTTTGGAACAGAGTTTTGGAACTATTATTTAACTGGAACAAGTAAAACAGGTTGCTAATTTTACCTGTTACAGACTACCTCTAGAATAAATATACAGGTCAATGTACCACATAGAGGTATACCTATCTAAGAACAATAATACTAAATTTATGGTATTGTAACAACCTACATCACAACCTTCGAAAAACGTAAAGTATATAAAGTCGCCACGAGTCGTGAGCACAAATGTCAAGTTAATTTTCGAGATTTCGGGTTATTTTCCGGGTATTTCAGGCCGTCGACGCTGTATGCGATTGGTCCGTCGGTCGGACCGATCGCGTGCAGCGTCAGCGCCCCAAAAAACCCCGAAAGGAACCCAAAAACCGAAAAATTAACTTGACATTTGTGCTCACGACTTGTGGCGACAAATATACTTATTATATATTATAACTACTGCAACTCAAACATTTGAACTCATTTCCCCCATGAAGGTGTAGCTACCACTTTTCATCAATGAAGTCTTTTTCTGATGTGGCCAAGATGCATTCATATCTATATTCCTTTTTATTTTATTAGCTTTTCCTATTAAATAGCAATGATCATCACTTTCAAAAGAATTTAGATTCGGACAGAAGTTAATTTTTTTACATCACCCGATCCTCGGTGATGTCACATGCAGTTTTTTTAATTTACCGCGCTATTTCTTTATTTGTATCTACGCCTGTAAATCAACCGACCAAAATGTAAGCAAAATGTAAGTAGTTGATATAGGATGTACAACCTGTGTATAACTTCATCATGTTGGCAAGCCCCAGCAAGCCTCTAAAAACACCAAGCACAAGTGAGAGCACAAAGAACGAGAATGGCTGGGTTGGCTTTGGAAGCTTACTGGCACTAGCTGTTCCGGTCGTGTTATTAACTTTATGCATTAAATTTATAGTAAATATTGCTTAAAATCTCGTAACAAACGAATGTTTTTCATTGCTATGAACTATTGTTATTATCCAAATGTATTAACGTATACGAGCCGAAAGGAGTTTGTAAGGATTATTGCGGGTGGCGGTCTGTGGTTTCTGCCTACCTACATGGGAAAAAAGCGTGAGTTTTTTGTATGTATTGTATGAATTCAATATCTTCGATTTTTCTTGGAAGTATTTTTTTTTTAATTACTCGCATTTCAAACAAAAATTATTACTTATTATTCATTGCGTTTGTAGTTTCATGCTTATCAGTGTTAGTCAAGTATAATGCCCAGCATGTAAACACGGCCTTATGAAAGAAGTGTTTCGTTGTGCGATTGGCGATTGTCGATGGAATCGGTTGCCGAATGTTGGTTGAGCAATGCCAATGGTCGGCCGAGTCGAGAGTCGAGTTAGTCAGCAGTCGAGTCGACCGCCGCTGCCGATCGCGACCGCGAGCCACAGGCAACAGTTTCACTAAAACTGTATATTTTACAACGGTAATAAATTACTAATAAATCGTGAGTTTGTTGTTAACTAAATAAAATTTGAATCAGTATTAAACACAAAATAAATAAAAATACCACTTAGTGAAGTACCTACCTAGGTATTTAGTGCAGCATTCACAATTTTATAAAGATCCGGAAACCTACTTTGAAATTGTGCTTAGATTTTTAGTACCTATTTCTATTTAAATTCTACGGGCAAGGTATCGGGCTTAAATGTTTTTAGTTTAGGTCGTGTCAGGTATTTGAGTTTATGTTTGTTACTTCGTTGTTGGTTTTGCTTTGTTTGCTCAAAATTCGCGTGTGTTGCAGGTCGGGAAGATAACGTGACAATTGTGCCGTGTTGTCATGAGGCAGTGAACTCGAGTGCGTAACGAACTTGATCAGTTAAAATGTTTAGGAGTAAAATACGGATACACACATGTCGGATAATATTGCTCACGTCGTTGGTTTGGCTGCTGGTAGACGTAGCGCTCCTGACCATGTACTCGGACTGCTTCGGTGATGGTTGGGACTGCGGTAAAAAAGCAGACACTGATAATATTTTACAGGTATGATTTGTTAAAGTTCAAGGTTGGGTTAACGTGACAGTGCGTACTGTAAACATTTTTGTTTTGAACACATTTTTTTTATTTATTTACATTACCAAGACTTCCATAAAATCATGGTACTTAAATAATGTGATGGGTATGTGGTCACTGCTATCTGTACCTACATTGATCTTCTTAATTAAAGAAATGAGTAGGTTTTCTATACAATGTGGTGACACATGCTTTTAACCATGAACACTTATCAAGAGAATGTGAGCAGTAAAAGGGGGACTACAGTTTAAAAGTTCCTAATTTCAACACATTCAAAAAAATCTATGTTAAAGTAGTGTGAGTGTTGTCTTTATATCATTTGGTAGTTTCCAACTTAAAACATGTGAAGATTGTTGTTTATGTTAAAATCAGAAAAAATTACCATTAATTTGGTCATTTTTTTTATTGTTTTTTTTTTGTGCCTAGAGACAAGATCATCTTTACTATAATATACCTGACAAGAAGATTCACTTGGATGATGACTTGCCTCTTACATATGATATTTTGTTATTAGCAAACTTAATCCATGATTGCACACAGATCCTTCTTTGAATAGATCTAAGTACTGTTGTGCAATGAACCTCATCTTAAGCAACACAAATGTCAATGACATATTATGACCTTCTGCTTGTGTGATCTTCATGGTAAATATGGTCATTAAATTGTCAAAGACTATGTTTTGTTTTGCTTATTAATATAATCTATTATAATTTTTAGATTAAAACAAAATGTCGTCATGTAGAACAAGAAAAATTCTATTGCTTACCTAATTTTAGTAGTTGGTAGTATATTTACTTAATCTAGTAACAGCTAAGCTCTACTTGAAAGACTTGAATAAGAAATTGATTAGTAATATGTTGATCAACAACTACAATCACAACACACAATCGATCAATGAATTTTATGTCTTGAGGATTTCTATTCATAGGAAATAGAATTTTTAAGATTTTGAGACAAATCTTTCTTTTTACTGTATACTACTTTTGCTGAAATCTGTCTGATCAATACTTAAACTACCAAGTGTGTTTATAATGCATGTATTTGCATTTTTATATTATATATACATTGTACAAAGCATAATTTATAAAAAATAAGCGAGACCTACACAGCACTTGCTTTGGGAGATTTATTTCTTTCGTCTTCTAATGACGACAATGTTATGAAGACTAGAAAATATTCTTGTTTATGCTCAACAGATTAAAGAAGAATACAGAGGCAAAAAGGCGGCAATAGCAGCAGCATTAAAAGGGAACCAAATTGATGATGATGATACTAACTTAGAAATGAATGAAGTTGAACAAGACATAGGAGAAGATGGCATCTTATTGTCACCATACCCAAGGTCAAGGCTTAAGAGGTGGGAGAAAGCGCCCTTTGTCAAACCAGCAGGGGAATCTTTACCTGGAGAAATGGGTAGGTAATTTTTTAAATAATAGTTTTATTTTATTTTAAACAGATTTTAGAATTTTATTCCACATCTTTTGATGGTTAGTGGATACAAAAGACAGGTTCGAAAATAACCCTCCCTACACTACATCCTTGTGGTTTCAAAAATAAGTGGCACAATAAAATCTTCAAGAAAATTAATTCTACTGATTTAGACAACTTGTGTTCTTTACCACATTAATATTACATATTATGTAGTTGTATACTTGTGTGGCAGCATGCAATATGTTTTGTGTTAGATCTATAAAGTTGTACATATTTTAAACCACACTTGCTACTACTGTTAATGGTCTAAAAAGAACTCTATTAGTACATTGTTTACCCATGTAAATGTTATTTAACTTGCAAATTTGTACAATACATAATATCTACATTTAAATAAACATTTAAATTTAGTCGTCATACAAAAGGAATGTATAAATATATGCTAGTCCACATATAAATAATAACTTAATAGATAAAATAATTGTGGCTGTCATTTGTAGCTTTGACAGTTGTTATGTATAGCGACAAGCCCAAAAGTTTCCGATCTTACTCAGAGATTCAGCAGTATTCAGCTGCTTTCGGTTAGACTGGAAGCTAACCTCAACATAGTTGGGAAAAGGCTAGACAGATGACCAATAAGCCCAGGGGTGCCTGTTGAGGTCCTGACGGAAGCCAGCTGCCCCCATAACCCCATTTGGTGAAGAGTTCAATAATATGCTTGTTCTCAATGAACAATCATAAGATTATGTTACAGTGCAGGATACTGAGTGAAATCAGTTATTGATTTATGATTTAAGTGTTAATAAAAGTTAATTTGATATTACAACATTATTTCCAAAGTTCAAGGTAGGTTGTTCTGTAAGCAACCTAATAAAATATACAGTTATTTTTGTAAAAAATCATTTATAATGAAATATGAAATGATAATTTATTTTAAATATTTAATTATATCATTCTCCATTCCACAAAAAAAGGAACTCATGTGGTATAACTAGATTTTGTTCATTACTACGAGTTATACATTTATGATAAAATATTAGAGTGCCAATAATCATATTTATTTTTCGTAAATTCAATTCAATTCAAATTATTTATTTTAGATAAATTACAAGCTTATATAACTTATCCATATTGGGTTTGGTAATTAAATAATAAATAAATACTGCCTCATTGGCCTAGTGGTCCTAAGCGCGACTGCTACGCTAGAGGTCTTGGGTTCGATTCCCAGGTCGAGCAAAAAGTGTTATTGGGTTTTTCTATGAAATTCTCAGTTACAGCTCGGAGTTAGGATTTGTGCCCGGTTAATGGCAATAGGCTCGCCCCCTATTACATGGGACCTAAACATACCGGCGAACTGTGGGTGTACATTGTTACACCTCTGCCTAACCCTTCGGGGAATATAGGCGTGATGGTATGTTATGTTATAAATAACATTTATAATAAAATCAATGATACACACACACAAAATCAGGAACGCCTGACATGTTGTTCTGTCCAGTACTCCATGAGTGAACTGTCAGTGTCCATTCTATCCGCAATGAGTTGCAAGAAGCTGCTGGGGCTGCCCCACAAGCGGCGCATCAGGGACGCTATTCGTTTGCGATGTATTGCTGTAAAGCTATCCACTCGTGCGTCAGCAAACATACCTGATGCGCTACAAAAGCGAGGCAACTAAAAATCTATTTATTTTTTGGAAAATCCGATTTTTTTTTATGGTCACTGTTTAGAAAATAATGAGCAAATTCCAAAAATAAATCATTATTCAAAATCCAGTCGTTCTCTAAAAATGTCCAATTCGAACTTCGACAAGACACCCGAGGACATTTTGTAGAGGAAATTATATTGCATGTTACAACTCAAAAGTTTAATCACTAAAAGGAAATAAATACTGGGAATCACTTCACTTCCCCCTTCTGGGATGTTTCCTATTCAACACTTACTAACACAACTTGTTGTCTAAATGAAGTTCAGAAGTGCCTTTTAATGATCTAATCAAAATGTAATTTGACTTTGACTCTGTGTGTTATTTGTTTTGTTAATTATTATTTTGCGATTAAAAACTTGATATTTTTCTCATCTAAGTTTTTGATCAGCAAATTATTGACAAATTGCATATAATGTTAAATGGGTTCTATCTTGTAGTCATAGAGTTTTTTTTCGAACGGTTTAACCATTTTACCGGCTATCAGCGTGCAGACACCTTCAAGCTTTCCGAACGATTTGATTATGTAGTACTCACTACAAGAAGTTTAACATTTCTAGATTTTTGTATGAATAAAAAGCTAGTTTACTTTCAGTTTTTTGTCATGCCTTTTAGTAATGGCATTTTTGATGATACGCTATTTGTATGCGACGTTAACTTTCTATTCGTAGCACAGATATGTCTCAACGATAAGGACTGCTTGGCTGTATAAAAAAAAACAAAAATAATTTTCTATTGTTTATTTTTTTTTTCATGTCGCCGAAACATGTTCGCATGCAGTGCTTGAACTTGGTTTGTGTTCAATTTTTCGTATATCACAAATATTAATTCTGTTTGTTTTGATTAATATATAAAAATATTTTAATTTATATTTCGAGCTACTCTATTTCAGCTCAAGTTTTGTAGAAAATTTTATATCTTTAATCAAATTAGTACTGATACTTAACATTCTAATGATTTCGTTTTATAATGTTTTTTTTTTTTAATTTATATGGGAATACCCCTGAAGTATGATCCATCAAACAAAAAAGAATCATGAAAGCATCAATTCGTAATTGGCGGAATGACCGCGTAACAAACATACAAAAAAAAAACAACAAAATACAGTCGAAATAAGAACCTCTTCCTTTTTTGAAGCCGGTTAAAAAGTAGATAAGAAACACCGATTTGTTGAAGGTCATGCATTTGTCCCCCTGTGCCTGTCTACTATAGATAATGAAAAATGTGTATAGGTACGTCATGTTACAAAAGTTTTCATCTAGAGAAATGAGAAAGCATTATTGATGTTAATTATTATTTATTAGCATTCGACGTGCATCTTACCATTAGGTCATTTTTGTCGTCCACGAATAGCGATAGTTTAAGTAGTGATCACATTTTTTCATATTTCGCTACGTCCCCTAATTCATATTCATGAGCACCTTCATCCCCTTAAAAATGTATAACGAATTAAAAGTCATGTTGTATAATATCTGAAATATTTTAAGATATAATATTCGTATATCTTAACCGTTAACTTGGGTTCACGTCATGAGACAACCGACAACATTTTTTTTTATTTGTCTCTGGCCTGTTAGGTTGCTAATTTTCTGAACTGGTTTTCATGAAACCAACCTACTTACAGACTTTTTGACCTCTGTTATTTTAAACTGAAGTGATAGTAATACACATAGTTTTAAGCACTAACTAAGTACTAATTTCGTATAGCGTTAAAAAGAATGTACTCAACGCGAAGCAAATTCCTGAAGCGAATGGCTTTGAGAATTGAAATATTTTATTGAATCAATGTACGTTGCGTAACAATTACTTGTGCAACGAATATTTACGAATACTGGCGGTGAGTACCGCCTATAATAAAATAAAAAAATATTAAAGTGTCATATTGTTCCAGGTAAGGAGGTGAACATACCGATAGAACAAGAGAAGGTGATGTTGGACAAGTTCCAAGAGAATCAGTTCAACTTGCTAGCCAGTGACATGATCTCAGTCAACAGGTCTTTGACAGACGTCAGATTTGAAAAGTAAGTGTGTCTTATTACCTTTCACGTTGTTACTTCTGGTAATAGTATCGATAGAGGCAGTATCGATAAATTAAGTTTCGATATTTATGCAACACTCGCCCCCATGTGCACGACCTTCTTATTGACGTGTGTACTAATAGCAACTGTCTCGTTCAGTGGTCCTAAGTCGACTGTTACACTAGACATGTTAGTTTCGATTTCGATTCCCAGGTCGAGCAAAGTGTTTTTGGGTTTTTCTATGAAATTGTCAGTAGCAGCTCGGAGTTAAGATTTGTGCCCAGTTAATGGCAATAGCCTCGCCGCCTATTACATGGGACCTAAATATACCGGGGAACTGTGGGTGTACATTGGTACACCTTTGCTTAATCCTTCGGTGGATATAGGCGTGAGATGATAGTATGTACTAATAGCAAATCCTAGGTAATTAGCTATCATTTTTTTTTATTTCCTTGTGGACGTCGTGTCGAGCGAAAGCTAATAGACTCCATGAGCATATTGACATAAATATCAGTTTGACAACAGTTTCAAGTATTTTAGAATATTCTTGCAAAAATATTGTTGTTCACTTTTACCTATTTTAGTGAATTCAAATGGAAATTATTTTCCTAAAACGTAACTAAACTCATTTAGCAAAACGTATTTTAATATTCTTGAGAATTCGGATTTTCAACCTACATCCTTATGTCCTTGATTTCACGACTGGTTTTACTTCAACTCGTGATTAAGAGGAAAAAAAAAATAATTACTTTTCAGTCCATTAGCGGGTAACTGATAAGATTTACCGTCTAATCTTTCTTAATGAATGTTATATGTTTTGATTGTATCGGTGTTAAAAGGCCTGGCTCCGGCCATGCTTTTGGTAATTTACTATAAAATTCGATAATAAGTCTCCATTCCTTTTTTGAATTGGTACCATCACGCCTGTATTCCCCGAAGGGTTAGGCAGAGGTGTAACAATGTACACCCACAGTTCGCCGGTATATTTAGGTCCCATGTAATAAGGGGCGAGCCTATTGCCATTAACCGGGCACAAATCCTAACTCCGAGCTGCTACTGAGAATTTCATAGAAAAACCCAATAACACTTTTTGCTCGACCTGGGAATCGAACCCAAGACCTCTAGCGTAGCAGTCGCGCTTAGGACCACTAAGCTACCGAGGCAGTTTTTTTGAATTGGTTTCATAACTGATAAGGTATTATTATATACACTACACACACTATGGTATTATTTCAGTCTTATTGGACCTGTATATAATACTCCTCTGCTTAATGGAATGACCACCGCTTTAACAGCTTTTGTCAATATAAATGTCCGAATAGAAATGTCTTTATAAGAAAAATGAACGTAATATTGCTCATAATAGGCAAGTACTAAACGGAAAACAAATTCCTTCACATACGTTTGTACTGTTTGTCCGACCATTTTATTAGTGCAACTATGGCCCCGTGGTCACAAGCAGTACTGCTGCGCGTAGTCAGATCGGGAAAACCTGTTATTGGGTGTTCCATAAAGAATTTCTCAGTAACAGCCCCGAGATTAGAAGTTGGTGGTGTGGTACCCACGTAACCTGAAAAGCACGTACAACCGCTAAACCGCTTGGTCTCTCTCCGATCGAGTCGGACCGCTGTTCCATCGGACTATGGAAGTGAGAAGAGGGAGAGCATTGTGTTTGCGCACACACTTGTGCACTATAATATATCCTGCGTACTTGTTGGCTAATTTCTGTTAAGATTGGCCGCCGTGACTGAAAATTTGGGCGGGAGAATAATTGTGACTTAGTTTTTACTGGCATTTATTATTTACAGCCAGCTCTATCCTTGACCTCACAAATTTACAGTAGGTACCGTTTAATTGGTGGAAAGACATAAGTTAAGAGGCGTAGACGAGTTAACATTGTATGCGTTATAACAACTCCACAAATTGACATGAAACACCGTTTACCGACAACGTATACGTTTTCGCTTTTCCATAAAAAATAACGTTATAGTGCGTGCGTCTGATAGAGTGGTACATAACGATCACTCAAAGATTGTGAATTGTGTTAAAACATTCATAACATGCCGTCTTCACAGTAAAAGTAAAACACATGAAAAAAAGAAAACTAAACAACAATGTACAGTAGTCTCATATTATGGAGTAACTAATTAATATGCAAAAGTAATAAATACTCTGAAAGTTTATAAACGTTGGTAATTTAACGTCAAAATATGATGTAGAAAGCGCGATAACATTTTGATACACATATTAGTCACAGTACGGTGGACCATTGTATGTACGATTCATTAATTGGTGTGTTATTTAACCTCGCTTTATAACAATAGTTATCGACGTTTAGCTGTGTATCACATACATTCAATTTGCGTACAACACGTGGACAAATTTCCACTATCACTTTTACAACAACAACAACATACCATCACGCCTGTATTCCCCGAAGGGTTAGGCAGAGGTGTACCAATGTACACCTACAGTTGGCCGGTATGTTTCAGGTCCCATGTAATAGGGGGCGAGCCTATTGCCATTAACCGGGCACAAATCCTAACTCCGAGCTGATACTGAGAAATTCATAGAAAAACCCAATGACACTTTTTGCTCGACCTGGGAATCGAACCCAAGACCTCTAGCGCAGCAGTCGCGTTTAGGACCACTACGCTACCGTGGCAGTTACTATCACTTTTACTGACTTTAAAATGTATGTCTATGACTTTATGTAGTTCTGATTGATCGATTTATCAAGGCACAGCCTAAACCATTGAAACTGGAAATATAGGACAGTAGGTTTCTATTGTGACGCAGGCGTCTACTAAGAAAGGATATTTGGAAATTCACCGGTATGAAAGTTTGTGAGACAATCTGTATATTATGTTGTAAAACTGTTGAAACTATAATGTAGTACTAACCATGAACAACGTGTTTGAGAATTTTAAAAATTCCACCGCTAAAAGCGAAATGAGAGTTAGTGAAAAAAAAAGAAATATTTAAAAGAACGAAGCATGAAGTTAAATATTATAAGATCTGGTAAAAAAAAATAATTTATGTGTTTGAGCGTCTTTGGAAATTCCACCCCTATGGGGTAGAAATAGGGATGGAAGGGGATGAAAGTTTATTATGGTAAAGTGCGAAATTCACGCGGGTGAAGTTGGGGCAAAGTGCTACTGATGCATAAATATCGTGATATATGGGAGGTTTTCCTTGTTGAGTTTGTGGTAATATAATATTCCGAGTATTGGTGTTACTTAAAACATTAGTTTGCACAGCAATTATGATTGTAAGGTACCTAAAGTTTCCGATCTAACCGAGCCAACCAACTATTTCAATTTAAATTTTTATCTCCGTAGTTCAAATACTTTATACATATGAAACAGGCTAAATGTGTAGCATTCTTTCGAACTTAAAGTTGCAACAACCTACAGACGACTCGCCGCCTTCGTCATCAACAGATATTAGTAATCAATGGAGTTTCCTAATGTGCCCGCAGCGCCGACCTTGTAAAAGTGAGGGGTAATACACGCGATGACTTAAAGATGCCCGCCGCGACGCGCCACGCAACTCTTGCGCAGATCTAGACGCGGAACCTATCTCGGCATTTTACCGCTATTTATTGATGCTGATATATTGATACGGTCACTTACGGTAACTCTTCATAGTCAAACGCCACGTCAGAATGTTTACTCGTGAGTTTAACGCTATTGCGTAGTCATGCATGGTGTGACTTGACGTTTGGGTAGGTTGACAAGGCGGCCGTCGTTGGGCCACCTATTAATAGATGTGAATTATGCCAATTTGACCTCTCCTATTTGTCACGAACCCACGATGTAGCGCAAAACGTTCCTATAGGCTACATTGCCCAATTTCTGACCACAAAATTGACTATTGAGCAACAAAATGTGCTCATGATTTTAAAATAGATCATTGACTGAGTACAAAAGAATATACCATGGAGTTTTTATCACTGTATAAGTGTTGCCTATCTACAAAAGTGCGTGGCGACTTGACTACTAAGGTTTATGACCTACTATTGCGACGAGTGACTTTATACTGTTTGAGTGTCGATAAGCCTGCCAGTTTAATACGTTCTGAATGGCCGTATTTAATGACAACAGTTTATGGCCATTGTAAATTTATCATGTTTTGTTTTGTAAGGACCAAAACTTCTTGGCTTTTTTATTTATTTGAATATTTGGTGTTGTTAGATCAGGCGTCTTTCTAAATCTCAAGTGACTGCATAAGCGACGCCCATATAGTTTATTATCGTAATAATCTGTCAATATTGTTTCGCAATTAAGTTGGGTAGGCTGCTTATGCTATTATGCTAATATTTTACAACATAAAATTTTACGTGTTGGTTAATGCATAAAGTGAATATACTTGCCAGTTATTTCTGTAAATTACCTTTGGGAAGTTGGACGTCGCAATATTTACAAGTCAGCAGTAGACAACAGTCCTTTAGGGATTACAACGACGACCATTCTTGTTTCGACCGATATACTGGTATGTACACTATCTACATTACTCGCAGGATTGTTAAACCCTTTCTTTTGTCACCAGATGCAGGGACAAGCCTTACCCAGCCCTGCTGCCCACAACAAGCGTAGTAATAGTATTCCACAACGAAGCGTGGTCGACACTCATACGCACAATATGGAGTACCATCAACCGGTCGCCGCGGCCTTTGCTCAAGGAGATCATTCTCGTTGATGACGCTAGTGAAAAGGGTGAGTTTAACTAGCGAACCGCCCCCCGGCTTACCACGGGTGAAAATGTTCAAACTTCCAGGTGGATTTTTCAAAAATATAACTTTATCAATACCTTGTTCGTGAAATTACAAGTACAACAAAAAAGAATTAGTCAATTCGGATCAGCCGTTTTCGAGGTTTAAGCTTAGTGACACATTTAGCCATTCATTTTTATTAATTTAGATGTAGATGTTTAAAAGCCTACTCACATCCATATGATGAATGTGACGTGTGATATGAATGAAAGATGAGTGATGAATGAAATAACTAACAGGGGAGAATGAAAGAGGACTTCTTTTACGCTGATTCAATGTCACTTGAATCAAGGTTAGGCAGGAAAAGATAGGGCTAGCATTTGACCTGACGCATTTTACCTATGGTGCGCTCTTCCCTAGAAATCCAGTAATCTATTGATTCAAGACCAGAGATTACTCAGGTTACAATTGGGAACAGAAACTCCGGCAAAGCGTCTCACCTCTTTAATTTGCCGTAAAAATTTCATGACTGCTTTGGTGATAATAAAAAAAAAAGAAACAAATGGTTTGTTAGCTCTTATTTAATATGTAGGTATGATTACTTTCGTTCGTGAGTAACATTCACGACTTATAACATTTTCGCTGAAGACATGGCCGTGCGAATTGCTTTTAATTGAAGACTCGGAACGAATCTGCAATTTGCCGTGATAAGCACCCCGCACGTGGGTAATTTAAACCATTTTCTCCCAAATTATCGCTGACTGTTTAATATTTTTATGCATGCATCAGTGCGCATTGGGAATAATGACGTTCATTTAAAACGATTAATGAAATTAAAATGTAAACATAATTATATGTAGAGACTTTGGTCTCTTGGAGATTTGGAGATCCAACAAAATACTTGATAAAAGATTTTTTACAAAAAAGACAACCACTTTCAAAAATAAAAAGTGTAAATTAACTTAACTTTTGGAAGTCGGCGGCTTTGATTCTGTTTGTTGTTTCGTATTGCCACCGACTTCAAAAACTAGTTATATTTCACTTTTTTAGTTTTTGAAGGTAAAAAAGTTTTTTATTTTTCGCTTTTTAGTATCTAGTTTCTGTCATCCAAATCCGTGAAGGAATGATAATACTACGTTAATTAACAAGACACCACGTAAAAGTCACAAGACAGCAGAATAATTATGCAATTTCGTTTACTTGGATGACATATTTTTTCAGTTAGTTTTGATTAACGAACCAAGCTACTTAACCGATTTAGATAAAATATATATGTGACCATGTCTGAAGACCTACCAAACAAAAAATAATTGTCAAAATCAATTCATTCATAATTGGCGGAAGTATCGCGTAACATACAAAAATAACATCGATCCGAAATGAGAACTCCTCCTTTTTAAAGTCGGTTAAAATATAATCAAGAAATTAATTTAAACGCCGAAACATTTAGGTCTAACAAACGAATAACCAAACTTACAAAAAAATCGTATAATTTGTAAAGCAACACAATCATTTCCAACACATCAAAGTGTTCGTAATTATATTTTACTTACAAGTGATAACAAAACCTTGTTTAGACCAGAATTGATAATTATTGAGTGTATCTTAACTACATTCAATCATTACCTTTTAATCGGATGACGTGGCCGACCACGTCGGTTAAAGAAAGATAAATGCTGAATTAGTAAATAAGTTGGACTCCTAACACAGAGTTCCGTACGTTTCTTGTACTCGGAGCCGCTTTAATTTTTAACATTATTCTATTTTTATTATTTGCTGTTATAGCGGAAATAGAAATACACACAAATTTCAAATATTTTACATGTATTTTCGTATCTTGAACATTTCTTGTGGCTTAGTTCTCCGTGCATTATTATTGAATCAATGTAGATTAAGATCATGAATGAATAAAATCCCCGTTCGCCTTGAATGCTTCTTAGGCTGGTTTCACACTAATGCGGCGACGACATAACATGACGATCTGAGAATACTAAACGACTTTTCAATCTTTTCATCAACATATTATTGCCAGTGACATTTTAACTCAGTTTTGCACGCGGCGTGCGACTTTATTTCTGTTCCTGTTAGTTCCTGTTTCATTTATGTCATTTAAACCAGTACGGCCGCGCCCTAAATCTCCTTTTAGCTGGTGTTTGTAGAATTGCATTGCAAATGCGCGCCAAGTTATCTAATTCTTGTTCGTGTTATTCAAGCCTTAGGAAATTGTCTCCTTTGGATATACATCATTTCATTTATATTGGACTGCCTCGGTAGCCTAGTGGTCCTAAGCGCGACTGCTACGCTAGAGGTCTTGTGTTCGATTCCCAGGTCGAGCAAAAAGTGTTATTGGGGTTTTCTATGGAATTCTCAGTAGCAGCTCGGAGTTAGGATTTGTGCCCGGTTAATAGCAACAGGATATTACATATGGGATCTAAAACATACCGGCGAACTGTGGGTGTACATAGTTACACCTCTGCCTAACCCTTCGGGGAATACAGGCGTGATGGTATGTGTGTATTATTTAATTTACAGAGACTCGTTGATTTATTTGTGACCCGTGTAAGTGATAACTGGATGCTTTCTACACCGTAACGGTCTCACAAATGTTTAGAAACACTTTTCCCTTTATTTTAATAACGATCTGTTGTATTCAATGGTCAATGAATAATGGTTAATGAACATTTATTTTCACAATCAGGTTTACGTCATTGTTATCAGTTGCTTAGTTTTTTTGCCATGCGATGAGTGTTCACTGCCTAAGGGTCAGCCCACATCGATGCGACGAGGCGACCTTCAAATGTACATATTTTAGTGATTTCGCGTAACCCAGCTTTCACGCGACTCTACAATGCGCCCCGTGGCGTCGCCATGTAATTCGCCGGGCTGCACTTGGCAGCGCTAAACTACTGACCTCTTTAAGCATCGTCGCTTCGCCTCGCGTCTTGTTGTGGGCTGACCCTTACTGCCTGGCGCCAATGTACCTCGCACGTTCGATGCTCTGTACTGCGTACCCAATGTAGATCAGCTTTACGAATCAGACATTTTAATATATCTACCTACTTCAATATCTGATCAGATACGAGTTTTTGATTCATCGTGACTTATTTCTGTGTTTGGATTTTAATTGCAAAGAGACAAAGATTAACGATTAACAGATTACTCCAAACAAAAAACTATTTTCAATAGGTTTTCACGTCACGTTTAACATGACCACATTATTTTTCAAAACATAATAACACACATACCATCACGCCTGTATTCCCCGAAGGGTAAGGCAGAGGTGCACGAATGTACACCCACAGCTCGCCGGTATGTTTAGGTCCCATGTAATAGGGGGTGAGCCTATTGCCATTAACCGGGCACAAATCCTAACTCCGAGCTGCTACTGAAAATTTTATAGAAAAACCCAATAACACTTTGCTCGACCTGGGAAGCGAACCCAAGACCTCTAGCGTAGCAGTCGCGCTTAGTACTACTAGGCTACCGAAGCAGCAAAACATAATAACACCTTAAATAACGCTTGATTTTGTTATTGTCATTAATTGAATATATCTAAGACACCGAAAACAAATATTTCCGGAAATCTTTCAGAAAACCATTCCCAAAAAATAAAAATACCATATTACACTGTATAAACATCTGTTTTCCCATAGCAGATTTGGGTAAATTAATTTGGAAAAACGTTTTTCCCGTGCCTGTTATGGCTGTATTGTTATAATACATGGTTTTTGTCCTTGGCTCTGTGTTTATTTATAAAAAGATCTTCAAACGTGCTTCTACTTATATACTGGCGTCTCTGGCCCAAGCAGGCTACGACACGAACAAGTAAATATGAAAAGTGTACTTAACCCAGCCTTGTGCGTGCAGCATGCTAATATACAGAGGGGTGGTATTTTGTTGTTTAATTTGGAGGGCAAAATGTGCTTATAACTTAGGTACTGCTTACCAGCTTTTCCCCGCGACTTTGTCCGCGTAAATCTCGGTTATTGTAGACAAAGACAGTCGCGGATTAAATAGTAGCCAATGCCCATACCTCAAGCTATCTCTATGTCAAATTTCATTACGATCGGTTCAGTGGTTTTGTCATGATATGGCCACAAATAAACAGACTGACGGACAATTATTTTCACATTTATTACATTAGTGTTTTTAGATTAGTTGTATGATACCAGGTTTCTGGAACGAAAATTATCGACATGTCAACATTGAACGCAAGTCAAGTGATTCTATTAGTTGTTTAGTCAACCAATCACAGCAACAAATTTTCGTGTAGATTTCCTTTCCAGAAACAAGATACAGAAATAATTTATTGATATTTTAAATTTAGAAGTATCTTTGCTTATTTGGTACGTTTGTACGATCGAACTACGGCACCGATTTCTATAAAAGTTAGAAGAGCATGGCTTATCTTGCATGGAACTTGAAGAAAGACTAGGACTACACTGGACTGGAATAAGACTTTTAATTCCGGAAAAAAAAATAACAGGCCGATGCGCGGGCATAGTTAGGTCAAATCATATTAGCGTGCAAGTTTGCGTATGACGACCCGTTTTACACCAGTGCAAGGAAAACCACAATTACCAAATGTATGATAATGACACGTTTTGCGACATATTAAAATGTAGTGTAACATTTTCATCAGCTTTATAATCAAATAATTGACTTTGAATAATGGCAGCGTAACAATGGCATCGAGGTATGACTTTTGTTCATATACACAATGGGTTACGCCAAGCAGGCACTTACGTGATAAAAGTTTATTATATTAAATAAAAAGTTAATTATAATTATTTGGCAATAAAATTAATTATGATTTCTTTTCTCGTCGACTTAAACTACACGGCATAAACTTGAAATAATGCAGCTAGATTTCTAACAGAGGCAGACTGTCCTAGATCCGTTGGACGTACAATGGTAGTTAATCGTCGAGGCTCTTCTAATGTACTTATGCCTGGTTTCACTAACACTAGGCCGAAACGTAATGCCTAAATAAAAGCACATTCAACAGTGTAATAATATTTTGGCAATATATTTAGATGCCGCCTAGGGTTAGGAAAAAAGGGCATTACTCTATTATTCATGGTGTGTTCTTTTTTTTTTAATGTATGACTTGCGTGAAAGACGTCGTTTGATAAAAAAATATGAAAGGAAAAAAGACATTGGTACCAGGCCAAGAGGATCTATCTTGTATTGTAGAGCAAACCAATGCATGACAAAGGCCTCTCTCTTTCTGTTTTCCACAGACTTCTATTATACTTAACTGCTAAGTTGTTAACACAAGGATTATCCATCCTTACCTTAGAAGTCGTTCGGCCATCTTTGATTTGGTTTCCGCGATATCAAATGCATGAGTGCCTTTTAATGGTCTAATTGAAATACCCACTAGCTATTCAGCCTACAGGACTATCGGACATGCTGCCAAAAGCATGATGACTAACGATGTGGTTTTTTTTCACCAGAACATCTTGGCAAGAAGCTAGAGGACTACATAAAGACGCTGCCGGTACCGACGCATTTGTTCCGCACTGAGAACAGGTCTGGTCTCATCCGCGCGCGTCTGTTGGGCGCTAAACATGTCAAGGGTGATGTCATCACGTTCCTCGACGCTCATTGTGAATGTACAGGTAATGATTATTTTTTTTTATATTCACGGCTACTTTACAAATGTTTTTTTGCGGGATTGGGGATCCCCAAGACAGCACATCGTTGATAGCGTTTCTTTATTATTACAATCAGCAGTCTTAGCAGGCTGATTGCGCTGTCTTATCAAAAGCAAGAGCACACTGTTTAACCCCAAGCGTCATTGAAGATGTAGCGTAGGATTTAAAATTTGGAAACAATTAAAATTTACCTTTAGTACCTTTGCATACGGACGAAATTGATACAATAAAATATAACCACGTGGCGCTTCGCGTCTAAAGTCCCGTTATAACTCTCGACAGTTTGGATTTGTTTTTATCTTAGTATGTCATGTATTGATTGAAACGTAAAAATAAATATCAGCTAGATCAAAGTTGCACAATAAGTTTCTCGCAATAATACCTTAGGGCCTTTTACTTTCCGTGTCCAAGAAAAAACAGGTTAAGTTCCAAGTATAAAGCAAGTCACCGGTTAACCTCAACCGACTCCTACGAGTGCACGGAAATAAACAGCTGATCGATATTCATTTGTTTTTGGAACTTAGTGCTGCACTTATTATGTATTCGTCAAAAATCGCGACTGCTACGCTACAGGTCTTGGGTTCGATTCCCAGGTCGAGCATAAAGTGTTATTGGGTTTTTCTATGAAATTCGCAGTAGCAGCTCGGAGTTAGGATTTCCGGTAGTCAGTTTAATGGCAATAGGCTCGCCCTACTACATAAACATACCGGCGAACTGTGAATGTACATTGGTACACTTCTGCCAAACCCTTCGGGGAATACAGGTGTGATGGTATTTATGTCGTCAAAATTCGTATTTTCTTTGACCTCACTATGTCTACATAGTATATAGAACTAAGTTGCTTCCCGCCGTCTCTCCGTCTGTACGCTCAGATCTTTCAAACTACACAATGGATTTTAATGCGGTTTCATCAATGAATAGTGGTGATTTGGGCGGATGGTTTATACGTATAGAACATGATGATATATGAACATAGGAGCGGAACAGTAAGCAAGACGTAACTGAACGCGGGTGACACCCCTGGCTTTATAAGATTCAAACTTAGGCACATGCATATAATTCCCTACTATAAATGTGAACAAGATAATAGATAATATTCATTCGCAAGCAACAATTTATGTGCAACTCACTTGATCGCAATTTGCTACTGCAAAACTGTATATCAATACGCTAATTTAAATAGATTGTTCGCTTCGATGTAGATACTATATTCATTCAAAATTCAAGCATGCATGACGCGACTCCGTTATTGGTATCCCATATTTTTATCCAAGTCGTTAGCTTCTTCTTGTTGCGAAGATGAACATTGTTATGCGAAAATTCGTATTTTTATGGGCCATTACCTATTTTATAACAGCCGAATTCAGAATAAGTGCTCAGAAATTTTGGATTCGACTTAGTGTAAAAAGGCATTAACGAAACTAATAGTCACGTGTTCTTTCCGTCATTATGACCATTTTTTTTTTGTGCTGGGCCATGAGGTTCGACATCGCTCATGTACCACTAATTAATACGTGTCTAGGTACTTTCTAAGTTTATCTTGGATATACAGAGATCGGTGAAGGAAAACATCGTGAGGAAACCTGGACTTGTAATCAATACAAACCTGAAATCGACAATCCGTCTTAAACAAGCATGAAACTTGATGTTCGTGCCTTCTCTATAGAAGACACTTTCGCCCTGCAGTGGGACAATAATAGGCTTATATGTATTATTATTATGTATAACTGCCCTATTTGGTCTCGTGGTCGCGCAAGCGCAGCTGATGAGCGTGTGGTCCCGGGTTCGATTCCCAGGTCGGCCAAAAAGTGTTATCTGGTTTTTCCATTAGGATTTGCTCAGTAGCAGCTCGGAATTTGGAAGTTGGTAGTGTGACACCCCCATGTCTCGGAACGCACGTAAAGCCGTTGGTCCCGGCTGTCATTCGTAGATCTTTGACCATCGTTACGGATAGCAGAAGCCAGGAAGTCTGACAACCAAGAGGTATCGTGTTGCCCAGTAACTGGGTTGTGGAGGTCAGATAGGCAGTCGCTCCATGTAAAACACTGGTATTCAGCTGCATCCGGTTAGGCTGGAAGCCGACCCCAACATAGTTGGGAAAAGGCTAAGCAGATGATGATGATGTATTATTATTATACTTGGCAGCTCTGGTAACGGCAATATAACAGTAGAAAAACGTACAAATAATTGGAACTTCGACCTTCGTAGTGCCTATTATTTATTATGTTTATTTCTCGATAAGTATATTTGTATATTTTCAATGGTTGGAGTTACACTGTTATATTTCCTACAGTTAAATAATTTCGCAAGAACAGGGGCATTTTTATGTAGTTTAATAACAGGGCTTTGTCCTAGCCCTGCTTCTAAAGTATTTAAGGTAACGTCAGGATATCGTTGTAAAGATATTACTACTACAATAGAGTTCCCATTAGGTACATAACTTACATTATCTCTACATAGAATAAAACAAAGTCGCTTCCCGCCGTCTGTCCAACTGTACGCTTCGGTCTTTCAAACTCCGAAACGGAACATCACGCTACGACCAACGGGTGCGGAGCAGTAACCAAAGACGTAACTGAACGTGGGTTTAGCTAGTTATTTCTAAACAAAAATATTTGCCATTTATCTAAATGTACCTCACTGACTTTCTTTTTCCTGACGATAAAGTGAACGGGTAGGAAGGTAACTATCGACAAGCTTAGTCACGAATGCTCACAACTCATAACATATTATTGAGACATAATTTTGTAAACTTTGCGGCGAACAATAGACTAATATAGACAATAGATACACATTGTAGACCACCATTGTAACACAGCTCAATATTCAATACCTATCTGTAATTTTATATAAGGGTGAAAGGACTCATTCACTTATTCACCCACTGACTAAACGCGAAATCTCCAAAACTGCTTGACCTATGACGATAAAATTTTACAGGCGACTGGGCCGAACGAAGGATGTCGTTGACTGCGGAAAATTAATAAAAGCAGTAGAGAGGAAATGTAGTGGACGTTATTGTTGTTCAAAAAAATTTGATTTATATGTATTGTTATTTTTGTAGAGGGTTGGCTTGAGCCGCTGCTGGCGCGGATCGTTGAGGATCGGACGACTGTGGTGTGCCCAATTATTGACGTCATTTCCGACACCACCTTCGGATACATACAGGCCTCGGATATGACGTGGGGTGGGTTCAACTGGAAGCTCAACTTTAGGTGGTAAGTATGCACATGATTTCTTAGAACACATTTCTCTTTGTTTAAAAGTAGGAAGATTTTCCCATACCTATCTCAACATCACAATAACTTGAACTAATGTAATTTATTGGGGGTGAAACCGCGGGATATAGCTAGTGACATATTAAACCCACCACTACTAAATACTATTTAAGCATTAGTGTTTGATCACCTAGTTAGTTAATTTACAAAATACAATAGGTAATAATGTTCTAGTAAAATAATGACTTTCATCCATTGTACGTAGTTTCTCCATAGATATAGACAACAATGGTATATCGTTATTGTTTTTCATTGGTTGGGGTGGTTTAATATTCACATTACGACAAATTTTGAGCTCGATTATTGTTCCGAAAAATCTGTTTAAATTGTTTTAAACGTTAAACATTACTTTTACATTTTTCGCATAATATTCAGTTTTTTATTATAAATAGTGAGATGCGTCATTTAATTATATGGCACGTCAAGGGCAAATAAATTCTTTAAATTAAGAACTCTTTGGTCTGGTTGTAATTCGATAGAAAATAAGTAATTTTATAGGATTTTTTTGTTAACATAACACACCTATAATAATACTTTTCAATTTTATTAGAGTTGCATTTGCACGAAATCTGTCATTATGAGACAATTTTTGGTTTCATAAATAGGAAGTTTACGATACGAGGGTAGATAAATGACAGTTAGGTAGTTGACACCACCATCAATTGACATACTTTTTCTGAACTGTCAAAACGCGATTCTCCCATAGATTTTGTATGGCAATATCGAACTGTGACGGCGCTTATCAGCTTACTCAATTGACTAATTATTTATTGATTTTGAAGCATGTAAAACTCTAATTTTACAATAAATTGAAAATTAATCGGTTTTCCGGCCTAAAATAAAGTGTTTTTTTTTTAGAGAAGTAGTGTTTTGGAATTATTGATTAGTGGTGTCAACTATCCAATTATTAAAACAACTACAGGTATATTTCATTATCTCCATACACAAAATTGATCGCGGAACTATTACTCCTTTATCAATTTTAGACACCAAGTAATATTTTAATTACTTACGGCTATCTCATGCCGATTGATAACAATCTGACAGATAAAATGTGGGTTTGTATCTGCATATCTGTCAGATAAGGTAAACAACTTATCAAACTTTAATGAGTGTTCATTAAAATAGATTTTGTTTCATATAATCAGGTATCGAGTACCGGAACGCGAGATGGCGCGGCGAGGGGGCGACCGTACGGCGCCGCTCCGCACTCCCACCATGGCGGGAGGACTGTTCGCAATCGACAAGGACTACTTCTACCAGATCGGGTCTTACGACCAGGGCATGGACATCTGGGGAGGCGAGAACCTCGAGATGAGCTTCAGGGTAAATTTTCCCATTAAAGCGATAGGAGAAGCCAAAACAAGGTTTATTAATCTTAGTACGTATGTAGCTCTAGTTGCGAATTGGATGTCATGCTGCACGGATAGCCCACTGCTAAATGTGACGATTAAATGGTTATCAAATTACTTTATTGAAACTAAAAGTTATAAGATTATCAATAACATGTTTCACGATATTCAAATGTGATTTTGCTACATGTTATTTCCAAAGATTCTAGATTTCTAGAAGATTGAATTGCCTGGAAAGTCATATAATAAAAAGTTTACAAATTAGAAGGAGACCAGCTAATTTATTCTCCTTTCTTTTTTGGAAAGAGATTGACTAGCCAGCAAGTAAGGTCAGGGTGACCCAGACGTACTAATGTATCGTCTGTCGCTACAAATAATGTGGGGTAAAGGTCTGGCAGTGCGGCGGGCGGCTGGAGATCGTGCCGTGTTCCCACGTGGGCCACGTGTTCCGGGACAAGTCGCCGTATTCCTTCCCCGGTGGCGTGCAAAACGTCGTGTTGCACAACGCGGCCCGCGTCGCTGAAGTCTGGATGGACGAATGGGGAGAGTTTTATTACGCCATGAACCCAGGTTCGAGTCTGGACGACTGTGTCGACACTGCTAACATTTTGCTAACGAAACGTTTAGACGAAAAATGAAGATTTCCGTTTACTACTTTGATCTTAATTCAATTGAAACACAGTTCGGTTTGTTTTACAGTTTAGTCATTCTTAAATAGACTAGGATTTTAAATCAAAATACTATTTTTGTATGCTAGACGAACTCTAGTATGACAACAGTTATTCAAACATGAGTGGGTTTATACTAGTAACTCGTGACTGGAAAAAGGATTTTACCCTTGAACGGGCAAAAACAGGGCTTAGCACGAAGCTATAAGGTACATCATTAAATAGCAAAATGATAGAAGTGAAGGTACAAAATACAAAAGTTTTGTTGTGGCTTGGGATATAACACTAACAACGTAAAGTTTTGATACATTACATCATTAACATTTGGATAATCCAGAAAGCTTAACATTAACCCCATTGCGGCTGCATTCATTTGTCTACGCATGACATTTTATTTTTTTCATTCATTTTGCTTCATCGCTTTTTTTCCAATCTATGTGTTTTTCCCGCTCTTTGTAATCTGTTTCTATGTTTATTTTTTAATTCTTAATTGTGTGCCAGGATTAAGTATTTATTTCGAATCCAGACTCCTTTTATCTAGCATTTTAGTTTTTTTTCCGCTAAAAAAAAATCTTAGGTTTATTTGATCCTATAACACGCTTTTATAGTTCGTTTCTGTTCGCTATTTTCTATTTTCTATTTTTCTTTTATTTTTTTTATTAATTTGAGCTTCTTCTTGATGCAGAAGCAATGAGTTATGATAATATTTGTCTACAACCAACATTAGAATTAACCACAGCAATCCTTTTTGGACAGTGGGTTGTGGTAAATGATATTAAAATATTATTATTAATTTATGTAATGAAATTGTATTCAATGAGACTACTGTTTCTTCCAGTAAACACGTTTTTACAAAAACTGCTGACAATATTGAATAAAAGCTTGGCAAAGAATATAAAGACCGGTGGACCTACCTTCAAACATTATTATTTTAGTATTATTTTGTCTTGCCCACTGTTGGATTATATACACTCGGCTCCGCGCCCATAATTAAAAATCCAACGATTAAAATTACAAAGTAATACTAAGATGAGACAGTTTTTAGTGGTGCTGGATGCTCCCCCTTATAAACAACAATAAAAATGATGCGGGGTGAGACATCATAAACAAAACTTCATCAACAATTCTAGACCCCACATAATAAAACATTTCTTCGGTTACGAAAAGCTATTCTATACATTTTAAAAGTGTAGGTGTTGCACTTTTGTATGGAACCGCTGATCAAAATTGCGGAAAAATTTCATCTTTGGGCAGTCTAGAATCGAAGTACTGAATCTATGATAAAGAAAAGTGGTTACGATTTCCACCTATTATAATTTATTTAAATTCTTATACTAAGGAATCCGAAGACATACATAAAGTGTTGCCACAGTGTTTCGGTCCTTTGTATGTATTGATTGATTACAACAATCTCATGTATTCGCTATTTCCGTATCATTTGCCGCAACTCGTCTATCATGGCTTAATAGAATGTGTATGTTGAATTGCGATAACAGCTATGAAATTAATATTAAATTAATAATTGCAGAGGATGATTGATTAACATGTCGGTTCCTGTTTTGTCTTTCCTCATCTATGTGTGTATTGTTTTCTTTAATTATGTTTTGTGATAACTTCTATACAGTAGTGGACGACTGATTAGGGACACTAGTACTAACAATACAAGTCAAATAGTACTATGAAGGTTTTATGCCAATGCAATCTGACCGAAATTACTGGCCGAAAAGATTTATAAGATTTATCTAAACGCTCAGGCGAATTCTAGAACGAATTCAAATTCAAATTATATTCGATTCGTTTTTTTAAATGAGCTGTGCTCCGTAACGGGTACGTCAATAAATTCTTACTAGCAGTAATTGTCAAATCTATATAAACTAATATAAAACATTAACATACGAATCATATACGTAAGACTATAGATTCCCATGTTGTATTAGGTACTAGTGTCCCTAATGAGCTGTCCACTAATGTATGTATAATCCTAGATTGTTGTTAAAATTCCAGCATTGGGTATGTACTTCTTTTAATTTTAGAGACGACACGTGGTACATTAGATTTACGTAATGGGGGAGTTAGTCATCTAGTCGTTAATGTTCTTATTAGATTAGAACATCGTATCAGCTGCTTGACCTGACACAGTTCTAAAGTATAATACAACGTGTAACGTATAATGCACACCCTGAATGTATTTTTCTCAGTATCGAGTGATAAATCGATTTCAACTATTTATAAAATAGGTAATTTTTTATCTTAAAATAATTAAAATTACGTAAATTATAGTCGCCTCTCCGTTGAACAGTGGAAAGTTAATGTTAGGTCAAAGAAATAAGGCTTTTTAAAACGAAGTTGTAAATAAAATCTATCGTGAAATATAAAATACCATTAATATACTATCGCCTAAAATTAGTATTAATTATTTTATAAATAAACAATATTTGAGCACGTAATAGTAAAAATTCAGTGCTTTTATTAGATGTTAAATTAATTTTCTGATTGAAGTGTGCTTTATTCCAGTTACATGTTGTATATATATATATATATAATACATTTATGTATTGTTTATGGTTCCATGAACACATTATCAGACGAAACTAATAATCGTTCCGATTGTTATTGAAATCAAATATCAACTATAACGTAAAGCGTATTCAAAACAATTGCAAATTCCTGGTATTTTTCTCTTTTTGGTAACTTTAACAACGATACCGGATTTAGTTTGAGCTTTTATCCGTTTTGTTTGACTTACTAATTAAAGATGTTAGTTTTACAAATTTTTAAGCAGTATTCTTTTTAATATTTTTTGTGCTAACAATTATGGAACATGTCATTTTGATATATGGTGAATATTGGGTTCGTTACTGGCAATAATCAAATCGTTTGACATTATAATTACGGAGGTATCATTAATAAATGTGCCTATTCTTCTTATTGCTTGTGGCCATATGAACATTTTACACCTGTTGGGTGGAACGTCAATTGAGTACCTACATTTTCGTCTAATTGAGTTCCTAAACACGACATAGTGACGTCCCGCCTAGCTGGTATGAAATGTCAAATAACATAAAACATGTAGCCAGGAAGAGACGTATTTTGAATTAAGAATTCTAGTCCTTGAAGACTTTTCTATCAAAATCGGTTAACTTTCGGTTTTTTTATAAAGAGTCAATAAGGAACTTATACGGTTATCATAAGTGATAAACACAATGATTATCTGTAAAACCATTACGTTTTATCAAGACAGAAAACCAATTTAAAGATATAGGGGAATTTAGTCGCGATAAATATTGTTTTGTTTTTTACCATGGACCTATACTCATCGGATGTAAAACGACATTTAATTTGGCCGAAAAGTTACATATTCTTCCCATCATTGCGATCATTTTTTTTTCGTTCTGGAAACTTTCTGGTTAAAGGGATATTGACTTTTATTTTTGGAGTAAAAATCACTGTAGCGCGCAATATAACGAATATAAATTCAAACCTTTTTCCCGTAAAAATTTAAAGAAAAGTTCGAACCTTCAGTAAAGTAGTCGCCACGAGTCATGAGCACAAACTTCAAGTTATTTTTTGGGTTTTGCGCCGCCGACGCTGCACGAGATTGGTCCGTTAGTCGGACCCTCCAAAAAACCCAAAAATTTACTTGACGTTTCCACTCACGGCTCGTGGCGGCTACTTTAGTGAAGGTTCGAACTTTTCTTTAATTTTTTTACGGAAACAAGTTTGAAATTATATACGTTACACTGAGCGCTACAGTGATTTTCACTCCAAAAATAAAACTATCTTGCAATGCTACTAAGATTGATGGGCAGTATGAGTAATTAATGGCTATGTGATGTGTCTTGTGTTTATGTGTGTGTAATAGTAGGTTCAGAAGAACGTCTAAAAGTGTCCTTTTATTAAAATATTGTTTTTTTAAGTAGTTTATTCCGTAACAAATAGATACATACGAAAATCGCTTCGAGGTTCCCTTCAATAACACTGAGAAGTTGACCGATTTTTTAATAATTGAACATAGGTCTTTCCGGTCTTCAAGTTTGAGCGAATATTTTACCATAGTAAAGCATGGAAGTTTGGAAGAATTGCCGTTGGGTAATAATATGATCTGTGGTTTCCAAAAGAATAAGTAAGTTTTTGAACAGTACAGTACAATCAAATATTAAATCTGTTTACTGGAAACTGTCAAGGACCAACAACATAAGATACCAATCTTCTTTCGCGTCTTGCTGAGAAGAATAATTATAAGTAATACGACTCATCATTAATGAAACCTTTGTGAGTCTCCTTCGAAGCAGAGTACTGTCGCACCTTTTACAATTGAAACAAAAGTGGCTCGGCTTGAAAGACCAACATTAACACTACGATAAAGAAATAGAATGAACAAATCGTCCTGGCTACTACGCTTTGGGTACATAACCGGGGTGGTGGGGCGCGCCAGGTGTGGATGTGCGGCGGGCGGCTGGAGATCGCGCCGTGCTCACACGTGGGCCACGTGTTCCGCAAGACGACGCCCTACTCCTTCCCCGGGGGCACCGGGCGCGTGGTCAACCACAACAACGCGCGCCTCGCAGAGGTCTGGCTCGACGACTGGAAGCATTTCTACTACAATATTAACCCGGGTACGGGCGCGCCTGTTCTCAATTGAGTCTTTAACAGTTTCTGTATTAGAGTGAAGCTTAGTCCTTGGAGGCATCAAGATGTGAAACTTAAAAATGTAGGAAGTTTTTTTAATAAAAACCGGTACTTAAATTCATCACTCAAAGGTCGATTTTGTGTTGTATCAATGATGGACTTGTACTAAACCTATTCAATTAAAAATTCTTAACATTTAACGCTTTATCAAACCGAAACAAAATCAACGGAGGCGGAATAGATAACGCCAATTTGTAATGTATAGTAGGTAGTTGAAGAACAAGCCATAAAACCGAGAGTGGGTATGCCACACTTATTTTATTTCTGTTTGCCTGACTTAATTCAGAACAGGTGGGCTAAGCGATAAGCGTTTTCAATAGGCATCATAATTATGTAAACGTATCGATAACAGTTAAAACAAAGGAGTCGAGGGAAACATATTTTCAACTTTTTAGGGTACCTACCTTTCACTGTTAAATTTAACTTTTATAAAATCACTTTTTTGTGTCCATGATTTTTTACATGTTGTGTGTCCGTCCGTATTTAACTCAGATTATGTTATATGGGGTTGATTGCTTTCAAAATAACAAAATAACGATATTAGTCATAACCACATATTTCGTGTTCATTAATGTAACAAATTAACCCTATGTACCGATGTTAACATTTATTTATGTTTTTTAATGAAACGTAAGCAAGTGTTAACCCAGCATGTATTTAACAAGATTAACCAGTCATTAACATTTTGATCGCATCGACATTCATCTACGTCTTACGTCATTGTTATTGGGTATAAAGTTATCATGCTTCAAACTAACAGTAGTATTGCCATGTAAATTAAATTGATTTTTAATAACGTAATTTTTTATTCGACACGGTAAAAGTTAAATGCTTTAATGTTGCCCTATTCGTGCTAGATTGTACCTCTTTTAGATTGTAATGTTTTATTGAGCACCACAAAAGACTAGCATGTAACGGTAATATAATTAAACTTACCAACAATTATGTTTCTGCCGCCAATACATAAGAAACATACCATTTAATTACAAGTCAATTTGAAAGTTATTGATAACACTCCTTTTTACACTCACAGAAGTAGGTACCTACGTGACAACAGAATATAGTTTGCTATATGTAGATGCATAATGTTTCTCAGTATATAGTATCATAATACGATTACACGAATGTTTAGGCGCACTGAGCGTGCCCGTCGGTGACGTCAGCGAGCGAAAAGCACTACGCGAGCGCCTCAAGTGCAAGAGCTTCAGGTGGTACCTCGAGAATATATACCCAGAGAGCCAGATGCCGCTCGAGTATTATTATCTTGGAGAGGTAAGTTGATCATTTTACTATTACGAGGATCAAGTTGTCCTAGATTAAAAGTTTAGGATAGTCGTATGATACGCCCAATCTTGTTCCTTTTTGAAGTATTATTCTTATTTTCTATATTTATTTGTGAGTCAAAGATATATTAAAAACAGTGACCTCATTTATATTATTGTTGCGTAATTTTCTGTTTCAAGTCTATGAGAATAATGAATCCTGTACTTATTTCTTATCGCAATAATTTTTTTCGTGTGTACATACTTTTCGTTATGTGGAAACGTACATCTGTACAAATTCAGTAACCGAATAATAGTAACCGTTTAGGCTACAGTATTTACCTGATTAAATTTCTTTTTAAACCACCAACCTTTTTACAAGTTTATATTTACTTTTACCTATGCCATTGTCAGTAGTTGATCAAATCTTATAAGTTCAATTTGAGCCAGTTCCCGATGTTCGATTGAGCTCAAATTTTGCGAAAATGTGCAATATAATGATGTCACAGAGCTGGTCTGATGAAGCCCAAAAGTGGCCATAGACACTTTATCAAATCTTACAAGATAAATTTGACCGACTGCACGGTGTTCGATTGAGCTTTTGAATAAGTACATATTATTATGCACATTGCATGACATTGACATTGTGATAAAGAAGCTTGTTTAAAAAAAATGTTTCATAATACTTGTTTACTTGCTTGCAAATAGATAACAATGAAAACAGATATTATTGACTAATTTACATACTTGTAACGCAAGTTACATGTTTTGAAATACATATTTGTAACAAAGTGTTTACACAAGTGTAGTGAATGTCTCTAGGGCCATTGCCTGCCAGGGTTACGGAGTTTGTTCGAAAGAGTTACCGCGACCCTGGAACGCAAAGGGCATTAGATGGAACACGGATGGGTTTTAGTCAGTAAGAGAAGTCATTTGATGATAAAAAAATGTAGTGTATGTATGTGTTTACTTAACCACAAATATTTCTGTTTACAGATCCGAAACGCAGAAACGTCCAACTGTTTGGACACCCTCGCCGGGAAGGCGGGACAACCTCTCGGCATGGGATACTGTCACGGAATGGGCGGAAACCAGGTCTGTATCTAAACATCTATACTTCGTAGCGGCACACAAGGTCCACATGGCAAAATAAAGTAGAGGCGGGCCGCACTTGTTCATTAATTTGATAATAGGTTAGGTATATTAAAAATCCAAAAAGAAAAATTATAGCTACGTAAGATAAGACAAAGGAGTAATTAATGACATTCTTTGTCATTCATTACATATTATTAATGCGTAACGTAAATATTTATTGAGGTATGTTGTAATAAGAATAATAGAAAATAAGACTGTACTGCCTCGTTAGCCTAGTGGTCCTAAGCGCGACTGCTACGCTAGAGGTCTTGGGTTCGATTCCCAGGTCAAGCATAAAGTGTTATTAGATTTTTCTATTACATTCTCAGTAGCAGCTCGGAGTTACGCTTTGTGCCCGGTTAATGGTAATAGGCTCGCCCCCTATTACATAGGACCTTAACATACCGGCGAACTGTGGGTGTACACTGGTGCACCTCTGCCTCACCCTTAGGGGAATACAGGCGTGATGGTATGTGTAAGATTAAGACTTAAATTCACAAAACAGCCGCGAGTCGCAAGGAGAGGGTTCGCCGCTGCTCTTCACATATAATTAAAACTGTAGTTTCTGTTTGTAATGTCATGATAACAGCTTTTTATTACATTCATACGAATATTTACACGGTTTTTAAACAAAAATAATATATATTTTTTAATATTTTATTCCGTCTGTGCGTTTGTTCCGGTTAATTACCGAAACGGCTGGACCGATTTTGATTCGAATTTTCACTGGCAGATAGCTGACGGTATAAGGAATAACTTAGGCTTTTATTTTAGAAAAAGAATTAGGGTTTCGCGAAACAATCAAATACCCCACAGATAATCGACAGTCACACAAACAAAGGCGCGGGGTATACTAGTTCTATTTAATCCATTAAATATCTTTTTCACTCAACTGTAAATAACTCGTGGACTTTGTTCCATTTTACACTAACTAGTCCTGATTATCAAAATAGGCAAAGAAATCTCGAAAATTCTCTAGAATTTCTTACTCAAGTAAATATATTCAGTGTTTACCGCCGGGCTACGATCACATTAACACGAGTCACAATTGTTAGGTATACGAATTTCATGTACATAATATATATATGTTATGTTAGAGTTTGTACACAGATTTTAAATGTAAAATGTAGTTATTACATTTAGTAACAGAACGTCGATTATTATGTCGGACAAGGTACACTTAAGCTAACAAGTAATAAAGTTAAAAACATTTAAGAGACCCCCACAGAAGAATAAAGGTCCCTACAGTAGCTAACAAAAGAGCTGATAACCTTGAAACGGCTTAACCGATTTTGAAAAAACATATCTAAGAACCATCGCTAGGAAACCTGCTTTCGAATAAAAAAAAACCGCATTCAAATCGGTTCACCCGTTTAAGAGCTACGGTGCCACAGACAGACACAGACACGTCAAACTTATAACACCCCTCTTTTTGAGTGGGGGTTATTTCATTAAGATATTAATTCTCTGGAGATTAATCTCCTGAGTAGGGCTGCCATCATCAATATTGCCGTCGCCGAACGAAAACTTCAAAAGCCCCGGACATTTTGATGAAATTGAGATTTTTCCCCGGACTCTTTATTTAAATAAAAATTAAAACATCGTTAACCTTTTCATGTTTTATAATTTGTATTTATTGCTTAACTTTCAAATAATCAGGCAACAAAAAGTGTCCGCCTTTCCTCCGGACATTTTTAAATTCCCCTCCGGACGACCTCAACTAGGAAAAGTCCGGTAAATTCCGTACCGATGGCAGCTCTACTCCTGTGTACATACGGGACTTACTGTCGATACATATTCAGTTTTACCGGTTTAAGTATGTAAAAGAAAAAAACAGTTTTAACATTTTTATGTTCCCTATCCAGGTGTTCGCATACACGAAGCGTAAACAGATAATGTCGGACGACAACTGTCTGGACGCGGCGCACCCGCGCGGGCCGATCAAGCTGATCCGCTGCCACGGGATGCGCGGCAACCAGGAGTGGACTTACGATACTAAGGTAATACAATCAAACTTAATTTAACGGATCATTCCGCGAAGATTCGAATGCTTCCGTAAGGATCCGGAAAGAAACTGAATGAGCTTATTTTAACAGTTATGAGCTGTCAAAACGCGATTCCCGCTTAGGTTTTGTATGGCAGTACTAAACTGTGACGTGACTCATTTCCCAACTCTATTGATTAACTATTAACTGATTACAAAGCAATTAATATTGTATTTTGACATTTAGCAGAATATTTTTCGCGTTTTCAGGGCTACAATAAAATGGTTCTTTTTTTGTCTTGGAACTATTGGTCAATGGGTGTCTTTTATCAAATTGTTACACGAATTTCTTCCATTTTCCAGACACGCACAATAAAGCACACGAACACGGGCATGTGCCTGGACAAGCCGGACGCGGGCGACGTGTGGAAGCCCGTGTTGCGGCAGTGCAACCGCTCGCGCGGCCAGCAGTGGCTCATGCAGGTGGACTTCAAGTGGCAGGCGCGACGCGCCGCGCGCGACCAGGCTAGCTAGTCTTCACACACACACAGGTGTGTACCTGTTGGTACTATGAAACTGAACCGCTAGTTTTAATATGTTTTTATTTTATATTGGAAATATACAAGTGTATTAAAATACGCTGCACGCGATTGGTCCGTCTGTCGGTCTAATCGCCTGCGGCGTCGGCGCCCTCCGTCTCCTTCAGTCCGCCAAAGAGGCCCCAAAATTTACTTAAAGTTTGTGCTTACGACTCGTGCTATACTTGACAACCTGAAACCACAATCACAAATAATCACAATCTAATCTGGATCTGTAAAAAATGGCTCTAATTTACGTACAATTTTTAATTGAGAATACATTTAGAATGTTTGAATTCTCACTAGCAGCTCGGAGTTAGGATTTGTGCCCGGTTAATGGCAATAGGGTCGCCCCCTATTACATGGGACTTAAACATATCGGCGAACTGTGGGTTGGTGTACATTGGTACACCTCTGCCTAACCCTTCGGGGAATACAGGCGTGATGATATGTATGTATGTATGTAATTAGAATGTTCTAAATTAGTAGAAATGGCCTTCGAACTAGATTTTAACTTAGCCAAAGTTCTTAATACAAAAAAGGGTCTTTGGCTAAAACCTTGTTATGTTATAAGAAAGTTGTGTATATTATTCGGCAGGGAACTGTATACCTAACTATAACTGTTACGCTGTAGGCAAATACCTATTCTCAAAAAACGAAGGAGCGAACACTTGTTACTTTATGTCACCGGTATGTTTAGGTCCCATGTAATAGGGGGCGAGCCTATTGCCATTAACCGGGCACAAATCGTAACACCGAGCTGCTACTGAGAATTTCATAGTTAAACCCAATAACACTTTTTGCTCTACCTGGGAATCGAACCCAAGACCTCTAGCGTAGCAGTCGCGCTTAGGACCACTAGGCTAACGAGGCAGTTACTAAGAAAAACTTTGCATAAATAAATTTATACCTACTCACCTATTTCAAACTAAATTAGTTTTTTTTAACTGCCACAATAAAAAGCTAATAAACGTATATTGCATATAGTCAAACAAATATAAACTTAACTAGATATGTACGCCATTATCACCGTAACTAGACCGTAAACGTTTTATTAGTTAATGAGTGATTGCAGTTAACATTAATGGCTCATACACAGTAGCGAATTGTCACGACTCGGAAACACCGCGATTGCCTCATGAATTGCTTTTGCCTTCATAGAAAATGAACATTCCGTCCGCGCCACTGAGTCCCACAGCGCGTGCCCGCCCATTCCCTTCCCGACCTTTGTACGCGTCAGCTGCGCCGTTAAGCCTATACTTTGAATTCGTCCTTAAATAATCAAGATCTGGTCCAGCCTATCTTTGGCTATGCTCAGCGACACCCTAAGTCGCAGTCCGTACTATCAAGTGGTGCCCTTAAGCGTGTAGTTGCTTAGTTTTTAAGTTTTATAAGTTACCACCGGAAAATTCGGTTGCGGATAACCTTTAAGGTCGACCTGTGAGATGTCCGAAAAATAATAGACAATGGTCTTAGGCGTAGATCGCCAAGGCAGCGCGACAAGTTGCGTCCGTAGAGGAAAGCCTTTAAGCATTTTATTGACTTATTTCCTTTGTCGCCATTTACACAACTTACAGATCGAAATTAGGGTTACAAATTAATGGCATAGCAAATCGAATCTAAACCAGACTGCCTCGTGAATTGTCATATTCATAGATACTTAAAAGGCCTAATTTATCAAATCATAAAGACGAAGAGTTTGGTTTTTTTGTTTGCGATTCTGATAATTATTTCGCTTAAAGGAATCTACGTTATCCCTGAGTGCTATAGGCTGTATTGTAAGAAAATTCAAGTAGGTGAAATCGCGGCCAAAAGCTAGTACCTTAAATGCATCCATCCATAGCGCAGTTTTATGGTAAAACAATAAGAAATAAAACAAGCTATTAATAGAAAAAATATTGTTTAGTGATGATTATGTGTTGTTCTGTGTTGTGCACTATAATTGAATGGTTAAAAAGGTGTAAAGTTTCAAGTATTTGTTTAATTTTATTGACTTACGTTGTAAATGCATTGTCCGAAACTCATAAAACAGTTGTACTGCCTAAAGTCTCTATTAATATACTTGTTATTATTATTAATTTTGTGTATTCAACTTGTTTTTCGGAAATATTGTCGGAACGTTCTTACTGAATAGTAATTTCTACGTTTCGAATAGAGGCTCTTATTTCATGTCAAGATGAAGCTATTAGGGTGGATGTATATACAATGAAAGATGCGCTGCGAGTCTTAGTTCGCGTTCAAATCTATACTAATATATTTTAAAGAGTAAATATTTTTTTTATTTACTTTCCCCTATGGAAAGCTACATTATCCGGATTCGTAAAGGGAATAGAAGATAGCTAGTAGATTATGGAACATTAAACCTTCCACATTTAACCAATGATGCGTTAGTGCGTCGACCATACTAATGACGCATCTTTCCGTCAGATGTGCGTCCACCTTTTAAAAAGCAATTCAAAAAGTGTTATATCATATTGTAATCAAATTTCATGTTTGTTTCAGGAATGACAACGATTGACCATACCAGTCTTCCCCTCTCGTTAGATATCAGAGTTTATTCCTTATTCCTATAACTGAAGTTTTATATCTATTAGATTTAATGTTATGACACGTGCTCCTGAGAACTGTTGACAATATACATGATAAACGCTGTAATTTGTTGTATTCCCTGTAAACGTTGCTCAATTTAGTATTGCGTCGGATGTGTTTAGAGTTTAGTGTGCTTTATTTGACATTGTTGCGAGAGATGTTTATTAAAAAAATATGTGTTATGAACTTATTTATGAATCACTATTTTGTTGCTCGTCGAAAGCTAGTGTGTTCTCTAGTAATGCGTTGTATCGCCTTATAACGACTGGTGGTTGAGCCCACGAACGCCATTAGTAGACTGTAATAATTTAAATTTACTAAAATAACTGGAAAGATGCGCGTGCGCAGCCCTGGTGTTTGCAGAATACTCCATTCCATGACCAGTTAAATTTAGGTAATTTTATTGAAATAGTTACTATCTATCTCTATCTATACATATTCTCTCTTGTTCGTTATACACTTTTTAAAATATTTTTCAACTGTTTTCAGATTAATTCTGTCACTTCCATTCTGATAGCATTTACAAATGGTTCTAACCGTATACACTTGTTTTTAAAAACTGTATATTTAATTTTAATAGAAACATTTCTTATAACAATTGAATTACAACACGATATTGTTCCGATCGTCTCGTTGTCTTGTAGTATTTGTATAATATGGTTTAGTGCTTGCGGTGCTAATCTTTGCCACTAATATAGGGTGTACCTATGGCTTCTTGTCATGAATTGGTTAGTAAAGCTAGAGGCACAAGGGTGTCACAAACAAACTGCCTTCGAGTTTTCACACATAATCCGATAATGTAAGTTTAAATCTTCGTTTTAATATAGTATTTTTAATCAAATTGTTAGGTTCGCTGCGGCCATTACTCCGAGAGAATATTTTCTTACATTAGTGTCCAATTAGGTCTAGTTGAAGTATGTTGTGTTTCGAGAGTTGTCACTGGCGTGTTAGTAGCGATCACCGCACAGTGTTGTGTTATTATACATACTATTTCTAGTGTGAGATTATTATATGTAGCGAAGGAAACTGCTCCATACGCTCGTTGTTACACCTACAACATGACACGATTTTATTATATCTATCTATCGATTTTATATTATCTTGTAGATGTAACAATAGCTTTATATTTGTAAAGCGACTGTTGCCTTAATTATTTTTATGATGTTTCCAATCATGGCGTTATTTATAGGAGTGTAATATTCTTAATATTTTAGTGTATGTATATCATTATTATGAAAAGGCTTGGCGGAATTGCCTGTATTATGATTTTCTCATATTAGTTTAAAATATGGTAGCTAAGTGGAAGTTTGAGCAGTTTTCATTCCTGTTTAATTTATAATAATATAGTTTATCATAATACATCGGGCTCTGACAACGAAAATATATTTTATTAGACGACAATTATGAGATGTGACGTTATATTATTTCCATTAGTTAAATTTGAATGATTTGGTTGAACTCAAAAGGGCCGAGATTGTTCCTCTCGATGCCGAATTATTTCTGTACATGAATTTTGATGTATTAAATTGGTTAGTGATTTGAGTTATATTGCTTTTATAATATTTATTTCATAAATTAATAAATTTAAGATCATATCACTATGTAAAGTAAAAAAATATTGTAAATTTATGATAGTATAAAAACTTTCAAGATTATTTATTTACCTAAATTGTATACAGTACATCACAGTTACTGTTGTATAATATACAACAAAAATAAACAGCAAATATGGATTCTCAAGGATTTCTGTTACACCCAACACTGTTTTGTATATTGTTTAACATTTTTGACTTCACGGTCGCGTCGAGTGAACAGAGTGCTCCTTTTACTCCGGCGCGCCGCCGCAGTCCTGTATTGTAGTCATTTAGACGATTATTGTAATTATATTGTACATAAGTTGTTACTTGAAGAATCGTCCGTTTTCACTACAATGACGATGTGTTCATCGTAAAGCATTTATTTGTCTAAGGTTTGATTGAATCTCAAGAAATATTGATGGATTTAATAACCAGAAGTGCCAAATTAATCATCAATGACTATGTTTTTAACATTCATTCACCATTCCAGAAACAAAAAATCTATATTGTGACTATGACAATTTAAATAATAAATTATTTGGACTGACACGTTTTAATTGTTTTACTTTTCACCCTCTACTTCCAAAAAAAAACTAAACTGGAACGCCTTGACTATCCAGTCAAGACGTTTCAGTACGATACGACCCTATATAATTATGTACTAACTAAAATTTTTCAGTTGGTCAGGCAGGGGCCATAGTCCCAGGTAACCAATACTTTTGAGCCAACAAATACAGATAGCCCAATACCATATTACATTTTACAATCTAATAATTTTTTTATGGGTAAGATTAAATTTGCAAATGTTAAGTTTTTATTTATTGCATTATAGTTTTAAGCGCACTGCGTCAAATTGCCTACTGGCAAAAACTGCTGTTCTGCATGGTGCACCGGGGTAAATGAATAATGTGTGACAGTCGCGGAGCTTGACAACACATCGGACCTCTCTTTTCCTCACATTGAAGTTGCATGCGTTAGTATTGTTTAGTCTTTGACAACGACAGTACCCGAAACAAAATAATAGGGAAGCAGCAGGAAACCCATTGAGAAAGACAAAATCTATTTAGACGGAGCGAAATACTTGGTAACAACAATGTGTAGTGGTTGACAATATTATGTTTGTCACTTTCCCACTTTTATGCGTACTACTGACCCATGACTGGGACACCACCACCATAATAATCTAAACAAAGCAGGATAGCAGCAATGTTTAGGTGTTGACAATACGTAGCGTAACTACCTGCACTTTGTTTGAATTGATGTGTTTACACGCATTGCGTATGAGTATGTGTGAGTTCTTTTTGGGGGGTGGGAAATCATCAAATAACTTCTTCCGCCCCTAGTGTCAGACTTTTACTGACTAAAACCCACCCATGTTCCTTCTTGTGCCCTTTGCGTTCCGGGGGCGCGGTATCTCTTACGAACAACCCGCAGGCCATGTGTGAGTTCTGGGACAGTTTTAATGTGGTCTCAAATGTATGTACTTGCTGTTTACGCACTCCTGATTTATTTGGTTTTGAGTGATCTTGTATTCGTTGATTGGCGGTTAGGTGTAATTCATAGTAATAAAAACCAAAATTAAATATGTTCTGATTGGTGCATTCTTTACAGAGACGTTCGAACTTTTTTCTATGGAAGCTGGCATATCGAGGCACACCCATTTTGATTTTTATTCGAAATTGCGGTGGTACGTATGGGTAGAGGACACATAGACCAACAAAAATGTCAAGTAACATGGTACCCCAAAGTGTCATGTTACCGAGATATTTGATGGTTAAGATCGACATTTGAGTACAACGACAATAATTAAAACTGGTTATTGGACATTACATACTAGTGAGAGCACGAGAAAACTACTACTATAATTAATGATTTGCCTACTAAATCGCATCTAGTAGTATGTAATGCGCCTACTCTCTTGCAATAATCAGTAATAATAATAATCAACCTGGGAACGATTATTTGGATACAATCGGACGCCTATAAGTAAGCAATAAGTCTATTTTGATTGATTGTCGTTGTACTTAGATGTCCATATGTACCTAATATTTTACTATTTAACATTTATATTCACAGCCTTAAAATAAGAAATCATTAATAAAAACAAAAAAGAACCAAACTAAGTTATATATTTATTATTATTATATATTTCCTTCCAATATCTCGGTAACGTGACACTTTGGGGTACAATGTTACTTATCATTTTTTGTTTGTTCCTGTGTTCTCTACCTAAAAATGCCTTTGCGGGTGATATGCACGAGCGGTTCTAATAATTAATTAATTCCCTTTAATATTTCAAGGTACATTGGTACATTTACCGGGTGCGGAAGAATGCTCAGAGCGATACCCGGTTCCGGCCAATGGTGGTTGGAGGAACACCGTGGGGTTATAGTCGGTAGTAGTCCGACATACCCCCGCCTTCTCCGAGGCGGAGGCAGTCCACGAGGGAAAAAAATATATGGGTACAGTGACCGAACATATTAAAATGATGTCATAATTACGTAAAATTCAAAAGTGATTTTTCCTAAACTTTTGATCGTGATTGCGAGGAAGACTGGTTACTTCAAACTGCTCGGTTCGCAATTAGTATTTCAACTGTGTAGAAATAAAAACCGTCAAATATTTCACAAAAATTTATTAAACGTAACATAATTTAACTTATCTAATACTGCTAAATACTATCTTACATGTATACAATCAAAACAAATGCATACCACACTCTATAAAACAAATGATCAAATGAGATAAAATAATAATATAAACAAAATCGCATTTCTATACTCACGTATAAAAAAGTATGGCAAACTATTTTAATATTTTTGAATAACACTCACATATAAAGCACTAAAACGTGCTTTTTACGACGACAAAGACATTAGTCATTTACGGTGGTAAAGTTAGTGAAGATTGTAAAGAAAAAGTTATGTATAATAACAGTGGAACTGATAAAATGTCAAGATTACAAAACTATACTACACAGGTGACGGCAAAGTGCGCTTGCACACAGCTGCGTCTACGCACACTCGCCCACTGTTTCACAGAAACGTACTACGACGTTTGGACGAGAAAGGGCGTCATTCAGGAGACGCGTAGACTCATGTCGTTGTTATTGTACAATCGTCATTATTAAAAATAAACATGCATTAAAAACTAAACCTGTAAATAAGGAGAGAACGAAAAGTTGAAGGCTCATTTGGTATGTTGAGATCAATGACACATATGAAGCACGTCACAGTGGTCCCGGCGGTCTCCAGCATCCCGCGGTCACTCGTTAGGCATCTCCTCTGGATGTAGCCAACTGTCGTTCTCCGCTCTCGCGAGCTGCTTCTTTAGGCTGCAGTATAGCTTGATTAATGAGTCCTGGAAGGTTGAAATATGATTGGGTTAGTTTAGTTTTGTAAGCCCAGTTGCATGTAGTGGGGTAATGACATTTAATATATCTTGAAACAACAATTACAGTACAGCCTCACAATCCAATATCATACATTTCATTGTACTTAGGCTTATTTGGACAGTTAATTTTAGTATTTTCTTACTAATTATTATGTCATAGCTAAATATTTACCTTTTCTTTCTCCAACTGTATAATCTCTCTCTTCTGCCGTAACTCGTCATCGTCCATTTTCTCCTCCAACTCCGCTTTGTGGTTACTGAGGTATGCAAACTCAGTCTGTATCTGAAATTATACAAATAATATGATTAAAATATTGCTTTTTTTTATTTTTTTTTGCAACGATGGGAAGGAGTTTGTATATTGTATAAGCGTAATTTAGTATGTTATGTAAACTTGTTTGGTTGGATACATATGGGTTTCTATTTTACTCGAAAAGTGCTAGGCCTATTTCGATGCAGTTTATCCTCTCCAGTCTGCAATTACACATATTTCCGTGTAATTCCTTATTTTACTTGGAAATATTATATTATATTCGAAAGCTAACGAAATTTACGACTTTTTTACTAGTATTTATTTCGCAAGATACATTAGGAAAGGGCCAGGCAAATTATTACTGAGTCTTACAAAAAACCATCCAAATTATGTTTCATATAATGTAACATTCGAACAAAAGGTAAATTAGATTAATTTAATTACGAGTGCCATTTTTGTATTTTTTCTTTTCAGTATAATTGAGAATTGAGTGGTTTCAATTTAATCAGCGCGTAAAATAGTACTAAAACGAGTACGAACTAATTTATTCAGAATTAATTATTTTATTTTATTGACTCTGAATTTGTAACTTTAACGATTACATTTTTTGCCAAGATTCAAATAAGTCAATTAGCCTAATGTCTTTAAACATTTGCGGATTTCGAGTTTAAGATTATTATCATTATAAAAGCTAATAGCTTTTCGGGTTATGTCGGTTTTTCGTTTTCATATGACTATATTTCAACTACTATTGTTATAAATGATTATCTCAGTTGAAGATCTTACCTTGAGGTACTCCTGCGCAAGTTGCTTGTGTTCCTCAAATATCCGCTTGGACTCCTCATTGTTGAGGTCCGGCGAAATAGGCCTGAGGTGGGGGTCCAACATCATGTGCATGGAGTCCAGCGCCGGGTCGGGCTCAGAGGGCGGCGGCGCGGCGCCTTCGCCCCCCGTAGACGCGCTGCTGTTACCTGAACAATACATAAACAAACATTTTAACATACATTTTAAAATTACAGAAATCAAACTAGATGTAGGTAAAGTACGCACTTTGGATATAGTGTGAAACAACGAGAATATCACTGCACCAATCGCTTTATCAGAATGCTCCCTAAAGGAAAGTAGATCTTGGCTTATACCACAAGGTCTGCAAGTAAATATAGAAATAACAAAAAGCTGTCTCTCAAAGCTAGAAACTACGTCAAATAAAACAGAGTACAGCTAGACATACATAATTCACCGCAGAAACAGTCGTAGCAACAAAATATTACGTATCCATAAGACGCATACGAAACTAATAATAATGATGCCGCGCACGATTCAATGACGCAATTAAACAATGATCGTCTAATAGAAGAGCCAATGTGAGAACAATCCGAATGTTTGGAGGAATCGGCGGCAGTCCCACGGCACGGTTAAATACGTCAAGAGTTAAATTTACTCCGGAGTTGCTGATGTCAGACGCTTCACCTAGATTTCTTGCTTTAAACATTATGATTCCTTTTCCCGCAAATAGATGGCGGTAGTGTGTGCTAACAAGGCGTTGATAAGAGATTCATCATCGATACAATAGTGTTGCGCCTGTTTCGACGCAACCGATGACTGCTGTTTGCTGTAGAACAAATGTTTTTGCGAGCGTTCGATTATGTTTGTGTTTTAGTTAAATAAATCGCTTCTTAAAGTAAGTAGAACAATTTTGTTTTTTAAACGCGAAGTTGTGTTTATATAAAGTGAGAATTGAATCTAGGAGTTTTTAGTAGTATGCGGAAATGAGAAATGGTTTACTTATCTCTACGTTTTTTAATAAAATCTCGTAGGTACGTACAATAATTTAGTTTTCACTAAAAATGCAAGATTCGGATGAAAATACAGAGTAGTTTGAGTTCACGTAGCACTTAATTTTTACACGTAAGCAAGAATCCTTTCTTAGAAAATCACACTAAACGAATAAGCCTATGAAGGTATACAACACTGAACGACGGCGGAAAACGAGTTTTGAAACAAAATGTGGTCCACGGTGAAGGGCGGCTGTGGTTTTCCGCGTCGCGGTGGCCGAGTAGGCGGCGCGGGCGACACTCACTATAAAATATCCAACTACAGCTGACTGTGTCCCTGATGGTGGTGACGATGCCTCCAGCGTCACACGCATCGAGCGAGTCGAGCGGGCGCAGTGGACGGCGCAGGCGCGCGGGCGGCGCGGGCAGCGGGGGCATGGCGCGACCTCTCGCGGACACAGTGCGCCGAGGACTGCTGTGCACGCCGCCACCCGCTCGAAATAATCGACGGGAGAGCCGGGAGCGAGCGATGCAACAACAAACCGCCGCTATTCGCGGAGCGGTGACTCAGCGACGTCAGCCCGAGCTAAATGCGGACACCGTGTGCTGCCGCCCTTCGTGAGGTTTTCTGCCGTTTTCGCTGGCAGGGCGCACAGCGCGCTCTATGCAGCGGTCGACGACCCGCGCCCACGCGCTGCTCTTGCACCCGGCACCGCGCGCCACCACCGACCACACCAGCCGCACCCCGCTTCACCTGCACCCGATTGCCTTTTGATTCATACCCTACAGGTTATCGGTGATTGTAAACTTCGTTTGGCTTGTAAACATACATGTAGCGGCGGCTCGGAGTCGATGATGCGCGCGCGTCACATGACGCATGCGGCGAGGGTGATGTTTGCGTGTCTTGCGCGCGCAGGGATTAATTGGAGCCCAATGATTGCGGCATTGCAGTCCTATTTCATAGGTGCGATTGCGCCGTGCATCGCCAGACCAATGTGCAGTGCGCAAAAGCTAACGTAGGTCCGACGTAAATGCATGTCACCATCAACGTGTGACATGTGTTTAACGTCTATAAAACTGTCACATCACTTGGGCATGTTATTGGAAGAACTCGCCAAAAATGAAGCTCGTATTGACGAAGGTGGTACACGCGAGCGGCACGCACACTACCTAGTTCCCGAGCAGTAAATAACTTGTTGTTGTTGTATGATAGTAAACAAATTACTGAGGATCTACGGAAACATGTTGTACCTACAACAACGTCAGTACGGTACGTTGGTAAATATTGCTCATCCTTGAGCATTTCGTTCAAACATATTTTTTCAGATGCTGTTGCAAAGTTTCACAAAAATCTAGAACTTCACCTAAATAAGCCCGAATAAGCAAAAGACATTATTTTAAATATTCAGGAGCGTAAAAATAACTTACAGTGATTACTGTTTACTTGGCAGCTTAGATAATATTGCTACAATATGAAATCCAGCGATGTTTACAACACTCGTATTTCATATTGTTGATGCACATTAATTACCAAGACAATGTGGACGCGAGCAGCTGTGACAACAAAATGCTAGCAGGATGTCATGGAATGCGAGTAGGACGTACCTGTACTGCATAATGTGAACGGCTTGGGCTGCCAACTAGAGCATTAATAGCTCTTTACACCTACAGGGGTATAACTTACGATGCCCTAAAGAGCTCGGCATAATCCAACGCATATTTCCTAACCAACAGCGAAAGTGGAAAGCGGGATATGTAAATGTTTTAAGTTTCCGCACCTAAACCTCGTATTTTAAAAACGCTTTGAGGAAAAATTTATTATTTTATGAACGATCGTTTTTACGACACACCAGGATTAAAAGATTTCTCGTCTGTTTTAACGTTGTATCTCTAAGAAATCAAGAGCATACAACAGACTATTAAGTAAGCAAAATACTACCCTAATTACATATAAATAAAGTATGATTATTGGTTGATTAATATTACCCAACAAGTCTTCGTGTCCTGAATTTTAACCACACTTGTACCATTATTAACTACCGAGATACGCTAATGAACAACATATGCCTACGTAGGAAGCTAATTGCGTTACACAAGTGATAATTAACGAGCAGGGGGCGGAGAAAAGGCATCGGGGGCAAACTCGTTAACAGATCGCTTGCGAGCGCTTGCTAGAAGATCATGACTAACACATTTTACGAGTGCAAACTTCGATGAATCTATAAAATGAAAACCGGGAACTGTACATTTTATTTTGGTGTAATCTTTGAAGATAAGACATGAGGATTTGTGTTTCCTGAACTCAATGAGATGGAGATTAGTCCATCAATTGCGGTCAAGAAACTTTTTTCGTTTAATCCGTTTAAGCTGTTCGCGTTTAGATAAGATGAAGTTTGAGATGCATTTTAAACCAACAATATACGGGATGTAAATAGGTACATCACATACCCGATAACTTCGAATGCTTCATGTTTCGCATCAAATTAAGCAACATTGACCAACGATTATCGTTGGGAAAGTATTACAAACTTACTCTCTTAAAAAAAATTTAAGAAAATTCAAATGTTCACCTTAAATATCTCCGTAAATAGAAGATATGGTCCTGAACAAAAAATTTCTCGCAATGAGCGGAGGAACGTGTAACTTTCGGCTTCGTTAAGAGTTTTTTATACCCGTTAGGGTAAAAAGTGTATTAGGAAGATGTAGAAATAATTGCCTCGAACTGCTTCGGTAGCCTAGTGGTGCTAACCGCGACTGCTACGCTAGAGGTCTTGGGTTCAATTCCCAAGTCGAGCAAAGTGTTATTGGGTTGTTCTATGAAATTCTCAGTAGCAGCTCGGAGTTAGGATTTGTGCCCGGTTAATGGCAATAGGCTCGCCCCCTATTACATGGGACCTAAACATACCGGCGAACTATGGGTGTACATTGGTACACCTCTGCCTAACCCTTCGGGGAATACAGGCGTGGTGGTATGTTGTTGTGTTGTAGAAATAATTCGTATAAGAGTGTCACACTTGAGTTGACACTATTGTTTATCACCACATGTAACTCCTAACAAACAGAAATCTATTTTTTTTTTTGGTGGGTGGGAAATCATCAAATAACTTCTCCCGCCCTTGGCGGGGCGGGAGGGAGTGTCAGACTTTTACTGACTAAAACCCACCCATGTTCCTTCTTGTGCCCTTTGCGTTCCGGGGGCGCGGAACACGCGCGTACGAACAACCCGCAGCCAAACAGAAATCTTTAAGAAGCTATTTTTGCAAACACTGCTATCCCTGTTAGAAGGCATGCAAACTTAGATGTTCAAATTTTATAAAGTAAACGTGTATATAGAGTACTTACAGTACAATGTATTTTGTTTAACAAAGCTTCTTCGGTCGGAACGTATAAAACAATGAGAACAAAAACCTCTACTAACAAATGACTTCGGATTTAGTATTTAAAGGTAACTGACTCTGTTGCTACCTCCGTTAAGTTGATGACTTGAGAAAAGAAAAAACTACAATGAAGATTGAATATTAAAGAGTCATTGTGGTCAGCTTTGATAAGGGAAACTAAATTGAGCGAACAACCAAGCCATAATAATGGTAAATGATAATGAAATAAAAAATGATGTCAGAAAAAAGAGTACGGTAGAAAAAAACTACCATGATTAGTTGTTTCAGCAATGGTAGAAAAGGAACGAATTTGAATTTGGAATATGACAATCGAATGTTTACTGCACGAGTTTTAAAACTGTTTTCTTGCGCATATAATTGGGGTACTGCTAGACTAGTCGCCAAGAGAGAGCTCTGGGCCTTGCTAGCACATTGCTGACTGGCTAATAAATTTACTACGGTATGAGGTATTCTAATATGAAAAGGAAGACGATACGTAAGCCACAAGTGCGGGTTAGCCGTAAAATTTAGCAAGAGTGGAAATGTGAGTTTGACTAGATTTAGGAGTAAATGGAATACTTATAGCACCATAGGTCAAGCAACATTTGGTACAATTATTTGAGATAGGAACGGCTATTTCTGAGTCATCGATATCTGACGGTCTCAGTTTCCTTATATCTCAAGTCCATAATTTCTGGTTAATGCCACATAAGTTTACCGTAACCAGTTCAGTGTACCATTTTATTTAGACATCTTATAATCCATGTTCAACGTAACGCGTGATCTATAAAACATTTCGGTAATATCATAAATCTGGTGAGCCAGGGAAAGCTCTCTTTGATCGGCGGCTTTAATATGTTTTCGATTTGGCGTCGGGACGGTCCGCAGACCGCTCCCATTGCGTCAGTGGTGGTGACACCTCACGGAAACTGTCCGCGGAACGACACTTATTCTATTAGCGGGCCGATTTATGAGCGGCCACATGACAAGAAGGCAAATGTCCGTCTACAAAGTCGGTTAACACTTCTAGACGTTGAAATGTTACATCGAGTCACGGAAACTTTTGTACATGTCATTGACAGGGAATATTTTTTTCAAATACTCACAATGTTATAAACACAGGTAGGTACATCTAAATTGAAATTCACTTACTTTAACGACGAGTGCCAAAAATCCACAGAATGTCCAAACTTTTAATGTTGGGATCACGTTGGGCAACTGACAGGGAATTACGTCGTACATTTAAAAAAGTCTGATTCACCGGAGACACTTTCATTCGATCCGGAAATATCTACCGAGCGAATTTAGGCGTCCTTGTGTACGATTTTAAAGTACCTAAAGGACATAATAATACGTGTGAATCTGTAACGGCGAGCAGACAAACTTATGACTCACAAAGAGTTAAAAGTAGCGAGATTTTTTTTTTTCAAATATGTTTCAACTAAATTATATCGGAGGGACTTTGGTACATTAAATTAAAACAGAATGTGAATTCAAGGATTGGTTACTGCGCTTTAGAAGAAGGTGGTGAATAAGATCATTTTATAGTACAATGCTATTTGGATATTTAGCGCCTTTAGTAAAGAGGGCAGTTTACAATTTCGTGCCAACTTCTACGGCGAAACTAGAACTGGGCCAGTCACCGTTAATACGCTATATAGGTGATTGTATCCAGATCACATCAAAGAACTGCCGACAGGGATACAACGCAGGAGTCTGTAGGACAGATGCGACTGAAGATTTGCTATCTCAAGGCAAGTCGTAAAAATCAATAGAAACGGCAATTTTCGTATAGTCTGGACTACGATCGTGAACGTAAAGTTTGAAGTAGATTGATGTTGAAGTTCGAGTTGAAGAGGATTTAATTCTTTATTGGAATAGTGATTGTTTAAAGAATAGTGTGCTTGTGTTAATTTACGTAAAGCAGCGATAGTTGAGGAATGTTGTTGTGGTTCAGTTTACTACGCGGTGTGGGTGGCTAGTGGCTGCTGGCCGAGCCACTCGGAAGTGGATTAGATGAGCAACCGTTTTGTTACGTGTTACGATACTATTGACAATTATGTATTATTCTAACACCTATTCAAACATTTAAACCGTTGTTTTTTTTTTTCCAGATCGCTCCTGAAGTGATGCCAAATAGTGGAAAAAAAAAAACATTGAATTAAAAGCTTCAAAAAGTAAACACCTTAGGCCATTCACTGAGTAAAATTATTGATATCCTGGTGTGTAAATTAATCAATTTTTAATTAATCACTACTATTAAATTGTATTTATTTTTAATTTGCCATGTGGCTTTAAATTTTCCTTTTTTTATTGGATTGAGGTTCATGGCTTTTAGAATAAAAATAATATTGTGAGTCATCAATCCGCAAAGCGCCCGATGGTACCTACAAACAGGAAATTAAATTGAATTTCTGAGATGTAATCATTGGGGAATGAAGTTTTTCAACAAAAAACATGTTTTTGTACAAAGATTATCTTCCACAATGATAATAAGAATAAAATTAGTTCATTGCTCTGTTCCACAACCCCGGAGAGTTCCAGTTCAAGTTAATTTATCTGTAGGTATATAATTTCATACTTCTGTTCCAGTTTCGAAAATATCTGGTGGATAGGTTTGTAATTTATGCATACCTATACAATGTGAAACCGTATATTAATTTTTTCAAAAAATTCTGCTTCACTAAATTATTTTTATAGTAACATTTTCTGTATAAATATTATTGGATGACCCATCAAAGAAATAATATTGAAAGCAAACATTTGGTGACGTCAAACTAAAGTTATGAAAGCCTGATGGAAGGAATCTTCCAACGAATAGTAGAGGGAATATAGTGGCAGCAATAGGAAGTAATACAAAAGCTATTGGCAAAGGTATCGTTGTGAAACGCGCGCTGAGTCACCGGGTATTTCTGAGGAGCGCACCCGAGCGCTCGCGCCGCCGACCAGCCCCTACGCCACAACACAACGCTCCGTCTTACGTCGACTTATATATTACTGACTAGCTTTCCCCGCGACTTTATTCGCGTAAATTTAAATAAGAAACGGAAGACCTCTCAGTATCGGATCAGTAGTTCCGGAGATTAACGTTAGTAAAACAAACTCTTTAGTCTTATAATTTTAGTTTGAAATGTGTACATTGAGTTTTTTTTTGTGTAAGATAAAATTGATATATTATGTATTTGGTAATTTAAACTCTAATGGCGTTTGTAATGTAACTTAGAACACTGTACTTGAAGCATTTGTACGAATAAAGGTCTAAGAAATGTCGATCATGCATTTAAGGATTAAAAATATTGTGCTGGTGATGAAGAGGAGACGAGGGGAATGCCCAAACGCGAGTTACCTGGCTACTGCCCACAATACTGGCCAGATTGCAATCACATCGTTAACAATTATAAAACCCGACTGCATAAATAAAATCAAAATTTCCCTAACAATAAGACGACTTTTCTTCAAGCAGTCAGATACAGCCGAATCGAGGTTTTGATCTTTTTTATTAAACAAGCACAAGTAGTCAGATTGAAGGTTACTCTTCAAAATCTTTCTGGACTTTCTAAGGAACTCTGAAGAGTCGGAAAGGCAGTTCGTGTTCGGGAATAAACGGCTGTTAGGTCCGAAAATTAGCAAACATGTCAGTGCGTTTAGCTGCATCCAAACCTTTAATATAGCTCAGATGCGACGGCATAGAAAAATAGCGTAACGATTTCGCGTAAACGTAAGCGGGCGGTGAGCGGCCGCGGCCAGGGCGCTTGACGCAGATACGAGCCCCGACCTACTTATGTCGTAGAAAAAATCAGCAGATGTTCAACTTTGAGGCGCGGGATATATCGAGCAGAATGTGTTGTTCCGAATAGAAATAAACTTGTCACATATTTTGATTGTATCTAGAGCGAGCGGCGGTTAGTCATGTCGTGATGCCGATGCCAACGGCCCGGCCGCTCCGACCAACCACCATCTATAAAGGCAATCGTGCTCCAGACTGAATCACTGTAGGCGCCGTCTGCAAAATGTCTCATCACTGCCGTATTTACGATGTTTATTATAGTTATTGTTGCGACCACATATGGTACGGCTTGGCGTACGTTTACTTTGAAGGTCACGTCAGAGCGTTGCTATTGGTAACAGATCAAGATCAAAAGAAAATAGTTAGTTTGGCTCCAATACAACAGTTTATAAACGTAACGTAGCGTAGGCTGTAGAAAGTAGACGAAGCTTACTGACATAATCTAGAACATTATTGTCCACCTTGTAAGGCCTGCGCTAACCAGGTTCTGGGTCAGACACAGCCGATGTGTCTTGAAAGCTGAAGTTCTATCACAGATTTGTTTAAACTGTGAGTTATTTTCGAACTAACCAGATGCAACATTGAGTGAACCGTTGCCATAGGTAAAGGGTTACTTGTTAACACTACGCTACGGAGCGTGTAAACAACACTATTTTGGAATCTTCAAAGAGGATTGTTTATTAGAGACTCTTAAAGATCTCTTACAACAAAAGATTAAACATTGAGAATTTAAGTCATTATTTCGAACAGAAGCCGGTGTTACCATTCAGAGGACTAAAGAGTTTTCGAGGGTAGCAACCTTACAGTAGCGTGTAAGTGGCTCATCTAATTGTTTAGTTCGGGCATCGCACGCGCAGCTCTGCTCGCGAATCATAAAATAATTAGCAGTGATTCATCGTCGCGCCGAAAGCGTCACTCGTCGCTGCTAGATAGCCGTTAGCTGAGAGATTTTGGCATTACCTTTTGACAGACGATTATTTCACTGTCGCCGATCGTTAGGATAAAATTTACCGCGTGATTACGGTGTCAGTCAATTCTTATTTTTGTATTGATTGATGGGAGCTAGTAATAGCCATTTGTAGCGTATGAATATTTTTTACTGATCTATTGAAATTTAAACAGAGAATACTGTCCGCATTTACAGAATTATTTCTGCTAATGCGGATTGAATGAATTTTGTACCAAACGGAGGCCTTAGCCATACAGTGGGGTAGGTATTACACGTTAGAGACATAGAAGAATAGATAATAGAATGTAAGAATGCAGAAAGTTTGTAAGCATTTACAAGTTTAGATGCAAATTGATATTTTGCCGCTAACGAAAGAACTTACACTGCAAATCTTTTTCTTTGGCTTACCCAAAAGATATTTCATCAAATCCATAAATTCATATTGATTTTACTCTCGTATCAAAGCGAGATTTTGTTTAATAATTGAAACTGTGATACTTAAAAACATTCGCCAGTTAAAGCAAAATTGGCCAGGAAGATAAAATCACCAAGACTTGATTAAAATTTCATTTTGCTTGTCACAGCCCAATAATTGCCACTAATTGTTACATTGTTAACAGACGGATCCGCTGCTGCAAGTCAACAGGTTCTAGGAAAAACAAGAACGTCTTCAAGCTTTTCCAAGGCTAGGAGAAAGAAGTTGGTGCAATGTAGACCTCAATCAACTGTAGCAATTATGGGGTACAGGCAATTTAAAGAAAGCCTATCAAAGACTTGAACCGGGAAGCTGCTAACATCTTTCGTCGGATTAAAAGTCCATGTTTAAGGAAGAAGCCTAACTCCTCTCTCAGGGATGAGACCCGAGTCCCAGCAGTATAAACATTTTAAGCCATAGCTTTGCTATATGGTGCCCAAGCAGCAGATGACTCTAATATGTGGTCAGCAGTATTTAAGTGCAGTTTCAGTTTGAGATGCAATCCAAAGATTGATTTATCTCCTTTGAATTTTCAATTTCAAGCACATTCGATGTCCAGAATTGAACATTGCTTTAACAGATAACTGAAGACAAAAGTTCAAGGATTGAATATTTACAATAACTATACCAATTTTACAATATTGTGAAATAGTTTTGATCACACAAAATATTGTGCTAAACAAACCGTGGTTACCTGTAAACTTCCTTTACATTTTAAGTACCTGTTTTATTATTTTGGCTTACATAATTTTATGGGCAGCATCATAATTTCATCACTACAAACTACTGTTCGAAACGGGCTACTCACTCATGTAAACGTCAACGAACACTTGCAATTTATCGTAACCCGGTTGCACTGTTATCGAAACCTGAACGGAACAGTCTGTTTGCGGCATTTCACTGTGATCACTAGAACATGGGGTGTGCGTGGCGGAGCGCGCGTGCGTCGGGCGCGCGGTTGCATCAGAGTGCAGCGAGCGGGCGCGGGCGATGCGCCGGCCGCGGCGGGTGCGCGAGACTGTGCGTCGTCGCACCCGTCGCCGAGCCCGTCCCATGCCTCCCCGATAACCTTAAATTAGATTAATTGTATCGCGCTGATTCATGCGTGGCCTGCGACGCGCTTCTTTTTGTTGACACCGGACAAATGCGTTCGCTTAATTTAGATTTTGAGGATTATGAAAGGTGAATGAATTATTTTTTCCGTCTATGATGCACCGTGCGTGAATGACCGTGGTTATAGTCAAAATTTCAGATATTGGAAGTCAAAACGATATTGACGCGAGTAGAAAATTAACCGCAAAAGAAAGAAAACTAATAATTAACGTTGGTCCAGTACAAAGACGCCGCTAATGGGTCAGTTTTGTTTGGCTACATTATAATGATGGGTACCTAACAATCAAATTATATTACCAAATCGGCAATAATGATAATAAAAGGTAATCAAGCCTTCGATGTTCAGAACAAAAAAAAAACCATGGAGTCTACCTGCTATTACGAGGTTACAAAAAATGGGTTTCTCGTTAGTTCTGAGTTAACCACGCATATTCCGAGTAACGTCCGGAGTGAGTAGTAGGTACATGGATGATCGTTCTCTGGAATCACGGTTGGATATGTTCAGCGGCCGCTGGAAACGCCGATACTGTATAAAAATCAACACATTTGTTTATTTGAGCAACGCATAACGGGCGAGGTGCCCGCCGCGGCGGCACCCATGAAAATATTACGACTTATTTACTTTACCGCGATACTGTTCTTACCGCATTGACGTCTGCTCTCTGAGTCAGCAGGGCCGAGCCACGAGGCACGTCTCACTTAACACATTTGAGAAATTTGCAACATCACCGCGGACTATGCTAAATGTTTCTGCAACACTACAGATTGCACGAATTCATATTTCATAACAATTGTTGCTCGATTTTAGTAAAAATAATGCCAGCCGTATTTAAAAAACGGACTGTTTTCATACAGAGAAGCTCTAGTATTGATTGATCACCAGGCTTGATCACTCGTTGTTAAATAATAATTTAATATTACATCCATAAATTATTTTATATTACTGGGATTAAGGTTGATAGAAAAGACAATTCTGGGAGCTATTTGATATTTCAGCATGCCGCGATCGTTTTGCATCGTATGCAAAACACAATAACAATGTATGCCTGGTATTATTTGTGGGAAAAAACATACTCATTTGTTAACGTTTATGACGAAGATCATAACAATGCACAATGTAGGTAGGTACCTATTATGTTATTTAATATGTGTATTGTTGATCGGTGACATTCGCGATGTGTGGTGGGTAATTGTGCAACGCGACTGTGGCGACGGGCGGAAGCGGTATATAAACAAAAGACGATCCGTCTAGCCATCTGCGCGGATGCTTGTCAATACTGCGCGTCACACTCTCAACAGTCATCTTAATACTATTCTGAGATTAATTGAATTCTCAAAAATTAGGAAAGCCGCGAAAATACTGGCTGGAGAAGTGTCTGCCAGAATTATATAGGTACTAGAAAAATATGGAGAGACCGTCACATGAAAGTGGGAAATTTCGTGTACCACATCTAGGACGCCGGAGCCATTCTTAAATTTATTAAAACTATCTGTTGTAACTGTAACAGGCTGTAGCACAATTTTGAAATAAATAAAAATTATTATTGTTAATTAAAGGTATATAGAAAAAAATCTGTGATAAGGGGATTGTTGAGACTAGGAATGAAAATTTTATGGATTAAATTTATATTGACATTTACAAACATGACACTAGATGATTGGAGCAGGCCAATGATATCATAGCCACTCAGATCTAACGCATAGTCTAACTAATCAACAAGTCAAAAGATGATCAAGCGCAAGCCAAACATAATGACTTCGCAGCAACACACGCACGAACGCCAACCAAAAACGACTACAAAGTTACAGCTAGGTAAAGACTTCCTGGATTCGCCAGTTTAGCGAGAATACAACTAGGAACCAATGGTGGGCAGGAACAACCCCGTTACCGATCTAACAATACTTTGGCTTTGCGATCGGTCGTTGGTCCCACACTACCCGGTTCCTAGAAGGTAGGCGGACACAGTCTAAAATAGTCGCGGCCCCTTCGGAGAAGCGTGAGTCATGGCGGGACCGTCCTGAGCCGCATCTGGACCGCATACACACACGCGTCCAACTGATCAATACATACGGAAAGATAGAATTGGAAGATTTTCTTGAAGATTTCTCAAAGTTTTGGTTGTTTTTGTGCGGATTCGATGATGGTAACGACCTTTGAATTCAATACAAATAAAAATGAACGAATTCAAACAAACGGGTAGCCATTACAAATCATTAAGGATCTTTAAGCATATCTCAGTTTACTATAATAAAAAAATATTGAGGATCCACCAATATATGTGAATCGTGTATACAAAAAAAAAACAAGTTTGATAACAGGAAAAGGAGTGAATTCACAAAAAAAATGGTGTCTTTCTGCACGCGACTGTTTTTGCCAAAACGAAATCTGGGAATCCGAGAATGAAAAACAAGAATAATTTCGACAAGGAAAATTAGTAGGTGTATAGTCCGAACAGTTTCATAGAACTTGGGCTTGTTGTAAAGTGATGCCCAGAGATACTCCTTTATTCAAGATTTATTTTGATGTTAGAACCGACTTTGTAGGTATAAGCTTAGTCATGAAATTCTCAATAAACTCCATTGGTGGTGGAAAAGCGTTCTACGAAGTATGAAATCTTAACACGTAAGATTTATGCATAGAGTGGCGCTACCATTTTACAGTTTCAAGGAATTATGAATTGTTAAGATTTTTTTATTTTCATTTAAGTAGTTGGGTCAACCGATTTAATTTATTTCGTCTAATTTTTTGTGGTAAAATAAGCTTTATATTGATGTATTTAGGACTCGAAGTCTTTTAATGCATACATACAAAAGCATAACCTACTATACTTGATGTAAAGCAGCGTACATTATAACAATGAACTGCTCGAGAACATTCCCCGAATCCTGCAATTTCAACATCCAAAACAAAATGTACCTTTTTATTTACAATTCATAAACTAAAACAGAAAAAAAGTACTCATTAGTGTGCGGCGCCACCGCAGCAACGGACTCCACGCAACATGCGCCCACGCACCGGTACGTGCAACTACGATATTAACGACAAACACGCAACGCTTTTATTGCGAACTACTAAAACCCGCTATTACTAGACACTTCAACGTTAACACCATTCCGATTTGACCCGAATGTGTCTGTTGCAAGTTTGAAAAAAAAAAAAAAAAAAAAAAAATATACACTCACGCCTGTATTCCCCGAAGGGTTAGGCAGAGGTGTAACAATGTACACCCACAGTTCGCCGGTATATTTAGGTCCCATGTAATAAGGGGCGAGCCTATTGCCATTAACCGGGCACAAATCCTAACTCCGAGCTGCTACTGAGAATTTCATAGAAAAACCCAATAACACTTTTTGCTCGACCTGGGAATCGAACCCAAGACCTCTAGCGTAGCAGTCGCGCTTAGGACCACTAGGCTACCGAGGCAGTTTGAAAAAAAATTACTTCTATTATATTACTGCCAAACAAATAAGCTTATGATCTCATCGAAAATCGAATCTAGAGCTCTGCAATGTATTAAAAAGCTCTAATAATAATAATGCCGGAACTAAACTGTCGGCTTCTCATTTATTATTGAGAAATGTAAAATTATAATATTCGGCAATAACGCTACTCCATTCATCAAGGCGTTAGTGGAAGCAAATAGGTGACACAGTAATATTTCTGGCAATGTTAGCGCTAATATTTCTTTCCCATTGACAGATTTTAAACAGAAAGAGGAAGAAAATTAACTCAAAGAAGTAACTATAAACAGATTTGCAGTAAACATGAAAATTATTAACATCAAATAAGATTGGCTCCATCATCCACATTTAAACACACGCTTATAATGTAGGCGATGATTCACTTTGTGTTCAAAAGCCTGGATTAGACGCAGTAGTATCTTTTAATACTCTAACGCACTTATTTCGAGCCAAGTGCAAAAATAAGTTATGTAATAATAAAATTAGTATAACATGTCTGTTCGTATGACTAAGCGGTTGATATTTGAGAGCGCGGTATTTGCTGTCAAATGGCGGCGCGGTACTGCGGGCTTCGTAGAACTACTAGCACTGTGCATTATAATTAACATTAGGGCTCTTGTTGATAGCCAGACTATAAATGATACCCTAACATATCCTAAGAACTAGTGTAGAAGTACTGTTTATAAATAAATGTGTCCGTTGAAATGTTGTATGACAGAAAATTGTGTAAGCAATTGTTTTTACATTTTTCATGTTTTGTGTTGCAGTTTGTCAAAGTCTGTGGCTGGGTGTGTGACAACCGATAATTGACAACGGCTTTATTACAATTATTACTAAAGAATATTAGTTTATTAAATCATTTCTTGTTTTATTAAATAATAACGCGTTTTAAAGTCAACGCAGACAGAGCAGCAATATGTTCGAGTAGTTTGCGCTGATTATTTGATAATAGACTTTAAATCAGTACAAATAGAGTTGAATGTTGCACAATCGCGTGGAATAAATAAATAATTGCGCGGAGCTGTATATTGCAAGCAATTTTCTGCTCTATTTCTGTTTTTCTTTTATGTTTATATTTTGCACTGACCGCATTTACATTGCTATACTTATATAACCGTTCTTTTATTTTAATTTTTTCCGAACCATTTTTTTTGGGATTTGTCACTCATTATAAAAGTCGTTAAAACAGCGAAATCCTTATCGCAGATAATATTTGAATATATCTTATATAATTTGGACAATATCAAAGAAATAAGAGTATAGAAAGAGAAAGGAACCGGAGTATTTATTGAGAGAAAGTACATAATATTAAAAAGGTGGCTGAATACTGAGATGACGGCAGAATACAACTGAATAAATAGATTTGTATTTAACATACAATATGCACTGTGAAATGAGGACCTGACACAGACCCTCAAGGGTTAAAATTTTTAGTCGGTTTAAAGAATCTAGCATAGAATCATGGATTGAATCCAAAGTAATTTTTTTTCCGTGAACTACATACATATCTTCAAATTAAAAGCGATTCTAGCTCCACAATACTCCACACTAAGCGACTTAGAAACAGCATGACATCATCAAAATATAAATATGTTGGTAAACATTAACCACACATTCACCACAACAAAAACAAAACTACCCACATATTAAATGGAGTACGTAAAATAAACGCTAGCGTGCGCGTGAGTCAGTGATCGAGCGTGTCCTGGCAGGACTCACCTATTTGTACGCGGTTACTCACGCGATGATGCATTGGTACAACTTTAGACGACAATCTCGAATCTCTTTGAGTTATGGTCCGCTCAAATGTTTTGGGCCGATATAACTATCACATTTGGATACTATGTAGAGAGCAAAATTAACTGCAGAATATTATTTAAAATTGCTATTTTGAAGTCGTGTATAGATCGTTTTCTAGAATCTAAACAAATGAACATCAGTATTATATTTTTCCGATTAAAATAGAGACAGTCGGCTATGTGTTGCTGACTATCACTCAAGCAAATCGCAAAGAGATGGCTTAATAGTAAAATACAGAATACAAATTAAAAAAGTGAAAATATGAACCAAGAAGTCTAGCAAACCAATTGATTTATTAATACCTGGTTTATTTGGTTTAGTGTATGTCTGATGAAATAAACCAACTTTATATTCCATAAGTCTCCCATTTTTCGGAATATTTGTAATTAATGATTTTGAATGTTTATTGCTGATTAATTTATAATCTCTTCTAAGCATAAGTTTGGGATGCACAACATACCATCACGCCTGTATTCCCCCCCGAAGGGTTAGGCAGAGGTGTACCAATGTACACCCACAGTTCGCCGGTAATGCACAATGAATCGTTATTTGGCATATTGACTAAATTTAACCTTTTGCCAAAACTAAGTTCAAATATTAATAAGGTTAATTTTACACTATAAAAGTGTTGGAAGTGTAGAAATTCGAAAAACGACATCTATGCTCTACCGTAAGAACTAAACGCAACTGATGGAACCCAAACTCGTGTTCAATGCAACACTCCACCATACCTATTTACCATAATACAGGGGGCAATTTTATGTACTAACTTTTAGGAACAATCGCAATCTAATCTCAGTCTCAATTTTGCAAAAATGAACACAAGAAGGAACATGGATCGGCTTTAGTCATTAAAAGTCTGAAACACCCTCTCGTCCCGCCTAGTGCGGGGGAAGTCATAAGATGATTTTCCATCCCTAAAAAAAAATCTCAGTCCCAACCTTTCAAAAATGAACGTTTCCAATTGGCTTTCATAACATTTCCCCGGAAACAATAAGAAAGGTTAAAAGTAGAAACGCCACAGATACATAATAAATGAATTAAGATTTGAACATAAATGTAGTGTCGACAGTTCGACACCATAACTAAATGGGACATGTCTTTTGTTGATCAACACATTAACTTGTTTGAAGTAAAAAAGAAACTGTTTTGGACCACTTCGAAGGCAATTAAAATACTCCTCTATGGTACTAATGAGGCTCGAATAAATAAGTTATATTGGAGAGTTATGGCCTTTCCATGAGTCAAACTACATAAAAAATTCGACGATCGAGACTTATTTGGTCGTACAGAAAATTTACAATGATGTTTGTCACGAGTATATTTGCATCAAAAAATTTCGAGTGACATTTCGTTTTACAACATCTAAGAGCTCTTTCGCGACAATACATTACAGACACTCTGAATGTTATTTAGTGTTCAGTATATTTTCGTTTCTCTTGTTAGACTGTTACGTGACTCAATTACACCTTAATTACACTTTAAAAACAATAGCCTGTGATTTATGTAGTTTTCTGTGTTAGTGCGTATTTATATTGAGTTAAAAGCTATTTTATATCAGACTCACGTGGCCCCACGTCGGTCGGACACACGTGGTTAGTTAGACGAATCTCTGAATCACCCATGCGATACTATTCTTAAACCGCGCGGATACATTAGTTGCAGAACGATTATAATTTCACCTGAACTTTAAGGCTCTTTATAACTCTGCTGTTGCTCAACTATATCGTAATTTAATGAGTTGTTATGGTAGGTAGTCAAATGTACGGAGATGCTAACTAATATTATGAAGAAAAGTCTGTTTGTTTCTTCGCTAGAGGTCTTGGGTTCGATTTCCAGGTCAAGCAAAAAAGTGTTATTGGGTTTTTCTATGAAATTCTCAGTAGCAGCTCGGAGTTAGGATTTGTGCCCGGTTAATGGCAATAGGCTCGCCCCCTATTACATGGGACATAAAAAAAAACACCGGCGAACTGTGGGTGTACATTGTTACACCTCTGCCTAATCCTTCGGGGAATACAGGCGTGATGGTATGTGTTTGTTTCTTTTTGTTTGAATAAGATAATCTCTGGAAATACAGGTCCGATTATAAAAATTCTTTCGCTGATAGAAAGTACATTCTTGCAGAGTGCCATATGCTGTTTTGTAGATCCACACAAACCAGGTCGCGGGCAAAAGCTAATATTTCATATATACAATTTGCGTACTGCAACTAACTAACTAACGAGGCTAACTGCCTCGTTAGCCTAGTGGTCCTAAGCACGACTGCTACGCTAGAGGTCTTGGGTTTGATTCCCAGGTCGAGCAAAAACTGTTATTGGGTTTTCTATGAAATTCTCAGTAGTAGCTCGGAGTTAGGATTTGTGCCCGGTTAATGGCAATAGGCTCGCACCTTATTACATAGGACCTAAACATACCGGCGAACTGTGGGTGTACATTGTTACACCTCTGCCTAACCCTTTGGGGAATACCGGCGTGATGGTATGATGATGACAATTTATGTACGGTAAAAAATCTTATGCTAACTTGCTAATTTATACATACTTGTCTTGACCCAGACGCAATTAATGCCTCTTCGTAGTGGGCACGAGCAATATCTACAACGGTTACCCGAACAAAGCAGGCACTTATTTTAGACCAAAATCTAAGTTTTTATATGACATTTTCCTACACAGTATGCCCCGGTTTCTCGGACGAAATTCAACGCAAAATAAATATTATTATGACAAATTGTCAAGCGCGTGTAAGTTGCATCCATTGGTTGTTGATATTCCTGTCACCCAATCACAGCAGCTTCCAAGCACTTAACAATCTGTCACGTTAATTCTACGTTCGTAAAAACCTGGGATTAGTCTGCGAAGAATAACTTTAAAAGGTATGTTTGTGTAACTCATCGTTTTTTTCCCCCTCATTTGAACCCGTAACATTGTAAATCAAAACATTTGTTGTATTTACAATCGATAAAAACACATGTACAATCATGGTTTCGAAGCTGAAAATAATAAAAGATTTCACGATCAATGCTTAGAACACCACATGCAGTACTTACCCACAGTATAGTATTTATCAAATCCAGCTGAATTTCTCACTTCTACATAATCATCATATCCAATCGGCATGTCGATCAACTCCCATGGATTCTGAAAAATTCAACCGATAGTTTATACAGGGTTATAGACTTTAAGTACATAATGCAAATCATAAAATTAAAATATATACATATAATACAATAATAATATTATGTTAGTTGGTCCTCCACCGGTTTTGTTTGTGCTATCTTCACTACGTAACTTGCGTCTTCAAGGGACAGGATAAGGTAATAACTATATACGTTTATAGGACTTACTGGATCCACTTCGATTTGTAATGGCGTTTGATATCTCGGATCAATGGCTCTCTGTGACAGATTCCCGTTGTACTCTTTGACGGGCGTCATGGGACTGTTCGCTGCGCTGTATCTGTCGCAGTAGTTCTGGTTATAGTCCTCTTTCCTCACCGAGTTGGAGTTGCTGGTGACCGACGGGCTCCGCGCTGGGGACAGTTTGTCGTTCTCTCTGTTCCAGTACTGCTCTATGTCTATGTGTCGCGGGTTCATGTTGCCGATGTTGTAGTTGGCGATGGGCGACAGGCGGCGCGGCGACGAGCTCTCGCTGAACACGGCCGGGCTCCGTGCCACGCGCAGCGAGTCGTAGGCGCCGAGCTCGCCCGAGCCCAGCTCCGCGCACGCGCGCTCCGCCGGCGAGCCCAGCTCCGCGCATGCGCGCTCATCCGCCACCGGGGAACTCGATGTCCGGTTGATCGTAACTGGCGACCTCCCCGCTTCCGTGAACGCTTCAGGTTTTTTAAACTGCTGTGGAATCCGAACCGGTCCTATTCTGTTATGTACATCCGGTTCATCTTTAGGTAAGGCCGAGGTTTTGGGTTGCGCCTCGGCGGCCATTAAGTGCTGTAGCTTACTCACTTGAGTTTCGACGAAGCTGCGCGGCCTGGGCGGCTGGATAGTATGGTCGATGTTTCTGAGGAGGACTGGGTTGGAGGCGGTGGCGTCGTACGGAGTCGGGATGTGTACTTGGGAGAGCGTGTGGTCGGTGTCGAGGCTATCCTGCGTGTCGTACTGCATGTACTCGTCCTCTGAGCACTCCGTGTCGTCGTCCTCGCAGTCGTCGTAGTTTATGGGCGTGTCGGCGCCCGGGAAGTACTCACACAGCGCTGCCATTATGTCTACAACCTGGAATGCACGACACAGAAGTCAGTTAGGGTTGTTACACACATAAGCGGGTCGATGCATTCGGTTCGGCATTTTCAATGAAAAGTTTTTTTCGAATATCCGATGTTTTATGACTTTTTGTATAATTTTATGGACATCTTTTTGTCAGTCTGTAGATAAGTTCATTTTTTTTAATTCAATTTGTTAAAATAATGTTGCGTGGATGTTACCGGAAGCAAGCTGGCCGGGCCAATAAAAAGGATGGGCGATTTGTATTGTGTTGTTATTAGTGTGCAGAAGGATGCAGTTCTTTTGCCTTACGTAATCTTAGTAAATAAATTGGATAGTAGACACCAATAGGCAATAATTACAAGACAACTTCTAAGAAACACTTTTAGCTCCGAAAACCTGATAAATTTTTAATGAATTGTAAAATATTTTTAAGTTGCTTTGTAATGAATAATACCCAATTATGTTTGCAAATAATGGACGTCAGTTTGCCGTTTCCATTCAAAAGCTATGAAGGAATTGCGTTTTGGCAACTCAAAGACGCATGTGGGGTATCTCGTACCTAATTGCATGTATCTTCCTTATTATCTATTTGTATAGTGCATTGTTAACACCTGTGCCAGTACAGGTGACTAATCAATAGATAATAGCGTAACCTTTACTATTGGCAACACGTTGGCCCACTCATCATTTATATTTGGATAGAAGGTAGCCTTACCTTGGCCATGCTGGGTCTCTCTGCAGGAACTTTGTGCCAACATTGTGTCATCAGCTGCTCTATTGGCTCAGGACAACCCTCTATCAGGTTTGGCCTTTGACCTAGAATGTTATAATAAAAACATTTAATAACATTTTCGATAAAGCTTATCTTGGTGAGATCACACTTTAAGAACATAATATTATTTTGTTATTAAAATCAAACCTTAACTTTTTGAATTAAGAACACTCCACAAAGTTAACTTAAAGATTTTAAATGTCAGATCTCGAAAGAGGTTTAAATTGAAATGATGTTTAAAAGGATGCATTGATGGAAGGATACAGCTATAATTGATGGTAGGCGGACTGAATCACATCAGCATGATATCATAATTCACTAGAACTAAAACTTTAATAGGTAGTTTTATTGTTTCGAGTTGATGAGTAAACATGCAGGCAGGATTACGGTTCACGTAACCATTTGTTATGTTTAATGGCCATAAAAAAATTATTATGGTGTATGTACATAATTGAAACTGATTGCAATCTTTTTTCAAATTAGTTTTATTAGAAATATAAAATAAACTTCCGACCGCGATTTCGTCCACGTAGAAATCAAGTATACCATAACACATTCCATGACACTTGGCAATAGTGTAGCTTTCTACCATAATAATATTATTCTGCATCCAGTTACACTGCAAGCCGACCCCAACATAGTTAGGGAAAGGCTACGCAGGCAGGCAGGCAGATTTGAATAAAGTATGTGCAAAAGGTCGTTACGCCATAGAGACCATAAAGGTTCTAGTGCCAATAGGCCTCTACATACAACAGAATTAAAAAAAAACTTTTAATTATATTATTGATCTTATCATGGCATGAGTGTCTGAATTTCGGTATGTACGTCAAAAAATCGAACAAAGTTCCAATATCAGAATTCTTTAAATTTTTTCTAAGAAGTCATATTGCTACATCTACTCATGCGAAGCTGCTATCGGCCTACCAGCCAGTATGAAATCAGTTTTACGCAATACCTGTATGCACAGCCCACATTATCCTAAAAGCTGACCCTCCTTCCTCAAAAGGTTTCCTTCGGGACAGAACCTCCCATAGAATAATACCCCATGAGAATACATCGCATTTTTCTGTATATGTTGATCCTTCAAACACCTGTAAAATAAAGAAAGAAAGAACTTAAAATAATACATAATATTACCAATACATGGAGTACTAGCTTCTGCTCGCGACTTCGTCTGCGTCAAATTTGATATATATATTACCACACGGCAACCGTACATTTTTCCGGGGTTTAAACTATCTTGTGTTATTCACCACCACAATCTATCTCAGTGCCAAATTTCATCCAGATTCGTTCAGCCGTTTAAGCGTGAAATTGTAACAAAACAGACATCCATCTATCCCCATACACTTCCGCATTTAAAATATTAGTAGGTAAAAGACAACACATAGCCGTTAACTACTCTTACGACTATCAAATTAACTAACAATGAGCAAAAATGATTGCTGGGAAACAAGGTTTTTTCTGTGTGAAAAATGGGTGTTGGGGTATTTCAAGTTTAGTTACATAAGTTCAAACTTGTTTTCATATAAAAACGGTTTTGTTAAGCGTCTTTTTCCATCCTTTGTTCTATAATATGAGACATGTTAGAATGTCATTGGATAGCGGTCAAGCCGACAGCCCACCGGATGTTAAGTGGTCACCGCTACCTATAGATCTGCAATACCAGAGGCGATGCAAATGCGTTGCCGTCCCAGAGTTAAAATGTCTCATGTGCCTGTAATTACACGGCACCCATACCCTTTTTGATTTTATGATAGGAATTTTATAATAAGAGGGCAGATAAAGTACATTGATTCAATTTATCTATCTATTATTTTTCCCCTCCCACTTACTACTTATTACTATTAATTATTGTTGTATAGTAGTCGCCACAAGTCATGAGCACAAACGTCAACTTAATTTTTGGATTAATTTCTGGATTTTTTGGCCCGCCGACGCTGCATCCGATTGGTCCGTCAGTCACACATCGCGTGCAGCGTCGGCGCCCCAAAAAACCCAGACAGGAACCCATAAACCCAAAAATTAACTACGTTTGTGTTTACGACTCGTGGTGGCTACTATACGTGCTGACTGTGCTGGGTAATCTTTTTACCTCTTTATGAGCTAATCTTATATGCTCACTTTTTTTTTTAAACGTACTTGTTATGGAATACCTGAATAAGGAAAATGAGACCTTTTCCTATCTTTACAAAGAAATATGTATGAATAAGATAGAGTAAAAGATTTGTGCATGGATATGATTAGATTGTGATATTGTTTTATTACTATGTACTCCACTGAGGCTTGTTAAGCTGGACATCCTATCTAACTATCAGCTGTTGGAATTATGTAGGTATCTGACATCTGTTATCAACTGTACTCACCGCGAGTTTTGGCTTCGCGAATTTATTTTGCAAAGGTCATAAATAAAAGAAAGAAATCCTTTACTTTTTTTTCAAATGTAGGCACACAAAATGTTTTTTTTTTGTAAATGTCCCGGTACACTTTACCCTACAACATGAGAAATATTTAATTGAATAATAAGTACATATTATCACAACAGCATTATCATAAAACCTTTTTAAAATTCAATCTAAGGTAAAATCTAACATTTACTTAATGTTCATTTAGGAGAATATTTAACACATACAAAAAAAAACTAATAACGTTCGTAAAGGTACCTACTAGATATTCCAACAATGAATTTACAAATGGGAACATTTTAATTATGAGTATTGACATCTTTAAAAAGTTTGTTTTTTAATATTTTTGTACATAATAATAACATTGTGGGTAAGGTTTTGTTACATGAACATTCATATTTTGAAAAACAAATTATTGCAGAACTATCAGAACAAATTCAAATAGTTTTGTTTGTGATGATATGAACAATTTGTTGTGGGAACGTTTGTGAAAGAAATCCCATTCTATAATTTTAGATAGATAATTTGATAGCCCATGTGAATGTAGGTGTAAATATTATACAAGTTTTGAGATGTGTCTTTTGACCTTTGTGAGTCTTATTAATTTTATTTTTACTATTTTGGCGCCACGTAACCGACGAATACATGGTTTTTTTAAATAATATGTAATTACTTAATTAATAATTTTATCAATTTATTGTTTTCTTATTTGTGTGTGGAAAAAAAGTGTTTGTATATAAAAACAAAATCATTATCATTTTACGAATCCTAATGATAACTTAGCCCAAAGATAACCTTCATCTTCATCTATCAAGAATAAATTAACAGTTACAGTTAGTTTGAATCTGCACATTAACAAAAATTTAATTTGAACTATGCTTTTATTTTTTTGTTTAATGTGGGTTTCAAAATGGCCAATTACTTTAGTGAACTCAGTAAATGGATGGAAGTTTTATTGAGTTATTGCAGAATGCTATTGATCAAATATTTCGTATATTAGTTTCGAGCCGCGACGTCGTCGGTGTGTGGTTTGAAAAATTATCCCACATGAACATCTAGATATTTATTTGCCAATTCTTTTTCAATTCTGATAAATGGTCTACATCTGATTGAATGTGTAGTTTACACTAGCTTGTATAATCAAGTTCAGTCATTTACATTTTGAGTGGTCAGGAATAGAGTACTTTACGTTGTTGCATACACACCCATATACATATAATAAAGAGACGGAGAGAAAGAAAAAGAGAGGGAAGATTGCCTGGGGGCATTATGCTTATTACTTGTGACAATTTGTGCCAGTTAACTCCTACTGCGAGCCATGTTAAGGAACATTGTTTTAATAAACTACAATCAAATAGGATTTATATCTATATGACTTACCTCAGGTGCCATCCAAGCCGCACTGCCCTTATTGTTTGTCATGTAAGTAGCTTTATCTGCGGCAGTGCCAAAGTCACAGATCTTTAGTCTTTGTCCACCTCCCACTAGTAACAGGTTGGGTGGCTTTAAATCCCTGTGTATCAGCGGCTTTGGTTTCATTGAATGGAGGTACGCTACACCCTGTAATATAATGTTACGTAGTTTAATTTACATTCACTTGCTTCAATTTACAATCATAGGGAATATGTGAAAACTGTTTTCTTTTTTAAATTGTTAATGTGTTTTTTTGCAGATATGATTGTTTGAGATATTTTATTTTAAACATTAACATGAGTAGTATGTGTGTATTCAAGCAAGATAAAGATTTAAAATAGGTGCTTCTGTTATATAAACTAGTGTCTTCTAATTACAGTTATTACCAGAATTACAGTTTGTCATCACAACTAGAAGTGATCAAAGCTATTCTCTTTTATATCTCAGTACATATATAAAAGTTACATGCACAGTTTATTGAAATATTTCACAGTTTTCTAACATAACTAAGCAATTAAAAATCATAACAATGGTAACCTCTGCACACTGTCGAGCCCAGCTCATCGCGTGTGCCGCAGTGTATTTAGGCTTGGGACGGTTGTGTAGCACATTGTACAGCGAGCCTCCCTCCGCGTACTCCATGACCAGGCAGACGTGGGCGCCTTTTGTGCACGCTCCATACAGCCGCACGATGTTCGGGTGTGACACGCGAGATAACTGTCGCACTTCTATCGAAAATTCCCGCTTCTCAGCCTCAGAATTGATATGCTTTACTGCTACTAGTGTATTCCGCCACAGTCCCTTCCATACTACACCAAACGCGCCTTTTCCCACCACCTGACGACACAAATTCAGCAGTTATAATATAATACAGCTCACTATAGAACAAATTGTGTCCCGATATTTACCGATAACTCTTGAATCTCATTGTAATCTATCTCCTCCACAAATGTCTGCTGAACAGGCGAGTCTTGCACATTGGAAGCCATGGGTAGGTACACTTATTATCACATTATCAAAATGATTAGCACGTTAATTTAATGTTATTTATAAAGGTCTATCTAATTTTCTTTAAAAAATGTAAAAATAGTTGATTAACTCAATTTACTCAGTATTGTTTGGCAGAGAAAAGCAACTGCGACAAGGCAGCCATCTTTGAAACTGTAGAACAAATGTCACACACCGCGATAGTGATGTGCCATAGCAATAAACGAAAAATCGTTATCAATGCAGTTTACGTTTCTCTACAGAGCCCTCTTTGGAGCCTACATACACGTTATGAAACGCAGTACAATTTTTTTCAGTAAATGACGATGTTTAATTGTTTTAACATTCAAAATCTCGTTCTTCCTGCACGATGGTAGGTACTCTCAAATATCAGAGACGTATTAATCGGATGATAGATTTTACTTTTTTTTTATTGGTGCTTGCTTTAAAATATTTGTAAGTTCTGCTTTTTATCACCCCCAGACTTCTTTGATTATCAATTGAGCATTTCCTAAGTGGCTCAGAGGCGGGTAAACACATTTTAGACTTGGCGACTGACTTTCTAAGCACAAGGCGTTAACTTAGATTTGCCTATATATTTTTTTATATTAGGTAATACCTATTTAACATAATTCCTACTGTCCACTCTAATATCCTAAAAAACTGAGAAATAAAACTAGATATCGATAAAACAGTTTAATTAACATCTTCAATCTCACTGAAGGAACTTTGAATAATATCACACAAATCATCAATTTGTTCTAAAAGGGCGTATGCCTCTTTGCAATTAAAAGTTGCAGCCACCTCTTTTGGTGTTTCATTTCTGTGATTAACTGCAAACACATCGGCTCCCAAGTCCACTAGAATGTTGATAAGGCGGGTGTTATTACCCATAGCTGCAAAATGTAATGCCTGTCGTCCACCCGGAGCTCCGGGATCATTTACAAGAGCACCTCTTTCTACTAAAAGGCGAAGTATTTTTTCTTCTTCTTTGGTTGGAATACACATCATCACAAATTCTGAAATAAATTTCTTGACAAATTTAAAAAATGAAAATATAGAATGGCATACGATATTTTCCTTTTATTTGCCCGTTGGTATCAACCTTTTCCTTGCACTTTTACTTTGAATTTTTTAATTTAAATTAAAATTGGTAATGTGTGTGAGCTTCCATAATGTGCGCTTGTTTGCTTTTCTACCCTTTCTTTTTCTACTTTAAGTTATTATAAAAAATGACTTACGCAAGAACAAGCCTGTATGCATAGGCTGCGTTCTTTGTCCAATTACGGCGCCATGATCGAGTAACAAGGTCGCCATTTCGCAAGAAGGACTGAAAACAATTGATATTTGTTGTTGGAGACAGAAATATGTTCTTTCTTATTCTTTGAGAACTATTACAAATATAGGTAGCCTATAAAATAAATAAAATATGTATATCTTTCTTTGCTTTTTCGAGCAGTAGGCATGTCCTTTTGGAGTACGGACTCCAAAAGGACATGCCTACTACTCGAAAAAGCTTTCAGTGTAACCCACGGGGGTTACACTGAAAGTTTTTAGAATCTGGCAGTAAGAAAAGCAGCCGATGAAAAAAATATTTAAATTCGTAAATACCTAAAAACTCTGGGTATGTGTACCTGTAGATGTTTTGTCATTTGTTTTTAGAAATTGGCGGCAATTTAAAAACTGTTTGACTAAAGGAAATTTTCGTTCGATGATTTATTACGACTTTCACTGCGGTCTTACTTAACCACAATGTTAGGATAGACTTAGATTAGCATTTCGTGACGATGCCCCATCCCAAGCCACTGTTTACAACTGGTTTAATGAGTTTAAACGTGGTCGAAGCAAAATCACTGATGATTCGCGAAAAGGACGTTCCTCTACGGCGACTACTTAATATAACGTGTGTGCTGTGCGGCTAATGATAAAAGCTGATAGAAGGGTGACATTAACAGATTTGGGCAGCTTTAGGCATTAGTATGAGTGGCAGGACTGCTCCGAGGACACGGCGCAGCATACACTTGAGTAGTGCCCAGCTTGGACAGCGCAGCGCCGTGATCTCGTCGCAGCGATAACTGCGGGTAGCCTCTCGTTCCAGGACGTTGTTCTGACCGTGATCGGAAGCGAGAGTGCATGGGACGCCGTCGCGTCTTTCTGCGAGGTAATAGCCGCCAAGGAGGCGGCGGAACGGGAAAGGGAGGCTATTTCCTCCCTTCCCACCCGCAGAAGACACACCAGGCGCCGGAGGGCGCAAGATGATCCCCATGCACCTTTTCTGGAGTCAGTGCGGCCGGTGGATGACAGCGCACCGGGTGAAGGGGCCCGCCTTGTAGTGGTGGCGGGCCAATACCCGCCGGGGTGCGGAAGAATGCTCAGAGCGATACTCGTGTCCCGGCCAATGGTAGTTGGAGGAACACCGTGGGGTTTTTCATAATTTGATGGAAATTTAAAAAACACCATCACAAAATGCTTGAAAAACATGACGAAAGTGACTTATTTGAGTCACTTCTGTCAAGACATCGTCGCATGTGATGAAAGCTGGATATATTTTTACGAACCCGAAACCAAAAGGGGTGGTCCCATCGAAGGAAGGGTGCTAAGAAAGGAGCAGAGACTATTTCGAAAAGCATTAAAAATATAAACAGGCCGAAGCCTGTTTATATTTTTATTGCTTTTCGAATTTTCGCTATTTTTTTTAGTTTTTAGAAATAAAAACTTTCAGTGTGACTCACGTAGATAAATTAGGGCAACATTTACGTTTATTATTTCTTACTAAATAAAAAATAGCTTTGCTTGGTTATTTTTACATTGCAAAACTTGAGGGTATTCAAATCGTGTAAAATAATAAAATTGAATTGCATAAGTATTTTTCAATTTACGAGAGACTGTAGATGTTTATTATTATATACCTACATTTTAATTCAGCAATTTTTACCAAACTTTATAAATATAGAAGTGTGAATAAATTTTTAATTTTAGGCAGTGTTTCTATACAAAAGCTATCATATCTACGTAAATTTTTTTTCACTGATAATAGATATAAACTAGGTATAAAAGTTTGGTGAAATTTGTCCTTACAGCCCATTCCCACTTGTCGGTTATTGGGCCCTGATTTTAATCGGCTGTCGGCTACGGTTGAAGTTGGTGCCAACTTTTAACACTACGCGAAGCGAATGTAAACGATGAACATCGACGATGTTTTTGTAATGATGTATAATTATTTGAGAAGAAAACTAATAAAGACAGCTGAGGAAAGACAATATTGAGTGCACCCAATCCCGAGGAAATGATTTAGTTTGGGAACATTTCAGAAATTCATAACGGAATTGAGAAGTCGTCACTTCTCAATTCCGTTATGAAGTACTTAATTTCGTCAAATTAAGTATTTCAATTATTTTGGGATGTCAATCTACACTCAAATTACTACTACTGTTAGTCCCGACATCCGATAAATGTGAACATCGTGATACTTACTTATAGGCGAGCGAGAGATGACACGATTTTTTTCCGGACGTAGAGGACTGGGTATGATGATGAGGGGGCTGGCAAAACACTCGACATTTCTTGTCGGCGCCGACGCAAAATCGGTGTCAGACAAATATGTAATAGCTTCATATAAAATCCTCTGCCATTGCTACATCCCATTAAAATCGGCGCCCGACAGCCGACAAGTTGGAAAGGGCTGCTAAAAACTTCACCTTCTCATCAGACACAGGGAGAGTGGCGTCATGCCCAAATGATCTGAAATTCTAGGGTCAACTCCGGCTTTCAGGAGCATTTCTACAGTTTTTTTGTTGCCGGAAGAACTAATGGCCCAGTGTAGTGCGTTGCGACCGAGGTGATCTAGATGGTGTAAGTTGGTCCCTTGACTGCAAGAAAATATATTCATCATCATCTTCTTATCCACTTTTTTAATGTGTGTTACTATTATAATAGGCTCGCCACCACTTCAAAGTGAGCCTTAACTTTAACTTTGCACCAAAACCTGTCATAATGATTGATTATAAAAGAAAATGTTATACTAATATGCAAAAAAAAAAACTGGGAAAAAAAAAAAGCAATAAATTTGTAAATTACGAAAACTTACCAAAACACAGCTTCGTCCGAACACCCCGTTTGAAAGCCCAAAGCGGTTATGGGGCTTACCCCTTCTCCGCCATGGCCGCTAGAGGAAATGTAACCAGTCCAAAAAATCATGTGTGTCACAAAAATTCGCCGGTTCCGAAAACACCTTTATTATACCCGGTGTATTTTTAATATTTCATGGTAGTCATTCTGGGATCATCTCATCCCAGCCCAGTCAGGTGAATTCGCCATCAGCCTAAGAGAGTGGGTGAGCTTAAGTACTGCAAGTGCAAACAGAAAGGTTGTTTACCTACTCGATTAACATTTGTAGCGTATTTTGGTCTCCCAATTCGGCTGCAATCAAGAACTCATTGTCATTGTGAAGAAATTCAATTGCTTGTAAAAGTTCATCATGTTCATCTGCGTGTGCAACTGAAGCCCTTGACACCCTTGAAGTAGAAGCTATTGGCTTTTCCTCTTCGACCGCGAATGGCCGTGTATTTGAGATCGATTGTCCAAATCCAAGAAATCTTCCGATAATGCTGTGTACAAGAGTTATCGTTAGTACGAGGGTGGTATTAGGTGTCTCTGGGTAAGATAATATTCTGATAATAAATACCCACCTTTATTTATAGGCATAGGTACATTTGTATATATGTCGCAGGTTTATCACAAAATCAGATCTAAAACCCAGGTTTTTGATCAAGAGCCGGTAGAAGACAATATTTTTAGTTTATTTTATCATAAATTTTACAAAATTCAGTTTTTGATCAAAAACCTGAACTTGGTTAGGTTTATGATAAAAAAGCGATCAAAATGGAAGATTACGATTGACAGGGATTTATCCTACCCATTTTAACAGAACCCATGCGATTCTGTCACGGCTCAGGCGCTGCGGGGTTTCGGCGGTCCCACGCAAGCTTATCGTCGTCAATAATTTTAACGCTCACCGCCGCAGCTTCGGCTTTTTTTTTACGGGTGGGAAATCATTAAATGACTTCCTCGGCCCTGGGCAGGGCGGGAGGGGGTGTCAGACTTTTACTGACTAAAACCCATCCATGTTCTTTCTTGTGCCCTTTGCGTCCCGGGGGCGCGGTATCTCTTACGAACAACCCGCAGCCCAGGCAGGCATCGGGCCTGAGTGGCCCCTTAAAAAATTGCTGACATCTCTTTGAGGCGCGTTGTTCGTGAGAGATACGGCGCCCTTAGAACGCAAAGGTCACAAGAAGGAACATGGGTGGGTTAAGGGTTAGGGCAGACAGACAAGACCACGTGGAGTCGATTTTTCAGCGATTTGTTTCTGTCACTAACTTTTATAGCACAACGTAATTATAAACAAATAAATCATTGTTATTGTCTCTATTGATTGTATTTATTAAAAGAAACAGCAACCGACACGGTTTTTATCATAAAACTAAACCTGTCTAGGTTTTTGATAAAATAAACTGGATTTTCTCAGGTTTATGATAAAATAAAATAATAATTTTGTCTTCTGCCGGTTCTTCATCAAAAACCTGATTTGATCATAAACCTACGACATATTCATATTTTGTTAGTGCCTCCGCAGCCGGCACCGGCCTCCAAGGTGGTGCGTCCACGTGTGGCGGAAGTGATGTTAGTCTAACAGAATCTATAGTGTAGGGATGAGCGTAGTTTTCGATTGAGTAAACGCACAAATAGTTAATCACCACAGTTTATAGTTAATCACTACAGAGCGAAAATCCGTTTACTTCCACTTTTAAGTAAATATAATTCAGAAAATTGTGGTTTGCAAGAATGAGCGAAACGAGATTGGGAATTCCGACTTTCTAACTAGTTGGACAGGTGTGGCGTCAGGAGTATGAAATGTTTGGTATTTTCGCGTTGTCCACTTTCCTGCCTCGTGCGGCTAAATGTGGCAGTTGCTCCGATTACTTACAACACATGATGTGTCTTTACAGTCAAAGTATTATAATTTGTTATAAAAAATGCTATACTAGATAGAATGTGCATTGTGATACAAACAGCTATTGCTATTTTTATTGAACATAGTAGCTAATTTCAAAAGGTACTTTCTTGTGGAGACGAATGGGCTCAAAACTCGGATAACACAACTCGGACAAACTTAAAAAAAATGTTCGATGATAAATTTTAGGTAGCTACGGAACTGATTTTAACCATTTTTTCATCAAAAGATAGCTACATTATTCCTTAGTAACATAGGCTATATAACATCGCACTACGGGAGCGGAGCAGTAACGAAAGACGTATCTTAACGCGGGTGAAAAAAGTCACGCGGAAAAAGTCGCAGGCAGGTCGTTCCAAGTGCTGCAAACACAAACATGGTGCTCACAATATTGTGATCGTAGACGATCACTCCTCACATTTTTAAAGACGACGTATTAGTTTGATGCAATATCTTACTTATTCCGGATTCATTTTTTCAATTTTTTTCATATTTCTGCAGAAAATAATTCATAGAATGAAAGAAGTCGACTGATTGAATCGTAGACACTACATACGTATGTAACAAGCGAATGACAGTCTGTTTGTTTTTGTTTGTGTGTCTGTTTGTCTTGTGTGTTGTTTATTTTCGTTTGGCATCCATGGTTCACTCGGGGCAAAGTTGTCGAAAATGTAAAAATCTAAATGAAAATCCAAGAATGCGACCACGGAAGACAAATAATTTGTGAATAGTCGACGAAAATGATTTGTATTTCGTCTTCGTTTAAAAGTCCCGGCACTAGAACCAGAATGTTCATTTATTATAACTTTGTTGTAAACAGATATGTCGAAGAATTATCAAAATAAATAAATTATGAATAACATTTTATTAGTTATTCATTTTGTAACAGTTAACCGAATTTTGTAATTATGTATCATTTTGTATACAGTTAATATTGTTAACAATATTGTATTGCATGTTCACCATTTTATGCGGCCCGACACTTGTTGCTTAAGATATTAACGCCTTGTATAAGGTTGTACATATTTAATGACTAACGTTGCTGACTATACCGAAGATTGATACCGAAAATTACTGTCTTATATTAACTCTGGAAAAACATAGGAAATAACATAAAATAAAAGAAAATAACTCTTTAATTTTTTTAATGAAACTAAGATAATAAATGTACAAATAATTTCATTATTCATTTACATGCCTGGTTTTAAAACTACGCTACCTAAAATACTAATTTGCTTTGTCGCCATTTTTAAATTTATCCAAAGTATTAGAATTATTAGATTTTGACTTTATTGGAAAAGCATTAAACAGTTCGCTTTCTAATATTGTTTCCATTTTTGGCACACTTTCCAGTAGAGACGATTTCTTTTTCGTAGACATTAATAGCGTAGCTTCCAAGTCCAGTAAAGCGTTTTTGTTTTTTAGGTAAGATACGACTATAGAATCATTGTCGCAGTCAGGGTCTGCGGTAACCGATAGTTCGTTTTCACTTTGGAGGTTTATGTCAACCATTTGCATTTCGTCAATTGATTCCGATTCCAGTAGTAACGGTGGTAGAAAATCATTTCTAAGATCTCTGCTAGTAGACGGCAAGTCAACAGGCATCACATTCTTATTGTAGTGTCTTTTTAGAATCGTGTCCCTTGCGTGAAATCTGTTATTGATAAGCAATTCCTTGGAACTTGGACTACTGACGGGGTTCGAATCTACGATGACGAACATAGGTTCACGGTCCTTTCCAAGGTTACCAAGATCTTTGGATGTATAGTGGATGCCCGTTTCATCTTCGCTGGAAAGAATATAGGTCTTCAATGCCCTGACGAATTTTCTCATTGATGGCGGCGAGGAGTGGACTCCGGGTCGTTCTCTGGAACCAACGAAATTGTTTGTGTTGAGCGTTCATTTGCCGACTTACCACAAGAGTGATTGATCAACTTGTACCTGCTGTAGGTGACCGATTGCGAATCACGTTCTGCGCGGAGTCTGCTTTGGACCTGCATTAGTTGCACTATATGAGGCGGTAGCAACACGCGACCCGGGAACCAGTAATTCATAAATGATGTGTATAAGTCATTTGCTAACCGAAAGTTACACATTTTTATGTAATTAATCAACCAATAAAATGATGCGTACGTCGAAATGAATGAGTTCGGTTCGTCATCTAGTGCTGAGTCGCTTTCAGCTTCATTTTCAGGAAGTACATCCCTGTCCGATATGTGAGATATGTCTGACGTACTCTGATTATTACTTAAAGTACTATTGTAGGGTTGTTTCTCCATAATAACATATATGAATGTGCAGTTTTGCTTAAATTACATTAACGTTTTAGAAAATATTAATTTAATTTCCTTTTCTGACGTGAATTCGTTGTAAATATCGATTGACACATAATAAAATTGACAGCAAGTAGATACTCACCTAAGTTATTTGTGTAAAAAAGGGTAATATCAAAATGAGGTTTGTTATTCAATAAAACAATAATCAAATATTATAATACTAATTTAATACAGCAAGTTTACATTTAGGTACATACCTACAATAACTTTAAATTCTAGTTCAATGTTGAATACCTACAACAGTAAAATGTGAAGTTTAACTTCACCGTAGACACTATGAATGTTTAATGAAACTATAATAGACACCTATTTACCTTTTTGGTAAAAATTGGTTACACTTGATTAAATAATAAGTAACAGAGATATTTAAAGAACTGAAGTATCCTAAGGAAAAAATAGACAATATAGACTAGTAGATACTTAAAGTTTACATTAAACTATTTTACACTTTTCCTGACGGCAAAAGTAGTAAAAAGATAAAAAATAATAATGAATGTGATTTAATTATATTCTGATTTAATTATATTTTTTTTAGGCCTTTACATGTTGATTTTCGTTAAATAAGAATTAAATATATTCTGGCACCTGATATTGTGTCAGTGAATGTTTTAGACTAAGTATTCCTATTACTAAGGTTTGTTAGGTATCCGCTATAAACTGCGAATTAAATGCACGACAATCTCCCACTCCAAATCATAACTAGCGTAAGGCGTCCATCCGACAGCAAGCGAAACTTCAATTCGCTATTCGCTGCTCGCATTCTGACTATTTCTCCAAAATCCTGACTATTGTTGTTAGACGTTTCGTAGGTTGCTGAGGAAATGGACACCGCTTTCTAACAACGCTTTACAGTATCAGTCGCCGATATACAGGAATGTCTTGCTCTTGCACCCGCGGGGCCGAGCGCAGCAGCTCAGCGAGCGTGTAGAGGTCGTCACGGGGTCTGTAGCTGTTCTGGTGGTTCATCATGCCGTCCGAGCGCTTTCTGGCGACCATGAAGCGCTTCATTTTGTTGGCATATTGCCTCTTACGACGAGCCTCTTCGTACCGTTGTGCTAACTCCGCTGGGCCTACTTGATACATGTCGGGGTAACCGTGGGCGAGGGCCATGCGGTTCTGTTCGGAGAAGTATGAGTGACGAGGATAGTCGCGTTCGCGAGGAGAGATGACCACAGGCTCGCTGTACCAGATGTCTCCATTCTCATCTACCTCAGGCTGCTCGTCTTCATGTCCAACTCCATAATAATGTTCGGGTGCCCATTGGTTTTGTGCGTTCCATTCCTGCTTCTTGCGTTCCTGTGCCTCCCACAAGTTGAGAAGAGCTCGGACATCAGCGGCGCTGAGACCAGAGTCACGTTTGCGACGATCTGAGATGGGCCTAAATGTAAATGTAATTATTTAGTAACGAAATTATTTTGTTGACTTACATACTTACACCTATTCTATGATGGAGCTTTATGTTGACCTGAAGTTCTTTTTATTTCCACCGGAATTTTTGGTGGCGGTTTTGGCAGACGCGGCCGCGCCGCCCACTTTTGTGCCACTGCCGCGCTTGCGGCGGTGTGCGTCGAGTTCGTGAGTCATCGAATCCACGGGTGAGAGAGCATCGTGCTCCTCCGGTCTATAAAATAGAATACTGTAAGTCCACTGTGCTTATAATAGAAAGTTCAAATGGTACTTATTCCCAGAGATGACTAAAACACTTACTTCAGATTTTTCTTGCCCGAGCCAGATTTGGTGGCTACTTTAGTAGCGGCTCCGGCGCCGCCGACTTTAGTTCCGCTTCCCCGCTTACGACGGCGAGAGTCGTAGCTGGTAGCTAGACTTTCCATTGCTGGGGGTTCTCCATACAGTTCAGGCCTCATGATCAAGTTATCGAGTTCCCCATTTGGCTGGGGGGAGTCGAATCTTTGATCTACTCCCTGTTCGAATCCTTCAGAATTTCCTGCAAGAAATATTGGTGCTGTTGTTCAAACGACGTTCAGTTTTTAAAAATATTCAGCTACGAGGTACCTACTTCTTAAAAATATAATCAAAGTAGCTTTATCTCTGATGCACCTAATCCGAGATTAATAAATGTCTATGTTACAAAAAAGGTTCATTAACCTAATTAGGACGTCGAAACCAGCCTACTTACATACCTACGTATTTAAATACCAGGTAAGTCTAATACTTTAACTGGCCTAACAATTTAGTACCCATTTGTAGTGATTAGGAAACGTTTACATCAATCCCTACGGTTGTAATTCTATTCTTGTCCACTTAAGCTGCATCAAAGGATGATCGTAGTTGTCGGACGTGCAACCTGTCCTATCTACTGTGCTATTGTAGTACACAATTTTGCAATCAGTGCGTTATTACTGTACAGTGCACATTGGCGATGTCCCATTAGGACCAATTACTACACCTACGTCTTAGAGTTGGCTGCTTGCGTCGAAGATAATGACTGGTAGGTAAGGCGCAAGTTTGATAATGGTTTTGAATAAAACTTATATTATGTTGTGCGTTACAAATACATACAACAGAAACATTATCAAACACTAGATGTAAAATAATTGTAATATGACATAACTACATAAAGAAATTGAAAAAACGCCCCTGATTCGTCAAATTTTTTCGCTTTTTGAAAATAAGACAAACTGCCTACCTAGCTATGGTCCCGGAACGCAAAGGGCACAAGAAGGAACATGGGTGGGTTTTAGTCAGTAAAAGCCTGACACTACCTCCCGCCCTGCCCAGGGCGGGAGAAGTTATGTGATGATTTCCCACCACCCAAAAAAAAAAAAACCTACCTAGCCATAAAAAACGACCGTTATATGTGTGCAACTTTAAACTAACAGTATTGAATTTAAACCCACAAGTAAAAACTATATGTTCAAATACCCATTATAGGGTAATATATACTAAAGCAACAAGTTTTGCTGGAGTACCATTATCATTACCTTCCTCGCTTAGAGCCAACGGGTATGGCTCCAAGTCATTTTTATCGCTCTTATTCAGGAAAAGCGATTGAGTGTCGTCTTTTGTCTGGTCCCAATTCTCGGGGAGCTCACCAATTGGGCCGCCACCATCTAAAATGTTATTTATATTGGTAGTGTGCCTCGAAATACGTTCAAGACATCAAGACATCGGTATGTGAGTTCAGTGAATGACACAAAGTTTAAACCGAGGACTCGTAAAATTTCGTTTGTGATAGGGCGATCTTTTTATTGACTGAGCATTTTACGTGTTAAAATTCTTTTATAGGTACCTAATTGACGCAAAAATAAAATGTAAATTGAATAAATCATGAAATCTTTTGATGGCGAAATATGATTTATTTTGCGGTCGACCAAACTATGTAAACGTTTTCGATAGACCGCCGTTGATACCTTTAATTGGTTCCGTTATCTTTTTATTCACAAAATTAGTTCCGAAACTTTCGATTGGTCGAGTATTGTATCTATTTTATAACTTGAAGCTAAATGGGTAGGTAATTGATAAGTTGAAGGAAGGCGCCGCCCGTCGCCGCCGAAACGCCGAAGAGGTGGCGAAGCGACTTAGATGTGATCCTGCTGGGTCCAGATGGCCCGGGAAAAGTACACCTTAAATAATTTGGGGAAGGACTTTGCCCAGCAGGTGTGTGGGTTCCAAAGAAACCTTTGTGATTGACGCCCGCCAGGTAGGCAAGCGAAGACAGTATTGCCTTGCGAGTAAGAACAAAGAGATGAAACGTGGCAGACGACGTAGGTTCAATGTTACGTCAGCATTAGGTAGGTACCTACCTATCCTTTTAGCCATTGGAAGGGAGGCAATTAAGAAATCGTCTTTACGTTTATATACTTACATAATAATTGTATTAATGTACCTCTGCAAACTATTGTAAAACTATTATCTTTTAAGAGAGACTAATGAGTTACTTGCCCATTTTTCTACGTACAAAACTATATTTTGGAAGGGGGCAACTAGATTCAATGATAAAAAATGATTCAAAAGAGACATTTTAACTAATGGTCTAACTGGAATAAGTTATTTGACTGGAATAAGTTTTTGAATGAGCCATCCTAAAAAAAATAACGAATTCAAACCAATAATTATCCACCTGTCCTTATGATAATCTTATTTCAACGAAATTATATTGTTATACTTATTGCAGTTGAACTTTTTTAGAGTAATTTTAATTTTTTTTGGTTTTATTATTTGAAAGCGTAGCCCAAACCGAATGACAGTTTCAAGCCCTCTGGCTTTGACCTTGGTTAGGCTATTAAAAGCCTTTTGTTGACCGAAGATGGTAGGTACCTAAATAACAACGCCCATACGGCCCATATTGAAGAAACCCCTATAATAGACGCGAATTCTGTGAAAATTTAATGAATGGGCTACTTGAATCGATACCAGCATAAGCTATTGTGCTGAAAAGGTCATAGTTTATGAGGAGAGGTGGAACTACGCCGCAGAATAACATCGGCGCAGAAAGGACACCTGTTGACCTGTTGCTATATATAGAGCGTTCCCGGCCGCGGCTGATCGATACTCTCACCAAAACAACGCAAATGAATGAACGAGCAATATCCTTGCGCACCGATTGATAAGACGGCAATCAGACATAGTTATGAAGCTGTAAATAACGATCAAAGAGTTTAGATACATACCTTTATTAGTAGGCGTCGGAACCGCGTCAACCATCAGGAAAACCGCAAAAAATGCGGTTAAATTAAGTAATAACATCGTTGCGAAATCTCAGTATGCAAAGACAATTATTAAAGAATTAATATGAGAATCAGGAGGAACACTGGTTGCGACTGTTATGTGACCGAGCGCTGGGAGCGAGTGCCGTTTAGCGGAGCTCAGGCTGGAGAGAAAACCCATTGCTCCTGTCGATAAATTCGCGACATGCGCAGTGTGGAGCACAGGGACGGACTCTATAATAATAAACATCTATCTAAATGGTTTATCATCGTACGTCAGTACCTATTGTTAGGAATTAGTATGGAAATGGGTATCTAGGAAAAGTGAAAATGTAAAGCAAGTGAAGGTATGGGTATACAAGTACAACCTTGTTTTTGTTTACCAGAAACCTGAAAAGGGGTCGCTGTATCATCATGAACAACTATTTGATAAAAAAATCAGGTGCTACATAATGTAGGTACATTTGGTCGTATTATGCGAACATAAATGTATGGATGGCCAGGGTAGGCTCAGGGTGTTAGTTAGATTAAACAAAAGACGTAGATAGTACTTGTTCATGAAAGTGAACAACTTTTACAATGGGACCAACTTTTTAACCACGTGATTGACGTTAGCCCGACTGTTTTGTAGGTAATTTCAGTCGTTAGTTTAGACCTTTTTGCCTATCACTGGGTTAGGCAAACTTTTTTCATCAGGGGTAGCCTGATTTCGCTATCGTAATTGCAGGGAAGCGCAAATTACTTAGTGAGTGTCTGTAAGTAGCTATAGGTAGGTATGCAAGTAGATACAATACAATATCTAGATTTTTTTTTTAAGGTTTTTATGGGTTGGGAAATTATCAAATAACTTCTCCCGCCCTGGGCGGGGCGGGAGGGAGTGTCAGACTTTTACTGACTAAAACCCACCCATGTTCCTTCTTGTGCCCTTTGCGTTCCGGGGGCGCGGTATCTCTTACGAACAACCCCTCCGGAGTAGTTTATTACGCGGACCTCGTAGAAACTAGAACTAATTTCCGTGCGTTCAGGCGTTTTTGCCATACCTATTACTGGAATCAAATGTAACAGCTCACATTAGGACCCATTAAGTTAATAACAATTGCAAACCGTGGTGCTTGGCAATCTGGGCTTCTCCCAGTTGTTTATATCCCCTTGTGCCTATTGGCCTAGTTCTGTTCTGTCTCCTGCTTGTTTGGAGGGAAGTGGAAACAATATTTTTTCCTACTCCTCCGCTAATCTTTTCTGATTAATTTCGTTGCGGGATCCAAGACAGTTATATCGTTTTTCCGGGACTCGTCGAGCTTCATTGCCTCGGCGCTCTTCTGGCGGTCTCCACTGTTGATTCTGGCTTACAGAAGTTTCAGTGGTTGGGAATAGTGTGGTGGGCTTGTCCAATTACGAACAACCCGCAGCCCCGGCAGGCATCGGCCCTCAGTGGCCCCTTCCCTTTGCTGACATCTCTTTGAGGCGCGCGTGGAACACGAATGCGCCGTCGACACGGCCTGTCGTTATGCAACGTAAGGACGGTGAGCTACCCATTGCTCACCGTCCACAGGCCCGTATCTACGGTGGCCGGGAGTCGTCTCGCGGCTCCCGACGTCCGGAGCGAGGTTGACGGTGATTTGGAGGAGTTTTTTGATGCCATTTAGTTTTAGTTTCTTTTTGTTTATATTAATATTTATTTATTTATTAAGTGTGTAGTAGATTTTATGATAATATTAGTATTGTGTTCTAGGTTAATTATTGTAATTGGTGTGTAACCGTTTTAATTAACTATAAATAAATAAATTAATTAAGGATTTCTAATTTTAAGGCTGTAAATATTATTATGTAAATAAAGGTAGATAGATACATATTTACTGCATAGAGTATCCCTGGTACCTACTCATTGAAAACCCAGTCCGCCCCTGCAGTCTACCTAGGTATGACGTCCGCTACGGCTGAACTAAACAAGCCCTTCATAAAACAATGTTATTGCCGTGGATGAGTCGCGACGTTATCGGCGTCAGTTCTTATTAATTACGTTACATTAAACATGTTCCAGCTTTTTACACTCACTTTCAGACGACCGAATTAAGGTTGTTTCCAAGTCCGTGCCTTTAGTACACAGATTGAGAGCACTTCCCTTGATTGTAGTTCTATTGTGTTTTGTGTAGGTACCTAGGTACGAACTATCTGTACGGAGTTTCATCTTAGGCGTCTACTTAGAGATGAGGTATATTCACGGCTGGTTATACTTATAGCCATGCCATAATGTGGTCATTAATAGTTTATAAAAAAACGATGTTATCGCTGTTTATAACACCTGTCCACGCCGTAGTTAGGTAGTAAGTAGTTACATAATAATCCTTTTCAACAAGATGTCACACCTGAAACGGACTCAGCTCTGGGACGTAGATTCCTAGCTACCTTATCTAACTTTTCCAATTTTTCCTGAGGTTCAAAAAAATCAATGATTAGTTGGTAGACTACATGTGTGTGTGGTAGCTAGGTACATACTTAGTTAGTTGATAAACTACATAAAGATACATTGAAAAAGGTGAGCTTGAGGAAATTTATATAGTACCAATTTATAGGTATATACATAACATACATATCGACTGATCTGGTACACGCTTTAATAATACAGTGGCCGAAGGTGCACAATGGGCTCATATAACGAGAGTAATCTTCTCGTTCTGACACTTAAACACACAAAGGCAGCCAGTGGAACGTTCCCGATTATGTCCAGAGAACGTCCTGTAAATAGACGCTATGCTAAGAATTACCCTACCTAACTACCTACATTCCATTATAAACTTTGACATGCTTTATGATTTCCTTTGATATAGGTAACTAGAATATAACAGCCAATCTACATGTTTCTTGATAAAATGACTTGTCTTTTCCTACACCTATACAGGCACCCATCTAAGTATCTATCTTCCTTCATAGGTACCTATTGCTGTATTGTAATTGTAGGTGCAGACAGTTTTTAGTCAAACTAAAACACTAAGTATATTCTCTTATTTTGGGCTTTACTACCGCAGTCAGGTAAAAAGGAGTGAGTGAGTGTGTGAGTGTAAGAACACAGTCCAACACATTGGGAAATGGGAACTGTGGTAGCTGTAGATATATCCAAAGCCAATGGAGGCTAGCCAAGTAGGTACACAGAAGATATTGTAGTGCACAAGTGTGTGTGCAAGCAGGTGCACTTCCGCATAGTCTGGTGGGATGGACATCCGATACGACCACGGAGAGATCAAGGGCAGGACCAACGGCTTTCCGAAACACGAGGGTGTCGGACTACCAACTTCCAAACTCCGGACCTTTCCTATTGTCTTTATTCCTAACAGGAAAACCCTATGACCCTGTTCTCGCAGCGTTAGGATCTGACGTAGCAATCAAATACAGGACCCCATTCTCGACATTCACGTTTCCGACTACGAGATCAACACCAATAGAGCAGTCTAACACAGCAAGCTAAACTTTTATATTATTTTAAAATTATGATAGCAAACAAGCAGTCCTCGGCCCAGCTAATGTTAAGTGGTCACCGTTACCTTCGACATCTGCAATACCAAAGGCCTTGCAAATGCGTTGCCATCCCAGAGACAAAGTTGCAATGTGCCCGTAATTACACCGGCCCCCAAACCCTACAAACCGGAATACACCAACGCTGCTTTGCGGCAGAAAAAGTTATGGTGGAAGTACTTCCCCGGTCGGGCTCCTTCACAGAGCTCTACTACTACTGAATTTATTTATTATTTCTATGATAATAAATCAGATCTGTTTCTACCTATTGTAATCAATTTAATTAGAGATTTGGGACCTATAGACAAACATTGGCAGCGTAGAGAAACGGTTACGCCACCAGAGCTCTGAGCTAAGCTGATGATGTTCAGCCAGCCAGCTCTGGGGACAATACTTTCTGGGAATTTTCAAGCAATAATCTATCTGACGTTACCTCTTAGTACCAATTCCTAATTTTGACATTTCCTATTTGATTTAAAATACTTATTTAAGTTTTATAAAAGCTCAATCTTTTATACTAAAATTGAAGTGTTTGTGTGTAATGCATAATGTAACAGCTTTTTACTAAAGACATGAATGTTTACACGGTATGAGTACCTTCATATCAAAAAACTAGTTTTTCAAATGTAGCTATGTGCGTCTTTTTGTTTCGGTTGTACTCCGAAACGGCTTGACTGATTTTGACGGGAGTTTCACTAACATGATAGCTGATGCTGTAAGGCAGTCTCTACAGTGTGTTGTATCCTGTGACACCTTGTGGCGTCACGGCGCTATTCTGAAGGCGTCTTGTATCATTGTAATGTTATTTCTAATGAATAATAATAGTGGGGATTATACACGGTCATCAGTAATGAGACTGTATATCCCACGGAAGTGTGGAGAGGAGTGTGGGAGGTCGAGGCTTCTTAAATGCTAAAACCCTGCACAACCGTGAGATATGCAGTCTCAGGGATTACTTCCTGGAAGTTGATGTGGGGATGCACCGAGATGTGGTCTCTGTGGACAAGGGCCTCACCCCGCTCTCTTTAGCGAACGAGAACTAGCGCAAACCTGTAGTATTAGATACTAATGATCGCAGGGAGGTATGGAAGAGCAAGGAGCTTTATGAGCGCTACTACCGGGTCCTACATGGGCCGGATGTAGACTTCAAGGCATCCGTATCCTGGCTGCGCTTTGGTGATCTTTTTGGGGAAACCGAAGGTTTAGTCTGTGCTATTATGGACGAAGTTATGATGACGAACAATTACCGGAGGTATATTGTGAAGGACGGCACGGTTGACATCTGTCGGGCATGCCACCGTCCGAGGGAATCAATCCGTCACATTATATCTGGGTGTTCTCGTCTGGCTAACGGAGACTATTTGCATAGACGCAACCTTGTAGCCAAGATTATCCACCAGCAACTTGCTCTGAAATACAGTCTTGTTGAATTGGAAGTACCGTACTACAGGTATGTGCCCGACCCAGTTCTTGAAAATGGCAATATCACATTGTATTGGGATCGATCTATCATCACCGACAGGACTATTGTTGCCAATAAGCCTGACATAGTGGTGGTAGATCGATTAGAGCGTCGCGCAATGATTGTTGATATTACGGTCCCACATGACGAGAACCTCGTGAAAGCTGAGAAAGATAAACAAATTAAGTATCTTGACTTGGCTCGCGAGGTTGTCGACATGTGGGATGTGAGTACAGCAATCATTGTGCCGATAGTCGTGACGGCCAATGGCATAATAGCCAAGAGCTTCGACCAACACCTCAGGAGGCTCTCGTTGGGTAGTTGGATCAAGGGCTTGATTTAGAAAGCGGTACTCCTAGACACGGCGCGTATTGTTAGGAGATTCCTTTCTCAGGAGCCCTGACCACTGGTAGCTTGGACCCTGTTCCCGATACCGGTGGGCTACTATTTTTTATATTTTTAAATGTTTTTATTTTTTATATTAATATTTAAAAATGTATTTAATATGTATGAGAAATAAATAAATGTAAATAATGGGGATTATAGATCCCACCAACACCCAGTGCGAGTGCGGGACTCCCGACCAGACGATGGCTCCAGTGCCCAAGATGTCCTATGTCCCAATAATGCCCCTGATGTTGGGATAAACGTGGCCATGTACTGGTATCAAATACTTTATACTAATTTAAATAAAAAGGACTTAAAATCGATGCGAAGAGAATAAAAATAATACTTAATAATAAATAAAATACCTGCTAATGCTACACATAATAACATTCTAGGGCATTTCAACAAAATTCAAATCGGTTTAGGGAACCAGCCGCAGTACAAAAAACATTGGGAAGCCCTGCAACATGGAGTACCTAACTACTTTTAATTTAGAAAAACAAAGTTTTAGTATTTAGAGAATCAATATTCATTTGGACGAAAAAGCAGCCAAAGCTAGTTTTCAAATAAAACAAATGGTGCATTGAACGCTTTTAATAATATACAAAAATACTCATACATGAATATGTAACAAATTCCTACATTACGATTTCTATCTGGCTTAACAATAAAAGACAGCTCCTGAATTGGGTTTGGGTAGTAAACCAATAATTACAAGACACAACTTTTCTGAAAATACAATTAATATATTAATATATTTTAGCCCTGAAAACCTGATGAATTTTCAATTAACTATAAAATTGGTTTTTCAGTAGTTTGAAAATAAATAGTCATTTGAGTTAGCAAAAAAGTGACGTCACAGTTAAGTATTGCCGTACAAAATCTATGTGAAAAAGCGTTTTAACAGTCTATAAAAAGTATGTCAATTGATTGGTGGTGCCTACAACCCAAATCCCAGATAGATGAAAAACTAATTAATCTAGGCCTAAGAAATATAAAAATAGTATGACATGATGAATATTGCTAAAATATATTGCATGGAAAGTAGGTACTTAAACATAACATTATCGAATTGAAATAAAATATACGAATGCAATACCTGACATCAAAATGGAAAATGGAGTACTTACATAACTGGAACCGATTGAAAATTGATAAGTACGTAGGTAGGTACTCTAGTCGTTCGATCTATTTCACTAAATAGATAGCATTTTCAATTATTCTATATTTGTTTCCATCTAAGTACCTAATTGACTAAAAAATAAGAAGAATCCAATTAAAATTGATCAGAATCTGATTGAATACATGAAGTCGAACTTTGGTGAACTAACAATAATAATTGATCGAAGCCGATTAAGCGTACAGTCAGTAAGGTAAGTCGGCACTCGGTAACCAACTATTCCAGTTAAAAAATTACCTATTATTAGTCACAAGTAATATTTTGCCAATTTAGATGTTTTGTAAAATTACTGTTAACCACCTCTACTTGCTGACTGTACCATCTTGAACTTTTGCTTTTAACATAGGTATCTACAACATCATAGTAGAAGTTCCAATGGTGAATGAACATAAAAGTGTTATTATTCAGTCTATTGTTTTATAATATCGTCACATGACCTTAAATAGTCAGTAAAAAAAGGAGTAAGGAGGTATAGTAGTCGTCACGACTCGTGAGCACAAATGTCAAGATAATTTTCGGGTTCTCGGGTTCCTTTCTGGGTATTTTGGGCCGCTGACGCTGCACGCGATTGGTCCGTCAGTTGGACCGATCGCGTGCAGCGTCGGCGCCCCAAAAAACCCCGAAAGAAACCCAAAAACCGAAAAATTAACTTGACATATTTTGTGCGACTTGTGGCGACTAATATAATAACATTACTATAGTTGTGCATAATAATATGAGTAATGCTAATTGTCCTAAGACATAATTGTACTAGAAAAAGGCTGAGTTTTATTTATGCACACTCCCTACCAAGTTAGTCCTCCCCTATTCCCTAGCTATAACTATACAAACAACCAAACATCATATTATAGTTAACTCTTATTTCACAAGTTTGTTGTAAGTCTAAAGTAGTAGGGGGAGGCAAGCCTATTGCACAGGCCAAATAATCACACTTTGCCTGACCTGGGAATTGAATCCAGGACTTCAGGCTCAGTACTAACAAAGCCAAGGAGTCAGGCTCATTTAAATATTTAATTAAAATATATTTCATTATTGCTTAACATGTGCTATACAGATCTGTCTATATTTAAATCTATTGGTGTTGTTATTTTAAATGTCAATCATAAATTATGACAATCTTATTTTATTGGTTCTCTGATAGGCTTCAAGTGATATAAATTAGTTAAGTATTTCTTAAGTCATGACCTGAATTAATTGTATAATATATTTCTATATAAAGTTATTGCTTCGTTTTTCTTTATGAATAGTACCTATCCATGTTTGTATTTCATATTACAGTGTATTTTAGAATATTGTATTAAGTCAACATCCACTCAGTCTGTTAGATAAGGAATTAAAATTATTGGAAAACAATACATTCACATAACAAAATGGCCGCATGGAATATACATTTCAGACTTACTTAAAACTACATGACATGCAAACGGGCCACTACATCTTAGCTTCATCAGCTCGACCGTCAACTACACACACACTGAAAATATTTTTGTCTATTTAGTACTCCCCTAGGCTTTGTACTTCCCTATAACTTTTTCTTTTTATTTACATGTTTCTTACTCTTCTTCTTTTTGCCGTCGTCTGAACTAGAGCTAGAAGTACTGGACTCGGTGCTGGACGAAGAACTGGACGTGCTGCTGTCGGAACTACTAGTACTTGACGTAGAGTACTTTTTCTTTCTCTTTTTCTTGCGTTTTTCATCACTTGATGAGCTGGAATCGCTACTGGAAGAGGTAGAATCTGATGAGCTATCTGATGATGTGGAAGGTTTACGTTTCTTTTTCGCGCTTGTTTTACTTTTGTCTTTAGTCTTTTCAAGAAGTTTGGAGGTGGTCTTACGTTTTTTATTACCCTCAGTAGGTGTTGGAGTTCTGGCCTCAATAATCTTTTCGTCTTTTTTCGGCTTCTTACTTTTGACAGGTTCTAAATCTTCCCTTTTATCTTTTGATTTGCTATTATCTATTTCCTTTTCTGTCTCTCCTCTATTTTTCTTTTCATGTCTATTTTTATGTTCTCTTGAGTTCTCAGACTTCTTTTGATCTCGTTGCCGGGCTGGAGATAATCTTGACCTCTGAACAGTAATGTTACTTTTATTTCTCTCAATTTCATGTCTACTAGACTCATGTTTGTAATCTTTAATGCTCCTCTCAGAATCTCTAGAAATATTTTGGTCAGTATAATTTACTCTATTCCTTTCATTTTCTTGTCTATTAGACTCATGTTTGTACTCTTTAACACTTCTCTCAGAGTTTCTTGAAACATTATGATCAAGGGAGTTATTTCTATTTCTTTCATTTTCTTGCCTATTAGACTCACGTTTGTGCTCTTTAATGTTTCTTTCAGAATTCCTTGAAATATTATTATCTGTGGAATTATCCTTTCTTCTTTCATTTTTTTCATATCTACTTGCCTCACTTTTGTACTCTTTGACACTTCTATCAGAGTTTCTTGACACATTATTGTCATTACCATGGTTATTTCTTTCATCCCTTGATCTGTCTATTTTTGATCGACTCCTGCTCCTGCTTCTCCTTCTACTTGACTTTTCTTCTGTTCTATGATTTGTCTCTCTTTCACGCCTGGAATGTCTTTCTGAACGTTTTTCTCTATCTCTATCTTTTTCTCGGTCATCAGGCCTTTTACTGTTATTGTACTGATTTCTGTCATTGTGACGGTTTTTCTGATTGTCATCCTTGTTTCTAGAATGCATAGGCTTTTCATATCTGTTGTGGTTTTCTCTTTCTCTCTCTTTAGCTTCTTCATCATTATAATATCTCACACCTTTACCTTTGCCTAACCACTTCATTTTAGAAACAGATTGTGAGAAATCAACATGAATCCTTCTATCATCAATTAGCACATTGTCCATTTTGAAATAAGCATCTTCACATGATTTTTTGTCTCCAAATTCTATGAAGGCATATTGTAAAGAGTCACCAGTTTTCTTATCTCTTATAACTTCACAGGTAACAATTTTGCCAAACCTACTGAATATAATTTCTAAATCATCATCAGTAGTGACAGGATTTAGTTTACAAACAAAGAGTACATTTTCAGGGGGAGCAATGTCAGCATCTGGCAAGTCACCTACAATTTCTAGAATAGTAGCACGAGCTTTAGCTTCTTTTTCCTCAATCATTTCTTGTACTTCTGCTGCAGATTTGCCTTGTGTTTCATCTATTTCTTCATCTGGAGCGATTCTACCTCCTTTTAGGCGCTCAGCACTTGGAGATGGAGACCTTGATGGTGCTCTCAGTCCCTGTGGATCATTGAAGGGATCTTCAAGGACTACTGTGTGTGTTATCCTCACATCGCGGTACGGGCGGTGGCCTTCGTCACATATCACATCGTTCAATTTTCTCAGCACGTCATGTCCTTCAGTAACCTCTCCTATGACACAATGTATGCCGTCCAAAGAGTCTAAGTCGGAACCGAGGGTGAAGAAGAACTGTGAGCCAATCATCACATCTCCTGTGCCCACCATTGAGAGCAAACCTACGTCCGTGTGCCGAATTTTTGGCATTTTTTCTCCTGAAAAGAATCTTTTATCAGGCCCTTCTAGCAGCCCAAAAATAGACTGCCCGCCTGAACCTTCACCAGTTGGGTCGCCTGTCTGGGCTATAAAACCACTTCTGATCGTATGAAATAAGTTGAAGTTGTAATATTTCATCTTGCACAGCTTCAGAAAGTTCAAACATGTTACGGGTCGTTGATCTAGATATAAATCCACGGTGATGTCCCCAAGGGTTGTTTCAATAACAACAGCCATTGTGCGTCAAATAAAGTATTCAACAATATTCACGTATTACTTAACATCTCATTGAAATTATTCCAAAACGATGTTATTTTTGTGTTAGAGATTTTGACACATCATAGGAAGCAAGAAATAAATACATAACCTCACTCTTCAAAGAATGTTGCCAAGAATGCTTAGTCAACTAGCGTTATAAATTGCTATTGCAAAAATAACTGTAAGCGTGACATGAAAAAACCGGCTAAGTACGAGTCGAGCACAGCACACACATCAAAGCTTTTCCGTATCCTGGAAGATTATTTTAAAATGCCAAAAAAATAATGTTTGTATGTATGGCCACAGTTGGGCAACATGAAGCGTTGTTGTAAACAATTCTATTATTATTGCAAATACAAACAAGTAGATAGTGCTGACGCTGCCTGCCATTTAGACAGGCGATGGCGGTGATCCAGACTCCAGTGGAATAGATGGATGCAATATATTTTTTAATTATATTACTTTTTTGTCGCTATTGTTTATAATAATAAACAAGAGAGATTAAATCGTTCTAAAACATTCTTAACAAATAATTTATTTCACGTTTACCACGCCATCTGTGAATATATGTATAAACTACTCGACGTCTAACGTCGTCCACTATTTCTAAACGAAAGAAGATTTAGTTAAAACCATGAATCGTAGATGGCGTTGACCTAAATAAAAGTATATTCATAATGTATGAGAAAAAATTGTCTTTTTGAAAACGGGAAAGTACTCTAGGAAAAATTTTAAAAATAGCCATAGGTTAACATAGGCAACACAATGGGTCAGTGATGTTCCCACTGTTCGAACACAGACCTCTCTGCGCGAGAGAGTGAGCCGTAATAGATAAGCACGGTCCAGTGGGTACGGATTGGAATTCCATAAATTATCTTCGCATTGTTTGTTATAAGACATGTCTCCAAGTTTTCCCTCGAGGATTGCCACCTTTTCTTTGATTTAGTATAATATCTGACACAGAAGTACCTATTTCTTTACAAAAAGTGTGAGTTCTAATTCTGATAGGTATGAAAAAGCAATCTTACATATTTTATGTCGCAACACCTACAGTCACGTACAAGTAAATAGGTATCTGCAACTGATGAATAACAAGGTGACACCAATTTACCAGCTATACCTACCACCTTCAGGGCATAACAATTCCAATATCGTGGTGTCGATCGCAGGCTATTCACCACTTTCCACCCACGGTTCCAGAAAATCTAATAAAGGCAGTTTCACTCGCCCTGTTTCCGCCCTCACCCCTAATAAAGTGACTATTGAAAATTTACCAACCATTCTTCCAAGAATATCAGGTTAACTGGCGTTGCCTGACGATTCAACCTAAAACCTGTCATAAAACAAAGAAAATACAATTCTATTGCCACGTACTAAGGTCTAGTGTTAAGGTCATAAGTCCCAGCTTCTAGCTGCAGGCAAGGTTACATGTAGAAATAATAAAATAAAGCCTACTCGATGGAAAATATGATAATAACAAAGCGACACGTGCCGTTGTGTTGTTCATTTTGTTGGAGATTTTTGATGTTATTATCGTTGGGCCCCTTTTAATATTGATGTGTCCGGTGGTCCTAAGTATTTCATTTCAGGAATATTCACGCTGTTCGAGCTTTTTAAAATGTAAAGTAAACTAGCTAGAAGTTTTTCTGGTGGACTGAGGTCGAATCTAGGGTCAGTGGAGAAGACTTAATATTTTTCTTTAATTATTTTTTGCTAGACTTTTCTTCAAAGTACTTACTAATGTATTTACGAGAAAATACACATATACAAGAGGAATTTTAAAAATGTAGTACATTAACATTCATTACGTGACTACTTTATTTATACAGATAAAAAAAAACAACTTACGTCAATGTAGAAAAGCGCGCATGGTTCAAAATTCGAATTGAAGTAGTGTGGCGCACGTACGAATAGAATAGAACCGTAAACATTTGCACTAGTGATTGCGAGTGCTGTTTGTTGTTGAGTCAGCGGAAACTGCCGTATGTGTTGGGACACCTTATAGGCAGGTCCCAAGGGAAAGAAATAAAAATATGTACCTACAACAAAAATGCTGATAAATTCGATTTTGTATTTATTTTTTAACCGACTTCAAAAATAAGGAAGTTGTCACTTCGTCTGTAGATATTTTGTTTTTTTATGTGTGTTACGCGATACTTCCATCAAAAATGAATCGATTTCGATGATTCTTCTCTTGTTTGATAGGTCATACTTAAAAAAAAGCTTTGGAAGTCGGCGGCTTTGGTTCTGTTCTGTGGTTTGGTTGCTTTGTATTGCCACCGACTTCCAAAGCTAAAGTTATTTTTCACTTTTTAGTTTTTGAAGGAGGTTGTCTTTTTTGTAATAAAGTTTTTATGTTTCGCTTTTAAGTATCAATTTCCTGTCATCCAAATCCATGAAGGAACAATTTATACTACGTAAATAAACAACACACCACTTAAAAGTCACAAGAAAGCAAAATACGCTAATTCGATTACTTGGATGACATATTTTTTCAGTTATTTAATTTTCTTTTTCCAAACTATTGAACGATAAAATTTAAATGGGACCTCCTTTGAAGTATGACCTATCAAACAAAAAAATAATCATCAAAATCGATTCATTATTGGCGGAGTTACCACTTAACACACATACCAAAAAAAAAACAAGGAATAAAAACATACAGACGAATTGATAACCTCTTTCGTTTTGAAGTCGGTTAAAAAAACTTTAGTTTTGGAAGTCAACGAGCCCAGGGGAGAAGTCGATCATGACATGATGTAGGTATATAGGTGGTCATCGATGAAGCAGACGAAGTTACGGATTAAAATATAATTACACGTCGCATTGATAACCTCCTTTTTGACGGTTGAACGAAGTCATGTCTTTATCCAGATTCCAAGGTACCTAAAACCTACCTCTTTAGCCAACATTACGATTGAGAAAGCTCATAATAATATTTGCATTATTGTTCGAGTTACATAGGATCTAAACATACCGGCGAAATGTGGCTGTACATTGTTACACCTCTGCCTAACCCTTCGGGGAATACTGGCGTGATGGTATGTTGTTCGAGTTGACTTTCGACGTTGACTTTATGGTCTAGTTTAATCGGTCGGTGTACAATTTTTTTATATATAAATGGCGTTAATGTTGCCATTAATGCCTAATGGTCTAGTATAATTTGACTTTGATTTGACTTTGTTCAAAATAACACTGTGTTCTTTGTTCGTAAGCCTGATTATTGTTTTCCCAAACATTTCTGATAGACCACGGCCCTAATGCAAGTAGTATTTTTCTAACATTTTCTATGCATATAACACGATATGATCTCCATGAAAAAGCAATCAAATCGCGAGTGAGCGTCAAACCAGGCTACAAATAACACTGGATGTATTTTTAAGGAGGCAGCGAGGGCCAGGGGTGACGCTTGTATTTCCATACAAATGTTGCATAATTTAAAAAGGACTATCAATGTGCCGCTTGCGTTATAAAACTCGTGTTTTATACAATTCATTACGTAGACCGTCATACTAATGTTATGAGAACGCGATGTCGTCGTTTTTAGATGTGAACAAGTACCATGTACACGCAGTAAAAAGATTGATGACTATTTCAATAACAACAGTTGTTTTTTTTACAAAGTAAGTATGTAGTTGTTATTCAATTATGTTTATGTATTAGAAGCAACAAGAATATTGTAACCAAGATTCTGTAAAAACCAATTTGAAAAGTGTGTCCATGGAGTTTCTTGCTCGTTCTTCTCCATAGAGACCTACGTTTTGGAACGAGCAACTAGCTTCAACTTTTTGTATAAGTAACTTCTTGACAATTCAAAAGTGCCTGTAAATGGTCTAATTGAAATAAATGTGTTGACTTTGACTTTGTAGCGCTCATATAGTTTTTCGTGACATAGCCAAGCGACTGGTCGACTCTTCACGTGACCAAAGGGCTGGCCTGTTCTTGGGTTAAAGAATCAGCATTGCCATACAACGTGGCAATGCTGCCAGCCATTTGGGCACTTGCCCCATTGACAGCGATGCGGATGAGGTTTTTGATACCCTATAAGCTTCTTTTTTTGTATTTTATATTAACTGTACATACTCGTACTTTCTAATCTTATTTTTATTTTAGTAAGTTTTATGTTTGATGTAAATAAATGTATTATGTTGGTGAGTTTTCCAGTTTATGCCCCAAAAGGCTTCACTTTGGTACCTTTACCTGACTGATGGAGTATGTAATTTCTCAAGTTTTCTGCGTAGGTTAGTTTAATTTTTCGTAAATAAAGAGAGTAATACAAGTCTGAATATAATTTTGATTCTTCCGCATATAAAAAGCAAACAAATTAATTAGCAGGTAATTTTAAAATTTGTATTTAATTTGTAAAAAAAGGCTGGGCGACTAAAATATTAAATACATGGCAGAAACAAAGCACAAATCATAGTTTCTCTAAAAATCTTATTTTTATCCGCAAAAAGGAGTCCGAAAACAAAACTTCCACATTTGAATAGGCTCGACGTCGTAGGAAGGTACGTTAAATATGTAACACATTACGCAGCTAAAATTTTTGTGTCGATAAACAGAAGATAAGAAAAACTCGACGCGAAAATGCCCCAGTAATCTTATAAAGCCAAAATACAAGCCAATAAATGAACGTTGTGTCCGGAAGACGCCCTACTGTTAGATTTAATCTGTTTAGAGTTCGCCGTAAAACGTAGTCGATAAAATAAAGTGAGGCGCGCAAAAATCTCCTTGTCTTATCGCTACCCAGCAAGATTACACATAAAAATGTTAAATGATCTTGAACGCGTATTGAAAAAATACGCGAGGAAATGGCGGGAGAAATTGGAAGATGGCCGCGCGGCGTGACAGGGTGCGCTTTTTGTTTGATGTCATCGAAAACTACATAGCGTGTGTGAAAGCCTCTATGGAGATTTGTAGTTTGTCATGTGAGGGTTCCTAAAATATTCGAGGTTGCCCGATTGGTAAAATTTTCGTTTTTTTAAATGCATAAAAATTATGTTATTAAGTAGTGTTGGTTCGATTAGCTTAAACCGTTGACGATACCGTTAGAACACAAAAACGGAATAAATATGGCCTTTCAGCCAATTCCGTTCAGCCGTTTAACCGTGTAAGAGTAGGAAACACCCATCCACTCATCCTCACCAACTTTAATGTTTATAATAGTATTGAAAAGTAAAATTTTGTAGCAATCAACCCTATTTGAGTACTTACACCATATTGTTGTAATGTGCACAATAATTTAGCGAACGTGTTATATCTTGACGGTAGGGTCGCGAAATGTTGGTGACACCGACACGCGGGCTTGTCGCCTCTCGTGAAATCTAATCTTGACGACTAATGGCGACTGCAACACCACCATGTTGTTCTGTCACACATATTATAATAATAAAATGGAGGGTGTACTACAAACCTATACCTATCTCTTTTGATGCCATTTAGTTTTAGATTCTTTTTTGTTATTACTAAGGTGTTTTTTAATTTAATTTTAAAGCTGTAAATATTTAATCTAATTTTATTTCAACTAGTAACATTAAATTGTTTTCTCTCTTCGGAAAATACAGCAATTATTATATTTTAATCTATATATTAATATAATCTCTGAAACTACCAGTCAGATTGGAAAAAAAAATCGATGCGGACGAGATCGCGGGCAGAAGTTAGTAATATAAGCAGTCATAGTCATCATTGTTATTGCTGGTAATAGGCTGTACCAGAGCATAATTACGTTCACGAATCTAGTGACGATTTTAGAAAGCCACCGTCTCCATGCTCATGGTAGACGTAAATCTATAGAGGCGATTGCTCTCTCATTAGAACTGTCGGTCGTGTGAGCCGGCCGCGCGGTTCCGTAGATATTCAACCAATACGGAGATAAGCTTTTAAAATATTTTAGTTTTTTGTAGAATAATCTGATTATAAATTTTCAATCAATAAATTATAACTCATGGAACTAATAAAATCAACAACTCTTAAATATCAATAACCAGTCCCTATTTGAACTAGTGATAAGGGGCGCCAAACAATATTGCGAAATCAGAAGGTGTCTACACTTGAACATAAAATATTCTTTACGATATTACCATACAGTAAAGTAATGGTATAAATAAAGAAAGTGTCGTGTCGGGGCGTTCGGTGGGCCGATTGGCTTCGATTATTGCCCCACGGAGACTAATATCCCTTTCTTTCGCAAATGTTTTTTGGGGAATGTTATTTTTTGGCGCGTCGGTCGCAGATGGTGGCCGGGCCTCGTGAAATTGCCGGCTATTGAAGTGTCTCCGACGGCACAGTTGGGATTCTGTAAGTAGGGTCACTTACGTTAAGTAGCCTCTTAGTCGGGCACGTGTTGTACCGTCACAGTCAGCAGGTGCGTTTCAGGACAGTTGCGCAATTGTGATTGAAATTGCTCCCGGTTTCTGGGGGTTGATTTTTATTGTCTATTTTAGCTGATATTGCTCTTTTTGTGTTTTTTTTTTTTCGTTTAATATTGGGCGTTGTTTTTTGTGATTGGAAAGGTGTCTGAAGTCAGTTGTCTCTGTAGGATTGGAAACAACACAAGACATGTAACGTAAAAATGTGGTAAGTAGATTTTAATTTTGAAAAAAGCAGTTTTACTTAACCATCAACTATTCTTACGCTAAAAACCCCACATTCGCTCACAATAACCAAGCAAGCAAGCAAGTGAGCATACTCACGCAATTTTCTCTAATATAAGAACGGAGGCAAAAAGTAAACAAGGCACGGAGGCAGTTTCCGGCAGATATTAAAGGCATATCTCTCTATTATGAGCGAGAAGTTCTGTAATTTAAGGGCTCTCGCAGCGCCGCGGCATATGGCGGTATCGGAAGGGTTGCTACCCCTACACACACGTGCTATTTGTCGATGTTTTGATTTTGATGATGAATTGAGCTTTTATGGGTAGTATTTATATGTTTCACAGATATGAAGTTCTCTGGGGAATATGGGTGACGCGTGTACAAGCTACTTTGTGTTTTCTGTAAATAGTATCTGGTGAAGGATTTGGGGTAGCAATAAATCTAAGAAGTTTAGTATGTAGAACTGTGTAATTTATCTGATTTGATGACTCCCTTAGTTCACACTTCTGAAATTGTACTAAGTAATTTTAATAGTTTAGCAGTAGGCAGTAAAATAATGGCCTACCCAATGAATTTACTTGATGCGGTTGGCGTTCGATTTCCGCACGAAACATATATAATTATGTATGGCCTACAGGTAGTTGTTCCGAGTCTATTTGTGTATGAGAGTTTATATGATTGTAAACGCATCCACGATACAGAACAAATTCCTAGTGTGGGGTAAATTTTTACAAAAAAAAAACATAGAACATAATGTCAATTGATTGTTCCTTTTTAGGTGGTCTAGGATTGGTTTGGCTGTTGCTATGGAAACATCTCTTACCACACCGCACCGTAGTTCCGCTACGCGCTACCGGTACCTACGTCATTAATATAAACAGTAATTTGTTTTATCTTTATTACATTTCGAATTCCTTATATTTACATAACATACCATCACGCCTGTATTCCCCGAAGCGTTAGGCAGAGGTGTAACAATGTACACCCACAGTTCGCCGGTATGTTCAGGTCCCATGTAATAGGGGGCGAGCCTATTGCCATTAACCGGGCACAAATCCTAACTCCGAGCTGCTATTGAGAATTTCATAGAAAAACCCAATAACACTTTTTGCTCCACCCTGGGAATTGAGCCCAAGACCTCTAGAGCTAGCAGTCGCACTAAGGACCACTAGGCTACCGAGGCAGTTATATTTTGATAATAAAATATAGCCTAAAGTACTATGCTATAAAATAGTTTCCTATTAGCGAAATAATATATACTAATATTATAAAGCTAAAGAGTTTGTTTGTTTGTTTGGTTGAACGCGCTAATCTCAGCAACTAAACTAAAACTAAATATTTTTGTGTTGGATAGTTCACTTATTGAGAAAGGCTTTAGGCTTTATAACATCTCGCTACGACACACTGGAGAGGAGTAGTAACCAAAGACGTAACTTCACGCGGGTGATAAAAACCACGTGAACGAAGTCGCTGGCAGAAGCTAGTTATTAATAATCCGAAAAACTCTTCAGCTATATATTATTAGTTTAGATCTGTAAAACGCACAAAGTCCCAATAATACAAACTTTAACTTCGAACACAATAATTATATGGACATTATCGACATGTGTCGCATCACTATGGCAGTCACTCGTTGCTCAGACACAGCTGTAGTTCGGACTGGTGCTCGATTATAACTAGCTTAGTGAAGTCGCGATACATGCGAACGTGCGCAACTTTACTTGACTGCTTCATTTGTATCCCGATCCGTGATGCGAGAGGATTCCGAATTGTATTAACACGAAAGACACTAAACGCCCATAGGCGTCATAACAATAAAACTTCTATTATGTCTCCTTTAGTGTCCTTCAAAGTGTTAATTGTACTACATTGAATACAAGTCTTGATAGTATAAAAAAAGGTACAGTGGTAAATTATTCTGTAAAATGGTACTTATTTACAGTAACAAAGGGTTCATTTTCGTAAAAAGGTAGTCGAAGAAAAATTTGCTTAATTCAAATTATGAAAAAAACGTACCTGTAAGCTTTTTAGGTGATGGTATAAGCCTATAGAGTGATTATAATATTTGGAAATAGTAGACACTACTGACTGTGTCATTTATTTTTCGGCAGTAGAGCTGGTAGCTGACGTTCTGAACTTCTGAAGGGGAGCCGGTATGAATCGAGTTGCATGGAGTCCTCGTCTCTCTCACTCATTTAGAATAGTTGCTTCTTTTGGGGGTGCGGATCACGCGCCAAGTGGTTCCTAACTCTTGATAGTAGGAGGAACCGTGGGGCGAGATTCCGACATGACCAGCTGTTGTTCTCCTCAGACGGAGAGGAGAGGATTTAAGAACGAAAAAAAGAAATTGTCTTCTTTTGTTTTAAGTTACAATCTCATGTTGTGATAAAAAGATTAACCTTTAAGCTGCTACCGGATCAGAGAAGGCTTGAGTTACCTAAATGAAAGCAGAGCTAAAGCTACCTATCTACTGAAAACATAACAGTACCTACTACATAACAACAAAACATTAACATTGTATAAACATTTACGGAAATGTAAACAGCTTTAAAATTGGTTGTCAGAAAACATAATGTCGGCAAAGGAGAAGGGTTGGGTCGCGTGCCCTTTCCCTATTCTTGACATTTTAAATTGTTTATTTGCGAACAAGTGTCAAGTTATTTATTCAGTGACGTCGGTGTTACCGTCTGTCGATTGCTACCGTGTTTAGATACTTAGGAACTGTCGGGCGATGTTGTTAGTGCAATTGCACACGGTCGATCGTGTTTTTTGCGATTGCTTTGGGCCGCAGATGGGTTTTACAGCTCAGTTTGGGAACAGAAAGAGTCGTTAGTGTTTTAATTTGCGTTTCTTCCGATTGTTTATCGAAGTTTTCACTTTATAAAGTTATTGGATTTTCCTTTTAAAATATGTTTTGTAATACTGACATTCAGATAGTTTTACTGTGATTATATTACTACTAGCTATATACCCCGCGATGTCACTCGCGTTACGTCTTTGGTTACTGCTTAGCTCCCGTTGGTGGAAGCGTGGTGATATGTATAAACTTTTCTCTTGAATCATTCTTTCTTTTGATGAGTTTAAAAGCTGTAGGCGACAGAGGGACAGACGGCGGAAAGCGACTTTGTATTATACTATGTTGAGATTTTTCACAATTTTGAGATTTTATTATTCACTTATGTATCTTATTGAACTCATGTTTGTCATTCTCCAATTCTTTGTGAATGTTGCCCACAATTTTCTTGCAAATTTTCTTTCAACGTTTCTCCAATTAGACGCAGCAGCAAACACGAACACAATCAACCTCTAACCGATCATAAGTAAACGTAACTTTATGACGTGTTCGCTCGTCTCGCCGGGCCGCCGCAGCGGCGGTCGACGGCTAACCTGCAAATTGTCAGCGGCCCAACCGCGTGACCACGTGATTAGCTAGCCCGTATCGCTGGCCGTTTTGTTTTGATATGCCCTACCCGCACTACCCGAGCTACCCGCTCACACCGCTCTGTGGCCACATGCCATGTAAGTTTCGGGCTGGCTACGAGCAGTTTGTGGTCGACCGCCCACTCGCAACTTCAACTAGTTCTAGGCCATTGTTTATTTGGATGCGGTGTGATGACAGTTGGAAATATGATTTGGGGTAATCTGTTTTGTAATGTGGCATAATATTTTGCTTTTACATACCATCACGCTTGTATTCTCCGAAGGGTTAGGCAGATGTGTACAAATGTACACCAACAGTTCGCCGGTATGTTTAGGTCCTATGTAATAGGAGGCGAGTCTATTACCATTAACCGGGCACTAATCCTAACTCCGAGCTGCTACTGAGAATTTAATTGAAAAACGTAATAACACTTTGCTCGACCTAGGAATCAAACCCAAGACTTTTCGAGTCCCAGTCGCGCTTAGCACCCCTAAGCTAACGAGGCAGCTTTTACTAAGGTGTGTTATCATTACAAGAACTAGATGTAATAACTCCATTAAACTTGTTCTACCAAACAAAACATATGTTCTTTAAATTGGCTTTATTTCTGGCAGATTTACGGTACATAAATACTCAACTACCAGTGGGTCAATTCGTAATAATTAAAATATGCGTTTATTTTCATTATCACCGACTTGGACCGCAGTTCGTAGCGGGAGTGCTACGCCGTAGCACATAATGTAACCTTTATTATATTCAAGATTGATAAATTGTATTCAAGGAAATGATTATGTGACCAAATCAACCAAAGTAGGAATGTGTTATGCAGATGCGTAAACATCATAAAGATCATTATTATAAAGAGAGAGAAGAACTCAATAGGCAATATTTTAATTGCCTCAAGGTATCTTCACAACTGTCTATTATAGCCCCATAGTTCAAAGAAATTATTGTGTTTTGTTTACCAAAATATTTGTACGGGATCGGGAGATGTACCATATTTCAATAAGACATAATAATGCCCAAGACGAACACCTTAATCCGTCCGTCCACCAAAAGTTCTCCTATAAACTGTCAAAATTTACCGCGCTGGAAAATCTTAGAGCGCATGCGTGAGAGGGCAAGAAAGAGACGTCTGTACCTTACATCTCCTTCTTTCTGAACGAGGTCTGCGGGTCGCGGCTAACCCTCGGTGCGAGGTTTGCGGCGGGAAAAATGTGTGTTTCGGTGTGCCGATAGCGGAGCGCCGCAGCCCCGCAGCCCCGCCCAGTGCCTGCGCCGCACCCGCGCCCGCTAACGCGTCTTGAGCCACTTAGTCGCTAAGACGACGCACACACTGCTCTAGAACAGCGGGCTAAACTTACTTTTAGAAGGTCGATGGACGCAGCGCTTCTGTTGTTGTGTAAGGCCTTCTTGGAGCGATGTTAGATGAATCGTATTTTTGTTGAAGACACTTTAAATCTGAAAGAAATTAGAGATAACTTCAAGACGTTTTCCAAAGCAAGTCCGATTAATATTTAATGAAAACAATTATTAGTTGAACCGACCATTTAAATGGTAGATATTTTGTCTCGCAGTATTATCGATTGAAAGGTTAGCTAATTGTACAGCCAGGTTATTCCTTACTATTAGACCTGAACATGTTTAGACACGAATAATGTTTGACCTGATCGATACTAATAGGAGTTCAGTTGTAAAATAGTATTTAAAGTATCTGGATTGAGGGTTACTTTGCCCTTTGGTAAGATTTAAATAAGTCTGTAACAATAAGTATTAGCGACAATCTCTTCAAGTCTTGTGAACGCTGTCTTAGTTTCCGGCCAGATATGGAGCCGCGAGCTGTCAAAATGGAGTGGGAAAAAAGGCGGGAATGTGGCGTCGCTTTATGTGAAGCTCGTCATTGCGCTAGATAGAGACAGCACGCTGGAGCGCCGTGCTCGAGAGTGGGACATCGAACACAACGTGGTTTATAAGAAAACCCAAGACGTTGGGCGTGTTTGGCGGGTGGGCGTGTGGGTTTTGTACGCGTAGTGGTGAGGTATCACTGTCTGCGTGTGTACGTACAGTCGTGTGGTTGTATTACCTTACATGTGTGTGTGACTGTACTCAAAGGTTGTTCTGGAAGCACGCTCATCCTTTTGTCAACGATACGGCGCTATATCGGCTTGGTGCTTTAGTTATTAAAGCGCGCAGTTAAATTTTATGACGATATAAAATTTCCATTGTCGGCTAGCTCGAGGGCTCTGAGGTCCTTTATGCGGCGATGTCTGACATTGGAGGCACTTTCGACCTTATGTTACCACGATTAAGTTTGCTCTAGATTAATATTACATTAGTCCTGGTTGCTTGGTTTTTGGCAACTTACCCAACATGAGCTCTAATTAACATTACATACCTACTAGAAAATTCGTAAGGTAAATTATACCTATATATCCAAGTAATACGACTACGAAACATACTTTATAACGCGAGTAAGTGGGTATAGCATAGCTTGTGAGGGAGTGGAGTTCATTCCTAAAGCCTGCTAATTAAGATGTGGTTTCAGACCGCGTTAAGATGGAGAGATAGCTACTGTATTTATTGTAAAACACATTTAATTTTATATGAGTTTATGTTTTATGAAACATTGAAATTGCGTCTTATTTTTGAAATTTATAAATAATAAATTTCAGTATCTTAAGTTTGCTAATAAATTGAAATACTGAAAACTAAGTAAGAATTTTTTTGTCAGAAAAAAAAATCAAGGGAAATTAAAAGCAATCATTAATCTACCCTCAAAAGAAATAAAACAGATTAATGTATCACCGATGTGTGTCAGGTGTACATTTCAAGGATTACTTTGGGCTTAGATTTGGTCATGCGAGGTGTGCGCGGCACATACGGCACGCGTTCCTTGCCTAACTATCTCTTTTAATACTTACTTATTTGTGCCCGACACTCACATAGCCACGTCCCCTCGTGTCGCGTTGCAGTATGTCGCTGTGTGGGTGGACTTCTTTCGCCGTGCCTCTGTGTGCGGGCGAATTTCTTTCGAGACGTAATAAGGGGACCGTTTCTTTCCCGCTAAGGTTTTAATGTCGACCACGTTTCGGTGGCGGACGCCCGCGCCTTTCCGCGGTTACCGGCCCAAACTTTTTTTTATTCAGTGCGGATGGTGTATTGTGTTATCAGTGGATTTTTTTAAGAAGTAATTTTTTTTTTTTGAGGTACGACAACTTTTCTTGTTTCCAGTTTAAATTAATTTGGGGTTGAGCTGATAAGAAACTATAATGATAAGACGTCTGAAATTAATTAGTAGAAAGTTTGTTTAAGTCGGCAAACTTGAGTTTGCGGGAGCGTGCAGAGGGCGGCGGGCTCGGCGCACACTTGCGTGTTGTTTTCCCAAAAACCGCAGGCTCATTAGCCTGGGCGCACACTACGCCGCGACGATTAAACTCCGAGATAACGGCACATATTGTGATAACGTTGGGTAAACGCTTTGTTACCTACTGCCTATGACTTTGATTAGATTACTTCTAGTTTTGTTTATGTTACGTTGTGGGATGATGAGCTCTTTTGTGTTTGGAATAGATTTTCATTTGTATATGTACAACTTTATAATTATAGGATAACGTATATAGCTGAAGTTAAGTTAAACGAAAACCTTATATTAATTATATGAATTTATGTTTAGCGTATCAAATGATTTTCTGTAAAGTGCAACTCTAAAGGTAGATTTTTTAATATACAGTTAACCTTATTTGAAGAATAAATACGGCGGCTTCACATATTTTCTATCCTGTCAAAGTGTCGTAATTATTCCTAGGATAAAATTTATCTGACTATTAGAACATCAGCCCTTATTCTTTGAGAACAATTTTTATGCTGTAAAAATATTGACTAAATACCGTTCAACCGTATTAAGTAAATAAATTCTTAATAATTTAAAGCTAACCTTACATTTAGGCACAATACCCACTTATAATTAAATTCCAAACTATTATAAAGTAACACTTCTGCGAACACTCGTGACAAATTATATTTTTGTGCGCCCACATCGTAATACAATTATGTCCCATTTAGGCAGCGTCGGCAATGGGAACTTGTTAAAAAGTAAGCGTGAACTCCCATTAGAGTGGTTGTAGCGATCCCTAAACTTCACCTGTAATTGTCGGGCAACGCGGCCTCGGCCGGGTGGGCCATGTTACACGCTCGTTAACTCTTACCGAATTATTTTCTACATATAAGAGTACGCACGTATGCGTTGCGCTTTATGACGAATATTTTTTTTTTTAAGAATTTACATTTAGTTGTTTTTATTTCGTAATTATCAAGGAGATTTTGTTACGGGAGACTTTATGAAATTACTTCTTTAGTAATAATAATAATTGTAATACTAGACTATTATTGTCCCACTGCAGGGCAAAGGCCTCTTGTTATACAGAGAAGGCATGAGCATTGATCACCATCCTTGCTTAAGACGGATTGGCGATATAAGAGTTATATTAATTAATAGCTTCTGCCCTCGACTTCGTCCGCGTCATATTTGATACTTTATCTCACGGGGCCCGTAGGTACATTTTCCGGGATACAAAGTAACCTATGTGTACCACACTACAATCTATCTCAGTGAAAAATTTCATCCAGATCCGTTCAGCCGTTTAAGCGTGAAAGAGTTACAAACATCCATCCATCCACATTAACTTTTGCATTTAAAATATTAGTAGGATAGTAGGATTGTGAGTCCAGTTTCTATCTAAAATACAAGTTAGAAATAAAATCAGTCAAACGTTATTTGAAACCACTTTTTTTTTCTTTTGCTCTGACTTATGTACCTACAATCTTTTGTCTGCGTAATTAATGAACTTTAAATAAAACTGAAAACAAAAAAATCAAGTCCATTGGTCTAGAATTCAGTTAAGTAACAGTCGAAACCTATTCGATATCTAGACCGGCCCAAATTTTCGTAATAATTCCTATTATTTTACGTAGAATAAGTAAAACCATACATCAATAATATGATGTCTGACGTTATACATATCTAATCACCCAGATGTTCTGTTGATAGCGAGCATTATGAATTCCGTAGCCCTTTAGGGATTAGTGGCATGAATTATTTAAATGTGTAGGTATGCCTAAATAATGATGATCCGGTCATTTTCTGTCTTAATCTGTGTAGATAGATAGATAGATACCTACTATACTTGTGATTTATGACATACTTACAAATTAAATGTCGGATTAACATTAGGAAAAATGGCTACATGAGTGCACTATTCAATAAAATCTTTGCCTAGACTTTTTTTAAAGTCTACTTACCTTACTATTAATTTAACACTTTTCATGGAAAAGTTTGCCTACGACTGAGAATCTATCTGTCTAAAAAAAAAATAACAAAAAATATACGGTGAAACTATGGTCGAATTAATGCTACGTATATGGTGAATCCACAAGACAAGATTCAAATGTGCAATCAACTTCAAATATTTGTAGAACTTTACCAAATAATCAATTAAACATAAATAATAAATCGAACGTCAATATCCGAGGAGGCTGTAACAGATAATTCCTTTGTACATTCGTCGGGTGGGGTTGGCGGCATTGTTCGCGGGCTTCGACTTGTTGTTTGCGCTACCTTTGAATTTGGAACATGGAGCGTTTTGAATTTTGCACGATCTTGTCGCTCGTCGCAGCGTGTAGTGACATCTTCGAAGGGAGGAACGTGTCAATAATGAAAATTGTTGGAGTGATAAATAAATATTTGTTTTTTTTTTGTATTTCTCTGTTTCAATTCCTGTTTACATGATATTTTAAGTTACTATGGTAAGCGGTAACTTATGAGAAGATAGGTACTAAACCTCAATACTCAAAAATTACCTTATAGAAAATTATGAACTAAGCAAGTTACAAGAAATGAGTACTAGTAACTCTGTAAAGGCAAAAGAGCGTACCTAGTTAATAAATTGAATTTATTTTTAAAAAGAGGGTTTAAAAAAAGCTGAACCATTTTCAATCATAATCTTATATAAAAAACATGAAACTAGTGCAATTATGTCACACTGACTACTCGCTTCAGCCACTATCTAAACGGCGTAAATATGGTGTGAAACAAGACCTACATAGTTGTCTATTTCAATTAAAGATGTCCCACTAAAAAGTCTCATTGTAAGTGGAAACCTCGTAGCCCTCAGTCCGCGCCAGGATTTTAATAAATGACGCCACATCGGGTCGCCCCGTCGCCGCGCCGTCCGCGTCGCATTCCGCGCGATTCTTACTTAACTGCTTGATTGTACTCTGTTGTTTATTGTCACCAATATTGTAGGAAGGGCACGCTCCTTGCTTTGTGTTTAAAGTGTTTTTATAGCTTTAAATATTAGTATAGGGTTTGTCTTATATTGGAAGTCACAGTTAATGTTTTTGTTTTTCGATCTTGCATTGATCAGTTTTCATAGTAATTTGTCCCATACAATTTTATTTTAAGAGCCTAGTTTCTTTCTAATGAATCATTAAGATTACTAGATTATAAGGACAGATAATTACAGCTATTGTTTTGTATTCCTTGCTCTTTTTTTACTGTTTGAAACGATCAGCTAGCTTCAATTTTCTAACTGACTGGCTCCTTGACTATTCAAAAATGATTTGATTTGTAGATAAATATTATTCTAGAAGTATTCAACTAGTTCAAGAAACGTAATAAAACATCCTAAATTGTTTTCCCGTTCTAGTTAGACTTCTATCCAGTCAGATAAGATGATAAATAAGATAATAAATATCCAGTAAGATGATAAATATCCGTAAAAGACTCCAAAAAAAAATGGCTTCAGTGGTCCTAATTAAGTCAAACCTAAATCAGTTTCACATAAATTCAGGACACGTCACAAAACGCGCGCCGACTTTAAAATCAGGAAGTCCGTCACCGTCTTACAGCTTGGGCTTCCGTTCATTTGAATATCTGAGCCTTGAGGGTTCGGACACCGTCGGATATTACATTTGCTAACCCATTTGTACCCGTCGCTGGTCGTACGACGATCATTATCCATGTCCGACCGTCCTTCAGGGACCACCCTCAGGAATTTGTGTCCCCGCTGTCCTATTGATTCCCTTCACATTCGCTCCTCTTTAAAATTGGGCCGATAATAGATGTTATTGGAACTCGGAGGGCTTGACGCGTTTTATTATACTCACAGATGCTACTCCATTATTGAGATTTCTGAGCATAACGTGCTGGTTCGCAGACGCACGTGATGGTGATAGACTGCGTTCATAATTTAAATTTTAAAGTAAGTAGACAATCTAGCGAACGTATTAATCACTTAACAATTAATTAAACTGCAAGCCTTTTTATCCAACTATTTATTTCAGTTACGAACATCTTAAAATTAATAAAATGACAATTGAATATTTTATTCAATAAGAAACAAAGAAAAATATATAAAATTCAAATTCAAAAACCGAACGTAAGGCGTACCAACTTAATCATGGTCCCAAAACAGTATTTTATAAAACAAAAACGTTTTCAAGTCCATCGACGCGTAAGGTTTTATTAAAAATATTGTCCGAATGTTAACTGGCGCAGTGAAACAGAAACGGCTGGTGTAATGTATCTTTGCCCCATTCGGGTTCTTTTGTGAAGGGCACGGGTAACGAGCATTATCCACTTGTAGGGAACCCCTACACGATCCTACATGCTTTATTATTTACGACCTTTACCCTTTATGTATGTTTTTACGCTAAGATTTTATTGCAAAGCTATTCATGAGCAAAATCCGGTGCAGAACCAAAGCTGTTAGTGAACTTTGATTGTTTATCTTTTGCTAGGATGTGTTCATTAAATAAATGCAGAAGTCAGACGGTATATTTGATTAATAAGGTTTGTATGAAGAAACCTAATAGATTTTCATTTAATATTTTTTTTTAAATGAAATGTATTGAACTGTATGAAAGGAAGGCTGTTGTTTGAGAATAATTCTAAAACCATCACATTAAACTAATTAATCCTAGGTAATTTTTTTTACAACCAATATTAATAAAAAACTGCCTCGATAGCCTTGTGGTCCCAAGCGCGACTGCTTCGCTAGAGGACTTGGGTTCGATTCCCAGGTCGAGCAAAAAATTGTTATTGGGTTTTTCTATGAAATTCTCAGTAGCAGCTCGGAGTTAGGATTTGTGCCCGGTTAATGGCAACAAGTTTGCCCCCTATTACATGGGACCTAAACATACTGGCGAACTGTGGGTGTACACCTCTGCCTAAACCTTCGGGGAATACAGGCGTGATGGTATGTTATGTTATGTTATTAATAAAAAAGTTTAACCCTAATCCTGCTTGTTTATCTCTTCTATCAGACACACAATACTTTCACGAGTTTGAATCAAAGTGAACATGGTAAAAGACAGTAAAAGGCGTGTTGTCGGCTCACCCCTAAACCGAATTAAGTTTAACATCCCAATCGACATATCGTGTTTCGGGAACGTATAACAGGCTATTTGTACGCCTAGGGGTGTGAGGCCCATCGTTCTAAGTATTATTGTCAGTTTTATTATCAGACATTTAGGAAAGGATTAGTATCGGCATTCTGTAAATCAATTTTAGTGTGTAGGAAGGTTTTTAAATGTCAACTATCTTATTTTTTTTTACTACTATTATAAATGCGAAGGTGGATCGATGGATGTTTGCTACCATATCACGCAAATACGGCTCAACGGATCTTAATGAATTTGGCACAGAGATAGATTGTAGTTTAGCACATAGATTACTTGTATGTGATAAACATTAGGTACCTGCCTACTTCAATTAAAACAAGCGAATTACGTTGCCCAAAAACAAACAAAAATTAAATCACAAATTACATTAATTCAATAGACAGGTACCACATAATATTCACACTGATGTCAGCAAAGTGGATATAATCTGTGAGTGCATTAAAATTTGTTTCACATTTCCAGTGTCAAAGATCAAAGGGTCTGTGACTTACGCACATACATTATTATATGACATGAGTAACAATCGCAGAGAGGGGTTAACCAACCGTGTCAGGAGTCAGGGGGTGATGCTCTAATATTGCAGAATATTTAACGGGAATGTCCATTTTAAATGATATTGAACTAGTCGTAAAGAGAATTTTTATTTTTTAAAAACGATGCCCCACACTAGGAATATCTCCTGTATCGTGGGTGCGTTTACAAACATAGAAACTCACATACACAAACAGCCAGACCCGGAACAACTATCTGTAGGCCATACAAATGTTTGTTCCGTGCGGGAATCGAACCCGCGACACGCAGCGCAGCAGCCGATCGCTCAGCCACTGCGCCAACCATGCCGTCAAATGTTTTTCATCTGTTTTGATTTTAAATAAAAAAAACAGCCAGTAAAAATCCTATCGGTTTTAGATTTTTATAGAATACACTGCAGGTGGTATAACAACTAACTTCGAGCTCATTTTACCTAAATTCACTGAGAGTGATTTTATATAGAATACACCGGCTAGGTACTAAGATCTGAGAGGAGAATGAAGAAGAAGGGAGAAAATGTGCTCGGTGTTAGGATTTGTGCCCGGTTAATGGCAATAGGCTCGCCCCCTATTACATGGATCCTAAACATACCGGCGATCTGTGGGTGAATATTGGTACAACTCTGCCTAATCCTTCGGGGAATACAGGCGTGATGGTATGTGTACTAAGATCTAAGAGCAATCCTCATATTTTTTAACCTGTCTCAATCAATCTCTGAATTACCTACATTTAATAAAAATTACATTGATTTAGTTGATGAGAAGAGATTGCGAGCAGATATTAAAACATTTTTGATTATGAGAATTGGCTTTCAGATTTCAATGACCTAAAAAATGAATGTATTACTTTTCAGACCTTGAAGAATTAAATATCTGTATTTTCTCCCCAAATATCAAAATCGCTGCGAGCAAAGTCAAGTAAACAACATATTGCAATAAACGCAACCCATTTTAAACCTCCGTAATATAATACCGTGGAGTCAATATTAGCTAAGTACAAAGTCGTATGTTACAAAAATACTAATATTTTATTCTGTACGGTTCATTTGTCACCCTTCCCTGTCGGGGCTGATTGTGCGTGCTTTTGCAGCGCGGAAGTCACTTTGAAGCCTCACACACCATTGTCAATAAGTAACCTGAACGAAGTTCAAAGGTTTCGCCTCGAACTCAGTCTTGCAACTCTTGATTTTATGCCAGTTTGAGTGTATTACATTTTGATGCATAGCTATTTGATGGAACTTTTGAGAAGTGTGTCCGTAGTTTGGTATGATCTTGTGGTATTTGAGATTTAATATTTTGTATCTTAAAGGTCTTTCGTCGGCTGAAACGATGATGATTAACTGTCTGACAAAGGTCACTGCTCATTAAAAAATCACTTTAAAGTGCGCTTAATTTAGAGTCTGTCTGACATATAAGATTACACTCATGTTTCGAAGGAGAAAATAGTTTGTAACTCATACATACATACATACCATCACGTCTGTATTCCCCGTAGGGTTAGGCAGAGGTGTACTAATGTACACCCACAGTTCGCCGGTATGTTTTAGGTCCCATATAATAGGGGACGAGCCTATTGCCATTAACCGGGCACAAATCCTAACTCCGAGCTGCTACTGAGAAATTCATAGAAAAACCCAATAACACTTTTGGTCGACCTGGGAATCGAACCCAAGACCTCTAGCGTAGCAGTCGCACTTAGCGCCACTAGCCTACCGAGGCAGTTAGTTTGTAACCCCTAAATTTAATATTCATTTAGTACTATTGTCTCAGCATAATGTCGAATAATTTAATTACAGAAAATGTGTATTTTAATTCCGCTAGACTTACTTTATAGAAGGCGGGACGTAGCGAACGTACTACGCCGTAGTACAACAACAACGCTGTGCTACGACGTAGCACGTTCAGACGTTACCTGTACGATTTTGCAGAATTATCAATTTTATTGATACGAGATACCATTTCTTTTCAGATACCACCAGTAAACATGTCATCACAACCCTCAAGACATTTCCCTCTGCTGTTAGTTGACAATTCAAGCTCGGACCAACCCGTGACAGTTAGAGTCATGTGACGGTTGTCAACTATCCCTGCAAGACTTTTAAGACGTATGACGTAATGTATAAGTGTGTATAAGTGGACTAAGTTCGGGACGATGCATCTATCGAGTGAAGTGAGTTCGACGACTAGTGGACTGGGCCATGAGGCACCGTCGTCGAGCTATGGTGGCTCGCTGCCGAGTCAGCCGCTGACTGCGGAGCTGCTCGCTGAGAGGACCTTGGAAGGTCTCTTGGCGGATCATCCTGGAGAGTTAGTGAAGACTGGCTGTCCTCATGTGGTAAGGGAAAGTTTCCTTCTCTAGCTTCTGCCCGCGACGTCGTTATGTCTTTTGTAACTGCTCCGCTCTCGTAGGTCGTAGCGTGATGTTATATGGCCTATATTATTCCTCATGACTCCGTCTTATATTATATACAAGAAGATTTTTTCTCCGACGGGTTTTTCCAAAGATCAGCGCATTTAAACAATCACACAAACTTACAAAAATACTTTTCAGCTGTACTATATTAATATAGATGTAACGTTAGTGAAGTGTGTAGTGATATATGTGCCCTACAAAATTTCCTTACCAAAACATGACATGAACTGTCTCATTACCCTAGTGGTCCTAAGTGCGACTACTACGCTAGAGGTCTTGGGATCTTGAGCTCGGAGTTAGGATTTGTGCCCGGTTAATGGCAATAGGCTCGCCCCCTATTACATGGGACCGAAACATATCATCAAACTGTGGGTGTATATAGGTACAACTCTGCCTAACCCTTCGGGGAATACAGGCGTGATGGTGTGTTACATGACATGATTACTATTGTATGAAACGGAAAAGTCCTCTTAATTACCCTCTCGTATAAATTATATGAAATTTTATCTTCCCAGGTTTGCACAGTACTTCCCCCGCACTGGCGGTCGAACAAGACCCTCCCGGTGGCCTTCAAAGTGGTAGCCCTAGGGGAAGTGGGAGACGGTACCCTGGTCACCGTCAGAGCTGGCAACGACGAGAACTGTTCCGCGGAGCTGAGGAACTGCACGGCGGTGATGAAGAACCAGGTCGCCAAGTTCAATGACTTGAGATTCGTCGGGAGAAGCGGGAGAGGTGAGTTGTTCATCATTGCTTGGACTATAAATGGAGATGATGTATAAGATCTAGCACAGAAAGATTGTAATGTAGATCTAGATTTTCAAAAAAATAGGGAAAAAATATTACCTGGATAGGTACATAGGTATATATTTCTTTTTCCCATCTTGCAACTGTCATTAGAGAAATGTTTATTTTTCTACCAAATGCGAAAGTAAAATTACCTCAAGTATATCATCGCATATTTTGACACTAGCTGATTCCAAAAAACTCATTTCTTATGACTTTATGTACCCATCTATAGCGCAAAATTAGAGATTATTGAGATAACTGTGATACCAATATTATGATGTTATTTTCGAATTATATATTAGGTATCTATGACTTCTAGAAGTTACCTACTTTCGTCTGTTAAAGTTTGGAAAATATCGGCAGTCCGAGCGAGCATAGGTTTAATTCCCAAAAAATATAAGAAAATTCGCATCACAAACTTGCCAATATGTTTAATAATTTCCTCACAATATACCACATTATTAATTTAAGAGGTTATCTTCGGAGCCCACGTAACATATTTAAAGATTTATGGCATAGATTTTCGTAGCAAGGCCTTAACAGATCAATTACCCCCATTGACTTAATATTCCAACAAAGAGAAGACCTGTTGAAATATTCAGAAGGCGAGGCGCTCGGGGCTTTGTTTTTGAGTGCGCACTCAGGGGAGAGGGGGATTTTTTATGAGTAAATGTCTGCATTATCGTAAACATTCATACATATATGCTCACGGTTCTGTAGATTTTAAAATATTTTTTTTTACTGCAATTTTTTTTTGTTTTAGTCTGTTGAATTATGAAGTTCATCTGAAGGTTACTTGTTAAAATAATGTTTAGTTGCATTGACTAGGGATTCGTTGTTTTATTTATTGATTGATTGATTCTTTTTGGCATATTATCAACTAGACATAAATTCTTCCTCTGAAGTCGGTAAACATTGTTATGTGTAGGATCAACTTTTTTGTGTAAGGTGAGGTGAATTTTTTTCCAAAATTACTCATTTTTAACCTTTGACTTCTACAGTTTAAATAATTGCTGAACAAACATGGAAGTGTTTTGGAAAGTCCATAAGGTGAGCTCTTCAACTTCTAAGATTTTCTGTTGGAAGTTGTCTGACCCACATTATATGATCTTATATTATACTAGCTTCTGCTCGCGACTTTGTCTGCGAAGTTTTTTCACCCGCATTAGGTTACATCTTTATTTACTGCTCCGCAGCTATTAGTCGCAGCGTGATTTTATAAAGTTAATTTATAGAGAAAGGTTATAACCTTTCTCTATAAATTAACTATGCAGCCCAAAAATATTTTTTCAATTCGAATCAGTAGTTCCTGAGCTTAGCGCGTTCAATCAAACAAACAAAGAAACTCTTTAGCTTTATAATTAAAATAATGTCTAACGGGTCTGCATATGCACAATTCCCTGTGACAACAAAGCTAAAGAAAACCCCTTTCTTTCAATACATTACGTAACACAGAGTTCACAGTTCACGGAACCTACTTCATATAGTACTAAAGTAATTGCGCGGTCAACCGCCTCTGCGTAGTCGCGACGTCTACACTTGAGGTGATTCAGATGTGTACGACTAGTGGCCGATTAGTTGCGTGTACGGAACTTCTTGGATTATAACCTAGTTGGAACGGTTGAGGGTTTATTCATTAGCAAATAAATTTCAGTGGTAACGGTAGATAGGCAGGTAAATCTATAATGACTGATCATTTTGTGTCTGTACTGCCCCGTTGGTCTCGTGGTTGCTAGCGCGAATGATGAGCATGGGGTCCTGGGTTCGATTCCCAGGTTGAGCAAAGTGTTATTGGGTTTTTCCATTAGGAATTTCTTAGTAGCAGCTCGGAGTTAGGATTTGTGCCCGGTTAATGGTAATAGACTCGCCCCCTATTACATGGGACCTAAAAAATACCGGCGAACTGTAGGTGTACATGGGTACCCCTCTGCCTAACCTTTCGGTGAATACAGGCGTGATGGTATGTTCTTATCTGTCGAGGTTATGCCATCCGGGCCATAAATAATTTCTTGTTTCTTGCTTGGTAACATCAGCTTTTGTCAGGGTTCGTTTGTTTTCTAGGTTACCTAAATACCTTTAGGAAGCAGGTTGGATTTCACACAATATTTTCACATTTTTTTGCTATCGAGGGGATGCTCAATTTTTTACAGCTACCAGTCATCTCGAAAACTTTTAAGCATACGTAGTCTGCGATTATTTTCTTAGAGAAATTCGGATATGTTCTAAAAATCTCCCTTCGTAAATTAAGATGATGATCGGTTGGTCAAGGTGGGATTAAATTTAATAGGTACGAGTCAGGTAGATACAGGCATTGCCAGAGACTTTCCGTGGACCATAACTTCGGCCGGACGCGTGAAAGTACTAAGCCTTAAGGCGCCTGCCCTACAGAGTGTATAAAGAACAAAGTTAAGATGATGTAAGTTTGAGGTGAGCTGTCAATACCTAACGTCAGCCGGTCTATTCTGTATTTCCTTTGGAGAATTTAAGTGAGCTATCATACCACATGCTAGAGATTGATAGTTCACCCCAAGCTCAATTCATCTTAATTCACAGAGATTATAATCTGCAGGTTGTTTTTCGGCATCAATGATTTTCAATTTTCATCCCTATGCGCGACGCAAAAAAGTATCAAATTCTGTGGAATAAGTAATCGTTTGTGCACTTATAGCACTTCTTTGCGGATCTTTTTACAGCTCAAACTGATACTTTGGCGTTTAACCCTTATTAGTGCTAAGACACGCAACTTGAGTGGTGACTTATCTAAGTCTGTAGGAGTGGGAGTTATGTGTAGGTTAAGCAATTTGTGGAGGATGTGTTGCAATGTAAAATTATCTATAAAAAAAATCATGGATTGATCTTATAATAACGTGACTTAAATAGATACAATCTCATATCGCCATGTCTTATATCCATATTTGCAAAATAAAATATCTTATGTTATCTTACAAACACCCTAACACTTTTTTTTTTTTTTTTTTGGTGGGTGGGAAATCATCAAATAACTTCTCCCGCCCTGGGCGGGGCGGGAGGGAGTGTCAGACTTTTACTGACTAAAACCCACCCATGTTCCTTCTTGTGCCCTTTGCGTTCCGGGGGCGCGGTATCTCTTGCGAACAACCCGCAGCCCCGGCAGGCATCGGCCCTCAGTGGCCCCTTCCTTTTGCTGACATCTCTTTGAGGCGCGCGTGGAACACGAACGCGCCGTCGACACGGCCTGTCGTTATGCAACGTAAGGACGGTGAGCTACCCATTGCTCACCGTCCACAGGCCAGTATCTACGGTGGCCGGGAGTCGTCTCGCGAACACCCTAACACTTCAATTACGGTCTGTTGCGTTTGATTTGTCAAACGTCAATATAAACAAGATGCGTAAGCGCATTGTTTGCCATTTTTCGTATAACATACGTTTACGTAAATCTTTAGTTACAATTAAAATTTAAATCGTTGGTAATAACTAGATCATGAGTCTTGACATTTTGTGTTATTTATATTCCAAAAACGTTTTGACAAAAACACATATACTTTTCACAATGATGGCTGAATCCTCTCTTTTGAAAAAAGTATTGCTTAATTAGTACTGCTATCAATACGTAGCATTTGTGGGGTAATAGCTTCCCTGAACCTCATTTCACCGAAAAACAGAGTGAAGCACAGCACTCCACCTTCGCAAAATATCCTATTACATAAACAAAATCTCGTAAACGTAAACCAGAATTAACGTAAACAGTTCGGATCGATGTAAATGAACAACGGAGCGGAAACAAACTTAAAGTTAGGGGTCGCAAACAGGAGCATACGAACTGTAAACTTGCCTCGCGTCTTATATTCAAATAGTGCAGGGGAGCTAACGAAGGAAGATGGGGTCGCGAACCTTGGCATGACGTATGACGTCAGAAAATATCACTGAATACGTCAAGCGTGTCACAGGTTTCCGTGTCGATGGCGGATAAACAAGCGAACACGGGATAAATTGTTTGTTAGACTGTGTTCTTGTTTACATTTTGATTATGAGGAAAGTGTCAGTTCCTAAAATGTTACGATGCGTGTAGGAGGTAACCTTTTGAGTAAGGTAATGTCAATTGTTGTGATATTTTCTGTAAGATTAGGAGCATTGAACTTGTTTATCCTTATTATCATGAATGTTTTTCTGCGTTTACAGTAATATTATTAGCGATATATTTCATTTTTTGAAATCACAAAGTCCCTCAGGCCGTTATCATACTTACAGGTACTTCATTCAAGAACAAAGTTAAAGCATTTATGTCAATTAGACTATACACGGACACTTTTAAATTGCCAAGGAGTCGGTCAGTTAGACAGAAAGATGAAGCTAATTGCTCGTTCCAAAACGTACCTTTATGGAGAAGAACAAACAAGAAATTCCACGGATTTATTTTTCAATATAACATAAAAACATACCATCACGCCTGTATTCCCCGAAAGGTTTGGCAGAGGTGTACCAATGTACACCCACAGTTTGCCCGTATGATTAGGTCCCAAGTAATAGGGGGCGAGCCCATTGCCATTAACCGGGCACAGATCCTAACTCTGAGCTGCTAATGAGAATTTCATAGAAAAACCCAATAACACTTTTGCTCGACCTGGGAGTCGAATTCATGACATCTAGCGTGCCAGTTGCGCTTAGGACCACTAGGCTAATTAGGCAATTTTTGAATAATATGGTTTTACAAAATTCTTATTGCTTCTAGGTTTATGTCAAAACACAAAGAGTGACTAGAAAGCAAACAAAAAAATTAAACCATTGCTGATAAGAGATGACCAATCCAAACTGGCATTAGGATTGTAGTTCAAAAGTGCAGTATTTATAAAAATGTTATCGTACACACAAGCTAATTGTATGAGTCCGCTAATTTTCTTTGAATGGAGTTGATAGACGCGTGAGACATTAAAGTGGATTTCGCCCTCGTTGTACAAATATAACCCTCATTAAAAATTCCTTAAACAAACAAAAGCTTTCGGCTAGCGTGTACACGCAAAAAACCAATATAGCCCAGAGCGGCGGGAAAGTGGAAAAGAAGTTAAGAGGTGTCTATTTGTCACGTTCCTTCCTGAATAACGCTCTGCTTTCCAATTAAGGGTAAGCGCTCTCTTTGTTTATCTTAAATTGCGAGAAAATCTCACTCAAATTATCGGGTAAAAAAGACAAAGGGGGATCGCTGTGGAACATAACTTTTGCTTCGTTCCGGGATAAAAAGTTGCGTATCTAACGTCGAGGGACGGGGCGCGGGGAATTTTTAATAAGCGAAAAATTTAATGAGGCCCCCAACCACTTTTTTTGCCACGGTTTGCCGTGTCGGCTAGCTGGGAAGCGACCTTTATACTTCGTATTAGAAAAGAATTATTAATTACTTGTGAGATCTTTTTCTTTGTTTCCAAATTATGTTGAAGCTTGTGTAATATCCAATTACCTACTTGTTACGGAACATGATAAATGCTCGCTGAAATGTTTTGCTTGAGAATAGAAATTCCAAGTGGAGCTTTTTCCGTTCATTATATAAATAAATCTACACAGATATGCCTTTATTATTCTTAAAGCCAATAGATATTACAATTTTATAAAACTCTCGCTTTTGCCAGCGACTTTATCCGTATAAAAGTCAAGTAGGTATATCAAAACCTGTAACAGTCGGCAATACAGTAGCTTTTTATCAATGAAAAAATTTTTGTAATCAGAATTAATGTTATCTTCCAGATATTATATTTATAAACAAAAATATATAAATAAACAAACTTTATCGCTTTATAATATTGATATAGAAGAAAATTAATTAAAGAAGATTTAAATGCGATTATAAAGTGTAGCCTACACAATTTCCATGCCTGATTTAAATTTAACCTTACCTTATTATGCCCTCGAGTGGTGTAGTAAGAAGGCAATTTAACGCACCAGTAGTCAAGCAGCGACATCTGCTAATCGATTGATTGACCCCCACCTTACAGCTAGACTCGATAAAAAATACGCCCCTAGTCTCATTTGATCCCAACGTCCCGATCTTTTACGCAGCTTCTTTAATTTTGATTTTAATATTGGCTGTTGCAAGAATTTGACTTTGAAAAAATAAGATTTTAGATATTTCAACGTTCCTTCAATATATGGAATTTATGCCCATACTTCTTTAATTAATACAACATAAGAAAAGTAACGTAAAAACGCTATAGTTATTTCATTGTTAGCGTATAATAAGATCCGTTATTTGCCTATAAATGTAAGGCAATCTAGATTATTAGCTTTTACAAAGAAAATTTTACTAACATGCAACCATTTTAACGTAGTATTTTAACAGAATAATAGAAGTATTTTTTTTTGGACAAATATGCACTGTTAATATATATAATCTGTATATACAAATGAAGTAATAAATCTGAATATACCTAAACAGTTACAGTGCCCAATCAGAAGTCGCAGTCGCATTCTTTCCTTTCTTTCTCATTGAGCCCAATTTTTACCCTTTTTCTTTGTCATACTACAATTACAAAACAAACCTAAGTAGACCTTTCTAATCTTTGAGCTCTAACAAAGGTTCACAGTACAGCTAACCAAACAGTGTCGGTAGAACACAATGGGCTCTCAAGCTCCAGTCTTCACCCCATCTGCACCTTGTTTCACCCCCAGGAAAATTATTTTTGTATAGAGAGCGGCGAAAAAGATCTCGGCCTCACCTTTCGTTATTAACTCGACCCCCTTTGATGCACTGCCCATGCCCCTTTGCGAACTAATGATTTCAATTTTGCCCTGTTATTTTGAAAACCTCTTGCTGTATGTTATGGGTTGATTGAGGATGTAAATTAGCGTTACTAGGGATGTTATTTGAATAGGAGACTTTAATATTGTAAATGGTGTTTTAGGATAAGTTTGGTTTTGTAAGGAACTTCTATATGTGCTGTATACCTTTTTCACTAAAGTAGATAGAGCAGGAAAGGTATTGAGTACCATTAAAGTTACGACGACTGTTGGAAATTTTGTCTTCAAAAGTTTATGTGTCCCAGATAAGTAAGTAATAAGTGAAACGCGGTCATCGACTTAACATAATTGTTAAGAGCATCGCTAACTACCACCACAGTTAAAGACGAGCATCCATTTACATTTTATTAATTTAAAAGAGAACCATTGAGTGTACAAAAAATTCATAAGCGAAATTGAGACGGTCCTGCGATAGGGATGCAGATACGCTTCTGTTGAAGCCAAAGTGGGACAGCGCAAGTTTCTTTTCATTTCGGTACGTCTTTTTGGAGTTGTTCTCTTCCGTTTTTAATTATTGAACCACTCATTCCTAATTATTGTTATTAGCGTTGGGGAGAGTGGTGAAAATTGAGGGTCTCGTCTCGCAACATTGACCGCTCGGTTCGTTCGGTAGGTGGCTCCTTGGGGGCTGGTATTAATTGTGCACACTTTTGACTTTTCCTCTTGTTCTTTTTAGACGCATCAATAAACTCGGATTTTACGGTGCCTCGCTTGTATTAGTTATTTTATTGGATGGGGAAGAAGTTTTTATATTGCTTCAGAAATATTCTGTAATAAACAAACGTATCGTAGATTCTTGTTCCGTACCGTTTGTCTTCTACAGACATAAAATGTGTTTGTGTATTTATGTAAGCATGTATAAATAATACATTATCATCTACCTGCTTAGTCTTTTCCTGACTATGTTGGGGTCTGTTCCAGTCTGACAATACAAGACTAAATAACAGCGTTTTGCATGGAGCGAATGCCTATTTAACCTCCTCAACCCAGTCACTGGGTAACAAGATACCTTTTGGTACCTCTGATACTTCTAGTTGTCCGACTATCGGGCTTCTGACTACTTGGAACAACTGTCAAAGATCTGCGACCCACAGCCGAGACCAGCGGCTTTACGTGCTTTCCAAGGAACAGGAAATCCCACAGCCAACTTCCAAACTCCCGGCTGCTACTAAAAAAATCCTAAAGAAAAAACCCAATAACACTGCAGGACCTGGCAGTCGAACCTGGGATCTCACACTCAGTAGTCATACTTGCATCCACAAGACCTACGGGGCAATTATGTACTCGTATAATAATGTACACATATGCGTAGTCAATTCGCTAATGTCCCTAATGCATATCGGTTGGCTTCAGGTATTTTATACCCAAATTGCTTCTCTAAGCCGAAAATCCCCAGTAAGCCACGTAACCGAGATCAAAGGAGCTTTCTACCATTACCATTGTGGCTCATTTTTTATTTAGCTACCGAGAGAAAACTCTTATCTTAACGTGCCTTCCGCCTACTTTATGACGTTATAAAGCTGATTTTTAATCCGACGTGAACGGGAAATTGGCGAAATTTGAATTTGGAACTGAAGTTGAATTTGGAATAATATTTTAACTGTTATCAGTTTTGTGAACGTACTTTCGGATAGTTATTTATGGGTTAGGCAGTAAGAATTGTTTGATAACTAGCTATCTTTTTCTGGTAGTAATTATGTAGAATGATTTCTCAAACACAAAATAATTACATCTACGTTTTGCGTACGTTTTTGCACTGTCAACGTAAAAATGTCGCTTCGACTCGATAGATGGCGCGGAGTGTTTCATAAATACGCGACAACCTGTATCCAGAAAGGACCAATTATTTTTTTATTTAACATCAACTCGAACCAATTCATAGATAGAATAAAATCAGATTTGTAAACAATTTTGTACAGGGTATTGACCCTACACGAAATAAAAAATAAAATATCAATATCACCCCTTCAAAAAATGTTTCTATAACTTGAGCTAAACGCAATATTTTTATGAACAATCAGTGGCTCCCCCTGCCGGGAATACACACAGTTTATGAAGTGAGTAGCACGTGCATGTGCAATATGTTAGCACACGGCGCCGGGGGGTGGGTAGCAAGGCTTTTTATGAATAACTAAATGATTTATGGAGTTAGAAAATGGCTTTTTTTGTTTGGTCGTTGTTGCTTGTAAGAAAGTATACTTAGAAACAATAGTTATTAATTTAATTTTGAATAACGATTTAGCATGAAATGTAAAAAAAAATATGGAAAGGATAATTAACACCAATGTCAGTCAGTAACATTTATTTCGATTTTATAAATCTTGAAGCCTGATTTACTCTCAAGAGTAGATACGTAAATATATATATTTAAGTGGATATAACGAAAGAGTATAGTCGTAGCCCGAAGCAAACTATACTATATATCTTTGCGAAAAAAAAAACAAAGTCCAATTACAGTAAGTACGTAATTATTTACTCTTTGACATACAGTTGCCAATAACTGTATACTCTATGAATACTAACCAGAGTGTAGCGTAACATTCCGCAGCCATGTCTCATGTAGATTCCTTGCCTCCATTCCATCCATATTACATAAGTAGTCGGAATGGGTAATTCGTATCTCCGTCCCGGAGACAATAAAACTTTTCTTTTCTTCGTATATTTGCGCAAAAACAATTTCTTGGTCTCTCTCTTAAGTTCTTGCCGAGTTTATGCGGGTTTTATGAAAATAAGCGGGTGGCCGCTCATTTCGGGTCGAGGGGGGTGCGGTGGGGTCGCGGGCCGCGGAGGGGGGGGTGTGTTTATGTCGTTTTCATGGCTCGGAGGACCACCGCCGCGGCTTTTGGCTTCAAGCCAGACGCTGGGAATACTAGTCTCTCTTTTGTTTTGCACGGAATGTTATCTCGGTACGTTTCTTTTATTCAGAATATAATTTGGGATCTAAATATGAAATCTTTCGTTGTTTTGGGATGTTGAAGGAAAATAGTGTTTGCATGCGTTGTTTGTTTAGCTTCTACTTTTGTTTACACGGGGAAAAATTATTCATAACTTCGTTTTTTACCAAAAAAAATGTCATGCGTTTTTATTACATAGTAGGTAAGAGAAACTACATAGTTAAAACATATCTTGTTAATAAAATCTGTGTTTTTAATAATTCAATCCGAAAAAACCGACATTCATTTGTGGTACACACAATTATTCAATTAGCACCTATGATCATTCATTACGGCGGCGGGGGTGTAGAATGTCAACCGATGAACTTTGCCAGAATTACCATTCGGTATGTGTGTCGATACGTCCGTGATTGTTCAAACGCTTGCCGCCGTGTTTGTGGTCGCTCTGCGGTGGATGTGTTACGATGGCATTTCGACTACACCACTCCTCGATTTCCATCGCTATATGACACGCTAATACTCGACTGTTAAGCATCCATTGCTTTCATTATCCAGCGCTCTACATAGCTAAATGGTACATTTACGGTAATGGTGGTTGTTTAGGATATAGCGTCGTTACGTGACGTCATTGTCGTCAGTTCCGACAGTTATTAAGTGATAGGATGGTCCATGACCACATTTACACACGGTGCTTATCATTATACGTTGAGCGGTTGGGCGATAGCTATAAGTCCGTTTTGATTGATGATCCTAAAAAGGAAAAGGGTAATTAGGTCGTTTTCCAGCAACAATTTTGGCATACAGTTGCTTAGTTTGATGGCCAGTACCTACGCGCAGTTAACGCGGTACATGATGAATAACACGTGATGTGTCTTTTTATACCCTGTATAGAAGACTAGCTTCTGCCCACGACTTCGTTCGCCTGGTTTTCTCCACCCGCGTTTAATTCCGATCCTGGGGGTCGCGTACAATTTTTTTTACAAACCGCCTACTAGTTTTAAAGATTAGCGCGTTTAAACAAACAAAAATACTCTTCAATTTTATTATATTAGTACAAGTAGGAAAGTTTAACTACGCTGTAGTCACCTCTTTCTCAAAACAAACGCCAACCAAATACCAAAATTTCTCTTTAAAATATTCAACATCTTAGTAAATTTCCTGCTACCTAATCCATGTGTTCGTGTCGGCATTCGGCGTACCATGGCTCGGCCGGCGGAGCTCCACAAATCAACCGAGGTGCCGCCGCCGACGGCAACCGAATGGGTTGACGGCTCCGCCGCGAATTCTTTATACATTCCAAGTTTGAAACTTGCTAGATGGTTTCTGTACGTGCTTTGGTGGGTTGTGTTTTGGTTGCTTAAATGGGGTTTGTTAAATAATGTCACCGAATAAACATACCTTGAAATGTAGAACACACTGGGGTGTTTTTTAAATGGACCAATCGAATTGGTTGTAAAATGGCCACTTTCTACGATGTAAAATCGTTTAAAAAATCTGGTCGCAATATCATTTCCGCGGCAATCAATGTAATAAAATGTAGGTAATTTAGAGGCATTTTTTACTAATTGAGACTGAGTTTAGATACCAATCGTTCCTAGAAGATAATAGAATTGCTCCCCTGATCTGAGATGCATTACTGGTTGACATTTTGCGATTTCGGAACCTAGGACCTAATCTAAAATAATTTATGCGTCTTTCCATCCAGAGAAGGCACGAGCATAGATCATCACGCTTATTTAAAGTGGATTGGCGATTTCAAACTTAAATTAATAAAAAGTCCGGGTTTCCTCAAGATGTTTTTCTTCACTCATGCCAGCAATGTCCAAGATAAACTTAGAAAGTACATTTGATCACGACATTAAGTCTAATAACATTAATATTCTCATGCAGGTAAATCGTTCACCCTGACGATAATGCTGGCGACATCTCCTCCTCAAGTGGCGACGTACCAGAAGGCCATCAAGGTGACGGTGGATGGTCCACGGGAGCCGAGGTCCAAAACGAGACACCACGGCTTCCATCCCTTCCACTTCGGTCCCCGGTTCCCGCCTGATCCCTTGATGGGGTCACTTCCTTTTAAGTTATCAGGTAATGTTTTTGCACAATTTATTAAATCCAGGTTGACTTTTAACTTACGGCGCATGTTTCAGGGGCTATTCGTGGATACGAATAAATCTTATTACGAAACAAACTGAATTAAAATAAGAAAAAAAATAACAACTATTCACTTTGATCGTGTTGGGGCGCAATTTTGTAATGAACAGGAGCATGGTCAATGAATTAAAAGACAGCCGGAACTAGTAGTTTAGATATCTAGTTATTACATGAAGCAATATTATCAAAAGGTCAACCCATTCAGGGTGTCTTAGATCTTGAGATATTATTCGACGAAATTGAATTCGACGGTAAAAAAATAATTAGCCTTCTGGTTTCTATCTCTGACACTGTAATTGATTTAGATATACTTAACTACTTATTAAATTAACTGAATTCTCAATTATAGAGAATACAGGTACACAAAAAAATACTTAGAAAACAGTTTTCTGCTAATAGTTTTAGGCGTGTCTGTGTGTGAACGACAATTAAAGTTAATTCTACGAAATTAATTACAATTTAAATATCAAATTGATTTAGATAACCTTCCTAAGAGCAGTACCTACGGGTCGGTCTTTTAGAATATACACGTAGACATCCATATTTTTGAAGTAATTTCAAACATGTGTTATTAGTTTGAAACCGTATTGTATAATTCTAAAGTCTTCATTCTGACATTATGCTCAAACTTGAGTTCTGACCTGTCCCCTGTCTCCACTCGAGGCAACGATGTTTCTATCCGAAAGATATTAAATTGTCAGCCGGGACCGTTGTCACTCCTCGTCTGCGCCTCAAAAGGGGATTTAATTCGGTCCAGAAGTTTTGCGTGACAATTAATTATCAATTTAAGGGGCCTCAGTTTGACACCTGCGAGCTACACGAGCTGTATTTTAATATTCTAGAAACATTAACAATTATGAAGTTTGTTAAGTTTGTTAGTGTCCCTTTTGGGTGAGTATATTATGGTAGTGTTGGAAGGCTTTCACCTTGTTTTACTTCGAGCTTTCACTAAATATTGTTCGTAACATAAAATTGGAGAGATATTATGATAGTTAGTTCCCGGTTAAATATTATGACAAGCATAATTAATTTCACCCATTTGTTTTGTCAAAGTATTTTTAGTTTTATCATTGCATTGTAGTTCCTTCGTTATATTTCACGCTATAAAGAAAAAAAGTTTGTTAAAATCCATTTGAATTTAAGAATAATCTCAAATTCTATAACCGCGGCCACAGTCTACATCGACGAAAGATGAAGTTACAAAATTGAAAATAGGCGAGCCGAAAATTTCTTCCTCGTAAGAAATATGGCAGGTGAATGAGATTTCCCCAATATTGTGCGAGGCTTCGCGACGACGCCCCGCGCGGCAGGGTGTCGTGTCGCTACGCGCCCGCTCCCTTCACTTGCACCTAATAAACACCATTGTAATTGCGTGCTACATTATTAAAAAGAGCCGAAATAAAAAGTTAATAATACTATGTTTGGATTATATTTACTATCTTTCAAAAACATGCAAGAATAAGTACGTTTTCTTTAGTGATTTTAAAATATGAATAAAAAAATAAATAAAATATGAATAATATGAATAAACATAATTATGTACAATTTAGGGCCGATTTTTCAATCATCAGTTAACTTCTATCTGAGGAATAAATATGGCGGTTTGACATATTTTCTATACAAAAGCTGTCAAAATGTCAAACATATTCTTCAGATAAAAGTTACTTGGCGAATGAAAAATCGGCCCTTAATGTAATTTTTTTAAGGTATATTATTATTTATTTCAGTTTCAAGAATATTATTTATTTTAATCACCCTTGAAAATATCCTTATCCTTATTATGTTATCTTTGTTTAAGAAACTATTTTCTACAAAACACCTTTCCTTTTCAACGCGACACCACAACAAAAGATTAGGCACCGTGTGCTAAAGTTATCTAGTCACACCCCACCTTTATTTCTCGGCGTACTACGCTCTCGTAGTACGCGCTTGTCGTTCTCCCATAGTACGCAAGTGTCGTCGCAAACCTCGTTACGTCGGGTGTCAAAGAGCTGTAACTCAATTACACAGCACGTAGGTACGTTGGCGACACCCAAGCGTGCCAAGACACCGGAATTAATGCATGCTAATTTACTTAGGATTTTATATCGCATCTGTAATGATGTGGAATTGGTTGAGTCGTGATCGCGAAGTTTGGAAAGGTACTGTGAAGGTTGTACAATGTACGCCGTGGCAACCTGGCTGAAATAGTTTTAATTCAAATACTCAGAAGGGAGTTCGACTGAGTCATCATCATAAGTAGATGATGACTCAGTCGAATCCCCTTTTTAAATTTGAATTTAGAATGAGAAACGATTCGGTTTTTTATATGGGAAACTTGTTTGGCTACTTTTGAGTCATGCATGTAACCTCTAGTTTGATTCTATAAATGATTTAAAAAGTACGATGGCGTCCAGTTATCGTTATTGGAGCCCTATACATAAAATGAAATATAATTCGGTATCTCGGTCACACCCAGAAGGTGACCACAATACAAGCAACAAGAATATTGTAACCAAGATTTTGTAAAAACCAAATTGGAAGAAAAGAGTGTCCATGGAGTTTCTTGCTCGTTCTTCTCCATAGAGTCCTACGCATTGGAACGAGCAACTAGCTTCAACTTTTAAATGTAACTTCTTGACAATTCAAAAGTGCCTGTAAATGGTCTATTTGAAAAAAATGCTTTGACTTTGAATACCTATTGTAAATATATGTTTTTTTTTTGTGATGGGAATATTGAGATTTAGCCACCCCGAAAGGCCCGGTCCAGAAATTGGGTTTGAGGTGTGTTATTATTTATAAAACTATTGAATTATTAAATTAGAATTACAATAATATTTTAGGGACCTTTCTCGGGTAGCGAGGAGACGGTTGGCGCAGTGGCTGCCGGGCAGCGCATCTCGGGTTCGATTCCCGCATGGAACAAATAATTTTATGACCTACAGGTAATTGTTACGGGTCTGGTTGTTTGTGTATGTTGCTTTAAATATTTGTAAATGCACCCACGATAAGGAGACATTGCTAGTATGGTGTAACGTTTTTTAAACAAGAAGTTTTTACAAATGCATTTTACCGTATTTGATCTGACATTTTCTTGGTTTTAGATCTACCTGTACCTAAGCAGATATCAGGTACATTTAGTCTTAGAAGAACTCCTGAAAAATGAATTATTTCTTAAGTACTAGAATCCAGGAATAATGCTTTAAACTAGTCACATAATTGATACTCCAATATTCTCATTAAACAGAACCTACGCACATTACAAGTTCACTTCACTGTCGGCTTCTTTCATCGAAGGGCGTCTCATTGTTTCTCTTCAGAAACAATTTAGCAAGCACTTCAATATGCAAATTCCACGCTTCGCGGCTGTTCTGACGGCAAGTCTCTACTGCCCTCTTACCGGTACCAATAACCCTAGTGAAATCATGATAAATTATCTACACTCACGTTCGCGCGTTCATCTTATAGACGCGAATTTGTTACATAGGTATACCAAAGCATGGATGTGACAACTTCACTTAAGATATTTCGTTCTGAAGCAGAGTTACGTCACGTAGCGCACGTGATTCTAAAAATAGGTAAATGTAAGCAGATATTGAAATCAAATAATCAAAAGAATTCGACGATTCCGAGTCCAAAAATAGTTTAGCAAAAGCGTAAAATAAAAATCAGCACACAAGTTGACATTTGTAATTGGCCGAGATATCCAGTCGCGACACATTTGCGTACATCTGTGTATCGCACGTCGCCGTGTGAGCGCCACTTAAAGTCGCAGCCTTCGCATTATTAATGAGGGAGTCTTAGAGAAAATTAAATATAGCATTAGGCTCGGAAGCCCGGGATTGTGGGGGCCAAGGGGGGAAGAAACGGGGGCCACATAACCCTTCAGTGCTCGCGACAATGCGGGTGCATAATTACGCATTTGTAAATTTTAAATGTTCCACCCACCTCATACAGCCTTTTGTATGACGTGATTCGCGCTTTCACTGTACATTTTAAACGGTTTCAAATGGATTCGTATGATGACGCCTCCCGCGCGATTAACTCCAAATTTGACGTCATTTTTATTGACGTGGCGCGCTACTCAACATTTACGGCTGTGTGGTTGTTATAAATTCATGATGAATTTTTAAAGAGTGATTGGTGCAAAAGTGTTTTATCATTAAGGTCCATTTTAGAACGATGCCCAGATTTTAAAGAATACTTAAACTTTGATTCGACCAATCAAAAGGCTTTAAAAATCCATGCTCAATGCGTGGTCTGTACTTAAGTATCGTCCAATACCGGACCAGGTGGTTACCATTTAGTGGACAGGTATAAAAGTCCGACGAAACTAAACACACAAAACAAGGATCAAAGTTACAGAACAATAGTTAATTAATCGTATCTATCAGATTCAAAGTAACCTTTAACCGTTAACTCCCTTGTCACAGCTACTTTTCTACACCAAAAGGTTAATTAAGCAAAACAAAAAGGGGTTAAACAAAATCAATAGACGCAAATTCATTAAACGCTAAGCAGATTGAAATCCAACATGGCAGCCAAGATGGCGGCGGCGGGTTAAGGCGCGTTGACAAAGCGTCGTCGTTAGTTCACGAGCCCTCTTATTAACCTTATGATGTACGGAGGGCATCCGTCTTGCTAACTCCGGGCTGTGACGCCAGCCCTTAGCACTAACTAGAAGCTTATGGTGTCATAAGTTACGATGCGGAGCAACCTGGTTCAAGACGGTTATGCATAGCAACGTGGAGATACAGCAATGATACTTGCATCAATTTCTTTGAAACTAGAACCTAATAGAGAAGCTCGTTTTAACCATCTAATAAGCAATTGAAAAAGGATCAAAGTCAATAACCCAATCCATACATTTTCTTTTCAAGTTGTGTTGTTTTCCAAATAATCAAAAAAAAAAACTATTTTTAATTTTTTCCAAAATTCTTAGCTACCTTTTTCACACTTTTACAAAAACATCATTTTTCTCTTCCTCCTATCTTGAAGATGGTGGTTGCAAAAATTACCAATGTCAAGGGAAGTTATAGTACAGTATATTGTTAAGTTATATCTTTGAAAAACAGACATTTAACAACAACAGACAAATAACTATACACAGATTACTTAGTTGTGTACCGCGGCTTCGTCTATCGGCGCGAATGTCGGTTGTCGCGGATGTATACGAAGTCACGAATTAAAAAAAGGCTGTATCCTTTCATGGGGTTTAAGCTTAGTCTGTATCGTATTTAAAAAATAAACAAACTCACTTTCACATTTATAATATAACTAGCTTCTGCCCGCGATTTCGTCCGCATCAAATTTAGTACATTATCGCACGGGAACTGTACATTTTTCCGGAATAAAAAGTATCTTATGTGTTATTCCACACTACAATCTATGTCAGTGCTAATTTTCATCCAGATCTTTTCAGTCATTTATGCGTGAAAGAGTAACAAACATCCATCTATATCCTCACAAACTTTCGTATTTATAAAATTAGTAGGAAGTAGGAAATATGAAAATCCACATGTTGGTATAAAGCATTTGCTAAAGTTTAAAGTCTATATATTTTAGTTTTCCTCTCGTGACAATTAAAATATTGAAACAAGAGGCAGACATGTGACACGAGAAACGCCCGCGAATTAATTTAAGTTGTTAGTTTCAGCGACAAATAAATAAATATCAACACTTCTGCATCACGCGGTAATCTCACGAAGTTATCAATATTTAAGTGGCTCATAAAGATAAAGAGAGGAGATAATCTACTTTATACCATGAGCCAAGATAATATTCTCCTCAATGAAAAAGTCATTTGAATAGAAGTTGTTACAGCACAAAAGAAAAAGGGAAGTCGCTCAACTAAGTGTTCTATAAATGATGTTCGAAGAAATGTAAAATAATTACTGGAAAGTGCTTCCAACCCTTTCTCTAATCACCGAGGGTCTCAAAGAGTCGTTAAAAAATTCCGCCCTAATCCCGGCACATCGGAATCACACTAAAAACGTAAATACTTTTATCCGTGTAATCCCGGTCGTCTTCGCGGATTAGCGCTGTAGTATCGGAGGCAGGAAAAATGCAAGACGCAATCTAGCAAATGGCATTAAAATGTTTGGGTTCAACTCAACCCTCTCGCGGCGCGGTGCGATTTTTCAAAGTCGAAGAAAAAACCCCTTCGTCCGGGGCAATGTAGCGGACTGGCACGTCTTCGGATGCGGCCAATCTACTAGTAGCGCGCGCTGTCAGTTTTGGTACTTTATGTTGTTTTGAAGGTAGAAATTGAAATAATAAAAAATGTACACAAACAAAATATATTACTGAAAAATACATATTTTTCAGTTATATATTTTATTTGTGTACAATTTTACCTTAATTTGGCTACAAATGAGTTGGAAGGGACATCCCTTCCAAGTCATTTTTAGACCAAATTAAGGTACTGAATCTTGAATAATTTGATAGCAATAATAAGATTTTAGATAACAAATATCATAGGTCTAGCTAGCCTAGTTATTGGGTTTGTTATATAAACTTGTTTCAACTAAATTTTGTTATTTTTATATTTTTTTGTTTTTTTTTATTATTTGCTTTTGCCTTGTAGCTAATATTATTACTACTTAAAAAAATATATTTTACCCACTAAAGTCTTGGGCAGAACCCGGTGTATATTTAGTCATAATATCGCTTAATGCAAATTAAGCTTGTGCAATTGTGCGTGCAGCGTAAGTACAGTAAAGCAGAGTTGTATTAAAATTAAACTGTTTTGAAAACAGCTTTTAAAAATCATCATTCAAAATTAATTATTGTCTCAGGGACCAACACTGCAAAATCGTTGTATACAGCGATTACGCATCGTGCACACAACAAAGAATTCCAACATTTTTTAACGAATGCAAATCGTCTAGCACTGCCCTTTCTTTTGAATCTTTCAACAGAGAATACATAATGAAACAATGCCTTGCCGTTTTTCACGTCATGGGCCAAAAGCGTAATTTTTTAGAAGTAAGTTATTTATAGGAACATAATTCAATAAAAGTATCGATAAGAAAGAGGTTTTTTAAAAATTATGGCTAACTTTTTAAGCTTTTATTGTATAGTTAATATGTAAATATAAATGGGTATTACCATAACGCCTGTATTCCCGGAAGGGTTAAGCAGTGGTGTACCAATATGGTTTATATTGGTACACGTTAACCATACTAGTATTATAACGCTGAAGAGTATTTTTTTTGTTTGTTTAAATGCGCTAATCTCTATAACTACTAGTCAGATTGCAAAAAATATTTTTATATAAATGATAGCCCAGATTCATGTGGAATAGTACAAGCTATAAGATAGGAGCGGAGGAATAACCATAGACGTAAATTGAAGTGAGTGAAAAAACCACGCAGACGAAGTCAGGAGCAGAACACATACTTTCACGCCTGTATTCCTAGACGGTTAGGCAGAGATGTACCAATGTATACCCACAGTTCGCCGTTATGTTTAATTCCCGTATAATAGGGGGCCTATTGCATTTAACCGGGTACAAATCTTAACTCTGAGCTGCTACTGAGAATTTCATTGAAAAATCCATAATTTGCTGGACCTGGGAATCAAACCTGTAGCGTAGCACTCGCGCTTAGGACCACTAGGCTAACGAGGCAGTCGATGTAAGTGAAATTAGGCAAAAATCATAACATGGTACTATTTTTTTTAAAGATAAAGTTGTAATATAAACTTTAGCCAGTCTATTCCACAAGTTCTCTGTTCAGAGCCATGCAGAATAAATTCGGATCGCCAGCCAGCGAGTAATCTTAAAGTTCAGTGTTATTTTTTGCGCTCGGAGCGATGCGGATATTGTCTGAGCTACGGATGCTCTTAGCTGGTAAGAAGCTTTGAATACCGAGTACTCGGCTTTTCGAATAACGAGCACTTACTGCACTTATTAAATACTCTTTAAATTGCCCATTGTTGGGCACTGTAGTTAAGGATTTAAGAGATTTTGTTGTGGGTCATTGAATGAGCGTGGTGGTAATTGTGGCTGTTTTTAAGGGAGACCTATGTCCAGCAGTGGAAGTCGCTGGTCTGACATGATGATAATGGTGATGGCCCGGTATGCGCAGTGGCTAAGTGATTGGCTGTTGTACTGCATGTTGCGGATTTGATTCCTGCCCGAAACAAATATTTGTATGGCCTACAGATCGTTGTACCAAGTCTGACTGTTTGTGTATGTGAGTTTGTATGTTTGTAAACGCACCTACGAGGCCTCGATAAGGGAGAAATTCCTAGTGTGGGGCAACGTCTTTAAAAAGTAAAAGAAAGAAAATTGTCTCTTACAGATTAGTACCTAATCGTCAAAAAGGATATTATCAGGTAGATAATAAAAATCATGTTTAAATCAAATCCAAACTTTACGATGAAGTATTAAGTAGATAATAGTCTATTTAACCCGTTGCCGGCGATTCGATATTTCAAATCATTACCGTAAAAGCCGTGAGGCGCTCAGAGGCAAGATTAAGCCCGGCTTAATCCTAAAAAGCAGCTCTTGTCTAATTGCAACGAACTCATAAAGCACTACACCTATAAAGGCTAAGCGGTCGGATTCAAAATAATGTGTTTTACATTTTCGTACCGTCGGTATCAGCGACATAAAACGGCCTGTAATTTATTCTATTGCTGAAAGGGTAGGGTTGGCTCGGGGTGGGAATTACCCAAGGTGGGTGCTAAAGGGTTAAGCCGAATATACGGGGTCGCGGCGCCGGCAAACTTTGTTAATTTATGCGCTTAAAAATGTCAACTGAAAATTATGACGCCAAAACACATTTCCTATTTGTATGATTGTGATTGTTGTGATAATAGCTTATTTGTTTTATTTACATGTTATTGTTTTTAACAAAGGGGGTTGGGTGTGCAAGGTGGAGACCAAAATATAGACAGGGAAAAAGCCTATATTAATTATAGAGGGGCAAAATACTCACTGACCAATGATCAACGGTCAGGAATATTTAATTTATTTCAGTGCTTCGCTGAAAAAACGCTCTCATTTTATTTATTTAATAGCTTTTACCCACGACTTTGTCCACGTAAATGTTGGTTATCGGACGCCGACAAACTTGTGGAATAAAAATAGCGTATTCAGTTTTCGTAGCGTATTCGTATTCAGGTTCAGTGGTTTAGTCGCGAAAACGTAACAGACAGACAGACAGAATTACTGTTAATTATTCGCATCTGTAATATTAGTATATATCTTTATTGACTCACTAACAATTGTTTACACTGACAAAATAACAAATATATTTCACTTACATACAAATTTACATTCATCATCGTCAAATGAAAATACATTCCTTGACATACATTTTCAAATTACAATTGAACAAACTGTAATCTCAGACTCCACGATATGAACAGTCAGTATTCCTTTGCAACAATTGAGGAGTGTCGGTGGAGATAAGGCGCGAGATGAACAAGCCGCGAGGGGGGCACCTCACTCATTATTTAAATATTCTGATGAGTGCGTTAAGTAGCGCGTTAGCGTTAGTGGAGCGTTTCACGCGATAACTCTTAACGCTATTGTTTTGTTGATTGAATTTTGAGCAGTTATAGGGTGGAAACTAGGTGGTGATGACGCTCTCCTTGTTGCCCTGCGTTCAGATTCCACATGCAGCTAGTTATAAGTTGCGTATACTTTTTATGTGTTGAGTTTTTTCTATTTACCATGTACAATTGCGGAGAACCATTTTTCACCCTTACGCCTTCTGTTATCAAGTTGTTAAGTAGCCAATCGCCACTGTCCTCAGTTGTACATACTAGCTTTGTATTTAAGTATGTCTTTTAAATGTGACTTAATATTTTGAATACGTGGATAGGAAGACAACTAATATTAGACGAACCTTTTTTCCTTTAACACTTTTTTCGGGAAAAGTTCTAAATTAATCTGTAAATGTTGAAGTCAACAATAGGCTGAATATTCTCTGAATTTGTTCAGGTATAGCGCATCAGCTGGCGGGTCTACCGGGCGGCGAGTGGGGTGCACTGGCGCGGCACTACCCGCCTCCACTGCTGCCTACCCCTGCCCACTTCACGCCGCACGTTTTACCGCCGCACGCGCAACCTCAGCATGTACCTCCGCCGCCACATGAGACTGGTGAATAAATCGACTTTTTAAATTCATACATATTATGTATTTAGCAGCAATGGATTCTGTTGGTGTCCGACACCAAAAAACCGAATTCTTGCAAAACTTGGACCTCAAAACTTATTCTAGTTATCTATTACAGATATAACGTCAGACAATCCAATAACAATGCACGCACACAGTACGACGAGCCCGGCAAACTCGCGTCCAAGCTCACCTCAAGACGACGACATCTCCGTCACAGCGTCGAGCTCCCCACCGCCAGACGACCGTCCAGGGGCCTTCACATCAGTCACCAGGTCTAGGAAACCGATGCAACCACTGCCAGCACCTTCAACCCTTTTCCATAGTGCACTAGCAGCTCAACTATTTCTCAACTCCCCCCTACTTCCAACCCCCCCAGCGTGGTTATACTCCCAACTTTACGGGGGCTACGACTGGTGGCTCAGACCACCTCCGCTTCAAGAAGACTCCAACAACTCAAGTCCAGAAAGAGAAGAGGAAAGTTCGACAGCGTCAGGAACTGGTAAGAAACGTCCGGCGTCCCCAGAGTGGTCAGAACAAGGCATGAGGACTCGAAGTAAGTCGCTGATCACGTCGGAAAGACGGCCTGTTGATGTGTGGCGCCCATATTAGTGTCGTGTTAGTGACAATATCAGAAATACCTCACTGTCCACTGATAGGTATGATTACGGATGAGCAGAAGAGCAGAGAGCTTGTTGTGTTGGTACAGCGGTTCAAAGAGGATCCTGGCTTTCTTCCACTTAGGTTGGATGTTCCAGCTCTTTGGAAAACCCTAAAGTCTGTCTGGACAATCTTCGACAGGAGGCTATCCCTGTTGCGTTCTGTAGAACATTTATCTAAGGTCTACATTCAGTGTTGTTAAGAGAAAGCCCACGTGAGTGAGGGTTAAAGGAAGAAGAAGGTTACGATAATACGTGTAGTGGACAGTTTTAACTTTATACAAAGACGTTCGACATTCCCGTCCCAAGATATTAGACACTTCTTAAAAACTGTGCTCGTCTTAAGGATACGGTAAACTAGTGGTCATTAATGTCGATAGGTGTTTTTACGTTAGATAACTGAATGTGAATTTCAAATCGTAACGTTTAATGAATTGTTGACTGTATTATAAGATAATGCAAAATCTGTAAATAAAGTTATCGAAATTTTTATACTGTGTTGTTTTATTTGACGTTAGGTCTAATACGTACGTATTTAAAGTCTATAATCCCAGAGCAGCCAGACCTAAGTAATTTAAGCATGGCTCAAATTTAGAGGGTAGATATAGGAATGTGCCGTTAATGAGGTAGCGTACTGGTATATGGTATTCCAAGCTGGGCCCCTTTTTCAGGTATCAGGTTTGGAAGGTACCTTGTTCACTTACGGTCAAGAGAGATGGCTGGTTATTACGTTTTATGGGATAAATCTTTCGAACCTAACTCCTTAAAACGGGCCCAGGATTAGAGCTAGCAAGAATGCCTAGCTTTCTAACGACATATTTCTCTATGTATACTAAAATTTTTGCTACGCTAAATTGAATGAAATTAAAGCACTTTATTTTTTACTTTAAAAATATACACACATATATAAACTCATGCCTTTTTCCCATAGGGGGTAAAGAAACCACAGAACGCCACCTTTTACGATCTTTACATACTTCTATCGCCAACAAAAAAATAAAAATACGTCACGATAATTTATATATTGTACTAGCTTCTGCAAGCGACGTCGTTCGTTTGTTTTTTTTCACCCGCGCTAAGTTACGTCTTTGGTTACTGCTCCTCTCCCGTGTGTCATAGTGTAATGATATAAACCCAAAAGCCTTCCTCTATAAATTGACTATCCAAGCCAAAAATATTTTTTAAAATTCGAACCAATAAGTAGTTTCTGAGATTAGTGCGTTCAACCAAACAAGCAAACTCTTCAGCTTTATGAGATTAATATATATGTATAAAATACTGCGTTCACGACTCTATTCAGATGTTTATAATTCAATTAAAACACATGACACAAATATAAATGATTTGTATAAGCTGCACGGATAAAAAGATTTGGATTGGCTCCATTATAGTCGTGACCACAGCGCGGGCTATTTGGCACAGGTCATTGCATTCTGGCATTATCAATGTATGGAAATGAAATGTTTTATCGCTCTTTATTTACCTAGTGCTCATTTAATTAATTCCTGTATTTCAAATATTTATTTTGAATGCTCTATAAGCTTTGTAAATCATAGTACTTATAATTCTCAATGTTTTCAAAAAGTGGTTGAAAAGTTAGGACTATGCGGCTTTCTGTGCCCGTCTAGATTATTTAAACGTGGTTCAAATTAGTGTATAAATGTGTAAGTAATTTTAGTGGCTTATTGAGCTTAGGTCTGTCAAAATGAGCAGCAATGAGAATGTTACTGAAAGTTTGATGTGACGTGATAATTGCTAGCATCTGTGGGCTAGCAGCTTACTTCACCCAAATTCATCGGCAGAGATTTTTTTTGGAGCACTGCTTGCCAGGTTTGTCACTGCCTCGTTATCTAAGTGGTCCTAAGCGCGACTGCTACGCTAGAGGTCTTGGGTTCTATTCCAGGTTAAGCAAATGTTATTGGGTTTTTCTATGAAATTGTCAGTAGCAGCTCGGAGTTAGGATTTGTGTACGGTTAATGGCAATAGGCTCGCCCCCTATTACATGGGAACTGTAGGTGTACATTGGTAAACCTCTGCCTAATCCTTCGAGGAATATAGGTGTGACGGTATGCGTGTCAGGTTTACCACTGTGCCTTTCATCCAAAGTCAGAGTCGTTTCGACATAAATGATTAAAAAACATTAATCGACTCATAAACATACAGATTTCCACCAGGTAGAAAAATAATACTCCTTTTTGTAAAACGTTGTATTTTATAGAGACAATAACTTATAAATACGCCATAAAAATTTATTGGGTTCAAAATATCACTGTAAGGGTGAGGTCCTCTCTTCAACGATACAAAATTTAAATTCTGTTACAACCTGATGCAGGCTAGGTCCTACCATGATTGAAGACCTCAAACTGTCTCTCCTGTTCCTATCAGGATCTATTTTGGACAGGCGCAAGTCTGGGTTCCTGTACATCGTTGGTCCACAAAAGCCAGAAGTCTGAACACTCCATTTTGTATTTCTTTGGCTGTGGCGATTATTTCCTCTTTTGGGAGTAAAAACCTGTGTTGCTTGCTTCGTAATTCAACCATGTAGGAGTAGGGGATGTTGGCGACTGCGTAGCTCCAGTCCGTGCTGGTGCCAGCGGCGTAATACATGAGGTCCTTAGTACTGCCCACTTTGTATGTGTGGCCGTTTGTGCGGTAAATAGCCTGTAGCAAAGAGGATTTCATGAATATTATTAACTAGCGGGCCGCCCCGGCTTCTCACGGAAGCAAATTAAAAAAAAAAAAAAAAAACCTCCATATAAACCTTGTCCGGGAAATTATGAAAAACATAACAAAAAAAAATAGCCAAATCGGTCTAGCCGTTCTTGAGTTTTGCGCTCAGCAAAACATTTAGCTATTCATTTTTAACCCCTGGCGCAAAAACGACTAAACGACTTAACGTGTCTGTGTGTGTGTCTGTCTGTGGCATCGTAGCTCCCGAACGCATGAACCAATTTTGATTTATTATTTTTTTGTTTGAAAACTGAATTACTCTGAAGTTCTTAGCTATGTTTGATGGAAATCGGTTCAGCGGTTTCAAAGTTATCAGCTGAGTTTTATCAAAACGAACAAAACCACGTCGAAATTCGTCAAATTTTTCAAAGTTAGGTAATTGAAATGATGGTGTAAAAAATTTTTATTCTAAAGATCTGGCTGTTCTTAAGAGATTGTTGTAGTTTGCTGGTATACCATATTTATTTACCTTGGCCATGGCAGTTCCACCTTCGAGCAGTTCTACGTAATCTGGACAAGCATCACTGGTGTAGCCCCACGGAAAAATGACGACCTCGCCATAACTGTGGAACGACAGGAAAACCTTGAACGTCGTCGAGGAACTGGTTATCAGTCGCTGAAAAAAAAATACACTCATGGTTTTCATTCTATTTTTAAACCCCGATTCAAAAAGACTGGTGTTATAAGTTTGACGTGTCTGTCTGTGGTACCGTAGCTCTTAAACAGGTAAACCGATTTGAATGCGATTTTTTTTATTGGAAAGCAGTTTTCCTAGCGATGGTTCTTAGATATGGTATATCAAAATCGGTTCAGCCGTTTTATAGTTATCAGTTCTTTTATTAGCTCCGGTAAGGATCTTTATTCTTCTGTAGGGGGTTACTTAAAAAAAAATGTTTATTACTTGTTTGTTGATGAGTTGAGGTGATAGTCCAATAGTTAAGGCACTCACCTCTCATGCGTGAAGTTGTAGATTCTATACCGGGCAAATATCAATGAGACTTTTTCAGGTCAAATGTACTTTCTAAGCTTATCTTGGACATCACTGACATCGGTGAAGGAACACATCGAAAATAAACTTAGACTTAAGACTAGTATAAGTCTGAAATCGCCAATCCGTCTTAAGCAAGCGTGGTGGATCAATGCTCTTGCCTATTCTGTGTGGCAAGAGGCATTTGCCCTGCAGTGGGGCACTAATAGGCTGGTATAATTATTTATTTGTTGGTTATCTTCTAAGGGCTATTCCTTGAATGACCGGGGCCGCGGGTTGTCCGAAAGAGATACCACGCCCCCAGAACGCAAAGGGCACAAGAAGGAACATAAATAGGTTTTAGTCAGTAAAAGTCTGGCACTCTCTCATCATCCCATTCGAAAAAAAAACCTCTTGAATGAACTATATGACCTACCTTGACAGCAGCAGTCTCCGGTTCAGAAAAGGCTTTCGGTCCTCTGTAGAACACGTTTCCAGGGTCATCTGACGAGCCTTCTTCTCCTTTTTCACCAAATCCAAAACTAGAATACAGTTTTTTTGACAGATGGAGTACAATTTGGTTTTAATTGGGTACTTTGTCAAGGAAATTGGAATGAGCTTAACAAGGAGTAGAAAATGGTCCCCAATTAAAAAATGGATTAGGACTACTTTATAATTGGGTAGTATACATGGCCAATCAATTGATATAGTTTTAATGAGCTGTCAAAACGCGATTCCCGCTTAGTTTTTGTATGGCAAAAAAAACTGTGACATCATTTATGGGGCCAACTCAATTGACTAATTTTACATATTGATTTTAGAGAAAATAAAATTCAATTTTTTCCGTAAATTAAAGTTAATCGGGTTTTCAAGATAAAAATAAAGCGGATTTTTGAGAAGTTCTCAATTGTAATTATGGTTAGTGACACCACTACATAATTGAGGCTTTTAATAACACTTCCTACAGCGCGCCACTTCGTCTCCGACTTTAAAATTAAGCCAAAAACCTTAATTATTCCAAGGCAACACAAAATGAAGCGGCACCTGTGTTTGTGCACACATACCTCTGGGCTATTATAAATAGCTATTGTAGTCTTCATTGACATTGATCACCATCATTGAAATTCGGTTGGGACGTTTATTTGTATGTTACATACCATCACGCCTGTATTTCCCGAAGGGTTAGGCAGAGGTGTACCAATGCACACACACAGTCCGCCGGTATGTTTTAGGTCCCGTGTAATAGAGGCCGAGCCTATTGCCATTAACCGGGCATTAATTCTATTTCCGAGTTACTACTGAGAATTTCATAGAAAAACCCAATAACACTTTTTGCTCGACTTGGGAATCGAACCCAAGACCTCTAGTGTAGCAGTCGTGCTTAGGACCACTGGGCTATCTAGGCCGGGACGGGGATGTTATTGAAATAAAAAAAAAATACCTAAAATTTCTGTTTAGATCTACGCCGATGCATTCTCCGTAACGCGCGCGGTTTTTTCGCCACATTCTGTCATGCGTGTGAGTGTATTCGTATCCATCTGGATTCAGCACTGGCAGGATGTACCTAGAAAAAATAAATAAAAATTAAAGTACAGATATGCAAACAAGTCTTTATTTTAGGGTTCTAAATTCAAAAAGTCTATTGCTCTCGTTCACCCAGTCCATCCGACTGTCTGCCTATCTGTCACCGAGCTCTATCTTTTGAACCGTTATATTTATTAATTAAACCTTTATGCACATAATGTAAAAAATACACCGTACAAAAGCGGACTTTAATACCTTAGGCATTTTCTGCCAGTCCACTTTAGGGTGATAAATACGCGAGACGACTCCCGGCCACCGTAGATACGGGCCTGTGGACGGTGAGCAATGGGCAGCTCACCGTCCTTACATTGCATAACAACAGGCCGTGTCGACGGCGCGTTCGTGTTCCACACGCGCCTCAAAGAGATGTCAGCAAAGGGAAGGGGCCATTGAGGGCCAATGCCTGCCGGGGCTGCGGGTTGTTCGTAAGAGATACCGCGCTCCCGGAACGCAAAGGGCACAAGAAGGAACATGGGCGGGTTTTAGTCAGTAAAAGTCTGACACTCCCTGCCGCCCCGCCCAGGGCGGGAGAAGTTATTTGATGATTACCCACCCCCAAAAAAAAAAAAGGGTGATAAGTACCTGTGTTCCTCCACAGAAGAAGAAAAAGAGAAAGAAGTTGCAATGCTTGCTCACCAGTCCTTATTAGTGACGTGCTCCGGCAGCTCGTCGAATGTCCTAGCGATCTTGTCTGCTAAGTAGGTGACCACAGCCGGGCTGATCCATTCCCGCGGGTGGATCGCTCCATCCATCCAGACACCTTGGTTTGTAGTTCCACCATTTGATATCTTTAACATCTGCATAAAGAAGAAGCTGCTGTAGTTTTTGAAGTTGCTGGGTGGTCTTTGTTAACATATTGTATGTAATCTGTCATTATGTAAGTTACTCTGACAATAGTATTTTATTTAAGTAAGTACAAATATTTTATTAAAAAAATATGGTTCTCGTAGTTGTTTGAAATAAAATGTATTTTTTTTTGTTATAGCGTCGAAACTTAATGCCATTGCTAGAGAAATGTTAAAACTATACATTTCTAAAATTTAAATAGTTCGCCCCGAACAACGACACGCCCTACCAGTCTGCACCTGACGGATTCCCTTACTACTCTCTGAGTCAATGATGACGTTGTAAATAAGAGGACAAATGAACATAATTTTGTAAGTTGTAAGTCGCGTAATTTACGCTGCATTCCTTTCCAAAAAAAAGACATGTTTGTGACACACGGCGATGCAAAATGTGTTGTCGTTGCCAGTTGAATGTAAATCTTTTCACTCACAAAATAACGTTTGTTTGGCCATGCAATTAAAATTGGATGGCAAACAAGTCGACGACGGCCCACCTGATGGTAAGTGGTCACCACTGCATTTAGACTCTGCAATACCAAGGCCTTGCAAATGCGTTGCTATCCCAGAGACAAAGTAATGTCTCATGTGCCTGTAATTACACCAGCACCCATACCCTCACAAGCGGAACTCAGCAACGCTGCTTTGCGACAGAAATAGGTATAGTGGTATAATTCCCCGGACGAGCTCCTTCACAAAGAGCTTTACTACAACTTAATAGTAACACTAACCTTCAGATCTCTTCCTTCCACGGATTTGCCTATCACATGCACTGAGCACAAATACGGAAACTCAGTCTGCAGGCTATCCATGAAAGAATATATCGTATCCAACGTGTGGTAGTTTTGCCAATCCATTGCCTTCTTCTCTTAAATGCAGACAAAACAGTTTAATCTTATTAGTTGTTATTCCACCAATATCCAGTATTGTTTGCTTGGATAACAGAAATTCCTTCACTGATAAAAAGATTTTTATGGTATACAGGCAGAAGCTAGTTAACTATTTTTCGATACTCTTGTCTTAAAATACTAAAGGCCCCGATGCTAATTGCACAAATAATGATAAAGGTATGCCTGTTTTTTGAGCACAGGATTCGTTTTTAAAGTCAAATGTAGGTACGTGATTCCATTGCGCTAATCGTTCTTGTGTAGCCAATCGTTTTATTTATGATCACACGAATTGTTGTACGAGTATGATAATAATGAGCTCGTTGCGAATTAATTTGTTAATAGCATTAATGAACGTAATATTATTGTAGGTAATTCTATTAGTTAATAGGTTGTCAATGATAGAATGAGTTAGGAATTTTTATCGTTAGGTAATGAAGTTTTTAATGAAAAAAGTCAAGTAAAAAATAAATTAAGAACATGGTTCTTGATAATCTATATCTTTTGATATATTTGTGTATCTTTTTTAAATTTGCTTGACATTATTAAACTTTATTAATGACTAGCTATTGTATGTCGTTTCACCGGAGTTTATATTGGTAGATTCTTCGTTCCCGTGGGGCGTAACGTGATTTTATATGGCTATCATATACAATAACTATATAATAATAATATTTAAAAAAAAGAAAGATTTTTTTGTTTGTTTGTGTCGAGTAGGCTCCGAAACTACTGGACTGATTTTAACTATTTTTTCACCAATAGATAGCCACATTATTCCTGAGTAATATAGGCTATATAACATCATGCTATGACCCACGGAAACGCAGCAGTTACCAAACACGCAGACAAAGTCGGGGGCAGTTCGCTAGTAAACGATAATATTTTTTCCAATTTGACAGGTAATTCCAGAGACTAGAGTGTTTAACCAAACAAACAGAAAACTCTTTAGCTTTATTGTATTGGTATAGATTAGATACGTCTTACATATGCACTAAGCTTAACTCGAGTCTAAAAGTGCCACGAAACTTAATGAGAAAAATGTATGAGGAGTCGATTCAAAACACCAGCCAGTGTCGGACTCACACATAAAGACTGAACCCTTCTGGCGTTTTTAATTAAACCTCATAATAATATCGCGCAAACACTAAATTGATTATTTTTTTTATAACATAACATACCATTACGCCTGTATTCCCCGAAGGGTAAGGCAGAGGTGTACCAATGTACACCTCTGCCACTGCCTCTCACAGTACGCATGTTTAGGTCCCATGTAATAGGGGGCGAGCCATTAACCGGGCACAAATTTTGGCTCCGAACTGCTACTGAGAATTTCATAGAAAAACCTAATAACACTTTTTACTCGACCTGGGAATCGAACCCAAGACCTCTAGCGTAGCTGTCGCCCTTAGGACCGCTAGGCTAACGAGGCAGTCTACTATCCTTATTATTTGTTGCTATTGCGGCCATGGTAATACACACTCTATTTCAAAGATAGAACCCTATGACAGACGTACGGACACAACGATAATTAATGTTTATTCTTACTTCTCTTTGAGGATTTCAACCAACTTATTCCTATACTTGCACTCTGCTCTTTTTCCATTAATGGTGTGAGATCTGCTATGGCTATGGTATATGGAATATCTCTCTCGTGAAGTATTCCGGCCACTTGAGCTGCCCTAGAGCCATCGACCATTATTTCCATCGTACTACGTTCTTCTTTCCATATGTGGATTGCTGTAACAACACAAAAATGCCTAAGTTTGCAAAGATTTGTGTTATTATTTACTGGTTGAAAATAAAAAAGGGCATACTGACAACTTCCCAACGCTTGTGCAAAGTGTAGTATGAAGAAGATTATCCCAGCAAAAATGTCATCATTTGATGCCACCCTTCGATCTTGGTTGGAGGCTTTCCGTTCAGAATTGGAATGAGACATTTTAATCGATGATTTTATGACTTTTCTTATCTCCTTTAGATAGGAGGGATCTCGTTTGTCAGGACTAGTACGCACCTTTAAAAGTGTCCAAAGTTTTCACGAATTGTCTCTGACCTTCCTGAGGGAATCTTACTTCCCATACTTGAGGATTTTTTGGGTTTGGATTTGATTCAGTGGAAGCCACTTTGACGAGCTACCGGCTACGGTACTTCTCGGTATAAAATATTTTTGTTATATGATCAGTGGTTTATGGGTCACAAATAAATTTTGCAAGTTGCGGTTTTATTGTAAAATTTTGGTTAGCAACGATGGCAACAAAACAACTGTGCCAAGAAGACTACAAAACTGTCACCTGTCACTAAGAAATGAAGTAATTTTGACAGTGATTTTTTATATCCAAATTTCTACGAAGGTTGTGCGCCTCTTTGCAAAAATACTTCTTTAAGGTTGTTATGTTCAAGTTTAATATTTTCGGAATCCATAATCTTAATTTCGAGAACCGAACACGTATTCGTTTTTTTTTTTCCGAATTTCATTTTACCGGTTTTTGTGCCCGGTTAATGGCAATAGGCTCGCCCCTTATTACATGGGACCTAAATATACCGGCGAACTGTGGGTGTACATTGTTACACCTCTGCCTAACCCTTCGGGGAATACAGGCGTCATGGTATATTTAATTTTACCGAAAACTATTAACCGACGTCTTTTGTATCCTATATGCATTATTTGACGTCTTTTTAGATCATCGAAGTATAACGTGCCATTAGGTTTTATTTTACCAACGTTGAAGCTGCGGTGGTGAGCGTTGATAAGCGGTGATAAGATCGCGTGAGAAGGCCCAAACCTCGGAGGGCCGCCGCCGGAGCCGTGACAGAAACAATGCTTGCTCCATGTAGCATGCTTGTTTGCACGCTGTATGCTTGTTTGCATGCTATCACGCATGCATCATGCTTGCTTGAACAATGGTATAATGAATATTCGGAAACATAATATTTCGAACAAATGATATTTCGGCTAAGTGTAACTTCGATAAAAAGTTTTTCGACCAAAGTCGGAGTAACAAAAACAGTCGAAATAAAAAAAAAAATGATCTTATGATAGGTAACCATTAATTTCAATATGAAATAAGTAAAATATGAACACACGTATAAACGTAGCACATCAAGCTATCCCAAACTGACAGTTTTTCCCAATTGAATATGAACCTTATTATTTTGTAATAAAGTTGGAAAAGTATCAAGAAATTTTGACAGATTGGGGTAGGTTGATGAACTGGCCTCTGTAGAAAATGCTCGAGTGTGTGCAATGCACTAAAGTATCTGTTACCTGTGACCACGTTCCGATGCTTCAGGCTCTACATACCCCACTGAGCTGATTTCATCAAACAAATATAGCTTTACTCTAGAAGTACCTATATTCATGCTCTCCGAGTATACAACTTTTTTGATTTACCCCAGTCTAACACATAACATAACATACCATCACGCCTGTAATCCCCGAAGGGTTAGGCAGAGGTGTAACAATGTACACTCACAGTTGGCCGGTATGTTTAGGTCCCATGTAATAGGGGGCGAGCCTATTGTCATTAACCGGGCACAAATCCTAACTCCGAGCTGCTATTGAGAGTTTCACAGTCTAATAAAGGAATATACTGCTTGCATTAAAAAATTGACGATCATTTGGAATGTGAACGTATACGATGATCAAATGGACGACCTGATTAAGACCGCAGGAGAACGTTGGAAGCAGGCCAGTTCCAACCGGTCCTTTTGGAAATCTATGGGAGAGGCCTATGTCCAGCAGTGGACGTCCAACGGCTGATATGATAATGATCATCAAATTGTCAGGAAGCTTATTTCGTTTTTATGTTTGGGTGCGTTTTTAAGCACGCTTTTATCACTATAACACTATGAACGTAGTCCACACTCGACTTCCCTTGTATGTCCCTATTAATGAGATCAAATAAACGAGTCTATTTTATTTCAGGAATAACTCAATATCAACCAGTTTTTATATTTAACTTTCGACAGTTTTTTGAGCATGGAGGATCTGTGAATTCAAATGCCTCCTTGTAACTCCAATCGTATTTTTATTATATGCAATTTTATTAATTAATGTAAACAAATATAATATTGTTAATGAATATGATGATGATATTATGTACATAGAATACCTGATATACGTTGCTATCGAAGAGGTTTACTTAGGAAAGCTATTCTCATGTAACTTTGTGTTTGCTAAAATCGGCCCTAGTCGGTTTAGTACTTATTTAATGTCTACTTTTAAAATAAATAAATACTTACGTAACACGTACGTATAGACCAAAATTAAAGACACAAAACCGCTAGTTTGTTAACTATCTGCATTAAATAAACGTACAAATAAATATACCATTGCATTTCAGCTCCAACGTAAGTTTCTGCAGTCTTCTGTAACAAATTACTTCTCATTTCGTAAAAATTGTTCTTCTGCTTGAAAAAATAGTTCCATGCCTCGTAAGAGTCGTCACTTTCAGCAAAAGATTCGCTTTGATTAAGAGAAGGCGAAGCGGTCTCTGTTATAGTAGGTTCGGTCTGATTTTTACTAGAATCGGTCTGATTTTTAATAGAATCGGTCTGAATAAAAGAAGAATTGTTTTCGTAAATATATGGATCAGTGGTCTGATTAACAGAAGAGTCGGTTTGAATAAAAGAAGAATTATATATTTTATTTACGTAAGCATCACTTTCCCCCATATTGTGTTGATCTGTCTGAATCTTGTGCGACAAAATTTCATTAGTGTCTTTAAAATATTCGACAATTTCCTTGTATGGATCCGTTTCCTTTTCTGAAGTGTCCATATACTTGCTTTCCATGGTTTCGTTACCGTTGTCATAAAAATTAACCCATTGTTTCTCGCATTCAGCATCGCATGGGTTTTCGGGAGTACCCTCCCTCTCTTCGGGAACTTTGGGCCATCTAATGTAAGAACTTTGCTTGTTTACGCGATCATTATTTTTTTCTCCGTAAGAATAGTCTCTCTTATTGTAAGATTCGCATTTACTCATGTGTCTGTTGGCTACGTTTACATAACCAGTGTTACCCTTTACAAATGTTTCATTCTTGTCCAAATAGTAATTGATACTTTCATCAGTACAGGTGTCAACAAATTCCATCAACGCTTTAACACTACTTAGTATTTCATTACCGGTGTCTGCTATTTGTTCTTTCGGTAATTTGAATTTATGTTTTTTGCTTCTAAGTTCAATGAGGTAACAGAATGGTATACCAGCACGACCGTGTGCAAAGTCGTTACTGGTGCCAGCGGCTCCATACATAACATCTCTAGAAATACCTACCTTATAAATTTCACCGTTGGTGTTATAAATGGCCTGGTCAGTAAACAACAAAACAATTTGTTATCAGTTGTCGATAAAGCTAAAATGATAATAAGTTTAGCGGTATTGTTTTATGAATCATGAGGGAAAGACTTATTTACTTTAGGTTTAAACAAAAGATATGACTCAAAGACAACTTGCTATCTTTTTAAAAATACTTTTACGATGTCTAAACCAGTGGTTTCAAAATTTTTAAGGCACCTGGTTAAAAATAGAACAGCTTCAATAATAAATGAAATTTTGCGGGGTCTTGGTGGCTTGTCTAAGGAAACTACTATTAGGAATTGTTGGTGGAAAACTACGGTCTTTTTTTTTTGTATGGAAATCGTCAAATGACTTCCCCCGCCCTGGGCGGGGAGGGAGGGAGCGTCAGACTTTTACTGACTAAAACCTACCCATGTTCCTTCTTGTGCCCTTTGCGTTCCGGGGGCGCGATATCTCTTACGAACAACCCGCAGCCCCGGCAGGCATCGGCCCTTATTGGCCCCTCCAGTAATTGCTGACACCTCTTTGAGGCGCGCATGGAACACGAACACGCCGTCGACACGGCCTGTCGTTATGCAACATACGGTGGCCGGGAGTCGTCTCGCGGCTCCCGACGCCCGAAGCATCTACCGCGGCGGTTGAGAGGGAGACTCTCTGCCTCAACCGCCCCGAAAACTACGATCTACCTTTGACATTGCAGTAGCTCCTTCTAGCAGACGAATATAGTCTGGTGCCATAGCGGTAGTACACGCGTACGGGAATATTATGATCTGTCCATAGCTATGCAGTGTTATATACACTTTGAAATTTATGCCCGAGTTTAAGAATAGATCCTGAAATGTAATAAAATAATCATTAGAGATAAAATCTACATAGATGTTTACAGTAGCTATGAATAATGAAACCATTATTGTTATTAAATGATTATGATATAGCTATAAGTAAAGCAAGGACAGTTGAATTTTTCAATGTAGTGAATCTGTTTTCTGTCTATATTAATAGGAAACGGAATGTAAGAGTGAGCGAAAGGGATGAATGTATCGAGAGTGAGGGAGAGAGAGGACGAAGAATGAAGATGGCGAAAGACGTTAAAGAAAACGTGTGCTTTTAGTTTTTTTTTATTTAAAATAAATTATATTAGAGCGTTATTCAAGCACTTTTACTTTGAGCCGACAATGCCTCATTAATTAAGCTGAAGACATTTTTTCTTTGTTTATTTAAAAGCGCTAAATCTCTGAACTTTCCATTCGGATTGGAAATAATAATTTTGTATACTATATAACATTACGCTACGACACACGGGGGCGGAGCTGTAACCAAAAATTTGTTAGTTACAAAGTGTACTATCAACTTTGCCGGTGACACTTCGCAAATATCGAATAAAATTGAATGGGACAGAATGATATAAAATCATTGTACGAGTAAAATTGATTTAAGACTAAACCCTGTTTGCAGTTTAATCTGTTCATGGCATGCCAATGACACGAATTCGGCATCAACAGCCTATTATTACACTCAAATGGTCGCTCCAATAATCATTTGCACCATCTAAATGTATTGATTAGAACGTGTTTTCCTACGGCTGTATCAGATGACTAGCTTCTGTCAGCGACTTTCTTTGCTTGGTTTTTTTCACCCGCATAAAGTTACGTCTTTGGTTGCTGCTCCGCACCTATTGGTCGTAGCGTGATGTTATATAGCTTTCCTCGATAAATTGACTATTCAACACAAAAAGATTTTTTCAATTCGAACCAGTAGTATCTGGTATTAGCGCGTTCAACCAAACAGACAAACAAACTCTTCAGCTTTATAATATCAGTATAGATTAGATTGTGTGTTTGTTGTATCAATTTAAACTGTATTCATTGTATGTTAAGTTATGTTTTCGTGTAAAATATGAGGTATTGTCAATCAACTGCTAATACGGTATTTGTTACTTAATAATACTATTTTGAACTAAATAAGTAGTGTTACATGGTTATTGTTTCCGTAAATGAATTGACTAATCCATATCCATACAAATATTATAAATGCGATAGTAACTCTGTCTATCTGTACGCTTTCACGTCTCAACCACTGAACCAATTTTGATGAAATTTGTTAAGGGGTAACTTTGTACCCCAAGAAAGAACATATGCTACTTTTATTTCGCGCATTCATCTGCGACCGAGCTAACTGACATTTACGCGGACATAATCGCAGGCAATAGCTTATGATTTATAAAAACCGGCCAAGTGCGAGTCAGACTTGCGCAATTAGGGTTCCGTACCATCATCTATAAAAACGAGCAAAAACATCACGTTAGTTGTGTGGGAGCCCCCTTAATTTTATTATTTTTTATAACAGCAACAGAAATATGTCATCTTTGAAAACTTCAACTGTTTAACTATCACGGTTCATAAGATACAGACTGGTGACAGATGGACGGACGGACAGCGGAGTATTAGTAATAAGGTCCCATTTTACTCTTAGGGTACGGAGCCCTAAAAACCGTTCTGAAAGGCTTCTTCTGGACTTGCAGATTAGGGAACTTTAAAAAATGGTTCTAAAGCCCCCCTTGGAAATTTAGAGACAAGAGGGCATAATAGTCTGATTCTAAAGAATTAAAAAAAAAATTACCCTCATAGCTGATGATTCAGGCTCAGAGAACGGATGCGGACCTTTGTAGAAAGCGTTAGTAGGTTCACTTGAAGAACCCTTGCCACCGAAACCATAGCTAAAAAAAAAAAAAACATCACGCCTGTTATCCGCAGAGGGTTTGGTAGAGGATTACATCTATTTAGCGGTTTATTGCGACCCTGTTGCAACAAATATGCATAAAATACTTCACGAACCGGTAACCGAACCGAGGACGCAGACGCCTATATGACTGCCAGGATTGCGGAATTTGAAAGAAAGAGTCACCGCGGCCCTGGAATGCAAAGGCCATTAGGAGGAACACGGTGGGTTTTATTCAGCAAGAGTCTGACACTCTCTTCAGCTTCGCCCATTTTGATGATGTCCCATTTACAAAAAAAGACGCTTGTACGTAAACGTGTACACAAACATACGTATAATTGGTTGAATACCTGAAGTTTCTATTGAGATCGACTCCGCAACGTTGACTTAAATGATACGCGCGATTTTTACGCCACAAGCGGTCTGTAGTGTGCGAGTAATGGTACCCGTCTGGATTGACTACCGGTAGAAAGTACCTGAAATTTAAATTCGATAATTTAAAAAATATACATTCATACATAAACTCACGCCTTTTTCCCATGGCAGAAACCACAAAACGCCAGGAACGCCGAGAAGATGAGTGAAAGGCGACTAACAGAATCAATTTATATGGCAGATGTGAGTGGCAACGCCGGGAGAGGACGCCCTAGAAAGACCTACCCTGACCTTATTAGTGAGGTTCTTCAGAAAGGTCGGGTGCGCAGTACTCGTAACTGGCGTGCTTGTATGAACATATGTATGAACGTCGGGGCGAAAGAAGTATGTAAGGATCGTTAAATAAATATTCGATAAATACATCCGTAAATTCGATATTTAAAGTGCCGAAAACTGTAATCGTTATCATAATAAAACGTGGCTGATTTTTATTTGAATTTGTTTGTGCACACTTATCTCCGGAACTACTAGTCCAATTCTGATAATTCTTTCACTAACAGAAAGCTACGTTTATCCGTGACTATAAGGCTATTTTATTTAAGATCCGTAAATAAATAAACGCGGTCGAAATCGCGAACAAAAGCTAGTTTTGCGTATAACAATAAAGGCTCATTCTTGGCTCTCGATACATACGCAGTATGTTTGGTTATTTTATGAAATCTTTGCGTATCGCTTAATCTTTTCACCAGTGCGTTAAACTATATTTCTGATTGCACAAAGACGTTTATAGGCTAAATAATAAAAAATCCATTGTAATAATTACCAGTCCTTATTTGTGACACTGTCAGGAAGGCTTCCAAAGTTCCTGCTGATGTGGTCTGCAATGTAAGTGTTGACAGCGGGCGCGATCCACTCACGCGCATGTATACCGGCGTCCATCCAAACGGCTACGTTGCTCGCATTGCTGTTCGAAATCTTTAATATCTAGCACAGAAACAAAGAGGTAACAAAGAATGGAGGAATGGATTTATTCGGGAGGATCCAATCACGTATAATACAGACAGCGTCATCAATTGGTTACCCCTATTTGTCTAGAATTTGTTCGAAAAAGGGGTAACCAGTTATTGACGCTGTCTGTACCACACAATCTAAGAATATAAGTGTTTCCAACATAGTTATTGAAGGCACTTTCTCCATGTCGCATATTGGTATTTCACAGCATCTCTTTAGACATGCCAACCCTAACATAGTTGGGAAACCAATGTTAATGATGATGAAAAAATAACGATACTAGAATAATAATGTTAGGCCATTTTCTTCTTGATAAGAAACTCTTGACCTTATGCTGTTACGAAAACGAATAGGGAGTTGATTATTCCTTTACTGAATTAAGCGCTTCAGCCATTATAATTATCATGATGTCATGATAATTATAATGGCTGAAGCACTTAATTGTTGAAACGACTGCATTTTTTATATCGAACTACAAGCTGGCTTCTAATGCACTGGTCTTCTTTAAAGTACTTATGGAAAAATCGGCTGATTTCTACAAAAATTCACAACACGCGAACAAAATGTATGAAGCAGCTGGTGCTGTTTTTAAAATATCATAGTTAGTCCTAAGTAAAACTTGTCATGAATACTGTTGCTTCCCGAAACATGGCCAGTATATTAAAAATCAGCCTGTATAGCAGCTAAATTTTAGGGAATAAATCATACAAACTGTAATAAAATAAAAAAATGGAGTAACCCCCGACAGAAGAATAAAGATACTACCGCAGTTAACGAAAGAGCTGATAATGTTGAAACGGCTGAACCGATTTTGATAAAACATATCTAAGAAACCTGCTTACAAATGAAAAAAAAAACCGCATTCAAATCGGTTCACCCGATAAAGAGCTACGGTGCAACAGACACAAACTCGCAGACATACAGACACGTCAAACTTATAACATCCCCCCTTTTGAGTCGGGGGTTCAAAATACACAAGCACACGGGTACAAGGCTATTTCTAATCACCTACTTTTAGACTTCGTCCTTCAACAGATTGGCCAATAGTACCGGTGGTGCATATAGACGGAAATTCTAATTCGAGATCATCCATGAATTTATGTATAACTTCGAGCCGATGGTAGTCACTCCAGTCCATACTCTTCAGTACCTTTTCATCTTCAAAAAAAAAGTGGCGACAATAAATTTAAATATAAGTATTTTGCTCTATTAAGATTAAATAATTCCTCAGAATTATAATAACATGTAATACTCTCTTTGTGGATTATAATCCACAAAATCGCAATTTTAAACACCTACAGCTACAAATAGTGCACAACTTCATGCAAATCCACGAAAATTAAATTTCGTCACACAACACACATTTTTTTGCTTAAAAATGCACCACAAGCTTTGGCTGGATTTGGACCCATTAATGTAGCTTAAAACTAGCTAAGAAAATCAGTAATGTTATTCGATAATAATATCAGCCTACTATTGTTGATTCTGCAGGACAAAGGCCTCTTCTCATACAAAGAAACTACGAGCTTGGATCCCCGTGTAATGATTGAGCATCGTCAATGAGAAAATTACAGTGACAGAAATGTTAGGACTACAGTTTACGTCTCAATCTCCTAATATGCAAAAATCAATTCACTTGCCTGGCAAAGCAAAACTTATCTTCTTTATAGGAGATTTCTTTCTGGTAACAGTGCTGTTAATGTCTGTATAACAATGTATGATGGGTCTACACGAGGCCTTGCGTTCATAAAGCAACTCAGGTATGGTTTCAAGATCATTTTTTTTAATTTTAGTTAGCTTTTGCTGAACATAATTTTTCCTCCGACTGGATCGGTCGAGTTCTAGGTCTTCATCCCATAATTCGATGAAATCATCGTACTTCTGACTTAGGGGACCATAAGAATTTGCTTCCCTTATTGCTTGAGCCTCGTACGGAATACGACAATTTCGATAGAAATCACTTCTAGCTTTCGAGATGTTAGTTTTGTTCGATGAGTTATGCATAATGAAAGTTCGTCGAATGCAGCCGTATCGGGAACTTGCGTCGTGCAGGTCTTGATTTTGGTCGAAGGTAATTGCCAATAATAAATGTCTTTGGTATTTGTTTAGAATCTGCTGACCGGTCCATTACACAAAGTGTGGGGTTGATGCAGTGGATTTTTAGGTAGTTTTAGTTTTTGTGTTCAACTTACGTAGGGTGTGAAAAATTCGTACGATGCATGATGGGTTAAAATATTAAATGTTTTTGGGTAAAATCATGTTTGGCCATAAAGAGTAACACAAATTGTTTCTATAGATGACGCGTGGCGTTTGATCATTGACGGTTTTATTGTGACATTGACAAGGAGAGCAGAGAGGTTTGACATAGGTTATATGCATGGATGAGTCCATGGATGTGATAATATTCTTTTCAGTGGTGAAAAGATTGGTGATATACATACAAAGCTTTTATAGGAGGAAGAAACTACTTTCTATTGATTTTGAAAGCCTCTATTTCTAGTAAAAAGAATAGCTTTTGCAGTAAAATTTCATGAAGATAAAATATTGCGATAAATATCTAATTTCAGACGTAATGTCTGTGTGATTTGAAATGAATTTAAAAAAGAAGACGATGTATCAGATGGATGACAAGGTGAAAAAGAGACAGAGATACCGCTAAGACATGCATAGGTGAAATATAGAGTGAGGTGCGTGAATATAGGAGTGAGTGGGTGAGTGAAATGTGTTGATATAATGTGAAATCTGAATATAAATATGAAATTAGAATAGTCCTAATTACTGCATGGTTCTATTTAATTAACTTCCTCGTTTCGTTTCGTTTCGTTTCGTTCTCGTTTCTATTTAACTGCCTCGGTAGCCTAGTGGTCCTAAGCGCGACTGCTACGCTAGAGGTCTTGGGTTCGATTCCCAGGTCGAGCAAAAAGTGTTATTGGGTTTTTCTATGAAATTTTCAGTAGCAGCTCGGAGTTTGGATTCGTGCCCGGTTAATGGCAATAGGCTCGCCCCCTATTACTTGGGACCTAACCATACCGGCGAACTGTGGGTGTACATTGTTACACCTCTGCCTAACCCTTCGGGGAATACAGGCGTGATGGTATGTTCTATTTAATTAAATCGTTTAAAGCTGTTTTTTCTATCATCAGATAACTTTTATACGAGTAATAAATCTGACAGCTTGATATCTTTTAGGTAGATATGAACAAAAATATTAACATACCACCTCTGAATAGAAACTATGCAACATATTTGAAAATAGAACAAAATTTTAATGAAATGATTTGCTCAGAAATTTAATCGAAACTTATTTTATGGTGGTGAAAAAAGCCCTTAACTATTGTTTTGGATAAAAATAATATGACAATTGAAAAATCATCCCTAAATCATTGTCGTGTAAAGATCAAAATAGAATTTAGGTAAAATGAGTTTGAGGTGAGCTCTTAATCCCTAACATCTATGAGATGACAGGTTACTTCAATCTCACTTCTTCGAGATCGTAAGAGAATATACCGCTTGTTCATACAATATTTCAGCAACATTCTAATCACGATAGACCTAAGAACAAAAGACTCGTCTGATTTCAAAGAGATCGTTACAACGTTTATCTCGTGGAATACTAAGTTAGGGATGGCAGTTAAGTGCTTAGCGACACGACGACGGTGCCCCATAAGCAGCGTCTAATGAAAAACAAAGCAGAGTCGAGGTACAAACACGAGCAGAAGTACCTTCGAGAAAAAAGTATCGTTCATTCATTGACGTACGTGGAAGTACGCGGAGTTTTGGCTTGACGAACTTTTTATCGTACTTATATATGTATATACTTAGAGTCGATTTTCCAATAGCAAGATAACTTTTGTCTGAAGAACGAATGTGACAGTAAGACCTACACTGACCTTATTGGTGAGGTTCTTCTCAAAGGTCGGCCGCGCAATATTGGTAACCGGCGTGCTTGAATGACCAGATGTATGAACATGGATGGGGCGAAAGGTGTATGTAAGGATCGTAGCAGGTGGCGTTCTGTGGTTGCTGCCTACCCTTATTGGATAAGTTTATGTATGTATGTATGTAAATGTGACAGGATGACATATATAATCTATTCTAATATTATAAAGCTGTAGAGTTTGTTTGTTTGGTTGAACACGCTTATCTCAGGAACTTCTAGTATCAATTGAAAAAATCTGTTTGTGTTGGATAGTTGATTTATCGGGGAAGGCTATAGGCTTTCACCACGCTACGACCTATAGGCGTGAAGCAGTAACCTAATGCGAGTGAAGAAACTACGAGGACGAAGTCACGAGCAGAAGCTAGTCTATACATAAGCTGTCAAACCGCCATATTTATTCCTCCATTAAAAGTTATCTAACGTTTGTAAAATCGCCCCATATACATTTACATATTTGTAAGTTTACAATTATAATCCTAATTATATTTATACAAGTAGGTTTTTTTAATGAATTTAAGCATTAGAAACATTATACAATGATAACTGATGACGTGGCTACCGCTCTTTTCACTAACACTGTTACAAACACACATACACAGACCCCAGTTCACTCTTTTTCTGATAAAGGTAGGTGTGCAGACTGACATGAACATTTGCTTTGATTCTAAGTAAAACAAAATGCCTTGACATACTATTCCTTCTGATAATTCTTGCATCGTGTTAGGGTCCGCCGATTTCCCACCCCTGAACACCCACTAAGCGTTAGTGCGTACATTTTGCTACTAATTGTTAATCCTTGTTTATTTCATTTGAATCAAAGTAAAGTAGACCTTATGATTAACAGCATTAGTGATATTGTGTAGTTATAGCGACAATGCTGAGAGAATGAATTTGAAAGAGATTATTTTTTGTTAAGCAGATTTTCAAAGCCATTTAGGTTTTGCTGTTGCTTATCGAACAGAAGTAAGTAGTTCAGTGATAGGTAATAAGAAGAACGGAATTATCAGAGAAGTCGACTATCTTACTACTATTTATTATACATGCGAAAATTTGTATGGATGATGAGTTTGTTTGTATGGTTTGTTTGGTTGTTGTAGTTTGTATGGATGTTTGTTACTCAATCACGCCACAACAGCTTAACGGATCTGAATGAAATTTGGTACATAGATAGATTATTTTTATCCCGAAAAAGTGTACGGTTCTTGTGGGATATTATATTAACTCTAACGTGGACAAAGTTGCGGGAAGAAGCTCGTAGACTATACTAGTCGCCACGAGTCGTGAGCACAGATGTCAAGTTAATTTTTCGGTTTTTGGGTTCCTTTCGGGATCTTTTGGGGCGCGAACGCTGCATGCGATTGATTCGTCTGTTGGACCGATCGCGTGCAGCGTCCGCGCAATACCCAAAGATTAACTTGACATTTGTGCTCACGACTCATGGCGACTAATATATCTACATGCCGCAGTACGAAATGACGTAAGAATGTGTCACATTACAAGTTTTTGGAGTATAGTAATCCCATCGATAACTAATTATAAACAAAATGAATAGACATTAGACATGATTCCAAAAAAGTATGCCAATAGAATGACGGTCACAAAAAGAAACTCAAATAATTAACAAAAAAATACTCCAAGGAAGGCAACGGAACCTAAATCTTTCTCAACTATAAGAAGACGTATGAGTGATTCGCTAAATCTAACGAGGTAGTAACAAGCGCGCCTGGTGTGAGGCTGTCGGCAGAGGAGGAGGAATGAGGAGGGGGTGCACAATTAAAAAGATAAACGCGCGTAAGACCGAGCCGAGGTGACAGTCGGGCGGGTCGCAGTTTGGGGTCCACCGGCTGGTTAGCGGGATACCAACTGATCTTGTCCCTACTTATTGTTTCTATCTTAATTTTTCCCGATTAACTTTTGATAAATTCAGAATCATTCTTTGACTTACTGATTGCTATTGAGTGTATTATTATTGTTATCCTCTTGTAATCTTTGACGAACAACTTCTTGTTAGAAACTGTTCTTAAATGATTGGAGAATATTGTTTCATTTGAATTAAATCACAAAGTATAACTTCAGTTTGTAACTTCATTAATCTTATCCAGAAATTGAGGATATGCCATTGAGATTTTGGTTCCATGTAAATGTTATGTGGCACTCAATAGAATGGATTTACTGACCCGCTGCACACAAGTAACCTAGTTTGCCGGTACATCTAGCTATGAGCAGGTAGCGGCACTAGGTACTAATGTTTCAAGTATTTTCCGTGTTCATCGACTCATACAAAAAGATTTTGGAAATAAACAATAATTTACAATCAGACTGGCTTTTTAACCAACTGTCACTTCCTAACTATCATAGATTAATGATACAGATGAGATTATAGTATATACAAACGAGTACAGATAATTAAAGATTGATCGTTCATTTTATTATTCTATACTGTATTGTTATAGTCTTTGGTGTGATAATGATTCGGTTATGGCGGCCAATTTAAAATGATACTAGCCAGGTATGTAGGAGATATTATAGTGCACAAGGTTGTGCGCAAATACAGGTGCACTTTCTGTTTGGCTATTGGACGGCAATCCGACACAACCGGGGATATATCAGGCGCAGGTTAGTCCTGCGCATGATTACGTCCGAAACACGGGGGCTGTAGAGCCCCCGTGTTTCGGAAATCAAATGCACCAAAAAATTCCAAACTTCGGGTGCTGGTAACACTTTGCCCGACTAGAGAATCGAACCCAGGACTTCTAGCTCAGCAATCACGCTTACAACCACGCACCAACTGGGCTTTGGTATAGAATACCTTACAACAAAGGTAACAAGAAGAATGCAGATCTATACAATGATTAGGTACGAGCTATATCTAAAATTAACAGTGATTGGTTCTTAGAATATACTTTCTATCAAGGCTAGCCAACCCCAGGCCCGCCGGCTACAATGTGACTCACTATGGCATTTGACTTTACCCGCTATTTGTTTTAAATCTAGAAAAAGGAAGAAAGCAAAACATTTCATTGACGAGAAAGTGACGTATATAAAACGTGATTAAAAAAGTCTGAACACAAACAAGTGGGTATAAACTCTAAAAAAATGTCCTAACTTCCTCGTTAGCCTAGTGGTTCTAAGCGCGACTGCTATGCTAGAGGTCTTGGGTACGATTCCCAGGTCGAGCAAAAAGTGTTATTGGGTTTTTCTATGGAATTCTCAGTAGCAGCTCGAAGTTAGGATTTGTACCTGGCTAATGGCAATAGGCTCGCCCCCTATTACATGGGACCTAAGCATTCCGGCGAACTGTGGGTGTACATTGGTTCACCTCTGCTTAATCCTTCGGGGAATACAGGCGTGATGGTATGGTAAATTATCGCATTACACTTTGTACTGAGCGACCATCACATTACAAATCAGTTAAATAATATTATCTGTTATTGTGTAAAATTTACGTAGTTACTACTAAAAGTGACGGCCTGGTGCCGCTAGAATATCACATAAAAACTCACATTTAACGAAAATAAAATGAGTTCTTCAACATTACACACTGATGGTAGGGGATTCTGTTTCATTAGTGGGGAGTGCATAGTGAGACGAGGGCGAGCGTAGCGCTTACAGAAAATATCTGATTACATGTAATTATCAAGCCAGCTCGTGCGACTCTGCCCTCAGCCACATTGAGCTACAATTCTTCGTTACAACAACACTTTATAATATAAAACCAATACCTAGTAATGAGTTCACCACCATCCATCCCACCATTCTCTAAGACGAAAGAATTCTATGAAAATAAAATTATTACACAGTTTCTTATTTTCAGACTCACAAAATGATCCAAGATCCTAGAGTGTCCAGACCTACGTCATTTTAGCATGGTATAAACTTTGAGGTGTAAGTCAAAGTCAAAGAATTTACACATACCATCACGCCTCTATTCCCCGAAGGGTTAAGCAGAAGTGTACCAATGTACATATACAGCTCGTGCTTATGTTTTAGGTTCCATGTTATAGGGGGAAAGCCTATTGCCATTAACCGGGCACAAATCCTAACTCTGAGCTGATATTGAGAAATTTAAAAAAAAAGAATTTATAAAGAAAAAATCAAAAGAATTTATTTCAATTAAACCATTAACAGGCACTTCTGAATTGTCAAGAAGTGAGTTAGTTAATTAGAAAGGTGAAGCTAGTTGCTCGTTCCAAAACTCAGGTAGGTTTTAATCATTAATTAAGTTATTACAAAATACACACAAACCACATACCATCACGCCTCTATTTCCCTAAGGCTTAGGCAGAGATGTACCAATGTACACCCACAGTTCGCTGGTATGTTTAGGTCCCATGTAATAGGGGGCGAGCCTATTGCCGTTAACCGGGCACAAATCCTAACTCCAAGCTGCTTTTGAGAATTTTGCAGAAATACCCAATAACACTTTTTGCTCGACCTGGGAATCGAACCCAAGACCTCTAGCGTAGCAGTCGCACTTAGGACCACTAGGCCAACGAGGCAGTTACATTATTCTTGTTCCGGCTATATGTAAAAACTATGTAGGTGTTGAATATTGGTATAACAGGCTGGTAACTAAGAAGGTATATGCACAGATTCAATGCGGGCCACGGACACTCTGTTCCTTTTCAATTTGGTTTTTACAAAATCTTGGTTACAATAATCTTGTTGCTTCTATATGTGAAAACAATGAAGGTAAGCCATGGCAGATAAGAGATGACCAATCCCAACTGACAGCGCCCGTTCACGAACATGCACGGACTATACAAGGTGTTAGTTTAAACAAGGGACATACTTTAAGAAACTATACTGCTTACGAAAATAAAACACTTACACTATGAAATCAAACTTAAACTTGGTTCTTACAATAGTAAAAGTTGTTCATTTTCATGAGTACTGCACTCCCGTAAAGTCGCTCGTTTACTCTAACACCCTGTATCTCGCATTAAGATTTTATTTATTTATTTAGGTACTATGGAAGACTTACAGCTACACAAGACAGAATAGAAAACTGAAACAAATGAAACTGACAGCCAATTAAATTTTTTTTTTGATTTTTTCAAATCGAACCAGTAGTTCCTGAGATTAGCGCGTTCAACCAAACAAACTCTTCAGCTTTTTAATATCAAAATATTATACCATAACATAACATACCATCACGCCTGTATTCCCCGAAGGGTTAGGCAGACGTGTACCAATGTACACCCACAGTTCGCCGGTATGTCTAAGTCCCATGTAATAGGGGGCGAGCCTATTGCCATTAACCGGGCACAAATCCTAACTCTGAGCTGCTACTGAGAAGATATATAAAAAAAATAATAATATATAAAATTTTATAGATTTGTAGATTGGTCATGCCAGCTTCAAGGTAAGGAGGTAAGGTCTTAATGGAGGTCTCAATAGTCTATGGAGACCATCTGTCAAAATTATGTCAAACAATTAATTGAAACGTCTATTTAGTAGTTGATTAAATTTTAGTTATTACAAAGCCAAAAAATAATCCAAAAAAAAATCCAAGTTTAATAATATTATTGTCAAATTAATAACATTCAAAGTGGCACGAAGAGACGCTATCTATCAAGTATGGGATGTACATTGTGCGACGGAGGGTCAAAAGACATTTGTGAAAACCTTGGACGGCAAAGGAGGTAATTTTCCATATTCATTTTTTTTTTAGTTTTTTAGACTTTACTCGAGAAAAGATAAATTTAATAAAAAATCTGAGCCCTAGTTCTTAATTTCGCTAAATAATTTAAAAATTATAAACTAATATTATTTTATTTAAATAATAGGCGCCGACTGCCGAGTAAATATAAAAATATCCTAACTAACTTTCAATTCACCTTTGACATTGGTAAAATCGTCGTTATCGGGCTTTCCTGCCATGTATAAAAAATAAATTGAATTTTATTTATGCGCAAACCTGACAAGCAGGGAACATAGAACAGATAATTTTTTCATAAGAATATGAGAGGGGTTAATCATTGAGTCACCGCGGTCCTAAAACGCAAAGGGTATTAGGAGGAACATGGGTGGGTTTTAGACAGTAAGAGTCTGACACTCCCCCCACTCCGCCCAGAGAAGAAGAAGTTATTTGATGGAAATACTAGAATTCGTCGAAAAGACAGTTTTCCTGAGGGGTTTTTTTTTTTTTGGGGTGTGGGAAATCATCAAATAACTTCTCCCGCCCTGGGCGGGGCGGGAGGGAGTGTCAGACTTTTGCTGACTAAAACCCACCCATGTTCCTTCTTGTGCCCTTTGCGTTCCGGGGGCGCGGTATCTCTTACGAACAACCCGCAGCCCCGGCAGGCATCGGCCCTCTGTGGCCCCTTCCTTTGCTGACATCTCTCTGAGGCTTCCTGGGGGTTGCGCTTGACTCAAAGCTGCAGTGCGGTTCTCACTTACTTAATATCTCTTGCAGGGCAGTTAAATTCAGCCGCTAACGCTGTCAGGAAAATTCGACAATATACAGACGTGGATACCGCGAGACTTGTTTATTTTAGCTACTTCATAGCATCATGTCTTACGGTATTCTACTTTGGGGGCGGGCTGCAGATATTGATTCTATTTTTACTCTGCAAAAGAGGGCTGTCATAGCCATCTATATATTATTTGCAGGCGCCAATCTCTAAGGGAATTGTTTAAAAAAAATAATATCATGACGGTACCTTGTCAATATATATATGAAAATATGTTCATGTTCGGAAAAATCTTTATCTTTTATAAAATAGAAATAGGAACAAATTAGACCAACCAAGTTTCAGGTTGTCAAAAGTACACACTTCTTTTATGGGGTACCGTGTAAAATGTTATAGTAAAATACCGCGCGATATTCTCGAACTAAATGAGAGAAAGTTTAAAACGTGCATAAAACGCACACTGTTTAGTCAAGCATATTATAAAGTAGAAGATTATATAAATGATAACAATGTTTAGCTTAATGCTGGTCCTGCTCCACAGCCGCTCGGGCTTACAAATTAGAATGATGTTTATTAGCACCTTTTTTATTGACCTAAATAATGTGCACCGTTTTTTACCATATCGTAGGTCATCTATCGAATAGGTTCACTGAAAACCTTAGTTTTATATAATTTAACTTCATTTATTTCAATTTCGTAAATGTGAGTACCATGAAGCATTTCAATTTTGTAAATGTGAGTACCATGAAGCTACTTGTTTTTTTTCTAAGTTACTATTTGTTGGACATAATGTGCATGGCAGTTGAGAGCTTTGTCATGCTCACTTAAATGCTGATGGTGGCTCGTGTGTTAGATCGTTGAGCTGAATGGTGTCGATGCACGCGTCATTTTCGTGAACGGACGCTGTCAGTTGGCATTGGTTATCTCTTATCTGCCATGGCTTACATCTTTATTATTATTTCAATTTCTTTATATTCACCTTCACTGTTTTCATATATAGAAGCAATGAGATTTTGTAAAAACTAAATTGTAGGAAAAGAGTGTCCGTAGAGTATCTTGCTCGTTCCTCTGCATAGAGACCTATGTTTTGGAACGAGCAACTAGCTTCAACTTTTAAATGTAACTTCTTGACAATTTAAAAGTGTCTGTAAATGGTCTAATTGAAATAAATGCTTTGACTTCGAATTTGATGATTTCCCATCTTTAAAAAAAGGGGTTAAATCACTATTAATATTATTCTATAGATAATGAGAAGAGGCCTTTGCCTCTTTTCACACAAAAAAGCTATTGGTCACCAGGCTTGTGTAAAGCGGATTTGTGATTTCAGGCTTATGTCCAGTTTAATTCCTCACGATGTTTTCCTTCACCAATTTCAGTGATGTCGAAGATAAACTTAAAAAGCACATAATTATGAAAACAATCGCATTGGCAGTTGCCCGGTATTGAACCAGCAACCTCATGCATATAAAGGCGGGTGCTTTACGGTTTGGGCTATCACAACAAGTCCTTGTACAAAAATTATGGTCAAAATTTACCTCTTTTTTGATTTTGTCAATGAAGCCAATGTTATGTCAGGCTTTTTTTATTAATATCTTGGTATGGCAAATAAGCCAACTGCCTATAGACATTTGCTAAACCAGAGGCCTTTGAAATGCTTTAAAATCCCCGAGACAAAGTTGAAATGTCTCATTTGCCTGTTATTTGTTTTCCAGCGATAATCATCAACAAAGAGACTCAAAATGCTATGGAAGTGCTGGTGGAGGGTATGCGGACCGTGCTAGTAGAGAAAATGTTTCGAGAGAGAGATATTATTTTCAATGTGATAGTGAGTGATAGTGCCGCATACACTGGTGCCCCTCGCCGCCACCGTGCCTTCTCAACTTCTGGAACCCCGCGATCGCCCATAAGCTCAGCTATGAGTACGACAATTTGCCTTTAAATGTCAGGGTTGATAGATATTTGCTTTTTTTTTATCTCGAAACTATCTATGTATAGGTATTGGTCATGCTGCAGCCAATTTTCTTCCAGAAAATAAGGTTTTATTAAATATAACTTTATTTTTGACGTTCAAAATGCATTTCATCCCGGTTTTAAATTTGACAAGCAAAAAATGTTTGTGACAAATTGTTAAGCGTGCGTACACTGCTGTTATTGGCTGACTGAATTATTAACAACCAATCAGTGTACCTTAGGCTTGCTTGACAATTTGTCACATTCATTTTTTCTTTGAAATGAAATAAATAATTTGACTTTGTCATTGTCAAATTATTGTTTTTTAGCTTACTTGGAGTTTATGACCACATACGGTCAAACGGGGTGAATAGGGACGCAGGGGTGAATCGGGACGAAACTTTAAACGGGATTTTTACTTTGAAATAATATAGTTTGTTACCAACAAGGACATTAAAATCTTAAATTGTAATTTAGTTAGAAGAGATCTCTTTGGTAACAAACTATGTTATTTCAAAGTAAAAATCCCTTTAAAAATTTCGTCCCTATTCACCCCGTTTGACGGTACTCAAGTGCTGTGACAGTCACATCGTCTAACAAAAATTGTATAGTTTCGTTAGTTCCTTTATCTTTGAGGTTTAAATTTAGCAGTAGTTTAGGATATAGATATTACGACTATTGTCATTTTGTTTCCAGAGCGCTATCTAAATTGGAAAGACTTTCATCCACTTAACATCGTATACAATTTTATGACAGAATTAGAAACTGCTTTCCCATCAACATGTACAGTGTCTGTCATTGGAAGAACTACTGAAGGGAGAGAGATAAAGGTTCGTTTCAGATCTTGTTCAAATCTATACTTGATATCATAAAGCTGAAGAGTTTGTTTGTTCCCTTGTTTGTTTGGTTGAACGCGCTAATCTAGAGGAACTACTGGTTTGATTTGAATTGTTGGATAGTTCATTTATTGAGGAAGGCTTTAGGCTTTATTACATCACGCTACGATATACGGGAGAGCAGCAGTAACCAAAGATGTAACTTAATGCGGGGTAAAAAAACCACGCGAATGAAGTCGCTAGCAGAAGCTAGTACAATATATAAATAATCGTGACGTATTTTTATTTTTTTGTTGGCGATAGTTTCGAATAAATTTATAATTTTTTGTATTTTTTGTTTATCGCAAATTGATAAGTTAAGGTTTGCAAATTAAAATAGACAAGCAAGAAACAATTTAGTACCTAACGCAACTTGGCTGATGACTAATGGTCATCTGCCCACGGTTAGCTGCCAGCGCGCCGCCCGCAAGCCGTCATCTTTTTTATCTTGTTATTTGAAATATATTTTAATGCAAACCATTTAAAGCCTTGACTTATATGACAAATTATTTGCTGTGTCAGAGTCCTGCTGCTATTATGATCGAAGACCTTTAACCTTGTCAAGAGGATAAAACTAATTGTATCAAAAAAATTCAAGTTACAGTGGTTCACGAAGGGCGTTTACAAAAGATTTTTAACTTTTAGATGCTCAAAATTTCAAATAGCGATGCAGATAATACAGGAATCTGGTTAGACGGTGCAACACATGCGCGAGAGTGGATCACTACATCTGTCGTCACATACATAGCTGACTACGTAGCTAGAAACTTCGATAATATGAATGAAAATTTCACAAATAAAGATTGGTAAATAATTCAAATCGGCTTAAAAATAATAGTTATTTTTTTTTTAATAAAAAAGTAGAAAATAATGGAATAAGCATTAATCTTTCAGGTATATTGTACCAATAGTTAACCCAGATGGATACCATCATTCCCATACGGTGGAAAGGATGTGGCGGAAGAATAGAGCGCGCACAGGAAACATGATTACTGGAGTCGATCTTAATAGGAATTTTGGGTAAAATTCGATTAGGTTCAGAAAAAATCTCGTACATTTTGAGTTAAATTTTTTACTGTTTCTTTCATGTTTTAGATATTTCTGGGGACGTGGTGGTAACGATCATTCATCTTCCGATCCAAATCATATTAATTTTCGTGGCGTAGAACCCTTTTCGGAGCCCGAAACTACTGCAATGAAGGTTGAATGACAAGCTTGAACATTTTTTAATATAAGAAAGATTACAGTGTTCTAAAGTGTTCTTCTTCTTTTCAAGTCAATTATAAACTTTTAAGTTCAGTATGTGGCCAGGTTTATCGCGGCGTCAGTAGCGTTGTTAATGTCCTCTAAAGAGCAGATGTAGGGACACTTTGGGCACTGTTGTAAGTGGGCCATTGTCTGGTCAGGAACGCCGCATTCGGATTTTAGTGTTATGTTATATATATATATTATAAATCATGTATATTTCTTTAGTTTTTTATATTTATTTATTTTTGGTATAATATTTTATAGAGTAGTTTTAATATGTTACTTATAGCATAGCTTTGATTTATCAATGGCACGTTGTTCTAATTTTATGTGTGAAAATAACTAAAATGAATTTTGTTAATTAAAAATAATTTTAAAGATGTGTATGATGGTTTTGCAGGACATCATTCTGTACTCAGGGACGCCTTTCAAGATATTTATAACATTTCACGCTTGCAGTGAAGCTATTGCTTTTCCGTGGTGTCACACGGCGGAGCCATGTCCTGATTACGTCAATTTACTAGAAGGTGGAACTGCTATGGCTAAAGTAAGATCATAACTGTTTCTCGAACGAAATATTAACATGACAAATTGTCTAGCGCGCTTAACATTTTGAAACATTATTTTTTTGTTTTGTGCCATTAATTTTATTTATTGTTGAAATGGGATTTAGCTCATAAAAATTCTGCATCGACAATTTTTCCTATACCTATTCTATTTAAAATAGATTAAATAAAAAATAATAATTGTGGTAACATTATTTTCTGTTGATTCCCAGGCCATCTTCGAAGCAAGTGGTCGTATGTATAAGGTTGGAAACTTCAAGGATATCATGTATTTTGCTTCTGGAACGAGCATTGACTGGAGTTACGGAACAGCTCAAATTCCCTTCTCCTATCTTATTGAACTGAGAAGTAAACAAGATCGATTCCTTCTACCTAGAGACGAAATTATAGTTTGTTGTAAAGAAATATTAAACGGTGTCAAAGCTCTGATGGAATTTACTGATAAAATACCTTGTTCGAACTGTACAATTAATGCCAAAAAACTCCGTCAGTAATTTTATAGTAATGTTTGTATATAGTATAAGGCTTGTGTTCTATTGGGTGAAAAATAAATAAATTAAAAAGCGAAATAAGTATTCAATATTGATTTTTAATCAGACGCTTACATTATTGCTATCAGCAGTAGTGCATCTGCCCACGTCAGACTTTTTAGTAGTTCCTGGGACCGACTTTTTTTGGACATCTGCATTTATACTGGAATTCAAATGAACCATTCTCTCAGCAAAATGAATCACTCATTGTCTGATGTGGGCTTAGTGAAAACAGCACCAACAAAGTCATTCACAGTACACTATTCTAATCAGTTCAAGATTTAGTATTTCTTAATGTTCATCTACGTAATCCATTAATTTCTCAACAGCGTTCCAGGCTTCTAAGCAGTTATCCAAAATTTGATCTTTTGGAAGTTTGAATTTGTATCTTTTACTCCTTAGCTCCACCATATAGGAGTATGGTATCTTCGCTGTGGAATAGCTCCAGTCTATGCTGGTCCCGCATGCGTAGTAGGTGAGGTCCTTCGTGCTCCCGACTTTATAAGTCTTCCCAGTTGTGTCATAAATCGCCTGGAAAGTAATGATTCGGATATCTTTTTCGCTACAACAATTTTGATAAGTATACCTACATATTTTTAACCCCCGTCTCTTAAAGAGGAGTATTATAAGTTTGACGTGATTGTGTGTCTGTCTGTGGCACCGAAGCTCTTAAATGGGTGAACCGATCTGAATGCGGTTTTTTTTATTTGAAAGCAAGTTTCTTAGCGATAGTTCTTAGGTAAGTTTTTTCAAAATCGGTTTAGCCATTTCAAGGTTCAGCTCTTTTGAAAGCTGCAGTAGGAATATTTGTTCTTCAGTTGGGAATCACTTAATTTTGTTACTTGTTACAACAATACTACTAGTCTACTAGTTTCTTACGTGGCGTTACCCTTGCCATGATTGTTCCACCTTCCAGTAGACGCATGTAGTCTGGACACGGTTCTGTGGTGTTGCCCCATGGGAAAATTATCAACTCATAGTAGCTATGAAAGGACAGGAACACCTTGAAAGTCGTTATAGATCCTAATATTGCATCCTAAAAAAAACAAAAATGTAAAATACAATTGTCATTATGATACAAGTGATGGTATTTCACATCAAAAGCCTTTTTCATGAAGATGATTGTATCGGAATTAAATAGTTAACTTACTCTTACTGCGACTGTTTCTGGTTCTGAAAATGGCGCCGGACCTCTGTAGAAAACATGATTTGGTTCGTCTGACGAACCTTCATCTCCAGTGCCCCATGCATAACTGAAATATAAAAAATAACAAGCAGTTAAACCTTCTCTTAAAAACGTATATTGCCCATCTAACTAAGCAACATTGAGCAAAAATAATGCATCGCGTTTTGACAGCTCTTAAAAGTGCGTCAATTGATTAGTGGTGTCATCTACCAGATACGCTATTTGACATTGCGAAAAATATAGTGTCAATTACTGTAATCAGTATGTATTATGAGTTTAAAAATGGTTATTTATTTTCGGAAATTGAAAATAATAATTAATTTATGTCAAAATCCGTAATTAAAAATGCATTTTTTTATATTTTTTTTATGACATGACACAAGACGTTTCTGATTGTTCGGGTTTATGAGAAACGTCACTGGCCAGTAAACTTCGTTTTTTTGCAACCAATGTATGTGACTGGCATGTGCCACAGATCATAGCACTGGCTAGTGACGTCGCTGTCAAAGTAGCGTTTTAGTGCGATTTAAATATTGAATTTTTAATTTGATATTTTTCAGCAAATATGTATCAGAATTAAATAATACAACTTTTACTGGGTTCCTTAAACGACTTACTAAATAATAAAAAATGGATTTTTAAAACCAGTCAAATAGCCTATTGTTTGTCTTCAGATGTGCCATCTGGTCTGTCATAAAGGTTCATCTCATTACAATACGTACCTAAAATTTCTATTGAGATCGACACCCACACACTCTCCTCCATACTTCGCACGATTTTTCCTCCACATGCGTTCATGTGTGTGCGTGTACTCATAACCATCTGGATTTAAAACTGGTACGATATGCCTGAAAAAATAAAAATCGCCATTGATAAATGAATATGTGCGCTTTTTATGATATAGATTGCTACTAGATTTTCCACACTATTACTGATAACATTTTGACAGTAATAAACAAATAAATCGGCCCTGCACTTTAGAATAAGCTAGCGCTAAGGTTGTCCGCGAAATTTGAAATTTATCAGTATCAGCTAGTAAGGAATATGTATTTACAGAATTATAATCATTACAATTGTCAATATAAGTTAGAATTATTCACAAACGTAATGTTTTCATTTTGTTTTTATATCGTTGGATGGCAAACATACAGATGGCCCACCTGATGTTAAGTGGTCACCGCTACCAATGTATAATAATAGGCATCTGCAATACCAGCAGCCTCTCAATTGCGTTGGTATCCCAGAAACAAAATGGAAATGTCTCATGTCTCTGTAATTACATCGGCACCCTACCCTTCAAACCTGAACATAGCAACGCTACTTTTGAGGCAGAAATAGGAATGATAGTGCTTCCACAGACGAGCTCCTTCACAAACAGTGCTACTACTACTATGAATATTAAAAAAAATTATATCCACAAATAATATTCTAATATTCAACATGTTAAAAAGCTTTTCTGGTGCCAACTGATACATTACCAATCTTTATTAGTCACAGCAGTTGAAAAACTATGAAAGTTTGTGGCTAGCATATTAGCCATGTACGTGACGACTGCTGTAGTGATCCATTCCCGAGGATGTATACAAGCATCCAGCCAAACTCCAGAGTTTCCAGCATTGCTATTCGATATTTTTATCATCTGGAAAAAGCATCACGTTTAATACATCACTAGAGAACTGCCCGCGTCTAAGTCCGCTCGTTAAGTTACGTCTTTTGTTACTGCTCCGCTCCAGTGTGTCATATATATATATAGTCCATGTTACTCAGTAATAATTTAGTTATCTATTGGTGATAAAATGGTTAAAATCGGTTCAGTAGTTACGGAGCCTATTCAGTACAAACAAACAAAAAATCTTAACCTCTTTATAGTATAGATAATGTAGGCATTGGTTGACACACGGTTACAGTTTTTGGGATAGGCAGACACAGGAACTGTCTTCGTCCTGAGGTATAAGTACCTATATTCTCTTCCCTCATTCTCATATTCCGATAGGATGGTAATCTGACACGTCCGAGGAGATCAGACGCGGGACAAGCGGCTTTTTGTGTTTTACAATGCAAAGGGGTTAATGATACATGCTGTTTAACTTCGGGTTGTTACTGAAAAAATCCTAATAACACTGTGCCCAACCTACCGAACCAGAACGTTCCGTAAAAAATTGACTCTAATTGATTACCTTTATATCTCTTCCCTCCACGGATTTCCCTATCACCGAGACAGTGCAAATGGCTGGATAATCCTTTTCCAGATCATCAATAAATGCGTATATTACGTTAAGTTTGTGGTATTTTTTCCAGTCCATGATTTTTGCTGAAAATTTGTGAAGATTCTTACTTTATTAAATAAATAGATAAACCAAATCATGCTTCGTAAAAAAGTATCAAAGTCTTTATTTCAATGGCTCAATGTATACCCAGATCCCGACTCATGGTGGTAAAAGGAACCGTAGGGATTTAGTCGATAAGAGTTCGGGTAAACGAAAGGTTATGGTCCGCGATAATCCTCCGTTAACCCAAGTTGGAGGACATCCATAAGGATTGCTCCACAAAAAAAAATGTTTTATAAGATCATAAATACAATTTGCATCTACATATATCCATGAAGAAAACATTTAGGAGAACATCAGTTACGAATAGGCACCTCCCTCAGCATACTTGTGCGGCAATGTGAAGAGAAGGTTTTCGCCTAGTGCAGAAAGAAGAGAAGACAGAGAAGCAATTTCTCTATGTCTAGTACGTACACAAAAAGCCTCATAAATATTCTTACCTCTTCTTCTCTTCAATTTTCGCCTAGGCGTTATTATACTATTTTCTAGCGATGAGCGTAGCTCTAAAAAATATTATAAAATGTTTATTTAATCAAACCTCTTTATAAATATCAATAAATTTATGGATTCGTCTAGCATTGCTTCAAGGCTTTTTCCGAGATATGTAATCCATAGGCTAGAAGGTAAGGCATCTTTTTTTATTTGATTTGCGTTTGCTTCTGTCTCTAGTCTAGGTCAGAGGTGACAAAGACAGAGTTGACGAGTCCTTTTAAAGAATAACTTCATGAGCCATGAGAGTATTAAGCAATACTCTACAAAACTTGATGAGACGTATTCATAAGCAGGCGTAAAGGTGCAACCAGACATTGCGACATATACGGGGTTTAAAAAAATACAAAAGATAGCGGTGAATTTCTATTTCCTTCTTTTCTTTTTAAAAAAACTTTGCCCCATACTAAGAACTTCTCCTGTACCGTTAGCGCGTTTAAGAACTCACGAACACAAACAGCCAAATCCGGAAAAACTATCTGTAAGTTATACAAATATTTATTACGTGCGGGAATCAAACCGGCGACACGCAGCGCAGCAGCCAATCGCTTAGCTACGGCGCCAACCGTGTCGTCAATTCCACATACCGCCCGTCAAACTAAGTAACATCAAAATTATTGCTAGGGAACGACTTTAACAAAAGTAGCACGTAATGTAACGCACGCCAAAAATTGTGCTTACGACTTGATTATTTTTTTAAGTCCAGGATTCCTCACTATGTTTTTCTTGTAAAAAGTGACATTAGAACTTGCCCGGATTCGAACTCACAACTTCTAGCATGTGAGACGGGCGCCCTAACTACTGGGCCATTAACACGATATTAGATCTTGTAATAGTTAAACATAAAGTTCTATTTACTTTGATTAGAGAATGTTTGTGTGGTGTGATTAATATATTTAACTGTGTTTTCAACTTCCTTTTTTTCTGATTCGTCTTCATCATTGTAGATGTAAAACAATTCGGGTTTCCGCAGCTTGCTCTGTGTTGGCCGGGGTTGAAGAGATTTCACGACCACGCTCATCTTGTACAATCTTCAATTACCTTAAAAAAAAAATAGCACATTAAAATTAATAGCTTCTACTTGCGACATCGTTCGCGAAATTACACATTTTTCCAGGATAAAAATAGCACAAGACATGTGCAATTCCAGACTATAATCTATCTCTGTGTCAAATTTTATTCCGATCCGGGTAATCCTTCTGGAGTGATCGAGTACCAAAATTTCTCTTTTCTACCAGTAGTAACATTATAATTATTAAAAATATTCACAATAACTATATTCTGACTGAGACTTTCTCCGTATACAACAAAATATATCCAATGACACTGCAATGGACAGCAGTGTAGCTTTTTATCCGTGAAATAATTTTTGTATTCGGTCTAGCACTTCCAGAGAAAACCTCTTACCAATAAACACACAAACTTTCTGAAAGTCCAGATTTCCTCCCGATGTTTTGCCTTTACCGATGTCATTGATGTCCAAGATTAACATAGGAAGTACATATGAATTGAAAATCTTACATAGGATAAGACACCTTATGTATGAAGAAGCAGGTGCCTTCACCACTGAGCCATCACGGCACTGCTGTATTGTATATAACCATTATTTATTTTAAATGGTGGACAATAATACATTGGAAAATTACATTCATATTCCCCAGCGGAATGTACAAATCGAATGCCAGTCATTGTGGTCATTGTATGGCAATCGATGTCCGATACATCGGCATTTGTTACTACGCTGTGGGCTGCCGAATGCGGAGAGCACGCGTAATGGGACAGGTGTCTGTATAAAGTGAATATTCTTTAATTTTCTTGAAATTCTTTCATAGAAGTTTCTTTAGACATTGTTGGATGGTAGGCAAGTCGACGGCCTACCTGGATGTCAAGTAGTCAACTCTGTCTAAAGACATCAGCAGTACCAGAGGCCTTGCAAATGCGTTGCCATCCGGTCGGATCACATCAACACAGACCCCCGTGCCGAGCCTGTATGGAGGAAGGCGAGACAGTAACCCGTATGCTTCTCAACTGCCCTGATATTGCTAAATTCAGGGCTAAGTACTTCGGAAACCCAGGTATCTACAAAGGGGTCGCCAGTAAAGTCAACGAGTCTTGTCTTCAGAGCCGGGATGGAACAAATGATCTTCTTCCCGTACGCAAATCATGCGCTAAGAGGGTGTTTATAAAATAAAGATGATGATTAGTTATCATTATGTAAACGTACTTACCTCAATATATCAATTTCACTAAATATCTAGTTACTATAAAGTAACATAAATTATGAGAATCCTTTGTCACCAAAGTTGGAATGAAGTTATTTTTGAAATTTTCATTTACCGTTTTTTTCTTTCATAATTTTAAATGAAAACGTTAAACTTTCACGAAAAATTTATCAAATGCAATAAAATTAATGTTTGCTGTACTTTTGCTTGCCTTACCTAACCTAAATGACGCTATGAAATGACGTCCCTGAATTATTTACAATATTTGACATATAACTGAAACTATGGATGAAGTTTTTTTTTTAATATTAAAAAAGTTTATAGCTACTAATAAATTACCTACACGAAAAGAGGTTGGATAGTAATGCACTATTCAACCTCTTTTCGTGAAGGTAATTTTGAATTTTCTTTGTTAATAATCTTTTAATAAACCGTCACATTTTATTTTTAATCGGATTTTTACCGAAAATAAATAAAAAAAAAAAACTATTTTCAACAAACTGCATTTCTATAGGATTACATAAAACATTTCAATGCAACTGTCGAAAACGCGAACGAATTTTGTGCTAGATTAGAAAACCGCTAGCAGAAAACTCGGCGTGGGCCGCCACGTTGCGGCGAGCAGCCAATCACACGGGCACAATGTCATGCGATGGAATATCATGGACCTGACGAACTGGCCTGCTTCGATGTCGTGAAAATGGAGATACGATACTAAAGGCTTTTAATTTAAAGGCTACTCAGCGATGATCAGGTCTTTGTTCCTTTTGTCTGAGCGCACACGCTACTTTTACATGAGGTTGTTGTGGGTTCAAACCCGGGCAAGTACCAATATGAGTTTAACAATTCTTAGATCCTTTCTAAAATCATGGACATCACTTACATCGGACGTTCACGGAAAACATTGTAAAGAAATCTGGAGTTATCTATACTAATATTATAAAGCTGAAGAGTTTGTTTGTTTAATTGAACGCGCTAATCTCAGGAACTATTGGTTTGAATTAGAAAGTTCTTGCTGTATTGAATAGTCAATTTATCCAGGAAGGCTCTAGGCTACATAACATCACGCTACGACCAATAACTGCGGAGTAGTAATCAAAGACGTAACTTAATGAGGGTGATAAAACTATGCGGAAGAAGTTGCGAGCAGATGCTAGTAAATAGATAAAGTCCAAAAGCTACATCGCATCGCCTTTGCGATCCAACACAATCGCTCTAAACTTCCACGGTCCAACTTCGACGCAGACATGGCCACACGGCTGCAGACGTGGTCACGCTAATTGCAACAAATGAGATTGATTGGAATAGACACACGACTACGACAGCCGTGGCCGATGTCAATTGCTTCTGTTAGAAGCTTTTCACTACTCTTATGGGTAATTTGACAAGAAAATTGTGGTGGAATAGGCTTTTAAAGAATAAAGATAGAATGACTGGAATTTAGGTTTTATGGAGGTGGGTAATCTTTTTGATTGCTATTACGCCAGCCCGAGAAATAAGAGAAAAAACGTATTTGATTCCATTTTTGAAATGGTAATACAATTAGATAATGACAGCAATTGCATTTAGTTTTTTATTACATCCAACAAGTATACATACATACCATCACGCCTGTATTCCCCGAAGGGTTAGGCAGAGGTGTAACAATGTACACCCACAGAGCGCCGGTATGTTTAGGTTCCATGTAATAGGGGGCGAGCCTATTGACAACAAGTATAATTAGAATCAACCAAAGATTAGCCTTAAAACTACATTAATTTTAAAGTGTTAAACGTATGTTTCGATTACTTCGTGCGGTCGGTCCTCTGAATTGTTTCAATTCAGATCAAAATTCAGATTAAAAAATCACTACCGCAGCTAACAAAAGAGCTGATAACTTTGAAACCGCTGAACCGATTTCCATCAAACAAGAACACTCCCGACTAATTAACCTTTCAAACACAAAATCGGTTCATGCGTTCGGGAGCTACGATGTCACAGACAGACTCACACACACACACACACACACACAGACACGTCAAACTTATAACACCCCGTGGTTATTGCGTCGGGGGTTAAAAATATCAAATAGTACTAGGAATAACGTACCTTTCTACGAGCGAAATAATTTTCAAAATTAGAACTTTATTTCTGGAGACTACGTTCATACAAAAAAAATACAAACAAACTTTTAGTTACTCCTTATTACAACTCTTCAGCTTCATAATTTTAATATAGATAGATATGGACTTAAGCCATTAACTTTATACCGACTTTCCTTTCTTCTATCTATACTTATAATAAATCTGTAGAGAGGTCAATTCTGTACATGAAATATATTTCCAAAATAACTATCAGGGGGTGATTAGGGATCGATACTGATTCCGAAAATGCAATCAGTAAATTTTTTGTCGGTCTGTCTGTCTGTATAACCGTTATAGAAACAAAAACTACATATACGGATTTTAACGAAACTTGGTACAATTATTTTTCATACTCCTGAGTTGGTTATAGTATACTTTTCATCACGCTACAATCAATAGGAGCAGAGCAGTGAAGGGAAATGTTGAGAAAACGGGAGAAGTTACTCCATTTTTTAAGCTTCCGTCGCGTGTGCAACCTTAATGGTTAAAGCTACACAGAAATCATGTATGACGGAAATGTTCTCCTTAAAATTATATAAAAAATATCCCACAACAGCATATGTCTATCTTTTATGGTTAACTCACAATATCACGTGTAACTCCCGATAGCTTAGCAGTTCGAAGCTTTCTAATTATATTTTTACATTCTCAGTCATCCTTAATTATTAATTATTCCATAAAAAAGAATCATAGAAATCGGTATAGAAACACCAAAGTTAAACATGAAATACGGAAGGACATAGGCTACTTTTTTTTACGAAAAACGACGGAAACGCAGACGAAGTCGGGGACAACAGCTAGTCTCTAAATAAAGTTCAACATTTTCATAATAGAAGTCAAAGTTAAGCTATGAACACAAGAGATCGTAAAGAGCACAATTCGACAGCTAATCTAGTTAAGATGCAAGTATCCGGGGGGCAATAACTTGGGTTACCGTTTGGCGATAATTAACGCGATCGTCGTGAAGATAGTGGCGCGAACGTCTGCACCCCGCCTAATTGATACGAACGACCGGGAAGGACTAGACGGCTTTACTGAAAATAAGAAATAAATAACTGAGTAAGTGTTCAGCTTGTTATAACATATTTTTTATTAACTCCCGACGTAAAAACGACGGGTTGTTATAAGTTTGACGTGTCCGTGTGTGTGTCTGTCTGTGACATCGTAGCTTCCAAAAGCATGAACCGATTTTGATTTTGTTTTTTTTTTTTAAAGGTGAATTAGTCGGGAGTGTTCTTAGCTACATTTCATGGAAATAGGTTCAGCGATTTCAAAGTTATCTTAAGTTTATTGAATTCTATTCTTCTGTCGTAGGTTACTTAAAAAAATTAAGTAACCAACGTTGTTTGTTTGTGTTTTTGTGTGGTTGGTTCTATGTATATGTTAAGTTGTATCTAAGTAATATTATAAAATCGCTTCTGTTCGCGACTTCGTTCGTATGGTTTTTTTCACGTGCGTTAAGACACGTCTTTGGTTACTGCTCCGTTCCCCTGTGCCGTAACGCGATGTTAAATCCTACTTCCTACTAATCTCCTACTAATCGTACCATACTAATATCATGAATGCGAAAGTAGGTGAGGATAAATGAATTAATGGATGTTTGTTACTCTTTCACGCTTAAGCGGCTGAACGGATTTGGATAAAATTTGGCACTGAGATAGATTGTAGTGTGGAATAACACATAGGCTATTTTTTATGCCGGAAAAATGTACGATTCCCGTGGGTTAATACATCAAATTTGACGCGGATATGCTAGTAACCACTATTCCTCATGTATCTGGCTGAATTCAATCCGACTGGTAAGTAGTTCCAGAGATTAGCGCATTGAAACATACACATAAACAATCAAACAAAGACACTCTTCAGCTTCATTATACTAGTATAGATTATGGATGTTTGATTCTCTCGTTCTTCTACTTCAGCGGGATTGCTGTTACCATTTTTGTATCCAATAAACATAATCTATTGATGTTTATTGCTTTACATGTATTTTATTTGGGCTGTTCCCAAATAATATAAGGCATGCCATAATGGTTTGCCTTATTAACTTTGGGATGGTACCTAAAAAAATAAGTGGAGTGTTTCTTTTGTTTTGTTTTATATTCGTTTTTCGACGATATACAAAATATACCCAAACATATTTATTTGTTAACTCCCTCGTTAGCCTAGTGGTCCTAAGCGCGACTGCTACGCTAGGGGTCTTAGGTTCGAGTCCCAGGTCGTGCAAAAAGTGTTATTGGGTTTTTCTATGAAATTATCAGTAGCAGCTCGGAGTTTGGATTAGTGCATGGTTAATGGCATTAGGCTTACCCCCTATTACATGGGACCTAAATATTCCGGCGAACTGTAGGTGTACATTGTTATACCTCTGCCTAACCCTTCAGGGGAATACAGGCGTGATGGTATGATGATATGATATTTATTTGTTTCATTTATTACGTTTTTGGTAAATTATTTAGCGTTGAATTTCAGTTTCAGAGTGGTCCTGTGGATAAGGTGCCCGCCTCTCATGTACGAGGCTGTGGGTTTGTATCCAGTCACGGGTATGTATAATATATGATTGTATACCAACATGACATTTTTTACTTTATACAGGTTGGAAAAGCTCAGATACCTTAACCGTTATAGTTACAGGAAAACGCAGACATCTGCAATACGAGAGGTCTAGTAAATGCGTTGCCTCCCCAGAGACAGAGTTGAGATGTCCTATGTGCCTGTAATTTCACTGGTACCTATACTGCTGCTTCGCGGCAGAAATAAATATAGTGGTAGTACTTCCCCGGACGAGCGCCTACTACGCTCTACTACTACTAAAAATACAGAATCAAATCGTTATCTGCTTCAAAATCAGGACACACAACACAAGACCGGCACCATTACTAATGAAAGGTATTTTGACACACGCTCATTGGCTAATCCAGGCTCAGCGCGACACTGAATTTCTAGTGCCTTCAATTAATTGGCTCGCTTCTGCGAGTGCTGCGTGTAGGCTGTATCATTTGCGTATCGTAATTGGTCAAAGAGTTAGCTAGCTTTATCATTAGGTGGGAGTTGGTGGGATATCGGTTTCCGTGGTATGAATGTAATCATGTGGGATCTGGGTGGGTGTTGTACCTTGATATGTGAATTGACACTTTAATGAACCCTTGCCTGCTTTTCTTCCGTTATTCCGTAAATAAGATGTAGAAAAAAATATCTTTAAAGTCTAAAATAACCCGAGCATGTATTTCAATAAAATTTTGCTGTTTTTAGTTGGAATGTTTTAACTTTCTGTACAAGGCAAGTAAAATAGATAAATGCAATTTTTATTATTTTTATTATTAGGATTGTTTTGACATTTTAATGACATTTTAATGTGTTTGTTATATTTATTATTGTGATTATTTAATATGTTCAATTTTGACCTTCCAATTACTTTCGCATGATAAACTTTAATATTGTCATTAATAACTTTCGCATGATTAATATTGTCACTATCTTAAATACATAAATACATATTTGTACGCCCGCCGCCCGTTGGCATAACATAGCGACCCTCCTTTAGCCTAAGATTTGTATTCTAATACCTATGTTATATAAATAAAGAATTATGAATTATGATTAATTTGCTGTTTACGTAAAACCTAAGGGTTTTATACGTCACTTACAGACTTATGTTTCTCCTTAGATGTAACGATCCAACCAAAGACGTGTAGACGAAACCTAAGTCTATGTTCATTTACAAAATTGTTTGAAATAGGATAACGCACTGAACAATTATAACATATAAATGTTCTGTGGGTGTATCAATGAAGCGTTGTGTTAGGAAATCGAAATTGTAACATCCCTTTTTGACAATATAATTCAGTAATCCCTGACAGATCCGAATAATGCCTCAAAGCGACTGGGGTATGCTTTTAATGTGGACCCAGATCGTGTAAACAAGGATTTTGTTGGCTTCCTACGCCTCCGGCGATCGTTCTTAGTCAGAGGCCTACTAGAACCGACAACGGCGGTTTTTTCAACAAGTACAACATAAATTGCGCGTTTGGTTAAAGACGGAAGACTTTAGCGATAACAAAAGAGCGTAATGTATAGTGAAATAAAAGAAAGGAGATGAAATGTCGTATTATAGGTGAGGGATGGAATCAAAAAATGGTAGCTCCAATAAAGGACATCATTAATTCCCGCCGGTCGCGATGTCGCTCGTCGGGAGATTGGCTGCATTAACGTAATAGCGCCTGAGAAAAATATCCGATCAATATCGCGAGACACTGTTTGTTGTGGTCGGGCGTTTGATTGTTGCTTGTTTATACTTAGTCGTAGTGTGATTTTTTAAAGCCTTCCTCGATAAATTGAATATTCAACACAAAAAAGTCCGAACTAGTAGTTCCTAAGATTAGCGCGTTCAACCAAACAAACAAAAAAACAAACTCTTCAGCTTTAAACTATTAGTATAGATTAAAGCAGCAATTTTTTTTCGAAATTATTTATCGCAAATGTATTAAAAAATGATCACACTTTTTCGTCAAATGTTCCGAATACAAGATTTGTGACTATGCTTTGTAAATCTTGTAAATTGGACAAATATTTCACATGTAACAGAAACAATTTCAATTGAATTTTAATTTTGTCCGCTACTAATCAATTGATGGAAGAATCTGACATATTATGGAAAAACATTTGCTATAGTGGCCGAACCTACTTGAACAAGACTACAATAATCAGCATAGCAAAGTACCTAAGAATTTACTAAAATAATTTTTTTTTACGATTCAATTTTCCCAATCTAATCTAAACCAAATTATCAAAGGCAAATATACCTATATGTACGTATACATATATAAAGCTACATAAAGTACACACACAAGTAAAACTAAGATATTTTTCTCCGCTGTTTGCAAAGCGTCGAAAACAATTTCCCCAGTGGACGGAGGCCCGGTGCTCCTAAGTATTTCTTTCAAATAATTATCCGACAAAAACATCCCAAGATTCTTGTGGAGTTCGTTAGGATGTTACAGCATCCCTCCCTAAGCAGAATTAATGATTCCCTTTATTGAAAGTTCAATTTTTTGATTAGGAGTCGGTGGGGCGACTCCCTACACTGTTTAAACACCGGATAACACGGCATTTATTTACATTCGGCCAGTATTGATTTGATTTTTTTTTTAAATTGTTCATTTTGGATAATTTTTTTTTTAAATTTGGAATTGGTTGTTTATTAAAGAAGTTCAGAAAGCTATGTAGATCGGCCCCAACGTCTCATTTTTAAACTTAATTTATAAACTCGCAAGGACTCCACGATGGGCACGCCTTAATAGAGGCGGTAAGTCCCCTCTTTGAGGAGTGGCTGGAGAGGCGCCACGGCGCCCTCACCTACCGCCTGACGCAGGTCCTCACCGGACACGGGTGTTTCGGGAGGTTCCTGCACCTCATCGGGCGGGAGGAAACGTCCGGGTGTCACCATTGTGTGGATTGCCCCGAGGACACGGTGGAGCACACCGTGGCGGTATGCCCCGCTTGGGCGGAGCATCGCCGAGTCCTCGTGGCGGCCATCGGCGGCGGCGAACTCTCGCGTCCGGCCCTGGTGCGAGCCATGGTTCGGAGCGAGAGGGAATGGGATGCAGTCGCCTCCTTCTGCGAGGCAGTAATGCTTGAGAAGGAGGCGGCGGGAAGGTTGAGACAGCGGTTCTCCCGTCCCAGCCGCCGCGGTAGACGCTCCGGGCGTCGGGAGCCGCGAGACGACTCCCGGCCACCGTAGATACTGGCCTGTGGACGGTGAGCAATGGGTAGCTCACCGTCCTTACGTTGCATAACGACAGGCCGTGTCGACGGCGCGTTCGTGTTCCACGCGCGCCTCAAAGAGATGTCAGCAAAAGGAAGGGGCCACTGAGGGCCGATGCCTGCCGGGGCTGCGGGTTGTTCGCAAGAGATACCGCGCCCCCGGAACGCAAAGGGCACAAGAAGGAACATGGGTGGGTTTTAGTCAGTAAAAGTCTGACACTCCCTCCCGCCCCGCCCAGGGCGGGAGAAGTTATTTGATGATTTCCCACCCACCAAAAAAAAAAAAAAAAAAAAAAGGACTCCACGAGACAGACTAGACCTAGTGTGGAGTTCACAAGTTGAAAATTAACTATGTTTTTCTTTTGTAACAATAAATATATTTCTATAATGACCGGATTGTTATTTGCTAGATAACACATACCATCACGCCTGTATTCCCCGAAGGGTTAGGCAGAGGTGTACCAGTGTACACCCACAGTTCGCCGGTATGTTTAGGTCCCATGTAATAGGGGGCGAGCCAATTGCCATTAATCAGGCACAAATCCTAACTCCGAGCTGCTATTGAGAATTTCATAGAAAAACCCAATAACACTTTTGGTCGACCTGGAAATTGAACCCAAGACCTCTAGCGTAACAGTCGCCTTCAGGATCACTAGGCTACCAAGGCAGTTACTAGGTATAAGCTAGGTAGGTAGGTGGTATTTGCTAGATTACTTATAATAGAAATATGGATATAGGAACTGTAAGCATACTTACATCCCTTTACTAAGTTTTCTAATCATGGACTTACATAACTATATTCTCCACACTAGCAGCCATTATAATAAAAAAAGTCTAATTTAATACCATTTACGATGCAATTTCGATATCAACCCTATTGTGGCCCCTAATACCAATTCCAAAAAGGCATAAGATCTATTTATCGAGACGATACAAATTGCACCGGCTCCGGACTCAAGTGCCGTAATCTGTTGGCATGTGAAGGCGATCCGGCGACCGTCCGGCGTCCGGCGGTCGACCGGCCACCGGCGAGAATCTAATTTGGTTCGGTAGCCGTCGCTCATTTGTTCAAATTACACCCCATGCCGCCCACCGAGACGTGTTCGAGGAACCGGGAGATGCTGCCAAATTTATAAGTATGTGTAGTGTTCATGGCAACGTGACGTGGAGGGTAGGTAGAGATCCAAGTGGGCAGCGTATTATCTTTTGAAAGTGGCGAATAAATTAAATTATTTTTTCTTATATAATAATCCGATGTTCAAAAGTGCCTTTTAATTTAATTTTAATAAATAAACTAAATTAATAACTAAACTAAATTAAATTGTAATAAATTATTTAACTTTGCTGTATGAAGATTGAGAGAACTATTGCGCAAATGTATTAGTTGGATTTTGTGAAAAGAGTTCTATAATTTTTGTATTAAGAATCAATATTGATTGAGAAGCATCGCTAACTAAAATGTTCCTATTACGTTGATAGGGAAATTGCCGTTATGAAGGGACGGAACAGGGAAACACTGTTGCTCATAGCCTAACAGAGGTTTTGCGTATACCGGTACATACCACGGACGTCATCCTATCGTAGTATGAAATACTAGCGAACTGCCCGCGTGAGGTGACGTCTTTGTTTACTGCTATTACTGCTTCGCCCCCCTAGGTCGTAGCCTGATGTTTTATAGCCTATGTTACTCAGGAATAATGTAGCTATGTATTGGTGACAAAAAAATTAAAATCGGGCCAGCAGTTTCGGAGCCTTTTCGATACAAACATACAAAATCTTTCCTGTTTATGATATTTTAACTCTTTTAACTCTTGTGTATTTTTGGAAAGTTTTAACTGATGACACAGATGGCGCAGTGGCTGACCGATTGGCTGTTGCACTGCTTGTTGCGGGTACGAATTACACAAGGAACAAAATTTAAAATGACGCCTGTATTCCTCGAAGGGTTAGGCAGAGGTGTAACCAATGTACACCCACAGTTCGCCGGTAGCCGGAACAAAATTTGTATAGCCTAAAGATAGTTGTCCCAAGACCGGCTGTTTGTGTATGTGACTGTATATGTTTGTAAACGCATCCACGATATCGTAGTCGCCACGAGTCGTGAGCACAAATGTCAAGTTAATTTTCGGGATTTCGGGTTCCTTTTTGATTGGTCCGACAGTCGGACCGATCGCGTGTAGCGTCGGCGCTCCAAAAAACCCCGGGAGGAACCCAAAAACCGAAAAATTTACTTGACAATATTGTGCTCACGACTCGTAGCGACTAATATACAGGATAAATTACTAGTGAGAGTGACGTATTAAAAAAAAAACCAGATAAGTTTTTTTTTTAAAGAACGTTGCAGAGAAAGATATACTATTAAGTTTTACAGAAACACGTGCTTATAAAATGACAATTAAGATGGCCATGCAACAGAAATAAAATCCAAGCGATCTTAGTTGACCTATTTATATATTTGTAAATAAAGTATCATCTCGTAAATCCTCCCTCTCCCTCCGTGACCTCGGAGGTCGGAGGACTCAAACTATTCAACCCTCAGGCACTTCCGGGTCCTCTCTTTGTTGTGAACGATCTTTCCTTCCTTTATCAATTGAAATATTCTTTGAACCGACACATTCTGAATTGGATGGCGCTAATCTATGTTTGATGAATTGCTGGGTGTGACATGGTTTTGAATATTACAAAAGAAGTGTTAAAAGCCAAGACAAATCAAAGCCACGGCTGATTTTTTAATAATTAAAAAGATAACATAATTGTCGTGTCTACAAACAATGCAAATTTATTTACAATCTCATCACAGCGACAACCAATATCGAAAACTTGTCAAAAATTTTGGCAAATTAAAAGTATTTTTGGCAAATTGAGACTAAGATTAGAATGTTGTTAAACGTTGTAAAACTTACTGGAATTGCTCCTTAGATACGTTGTAAATGTGCTATTTTACAATACCATAATTATATTCGATAATTTTCAAAGCCGCCATATTTATTCCTGCGATAAGAAATATGTCGATATTTGAATATTTCTTAATTCAAAATTCAAGTGTTATCTGTGAAAGTATTCGTCCGATTACAATTTTTTTTTGTTACTTTCTTGCTGACTGTCATAGATCGTGTTTTATGGCACACCTGTCTTCCACGTACACAAAGCCGCGGATAGAAGCTAGTACTTAATAAAAATAAGGATACCATCATCACGCCTGTATTCCCCGAAGGGTTAGGCAGAGGTATAACAATGTACACCCACATTTCGCCGGTATATTTAGGTCCCATGTAATAGGTAGCGAGCCTATTGCTATTAACCGGGCACAAATCCTAACTCCGAGCTGCTACTGAGAATTTCATAGAAAAACCCAATAACACTTTTTGCTCGACCAGGGAATCGAACCCAAGACCTCTAGCGTAGCAGTCGCGCTTAGGACCACTAGGCTACCGAGGCAGGTAAAAATAAGGATTAAATAAAAAACCAGACATTCAATAACTCACGCTTTTTTCCATGGCAGAAACCACAGAACGCCACCTGCTACGACCTTTACAAACTCCTTTCGCCTCGTCCACGTTCATACAACTGGTTCACTCTGGTTACGAGTACTGCGCACCCGGCCTTTCTAAAAAACAACAAAAAAAAAATCCTTAAAAATCTATTTTTTTTTGTCTTCCAGTGAGCATTAATAGTATTTTAGTTTATTTATGAAAACTCGTAAACTTTTACAACACACAGATACACTATTCCACAAAAATCTTACCGTGATATAAGTCTGAGTACACACGGTAGGAGGTAGTGGTCGATGAGGCTCAGGTAGCAAGCCAGGTGTCGTTCACGCTTCGCGCCTCGGCACACAGCGCCGGCGTTACTACGCGACGCAAGCTTCAACAATTACGATGCTATGCCGACGGAGCGCTGTTATGTAACTCCCCTTATAATGTTGAGTTGAGACAGTTCAAGTTTCGGGTTTTAACTTTGATATATATTTTAGGGTTTCGTTTTCTAAATTTGAGTAAGATTGATATGGAGGGATTATGTTTTACTTAATTCTCCATTGTTCTTTACTAATTAAAAAATAGTATATACCATAGCACTAACAGATAACATAGCTTCCTATTAGCGTAAGAATTTTCAGAATCGGACTAGTAGTTCCGGAGATTAGGACAAACAAAAAAACAAACTCTTCAGTTTCTAATATCACACAATAGATTGGTAAATTAACCACATGTTAGCTAATAATGTTGAGTTAAGTTTTCGTAAGGTCGACTTTTTTTGGTCTTTTTTGAAAGATGAATATAAATTACTGGCTTCTGCCGATCTCGACTTCGACCACGTGGGTATTTTCACACGTGTTAAGTAACGTCTTTGGTTACTGCTCCGCTCCCGTGTGTTGTAGCGTGATGTTATATAGCATATGACATTCACAAATAACGTGGCTTTCATAATCAGTAGATCCGGAGATTACCCCCCACAACCTCACAAACTTTACCTCTTTATAATATTCGTATGGAGTACTTAGTGACGCCATAATATAACTCATAAAGTATCAAGCCAAAACCATAACTATATCATTTTAACTATTATTTATCACATTTCGCTTAAAACAGTCTATTTTCATAGTTTCATTTGACATTTAATTGTAGAGATCACTTTGAAGCTGAAGCTTAATTTTGTAACTTGTTAGTGGCAAAATGAACTTTATGTAGAGCATTCGTATTTAGTTGTGAAATTTCGCTGATTTACTCATTAGCTTTGTTACCGAATAGTCATTAAAATTGCCTGCTAGGACTTTATTGAATCCTGGCATGGTTGCAGAATTTGTTTGAAAGCGTCATCGCGGTCTCGGTATTATGAAGAACACGTATGGGTTTTAGTCAGTAAGAGTCTGACACTGTTACTTGACTTCTTCCGCTCCGCCCAGAAATCACATTCTTAAAACTGCGTCGACTGCCTCGGTTGCCTAGTGGTCCTAAGCGCAACTGCTACGCTAGAGGTCTTAGGTTCGATTCCCAGGTCAAGCAAAGTGTTATTGGGTTTTTTATGAAATTCTTGATAGCAGCTCGGAGTTAGGATTTGTGCCCGGTTAATGGCAATAGGCTCGCCCCTTATTATATGGGACTTAAACATACTGGCAAACTGTGGGTGTACATTAGTACACCTCTGCTTAACCCTTCGGGGAAAAGAGGCGTAATGAGACACCCTTAAAAAAAAATAAAGACCTTACTGAGTACCTATTTATGATGGGGCTTTGGTGTCCCCACTTAGTCCTTGATACAAGCCCGCCACTTTATTCCCAACCGCCGCAACTCTTGAAAGAAAGTCCTTCAAAGTCTTTTGATATCAGCCGACAGACGTCCACTGCTGGACATAGGCCTCCCCTAAAGATAACCACAGTGACCGGTCTTGCGTTGCCCGCATCCAGCGATTACCGATCTTTGTGTACTGAGTACCTATTTAGCAGTGACGAGGACTCCATAGAATTTTTATTTCTACCGGCATCCTTTCGGAGTTTGACAATGAACGATAGTACATTGCGTAGTCTACTGTTGACTATAACTAAAAAATATAAACTCTACATGTATTTTAAATGCATCATGAAATCATCATCATCTTCCTCCCCTTATTCCATGTTACTTGGGGTCGACCTACCTCGGTTTCTTCTTCCGTTCTGTCCCCTCAACCGTCACGATACATGCACCATCAAATATTGAAATCTAAAAATTGAAATTTAAAACCGGCCTCTACTACAATAATTAGAAAAAGTTTCACAAATAAAACTCGATTCAACAAAAGTCATTTTAAAAGCTCCAAATCCAATCGTAAACTACTATCTCACCTAGTTTAGTGAGTGACTTCGTGAACTTATAACTCCTACACGTGACTTTAAATCCAATAGTAGCACCGTGTAGTTGGAGCGAGCGGGTGCGTGCTGGCGCGAACGTTCACGCTGATTGCGTTACTCTAATGAAGATGGACATCAACGTGTTATGTAGACGAGACAATAGGTAAGTAACCTCATTTACAAGATATAGTGGCCGACATAAATAGGTGCATTTTAGTAGTAGAGCTCTTTGTGAAGGAGCTCGCCCTAGGAAGTACTACCACCATACCTAATCCTGCAGCAAAGCAGCGTTGCTGTGTTGTGGAAGGGTTTGGGTGTCGGTGAATGTACAGGCAGATGAGACATTTCAACTTTGTCTCTGGGATGGCAACGCATTTGCAAAGCCTTTGGTATTGCAGATGTTAGGCACAGGTGACCACTTAACATCAGGTGGGTTATTTGCCATTCAAAGACATTAAAAAAAAGGTGCTGGATAAAGCAAAGATGGTAAAAATAAATCGTTTTTGTGGCATGGGAATAGAACCGGCCAAGTGGGTGTTAGATTTGCACACGAAGGCTTTCGTACTAGCATACAATACAATACATGCACAATACACTGCAGTACAATATCAAACACGACATACAAAAACGAGCTTCTTGTAGGGGGACAGCTTTTAATTTTTCAATTATTTTTTTCTGTTTACAAAAAAAAAATATTTTGAAAATTTCTGATTTTACGAGAAGGTACGAGTATTGATCATGGTGATTCCAGACATATGTATTTCAATTATTATATAGGTCCAGGTTTCATCACGATGTTTCCCTTCACCGATGTCAGTAATGTCCAAGATAAACTTAGACAACAATCTTACACAATAATACATCAATTATTTTGTCAACATGTTTTTTTTTTTATTTAGGTTCTTCATCAAAAGATATACACAAGTCATGACATGCAAACAATAGTCAACAAAGGTACAACGTTGGTGTACACTAGGAGTCCACAGCATGGAAGAAAGTTCACAACTAGCTAACAATTGTCGGTTATCCCATTGAGTAACGACAAGACATTCTTAAATTCATATAATAATGAAATATAAGGGTAGCAGTAGGGCCCGGCCTCGCTAATCAATATGAAGGAGCTCAGCATCAATATTTGACTGATACAACTCCGTCTTATTACAGACTAACGAGCGCAAACGTTAAAATTCTACAAGATTAACTTTTGCCGATGAACCATCTTGATAATTTATTATTTTTGTTCATTATTTTTTTAATAACTGAACATCGAAGCAATTTTTTAGGTTATTTATGATCGTGTTAGCTCGATTAAGTTGCATTAATCTATTAAATATTGATTTATTAAAAGTAAGACGTATATATTATTAGCAATCATTGTGTTTATATATATTTAGGTAATTGCTTAATATTTTAGGCAAGACACGAGCTAATTGACTGCATTATTGACACTCGAGCGGCAGGAGTTCATCGACTAACAAGAAAGAATTGCGATAATCCTTACACTAAAGTATTCCATTTTTATTTTTGGCTAAGAATATTATATATATTATATATTTATATACCTACACATACTATTTTTGAGAAGAATAGCCAGTTATATACACGCGACGATCAGCCAAGGTGAAAAGATGTGTAATACAAGTTTCAAACCAATACTTTATATCAAAGTATCAAGATTTCTTTTCACATTTCATCTAACAAGTCGGTGTACCTTTGGAGGCGAATATTGATTGACTTATTTTTACCAACTTTTTATACTTGAGTAACATTTATTTTAGTCATTAAGAGTTCAAGGGTCGTTATTTATGTACTTATCTTATTTATTTTATGTTTTCGGTTGTGTGTTTACTGTATACTTTTACAGTGAAATTAGAGGTGGTTGAAGTTATTTTTTTAATTTTATGTGTGTATACCTATGTAGGTACTGTAGCGACACCATGATCCGCAAAAACGGATCTTCTCAAATCGTTCATCAAAACAGACTAACGTCATGTTCATTAAACCAAACGTGAACTGTTATAGTTCTACGTTTCATAGTTGTTATCTCAACATCCGACTAAAGTTCCTCGATTTCCGCACTACCATAACAAGATGTGTTTTATCTACCACACTAGTTGAACTCCCTCCCCCTCCCTGAGTCTACAGCATTGGCAGGTTTATGGGGATTTTGTAGGTATATTGGCAGGTCATGATAATTTGGTCGTTAGATATAACAGTGGTAATGCGTTGGGGTGTGTTTTTGCTTTATGTCGCGTGAAATTTTATTGTCGCGGCTCGGCGTCGCGCCAACATAGCTATACGACAGAATATGCACACAAAATATGTAAAAATAGAACTATAAAAACCGACTACTAATGCCTTCTAAAGAGGGAACAATAAAATCCCTAATTTTTAAATCAAACAAATAATATAATATGCTCATAGACTTTGTAGTTAGCTAAAAGGTTAGGGGACTCGACATCATGCATTTTTAACATTGTCAAGAACTGGAAGGGCCCATAATGCTTGCAAATCTACATATTTGCTTAGCATTATCCAAATAAGACAGACGAGGCTTCGCCGGACGTCTAACTTCGTAAATGAGAGCCGTACTAAGTAAATAGAGGACGACCGGCGGGTAAATAAACGTAACCTCGCGGATCCGGACCGGACACGGGACGGGATCGGTGGTGAAACGACAATGCTCCAAGATTTTATACAGAGTTGGGATTATATTTGTCTACTTAATTGTAGGGCCAAACAAAATTGTCCGCGGCCCTCTATAGAATTGCCTTTGTATTTTTTTTGTTTGAGACCTAAACATACCGGCGAACTGTGGGTGTTCATTGGTAACCCTCTGCCTAACCCTTCGGGAAATTTGGCCTTGATGGCATGTGTGTAAAAATACCTACTACATAATATGAGAAACAAGACTGAAGGAAACTTCCTTTCCCTTCTCTTATCAATGGTCATCACAATTAAAGAGAAAGATACCAATTCCGCACCAAGATCCATAAGTCTACTACCACGTATGTACTTATAGATCCTGATCTAAGTCCACACAAATACGTAGGTACAAAATATCGTAAATACACCAACAAAATATCCCATTACTGTTGACGTGGCATTTTTTCCCGTTCAAGCTCGAACGTAACGCCTTACACCCAAGGGACGTTCGATCACCGTCATCTCGTGTCGGTAAACACATGACACGCCGTCCGCGTTGTCGGCTAAATTAAATCTTATTGTAGCTTAACTCGATGCGAATGACTTGGAAAATTCTTTTGGGATTACAGCTTTTTGGTGATCGCTTTGGTTCGATTTGGAGTTTTTTTTATCGTTTTTTTTCTTATTTAGCTGAACTGTATTGTTGACAGGTATTGTCCGAGGCGCATTAAAATGTGTTGGGATACAACTAACGCAATTTATATGGTAATTCAATTTTTCTGATGATGGGGAGCAAGCAAGATTGTATCTTGATCGCTACTTGCCTTTAGGTACTTAATTTCCAAACGACACGTAAATCAAAAACATATAAACGGAAAATATAAGTTTATGCCGTGTCTTGAATTTAAATTATTCAAGATTAATTACTTATTTTTCAAAATATGACTAGGCTACGTTTTGACATATCTGCGTCATACAGGGTCACTTGTTTTTGCACTGGCAACAGCGTTATCATGGAAATCGGATCAAAGGACCAAAAAATATGTTTAGTGGTCTTGAGTATAGCAAACATAACAGGTAGGTATACATAATAGTTTTATTATAATCGGATGTATATTTATCTGAACTTCAGGTTTTGGCTTTTATTTCTAGAATTGGTTTCCACACTTGCATCAGGCGTCGACTTTTATATTATAAGAAAAAACTAGAAGTCATATCCATATTTTCTTAGTGAGTCGTGAGCTTAAGGTCATGCATCAGATGATCGTATACCTAGTTATAAATCATAGTCAATAGGTAATTCAAACAAGTGAGGCTGTCTAACTAATTACAGGTTGACAGCGAGGCATTTACTCAGCATTAGAGGAGATTACTAGCTGTCATTGATAATTACATAGTCGAACCTGCATTATGCATTATTAGCCGTATTATGACATGTCAAGGAGAGAGTAACAAAGTACGTTTACCTATGTAAGTCTTGACATAAATAGCTAGGTAGGTGTATCTATGAATTATTTCATAAGTATCTGTAATTGTGGTAGGTCTTACAATTCTTAGACTTTTAATAGTTTTTATTCCTGTAATCTTTGTACATAATTATGAACGGGGTGAAAACGAAACATCACATAGCTGTCAACCAAAGAATAACAAAGCTTTGTCTATGTCACCTCTGTCCTAATAACTGCCTCGTTGGCCTAGTGGTCCTAAGCGCGACTGCTACCCTAGAGGTCTTGGGTTCGATTCCCAGATCAAGCAAAAAGTGTTGTTGGGTTTTTCTATGAAATTCTCAGTAGCAGCTCGGAGTTAGGATTGTGTCCGGTTAAAGGTAATAGGCTCGCCCCCTATTACATGGGACCTAAACATACCGGCGAACTATGGGTGTACATTGTTACACCTCTGTCTAACCCTTCGGGGAATACAGGCGTGATGGTACCTCTGACCTAGACTAAAGTCCAGGGTTTACCCAGCTGGTCTGGGCGCAGGGAAGGTCGCACGAGGCGGCGGCAGACTTAATGACACGCGGGGTTGCGATAGTCGTTGAGAGGATCCGGCGGTTGGGTCTCGAGGTGGCCTTGCACAAATCTGAGGCCATGTGTTTTCATGGGCCTCGGAATAGGCCACCGTCGGGATCCCAACTAACGGTAGGAGGGGTTCACATCGGCGTCGGGTCGACGATGAAGTACCTGGGACTCGTCCTCGACAGCCGGTGGAACTTCGCGGAGCATTTCCGACGTTTGGCCCCCAAACTGGAACGGGCCGGGGCTGCCTTTAGGCGGCTCCTACCCAACCTGGGGGGACCAAACGCCTCCTGCCGGAGGCTCTACGCGGGAGTCGTGCGGTCGATGGCCCTTTACGGGGCCCCGGTGTGGGCGCAGGGGTTAAGGCGACTTGCCGCCCACTACCTCATTGCGTCCCAACGGGTGATCGCCATAAGGGTCATCCGAGGATACCGCACGATCTCGGGGGAGGCGGCGAGCCTCCTTGCCGGATTGCCGCCGTGGGATCTGGAGGCGCTGGTCCTCGCGCGCCTGTACGAGTGGCGCGTGGAGGTACTAGGCCGGGGGGAGAGTCCGCCACCGCGGCAAATTGCCGCTCGGCGGGCCGACCTCCGGCTCGATCTCATGGCGACATGGAGACAGCGACTGTCGCAACCTCGTGCTGGGCACGCCTTAATAGAGGCGGTAAGTCCCCTCTTTGAGGAGTGGCTGGAGAGGCGCCACGGCGCCCTCACCTACCGCCTGACGCAGGTCCTCACCGGACACGGGTGTTTCGGGAGGTTCCTGCACCTCATCGGGCGGGAGGAAACGTCCGGGTGTCACCATTGTGTGGATTGCCCCGAGGACACGGTGGAGCACACCGTGGCGGTATGCCCCGCTTGGGCGGAGCATCGCCGAGTCCTCGTGGCGGCCATCGGCGGCGGCGAACTCTCGCGTCCGGCCCTGGTGCGAGCCATGGTTCGGAGCGAGAGGGAATGGGATGCAGTCGCCTCCTTCTGCGAGGCAGTAATGCTTGAGAAGGAGGCGGCGGGAAGGTTGAGACAGCGGTTCTCCCGTCCCAGCCGCCGCGGTAGACGCTCCGGACGTCGGGAGCCGCGAGACGACTCCCGGCCAGCGTAGATACTGGCCTGTGGACGGTGAGCAATGGGTAGCTCACCGTCCTTACGTTGCATAACGACAGGCCGTGTCGACGGCGCGTTCGTGTTCCACGCGCGCCTCAAAGAGATGTCAGCAAAAGGAAGGGGCCACTGAGGGCCGATGCCTGCCGGGGCTGCGGGTTGTTCGCAAGAGATACCGCGCCCCCGGAACGCAAAGGGCACAAGAAGGAACATGGGTGGGTTTTAGTCAGTAAAAGTCTGACACTCCCTCCCGCCCCGCCCAGGGCGGGAGAAGTTATTTGATGATTTCCCACCCACCAAAAAAAAAAAAAAAAAAAAAAAAAGGGTTTACCCATCTCGAATAAAAAAAAGCAAATTAAACTCTGTCTAGTTGTTACGGAGATTAACGGTTTCATACAAAAAAGGAGCATACACTTTAGCTTTGTATTAGTACTGTCTATACGCACCGCGGTGTCAGTTAAGTCTTTGGTAACTGCTTTGCTCCCGTTAGTTGTAGCGTAATGTTTTATACGTATAAACTTGCCTCCTGAATCACTCTATTTATTGATGAAAACGACATTAGAATCCGTAGCGTAGTTTATAGGAATTAAGACGAAAAGCGGACTAGGAGATACAGACGGCGAAAAGCGAAGTCATTTTATGCTATGTAAAGTAAGGATTTAGAAGTAGTATTTTATTAAATAAATAACGCTTTATCTACTTAGAGGCCACGTCCTTCATCATTGCTAATTACAATTACAATTTATGAGCATGAGCAACGAAAGAAACAAAATATGGCAGCCAATCAGAATCGTCGGCTAATTTCGCACGAGAGTGAGTTTCGCCCGCTTCTTATAGCAGAAACTTGTTCAATCAGTGTAAGTACTTAGTGATTTTCCGACCGGACCCCAGTCGGTTTGTTCAAGATTAAGATGTCTTGGATGTGGTGCTTATTTCGCTTTTATTTTTGATTTCGAGAGAGTACAGTTTAGAGATTCTTTCGATTTTGAAAATAAGTTTAAAAATTGCTGAAATAAAAAAATAACTAATGATCTTATTAAACATTTAGTATAAAGGATAAAAAATTGATATATTATTACTAAAAACAAGAAATTATTAAAAGTATGATTTGAAACGTAAGAGGATAATTATTATATATACAATGCATTGATTATCTTTTCTAGGAAGTAAGTAAAACATACATAATATTCATTAAATATACATATTCATTTATAACAATAGACAGCGGAGTCTTAGTGATGGGGTACCGTTTTACCTTTTGCGTACGGATCTCTAAAAAAATCGATTTCCAGTCTTACTTTTCATTTTTAGTATTAAAAATACTGTCGCTACTGAAATTCTACCGACCTATAATATTAATACTAGCTTTTTATTGTCCCATTACAGGATAAAGGCTTTTTCTAATACAGAGATAACACCATGCCACGTAAGTGGTGTCCAATATAAACTAAGAAAATTCATATGAAATACAAAAACTCACTTTGGTACTAACCCGTGCCTGGTCACGAACCCACTGCCTCAGCATAAGATGCAGGCGCCTTAAATACTGGACCATAATTGTATTGTATTGACAGTAATTGCTTTTACCACACGAAAAATAATTTTCCGTGTGTATTCGTAACTCTGCGAAACTTATTGAATTAAATGCCTGTCTGGTCTGAGGACATAAACAGGCAACAGTAAGCAATATCCCCCAATATAGAACTCGATGGTGCGAAATATAACTTGACATTTGATAGCGTTTTGTATAAATTATTGTTTATTATTATGGATATTTTTGTTTACTGGTTTAAATACCATTACGCCTGTATTCCCCGAAGGGTTTGGCAGAGGAGTACCAATTTACACCCACAGTTCGCCAGTATGTTTAGGTCCCATGTAATAGGGGGCGAGCCCATTGCCATTAACCGGGCACAAATCCTAACTCCAAGCTGCTACTGAGAATTTCATAGAAAAACCCAATATTATTTTTGCTCGACCTGGGAATTAAACACAAGACCTCTAGCGTAGCAGACGCGCTTAGGACCACTAGGCTAACGAAAACACGAACTACCCGCGACTTCATTCACCCGCGTTAAGTTACGTCTTTGATTACTGCTCCGCTCGCGTATGTCCTAGCTGACATGATGATGTTATATAAACACTGACACTCACAAATAACGTGGTTGTCTACGGGTAAAAGAATTTTCAATATCGGTTCAGTAGATCCAGAGATTACCCCGGTCTGTGGACGGTGAGCAATGGGTAGCTCACCGTCCTTACGTCACTTGACGACAGACCGTGTCAACGGCGCGTTCGTGTTCCACGCGCGCCTCAAAGAGATGTCAGTAAACATCAGAAGGGGCCACTCAAGGCCATGCCTGCCGGGGCTGCTGGTTGTTCGAAAGAGATACCGCGCCCCCGGAATGCAAAGGGCACAGGAAGGAACATGGATGGGTTTTAGTCAGTAAAAGTCTGACACTCCCTCCCGCCCCTCCCAGGGCGGGAGAAGTCATTGGGTGATTTGTAGGGGTATTTTTTTTAAAGCCTCCTCACAAACTTCACAGCCCACCAACCTCACAAGCTTTACCTCTTTATAATATTAGTGTAGATGTCTAACCTTCTTCAACTGCCCTTCAAACTGGCCAATTGCTGTAATTACGGTTGTGTAATAACCGTTAAAGAGCATAATTATAATGTTTCATAATAATTGCTTCATTGCTCATATTTTTGGATTTTAGCGCTGTGAGGTCAAAATAAAGACTGCTATTAAATAAAAGTAATTGCCGCCATTATTTACAATATTTTCGTTAGAAAAAGTATGCCCTTAATTTCTTTGAGGTAAAGTTGAATTTTTATATGTAAACTAGTTTCTGCCAGCGACTTCGTTCGCGTGGTTTTTTTCACCCGCATTAAGTTACATCTTTAGTTACTGCTCCACTCCCGTATATCGTAGCGTGATGTTATATAGCCTATAGCCTTCCTCGATAAATGGACTATCCAGCACAAAAATATTTTTTCAATTCAAACCAGTGGTTTCTGAGATTAGCGCGTTCAAACAAACAAACTCTTCAGCTTTATAATATTAAAAGTATAATATTGCACTATCAAATTCAAATAACTCAAAAACGAATCGAAATTCAAGCGGACAGCGAAAAGGCTATTCCTTTAAAAGGTACTGACAGGCCATCAATAAAGTTTTCAAATTGTACACCAGTTCCCATGGGTAGTAAAATATCCCATACAACTGGGGTCAGAGGACGGATATCTTAAGTGCCCTGAAAGGGCTCCGGGCAGGATATTTGTATTCTCGGTACATCCGAGAGGTTAAGTTAAGGACAAGTTTGCTGAAGGGTGCCTGTCAGTTATGAACTTATGAGTGATGTTGTAAGGCTCGAAGTTGTTCAAACTTAGCGGTGTTTTGTTCGGTAATTAATTTGTTTTAAGAATGTAGAAGTAACACGTATTTGTACTTGTTGTGGCTTGTTGGGTGCATTAGAGATGTTAAAGTGATTAAAACAAAAAGGTTACTACTGACCTTTTAATTAATCAAACTGAATATCAATGAGCAAAAATGACGAAATGAAATTTATGTGTTAGTGTGAAAATAGCGCGTCACACGCAAAACCTTAAGATTACGGGTCAACAATACAGAGGTCGTAGCGATAAGGACATTTAAAATTGGTTTTCATAAATAAATCTGAAAAACAGATGGAACTTTGGACCTTCTTCGTAACTACAGAATCCCTGAACAGGAACTGTGGTTCTGAACAAAAGAAATCGGACTGATGGGAAAAACTAATATACAGAACCAAAGTCGGTGGCTTTGGTTCTATTTGTTGTTTTGTATAGCCACCGACTTCCAAAGCTTTAGTTGTTTTTCACTTTTTAGTTTTTAAAGAAACCATCATGCCTGTATTCCCCGAAGGGTTAGACAGAGGTGTAACAATGTACACCCACAGTTCGCCGGTATATTTAGGTCCCATGTAATAGGGGGCGAGCCTATTGCCATTAACCGGGCACAAATCCTAACTCCGAGCTGCTACTGAGAATTTCATAGAAAAACCCAATAACACTTTTTGCTCGACCTGGGAATCGAACCCAAGACCTCTAGCGTAGCAGTTGCGCTTAGGACCACTACGCTACCGAGGCAGTTTTTAAAGAAAGTTGCGGTTTTTGTTTAAAAGTTTTTATTTTTCGCTGTTTAGTATGCATTTCCTGTCATCTAAATCCATGAAGGAACAGTTATACTACGTAAATTAACAACACACCACTTAAAAGTCACAACAAAGCAGAATACGCTAATGCGTTTACTTGGATGACATATTTTTTTCAGTAATTTTTTTTTTCTACCAAACTACTGAACCAGTTTCGATAAAATTTATATGGGACCCCCTTTGAAGTATGACCTATCAAACAAAAAAGAATCGTCAAAAACGATTCATAATTGGCGGAAAAATCGCGTAACACCCAAAAAAAGACATACAGACGAATTTGATAACCTTCTTCTTTTTGAAGTCGGTTAATTAGCTCCATATAAAACAATGACAATTCATTCAAGTAATAAATTGATTGGTAAATTCCTTGTTTGGCATAGTATCCGCTATAAACAAGCATAAGAGCTGATCGAAACACATTACAACTCTACTTCCGAATACATATTATTTGGGCTTATTACCAAAGCAGTAAAACATAGAATGAACGATACAGAGGGCTATAAAAGTGAGGTCAAATGTATCTGTCTGTGTATTCTGTATGAATTCCTCTTGGTGAGTTTAGGTGAAGTGAGCTTAAGGTGAGCTGCAAGATCATCAGCAGTGCTATTTGAAGACGGAAAGATAGCTCAAGTAAAGAAAACATCCGTCAGTTATTAAATAACAAACAACCGCTTCCATATAAAAATGCAATCCCTGTACGGTCAAAATGTATGGAATAGCCTGCTGCTGTTGTTGTTTTTTTGGGTGTTATAAGTTTGACGTGTGTGTGTGTGTCTGTCTGTGGCATCGTAGTTCTTGAACGAATGAACCGATTTGATTTAGTTTTTTTTTTAAAGGTTTACTTTGATGGAAATCGGTTCAGCGGTTTTAAAGTTATCAGCTCTTTTGTAAGCTACGGTAGGGAATTTTATTGATATGCTACATTGTCCCTGGTTAACATAATGTGCTATATAACATCATGCTACGACACACGAGAGCGGGGCAGTAACCAAATAAGTAAAGCGGGTGAAATAAGCCAGCGGGTGTAGTCGTGGATAATTCGCTAGTATCTAATATTTTAATTGTTAATCGTGATATCACTGAGTCCATGGTAAAAACAAATTTCGTTACGTTGTCACTTTCGCTCCGTATATGGGTTATGTCTTTTTTTTTTCTTTTTTTCCCATGACTACTTCTCCACACCATCACGCTTGTATTCCCCGAAGGGTTAGGCAGAGGTGTACCAGTTCACCGGTGTGTTTAGATCCCATGTAATAGGGGGCGAGCCTATTGCCATTAACCGGGCACAAATCCTAACTCCGAGCTGCTACTGAGAATTTCATAGAAAACCCAATAACACTTCTTGGTCGACCTGGGAATAGAACCCAAGATCGCGCTTAGGACCACTAGGCTAACGAGGCAGTCAATCCATATGAATATTTCTATAAGTACACAAATGTTCGTCTGTTGGCAGCTACACGGTACCTCATAACGATCGATACTAGTGAGTGACGTACGCAGGACATGTTTATAAGATATGACGAACATGATTATCAAGAAATATTTGCACGTCATGTGTCAACAAGTTGGTAATATTGTTAAGTGCCTACCTACCTATTGGTTAAACAGAATTTTGATCAGGGGTGGGAAGTCGTGAATACGTGATGGACTGCTGATTTACAGAAATTATGGACACGCTCAGTTATGAAGTATTGAGACGTGATTTAGTTATGAATGTGAGCTTTTTCTTCTTAGTTTAATTAATTCTTTGTGTAATTGATGTTATCGGTATCGTTCTTTGATTTTATATTTATTTGTAAAAAAAGTCTACGAATTGGTCGCAATTGTATTGGTTACTGCTATAGTTCTTTATCGTTGAATGAGTTATTTTGCAACCTGGTTACCTTGTTAACTATCCAAACTGGTGATGTTGCTGGAGCTTACCCATGGTTCTATAAGATACATACCATCAAAATCATAGCATCACGCCTGTATTACCCGAAGGGTTATGCAGATATGTAACAATGTACATCCACAGTTTGCCGGTATGTTTTAAGTCCCATGTAATAGGGGGCGAGCCTATTGCTATTAACCGGGCACAAATCCTAACTCCGAGCTGCTGCTGAGAATTTCATAGAAAAACCCAATAACACTTTTTGCTCGACCTGGGAATCGAACCCAAGACCTCTAGCGTAGCAGTCGCGCTTAGGACCACTAGGTTACCGAGGCAGCCTATAAGACTATAGTAGTTCTATAAGATATTGCGAGATAAATGATTATTTTTTAAAACACTTCTCTCAGTTATTACCTTAGGTCTCTTTCAGTTTATGCGTTCAACGTTGGACTGCTGCGACACTGAAGCAATGCGAATGTCGAACTGCACATTAACAGGTGACTTTTTCATACCATACCTATTTCTGCCACAAAGCAATGTTGCTGTGTTCCAGTTTGAAGGGTATGGGTGCCGGTGTAATTGCAGGCACATGAGATCTTTCAATTTTGTCTCTGGGATGGCAACGCATTTGCAAGGCCTCTAAGCTGGTATTGAAGACAGGTAGTGGTAACCAGTAACCGTAGGCTTGTTAGCCGTCCAATTACGTAAAAAAAGCGTGACCTTTCTCGTCTTTCCATTATGTGTGCGTGGCACTGGGGACACCATGGCGCACGGCGGTTTTTTCAAATCGTTCCGACGTTTCATTCCATCATCTGCTTAACCTATTCCCAAGTATGTTGGGGTCGGCTTGTGCCTAACCGAATGCAGCTGGATACCAGTGTTTTACGTGAAGCGACTGCCTATCTGACCTCCACAACCCAGTTACGTCACGATACCTCTTGGTTAGACTGATTGTCAGACTTCCTGGCTTCTGACTATCCGTAACGACTATCAAAGATCTACGAATGACAGCGGGTACCAACGTCTTTACGTGCTTTCCGAGACACAGGGGTGTCACACCACCAACTTCCAAACTCCGGGCTGCTACTGAGCAAATCCTAATAGAAAAACTTAAGAACAATTTTTGCCTGACCTGGGAATCGAACCCGGGACCCCACGCCTGCGACAACGCGACCCACATTTCATCCCAAATTTAAAAAATACTGTTAAACTAGCTCACCAACAAACTATCCATCTCCCTCTATGATCAACAACATACGTAACATATTTTATTGACAGTTACCCCTTGGTATGAGGTGTTATAGTAAATTCATGCTAGTGGCTTTACCAGCGGGGTGCGTGCGAGAATGTGGAACGTGCGTACTGTGGCATATTTACGAAATATTTACATTCCACTTGTCTATCAAATATTGATGTTATTTGCAAACATTTATTTAACTTAACAAATACTAGGCAGGTATTTACTTAACTATGCTTTGCTTTCATTTATGATCGACTAGCTCCTGCCCGCGACTTCGTCCGCGTCTAATTTGATATATTTATCCCTCGGGAACCGTAAATTTTTCCGAGACAAAAAGTATCCTATGTGTTATTCTACACTACAATCTATCTCAGTGCCAAATTTCATCCAAATCCGTTCAGTCATTTAACCGTGAAGTAGTAACAAACATCCATCCATTCATCTATATATTGTTGTAAGATACGCTTAAACACAGAAGCGTATTTCGTTAGTAGTAATTATTTACATTAATTAATATGTTCAAAATTCTATTGTTATTAAAGTTATTTAAGGATACATTTCTACTTTAAAAAAAAAACAAAACCTAAAACCTGACTATGACAACAAAACGAATTGATTTGATTGATTTTGAAAGGTCTTTTATACAAAATTAATTAATTAATTAATTATTTATACATACTTTGATATAGACTGCTTACAAATGATCTTATTCTATTTGTTTACAAGTCGGGATTTAGTTTGTTATACAGGCTTTATATTTATTATTATTTATTTTATTTTTATTATTTATTTATTTATTTTTTTTATTTATATATATTTGATGTTTACATAAAAATATGTTAAATTACGTTTTTTTTTTGTGTTGACTTAACTAATATTGATTAACATCCTTTAATTACCAAAGTATGTGGAGGTCTTAGTAAAGACCCATATTATATTTACAATGACTTAGATACAAAACGAATTACCTAAAATGTATGATACAAGAAAATATTCGTGTTTTTTTAATAAATATTGTATTTATATCAATGATCTCCGGTTTTATTCCACTTTGCAAAAATAAAAGAACAGAAACACGCACTTTTTAAGATGTAGGTACATCTATCACATTGATTTTATTCGTGTTATTTGTAGCCAATGTTATCCCGACCATAATATCGAATCGTTTGACACCTCATTCATTAAAATCGGAAGAAGAGAGAATGTATTTGGGTCACAAACTAAATAACATACGTAGGTATAATCTTCAGACAAACTCAACAAAACAATGTATCGACATTTTGCACGTACATACAATTTACAAATATAACCGGACTGATACGTGAAACTTAGGATATCTTCGGAGCAAGGCAGACGGACAGACGTCGGCGAAGTTTGCCGAAGCCTTCGTGTCAACTTACTGATCACGCCAATATCGCCTAACTTACCACCCTACACTCCAAACACGCAAAAACACATTTTATCCCTTCTCAATAAAGTGCAAGACAACTGCAAAATGTGACCGTTCCTGAAGAATGCGCCACTGAGATTTAACTTACCAACGTTGTCTCTGATCAGGCGAAATTGATCCATGAGACATCGTGATAAAGTAGGAGCTGATAGTAGAATGTAAGTTGAAATATAAGCAGAGTTTTACGTGGATGGACAGTGGGCCGTATTAATAGAATGCATTTGTGAGTTGTTAATGCTTTTTGCGAATATCTGTGGTTGATATAAAGGGGATACAAGTATGAACTGTTCCCTAATAAAAAAAACAAAGGCTGTAAAGTTGCATACATTATTATAAAGAATAATTAAAAAGTATGTCATCATCATCTTCCTGCCCTTATCCCATGTTACATGGGGTCGGCGCAACACGTTTTCTTCTTTCATGCTGTCCTGTCAACCGTCATGCTATCGCTGACTCCTTTCTCTTTCATATCATCCTTCACGCAATCCATTCATCTATTCTTTGGCCTCCCTCTTCCCCTCTATCAATTCATTTAAAAAGTATGTAATTTAAAAAAAAAAACAATTTATTGGTAGATAAAGCACATATTTCATTATACATAGCTTTTCCCTAAAGCGAACGAGCTGCTTTTTATTTGACCCTGATAGGCTCTGTCGCAGCCAATCACAGATTAGAATCCGTAAAAAATCCAAATTTTCCAAAACCTTCTCCCAAAACTCGAACTGCCTCGGTAGATTAGTGGTCCTAAGCGCGACTGCTACGCTAGAGGTCTTGGGTTTGATTCCCAGGTCGAGCAAAAAGTGTTATTGGGTATTTCTATGAAATTCTCAGTAGCAGCTCGTAGTTAGGATTTGTGCCCGGTTAATGGCAATAGGCTCGCCCCCTATTACATGGGACGTAAACATACCAGCGAACTGTGGGTGTACATTGTTATGCCTCTGCCTGTATGTAAGTTTCTCCCAAAAATTTAAATAACCGCATTTTTTATATTGCTTACTCGTCTGTTTAAACCTGGCAACCCCATAGTTGGACACAGAAGATAGTAGGTAACCGTATGTTTTTTAATTCATTGGAGTATATTCTCTCAGCTAATACTCGATTTTAATAAATAATAGATGATCAAAAAAATGCTATGTAAGTATCTATCTATGAGTCATCATTACGAGTGTGTATTTTTCTTATATCGGATCTCGGACTATATTACCAATTGAAAAAATTACATCACTTAAAATTCATCATTATTTTAAAATCCCCTTTACATTAATTGGGTTGTGATCGGAATGCCAATAATATTGCTGGTCGGCGTCAGAATTCGGCGTGCCGGGCGTGCCGTGCCGATGGCCGACTATGTTAGATATGCACCTGCTGAGCTGCTGGAATTTGCCACCGCGTTTGGACCTGGCACTTCATTGTTCAAAGGTGAGAGGTGAAATGGTGTGGTTTTGTGGTACGGAACCATTATTTTTAAGGCTTTCTTTTAGCTATAATAAATAATATGTGTGCTTTTTGTGACTTCTATGTGATTTTGCAAGTGTTTTATCATATCTCGCCACTGCCTCGTTAGCCTAGTTGTCCTAAGCGCGACTGCTTCGCTAGGGGTCTTGGGTTCGAGTCCCAGGTCGAGCAAAAAGTGTTATTTATTGAGTTTTTCTTTGAAATTCTCAGTAGCGGCTCGGAGTTAGGATTATTGCCCGGTTAATGGCAATAGGCTCGCCCCCTATTACATGGGACGTAAACAACCCGGCGAACTGTGGGTGTACATTGTTCTATCTCTGCATAACCCTTCGGGGAATACAGGCGTGATGGTATGTTACGTAAAAAACTGTTATTTTGACGTTACAGGCAGACATTTAAATTTTATCTATTTCTATGTATGGCGATAAAAAAGTACACAATAAGTGTAGTTGAATCTAATCTGCAATCGATCAAGTCTATCCCTTTCTCCTTTCAATCAATGGTACCTAGAATAAGTCCCCACATTATTCAAAACCGTTTCGTATACTCTACGTTGTGAAATCGCAGATGTTGTTTTGTTTAAAAACATTTTCTCAAACAATATTTTCGCAATAAATAATTCTAGTTTCAAAATAACAAATTAGTTCTCTTATACCTTCAGTAATGAAGCCAGGCATGTGTTGTCTGCATATTTTCGTATCAAACTTTCCTCAAAGCGCCAACATTTCATAAAACAACGTGAATATTTTACAGGTTACTGTATTTGGCTGGATATTATAGACATGTTAGTCATCCACATGAATATGCAGACGGGCAGTGTGTTCAGCTGGTCTGAATTAATAATTAAAAGCGAAAGCAGGCTTAAGAGCTCACCCGAGCAGGACGTATAGTAGGTATCTAAGTACTACGGACAAATGTACGGGCGTTTTAATTAGCAAACAGGTGATGAGATTTGGACACTGTTTTAGGGCTGTGATGCTAATTGTTTGATTCTATCCATTTAGATTATGTTCTTCAGTAGAACTTTAGTATACTCACATTTAGGTGGTCTCAGTTTTAAAGAATTTTGACTGTGGAATATTACATAACACCTTTATTTTTTTCTAGCTACTTCCAGCGACTTAGATCGCGTGGTTTTTTTCACCCGCGCTAAATTATGTATTTGGTTACTGCTTCTCCACCGTGTGTCGTAGCGTGATGTAATATAGCATATGTTGCTCAGGAATAATGTAGCTATTTATTGGTAAAAAAATGGTGAAAATCGGTCCAGTACTTTCGGAGCGTATTCGTTACAAACAAACAAATAAAACTTCTTCATAATAGCATAACATACCATCACGCCTGTATTCTCCGAAGGGTTAGGCAGAGGTGTAACAATGTACACCCACGGTTCGCCGGTATGTTTAGGTCCCATGTAATAGGGGGCGAGCCTGTTGCCATAAACCGGGCACAAATCCTAACTCCGAGTTGCTATTGAGAATTGCACAGAAAAACTCAGTAACAATTTTTGCTCTACCTGGGAATCGAACCCAAGACCTCTAGCGTAGCAGTCGCGCTTAGGGCCACTACGCTAACAAGGCTTTTCATAATATTAGTACAGATGAGTATTGAATCGTTTTTTTAAGAATGGTTTATCATCAAATGACTTTTACGCCCTGGGCGGAGCGGAAGGAAGTGTCAGACTCTTACTGACCAAAATCCATCCGTGTAGGAACACGGATGGATTTTAGTCAGTTAGTTACCGCAACCCTGAAACGCAAAGGGTATTAGGAGGACCTAATACCCTTTGCGTTTCAGGGTTGCGGTAACTCTGTCAATATTTGAGTTTTACGTGTAGAATTTTGATAGTTGATGTTTTATAGATTGTGCTATTATACAGCTTTTATACAACTGATGTCACGGTCGGCGCATTAGCTACTGCATTGGGTGTCGCGTAATTGTAATCTGCTGCTTAGCCTGTTCTCAACTATGTTGAGGTCAGCTTCCAGGCTGACCGGATGCAGCTGAATACCCGTGTTTTACATGGAGCGACTGCCGATCTGACCTCCACAAACCATGTACTGGGCAACACGTTTCGTCATGGTTAGACTGGTTGTCAGACTTCCTGGCTTCTGACTATCCGTAACGACTGTGAAAGATCTACGAATGACACCCGAAACCAACGGCTTTACGTGCTTTCTAAGACACGGGGGTATCACACCACCAACTTTCAAACTCCGGGCTACTACTGAACAAATCCTAATGGAAAAACCTAATAACACTTTTTGCCTGACCCGGGAATCGAACCCGGGACCATCAGTCGCGCTTGCGATCAAGAGACCAGGAGGGCAGTTACAAATAATTCACATACTAAATAAATATTTGTATGGCCCACAGGTAGTTGTTCTGGGTCTGATTGTATGTGAGTTTACAGTGAGGAGCAACTTGTTTTTTTTTTACTACTATACAAATACAACCACTGTACAACTATATAAAGGTGCTCCCTCATCAGGAGCATTCGCCTGTAACGTAACGTTAAAGAGTCGAGCATTACGTCAGTCAGGAAAAAAACCAGAGCATTACAGTGCACAATGTATGTAGTGTTGAGATGCAACTTGTTACATAAATGTGAATCTGAAATGTTTCATTACAAGGGAATGCTCGTCAGTCAGGGAGGCAGTATTGTAACGTAATGCTCAAAATCGAATTTGTAACACCACATTACAGGCGGATGCTCTCAGTGAGGGAGCACTTTTATACAAATGTTTCGAATATAAACTTTTAATAAAGGCAAGATACCCCAACATACCCCTTAAGTTCTCACCTAACACACGGTCCGTTGAGAAAAAAAAATCGAGAGAAAATCTTCCGCTTCCTTCTTTTATCCTTTAAGAACTTAGTGAAAGCAAAAAACCTAAGCTCTAAAGCTATGCAAATGTGCGAAGGTCTTGAGGGTCTTAGCAGAAGGGCCGGGGGTGTGAGGGGTAAAGGGGTGAACGTAGGGGGTGACCGGACAAGGGGCAAGGAGAACAAAATGCCATCGCTTTGTACCACGTTAATCCTTTAATAGCAATCGAGCCAGTGATGCAAGCCTGGCTATTTTATTCAGAAGTGCTTAGGTTTTTTTGGGTACATCTTTGTTAGCTGATATACAAACAATAGAAGCTGTGTGTGAGCTTTGAAGTACAACGACTTATTTATTTTGACGTGATATTAATCTGCGGTTCGCTGGGTAATAGCGTCATGTTATATAGCCTCATGAATCATGGCTATCATTATACAAAGACTTTTCCGATTCAATTAGTACTTATAGAGATTAAGGTGTTTAGATAAACAAAAAACATTTTGGCTTTATTTTAGGAATAAAGATTGTTAAAAATTAAACATACAATATTTACGACAATTGTTACAACAGCTGTTTCCAAATCTTTTTAAACCAGGATGTCAACCACAAAATGACTAGATATTGTAGACTTCTGGTTGTTCGTGAGCACTTACACACCGCACCCACACATAAGTAAAATTATTGTATTTATAACACACCATCCATCATGCCTGTATTCCCCAGAGGGTTAGGCAGAGGTGTACCAGTGTACACCCACAGTTCGGCGGTATGTTTTAGGTCCCATGTAATAGGGCGCGAGCCTATTGCCAGTAACCGGGCACAAATCCTAACTACGAGCTGCTACTGAGAAATTCATAGAAAAACCGAAGAACACTTTTTGCTCGACCCAACCGATCGAACCCAAGACCTACAGCGTAGCAGTCGCGCTTAGGACCACTAGGCCATCGAGGCAGTTATATGTTAATGTATTTATGTATAAACGAATACAAAATAACATTCAGATCCCGAATAAAATAACTTACATGCCTGGGAAAAAAAACATTTTCTATGATTTTTTCATCGAATTAGACTGTTATCTAAACTTGTCAACCCATCAAACTTATCTTCATAGATATGAAGCAAATAAATAATATTTTAGTTGAGTTATCGTCGCAGGGTTGTCCCTAAGGCCCAAGGGTTCAGGGTCGTCACACATCGCCTCGATAAATCTCTAGGGTGGACAAAGAAATGATAAACACTCTTGTGCGTATGAGTTATGGCGACTGTATGATATACTGCGTGGTAGCCACCCCTACCGGGTTCTGTATGGCCGCGCAGTTCTAGGCCGTCGTACACTGATTGCTTTCTGAAGAGCCGATAGGACCTTAAATATGGATTTGGTAAATTGGATACTGAATTTATGTATGTAAAGGTTACCAAGTAATTTTCAGACAGATTTGATGTGTAAAAAAACACATTACATAGCTGTTGTGCTGCATGTGTAACTACATATAATGAACATGAAACTAAAAAACAATGGGCAAAAATGATATAGCTAAATATAGCTAATAGCAAAATTTTGTTTGGAGTTTTTTGTGTGAAATATTATTGTTTTTTAGTAACGCATGCAATATATTGTGGTTTCGGGTACATCCATCAACAGCACAAAATAACCCTCCTTCTGGCGCACTGTTGACTGGGCACAAATCCTAACACCGAGCTGCTACTGAGAATTTCATAGAAAAACCCAATAACACTTTTTGCTCGACCGTATCGAACCCAAGACCTCTAGCGTCAAGTTAGAACTTTGACCTTCAATATTCGATAACCAAAAGATTAATTAAAATGGTACAACGCCAATTACGTCATTAACTTAGAAGACATAACATTTAGCAAAAACTGAGTCTATTGGCACCCGTTAGGGAGGGAACATGATATATTTTACTATCTGCATGTCTTGGATAAACCCCAGAATTCCCAGAAATTCCCAGAATCCCAGAATTCTTCTAGTTTTAGTACTTATATCAAATGGACATATTATACCCTTCTGGTAGATACGCCTCACTATCTAAATTGAACAATGAAATTTCCGAAAATCAATCCCCAAATCCCGTTGAGGTCCCAAAAGTTTTCTATTAATTAACGTTATTAGAACATTTCGAGTTGTAATTTAATACTTTGTTGTTGTATTCCGGATAGCTGATTAATTAGTAAGACTGATATGAAAAGTAGGAGAGTTTCCGAGTTTGTTTGACTTAATAAGCGAAGTTTTACAAAACGTCTTTTTGAGTCAAACTTGGACGCTTTGATGAGACGAGGGGTTGACGTAGATGTGATTAGGATATCTTCGTGTTTTCTTCATAAATAACTTCTTATTTGTGTCAAGTTTTTTTTAATATACGTGTTTGCGTATATTTCCTTTTTTGGGCTGCGAATGACGTCATTGAATGTTTTCCTTTTTACATATTTATTGGATATGCTATTTAGGTCAGTCTGTAGGTGGTAATATCCTTACATTCGTGACACACGTAAAAATAAATGGCTGCTATTTTTACCAGGAGACAAATCCTAAAGTAATACTCAATTTTACCTACTTACAACATTATTTTGTTGTGACCTTTATAAGTTGTCGTGATGGCCAAGGTGTGGACTCGATACCGAGCCAGTACCAACATCACTTTTTTAATTCAAATATATTTTCTAAGTTTATCTTGAACTGCACTGTCGTCGGTGAAGGAAAGCATCACGAGGAAACACGGACTTATTTTATTTTATATATTCATGGAAGACTTACAGCTAAACAAAACAGAAAATAAAATAGTAGTTGAAACCGACAGCCAATTACAAGTCTTCACTTATAAAAACAGATTGGCAGAGATGGCTGACGATGGCTTATAATGAACTAGCGACCCGCCCCGGCTTCGCCCGGGTGCAATACTGATGTTATTATACATATAAACCTTCCTCCTCAATCACTCTATCTATTAAAAAAAACCTCATCAAAATCCGTTGCGTAGTTTTAAAGATTTAAGCATACATAGGTATATAGGGACAGAGAAACCGACTTTGTTTTATACTATGTAGTGATACAAGTCTAAAATTTACAACCCGTCTTGAGCAAGCGCGGTGACTAATTCTTGTGCGTTCTTTGTATAAGAAGAGGCCATTGTACTTCAGTGGGACAGTAATAGGCTGGTATTATTTTTAACATGTATTAAGACTTAACTAACAGCAAGTAGTGTTGTGGATAAACCTCAAAGATAAGGCGTGTTCACATTGATTCGTATCACGTTATCGCGTGAACTGTTAGCCGGTGTCCAAGAGACGTATTGCGCGCGATGCGACCCGCCTTCTAGGGTTGTTACAATTACACAAACAGTTGCCCTTAACGCTGTAAGATGGTAATTAAAAAATAATCTGTACCACTACGTACCACTATGTGAATGAAATAGTTTCTAGACATAAGAATTATTTTAATCCCTTATTATCGTTAGATATTTTTTTTTTTTTTAAATAGATAGTTGCTGAGTATTAAAGACGCTTGGTAAATACATATGCCTTAGAAATGAGCCAAGTCATAGTCAAATTAATTTTTTTTTTTAAAGTAGACTATTAAAAATCACTTTTGAACATCACATACAAGGAAATAGCAAATCTAACTGAATTTCCTTAATAATTTACTGCAACGCTCACAAAAATAAATAAATCACACAACATTGCCATACTTAACCGAACCACAGCACCCTTAATCACGCCAATTAATAAATACCAGCTTTGTTCCCCACACGGCGGCGTCTTGGCAAACGTCTCGTACGGTAAAATATAACAAATGGCAGCCCTGGGACAACGCGTCAACGAGCGGCATAAATCATACGCGCCCCCGTCTGATCCCGCCTTAATATACTGCAAGAAAAAGTAACCCGACCCCGCCGGACATAGGAATACACTTAACACGATGTACTTGTATCAAGTTTTGGAGTTCTTTATTCAAAAAGGTGGGATGCCTTACGCCTTGCGGGAGCGAAACTATTTTGTGACGTAGCAGGGATTGAAAGAGGTTGTGTGTTTTTGGTCTACTTTTTTTTGTTTATGGTAATACTAGGTTTGGCCCCGCCGTTTTGGATGTTATATAGCCTATTGCTCGTGAATCTGAATTTCTTTTACAAAATGATTTTTCCAATCCGACTGGTGGATCCAGAGATTAGCGCGTTTTAAACCAACAATTAAACTCTTTAGCTTTATTATATTAGTAGGTAAGTATAAATAAACATAAATTAATCAGCCTCATTTGCAATACAATATTTAATAACGACAAATCTCTAGTCAGCTCTACTGGACATGCCAAGAAGTGCAAATGGATCACTAGAAGCTTGCAGCTCGTGCTCACATGGCAACAAGGCCCCGAATGACAAATCGTATATCACACAGCTAATCTATATGTTTACAGAACAGATTCAAGCAACATAGATGTATCGCCCAATCCTTTACCGTAGGCCTGCGAGGCGGCACCTCGCGGCCAGAGGCGACAATAAATCAACCCCCGAGGAAATTGCCGACGACGCGGCCGGGGGTGAGTCGCGCGGGGAGGGGCGAGTTCCCGGGAGGGGGCGATTTAATTAAATCTTGCATCGAACTCTTGAGGCCAGCCTAACGAACGACCATTGTGTTTAAATAATGTGTATGCTGACTTTTTGCGTGATCGAATCACGGCTGAACGGTCTCTGAAGTGCTTGAATTAGGTGGGGTTTGGGTGAAAATTTTGAGTGTAACTAATTGTTTCATTGGAATTTGAGGAGCCTGTATTTGTTTGATCTTATTATTAGGTTACATCGGCCACTACAGCAAATGTTTTAGCGTCATTATATGTTAGATTCTTCCATCAAATGGCAAAATAAATTTTAATTGAAATTATTTTTGTTCCATGTGAAATCATGTGTCATATAGGTCCAATTTACAAGATTTACAAAGCATAGTAACAAATTTTGTATTCGGGAGATTTGATAAAAACCTGTCAACATGATTGTGTTTTTTTAATATTTTAACGAAAATGATGTTGGAAAAATGTTGCTGCTTTAGTTAGATTATACACGCATCTAAATGACATTTGAGCTTTTAATTTTTTTTTTAAGGGAATTTGTACTTTTGCAGTGTAAATTAATAAATACCTGCTACCTATTCTACCCGCCAGTGTGTCCGTATGGAAGTCAAGTATAACTACCGTAAAATATATATGTAGAATTTTTTTTTTAAACCTGATCAGTAATTCCTAGGAATAAACTTTTAGAAACGATTGCAATTTAATCTCACTTTTTAAATTCATTAAAAAGCCTCTAATTTACCCACATTTTTTATCTTTGAGATAAGATTACGACTTGAAGTCAAAGTCAAATCATTTATTTCAATCAGATTAATAAAAGCACTTTTAGACGTCATTCACAATAGAGAAAAAAAAAATTAAATCTATTTACCCATTCTTTTTTCTTCTAATTAAAATGTTGCCCCACACACACTTGTTATGTAAAAGAAAAAAAAAAGAAAAAAAAAATCTAGTTACCCATTGAAGAATGGTAAGAAACTCCAAATTACTAGATTATGAACATCTTTAGAGATTACATCTAGCAAACAGGCTTTTTACCTCTTAATAATATTAGTACAAATGAAGTAAAATGATGACTGTATCATTCCACCAAACACCACTTTTCCCTGTTTCTAACTCTCAATGAGGTGAGTATAAACGACCGTCCTAAGTACTTATTCTCTTCAATTGCTCATATTTTACCTAGGGGGCTTTAAATTAGGCTTTATTACGTAAATAATATCCCCCAAAATATTTCAGCTAATTAATATGAGGGCTCGCCTGTTGAGCGGTTTATCTTGAGTTATCTTTAATTTAGAGGTTTGCTGTAAAGCCTTTGGTGTTTTATTGTCGTGGTGATGGTTTGTTATGGTGTTTTTATTTCTTAAATAGGAAGCAGTTCAATGAGTGAATGTTTGTTTTTAATTTGGCCAGAGAATTACCATTGCCATCTTACGTGGCAATGCCGCCAGTCTTTTGGGTTTTTTTTTCAGTTGATAGGGATGCTGAGGAATTTTTTGATGCTGTATAGTTTTAGTTTTTTTTTTAAATTATTAATGTATTTTTTTGTTACCTATCTTGTTTTAAGGTTGAAAAAGTAGTGTAAATAAATAATTGGTTACAAAAAATTACTAAGAACTTTGTACTAAATGTAATTTTTTTTGCAACCAACTATTTATTTACATTTTAAAATATTTACAAACTTAGAATAAGACACCTTAAATTTAAGGTATCATTGTTTTGACGTTCATTAAGAATTGTTCTAGATCTGAATACAAGGTAGATAGCTTATTTGGGGGTGAAAGTTCCTTTGAATAAGAACAACTTTTACTACAGAACCAGCACTGAAATATGGAAATGAACAGTTCCGTAAATTTTGATTGTGTATTACTAAATGTATAAAATGTATATTTGCCAGAATACAGTTACGTCGTATATGGTAAATGGTAAAATTACAAAGGGTTTCACTATATTCGACTTTCTAGTCGTGCAATTTTTTTTTAGTGACATGCCAACATTAATCGTAGCATTTAATAGTATTACAGTCTCCTTACATTAAAAATTACATTACATTTTTTACAGTCAAACTGCTGATATACATTTGTGTTGTAAATAACTTGCTGCTACTGAGAAATTTTCAACACTTTTCCCAACCTGAGGATCGAACCTAGGATTTCACGTCGAACATGAGACCAACGGAGCAGTCTTAACGTAGCCATGCACACTAACAAAGCGTAGTTAAGCCTATGGTGAGTAGTAGTCTACGGCTTGCCTTTGAGCGTAACTGTCTATAATCCATTTATCTTAGTTAACGCCTACACCTTGCGCGGGCGACAAAGCCGGCACACTTCATTAATCTTTCGATTTCAAATCACTATGGAAATTAATTAGTTTCAGTTATCACGTTATTTGTTTGGCTTATGTAAGAAATAGACTTAGCTAAGGTGTGAGATTTGGTAGGGCAAAGACATTCTTTTCTATAGCTGCCTCGTTAGCCTAGTGGTCCCAAACGCTACTGCTACGCTAGAGGTTTTGGGTTCGATTCCCAGGTCTAGCAAATGTTATTGGGTTTTTCTATTAAATACTCAGTAGCAGCTCGGAGTTAGGAGCTGTGCCCGGTTAATGGCAATAGGCTCGCCCCCTAATACATGGGACCTAAGCATTCCGGCGAATTGTGGGTGTACATTGGTACACCTCTGCCTAACCCTTCGGGGATTACAGGCGTGATGGTATGTTATTCTTTTCTATTTTTAGCAGTCTTTTAATATGTGTATGTCCAATCGTAGCGCCTCAACTAATCATCTTATTTATACGATTGAGTTGTGAATGAATATCTCATTATAGCCCAGGTATTAAATGCTACATTTTGAAATAAATATGGCGGGCGTTACATTACAAAAAAATGCGGTACACTGAATTTTTTTTTTTTGCTTTTTTGTAGATTGGGATCCTATTATACTACTATCATACTTCCTACTTAATATTATAAATGCGAAAGTTTGTGACGATGGATAGATGGATGGATGGATGTTTGTTACTCTTTCACGCTTAAACGGCTGAACGGATCTAGATGAAATTTGGCACTGAGATAGATTGTAATGTGGGGACAATTTTAATCCCGAAAAAATGAATACTTCCCGTAGGATAGTATATTATATTTGAAGCGGGTGAAGCCGCGGGTAGAAGTTAAAGCCCGATTACTGTCCTCAGACAACCACCTGTGAAACTGATAAGGCCACACTGAAACTAGATGGAAAACGACTAGATGCGTAAAATACGCAGTGTAACAAGCCACGTCGCATAGCCATTAAATACGCATCGGACACATAACTTCACTTAGTTATAGGGTACTGTCCATAACTAAGTGAAGGTATGGGTAGTACAATACTTTTTGGTCAAAGCTAGCCTTGTCCAAAAATTATTGCAGGAAAACGAATTTCTTTTCATTGCTCGCACTATAATGCATGTAGGAAGTCTGACAACCAGTCTAATCAAGAGGTATCGTGTTGCCCAGTAATTGGGATGTGGAGGTCAGATAGGCAGTCGCTCCATATTAAATACTGGTATTCAGCTGCATCTGGTTAGACTGGAAGCCGACCTCAACATTGGGAAAGGGCAAAGCAGATGATGACTGTAATGCATGCAATACATTGTGCTTGCAATTAACTAAACACACTGACATCAATGAAGGGAAATATCGTAAGGTAACACATACACATACTATCACGCCAGTATTCCCCGAAGGATTAGACATATGTTTAGGTCCCATGTAATAGGGGGCGAGCCTATTGCCAATAACCGGGCAAAAACCCTAACTCCGATCTACTACTGGGAATTTTATAAAAAACCCAATAACACTTTTTGCTCGACCTGGAAATCGAACCCAAGACCTCTAGCGTAACAGTCGCGCTTAAGACCACTAGGTCAACGAGGCAGTGAACCTGGACTTATAATTAACATAAGGGCCTCCGTCCACGTCCGATATTTTGTAGGACTGATTATCAACTGACTGACTGATGACCAACTTTTTCTGGACGTGTGCGTTGATATTTTAGAATTCACATGTTCCATTTTTCCGACAAAAAATCGGTCACCGATTGTCTGACTGCAGGGCAAAGACTATTCGGCTACGATTATTTTTCACCACGCTAGCTTAAGGCGGATTGGCGGACAGCTTACATCTGAAACTGAAATTACCAATCCGCCTTGAGCTAGCGTGGTGATAATTAGTCGTGCCTTCTCTGTAGGAGAAGAGAGAGAGAGAGAGAGAATAGTACGCTGGTATTTTTTTTTTAAGCAATACCTACAGCTGTCCTTGGTAAGCCTTTGGTTTATTCGAGGATTCAATCTCTTCACGAGTACCTAGTCTACACGTAAGTACCTACACATATTATGTAGATGTAGGTGCATGAGGTGCCTTCCCAAACTCCTCACCAATATGTCCTTCAATGAATAGTTAATGCGCACTTAAATCACAATAAGAATTCCACTTTCAAAGGAAATACTGCTGAATACAACATGGGGGTGTGTTCAAACAAATCTATAGTTATACCGCTATCTATTGGTGCGACTATGAATAAGTGTGAACTCGGCCAGAAGGTGCTTAAGCCTCAAATTTTTCAATAGTAGGTAATATATAGTATATAATATAATATATATATATATAAGCAACGTATTTATATTTTTTTTTTTTTTATATAAAGCCAGTGTGATTTCTGTTTTTGTGCTCACACCACAAAATATAATATAATCCACAGCTATACGTGAGGACTTGTAATTGGCTGTCTGGTGTATATGTTTTCCCTTGTTTGTCTGTAGTATTAGCTGTAAGTCCTCCATACTGTAAATAAATAAATAAATAATAAATAAATACCGCTAAATTGTGGCAGAAAAGGTTACCAGAAAAAATATTGGAAAAATTTAAAAAATCTCCTACCTTTAAAAAAAATGTCATCTGTCTAACTATCACGGTTCGTGAGATACAGAACGGACAGCGGAGTTTTCGTAATAGGGTCCCGTTTTACCCTTTTGGTACGGAACCCTAACAATTCAAGTTCCTGTTGGTAATGTAACAGCTTTTTACTAAATGCATACGAATGTTTACACGATAATAGTACTTATATCGAAAACAAAATTTCAAATCTATTTGTGTCAGCTAATCTCCGAAACAGCTGGACCGATTTTAAGGTGACTTTCACTATAAATATAAATCAGTTGCCTCATGTATGTTAGGTTATAACGACAGGCCGTGTCGACGGCGGACGTCGACGTTCGTGTTCCACGCGCGCCTCAAAGAGATGTCAGCAAAGGGAAGGGGCCACTGAGGGCCGATGCCTGCCGGGGCTGCGGGTTGTTCGTAAGAGATATCGCACCCCCGGAACGCAAAGGGCACAAGAAGGAACATAGGTGGGTTTTAGTCAGTAAAAGTCTGACATTCCCTCCCGCCCCGCACAGGGCGGGAGAAGTTATTTGATGATTTCTTACCCCCCAAAACAAAAATGTATGTTAGGTTATCACTTGAGAACGGCTCGACCGATTTAGCAAACGGTGTTTTGTTATATTTGACAGGACAAGATTAATTGTATATACTAATATTATAATAATAGTAATTGGCTCCGAAACTACTGGACCGATTTTAAGCATTTATTCACCAATAGATAGCTCATTACTCCTGAGTAACATAGGCTATATAACATCACGCTACGACCCACGGGAGCCGAGCAGTAATGAAAGACCTAACTTAACGCGTGTGAATTAAGCCACGCGGACGAATTCACGGGCATGAAATAAATTATTTGCAAAGGCCACCAAAAAAGTTTTTATGTTGTATTTAATGACATTTTTGTATGAAAAAGTCAACAAAAAAATATGTGACGTTTAGTTATTTGCATCCGTACAAAGCCGGGGTTAGTCATTAGTTTAAATAGCCCAGAAATGGCAAATATGGCGCAGAAAATATCGAAGTATTTACCTAACCCACTTAAAGAGTATTTTTTTTTTTTTTGGTGGGTGGGAAATCATCAAATAACTTCTCCCGCCCTGGGCGGGGCGGGAGGGAGTGTCAGACTTTTACTGACTAAAACCTACCCATGTTCCTTCTTGTGCCCTTTGCGTTCCGGGGGCGCGGTATCTCTTGCGAACAACCCGCAGCACTTAAAGAGTATTAAGGCTGAAGTTACCTACACCGCCGGAGAAGCTACACCTTTCCCAAGACCCGCTGGAAGCCTTGGTCTTGAGATAAATTCCGACATTGGAATTTCGCGTAGATATGTAACCAACTTAAACTTCTTATCTTTCTCATGACCTACATACCTACATAGTTAGAAGTGGGTACCTTCCTCAAAGGTTACCTTTTTTTCCAGGACAGGGGATTCCGAAGCACCTCTACATAATGCTAAGAACAGCAGATACTATGGTGGTTTAGATGATGCTAGTCAAATATGAACCTTCACATTCTGAAATAGAGTTCCTTAGTTGATGCAAAGCCTTTGTCTAGATCATCTGATATAAGCAGTGTTGGGTTTCCAAGTCCTCCCACATTTCGTTACCAGGATATGCCCGAACACACATTTTTCAGGTGGCCAAGTTCCATCGATCCGCTGCGGTTTCAGGCGCGCCACTTAATGAAATAGAAATTGGCGACCTCTCGAAGACAAACTCCTAACCCTCACCCGTCCCTCTCCCGCGAGGGGGAAATGCTCGCTCAAGTGCCGAGTGAAAGAGACAAAATATATTTATACAAAGTCAAAGACGACTGGCGAGTGGGATAGCTGTATTCATTATGAATATAATGCGGTCGCGCCTGTGTCTGTGCGTTCCTACGGGGCCCACGCGTGTGTGGGTAGCGCGCCTTTCTACCACGCGGTGGAATCAATATTTCATCTTTGTGGAACACGGCCACCGATTTAATGTTATCCTCTAACACATCTACTAATTAAAAACTATTTTAAACACCCACTAGCTTACATTAATCTCACAAGTTCCCATTTTCCTTCACAAATCTAACCCGCCAACGTTTTACGAATAAATCACAAGCAATCTCGCCATAAATAACCAACCGCTGATCGTAATTCGAAAAAAGAATGTTCCCGTTACCACGATCGATGACGTGAAGTGAACGTCTCGCGTTGTGGTTGGTTTGCGGTTAAATGGGCGTGGCTTGTGGTTATATTTACAACCTCTGATTGGTCGTTTACCTGACCTTTGTGGTTAGTCGTGTGGTTTCTAAGATTTTCACCCCTGGAAAAATAGATAGAGGAAAATATATGTCGTTGAGAGCTGTGATTGGTGGATTGCGGTAATTTTGTGGTTAACCGCGAAACGCTATTCGTTAAGATTATAATGGGCTGTGATTGTGGACACAGTTGGTAGGATTTGTCGCGGGGCTGTTCGCGCGGCTGACTCGCCACTGGTCGCTGCGGTTGCGAGTGTTGATTATCTATTTTATATTCCCCCAAGTGCCGAATTTTCGACGAATCAGCATTAGGAGTTTGTTGGAGGGTTTATTTTATGGAATAAATGGATTTAATACGGTTTTGTTAGACCTATCACAGCATTTTCTTCCGCAGGTACTAAAATATGTTAATTACCATCTTATGTTAATGCAAAACACGGTTAAAATATACGCGAACCCTGTCTTTAAACGAATAAGATTGAAGTCACTGTAGCTCATGACGAAGCCCTAACATAGAACTAAAATCCATTAAAACAGTTCTATACATAGTTATAAAAACAAAAAAGTCCAAAACGCGCCCTCTAACGGCCGCGGCGCGAACCATCTGCTCCCTATTTTTAACAAAACGCCTTCAAGTGCGAACATTTCCGCTTTCTTCGCGTTCTTAAGAAAGCTAACTCCTTGGAAGAAAGTTCACGTACACTGCCCCCACTCACACAACTATACTGTGTAGTCTCCCCTAAGAAGCGGAGTGCTCACTATACATGTCGAAACGTAGTAAAAGACACTTTTGGACGTGATTGTACGACCTTTTCAATCTACGGTACTGACTTTCAAAGCCCTCGTTTAGAGAACGACGTAAGTCAATACTGAAAAACGTTACTCTGTGTTGTTTTAAATCTATGTTGATAATCCCTCTACAAGCAAAAATGGGTGTTATTTTTTATTTAACACTTTCAAAATTGAACTCTACTCCAACAGCATAGAGCTTTCTATCGCTTGTATCTTCGTGGACAGTTTACAACAAAAATCGCGTAGAGAATTTTTGGCGACTTTTCCGCGGTTATGTGTGAGTGAGTGTGCGTACAGGGGGATAAAAATGTGTGTTAGCAATGGCGCTAGTGTGCTAGTAGTACGGAAAATATTCGTAAGATGGCGTTGCCGGGTCTTGTGGTTTCTGCTGAAATAAATGAGTCTCTGAAACTCGATAGTCGTTTGAAAGATGAGTTGGAAACGCTTTTAGAAGATTAGTTGTGAGCATGTGTGTGTATGTGTACTTGGTTCTTAGATTAGTTTAATTATGTTTTATTTATGTTAGTTGGATATGAGGGTAGGTAGGTACCTACTTATATTTGGACTAAAGTGTTAGTTGTAAGTAGTTAACTATGAGCCTACCTGGTGGTAAGTTGTGAAATTTCAGTACTTTACTTTGAAAGATCCAAGATATAAAAATAATCCAAAACACCTCTAATTTACCTACATTTTTGACAAGTTTTTAATATTTATTGTCGCTAATTATCGACTCGCTACTTATAGACTACGGGAATTTGAGTTCTGATTTTATGACCGCCATCTATAGAAATTTTTCAATACCACAGGCCATATAGATCATGCCGGGGTTGCGGGTTGCTCGTAAGAGATACTGTGGCCCCAGAACGCAAGGGGCACAAGAAGAAACATGAATTGGTTTTAGTCAGTAAAAGTCCGACACTAAGGGGCGAGGTAAGTCATTTGATGATTTCCCATCTGTAAAAAAAGGCCATACAGATGCTTTTGCTTCCCACACACAAACTTTCGATGCTGAGCTGCAAAACGCCAAAATAGTCCGAAAATTTGAATTTCGCGGGCTATCCGTGCTTTTACCTTAAAGTGTTAAAAAGGTGGCATTACTAGTAATTGGATAGGTACTTGACACGACCAATCAATTGACATACTTCTTATGAGCTGTCAAAACTCGATCCCACATAGATTTTGTATGGCAAACGTAAATTGCAACGTCACTTATCAACCAACTTAATTGATTAACTATTGATTTCAAAGCTACAAAAAATCTAATTTTACTACATACCATCACGCCTGTATTCCCCGGAGGGTTAAGCAGAGGTGTACCAATGTACACCCACAGTTCGCCGGTATGTTTTAGGTCCCATGTAATAGGGGGCGAGCCTATTGCCATTAACCGGGCACAAATCCTAACTCCGAGCTGCTACTGAGAATTTCATAGAAAAACTCAATAACACTTTTTGCTCGACCTGGGAATCGAACCTAAGACCTCTAGCGTGGCAATCGCACTTAGCACCACTAGGCTACCGAGGCAGATCTAATTTTACTGTTAATTAAAAATAAGCCATGTTTTCAGGGATAAAGTAAATAATTCTTTTTTTTAAGTAGTTGACAAGTCTTGTAATAGAAATTGAATTTTGCCTTGGAAATTGAAATTGGCCTCAGTAGGCCAATTTCAATTTCCAAGGCAAAATTCAATTTCTACAGTTAGCTACAGTTAGCTTAGTCTTCGCCGGGATAATATTATGATCCCCTAACTTGCTTTAGATTTAGAAAATCTTCCCCTTCTTAAGTACATTATTTGAACACTAATTATGATGAAGCATCTACCGTCTGATTAGAGGTTAATAGTCCTTGACGACTAGTAGAACAGGGGTCCCATCCGGTTACTGCTGTTTAATGAGAGCCGGGAAAACTTTAGCGGTATTACTGCCGGTGTGGCGGAATTAGCATAAGGGGCGCTGGTATTGATAGTTATAACTAGAGATAATAATACCAGCTTATTGTTATCTCACAGTTGGACAAAGGCATCTTCATCAATCTGGGCTTCTCCCAGTTGTAAATATCCCCTTGTGCCTATTGGCCTAGTTCTGTTCTGTCTCCTGCTTGTTTGGAGGGAAGCGGAAACAATATTTTTTCCTACTCCTCCGCTAACCTTTTCTGATTAATTTCGTTGCGGGATCCAAGACAGTTTTATCGTTTCTCCGGGACTCGTCGAGCTTCATTGCCTCGGCGCTCTTCTGGCGGTCTCCACTGTTGATTCTGGCTTACAGAAGTTGCAGTGGTTGGGAATAGTGTGGCGGGCTTGTCCCATTTAAAAAAAAAAAGGCATCTTCATACTAAGAAGGTATGAGCATTAATCATCACGTCTACTGAAGGTATATGGGCGATAGCTTCTGCCTTTGACTTCGTCGGTATGAAAGGCAAGTATACCATAAAAAATAGCCTATGGCACTCAGCAATAGTGTAGCTTTTTGTAAGTGAAAGAATTTTTGTGATTGGACGCTTACTTACAGAGATTACCTCTTACAAACATACATTCCTACGTTCCCTAAAGGCGAATTCGCTAGTCGTGGTACGTTTGGGAATCAAATTACCACTTCATCATCATCTTCCTGCCCTCATCCCATATTACTTTGCCGGGGCTGCGGGTTGCTTTCCGGGGCTTTTTTTTTAATGGGACTGGCCCGCCACACTATTCCCAACTACTGCAACTTCTGTAAGCCAGAATCAACAGTGGAGACCGCCAGAAGACCGCCGAGGCAATGAAGCTCGACGAGTCCCGGAGAAACGATATAACTGTCTTGGATCCCGCAACGAAGCCGGCCCCAACATAGTGGGAAAAAGGCTAAGTAGATGATGATGATTATGATGGATCCCGCAACGAAATTAATCAGAAAAGATCAGCAGAGGAGTAGGAGGGTTTTCCGGGGCTGCGGGTTGTTTGCCGGGGCTGCAGGTTGTTTGCCGGGGCTGCGGGTTGTTTGCCGGGGCTGCAGGTTGTTTGCCGGGGCTGCGGGTTGTTCGTAAGAGATACTGCGCCCCCGGAACGCAAAGGGCACAAGAAAGAAAATTGATGGGTTTTAGTCAGTAAAAGTCTGACACTCCCTCCCGCCTCGCTCAGGGCGGGGGAAGTCATCTGATGATTTCCCATCTAAAAAAAAAAACCCATATTACTTGGAGTCGACGCAACATGTTTTTTTCTTCCATTCCGTTCTGTCACCCGTCATGATATCACTGACACCCTTCTCTTTCATATCGTTCTTCACCCAACCCATCTATTCTTTACCACTCGAGAATTGAATCCAGGTCATGGCAACGAAACTTTTCATTAAAATTAAATACAAAAATCGAATCTCATTATCAAACTTCATTAACATTTTTACATAACACGTATGTTGCCGATGTATGTATACTACAAACATTAACTACTATAGGTGGTGGTGGTGGGGGGCGCGGACTGAAAAGTGAGGGAGGAGGGGGGTGTTGGTAATTTTCTGGACTATTTATTTCTCGCTGGTCACATTACGCCCCGCTATGTTTTAATGTACCTATCCACCTTCATTAAAGCCATGCTGTTGTTGAATATTTGTAGTTTGGATTTGATCAGAAGGCCAATTCTTCGTGTCTTCTCTGAATGAATAGCGACCTTTTTTTTATTTAAAAAACGGTATACACTAGGAACACTTCTCCTGTATCGTGGGAGCGTTAACAAGCATATAAACTTACATATACGAACAGCCAGATCCAGAACATCTATTGTGTAGGCCATACTAATATTGGTTCCGTGCAGGTTCGAACCCACAATACGCAGCGCAGCAGCCAACTATTTATCCACTGCGCCAATCGTGTCGATAACTTGACTCCTTCAGTAAAAAAATGGTCTGGTCTAATTATACAAATGATACTGAAAATACCATCACGCTTGTATTCCCCTAGGGGTTAGGCAGAGATGTACCAATGTACACCCACAGTTCGCCGGTATGTTTAGGTCCCATGTAATAGGGGGCGAGCCTATTGCCATTAACCGGGCACAAATCCTAACTCCGAGTTGCTACTAAGAACTTTACAGAAAAACCCAATAACACTTTTTGCTCGACCTGGGAATCGAACCCAAGACCTCTAGCGTAGCAGTCGCACTTAGGACCACTATAACCAGTATGTGCCTATTTTCAAATAGGCACTGAACGTTAAGTGCTTATCAAACACTTGTTCTCAATATAAGAATGTCGGCAGCGAAGTAAAAATGATAATAAAAATTATTCGTTACAGTAAAGAGGTTCAAAGTAGGGTTGAAATGAAGACGAGCGGCAATCTAGCGGTGGCCACGAAATGGTCGTCATGGGACTGCCGGAGACAACACCCTTTTGCACTTGAGATTCAGTTGGTGCTGAAATAAGAGAGAGAGGAGAGGAGAGTGAGAAGATTGAGTTAGGAGTGTTGCTAGACTATATCTGTACCATTATTATTATAAAGTTCTTGTTTTGTAAATGCGTATAAATATGTATGAATTGTATCTGTGTTAACTAGTTTTAAATATTTTAAAGTGTAATCGGTGGATAATGTAGTATAATTGTAGCATAATTGTTTCATATTATGTAATAATTAAGATATTTTTACAAAAAAATGTTTTATGGTATACTTTTTTTTTTTTTTTTTTTTTTTTTGGTGGGTGGGAAATCATCAAATAACTTCTCCCGCCCTGGGCGGGGCGGGAGGGAGTGTCAGACTTTTACTGACTAAAACCCACCCATGTTCCTTCTTGTGCCCTTTGCGTTCCGGGGGCGCGGTATCTCTTGCGAACAACCCGCAGCCCCGGCAGGCATCGGCCCTCAGTGGCCCCTTCCTTTTGCTGACATCTCTTTGAGGCGCGCGTGGAACACGAACGCGCCGTCGACACGGCCTGTCGTTATGCAACGTAAGGACGGTGAGCTACCCATTGCTCACCGTCCACAGGCCAGTATCTACGGTGGCCGGGAGTCGTCTCGCGGCTCCCGACGTCCGGAGCGTCTACCGCGGCGGCTGGGACGGGAGAACCGCTGTCTCAACCGTCCCGCCGCCTCCTTCTCAAGCATTACTGCCTCGCTTATGGTATACTTGACTTACGTGCGGACGAACCCGTGTGCAGAAGCTAGTTTTACATAATTATTTGGTAATTTTTTATATTTATGTAGTTATTTAATAGGTTATCAATAACTACTTTAAATACCAGTTTACAATTATTGAAGTTTGCAAAACGTGAAGTTATTATCTTATGTCTTTATATTTTCATATAATTATTTTGTATTTTTAGTTATCTTTATACAATTATTTTGTATGTGTGTATATCACTGAACTCCTAATAAACGCCTGGACCTATTTTAATGATTTTTTTCCTGTATTTAAGTGAGTAAGTGGATGGTTTCCATAGATTCGTTAAACTTAGAGCACGATAGGTGACGCTGCAATACAATATTTGGGCAGGACAACATCGGTCGTGTCCGCAAGTACATTGTAACTTAATATTCCATTTATTTATTTTATAGACATATAATTTACATTTTTAAATATTAATATAAAAAAAATAAAAACATTTAAAAATATAAAAAGTAGTAGCCCACCGGTATCAGGAACAGGGTCCAAGCTACCGGTGGTCAGAGCTCCTGAGAAAGGAATCTCCAAACAATACGCGCCGTGTCTAGGAGTACCGCTTTCTGAATCAAGCCCTTGATCCAACTGTCCAACGAGAGCCTCCTCAGGTGATGGTCGAAGTCACTTAATATTATTATTATCAGACTTGTTCTATCTAGATACCCACTTATAGGCAAAATGTAAAAAGGAAATAAAGAATAATTCATCCGTAGTGCACTTCTGAGATTCAGAACTAGGTCAAACTATAAATCACAGGCTATAAGTATATACATACTGACCAAGTAGCCCCAAAAAGACCCCCTTCAATACAATACTAACATCACAGCTAAAAACCCAAAGAAGCCAGTTTCTCTGCTTATCCACACTTGTTTGAGGGTCGTGAATCTTGGCAGCAGTACGTACTTAGATAAAGAAGGGGTTGAAATCAAGACGGGGCGGTAATCAGGCGGTGACCGCGTAATGGCTCCGCCGGGAGCGGCCGCTCCATGACTTGAGCCATTGCCGAATAGGGCTGCTACAGAAACGAAAGATAAACTTGTGAGCAAAAATCAAAAGAGTTAAATGTAGCAATGTTAGTGTTAAATGACGTGATGGTTCAGTGGTTAAGGTTTTCAGGGGGGTACCTTTCCTTGGGGTGGGGGGAGTCAGCATGATAACGATTTACTTTGATAATGAGATAATTTTATATCAATACTCATCGTCTATGCATATATACATAAACTCACGCCTTTTCCCCATGGGGATAGGCAGAAACCACAGAACGCCACCTATTACAATCCTAACATACTCCTTTCACCTCCTCTTCGTTCATGTATCTGGTCATACAAGCACGCTGGTTAAGAGTACTGTACACCCGACCTTTCAGAAGAACCTTACCAATACACATTTTTATAAGTAACAATACGCAATCACAATATTCCGCTTTTCACTTCGCTTACTATGTTAGAATGTACTTTAATCACACAAATATTATAAAGCTGAAGAGTTTGTTTGTTTCTTTGGTTGATCGCGCTTACCTCAGGAATTTAAAAAAAAAATTTTTTGAATTTTTTTTGTTTGAATTGAAAAAGTGTTTTTGTGTTGGATAGTTTATTTATCGAGGAAGGCTTTATAACATCACGCTACAATTAATAGGTGCAAAGCAGTTACCAATGACGTACGTAGGGTGAAAAAACTACGAGGACGAAGTCGCGAGCAATAACTAGTTTAATAATAATAATTCTTATGAACAAATTAAGTATCTTGACTTGGCTCGCGAGGTTGTCGACATGTGGGATATGAGTACAGCAATCATTGTGCCGATAGTCGTAACGGCTAATGGCGTAATAGTCAAGGGCCTCGACCAACACCTCAGGAGGCTCTTGTTGGGTAGTTGGATCAAGGGCTTGATTCAGAAAGCGGTACTCCTAGACACGGCGCGTATTGTTAGGAGATTACTTTCTCAGGAGCCCTGACCACCGGTAGCTTGGACCCTGTTCCCGATACCGGTGGGCTACTATTTTTTATATTTTTAAATGTTTTTATGTTTTATATTAATATTTAAAAATGTATTTAATATGTATGAGAAAAAAATAAATGTAAATAATTCTTAGGTACTTAAACTTACCAACCCTTGCCGCCAGTAATTCTTGGCGGGGGCTTAAGACAATGCCGATGTTTATTCTTTATCGTAGTCGTGGGAAATTTACGTGCAGGCGTGGTGCTGGTGATAATTAAAATATTCACCGTTCCACGGCTACTAGCAAGCTTTGTTTCATTAAAACCGACAACCCTAATCAGTATTCATTGGTATTTTTGGGCAGTTATATTTTTTGGGGGATTTGTGTGAGTTATGATTTTGTTTGAAGTGTTCTCTGTTTGGGAAGATAGTGTAAGTGTAATGTGTAATTGATTGGTTTAATTTATACTGCTTTACTATTTTATTTTTATTCCAAGCTGTAGATCTAATTTTAGAGAGAATATAGCATTCTAAAGTGTTAGAGTGTCATCATCATCATACCTCACGAAGGGTTAGGCAGAGGTGTAACAATGTACACCCACAGTTCGCCGGTATGTTTTTAGGTCCCATGGTCCCATGGGCGAGCCTATTGCCATTAACCGGGCACAAATCCTAACTCCTAACTGCTACTGAGAATTTCATAGAAAACCCCAATAACACTTTTTGCTCGACCTGGGAATCGAACCCAAGACCTCTAGCGTAGCAGTCGCGTTTAGGACCACTAGGCCAACGAGGCAGTTAGAGTGTATAATTTTGATTTATTTTTTATCTTTGTTATAATATTTAATAGAATAGTCATAATACCTATACTACATACGTATAGCATCGCTTTTGTTTTTACTGTTATGATGTTATTGTTGTGTGTGTGTGTAAATAAATATATAAATCTTTGTTTAGCGGAATATTTTTCCACATTCATGTGGGCGAACCATGTACAAATGTGAGGCAAGCTACAGTTCGTTATTGTTTCTGCAATTAATGTATTCAAAAATCTGAGAACGATATTTGGATTTCGCAGATGCCTCCGCAAGTTTTTTAGGACTCCGTACCGCAAAAGGAAACCAACGGGACTATTAAAATCACATTTTGTCTGTCTATCAAAAATCGGTTTCCCTCAAGGTCTATGCAATATAGGAACATTAGATATTGACATCGCGCATACATGTCACACGTCAAAAACAAAACTAAAAAATTATTTTGCCGGCTTTTAATTATTGAAGAAAACATAACATACTATCACGTCTGTATTCCCCGAAGGGTTAAGCAGAGGTGTATCAATGTACACCTTCAGTTCGCCGGTATATTTAGGTCCCATGTAATAGGGGGCGAGCCTATTGCCATTAACCGGGCACAAATCCTAACTCCGAGCTGCTACTGAGAATGTTATAGAAAAACTCAATAACACTTTTTGCTCGACCTGGGAATCCAACCCAAGACCTCTAGCGTAGCGTTCTCAACTAAGTCGAAATTCTATACTTACCCAGAACTGCAACAAAACAAATTCGAAGACCAAATTAGCACCAATACACGTAGCAACCTAATAACAAAGCGACATCTTAGACACACGCTTCTTGTTATTTACTTAGCACAATAATTGTCGTCAGAACAAAGCCGCCTGTAATTAGAAGGGTCCACATGAAAGGTGCAGTAATTACATACATTGGGACGTCTGCAAACAATGGGACCTGTCTTTGAATGGTGTTTTGTTAGACAAAGGTAAGAATCGATGTTAGGATGCTGTGTAGATGGTAGGAGTTTGTTTTATTATCTTTGATTTTATGGAAAAGGTACTTAGTGACGTTCGAAATAAAGTAAAGTTTTGAATGTGATCTATCGTTAAGTTACTTCATTGTATATTTGCCTAGAATTTTGCCAACTATCTAAGGGGCGGCTTCTAGTCTAAAGGAATGCAGCCGAATACCAGCATTTTGCATGAAGCGATAGCCTATCTGTCCTCCCAATTCAACTACTAGGTAATACGAAACGCTTTGATTGGATTGATTGCTAGATGGTTTTACGGGAAACAGACAAAACGAGAAAAAATCTGCCGGTAAAACATAATGGTAAACTGTGGGTGTAGTCACATTGGTAAACCTCTGCCTAACCCTTCGGGGAATATAGGCGTGATGGTATGTAGAATTATATAGAAAAGCCCAATAGCAATTTGCTCGACCTGGGAATCGTATCCAAGACCTCTGTAGCAGTCGCAATAGTAAAATAGTACAATGATTTCTATTAGCGCAGTTTTGCCAACACATCATCAAATCTGTGGCCGCGGCTAGCCGACGCGCGACGCGTTGGACGTATGTATGATTGATGCGTCAAATCTCGCCGTGGTTTTGTCGACAGAGTTTGTGCTCGATCAGGACTTGTATAATGACCTGATGAACTAGAGGCAAGTAACTGTTTTTAGGAAGTGCGACTTTGGAAGTTGGGCTTGTTATAAAGTAAGCAGACGTTATTTAAACCATTTGTGTGTTATTTAATTATTACCTACTTCATATACCATCACCTGTATTCCCCGAAGGGTTGGGCAGCGGTGTAACAATGTACACCCACAGTTCGCCGGCATATTTAGGCCCCATGTAATAAGGGGCGAGCCTATTGCCATTAACCGGGCACAGATTCAAACTCCGAACTTTCTCATAGAAAAACCCAATAACACTTTTTGCTCAACCTGGGAAGCGAACCCAAGACCTCCAGCCTACCTACTTCATCTTATTGACAATAATTAATTTATTTAATTAATGTTTCCTTACAGACTTACAGCTAAAAAACAAACTAACACCAGTAAATTAAACTGACAGACCATTACAGGACTTTGGTTAAGTATAAAATATATATATATACATCTATATACAAATATTATAAAGAGCAACCTTTTTTTGTTCGATTGTAAGAGGTTATCTCTGAAATTACTGGTCTGTTGAAAGAATTAAGATGAAAAATTAAGTCTGATGATTAAAAGTCGCGGTGTAACACCCTTGCGCCTCGGAAAGCACGTGAAGCTGTTGATCCTTCGCCTGGTCTTTCCCTCGGCTCGTCGTCCCACTGGGCTACGAAAGTGGGATAAGGGAATGCATCTGTGTTCATTATAACCGCCATACTTCGCTAGTCTCTATTGAGATTGGCCGCCGTGACCGAAATTAGGAAGATGACACCATTTAACAATAATTCTAAGACACAACTTCTCAAAAATAACAGTTTATTTTTGCCCTGAAAGCCCGATGAATTTTAAAATAACTCTAAAATTAGATTTTTAGCAGCTTTGAAATCAATAAATAGTTAGTGAATTGTCGTACAAAATCTACAGGGGAATCTAGTTTTGACAGCTCATAAAAAGTACGTCAAATGATTAGTGGTGTCATGTACCCAATTTTATGAGTGTTAAATAAGTGATAGAAATCATTACTATTAGTATTATCGACCAAGCTACAGTAAACGTATTTGACCTACCTCCCAGCGGTAACCTCATATACCAAGAATGTACCGATGCGACCGATACAAAGGCAGAACGCAACCTGTGACGAGAAACAAATGAAGCTTCACAATTAAGGCGGGTACACACGGGTAGGCGCGTCGCATTTGCCGGTGTCACGTACCCGCTGCCTCGCACTTAATTTCGCTAGGGGGGTGAAGGGTGCAGTGCGGTTTTAAATTACGCCCCCCTCCGAACGATTGCAGTTCGACAGGCTGTCTAGCGGATAGTTGATCATTTCGTGTGTCTATACCTAGCTTTATGTGGTTTGGATGTTTGTGTTTTTGGTATGGGATTTTGACATGTTTGTTTGTGTCACTATGTCAAAGGTCTGGATTACGAAGATGGCTGTTCTTTTAGTGGGTAAATAGTTCATATTAAGCATAATGTTAAGTGAGGTAGTTTTGAGGGAATTTGGAGAATTAGTTTTTTTTTGTTAAGTACTTATTTCTGCCAGAAAGAGTCAACTCATAACATCTCAATAATTCAATTAATTATGTTAAACAAATCAAAATACTAAATGTGTTACTATACAGCAAAAACTGATCAATGAATCCAAAGCTTATGCATAGAATAAATCAAAAATTCTTCAGCAAAAATCAATTATAATTATTTCGTAAAAATAAGAATAAAATAAAGTTAAAAATTGAAGGGAGTATTCACACAAGAACCATAATATAATCAATTTTTTTTTGTTAAATATTGTTCGGTGGTACAGAACCCTTCGTTGTGTGAGGTCAACCCGCACTTCACCAGGTTTTATTTATCATGACTTACTAACCGGATGACCGGATAGGTAATTAAAGCTTATTCGTTTATTTAGTTAATAACATTTAGATTTAAAGACCGTAACATAAGATTTACGACCTATTTTATGACGATTTAAAACCGCTATATTTCATCGGTTCCGGTACAATAAGCGTGAGACGATAATTATTAATTGACCTTAGACATAAGATAACATAACATACTATCACGCCTGTATTCCCCGAAGGGTTAGGCAGATGCGTAACAATGTACACCAACAGTTCGCCAGTATGTTTAGGTCCCATGTAATAGGGGGCGAGCCTATTGCCATTAACCGGGCATAAATCCAAACTACGAGCTGCTACTGAGAATTTCATAGAAAAACCCAATAACACTTTTTGCTCGACATGGGAATTAAACCCAAGACCTCTAGCGTAGCAGTCGCGCTTAGGACCACTAGGCCAACGAGGCAGTTAACATAAGATAAGTATTTATCTAACTTTATATTACAAGAGCAAATGGTGACTTATTCATTTATTGAAACACGTAATTTCGAATACTATTTGATCTATGAAGCTGTAGTTTATAGGTAACAACAGTCTATTAAGACTAGATTTGACTTTTACCTTGACGCGAACGAAATCTCGGGTAAAAGCTAATAAATAATATTACGCTCCACTACGGGGCAAAGGTCTCTTATCATATAGAAAAGTCACGAGCATTGACCACCACGCTTGCTGAAGGCAGATAGGCCATTTCAGACTTAATAAAATTGTCTAGTCTACGTTAAAAGTCTAGGTTCCCCCACATTCTCCTTCACCATCGACAGTGTCCGAGTTCAATCTAGAGAGAACTATGAATTGAAAAAGTTAAATTAGTACTTTTCTAGTGTCGAACCCACAACTTAAACCATTGGGCGACACGACATATCAGACTAGAGATCAAAAAACAAAAACCAATTTTTGTCACCCCAAAAAATAAAAACAAAACCTGATCATTACCAACGACTCATTCGCATACAGCCAGCGTCCCGACCAAAGTGTGTTCGTGTTAAATACTAAAAATCAATAATTTAACTGTGTATGTATGTAATTAATAGTGCGTCCGTGTGGCAGAGCGCTTGCATTATACACGAAGGCTAAAATGCACGCGCTGTGCATTATGGAAATGACGCGATGATAAGCCGGCCGTCATTTCGAAAGGTTTGTTTTATAAGCGATAACTGTTGGGTGCAGTTTTATGAGTAAAATTTTATGGTTTTTGTTCACGTAGGTAATTGTGTAGTTAGTCTTGTTGAACCTTTACATATGACGTATTCATTTGTTGAAATGGTAAGAGTGGTCGTTTTCTCCCTCCTGCCCTGATACTTAGGGTAGGCGCAACACGTTTTTTTCTCCCATTTTGTCCTGTCAACCGACATGACGCCACTGACTTCCTTCTCTTTCATAACATTCTTTGCATAATCTATCTACAGTTACAATATCTGTAAGTACTTTCGAAGTTTATCTTGGATATTACTAACATCGGTGTAGAAAAACATCGAAATTAAACCTGGGTTTATAACTAATAAAAGCTTTAATCGCCTAATTACATGTGGGCGTCATTATACCATATTATATACTTCCAAACTTTGGGCTACCACAGAGGAATTGATAATGTAAAAAACCTTTTTACCCGACCTGGGAATTGAACCCAGAACCCTACGTTCAGCAGTCAGGCTTACGGACCACAAGACTAATGGGGCATTCGTTCATCATTATATACTGTTTCCTGTCAATATTTTAATTTACCTTGAAACGCTTCCCTACTAATAAGCAGGTACATATCAACCAATTCAAGGGTATAAAATAACGTTTTATAGAAGCCCTGATGACGTTAATTTATGTTTTTCCTGTCGACGATATCCGCGGCCGCCACCCTCACTTGAAGGGCGACCCTTGAGAAACTTTATTGACTGTAAAAACGATCCCAGTGGGTCAAGGTCAGAGGGATCGATTAGGGTAACCTTTTTGAATAAGGTAATGATGCTTAATCACTAAGTTGGAGTTTTATTAGGTTTTTTGCAGCCTGAGATGGAGGGAACTAGAAAGAGAAACGAGAGGAAAAAATGGAGGGTGATGAGGTAACATAGAGGCAGGCAGTTCTTACAATAACGCATTTTATCGACATAGCTGCCGCAGTAGCTGAGCGATTGGCTGCTGCGCAGAGTGTCGTGGGTTCGATTCCCACACGAAACAAATATTTTATCACCTATAGATAGTATATAGTTTATGTGTTCGTAAACGCACCCACGATACAGGAAACCTTTTTAGTATCAGGCAACGTTTAAGTTTAAAGGCTAGGTAGTACAATTAATTAATTTATTGAAATAAGATTATTATATTAATATTTCGAACCACCATATCGGCTCCATACGGGCAGGGTTCTAAGGGAATTTAAACAATAGATTACCATTATGATACAAATACTTTATAGGTCCACAAATCTTATCCTACACACCATTGCTTGTAAAAAACAATAGGCACTCCTCCAGCATCCCAACAATAGTTGCCTGAGATCATAAACATCTGTTATAAGTATTCCAATTCAGTTCAGTTATTTAAGCAGAAAAAAAGAAAGAACGAGCTATAATAATATCCCATTGGTTGAACATTGTAAACAGTATAACATCGCTCCTATCTGTATAGGTACCATTTTATCTCCCTTCACACAGTTTGTATAGTAGTTTTCGCTCGGCGAAGCGCGAAATTATTGATTGTTGTAATTAATTGCAAACATCCAACCGATAAAATTAAATATCAATTTATACAATGAGCCAGCCAATTTAGGATAAACATACTGGCGATATAGAATGTCGTTTTTAATTGAAACAGCATAGCTGCAGACAATTATTGATGGTACAATAGTGACATTTGGTGTTTGCTTAGTTCAGTAAATAATTTGTATGATTTGGAATGTTTTGTCCTAGAACTCTCTGTTTCTATACTACAATAATAAAGCTTACGGGTGTTTTAGTATGTTCGTTTAAGCGAACTAATTCCTAGAAATACTTGTCGGATTGAAAAAATCTTCGTGTATATGGTAGTCAGATTCATGAGAACTCTCATAGGTTACATAACATCACGCTATGACACTCGAGAGCGAAGCAGTAACCAAAGACATAACTTAACCCGGTGAAAAAAAACTATACGGACGAAGTTGTAGGCAGACCCTAGTATTATATAAGTTCATATTTATTACACATTTTAGGGTTGGTTCCATCTTCTTGTAGGTCTACGAAGAAAATGTCGTAGCTCTTAGCAAATTCGTAGCACTTGTGTAGCAAGTTAAAAGTTCGTTTTGAAAAATCTATCGCTATTTCATTTTGTTATCTTGATAAGTGGGAACGTTAAAGGTGGACACACCTATGGCAGAAGATCGACGTTAGTTCGCTCGACTCACTTACGCATCATCGGTTAAATATGTGAGGTTGGACGTTTTGAATGAACCGTTCTCAAGTTGTTCTTCCATACATGCGGCAATTGATTTTTATTAATATAGATTTGACTGTCCTGATGTTACAGATGATATGCAGTGCATCTTCTGTAGTATAAGCGTCCACCCTTATGTGGTAAATCAAGTTTGAAAAAAAGTTCATCATTGTACAGCGTCGTCTTTGTCTCTCATACCTGTGGGACAATCTCTTTCTAAACATCGCAATACTATATTGTATTGTATTGCTATCAGAAACTTTTAAAATATAATCGACGTACACAAAGACTTTTCATATCATTTTACATAATTTATGCTCCGAAACACCGGTAGGGTGTCCACGTTAAAATTCAGAATGGAAATTGCTATACTAATCCTCATTAATTACTACAATTTTAAATCTCATTACAGTCGTTCAAATCGGTCTGGCATCGATTTTTCCCAGTGTGTGTCGATGCTGTGGGTGGAATCGCATATATTATCGTCAATGCTCAGGTGACAATCATTTCATTATGGAATTAGTGTGGCTTCCGATCGGTAATACCATTAAATACTCTTTAGTTGGTTCGATGCCTAATCGGCGATTTATTTATTTTAGTTTTAATGGTGGATTTAACCATAATATATTATGCTAGTGTGAGGTTCCGGGTGCGATTCCTAGGTCGGGCAAAAATAGTTATTGGGTTTTTCCATTAGGATTTGCTCAGTAGCGGCCCGGAGTTTGGAAGTTGGTGGTGTGACACACCCGTGCCTCGGAAAGCACGTAAAGCCGTTGGTCCCGGCTGTCATTCGTAGATCTTAGATAGTCGTTACGTATAGTCAGAAGCCAGGAAGTCTGACAACCAGTCTAACCAAGAGGTATCGTGTTGCCCAGTAACTGGGTTGTGGAGGTCAGATAAGCAGTCGCTCCATACTGGTACTCAGCTGCATCTGGTTAGATTGGAAGCCGACCCTAACACAGTTGGGAAAAGGCTAAGTGCGTGATGATATTATGCTAGTGTGATTTTAGGCTTATTGGGGTGTGTATGTTTTACTATAATAAAGGAATATTTATCAAAATTTCAAGAGTTTGTGGAGGTGATTATTTATTACAAACAATTTTTTGGCAGCGGCTTCGCCAGTGATGTGTAAGGATAATTTTCGATGATCCTACAGAAACGTACTACTGGGATAAAATTAGCCTAAGTCTTTTATGTTTGTTTTATGGTTATGATTTGTCTTTGTGCTGACCTAAATCTGTTCAGCCATTGTGGTATGATTGATAAACAAACATATAAATTTTAATACTTATAATATTTTCTTTAGATTATTGCCAAAAATTGGGACATAAACTAGGCTTATAAAAAGAAATACTTTACTAACTTATCCTACAACTACAGAACACATGGGCGCCCTGCTGTGGGCGTACGTCCGACTGTCCATCGTATCGCATTGGCGCAAATTAATGAGGGTGGGATATTTATTTCAGAGTTTCGTTTGCAGTTGCCAAAATATCAGCTCACCTATATGACAGGTACATAGGCTAGTGTACACACGGGCGACTGCTATAGTAATGAGCTCATTAAAGTCGATATTTGCGGGCGACGGCGCCAGATATTTGTGAATTTGTAATCACTGAGACGGCACGGTTGGGAATGGCATCATATGATGGGTTTTGATTTTGGTTTTGGGAAGGTGATTTTAGAACGTCGCTTTGTTTTAGATTTTGCATGTGGTTTCCTTATTTAATTTAATTTAATTGTTATACATAATATACTTCGGAATAGTTTAGCGTTTTGACTGTATTTGCTTCCATTTCTATATTTTTGACTTCAACAACAGCATGGTGTAATCAGTTATTCTGAAATTACATAAAATAAATAGGTATGTTTTAAATATTATGTAAAATCATTGCCTACTTATTTTTGATGTATTCAATCATTCTATGCCTGAGTAGTTGTGCCCTTGGCTTCGCTCACGTGGACCCAAGTGTGATGGAAATAAATCTTAAATTCTGTCAACATAATCTTCCATTTGAATCTAGTTGGTCTAAGTCTTAAAGTAATGCCGTGGAGAACTATGTAAGAAAACAAAATATAACACTGCTCATCCCTCATAGCAAATAGCGTGTTAATGTACAGCCTATTCATCATTATACTCTTCAGATCTGGTAGACACACCAGATGAAAAATAACAGAATATATCCATTAGTTATTGTGTGATGCTTTAACACACATAAATTTGTTTCGATTTTATTTTAAGTATAGATGTTTGTGACGTTTACGAGTCAGTGTACATTAAGTATATTAGTTGCCAGGAGTCGTGAGCACAAATGTCAAGTTAATTTTCGGGTTTTCGGGTTCCAACTGACGGACCAATCGCGTGCAGCGTCGGCCGCGGCGGCCCAAAATACCCAGAAAGAAACCCGAAAACCCGAAAATTAACTTGACATTTGTGCTCACGACTCGTGGCGACTACTATAGTCAAGACGAAAGCACTCGGCTGTGTAAACAAGTAAGCACGGAAGAAGTTGGAAAAACAAATTTATTTTCAATGAAAAAGGTTTATAGGAGAAAAACACAAGTGATTTGTAGATTTTATTAATTGTAAAATGAATTCCGCTACTTGTAGTCAACATAAATAATAATAACGGAAAGCGAAAACGACAAATGAATTGCTATGCAAGTTAAATCAATGTTACAAAGTACATCAAATATTTAGTAGTTACCTACATTGCACAAAGTACAGATATTATTTGAAATATCGGCGTACACTGACGGACAAATAACTTTAATATTATTAATGAAAAATAACACGATAACATAAATTTGAATAATTTTTGTGGTACATTCACATAATAATACAATTTTAATACTCTGATAGCTAATGCATCGTCACATTAAAAAGAAACAATTGTAGTCGAAACGTCAAAAAACATGGCCATTTTAATTTTGAAATAGAACTATACAAAAATTGTAAACTAGACAATAGATTTTATGTAACAGAACTAAATAAAAACATATCTATAGATATCTACAACTGGACAGAGTTCACATACTCAACAGATACTTACAACTAAGTATACATCTACTCAACTTCATAATTGCACATCTATTGCACTTTACAAGATGCATTTTTACAACAAATTATTATTCACAATTTTTATTTACAAGTTTGCCATTAAAAGACAGACATAATTAGTATAGTTCTTTTTTACAATCCCTCCAAACGTTGGCAGCCAACTTCAGCCAATGTTTCATGTGGATACATCGCTCCAGTCGTATACAATAAGTTTATTAAAGTTATTAGCCACGGAGCGATGTAATGCGTGTTGCGAGTTGGTTGACCAATATTTGAAACGGAGGTTTGGTTTAATATACATAAACCTACACGCTAAAGTGACGTTTTCATTTGGCATTGGACTTCCAAATGCACAAATCATTGTGTGATGAGATCTATTTAATTCATTTGTTAATTTAATTGTCCACACATACACCAACATCGTATCCAAATATTTCTCTAGTCTAATCCGGACGACCAAAGTGTTCTAAATTGTTTTTTTTTTATCACTATTTTAAATCAACAAAATCGTATAAATTTAGGACGGGAGCGAACTTTGGAACTAGGTACATACAAATTCAACTAATCGAATTACCTGTATCTCATATTTTACATAGAAATTAATTTAATGAAATCGCCGTCGAGTATCTGTTTCATTGCAGCCTCACTGTAAGCCAAACAACAACGACTTTCATCAGGAATCAAGACGTCGAAACAGTGTAAAACCACTTTTCGTCACATGAAAAATACAAAATGGACACACTACTGGTTTATCCGAGGTATCGACACAGACGTTATATCTACATACACGTATTGTTCATATGGACACAATAAAAGGGGCATCACTTTGTTTAGTAGGGTCGCCACACTGTGTTACTGTCTGGCTGCGGATTACCTCTTTGTCCGAGATTATTCACCCGGCCGTCCTCACCCCGAGCCGCGGCCGCCGCGCAAGAATTCCCTCCGCCTAGGAGCAAGTCTTGTCCATGATTCCCGTGTTGTCTATGATTATTTGTCGTCGATGAAATCTGATCCATCATCGTCTGTAACTCGTTATGGTGATTTTGTGTTGAGTGTATAGAATTAGAGTGCAACGGGTGAAAGTTGTGCGTTTGGTTAGCGGCGGTATACAATTGACTGTAGAGCAAGCTTGCGGGCAGGACGGGGTACAACGAGTTGTTACAGTTACTGCCACCGTATGAAGTGTTCTGCGATCCCATTAGCGAGGGGAAGTTCGAGCTGTTCGTGTGATTGTGGCCGATGTTTGTGGACGTGTTTGAAGTGAGCAGATCGTCCTGTACGGGCGACTCGGGCTGCGAACTGTTGTCGCTAAGTGATCGAGGGCCTGTTGAGAGGCTGTAGTCCGTATTGTTGTTGTAGCGTGGTAAGAGGCTGCCGTGGTGCGACGGGGAGGAGCCTACAAGGCCTGACAACTGCTGGTCTAAATCCACGCCCGTGGTGTCCGGTAGAACTGTATAGAACAAAACACAATTAATAAGAGATCTTACAGACATAAACACGAATGGTTCTGATGCAGAAATAGACAACAAACTATATAGTTTAAAAAAACAATGGCTCGCTCCATAAACCGCCCATAACGGCTCCATTCTTGTGGAATGTCCAAAAATAGTAATTGTTGATATACGACAGCATTTTAGTATGGTTTTAATACGGCTATATTTTTCGTTCATCGGGCACGCATCGACAATAAATTCATCGGCCGGATCGGACGTGTGCGATCCGCTGTAAATTATAATGAGAGTCGGCTACTGCCCGACTAGTAGGCCTTAGAGTATTTAATCTAAAATTGGATGTAGGATATTTTGCTATTATGTGTCCTGTCAATTACAGACAGTTAGGAATAGCACAAACGCGCTAGCATAAAAATATTAGATTTGAGTCGTTTTTTTGAATATACGACTATACATTTTAGGGTTTAATTTTATACGACAAGCACGAATAGTGTAAACCCGTTAATATGAATAAACCCTTCAAAATACTTTAATTAGGGCGATGCGCTAACGTAGACACTTATTGTTACCACTCGGGAAACTACGTAGTTGCTGTGTCTGTTGATGACATCCAGACTTAGTTGCTGGTTGTTACTATTTGAACACTTTAGGTGGATGTTATTAGAACATTCAGTTAGTATCCTGTGAGCGATACAGGCAAGAAATGTGAGCAACAACTTCTTTACTTATACAGTAATAAACTGTTGCTTGTGTGTTCTACTTGAAACTTTTCAGTGTCTTTTTATGTTAAGTGGGAGCAAAAGGACAGTGGCTGAGTCTGCGTATAACTCAGTTAATAGTACTCTAATTATATGAAAACAAAATATTCACTGCCGGTTGCCAGTTGCTTATGTCAAACACAAGACACTAAAGTGTCTATGTGTGCGCAGCGTCTTACGTTAGCGCGCTTATCTTAGGCCTATTGTTATTATTATCGGGCTGCACCGTCTGTAGCCTTGTATACTCTGTGCCTCGTCCGCAACAGCGCGTATTATTTAAAGGAAGATGTTAGTCGGAAAAGTGTTGGTGGATTTTATTTCACCCTACTGTATATTGATTAATGAGTTATAGGAGATGTAAATCGGACACTGTTTCATTGGTTATTCTGTTGTGACTGGCAGCTTATAGGAAGTGGCAAATTTAAAAAACAACAAAAGTAACTAGACTTTACAGATTCGATTTTTGTTTTTTTAAACCGTAGAATGACTATAGGGGGCTTAAATTTGGGCTCTGTATTTGTAATGTTCTATGATTTCTTTTTTTTAGGAGACCTGTCCCGGTTTCAGTGGCTAATCAGACCTTACAAGTTAAATTTGACCCACATTCCGGTGTTTGATTAAGCTGAAATTTTGTGTGAATGTGTGATTTGCATGACACTGCAATACAATGATGTCACAGAGCTCGTCTGAAGATGAAGCCGGTAAGTGGGAATAAAAACTTAATCATCATGTAAATGTGCAATTTGCAGGACAGTGTGATATCAAAGCTTGTTTAAATTGGATTTCATGGTACTACCATCATTGTTCAAATAAAAATATAAGGTTTTTACATTAATTAAGGGTTACTTGCTTTACCTGTATTATTCGCCGTGAAATCCTGTGTGGGCGTCTGATCAGGCACGGTGCCGGCGAAGCCCAGCGCGGGGGGGTTGAACTGTGACGCAGCAGGCGCGGCACACGATGGCAAGTAAGCCGGGTATGCGCTTGCGCCACCGTAGCCCCAGTGCGAGTTACTCGAACTGAGACCGAATTGACTCATATCTGTGGAAGAAAAAACGGTTAGCTTTTTTATTTTTAGCTATGCCTAACATATTAAATTATATGCTTATATTTCTTCTGTTTCGTGCCTACAAACAGCTAGACCAAAAACATGTTTTTTTAAGTAAATTAAAAAATATTGTTTTATGCGGGAATCGAACCCGTGACGCGTAGCAACCATGCAATCGCTGAGACACTCTAAGCTTCAAAATCGACACAATATGTTAATAATTCCGCATGATGCATTGAAATAACTAACCTGCAGTCTTTTTTCGCGATCAAGTAACCTTTGGAAAAAAGATATTAAGCTTTCAAGTTACAAACCCAATTTCAAAATTAACTAGGTAAACGTACTCTTTAATATATAAGTTACTTACATGCCAATTTTTAACCGACTTTTCAATATATAATCAATTAATTAAATAAATAATTAAAAAAAAAATTTTTGAAAACAAAAATCTATTATATATTACAATTATATTTTATAATGCGTGTCATTTTCCCCAAATAAATGGATTCAGTATTAAAAGTTTACTCTAAACCTTTGCTTGATTATTAAAAAAGATTAACAGGAAAACGAAAATGTTAAATAGTACAATATCATGAGCGGTCGCCCCCTAAAACTGGCCTAGTGTATTCAGAACTTATCAATTGAAACACGACTGTATGCACTGAAAAGCGCACTCGGTCACTTATAAAGATGTCCGGCGCGGCCGGCGGCCGGCTGTGCTGCGTACAGTTTATTTTTTCCCTGTAGGTATCAGTGGCTTTTATTTTTCGGTATCACGGTTCCGTTTTCGGCCGGCGATCGGCGGACTCGGTTTTTATACGGTACGCGTTCCCGCCGTCGATTTGCGAATGTTTTTTTTCCCGTTCTGGGCCGCATGAGTTGTTTTGGGGTAGCTGTGGATTTTAGCGGGCTCGAGCACGCTTGTTCGATTGCGTCCGCAGTCAGCTTTCAGTTCGATCCTCTTTTTGGCAACGGCTGATTGAATCCGCGCTTTAGTGAACGTAGTTTAGCGTATCGCTTGGTTTGGCGACTCATTCACTTTTGAGCCGCATGCCTGTAAGGTTTGTGCAGCATCATTCCGATTTAGATTTCTGGTTTGGTTTCGGTTTTTTTTATCTTGTTTGTGTGTTGCGAGGTTTTCGTGCTATCTTTTTCATTCTGATTTAATCATCTGTGTCACTACTATATTAAACTCGACCATAGTACCTATATTATTCATTCTACTATATTATTTTTATTTGTTGATGAAACCTAAGTTTACAATGCGACATTTCGAATTACAATTTAAGAGATGTTTATGTCTATTCAAAACAAAACCATAAAATTTCCAATGTAATTAATACTATTGTCAATTTTTCTGTCACAAAATAAAAATAAAACAGTGTTGTAACTAACATAGTTTCTTTTGCAAGCCGACGGCTCATCTGATGTTGATGTTGTGTGAAGCAAAAACACAAGATTAAAAATTTTAAGTAACCCCCGACAGGAGAACAAAAGTCCTTACTGCAGCTAATAAAAGACCTGATAACCTTGAAACCGCTGAACCAATTTCCATCAAACATATATAATTAAGAACACCCCCGACTACCATTCAGTAAAAAAAAAACTAAATTAAAATCGTTTCATGCGTTCGGGAGCTACGATGCCACACACACACTCAGACACGTCAAATTTGTAACATATTAACATTATTATAATAAAATAATATTTAAAAGTCCATGATTTATACTCACTCTGACAGGTAGTTATGGGCGGCATTCGGAACCCTCCAAGCGGGTCCGGCGGGAACGGGAACGGCCTCTGCCCAAACGCGAAGTGGAACTGCTGCTGCTGCCCTAGAAGGGAGAGCACTACATCAGTACGATACATGCTGCCCTTTATAATTAACAATCATTTCTATATAACTAAGACATAAGGAACAACATCATCATGATGATGATGATAAGGAACAGGGAAACATCATCTTCAAAGCCTTTTTCCCAGCTACGTTGGGGTCAGCTACCAATTTAACCATATGTAGCTAAATATCAGTGTTTTGTAAGGAGGATCCGATCTTCACAATCCAGTTACTGGGTAACACGACACGAACGGAGCTTTACAGATCCCATCTTGTGGAAAAAAATTATGTAGGAGAAGAAAAATAGTGCACGCAATACCTAAAAGCTTGAGGAACAGTAGGTAAAGTGGAATTTTGACTGACAAATCCTCAGTTCTTCTACGTTAAAGTTTAAAATGGCGTGTAGGTACAATTTAATGGGTAAATATTTGAGAGATTCAATGAACAATATCTCCCATTCTATCATACTCGATGCTCTAAATCTCTCAACTTAATCGGTCATGTAAATAGTAGGTAGCACATGCAAGTGTTAGTGCCCTGTCCCACGTTCCCACACCCTTCGATTAGTCCCGAGACACTCGATAATTCATTGACACTCGTGTGACATCGCCGTGTCACCCTTCCCTCTCTGCCAACTGAACGAATTAGTTAGAACTTGCCGCCTTGAAATATCCAGCCCATATTGGAATTTCAATTTAGTTTTAACATTAGTTTTAAGTGTATGTGCATTAAGAAAGTATCGTAGCGTAGGAAAGTTGGGATTAATTAAAGAAAGCACTTTTGATCTTTATTTTGATCAAAGATTTGATGCTTCAGCGATTTATAAAAAAATAATTGATAATGAATTAATCAGAAGACAAAGTAAGTAGTAAGTGTGCAATATGCAAAACCATATTCGACTCCAATAGGAGTCCTTTTACGCATCATTAGGAAGGGATTTTACTAGGAGACCAACCTTGAACTTAGGAAAAAAAACAACTGATCTACATTTCGTCAAGCTACGTATATATAAAATTGAATGTATGGATTACCTGTTCGATCCATTTTGAGTTTTTTCTTAGCACTTTTCGTATTATAATGAATTTAACAACCCAGCCGCACAAAACAATAATTTAATGCACGAATATGGTTCTCAGTGAATTGCATTTCACATTATCACAACAAATGAACACCTCTAATACACTATTCAGATTCACAATCCAACACTTCCGAATTGCGTTGTGAACCAATCAAGGCTAATCAAGGTCGGCCACGTCTACGCGCCGATACATTATAAACATGTTGGATCGTGGGATGGGGCACTATTGTCATGTCAACATTATTAACACGGCAATGTTTGTTGAGGTTTTACGTTTAGGAAGATAGGCTGTCCTTTGATGATGTTGGTGTTTCGTTGCTATAGTTTATTTAGATCCATGCTAAAAGGCAGTAGGTAATGTAAGAAAAGTGAGTGCTGTGCATGAGTTCCTTTGCATGGAGTAACAGGCCTAACGATATGATTATTTAGGGCAAATTTTTCCATAGTCAGATAATTAAACCTCAAGAAAAATAGAACAGTTTGACTTATTTTGTATACAAAAACTATCAAACTGCTATATCTATACTGATATTATAAAGCTGAAGAGTTTGTTTGTTTGTTTGGTTGAACGCGATAATCTCAGGAACTGCTGGTTCGAATTGGAAAATTATTTTTGTGTTCGATAGTCCATTTATTGAGGAAGGCTATAGGCTATATGACATGACGCTGCGACACACGGTAAAGGAGCAGTAACCAAAGACGTAACTTAAAGCGGGTGACAAAACCACGCGAACGGAGTCGCTGGCAGAAGCTAGTTTTCCATATATGGTGACCTTTGCTTCCTGCACCGCTCCCGGTAGTCATAGCGTGATTGTATATATATAACCCTTCCCCTTGAAACACTCTATCTATTGATGAAAACCACATTAAAACCCGTTGCGTAGTTTGAAAGTTATAAATGGATAGACGGCAGGAATCGACTTTGTATTATACCTATTATTGGATTTTAATTCAATCCACCCTACAGCGAATTTCTAACTTAAATAAATACAAATTCGCGCCACTTCACATTCTGATTACCAGGTAACCAGAATTCAATATCAACAACAATATTGAATTATGTCGCACATGAAGAGTGTTGCAGACAATGTGGGCTCGTCGCCTCAATTATTTGCTACAACCCCCTGTTACACCACCGTGCGCGGGTATTGAGATTACCCCGATATACTGTGTTTACCAATATGGGGTATAAATCTAAATTGATTTTTTATACTTGCACGCGCGCTTTCAATATCGAGTATATGTTAATTAGGGCCGCCTAATCTGACAGTGAACGGAAAAAAAACAACTTTCGCTATAATGATCGAAAGGCCAATTCTCGTACAATCGAAATCTATTCGCAATCTCATACATACATAATCTCACGCCTATTTCCCATGGAGGTATGCAGAAACCACAGAACGCCACCTGATACGATCATTACACACTCCTTTCGCCTCATCCACGTTCATACAAGCATGCCGGTTAGGAGTACCGCGCACTCGACGTTTCTGAAAAACCTCACCAAGTAAGGTTAGGGTAGGCTCTTCTAGGACGTCCCCCCAATCGACAATTAATCCCAATCCCCAATCCCAATCGATTAAGATTAGAACATTATAGTTGTTATACTAGTGGGATCTGCCCCCGGAAAGTATCTTGACAATTTAAATTACCAAATCTTTTCTTTTTAAAATCCTAGCAGTATCTAATTTACAGCTTCAGAGTAACACTCACAATATCAAAACAGATTTCACACTCAGTACAAAAATGCATAAATGCACTCACGGGCCGCGGCCAATAAATTGACAAATGCACGCACACAAACAAAACCAATTCGAACCATGGACACACATTTGCTTCGACAACATTAGGGTTGACGGAGTTCCAGGATTGCGGAATTTGTTCGAAAGAGTCACCGCGGTCCTGGAACGCAAAGAGAATTAGGAAGAACACGGATGGGTTTTAGTCAGTAAGACTCTGGCACTCCCTTCCGCTCCGCCCAGAGTGGAAGAAACCATTAGATGATTTCTCATCTAAAAAAAAAATTAAAAGAAGGGTGGCCTGAGATAATGAATTAATGGGTAATAGGTACAATTGACGTAAGGACGGCAATATTAAGAAATGTCAAAGATATTGCTTGAACGAAGTAATCGAAAATAAAAATAAAATATTTTTTTAACATGATTATAAAAATAAATATACCATCCCGCCTGTATTCCCCGAAGGGTTAGGCAGAGGTGTAACAATGTACACCCACAGTTCGCCGGTATATTTAGGTCCCATGTAATAGGGGGCGAGCCTATTGCCATTAACCGGGCACAAATCCTAACTCCAAGCTGCTACTGAGAATTTCATAGAAAAACCCAATAACACTTTTTGCTCGACTTGGGAATCGAACCAAAGACCTCTAGCGTAGCAGTCGCGCTTAGGACCAAATGCAAAATAAAATAAATGAAAAAGCATGATTATACCTTCATTTTTATTTGGGTTGTAGGTGCGTCATTTCAAACTCGACGTCGCTATCTAACATTGTACGTTTCGTCCATCATAGTCTATGATTAAAACAATAAAGGGAGCAAAAGACACAATTGCAACTAGATTCAATATTATTATTTTTACATAAACATACCATTACGCCTGTATTCCCCTAAGGGTTAGGCAATTACTTTTGCTCAATGTTACTTAGTATGATGGTCAGTAAGCCCGTTGCTATCGTGGTGGCGAGCACGACTTATAAGCGTGCGGGCCGGGGTTCGATTTCCAGGTCGGGCAAGAAAATGTTATTGGATTTTTCCATTAGGAAATTCTCAGTAATTGCCCGAGTTTGGAAGTTGGTGGTGTGACACCTCCGTGCCTCGGAAAGCGCGTAAAGCCATTGGTAATGCGCCTGATCTCTCCCCGGTTGTGTTAGATTGCCGTCCCATCGGACTATGAGATTTAGGGAACAGGGAGTGCACCTGTGTTTGCGCACGCACTTGTGCACTATAATATCTCCTGCGTACTTGACTAGTATGAATAAAGATTAGCCGCCGTGGCCGGAATCGGTCTGGAGAATACATACCTCGTAATGGTTATATTCGATGTATCTTTTACACCTCGCATACTAAAATTGTAACGTATGTCGTGGTGGTCCAGTGGTTAACGCCCGCCTCTCATGCACTAGACTGTGAGTTCGTAACCGGGCACGAACAAGTACTAATGTGACATTTTCAATTTCACGTGTACTTTCTAAGTTTATTTTGGACGTCACTGATATCAGTGGAGGAAACATCGTAAGGAAACTTGGACTCATAATTAATCATCATCTACTTAGCCTTTTCCTAACTATGTTGGGGTCGGCGTCCAGTCTAACCGGATGCAGCTGAGTACCAATGTTTTAGATGGAGCGACTGACTATCTGACCTCCACAACCCAGTTACTAAGCAACACGATACCTCTTGGTTAGACTGGTTGTCAGACTTCCTGGCTTCTGACTATCCGTAACGACTGTCAAAGATCTACGAATGACAGCCGGGACCAACGGTTTTACGTGCTTTCCGAGGCACGGGGGTGTCATAACACCAACTTCCAAACTCCGGGCCGCTAATGAGCAAATCCTAATGGAAAAACCCAATATCACTTTTTGCCCGACCTGGGAATCGAACCCGGGACCCACGCTCATCAGTCGCGCTTGCAACCACGAGACCAACGGGGCAGTTGGACTCATAATTAATATAAGTTTGAAATCGTCAATCCGCCTTGAGCAAGCGTAATGATCAATGCTCGTGCCTTTTCTGTATGAGAAGAGGACTTTGCCCTGCATTGAGACAATAATGGAATAGTATTATTGCTATAATTGTAACATATATCAGACGATCGTATATCTAAAGATCTGAGGTCTTACGTAAAGTGAATATTTGGTTATCTTGGGACGTATCAAATAGGTAACTAACTAACTGGTAACTGAGTAGGTAAGTATATACCTACGTAATATGTATTGGTAAGTGATAACAAATTAGTGTATATAGATATGTTATCTGTATGGACTGCCCCGTTTGTCTCGTGGTCGCAAGCGCGACTGATGAGCGTGGGGTCCCGGTCGATTCCCAGGTCGAGCAAAATTGATATTGGGTTTTTCAATTAGGATTTGCTCATTAGCGGCCCGGAGTTTGGAAGTTGGTGGTGTGACACCTCCGTGCCTCGTAAAGCACGTAAAGCCGTTGGTCCCGGCTGTCATTGGTAGATCTTTGACAGTCGTTACGGATAGTCAGAAGCCTGGAAGTCTGACAACCAGTCTAACTAAGGGGTATCGTGTTGCCCAGTTACTGGGTTGTGGAGGTCAGATAGGCAGTCGATCCATGTAAAACACTCATATTCAGCTGCATCCGGTTTGACTGGAAGCCGGCCCCAACATAGTTGGGAAAAGGCTAAGCAGATGATGAAGATGAGATATGTTATCTGTATAAGATTTTATATACTAATTTATTCTTGTTTGTGTATGGAGAATTTTGATTATTTTTAACCGACCTCAAAAAGAAGAAGGTTATCAATTTGTCTGTATGTTTTTTTTTTGTATTGTGTGTTACGCGATATCTCCGCCAATTATGAATTGATTTTGATGATTCTTTTTTGTTTGATAGGTCATACTTCAAAGATGGTCCCATATACATTTTATCGATATCGGTTTAGAAGTTTTGGTAAAAAACAATAACTTTAGTTTTGGACGTCAATAAGCTCAGGGGTGAAGTCATTTGACGATTTCCCATACGGAAAAAAAAAACAAAAAGCTTTGGAAATCGGTGGTAATACAAAACAATAAACGGAACCAAAGCCGCTGACGTCCAAAGCTTTTGGTTTTTGTAATAATTATGTATACTTCAATTAATTTGGGTAATTGCTTTGAGTTCTTTTTTTTTAAATACGATTTTTGTTATGTATTCACCACCTTTGATTGACTGGCAAAGAATGCCCTAAGGCATTAAGACCGCCTTTGTACTTATATGTTGCATAAAGTTTTAATAAATACACTTTAATAAATCGCACAATACCAAAACTTTGGCAGTATCGTTTTCAATTTTACAAAACACAGTCCAAAAGAAACACCGAAGCGCCACAGAACGAAACAAGTCGACAGCCCTATAATTAAGCGCACACATGCTCTATTCCCGTGCAAAAGGTTCCAGTGTATAAATCAGCGACGCAACAATTACACACTTTCATGGCAAGTTGGAATTAGAAACTGTCATTTGCACCGTTCGACCCCCCACTGGGAGGGGGGTGTATTACAAATGGGAGGGAAAAATAGGGTGCGGGCAAGGGCTACTGTGGACCTGATTAAAGGATTACACCGGGTGGCGTCCGGTCTAGTTAAATTTATTATGCCAAGTATTTATACTAGTTAGCCTCTGCCGTCTGCTTGATGGTGGCTCGTTTAGAAGATTTAAGTTGACTTTAAGCTGGATGTGTTATTTATGTGTTGGGTCCGACAGATGAGACAGCAAAATGTCTTATTTCAAATACAATTGTATTCAATCGGTATGGGGCGATAAAGTCATAATTTGTACACATACCACCACGCCTGTATTCCCCTAAGACTTAGGCAGAGGTGTACCAATGTACACGGACAGTTCGCCGGTATGTTTTAGGTTTCATGTAATAGGGGGTGATGATCCTTTTGCCATTAGCTATTAACCGAGCACAAATCCTAACTCCGAGCTGCTACTATTAATTTCATAGAAAAACTCGAAAACACTTTGCTCGAACTGGGACTCGAACCCGAGACCTCTAGCATAGCAGTCGCGTTTACGACCACTAGACCAACGAGATAGTTTATCATAATTTGTATACGTTTAAAATACCTTCCCATAAAACTATAAATTCCGAAGGTTCATCACCCCTGAACATAGACAATGCACAAAAGTTATGAACTAAGTCGCCGTGTGAAGTAAACAAAGACTTTACTGACATAAACATTGAAGATCGGCGCAGGCGACGCTAGCGCCGCGCGCGGGTGGTCCGAACACACTGTTCCCGAAATAACCCGAAACCATCCGAACAGAACACGAAGAAAAACATCGTAATACAGGCCGATTATTAAATTGGAGTCGGCTCCTGTATGCGATAAAACGCGCCACCCACCCAGCGGATAAAAATAGTGGGTAAGGGTAGCACACAATGTGTCCGTAATATCCGCATGGGTACTGCTTTGAGTCTGAGTAATTACATCTTTAACGGTTTGTTTTCAAATAGTTATTCTAAGATCGTAACTTGATAGAGGAGCGTTTGACGTAAAAGTTCCGCAGGCCAATTCTACTAATTAAAAACGATTAAAATCTAGTCACAATCTTCAACGACAATCAATGTTGGAAAATGTAGGTAAATTAGAGGCATTTTTAACAGATTGACAGTAATTTAAGATTACGATCGTTTTTAAAATTTTGTAGAATTACCTTCATGTTCATGTTATTGAAAATTGAGACTCGTTTAGATGACTGTTTAAGGAGGAAAAATTACTCGAGTGTGATTGATGAAATCAAAATGCGGTCCAGCATAAAAATAAAGAATTCTTCATGTTTTATGTCGCTGGAAGTGATGTCCAAAATCATGATAAATTACGAATTATGAAAAAAATTGTAACCGAAATACGATATACAAAAGACTTGAATTTAATTCAAAACAATTTATAATTAACCCTAACCCTGCAGATTCTCCACAAAACAGCTCATCTAACATTAACTCGAATAGTAAGACAACGGAGATCGAACAAAATTCCACAGTACATGAATTGATAACAACGCAAGTACGTATGGATCCAATGTTAACATGCGTCGCAACTTACTAGAATTAAATAATTTATCGCCTCCGTGTAGAGGCTGGAGGCATAATAAATCAATATGCAGGGCACATGCATACGTGGTGAGGGGGTTGACTCCCCCGGTCCTTTCTTGACTAATTAATTAAACAACCGATTCATTACAGCAGCCTCTTTGTACCCTCGCATTCGTCTAGAAGAGGTACGGATAGCATTAAGGTGTTCGCAATTTTATTTTGAGTGTAAAATAAGACTAGCTTTAATTCTAAGGGTGTGGTTAAACGTTTTATCTTTTATGTTTTGACTTTTTTGTTTTTTTTTTATAAATTTTCGACCCTTATTTCATACGCATGCAGTTTTATATTTTCATAATTTTAGATTCTATTTGTCAAAAATGTCTTTTATTTGTTTAAATTTTTTGACATTGATGTCTGCCGAGATGAGATTATAACTAGGTTTTTAAACTTTTTGAATAAGTAGAAATTGCCTTCGAACCGGCTGGCTGAATCCTCGAGGACTTTTACCAAAACTAAGTCATCATTCTCAATAATTATGTAGTATACAAAAATCCCTAGTGCAATTATTACATATCGCCAGTACATAAAATGCATATACTAAAGCGAACTTAACAGTAAAATTCTCTCTAATCTGCTATTCTGACGGTACTCAACCCTTCGCCTGCTGCGGGGGTCTGCGAGGCCCGGTCGTCGGATCGCCGGGATCGCTCGGTCGGCACTATCCCGCGGTGCTCGCAATTATTTTAATTTCTTCATGTGATGAGGATTGATCGAGCGTTAGGTGCGATTGGGCGACCGTCGATACCCGTCATTTGTTACCGTCACACGAACCTTTAACAATTTAAATCGCTTTCTTGATCTATTTTCCTTTGTTACATAGTTACGTGCTGTTAACTGCTTTTGCTAAAGTAACTTATTTACATTGTACAAATAAGAATATTCACATTAAGAAATGTTTGAACATTTTATAAAATGAACACATACACGTTATCATCCTTGGTATACATTAAAATTCATAGTTAATACCAAAAGCCGCTCAAAAATAAAATTAAATGTACAGTTAAAAAAATGGAAATTGTAACCCAAATCTTTGATTTATTGGTAAATTGACTGATTGTGTATTTTTAGAGATTAAAAACAAAGTTATATATCGTTGGAAATGGTCCTGATAAAACTGACTAACTATAATAAATATAAAATAATTTTATCAGAAAAATGTTTGTTTCGAAAAAAATTTCTTTCGAAAAAGTTTCCATTTGACAATGCTCATGGAACAAGTGTCATTTAACACATACCAACACGCCTGTTTTCCCCGAAGGGTTAGGCAGAGGTGTAACTGTACACCCACAGTTCACCGGTATGTTTAGGTCCCATGTAATAGGGGTCGAGCCTATTGCCATCAGCCGGGCACAAATCCAAACTCCGAGCTGCTACTGAGAATTTCATAGAAAAACACAATAACACTTTTTGCTCGACCTGGGAATCGAACCCTAGACCTCTAGCGTAGCAGTCGTGCTTAGGACCACTAGGCTAAACGAGGCAGTCAATTAATCGATAAAATTGTTCGCGTAGACGTCCAAAACCATCATGTCAAAGTATGCTCCACAAATCAAAGTGAAACCGACAGCCATCATACTAACATTTCAGCCGTTTATTCCTAAGAAGAAGACCCTTCACCATTTCACGGAATCTGAACTCAAAAAGGTACAATTTGGCAAATTATTAATAAATTACCTTCATTAAGTGTGTTTTACAATGTTTCGCGGTTTCGCTCGTTTACTGTCGAGTGTTCAGACATTTGGACCGCTTTGATGTTACATGCGTAAATAGAATAGTGAGGTGGAATTAATTGGTCCGGGACGCGTGTTTTGTGCCAGTTTTGTAGCACCGTGCGTTTGTTTGTTGTTTTAAAAAACATTGGAGCGGTGATCTCACTTTGAAATTTATTAAAACATTGACATTTATTTCAACTAGATTCATATTTTTTTCTTCTTGTAAATGACGTCATTTACAAACGTGAATTTTAACGGCGTCATTAATGATAAAGGATTTGACTTTGACTTGATGTATTTCTTGTGACTTCCTCCACGTTAAACTAGATGTATTAACTTTTCTATGGTAACACACAAACGGTATAAAAATATCCTGCGTTAAGCTACATTAATATCTACATGAGTGCTAAGTTTGAGCTAATTCCGTTCATTTGTTAAAGCTTAAAAACTCAACAAACATCTATCCATCCATCCTCACAAACTATCGCGTTTATTAAAATAGTAGGAAGTAGGAAATAGGGTAGTTCTATTACATGAGACCTATACATACCGGCGAACTGTGGGTGTACATTAGTACACCTCTGCCTGACCCTTCGGGGAATACAAGCGTGATGGTATGTATGTAGGAAGTAGGATGGGTTTATTAATAATTGGGTCACGTATATTAAGTTATTTGGTGCAAAAGTTTTAAGTGTTTTCACTTTCAGGCCAATCAGGGGTATGTACCCATGAGAGCCTAACACCTGTAGGTATTTGATGCAGGTCACAAAAATGTTCAGAATCCATAGGTAAGATATAGGTACTGGTTCCGCGGTTTACAAATATTAAAAAAAAAATTCTATTGTATTACTTCTGTGGTTTCTGCCTACCCCCATGGTAAAAAGTCATGAGTTTCTGTGTCTATGTATTAACAAATCGTATTTAGATTACTACTATGATACCTATTTCAGGGCTCATTATTTTGTTGCAGCGGCAGCCCTGCTAGACCCGGGGCTGCGGGTTGTTCGCAAGAGATACCGCGCCCCCGGAACGCAAAGGGCACAAGAAGGAACATGGGTGGGTTTTAGTCAGTAAAAGTCTGACACTCCCTCCCGCCCCGCCCAAGGCGGGAGAAGTTATTTGATGATATCCCACCCCCAAAAAAAAAAAAAAAAGCCCTGCTAGACCAGTCGTTTTATTATGTAAAAATCGTCCGCGCTGAATTTAGGTGAAACGAGCTTGAAGTGGATGCGTGCAGCGCAAGACTGGTCATTGTGGCTATCAATAGGGAAAGCCAATGCCCAGCAGTGGACGTCATTCAGCTGTTATGATGATGCTGAGCTCAAGGAGAGCTGTCATTCCGCTTGATTCTAAGGATCGATAACTGCCCTCAAGTTGTGTTCACCTAAATTCACTAAGAGAGATTATTTTCCAGAATCGTTCTGTAATATGTCACCATTTTGTCACATACATCTAACGACATCCCACCTGGTGCTAGGGTTTACAATATAAATATTTAAATTCAAAACGACATCGATACGACAGCGCACTTCAAGTTGAGTTTATCTAAGTTCATATTTTACCGAAACGTACTGCTAGAGTACTGCTAGCCCTTCCACTACAACATGTCACCATTTTGTCAAATACTTCTACACCACCAGTAATGACATGTTAATTGATGTAATGATAATGGTATGACATTTGTAATAGTAATGACATGATATATAATCTTATGATACTGATCTATATTTTCCTTTTAATACAAACATATATCTTTAATTTAACATACATACCATCACGCCTATATTCCCCAAAGGGTTAGGCAGAGGTGTAACAATGTACACCCACAGTTCGCCAGTATGTTAAGGTCCCATGTAATAGGGGGCGAGCCTATTGCCATATACTGGGCACAAATCCAAACTCCGAGCTGCTACTGAGAATTTCATAGAAAAACCCAATAACACTTTTTGCTCGACCTGGGAATCGAACCCAAGACCTCTAGCGTAGCAGTCGCGCTTAGGACCACTAAGCCAACGAGGCAGTCTTTAATTTAAGAATTTTATAATAGTAATTTATAAATTGATCTACATAAGTGATTTTAATAATTTTAAATGTTTGCATGCCGATAGGTAAAATGTGGCTGAGCTAAATGTAATCTCAAGAACTATTATGTATTACCCATATTTGCAAAATAAAAATTCTATTCTATTCTATTCTACCACAAATCTATACTTATAATAAATCTGTAGAGAGGTCAATTCTGTACATGAAATATATTTCCAAAATAACTATCAGGGGGTGATTAGGGATCGATACTGATGCCAAGAATGCAATCAGTAAATTTTTTGTCTGTCTGTCTGTCTGTATAACCACTATAGAAACAAAAACTATTCAACGGATTTTAACGAAACTTGGTACAATTATTTTTCATACTCCTGAGGTGGTTATAGTATACTTTTCATCACGCTACAATCAATAGGAGCAGAGCAGTGAAGGGAAATGTTGGGAAAACGGGAGAAGTTACTCCATTTTTTCAGCATCGGTCGCGTGTGCAACCTTAATGGTTAAAGCTACACAGAAATCATGTATGACGGAAATGTTCTCCATAAAATTATATAAAAAATATCCCACGACAGCATATGTCTATCTTGTATGGTTGACTCACAATATCACGTGTAACTCCCGATAGCTTAGCAGTTCGAAGCTTTTTGATTATATTTGTCTACTCTTACTACAAGCTGACGGAGTCGCGGGCACAGCTATCAACAATAATATTGTGCGGTTCCGTATTGCGATATTTTTCAACAGTATTGTAGATTGACATATTATATTTCCCTACTAAAATATGAAAGTTAATCTGTCTGTTACATCAAAACCACTGAACCGTGAGGTAGGACATAGGCTACTTTTTTTTACGAGAAACGACGGAAACGCGGACGAAGTTGCGGGCAACAGCTAGTATTTAAATAAATGTAAAAGACATCTCACGTGATGCTAGGTTTTGACAGCACACTTCACCTAAATTCATCAAGAGAGACCTTTTCCGGAATAGTACTGCTAGTGCACTGCTAGCCCCTTTTTCTACGATATGACACCATTCTGTCACACGACATTTATTCAAAACGAAACCGTTATACTAACTGGTTTTGGAGCGTGGTTCCCTGGGTCCGTCCACTGTCACTTTGATGGCTTTGTTGTATGTGGTCACTTGAGGTGGCGTCGTTGATACGGTTATCGTTAACGTAAACGATTTACCTGAAACAAGATGTACTATTAGTATTGTGAGTAGGTATAAACTGTAGTTGGAGGAGTTGGAAGGTTCGAAGTTCTTTGGCAGTCGTTACGGATAGTCAGAAACCAGGAAGTCTGACAACCAGTCTAACAAAGAGGTATCATGTTGCTCAGTAACTGGGTTGCGGAGGTCAGACAGGCAGTAGCTCCATGTAAAATACTGGTATTCAGCTGCATCCGGTTAGGTTGGAAGCTAACCTCAACATAGCTGGGAAAAGGCTAATCAGATGATGATGAGGACTTGGAAGGTTGAAAATATAAATAGTAGTGATAATAGTAGGTAAGAGCAATTCTGGTATTTTAGTCTCGATCTGTCACTAATGCCTCGAATTTATCTACATTTTTGTCATTTATTGTCACTGAGATGAAAAAAATATTCCTATAAATGAAAATGGTTCACAAACTAATCTCAATCTTATCTTAATATAAACACAAATTTAAAAACTTTAAGTAACCCCCGAACAGAAGAATAAAACTCCCTAACACAGCTAACAAAAGAGTTAATAACTTTGAAACCGCTGAACCGATTTCCATCAAACATAGCTAAGAACACTCCCGACTAATTCATCTTTCAAACTAAAGGGAACAAAATTTAAATCGTTTAATGCGTTCGGGAGCTACGATGCCACAGACAGACACACACACACAGACACGTCAAACTTATAACACCCCGTAATTTTTTCTTGCGTCGGGGGTTAAAAATGGATGTAAATTAGCGACAATTTTGTCAGATTGAGACAGATTAGATTAACATTTGCTGTTAAAACACTTCTAGTTTTAAAATTGAAATGATTGCTGATGTCATTGCCTTTATGTTGAGTATAAATGTACCTACTTACACATGTAACTACCATACAGTTTAGTGTTGAAACAAAACTCACAAGCGTGTTCATGTTGGCTGTTAAAACTTTAAACGCCATTCCCTTAATACAGCGTCGCATTTTATTAAAACGCGCCGTACCGAAAAAGTAATTATAACAAACTGAAAATATTATTTGCACAAACTTTTCACTCAAAGTGAGCGCAAGCCATAAATTCAATCAGTGGTCGCAACTCTTTTCACTGGGCGCCCACTTTTTGTAGTTCGATTTTGATCACTTGTTCAAAAAGTTAAAAATTTATTGCCGCTTCGTTTTCAATTCCTGCATACCGAATGGATTCGTTCTACATAGAATAGGCACTGTACGTCCGCGACAAATATTAACAATCAAAAATACTCAACCGACCCCATACGATGTTTCAATATCATCGGCCCTTGAATAAATTGGCTTATATTGCAATCAAAATAGGAGAGCAGTTTCATAGGTAACCATTACAAACAAAAATGTACCAACGAAAACAAGCACTTGAACAGAAACAATCTCATTCAAACATGGAGTGTGTAAAAGAGCAACTCATCCGCAACACGAGCGCGCGTCACAAACAGCGGGTCGACCACTTCATCACAGCGTAACGCCAGCAATGAAAAAAACATTTCCATCTGCGGAAAAACCACAGTTAATATTAAATGACCGTCCGTCAAAGCTGTATTGTAGAGCGCTTTGGCGGGCGTTCGCGCTGCGGGATGCAGCCAATACCGATTTTGTGATTTTTCCGTTGCCCCCTTCGCGGCCGCCCCCCCGGGGGGGTCGCGGGAGAGTGACATGTAAGCTTTAATGGGCCCGGAGCGGCTGGCCGCTGGCTACACGCGAAAAAACTGAAAAAAGCCTCATTCATACGTGATTTCATGTGTAGGCTACTTTCTGCG